>CM077481.1:7712458-10679958 GCA_039654755.1 Calcarius lapponicus
AGTACATCACCTCGGCCAGCTTTGAGCACAAAACAATCCCTCTTCTAAATAATCCAAAGATCCATGTAAAGGCAATAGTAATTGACTGTGAAGTAAATTTTTTTTCTTCTTTTTCTTTGAGATAGTTGTGATGATGATCATGTTAAAAAGCAAATAAGTTGACATCAGGAAGGTTGTGGAACAGGTTGTCCTGTGCAACCACACAGCACATAGAGGACAACCAAGGGATCAGTCCCCAGCTACCATGGATTTAGGAATGGCAGGTCCTGCTTGATCTCCTTTTATGAACAGGCAACCCTCTCAGGAGAGGCTGTGGATGTACTCTGCCTGAACTTCACCAGAACCTTTGACCATGTCTCCCACAGCATTCTCTTGGAAAATCTGGCAGCCCACACCTTGGATAGGAACACCCCTTGCTGTGTTAAGAAAGAGCTGATGGCCAGGCCTAGGGAGTGGTTGTGAGCTGTGCTGCATCCACTGCAGCTGGTCACTAGTAGTGTACTTAGGGGATCAGTGCTGGGGTCAGCCCTGTTTAGTATCTTTATTGATGATCTGGATGAGAGGATTGAGAGCACCCTCAGTGAGTTTGCAGATGACACCAGGCTGGGCAGGAGCGCTGATCTGTTGGAGGCCAGGAAGGCTCTGCAGGGGGATTTGCATGGAGGCCAATGCTGTGAGGGGCAGCCAGGCCAAGTGCCAGGTCCTGTCCTTGGTCACAACGACCTCATGCAACTCCAGGCTGGGGTAGGGAGGCTGGAATGTGGCTCAGCAGAGAAGGACCTGGGGGATGAACATGAGCCTTGTGTACCCAGGTGGCCAAGGAGGCCAGTGGCACCCAGCCTGTGTGGCCAGCAGGACTAAGACAGTGATTTCCCCCTACTCGGCACTGGTGAGGACACACACAAATCCTGTGTGCAGTCCTGGACCCCTCAGTGCAAGAAAGACTTTGAGGTGCTGGAACATGACCAGAGAAGGGCAACAGAACTGAAGAAGGGTCTGGAGCACAAGTCATGTAAGAAGAAGGTGAGGGATCTGGAAAAGGAGGCTCAGGGATCACCTTATCACTCTACAACTCCCTGAAAGGAGGCTGTACTCGTGTGTCCATCAGTCTCTTCTCTCAGGACGTAGTGATAGGACAAGAGGAAATGGCCTCAACTGCTCTAGAGGAGGTTCAAGTTGGACCTCAGGAAGAATTTCTTCACTGAGAGGATGGGTAGGCATTGGAATGGGCTGCCCAGGGACGTGGGCAGTCACCATTTCTGGAGGTGCTCAAGAAACTCCTGGACATTGCACTTGGTGCTATGGTCTGGTTGACAAGGTGGTCAAAGCTTGACTTGACAAGCTTAGAGGTCTTTTCCAACCTAAATGATTCTCTGACCTTTGTGAAAACAAATTAATCAATAAAAGGGCTCTTTGCCATAGGGGCCATAAGTTTAATTTCTAGAGGTGATATGCAAAGATATTTAGCAACTTATCTAATTGAAGTAAATATTTTTCATTTCCCTCTTATTTGCTTATAAATATTGTTAAAACTTCTTTGTTTTGTCTCTGGAAATTTCTGTTTCTGTTCTTTTGTTGATTTATTCCTATGTATAACCTATGTATAAACAAAGGGGAGAAAGCATTCATCAAAACAACTGCAGTAAAAATGTAAATGAAGCATTTATGGTAATGTCATTTGACATGTACCAAATGTTTCCCAGAGATGGGATTATAGATGTATATCACATTAAATTATAATATATATATATATATATATAAAATGTATTTAAATTTATTGTTATTATATATTTATATAAATTATATATGCAATTATATATATACACACAAACATTTCAGATTTTTCTGCTGAATCTAGTCCATTACTAGAATATTATCTGCTTTACTTAATTTCCTAATTTTTTTTAATCATTTTTTTTCAGTGAAGAAAAAATCTATGAATGTCCAGACTACCTAACATCAGGTCCAAATTCCTGCTACTTTGATAAAAACCACACTAATCCCTGGACAACTTATATTATCACTGTAATGGCAACAAATGAGATTGGAAGTAACAGCTCAGATCCTCAGCATGTGGATGTAACTTCCATAGGTAAAATCAATGAATTAAATGGAAAACAAACTAGTTGCAGATGTGTGCAGTTTTTAATCCCAGAGCAGGTAGCAGTGAAAGATTTCTTTCCTCATTATGTGAAACTTGCTATTGAGAAGTGTTTATTTACAGATAATCTAAAATATGCATATTAAATATATGTAAAACCTGCATTTTAATTCTAAATTAAGTAACTACATACCTGATTGTAGGAATTTCAAGTATGCATATGTAAAAATTTTACCTTTAGCTGAAAAACTTGCTTCACTTTTTAGTTGTCTGCAGTATTTTAATTAGACTCAATGTAGATTATGAAATTCTCAAATTAGGTTAAGCTACCAAATATTTCAAATGTAAAAATCTTTTTAACTGCTGGCATTGCAGTCTTGGAAGGGTAAAAATAACTCCCTGAGCATTATGCAGGCTTTTTGTAGTACTTTGTATTTCTGACTCCATTCTACTTTCTGCACACATATATTATACCATTTTAATTATAATATACTTCGTTTTTCTAGCTATGAAATAGCTGACATTCTAGTTTTGCAGGAGTGGCCTTATAAAATTATGATTTGTATGTCCTTAGGCTGACAAATTCAGAGTAAAGTTTAAGATTTGCTGATACTGTTGGAAATCAGGAGCTTTGCTGATACTGTTGGAAATCAGAAGCTTTTATTTTTCCTTTTTCCTCAAACTCATTGAGGAAAAAGGAAAAATAAAAGGCTTCTTTATTATTCTTTTACAGTACTGAAATATCTGAAATAATATGACGACATATAAAATATAAAGGAGATTTTTTTTTTGGTGAGAAAATTAAATAGCACACTTTTCATTCATTTATATAGTTCAGCCAGATGCTCCTGTGAACCTTTCTCTAGAAACAAACACATCTGCTAACCTGTCATACCTTTGGGCAAAATGGTCTCCACCCCCATTAGCTGATGCCAGCTCTAATTCACATGTGTATCACTATGAGCTACGATTAAAGCCTGAGGAAAAGGAAGAGTGGGAGGTAAGGAAAAAATATATTTATTTTATAAGTGCTCTGTTCATTATTATAAATGTTCTTTTCAAGTGAATTCTCTTGTGTCAGTTTAATTGGTCCTATAAAAATGTAACAATAGAAAAATTATTGTAACCAGATCTGATTAAAGAAAGAAAACTACTGGAGTGGTCTGTGAAATTCAATATATTTACATAATCATTCTATTGTTATGTATGACAAAACCCAGTTAACATCATCCTCTTCAACATGATCACTTGGAGGCAACCTGCCCCTCAGAAATTTTGTTGTGGCGCACTCACATTTAACCATTCCATTGACATTCCCCACCTGTTGCCCTATTTCTAGGAATCAGCTTCAGTACTGCTACAGCTGAGTTTTCAGGACAAAATGTCATTGTTAAACTTATAGTCAGGTGTCCTAAATGCTGCCTAGCTTGCTGATGCCTTAATGATGGAGAATGCTATGCATTTTGAAATAGTTCTGAGGAGAAATTAGAAGGGTCTGAGAAAGTCACTTAAAGCCACTGAGAAATATTTCAGTGGGGGTTTATATGTGGGCTGGACTACTTGTAATGCTCCTTGCGTTATGGATCTCACGGCATATAAGGAAGTCTACAGTTCAATATTTTCTTGAATATCAGAATCAGCAGTGATTTTTTTCTGCTAAATCACTACTTTTGCTTCTTGGTAATTGATATCTTATAAATAATCAACTTAAATCCCTGACTTTCATGAACTCAGTAACTCATGCCTGTTCCTTATGGTTTATTTCTTGAAGTGTGTCCAATTCTTTATTACTTTCCCAGTCCATTTTCTTTTACAGACAGTATCTGTAGGAATGCAGACACACTATGAGGTGAGCAGCCTGAAAGCTGGGGTGAAGTACATTGTTCAGGTGCGTTGCATGCTAGACCTCGGAGAATGGAGCGAGTGGAGCTCAGAGAAAAGCATTTCAGATCCCCAAAGGTGAGTGGATGATTGCTGCTCTGTAAATTGCTTTTAAAGTGTGGCAGGTTCAATGCTGTGAAGGTGCCTAAATGCCAGTCCTGAGGGGAAGAATCAAAGAAAAAATCTGTGGGTTGGGATAAGAACAGTTCAATCATTAAAACAAAGTATAATATAATGACATTAATAATAATAATTGTAGATGATTGATGATGATGATGATGATGATGATGATGATGATAAAAAAAGGAAAAGAAAACCTGGTTTCTCACGTGGGTACTTTGTAGTGCTCAGTGCATTTTACCATACTTCCTGTGCAATTGCTTTGTTAATCTTGTTGATCTGGTCAGGATCCTCTGCTGAAACTAGCTATGATGAACAAGGTGGGATTTACTAGGAAGTCACTTCTGATACAGATGTGCCTAAACAATTTATTGTCCCTGTCCCTTTATTTAAAACCACGTTGATTTTATCTGTAACTATAAATATCAGGTAATGATTTGTATAAGAGCCTGGACAGAAAGCCCTGATGGCACTTACAGATACTATCACACGGAAGTCACTATCTGTGTTTTACTGGATTTGAGTAGACACATAAAATATGTATGACATCATATCTTATTGTGAGACCCTTTAACCTAGTTGTCTCAAAACTTCTTCAGTTAGTAGTTGTATTATTCATTATTTGACATGGATATTGTTGAAGTACTGTTAATAGAAAAATATTTTTAAATGTCTCATTTTCACATCTGCCTTAGACAATTATAAATTTGGAAAATCAATCTCTCTGCTGTACATAGTAGAAAATATATATTATTGATATAATAGGAATATTTTTGCCACAAATACACAACTGCAAAAGTTTCAATCACTTCAGGGTTTTGACGAGCATCACCCTATTCAAAATTTAAGCATTTTTCTCCGCCCAGTTCTTAAGTGCTATTCTTGAAGCTATAAAAACTTGCTCAGGAGCAATCATGCAAGTAGCCTGAGTACTGAACATAAAAGCATTACAGTGAAATATGAGACCTGCTTCTTTGTATATTTTGAGTACTTCAGAAGAAAATTACTGGCAAGAATGCCAACAAATAGACATACATTTACATTCTTCCTTTTTTACCTAAAATCAAAAGAAAATGACAGCATACCTTTCAAACAAACAGAACAATCTCTAAATACATCTCTTGGGAAAAAAATATTTGTTTTGTATGTAGTGCTTTAAGCCCAGCTGGCAACAAACCAGCACGCAGCTGCCCACTTATATATCACCGTGGTGAAATGAGGGGAAGAATCAAAGATAAAATCTGTGGGTTGGGATAAGAACAGTTCAATCATTAAAACAAAGTATAATATAATAACATTAATAATAATAATTGTAGATGATTGGTGATGATGATGATGATGATGATGATGATGATAAAAGGAAAAAAAAATCTGGACAATATATTTTCTCACCCACTGCTGATAAATGCCAGACTCCATTTCTGAATCCTGTTGGGCACTGGTTCTGGGTAACTCCCAAGTTTGTATGCAGGGGATGATGTTCTGTGGAACAGGTGACATGTGGTCAGGTCACCTGTCTACCTGTAGTCACTCCCAACCTTTTTCTTCTGTTTTGTAGCTTTTCACTGACAGTGCAGGAGACAAAAAAGGTCCTTGGTTTAGAATAAACATGACTTAGTGACAAAATATCCTTTTATTATGAAAATTATTCTCATACTGTATCCAAACTACAGCACTATACCAGTTACTGAGAAGAAATGATGCTAGCTAAACCAGAACACCATAGAAAAATAGATTGGATAGTAGAGTGTATTTTAAATAATTCTATAGAGCCTGCTATGACCATATTTCAACATTCCTTGTTAGATTTTGGGGTGGAAGAAAGCCACAGGCAGAAAACTAAAAACTGTTCTTTAGTGCAGCTGCAATGAGAGAGAATTCTGAATACAGGTGAAAGTAGCGAGTTGTTGCCCTAAGCAGCAAATGGTCCCTCCTTTCCTGTGCCACTACGAAGCAAGTTTTTTCTTTTTTCCTGTTCCTGCTTTTCTGTTTTCCTGTTTTTCTACTTTCCTGTTCTCTGTTTGACTTTTTTTACAAAATCAAGGTGGACCTAGTGGATTAAACTTACTAATTAGTTCATTTCTTTATCTCTTACAGAACGGTTACCTCCTGAAAAGCCTATAATCATAAAGTGCCGTTCTCCTGAAAAAGAAACATTTACTTGTTGGTGGAAACCTGCTTCAGCTGGAGGACTCTTGACCAAACACACTTTGCTTTACAGCAAAGAGGGGTAATAAGTGCTGTGTAGTTATTCAGTGTTTTGTTGGAAGGACCTGGAAAAATCAATCCTCATTGATTTTCTGTCAAAAATGCCATTTTCTGTAGTCCATGGTTTTGTCCAGTGGCATGTTATGCCATCACAGTAAAGCAGCAACATGTCTAAGATTGAAATATTAAATCTTGGTCTCTTTTAATGACAGGTATGTAATTACCTGTGAATTCTGTCTTTCCATTGCTCATCAATAGCGTGTTAGTAAACAGTACAACTGCACAGTCCCAAAACTCTTCAACCACGCAGTCTTAGAAATAAAACTTTCCAAAATTAGCAGATACTAAAATTTTTGTTTTCTGATAAGGCTTGTTTTGCACTACTATTCATAAGGTGTGAATGTTTCCTGGTTTCTGTAGTAATCTTTCCTTGGAACTCCGATAAAGTGCTAAACATTCATTTTAAAGAAAGAGTCAATAAGTCTTGTGAACCTTTTTTGGTCCTTTTTAGTTCACCTAGTACTGCTCTGCTTTGCAATTACCTAAATAGATGTTAAACTCTATAACTGTCAGCTGAGAGCCCACTCTTAGTGTAAAAAGACAGATACTGGTCCAGCCAGGTATGGCAGAGTAAGAGGTCCACATCCACAACTTTTTTGTTACTGTGGATCTAGGAACAGCATGAAAACAAAGACTACATACTCAAATTTCTCTCCTACCCCTCCTCTGACTTTGGGAAGCTTGGGTATGGATGTGAAGGAGAGTAAAAATTTAGAATTTTTTTTAATGATCAAGCAATGAAAGACCAAATAAATTCTGAAAGCATATTAGTGTAATATGCAGAATTCCTGTAAGTCTGAGATGAACATTGAAAATACATAATTTTTAATACATAGGTTAGAAGACTTCAGCAATCACTTCTACTCAGTCTCTGAAATATGTAAGGGCTCTGGACTGTGCAGTGGACAGTGGCTTTCAGAGAAGGAAGAGCTGTGCTGTACTAGCCCACAGCTGCATCTGCAGTAGCCTAAATCCTTCAGGCTTTGTGGTGTTTACTTTGTGGGGAAAATGCTTAGTACTGTCTCTGGGATTGTCCAATGACTCTTTAGTCTGGAAGCAGTTTTCTGATTTTCTTCACTTTGCTAGGTGTGAAAAGTCAGATCCAGCCCTAAATAATGCTGAAGTACTAGTAACCAAAATCAGGTGTTGCAGTCTGTGTAACCTAATCACTGGGATTCTTTCATTTCAGAGAAGAAAAAGTTTATGAATGTCCAGATTACAAAACTGCAGGCCCCAATTCATGCTACTTCGATAAAAAGCACACCTCTTTCTGGACCATATACAATATCACTGTGAGGGCAACTAATGAAATGGGAAGTAATGTCTCTGATCCTCATTATGTGGATGTGACTTACATAGGTAAGAGTTAAAAAGTAGTTTCTGTGGAACCAAATTATTCAGAATCATGGGTTTTGACTCAAGAATTTTAATTCCAGCTCTCCTTGTATGTAGTATTATATTCAAGTTAAAAACTTATACAAATAAGATATTCCTTAGTGAAATAACAAATCAATATTCATCCCTTTACCATCTTATTTTCCAAAGAAGCCAAAAATGCTAAAAGCTTTAAAATTATGTTCAGATAAACATTTATTGGTTTTCCATATTTCTTGTGATCAAACCCTAAGAAACATCATCCAGCTAAAATCTTTTTTCCACTGTACAAGCAATGGAAATCAATTTGATCTTTTAACTAATAATACTTAAATCTGATTACCAAAAGTAGTTTCCAGACCCAAGAGAAGCTGCATTAGTGCTTTTTATAGCAGTATACTGATAATCTTTTTCTCAGACTTTTTCTACAGAGTGACTGTGGACAAGTAATTAGGGTTTTATCTAAGGGAACGGAACATTATCCTTGATAACCATTTTGTTGTCAAGGATCTGGCTGCCAGGAGTCTGGCAACTGGAAAAAGGCTGCTGGAGAAATGGCTTTATACTTTACCTCAGTGCAGTGACCTGATGAATCTTTGATCAGATGGTGGTAAAATATATGCACAATATGCAGAAGCTCTACCTCTGAACTGAGGGAGATGCAAGTCTGACTCCTGTGTTCTGCTTTGGTTTATTTTTGAAATACAGACAGAGCTTTAATATGCTGTTTTGATTTACTTTTAAGTAGCCTTACTTAAAAGTGTAGGGATCGTGTGGTTGTGTGTGGAGGCCCTGGAGGCCTCCTCCTACGCCCCATTGGCTCCTTCTCCTGTTCCTATGCCTAAACATGGGTGCTCCTGGGGCCCTCAGGCCCTTTTCCCTGATTGGGCCTCACCTTGATACTGTCTGGAGACCAAGGACTGCCGGGAGGCCCCGGGGGGAGCGACTTTGACCTTGGGAGGAGGATGGGGGTCGGGGGACAGAACATCTCGCCGCGCGGCTGAATTAAACATCGATGGACATCGTGCAAAAGTCTCTTGGCTTCTTTACCCTGGACTTTACTAGCAGCATTTAAACTGCAACAGATGGCGCCCAACGTGGCGCCCCCAGATTACTCTGAGACCTCTTCTCCTGGAAAACCTCTGCACTAGACCACTCCGAGAATTTTCTTACTCCAGTGTGGTGAGTTTGAGATTTTAGTTCCTTCCTCCTTGTACTCTCGGGTGTTGGGAAGACACTGAGCTAAGATGGAGACAACGCTCACCCACGCACAACAAGAAATTTACCTCTACCTTAAAGAGTCTTTTCCTCAAGAAAAGTTTTGGTCTTCAGATGAGGAGTTGAAGTATTTTTTACAGTTATTAGTTAAGCATTTTCCTCATATTTCACAGAACTTAGTCTTAACCGATGAATTTTTACAAGTGCTTCATGAAAAGTCAAGAGCTAACACAGAATTGAGTTCTTTATTTGGTATGCTGTTAAAATGCGCTGTGAGTCTTGGGGACGAACATCAGCTGAAAACCGCTCCCCCGAGTTCTCCCGTCTGTACTCCCGCTGCCCAAGATGGCGCAGACCGCATGGCAGGGGCCGCGGGGTCTCCCCTTCCGCCCTCTGCTCCCCACGCCTCTTCGGACAGACGTGTTCACCTGGGTTGCTGTAGCACCACAAGACGTGGCGGGAGTGGCAAGAGTATCCCCTCGCACAGGGCTGCCGCCGCTCCGTGCCCCACTGCGGCTCTCCCCCCCGTGGAAAGCCCGCGGCCGCCCCGCCGGCGCCCAGCAAGGCCAGAGCGAGCCGGCCCATGCTCTCTGTCCAGTGCTCCCTCGGGCTGAGGGCGGGCGAGTGAGACCGGCGGGCCTGGGACGTCGCTGTCGTGGGGCAGGCGGACAGCCCCGCTGGGGGATGGCTCAGAACCGTGGTCCTGGCAGAGAAACCGCCGCCCCCCACCCTCCGTCACTGCTCCGAGAGCCCCGCGCTGGCAGCGCCCACAGACGCCAGCTGAGACAGACCCCCCGGGAGGGAGCTGGGCCTCAGTGCAGCCGCCAGTGCCGGGAGCGGAACGCACTGCGCACGGCAGCGCACCAGCACCAGCAACGCCTCCAGCAATGCCAATACAAACCCCCTGGCAAAGGTAAAAAAGTCCTTGCCAGGAATGTTTTGGGGACAGTAAAATGGTTCAATGTAAAAAACAAATACGGTTTCATAACCCGGAATGATAGCAAAGAAGATGTGTTTGTTCATCAGACTGCTATAAAAAAGAATAACCCCAGGAAATACCTCCACAGTCTAGGAGATGGAGAAATTGTAGAATTTAATATAATACAAGGAAGGAAAGGCCCCCAAGCAGCCGACGTGACAGGACCTGGTGGAGTTCCAGTGCAAGGTAGCAAACATGCACCAGACTACAAACCTGCAAAATATTATCTACATCATAGAAGTCCTCCACACACCTACCAAGGAAATAGAACCCAAAACCAACAACCATCAAGCCCCAGCAACAGCCTAAAAGCAAGAAGAGCACAGAACATGGGCGAGCTGTCCTGCATTTGAAAGCCCATGTCAATAATGAAAGAACTTTCCAGTCTGATAAGTCCCACTTCTTGTCATACCCTTCCCCAATTCCTATGGCCTTCCTGCCCCCATCCCATTTTCCCCTTTTCCTTTCCATTGTCCTATTACCCCTTTTTTATGTTCCCACAAACTCCTACCACCCTTTCCCGTCTCCCATTGTCTGCCTCCACTAATCCCTTTCCCCAGAGTTCCTTCGTAATACCAGAGGGAGCGTGATTAAGAGGGAAAAAAAGGGGAAATGTCCCTAAAGTAACCACCTTTTTTTTTCTCTTTGAAGTAATGATTTCTATTTGGAGTTTCCAACAGGCACACCACCACCTATGCTGCCTTGTGCAGAGTCTATCACAGCCAAAACCTTCTCCTGACTCAGTTTCCTGAAAAACCGTGCTAGAAAACGCCACATCCCTCCTGCCAGCTCTAAGACTCCAGAAAATCTGTTTGGACACTAGAGACTCAGAATTCTTTGCATTTTGAAAGTTGTTTTTTATGTTAATTGAGTTGATCCTTCAGAAAAGCTTTCTTAATAATATAAAAAACGGGGAGTTGTGGAGGCCCTGGAGGCCTTCTCCTACGCCCCATTGGCTCCTTCTCCTGTTCCTATGCCTAAACATGGGTGCTCCTGGTTGGGCCTGATTTTCCTGGTTGGGCCTCACCTTGATACTGTCTGGAGACCAAGAACTGCCGGGAAGCCCCGGGGGGAGGGACTTTGACCTTGGGAGGAGGATGGGGGTCGGGGGACAGAACATCTGGCCGCACGGCTGAATTAAACATCTATGGACATCATGCAAAAGTCTCTTGGCTTCTTTACCCTGGACTTTACTAGCACCCTTTAAACTGCAACAGTTGTGTTTTCTGAATGTAAAAGATGGAGGAGACAAGTTTCATTAGCTGCATCCATGTTTTCAGTGTTCCTAAATATTTATGCCAAGCTTTGATAAGATTATAGTAGAACACAACTTTCATAACATAACATTAAAGATGTTAACTTTGAAATACAGTTGTGGGGAAAAGTAAAATTAAATGGAAATGTAAGAAAAAATATTTTTGATGATAAATGGTTAAGGAAAATCTCAACATGAGTTTATACTTACTACTATTTGGGGGGGTTTTAAAATTCATAAATCCATACTTAATTTTCTGAAAACTCTTGATTTCTATATTCCAGTAGCAGTTCTAAATTACCAGACCCAATGGAGATGGCAACTATTCACTCACATCATTTTATATTTCTTCCTAAGCTGCAAGGAAAAAAAGTCACTTAGATTCTTACTGACAGTTCTTTTATTTCAACAGTACAGCCAGATCCTCCTGTGAATATAACTCTGGAATTAAAAAAGTCAATAAAGAGAAAACCATATCTGGTCCTGACATGGTCTCCACCCCCACTGGCTGATGTCAGATCTGGATGGCTTACCCTTGAATATGAATTGCGACTAAAGCCTGAAGAAGGAGAGGAATGGGAGGTAAGGATGTCACAAGTTTTTGCTAGATAATGTTTTCTGACCAGCTAGATTTTGTCAGCCAGGTCCCATGCCTGAATGTAATGAAGCAGACACTCTAAATAGTTCATAATTTTTCAAAAGTGCCTGTGTGACCTATGATTTCCTGCTGGTATCTCAGATGCTGCTGTACAATAGCAGGTGATTAAGTATTTGTTTTTAATTGTGGTCATTATTTATTAATCATATTGGCATTGTAGTTTAAATTGTTCCTTCTCATTTAGTCAAGTTTCTTTCATGATAATTTGTTCTTAATCACAGGTACTTCTTAGATAACAGAAAGCCTCAGTGACATTACATAAAATAATTTAAATTCATATAAACAACCATTAGGTAGTAACTGTAGTGGCCACACAACAATAATCATTTTTTATGTCCAGGATCTACAACTTAAACAGCTGAGTGGTAAATTAAAGACTCCAGCTATTGGTATTTGACTCCATGCGCTTCTGTGTACAGAACTTCCAAACCACCTCTGTATCTCCTCCTGCCTTCCCCCTCCCACTGCACTTCCCTCTGGCCACTGCAAGACCTACTTTTTATTACCCCGTGCATTTCCACAACTCCACATACCCTCTTCCTCTCTACATTTTATTTCTCCATCTGTTTCTTCCTCTCTCATTAATCTTTGCCTTCTCCTCTTCCTGTCACCATTGCAGTTCCTACTATTACCCCAGCTCCTCACCTATTTGCTATAAATTCACGATGTGTTTTTGTACAGCAGTTTAATTTGCACTGTATACCAGAGCCAGATCTCATTCCCACCTGCTAGAAAGCTAAACTATAGAAATAAAATAAATGTACCATTATTCCATACCTGCTCAACAATTATTAGGAAAAGATATCCAGAATCATTCTATATTCCCATCTTGAGTACCAAAACCTTAGCTGTGACATTTATTTTATTTCCAGACTATTTTTGTTGGACAGCAAACACAATGCAAAATGTTTAGTTTAAATCCTGGAAAGAGGTACATTGTACAGATTCACTGCAAACCAGACCACCATGGACTGTGGAGTGAGTGGAGCCCAGAAATGTATATTGAGATCCCTACTGGTGAGTGGCCAGGCATCCCTTCTGTAATTGTTATTACATGCAAGTTCATGCTTTATTTTTTTGTTAGCTGTTTGTGGCATCCATGCAGATTCATTAGTTTCCCTAGGACAGACAAGAACATCATTGCTAAGGTAACCAAATCCTTATCATCAAGGATAATCCTTATCATCCCTGCACCATACCTAGATACCTTTCCCCTTCATTACTTTATGATAGAGTTAAGAGGTTGAATAATTTCTTTGCTTATTTAAACCATGTCCTTTCTGTCTGTTGCCTTATTTGTTCTCTTTATGGTAGTTTTTAATTAAAAGAACACTGGGAAATGCATTAAAACTGTGACAGAGGCAACAAAGAGTGACTGCCTTCAGACAGTAACAGCTCTTCATTATTCTTTATCTGGAATTAATATGAAATAAGCACTTCAGTATAAAAAATTACAATAAAAATCCTGCAAAATATGTAATCCTAGGTCACTTTACCCAGCATTTAATTAATTGCATGATATGTATTTAATAATGCAATGACTACAGGTTTAGTTCAACTGGATTTGAACCCAATCTGTATAATTGGCTGTGACAAAATTTTCCTCTCCATGCATTTTTGTATGATTTTTCCAAGACAGTTTATTTCCTGTGCAGTACCATTAGTAAAAATTATATTCATTATTTGATATTACAGGGATTGTTGAGATCTGTCTGTGCTGCTGAAGGCCTCTGTTCAATAATAAATTTGGCAGCTTAGGGCAATTTTTAAAATAAAAGTAATTTGTGAGGTTTTTTGGCATGCTGACTATGCATATGCTAGATGTGTGTCCTTGAATAATTCTGTTTTTTCTTAGACTTTAGAGTAAAAGATATGGTTGTGTGGATCATCGTTGGTGTCCTGTCATCTCTTATATGTTTAATCATGAGCTGGATAATGATTATGAAAGGGTACAGGTAAGCCATCAATTTCACAATTGCATGGAGTCCAAGATCAGAGAAAACTTTTCAAAAATAGACTTCTAATATTTCTTCAATTTCCTCTAGTATTTACTTTAGCTTATAAACTATTAGTTATAGGTATTTGACTTAATTTGCAACTGATAAAGCAGTGTTTCTGCTCCTTATGGAAACCCGGCTAAATTCTCTGTTAGGGACAGCTCTGTTAAATCTGACTAATCTTGGTTAGTCATGTAATATTCATCAAACATTACTTGGAGTATCCCTGTTCTGTATGAGACATGTCTTCGGGTTTTGTCATAATTTCCTAAAGTAAACAAGGTTATATTGTGAGATTGTCTTTCTGCCGGCCTCTTGATCAATTTCCCAAATGATTTCTTAGAATTCTGGCTAATTTCAATCAAATTTGAAAGAGAAAGGTGTTGCAAAGATTATTGCTTTTGTACAAGTCTGACAAAAAATACTGGCTGAGTAGAAGAAAGGGATAGAAACTGTGGTAGGAAAAGCCATCCTGTTGAACAGTAGTCAGGTGACAGTCAAACATGCACAGAGAGCCCCACTAGCTGTCCTGAGCCGTGCCTCACTTCACTCTTTCTTGGCCAGTGGTGAATTTACAATGGTATTAGAGAACTGGAGGTTAAGGAACAGATGACAATTAAAAGGACGTTAGTAATTTTACTTTTCCAGTTAAATAACTTTTGTATTACTGGTGTGCTTTTTATAACTCATCTAAGGGTACTGTATGAGCTGTAACTGGATTTGTCAATTACACAGCTTGAGAGGCAGACAGGAGACAGAGGCCCAACTGGGACATATAAGATATGGGAGAAGTGTTTAAAATCTCAGTCATATTCTGAGGCAGTGGGAGAACAAATAGTGAGCTAGTGTCTGAATTTACAGCTGGTATGTTTGCTCTGGGTTTTTTTTAGAATGATGGCCTTTATCCTACCACCAGTTCCAGGACCAAAGATAAAAGGCATAGATACACATCTGCTGGAGGTGAGTACCACAGCCAACAACAAAAGAATTCACCATAACTCGCTTTTCCAATTTACGTACTAGCAAACACAGTTACCACAGTAAAGTGTAAAACTGCTTCGGTTACTCAACGTTGGAAATAAGCAAGACTTTCCAATTAAATATGTGGAGGATATGTGTGAGTCAGAGTTTTGTCTTTCACTTGTAACAGGAGTTTAAGAACAGGGTTTGTGACTGCCTTGTTCTTTGGGACATAAGAAAATGCCTCTGTGAACTTCCTAGTAGTTCTTATGGAAGATTCTGTTCACGGTCTTTTGCTATGCTGCAGAGGCAGGACATGTTTATGCTGCGGTTCTCCTCCATTTCCTTCTTGTTAAACTCAGGACCTATACCTGCCAAAAGCTCCCTGCTCCTCCCACGTTACAAACATGAATTTTAGGTTTGTCTCTCCACTGAGGAAAGTCAGGAATTAGTCTTCCCTTCTTTCAATATTTTCTGTAGCAGTAAAAATCAGGTTTAGGTCTAGCAATGTAACACTCAAAGTGTTTGTATATAAAATATGTAGACTGTTCACAATTGTTCTAGTCATATAATCCCTAAGGTTGACAATGAAAAATTATATCCTCTTCATTATACCTTCAGACAGGAAAATCTGAAGAATTACTGAGTGCTCTTGGTTGCCATGGTTTCCCTCCAACATCAGACTGCGAGGAACTACTGATAGAATATCTGGAGGTAGAGGACAGTGAGGATCAGCAGCTCATGCCAAGTCATGACACTCCCAGTAAAAATACAAAAATTATTCTCAAGGAAACAGACAGTGACTCAGGCCGAGGGAGCTGTGATAGCCCTTCCCTCCTCCCTGTGAAATGCAGGGAATCCCGCAGCCTTCCATCTACTCTTCAAACACAAGATGTAAGAGCTAAAGACAAGAAAGGGGGGAAAGGGAGCTGGGACACTCGGTGTGTGGCCTCGGCCTCAGAACAGAAAACATTCCCTAGTGAGAGTATAAAGTCGTACACATGGCTGGCAGCTCAGTTACCAAGTAATCAGGCTGCTATGTTTGCCTACCACAGCACTGTGGAGGCATTCAAAATAACACTGAACACCACAAATGTGAACACTTCACCAGTTTTGGTGAGAAATGAAGAAAGTCGTCAATCGCTATATCCTATTGCTGAAACCGTGTATGATGACCTGGAAAAGATAAACGAGATGGAGTATTCCAAAACTGACCAAACCACAGTGCAGGTCAGACAAAATGAACATAGTAACAAGTCCCCTTTCCTGAATCCTAAACTAATGGACTATGTAGAAGTTCATAAAGTCAGACAAGATGAGGAACCAACACTATTACTGAAACATAAAGAAAACAATGGAAAGACCAAAAAATGCACTGTTCCAGGAACCAGCAAAGAATACACCAAGGTCTCAACAGTTGTGGACCATCACATTTTAGTACTATTGCCAGATCAGCGCAGCCAGAACATACCTGTATCTCAAGAACCTGTTGCAGAAACATCTCAGAACCCTCAGCAAAGTCAAGCTGAGAAGAATACGAGCTACAGCACGACAACTCCAAGTGACTCCAGAAGAGACACCAGTGGATCAGACTACATGGATCCATCTTCCTTTATGCCCTCCTTTAAATAACCTTTTAGTACAGCACATACTTAGTATTTACACACAGTAAAACAAAATCACATAGCAAACAGCTCTTTAGAAAAGCCTAGCCTCCAAAAGCCTATCCTCCTATGTGCATTGTACAGGTAATAAAATAATCTGTGAGTCAAGATAATAGTCGTGGACGTAAATCCTGGATCACTAGTACACATTTCCGACACAGGGAAAAGAGGAAATGGGTCGTGTCTATCATGAAAAATGCACTGTAAAATAATTATTCAGTTCTGCAAAACTTCTGTTGGTTGATGAAGCCTGAGGAAATACCACAGATTCAAAAAGATGAAAATTGTTATGGGTGAGTCAGCAAACCATAGCGATCTGAGCAGTTCCTCCATTAGATAAATCATTGCACAACTGTATTCTTACCTACAATGTGTTTTCTTCTGAATGCATTCTGACACTGCATTGTTTTCTATATCTTTCTTCTCAATCCTTGAGAAAAAGGAGCTCTTGTACATGACAAATCACATATAAAAGTGAATATATTCTACAAATGGCAGTAAAATAACAAATTATTCTAAATATATTTTTGTTTAGTTTCAGTGTGACAGAAAGCTGCATCCCATTCATATCCTAGTCCAGAGAAACCAAAATGAAAAAGAAAGCAAGATAATATATCATATTATATTACTGAGCCTTACTGTATATAATACACAATTTTACTTTAATATAAGCCCATATGTTTAACTATGTATTTTAAAGGCTATTTTTCTATTACCAAAAAAGAGCAAAATAAAATATTTTTTTGATTGCCCAATGCTATTTAGCTGCTGAGGAACTTTTCTCTTTCCTTCTGCTGAGGCAGTAATAGGTAAAGCTATAATTTCTATACAAAGCATAAAATTAAACTTTATACTAATTAAGAATATGGAGACATTTTTAAACTATATTTCTAATATATTACAGATATATTACTATTTGAATTGTAAATTATTTGTTTCACGGGTTTTTTATTACCTGTAATTATATAATTAAAATAGAGGTTAGGTTTTGAGACCCAAGGTTCTTTCCCTTTGGATTTGTACTCTGATGCCAATTGCAAATGACATGGGGCTCTCCTATATCCTGCACTTTTCTCTGAGCCTGGAAGTAAAATTTGAAATCATATTTTTCATAATAAATTTATGAACATTAGTTTTGGAATCAGCCTCCAAGGTCTGAATCAGACCTCCACTGAAAAAGCAGTGGGAATGAGGAGTCCATGTACTTGGGCTGGTCATGTGTCCCCAGAACAGCAGTGGGAATCATTATATCCCATGTAACTGAAGACAGAATCAAAATTACACTGTAGTGGCTGCAAAGTTGCTCTGGCCTTCCTTCTTTTAACAAAAGTTTAATTGACTCCAGAAAAGGATGATCATATGATGACTGGCTAAAAGTGGGCCAAGTATTTAGCCAGCATCTCTAGCTTCAGGGGAAACTGGAAATTTGAGGTGAGGTAATGATCCTGTACCTGTGGAGGGGACTGTATTTGATAGATGGGCTCTCTTTTCTTAGTCTCCTTCCTGAACAGCTTTACTTTTCTCCATATTTTTATGATTTTATGCACTGAGCAGGCCTTCCTGCAGTATCAGATACTTGTTGCAGAGCCAGACAAAAGAGAATTTCAGATTTTGAAGGTCCCAGAAGGCCATATCTAATTCAGCAAATCAGACTCTCACCCTTTACCTTCAAAGCCCTGGAACTGCTCAAGCACAGGTTGGTAGAAGCACCTAGCCTTTGCACAGACAGGGCATTAAAACTTAACTAATCATCTGTGTGTCTGTAAACATACATGATAGTGTAGACTGTAACATTAGGGTGGCATCAGATTTAGAGCCTGTCCTCTGTACAGGCAGCTGCCCTCTTCCAGGGGCTGAGAGAGCAGTCTGGATGCTCTGCTGAAGGTGGGGGAAGGCATCCTAGATTCCTAATTCAACCACTTATTTAACACATGAAGACATGAAGGGGCTACTCCAGGTATCAAACATAAAACTCTGTTCAGTTATAGTTAATTGAACAATTTTACCATAGATACTCTGTCTGTAGTATACCTTACAAATTTCTAGAGATGCTAGAAGTACTGCAAAGAAACTCTTGAGTTATGAGGAATGTGTGTGTAAGCTGACAACACACTGTGTCTGACAGTGTTTTCTTGACCCTTCAGTTTTCTGACTGAATGTGACAGAGCTAATAGGATCAGACACATTCCTCTTTCTTTACACAGGTAACTCTATATCTGTGTTATTTCCTACGCCTAATGATGTGCATAAAGATATGCTGCCACAGGCCTTCTAGTATCTAGTAATGCACAGAAGCTGTAGTATCTCATCAAGCCTAGAGCCTAAAGATGTTCCTTTATAGGGCAGATTTCTAAGGTTAGCACAGTGACTACCCAGATGTATGACAGGAACAGGCTGTTCCCACCGTATTTTTTACCTGAAGTTACTTCTCACCTGAAGCAAACAGACACAACAGTTAGCAGATTTTAAATGTATGATTCATCCTGCCTAACTGTAGGCATGTCTGCCTCCAATAATCCACACGGAAGAAAAGTCAAGGAGTTTCTCTGCTTTGTCATAAATGAATACTGAAACTGTAAAATAGTTGTAGCCTAAGTTATTTTGTGTGGTGTTGAGCATCTCCCACCTTTGCTGATGAATGTATCAATATGCCAAATCATCATGTCTCTCTGTGAAAAGGGAAAGTCAGCTACAGTGGAAAAGGGGCATTTGCTTGCTGCTTTGAAGTGTTGGGGGATTTGTTAGCTAAATGTAATTTGAGCACATTGTCATAAATATATTTAAATCTTGAAGCTGAACAAATGTGCAGATAGAATAATTTTCCCTTGGATTTGCTTATATTTTCCAAAACACCTTGTTCCTCTCAGTGGCAGAGCTTCTGAAAGTGACCTTAAACATCTGAAAGTACATTAAAAAAATAAAATACTAATGTTCTGTAGAATCAAAATAACCTTCAGCTAAGTGTTTGGTCCTTTAAATGCTCAGATAATTAATTTTTTCTGTTTGCAACAATATTTTTCTTGCAGGTCTTTAAGCTTTTCATTAGGAAGTACATGAGTTTTTGTAGCAGTTCTACAGAGTCAATCAGTACAAAATTATGGCACACCAGTGGGGAAAAACAGGCTCTTGATACATCCTTTGATATCCAGAGGGATGAACAGAATTTACCCCTCTAATTCTTGCACAGTTAGTCAAATTTTTCACTTGGAATAATTATTTCAAGAATGTGAATGATGTTTTCAATGTCAAAGTTATCCACATGTCATTTATAGTGTGAACAACTTTGTAATAGCATAAAAACCCTAAAAGGTAGCATAAAGACTCTTCTACATAATTAGTTTTACAAAATTCCTAAAATTGAACACATATATTTTATTTATTACCTTTCCTTCTGACTCAGACTAATTTTATTAACATTTTTTCTTCAGTATTGGCAAATATGATTAATTACCATACAGTTGTTTACTAGATTTTTTTTAGCAGAGACATATTGGATGTGCAATTTTAGTGTTTCTGTGTAATATTTCAGACTTTAGAAGAAATACAAACTAATGAATTGGCACGTGCTCAGTATCACACATGATGAGGACTTTAGGTTTGGTCTTTATGATACTATGTAACTACAAAGATTTTTTAATAAAAATGCAGTGAATTAACCTGATATAATATTAGAGGATGTATGTTTTTATGGAACAAACTGTAAAACAAATATGTAATGATGATTTATGTCAAACCAGTGAATTCTCTAGTATATCTGTCTGTGTGTCTATGTTTAAATGGCTGAAAAATGCTTTAAATGTCATTCAAGTATCCAAAGTGTAGTAGCAGCAGGTGTTCAAAATGAATAAGCAGAACTTTTTTGTGCACTCTGAAGCATTGCATATGTGGGGTTTACATCATGAAGCCTGTAAGTGTATTTCATAATTTCATGGCAACTATAAACTGATCAGAAGGTGTTGTGCAAGGAAACTGAAGTCCTGTAAGCCACTTGATAGACATCAGACATCTTCTACAAAGCCATAAAGACAAATGAAATGAAAAAAGCATCATGAGATTAGGCATCACATTCTCAAATAATTGCTACCTCAGAGGTTTTTTTTGCTCCCTTTAAAAGGCAAACAAGAAAAAGCTTTTTGCTTTGTGTGTAAATTTGTGACTCGATCTATCAAGAATTTTTAAATTTTATTTGTAAATTCAAAATATTTTTGTTAACAAACAGCTTGTCATGGAATCATCACTTGCATGGCAGTGGTAGTATGAGGATGGAATATTCTAGATGTGTAGCAAAAGTGAATGTTTTTAATATGGGGGGAAAAAAACTAAAGAAAGTTCCACTTTGTAATAATATCCTTGGTGCCCAGATGGGCAGTCAAGCATCAGTCCCATTCCTGACCTGAAGAGTTTTTTGCCACTATTTGTATTTCCAGGTCATTGGGACTGATCAAGCCAATTTTCCAGAGGTGCTTTCATTCTGGATCTCAGCTATGGAACTTGGTATTTATCAATAATTGCTATTTAGAATTACCTGTTTTCAACTGAGTTCTTAGGAAGCAGACCTTCCAGTTCTGTCTCTAAATGAGTACCTGCCCTCAGCTATCTCAAACAGTCGCACTAAAATCAGGGTCCAGTTCCTGTGGGTATGGAAAGATGGACTGAATTATAACAATTTTCATAACCTTGTGGCTCAGCCTTGAAAATCATTTTGAAACAAATCAGGGATTTTCTTCATTTTTCTGGTGTATGTCACGCAGAAAAATAAAGATAAATGGATGCCTAAATACATAATACATGGGGATATAAAGAGCTTAAATATCATAGAAGCATAGAACAGTTTAGTTTGGAAATGACCTATAAAGTCATAGAGTCCAAATGTTAACCTGGTCCTGCCAAGTTCACCACTAAGTGACAAGGAGAGGGACAAGACTGCTGCATGTGACAGAACAGAAATGGAGTACAGTCACTATGGGATGCTACATGGTAGATGATGAGGGAAAAAATGCATTTTGACTACAGCTGAAAAGCAGGGGGGAAGACGAGAAAATGGAAGGGAAAGAATCAAATATAAAAATAGACAGTAAAAAATGAGCACTTGCAGAACTGAGAGGAATGATAAATGAGTTCGTGAGGGGGGAAAAATGAAGAGAAGAAAATACTTTCATATCAAAAGTGGGAATGTGCACAGCTACCTGGTATAGTCTGCAAAAGCAGTACAGCCTTATTGTTGGCAAAATGCTGAAATCAGCTACTATGGATCAGCTGTTTCATATGAGCAGAAAAAGTCCTATACATGAGAAGTGGTCCTTCTTTTTCTGCCAGTTACAGGATTTTTCTTCCCCCTATCTGACATTGGTCCCAGGCAAAAACAAAGGTTGAAGAGTCAGGCTCAGCATCTGATCTGACGCTGCATTTTCTACATTCCTAAGGGAAAAATCAAGAGAAATAAAGTGCACCACACTGCTTTTATAAACAACCTTCTGTTTTTCACACAGATATACAGGTGAGATTTATTTATCCACTTACATTGTCCCACACATATGTCTACAATCCTTAAGCATTGTTCTGTTTTTATTTAGTATATATAATGCAATGACCTAGAAGTTCCAAGAGAAAAAACACTTTGGGGATATTACTAAGCAGCCTCTTGGCATTTCTGGGCGTTGTTTCAGTTTGTACCTATGACAATGTATCTGTTAATATTTTCCTTAGTCGGAAAGTCTCTGTCTTGGTAATAAATTCTGAAAATTACCAAGTTAGTTTTAAATACATCTCTTCAATATGTTACATTTTTAAGAGGCACTATTATATCTGTTGGAAGTAGTTAAGAAAAATACCTGCATTTGTTGTATGGCCTCTTAGAGTGCTGATATGCTAAAAGCTGATCTTATACTCAAGATGATGGTGCATAGAGCAGTTAGATATAAAAAGGTCTTTTTTTATATATTCCTCTTTTTGGAAGGTTTCTTGTCCTTTTCTACTCGGTGATGCTACTTGTCTTGGATCTTGACATTATTTAACTATTGTTTTTAACAATGCTGCTTTTTGATCTATTTTTGTGAGCTGCTGAGTACCTGCACCTCATTTTGACATCAATAAACATTGAAAGATTTCATTTCAGTTCCTGCAATGGTTAGTTTTAGAGACTTGTAGCACTGAGTAGAATTTTTAGAGGATTCTGAAAATCATTGTACAAGTGACTTGTAGAAAATTTTCCTTCAGTAGGATGCAAAACTAGACATGTCTAGAAAAAGTCAGATTTTTCTACAGACAGAACTATAATGATGTCGTATCATATTTTTTTTTAATTCGTAATGCTGTAGACTACTCTTAATTTTCATCCCTTTGTCTTTCATTCCAAAAGGGAGAGGAAATTACTTCTCAGTTATACTTAGAAAAAGTTCCTGGGCTGCTTTAGTGTTGTTTATTTTTCATTTTGGAAAGTAATTTTTTCTACTCTGACTACAAAAGCAGTTCATCTGATATAATACCACGATCAGTTCTTATATATGTGTTATATTGCTCAGAGATACTCAGCACTATCTTGGCTTCTGAAATCTTTTTGTTGTTTTTGTGTATGTTTTAGTCATTGTATAAGATATAGCAGTACTGAGGGCACTGTTATGAAAACGTACAGCCGAGAAAAAACCATGTTAATCATTAACTAATTGTATTTGTTCAAAATTCTGATGTGCTACTAAGTGAGGGTAAAAGTCTCTGAAACTCCCTTGCCTTTAATTGTGCCAGCAGACTCTCAAAGAAACAAAAATTGCACCTTCTGAATAATACCCAGAATAAAGAGTATCTTTTCAGCAAAGAGATGACCCAATACTTAGAGCAAACTTATTTCCATTTGCATAAACCATTTCATTGGTAGATTTGCAATACAAGGTAGACATTTTTTCCGCTACAGTTTCAAAATTTGTATGCAATGTGGAACATGAGAGGTTATTGCAGTGTCATTACTGTAGCAACAGAATGACTTTAAGCACAATTATTCTATGAACCAGATCCAAATTTTTTTGTAAATTTCTAAAATACAAGAAGTTGTAAGAATTAGATTTCATATGTTGTATGTACATTCTTTGGAGAATACTGGTAAAAAAGTAGTTGCTCAGGAATTCTTCATTGTTTCTAAGTGTATCTAAAGGAAAATGCTTTCAAATACATTTTTTAAGTTCTTAATATTGAAAATGCTGGCTTTACTAAAATCTGTTAGTGTTTTCACTTGTAAGATCAATATTGTTATGAGGTCTGTAGCTTTCTGATGAATTTTTTGATCCTTTGTCATTGTAAAATCTCTTTGCAATGGTGTTCGCATTTCAGTTTAATAAAAGTTCGTGAATAAAATTCCAAGATTCTGTATTTCTTCATGATATGCAACATTTCTACTATATAATGTACAGAAAGAAAAAGGAAAATCCAGGCATCCAAGACACTCTGTAGGGCAGAATTCTGCTGTCCTCCATGGGGAAAGCTCAATGATAGATATTTAACCAATTTTGGTGCACTAAGTAATTGAGCAAGGTAACACAGATGACTCACATGCCTGGTCACAACTTTTATGTTTCTTTATGGCTCTTCATGTTGATTTAAATTGTATTTATCATTGAAATTCAGGGATTTGTTTAGCAAAGGTAAAGTTTGATCAAGAAAGGTTGAGGGTTGGGGGACTCCTGAAGTGTGTAGGCACTGCCCTGGTTACTAGAGGATATTAATCTCTGACCCTTTGCACCAACATTGGGCGGTTTTCCTGCAAAACTAGGACAGCCCCCCAGGCTACCTGTGGTCATCCTTCTGCCTTAGGAGCAGGCAGGGTCATCAAAAGCAATGTGAAATACCTCTCACTGCCAACTGTGTCTAGTTAAACTGTGTGCCAATTTCCATTTTGGGAAATGCCACCTTGACCCTTGATTCTTAAGTATTACAAGGATGTTCTGGTTTTGGCTGGGGCAGAGTTAATTTTCCCCACAGCAGATGGGGCTGTGTTTTGGCTTTGTGCTGAGCACAGTGATGATAATAGAGATGCTTTTGTTGCTGCTGAGCAGAACTAAGGGGGAGCCAAGGCCTTTCCTGGGTAGGTGGAAGAGTGGGAGGAGACACAGTTGGGACAGGTGACCCCAACTGACCAAAGGGATATTCCAGACCATGTGACATCATGCTCAATGTGAAGTACTGAGTAAAGACAGGGCATTTGGAGTGATGGGTTTGTCTTCCCCAGTCACCATTACATGTGACAGGCCCTGCTCCCCTGGAGATGGCTGAACTCCTGCCTGACCATGGGACATGGTGAATTAATTCCTTTTGTTTTGCTTGCATGTGTGGCTTTTGCTTTTCCTATCAAACTCTCTTTATCTCGGCCCAAGGGTTTCCAGCTTTTATCTTTCCCTTCCTCTCCCCATTTTCACTGGTGGGGGATTAAATGTGTGGCTGCCCAGGGCTTGGCTGATAGCAAGTAATTCAGGAAGGAAATACAGCTTCCCACTTCTCCCATCCTTGTAGGAGGTTGTGCTACACCTCTTTGCTGACAAAACAAAAACAAGGGAATAAATGGGTCATCTGCCTAGAGAGGTTAGCCCTCAGCATATCTGCCATTTTCTCCCCATCCACCCAGATGTATTTAACATAACACAATTCACAGAATCACAGACTGGGTCAGGTTGAAGGACCCCGCACTGAGTCATCTGGTCCAAAATCCCTGGTGAAGCATCACCCCAGAGGACACAGCAGAGGACTGCATCCAGACAGTTCTTGAGTATTTTCAGTGAGGGAGACAGTCTTCTTTACTGTGTGTGATTGTGCTCTTCCACTGCACGATTACACACACAGTAAAGAAGATTATTCTCATGTTCAGGTGGAATTCTCTGTGCATCAGTTTCTGTCTCGCGTCCTGCTGCCTGGTACCACTGAGCAGAGCCTGGTCCCTGCTCTGAGCCCTCCCTGCAGTCACTGACAGATAGGGATGAGGTCCCCTCTCAGTTATCCCATTCAAGGCTGAACAGGATCAATTCTCTCAGCCTTTCCTCGTAACGGAGATGCTCCAGTCCCTTGATCACCTTTGTAGCTCTCTGCTGCACCCACTCCAGGAACTCCATGTCTCTGTTGTGCTCCGGAGACCAGCACTGAGCACAGACTCCAGGTGAGACCCCACTAGGGCTGAGTGGCAGGGCAGGATCACCTCCCTTGAATTTCTGGCAGCGCCCTTCCAAAGGCACCCAGGATTCTGTTGGCCTTCCTGGCCACACGGGCACAGCTGCTCATGCACAGTTTGGTGTCTGCCAGGAGCCCCAGCTCCTGCTCCACAGAGCTGCTCCCCAACAGGTTGGGCCCCAGCCTGTGCTGGTACCCAGGGCTGTTCCTCCCCAGGTGCAGGCCCCTGCATTTTCCTGTGTTGGATTTCAGAGAGTTCTTCTCTGACCATCTCTCCAGCCTGTCGAGGCTCTTCTGAGGCTCAGGGTCAAAGTGTGTCAGAGGAAGAGCCGGGATGGGACAGCGCAGGGTGACACTAAGGGGACAGCACACGGTGGCACTACAAGAACATCACGGGATGACACTAGGGGACAGCACGGGATGACCTCAGGGGATGGCATGTGATGACACCGGGGGGACAGCAGCACATGTGCCGGGGCGGTGCGCTGCCCGGGCGGGCGGCCATGGCGGGGCTGTGGCGGCTCGGCGGAGGTGAGGGAGCGGAGGGGGCGCTGAGGGAGCGGAGGGGGCGCTGAGGGAGCGGAGGGGGCGCTGAGGGAGCGGCGGGGGCGCTGAGGGAGCGGAGGGGGCGCTGAAGGAGCGGAGGGGGCGCTGAGGGAGCGGAGGGGGCGCTGAAGGAGCGGAGGGGCGCTGAGGGAGCGGCGGGAGCGCTGAGGGAGCGGCGGGAGCGCGGTCCGGGGCCGCGGGGGGCGCGGTCCGGGGGCGGCCGGAGCCCCCGGCAGCTCGGGAGGGATGGCAGCACAGTGCCTGTGCGCGGGGTGGAAGCGCTTTCGGTGCAGCTGCAAATCCCTTGGGAAGAGTTCCAAGGGTAGAACTTCCCTGACTCATGGGTTTTCAACGTCTCTTTTGAGACGGGGCTCTTGTAGATTATATATTCATTAGTGCTGTAAGTGGTTGTAAGGGAAGTGACATTGTGTCTAATTAATTTCAGGAAACTTTATTCTTCAGTCATTTACATTTCGCATGTGTTTTAACCTTTGGCTTTTTAAAAAAAAAAAGTGTGTAACTCTCAGTAGATAGTGTTCTAGGTGCAGGAATAGAGTCTCTTGAGATAACTCCTCGCAGAATCAGGATGGGTCAGGTAGGAAGGGACCACAGTGGGTCATCTGATCCAGCCTCCCTGCTCCAGCAGGGCCATCCCAGAGCGCTCGGCACGGGATTGTGTCCAGAGGGCTCTTGAATGTCTCTAGTGAGGGAGACTCCACTACCTCTCTGGGCAATCAGGTGCCTCTTTCTGATACCTCCTGAACTGCGTGGGCAGTTCAATGATAGGCAGGACAGTGTGGTGTTCCCAGAATTTGGGGCAAGGATGGAAGATGGCAGCTGGAGTTGTCAGGGCCCTAAGCACAGCTCGTGTCCCCTGAACAGCCTCCCCCAGGGCTCTGCCCCTTGTCCAGGACCCCTTGGTTTCATCTCTGCCCCACCAGTCCCTGCCTCAGCTGAAGCCATGAGCCTTGCCACCAGCCCAGCCCTGGCTCTGTCTCCTGGATGGACTTTGCACTTCTGCTGTGGCCTTGTGTCCAGCCCTGCCCTGGCCCTGTCTGCTGCTGCTCCTGCCTGGGTGGACCCTGGACCTGGCTCAGCTCCATTTATGCGGGGCAGTCTCGGTGAGCCCGGCTTTGCCTCTGCCCTGCTCCCTGGGACTGCCCATGCTGCAGTCACCCTGGGCACCTGGCTGCAGAGCATTCACCCACAGCTTCCAGCTAAGAACTTGTATTAGAAACAGGTTTTATTTTCAAAATAAAAATTATTTTTCTGTCAAAATAGAAGTCTATGTGAAACTGAAAACTTGAGTTTTAATGGGTGAAACATAAACACCTTTCTTTTAAAATTACATATATTCTGCCTCTTACTTATTTTTCCCCAAAAAAAACTTCTCAGACCAAAAAAAAAAAAACCCTCCGAAACTTTCTGTGACTATAGCTTGTGTGTTCATTGTACAAGCTTATTGAGCAAATCTTTTAGGTGAGTAGTTTGCCAAGTGTTTCATAATTCTCTTACTATTTTATAGTTGCCTTTAGGCAGCAGAAATGGAAAAGTTCCCTCTCCACACAAGCAAAGATGCCTCCTTGTGATTTTGTACCTGAAAAATATGAAGTAAGTCATGCATACTACACTGTATTTAAATAAAGCTTCATTACTGGGTTTGGGTGACAGGTTCATCTGCTAAATATGATTATAAAATTTACTTCTTTGGGCATAGCCCAACTGCTGCTGCTAGGATATAACCTGTAGAAGTACCTGTGTGACAAATCTGTGATTTGAAAACATTTTAAGAAAGAGGTATGTGCAGAACAGCAGCTTTATTTCAAAAAGCTGAGTTTCAGAGGTTTGTAGAACAGCCTTCTATGTGCCAGAATCTATTACAATCTTAATCCTGTAGAGAGCTGTGTAATCTGTGTGCTCCACAACAACTCCATGAGTCTGGATCTTTATAAGGCTGGGATGGATACTGACTGTTTTATTCCGCTCAGTCCTATCCCTATGAACACATGCAGAAGATCCGTGAACAAAATATTGCACCTTCACTGAGAACATACTACAAGAGGCCATTGCTGCTGCACCAGGGACATATGCAGTGGTTGTTTGATCATGAGGGACGAAGATACCTTGATCTCTTTGCTGGAATTGTCACTGTCAGTGTTGGACACTGTCACCCGTAAGTATGTTTCTTTTTGATTTATGGTATAAAACCCAGGAAGAGACACCGATGCTTGTTTTGTTCTTCATTAATCTGCAGCGCTGTGAGCCTAAAACCAGAATATAACTCACTGAATTGACATGTGTCACAGTTCAGTTTCTGCTACATTTTGAAGGATTCATTAATTTGGTGATCTTATTCCTCCATCTGGCGCACAGTGCAGCATCTGCGTTTGCAGAATCAATAGCACAGAGGTATGTGCACATATGAGTGAGGAGTCTGTGTGGAATTCCATCCCTTTGTCTCTCCCTTGCTACATGCAGGAAGGTAACTATGGCTACCCAGAAGCAGCTGGCTCGCCTGTGGCATACCACCAACATCTACATGTACCCAGCAATCCACGAGTATGCAGAGAAGCTAACTTCTCTTTTTCCAGATCCTCTGAAGGTAAATTGCTTCTGACAGGAGCAGGAGCTGGTGAAGTGGATCTCTGTTTATAAGAAGTATTTATTAAATAATCGAGAGCCATGATATCTCTAGAGAGAAAATCTGTATGGGGAATACAGACTGTCAGTTAAAGAGCACGAGGGTCCTCAGGGCCTTTTCTTCAGACCCAGCTGTAGACAAGCATAATATCCCCAATTTCTGTTCTGTTTGTTTCCTCCCTTCACTTGTCACTGTGAAGAGGCATTGCGGGCTAAAAAATTACTTTGGAGGAACAAAGATGTTTACTATTCTGACATATAGCTGGCCTTAATTTTCTTGATCTCATGAAAATCCACAGTGGAAATTGTTTGACAGTATTTTGTGTAGTATGTGTAAATGTTTACCGACATTTAAACAGAAAAATCACAAAAATGTCATGTTTCATATTTAGTGAAACAGTAAGAAAAATAACTTTTGTTTTCAGGTAAAATAAATTGGTGATAAAATGAAATTGGGCTAGCAGAAGAGCATGAAGCTATTGCAATCTTAAAGATGGAAGAAGAGTAAAAAATAAATTTAGATGTCCTGCTTTGTTTGACTCCCCAAAAATTAGGATTAGGAAAATCTGTAAACTGAAACGTTTTGAGATTTTTCTGTACCCTCCCAGAGCAGAGTTGGATCTTTGTTCTCATCTTTAGCGTAAGGGCAACACCAATTTTATCGTGGTGAGGTCGCCATGTGGCAGTGCTAGGCTAGAATTCATTGTGTTACTAAGGGACATGGTCTGATGCCAAAGAAGAAGGAGGTGTTTTTGTGCTGTACTGATCCCAAGTGTTCTCCCACAGGTGGTTTATCTCACCAACAGTGGGTCAGAAGCCAATGATTTAGCTATGTTCATGGCAAGGCTACACACTCGTAACTTCGACATCATCTCTCTCAGGTAACGCACAAAACAGCTTCACAAAACTACTCTGTGTATGGGATCACTCTCTGTGTGCCTAAAACAAGAAATAACAGAACTCTTGCACCCCAGGTCTGTAGAGGAGAATGCTATAAAGTTACTGTATTTGACAAAGAGGAGTAAATCAGGAGCTCAAGTTTTCATACCGCTTGTTAGGACTAGTTTGTAATAAAAATGCTACCTGCAATTTTTGCTTGTGTTACCTAGGAAATGATCTGATATCTCTGTTCAGGGTGTGCTTTGGTAGACTTTTGCTCGTGGCCAGACTAAGACTGAGCAATTGCTCCTTTCTTCCTCCATTTCCCTTCTGCAGTGCCCCTGTGGGTGCAAAGGTACCTCTGGAACAGCAGTGCAGTGAACCTCAGCAGGGAACTGCTCTGCCTGGGAGATGATTTTTGTTTTGTTTGCTTTGTTGCCTCGTTATTCTGTCAGAGCCCTGAACCACAGTTCACTGCACAGGTACATAAACAGCTCTTCTGGCTTAATGACAGAGATGGATGTGGGCTGAACACCAGTACACTGTAAACACCAGCATAAACAGTTCCTTTTACTGTGCAGCCCAGGGAGCCTCAAATATTAGAATAAAAGGCTATGTTAATGAAGAGCTGTATATTTCTGTTACTGTGTTCAACAGAACATTGGGTACCTACCTTACTTGTGTATCCTCACTATCCAATTTTGATTTGTATATAAAACTGACAGCAAATCACCATTTAGTTTAATGATTGGCAACACCTTTTGGAGAAAGCAACTGTTTCCAAGAGTCAAAAGACAGAGATGTTTGTTCTGTAGGGATCAGGTGCTGCAGTAGAATTTCATGAGGCACTGTCTGAATTACTGTTGGTTCCAATGATTGTACACATCTCCTCTCAAACATTTCTTCACAGTTTATATATTTGAAATAGCAACGTCATATGGCAGAGCAAAAAATGGCAGTAGGAATCTTCTTAGTTTCAGTGCAACAATGCACATTTTCCCCAACAATTTATATCTCAGAAGCATGCCTTCTCAGAACTGATATTGCTCCAGACAGTTCTCAGAAATGAGTGATGTTGATCTGCTTTGTTTTTTTGAATAGGGGAGGATACCACGGAGGCAGCCCTTACACGCTGGGCTTGACATCTCTGACTTCTTATAAGCATGGTGTTGCCAACGGCTTTGGCTGTACAACTGTGAGATTTTTTTTTTTTTAGTTTTTTTTTTTTTATAATCTGGGTAACTAACAGTTTATTTGAGTATTTCAGAAATTTCTGTTTTCTGCTCTCAAGCACTTTATGACCACTAATCAAAACTGCAATGTAGCAGTTTCTGCTGTGTAAATTCAACAAGAGCCAGAGTCCCCTTTTCTTCTATGGATAGTTTCTTAGGCTAATTTGGAGTTACAACAGCTATAACACAAGTGGTCCATGATTTGCAGTTCTTTAGTCATGGTTTTTGTTTCCATGGGAGTCTGTGTAAGGAGCAAAATAATGTTCTGAACCCCCTTTTTCAAGTTTGTTTTGTCAGATCAGTGCAAAGCTGCTTTCAGATGGTCTGGAGCAGATCCTTCACTATAATGAATGGGAATCCTATCTCAGCAAGACAGGAGATACATCTGTTAAGGAGATCCACTGAGGTTAAATGGCAGTATGTTATGTCCCTGCCCTTGAGCAGATTGGAGCAACTTTCTGTCTAGAAGCTGCTATTGCTGACTCCAATAGTTACAGGTGACAGCCACATTATTAACCATAGGAAGGCTCATTTACAGCAGCTTCCCAGCCTGTCTCAGTGAGTGCCCTAATTCATGTGGTATTTCATCAGCAGCAAGGATTAGAAAGCTGGAGTTTTCTCTATTAGATGTGCCTGCCTCACTCTATTTTGCATATTTTGTTCATATTTCAGATTACTGAAATACTACCAGAAACTCTTAAAATGCTGGCATTACCTTTATGTAACCAATATCCTAAGAATGAAAAAAGGAATAAAAAATCAGTTGAGTGGCTAGTGATGGAACAGTCTAAATTTTTGGTTCCAAAACTGTCTTGGTTATTTGGTGTTACTGCCAGGTGTTCTTCACACAAGTTCCTTGAACTGTGTTTGTCCCTTGACTCTAACAGCTGTTTTTCTGTTTTGCCATTAGTCATTAGATCAAAAGATCTCTTAGAAAGGTGTAATCAAATCTGTAGCTATTTCTCTTATGCCTGGCAGACAATGTTACCAGATGTCTTTCGTGGTCCATGGGGAGGCAGCCATTGTAGAGATTCTCCAGTGCAAACTGTTCGAAAATGCAGCTGTACTGAAGGTTGGTCCATGACAAAAATTTTTGGATTACAAAATACTAGTGAAAATATGTTATAATTACCTCCTCAAGCAAAGTAGATGTCTGGTTAGGTTTTGCAAGGCCGACCCAAAATAAATATTGCAGATTATCTCAGGACCCTGCATCCCAATGGGAAAACTGTGGGACAGATGACGCCACGTTCTCAGATTTCTTCTTGAAATCCCAGTGTTTGTTTCCAGTATTTGTCATGATCAACTCTGGAAGCTGTGGAACTCACTTCAGCACATCTGGAAGAACAGAAGTGTTGATGGTCTTTTTTGTGATTTCTAGAGTTCTGAGAGCTTTCCAGCTTTTATATTGGGATAAGGCAAATAGTAAGGACAACCAGCAATAGGTTGTGGCAAGATGTTCCATACACAACACAGTGTGAAATCTCCTCTACTGCTGTGCAGCTAACAACAGTTTCAATCAGTTTTTTCTACTGTTTCAACAAGCATTTTTTATTATTTTAGTTCATATGGACACATAACAGAACGGTTTGTTTTTAGCTTTGCTGTCCCTAGTGGATGGCAGCATTAGCCATACTAATTGCTCTGTTTTTTATCTAAGCACAGACTGTATTCTCCAGAATCCTCCTACCTGCACTAACCATGGAGTATACATTTTCAAGAAGAGACTCTCTCCTTTAATGTTTAGCTTTTTACTGTTCATTTGAGAGGTGGTATTTACCACGCAGTCATACAACATTTGTTGCTTAGATGCATAGTTTCATGTTTTGAAGCTAGTTTTGTGTCATATGAAGTAAACTCCCTTCAAACTGTTTCCCCTGTAAACAGGTGCATGTCTTGCAAAAGACCAGTACATCGAACAGTTCAAAGATACTCTGAATACCTCAGTGCCCAAGACAGTAGCTGGATTTATTGCTGAACCAATACAAGTAGGTAGTTTGCCATTTCTCAGTTGTGGGCAGCACAAGTAGTGTGAAATAAATACTCAAATCTGATATTCTTTAGCTGCAACCTGAACATAGGTGTTTGCTGATTCCTACTATGATTTTGTAATGCTTTAAACACCTTAAATGTTTGAAAGATTGGATGCACTGCCTTTAAATTTCAGCTTTTGTCACTGACTTCAATGGAACTAGAATTTTTCTTGTGAAATTAAACAAAGAATCATGATTAAACATATATATTTTTTTTCATTTAAATAGTGAGTGTGATGCATGCCATGTTTTGGTTTCTATTATCTCCTTTCAATTTTCATTACTATTTCTGTAAACTTTTAACTCAGCCTCCTTCTCCCTCTTCTAGTCATGTTGTCCACTACATTTTTAATACCTGTCCAGCAACTGATGGCCACAGGATTCATTCTCCTAATGTTTCACCCTACATCCACAATTGCTTTACACATGGTTCTTCAATAGGAAAAATTATAATTTATCCTAGGCAATGTGAGAACTGTGACTGCAAGGGAAAACTGGAGCAGTTCTCTGGTTTTTGCTGTTTTCTAGGTACTTACATACTTGAGTCTTAAAAGCTGTTCTGGTCTAGGTGGAGGGAAAAAATTGAATTATCAAGGCAAGTGCAAACTGTCAAGGTGAAAAGACATTGAGGAGGCAATGTTCTAAACAAATTAACCAAAGAAGGAATATGAATTCTCTGGTTAACTTCCTCATTAAACAGTTTCTGGGTTTTGCTGTGTGTAGATTTTCACGGTCCTTGTTTCAGCAGTTTGTTGTTAATTGACTTGGTCTTACAGTGGTCATGGTCTCACAAACATTCCTGCCAGCACAACCAGTGGAGCAGCAGGCAGCACTGTGGAATGGGAATGCGTGACCTGAGCAGGAGCTTTCTGAAGTGATTTCATTGCTGGAGCCAGAAGCTTGTAACAGCAGTCCTGCTGTTACCTGAGGGCTGCTAGGTTATTTTCTCAAGTAGAATTCCTGTTTCCTTGTTTGTTCCTGCCAACATTGTGTTTCTCTCTTGGCAGGGTGTTAATGGAGCTGTTCAGTACCCAAGAAATTTCTTAAAGGAAGCTTATCAACTTATACGGGAAAGAGGGGGCCTTTGCATTTCAGATGAAGTGAGTCAGATTTTTTAACATAAGAATTCTAGAGGAGGGTACTTCTGAAAGCTGTCGTAAAAGAATCCAGGTGAAGCCTGGAAATAATCTAGGCCAAATATGATACACTTCCTATCTTAAGTTTAACACAGTGTTAAACTGCATCTTTCCAAGCACAGGAGCCTCCCACTTTTTACTGCCTTTTTTCTTATTTTGGGCAAAAGTAATATTTGTTGCAGACTTCAGTCCTTACCTTCTGGGAGCAGTAAATTTACACAAATATGCAACAAATAGCAACAAGTAACAACAAATGCTACTTGTGATGGAAGATTTGTCAAAATAACCCTTCCTTTTATGAGTGTTGTTGACACACATAGAATACAGAAGACTTGATTGCTGTACCTCTGCAAATATGTTTTAGAAGTAGAACTTTCTTAGCTAAAACAAAACTGCAATAGTATAAAATGTGTCAAATGCTTTTACATTTCTTCTCCATTTTGAAATGAAAACTGCATCTTATTTGTGCATCTCACCAGGCCTAAGACATGATGACATCTTATCACATGAAAGAAAAACCCAATTACAATAAATAGCATTTTGTGTAGAACCATCTGAATAAGGGTCCTAATACAAATTGACTCCAGATATAGTTGCTGTTTAATGCAAATCAGTAACAATAGAAACATTAAAAAGGATCTATATCATAAAGTGTGGGAAAGTGATGAGTGTATCTCTGAATTTTTTTTTTTTGAAAGGTACAGACAGGATTTGGACGCACAGGCAGCCATTTCTGGGGGTTTCAAACACATGGCGTGCTCCCTGATATCGTTACTTTGGCAAAAGGGATTGGCAATGGCTTCCCAATGGCAGCTGTTGTTACAACAAAAGGTATAAGTGTTCTGTTTCACTATGATCTAAAACAGAGTAATTGCAAAATATAATACAAAATAATTACTGGTGGAGAGATGTCTGCTTAAAAAGCTGAATGTTACTTAAAACTTTATCTCAATCTATCTTTTGAGAATTGAGTTGGGTCCTCATTACTTCACTTGTTTCACCACGTGCTGGATCAGTACAAAGCTGTATTTAAATGGGTTTAGTTGTATAACTGAAGCAGGAATGAATATGCGAGTGGTTTGTAGAGCTGGTAAAAGAGCCTGGTTTTACTGATAAATATACTGTGAATAAATAACCCAGCTGCTTGATTCCTACAAATGGCAGGCTCAGTCTAGGGAGAAAAATCTGTAGATAGCAGGTGAGAGCATATGTTAGAAGCATGACTTTGAAAATAAGTTTTGTTTTGGTATCTGCTAGGCAGTATAGTTTTTGGAAATACTCATATTTTGCACAGATTCCTTCCAGGAAATCTTGCTGTGTCGTCTCCAGTAGAATCATAGTTGAACCACAGCAAATGAAATTGTTACAGTAACAAATGTTTAAAGCAATTCAGTACAGTTACCAAACAAGACAGAGGAGGCCACCAAGATGGTCAGAGGTGCAGAGCGCCTCTCCTGAGAGGAAAAGCTGAGAGAATTTGGATTGCTCAACCTTCCAGTGTAAGAAGAGTGGAAAGGGACTTTTTAGAAGAGCATGGAGTAACAGGACAAGGAGGGCTGGCTTTAAACTGAAAGAGATTAGGTTTAGATTAGATATGAAGAAAAAACTCTTTACTGTGAGGGGGGTGAGACAGTGGCACAGGTTGCCCAGAGAAGCTGGGGGTGCCCCATCCTTGGAAGTGCTCAAGGCCAGGCTGGATGGGGCTTGGAGCAACCGGTCTGGTGGAAGGTGTCCCTGTCCATGGGAGAGGGGTTGGAATTGGATCATCTTTAAGGTCCCTTCCAACCCAAACCATTCTGTGATCCTATGATTCTGTGATTCTGTGATTCTGTGAATGGAAGGAGTAACCAGTGTTGTTCTTTTTCTTTCAGAAATTGCAGGCTCCTTGGCTCAAAACCTTCACTTTAATACGTTTGGAGGAAACCCTTTGGCCTGTGTAGTTGGAGCTGCAGTTCTTGACGTAGGGAGAACACCATATGAATTTATCTGTACCACAAGATAAATTGTATCAAAAGATGAAAGTTGCACATATAAGTTTCTATGTGGGCAATTTTAAAAATAAGTGAGTAAAGTGCATAAACATATGCATGTTTACATGCCCCAGTGTGTCCCACACACAGGAAAAAATCCTGATTACTTTAATTGCAAAAATTTTTAGATATCTAGAAGGAGTAGGAGCCCTATAATTATGACTTCAAAATCATCTTTATCTCCCTTGGGCTCTCTACTTTGTTAATAAAATTGTAGGAGAGTACTTACTGAAAAGCCTTAGCTAATTCTTTCATAGCACTATACAAATCCACAGCTAAGAAAGTCTATTTTCTGGCATATGTGTTTAGCAAAATTTTAGGCTTTATGCTTTTACCATATGCTTAAAAATCTTTTATGACCAGACAATCACAAATACCTAAGGTCAAAAATCCTTCTGGAAAAAAAAAAAACCTCATGAAAAAGAAAACAGAAAAATGTGCAACATATTTCACTTATTTTTCAGTAGAAAATCAGTCAGGGGGTAGCAGGTCACTATTACAAATCGATTTGTCTTGATTATGCACAGAACAGTCATTCCTGAAGTGCACTTCATTGCAGCAGACACTGTTTCTGTTCATGTTACTTTCCTGAGTGGTTTGGGGGGTTTAAGTTATTAATTAGATGGATGATTGTATAAAGAACCCATGTTTTGGGGTTTTCCAAATCGGAAATAACTTGGAGCCTGGCTCTGAAATAATTCCAAGGAAATTGTTAGAGTCAGGAAGAATAAAATGGAGTTGAAAGGAAAAAAAAAAGTAGAAACAACCACTTTATCTTCTGTAATTATTTTAAATGTAATTTTTCTAAATGCAGATGTTAGGTTCATCTAATGGTTTGTGTGTAGGTGTTGTATGTGCCTGCAAACAAGAACTCTGATTAAGGAGGACAGCGAAAAGAATGAAGAAAAGATTGTTATTAAAAAAACATGTTGTTGCTAAATATAATATAGTATTCCAGCTGTTCCCTGCCTAGCACACACAGATAAGCCTAGTCAAATTGTATTCTTCTCATGATACTGAAAAAAATTAAAATATTCTGATAAGATTTTGAAAATAATCCTTCTGGTCAGGTATTTTCCAGTTATGAGTGCATGTGAACAGGAATTACTGGATTAAATGTTAAGTATTAAGAAAAATGTGAAAAGTGCAACAGAAATATGAAAGTATTATGTGCAATTGTATTCTGATGCTGTGAGCATCACAGCAGTGATGTGATGGGTTCCTCTAAATATGAGCAGTGAGGTAGTCAAAGAACATAGCAAGGAAGTGAGATAAATATAGTGACAAATTCAGTGGGGATTAACAGAATGTGTTGAAAGCTTTTCCTGCAACACTGTCATGGTACTTCATTTTAACCAGGCTATTGAAGAAGATGGTCTACAAAAAAATAGTGAGGATGTGGGAACATACATGCTGCTGGAGTTGGCCAAACTACGGGATAAATTTGAGATTGTTGGAGATGTCCGTGGCAAGGGACTTATGATTGGAGTAGAAATGGTGACAGATAAGGTTAGTGACTTCTTCATTCCTTTCAATTTACAGTGCCACTGAAGGTTTTATCACATTTTATTTCAGTTGAAATAAGAGAAATACTTCCTGTTAAAAAGCAGACAGTGCAGTGGGAAAACACTGCTCTGGCTAAAAATGAGACAGAACATTCCATCATTCAGCTGTTTCACAAGCTTTGAGTAAACAGTGACATGCACCTTAACTGCACAGGCTCATGAGAGCAGGTAAGATATGCAGCTAACATTTCAGCTAGAGTTGGGATTTATTGGAGAGAGTGGAATATATATCTTTGTCACAGAACTAATTTAGAATATCTGAGTGAAGTTTAATATTTCCTTTCCTCAGGACAGCCGACAGCCTCTTCCAGCTGAAGAAATTAATCAGATATGGGAGGACTGTAAAGACATGGGGGTTCTGATTGGCAGAGGAGGGCTCTACAGTCAGGTACTGAACCTCTGGTTATAAATAAAGCTTATATTCTATCCTTGTGAACTACATCCCTGCTTCCCTCAAGTTAAGTTAATTTACTTTAGTAAATAGACTAGAAAATGTATACTCTTAGAAGCTATGTCTGTTTAATGCTGCTTATTTTAAAACTGGGCAAGAACTATATGATTCTTTTCAAATATTCTGAACAAGCTCAAAGCTTGGAGTTCTCCTTCAGAAGGACATCTTCCCCTAGAAAACCAAGGTATGCAAGGTATACAGTATATACAATTTAGAACTCAGCAATACTCAGGACCAAGGCATTGCACAGTTTAGGTTATCATCTGACACATCAGTACAAAACTAGTAGTTCTTTGAGTCTGTGGAGCTGGTAATGTTCTAATTCTATGGCAATTAAAGGAAAAAAAAATGGTGTTGACAGCAAGTTCAGCAACAGCACAGGAGAGTGAGCTGGATGTGAAGGGCCATCAGCCCACAGCAGCTGACAGTGTACTCCATGCTGTAGCCAGGACACTGCACCAGCTCCCTGCAGCACTCAGCTAATGGCAGAGAATTGCCTCAGGGCTGGCCCCTCAGTGAAACCCTCTGACACAGAGGAGGCAGTTGCCATGTGAGATGGATGGAGGGTGGCTAAAATAAATCAGACACTGTGTCTGTCACCTCATCAGTCCTTCCCTAAGTCACAGACCAAGAGGCAGGTAACAAGCTGAAGCTCAGCGCAGTAAAATCTCATTCTGTCTGCTAAGAGGGCTGTTTACCTGTTTGCTTCAGCAGGGGCTGTGGGTAGGAAACCCCACTACTCTGCTCTTCCTGTATTAAGTCCTACAACGTGATGCCAGAAAAATCTGAAATTTAAGATACTTATGGATTCTTAAGATTTCTTATGGAAAATAAATACTCTTGGAAACATAGATTCAAGATTCACATTTAAGAGACCGCGTTCTTGACAAGTGTAGCTGTATATATAATGCTTTCTGATCAACATTTCCAGCTATAGCACCTAACTACAATGTAGTATTTAGTGATTCATTCATAATGCATTCTCTTGAAAGCCTTTAAAAACAGCCTATAATAAAAAAGCAAATCGGCTGACACAATGGGAAAGCCTGCCACTCTCAGCAGATACTACTTTTCCCTGTGGTAGAGCTGCAAGAAAGGAAAATACGTCTGTCTCTGTTCTTTCTTCATACAAATCCATCTGAGATTTTACTCTGTCTGCCGAAACAGAGCTGCAGACACGACCTACTCTACTTAGGTCTTTTGTGGAGGCAGTTAGGTTATCAAGAGGGGGTCATGAGTCAGACGCAATTCAGTGCAGTCAAGTTCAAAATTGCTCCACTTCAGAGTACATTTATCATAAGCCTCAGTGCTGTTCTCCTTTTTTCCTCACTTTTTTGGGGTGGGAGTGCTGACCCAGATAGGCTGCTTGAAACCATATTCTTTCCATACAATTTGAGCATTTCTTCTTCTTTTTGTTCTCTCTCCTCAGACATTCAGAATTAAGCCTCCTATGTGCATTACTAAGAGGGACGTCGACTTTGCTGTGGAAGTATTTCGTACTGCTTTGCAGAGACATGTGGAAAGAGCAGCTGCAAAATAGAATTTATTTGTTTCCTTACATAAGAGGCACACACAATCCCTGACACTTGCAACCCAGACTGGGCACTAATCTACCCTGGAAAATAAAATCACAGCGTGACGATTACATGCTTGTTCAGTATCATAAGAGCACTCTGACTGATATAGTGTTCAACAAGGATATGGTGTAATCTGTTTTGTAAAGCTACAGTTCAGTTCTACAGTGCTGATCTGTATGAACTGCACAGCTATTTTGCCATTATCAAAAAAATCCTGACTGGATTAACAGGGTATCAAATGGAGAGGCAGGCACATGTTCTTCTTTCCCCCGTGAAAATCCTATCAAAATCAGTAATTTTTAGAAAGAGTGACAGAAAGAGTTGGGAAAGAAATTTCAGAGTTAAAAATGTTTACCCTGCCAACAAGGACACATTGTAATTAGAGCATTACAAAAAGTTTGCAGACAGTTGAGATGTTTCCAATTACAGTAATTATTTTTATCATGGGGATAAGAAATCCAGTCATCACTCTCTCCAAAATACACTTCTCTTTTCCTCCTGCTGCTTTTGGGATTGCACAGCACACCCATTAATCATTTTGTAAAGGTGCAAACTCTGGAAGGTGGAATAAAATGTTCTTTCTTACATAATTATTTTTTAATGTGTAATGTCATTGCTTCCTTCAGTTTCCAATAAAAAAAAAAACAGATGTTGTGGACAGTCAGCAAGAACTGTACATTTATCATTTTACTTTTATTTCATTTTTAATATTGGAAAAATTCCTTGACCCAGTAAAGTACCATGTCAGGCTGGGGGGAGGAGAGTATTCTGCCAGTACTTCAGAGGAACTTTGGTAACAGAGCAATAGTACCTCTCCAAACCTTACTCCATGGGTCCTAAACAATATTGTACAGCCTTTGCTGAGCACTGCCTTCTCCAACTCCATTCATAACTCCTGTATACAAAACAATTCCACTCCAAAATCAGGTATTTGTTATCCCACCTTTTTTTTTCCTACTGAAGGTCGGGCAGATTATGCCTTTAAACAGAAGCGTAGTGCCTTGCCTTAGAAATCAGAACAAATTAATTCATTCATTATTTCTCCCTCACTTATTCCAGCAAGGCTGTTCCACTAGACTTTTTTCCCCAACACCTGCCATGGAGGTAGATGTACAAAACAAATAGGAATTGTCAAAACTGGTTAAACAGCATTGTCATCTAACTTCTTCTCTTCTGTCTGCTGCTTAATGTAATTAAGTAATTTGAGGATGGCAGAAGAAAAGCCCATATCTTGGCAGTGCTTCATATTTGATAGAGGATCAAGAATCAAAGAATATTCTAAGTTGGAAGGGATCCACAAGGATCATCAAGCCCAGCTCCTAAGAGAATGGCCCACAGAGAACCAAGCCCATGACCTGGGTGTTCTTAGCACCATGTTCTCCTCAACAGAGCATAGGCCCTGCTACTCACCCTGAGCTGAGCCCTCTCAAAAGAAAAGCAACAGCACACATGTCAAAATAATTTATTATTTCCTCTGTGTGGAAATAATCCATGCAGGTTCTAAAGGAACACAGGGTGAATAGCTTTGAGTTACTATTTCCCCACCTATGGTGTGAAATCTGCTCACAATGCTTGCACAGGGCTTTAGACAAGGTGGCCTGGTGGAAGGAACATTCACCTGTGCCATGACACCAAACCGTTCTATGATTAAAGGAAGGTTTTTTAAGAACAGAAGAAAGCACAGAGTCTTCCACAAGATAGTATTCCTTTTGTGCATCTTCATTTTTTTCCTACATTGGTACTTGCCTTCTTTGTTTAACTCCAGCCTCAGGCAGTGTGCATGTTTCAGTTTTGTCAGAGTGTTAATGAAAAATTCTGAAGATTGTCCTTATAGCAAAGTTCTATCTGTTTTTACGTTTCTCTTTTTTGTTTTTGGTGTTCACAGCTCCATTTACAGTTGGTGTTGTTGTTGCTCTTGCATGTCCTGTGACTTTCAGGTGTTCAAACAATTTATTTCGGGATGGAAATGCACAGTTGCAGGTAACACAGTGGATAGGAACTTCATTCTACAATGAGGAAAAAAAAAACCCAGAATGCTTCACATTCATATTGAAAATATCACCAGTATAATACACCAATTTCTTGCACACAGTTTCTCCTTGGCAATGAAGCAGGAATAAGCTGTTCGTTTCTATCATCAATATTTCATTATTCATAAACAATTAAACACATATTTTTTAAAAAAATAATTCCAAATATAACTTCATGATATTTCAAAGCGCTCTTCGTAAAACCAAGAATGGAAGCCTTGCAAATCTAATTCAAAGTAAAGGATAGTTTTGATCTCACCTGACCATACAGGTAGTGCTTTGGGTTCTGAGATGCAGTGAATTTAGTATGTCTTAGCTGTAGTTACTACAAAGTTTTGCTCTCTGGCAAGCATCAATATTGAGAAAGATGCAAACAGTACTGCCTGTCACCTGCTGGGTGACAACAGCTCTGTCCCCAGCTGTTTAATTTATTTGAACTGCCTTGCACACAGAGCTTCACCAGCTCTCCTAGAAATGAAGCTGAGTCGTGCATTTCTCTGTGAGGACAATAGCTGAAGTCTCAGTTCTACCAAAATCACAGGGGTAGAACTGGTGGACTGGAGGTGACCAAAAAATAGCCTTCTTTGTAGTTATATGACCCCTACCTTTTAGCCCTCCTGTAAACACAGGGAGAGAAAGATGAAGAGAAGGCTCCAGGGAGAACTCACTGCAGCCTTCCTATCTCTTAAGGGGGCTTACATAAAGGAGAGAGAGTGACTTTTTATACAGGCAGAGTGACAGGACAATGGGCAAGGGTCTTAAACTGACAGAGGACAGGTCTAGATTACACATTATGAAGAAATTCTTTACTGTAAGGGTGATAAGGCATTGGCATAGAGAAGTTGTGGATGCCTCACCCCTGGGAAGTGTCCAAGTCCAGGCTGGACGGGCTTTGAACAGTGTGGTCTACTGGATCTAGATGATCTTCAAGGTCCCTTCCAACCTATGATTCTATTTTAAATAGTGTAATTAATTTGACATACCGTTGTTGAGCTCTCTAAAGACAACTTAGCAGACTTCTTTGCTTCCTTCGCTTTTTTCCCTTTAGGCTTAGTGCTGCTAACAGACAAAGAGGAGCCAAATCAGTGCATAGGAACATTTAGCATTTACAAGCTTCTGATGTTTTTCAGTTTTCAATAACTCTGCTGCTTTCCCCAGTTCTTGCTTACCACAACAAAATGCAAGTGCATCCAGAAAAAAAATAAATTATATAGCCAATTGTTAATCTCAGAATGTTGAATCAGCTCCTAGGAAGTTATATGGCAGCAATCTGCAGTCAAATTCCACCTCCAGAGAAGTTCCTACATGCTTTGTTTAGTATCGTATTTATTCAAACCAGTTTTGGTGAGCAGCCCCCAGAGTCCACATTTGAGAGTAAATCTCTCCTTGTTTGACAATATCAAACATGACACAGAATGACACAGCAACTGCAATGTTGCAACCAACACACCTTTTTGCTTCACTTTTTGTTTCATTCTCTTGGCTGACATCATCTGTAATGCCTGTGTCCTCTGACACAGCACATCTTTGGCCATCATTTACCAACTCCTCTGTTGAGCCACTGTCCTTCTCCACACTGGGCACCTCCTTTTGTTCAACTGTTTCTTCGTCAGCACTTTGATCAAAAGAGTCCTCATAACTCTGTCCAAACAAAAAAAATCCAAGTTAAATACATTCAGTTCGTTAGTGACTACGTTTATAGTATTATACTCATTTACCTCAAACATGGGTGGGTTGGGAGGAGAGAAAGCCATGGACCCTCTTAATTTTACTGTGTGTTTTCAGTGAGACTGTAACATGTAAAACCTTAGAGTTCTCCTGTTTTGAAAGATGAGGCCACCTGTGGTGAAGGGAAGAAACACCAATAAAACAGCCTCTGAAACTACAGAAGAGGAGAATGAAGGTAGCTTTTAATTACACACAGGGTTCATCCTGTTCTGACTACCATTTCTTATTTCACAGGTAGTGGCTTATAACTTTGCGAAGGGTTAATTATTTAGACTAAAGTTTTGTGTGCCAGACAACTGCATTAGAACACTGGAGCCAAATACAACTGAGCAGACTGAAATTAGGAAGACACACTGTATTTTCCTTCCCTAGCACATACTGGCAGCTTTTTCCATGTGCCAGATTAGACTCAATACATGGTTTGGCAAAATATCAACTCCCTGTCTGAAGCAGAACAGCAAAGCTCCCAAAAGCACAATAACAAATTTGACCTAACACCACATTAATGGAACTCTTACCACCTCTAGTGCAAAGTCTCAGCTACCTGAAAAAAACTTGGCTAATCCCAGCTTCAGAAAAAGAAAATAAAACCCACAGAGATTCCCCGTACACCACAATGCTTGGCAGAGGATGGAGGTGAGGATTTCCCAGCACAAGACTGCAGCTTGAGCAACGCAAGAGTGGCACCTACTGTCCAGGCTGCGGCAAACTGATGGAACAGAGCCACGGTGACTATGTGCCACCTCTGCAGTGAGAACAGACCTTCTGGTCTCAAACAGAGGAGGAAAGAGTTAACTGAAGCCTCATGTCCTGCACAGAAACATGAGAGTCCAGCCAATACTTGGACTATGCAACTGCACCAGCAAATGTGAAGCCAGGAAGTTTCAGCGGCTTGAAAGTCTCAGAAAAGTTTCTTAAGAACAAGAGATAATGATGAAGTGGGAGAGGGCAGAAAAGGTGAACAGAGAATAGGAAGTTAGAGGGGAAAGCATGGAAGAGGCAGAACCTGGTACAGACAGCTCACTGGAACAAGGCTAGGACTGACGAGTAAGTACTTGAAAAGGATGAAGTTTGAGGAAGGCAGACAAGAGGAGCATGCTGACCATGACACCCCTGCCACTCAAGCCTGGAACAGCTTGCTCTTGGTGAATTTCACCTGCTGCTGTCAGCACAGATCTGTGATACCACACACAGACTCAGATCCTGGAGTACAACAGATTCCAAGTGTTACTTTTGTTTGCAGTTCAGGAGAAAGGTGGAATGGATGTGGTCATTCCAACAGCTACATTGCCAGCAGAAAACCAATACTGTGGCAGTCTTTTTGATCCCCTCTAAATTAGAGATTAAAAAACAACACATTATACCAATTCTTACAACTAAAGCCAGAAGTGACCACCAAATTGAGTTCTTAATGCACCAAGGACACTAATGGTCTTACTGACCAATTCCTTGCATTCTCCCCTGTTTCCATCTGTTTTCCTTATACTCCAAACTACAGCTTTTTTAAAGTCAGCACCACATACTAGCAACTGCACTAACAGAATGAAGTGAGGTCTATGATGTTATTATCATAAAATAAAGTCTAATAAAAGTTATTCTGGTGGCAATATTTTAAAATAGTTTTAAAATTCTGTGGAATTTCAAGTTCTCCTATTCTGCAGGACAGAGAAATAATGTGTCAGGAGTTAAATGAGAGTTTTCGGCTTCTTAAGAAAACTGGGTTGTAAAGTTCCCAGAGTATGATTATGACTACATACCTTCATTGTTTTCTGCTTCTTCCTTTGTTTCTTTGAGAGTCTGTAAAGATAATTTTAAAATTACCTTTTTTTACAGAAAACCCCCAAAACCTAGGATCTCTAAAAAGATATCAAGCTACACTTTTCTTTTATCCTCTTAACATGATATTAGGTAGCCACAAAAAGAAAGTTACTCATGCCAGAAATAAAACAATAGGTCTCCCAAACTACTCACTTCATTTACTAAAACATTTGTTCTGCTCAGACTGAACCCAAAGATACTAGTAAGATAGTTGGGATTATGCTCCGGCTGTTTAAAAAATTAAGTTGTGTAACAATACTGATTTTGAGCACACTTGTTTTCCATTTATGCCAGCAATCAATTGACAGTAAGTACCAAATCAATAAGCACTAGCTCTGTGGAAGTCCCTCTGCTTGAAAAACAGCAAACCTTTCGTTTCCTTAACATATAACTTCAGGGAGCAGAGAAAACATAAGTCTGTTGTTTCATGGCACTCAAATGTAGTCACACAAAGGCATGTGTTTTACTGGAACTCTGATGCTAAGAAGTATTTCAAATTGCACAATACTGAGAGCAATGCAGTGGCAAATCAACAGGAGCTCCCTCTGAAGGCCACTAAGACTTAGTAAATCATGAGTCATGATAAAATGAAAAACAATTTCAAGTACTTCTGTTTGGGTATGTCTTCTGTTTCTTCCTCCTCTTTGGTCTGTATTCCATCTGCATCATCCGAAGACACAGCAAATTTCCCTTCCTCCTCTTCCAATTGCTGTCGTAACAGCGATACCATCTCTCGATGCTTCTTTGATTTTTCATGATTCTTCATGCTGTGAAGACCAGATAGTTACTGCAGGTTGCTCTGAGCAAACATAGTTATACTTACATATAAATTAACAACAGGCCCATTATCCAGCACTACTAAGTATGGAAAATTCTGTACTGACAATGTCTTTACTGGAAAGACAACACTCATCATTATGTGAAGTTAAAAATTCTCTAAAATACAGTCTTAAATTACTTAAAATCCAGCACCTCCACCCCCAAATCCCCAACCGCAAATACTTACGCTTTCTCAGTTTTTAAAAATTTGTCACAAGCAGGGCAGTACAGACCATCAACAAGTTCAGCTTCTTCAGTTTCATCATTCAGTTTGTCTGAAGAGATCAGCAGGAATCAGAGAGACAAAGTCAGATGAGCAATTTTTAGAGAAGATGCTCTTTAAGCCCCAGAAAATAGTCACAGCACTGACATTCAATTTCTCCAGTACTACTGACACACAGACAGCTCAAGATCACCTCACCAAATCAGACATTGTTATAAATTAACAGCTACAGCTTGTTCAAACAAAAACACCAGAGGGACAGACTCTAGCCCAGCATCCTCAGAGGGAGGGAGTGAGTTGCATTACAGTCAGAACTGTGAATCTGAGGCTGTAAGTGAGCCACACTCATACTGCAGTGACTCAGTAGATATCACCTCCTCACACAACATACCTTCAATGCTTTTTGTCTCCTGTTCTTCTAATTCATCTTCACCACCTGATCCATCTCCAAATTCCTTTTCATATTGTGCCTCCATCTCTTGCAGCTCTCTCTCCAGATCTGACATAGTTATCCAGCTCTGCTCTTTGTACTGCTCAGCAAGCCTGCAAGCAGAATACAGTAACTTCTACATTGTGTCCCTGAGATGGGAACTAGGGGAACAGTGTTACTGAAAGAGAACTTAAAATTAAAGACTGTTCTTCCACATCTCAGGAGGCAAGTTCTGAACATACTATGATGGAGCAAACAACTGGAAATTTGAGCAATATGAGTTAATTTCTGATGTCAATGGGCACCTCTGCACTGCAAACAGAGATATTGATATTTGTATAGGTGGGTCCTGGTTGAATTTCAGGCAGAACATGCTGTGCAGCATGGTCAGCATCAAGCTGACAGCAAGAAAGTCATCTCAACCTACTCTGAGATCCAAACTTATAGCAAAACAGGGCGCCCCCAATGAAGGGGATGGTTGGTATCTGACTTTATTGATTCAGAAGGCTGAACAATTGCTTTATTAAAGTATACTATATTATACTATACTATAACTATACTACAAAGAATACCAAAGAATACAAAAAAAAACTTGTGACTGACTCCTGACAGTCAGGACACAGCTTCTTCCAATTGGCCAAGGAAACAAAACAATCTTCAGTAGAATTCAATTGACAAATCATTTCAGGTAAACAATCTTCTTAACACATTCTACATGTGCAAAACAAAAGGAGCATCAAGGAGAGAAAATAATTGTTTTTCTCTTCTCTCTTTTTTCTAGGAAAAAACTCTGAGAATCATATCTCTCTGTTCAGAGAATGTGAATGCCACATAAACTCACAAAAAATACAGGACAACAAAATCCACAAGCGCATTACTCCTTGACTGTGTGCTATGGGAATGTACCATCTCAGTTTCCCCAATTTAAGTGTGCCCCAAGTTACCAAATATGGCATCACAGGACAGTGGAATTTTGCTCCAGCTGGCTTCTTGTCTCAGAATTAACAAGCCACTTGTCAGTAAATGCATAACCCTACTTTATTGTCCCTAAAGGGTGGATGCATATAGGTGTATATAGAAAAACAGTACATAATATACTCAATTTATGTTATTACATAATTTTAATAATATCTGTTATTTTGCAAGTGCACTCTTAATAAGAATTTAAGCTCCTCCCTCATAGGTGCAGGCAAACAGTTCTTCCAGTTGAAAAAATAAATTGCGGCTGTAGTCAGGAGGCCACTTTTATTCTGGCAAAAAAGCCAAACTTTGACATTGCATTTAGTCCAAGGAAAGGATCCTTCCCAAAGAATTCAGAGGGAAGACACAGCTAAGCTCATTATCCCTTCCTTCTTCTTAGCAGGTAAACCTCCAAGGCAGATGAAGGTGATCTAAGTCCAGGTTATTCTCTCTTCTTCTACAACTTACATTCTATTTTCTTTAAAGGAAAATAGGTAATAAATTTCATTTCCCCAGGTAAATAAAAGCACACTGGGTTCTGCGCTATTACAGCCAGTTACTCACAGCACCCAGATAAGCATTCCTCAGTTATCTTAGACCTCTGTACAAGTCAGTGCAATGCAGAATTTTAAAAGCCTCAGACTTGAGACCAAAATTAGTATGTAAAATTTTCAGGGATGTTTAAAAGAGCAAGTGGAGCTACTATTAGAATCTAAGTCTATACTCTATCCTCATGGATAATTTCTTCAAGTTAAAAAAAAATTGTTCAACATGTACATACTTGGCTTGTTTTAGCTTCTGTTGTCTCCGAAATTCTTCTGCTTTCCTAGTTTTTTCTGCATTTTGTTCTTCTACAAGTTTTCTGTGAGCCTGTACTCTTTTATCCCTCTTACGAATAAAGGCTACTAGCTGACGGATCAGCTCGTTCCTCTCTTTCCTTGCCTTCTCCCTCGTTTTCTTGTTCTCTTTTTCCATAGCTCGTTTCTCCCAGCGGTTTGAGGCTTGTCGTGTGTCATACTCTTCTTTCCAAGCAAAGTTTTTCTGAGTGCAGAAACTCTGCCAATATGCATAGAAAGGGTGGACTACCTATAAGAAAAAACAAAACTAAGTCACTTGTTGAGGAGGGACAGAAAAAACAGAGAAATAATTCAGAGCTTTTGTAACCCTTTTTTTCTGAACTTCTATACAGGCCACAGTTTTGCCTCAGAGCAATGAAGATTTAGAAAAATTTCCAACATCATCCTTGAAGTTTGAAAGCAACAACCTCATCTAAACTATTACAAACTGCAACTTCTAAAAATACCTCCCAGCAGGACTGGATCATGCTGACACTAGTGTCCAGTTACTTAGCTGCCCTGTATTTCTCCTGTCAAACTGAAAAGGCAGAATCACACATGCTGCCTGCAAGCTGGTACTTACCTACAAACATCAAACACACATTAAACACACACTCCAAATTACACCACAGCAGAGGTCAGCCACACACTTGCACAGCATAAAAAAAAGCAGCAAACAAATACATAATGCTATTTCTTCCTTGTATATTCTCTCTGCTTCCTGAGCCAGACAGAAATGACTAGCCCTCGACGATACAATAGCAAGGAGCTGTGACTTGCACAGTTCAAGAAATAGCTATGTGAAGAAACATTTACTCCTGTTTTGTTAGCAAGCTACATGACTCTAGGCTAAAATTATGCCCCCTAGCTTTCATATTAGAATAAAAAGTAAGTGATTGTTACTTATTCTCCTCCCTTTTACTATTCATGTGTAAATGCTGGACTAATAACATGGCCTCATAATCACTTTGGGTTTGTTCTTTATTTCTCTCCAAATAATTTTTGTCCTTCTGTATTTTGTATATTCAGCAATCAAGATATGCCTAAACTCCCTTCTTACATTACTTGTCTCATCAATCTTCCTTTTTACCACTCACTTCTCTATGCCCAACTGCTCCTATTTTGGATACCTCACAGAAGTATTTAACCTCATGGTTTAATGTTTTTTTCTAGTCAGTTCTGTTCCTCCTCTGCCATTTTTATTCACAGGAACTAAAATGATCAATTGTTATTCACAGGAACAACTCAACAATAACTTCCAGTAGCCTATCTACATGTGAAGTTCATGGCTCTGGCTTCTGGCAGGTAAGTCACTACAATTTTTTCTCTGCTATCACAAAAAATAACCAATAAACATTCATATTTCATCCAATAACCTAAGTAATTTTCGACTACCTACCAGAGATTTCTGCTTCAGAAGAGGATACTTTTGTGCAAAGGGATGCACACCCACCAACTGATGACAGGATCATCCTCCTCTTCACCACATGGGGAGTAGGACTCTCCCCTAAGGTGGGACTCTCCCTATTCTCAGCAGCTACCTTAACAACCTGCACATGTCTGGCACTCACCAGCAGCCTGGACAGCAGCCCTTGCTGAACTCCCAAGTGGATTTTGTTTTGCCTACTACTCATACCTGGAGCTGATCATTTTTGTTGACCTGCAAGTCTTCTCTTCCCATGAATGCTTGTGAACTCACGGCCTTAAGGATATCTTTCCTGTCTGCCTGGCTCTGACCAAGCTGCCTCTCATGCTTCTTGTGAATTCACAAAGTAGACCAAACCAGAAAGCATTCACATCACAGATTCTAAAGCCTTTGTATAGTTTTTGTAGCTCCCTTCTAAAACTCTTTTCCCGTTATGTTCCTACTGCGTAGAGAAGTGAGCACTGCAATGCTGTAATCTCTGACAGTATAATCTCTTTGTCTAAATATAAAACAACAGGGAAAATTACCTTTCTACTTATGAGAAGCTATTTCCTATAAAATACCCCTAGGAATCCCAAGGGGGGGAAAAAGTGAGCACTCTGCTTCCAGAACAGCATGAACTAGGCAGATGTCAAAGCATGTTGAATCAGAATTCCAGTCCTTTTTGCAGTTTTTAATTGACATAACATTAAAGCTATTTGAGTCTATAATCCTATCTGTCCCACGGCCTCAAAATAAGCAGTTTTTGAAAGATGTTTCAAGGTAACGACATTAAAAGACATATTTTAGCTGGTCCACCAGATACTATGTATTCTCCTTGGGAAAGATTTCCATTTGTTAAGCCATCCTGTAACTTCTCCCCATATCCAAACGCCCTTTCTGGCACTTCTTAAGAAGTTTGATTTGTAACTTTTATTTCCAACTCTAGCCAAGTTTTGTACCACTGAAGCTACTAACTTTTAAGGTATGAATCAATTCAAATTTCATAAATAATCAGCAATACAGAGAAAGTGACAGGGAGAAGCACCACACTAGAAGCAACATTTGAGTGCACTTCATACTGTGCAGTTATTCCCTAGGGAAAGTGTTATCACCTCATTATTTAATTTCAACACAGAAATACTGGTAACCTTAAAAAAAATCCTAAATCTGATAGATTATAACAAATAGTTGGCAAACCAGATTATAAGAATTCAAGTCATACAAGTACCCACACACTTTCTTTCTTCACAGAGGAAAGCATGCAATTTTTTCTGAATCAAATCTGACTACAAGCTAATTGCAGATGACAATGTAATCGTAATGGCAGCTCACACGGCCAGTCAACATAACATCTACTTTCTAAAGGCTGTGCTACACACTAAGTGCTATGCAGTTGGCCTATATGAGGCAAGATACTACACGTTACAGGAAAAAAAATAGCTCAGTACGCCTGTCTGTAACATAAATTGTGTTAAACACTGGTAAACTACTCTCATCAAGAAGTAAAGAAAACATCCATTCTTTTGCTTTATAGGTCTTGCACTAGACTAAAGTTCCATTGCCATAATTGATGGTTGGCCCTGTGAAGCATCTGTCAGACAACTCACCCAGCAGGCCTGGCTAATGCTATAGCCCAACAGGAAATACCAATTTTAATTCACATAAATATGAATCAGACCACAAGCACTTCCTTTGCAGAAATGGTCTACAATAGTAGAAAATAACCACAGATATATGGCATTCACCTCAGAGATCAGCAGGCACCCCTCCTTTGGGACAAAGTAGTGGTTTAACTCCTGCAGGTTTACCTGCAGTTCAGTTTTACACTTGCCCTTACCGTATCATAGTCACTATGGGAATATCCAAACATAGGGAATTCTTCAATATCTTCCTGTGTCATATATTCCAGCTCTTCCTTCGCAATCTTCTCAAAAACCTGTCGATAGACTGTAAAGAATCCCTGAAACAAACAAACAAACAAACAAAATAAATAAATCTTTTGCATGGCACAATAATAGGTGTACAAATGCTCAGGCACTGTCTATTTTAGAGAGACGTTGCTACACTGCAAGAACAACTCAAAACCATTATGAAGGCCTTGTGAGCACTTGCTTGAGGTACAAGACCCTTCTTAACAAAGCTCCACTATCTCTCACGTCTTTTATTTCCACCTTCCTCACACGGTCTCTGTCTCTCTCACACGTGTAGTTAAACACTGATTTTAAAAGAAAGTTTCCATATGCTGGAGATGGTGATAAGTTCCTAGTTACATAGGATCAAGTTTTGTGGAAGTTCCAGACATAAAATTCACTATTAAATATCCTCTATTTTCCTAAATTAATATGTTACTAACTGACTACTAGTACAGTAACAGAAGGACAGGTAAGTACTTCCTCTGGTGGATGTTTTTCTAATCACCTGGAGCTTTTCAATATATTAAATATTGTTAGTGAGTATTTTAAAATCCAATGGGAAATTCAATTACAGCAAGCACACCTTCCTCCAAAGGCTATTGTTACATTGCTTTTCTGTAGTTTACAAGACTCTAGCTTGATAAAGGTATTTCTAAATAAACAGATGATATTGCAAACCCCTGGAATGCTTCACTATATGAGATAAATAAACAATAGGCACACATCTGTAGTTGTACAACGTAGCTGAACATTTTGATTAAGCAATCGTTGGACAATATACAAGAATCAAAGCCTCCTTATACATCCAGGTTAAGTTTTGTCTTGGATTTGTGTAAGCTGTGCTAACAATTCTACATATAACTTTAACACAAAACAAATGCTAACACTTATAATGAAATTTAAGCTGATTAATTAAAGATTAATTGATACCTTACCTTTTCATCATCCCCATATCCAGAGTAACAGCTAACAGTGAAGTAGTGCAGCAGATCCAAGCTATCATCTTGATAGTCTCCATCAACTCCCCCTTTCAGCAGAGCCTCCCTGTGATTATCATACCTGGAAAAAATCCACAGCATCAAGGCTGTAGACACAGAACACCCCTCCGTGCTGCTAAACTAACACAGTACACCTATCACATCACTGTATAGCTTAACCCACTGTCTGTAATTTGTCTCTCACATCCAAAGTCTACAGAGAGAGAAGACCTGATAGACCCAGTAGATATTCCCTATTAACCTTTATTTTACTATTATCTGCAATATGTATAGCAATAATTCCTCAAGAGCTAGCTACCAGTCAATCACATTTGAGAAAGAAGCCTCACCAAACTTTCAGAAAGGGGTAGGGCATTATTTAAATCACCCAATACTTGCATGTACTCAAAAATCCCCAAATCATACACAAGCACATAAAAACTGAAAAACAGCCCAGTATTCTCAAGGAGGACAAACTCAGGAGAGGTGGGTTTGGCTGTGTAACCTGGCAGATGCTTCAGCCCATGTGAAAAACAAGCTACAGAGAACATTTAGAATAGCGATCCCTTAGAGACGTGTATGTGTGTATTTCAAATTAGAACTCGACACCTGTATGCACTGCCCGGGGCCTGAGGGCTGACAGAGCTGCCCTGAGAAGCTGCTCGGGGAGGAGGACGCAGGCCAGGCCAGGCTGTTGGCAGGGCGCTGCTGGGGCCCAGCACGCCCTCAGCTCCCGGCGCACCACGAGGAGGGTGAGAGTGCGAACCTGCACGGGGCTGCATGGCTCCAACTCCGGCAAAACCTAAAACCAGCCGGCTGCCCCTGCCCGCGGCTGCCCTCGCTGCCTTGCAGCGAGGCCCAGGAGCAGCACAGGACAAGCCCTGGCAAGCCCGGGCTAATAAAGCCTCTCCCAGGCCAAGCGCCGCTCACCAGGCCCGTTCCTGTGGGTCGCTGAGCACGTCGTACGCCGCCTGGATCAACTTGAACTGCTCCGCTGCCTCCTCCGCGTTCTCGAGGTTTTTATCTGCAGGACAATTTAACGAAACCGTGTCAGCGACGGTCGGGCTCGGCGGCAGCAGCCGCCCCGCCGCCCCCGGCACCGAGCCAGGCGGCAGCGCCGTGCCCCCGCGCCGCGCGGGGCCGGGGCCGGGCCCGGGCCGTACCCGGGTGCCAACGCAGCGCCAGCCGGCGGTACGCCCGCTTCAGCTCCTCCTCGGCGGCGTCGCGCCTCACGCCCAGCACCTCGTAGTGGCACTTCATGGCGATGGCGGCGGCCGGCGGGGCGGGGATACCGGGACAGCGGGCACTGCCGCCCCGCGCCGGGAGGGGCGAGGCCGGCAGCGGGAGGAGCGAGGCGGGAGGGGAGGGACCGGCGGCGCGGTGTCACCCGGCTGCCGGCGGCACGTTGGGAACGCTTCAGCCACGGGGCGTCCGATTAACCGGATACCTTGTGCTGGAATTCACAGAATCAGGGAGGGTGGAAAAGATCTCCGAAATCATCGAGTCCTGCCTGTGACCCAACACCACCGTGTCAACCAGACCGTGGCGCTGCGTCCAGGGTTTTCTTAAATACCTCCAGGGACGGTGACTCCACCCTCCCTGGGTAGCCCATTCCAATGTCTAATCAGCCTTTCTGAGAAGAAATTACTCCTAATGTACAAGATTAATGTCCCGTGGCACGGCTTAAAGTGTGTCCTCTTATCCTAATGCCAGTTGCCTCAGAGAAAAGTCTGACCCCAACCTGGCCACCCCTTCCTTTCAGGGAGCTGTAGAGCTCTGAGCCTCCTCATTTCCAGGGTAAATACCCCTGCTTCTCTTAAGACCTGTCCTCCAGGCTTTGTTGTGCTTCACAGCTTGGTTTCCCTTTTCTAAATTTGCTCCAGCACCTCAAAGTCCTACCTGAATTGAGGAGCCCAGACCTGAGCACAGGACTCATGGTGTGACCTCACTAGTGCTGAGCACGGGAGAAAAACAGCTTCCCTAGGCCTGCTGGCCACAGTGTTTCTGAATCAGATATTTCTGATTCCTGTGGGTGTTGAGGAGCTCAGTGGCACAGCCAGCACAATGCACATTCTCAAGGTAGCTTTTTTTAATACCTATTTTAGCGTTGGTCAAAGTCGCTTTCCTCCTCCAGGTCAGGTGTGTATCGTTGGGCACTACACAAACTGAGCTTTGGATGATACAGCAAGATCTGGAGGCCCCGATCTCACAGGAAAATCTGGAGGTCCTAATCTCAGTGTTTAATTCAAACATGGCAAATTGAACACAAGCCTTCAGTGCCCTGGCAGCCAGGAGGGCCAACCCTGTCCTGGGGACATCAGGCACAGCATCAGCAGCCGGGCAAGGGAGGGGATTGTCCTGCTCTGCTCTGAGCTGGGGCAGCCTCACCTCGAGTGCTCGGGGCAGTTTTGGGTCACCTCCACATAAGAAGGATACAAAGCTATTGGAGTTTATCAGGAGGAGGGCAGCTTAGATGGAGAGAGGTCACAGCAGCTGAGGTCCCATGGCTTGTTCAGCTTGGAGAGGAGGCTGAGGGGGGACCTCCCTCCAATACACCCCTTTATCACAGGAGGTTTTGGCTGGAATAGAGTCAATTTTCATCACAGTAGCAGGTAAGGAGCTGTGTTTTGGATTTGTGCTGAAAACACAAATGTTGCATGGATAGTAACAGAAACGCTTGCATTATTGCTGAGGAATGCTCAGACTCACAGCTTCCTTTGCTTCTCGCCCCACCCACCAGAGGGGCGCACAAGAAAGTGAGAGGGGACGCAGCCAGGGCAGCTGACCCCAGCTGACTGCAGGGCTATCCTATGCAGCATGGCACCATGCTCAGCATACAAAGCTGGAGGAAGAAGGGGGGAACATTGAGAGTGACACATTTGTCTTCCTGAGTCAGTTGCAAGTGATGGAACCCAGCTTTCCTGGGAGGTGAATACCTGCCTACCCACAGGACATAAAGAAATAAATTCCTTGTTTTGTTTTGCTTCTGTGCGTGGCTTTTGCTTTACACAAAGTTCTGGTTTTTGCTAAAGTCTTTATCTGAACTCACAACTTTTTGCTTCTACCCTTCCAATTCTCTTCCCCACCCTACCAAGGGAGAGTGAACAGGCAGCTCTCTGGGGCTGAGTTGCCAGCAATGGTTAAACAAGTTTGTTGGGGAAATTCCAGTAGGACACGAATGTTTTTTACACAGAGGATGGTCAGTTGCCAGGGAAATGGTCATGGCACCACACCTGTCAAGAGTTAAAGAGGGTTTGTATGATCACCTTAGTCATATGGCTTAGTGTTACAAAGTTCTGCAAGCAGTTAAGTTTGACTCAATTATACTGATGTGGTCCTTTCCAACTCAGCTGTCTATGTATCAGACTATGTGAACTGACCACATGCCCATGTACACAGACCACTTTGCTGCAGAAGTTACATGGGATTTCCCTCGCCCTGCTGGGTGGGGTGGTAATTAGAATTTAACAGGTCAGCTTCCTCTCCAGCCTGTTGTGTCTTTTCAGCATTAAGATGCTGGAAATTGAAACAGAGGTATCAAACAGAAACAGGGCATGGGCAAGACTTTGAAACATAAGAAAGTCAGGGGGAGTGTAGAACTAGTGAGTAGAAGAACCAGGTCATGAAGTCAGGAACTGTCAAGCAACAGTATGTAATAAAGAAATAGGCCCAGAGAAGTTGTCCAGAACAGTTGTGATGTCCCATCCCTGGAAGTGTTTAGAGCCAGGCTGAATGAGATGCCATGTTATTTCTGAAAACTCAGAATCCCAGAACACAATAAAAGAATGCAAACTCAATCTTTATAAAGAAATGTATGTTTTGTTCACTTAAAACTGAAGTTCAGACATGTTTGTCTGTACAATGTAAATTCAAATATTTACAATATTCCGTTGATTTTGTATGAAGTTTCATTCCTTGTAACATCTATGCAGATCCTTCAGTTCTGAATAGCTTTTTTTGCTTTTTCCTCTGAATTTTGCGTGGCTTCTTCTTATCTTTAACAATTGGTTTTGACTCTGGTTTCACAAGCTGTATTTCCACTGGCTTCTCTTCAGCTGGAGTTTCAAAGACTACTTCAGTAGGATCTTCTTTTACAAGGACCTTAGTCTCTTTTTTCTTTACCTTCTGCACTTCTTTCACCTGCTGTTTCTCTCTAAACTTAGCTGCCACTGACAATCTTATCAGCCGGCGATGCTATAAAAATAAGAATTTAAATCTCATCATGTTTCAAGATAAAGAAATCTGGTGTTAAAGAAACTAATTTCTTTAATACTATTTTCTTTGCTTAATGGGCAAGACCCTCAGTGTAACATCATCTGTTCAGTGACATGACTTTTACATTCACTTCATGATCACAAAACTACTCTGTTCTCCAACTGTCACCAGTTTACAGCACTACAAAGGGTCATGGGGAAAGGCATACTTGATGCTCCTACACAGACTGACTGCAAGACTGGTTTTCAAATTACTTGCTAAATGAGAGAGAAAACAAAGACAAGAGCTGCTTACCATATTTGGGGACTGGTAATGAGGATTTTCGTAGAGAGTTGGTCCTCCAAAGCTACCTTGGAAGATTTTTATGAGGTTCAGGACAAAACGAGGCCCAATTTCTACTAGAGATGCATCTTCTTCTATTATCTGCAATAAAAAGTAAACTTTCTCAATTTCTCACAGATTGAATCAAAGCATATGACCTTGTAAGGCACCTTGCATATATATGGTAATACACAACTGAACCTGAATTCAAGATAATTCAGGTTATCAATCTAGCTAATCATAACAGCTAGATTAGCGAGATTTGCAAGAACCCAGTTCTGTACATAGAGCAGGTCTTTGGAATTCAAGCAAGCTTTTGGAGTATTCTGTATTTGTGAATTCCCTCTAAAGAAAGTAAGCTCTAGAGCACTTTGGGTCAAAGCAACAATTTAGGTTAAGGCCCAGTTTAGGCCTTGGGTAGTATGTCCTGCCACCAAGACATCTCTCACAGAATCACAACTTAATGAATGTAAGTTCAGTGAACCAGATCTCTCCAGAGATACGAGAAAAGGTTGTCATTTCAGGACACTGAATCTGCAAGCACTAGGGGCTGGCATATCTTGATAACAATAATAGTGATTCTTATTTCATTTCATGGATTTGATATGAAGCTACTCCACTGAACTCCTTTTGAAGAGCTAGGAAAGACCACTCACCTGGTAATTGCGAAACCAGATCCTTTCATCAGTGACGGTGAAGGTGAAAACATGATCAACAAAAGGCTGGCTTTTGGGGTGGTACTGTGGTGTACCAAATATCTGTAATAAAAGGCAGTGTTTCTCAACATCTGCAAGTTAATAGGTCAAACACAAATGGCTCATTTTAAACTCCTTTTAATTTACTAAGTTCCCACACCAAGGCTACATTTCATAACCCAAAAGTTAAGAATAAGTTGTCATGCTAAGAATATGATCCAAATCCTTTTTGATCTTTTCAAAGTTCAGAAGAGTAAAACTGCTACTTGAAAAAAAAAACCACTTGCAATTCTTAAGTATGTTGCCAAAAAACATCTCCAGTGAAGAAAAACTGGAACTATAGACTGACCTGAATAAACAATTCTTTTAGCAGGGCATAGTGTGGCTCCCGGTCAAATATCTACAAAAAATGAAAACGTTATTTTACATACAAGGCTAAATGCAATAGTCACGCAAAAAGAGTAAGAATATACCCAAATGAAATAAAACTACACTTACTGGATCAAAGGACAAAAGGGGTCTTGAGCCCCTTAGGCAATTTCCTGTCATCTTCAATTCAGCCAGCGTGTGAACTACAGTGATTAAAAAAAAAAAAAAACTTATTACTTACAGAAAATGTTTTGGACAAAACAGCAAATATACAAACACAATAATGTCCACCAGCTTACCATTCTGCACCAAGAACTTAGCAGATGGTCCCTGTGGTGTGTTTGAAAGCCTTCAGAGGACAAGTGGTGGGGAAGAGAGAAAGAAAAATGTTAACAGCAGGGAGAATACATGCTGGATTTCCACACTACACCCCAACCAGTTATTCCTGCATTGAATTTCTGTCACTTTTATAGCTGTACTGAGTTCCTTTAAAAAGCTCATAAACACCTGTTTTCTAAATAATTTTGTAAAATGCTTCTGCAAACAGGCTCCAAAAGCTGTTTACACATTGTAAATTTGCACTATCCACAGAAGTGCAATATTAGAACAAATTTAACTAAGCAGCAGTAGTATTTCATGCATCTTCACTATTACAGTCGGAAACTTCAGCTAGAACTGAAGCATTTGCAGCTATAAGCAGAAATGTAACAAAACACATTTCCTTACCACATGTAGAGATCCTGTTTCTTTTTGGCTTCAAAAAAGATGCATTTATTGCAGTTTTTCATTTCACACACCTACACAAGACACATCAAATTAGCTGCTTACAAACATCCTGAAGACATTTTTGATAACTTTCCTCATCTACCTCTCGTATTTTCCCCTCTCCAAAACGCAAGTTCAAAAAGCAAAGATCTTGTCTTATTAAAGACATCTACTGACACCCAAATTTTGGTTTGGCTTTTTAAAAAATTATCATATACTTACTACAAGGAGTAATAACCTCAGTAAAGCTACAAACAACCTGATAAGCTCTCCAGGATACAAACACAAGAGCAGGAGCTGAGACTTTAGGTTCTAGGTTCAGAACTATCAATGTCCTGTGTATTTGTGTCCTGCATTGTTCAAGCATAAACTGTACTACACTTCTCACCTACACAGAAAAGCACATTATGCTGTATTTCTTCTTAATGATGAAAATCTGTATCTAATTAAAAATGTCATTCTGGTTTTATTAATCAAAAGTCAACTTTTGGCTTTTTGGGTATCAGCAATTTTCACATATTAAGTTACAATTTGAACTTGGTTGCCCCTTTCCCTTGCACACTGAATTTCCACAGAAAATAAAATAAAATAAAGAAGCACCAAGATAAATCCTGAATTACCTCATTGATTACAAATAACTGGTCTTTACGGTCCATTTTAGTATCTGGAAGACAAAATCAACATTTCTAAGGCTGGAAAAGCAATTTAATACAAGAGAGTATTGTAACAGTCAGGTTTTTTGCAAAAAATGTACTAGTTTACAAATGAAAGGGTAATTATCAAATTGTTTCTGTCATGCTATGGAATATCTAAACATAGCAACAAAACTAACTGTGCAGGTTCAGGAGTGATGCCATAGGATTCACTTCCCAGAAAATACTCGGATACAAAAATTGCTGTACTTGTTGGCTCAAAAGGTGTTTGTTTGAGATACAAGTTTCATCAAAACTCCTCTGTACATTTAAAAAAAGAAAAGAACAGATTGTTAGGAGCTCTTGGCTTAAAAGCATTCTCAAAATACAAGTTAGGAATGATGTTCAACCCCCACCTGCTTTAGAGTGAGGCATCAATGTCCTTAAATCCTGCATTAGGTGTCTTGTTCTGAAATTAATTCCACGAGAGGAGAATATCAGCACTCGCTCCTTGTTCTTCCATTTGCCCTAGAAAAAAAAGACACAACAGTCACGTGGTAAGCTGCTAGCCTCAATACTGTTATAATGCAGCAAAAATAAAAATTTGGACAGTGAATACCGAAAGACACAGCAAAAATCTTCGTTTTTATCTCCCATGCAGACAGAACCACGCTCTCAGCAAGAGTAGAGACTGCCCTACAGAACAGAGGGCACTGCTTTTACAAGAGGAGCCGTCCCCATCCCGATCCACAGCGTGCTCCCGGACACAGCCTTGCACTGCCACCCAACTGCTAAAAAGCCACGTGCGTCGCTTATTCTCCTGCAAAACGGGCTCAGGAACAGCCCCAGAGCACAGCCCAGCTTCTCCTGTCGAAGTTGCGACATCTTTGTGTTTACACGCAGTACTTTACGTTTTTCCTACAAGCAAACAATTACCGAAACCTTCTCCGCATAATTCCTAAATGGAACGGGCACAGTTTCCACACAGCCTCTGTAAGCAAGAGACCTGCCCAACTCTTTCAAATACTTCTGAGACTGAGGTAACACATGTTACCGACATCGACCAGGACAGCGCTTTTCGCGTATTCTCACGGAAACAACGCACCGCCACGTTTACTTTTACTTGTGCCGCTATTATAAAAGACTACGAACAAACCCCTCTGTCACGGCTCAGCCGCGTTCCCTCACACAACCGGAGCGCCGGGCCGAGCGGCGGTACCTGGGACACGGGCGGCGGGATGCTGTATTCCTGCGGCGGGACGCTGCCATCCCTCGGGCCGCCCTCCGGCGCCGCCTCGCCCGCGCTCGGGGCGCTCCTGGCGCGCTTCGCCTTCCCCGCGGCCAGCGCTCCACGCTTCCTCTTGGCCGCCATCCGCCCGCACGCCATGCCGGCTCCGCGCCCGCCCCTTCACTTCCTGCGCCGCCGAGGCGGTGACCTCACTTCCGGCGCTCCCTCCCGGCCGCCGCGCCCGCCTCTTGCATTCCCGCTTCCTGCATTCCCGCCTCCTGCATTCCCGCCTCTTGCGCTCCGCCTCCTGCGCTCCCGCCTCCTGCATTCCGCCTCCTGCACTTCCCTCTTCCTGCATTCCCTCTTCCTGCATTCCCGTTTCCTGCACTCCGCTTCCTGCGCTCCCGCCTCCTGCGCTCCTCCTGCCGCGTTCCCGCTGCCGGGCCATGCCGTTCTCGACGGAGCCGCCCGCCAGCGGCGAGCGCTACGCGCTGTCGGCCAGCCTGGACAATGCCCGGCACCTGTCCAGCCTCCTGCGGGCCGTGCACTTCCAGGATCACGCCACCTGCCTCGCCACGGCCAGCGGGCTGCGCGTCACCGTGGAGGATGCCAAGTGTATCCAGGCCAACGCCTTCATCCAGGTGCCGGGGCCCGGGCGAGGGGAGGGCGCGGCTGCTGCGGACCCTGCGCAGGCCCCGGGTACCGCCGCTGTCAGCGCCGCGGCCACAGGGAGTCACTGGACAGGCCACAAAGGACTGGAGCGACTCTTGTGAGGCAGCCCGCTGGGTCTGTTTAGTCTGGAGAAGCGCAGACTGAGAGTCTCATGAATGCGTATAAATATCTCAAACGTGGGTGCCAAGAAGATGGTGCCAGACTCCCTTCTGTGGTGACCAGTGACAGGAAGGAGGGCAATGGGCGTAAAATAAACCACCGAGGTTTCACCTCAACGCGAGGACGCACTTCTTTACACTTAGGGGGGTAGAGCACTGGAACAGAATGCCAGGGAGGTCTTGGAGTTTCCGTCTCTGGAGACAGTCTAACCCCGCCTGGATGTGTTCCCGTGTCACTGCTCCAGGTGACACTGCCTTGGCAGGAGGGTTGGACTGGATAATCTCCGAAGGTCCCTCCCAGCCCTAACAATTCCATGTGCTCGCTTGTGGAGTAGGGGAGACTTTGCTGGAAGCAAGGCAGAGGTGCCTGAGCTGGCATGGAGGAAGGGCCGTGGTGAGGCTGCCCGTGTTTATGGGTGTCCATGCTGCTGGAATTCCAAACCCTGCACCAGAACATCCCTGAGCACCTGGCAGGGTAGTGGGTTTGCGCCCTCATCTAATGTGTTAGTGCCTGCCAAACTCATGGCTCCTTCTGGCTGTGCTGTGCTTAGTTGCACAGCAAGTGCTCACAGTGTCCCTCTTTAAGTGTTTTGAGCTAAAAAGCTTGAAGGTTGGATTTACGTCAGCTGTGAAAGAGTACAGGTGCACAGACACTAGATTAAAGATGGTTGTGCTGTGCTCAAAGCACCCCAGGATGGGGTTTTCCCTCTGGGTTGCCAGGAAAATATGAAATTACTTTTCCAAAAGCAGCTCATGCCACCCTGCTTTATTTCTGAGACACTCTGCTGTTGTAGGTGCCACAAAGCAGTGAATGCCAGTGACAGACAGGATAGCAAGGAGCAGTTTATCCCTATCAGGCTAGACAAAGGCAGGATTCAGCACATATTTCAGAGTGGTGAAGTCACTGTTCTGATCTGTTCGTATGTCCTTCAAGTATTTGGAATGCTTATTCGTGCACCGAGCATAAAAAATGTAAGTTTTGTTACATTGTACACTTCCATGAATGTTTCTAGCTCCAGAAGTTAGCCGCTCTAGTTTTACCATTTGGAGGTTGTACTTAAACCATAATAGATAAGTATTGAGGATTTAATGTTTATGCCATCTTATGTTGTTTCAAGTGTGGTTTCATTGTGTTTTCCTAGTTTTGAGGATGAAGACCCATATTTCTATATTCAATGCTGTGTTGCATGTAGAAATCACTTTGTGTTGCACTGTTTTCTGGATGGGAAACCTTGAAGTTTAAGCAGTAAAATAATTGCAGAAACTCCCAACTTTTCATCTCTTTTCTTTAACTTACAGGCAGAAATTTTTCAGGAATTTTCCATTCAGGAGGAGTCTGTGATGTTCCGGATCAGTTTGTCTGTTCTTCTGGACTGCCTCACCATTTTTGGAAGCAGCTCCTTGCCAGGTGTGGTATATTTCCATGAATCCACAGGAGGCTGTGTGGGTGCTGCAGGATGTGTACTCACAGGGCACAGAGTGATACCATGGCAGCTTCCTGGGCAGTTCTGCCCTTGCAGCTCTACACTTTTGGTTATGGCTGACACCTAAAGATCTAAATCGAGTGTACTAAAGAGCACTGTGGTTTTGGGACACCAGACGTTCAGGTGGTGATAACCTGCAACAGGAGGGTGTGACCACAGCACAAGCTCAGCTGCATTAGCTTCACAGTTTGCACAAGTGAAAAGAGTAGTAAGGAGGGATGATGTGAGCCAGAGAGCCACAGGACCATGAGGATTTTCCAAATCTCTAAACTATTTGTAGTGTGTCTTAATTGTCACAGCTGGTGTTTTTTGTCTGGTGGGTGAAATTATTTGTATTTGAGTTGTCTCCATGCAAGTAATTTAATTTTACTGCATAACCATTAGCATTTCAGAGGGTATCTGGGAGGCAGCACTAAAGTGATCTGTGGCCCTTGTGCCAGAAAAATGTGAGTTTTCTAAAGTGATCAAATGCTCTAGCTATGGTCTCTGCAGAATGTATATTTCATTCTCATTTTCAGGAACATCAACGGCTCTTAGATTGTGTTACCGTGGTTATGGGTATCCCCTGATGCTGTTCTTGGAAGAAGGAGGAGTGGTAACAGTGTGCAAAATCAGCACTCAAGAACCTGAGGAGTTGTTAGATTTTGATTTCTGCAGTACAAAGGTTGTTAATAAAATTATCCTGCAGTCGGAGGGACTGCGAGAGGCATTTGCTGAACTGGACATGACCAGTGAGGTTCTGCAGATTACCATGTCTCCAGACAAACCCTACTTCAGGTACTAGAAATGGCTTTCGACTCAAATGTTTGTGCTTGGCTGTCTTTGGTGAGGAGTGGAAGTTTTCACAGTGGAGAGAGGGGAACTATTTTAGAATTAATTCCTTCATTTTAGGGAGAAATGTAATGAGTATAGCAAATCACAGTATGTTCTCTAATTAACATAGTAATGAGTATTTTGAAAACTTCATAAATGTGAGACGGGTGTGGACAGTTTAGCATTTTTGATTAAATAAAGTGAAACAAACAGCAGTGTTTTGTGAAACATGAGATATGTACAATGTCTCATTTTGGTGAGTTTTTACAGAGCTCTCATCAGATATTTTGAATTGGTGCTTTTTGTCTTCCAGGTTATCCACTTTTGGAAATGCTGGGAGTGCACATCTAGACTACCCTAGGGACTCTGATTTGATGGAAGCATTCCACTGTAACCAGACCCAGACAAACAGGTTAGAAAGTGACTGATGCCCTCTGTGCCAGGTCATGCATTCTTGATGGGAAGTTTAAAAACTGCTTTTGCATTGCTGTGACATTTATTTTATTAGTATGGGGGGCAAAAATACTCCCCATCTGATAAAAGGCTGTGTCTGTAATCAAAAGCTAAGTGTGACGATGACAGTTTAATGTTGTTACTAGAGAAAGAGCAAATAAGTATTCCTAATTGTTTTTAGTTTATTCTGGGTCTTTATTCGTGACCAATGTTTCAGCTTCTCTTTGCACAATGTATTTTTTTCATATTACTGGAATAATATATGATAATAACATTTTCTCCTGCAGGTACAAGATTTCTTTGCTTAAACCATCCACAAAGGCACTGGCTTTGTCTTGCAAAGTGTCCATTCGAACAGATGCTCAAGGATTTCTTTCACTGCAGTACATGATTAGGAATGAAGATGGACAGATCTGTTTTGTGGAATACTATTGTTGCCCTGATGAGAACATCACTGAAGCAGAACTGTAGGTGTGTGTGCTGGCATCTGTAATATATTTTTAGTCATATAGAATATTATATTTTTTTACAAAACTAAATGATAGCTGTAACGTTTGATAGAGTTAATATTGTATTTATTTTTTTAACTCTGGAATTAGAAAGCTGAAAACTTTCATTTTCTTCCACTTTCCATTTCTTAGCCTTGACTCAAACTGAAGCTGAAAAAGCAGAAAGGGGAGTTGATGTCTTATAGACACTGCTTCCAACACAGATGTTAAAGTACTGTTTGTGTAATACGTTGATGCTTTTTGCAGCGTTCTCCAAGAATTTTGTCTGTGCTATGTTTTTTTGTCTTTGGCTTCTAGTAAGCAATTACACAGGGGAAAATCTGAATACTAGTTGTATATTGGCCAGATAACTTCCAGTGACTTAAAACCAAATTTGTCTTCAAAGAGAACAACATTTTCAAACAGATCTCTTAATAGCAGCAGGTGGTTTCTTGCTGGTAAATGCTGACATGTTTTGTCAGTGAAGCCACTGGGCTTCTCCTCATCTTGATTAATTCTTAATATAACTTAATTCCTTGGAATTCCATCTGACACCAATTTACCATTTTGTCTGCAAACTGATGTTGAATTGGTAAATTGATATAGAAGCCAGGATTTACTTACTCATTGCTCACAACTGTCCTGACAACATCATTGTCTTGGGTCAATAGTTTATTACACATCTGCAAGAATGCTGCAGCTGAGCTGTTTCTGTGTACTCACATCCCTGTTCCTACTCTGCTGCTCTCTACTGGTGGTGTTAAGAATCATAAGAGAGAAAAGTTTCATATTGAAAATTTTTTATGAATTTCATTTGCCTTCTCAGTAGCCTTTTTCAGCAGCAGGAGTCGCTGGTGAACGTCAGCAGGGCAATATCTGCCTGTGTCCCATGGAGAGGTGTATTCAAATCTGCTAAAAATGGGGCTGACCTCGTGCTCAGTGACAAGGGAGTGTGGTTCCTGGGCAGTTTTCTGCAGGGTCCCACCTCCAGAACAGCAGATGGGCTGTGTTTAGGTAAAAGTCCACTTGTCCTTTCACACCAAAGACCCTGCACAGAACGGGAAGTACCTGGGAGCAGCCAGGCACTGGACTGGATGCAGAGTCTGAAAATCACTGACTGAGCCCTGTCTGCATTTCTGCTGTGGGGTGTGATCAAAGAGTCAGAAATCTCCAGGTGGTTTCTGCAGCTTTAGACTCTGGTCAGGTTTTGTTGTCTGTCAGATGAGGTCTTGCTTTGTTTTCTATGGAAAACAGTGTGTTTATATGTTACCAAGTTGATTGCTTCACAATTCGGAAGAATCCTTTGGGTTTATTTTAAAATGTTTTTGTGGATAATTTTCACCTCTTGCTTATGCCAGCAAGAGTATACTTTTGGAATACACAGTGTTATCTGTTCACTTTTGTTGTTTTTTGTGCAAATCATCCATTTGCTGCAATAAAGTTTGCCATAAAGTTTACAATAAAGTTAATTGTTTGAAATTTATAAACAATTACAAATTTTTGAACTACAAGGCTGACATAGATAGCTAATATTCTAAATTACTCTAATTCACTGTGTCTTTTTTCCAAACTAAAATATACCCAAAACAAGTGTAAATGAACTTCCTTCTGGCTTACTGTGTCAATTTCTTCAATGAAAAAAAGGTTATGGTCTCATTGGGAGTTATTAATATTATCCTTGACTACTGAGTATCAAGGATGATTTACATAATCCCTGGGTGACAGGATAAAAATGAAGTAGAACACACCACTTTCTTGGTGTGATTTATTTTAGAATATCCAAGTTAGTTTCTTGTATTGTGTTCAAGAATTGTGGCTTAACATTTGAATTTTTATATAATTGCCTACAGATGTATTCTGTTCCTTCTTGAAATAGTACTTTTAATGATTTCTTCTGTGGCCTACCAACACTAATCATAGAAGCAATACCCTTAGATGTTAGAACACCACAAAATACCAGAAAGTAACTTGCATTTAGTATTAGATATTAAAGACACATATGGTTTGTGCAGGAGTCAATGTCTGTACCCCAAATGGGCTGAGTCCCAGCCTGGGCTTCCAGAGGTAGGGAGGTGCTTGTGCACTTTTGACTTCATGGACATGGTTTTAGGGAGACAACATGGGAAATCTGGGCTACAGCCTTGGTGCTGAAAGGCAGTGAATTGATTTAGGATCCATCTGTGATGTATTCAGTTACATTTCTGCATTCAAGTAAAATAAAAAGGGTGAAGAGGAGGATTGTGACTAAAAGGGCACTGCATTTTTTTAAGCTAGTAAATTACATAAATTCTGCAGATATCCACTGCTGCACTGGATTTTCTGCTACACTTTCCATGGATCCAGAACTCAGGTTACCTTTACTACATTTTGTCTCTGCTATTTAACAAGACCTTTCCCCTTGCAGACTACAGGAAACCTGCAGTAAAAGAAATGTTCAGCTCGTGTTTTTTTCTTTTTGTAGTGTCACAGAAGAGGCTTGTCATAACTCAGATTTATCTGCTTTCTTAAAATGCAAGTACTCAGAATTACTTGTCTTGTAAAGTAAACCAGTTCCTGGCTTGGCAGCTGTCACCAGTGCCTTCTGCCCCATTTCAGCTGTGGTGGGTGATGCCTGGCAGCTCCGATGGGCAGCACTGGGGGCTGTGGGCATCCCACATCCAGAGGCCACAAAACTGGCAAGTGATTTCCCCTCCAATTATTTTGATTTGTGATTTTCAGAGCAGGAACTGACCTCAGGTTTTCAAGAAGGCACTCTGATTCTACCAGACAACTACTGCCAATAGGCCCAGACTCCCCGCCAGTCTTTGAAGATTCCAGAAGTCAAAATAATGCCTTTGGCTCCTGACAATCTTTATGCAACGAAACACCAACAGTGCTGGTGCTACTGGTATCTCCTGCCTCCCAACATGTTGAATTTTTGTGTCTCTTTGGCTTTCTACAATGATTGGGATCTGTAAAGCACAAAATTCTCCAGGGAGAACTCAGTTCTATATCTCTGTTTCAAAGTTAGTGGTGGGAAAGAATCAGTGGTTTAGTTTTTATTTAGTTTAGTTGCTTACTATTTATTTACACATGGATTTACAAGGAAATAGTACTCTTGTATACTTGACTAGATGAGTCTTTAGTGAGGTTAGTGGAGCAGCTGGAAAAGCTGAGATAAGCCATATGCTGTTTCCTGTATGTGTGTCTGTTTTTGACCTCGTTTTGTAGCATCTTGAAGAATCCAGCAGGTGGGTCTGACCAAAATAAATACTTAGAAACTGTGTAGCAGCATGAAGCAGTGCTTTTGCTGAACAGTAACATTAAAGAACACAACCATTAAACTGAACAAATACAGAATTATTTTTAAAATGCTGCTATTAGAGAATAGTAACTTGATGACTTCTTGTTGAGAGAAAAACTCATTTTTATGTGAATCTCTCTTTGAGGGGGCCAGGACGGCTTAGGTATAAATGGAAGAGATAAGAGGTGGGTTCTGCCTCTTTCTACCCTGCTTCTGCCCTTAGCTGGGTCTAAGGATAGCAGGGCAGTGCATTAGCATTGCTGCAGCTCATTGCTAGGGCTCCTCCAGGCAGAGAGTGTTGGAGGGAGGTGCAGTCGGGTGCCCCACAGAGCTCTGATTTCCATGGAGTAATAGACTCCCACAGAAATGAGAAGTGGGCTTGAATGTCCACCATGACTGTGAACATCAGTCTGTGTAAGTATTCTGGAGGAATGCATCCAGGGGAGTCTAGGAAGAGCTGCATTGCCCAGGAAAAGCTTCCCTTTTGTAATATCATTGAAAATCTGAGCAGAGAGACAATGGGAATTTCACTCTGACTTTCACCCCCACCGCACCCCGTTTGAGGTGGGGTAGTGGGTGGGGGCTGTGTCTGTGTGTGGAGTAAAATTCTCAATGGAAAACTGAACAGCCTCCTACCCTCCCAGTTCAGATGGGGCCACGGAGTTGACCAAAAAGGAGCCAGCGAGCAGAAAGCTGGAGGTCTGAGATAAGAAATCTGCCTGAACATGTTTGGATTTTTCCCCATAAAAATGCCAGTGGAGTGCAGTAATGGGTTTGCAAGGTAAGGGACATGTGGAATGACTCCACCTAATTAGGCACTTGCAACCCTAATCAACCAGAAAGAGACTTAATCCATGGAACAGAAAACAGCTAACAAGCCCTAAGTTATGTCCAGGTTGGAAAGATAAATTACGTGTTAGCAGAATTGCCTTGTTAAGCTTCAGCAATCTCATACCTAGAGGGAGGCTAACAAAGTTTGGGAAGAAGGATAATAGGTAGGCATAAAGAATGCAGAACTTTAAAACTACAAGGACATATGGCAAAACTCCCAAGATAAGGAAGAAACTAATAAGGCCAACTCAGCAACTGTGCTGAAACTGACTGCGAGTGGGTAAAAAGAATTCCAGCAGGGAGAAATCATGTCAGAGTGACTCATAGCCCACCATGTCAAAAGAAGATGAAGACTGAGGGCAGCAGACTAATTAGCATAAGAACTGAGAGAATCATTAACTGATAGAAGATGGAATACTGATTAATAAGAGAACAATGTCTTTTGTAGCCCATGACCATTGATGGCTATGTTTGCCAATGTTGAGGGATACATCTGGTGCCGGCAGCTGTGTCTGCAAGCTGAATTTGCAGTGCAGGTTGAGCTCTGGGTGGGAGCCCAGGGAGAGACAGGAGGCTGTGAACCGCCAGCCCTGTGACTGATTTACAGAGGGCACAAAGCCCGGTGCAACCAGCAGGGTGACACTGGGAGACACAGCAGGGCCAGCAATTGCAGACATTTTGGATAACGAAAGAGATGAAGACCGGTGATGCCAGCTAGGTGAATTGACATGGACAGGGTAGCATGTGCCAACTAGAGAGGAAGAGCTACACTTGCACCTGGGTAGACAGTGAGGGTGTAAAATTCCCCGAGGTTCCTTTTTTGGGGATCCCTCCTTGGAGGCATTGAGCTGTTTCTGTGTGCCGTGAATAAATGGCTTTGTGAGAAACAACTGCCCACTTTGAAAATTTAAAAAGGTTTATTAAACGTTAACAAAAATACAGCAAGGGACTACATAAGGAAAAGGCTGCAGCACTGGGAAGTACCCTCAGGAATACCACATGGACGGTTCATCTTCAGGATGGAGTTTAGTCTTTTATACCCAGGGGGGCTGCATCAGCCAGCCCTGGCCCCTCCCAAAGTCTGTCAAAGTCTGTCAGTCGGCTCTTCTTTGCCATTTACCAGTGGAAACTGCTTGCTTGTCCCTTGATTGGAGGTCAGGCGTTGCCATGACTCACCCCCTAAGCACCAAGCTTTTCCATTCCCAGCTGCCCCATACAACTGGCACAGGTGCAGCCTTCTTCATACCTGTCCTAGACAGCTCCGGCTGTCTGATGGCAACAACACAGGGAGGAAAAGGGATCTGTGAGGAGAACAGAGGACACCTAAACTACAATAATATAACTAAACATCACTTAAGCTTTTCTGAATATTCACACAATAATTATCTTTTAATTGCGAGAGCCAATCATCTCAGTATCCATCTATAACAGCGTTGTGGAACGAGACATCTGAGTCTCCTTCACGGGAAATCTGGGGTGGAGCCAGCGAGGTAACCTGGTCTGACTGCGAGTAGAGTGTTCAGGGTGTCAGCGGCTAACCTGGTCTGACTGTGAGTGAAGGGTTTGGCGCTGGAGCCACCTGCTGTGAAGGAGATTAATTCCCAGCTGTGAAGGTCTGGCACTGGCAGTGTGACTGCCAGAGAGGCTCAACTATGGTCAGACTGGGGAGTTTCCTTAACACCAGAGTGTATAAATAGTAAAAAGTTTTGAGAGTTGGTGTGCTTGATTTGCGGAACACCACGGAGCACCCACAAATAAATAATTCTCTTGGAGTGTGTAATTAGTTGCTTGTTGCACACCTGGAAACGAATCTGATTTTTTCTGGACAACAAGCTGGGCAAACACATTTACTCTCCTAATAAACCAACTACTGGCATGGGACAGGTTCTGGAGGAGCTGGGGGTATATCCAGGCTGCAACTGCGAGCAGTCGCTCTCCGGAGCTGACCAGAAAAGCTCCCAGAAAAGTTGTCAGAGAGGCATGGGCTGCACCAAGCTGCACAGAGCTGTACACCTTCCTCTTCCTCCATGCTGCAACCCAGCCTGGGTGATCCCGGTCGGCTGTAAGTATGCAGGTATTCGCAAGGGAACGCGGTGCCAGACACCCCCCGGCCAAAGCATCTGCGGAGGAAACTCTGCCAGCCTGCCTCTCGCCGGCACGAATTCTTCATGTGGCAGCAAGGGCAGGGATTTTAGAGACGCTGAAAACCACACAGCCCCCCTCGGGCAGCGCAGGGCTCCGCACCCGCGCAGGGGACAATGCAGAGGTGGCACAACCAGGGGAGCACCTGCCCTCCCACCCCGACCTTCCTGCAGGCGCCTGGCTCTGGAACACCTCACAGATACGTGTGCACCAGCTCTGCAACATCTGTCCAGCTGTGCTCACACCCAGCTGTGGCCCCAACAACTGCTGAAGGCAGCGACGCTCTCTTTGGGAGCTGCACTTTCAACAGCAAGAATCCAATTTGTTTCTAGGGATGGGGCAGTGCAGACCTTTGTGCTTTGAGTTGTCTCCCACGACAGTTTTCCAGCTGCCAGGGAGGCTCCAAGGGGAAGGAATACCAGGTTGCTTTCTCAGGAGTGTTTTTTCTTTTCTTTTTGTCTGGAAAATGCAGTTTAATCCTGCACCCCCCTTGCTCCTCAGACTCTTTGGGGGATGACTCCTGGTGGGCAGTAGAGTGCTTACAGAGAAGCAAATGCATCCAAACATTTTTGGACAGGGCGTCTGAATGTGCAGCATGTGGGGACTGTAGCTGCTCTACCACAAGGAATGCAGGAAGAGTGCTGTGGGCCCGAGCCCAGCCATCACTGAGGAGCATTTTGGCTAATCCCCAAGGGAAAGGTGGCTACAGCGGAGCCACAGCTTCCTGTACAGGCACAGTGGTGTTTTGATGCAGGCAATGTCAGTCTCCTGAGGGTACCAGCAGGGTGCCAGCTGCAGCATCCTCCCCGGGCAGGGTTAACACCAGCACACCGTGAGTGTGCAGGGCCAGCCAGGCAGGCAGGAGCAGACGGACACCGTGGGCTCCAGCCCTGAGCCCCTTGCAGGAGATGATGTCACTGAGATGTGCCTGTTTCCAATCTCCAGCTGCTGGTAGGAGGCCCCATTACCAACTGTCTGAGCATTTCAGGCTGTTGGAAAATGTACAAAGAGGGCCAACACTGCGAATCTGGACAGACCAGCATGCGAGCAGGCTTTTAAAATAATAGACTGAAAGCTCGATGATTGCGTTAACCTGTGTTAAACTCATCAATTAAGAGTCTATCAGGGCAGCCAAAGGTTTGGAAATAACTACAAACGCATTGCCCTAAAATGCCCCAGGAGCTAAGGGTGGTACCACAAAACAGACCCTCCCAAAGCCACCTGTAGGACTGGGGACTGGCATCAGCAGGGCTAAAAGCAAGCTGATTTTTGCTGCTTGTGTAAAGGCAAAAAATGGTCATCGGAGGAGTCATATGTTAGTGACAGTCCATGCAGTCCAGGCAGTCTGCCACCACTGTGTCCGATGTGACAGAGGCTGTCATTTCTCCAATAAGCGTTTTTGTCACACAGTACCAAAGCCTGGGGAATCTAACAGTTGCTGGGCAAGGCACATCACTTTCTTGCCAGCAGCAGACTTGACTAGTAGATCTGTTCTGTAATTACAAAAAATTTAACTCAAGCTCCCTCAAATTAGTAGACACTAAATCACTGGGTTTTATTCAGCTGCAGTTTACCACTGTAATTCTAAGACAGGGGTTTTAAGGAAGTGACTGTTGAGGAGAATGAATTTGTTACTGTCTGAGAAGAAAACAGATATAAAACCAAAACAAAATATGGTTCTAGTCTGTGCTTAGTGTCTCTGTTACTTATGTTCAAAAGGATTGTGAAGGATCCAAAGAGAGGAGGAGGTAGGGATGAAAAAAAGCATTTGAAACTTCACTTCTGTGAAATGCTCAGCTGAGAACTGGGGAGCAGCCATGAGCACACAGTGAGCCATACCTGCAGAACCAAGTGGTGTTACAGAGGAACGTTTCAAGGTACTCAAACTCTTGTAGTGAACTTTGACATTAAATTCAGTACTTTTAGTATTGTCTGTGGCAGACCAAACCCACAGTTAATAGATTATTTAGATCACTGAACTGTCCTAAAAGTCTTGTACCAATTTCTATTTGCTTGAAAAAATGTGCTGTGTTACAGCTGTGCCAGTGGAATATGTGCTGGGGTACATCACATCTGTCTATGTGAATACTCTGAAACCTCCACACCTAACTCTCCTGGGCTTTTCCACACAGTTCCCCAACAGGCACAGCTGCCCTGCAGCCTGGGTCCCAAGCAGCAGACTGAGGCCCTGACCCCCAGACATCCAAAGCCACGGGAGGCTGCCTGTGCTCCAGGACCTGCCCTGCACTGGGAGGCCTGACCACACCACCTGAGGCCTGCAGCACTTGGGTCCCTGCCACATTTGAGAGCAGATTGCTTCTGCCTTCTGTGTCTGCCTCTTGCTCAGATGAGGGCTGGCACTGGTGTGAAGAAAGCCCCAGGATGCTTCGGAGGGCCTGACCCAAGCAAGAGCCCCCCGGGGAGGGTCAGACAGGCAAAGGGCACATGAGCCCCCTGTTCCAGCACCATGAGTCAGCTCTCCTCCCATGTCCCATGCGGCAGTCCAGCCTCTTGGCTTATCCTCCTGCACACTCCAGGCTGTACCCCACTCTGCCAGACCCCTCCAGAGAGCAGATTTGTGGTGTAAACACAATGTATGTACTGCAGCAGTGGTTTATGTAGCTCTGAATCACCCAGCACTGAGATCACACCCCACCTCCCTCTTCCCTCCCAGCCAGCTACTCTCAGGCAAACTCACAGAACATGGAGTGGGCTTTAACAGTTCCATATAGTGAAATGGCATTTCTTGCCAGCTTCTCCACTGGCCCTTTCTTGGCTGCTTCTCCTGGGGCCCTGTGTGTGGTTTGCTGCAGCACAGAGCAGCATGGTCTTCCCTGGGCTTTTGCTGTCTTAGGCTGACACACAGCACATCACATCCCCACGAGCTGCCCTGAGGAGAGGTGGGAAGGCAATCAGCAGCTCATTCTGCCATCCCCGACCCCCTGCTCAGCCAGCAAGGGGCAAGACTGGCTCTACCTGTGCTTCTACCCAGGAAGCTCCAGCAGGAATTCCGCTATGCAATGTGCCCAGGAACCCAGACTTAGATGATAATGAACCCTGTGCTCAGGTGTTGGTTACACTTCACTATATGTTGCCACAGCCAAAAGATCTGTCCAGCAGGGACATAAGGCACACTGCAAAAAGTTATCCTCTGACTGCTCCTGAAATCTTCTGCATTTTCACCCTCCACTATTTTCTCATGTCAATTTGGGCTGGCAAAAGGAGGGCCTTGTGAGAGCCAGATGATAAATAACCAGGGCAACACCTGCTTAGAGGAACTTGCCCTTAGTTTGCACAGAGAAGGGGACAAAAAGAAAAAAAAATAAGCAAAAGGTGATAATGCAGATCTAGCCTCTACTCCCAAATTCCATCTGAAGCCGGCTACCATCATTTGTCACCATTCCCTACTGTGACAGGACACAGGGTGGATGAGAAGAACCAGTATGGTCAAGCTCTCTGACCAAATTACATCTGTTGTGTGCAAACTGCAGTGAACAAGTTTGGCAAGAGGAGTTTATTCCACTACTCATGCACTTAGTGGAGAGAGGGAAAGGAATTTGCTACAAAAATGCCGCCCATGCTGTTTGGACTGACCACACAGGAGGCCAGAAACGGATGTGGATGTTTCAGAGTAGCAGCTTAGGCAGATGTACCCCACAGGCCCAGAGTCTGCATGTCAGCTTGTCCATCTTGAAAGGCAAGCCAGTGCTGGGCAGCTTTCAGATATTTGCTACAAGAGGCTAAAGAGCCCTGGGATGTGATCACAAGAGATGCAATTCCTTCAGGAAAGATCAGTCACTGATAGAAGAGTTTCTCAAATAAAACTGAGAAGAGATGATAAAAGGCAATGGGGCTGACTGTGTAACTAAGTTTAAAAAGCAGACATATCCATAAGCACATAGACTTAGACATATTCTCTTTGTAGTTCTGTGTGTGAAGTGCTAAGTGACAGAGAACCACCAGTGTTGAAGAACTGTGGGACATCACTGATGAGTGCTGCAGCTCTAAGGTATTTTAAACTTTGCTGGAATAAATCCAGTGGCAAATGGGAAACCTGTATTACCTCTAGCAGGATGTGAGAAATGGCTACAAACTTACCAATGAGATAGAAGGCATCATCTGCAAAACTCACTGCATGGGGTTTGGACTGGATTTATTTCACACAACAGATCAAGATAGTGAATAGTGAAGATTCAATTTCAGGGAGGAAAACCTGCCTCTTGTGTCATCCATTTAAACAGGAGATATAGAACACATCTGACTGTACTATGTTAGAACAGTGTAGTGAGATTTCCATCAATACAAAAAATAAATGAAGACAAAAATGAAAAAAAAAAAAGGAAATAGTTTATTTGCTGCATGAGGAAACTTCTTGTAAATTACATATAAAGAAAGTTGTTATGCTGTAGTATATAATTTCCAATATTCCACAAAGATAATTGTAATAAATATACAAACCAAACCAAAGTAGAAGACTAAATCCATCAGGCAACCTACAAAATGGTTCATCAAGTTTTATACTTGCAGCATTAGCATGCTTAAAATTTTGTTCTTTTTGAAGTGATGCAGCAAAATTTTTTTCACATTTCTTTGGAGCATTTTCAAAGCTGTCTAACTATAAAATACTGTTCAAAATTAGACGGCATTAGTTAAACCACTCAAGAAAAGTAACACCAAGGTCTAACTGATGCAAAGGTGGTGTTTTTCTTTTTGTTTTTAAAATCCATTTAGCTTTGCCAGAGTTAGGAATTATCTGATATAAGTGCACTATAAGTTCAGTCAGCCTGAGGCACTGCTGACTCCTGTCATATTATGACTCTATATAAACTTCATAGATTATATAGCTCTGAAAGATTTCTCTATTAATAGAGACATATCCCCATAGAATAAAAAAACCACAATACCATATGGAAGCTGCAAGCTTGTTAAAATGGTTGTACCCTCAAGTGCAGTGTGTGCTTAAAACATTTTTCCATAGTTTCATTCTATTCCACATCAGGCATTTTTATTTGACTTTAAATGTAGAAATGCTGATAAAGGCTTTATTGATGCCCATAGCCTCTAGAAACAACATACAGAATTTTTTGACACCTCCTGCTGTTGTCTACCTATAATTTCTAAATTTTTTTGGAACAGCAGGCTGAATTTTACACTTAACTGCTCTGGACCACACTGACAGACAGGTCTATTATTCCGTACAAATTTCTTACAAACTGAAAACACTTCACTATGCTTCACTATTACTGAGTACTTGGGGGTATAAAAAGAAACTCTCTAAGACACAATTACTAAAAATATTTGTTAATAAGCTTAATGTAAATATTATGTAGAAAAAATGGTTTCATTACAAAAAAATTCATTAGAGGGCCAGTAAAAATATACTGCAGAGAAGATCTTTACAAAAGTGAGGTTAGGAAGAATGAGGCATTGACATTCACTGTAAACATCCTGTGTTCACTAGAATCCCTTGTCTAAAAGTATATGACCTGGTTTTGTTCCTGAGCTTCATGGCCAACGCTTGCATAGACAGCTAAACCTATCACAAAGGGCTGTTTATAGAGACAGTTCTGTTTGTATGTGACTTCAATAAACTAATGCTTTTACCTTTTTAAATAGTTTCATTCCACTACCAGGTAGTTAAGGAAACTATGAAGCATGGTATGGGTTTTGTGTACTCAGTGCATTGGGTGAACTGGGGCAGCCACATTTTAGTGTGTTAATCTTAAATAACATTGCACCAGGAAGTGTAGCTGTTCGAGGTTCTGGCTCAGCATAAATATCTACTCCTGCTCGCTGCTGCAAGGTTCACTTCTGCTCTGCCAAAGGCTGCATGTGGCAAAAAGTCAGCAATCTGAGTGCTGCAGCATCAAACACACCCAGTAACGAGATGCAGCTTATTATCAGTACAGAAGACCTCACAGAGAATTTCACCTTTACCCAGGCAACACCAGTGCTTTCCTCCAGGTTAGCCTGCTGCTGTTGGAGGAAGCTGGAAAAGTACTCACAGGGTAAACACGACATGGAGTGGCCTATGTAAAAAGTCTGAAGAACATACTTGCATTTTGGGTATAAAAAGCAGGCATGTGTTTAGCTACTGCACATGGAAATGCACATGGAAGTGGTACAGACAGACAAATATATCCCCCTCACAAATAGCACAGTAACACAAAAGCAGCAAATTGCCAATTTGAAATCTTATGTTAAGGCAAATCTAGATAAAAGAACCATAACAGGGTTAATAAAAATAGGGAGATTTCCTTGGCTTTTTTGTTTACTTTTTCTGTGATTGGCTTTTACACATTGATAAAATTTGTTTAAGCACTTTCTGAACATCTTCATCCATTTGACCCTAGACAAAGGGAGAAAGAAAAAAAGATGATTGAATGAATGCAGCTCCAGTCTTTCAGAACATTGACAAACTATTTTTCAGGTATATTAATTAGATCAATTTCCCAAGTGGAAGCAATGTTAAAATTGTTCTTGAACTGCCATACCTTACAGGAGGAATGTTTTCTAAGTGAAAACATGCAAAATTCTTACTAGATCTGCAGAAGAAACATTTTCAGTTAATACACTAACACTGAGTGACTGACAACATGCAACCATACCTGCACAGCATAGAGAAGGTGCATCCTGTAAACTGAGACAATTTCCTGGTGTTGCTTCTTTGTTTCCTAAAAAACAGTTAAGCAGAAAGGCACAGAGCATTCACAACGATTGAACTCAGAAGTCTCCAAGTAGATTCTGACTGGGGAGAATTCAAACCATAGTCTTATGTAATGAATTGAAAACCAGTTCAGACAGTGTGTTGTGTCACCAGGCACTCAAAATTTGCTTGGAAGCATGTCCAGGAAAATGCTGTCGTTCTACCTACCCCAGTAAAAGAGCTGGTGATATCATTAGTTTTAACAAGTACTGAGATGCAAAGGTGTGGAATGAGCACATACTCTATTTCCAAGCTTATCAGCAACCAGAATTGAGGAAAGACAACAGTACTCTGACAAATCAACTCTCAACTGCAACTCAGCTCCTCCCTGAAGGCAGTGGCCCTGATGCCTTAGGATTTTAGCTTTTATATTTTTCAAATCCTGTACTGCTTTAGGGCATAACTCTTAAAACTCCATAGCCTGTCAGCTACTGTTCTCCCATTTTATTCAGACAAAACAATTCCTCACTGGTAGCTAGAGAGGAATTGTTTGGATATATTTGGATACATATATTTGGAAACATTTGGATATATATATAAGGACACCCTCCTGCCCCAGGCCCCGGAAAGTATAAACAGAAGTGAACTGGGGGGAGAGGCAAACTGGGGGTATATGACTTCATTGCCTGAAGTTGTAATTGGAGTACTAATCTCTGATACATAAACTTAGAATTGTCTGAAAAACTTGTGACCATCTTCCATCTTGGATATAACCGCTGTGGGGAGGCTTTGTCCACCCTTAATGTACCTGAAGGCCCTTCATTAAATATATCTGCTTTTATTCTCTTAATTCTGTCTGGCCTCTGTTTTTGGGTGAGCCTGAAAAATGCATCAACCCCTCTGCTAGAGCTGATGCCTTCCCGGGTGAAAGGAGATGCTTACAAAGGTCCTACCCTGCAGGACCCTGATTTAATGAATACCACCCAAGCCTTTTCAATGACCACAGACTGCCACAACTCAGAAGCCGCCTTTCCAAAGATACATGAAGCTGTTAGGAAAGCTAACCTACAGGAAGGAAAGCGTGTTTCTGTCCTGTTTTAAATGTTACTTGCTTTCCCAATGTGCTGTATACCTTTGCACTTTTACACTACTTTGTTGATCCTAACTGGTGGGAGATGAAGGGTCCTTTCAGACATGGAGGACTGGAACAAGAAACACTGACAGGATGCTCTGCCTACTATTTCTCTTGCCTGCAAGGGAGTTCTTCTGGCATACTGAGCCCTCTTTCTTTTTTGCTGGGAAAGGTCGGAAGCAGACACCACTTAGCACATCAGTCTGGGAATTCTCCTTTCAGAGGCACTCCAGAGCCCTCAACAAAGGCCTCCAGGGGACAATACTTTTTTTCATCCTCAACAATGGATAAAGTGCTCTCCTCTGGGCAGGCAAGCTCGAGGAAATACCAATTATGACTCAACCCAGCTTAAAGACTGGACCTTTCATGCACAAACAAAAAAAATTAAAAAAAAATATCTCTAAGGCATTCAGAATTTCAGAGAATGAACTTTGCTCCCCATAAAAAGATGCATTTGCTTGACATGAAACCTCATACTTTCTTCCAAAAAGCTTAAAACCCCAAAACAACTTCAGCTGATGAATGCTCTTGAAAACCTTCTGCAAACTGATCATACTTTTCCACAAATTAAGGTCTGAGCAGCAGGTTTGGTCACTCCATTTTACTATAGAAAATCTGTTTCTAAACTGGTCTGAGAAAAATATGTAGAAAACCAGCTTTCTTTAGTTATGCTCTTTCTAAATTGCTGTTCATGACTTGCAAATTCCTACAAGTTTCAGAGAAACAGAAATTACAGATTTTTTTGATGAAGATTCTTTTCCATGTACTCACTGCCTGTACTCTATTTTAAATAAGGTAGAGTGAAGAATAGTACATGTTTCTTTGGAGAACTGGGACTAATGTTAGATTTACAAACTGTCACACTTACAGTCAGTTGGTTTTGCAACTGCTTCACTTGTTGCTGTAACACCTCCAGCTGCTGGCTTTGTCTCTTGGGGGCACTGGTTGAGTAGGAGAGCTGAGAAAGGCTGTTCAATGCCTCTTTTAATTTGCTAATTTCCTTGGACATTTCATTGATCTAGGGAGGCAAAACACAGGTTTTAATTAAAAGATGCTATGCATACTGTATTCCTGTGTGTCTTACCTTTGAGTTATTTGTGACTTAAATCAAAGAAGTGGGGAAAACCAAATTGTAAATAAACTCTATGGACAAAGAAAGATGTCATGTAAGCAAAGGGTTACAATGCTCCTCTATTCCCCATCCTAGTCCAGTCTACTCAGCCTGCACTCCTTGTTCTGAACATCAGCAATATTTAACAAAATGGGTTGCATTTACCACCTTTACAAGTTCTGCTGCTGAACCAAACACAGGCCAGCTATTCACAGCTACCAAAATGCACAGCTCTTTATAAAGGAATTTGTAGTGATGGATATGGTAGCTGCAAAGGAAAATTAGTCAGGTCATGCTATGGTTGAGATAATGTAATAATCCACCATTGAATTTTTGCTCCTTCCTGATACTTTGCTTCCTTGTCTCCTCTAGAATATCTTCTTGCTGTAAATCTCACTTCTTTGACTTCAGCTGCCTGAATAGTGCAAACCCAACCTAAGTAGAACTTAAAAGAGGTAAATTGAAAGATTGTGTCTATCTCCACAGGGGAGGGAAACCAACTGCAAAGAAAAAAAAAGAAAACTCCTTTGCCTTCAATACCTGGATTTTCAGAGGGGGAAATGCACTCAGAAGGTACTTGAACCAACATTGTTAGGGCACTCATGCACCCGTAAACACGGTTTGCATTCTGAACTCACACTACCCCTCCACTGTACTGAATCACTGACCTTTTTGTCTTTATCTTCTTCTAGCTTTGATGAGTTTTTCATTTCAGTAAGAGCTTCTTGAACTTGGTGGTACTTGTGCTGAAGATCAATCACCTGCCGTTCCTTTGCTTCAAGCAGAGTATGCATGCCTTCTTTTGCTTCTTTCAAGTGCAAAATTTCATTTCTCAGTTTCATGGCATCTAAGGATATATCTTCCTTCTCTCGGATTACGTCCTTCAGTTTAGATGACAAAGCACTAACTTCACCCTCTAGTGAGGACTGGAGCTTTTCATATGTGGCCTTGGGTACCATGGCTTCATTAATTGCAGCTTTTTCTTCCAGTAACTCCTTTTCCAAGTTTCTTAATTCGCTTTCCTTGTTGCTAAGTAGTCGTTTGAGCTCATTTATTTCTTCCTCCATCTCCATTATGGTATTTCTGAGTGCATTGATTACCTGACGGTGTTCAGTAATTGGCAAAGAGTTTTGCTTCTGAATGTCTAACAGTTGCTTGAGTTCTTCTGATTCATCTAATACTTTTGTGTACTGGGATTTCATTTCTGATAACTCATTTTCTGCTTTGTACCTCAAAGAATTTGTTACCTCCATCAGTTTCTCGTGTTCGTCTCTAGGAATGTAGTCTGAAGCTATATCATCTAGAGTTTTTTTCTTCCTATAGTCTTCAAGCTCTGTTTGTGCTTCCTTGTACAACTGAGACAATTCACTAAGTTGCCTGTTGAGGTCATCTATTTTTCTAAGCATCACATCTTTCCTTTCTCCAGCTTCAGCACTAGATTCCAACTGCATCTGATTTGTCAGCCTGTCCTGTAGCCTTTTAATTTCCTCTTGCCCTTCCTTGTACCTCTCAATCAGCAATGCTTTCTCTTGATTCATGTTATCAATAACTGAACAATATGAATTCTTCATTTCCTCACACTCTTCCACAGACAATTTGCCTGCCACCTTCTGCTCTCTGTCTTCAAACTTCTTCTGTAGCTCTCTCACTTTTTCTTTTTGTCTTTCGCTTTCCTCCAACGCTTTCTTCAATTCTTGCTTAAGTGCTTCAACTTCTCCATATGTAACCTTCAACATACTCAGATCAGAAGTGGTTTCTTCACTTTCAGAGGAAACAAGACCTGGCTTCTTTTGCCTTTGTACATGCAGAATCTCTTTCACAGCTTCCTCATGCCTGTTTTGAGTTTCTTCAAATTTCAAATTAAGATCAGAACCATTTTCTGAAATGTCTGGGCTATTTAAATGATCTGTTTCTGGGACCCTGTACTGGACTCGAGTTTCCACTTGCTTTCTTTTGGCTTCAGAATTCTCTAATTTTCTCTGCACGTCCTTTAAGTCTTCCTGGAGGTACTTTATTTTTACTTCTTTGGGGCTTGTCAACTTTTCTTGGATTTGAGTGGCATTTAATGTAGGCTTCAGCTCCTGCATCAAGAACTCATTTTGTCTCTCTGCTGTTTGCTCAAACTGTGTTTGGGATGAGTAAGATTCTACAGCTGAATCCCCTTCTTTAGGTGTTCTTTCCTGTCCAAAAAAACCCACCAACAATTGCACAATAAAACCAAGTACATGATTCTAATTTTTTTAGAATAGAGTAAGCAAGGAAGTATTGCCACATCCTATAGAGATAGATGATGAAAGAGCCATGGAAGAAACTTCTAGAAAAGTTCAAAACTCAGCTGCTCCCATTTAGTCATCCACAGTGAGAGAAGGCAGTAAGTGCCAAGCTCCTCTGAAAGTCTGGGCTGAGCTCCATAAGCTAATAATCAAAGCTATGCAAATTAAAATTCTTCTAGCACAACTGTTAACAACATATTTTAGAATGTATTTATCATAATAAACAAAGTTATTCAGTAATTTATGGGAAAAGTGAGAAGATCAAAACACTGATTTAATCCTTTGGGGCAGAGTGCTTCCATGATCTTACCAACAAGCTCATTAAAAGATCTTCACAGTACAACTCTTTAAAACAGTAAGCAGCTCTTTGTTCTGCCTAGCAGATTAAGAGAACATCAGAACAGCACAAAATTATGACACCTGTAATTTGTCCTGCAGCTCCTTATTGTGCAATGTCAAAGAGGCAATTTTTGCTTGCATCAACAGAAGTAGATCTTGTTGGTCAGCTTCAGAACTCACATCCAATAAACTATCAGCACCTTCAGAAGGAAAAAAGAAAGATTCAAAAAGTTTCAAAAAGCTGAAATGATATTTCGTTAGTTATTCCAACATCTAAACAGCTTGTTCCCATCACCACTAAATGCAATGAGCAAGCAAACTGTTCCTAAAAACTCCCCAAGAGTGTGTTAGGTTAATGCAATAGAAGCAGGATGTTTTGGTGGGGAGCTGTTTGTGGAATTACAAAACATCACTCTCAATACCTAGTGTGTGTCATGTTCTAAGTAGAAAGATACAGAGGTTTTCAGCATTTCATGCCACCTAAAATACCTAATGAGATGAGGATTAATTGTGTACCTGTTGTGCTGTCACTCAGTCTGTCTTTATTATCCCTGTGAAAGGAGCTGAATTCCTCCTGCTAAGACATCAAAAGAAAACATTTTCACAGAAAGCAGATGTAAAGCTGGACAATTCAGCAAAAAGAATTATAGACAGTATAGATTCTGCTGGATAAAGCCTGTCCAAGTGGATATCATTTATTTCTGAGGCCTTATTTAATTGTAGCATGTGTCCAGTATTTCAAAGTGTGCTAAAGCCATTCAAGTTCCATTGCCCAATTCCCATTAAATAGTAATGAAACACAGGCATCTTGTAAATAGTTTGGAAGACTACAAACCCTTTGATAAGTAGCAGCAACATACTGACATGTGCTTAAAAAAATCTTCAGCAACAAAAGGTAAAGATCAGACAGAACATACTCAACCCTCTCACTGACATCTTTTGGTAAAATGGTCTCTTTTTGCACTGCCCAATTTCATGCATTTTGCTGAAATTAGAAATTGAAATCTTGGAACGTTAATATCTTCATAACCATATTTCTAAACACTAACTCACCTATAACTACTTATATGTACATGTTTTTCACATATTAAAGTAATCTTTAGGCTTGTTTTATGAATTGCATTTAAATAGATTTGGATTCGGTTTTGTTCCTAAAATTCAGCTAATTAAGTCACAGGAGACTGCAGTCATCAAAATAGAACACTGAGCAAAACAGATCCTGTACTTTCCTTCTCTAAGCTCATAAGAATGGAACACTGATACCTTGCACACTTGATCAGCAAAGAAAGCCTGTCCTTTTCCAGTCATGGGAGTTGAAGTTGATGAGTGTGGAGAGGATAAATCATTAACCTGTAAAAAATTTTATATAAATAGGTATGTATACATACATGCACATACAGGTATCTCCCTAACATGTGCCCATATATATATTTATGTATATAGGTGTATATCTATATCTATATATATACATACACACACACATATACATGTGTATGTATGTATGTATATATATATATATATATACACACATATATATACATACATACATACACATGCATTAAAGAGTACTTTTACCTGCACTAATATAAGTCACAATTCTAGATTACTTTCAGAAAACAGACCTAATTATTTAGTGCCCTTCTGAATCATTATTACATAAGAAGTGTAGCTGTTACACAGGTTACATTCTGATTTAAGATTAAGCCTAACTACTAAATAGACTTATATAGTATCAAAACACAGTTAAGTATTTTATTTTGATATGCTTATATGCCCATAATAATATATATCCATATATATGTATAACTAAAATATAAAAACTCATCATTTACTTATTGAAATTAGCAAAAGGAAAACAACTTTAGTTGAAAGAAGCAATTGTACAGTAAAATTTGTACAGCTGTATCTTGGACCATGCTGTATTTTAAGCAATTTTGCTCAGTCAATCTAAGCAACATGAGCTTTCATGGTGTCATCCTAATGTAAGGAAAAGCACTCTTGGTAAGACAGGCACATAAAATAACAGTGACAGAGAAAATCCTGCCCACATAACTCTAATAATGTTCAAAATGCTTTATACCCCCTAAAAGCATCTCAAAATTGGTCTTTTCTTTACCTGAATAGGACTGATAGGAGGAGGTGGGGCTTTGCGTTTTTTTGGAGTTCCACTTCTTTCTGAACTTAATTTAGAGCCTTGATCATGCTGAAAGTTTCACCAGCCAGAAAAGGTAGGTTTGTTAGTTTGGTTAGTAAAGTCTGAGCAAGTTGTTTAATAAAAAAATATAAAAAATAAATCCCACATTAATATCAACTTTAGCAGCTCATGCAGTGCCTTTTTTCCCCTGGGTAAAGACCACATCTCTACTAACACAAAGATATTAAACATGCCTGACAATAAGAATCTGCTCCCTTGTAAACCATGCTTCAGTTTCAGAAAACAAACAAGATTTAGTGAAAAAGCAGAAGCTGACAACAGGTTTAGCACCAGTGACCTTAAAACACTTCCATTCACACACAGCCCAGTCATGCCATTCTTCACAGCTACCATCTTTCCTCTCCACCAGCTTCTGCCTGAGACCCCCAAAACACCCACCACTGCACTCAGAGAAGGAATGACCAATGCATTGCACCCTTGTCTACTTCCCAGCCACCAGCAGGTCTACAAGGTCTACTTGCACTCCAAGATATGACACTGAATAAAAAATGTAAAAAACTAATTTAATTGCCTAAATCTGCCATGATTGTCACAGGAAGGGGTCTCCAGCAAAACCAGGGATAACCTTTAATTTTATGTTTTAGAAATAGAGAATTTCTCTAGGTCTCTTTTCTGCAATTCAAAGAGCCAAGCTCCTGCCCTACACATGAGGCAAGCAGGAATCATCCCAGCACACATGCACATACACACTGCTCCTCCTTTCCTCCCCTCACCAAAGGTGCTGGCTGCTGTTACACAGAGAAGCCAAGTCTAAAACTAGTGTTGCTGAAACACATTTCTTACCCAAGCAAGAAAAACCTTTTCCATTACATGGTAGTCATGGCAACCCATCTCACAATGACACTTACTAGTGCTTCCATTACTGTTTTTTGTTATGTTACAAGTCTAGAGAGTCAGAGTATTTTCAAAACCAAAAGGACAAATACCTGCTTCGCTTTTGTTGGAGACTTTGCCTCTGTGGAGCAGAAAATAAGTGGAATAAAGAGAAGTTATTAAAGGAAGAATTACCTTCTATTTTTAACCCACCTCTCTGCTCTGCTTCCCATACCATAGATAAATAGTTTGGGTTTTGAATTCCTGTCTGACACCTGAAAAGTACAATTTGCAAATTCCATTTCAATCACATTCTTTCTCTGCTACTGTCTGGTTTCATTTTGAGACAAAATCTGAAGAATCATGACAATTCTTATTCTGGTCTTGCACCATTCTTATGCATTAAATTTCCTACTTCAGAAATCCATTGCGGTTTGACCATAAAATGCTCTGCCTGCTTTAGTTCCTCCTCCAATCCCTCTACTGAGGGGTTCTATGTATAAAAGAGAATCCATTCCAAATTGTATGCAAAATTTCATGATGCTGCTACATCAACTTGTCTTTCTCCAAAACACCTCTTTTTGGCCCACTCAGGGTTTTATCCCATGCTAAATATTACCATCAATGGCAAAGAGTTTTTGGCAAGACTCAGACAGATAATCTTGAAAATGGCTTTTGCAGCATTTCAGGCTACACTTTTAAGTAAATTTGCTCAGTGCTAAATCAAGAAGTGACAAAGTGCAGGTCAGCCTCTCTCACATACCCACGTCCTGCGATATCTTTGATGACAGGAGATTCTGGATCCCTGTATTCTCAGAGAGCTTGGCGTAATGCAGAGCATTCTGTCCAAAGACATCTACTAAACTGACATCTGCACCTCTCCTAAGGAAAGCTTCCACCATGTTAAGGCTACCAGCTTCACAAGCCATCATCAAAGCAGTTCTGAACAAGAGGAAAAAAAAAAAACAAACCACAAACAGAAAGTGTCAAGGCATTTTCTTTAGCAACTCATTTCTTCAGGGAAAAAAAATATTGTGACTGTTATTGTGCAATAAAGTCCAAAATTCCATCAGCATGTTTATTGGTACATAAATGTGGCTTCTCTTTCTCCTTAAAAAGAGACACTTGCCAGCTCTTCCTCCTCTTCTTCATACACTCCAGCTGCAAATACAGGTCTGCAAACATTTCTAAATATGGCTTCCTGAGGCTGAGAGGAGAGTCATAGATAGAAATGGCTGCAGGGTAAAGTCAGACAAACAAACCTCATTGCTACACTCTGATTACAGTGGTGGTACAACATGAAAACCTTTATTTCTTTCCACATATTGTGTTCTCCTCCACATGTTGTGTTCTAGACAAAACAGACAAATATATTTCAATCAAAAAGACAATTAAATCTAGAAGATCTTCAGTGAGCCCAAGAGATGAGTTTGACCTCAGACCCTGTGCTACTGTCAGCCTAAAAAAAAGATAAAAAGGAATTCATGACAGCACAGACAATTCCCTTTCCTACACAGGGCAGCTGCACAGAGATAGCTCCTATAGTAAGCATAGCATACAGAAGGAATCTTTTCCTAACATATATCTGCTTTTCTCAATTGTTTGAAGGGGTCATAAGAGACATACAGAATAATTACAAACACACAGAAAACCTCACTTTTCAAGCATGCTCTAATACTGTCTTCCTGCTCAGGCACATTTCTTTCTCAGCATGAAAACATGTCTAATAGGTTGGCCAAGTTTACTGCCAAATACATTCCTCAGTGCAGATACAATGCTGAAAAGTTACTACAGTGATAATATTTGCTAACTATTAAGAAAACAGTTTCACTAATGAATTAAACACACCCTGTAATGGGTGAGTCACTTGGAAAAGTGAAGCTGTTGCAGTACTGTGCTAAAAGTAGTGGTGAGTGATAACTCGGATAACACCTCCAGAGTCACAGGGATGGTTTTAGATTACCAAAATAATTCACTTAGTCTGGACATGATAGGAATCTGGAGATGCCATTTTCCAAGGTTATCCCTCTCTTCTCCCAACGAGGTTTCTCCTGTTTCAGTAAAATCTTAACTACTTCTGTGAACATGAGATGCAGGACTAGTCACACCCCCCACCACAATTAAAGCAAGAAGTAAACCAGCACATTCCATGTTACGATGTTTTGTTACTTCTACATACAGTACTATCTTAAAAAAAAATACAAAAATTGGACTCCTATCTGTGACAGAAACTCCTCCATCCAATTAAAGCCAAAAGCCTTAACACTGTCTGCTGATTAAACATTAGGAGAGTGAGGGGAAGGCAGAGGCCCAGAGAGTGCAGCACCTCAGGTTCAAAGCACCAATGAGGCCATGAAAACTGACAGAAAACAAAGGGGTTTTCTTCAGACAACAAATAAAGAGTGCTCTAATGAACTTTGGACTGATAAAAAACAAGTTAGGGCCCAGTCTTATATTCACAGGTGCCACCAGAGAACAGAATCAGTATTGTGTCACACAGAATAATCAAAATTGCTACGAAGTGTAAGTGCCAAGTCTTGTCAGTATCCTGCTTTACCTCCACAATTTAACCAGCTGTTTATAAAACAGTCCATAATTTTCTAAGACTCTTGATCTTTGTCAGTATCATCAGAACAAGTGCATTTTTCACTTACAAGGATGTTGCTTTTTAAGAAGTTGTCTGGTATTTGCATTATCTCTTAATGCAGAAAAATCTCAAATTGTCACCTTCTTAAAAAACAGCATCTCCACTATACAGATTTACTGTATTTTTTTCTTGCTGTTGTGGCTGCATTATGTCAGAAAAAGCAACCCTCACAGATTTTGCTCACAACTAGCAGTTTTAAGGATTTTATTTGGAGGCATTAACTCATCCCAAGAAGAGAGCAGCATTTTAACTGGGATACTTAGAAAGTGATGCGTGGGTGAGTGCTATCAATCATATTTGTACAGGAATAATTTAAATGTTCTGGTATCTCAAGGGAAATCTTACAGGCAGATTAGTTTTGTAGCCACACAAAACAAATGTTTCTGCTTCATCTTTTACTTCAGTCAGAATTCTGTAAGCCTTCTCAGCATGGGGTATGCTGTCTAGTACAGAAAGCATTATTTCCCCCAACATCAACTATTTTGGGAAGGATTTGAGAAGAAATCTTCATTTGACAATCAGCTTTGGTGAAGAATCAACACGTTAATGTGCTGTACCTTCCATTTTTATCCCTGGTGTTGATGTCTGCTCCATGATCGAGAAGGTATTTGCAGATTTCTGTATGACCATTTTGTACTGCAAGCAGCAGAGGTATGTTCCCATCCTAGAAATGCATATAAAGAAACTAAGAACAGTATTCCAGACAGTATTTCCATTCTCAGCAAAAGCACACTGAGATCTAAAGTCAGCTGCAAATTTTACCTTTACATAGCAAAAATGAGGTGGTAATAGCACATTTTTCCTGGGTACCATAAACATAGCTGAGTGTATTATAATTACTTTCTAGTCTGGGATGATGCAAAACACAGGGAGCAGGAACTTGCTTTGTACTCCCTTTGCTGTTTGCTCAATGCTAAAACACAATTCTTTTGAAAATGCAAAATATCTTTTCACAGCTCCACAACAAAAAAATGGTAATTTTATCAAAGTATTAGGCAAAAATACAACATATCATGAAGTAATGGAATAACACAGTTGGAAGACCCCTTTAGAGGTATCTGGAGTTTCTCCCACTTCTTTCTCATCCAGAGCTAGGCAAACTTCAAGTTTCAGCACATTGCTCAGACTTGTCCAGTCAGGTTTTAAGCATCTCCAAAGGTAAAGACACAGCTCTAGGTACCAGTTCCAGTGTTTGACCACCTTCAAGGTGAGGCTATTTTTACTAGTAGCTAACTGGAATTTCCCAATGAGGTCCATTACCCAAATTCTGATCATTCCTTATCATTTTGACATGCACCTCTGAGGCTGGTCTCTCTCTTTCCTATACCTGGGCATGATGTAGCTCAGGATATTTTTAAGATACTCCTACAGCCTTAAGACTGAAAAAAACCCTTTTATGCCTTTAAAATGCATCTGCTGAAATCTTAGATCACATGTCTATGTCTGTGACATATTTGTTTTTGCTAGAAAGACCAGATATAGACCAAAGCCAAAACCAAACAAGTTTGAGTATCTTTATCACTTTCTGCCGGCCCTGTGCCAGATCTCTTCCTTTCATCATTAGGTTTTCTATCAGGCATCACTCCCAAAGCCAGACCTGGTTGGTTGTAGACATTTCACAGTAGCATCTCTGAGCCTTTGGAATATGTGAGATATATTTGTTCCCCTCAGGCATGTCATGCTCTGATTGGGCTTTGTGAGCATTTTGCAGCCCTCGGCCACATATTGGGCCTTTTCCAAAGCCTCCTGAGGACACTTTTAATTATGCTTTGAATGTGTAAGAATTCATTCTAGCTACCTGTGCCAATGTCTCAACAATCAGCAAATCCTGCCACTACAGTGTCAGATTGTGAAGTGCTTCCACACCTCTGCAATGGCAAGCTGCGAAGGGAACTTCCTCCAGCAGAGAAACCCTGAAGGTGTGAGCACAGCATTGCTTTCAACTACTGCACCCGAGATGGAGTGTGGTAAGGCACAGAATGAGGGTGATAAAAGTTCTGAAGTATCTGCAGTACACACAGGAGAGGAGGTACGTACCAAATCTTTGATGTTAATGGGACATTTGTGCTCACACAGGAGTTGAACTGCCTGAAGACACCCACATGCAGCTAAAACAAAGTAAAATTAAATTAAAAAAAAAAAAAAACAAGACAACTGCAAAAGTCCCTTAAACCCCGATTTCAAAATTTGTGTCCCAAACTTCCACTCGCAATACTGCAGCATTACAGTGGGGTACAGAAAGAAATTCTAGGCTGATAAGCTAGGAATATCAAGCACAACAAAACAGTACAAACTTTCATCACAGAAGTTACCTGCATAATGTAAAGCTGTTTTCCCAGAATTGTCAGTGGTGTCCGCTGGGCATTTACTCTGCACAATAAGGAAAAGGAGAAAAGGCAATTAGAGAAATACAAAGAAAATAAAACATATGTTTTTTATAGACAGAGTGCCATAGGAAATCCTCATGGTTAAAAGAACTGTCCCTAAAAAATGTTATCGTTTCAGAATAATTTAAGTCAGTAAATAAAAAATAGAAATAAAGTAATAAATAAATCAGTAAATAAAATCTCTTTTGCCTCAGATTTTTTTTTCTTTTTAACATTAGCATAAAAGCTAAAGCAACCATGTCCTAAGGCAATTTGTCCTGCATTTTATAGAACCATGCCAAGGTTTGGATTAGAAGAGACCTTAAAGATCATCTTGTTCTAACTCCCTGCCATGGGCAGGGACATGTTCCACTAGACCAGGTTGCTCAATGCCCCATCCAATGTGGCCTTGAACACTGCGAGGGATGGGGCATCCAGAGCTTCTCTGCTCAACCTGTGCCAGTGCCTCACAGTAAAGAATTCCTGCTGAATCTAAACCTACCCTCCTGCAGTTTGAGCTGCTGCCACTTGTCCTGTCACAACATACCCAAGTAAAACCTCCCTCTTTGGTTTTCTTGTGTGGCCCCTTTAGATACTGAAAAGCAGCTCTAAGGTCTCCTGGGACCCTTCTCTTCTCCAGGCTAAACACCACAGTCTCAGCCTCTCCTCACAGCAGACGTGCTCCATCCCTCGTGATGACTTAAGTTTTAGCTTCCATCTTATCCAGATTCTGTACTACATTAGTTTGTAAGTCTGAACTCCATATAAAGTGTTAGCAAGTTCTCTTCACAGTTTAGTTAGACAAAACAATCCTATTCCAAGGTGTCCAAGGACACCGTTGCAGCTTCAGGCCCAAAAAGTACAAACAGCAGCAAATTGAGGAGAGCAATCTGGTAGGATGGGACTTAATAAACTGCAGCTGTGATGGGACAATTACCCCAATATGTAAATGGACCAAAGCTTATAAAAATGAAAACTTGTGACCCATTGTCCATCTTGGGTATAGTCTTGACCAGGCTCTTGTACTGCCCAAGGTGTATCCTTTGAAGGCCTTTCTAATAAATACCTACTTTATTCCTTTAACACTGTCCAGCCTCTGTTCTAGGTAGCCTCTCAAGGCATCTCTCTGATCACCTTAATGGCCCTGCTCTGGGCTCACTCCAGCAGGTCCCTGTCCCTCCTGTGCTGGGAGCCCAGGGCTGGATGCAGTGCTCCAGGTGGGTCTCAGCAGAGCAGAGCAGAGGGGCAGAATCCCCTCCCTGCCCTGCTGCCCACAGGGCACTGGATGCAGCCCAGGACATGTCTGGCTCTCCCAGGTGCAGCACCAGCATCTGGCCTTGTTAAAGTTCATGAGGTTCCCATAGGCCCACTGTCAAATGCTGTGAGGGTTCACTGGCATTTTAAAAATAAGCACCAACAATCCAGTTATATATTGTTGTATTGCAATTATCAGATGCTACTGATCAATCTAGACTTCAAAGCAATATAAATAGTAATGAAAAAAAAATTCAAATCCTTATGAAGGCTCATTTTGGTACAGAAGATTTTTGTTTTAGTTACAGCAAAGAGAGAGTATTAAAGAAACCTAGGTTCATTTTGGTTGGAAATAGCCATCATGATCATCAAATCCAGCTATTAACCCAGTACTGCCAAGTTAATCACTGATACATGTCTCACATCTACACATCTCTTAAATCCCTCCAGGTGAAGAAATTTTCCTGTTATCCAACTTAAAGCTCCCTGGGTGCAACTTAAGGCCATTTCCTCTTTTCTCACTGTGATATGGTCTACCCTAAGCCTCTTTTTCTCTAGACTAAATGCCACCAGCTCCCTCAGCTGCTCCTCACAGGACTGGCTCTCTAAACCTTACTTACATAAGTTTCAAAGCTTTTTGTTGGACAGTTGGTTGTTTTCGTTTCCAGAAAACAAACATTGTAACTTTTGACTTTTACACGCAGGACTGCCTACAACACACCTGTGATTACCTAAGAAAACAGGATCACACAGATCATTACATCGTGTAAAAAAATGTCATGATTCTGCCTGTGTAAAATAATTATTCAGCCTGTTTTAGCTAAACACCAGCCAGACATTCCTTGCACACACACTTTGATCCACAGAAGATAACCCTAAGAGCATGAATTACTGGAGCATATCACCAACAGGTCTGCACTTAGGAATGCATTTATAAACCTCCATATTGAAATGAAAGCATCAACAAAAGCAGCTCCTTGGTGTTCAGCACGGCTGGTTCTGAGCTGCCTGCGATGCCAGCAGCCACAGCCTGATGGCGACGTGGCTCGGGGCTGAGGATAACCCTGGGCAGACCGCCTGCAAGGGGTGTGGAGGTGGGAATCAGTGAAACTGGACCCTGCGTTGTCAGACACTGACAGAGGTCAGTCCCCGGACAGCTGGAGAGCCCTGAGGCAAGCAGGGAAAAACAGTCTGGAGGCTGGGATATAGGATCCATTCTTTATCTGCACCACTGTGTTCCAGTGGGGCTGTTAATCATTATTTAAATTGTATTCTCAGTCTGTATTCATTATTTTATCTGAGATCTGATAACTCCAAACTTAGAAAAATCTGTTCTGTTTCTCTGATCACCACCATGAAAACTTACCTGTATTTCTGAAATGAAGTTGAGATGGACAATGTCTTTGCTTACTAACAATCACCTTCAACACAATGAGACTTTTCTGTTCATCTTCACTTTTGTTTTTCTTATTTTCTCTCCCCATTCTTTCAACGCCCTTCCTAACCCCTCACTGTCCTTTACCTCATTTCACTGAAGATTCTATTATTTCCATATGATTTTTGGACCTAAACTACTTTGTTTTCATCTCTTTTTTACTTTAAACTTGAAAATGTTTCTATGGTGAACAGACAGAAAGCATTCCAGTGGAACATTATCAGAATCCCCCCAGAAGTGAAAAACCTTTTCTCCTGTAACTCTTAATCCATCCTAATTCCAAGTCATCCAACCACACAGACAAAACACAGGAAGTTAAACTGAAGCTACAACTACTTGAAACCCAACCAAGCTATGTCAGAGCAGCTGGACATAGAAAACTGTATTTGCAGACCACTCAGGGAAGATACACTATCATCCATTCACAGTGCCTACAAGGTTGTTAAACTCTTTATGTCTAAACTCTTGATGCACCTCTCTTGATGCCAAGGAGATAGAACAGTATAGAAGTGTGGTGCAGATTATTAGCATAAAATGAGTCCAATGAAAACAAATGAAAATTTCAGAAATCAAAATTAATTTTTCTTTTACCTGAAGTAACCTCTTAACACAATCAGAGTGGCTGTTCTTTGCTGCAAGATGTAAAGCACTGTGCCCTAAAAGAACAAAAGCAAAGCAAATGAATTATTCAATCCTGCCAAAGCACAGGAATAAAACCTTCCATGTCAAAGGAAAAGTCTTGAATTATCTGTCTTGTTCCTATCATGACACAAAAAGGAAGGGTAGAGAAAATAAAGTAAAAACTTACATCAAGCAGAATGTCTTTACTACCTGTTGTTCAGGCAAGTAACAGAATAATCTTAGTCTTAATTCATATAAAGGAATGACACAGACATTGTGTCAGACTACACCTAGGAAAAAGCAAGTCTAAAATTGTACATTGTGTCTTGTTTCTTAGAAAACAATTTTCCAGTATTACACAGCCTCCCTTGCACACAGATGTCTGTCGGTGTCATGATTTTTGGTACTTGGCAAAGAAAACGTACCCAGCATCAAGAGCAAAACCTGCCAAATTCACCACCTACAAATATATTAAGTTTGTGTCACCCACTAAGTAGACATATAAGACTCAAACACAGGCCTGCTTTGATTTGCACCTCACAGATTTCCTATTCCCTATCAAACACAGGTCTGCATTGGTTTTCATTTTGCTGAATTCACGATGATTTACTGATTATGAATTTATGATGAAACACTGAAGTCTCTCCTCCAACTTCGTCTTACAGAGCATCTGAAAAATTGATGACAAGACAGCAAAAGCAGAAATTATCCATGCAACTAAGAAAAGAAGGACCCAGGATCTAGTACTCAATAAAGACAAAGACACTTGTGACAGGAAGTTCTCATTGCAAATGGTGTGACTTTCACATAGAAGGATTTCACTGAAGAGTAGTGGGCTGATACTCTCAGGTGGAAGTAGGCAGGCAACCTTTTACTACCCAAGTGACCAATAATTCATCAGGCAAGGTGAAGCATGAATTTGGAATTATAGTCAGCATCAGGTACATATATTCCCTTATCATTACATAAAGTATGAATGCTTCTTCCACTATCACAGACACTTCTTTATAAATGGTGGCAAATGATTCCCACATATGACAGAGATTCCCTCAGGCTGCAGTAAGTGGCAAAACAGAACTCATGAGCCCAGCAATTACAGTTCATTACTGGAAAGACAGAATGCTGACAGGTCATCCAGGTGGCTCAGCTAGCCAGAGAAAATGCTGGGCACAGATTCTGAAGATGTGTCAACTGAAATCTATTAAGAAGAGTTTGCCAGTTTCAAAATCAGCTCCCATCATTCTCCTAGCAGAGCAGTAATTAAACACAGGACTTTTGAGAACTGAGACATCATACTTAACAGCTCTCAGCTCTGTTTTGGCCTGTATCAGCTGTTTTCACTGTGTCATAATCTTTAAGAATTGTCTTACTGCAACTCCTGTAAAGTTAATGGGATTAATAGCTTGGATAAACATGAAAGTAAAACTGAAGATCTTGATGCAACCTGTAATAATAAGAAGAGGTGGGGGAGGATAATTATTTTCTTCTCTTTTTTTTCACTTAAAATTAACAATTTAAAAATCAAGCAAATATTTTATATACTACAAATACTGAAATTTATAGTATTAGGGCAAAAGTTTTTAAGGACTTTAGATTCTGAATTCTCTGTGCAGGAAAGCAAATATGCCCAAACCTGCAAGTGTTACAACTGCCTTTCCTAGAGGGTGTATGGGGAAAAGCAAAGTTGTCAAATCTGTGTTTTCACTCAATAACTATATACGCAAATTGAGTGTATCATGCTACTGGTATAGAGAGACATACCTGCACCATCTTGAGCTGTCACATCTGCGCCATGTGTCACCATGATCCTGAGGCACTCTGCATGCCCTTTCGTGGCTGCCAGGTGAAAACTGGAAGAGAGCATTTACATGTCTTTTATTATTATTAAAATATCTTTTTCATTCACTAACTGCACACTGGCAAGTACTTTCCTCCCTGTCCTTAGATCTTTTGGCATCCTTCCATTTCCTCCCAGGAGGATAACAGCTCTGGAAGTGAGATGGCACATCAGAAAGACTTTGTAATCATACTTCCATACTGCAGGTCAGACAATGTGTTCATTTAGGGACCCTCATTACGAGAAAGATGTTGATGTGCTGGAACATGTCAAGAGAAGGGTAACAAGGCTGGCAAAGATTTGAGAACCAGTTCTATGAGGAGCAGCTGAAGGAGCTGGGGATGTTTATGCTGGAGAAAAGGAGGTTCAGGAGGGACCTTATGACTCTCTACAGCTGCCTGACAGGAAGGTGTAGCCTGCTGGGGGTCGATCTCTTTTCCCAGGAAACTTGGGATAGGATGAGAGCAAATGGCCTCAAGCTGCACCAGGGGAGGTTAGATTGGGCATGAGGAAAAGTTTCCTGACTGAAAGGGTTGTCAAGCACTGGAAAATGCTGCCCAGGGAGCTAGTGGTGTTACCATCCCTGGAAGGCTCTTGGATATACTTAAGAAACAGGCAGATGTACCATACCACTAGTGGGGGAACACTGTTTAGTGGTGGATGTGGGTTGCTGGGTTAATGGCTGGACTCAATGATCTTAGAGGTCTTTTCCAACCTGAACAACCCCAAGATTACAACCCCATGATTCTATGATTTTACATGGGCTGCTGCCTCATCAGCTCATATCATATACTTCATGAACATCTAGTCCTACACGATTTCTAAACTTATGTCCCTAGTGATGTAATATAACCCCAAAGAATGCCTGGGCTTGGGGAATTAATAAAGAGAACAATCATAATAACTGACTTTGTTCTAGCTGTTTTAGTCAGAGTACTCAGATTTAGTCAGATTTTCCCCTTTCAGTGCACAAAATTTAGTTCCTCTAAAACATCATTCTGCATTTCCTTAATTAAACTACCTCAAGTTGTATTTCTGCACTGTTCTTTATAAAGCTCATCTTTCCTTCATGTATGGGTGGGGGAAAACACTCTACTGTGAGTATCACCTGGAGAAATCAAAGCTTCTGAATATTTGGGAGATTGTGTATACAGAGATGTATTTTTTCCACTTGTGGTTTTGCTGTTCACCCCAAGCACCTGCTTGCTTAAACAGTGTGAAACTGCAGACGTTACCAACCACACCATGACAGGATGCACTTGCAAGCATCAATTACCTAAGATGTAATTACAGAACAAACCAAAGAAATGATACTGAATTCAAGCCTTTTTACAGCTGAGATTTTATGTTTGACATCCACAGGCTGGGCACATCAACATTCACAGAAGCAGTGCTACAGAGATGCTGCTGACTTCATTTTGCCCTGAAGCAAAAATGAAGGGAAAGTTTCTGAAAACAGAGAAGTTTCTATCCTCCTGATGCATAACATGCCAGTGTTGTCAAGTCTTAAGATTTGGGCAAACATCCTGCTGCCATGTGAGTCCTACCAACATCAGCCTGATGCACACAGAGCATTTTTTCAGTGGGAGTTACATAAAACAAAAATTAAAGACAAAACACTTCTAAATTACTATTTCTCTGTGTGTGGAAAGTTAGAACCATCATCAAACATGCACCAAACTGAAAAAGCCACTATTCCTGGGATGGTTTCTAAAATCTTTGGAAGGAGGTATTAATTTTTAAATTAAGCACCCCTGTGTAAAAGGGATTTTCCCCTGGAGTGTAAAAGAAACATCATAAATCACGGAGCCACATCAACTAACATATTTAGGAGTTTATATTTTGAACAACTGCTTCCTTTAAGTGTTAAAGCTAACACTGAAAGTTCAGCCTGCTAACCAGGGAAACTTGGAACAACAGGCAGGAGTGAAATGGGTATTTCAGACACTGAGTCTGTGAACAACAACACCATGTTTCTCTAAACCATAGGCTTCTTGAAAACTCAGCAGAGAAAGAGACCTACAGACAACAACTTGCAAAGAGAGGAGAATTAATCAAAACAGGAGAAGTCTTGGAACAGTTGTCTACCAAGTACAACGAACACCTCACTTCCTAGGAGGAGTCCTTCCTTCTACACTGGCTGCTGCTGATTGCAAATGGCAGACAGGCAGCACTTAAGCCTTCAACCTTTCTCTGCAAATATAAAAGCATTCTGTGTGTTCATCCTGTGAATTCTACTGCCATAAACAAACTGAAGAGTTAACATGTCCAAGAGCACAAGCAGCACTGCTGCTGCCTGTTCTCCAATCATTCAAAATCAAAACTTCATGTACTTGGTGACCAATGCAACATTGTGTAAACATTCTTTGGGAGAAGTGGTTTCTCAGGCTCTGGGAAAATGACTGGGGGAGGGACACAAGAGGAATCTGACAAATTCCGACACCTCTAATTTAGCCAGCACAACATACCAGCAAAATACCAAAACATGTTCTGATACATTTGTGTAAACACAAAATACAACCAAATTCTCTTATGTATTAGGAAGACTGTGAAGCACACACTTGGCTAACTTACATTTGACAATATTCATAGTAATAATAAATACCTGAATAATAATAACTTGGCTAAATCTGGGGCACTGAGATTTTACGGACAGACTTTGTAGTACAGTGCCAAATGCAACATGAACACGCAAGTGCTAAAGAAGTTTTATTTAGGTAAAATCTGACTGCAAAAAAATATCAGAGAAAATTAAAAATAACTCTTTTTAGGCTATGCTCCTATGAACATATGAATCCCACCAACAAAAACAATTCCCATGGCAGTTCTCAACAAGTCATCACACACACAGATGTTTTATTTCACAAAGAACAGCTTGCTGTGTGTCTCCTCTCTGCATCCTTGTTCTGGTACTATCTCTAACATAAACCTGTAGTGAGATATTTTTTTCTTAACAGTCTCAAAGCAATTGGAAGGGAATGGGGGATATGGTTACTTAACTGCTGATTTAGTAAACAGAGTCCTGCTCTACAGAGAGAACAACTCCAGAATGGAATGAACCTATTACAGTCATATTTAGGCTAAATTATTAGTGTTGGACAAACCTACCCTCTTAAGAAGCAATTCTGATTTTAAAGTTAATAGCCCCTGCTTTGGTTTGAGTTTTTTTTTGTGTGTGTGTGTTTTTTTGTTTTTTTTTTTTGAAGGTTTTTTTAAAGTTAAAAAACCCAAACAAACAAACAGCTGACTCAAAACAAACAAAGAAAAACCCCAAGCCCAAACACTTGAGTAGTAAATACTGAATAATCCTATACAGCAAGGCAGGCTCTTGAAACAAAGAAGACTGTAGACATTCATTTCAGAATAATTCCTAACAAGCTACATAATTTCCTAAAATATTTGAGGCAAAAACTGCAGGTTTCCAAATACTGGAGTTCTCACCATCTGGACGCCTTAAGGAGTGGTACATTTTACTTGCATCTCCTATGAATAAACTTTCCTTGATATAAAAGCAAACAACTTTTCCTCCCATTTCCTGGTTGTGCAATGACTTAGGTAAACAAAAACAAACATGTAAGACTTCATTTGGAACAAGGGCCACACTGCGGGTTGGATTCTCATTCAGCTGAAAATCCCATTACAACATAGTTCATTTTCCCTTCACAATAGGTAAGCCTGTTACTGCCACTTAGAGCCACATCTTGATAGCCCAGCCTGAACTGTTTTGAAATACATTACTTTTATTGCTGTAAAACATTTCTGTTCTTCCTGAGGAGGAGCAGGATGGTCTCTTTTTATTGTATCCAGACATTTCAGTGAACAGAGGAGCAGCTACCATTCCCAGTGGTTCAAGACCCACCTCCGCAGCAGATGGAAGATCAGTAGGTTGACACTGCTTTTTCCTACTGGGAATGTACAGGTCTCATAATTACTCAGTACTTAACAAGAAAAGGTGAAAAATTATGTTAGTTGTGAAGGATGCAAAGCCCAGTTGGAGTAAACAGACTTTTAGAGTGAGAATGAACTCATTTCATGAGGTTCAGGTTCAACTGCTGAACAGTTACAAGGCTATCACCTCAAAATCTTGTCAGGACCTCAAATTTCTTGACCTAAAATGTTACTCAAATAAAAACCCCACATTGATATAGGCTTTTTATGATGCTTGCTGCCTGGACAGAGGACATAGCTATGTATGACATCCCTGAACTACTCTGAAGCAGCAGATTTTTCGCAGATATGAGATGTCAATGGGTGAAGCCCTTACATCTGTCCTAAACACGCCCATGCCTTATTCAGGGCAAATGACCTTTTCCACATTTTGGTCACAAAATTAAACTAGCAAGGGAGTGAAGACTTCTTTAACCAGCATCTGACAGACAAAGCACAAGAATTCAGATAGAGCCAGTCTTTGCCAAAAGACTAAGAACAAGTGTTTTCAAAAATTATTCAAATGTCAGTCTAACTCAAATGAAAAAGAACTATAATTTTTACTACTCAACTCACATAAAACTTTTCTTTACAAATCATTACACCATAAGTAGAACAGAAATAATCCACATTTAGGGGTCAGACTTGTAAAACTGTAGCTGATGGCAATTGCTAAGGTGGTATTAGCAGAAAGACATGGCTCTTCTATATTCAGGTTCTCTTCTTAACCATTTGCAGAGCTGCTTCCTGCAAATCCTCTTACTGAATGGTATTTTGACAGCTGGCTTAAAACAACTGGGTGGTCCATATATCTAGGGGAAGTGCTGCAAAAGTAAAGAGAAACGTGATAAAATCAGAAAAAACATAAATATCAAGTCTTAATTTAAGACAATAACCTTCTAACAAAGAAATTATCATTTGCAAAAAGAAAAATGGAGGGGGAAAAAAGCAGAATTGCACCCAATCAGAGGGTTCAATCTCTGTTTGGCAAGGTCATGCTCCAGAGTTTTTTCTGGGCAGAATTAGCATTCTCTGTAACACAGATTTTCTCCAAGGCCTGAAAGCACTTCAACACACTACTTACCAAAATCCAAAGCCAATAAGGAATTTGGCTGAACTATGGATGCTAAGTGAATATTGTATTTGCTATTTCCTATTATGACAAACATGGAAACCAGTCAAACTTATATGCAAGCGTATAATACTATTGTTCTCTGCAATTTCAATCTGAGTGCTCTGAAAATATTTTAAGTGCAATAATGTTTGAAAAACACTATGAACTCATATACACTCATTGTCAAGGTTTATTTTGAGTAAAAACATCCCTCCCCAAGGCAGATCATTCTTCTTCATTTTCTAATGGATGTCAACCCTTTGTTGACTTTTAAAAAGTCTAACTTGCCTTCCAACAATTTGATGATTTATAGTTTCCCCACCAACCAATACGTTCACACAAACAAACAAGAATGATAAAGATACAAAGCTGCATAGAGACCTTGTATTGCTGATTAAATAAAAGAGAAAATAGAAATTTAATACATTTAAGCTTTGCTGCTACCAGATCAGACAGGCAAGCAATTCACCAGCTATCTCAGCCACAAAGTGACATACTGATAACCTGGCTGACTTTCTGAACTAACTGGAGCTTTTATGTATTTTAGAAGCGGCACCTAGCTTACAGTGCTATCCTTCAAGGCCTCAACTCCTCCTTCAATAACAACAGCTAAAATAAACACAGTAGATGATATCCAGCTTTTGGTTACTTTCCACCACAGGCTGAGTGGCAGAAGCACCAAGACCTGATCTGAAGGAGAAAGGGCCATGAGTTAACACTAGAGCAGCACATTCTGTGCATGAAGAGAATAGCTGGTGCCATGCAGGAGGAAGTCCAGTGAGGCCTCCTCTCACATGTAGCACCATGACCAGTCACTGTAGAAGAATATGGTTTACTGATCTGTGAAGGGCTTGATATTTTATCAGCATTAAAACAATTTTGAAAGTAAGCCCTTTTAGACACACCCCCAAACCTAATAATAGAGAAATTACCACCCTCAGATTAAATGACTGGGAAAGCTCCATAACAGTTCTGAAATGGGAGGTGTCTTCTGCCCTCCTCTGCAAGCCCTCTCTGGGTTGTGCTTTTTCCTTGCACCAGCACAGGCAGGCAGGTAACTGTGTGGCTAGTGAGCTGGCACAGGAAACAAAACCAGTTGGAAACCAAAGCTGCCTTCCACTGCTTCATCACACAACACAGAGGCAATCTGCACATGAAAAATAAAGAGCAGCATGTAGAATTCACCTTAAACCTAAAATTAAACCATTAATGTTTTGCTATGAAAGTCAAAGGGAACTTCATCTTTTCCTGACTGCATTACCAAGATATCGTCGCTCATCTGAGACAATATAGGTTGTAGGTAGAATGAGTAATTTAGATATGGAGTAGCCATACCGATGTCTGGCAGATCAGACTGTCTTAAAAGAAAAATCAGACATCTACAGGTAATCACTATTAATACTTACCAGTTCTTTGGGGATTTTTATTATTTTCTTTAAACAAATAAAAATTACAACTTCACACTACACCCATTTTACCTACTCCCAAGAGCAACTGTAAAAACTGTGGCTTTTCAGTAATGGTGGCATTCCATATCATTATCTTGCCACTTGCATACATGCAGCCAAAAGAGTTCAAAAATTACCTTAGGAGGAAGAAAGGAAATACTTTGTTTTCAAATCAGAGCTGGCACCAGTACAACCTGAGAAAATTATGTTTTTAGAGTTTTAAAACATTCAGTCAATGAGTTGCTGCAAACAACTTTTAGAGTGCAAGATTTTAAGAAGTTGATAGAAGCAGGTATGGATTTACTAGGAGCTGTATGAGATTATTTTCCCCTCTCTCCTCTTTAGCACCAGCCACAGTAAAGTGAAGTGCTGCACATAGCCTGTGTCCTTCTATTTTAGTATCAGATGGCATCTGCCCTGCCCCAGTACACACACAGAACCCTCTGACAAAAATCCTGCATGCCCTTTCTGTGTTAGCAAGTATTTTGGGACAACTGTCAAAAAACCAACAAAACCAAAAAATCCACCACTGAAACCAAAACAATGCAGTTTTCATACAAAGTTTCCACCTTTGCCTCATAGCATAAAAAGCCTTGTTTCAGTCATACACACCTCAAGCTATAGGACATTAATAAAAGGCAAGCCTCTTTAATGGCTGTTTTCTTATTGAAAAGAAGCAATTGCTTCATGCAACAATGGAGCTGGCAAGCTACAGACTCTGATTCTAGCCTTCAAACTCAGCAAAATATCCACCCAGCTGCTCTTCAGAGAGATTTCTGGGATTCCCAGCAGCTTTATACTTTTCATTCTCAGGTTGTGCTCTAGCAGTTCCATTTTCACATACAGTTTTCTTTGGCAAACTCTATTACCACATTAACACAAACTCCCACTTCAAGTCTGAAAGGTATGGACTTTCCTTCCATGTACCATTAATTGTAAACACAAGTGCTCACAATTTAGATTTACCACACAAAGTTTCTTGCACAGTGTCTATTTTAAAATTCCTCAGGAACTAATGTCAGCAAAATGCAACAGAGATTCTGCAAGCAGAAGCTTCATGGCATTCCTAGATGTTGACAGAAAGTCTGAAATTTAGACATACTTTTTTTAGTTTTGGAATAGTAAAAAGTAGTACTTTTAGAAAGGGAAAAAAATAAATTGGAGTTGTAGGGTAGAAAAACAACAAAGTATGACAAACAACGAAGTCTCAGGAAGCATAAAGAGCCCAGAAATCTGTGCAGCGTGGCCTGAGCCTGCCAAGCCAAGGAAGGCAGACAAGTAGGGAATATTACTTCTGATAGTTTCTTTAAGACCACATGCCATGTATAAAGTCCAAACAGGTGCTCAGTTACCTTCTCAGTACACATGCCCAATGACAAATCATCTTTTTAGCACAGGGTGAAATCCCTGAGGATGTGCCCAGGTAAAGACAACTTTCTTCCAGAAGCTGGGTAAAACCATCTAGCCATCTTCAGCCCTTTCAAGGCCCGGCAGAGTTCAAAGTTAAAATTAAGCCCAAAGATGAGAGCAACAACGACATCTTCCAGCACAACTCACTTGGTGTTGCTGCCTGTGGGTCAGCAATTGCTGATAATCACCTTGTATATGGAAAGTCATGAACATTAGAGCAATTTAATCCCGAACCATGTTGGCATAACAAAAGGCCAGGAAAAGCCTCAAAAGAGTAAGAGCAATTGAGTAAAGGTTAATCTAAACCAAATATTTTTGTAGCAGGAAAATCCAGCAAGACTTAAGAACTGCATCTAGTTCTCCAAGAACTGAGAAGCAGAAATATCCTAATGAACCTGAGGGATACTAACAAGTGATAGCTCAGGATATGTTGTCCTTGATGTTTCTGTACCTTTTAGGCTCATAATACTTCTCATCTCTTCAGATTTGAAGCAACTGTTTGGATGTACTTATTTTTTTATTAAGCTGTACAAAGTTAATTTCTCTTACTTCATGGGATATTTGCAAACCAAGTGCACTAACATGTACTCACAGTAATTACTTATAACACATTCAAAGGCCACTCGTTAATATGACCACTTAATATTTTTTTAGAAGAAGCTCTTTGGATTATTATGGCAATATAATTTTTATTTTGTATTTCAGAATAACTATACTACTTAAGATTCCATATTTTGGAAGACAGCCAGGGGCAGGGCCACAGGCATGTGCAACTTCAGAGCTTTTCTGAATTTTTCAGTTACTTTCCAGCTACCTTTGAGGAGTTTCCTAACACAGGACCTATAAAGAATGTAGCAGAAAACAGTGAAACCTAAGTCCAGTAAATAGGCTGCCACCAGCACAGTCTACTGCCTGAGACCTCAGTTTGAAGTTAAAAAAAAACTTAAGTAAATTCAACATTTGCACATTGCTCTGTTTCGGCTGTCTGCTCCCCTTCCTAGATTAGAGTACATTTTTAAGCCAGTAACAGCCAGTGGGTATAATTAAAATCTACACATACAGCTCATTTGGTTGCATAAGTCTTTGAAAAACATGTAAAACAACTGCAGCCCATTATGTAGATATAAATCTGAGAAACAACTGCAGCCTTAACCCTGTCTCCTCCAGCCTTGAAGAGGTTGATTCTGGCCCAACCCATGAGAGGCACGCTTCCTTCATGGCTCTCCTGCCAGCTCAGATGGGACAAGTGCAGGGAGCAGCCACAGCATTCCCCACCGGAAACTGGGGCGCTGGGTTTTGCCTCCACATGAGCCAAACTGCAGCTGTTTCAACCCAGGCATACAAAAACTCCCAATCATCCAGGCTCTCCTCTGATCCAAGCAACTGACAAACTTGTTGAAAGCCAGCCAGGTCTGGCAAAATCTGGGTATTTGGCAACTCTGCAAATGGAGCTGCATCAACAGGGAATTCCAGTGGCTGCCTGATGCTGCAGTACAGGTTTGGCCGATCCTGCCTCTGGGCAGGAGGCTCACAGGCTACCCAAAAACGAGTACAAGGGCCCTTCAGAAGAGGATTTGCTTCCCTCTGAGATGACAGCTCCACTAAAAGACAATGAAATACAAAAGATCTTAAGAATAGCCATCAGCTGTGTGAAAAAGCAAATTTAGAACAGAAGACACAAGCTGGCTCAAGAAATTGCAGACTGGTTGTTTCATCTTTGAACTTTAGATAGCATCTGCATGAAGCCCCATGCATGTAAGTTGCAAAATCCATTGGGATTCTTAATGCTCAGAGAACTTTATGTGGAATAGGGAGTTTGTTTTTTAAATGCATGGAATTTGTTTGATTTACAACATAGGAAATCACTAAAGAGATAAAGTAAAAAGTTTAGGATCTTTGTAACTGAAATACAACTAAAGATTATTAACTTCTCTCTCTTCAGAAGATGGCTTCTTCTCTTTTTTTTCCCCTAATAACAAGAAGGTACAAAAATGTTAAAATATCCTATAAAAATTGCTTTTAAAACGACAGAGCCTGGATGCTGTTGATTTCAAATTCTGTCAAAAGTGTAGGCAAGAACTAAAAACTGGATCATGAAATTTTCCAACTCTAGTTGAAAGGGTCAAGTGAGGGGTCAAATTCATCAGAAATGGTCTACACAGTTTCAGTCAAGAGCCAGGAACAAACTACTATCATGAATTCCCCTGCATGGATCTCATTTAAAAGCCTGCATGATTGTCAATGGTGTTTGTAGGCAGTGTGGATTTTTTCATGTATTGCCATGATTTGATTATTAAATCAAAGTTAAGTATTGCTCCTCTGTTGTGGAGATAAAAGCATTCCCTTTCACCATACATTAACAATCAGCTCATACTGAACATAATAGAAAGTTAATTAGCCCAATTTAGTATCCTGGCAGTGGACACATTCATCCAACCATGGCCTAGCATTTCTGAGCATTTGTCTAAAGTAGAAAGCAATTTTTCAGGAAACTTAGTATCAACATCTTAATTAAATTATATCCCTAGCAATGCTGCAGGGCAGGGGAGGGGACAAAAAATGAACAATCATGATTTAAACCTAAAAAGAACTTCAGAAAATATTTAGAAAGACAAAAGCTTTTACACCCAGATCTCCCATGGAAATAAAACTCCACAAGACATTTTGGAATAAGAACCAGATTTCAGCTGTCTCTTGGATAGAGATAAAACAAAGGTTGAGATCCCTGTGGTCTTTCTTATTTTGTCCATGTTTAGAAACCTAGACATTATTGCGACCATCTGGACCATCAGAAATTAAATACTGTGATAAAAGAATTTTTTTTTTTCTCAGAGATCGAATTGATGTATAGCTCTTCAGTAGCCTGACCCTTGCATTTCTGTGCATCTACATGATGCACTTTTACAGCCAATTTCTCTACCTGGGCAGCGATTTTTTGCCACAATTCAGCAGCCCAGACGGGTTTCCCTCTGCATTACCAATTGCTCCTTTTCTGTCAGTCCAGACACAACCATAGAGTGTTTGCCAACATCTACAAATCAGTGCAGAGGTAGTGAACTGTTCATTTCTCTCATTCAGCAATATATAAAGCCAGCAGGCTTTATATATAAAGCTCTGCAACATGTGCTTCAGTGCCCACCACTTCTGAGGCAGCTCAAACCTGTTCATAAACTCTCAGAATCTCCTTCTCAGCTGGGGTGTAGCTGGCCTCAAAACCTCTGTATCCCTGACTCCAGAAGCCAAGAGATCATCCTCGAGTCTCTCCAGGTCCCTTCTGCCCTAGGCTCAAGGAAAGACCACTCTCCCTGGCTGCAGTGTACAACACATTCCTTACATCCTGCCTGGTTCTGACTGGCCCAAGGGCTTCTGCACGGGCAATCTCCTGCTTAATTTGTTCAGAAGCTTCTTGTTGGTCAGGGCCCCATTTGAGATCATTCTTCTTCCATGTCACTTGACAGAGAGGGCTGACAATCTGTGCTCTGGAATATGCATTCTCCAAACCTCACAGTGCCTAGGAAAGTGCGTGCTTCCTTCAATCTAGTTGTCTGGGACATAGCTGCTATTTTGTTGGCCACACCTACTGGAATCTAACAACTTTTATCCTCCCTTTTTACTCTTAAAACTGAATTTCCTGAGCAGGTCCCTTGACCTTACTTTGCTCTATGGTCTGCAGGGGAAGCCATGTGAGAAACAGCTAAGACAGACAGGACACCTCATTGCAGTTACAACACGCTCACAAGTGGGAGCAAAGTGGGGGCAGGCATTGATCTCTGCTCTGTGGTGGCAGTGACAGGACCTGAGGGAATGGCCTGAAGTTGTGTCAGGGGAGGTTTAGATTGGATATCAGAAAAAGGTTCTTCCCTAGAGGGTGGTTGGGCACTGGAACAGGCTCCTCAGGGAAGTGATCGCAGCACCAAGCCTGACAGAATTCAAAATGTCTGGATGATGCTCTCAGGCACATGGTCTGACTCTTGGGGTGTCTGGCGCAGGGACAGGACTTGGACTTTGTTGTTCTTTGTGGGTCCCATCCAACTCAAATTGTTCTATCATTCTATGTATTCTTCCAATAGCTTTTTTAAGGTAAATATTATTACATATAAGGAAACATTTTCTCTCAAAGGTAATTAAAACATTATCTACTTTTTGAAAAGTGATGCTTTTTATGCCACATGGCCCCACCTCCTTATTCAGTAAGATCCAAAAGGAACAAAACAAAAATTAATACTATGTACATAATAAATATCAAGCACTTGCAGTTGGAATACGCTCCAAAATTTATTTTTAGTTCAGCCTCCAAGTATTAAGAGACTCTTTCAAATGAAAATATATCTTTTCTATTAACTGCTATTGGCAGTAGTTTTGTGAAAGAGTCCTTAAAGCACAAATTTGCAGAGGTTTCTAAAGCTTTTTTGTACTATCGTTAGAGTAATTTTATTGAACAACAACTGATTCAATTGCAGATTTAAAAAAAATGTACAGAGATCTATTGTTTCACTTAATGGCCAAAAGCATTTAATTCTAGTTTAGTACCTTGCAGAAACATGCAAACATGGCAGTAATGGACTGGCACACTGACAAAATAACTTCAGGACAAGGAAGTGCTACCATTTATACACTGTAAATCCTTTCCAAAATCATTCCCCCACCCCCATCCCTCCATTTCCCCTCAATAATGGCAGTAGCTTCTTAAAATAACAGCCCATTTGAACACTTGATCTTGTGGAAAGTGCAGCATGTGAATGAATCCAATCCTATCATTCCCAAAAGGGATCTTTTTGAAAACCTTTTTTTGTTAGTTTAAGTGGATTTAAATGGATCAAATTCCAAGCTGGAAAGCCACGTCTTTTTGTTTAAGGAAGCTGGACCAAAAGAAAAAACAACCAACCTATCTGGCAAAGTAAGACTACAATGACAGAGTCAGATTTCCAGATAGGTTCTATTACAACTATGCTTGGCAATAGTCTGTGCTATGTAAGTGGGAGCAACAATGGGACTGTGTCAACTTATGCCAAAGGTGGATTTGCTCCATGGCCTTAAAAGTGATTTATTGTTTATAGAAAGAACTTAGTCAAAGGCAGGGTGACGGTGTGGAAAGTCAAGCAAGTCTTAAAAAACTATAATTTCATTACTCTGACAAGGTCTTTTTTAAGTATCTTTTTTTTAAAGAGATACTGCTGAGGAGTTAAATCTCCTAATGAAAATTTGTAAATATTATCTCTAAGAAATACCTACCTTAATAGTAGATACCTTAAATTAATGAGGTACCCTACCTCATTATTTTAAGCACCTCCATTTTATTGTATGTCCACAAGTCACAAAATAAAGGAGCTAAATGATAGGGATTAAGAAGGACACAAAGAGGAAATTTAGGAGGTAATGTCCAAAACTGAACCAAAGCTGGAGCACATCACAGCAGGACTCAGTGGGATCATGCATACTGTACACAACAGGACCAGTAAAGAATACCCTCAGAGCTGGTCTCTGTTCCTTTCAGTTCAAGCATTTTATAATAGGAATCTATCTAATTATAAAATGAAAACTTAGAAGTACCTCTCTAAGCATGAATCCTCTCCACATTCTGTTTAAAACAATAAACTATATTACTGTATCTCAAAAATCTGGACAGCATTGAAAATTTTGTTTGTAGCGTTGTTAAGAAAAAGACTGAGAAAGAAAAGTCTTAAAAGAAACACGTCACACCTTAAGGGTACAGACAGTGATGGAGCTAACAAACCTGTATTGCAATGTGTAATTGTTTCTCCTTTTTGCTTTCAAGCACATTCCAAAGTCTTTAATCACATTATGCAGTCTGTTACATAATTGAATCCACTATGTTCTTCTGGTTAGTCAGCTTCATCCTAACTAAGGAAACAAACACATCAATATGTACTCACAGGGATCAATAGAACACTCATCCAAAGAGCTCCCTTCTCACATGGCACTGCAGACAACTTTCTAAAATGTAACCAGCAAAACCACATGAGCCTTGTGAGGTTCAACAAGGCCAAGTGATGGTCCTGCACCTGGATCAGGCAAACCCAAGCACAAACACGGGCTGGGCATGAGCAGACCCAGAACAGCCCTGCCCAGAAGGACTTGGGGGTGCTGGTGGAAAAGAGGCTGGACGTGAGCTGACAATGTCAGCTGACAGAAATCATACCCTGCTCTGCATCCAAGTAATTCTGTGGGCAGAAGGTCGAGGAAGGTGATTCTGCTTCTCTACTCTGCCCTCATGAGAGGGAGCACTGGTCCATCCCATGTCCCTCCAGGCTATAGACAGGAGTGCTGTGCAGGACAGTGTCAAGTGCTCTGCACAAGTCCAGGCAGATGTTGTTGCTCTTCCCTCATACACTGCAGCTGGGAGCCCACTGCAGAAGGCCAACAAATTTGTCAGCCCTTATTTGCCTTTATTGAAGCCATGGTGGCTGTCACCAATCACTGCCTTATTTTCCATGTGCAAGGCTCATGAGAAGAGGAGGCTCTGGAGAGACCTTGGAGCACCTTCCAGTACCTCAGACGGAACCTACAACAAAGCTGGAGACCTTTTATAAGGGCATACAGAGATAGGACAAAGTGAATGGCTTCGAACTGAAAAAGGATGGATTCAAATGATGTAATAAGAAATCCTTTACTGTGAAAGAGGTGAGGCACTGTAAGAGATTGCACAGAGAGATTGTGGAAGAACCATGCCTGAAGTGTTCAAGGCTAGGTTGGACTGGGCTTTGAGCAATGTGGCCGTATGTGGGTGTCCCTGCCCATGGCAGGGGGCTTGGAATGAGATGATCTTTAAGATCTCTTCTAATCCAAACCATTCTGTGATTTTGTGAAATCTGAGCACAAGGGTGGACAGCTCTCCCAAAAAGCCCTGTGCAGATCATGATTTCTCAGCACATGAGTTACTGATGTTACAGGTGGGGTAGCCACCAAACCAGCACCATGGTCTTGCAGCACACCAACAGACCTCAGTGCTGGGCTGCAGAAGAGTTTCTAAGCAGAGCTTCTGAGGCTAGGCAAAAAGAGCTGTGTTGGGCACCCAGGCACACAGCAGGGATGAAGTGCTGGCATCATACTGCAAATGTAGGAGATGCTGCAGAAATGATGGCTGAACTCCATTTCGTACCTACCAAAAAAATACTTTGGAGTGATAAAAACACAAACAAGACACAGCCCAATAGCAACAAGACATGCTGGAGAACATTTCTGGGCCACCTTTGGTAGCTATGTCTCTCCAGGTTAGTGTCATTGCTCCCACACCTGTCAGTCTCTATCTTTCAAAAGGTAGACAGAAATAACCTGAGCAGGTCTGCTGAATTTCCCAAAGCACTGGAAACAGAATGAGACTTGACATGCTGTATTTCTGCATCACAGCAACACTGCTTTCCTTTCTTCTCTCTCAAGCTGCCTTTTAAACCACAACACAGAAAAAAATTTTAAAAGTAAATGACAGTCACAGGAGCACACAGAACAGGAAGCATCTGAGATCTTTATAGCACTAACTCACATTTATTCCAAGCAACTGAAAGAAGTGTTTGCAACTGCAACTGTCATTAGTAACACCATCATTCATATAAATATATGACTTAGTAGTTGCAGTCAAAGAATGAAAATGGGAATTTTTTTATTGTAACCATGTAAAGCTCAAAAACTGTTGCACCAATACCTAGCTACATTCTTAGAGTTAAGAGATACTGATAAATTCAGCCTTGAGTGGTTCCCTAGGAAAATCCATAGTATCAATTTATACATGAAACTTGCAAAGTAGGTGTTACACTGGATACACTGTATACAGAGCGCAGTCTAAGAAGATCTTAAGAACTGAGGTCGGAAGTTATGCTGATTGTAAAAACATGAAATGCTAAATACAGCTGTAATTCTGAAGATTCAATGGCCGAACGAAAAACATATGTGTGCAAATTTTAAAAATTAAAAACCTATTAAAGTATGGAGGAGAAAGCCTGCTTGACGTAATTGATGACTTGGACTTCTGCAATTAGAAATTGCAGGTTATTATGAGTCAATCCATCACTCAGTTCCCTCAGATGCAGAGCAGAAATAGAGCAGATGTAGGAAATTGAACCAGACCAAGAAAGAAGCAGACTATGACTCAATATATATAATCCAGAGGTAATTTATCAGAACTTAAGAGTTTGGTATAAACTGATTTGTGCTGCCCTTCCGAGCCCTTCTTTACTCACATCTATCCAGAATTTTATCAATGTTTTTGTTCTTCCACAGGATACCTATTTCTCACTTATCACCAAATCATCTTTCTGTGCCATACTGAGAAGAGTGCAAGGATAGCAATCTTTTGCCTGTACTTCTCTTAGTGAAATCTTTTATCTTCCACAATTCAGAATGTTTGTGGGAGAACAAGAAGAAGAACAGAAGATATATATGAAATATACATATCAAAAGGAATCTTGTTTACACAAAACTTTCATTAGCACACTTCAATCAAAACAAGGAACCCTTAGCAAATCCTTAGCATCTGCAGGATTTTAAAACTCTTCCACCAGAGTTTCAGTTCGGTCAAACCCATTAGCATGAAAATATATCTTAATTTCTGTCCTATTAATGTCCAGAGGAAAAAATATCCCCAAAGATTAATTTCTTTTGGAGTGTATAATCCACAGTGTGCCATGAAATTTGAAAATAACCTGTCCTAAAAGAATCCCACTCTACTCAGTAGTTTATTAACCTTCAAGTTACCTCAATGGGTTTATGATTTTGAAATGACATTTTAAGCGTAGAATTAAAAATCAAAACTTGCAGAATGCATTGTGCTTCAGAAGAAAAAGAAACCTTCATTTTCAGGATAGTATCTGGTTTTTAAATCACAGAAGTGGCAAACTTCTAGGGCTGGGGTTTTCCACGAGTTAAATCACAAGATTTGGTTGGACTTACGCAGTTTTGCCCTCACTGTCTTGTTTGGTGGCACTGGCTCCCTTTTTACCCAGCAGTGAAGCCACTTTCTCAGGGTCTCCATTCTCCACCGCCTGCAGCAGCCGGTCATCATTCTTATTCCACTCGTTGGTCTGAGCAAAAGGAAAAGAAAGGAGAAATATTATCAGCACCAACTTCATGAACAGGCTCTCCTGAATGATCCTGCATGCATTTATCACCACTGAAAGCTTAAACAAAAGCCCAACCCAAAGAAATGGCACAGACAAAGCCGCATAAAAGTAATCTGCAAGCTGTGCAGCAGAGATTCCCAAGGATTTGATGGCTTAAGCCAGGGCCTAAGCAATGACTGGAGATGAACTGTAACTTGGAAACTCTGTAGATGAAAAGTACAGGGAAAAAACCTCCATATTTTCTTACTGTATCTTCAAACATTCTTCTTTATTTTTCCAGTCCTGGTTTCCATTTCAGAGCTGTACCGGCCCCATTGGACCTTCACTACATACATCACATGGATAAGCAATGAGGCGCCTCATCTTATCCAGACCCCACCCTAACAACCCAAACCAGCCAAAACTTTCCATATTAAAGGCTTTTCCCAGTGCACATTTTGTAGAGGCTAATGGCTTAAGAGACTGCCCTTTGCAGACTGCAGCTAGCTTTATTGAGTTTTTTATCCTGTGTTGGTCTCTAAAACAAACAAACAAACCACTCACACAGTGCTACTGAAAGAAAAGGAAACCCCCTACTTTCAGATCTTTCCAAACCTAATCCACTAAATCTTTTTGATCCGTCTCAGCAGCTGAATCAAGAACAGGACATGACTTCCCAACTTGACGACTCTCCCTCCTCCTCTGAATGGTCTAAATAGGACAATGGCCTATTTCCTCTAAAAGACTTCCAAGTAGAATCGCAAGATCCTAAGAAAACAGGACAGTTAACCTTCTGTATTCCATGTGATCACAGCAAAATGAGCTCTGGAAAAGGAGTTGAAAGTTGCACACAAATGGACTAACAACACTGTTCAGTCTTCAAGAAAAACAATCTGGTGCAGTTAAAAGCTGTGTTTGAAACAGTGTTAGCACCCAGCTACACTCAGGAGAGTTAACTTCAACAACCTGGGCTTTCTCTTTGACATCAGTCAGCTTATCTCCAGCATGACTGCCTGTTCATTAGCACTTGAGTTGTACACAACTTCTGGAATTACTGAATTCATGTTACTTCCTTGAGAAATATTTAATAAAAAACAATAAAAACACACACACACACCCCCAACACCTTGTCCTGATGCTCTATACAGACTTTCTTCCTCTGACCTTTCTCTGTTTAGGCTTGAGAGGAAAAATGTATGATGTGCCCACTTATCTGAACTAACCCCACAGGCTGTTCACACCCTGAAAAACAGGAGGAACAGGAGGAAAGTGTTCCAGGTTAAAAGTCATTTAAAAACAAATTAAAAGAACTATTAGGGAGAGTATGGGCAGGAGAGCAGACAAGTTGGGAGAACACCACCTGGAACCAAGAGTATGAATGGCAGCTCTGACAAAGGAAGTGGCATGCAGACAGAGCAACGGCACTCTGTTATGGCAGTGAATGACTGCCATGGTGGGTCAGTGCACATCCAGCAGGTTTTAGTCTTTATTCTTATGGCACTGCAATGAATTTCTATAGACTCTGGAGCACTAATTACATCAGCAAAAAAAATTGTTTCTCTAAGCAATATTTAGACTCCATGACAATGAGTGGCCAGCCAAGCAGCAGGCTCCACCCAAAATGAGACTCACTGCCTATTCTGGATTTGGGGAATTTCATGCTTTAAAGGCAGCCTGCTATTAAAAGCAGATGTTAAAAAAAAATGTATCTCACTTGTAAATAAAAAACTTTAAAGTTAACACTCTTTATTTGACAGTACATCTTTTGTTTTGTAGTTTGACCTGTTTCTGAGCTTTTTTATTATTCAGTCACGTATGATATTTAAATACAGGCTATTTGATGAATCAGCCTTCATCTACATGCACGTCCAGTGCAATACTACCTGAAATCACCAACTGACTTTTGAAACTATTGAAAAATTGAATAAACTACAGGAAAATGTTAAGATCGAGGCCTGCTGAAAATCCTTGGCAGAACAGCTTTCAGAAGAACATTCAGCTTTACAAAATGGCCACATCTTCAAGAAGCAGTTTCATGAATATTCCTTCAATAGTCAGCTATTAAATGGAAACATTATTGACATATAATCCAATATTCAGTGTTTTGGCACAAGCAAGTAAGGACACAAATACTGACTCCTGTATTTAAGAAATAATTGAGATAAAGTGTCAATTTACCCTTTGAGAAGCTTCTGTGGTAACTGTATTCATCTATATACTATCATTAAAATCCCAGACCAAACAGGAATGAACACAGCTGTGTCCCAAATTACCCCTCAGTATTTATGTAGTATGGAAGCTGCACTGAGGAGATACTCAAATATTGAATGGAGAGCCCTGGAGTATTTTGAAAGTGATTCTGATGATGCCAAGCAATGTTCATGCTAACAGTAAACCATTTTATTACATATGGAATCACTCTTTTACAAGAACAGATTCTTTAACTCGTCTTTACTGTAGTATTCAACCATTTCCTTATCCTAAAATGAACACTCACACACAAATACAATTAAGGAAAGACTTAATAAGACCTCAACTAAAAACTGTTCCCTACTAATCTGTACAGCTAAAAAGATTTCCTCATACTTGAGAAATAACTAGAACTGAACTTGGAGAAGCCATTCAGTGACCCTGAAAACATAATCAGTAGTATCAGATATATACTGTGTCAAGAAAAGGCTACCAATGTACCTTTTTTTATTTTTCACAGAGCTGGAGAATTAATTCCTTTTCCTGCTTAGAGGAACATGGTAGAAACTGGTGGCTAGGCTAGATCTGTATTTGGCAGTCATTTTAGATTCCCGGTTACAGTTTTATATCTAATTAGTGTTTCTTCTTTCAAGCATTGTGACTCAAGAGATGTTAAAGGAATGAGTAATTTTAGAGATTGCCACATACCTAAATCCACTTATATTTGTTCTTGCAATTGCATGTTTAACATGCATTACACTACTGTACCTGAAACTTAGTTTTGCTCCAAAAAAATACACGCAGTTTCTCTTTATCATTGGGCAGCAGAGTTATGTTTATAAACTAAAATATCTGTGTCCTACCCAAGATGTTTAAAAGCCATCACACTCTACTGCTCACACAAAGCTGTTGATCTTTTCATTAAAGCAATAAAAAAGTGCCATCATCGTAATTGTAGATGAAATGTCAATTTTATGCAAGCTACAAAAAACTATTTATACACCTTGTTTTATTTTTGAAATTAAATTATACACAAATCTTTTCATACAGAAGAAACAAGTATGCAGGCATCAACTTTTGTTCAAATATTCCTCTGATAGGACCAAACTGGTTTTTTTCTTCCCCATTGTGCTCAAAGACCAACTATGCATTTCAAAAGTTAAAGGTACAGCTAATAAAATAAATGGCACATAATAGGCTTCTAAAAACCCATTTCAATATGGGATCATAGCCCTCCTGTCCATTTCTTCAGGGGAAGAAAAATCTCAAAGGACAGAGAATACATATGACACCCAGAAAGACACTGTATCCAGGATCTGGCAGGAAAGTAGGAGATATTTAAGTCAGTAGGGGTCTTAAAGTAGCTCATGCAATCAAATATTGCACAGGCACTGCTGTCCATAGCAGATCAGAAAACCCAGATTTCTGAACAGAGGCAGTAACCACTGCATTACATTACATTTCTGGAATCTCTTGTAATATTAGCCTGCTTTTGACCCCACAAGTCACACATCATCAAGTATACACCAAAGACTTGGGAGGTAACTTCTGCTGGGATGATGAAAAACACGGGTACTCCCTGTTACTATTCACTGTAGAAGCCACCTTGAACTGACACCCATCATGCAGCACCAGCATTTGTCTATCCTGGAAAACATGCACATGGGAGGTGCTCTCTTCTGCCAGGAGTACAGGATGGCCAGGAGAACCTCAGCTTCATAAACCCACTGTGTTTCCTCAACTGCAGTCCCCAAACTTTCCCTTTTCCAAGCTCCCCAGACATTTCTGCTGCCCCTTCTTCAGCTGTGCACCGCATGCTGCCCCCTCTATCTAAGGATTCCTCAACTTGCCTTGCTTTGAGGTCTCATCCAAATAGCACGGCACCAGCCACCACACAGCCCTTGGGGACTTCAGTTCTGTTATACCACTCACTCAGGTAGCATAAAAGAGTGTTTTCTTTTATCTCAGAGAGGTCTCCACATTCTGAGCCAACCCACGCAGACCACTTCAAACTCAAGGCTAGCACAAAATAGCAGCACAGTCTTCAGGAATATATTGACTATAGTACAAGAGCAACAAAACCAATGGCTAAGCAGGTACTTTTCATCACCAATAAAGCTGGAGGTTCTTTTGTTTTATTTGGAGATGGTTTTTGCTTGTTTCATGGTAAGACTGCTGCAAATATACAAGTTAGTCAACTGAGTATGTAGCATTCTAGTAAAAAAACCCCAAACCTGAGCATCTCAGCTTAAAGATAAACACATATGTGTAATGAATTTGGAAGACTCTTATCCCAGAAAAGACTGCACATGAGAGTTCTCTTCACCTCCACCCCCACCCTACACACACCCTCCCCACTCCTGTAGGCCACAAGCCAAACAGTTATCAACAGCCTTCCTTCAAACAATTAACATTTTGCAACAACAATGGCTTGTGAACACATGCAAAATTGATGAAACACATATTTCAGCTTCACAGACCACAGCCATTGCTCCACTCAGTACTTCTTCAGGTTTGGGGGAGGGGGAAGAGTTAGTCTGTTGTTTGTTTGGGTTTTTTTAAATGTGTATAGTGTTCAGCATAGGTAGCAATAATGAGTATTACATACGCAGAGACAAAGTAATCTGATCAAAGCTCAAGACGTGCAAGTTTTTGGATTAAGTAGGTGTTTTTCCTAGTAATGTGCAGGGGATCAGATAATCTGTCATTCCTAATAAATGCTAAGATACAATACTGACAGCTGAAAGGATGGCATGCTAAAATTCAAACATCTGGTGGCACTGAACATCCCTCTCAAGCATTCCTTTTATTCTTGATTTTGAGTTTTCACATGGAAAGGTGTGCTGTAGGGCCTCACTCAGAAGCACCTCCCTGGTAACAGTTCAGTGTTTTTCATACTGATACCCTCATGAACCCAAGAAAGGAGCTGGCAGTACAGAGGTAGCCACGCTTAGGATGGGAAGCCACTCCTGCACAGGGCACTGTGTGGTTGGTGTTAATGAAGTGAGGCTGAGAACTTGATTGACTTGATCTACACCACCAGTTTGTGACCAGTGGTTAAAAAAGGCAATGCTCAAGCCAAAGCAGAGTGCTCACACCACCTCCAGCGATCACCATCAGCATGACCTCTCAAAGCCATGGCTCCATCACAAGCTTTGGCAGCAGTTACCAACAGCAACTGCACCGGCAGCTGTCGAGTCTCCTGTAATCCCTCTCTGTGCACAATTTATTTCCAATTTTATCATTGCAAAATACTAATAAAGTACTTATCATAGCTGTGGGACTGAAACCATCCAGTAAAAATCCTTCATATTTGGGATCACACATAGCATGTTGGCAAGTTGACAGATTTTGAGTCCAAAGAGAAACCTTCATATCGAAGCCTATTTTCTTATAGAGTTAAAGCTTGCACTTTATACATTGTTTTCTCTGTCACAAAGTGAACAATTTCCTTTCCAGAAGAGAAGCTGGGAAATCAAAACATGTTCAAAAAAGGTAGCTATTCATTTTTTCATCACCATCATATCAGGATATTAAGCCTCAATTGTCTAAGACTACCAGCAATATCATGCAAGAAATAACGTATAACAAGAGGTGATAGTTCTACTTAGCACTTGTACGTTTTCCATGAGCAAATACCTGAGCAAACATTAACTGGCAACAACTTAGTTTCTTTATCTTTGGCATGCAGCCTACAGGAGATGATTTAAGTGACCTTGCATTGTTGCAAACCTACTGGAGACAGAGTTATGTTATCTCCACTGAAATCAGAACTGCAGGGAAGCTGAGTAGCAAATTGAAATTCCTGATAATTTCAAACTCAGCAACTCAGTGTCTGAAAAGGAAAGGAATACTTAAAGACTGGCGTCAAACAAATGTGACATGGCAAAAACACTGGACACCACAGCATCACAAGGTCATCCACAAAAGTCCACATGTGCAGGACTTCCCAAGAGAGTTTTAAAAACAAGAACAATCTTATTGTACTGAATGCATTCACTAAACAAAACATCCCTTGAAGTTAAAACAACAGATGACAGTTTTTCTCGAAAGAATGGCTTATCTGTAAACACTATAACCTAGGAGCCAGTGGTATGTAGGTAAAGAGCTTAGACCTTTCCTGGCCTTCCCATCTGTAATTTAGAGATTGTATTTGCCAGGAGCAAGCTTGGGTGGTGGGAGTGGAAATCTCACTTGCAGAAGGGCAGGATGTTGTTGACCTTATCAGCAACAGCTTATTCCAGTCTGCAGCAGCTTCTCCCAGGACATCCAGAGCTCAGCAGATGCCGGCAGCTGCTGCCTCCCGGGCTCCTTTCAATTGCTGCCGCTCCCAAAGCCTGCCCTGGGCGAAGACACAGCTCTGTGGCACTGCAAGCTGACCTCTGCTACACCGCACCAACCGAGGCAGCGCCCTGAAAGGCCATGCCAAAAGATGCTGTGCTCATTAACTTCACCACAAGCAAGGTCTAGACCTCTAATTAAGTTGTCAGAAAAGCAAAGCGTGACAATGGCTTTCAAAGTATTCATAGTGATACTATCTAAATGTCACTAATTGCTACAACCCAGTCTTCTCCAGCTTCACTTGACCGTCCATGTTGCCTGTTGCCATCAGTCACCTGATGGCTAAGGATGGCTAATAACACTAATTATATTTACATAGGAAGATGAAACATTTGCAGCTCACAAGATTACACATGCCATTCTTTAAAGGTGGAAATGGCAGTAATGAAGTAACCTGTGCACATTTTACAACCAGAATCGTCAGTCCATTGCCCTCCTCTTGCTTCTTGCTATGGTGCCTAGCTGGGGTAACTGGCCATGCGAATTGCATGAGGTCTGTTTGATACTGGAGGCTGTATTTGTGTCAGACCATGAATTCCATTTGAATCAGAGATAAAAACATGACAGGGAAGGCAGGAAGCAGTTGGAGTGAATGGACAAGGAATGCTAACAAAAGACTAACGGGCAGATTGTCAGTAAACCTTGATAATTACCCATTCACTGGGTAGCTTCTGCAGATAAAGAAGTGATTATTATCCAAGCAAACCATTTTTTCATGCTGAACCCCAGAATAATGCAACTGAACAGCAAGTCACTCAGCAGGGCACTTCTATCAGCCAGCAAGGCTGCCCGGAAACTTTCCTGGCAGAAGGGGACCACAAGCTGTGAAAAGAAAGGGTCTTTCACCAAGAAAGAAGGGGAAAGATGACCTGACTAAAATGGTCATCTGAGACTGCAAGTCTGGGGACTGGGAGTATGGGGGGAGGGAAGTTGTAGAAAAAAGTTAATGTGGTCTTTGCTTATGCTCCAAGAACACTCAATGAAAGTCAAAATAAGTTTGAAATGAAAGTGGAAATAAGTCTGCTTTTTTTTCTGAGATACTTGTATTTCTTGCATGCAAGTTTCTTAGGTATTTTTTGTCTGTTTTGGTGGCGGTTTGGTTGAGTTTTGTGAGTGGGTTTTTTTGTTTGCTTTGTTGTTTGTTTGGGTTATTCTAAAAAACCCCTGTGGTTAGTCTCACAGTTTCAGTCAGGCTTTGAACGCAGAGTAGCCATAAGGTCAGGAAGAGAATATGCACAGTTAAATCAGAAAAAAGCAGCCCCTTTTTAACTCAACTGCAAAATTTCATTTCCTTGAGAGCAAGAGACTGAAGAGCCTGAGAGCAAAAGTCAGCAAGGGGGGGCCAAGAGAGTGTGACACAGTTCACCCAGACCAAGGAATACAGCTGGCCCACACCAGCGAGTTTAGAGGCACACGGTGGAGTTTTGTGTGGGTTGGGAGGCACACAGCTCACACATGCTGCTTGTTTCACTTTATACTAATGGCCACAATGTTTTTTTCCATCCAGATACTACTTTTCAGCCTTTTTTAAAGAGATAAATCAATCTTTGCATTTGAGGAACAGTGGCATTTCCTGCTAACATTACATCTAGGTACATCAGGTATTCTCTTTTCTTTTAAACAATTACTGATGTTTTCAAGTAAGCCATTTCATTCCATTGAGTATAAAGGAAAAGTGATGAGCAAAAAGTTCACAACATGCGAGGCATTAGAACAAAACAAGAAAAAGTACATCTAAATCATTAGTAACATACAGCCAGAGCACTGGCAGTAAGTCCAGCTACTGTCCATTGTTTATCATCTCACACATCATCAGTACAGCAACTGAAGATTTATCTTTATTTTCAGATAGCAAAGGACATAGCAGTAAGCACACCACATGCAAACAATCACTCTCAGTAAGACAGAAGAAAGTAAAGCCAAGAATTAATTGTGTATATTTGTATAAATGAAACAATGTTTATCTTAGCACAGGAAAAAACACAGGGGACTTTCTAAAAATAAAGACATTAAATCTACTCTGTTTGAAGTGACCATCTCCCATTGTTCTGTCTTTTCTCAAAGTTCTAAAGATCTGAGCTACAGAGGACTCAGATGACTGTTCCCATCTTGAAATTACTCAATAATTGTACTAAAACTAAAATACATCTAACAAACTACTGATCACTGCTGGACAGATGGGAGCTCTTCCTTTCAAAAAAATCCATGGAGTGTCAAAACACAGACTTAAAAATGACCACACTTCTCAAATGGTTATCCAAAGATCCTCAAGTTTTCCTTACCCTTAAATATAAAACTATATACAAGAAACTGATAATCACCATCAGACATATGAAAAAGACCACTTCTAAAGAAGTTTTAAGACTGAAAAACTACTTAATCAACAGACTTTAGTTACTTAAAAAGGTGAAATAGCAATTAACATAAAGCCTTTCGTGTTTTAGGATTTCTGCTGCACAACTGCCTCACGATTGCTTGGGAAAAAGGGGAAATCAAGAGGTTCAAAGGAAAATTGCCTGGATAATCTAACATAACTTTTTATCTGGTAAGTATGTTTCAGTGGTAAGTAGGCTGTAAAACACAGAGGGAATGCTAACTCTGCAAGCAAAATTTGTTTATTCAACTATTGTGTTGATGATCTTGATGATCCTCTATACTGTTATAGACACAGTGGTCTGTGAAGACCAGAGTGCAAGGACCAAGGTACACACCTGAACTCCTTGGTTCTAGATAGGGACAGGAACAGTCCCTTAGATTTTAGCATTTAAAGCCATAGACTTTAAATGAAAGGTTTGTAAATTCCACACATTAAGCCATCAGCGAGCATCCAAAGGAGGTGAAGGGTCTGGAGGAGAAGCTGTGTGAGGAATGGCTGAGGTGTCTTTGTCTGTTCAGCCTGGACAAGAGGAGACTGAGAGGAGACCTCACTGCAGCTACAACTCCCTCGTGAGGGGAAGAGGAGGGGCAGGCACTGATCTCTGCTCTGTGGTGACAGCGACAGGACCCAAGGGAGTGGCCTGAAATTGTGTCTGGGGAGGTTTAGAATATCAGGAAAAGTTTCCTCATCCAGATGGTGGTTGGGCACTGGAACAGGGTCCTCAGGGTAGTAGTAACAGCACCAGCCTGACAGAGTTCAAAAAGCGTTTGGACAATGCTCTCAGGCCCATAGTGTGACTCTTGGGGTGTCCTGGACCCAACAATCCTGATGGGTGCATTCCAAATCAGCACATTCCATGATTCTACAACTTGGTTTGGGTATCTGAGCTATGTCTACCTAGCTTTTTAGTAGCATGCTCCAGTTTCTGTTGACTAGTGAACTTAGAGAATACAGGTACTTGATGGATCCTTTTGATTTCTGATGGCCAATTGGACACCCATCATGTACTGGCAACTTAGATCTATGGCTCCATCTTTCCTCCTGTCTGTTGCTAAACCTCTCAAACACTGCTTATCTTGCCACTTCTGCCCAGTAAGCTGATTTTCATGGTGTTTAGAGCTGCTACCTGTTTTTCCTGCCCATTATTCTGCAAAGGAGAATACAGACACACAGCTTGCAGATAAGAAAAAAAATTTAAAAATTAAACACCAAACAGAACTGCACATTGTCCAGAACTGACATAAGATGTACTGTGCTAAGCTGTGTTCATAAGGTACAAGCCACCATATAGCCAAGCCACTTTGTGTTTGTATTATAAATGTCTACATGAAATTTCAGCTCATAATGAAAGTTGCTACCATTTTTCCTTCTATTAGCAAGACCAAGTTAATTGCTTGACTAAATGTCACCATCTCAATGTTCTCCACAAGTGCCAGAAGAGTTCTTAGATGTTTTTTAAAACATTTAGAAATATTTTTATACCTACTAGAATGCCATTGTAGGAAGCAATACAATTTCCACATTCATAACAAAGTATGTATTAACATTTCAAAACTATTCAGAGTAGAAAAACAGTCTATTTATAGTTGAATCCATCATTTTTGTAAAGGACATAACCACTGTTACGGGATTATAGCCTTCTATTCTGAAACCCCTTACAAAGCCAAACAAAACACAGAGCAAGCATAGAGACAAATCCCTATTCCAAGAAATTATTTTGTTTGGAGTCTTCAAGGACTCAACTCAATCTCCAAAAGTACTTCATGACTACATAAGAAGGCAAAAAATTTTCACTATCTGTCTGATCTTCCTGAGGCCACTAACAGATGTTAGTGCTGTGAATTGACCTCTAGACCTAATACTAGTCAGTTTCCAAAATCAAATATTAAAGAAGCAAGCTAAGCTTAGCTGCTTTTACTTCCATGACTATATGAGGGATAAATCCAAGAGTCATGGGGAAAAGAAAGCAATTGTTTTGCATGAAAATACAATCTACTTCAGCTGCCAGTGAAGAACATGTGAGATTTCACACCACCACATCTTCCCACGTTGTTTATCCTCCACATCACATGCACTGAGAATCAGACAAGTCTTTTATGCGTCAGACTCTCTGTATGCAGAGCATCAACTGCCCACACATGCCAGGCCTGAAGCAAAAGGAGGGAGAGAACAAGCAGGCACTCACCCTGGTTCTGTCCTTAGGCCTCATCTGAAGAAGGAGTTCCATTTCTCTACAGGCATGAATAATGACATGTGCAAGTTTTCTGTTCAGCAGGCATGGATGGCCTTGCCTTTCATCTCATCAGAGCCACAGCTTCCACACTTTTCTCCAGGCAGCTCCTGGAAACTCAGTTTTGGCTGCCCCAAGCCAGTGCTGGAGGTTTAACTCTTGCCAATTTGATAAGTGATTGAACGAAAAGCTGGCACAACCACCACAGCTCAGTATTGACGGACAGATCTGCACATCAATAACCTGTCCTCATTTGAATATTGTTATCAATAATATGTGATTTACTAGAACACTCAGTCCTTTCACCACAGTGCTTTTGCTATTTCAATACCCTGCAACTCAACAAATGCACTAGAATGGCTCACACAAGATGACAAGAGCTACAAACAACCCTCTGCTCCTTTGTTTTAATTAAAGATTCACTTGGCTCCTACTAATTAGTCCTAGACTGGACTATATTTGCATGTCACAATCATCAAGATACTCTCTTGTTATGGAGATAAGTGCTGCCAGTGGTTCGTCTGTCCTTCCCCTCTAAGGAATACTGCTGCTGCTGTTTCAAGGCACTCTACTGCAGGTTGTCTAGTTTATATTCTGATTTCTTCACAAGATCTGCCCAGGTTTGCTGTAATAGAGCTCAACAGCTTAACAACGTAGAGATTTTCAGCTTCCCCAATACAAAGCTACTGAAAATTAAAAACCTATAACAAATTGGTGACCAAAGCACAAAATCCTGAAGAACAGTCCACTCCCCAGAGTCCTTCTGGAGAAAGAGCACACAACCCCAGGAAAAGTGAGTGGGCTGGCTGTGCTACCAGCCCCTTTTCAATCATCAAAAACATCCCTGTTACAGCTATAACCATTTCATCACAGTTCTTGCAGGGGCTGACATGAGAGAGAGAAATCCCTAGTAGCATCATAAATCTTATAAAACATTTTCCCCTTGATGCTTACAAGCAAGACTGACCTGACCAATATCCCTAGCCATGCTCCCCATCAGGATCAGTTTACTCTAAACACATTTCAAAGCCTGAGACTGCACACCAGGGCCATGTTGGATTCCGTGGAGTGCACCTAACAGAACAACTTTGAGTAACTGCTAAATTCAGACATGTTCCCAGAAGCAAATGGCCAGTCAGTGGCAAAGTAGTTCTCATCTCTTTTCAAAACATGCTTTTCAATAATTCATGTGAAAGGGTGGAGGAGCAGAGGGAGAGCAAGGATTTTTAACAGGTTTTAAGTCTTCATGGAAGGAGAGATAATGCCTAAGAGCTTTATGAGTCATGAAAAAAAATTGAAAGAATGTGCATTTGTTGATTTTTTGGTTTCTTTTAGGAACCCACGTCACCTTAGGGGTTCCCTTCCATCTCATGAGGTGGAAGGGTTTTCTCATGGTTTTCTCTGAGAAAACCCAGAATAACATAGGAACATCCTTTTTTCATCCCATAACAGCATCTTTAACAGATTCAGTTAATAACTGCAAAGGATTATATAAATAAGCTGAAAATTAGCTAGTTTTCATTGCCAGAGACAGCAGAAGGTTTCCAAATTTTATGGGTTAAAAAAGACAATAAATTTAACAGTCTTTTGAAGATGCTAGTATAATCCTTCCAAAACTGAAAGAACATATGACTCAACCATATGGCTAAGTTCCACCAAAATTCTGTCTTGTAATCATAAAATATGATGTAATGCAGCTTGGTCCCAGGAGAAGGAAAGGCGTTAGACATATGTGACATGCACAAGCGTTGCCTGGATCCATCTGGCTAGCTATTTTAAAAAGGTATTATACAAATGAGCAGGGTTTTCTAGAAGACTCCAAGATAAATATTCTTAAGCCTTCTCCTGGAAAAGAAATGGATATTGCTCTTAAAAGCTACATTAATGCACCAGCCATTTTCATTACAAACTAAATAGGTATAATGAACATGTTGTTACACCTTTCTGGAGCAATGCAACTGTAAAAAATCTGCCTTTATAGACTTTGAAAGCAACCTGTGGTTTATTACTATTTCACACTTAATAGCATAAAACCTCTTGGAAAAAAGAGTTTGAAGGACTATCTGGAAATCAAAAAAAGATTACATTTTAAAATATCTGGGAAAGAGAAAATAATGCACATGAATTCAGAATACACCTCACTAAGTGGCAAAGGATGTCATTTTCTGCATTACATAAACACTGAATGGAAAAAAGGTGCTGCGAAGGAAATCAGAGTAATCAACTGTAAGACATAAAGTACTCTTTAGTTCACTACTGAAATATGTGCAACAGAAGCCATCAATGTCTCAGTTACTCAAATATTTTACATAGTCCTTTGGAAACAATGGCAACCATTATCACGCTGATCCTCATTGTAGTCAGGTGCCATTTAAAAAGGTATGCAGAGATGCCTTAATTAAGCATGTAATGTCAGAGTGTTATATTAAAAAACCCTCCACTTTATATTGTAGGTGGTTCAAGCCTGGCTCCAGAAAAATAAACTGATTCTTGCATGAAAACTACAGAAAAATGACAATCAGGAATAGTTTTGTTTCTCATAGTGACAGAACGAGCTAGGAACAATTACTGGGGACTGACTGAGGTGTAACTACTCCAAAGTCTTTCTAAAAAACACCGTGTTACCCTAACCCCCATATTATATAATACCTTGCTCAGCAACACAGACCGGAGCCTGTCAGCCCGAGCACACACCAAGTATCCTTCTCCTCTAATAGCGCAAACACTTAACCACAACAAGGAAGTCTAGAAAGAAACTAAGTTTCAGCAGAAACTAAGAAGCCAAGAGACCACACAAGAGAACCAGGAAATGAACGTATCCATGCTTCCCCAGTCCTGGTCCAATTAATATGAGGTCAAAGTGTCGGGAATCATCAGGTAAGGCATAAAGAAGGAAAGGGAACAATTTTTTTTGCAGTATTGGTCTCTTTCTTTAAAATTGCATTAGAGCTGCATTAGAAAGGTTTCAGAAGGGCAAAGATGATCCAAAACAACACCTGTATGGAGATCAAACTGGCTAAGGTACCTCAGCGTACTTAAACTTAGGGGGACACAAAGATGACAAAAAACACTCAAATGGGGGAGGTAGACAGGGATCAACAGTTACAGCAGAGGTGAGGGACCATCACATGAAGGTGGAACCAGGTAAAAGTGAAGCAACAAACAATACCAGACTTGTGGAAGTCCTTTCCAAGGATGTTCCAGACAATTGGTTTATGTGGGTTCAGGGAGGGACTGATCAAACACTAGGCAGAAAGGTTCACTCCAAGTTTGGAAAAGAGTTTCTACATGTGCAGGAAACTGTTTGAGCTGAAACTACCAAGGAAAGTATTAAGGAGAAGTGTTGAACACACTTGTTTAGAGCTTTCTCTTCCCTAGGTATACCCCAGCAGACACTGCTGGAAAAAAAGGACTAGGGACCTTCAAACTGAGTGTTCTGTTCATAACAGAACAGAAGTTTGTTCAGCTCCATTGGGGTTTTTTGTGCCACAGCTCCTATTCCCTCTCCTGCTCTGCAGAAGGAAAACCAACCACATACTGGTGTTTGTACAGCCTGATAGGCACCAGGACCAAGTCAGGGTACAAACACTGCCCTAAACCAGTGGCTAACCACACGCTGTTGTATTGCATGTCACAACATTGCTTTCCTTCAGTAATGACAGGTAGAGAATAGAAAGAAAAAAATGCAGAACTGCTACCCCTCATGTGTGCTTCACCTCACCAACAAGCACAGTCCTAAGCAAGGAACCCCTGAGCTGAAGCAATCTCCACGAAATAGGGCTGTACGGATCCCTCCGCTCTTTCTCGAGTATCCCAAGACAATGAAGGAAAACGAGGCAGCAATCTTGAATTCAACACACCAGTTCTGCATCATGAGACCAACATTTTTTAAAAGACAGCAGAGCACAAATGGTTTAAAGCCACCAGATTTGGCCATGCTGCCTTAACCACACAGGCAAAAAGCTGGAATACTTTTGATTGTATGGTCTTCTCAGGCCCCAGCCACCAATTTCTGTAATCTTCTGGTAGGAGATTTTAATGGTAACTTGCGTCAAGGGATGAAGTCTAAACCAAGGACAGGCTACAGCCACACTGTAATTCATGGCTTGAACAAAAAACCTCAGCATGGATAAAAAAGGTCATTCTGACATGGGCTGAGGACACATCTTTACTATGGAAGGATACAATTTCAGTAGACTACCATCTCTTATGTTAAATATATTTTATGCTATGCACATCCCATTACTGAATTATTTGTTGAACCAGCCATTTTGAAAGCTAAATAGCTTATTTATTTACCTAAATATGGATTTGAAAAGGAGCTCTCAAGAGCCCTCATATTAGTGAAAGAACATTGTTTGCAACTGTTGAATTATCAATCACCACTTTTCAGTTTTGTTTAATCCTTCTAAAAAGCTTCACTGCACTATGGGAAAAGAAATTAAAAAATCAAGGACTTCTATTTGGAAAGTTCTGCATACTATTTCACAACAGCCCTGCAATTACTTCTGAGAAATCAAATTTTAAAGATTTTGGCCTGCTATGTTATTTGAATGGAAAGAGGCTGACAAAAGCTCAGAAAATGGAATCAACCTCCTGTTACTTATCCAGGAGTTGCAGTGAAGATATTGCTATTAGCAAAGTCTGGGAGTAATATTATCACAGTGATTACAGAAATTACAGTAAAGTGTGAACAGACAGTTCATCCATAATCTCACCACAGAACATTGCTATCTGCTTGAGAAGAAAAGGCTCAAAATGCTCTTCAGCATCTCTAAAGATCTCTACAAGACTGAATGATTATGCACTGGAAAGTGTTTCCCTTGGAATGAGGAAAGTTTTGGCACGCACTCTGCAACGTCACTATAAATTAAACCTCTGTGCTGCAGCTGTCCAAGGCTTTGTACTCAGTCCCTGACACAACACGTTGCCTCAGGCTGCTTGCTGAATGCTTGCCCAGCCACTGAACTGGTTCCATTGTGCTCCCCCTTGTAAAACCGGGCTCACTACAGCCTGGCCATCTCCAATGACACTTTCTTTTAGGCAAATGCTCCTGACTAACAAGACATCAAACCTTGGGCCAAAGTTCTGTGACTGCTGGATGGTTACCTGCAGCTTCCATGGCATATTAAAAACAGCTTTTACACAAGAGCTTTTCACACTTAAATTAAAAGAAAGAATCAACATCCAGTACAAATGAAGGAAGGAGGATTCCACCATTCCAAATGTAGTTTTGTTTTGGTATATTGGTTTGGTTTGTTTTGGTGTGGGGTTGTCTTTTTTAGTTATTTTGGGGGTCTTCTTTTTTGTTGTTGTTTTGCTTTGTTTTTTAGTGAACGCAGCAAACATTCTGGCAAATGAGAAACATTCTGAGAATATTATATTATTTGGAAATAGAGGTTTTAGATTAATATTGAGCTTCATGGGTAGCTAGCCACTTCCTTAGCTTTGTTTTATTTTAGAATGCGTCATTCTTTTATTTCTATGCCTATGCAAAAAGTTTTCCAAACATTTAATGTCAGACAGGAAAACTGAAGTGGAAAGTGGATGACAGCCAGTCTAACTGAGCTTTATCAACACAGTCCATACATCCTGACACACTATACATGCTCTAAGTTACCTCAAGCACTACAGCCAGTCATGCCACTGCTATTTGAAGAGATGACACAATTCTGCAAACAGAAATGATGGAATTTCAGTGTAAAGCCCAAAATAATATACCATGTTGTTTATGATCCATATGCTGTTTGCATGAGACTGGAAAACAAAATTAAAAAGGCAATAAAAATAATCCTTGTATGTAAGTAGAACTAGAAAAGTTAGGTGCTGCAGTGCAACATTTTTATTACTTTTAAGCCATGAAAAATGATTATGTTTAAGAAATACATTAGCCTGCAAAACTCCAGTCTTCATTATGTATTCCTCTGTCTGCATAGGCACCTCCCACCAAAGCAAGCTGACACTGCTTTTTAGTTGGCTGAAAGAGCAATCACTGTGGAGACAAGCACCGAAAATATTTATTCTCAACCAAGAAGTTAACCACGTTTCAAGACATGGTCTCTTCTGACCTTGGCAGCTTGGGAGTGAATTCTGACCACTTTCAGAGATGTGGTAGAGCCTGTCTCACATGGATGATATCTACAGAAAACACTGGACCAAAAACCAAGAGCTAATTACTTGGGCTCAGTAAAACCTATGTTTCTTGCTACTGCACCAACGCAGCCACTACCAACTCTTATTTTAGATACAGCTACTGAGTTATGTCGGGAAAAGCCTGGTTACCTTGGAGATCACTCCCAGTCAGCTCTGGAAGAACTCACAAGATGTATTTTACCAAAATTTTTTGCTCTTTTGTACAAAGTCAGTCAATTTCTATGTGCTTAAGCAAAACACAAGGACACAAAAGAAATGCCAAATTAGTGCATACTTCAACTACTCTGCCAGCATAGCTAGAATTTCAACATGAAGTAAAAGAGAAAACAATTGTGTCCTACTAGGTGTGATAGAAGGCTTCCGTACACACAGAGGGTTTTGTTTGTTTGTTTGCTTTTGTTAGGGATTGTACAGATAACAAGTAGGTATGATACCAAAATTATTCATTTAAGTAGGCTTTCTTCCCACCAAATGTAGAAAATATATCAATTATTTCATTGGTTTAATATAATCTCTGGGATGGAGGGCTTGTATTTTGGGACACATGCTGGAACAAATACTCATGTTTACTTTTAAAATAACAGAACAGACTCATCTTGAAATTGCCCCTTCTAAACTGAGCCTAAAATCATTTGTATCTGGGAAATAAACTGTGGAGCCCTGCAATAAACACAGTCACAGGAGAACTGGAAGGATCTATGAAAACAAGAGTTCAACATATCCGTGATGATGCACAGTATTCAATAATACTTTTGTTCTTCTTTTGTTTCTGAAGACAGCATAAAAGGGCATTTCTTGCACCAACAGCTGAAAAAAAAGGGCAAAGAATCCATTCAAATGCTACAATTGTATCTGATTTGCATGGTTAAGCATTCCAGTTTCCTTAACTGTTTAGGTGGGAGGATGGGGAGCATTATCCAGCGACCTTTTCCACAGTAAGCCAGACTGAGCTGTACTGCTCTGTATTTACCTGTGTTCCACACAGCTGGGTTAGCTGGTATTCAACATGGCAAAAAGATTTACTCTTTGCAAACTATTCACTTCACAGTCAATCTGTGAACACAGATTGGAGGGAAAGGGAAAATTTATAACCATTAAATAAAAAAGAAAAAAGCACACACTTCCACATATGTATTTTGAAACTGCCACAGGGAATTTGAACCCAATTTTCCCCCATTATTAAGGCACATGCACATCTCAGGGATAATTAATAAACCAGAGTAACAAGGTCAACAAAAGCTACAGGCTGGTTGGTCACAACAAGGAAAATATCATATGTTTAGAATTCATAGTATTGATTTTACAATTTCCTCCTATTTTAGCATTTCTTCAGAACAGACACGTGTACCCATATTTTAAGTTTCTGCCTTTTCTTACTGCATCTGTGCAGCTCACCTACTCATATCAAAACATGTGTGATACTTGCACTTTTAAATTTTTTTTAAAAGGCATGTTTATCACCAAATTGTCAGAAGTGAATTCCTGCATAAATCATGCTCTAGGAAAACAGACAGCTCCACTGCCTCACTTTAGTTCTGCACACAGTGTTGTCAAACAGGACTTCTAGATCCTTTCAGCAGAGACATGTTCTCTATTATATTAGCACTTGTAATGCCCTCCTGCTACCCAAGACTGCCTGAGGAGCTATGGGTGATCCATGCTGTCTCTGCTGCCCTGGTGACACACAGCATTCAGGCAGTGGGTATGTTTTTGCAAAAAAACTGAGTTGATGTTCCTCTTCTCTTGGGAAGTCAAGCAGTTATTTCCAGAACTGAATGAAAGTCAATCCACCACCACAGCTTAAGCTCTTTAGTTACCTGCTCCCAATTTCACTCTCCAACTCTCAACCCCTATGTTTTATAAGAAGTACAGCAGAATTGATACCTTACTTACTTCTGCAGCTACCTCTCAGGCTGCTTAGTCCCTGAGCTACAAAAATCTGCTACCACACCACACCAAAAAAAAAAGTTATCTTCCACTAGGGAAATGCTCCTCTTCTGCCTGGGAAGAGCCAGGGGAGCAGTGAGCAACAGATACTTCAGGAGCCAAAGTTAACCAACACAACTTGCAGACAACATGCTTTACAAGGTGTGAAGAATGTCAAGCGTTTACAAAGGAGAACACTGCCTGCAGAAGGTTTCCCTTCCCATAGGCCAAACTATCAAGGCTAAGGAAGACAGTCAGTTACCTCTGCGTATCATGCATAATTACAGAATGAATTTTAGACTTCCAAGGTATATTTTCCCTCCACCATCTAAACTGTGTACAACTGTGAAGTTGTACGCAAAAACAAGATGGCTTTTAATTCATGACTTACATTCCAAACCTCAAACAGGCATCAAGCTCTTCTCAAGATAAAAATCATTTTAAAATTCTTTCTGGTTTTAATTTCTTTTGGTGAGAATGCTCTAAAGAACAGAGGGTTGGGAACGGAACATATTTCTGTTCATATTTTCTGAGTTAGCCTTCCCCCCACACCCTGAACTTTCACCTCCTTGCAGACGTTCATGCCTGTTGAAAATTAAAATGTCTGCATTGCAGGATGGGCCATTATAATTCAACACATGCTGTTTTGGAGTAGAAAAAGCATGGTTTTGAAATAGCTCTGTTACAGGTCAGGAATGTAAAGCAGAGTTCATATTTCAGATGACAATGGGAACCAGAGCTTTTCCTTACAAACCAAACCCAGCTTACAAGTAATGAAGGAAAAAGAAATCTGTGCAGTCAGGTCTTTGCAGACTGCTTGTGTTTTACAAAGGGCAGCATTGCAAAGTCCTGCTTTTACCACAGAATACAAGTTTTCAAGATTTGACTTTTGAACATACTTTCCTGCTGCAGTCTTTGCTCTACCGCAGATGACTCAATGGGCAATCACTTGCTCTGTATCCTTCCAGAGAGCATCCCAGGCTCACAAAACAACTGCACTATTGAAACACCCCAAGCAGAAACAGTACAGCTCAAATGAGATGGTATCACAACTATGTATTATATTCCTCACAGCTTTGAAGACTGTGGTTTGATGCATTTTGCTACAAGTCTCAACAATGCCCCACAGAAGAGGGCAAAATCTCATTGTCTTAATAAACTAATCCCACTGTTTTGGTTCGTCTACTCCAAACAATCCTTTTTTGCACTTAGATTCACATGTGTGCTTAAGAAAGATTATGAAAGTCATTAGATCTCTGTGATATCAGTGTCAATACCCTACAGTGGAGCATCTTGCTTGCTGGTCTCAGAAGACAGAGGGGAAGCCAAGCAAAGCCAAATAATACCACAAAGAGTTCATTCTCACAGAAAGAGCATCTGTGGAGCAGCTTCCAAGCTCCACAGAACCTGCGTTACAGGATTTGTCCAACCCTCACTTGCATTTTGTCTGAGATGCAAGAACCTGTCAGACAGATTTGCTATCACAGTAACACATTTTGACTGCTCACTAGGCTACAGCATCCTGCCCAAGTAACAGGCTCATGGGAAGAGCTCCTGAAAAAGTTGCATCTACCATACAGAAAATGCAGATTTTGCATGGAAATAATTTAATGACTGCCAGTTTTTAGGCACCATCTTCTGAAACAAGGCATCTCAATAGCCTCTTCCTCTAAAACCTCTGCTACCCTGACAGAATGGAGGAGGCAGCAACCTGGACAGAGCAGGCACCAGGCAGACAGCATTCCTGCGCATATGCATTCTCAGACATGTGAGACTCAATAACCTCTGAAAGTGAAGCTGGAAAATTTGTATCATACAACAAAGGTATTTTGTCTTTATTATGATAAAGACAAAATACCTTATTCTCTTTAATGTCTTGTCTGAATAAATAGTATAAAAGTAGCAAGAAACAGGATGCAAGTTCTATCATTGAAGTTCTCAAAACAGTGAGAGTGACAAAGTATGACTCTTCTTTGACAAGAGGTTACACCTATCAGCATAACATACATGATATCAGGTAGGAAAAAAATATTGTAATGTCGCAAAAGGCAGAGGTCTACTTCTTTTATTAGAAACAGTGCAGGCAGATGAGTGTCAGAGTTCAGTTTATCCTAACATTTCCGTCAGGGTTGAAAGTGCCATTGCACAAAGCACTAGAGGAAAAAAAAATCTAAACTTAATTATTCTCAAATTGCAAGGAGAGCCAGATGCTTGACAAAAGAAAGACAGTCTCCAGAACAGTCACGTTAGGTAGCTTTAATTAAAAAAATTCAGTGCAACATTACTTTCATAATTCCAACTATTTTACAGAGTCAAATCAGATCTCCTAACAAGTTTATTTAGAACAGGAAGAAATCACATCCTTGTACTTGAATATAAATTGTCAGCTTTAGAAACAGGTCCCAGCTGGCAGTTTTCTGTTAGCACTACTTTATGACCAAAAGAAACATTCATCCTTTTATAAAGCTGGTTTTAGCAAACTCAGCAATACAGGTTTGAGGGTCCTGTTCTTGTTCCAGAATTGCTCCTCTAGAAATAAAATTTAATTTGGTACCATTTCCTCCCCCTCCCCAACCCCCCAAAGATTTATGCAATCATTCTATACCAGTATACCTACTCCAAGATTACCAAAAGCTAGAAAGCAGCCTCCAAGATAAATATATTCATGCAAGTTTCATGAAAAACTGATTATATTGACAAGGACAATACTGTGCTTCCACCGAAGGCTGCAGCATGAGCTTAGCTGTTGTGTTTGACCTGTAAAATGCCAAAGAGCTACCTGCACTACCTGCTTTAGTAATGTGGAACAGCCCCAGCAGACACTGTGTGATGCCTGGCAGGCACATGGGGGATCCAGGAAAGAGTGATGGGAGAGAGCTGCCTCTGCACAGAGGTCAGAAAAAGAGCAGAGAAGGCAGACACTGAAGGCCAGACTGAAAAACCATAGGTACTGTGATAACGTGGAGAACTACAAAACAATCATGCAGGGAAGCCACACTTCACTAGTTCTGCTTCTCAAAAAGGACCTTGTGAAATCTAAGGAATCTAAGACTGATTCTGTCTAATCCCAAGAAAAACTGTCAATGCTCTTAAGAAGTTTCCTAAGTGGCAACCTTACTTTCTTACAACTTCTGCAGGGTATGCGGTCATAGTTGCAACATCAATCAGGGAGACTTGCTTTGCTCAGAAAGGAAGTTTAAATTAGGGGATCAAGAAGGAAAGTAAGAGAGATGACAAATAGAATGTGTTTGGTACTTTTTAACACCAATGGCAGTAACTCCAACCCTCACTTTGCACACAAAAGAAATTAATTGATTAACTCCCTTAAGCACACTCTATACTGAGCCATTGAGGAGGGAGAACTGCATGAACACTACACTGCTTTCCACTACTGGAAATGAGATTCCCTGTCATTCTCATCAGCTGAAGTTACATTCTTCCCAAAAAATTGCTGTGCATGGCAGCCCTGACAAGCTTACATACTAAAAGACTGATTAAGCAAGAGAACACAAATTAACGTCAACTGCTGATTTTCCCCACCACTGCTTTCTTGTAACAAAGACTAAAGGCATTGTAATTAACTTTCCTCATGAAATGCTATGTTCTAAAGTTGGGCCTAATTAGATGCAATATAATTCTTGCCAGAAACAGATAATGTGTGTCTTTCATCGACTTGGGTGATTGGAATTTATTAATGTTCGGCATGTCTGCGTAGCACAAATCATGTTTTACCCGCTGCTCCACAAACAAGCACAGTGTCTCTTTTAAGGTACGATCATCTGCATTTGGTACTTCATAAGTGGGAAATGCGGCTTTCATTTTAGAACAAAACTTCATAAAAGAAGAACCCCTCAAACTGGAAAGGCAAGAACAGAAGATAAAAATAACAGCACTAAGCATAGCAAGATCCTGGCCCAGTACAAGCTTTCTGTGGTACAGACACCAAAACACACACAATAAGCTCGAAGGGAACAGCAAAGGGATATGGAAAGAGGGAAGAAGGCACGGCTTAGCAGCAATGCTTTTCATTATAGCAGCAACAACAACTAAGATCTGTTGGTAAGCACAATGCCTCAAGGGCAGTGTGAAAAACCCACATGAAGAAACGCCAAAAAGATCCTCAAAGCTGCAGGAGGACAATGGAGGCCCAGGCCGATGGTAATGCAATCCCAAGCTGGTGTCTTCTGAAGTTAGTTTAGCTTGAAATACTTTTGAACTCCACCCACTATCAGCTGAAGAGAAAACAAGGAACAGAACATGGATGATGATGATGATTCATGTCAGTGCAAGCTTCTATTTTTCTATTTCAAATAGAAGTCAGACTCCATGTCAATAGACATATTCTCTTTTCCTTTAGTTTTTCTGTTTGTTTTGCTTCCAACCAAGAACTTTTCTCCAGGACTCAGCAATGGCAGGCAATCTCAAATGCCTTAACCCTTTTCCCAGAAACAGAGACTGAAGTGACCTCTCCACCCACGCAGGAAGCAGGTAGTGATAAAGATCCAGCAAAGGTCTCAAGTGGACTTTGCCAGAGTACTCCTGAAGTAGAAAGAAACATTACCATTTGCAGTCTTCTCTGTTGGCGTCTTCCCCTGCCAAAAGAGCCCAGGAACAAACAGAAAACTGACCAGAAATGCAGGGTGAGCAAGGGATGTAACACCAGAAGATCTATAATTTTGAGTCTTGCCTTATAAACCCAAGGTGCAACAAATCACACATTTGATAAGGATTAATTGCATGGAAAAACCAACTAAGTCTAGAATTACACGTCAGAAAGACTAGAGAAGACCCTCTAATTGCATTTTAAGGTCTTGTCTCCATGTTTAATAAGTTACAGTATTCAACAACCGTGGTTTTGATCTCATGTAGCAGGCACTCAGTCCCAGTTGTAGATTCTTAGCATACTACTTGCCTTCTACACAACCGTTAGTGTTAATTATTGTTATGGGTGATGGATTTCATAACCACAGCTCCTAGTCCTTTTTAATAATTATTGTTGTGCAAATATTTCTGACTTCTGTAAACACTGTTACAAGAAATCACCTAATCCTGGTGGTCAGCAAAGCTGCTGAACCCTGGGAAGCCAAATCACAGCGTCCAGAAGCTACAACTGCATATTCCTAATAGGACAGGACCTGGAGACTAGTACGTTTAAACTCCTGGTCACGTACCAACACTATAGGTCAGCTTATCCAGTTTTGTCATGCTTTAGACATCTTGGGTTGATATCCAAGTTTGAAAGAGCCCAGAATAATGCCCAATGTGACTATTTAAGGACATTTTAAGATCAGCAGGTTAGTTTTGAAACTTACACTTAATGTGCATGTATTTGAAATTACTTATGAAGAGACAAGACTATAAAAAATCTACATCACACACACTCTGTGAAGGAATTTAGAACATTTCTGGTCTAGCCTTGCACGTTCATTGTGGCAGCATTCTGGTAAACATTGTGAATGTTTTCAAGATTTGTCCTATTAACAAACCACTAAATGCACCCCTAGAATCAGACAGCTCAGGTATGAAAATATCTGTGAGCTTTTAGATCAGAAAACAGGTGTTAGGAGAGCCTTCACTGTTTCTGTTAAAAGCCTCAGAAAACAGTGACTTACTCTAGAGCAAGTAACCTTCCCCACAGAGGAAGGGACTTACCTCACCTATGAATAGCAGGAAACCCAAGTTCATGCTGTGTGCAGATCACTCCACAAAACAAGCTACATCCCCCACAGCTCTGTGAAATACCTACTTCCAAAATTTCTTTTCTACAAGGTGTTCCTTTGTGTTACTTAACTGGATATTCTAGGTGACAAACAAAACCAGTGAAGAAACAAATGGTCTTTAAATATTTCAGTTCGTGTATGATACAGAAACACTTAACACTTTTTTGTTTTGGTTTGGGTTTTGGGTTTTTTGGACGCAGGGTGTTGGTAATTTGTAAGAGCATGGATTTGGCAATATGTAAGTTTCTTCCAAATTTCTATACTCAGACTTGATGACAAAAAAAACTGCTTTGAAGAAAACCTATCTAGAAACAGAAGAATAAGAATTCAAGAAATAAAGTCAATAAATGGGGATAGTACTGCATAAATTCGTATGCAAATTCCTGAGGACAGTGGTAATAACTGGAAATTGTGATGAATATTCTTTAAACATTAATCGTGTCAATAAGATAGCACACCTACCATTTCTAACAGAACAGAAATGCACATAGCACACAGCAAGATGTTGGTAACCACACACTTAGTCTGTATAGAGTTGTATTTAGAATCCAGACAGTTTTCTTCTTTAAAATGCAGGCAAAAGAACTTGGGTGATGTAATTTAAGAACGCACTGAAACCTGCCCCTATACTCAACCCAGAAAAGCTCACAGCAGCTGAAGCATGCAATGTGAAATAAAGCTGGTTAAGAAAAAACAAGGGAATTGGTTAGGGAATAGGGGCTTCTTGGCATTCCTTTAAACCATTTCCTGTTCACCCTTGTGGAGTGCAATATAACCCTAAGAAAATATATCTGACCTCACTCCTTTCAGCTGCATTAAAAGGGTTTTAAAAGCAATTTAAATATCAGATTGCACATTCATAAACAACAGAAAAGAAAGAGGTTATACATATTATTGCCTTCATCTTCTACTAAGACAAGTTGGGGGAGTTTTTCTTGGTTTTGTTATTTTTTTTTAATTTAATGAGAACTTTTGATTTTCGCTGGGAGACGAGGTCAACAGACTAGGGCACTTCCTGTCTGCAGCAATGTCGTGTGCTTATGCAGACATGAGTCTTCTGACAAACAACTGATTTATTGCAAAGAGGGGGTCATTACAATCGTGGCATATAGCAAGATCACATTCTTTCCTACTTGTTTTGTTTAATCACTATGGATTACTCAAACCTACTTGAAAAGAAGATGCATTTCAGCTGTGTGTGAAAACTGACAATTCATCCAAAATAACACACACACACACGCTGAAAGCAGGAGGGGACATGTTCTAGGTCACAGTATGATCATGCATTGACAAAACTGTGAGTAATCATACAACTGAACTACTAAAATGTAAAAGATGTGATCCTACAAAGTCCTCAGCACCTTGTCACCATAAACACAGGTCTCAGCTTCTCAGAAAGAGGAGGAGACTATCATCAGGGACATTTACAGCTTCTATACTTAAAGTCACCCCTCTGAATCTTACTGATGGAACCCTCATGCAGTCCTATTACATAGATTTGAGACAAACTCAAGTGCCCTGCAAAGCAGGTCTGATCTCCAGCAGCGTGCAACACTAAATACCAACAGATTTTAAACAGGTGGCAGAGTTTGATTTTTCTTGGTCACCATAGCTAGCTGACATACCAAAATCAGAAGAGTCGATGAGACCCAAGCTATGTAGAGCTCTGAAAGTTGCTAGTCTGGGTACGGTAGAAGCTGCTTGTCTCTCCTTAAAGGGAATTTACACAGTCCAAATGTTCCCACAGTATTTGAGCACTGCAGAATTATTATCCTATCCACAACAATTACCCCATTGAAATATTTTTCCATAGCTCTCCCTTATTTTTAAGGTGTGAAAGTGGGATAATAAGCTCCTGCACAAGGCTGCAAAAAATTGCATTGAAAGATGAGGGGTTGAGCCTTTTTTCCAATCTCCTGACCTCTCCTTCCTTTACTGCACTGCATTGGCAGTACTCATGATTTTCAACTGGCAGCTTAAATAAATTCCAATGGCAAGATTTACAATGTCCATTCCCCTCACCCCCATGAGATTACACTAGGTTTGTTTACAGCCACTTTCAGACCATGTACCATGTACAAGGTTGTTCTTCTTATGTCAAAGGATGTGATTTTCTAATTGTGTTTGCCTTGTGTACAGAGCTGAAACAATCCTACTTTCAAAAAACTGAAGATACTGAGCACTGCTAAAGTAATTTACAGGCCAGAGGAGGGTGGGAGGAAGGGAACCAAGTATCAGAAAAGCTATCAGTGTTTAAACAGAAACATAAATTTAGGAAAATTAAAATTCTGCCCCAGCCACAGTTATTAAACCTATGGGAGTTACCCAGGAGACAGGAGAGGAAAAAGAGTGAAAGAATTGCTACTGCCAGAGAGCAGAAAGATATTTGTCATTAAGTAATATTTATGAACACTTTCTAGATAGCAGGCTTTTTTCTTGTGAGCTTATAGACAGATACAATCACAGCCACCACCGCAGCAAACAGGTAACTTAGCATTTCAAGAATAAATCATAAAGTGACTTGATCTTCATCTAAAAATATCATGATACTTTGGGTTTAGAAGTGGGAGGAAGCAGATTATAAATCTAAATTCCAGGCATGGAAACTCCCTTGTATGGAGTTCCAGGGCATAACAATTACATTCTTTGCTAGCAGAAGAAACACACTGAAAATGACAAGTACATTTCAGCTAGAAGTTAATTTGCTAAACTCGCCTTTGTGGTCTCTGAAGAACACCTACTTCATGTTCTTCCATTTTGTATCAGAAATTCTCAAATTGGACTGGGTGCCCTCCCTTCAACACTGCACGGCTAAATGACACAGACACAGTGTATTTTACAGGGTGAAACAGCACCCATAGCTGCTCGTTTGCCCAAAACTATGCAAAGACACAGTGAATGAGAAGAGTCTGGACACAAGCGTCTATGGCCAGAGGAGCGCCCCATGCTCCCCTAGCTAGCCTAAATTAAAAGAAGAAAATAATTAAGAAACTTTTTTGATTACCACCTCATGTGCAATGACTGAGCAAGCATCACACATAACAATGAGAAAAACATACCATATATTATCCCAAAATCCCAAGCATTTCAACAGAAACTAGTGGCCACTCTTCAACAGAAGAAACTTAGCTATAGCCATTTTCCCCACACACTGGTCATGCTTGTACCATCCCATTCACTTATATCACAGTTTAGAAAACAATATAAATTAACATAAATTACATTTCTTTCTTTAAATGACCCTCTAAGGAAAGCAAATTATTCACAAACATAAAAAACTAACAGCCTACATCTGACCTTATGCATCTTACCATCATCTGAGTAAACGGAGATAGCTGCAGTGCATCACTGCTGGAAACTTTCAAGACCTTTTTGCTGTGACATTAATCTGAGCTAATGTTCCTCAGAAACACATGGAAACACAACCTTCCTCTTGAGTGCACAACATGGTAAATAACCAGCACAGCAATCCAGCTGAAGCGAGACCTGGCTTGCACACAAGGAACCTACACTACAAGAAACAAAACCAAAACACACTGAGCAACTCCAAGTTTACAAGCAAACAACATATGCATTAAGAAGTGGTATTCACTACTGGAAAAAAAAGAACTGCTGCCCAACATGAAGCCTAGGGCAGCTTCTTGCTGCACAGCACTTCACATGCACAGACCTATTTGCAACACCAGGGCTGCAGGGATGCACACCTGCTGCCTGCTGCATTTATCACACTTTGACACAGGACTGGAGACAGCTGTGGGACAAATCCAGCAAAATTAGACAGCAACAGGCTGTTTGTACCAAGAGGGACAGGAATACAACTGGGTGGTCAAAATGAAATCCACAGGAATTCCATCCTTAAGTATGCTGTTACTGTGCCAGTAACACACTCCCAAGACAGTTTGAACTTGCAGTCTTTCTCAACAATGTAAGGCATAAGCCCATGGTATACTGCTCAGGTTCCCGTAGCCACAGTGAAGGAATTAAAGAAAAGGGTTCTGCTTCTTCCCCTGATAAGCACACAGAAATAATCAATAATGTGTCATCAACACATGGCCTCTCCCAAAGTCCTGCTCTCTCAACTGGAGACACATGGCTCTGACGGACTGTCTGGCGGACAATGAATTGGCTGGATGGCCACATCCAGGAAGCAGTCATCAATGTCTGAATGTCCAGATGGGAATCAGGGATGAGTGGTGTCCCTCAGAGGTCTGTGCTGGGACCAGTACTGCTCAGTGTCTCCATTTGTCACACAGCCAGTGTGATCCAGTGCACTCTCAGCAAATTTGCAGATAACACCATGCCAAGAGGTGTGTTTGACTGATGCCATCCAGAGGGGCCTAGACAAGCTCAAGAAGCAGGTCTGTGGGAATCTCATGAGGTTAAGAAGGCCAAGTGCTGGTGCTGCACCAGGGTCAGGGCAACCCCTGGTACCAGCACAGGCTGGGCATGAACAGCCCCAGAGCAGCCCTGCCCAGAAGGGCTTGGGGGTGCTGTGGGTGAGAGGCTGCACATGGCCCAGCCATGGCACTCACAGCCCAGAGAGCCAAACGTGTCCTGGGCTGCATCCAGAGCCCCGTGGGCAGCCCCTGTGATGGTTTTTGCCAGCTCAACATTAACACTACTTTTAAAAGATTAAGGCTGCAGCTTTCTCCAGATTATTCAGGTCTTGAAATAGGCAAAATGGCTCATTAAACATGTTCACAGATATCAAAAGGATAATGGTTTTAAACTAAAAGAGAGTAGACTGAAACTAGATGTAGGGGGTTGCCATTGCTCTGGTCAAACAGAATCACATCATGCCATAAGCAATCATCTCCCAAAGGAAAAAAAAACTGGAGAAAAAGAACAGAAACGCAACCTCCTCTAGACCCCAGAAAGAAGCCACTGTTGGATAACTTGTCAATCTCAGCATTTTCAACATCCAAATGTATTTCAGTGCTTCATTGAGGGGAAATCCATCCCACACTGGAGCTGGCCATGTGCGTCCATGGAACCAGCACTGTGGTTTTCATTCTTGATTCAATGCTATTTCAAGCAGACTGAAGTCTTTCTTCTGACTTCAAAGGCCCTCTTTTAGGCTCTGGATAACCAGACAGGTTACCCAAGTTGGCAAGATTCCTATGAAGTTTCCACCATACACAGCAAAGAAGCAAAGATGAAAGAGGAGAGGTGTGCACCCATGAACTGAGCCACACAGGTATGTCAGGCACATATATATGCATTGGCAACCACATCATTTGCAAAGTTATTAAAATACCTTTGCTTCTATCATTACAATCAAGTCAATGCAAGTGTTCTGGACAGTTAGCTGTGTATTTCATCCAAGACAATCACATTCAGCATATCTGGGAAATGGGAGTCCTCAGACAGCTATACAGGAGTAAATTTAGCCAGTTTCTGATTATGTTTTGCTAATTATACTATGCCACCTCTCAAAATCCAAACAGTAGAAAGTAGCACTGGTGTCATGTGGAATAAGAGCACTACTTAAAGAGTTTTCTACCCTAAAATACTTTAAGGTAAATATGGAGTCCACATGGCAACCTAAATACTGGAAGAGATAGTACCTGCAGTAACAATAAACATGGATATAAACTGTGAGTCCAAGAAATTAAGACATCCTGAAGCTCTAGTTAAAAGACATTCCACTGTGATGGGTTTTGCCAGCTCAACATTAGCACTACTTTTAAAAGATTAAGGCTGCAGCTTTCTCCAGATTATTCAGGTCTTGAAATAGGCAAAATGGCTCATTAAACATGTTCACAGATATCAAAACAACTACATAAGTCCAAACTTCCTATTTCCAGGGAAGAATGGCCAGTGACACAGTGATTCTACTCTATGCTTTAGCTTCACAGATATTCAGAACACGTATGAGATGTATACTCAGCACACCTCAAATGTGACAATGTGGAAGGACGCAAAAAAGGGTTTGACGTGTCCCTAATGCTGGATATTTTCCTGGACTACACACAATCAGAACAGCTTCTTGAAGAATAGCACTAGAATGCATTCCTGGAATAAGGTATTTAATACACCTCTTTCAGTCGGACACACTCCTTAGCATTTGCTGTCTGCTTGTACCATTCACAGTGTACCAAAATATAAGCACAGAATGAAAAGGCTCAAATCTCCACTAAAATACAGTATATGGGTGTTATATTCACTAGATGATATTACAGCAGACATTCACAGCAAACTGTCTTCACTAACAAAAGACAAGACAAAAGCCTTCAAACACAAAGACTGGGCCATTCCTTAAAGTCCACTCCTCTACATGAGTTTTAACAGACAACTTCATATCAGATCAGGCACAAGCAGTGCCAAAAAGGAAGAGGGGATATAGTGTACCACAGTAAGGACACACAGATTGCTCATTTATAATTTTCAAATTTATTTTACTTTACATTGAAATCTTACTAAAGATAAACAAATAAATGAAAAAATTACAAATGCTTTTTTCCCAACTCTTCCAAAGTTGGAAGGCCTTTGAACTTTTGTGCTCTCTTTAAAGGGACACAAAAGAAATGTTTCTACACAAAAAGATTCCTTTCTTGTTACCAATAGATTCAAAAATACTAGTTTTCTCCAGTCTGTATATGCCAATTTGCCTTTCTTCTTCCTACTCACTCTCATTTCATAATCCTGTTTAAGGAAATAACCATGTGTTTATTCCAAGTAAACTAAGGTTTGTCTACTGTAATTCCAAACACCATAGCAGAGTTCTCATTTAACCAATTCCCTCTCCTTTCTGTCTCAAACATTTGGAGATGCTGCAGGTGGTTTACAGAATATCTGCAAGTTATTTAGCCTTGAACACTTCTCATAGTTTCCCATCCAGAGACTGATGATCAACAGGCAACCCACAGCAGCCCAGGTGCTTCTTCTCCCAGAACAGTTACCAAAATGTTCTCTGGCCCTTCAACTGTCCCTCCTTTCTTCTCCCTTTCAGACCTTCCAAAGCAGAGCAAGCTGAGTAGAGCAGAGAGCATGCTCAGAACTGGAGGTATGAAGCCAAGTAGTAGAAGATGGGGTGGAAGGTAAAACTCTTGACTCCTAACAGAGGGAGGGACAATCAGGAACCACAGCACCCATTTCAAGAGGGAAAGAAGGTTCAATTTTCCATTCCCAAGAAGAACTGGTTGAGGGCAATCTGTATGTTCCAGAGATCAACCGTCCATCACATGCTGTATAGTGGAATCAAAGAAGATTACCACTGAAGAACAGTAAACTGAGCAAAAGCTACAGTCACGATGATGTGTTTCAGCCTGATTCAATCCAACACACAACAAAAGCAGGATACTGAAGTAAAAGCAAGCTTCAGTAGTTCATTTTCTAAATAATTGTGTACAATGGTCAAACAACACTGCCATTTCACTTTTTTTGCCAGAGAGAACATGGTATGTGGTGATTTTTTGTCACAATTACCCTGAAAGAAAGTATCTGTGTACAAAGCAGATACTGCAAATTTGAATACCATGCTCCTTTTTGGGTTAATTGTAGTTTTCAGTGGACAGAGCAATTTAAGGGCTGTTTGCAGAAGATCCTGCTTTATTACTTTTTGAGTTGCCCCACCCAAGTTTTGTTCTCCCACACATTCAGCCCAGAACACACAAGAACACAGATTTTAATTGAATGTATCCCAGCAATCCTTCCATTCCAAACCCCCAAGAAGGTTAGCATTTTATACTTTAAAAACTGCTAAATGTAAACTCACTACTTCAAACATTTGGCATTAAAAGAATAGCCAAGATTTAATTAGCAAAGTGTCTAGATTAAGACTAAGGTTTTGCACTACAACATACCTAACTGCTTCACCATTTTGAGGTTTATGGAACAATGACTACAGCAAAGGCCAAAAAGCAGAAATTGTCATTAGAACTGCAAACTTCTCGACACCCATGTAATAGTACAACATACAGGCATTTCCAGAAATACCAGAAGTTAAAGCTGGTAATTAGCATTGGGGAATCCCAGCCTGTCTCAGCTCTGCTTCTGACATTAAGTACCTTTTTTGGAGAACTGCACAGTCAATTTTCAATGTAAAACAACACTCTACTATTTTATTTTAAGTGAGGGTATTTGGAAACAAATCTTGTCCATTCAACAAGATAGCTTTTTAGAAGAAAACTGGTTTCTGTCAAATTGCAGTATGTGTTTTTCAGATACTCACAGAAAAGGGTCCTAAAGCTTTTCAGTTTTTGCCCACACACTTAAAACAGTGAAAACAATCCAATCCATCAGAGCCTTCACACAATATGCCTTTTCTAGAGTAACCAAGAACATGGTTAAAAGCCAGTCTACCTGAATAAACCACTTATGTACTTACATCATTCTAGGATCAAGAGCTAGATACTTATATATGTGTAGGTGCCTGAAAATGTTGATGAGCACCTTGTCATATTTAAGAAACAAGCAAAACATGTTTAGACAGGCTAAATCTTCACACATATGAAAATCCACTTTTTCACTGTTTAAGGTTCTAGATGCTTTTGAAGTCAGGCCCCAAACTGACTAGTTACTACAGAAAACACTAAAATCTCCAATATTAGAGGCCTAATAAGATATCAATAATATTTTAATAGTAATTTTTCAAAATATTTTTTTCTAAGCAGAAACCATGAAGAACTTCTGTCTTACTGGGCAGAGACATTCATTCTCCACTGTGTGAATAAACTATGGACTGTGTATAAAAAAATTCAGGTCTGAAGTGATAGCTCCTGGTATTACTATGGCAACATTTTCAAGTGTTAGCCTCTAGCAACAATTAAAATGGCCATCCTTTTAGGTAGTCAGCTTTTATGTGTTTAATGGTAGGTTTTGAGTTTGATAATGAGAAGCAAGAGATGAGGAGAGTAGAGAAAATACAGCTTCTCAGACAGAAGAGACTTGCTGCTTTGTCAAGACATGATTGTGGTTTCTGATGTCTACACATTCTTTAAGTGTGCACAACCACTGCTTAGCTTCCAGTCTTGGCATTTGCTCCCACCCAGGCACCCTGTCCACAGATTCCCAGTCTACAGGCATCCTCCTGTGACTACACATCATGCTTTGACAATAGTCATTTGTGACAGAGCGATAAATCCCATTCCTTCTCTCCAAACACACGTGTTCACATGGCAACAGTCACCCCCAGGAAGGATTTCACAGTGATTAAGTGTGTCAAGGACAAAGGATTCTCCAGTTAATGGAGCTGGATTCACAAACTGTAAATCAGGTAAAATACAGGGATACAGCAAAAGCATGAAGTGAGGAGTCTCCCTTCATCTATGAGTCATACTGTCATCTCTCAGCTGTAGACTAAATCAATCCTGCTAAATATTTAAATTAGCAGCCTTATTTACTTGTGTATTCCTGCAACTCCTTTGCTGGCATGCCCACCCTTGTGCTTTCTGCGCCAGTATTCTCAGGGTGTGACCTGACAATGGAACTAAACCAAGCAACAACTGGAGAAAGGGATGTCCTGCAGTTCCTCCTATTTCCACAATTCCTCCCAAGGCTGACCCGACAGTAACATACAGCAGAGTGTTACTCATCTGACACTCACCCCACAAAGTATTTTTCCATCACTTCTTGTCCTTGACCTAGCTCACTGCAGGGTCAGATACCCTCAAAATGAGAAGAGCAGACGTGGAAAAAGAGGGAGCAGGGTCATTTCTTTCACAAGCATCAAGACTAGCATCATTTGAGCACCAAAGCAATGCCTTCTGGCAGGGATACCAAGAAATATACTTGAATATCAGCAATTATACTCATTTTTAATTCAGCCACTGCAGGAAAGCCTAGAGAGCTTCAATACATCAGTGAAATTTCCTTTTTGTTCTTCATTCCAGTACAGAGTTTTATATTATGAGCCCGACTGCTGGAGAAGTGTTTGCAATTCCTATTTCTCATGCATGTCTTGAAGACTTACCTCCTACTCATCCCACTCCCTATTTTTTAATGTTAACAATGAGATTACAGACAAGGGTACTCTTCCTTACCCTAAGATATCTTCAGTTCTAAAACACAATACATTAAAGATTTCTTTTAGAGAGCAATGAGAAGAATACTCACTCCAGCCCTTCTGACTTTACCCTCATTCCCAATCCAAGAGAAGTTACCACATCTTATAAATTGAGACAAAATACAACCAACTACTTCCCATTAATAACACATCCTTTTTCTCCCCCTCAAAAACTGTAACTAAGAGCAGCTTCTGGAAACTGAAGAGAATTTTCCTTGCTTATCTTGCACAAAATATAGGACAGCTCCTGTTGGTTGTCTTGAAATATGCCCTTAAGGCTTGGCTTCAAAACAGAGGAAACCAGACTGTCATGGATTTAGACTGTTGTGCTCTTAGAGATGCATATCTAAATTTTAGGTATCTGAAAAATCCTTTGCAGTCAACCTTGTCTCCAGCCAGTAGACAGCAGTAGTATCAAAACAGCAATTACGTTCAGACTGCCCTTGATTTTGGGGAGAGACGTACACAAGTTATCACACAAGTTAGGGCTAGATAAGTGAGGAATAAGTGAACCAGCACAATTTATGACAGTGGCTGAACTCCTACAGCAAGGTCTGGCTTCATCACACGTATCACTTAGCCTTTGCTCTAGAGCAGCAGGCCAGCCAAGCAGCATAAAATTGTGGATGAAGTCATCCTAACACATGGGCACACCTAACTTCCAAGTGTGTTCATGTATTAGCCAGCAGACCGCTCTCATTACCCAAGAGATGCCTATTAAAAGTTTTAGTGGTGTGGGTGAACTCAGAATAGCAATTGCTGCTGCTCATTGCAAAAGGAGCAACTAAGTCTGACCACAGAACTCTAGCAGGTCTAAACTGCAAGGCAAGTTCAGTGAGATGGGACACCAGAGACTTGTGATATTATTTTTATTTGCTGTGATGTGGCACAAGACACTGTGCCACTGGCTGATTCAATCTGGCGACCAGCAAAATCAAATACCGCTTAAGAAGCGAAAAGTGTTTCCCTCTGCACCCAAAATTAAAATACTTCTGGAATATTCTAGATAGTCTAGACAGCAAAGGTTGGTTTACATATTCAGCTTGCTTATAGAGGCAGTCTTTTAAAAAATACCTCTTGCTAAACTGAAGGAGCAAAGCATCCACCAGTGCTGCTGCAAGGACACCAATTCAGCAGCTGCACCAAATGCTAACCCACAGCTCAAAATTCTTTCTGAGCAGTAGCCAGCACATCTGCAGGTTACACCATAACAGCAACTCTACCTTCTTCTGCTACTGACGTGCACTACAGGCTGGCTGAAGGCACGTTACCCTAATGGGGTGCTGTGGGACCATCTTTACATCAAAACACCCACTGAGTGCACTGAGTGCACTGTGTAACTTTACTCCTGAGCACCAGAGCTTCTTAAGACACTCCATTTTCACACCTAAGCATCTTCATCCAACATGGCTGCCTCAGGACCCCATGCAAATCCAGCAATGACAAACAATACATCACCTCTTTCAAAGGGGCACAAAAAAGTAAAGATGAAGAATGAAACACTACATGCTGCACAGATCATGAATATCTGTTACAAATTCCACACAATATCTGGAAAGTCGATTAAACACAAACTCACCTATTTCACAGACTTCTTACTAGTGACACAAAAACCTAGGATGAGTAGTACAAGTAGGACAAGAACAGGACTAGACTACAACAGTTCCACTGCTCCAAGGGAAGTATTGCTTACTATACATGTCAAAGTTTGGATATCCACCAATACTTCTACAACAAGCAAGACTATGCGCAGCCTAATGTCTCTCTAAATGCTGTTCTGGAGATTCTCCTGAGAACCTCCACATTTATGTCTTCCTTCCCCACTGCTCAAACCTCATATCCACCCCTCCTGTCACACTAGAACTGATAAACCACAGCTGCCCTAATTGCTCAGCTGGTTCCTCTATCTTGCTGACAAAGAAACCCTGCCACAGACTGGGGAGACATTAGTTAAGTGCTCAAACACCACACTGATAAGAATGGTATTAGATTTAGACAGAAATATGATTGGGTAGTAAAGTCCTTACGAGGCTTAACCCCAAAGCTGGAACAAAGTTCCAGTCTGGGTACCAGCACAATCTAACAGAAGTTCTGCAGACCCCACAGACATGTATGATTCAGCTATGGGGACCGAGGTAGTAAAACACTGTTAATTTGCATAACAGATAATGGCTCTACAAATAGAAACAGCCTACTCCATACTGTACTCAGCTGTTGCCTTTGTGCTTTCTTCTCTGTAATTCATTAACCTAAAGCTTATCAAGGTGGGAGTGAAGAACTTGTTTCCAGCATGAAAACCAGCAGTCAAACATAGCAGAAGTACTTACGTCACTCTTCCTGAACTTTGCTTTTAAGCTCTTCATGCTGATCACATTCAACCTTCCAAACCTTTGAGGAGCTTTTTATTCTTCTTCAATATCTGAACAAAAAAGAAAGAAAGTAAGATTCCAACTTGATATCATTCAGTTCACTGGCAGGCAAGTCACAATTGAATTTGCATACCCCTATCAGTCTTTGAGGATTTAGCCCTCAAGCTCTAAAAAAGATTAACAGTCCCTTAAGGGAACCTTTCTAACTGTTTCTCTAAACTTAGAAATAAGCCTAAATCTGACCACTGAACAACAGAACAAATGTTCACCAAAACCTAAGCTGTATATCATGTTATATTAACTACATCTCCACATAATAAGATCAGCAACACATTCATACATGAGCAGATTTCTATGACCACTGCCTATTATCACCAGGACAGCCATTTGTAATAATGGATTATGCAAAATGATAATTAAGCATGCAAAGTCATTCATTAAAACGCTACCGTGCTACCGCCATGGATCTGCGCTGGGTAGCAGAAGTATCACCATTATTCTATGCACAAGTACAACCACTAACCAATCTCTAAATTGTACTTCAACCTTGCCGGACACATACTAGGACAGCTCAACACAACACAGACAGAATTGTCTGAACAAGACAGAGGTTATTGCTGGAAGAATTGTTTTGGATTCTTCCCCATAAGGGGGGAATTGTGGGTTTTTAAGAGCCATAGCTGATTGAAACTTGGCAGTGCATTATCACAATCGTGTTCCCCCTTCCTCCCTTCCACATGAAGGAAAGCAGCAGTTGAACAAACATACAAAATTAACCTAATGGACAAGCTGCAAACTCTCACAGAGGAAAGTGGGTGTCTAGAGCAAAGTTTCCTACAGAAAGCTTCAATGATGCCACACGTTGTCAATCCAACATAATGGTGAAAGCACATTAAAGCAGCATGGCAATGTGCTTTTTCCTAGAGCACAGCAGAAAATCATAATGAGAAAGCAACATCTGGATTGACAAATGCATCTAGATAAAAATGTTCCACATTTCTAGTTTTACAGTACAGTTACTGAAATAGTTAGTTGCTTTCATCTACAGGTTTTAGCTGCTATACAAATTCTTTCTGAAGGAACAGTTTAAAGTTAAGGATGTTCAGCTGTATAAACTTCCTCTCTCCACCCTAGGAAAAAAAAGTAGAAAAAGTTTTACAAGTCTCGTCAGATAAATAAATAACTGAAACAGGGACTGAAGCATAAAATCAAATAGGTTGCGCAGGGTCAGTATGTTTCACATCACTCTTCAGAAACAGTAGATTACAGTTTGATAACCAAAGTGAGATTCAGCTATTTCGTAAAAGTACATCTCATTATTAAAGGCAAGTTGCTATGCTCTACATGATAACTCTACCATGAGTTTTAAAAATCCAACTGTTAGTGGAATATATATGCATATGAATGCTTCCACAAAATACAGCCCTAACTACCATTCAGGAATAGCAATCAGTGCTAAGTAAACATGCCATTTAGTTCAACCCCATATTTATCTGAGAGTGATTTAAGACAAACTGAAAACTCAAGTACATTTCTTTAAAAAAAACCCAAACAAACAAAAATCCCATACATTAAATACACATAAACGCATATCCCACAGGCTACACCTTTCCAGTAGGTAGCAGTAGGTAATCTGAATGGGCTAATTCTGCAAGTTGTTAAAAAATCATTAAATTAAATTAAATTACTCTAAGTCTAATTATGCAGTCATTTTCAAGTCATATCAGATCCCTGACTGCATCCAGGTATATGAATAAGGGGTTTCATTTAAAATTCTTGCATTTAATCACAAGGAGAATGGGTTTGTGGTGTTTTGTTTAATTCTTTAGTAGGCAAAAAGAAAAAAGGAAAATAGATTTTGCAGAACCTTTTCACTGCCTGACCTAGGTGAAAATTTCTTAGCTTTTTCCTGGATGGAAAGGAGCATTTGTAAAATAGAATAAAAAATTTAAAAAATAATAACTGAATAATCAAAAAGAAGGAATTATTTCAGATTGCTTTGAGAGAAGCATACCACTTTGTTTCTGCTACACCTACCCAAACTTTTGAGAAAGTTTTTAAATTACAGCTGTCATAACCTGCACTGGAAAGGAGCCTGAACCTCAGCAAGAGCCCCATAATCTTCTAAATTATCCTCCAGTAACATCAAGGATGATGAGAACTGCAAATGCCAGGGTACAGACAAGACAAATTCCATTACTCACCTGGCTTTATTTACATACCACACCAGAAAAAAAACCCCAAATCAAACCAAACAACCCCCAAATTTTATGAAAAAAAAGAACAATGTAAAGAAACTTTAAAGGCATGAAACATACAATATCCCTCAAAACCCAAAACTTAACAGGACTTCATATTTTATAACTTAAATGTACTTTGACTAAAAAAAAGTAAACTGCTTAATTGGACTGGTTAATGAAGTATAAATAAACCCCATGCACAGGGAATTGAAAACAAGAAATCTTTCCTCACATACAGATTGCCAAAGAATTGTCTGCTGTAGGCTGTCTTTTCCCTTCCCACTCCCTCAGCATTTTTGGCTCCTATGGACAAAAGATTTATTATAGCTCCCAAGGAAGACAAAGTGCTCAACTACAAGGCTGTGGGAGAGATGAAAACTCCTTGTAGGTACACAGAGCAGCTGCAAAGCTGGACCCTCTCCTCTGAGGAACCTGTAGGAGAGTCCAATTAACGAGTTTTGCAAGCACTCCTAATACATTACTCTCCCTCTTGTGAGAAAGGAAAAAGCACATTTTATACCCTGAATGTGAAACTCAAATCCTCAGCATAATTAAAAAAGCATGCTCAAGAACACAAAAACAGCATTCCCAAGCTTAGTGTGCTTTTCACATCTGTATTTTTTCCATATGATACAGTTAAACACAAACATTCAGATTACAGTTTGTGCATCATAATGCCCATAATCCTTCCACGGTATAGATAAAAATGCATGAAGTGGTGAGGGCTGTCCTTTCTTGTCACTGTTTAAAGGAGGAAGTCCCCTCTCAAAGGGTGCAATTATTGGAATTGATGCAAAAGGAGGTCAGCATCCTGATTCAGTGGAGCTTTATGACAACTGTTCATTTGCCAGAGGGGGGATAAAGGAAGCGCCATTAAAATTACTCTCCTGTTTTACAAGATAGGAAGTGACTACTAGAAATTCACCAGGGAGCATCAAGACACTTCAAAACAATATTTCTGCAATGAATCACAGGTATTTACAAGAGGCAATCTCTACTAATAGTGGCATTTCTCTGCTTCCAGAACAAATGTGGTAATAAATACTGAGTGCTGTCATTTTATAGCTGCAGCAAGTTAGCAGCAGATAAGTGCTTAACTCCAGGGATTCTCAACAGCTAATGCTGATCATGTGCTTTTAACCATTATCTCCAAAATTAAATATCTAGACCTCTATCTTCCTTTAGCTTAATGTCAAGAAACAGCCCTGAGGAATACAAGCCACAAAAAACATCTTTAGGTAGGTGGTAAACCTATCTAGCTAGAACAAGAGACATTGAAGCGGTGGCAATCTTCGGCCTCAATAATTTTACTGCGACTGTGTTTTAATACACAATACAATATTTAGGTTTAAATGTAGGAAACAGATTAGGATAATCTTCCCCGCTGATTTACAGTGAGATTTGTGCAAACCACAGTAAACAACAATACTGACATTTTCTTTCCCCTTCAATAAATTCCATTAAAATCAGAGCAAGGCCTTTCAAACAATGTTACAGTTAACTCCTTGAGGGGGCCAAAATCCAGCGATGCAACAAGCAAAAGACTGAAGTTTCCCTAAGCAAGACTGGAAGTTTACAGTAAAACCTTATATTACGCACAGTGTTCATGCCAATGAGTCACTCCTCACTGATAAATGCTGAATTCAATTAATTTAGGTCTCAAAAATCTTACACCTCTTTCAGAACACCCTGAGAAGCCTCCATCTCACACAGAGGTCTTTCGCAGTAAAGCATGACTAATGTTTCAACTAATTTCCCCTTCCCCTCCCGAAAACACTCCAAAAAAGGTTTTCAACCTTGAAAGGTTACAGTAAAGATTTACAGACTCTAGGCAAGATCTGGAAACACACGTGGAGGTGTGGGGGAAATGAAAAAAGAGACTGGAGTGTGGAAGAGTTCTGCTGCTATACACTTACATCCTCCTTTGTGTGACTACACCTACTCTCACAGGGAAAATAAGGGGCCCCAGAAGCATCTTCCCCCAAAGCACACCATCATTTACCCTCTGGATGATCACTTTCTAAACCACAAGCCCAGCTCTGACCCAGAAGCACACCCTAGCAGCAGCCAGCACTGCAAAGCCGCCAGAGGCATCCACACTAATGCATCCCTTCTGCTGATCACCTCCAGCATCCAACTTCACAAATGCTTCACATCCCTGAGCTTCCCTGACCTACACAACACCAAGAATGTGCTCCAACCGTGGCCAAAGACACAGTTCTGCCTGGAGGCATTAGCCATTGCTCAGCCTCTCTGGCTGCTCCCACATAAATACAGCAAGCCCACTCTATACTAAAAAACAATCCACCCAACACTCCACCTCCCCTGACTACTTCCTATTTCCATCCAGCTGAGCATATTCTTCCATTTCTCAGGCCAAATCAGAGAAGCATGTATGATGCGACCAAAAGCTACAGGAACATTTCCCCGCTCTTTATCAGCACAACTCAGTTTTTCCATCTTGAATAACCCACCCTGCTATCATAGGAAAAGACAAATGGAACAGAATTTTATAAACTCAGTGTTACCTATAAAGACAAATAATTCTTGGCTTGGTCAATCTACTATTACTTACTAATGAAAACGCACTGAAAAATGCACTGAGAAGCCCAAGCACTACACAAGAGTGGGAGTGATTTATATACAGTTAATCCCACTCTAAACAGAATCCGACATCAGAGATAGCAAGGGCCTTGGGTAACCTAGTGCATTCCCTCTATCTGCTCACAAATCACTGGCAAGGATGTGCTGAACTGTACAAATTTAAGCATCTGAGTCCAGAAGTTAGAGCGCCATAGCTGACGCAACACTAACAAATCTACAGCTATCGCTCCTCTCTCCAGGACACTTTGTACCAACTCTTTACTCTTACCCTTCCTTTGATATTCAGAATTTGCAAATGTTGAATTTTCTTTTAATGGATTCAGCTGAAGCAGTACCAGCCTCTGATGCCATACAGACAATATAAACCCAGGCAAACCTGGACAGTCTGGGGGTACATGCAGTTTGCTTACACAGTGCATTCAAATGCAGCTCTAGACAGCCAGAAGAAAGCTAGCACCAACAAGGCCTTACACACAATGAACAGGAGCAGGTTGTAGAAAATTCAAAATGTGACATTGCCCTGTTTATTTACTTGCCATACTACACAGGACTCTGGGCAAAATTCTAACTTAAATTAAGTCCAGGTAAATTTGTTGTTCACCCCTTACACACAATTTTATTCCAGACCCACTCTCATTCTTTTGTCTGGAAGTGTCTATCAACATCCAGGCACAAAAAAAAAGACAAGACTTGTTGCATGAACTGGGATATACTCATGCTCCTTCTCTGCCTTCAATTTTCCTGTCTCTAAAACAAAAGCACACATACACCCTTGCATGGCCCTTACTTTTGAGACCATCTTCTTTAGTTTGATCATACATAAGATATGGTGTAGTCCTGAAGACTTTCTTACATTCAATATTCAGCTCAACTGAATGAGATTGGAAATAAAGAATCTAGTTGCAATAGCAATAGAGAAAAATGCCTTAGAGTCCCACTTCTGAATTGTCAGTTCTTAAATGAGAAACCTACATGGATAACAATAGCTTATACTTGTTCATACTTCCTTCCTAGTATTCTGTTATCAACCATTCAACTTGATGTTCTTCAGAATCATCAAACACAACAAACGGTACAGTTGCAACATTAAATCTATGAAGAGCTGCATCCATGATTTTATGGATTAATATTCTGAAACAGCCTAAGGCAGAGCAGTCACCTATTAGGGGTGAAATTAGAAAGACAGGAATATCAAAGCAATTTACCTAAGGCACTTGACAAGCCCCATTCTCATAAACACCTTGGAAGGGCATCCTACTAAAATGTGCTTTTATCTAGAAATACCTTCAGAGACTGCGCTGGTAACACAGCTCCCCTTCTCAGCTACCAAGTCCTTGGGTAAATACTTTAGCTGATGAAAACTGAGCATCTTTTTAACATTGTTCAAAAATTCAGAGCTTCATGTGGTTTCAATCTTCAATAAAAAAGACTAAAAATTCAGATCTTTTCTATTCTTGCTATAAACTAGCAGGACCTCAGCAAGATTAACATCCACATTTGGTAAATGATATTTGTGGAATAGTATCTATGCTGCCATTCAATGACATCTGGACAGGCTAGAAAGCTGGGCAGACAGGAACCTCATGAAGTTAACAAAGGCAAGTGTGGGGTGCTGCAGCTCAGGGACGAGCAGGTTAGGGGTTAGCCTGCTGAAATCCAGCTCTGTCCAGAAGAACCTGGAGTCCTGGTGGACAAGTTATATGTGAGCCAGCAGTATGTCCTTGTGGCCAAGAAGTTCAATTGTATTTTGGGGTGCTTTGGGAATAGTGTAGACAGCACACTGAAGGAGGTTCTTCTGCTCTGCTCTGGTGAGGCCGTATCTGGAGCGCTGTGTCCAATTCCAGGCTCCCTAGCTCAAGAAAGGCAAGGAACTTCTGCAGAGGGTCCAGTGGAGGGACACAGATGGTTAGAGAACTGGAGCTTCTCTCTCACAAGTATAGGCTGAGAAAGATCAGTTTATCTGGTCTGGAGAAGAGATGATTGAGAGGGGATCTTATCAATGCTTACAAATATTTTAAAGATGTGTGTCAAGAGAATGGGGTCAGACACTTTTCAGGCATGCCCGGTGACAGGACAAGGGGCAACAACAGAAGCATAAACAGAAACATGTGAAATTTCACCTGAATATGAGCAAGAACCTGAATATGAGGAAGAACTTCTTTACTTTGAGGGTGACAGCACTGGAACAGGCTGCCCTGAGAGGCTGTGGCATCTCCTTTTCTGGAAATATTCAAAACCTTCCTGATCACGATCTTGTGCAACCTGCTCCAGCTGAACCTGCTTTGGCAGAGGGGTTGGATTAGATGATCACCAGAAGCTCCTTCAAACCTCAACCATTCTGTGATCTTAATGATAATCAAGTGATTTTTTTTTCTGATTATATTCAGTTTTTTGAATTTCATATTCAACAGCAGCAGCACTAGGTGCTGTATCAATATTGAAGAAGAAGATACAATGTTTAAGATATTTCACCTAGCCTTCATAGACTTAGGAATCTTCACATATCCCTTAGAGTTAACATGCTGGTGTCTCAGGCAAGTAGTTGTAAACAAGGTCCTCAGAAGTACTCAAGAGTGAAAACTCTGAAGAGATAATTCAGGGTGTTCCAAAGTGCCTTTGGGAAGTCAGACATCTGCAAGAACTAACAGTAGCTCCCTGCCTCTCAAAAGTTATGAGAAAAGAAATGGAACACGCTCAACTCCTTGAAGTTACAGAGGCACAGGCAGACCAGCACACAAATTCTTTTTATGTTGTAATGACTGAACAAATTTGGCTTTCTCTCTCCTCTACCAACAGATTCATGTGGGAGGGAAAAAAAATAAGACTCATCTTGTTTTACAGTATTTTCAGCACTGGCAATGGCTTCCAGGCAGAAAACCAAAAGAAGACTATGACAGCTTTAGAAAATGTACATAAGTTACTACAGCATTCATCTAAAATGCAAGTTCTGCCTGCAGAGGACTTATCAAGACCTAAAACTCCCCAGGAAAATGTACTAACCATGAGGCTCTCCCTAAGATGGGACCATCTCAAGTTCAGCACACAGGCCACCACCATCACCTCCGGGTGTTACTGCCCATCTTGTTCGAGACCTCAACACAAGGGAAGGATGCATTCTCTCACTGCTGTGTGCTTCCACTCCTGTAGTCCTTGGCAAGTACCTGGACTGTCAGCTAGTCCAAAGTGCCAGGGAGAGCTTCAGCTTCTCCCAGAGTTCAGCAGACTGGCATGTCTCTGGCAGCCGGACAGTGACAAGCTCTGCTCTAACATATTACCAGAATTATACCTGTTTGCATTACTTCCTCTGACCCCGAAAAGCCCATGATCAGATTACTCTAAATATAAGGAGCAGTCAGGATTGACAACTCTGAAAGCAAAGCCCAAACTACCTCCATCACCTGTATGCATCCACAGGCACTTAGCAGCTCCAAAAAATGCTGGCAAGTGGGCAGGCTTCTCAGACATGCAAGAGGTACACACACAGCAGGAGCCACCTGCTCAAATCTATAACTCCAGAAGACGCTATGGATTGCTGTGCTTCTACTCTGGAATCTTTAATACTCTACTATGTCTGCCATTAAGCAAGGCACTAAAGCTTTGAATCTGTTCTAGTTTCCCTTGGTTTTTTTTTCCCTATATTTATTTCAAGCACTATCCCTGTGCAAAAAGAACTAGACCACAATCAACTCCCAAAAGGAAGGTGATTAGGGTATTGTTGCAGCAGGATTTAGAAATTATTACCAACATCTTACACAAAAAACAGCTTTCATGCTTCTCCAATCACTGCTTCTCCCTCAAAAAGGCATGAAGTCATCAGAGAGGGGGAGAAGGAAAACTGAATATACAGAAAGAAAAAAAAAAGGAAGATATGAGGCAAGCAAGTGATGAAATGCTTACATCACTTCATGAGATGAGCAGCCTCCCATCTAGTCTCTTCTTCACTTGATGTTATCCATCTATCTCTTGTTTCAGGGAAATAGAAGGGAGGAGGTAGCATTTCATTGCTTTGCTGGCAGATGCACTCGTGGAAGGGGAAAAGAATAGCAGAGGGCCAATATTTTAGAGGGCCAATATTTTAGAGGAAGGATGGGTGTCTGCTACTGCTCAGTGACTTATTGGCACTGAGCTTGGCTTCAAATCAAGGGAACCCTGAGCTCATACAATGTGTTGTTCTACTCAAAACGCTCTTTCACTCTGGTTCATATGGCTGTTATGCAATTCTTCTATTAGTAAATAAAATCTCATTGACAGCTCTCCATGAGTGTCCCAAGACAAGAGCCAAGCAGGTCATTGACAGATATTTACAAATTCAGTTACTCCTAGTTAATCCTGGACACCAGAAAACCTTTCTAACATGATGTATGTGTAATTTTTGGCATTTGATCTATTTATTTTTTTTAATGACACAACTAATCTGCAACCTGCTAGGGTAGAGGAGAAGAAAAGAAAAAGGAAAAAAGAGACTTCAGCTTCTACGAAAGTAGCAGTAGACTAAGTGTTTTATATCAGTGCTGTAGTAAGCACATTCATACTTATTATAGAAGTAAACGGGAGAATTCGTTAGAGATCCTGCAACGCTGTTAAAGCGTACTCTTTTCACAAGGGGAAAGTTAAGAATGTCACAAGTGGCAAGAGCAGACTGCAGAAGGCTTGCGCTGCCAAACGCTGTGCAAGAGGAAGATAAATCTTCCGCATGCCCTGTGAGAAGTTAGAAGCACAGGTTCCCGATTAAACTCGATGCTATTCCTAAAGCAGACTACTTAACCGTTTTTTTTTTTTAACAGCAACAGAAATTCTGTATCTTTTAAGCCTGCGCTGCCATAGGAAGGCGCAGCCCCCTGCGCGCCCGCGGGGTACGGGGATCCGTGGCCGGCAGCGGGGACCGGCGGAGCCCGGCAGGACCCTGCCCTCCATGGGCTCCCGGGGAGAGTACCGGGACAGCCGGGACCACCCTTCTGGTCGGAGGACTCTCAGGGTTCCTCCGGGGAGGACTTCATCCCCATCAGGGTGCCCCGGGACCGACACAGCCGCTGCCGGGGCTCTGCCGGGGCTCTACCAGGAGCCCCGACCCCCGACCCCGGGGCGGCTCCGCTCGGGCGGGCAGGGCGCGGGGCAGCGAACCGGCCGTGCCATCCCTCACCCCCGCGGGCAGCTGTCACTGCCCGCCACGTCTCTTGAGAAGAAAACAAAACAAAACAAAACGCAGCAAACGAAACATAAACTACGGACTAAATGAAAATAAACAGTCAAGCGGCGGCGACTCACGGGCTGCGTCCCCCCCGCTGCTCCCCGCTCCCCCACACCGGGCAAACGGGGCGCTCCGGCAGCGCCCGGCGATGAGAAGGGAGAAGTTCCCTCCCGTTGCGCCCCTCAGAGGTCTCCCCGCCCGGGCTCCGCCGGGGCAGCGCCCGGAGCCCCCCGCGCCGGGCGGCGGAGGCGGGAGCAGGTGGGCGCCGCACACAAAGCCCCATTCACGGCGCCCGCCGCCGCCGCCGAGGGCGAGCGGAGCCGCGCCCGCCGCCCGCGCCGCGCCCTCACCTCATGGAGCGCCCGCGTCCCGCTACGCCGGCGCGGCTGTGCCGGGAGCCGCGCACCGAGCGATCCGCGGCGCTGCCGAAGGGCGGAGCGGCGGCGCCGAGCGCCCCGGGACACTCGGGGGCGGGATGGGGCGGGAGGGCGGCGTGACACGGCGGCCACGTGACGGCGGGGGCTGAGGGCCGCGGGGAGGGGGCTCGGCCCCGCCCCCGCTCGGAGCGGCTGTGAGGGGAAGGGAGGGCGGCGGTGGGGGGGGGACCACCCTGCTGGGTCGGGGCTGGCGTGTGTGTCTGGAGGGGTGCGGGGAGGCGCGGAGTCCCTGAATATGCCGAGTTGGAAGGGCCCCACAAGGATGGATCATCAGAGTCCAGCTCGTGGTCCTGCACCGGACAACGCAGGAGTCGCAGCATATCTGAGAGCATTGTCCAAGCACTTCTTGAGCTCTGTCAGGTTTGGAGCTGTGAGCACTGCCTTGGGGAGCCTGTTCCGGTGCCCGTCCATCCTCTGGGAAAGAACGTTTTTCTGATATCATACCCAAACCTTCCCTGACACAACTTCAGGCTCTTCCCTGAGACCCTGTCACTGTCACCCCAGACAAGAGATCAGTGTCTGCTGCTCCTCTTCCCCTCATGAGGAAGTTGTAACTGCAATGAGGTGTCCCCTCAGTCTCCCCCAGGCTGAAGGTGGGCGCCAGTACACTGCCATCTTTGGATGCCTTAGGATCTCCTTAGGATAAAGATGGGGGCAGGGGGCAGGGGCCAAACCTATGTCAAGTTCTTAAGGAAACAAAAAAGCTTCAGCATATGAGGGAAGTCCCGCCTTTCGGTTCTCCCCAAAGCTTCCCTGTATGTCAAATGCCCCTTTGTAGACCTATAGGTAGAAAGGATTGCTTGAGAGGAAAGAGAAGTGGGCTACTTGTTCAGGATCCAAATTAATGACTGGTGTAGTGTTTGGCTACATAGGAGCTTACAGTGGGAATCACAAGTCAGCTTTATAGCAGTACCAAGGTTCTGATTCACTGGATGTGAGTCTGTTTCCCATATAGGTCAAACCCTTCTCAAACTTGAACCTCTGGAGCACCCTTTCTGGAGTCTTCTGTCAAGCTAATGGCAAACCACCAAACCCACCAAATACTCCGTGATATCTCACTGAAAACACCACCTGCGCAAGACCTTGCACACTTTGTCTATGAGTTAACCTGTTAAGTACGCATTGCCTTCCATCCCACCACAAGAGTCCTGCCAGAACTGCTTCCCATAATGTCCTGCCAGAGCTGCTCTCCATCTACTGGTCCCACTGACCACAGCTGGGCTCCCTGACTGAGAAGTTCTCCTTTAATCTCTGTGATCGCTCTTATCTTCTCTGTTCTCAACAGTATCCACACCTCCTGAAGTGGCAAACAGTACAGGGAGGAAATGAGCACTTCAAAACTTTAGGTGATTATTGTAATAGTGGTGAGTATTGTTATTAAATAAATACACTTGATTATCACCAGAAGTATACTTTGCTCTGCTAATCTGCAGCCCTTACCTTGGTCAATTTGTTCTGCATGTGTTTTATGTCTGAGAACAGCCATCATTGTGCCAGCACTGTTTCTTTTATTTTTTTTTATTAAAAAGACACACCCCAAAATGTTAATCTAATACAGTTAATGATAAGAACTTAATTTGCAGAAAACCAATAAAAACAGAAAAATCAAACTTTCCCTGCAATGCTAGCTCATCAGATACAAAATATGTTCCATTTACTATTGTTATCTTTAATTCCTGTTATTTTTTAAAGCCAAATACATGTGTACAGTATTGTTAGAAAGTCTCTTGCCTACATAGAGCAACACCTGTAAAGGTCTGTGTAGTTATGTGTGACTAACCTGAAAATGCTAGTTAGTCATTGTCTCTTGCATTTGCATAGTTTGACCAAATATGATTTTTATTTCTGTTCTCAATGCCTCTATATGATAAAGATGGAGTTTGGGTATGTTTGCATGGGATGTTCACATGTAAAATGACACATGAATAACTGAGAGTACCTTCTGTCTATAGCATCATAAAACTATCAGTTCTTGAGCAGTGGAAAATACCATATTTACTACTTACCAGGGAAGTATTGTTAATCATACAAGCCGTGGACCAAGATAAAGGCTTTGGGGTGTGTTGTGGGAGCAAGCTTAAATGCATTAAACCAAACTGATCTCAGTATGTACCCACCCTCTAGGTTAATCTCCTTGCGTGGAAGGCTGTCCTTTCATCTCTTCTTTCCTGAGCCCCCTTTTGGGTCCCCTTCCAAGGGCTGGTCATTGCTTTTTATTCGGAGCACTCCTATGTAATTTTGTGGCTGGAGCCTCTGCAGGCAGAGGACAAAGCTGGAAGCCAGATGAGCTCAGGTCTATTCCAGATTTTGCCCTCGTTGTGCTACAGTGCTCTGCCATAGTCAAAGTAGCTTCAGTTCACCTGTGCTTCTACTCTGGGGCAAACACAACTCTTTGAGAATTTCATTAAATGCTCACCATGACATAAATTGTTAGCTAGATGGAGAGGACTAAATCTGTGAAATGAACTACATCCTACACAAGCAGCTTCTCTCAAAAGCTAAATATTAGCATGTTGGCTGTGTGACACCCTTACTATGCCCCTCCAGTCCTTTGTGCAGCAGGCAGGATGTGAGGATGGGGGAGCAAGATATCTTCCTCTGCTCAGTCTCCTGGAAAATGTGAGAGGTTGACTTGGAATTGGCTGCCCACAGCAAGGGTGTAATGAAACCACCTCTGTATTCCTAGCCACTTCTCCAGAAGGGAGAGGCCTGGAAGTGGCTTAAAGATGTCTTTAATCATGTCTTATCACTCTATCTTGATAGCATCTAATTAGCTTACCTTGTCATAGTTAATTTTTTTATGCTGCTCCTGGCTAGTTAATTTTTTCCCCCCTGCTTCTGGCTACTGCCTTTAGTAGAACAAAAAGCACTGGCCACATCTCCACCTAGAAATCATTTGCAAAGGAAATCACACTCCTGAGCTGGCTGATTACTTCCTGCTATCCCTTCAAGCAACCTAAACCTGTTCTATAAGTTCTAAGTGCTGCATTTTCAGTTCTCTTGTTGGACTGGTTCTGGTTTGACTATTTTGAATTGAAATATAGTTTGATTTACTAATCCTGGCTGTTATTTTTCATTGAAATGCGATTTAAAGAAAGTTTAGCTTTAGATTTTAAGACATGATTTTGTTTCCAGACTGTTCTTTGCCTACAGTAAAATACTTTTTATCATTCTTTGTGGCAGATGTCCCACATAAATGCAAGAATCACTGTGGTAACAAGCGAGACAGTTAAAAAGTGTCATTTTTATCTTCTTCCACCAGAGCAATTTCTTTTTTTAATAACTTGTTAGCACAGAAAGGAGGTGATTGATGCCTCTTCACAATATGGTATGTTTAGAAAACTTGGATGGGAAATTTTGCCTTTACTGTTTCCATGCTCATCATATAGCAACAGCAATGAGCCTGAAAGGGTCAACACCAGAGGACAACACTAAAAGTGGAACTGGAAAAAGATCACAACTGGATCTGCTCAAACGAGGCTCTTAAATGAGACAGAATCTTCAGAGAGAGGAAAGCATGCCTAGGGACTTCTTTTACTTTGAACTGAACTTTCAAAGAGTGAAGGAAAAATCCAGGAATGGTTGCAGGGAATTATCTAGATTATTTCAACTTTCTCTTTCAAGATGGATTTCCTTTGCCTCCAACAACCATTCTTCTTTCTCATGGTTTTCACACCCACACTCATCTTTGCACACCTTTCTACAAGGAGCCCCAGTTTATAACTTGACCTCTTCACTGTCCCAGGTGACATATCTTGGAAAGCTCCAGTGAAGTTTTGCCTTTGTGATTCTTCTTGCAATACAGGGTCCTGCTTTGTCATGGCCTCAAGTGGCACTGTGAGGCTGGGCTGCCCTTTAAATCTGAATATTCCTCCTCTGCCATAGGAGCAAGAATCAGGAGCTGAGGGAAGAGGCCAGGCTGTCTGTGTTACTGCTGCTGAACTCTTCAGCGGTTTTGCAGCAGAGATCTGGTGAACCCTGGAGAGCCAGCCCTGAACAGCAGCCTTACCTGAGTGGGACTGAATAGGTGTTCCAGTTAGAAGAGAACAGAAACATAGTTTACTGTTCTTTCCCTGCAAGAGAAAGGACATTATCTGCCTGTGGTTATACTTTTCATCTTAGTTTGTAGCTACTGGAATATACAAAAGGAACTAATGCAATCATTCTTAAGTACAAAGAGTTAAAGATTGCCTTCTTTTTTTTTTCTCTCTCTCTCACATTATTATGGAAATCTGTGCTTGCATGTTAGTGTCTTTAATATGACACTGATTTATGTAGGTTTAACAAGGAGAAAAAAATTTTGGCCTTTTCACCAACGTCCATTGTAAAATAAGTTTATTTTGTATATCTTCCCTGTAGGGACAAACTCAGGTTTGCTTTGCATGAAGTGGTCTTGATGATTTAATGCAGATTTCCCACAAAGCCTCAGAATTACTCCATAACATATTTAATTCTGAAGATATTTTAAAAGTACAAGCCCAAGTGTTTGCTTTTGGAAACAATAAAAGAAAATTACAAACTCCTTACACAAACAGATTGCCTGAAATGGCAGAGCATCTATGCTTTTTTAACTTTAAAAAGGAAAAAGTGTTAATTTCTTCCCATAGAAAAGCTCATCAAGCAGAAACACAACTGACCAAACAGACGTCAAGAGCTCTGGAGGTAAAGAAGAAAGCTTTGTTAAAAGCCTATCCCAGAATCAACAGGGTGTATTTCAGGTCTTAGTAGCATAATTCCTATTTATGTGTAGCATCTACTGCTTTGTCCTTGAGTTAGGACTGCTTCAATCTCTCTTGCACAGGGCCATGGAAATTCTGTGCATATGGGCTCACGTTTTCTCCAGTCTTCTGCAAGCAGGAGGAAAATTTTCCTTTCTGCTTGGCCCCACAGATACAGATGGGAACCAGGATTACTTATGAGAAAATCCTCTACCCAGACCCTGCACCTAGAGGTTTCCCTGAAAGCTTTAGGGCTGAGATTTCTCAAAAGCCAGATAGGAACACCTGTGTGAAGCCACCAGACTACCACAGACAGGGAGAGCATGCCTTGAGCAGAGCTGACTTCCCCCCCTCCACAAATATAAAGGGCCCTCTGAAGGCGCATCACATAAAGTCCTGAAAGGCCAGTTGCCCAAGACCAACCATGAAGAAGATTATACTAATCTGAGGATCACTAAAGAGCAAAATTCCTAGTATTTAATTACACTGTTGAGCACCTTGATTATGTTGTAATAGCACAAAAGTCAAAGCAGTTCCCACAGAAAGAGGTGGCTACATGCCGTATACACTCCACACAGGAGTGCAGGGAGTTGCTTTGGCTTTAGTCTTGCTCTAAGGTTCCTATTCCAGTCAGAATTTGTAAATCAATTTCCTCTTCCCATTCAAACCTGAAAAAACCACATTCCTGCATATTTTATATGACTATTTGCATTACTGAGAAGCCAAGCACCTTGCAAATGGCATTTCAAACTGCCTATTTTTTGTCTTTGCTCTTCACAGGATTTCTTAATGCACTTGGCATCAGTAAGCTGAAACTCTTGTTCTGTCCCAAGCTGTATTCCCATGACAAAATTTCTACTGCTCATTTTGTTGTGGAGGTTCAAAACCCCATATGCATTATATCTTCATTGACATTCTTCCAGGTTTTGGAAAAGAAATTTCCTTACAGTTTCAGAGAAACTGAATCTCACTTTGTCAGTCATCTGTTTTGTTTTTTAAAATGCTTTTCTGGTGCAGAGGGTTTCAGACCATATTAAGACTTGTATACAAAGAAAAAGAGAAAAGAAAATCCCAGGATTCTTTCTACTGTATCATGAAAATCAAACTTTGGGTCTCATTCATATTTGCATGCAAAGGCCTCTGTCTCTGCTGGGGTTGGTGTAAATGAGTGTCAGACATTCCTTTTTATTTCTCAGATGGCTACAGCATTTATCCTGGATCACAAGAGAAAATATCAAAGGGTTGGAAAGTGGGATGGGGTCCAAGTTTAAGGCTGCAGTTTAGTGTGGAGACATTGGGATTTCTGCACTTTGCACAAGGACAGATATAAATCTTAGGTAATCCTGCTCCAGCAGAGAGGCTTTTCTTAAGGACCTCTACAAATGAAGCATCTAATTACCACCAAATAAATAGCAAATAAAGGAACAAGAGTAAGTCTTTCTTTTTGGTGTAGCAGTTCTTAAAGATTGTGACAAACCAGAACATCGCAGAGGAATGCAGTTGTACTTAGAAGTTTATAAATATGGACCTGAGGACAGAGTTTCATGAAGTGATGAGGTCTGGCTTTGGCATTATCAAAGTTTAAAAATGACAAAGCCACATTATCCAGAGTATAAGTTCACTCTACTCCACAAAAGTCATTCAATCATTTCTGGAAAATATTTCTTTAAAGTGATTTTTCTGTCTAGTGGAATTTTTCTCACATGAAATATCATGTATCTCTACAATGCATTGCTGAAATGTCCTCTATTCTCACAGTTATACACTCTGTGCTTAATCTTTTGCTTGAATAGTCAGTCTCAGGCACTTCACTGCCTTATGCCAAAGTAGCTTCAGTTCATCTGTTTAGCAGGCTCCTCTGGCCCTGAGTGAAGAAATAACTTGCCTGCCATGGAATGATGCACAGGATCACACCGTCCTCTGTGAGGGTTGTGTTCAATGGTCAGTGGTCACCGGCCAGCTGATCACCCCTTCTCCTTCCTACACACTTGCCCATCTTTCATGACCAGTCAGAGATTCAAGGGTCTGTGACTGAGTCTAGGCCAAATATTATCCTTCTCTCCCAGTCAGAGAAACACAAACCCACCTGCTGCTTTCCAGTTACACCAAACATACCACAAGCCTTTATTTTCTAGGAACTACTAGGTCCCTTGTGCACAGCAGTGTAATCACCCTGTGGTAGATGTGCTGATCTGATGCCAGGTTAGATGTGCTCAGATTTAACACAGATCCTGTTTGTGCTGAGAGATGCCTAGCTGTGCCCAAATCCAGCAATAATTACCTTGAAACCATGGGCTATTATAACTGATGGTGTGCAGACTTCCTAGAAGGTAAGGCTCTTATATTCAACTCCTAACTGGGATCAGCAAAATCTTCACGTGTCTTACTGTTGTACTGTACTGTTGTCTTTCAATAAAAAAAATGTACAGATTTCAATTTGCTCCTACCAGTTCTTTGTGAGGAAAGAACATTTTTCTGAGTTTGAACTGCTGCCCAAGAAATGAGAAAAAAAAAGCTTTTTTTCCTTTTTCAAGAGTGCCACTAATGCAGAGATCTGATTTTACAAAAGGTTCTGGTGGTACTGACCTCTTTGGAAATACAGAGCCTGACTCTGGAACCTGTTAACTTTTGCCCTGGGCATCAAAGTCTGTTCTTGCTGATTGTGACAGTGAGAGCCCAGCTGACAATGTGGCGCTGCTTTCAATTCCTTTCAATCCCTTCAATTTCAGGATTAATAAGAATCATTAAATACAGCCATTTGGAACATTTGTTTCTAATCAGCTGCCCTACTTCTGATGCCTTGAAAGTAAGAATACGATTACCGAGAGATATGGATACAGTTTATGGATCACTTTTTAAGTACATTTAAAGGAAAAAGACCAGAAACCATAGCCTCAGGTTGAAATTATTACTGGAAGGAATGGAACCATTTACAATAAAATGTAATAATAAAGCACAAAAATAATTAAGAAAGAATTGCTTACTTGGGTACTTGCTTGTCATTTTATTTTACTCTGCAATTTGAAAACACATCTTTGCAAATAAACAGTGCATACATATTAGCAGTAAGAATGTTGTCAATTGCATTTTAAGTAACTGAGTAACAAAATTATAGCTGCAATATGATGCAGAAGAGTAGAGACAGATGGGTACAGTACATTTTTTTTTCTATGAACATTAGATGGTGGTTGTTGGAATGAAAAAAAAACCTGAGCACATTAATTTTTTTGCCTTTTCTCAGTATTTGCTTCTGCAATCATATGCAAAACCAAGAGTTTTTTCTTTAGAAAATTCAAAGAAAGGAAGAATTTTGAGAATATTTGTGCACACGAAAGCTTACAAAATGGTTCTTAAACCATCATTTTCTGTCATTTTATTTTAAAAGAAGTGTAGGTCACCTTCCCCCTTTTATCAAATGAGCCTCCCAAACTCCACAACCTAATTTTCTTCAGGCAGCTATCCCTGAGGAACCATATTTAAACCAGATCACTAAATGGTATACTAAAGTTATTACTTGCAAATATTTTAAATGAAGATGCTAAAATCTCCATATTTGGATATATTTGTATTTTCTGTCATTAGTTGATCTCATACTTGATCTCTTCCCAGAGCTGATTTCCTGCTGGGCTTAGCCTCTGCTATTCTTCCTTTTGGATCAAGTTTCATAAACTTCTTTTCTCATTAGATATCCAACAAGTTCCAATTCAGGTCAAAACATCACAATTACATTGAATCACTCTTAAATTCAGCCATGCTGTTTATTCCAGATTCCTGCATCTGATGTTCTAACTCCAGTTTGTATATGAAGTAGTATGCAGAATGAAATTGGAATCACATTCACTATTATTGTATCAGGATGATAAATTGTTCAAAGGCTGCAGTGGGATAGTATCTGGTTGAAATGAGAGGAAAACTAGTGAAGATTCAGTCTCTGGTACCAACTTCATCCTTCAACACAACCAGTGCTTTGAGAGATTTGTCTGAAGTACTGTATTTTCTGGAGAAAGAAAATAGGTCCCTTTGCCCTGAGAGTTTTTATGAATGTAATTCATGGAATGAGAAATTCCCTTTGGAATGGCAGTTTTGCCTTTGAATTTCATGTTCACTTTTATTTCTGCCAGAGCTTTCATGAGGCTTTTGAACTTCCCTTCACCTCTCTATCTCAGCATCACACCTTCCCAAGACTCAGCTCTCAGTTTCAGGAACCTGAGCATCCCGCATGCTGTCCTTCAAAATATGTAAAATCAGACCTTTTCTCCGTCAATGAGGAATGAATATGATACAACGAATAGCAGGGCTCAGTGAGATACACCTTCCCAACTGGGACAATTACTGCCAATGCCTGCTTTAGCAAGACATTTGAGGCTTAGGCCCCCATAGTTTCACTACACCAGCTGGGAGTTTTTTCTTCAGACAACATTTGGCCTTGTCCCCTGAGCAAACTGTCCCCAGTGCAGGTGGTTCAAAGACATCTAAAGAGCAAATTGCTGATTTAGACCACTATACTCTCCTCCTTCCATGCCTCCAAGGAGCGGGAATGTTTCATAGGCATTTGGGATGGAACTTCCTCTGAATCTAATTGATCTCTGCTCTGTGGTGACCAGTGGCAGAGTTTAAGGAAGGGCCTGAAGTTGTGTCAGCGGAGGTTTAGGTTGGATATTAAGAAAAGGTTCTTCACCCAGAAAGTGGTTGGGCACTGAAACAGCTCCCCAGGGCAGTGGTCACAGCACCAGCCTGACAGAGCTCAAGAAGTGTTTGAATGCGCTCAGGCACAGGGCATGACTTTTGGGGTGTCCTGTGCAGGGCCAGGAGTTGGACCTGATGATCCTTGAGGGTCCCTTCCAATTCAGCTGATTGTGTGATTCTGTGATTCATGTGCACCAAAGATGCTCTTCGAGTCAAACTGAAGTGATCTGTAGCCACACCAAACCACAGTGTTTATGCAGACACAGTACAGGCTTCCTGACTTATTCTAAATGTGATTACTTTAACCCAGTTTAGGAACCAGCTAGGGCATTCTCATCATCTTGTACACTCCAGCAAATACCTGTCCAAGTCCTCTCTTTGCACATGAGGAGGAAGGATTGCATGGTACACACGCATGAGAGCTGTATCAAATTAAATTGAATCCATGCCATGCCAGTAGGCATTTAGGTCTCAGTTCAATTCATGATGGAGTGAGATTGTCATCAGTACTAAGCAGAATTTAATCCACAAAGCAGCACAAAATTCTGTATACACCTGCTCTCCAAAGAAGCTTTTACCCATCAGGAATTATTTTGTGCTTCACTAATCCAGCAGGTTAGTGAACAATGTGGTGTTCCTCATGGAAGGTGTAACTGAACTAAGAAAATTTGTTTAAAAAAATTCCTTAATTATGTTGCAATTTTTACCTGACCTCAGTAAGAAATATTATATAATTTATAACTGTTTATGTTTTTGTTTGCTTTGATATTTTTTTGTGGTTTTGGTTTGGTTTGTGTTTGTGTTTTGTATTTTGGTTTGGTTTTTTTTTCCCACTTCTTCCTCTCCTAGATAGTCAGAGAACAGTCTCCTCCTTTCAGCTTACTGTGCATTTGTGATCAGTCTCAGGGTAAGGAGATTAGCACAGAGTTCTGCTTTGTGCATTTCTTGCTGTATATGGAATTGTATTTAACATCAACACTTTTATTTTCTGAGGATACTTATTCATCAATAACTTTGTGAAAAAATTACAAAAAATTACAAAATCTTAATTTAGTGCCAATTTAATCTAACACAATTAATTATCTTCCCATTACAGGTATGATTTGTATTATCTACTACTTTTTATATTCCGTCAAAGTGGATCCAATTACATTTTCACTGCTTTTCCTGCCTTGGCGTAAATAAGAACCTATCCATGTGCTCCATTCTTTCCTTTAGCTAATATTTCATAGGTGTCTGGTTGAGGAGCCAGCTCAAAATGGAGCTCTGCTTCCATTTACATGGTTACAGCTCCCAGTAACAGTAAAGGCTGGATCCTTAGGTATTATCTCATTATTAAAACTAATTATGGCAGTGCTAATGAAAGCTGAGTAAGCACTGAATCCTAAGTTCCTGATTGTATCCTCCACCAGCATTCCAGCCATACCAGTATAGATGGCAGATTTGAAAGCTTCTTTTCATTCTTTGTGGGTTTTTAATTCTCTTTACTTGCCAACTTGGAATCTGTGGTCTTCAAAACAAAATAAGTGGAAACCCTAATAATCCACAATCTTGACGTACCATTAACACAGAGCTACTTATCTGATTATGTACTTGTTCTTTGGGTTAGGTTGCATCACCAAAGACCAGCTCAAAACTAGCTAAGCACACAGCTAAGCCAGCCACATCTTTGCACAGAAATGTTGTAATACTTTTTAGCTAAAGCAAATTATCTTTATAAATTATACTGTCAGTAAGAATTCTTTTTACTGCAAATCCCATCAACTAATAATTGTTAGAGTATTTAGTCTGGAACTGCAGAAGAGGCTCATTGTTACTTTCTGTTTCTTGAAATTCTCAAAGGACAGACATTCATTTAGAGAGTTAGAATGAAAAAAACAGATGGCCAGAACTGATATTGATACTAAAATCAGTTAAGGACCAGTCCTGCAAACACTTACTTGGGTAGTTTCTTCTCAAGAAAATAGTTATACTAAAATAGAACTGATTATAAATATAAGAATGTGATGCATAAATGACTGAAAAATACCTAAAACCTGTGGTGGTGTGTGTATTATGTCTAGTCAAAAGCACTCCAACACATAGTCACACTCTTCAATCTTTTTATTTCATATAAATGCACCATTCTAAGGTTTTCCTCTCCCTGCTGCAAAAGTGATTTGAAGATGTGCTTAAGAGACTGAGTGCTTCTCATCATATCTCCAAGTAGTGGCATGTTGAGACTTTATAGATAGCTAATCAATAGGACCAATTTATGTTTGATTTAAATTTTCATCCACAGGAACACGTCCTATGATTCTGTTGCTCTGAGTTTAAATCCATAGCAAAAGAATATAAGAAGAACATTCAGTGTTTCTGTTGGATATATAGGCTGCGCACGTTAAACTGGAATTTTGGTGTGTAAGATTCTTTCATAGTCTATTTCCTCAGGGCTATAAATCAGGAATGCAGGATATCCTTACTTGTGTCAAGACCAGCCATTAAACATCATTTATGCTGACAGTTCTCTTCAGTGATCAGAGTACGATTTGGGTTTCATAGCTGTGCATCTAAATACATTCAAAGCCCTTCCAGGCTACATGTGTAAATTTTTGAGAGGACCTTGCATTCATCAGGGTTTTTTAAAAAGACTTCTACAGTGACAATAATGGATTCAATAAGTTACTCTAGTTCCTCCTCTCCCCCACCGTTCCCCACACCTTTTGTTTTTCAGTCTGCAGCCCATTTGCTCTCTATTTGTCTGAACTTTTTTCTTTACAACCCCAACTTCATCCCTTTGCCCTCTTCTGTGACCTGTGTTTTCTTTTCCCTGTGGGGTTTGTTCTCTTCTGTTTGCCTCTGTTTCTCCCACTCTTGTTTTGATATTGCCTCTCTCTCCTCCTCCCTTCCCTCTCCTTCCATCCATTGTTTCTTCCCAGAAGCTGTGGCAGAGAGGGCAGCTTTCACAATGAGATTCAGATTTTCTAAGCTGCAGATCATGAACTGACCTTTTTGAAGACTATGTTTTAATTAATACATGTAGAGTTACACCCAAATATGAGTACCTCAACAATGAGAAGCCTTATATTGTAGAGCTGACAATCAGAAATAAAGAAAGCTTATGTCTTTCTGACTAATTTTCCAGATTATCACTCCTCAAAATATATTCCCTTCCCAGAGCATACCACCTTTCTGGAGCACAGATCTCCTCACTTCCCCCATTAATTACCATGAAAAGCAGAAGGGCACTTGAGCAAGCCCTGAAGGTAAAAAGAATGTGGACAAAATATTAAAACTGAGGATAAATTCCCATTTTCTGGTAGGCCAAAGTTTTCGCAATGGAACAGAGCAGTTTCCCCATTAGTACATCATGTAGCTATATCTGTCCTTATGCATACATGGCATTTTAGTTATTTATGCATTTGAGACTCAGTTGCATTCAAAATAAACCTTATCTATAAGGTTCTACCAATGAAAGGAGACCTCTGAATTTCTCTAAATTACAATAATATCTCAGATTGATTTGATGTGGCATTAGAGGAAAGTAGTTGCTGTCCCCTAGGATCCAGCACAAATCCAAAAAGGAATTTTCAAGGCAAACGGATATCCTTCTAGGACATGCATGTGAGTTTCTTGCAAGTTATTGGACTGGGTAAAAGGTTAACTGAGAAAGTTTCTGAAATACAGGCTACACCTGTGGTGAGATTGAATGTTCACAGTGGTCACTTGTAAATATAAAAATACATCCACCTCTTTTTTTTCCCCCTGTAGATCTTTACCTTTTTGTTTATTTATTTGCAAACAGCTGTAGAAGTTCTAGCATTTTTTGCAATAGTAGGAGAATAAAAATATAGTAACATTCTTTCCTTGGTTTGCTTCTTACCTTTGAACAGAATTTACTTGGAAAATCACGAACTTTTTAATAGGAGGAAAAATCGTGTGAGGGAATGTCAACCTGATCATGACAGACTTGTCTTCTATTTATAAACTCTGATGTTTCCAAAGAAAATTTTTAATAGAAACCTCACGTTTATCCTGGTTGCTGATAAAAAGCATTGCAATTTGGGTGCTGTGATTAACTTAGATCTATAAGACACAACTCCTGGTCCTTTCCATAGGCTGAGATCTGCTTCCAACAGCCCATCTTCTGCCTCTGAGGAGTAACAGTCTGGGAGAGACAAATACTTGATATCTGTGGCTAGGTCCAAGTGTTTCTATAAATGTTTTTAAAAGCAATAATAAAAATGTGCAAGTGACACAGATGACAGTGGATGAACCTCTCTAATTGCATCACTCAAATGTAGTTTCTTTTTCAAAGTCAACAAAAAAAGAAGTTACTTAGGAATTTAGGTCTAGACTGGGATTTCCTATAGTCTTCATCCTGGGTAGATAAGCAGAATGGATATGATACTAGCTAGAGACTGCATCAGAAAATTCTACTGCACAGCTTCAAGTAAAAGATCCCTCTGTGGCTGTTACAAGTTTTTGCAGACTGCTGGTAGCCTGGGAGGAGGAGAAGGGGTTGGGAGAGCACGTTTGGAAAATCTTAAGCTAATGATAACCCTGATCTGGATCAGCTATAAAAACACAAAAGTCATTTTCCAGCAAAACTTCCATGCTGGAATGAAAAACTGTTCTGACTTTGAAAAGCAGGAAGGATTTTACCTAAATAACTTCCAGATATAATTAGGTATTTTCCTATACTTTCCAATACTTTTCTATAATACAAAAATGTGTAGAGTATGGCCTCCCAAGGAGTTCTGTCAGCTGGGAAAGCTGCGAGCTCACATCCCAGCAGAGAGTACATCAGGGACTCTTTATGCTGGCCTTGCCACAAGGAAAGTAGGAAGATCTGTAACTCTGCCCTAAAAATTGAGCTGTGTGTGCATTTTTGAGCTTGGGGTATATTTGGTTTGTGTAGACAACACCATCAACTTGATCACCAGACTCCCTTAGTCTGGCAGGAGTACAGAGGGATGGCCTGAGCAGCCAGGGATTGGGTTAGGGAAACCAAAGCCCTGATAGAATTAAGTCTTGCTAGGGTTATCAAGCGCAACAAGAGAAGCCTCTACAGGTACATCCATGATGAAGACTAGGGAAAATGTGAGGCCTCTCCAGAAGGAAACAGGAGACCTGGTTATCCAAGATATGGAGAAGGCTGAGATATTCATGACTTTTTTTGCCTCAATCTTAACCAGCAAGTGCTCCAGCCACACTGTCTGAGTCACAAGGCAAAAGCAGGGATTGGGAGAATGAAGAGCCATCTGCTGTAGCACAAGATTAAGTTCTTGAGCACATCTAAGGAATGTGAAGGTGCACATGTACATGGGGCCTGCTGACATGCATCTGTTGGTCCTGAGGGAACTGTCAGATGAAGTGACTAAGTCACTGTCCATTATTTTTGGGAAGTTGTGACAATGCTGTGAAATTCTCACTTCCTGGAAAAAAGGAAAGGTAACCCACATTTTTTAAAAGTAAAAAAAGTAAGGAAGTAAGGGAGAACCAGGGAACTAAACATTGGTCATTCTCATCTTGGTTCTTGGCAAGATGATGGAGCAGATCCTCCTGGAAATTATGTTAAGTCACATGGAAAATAAAGAGGTGATTGGCAACAGCCAACATAATTTCATTAAGGGCAGATGTAGGAAGAAGGACTTGGGGCTGTTGGTTGACAAGGAGCTCAGCATGACACAGCAACATGTGCACTCACAGCCCAGAAAACCAGTTTCATCCTGGGCTGCATCCAGAGCCCCGTGGGCAGCAGGGGAGGGAGGGGATTCTGCCCCTCTGCTCTGCTCTGCTCTGCTGAGACCCACCTGGAGCACTGCATCCAGCAGAGGGACAACAGAGAGTGAATCCTGAGAAGTGCCACAAAGGTGATCAGAGGGCTGGAGCACCTCTCATGTGAAGATGGCCTAAGATGGGGTTGTTTAGCCTTGAGAAGAGGAGTCTCTGGGCAAGCCTTGTAGCACCTTCCAGTACCTATAAGGCATTTGCAAGAAATCTGGACAGGGACTTTTCACAAGTCTTCTCAACCTGGTCTAGTGAAAGGCATCCCTGCCCATGGCAGTGGGGTTGGAATGAGATGATCTTTAACGTCCCTTCCAACCCAAACCATTATGAGATTCTATGACAATATGTGTCCAGAACTGACAAATGGAAAGGAGAAAACATATTTTAAAGATTAAATAAAATAGGCATCTCTATTGAACCTAGTGGCAGAAAAAGAGAAACTATCATGACACAAAAGAAGAAAAATAAGAAAAAGTTATCCTGGGTTTTGTGTGTGTCAATGCACATCTCTGTCACCAGCCATCAAGCAATTCTCACAGGCTGGCTTTAGGAGCTCATCTATGAGTGCTTTGCAAGAGACTGAAGATAAGTTAGTAGCATATCCTCATTGTGCCTATTAGTTTTTAAATTCCTTTCTTGATATTCTGGAAAAGTGACTTAGCAAATCCTCTCTGTCTATTGAATGCATTCCGAGTCGGCATAGAGAGAAAGTCCTGATGCATTGAAATCAATCTGCCTGGGATACTCCTCGCACATACAGGGCAGTAAATCCTTATCTGGTTCCAGGGAACTGCTGTGAAGGCCTGCTGTTAGAGTCCTTACAAGCTCTGCTCTCCTCTTATTTTGAGGAAAGTAAAGGGCAATGACACCAGGAGTTTGCATCTCCTACCCAGCCAGTGAGGAGGTGGGTGAAAAGGGTGTTCCCAGTCTGCAGTTTCTACAAAAATCAGATATTTGCATGTCTAATTAGAGGAGGGAACAGCTGACCTCCAGCAGAAGACCTTGGCCTTTGTCAGTCCCTTTGTCCTTTTCCTATAGCCCCTGGGGCTGTGAATCTTGTTATGCCTGCCCAGATGGTGATCAATAATGTATTGGCCTTACATTGATTCGGTTCAGCCTCGACATGGAGAGCAGCAGCATCAACAGAGGAGAAGGCTGCTTTGGGAGCAGAATCACTGCTTTCAGCCCATCACCCTCAGCAGGGAAACACACATGTTTTTTGAGTTATGAAAGCCTAGACTCTGCTGCTAGTGGGTATTTGAAAGCTGTGTATCTTGATACTTGGGAGGAAAACCAGAAAGAAGCCAGATGACACATCACATCTTTTACTAGCTTAAAATTGAGAGTGCTTGACTTGTGAAAATCATACCGTTTCTGCATCACCTTTATTTTGGACAGACAGGAAAATGCAACCCATAAACAGTGTGCTAGGAAACTCCCAAATTCTTAAGTCAATAGACAAGTTAGCCTCGAGCAATATCAGGTTAATCCACCCGAATAAAATAGAAATTGAAGGCACAAATCTTGACAGCATTTTCAAAGGGAAATGTAGCTGCCAGCCATCTAATTATGTTTACATGTTTCCCTGCCCAAAATGCAAGTCATGGTACACTGGTGAAACAGGAAACTTACACATTCCGCAGGGTCCAGACATCACAAAAACAACCAGGAAAAGTTCACACGGCAGGTCAGCTCGTCCTGCATTGCTCCAGCCAGGCACGATGGGTTTGTAACTGGGAACCCCACTGAGAGTGCAGCCCTGCAGGACTGCAGACATGCCAGAAAGGATGCCTGCACACTGGTTAGGGCTGTGTGGTACGCAAGTGAGCTGCTGTTGAAAACCACTAGCTGTCTGACATGAATGTGCTCACTATTAACCAGGAATATTGCAGTTAGACAATCCTGTTCAAGCTGATTTTCAGTTGTCATATCTCCTTTATTAGACATCCAGTGCATTCTTGGTTCCTCCCATTTCCTTGACACGACAGTGTTTAAAATTAAACAACTCAGCCTAAATTCCTAGCATGACGAATACAAATTCTTCCCAGTAAAAAAAAAAAACCAACAAACCAACTTGTTTTCCAGGAATGACCACAAGCTCATGTAGCCTTCATCCTTCATTATTCTAAGTAAATTCATCAAATAGGGTGTTTAAATTAGAGAGGAGTCAGAATTAGAAAACTAGATCTAGAAAACTAGAAAACTAAATGCTTAATCTGGATATACAGAAAATGGAAAGGCATTCAGTTTCAAATCTGACACCAATTCAAAGTTAAAACATCTGACACCAATTTGTCACTACAAAATTATGGCATCAGGTAACTCCTTTTTGGGGCATTGGATATGAGATAAAATTAATATAAAATAATTATATTTTTTTTTTTTAATGTGGGTGCTCAAAATATTTTGAACATTCAGGCATTTTAGAAAGGCTTACACCTGAGGTCACTTATCCTGTTTAAATATTTCTCCCTCCATAGAACTGTTAAATGGCAGCCAAGACCTACTCAAAACTATTTGTTTGACAGATAACTAATGGATTTAATAACAGAAAAATGGTGATTTTGTATATATTAACTCATCTGGCACACTTCAAAGTATTTGTAAGTGCGATTCAATGTGTGCAATTCTATGCTTCTGCTTTACTCCTGTGCCAGCAACACAATCCATATAATCCATATAATCACTCAGAGAGATCCACTGAGTTTTCACACTTCAATATGTACCAAGTAAATCCTGTAAATAAGCATGTAATTTTTCCTGCACTTTGGTACCACAAGTAGATATATCCTGAGCCTCCAGACTGCAATCCAGAGGGCACCCTGAGAAAAACAAGACACCTACCATTTTGTGTAAAATGTTCCTTTAGCATCAGGAAAGCAGGCTGAGGTGAAGGTAAATGTCCCTCTGCAGAACTTGCTGGTCCAACAGTACCATGACAATAAAGCATGGGCAAAGACAAAATTTGGTTACAAGGAAATTATGCTGGTATAAATGGCAACAAAACTCAAGCCCAGTGTGAAGTCCGTCCTAAACCAGCTTCAGCACATTTAGTATTGATAATGCCATCCATTGCATTTCCAATTAACATCTAGTCCATACAAATCTGCTAAAATCTTTCAGCACAGCAGTCTATACTTGCATCCAGCTGCCCTTAAAATAGCACTACACCAAGGCTTTTGCTGAAACACACTTGCTGTTTACTGGCCTCTCTCTGCTAATGGCTGTGCTTTTTATATGAACCCAAAACACACGTTTTTCATTTCCTTAGAATAGTAAGAAATCTTTTTACAGAAACTGCTGCCTAAGCAAATTACAACTCTATAATATTTCCATTAAGAGATCTTATTTTCCCAACGTTTGGGCTTTTGGTGGTGTGTTACGAAGTCCAGAAACATGGAGTGAAAATTGTTCTTGCAACCACAGAACCATTTTAGATTTTCCTGGTGAGGCCCATGTCCAGGTCATTTAAACTTAAGCTTGGTTTATGCTTCCTTTTTCCTTTTGTAAGTCATAGGGATTTAGAAGAAAGACAGATTTCTTTATGAAGATTGCTGTCTGAAGGAGAACAGAGTAACTTTCACAGGACTTATGTTATACTTCACCTTACTTAGGAGAAATGGGCATATCTGGATGGTAGCTGCATCGGCAGGACACAAATATCTCAGCCTAGGGATCCTTGGTGGCCTGCCAGCATGGGTTAAAGCCATCAGTGGCTCCTGAGGACCTGGTGGAATAGGGTAAGCAAAGAGAGACATAAACCCTTACTTGCTGAAGTGATTAATCTCCCTTTTGCTCCACACAAAGCTGCTTCTCTTGGGAACAAAAGAGCTCTGTTGTGTCCAACCTAGTGGAGCACAGTGTCCAAAGCTGAAAGCCTTCTACAGTAAAACCTGTATTACAGACTCAAATGCATGGCCTGAGAGCTTGATTTACACATACATGTGGGAGGTTGTTGGCTTTTTTACAGATGCGTTGTAGATCTAAGCCAAACTGAACTTCACATTTACTAGTCAGGTTTTCAGCCACTTCAGGTGTAGTTTCACATTACATCACATTGTATTACATAATCATGTAATCACAAAACAGCTTTTGCAGGTGTTGCAGTTGTGTGCCTGTGTCCTAGCAACTTTGCAGACTGCCTGGTCGTGTGCCCACAGGCTGATAAGAACCAGCTTCCAATGTATATGGCCTCTGACAGAGTATGTCTGTGTATACAATGTCTTGCTTTTCTTTAACTTCTTTTCCATGTTGTCTGCTTCCCATTTCATTTGGCCTGAAGGAGACAAGGGTGGGTCCTTGTATTTTATGAAGCTAAACAGATGTCACAGTACAAACACCCAAGATGGGGAGGGTACACAGCACTTTATTTACATTAGTTATCGGAAACAAAAACAAAAAAAAAAGAAAAGCCACCAAGTCCCACTTGGAATCCTTCCAGCTGCAGAGGAATGTAAGGATAAAGACAGAGGAAGAGTTTACTCAGGAAGAAACAGGATCTAGCTTTGCATTACAAGGCTGGAAATAAAGTTACAGTAAGTAAACAATACCGAAAATCTCCTTTACTGCTTCACTGGCCAGTCCTGTAACTCTTCTCTGTACTGCAGATGCTGGGACACATGTGCCTGGCATCCCCTAACTCAGCAACCAGGTGACCCAGACTCCTTCTGTCCCCTCAGTTACAGCCCTCTAGCCACACTGGCACTTTCATACCTATGAAAAACCAGCACAATTTAATCATACTCTGATGTTCAAGTGGTCCTGATTGCCATCTTGCCTATCCCTCCATTAGAAAGGCCAAGGTCTTAAATTTTTCTCAAACTCTTCCTTCTTCGGGCAGCATAACATACATGGGAAAATCCTTCTCAGCTCTGCTGTGTTCTTACCATGCTATGTATTTTCTGCAAAATGCTTATATTTTGTTCAGTGGTTTTGGTTTTTTGCTGGAAATCTCACACCCATAAGGCAGGTCAGGCCACTGGGCACCTCTGCCCCAGCTTGCTGTGAGCTGCAGGACCTCCCTACGTCACAGGTGAAGAGGTCACTGCTAAGAACTTGGGTTCAAGCTGGTTGACTTCATAACCCAGTTAGCACTGGGTCTGGAAGAAAAAAACAGGAAAAGGCTACGTCAGAAGATGTGTGAATAAGCTGGGGGGGAAGGCATCCAGACTAAGGTCTGAATGGGATAATAAATAAAGGTGTAATGACAGACTGGGAAATTCAGGTTCTCAGACCTTGATTCAATTTGACTCTAGTTGTGACAGGAAGGGGGAGGTCTGATCGAGCTGATTAGATTGGGATGGGACAATTCCAAAGGACTGCAAAGGCTTAGGGTGGATGCTATTGGGGACTGGCAAGGTGGCTGTGTGCTGACACTGCAGCAAGGCAGGGATTCATCTCAGGGGCATTCAGAGACAGTGTTTCGGTTGTTAGGAGCTGATGAATTGGGATGTGGTTCAGAGGTGGTGCTGAGCCAGGGGAAGCAAGGAATTCAGCTGTGTTTCTGTCTGAGTCTGCACACACGGTCTGTGAATCCATTCCTGTAACCTTCTCGCTTGCCAGGAGTCAGAAGGGAACTGCTCAGGCAGGCTTCCTATATTGCTTGGTCTCCTGACTGGCAGTGGTTGCCTCTCTATTCACCACCACCTCTCACAAATCAGAGGAAAAGATGGCATTTGGAGGAGAAAGGGGAAAGTGGAAATGCTGTGTGTGCAAGGAACAGGAACTATAACTTAATCATCCGTAAAGATTTTAAAACAGTGTCTTCTTTAGCCGTGCATTCACTCAAGTAAGTTAGACACAACTGCTTGATGTATTCATCTGTGTCCTCCAGCAATGGTTCTTGAAAATGCCTGAATCATGCTGTGACAGCAAACAACCTTTCATTTGGTAGGTGGTAACAGTGATACACAAATCAATCACTTCTGCCTCAGAAACAACTGAAACAACAGAAACTTCTGCCTCATTTTAGATTTGCCTCTTCCAGAGCTGTCTGATATGCCATCTATCCGTCTTCTTTTCCTCCACTCCACTTAGCAGCCTAACTCTCTCCTCAAAATGCTGTTTTCCCTCAGTTTCACTGCTCCATCTTCTCCTGGAGCTTCTCAGATCTCCCTGATTTTCCACTCCTGACTCTTTGTCCACCCCACCATGTTCAGCTGATCTTCACATCATTACACTTTTCCCTGACTACTCACTCACAGATTAACCCCTCCATTTCAGAGCCAAACTCTGTAGATGTTTTACCCGACAGCCACACCTGCCCAACCAGTTTGTACCCATGCTCCTGGTTACGTCAGCCTCACAGCTCCCTGTTACTCATGTTTATGGTGCCACATCTGATATTGCGTGCTGGAGCGGGTCACTACACTAACAGTCTGAGTGGAGAAGGAGGAAAAGGCAGTGCCAATTTGCAATTCTTTTCAGGGCTCCTCTGGCTGCCGCATGGGAATGACATGGGGGTGGCAATGGGAGAGGAGCGAGTGCTGGGAACACTTGAAAACCACAGGCTTAGCTTGGCTTCCTTCAGACAAGCCTGTTCCTTGGGGCATCTGCCTGTGTGGTGCGTGGTGAGCAGGGCAGCCTCGCCCTGCCTGTGCCTGAGGCTGCCTGGCAGCCCTGTGACTGGGTTTGTGTGGCCCAGAGTCCAAACTAACGAGCTCCATTAAAGACAGGTTATGCTGAACCAGCCTCAAAACACCCTCCCCTGTGCTTCATTTCTTCTTCTCACCACTGACAGAGACAGAACCAAATTCCTCTCTCTCTGGCTTTCTTCCTTGCACAGCACACAGCACCACAGGGGCTCCAAATCAACTGTGTCCAGCACATTTTTTCCTTGATTTTGTGCACATTCCTCAGATGTCAGCCTCATGGTCATAATGCAGTTTGTGCATGCTGATGCCCACAGCATGGTACTACCTAGCAGATCCTGTCAGCTGCATTGCTTCTTGTTCTATGGAAAATCTTTAGCATGTCATAAGGAAGAAAATAATGCTATTATATGGGAACAGAGTTGGAAATGTCTGAGATGTACCCAACAAATGAAAATTCAATACTGAAGGAGATCCTTCCAGGTGAACTTTTAGCCTCACCTAAGGAATTTTATAGAAAATTCTATCCATATTATAAAATGTTGTAGACTGGTTTAAATATTTTGTCTGAAGGCATTAACCTTCTGTGAAATTTATTGGCCCTTTCCATAATGTTTCTCAGCTGCATACATTTAATATTCTCATTTTAATGGACGTCATTTTCTAGACTACATTTTTTGTCCAATGGTCTAATAGCAAAATTAAATAGAAATCTTAAAAATATCAACCGATTTGCATGTTGGTGAGAAAAGATTCAGAGCCAAAGAGTAAGAAGTTGCTTTGCTCCAAGGTCTGAAATTCTTTGGCATGCCAACAAAGTTGCCAGCTGGCTGTAAAAGAACAAAAATGAGCAGAGCATCTGCAAGATATTTACAGTAAGGGTAGAGGGAGGAGGGGAGCAGCCCTCAGAGTTTATCAGCGGTATGCAGAGGTCAAAACGTTTATCAAACCAATTTGATGTGAAAAACCCTGATGAGAAAGGGTCTGAGCAAGTCCCAGGATGATGAGTTGCATCTTCCTAAGCTCACTTAGGTTCCCTCGGGAACCGGATGGAGGGGAAGAGAAGGGGTCAGGGGGAGGAGGCTGCAGGAAGCCGAGCCCCGTGGGTGACGGTGTGTGGCAGCGATGTGGCACCGCTGGGCTCTGCCTGTGCACAGCCAAGGCCTTGACTTGGGCTGTCTGGGACGCCTACCCTGTCATCCCCATTCTGCCTGCCCTGAATGGATTGCATTATCCCTGTCTGGAATGCAGAGGACATTTCTTCCAGACAGTAATACACATATATAAACAAAATGAAAATGCAGAGGAAGCAGATGCTGGTCCCGCTCAGTCTCAGATGGCCTCTGGTAACTTCTGTCCCACAGAGGAGGCTGGGGGAGGATAGGAAAATCCCCTCAGCCATCTTCATTCTCCTGGATTATTCCCTGATGGAAAAGCCCAGGCTCCTTTCCACCCCCCAGCTCCCAGTGCTGCTGTTTTGCAGCATGCCCCCACAGCTGTGGTGCCCTGTGCAGACCCTGCTGGCCCTCCAGGCTGGTTGGGCTTTCCTGGAGTGCAACACTGATCATTTCTAGCTTCTCTCTTCAGCCTGGAGCTGCTGGAATTGCAGGGGATTTCCAGGAATAGATTGGTTTCCCAGCTTTTGCTGTCACTGCTGGAGCACAAGGGGCTTTCTGACAGAGAGACTCTTATTTCTGACACTGACTCAGAAAGAGGGCCAAAAGGAGTGGGTGTTTTAGCCTGACTCCAACCCAAGAGGTGAAATGTGAGCTTTAAATCCCCTGGTTTAGATGAATTCAGGTCTTCAGATTTTAAGGGTGTGAAAGTAAGTATGAAGCAAGCTTTGTCTTCCCATTTTTCTCTTTCTCCATCAGTGAAAGTTCTCAAGCTCTCCCCATCAGTGCAAGTGCGCAGCTCCTGATGGCCACTTCTTCCCCAGTACAGGGATAGCAAGGGTTCTCCTGGAGAAGCAACTTTGAATTTCATCACCAGGAGAATTCAGTGCACCCCTTTCTTTGTTGCCTGCCTGGTGACTCTTCTTCCAGCATCTCTGTGATAACCAGTTCAGCCAGGGGTGAAGTGCTCGGGCTGGCAGGGGTGGGTGGGGAGGATCAGTGTGAGAAGCGAAATAAATAGGGCAGGAGATCTTTGTCCTTTTTAATGCCTTTATTAAAAATCAGGTTGGGTGGGAAGAACCGACAGGTCGCGCCCACGCTGCCGCTGCCGCTGCTCCCAGGAGTGGCAGAGAGGAGGAGGAAGAGTGCAGTTTTGTCAGCTGGTCTGCAGGCAGAGCTGGGGGATCCATCCTCACCAGAGCACCAGCAGATTCCCTCTTTCTTGTTTTGGCATTCAAGGTCCTCTTTCTAGCCGACATCTTTTAGGTTAGGGTGAGGGGTAAAAAGGGTCTTAGCGGATGCTGGATTGCGTTCCTCATGTCCAGACAATCACTTCAATTCCTCAATTCCGTGTTGGCTCGTTGTTTTTAGAGGTTTTTCCTGCTAGTTTGGTGAGGGGATTCTTAATTTGCATGCCAATCCCGATGTCCCCTCGTCTTCACTGTCCCGGGTGCCATTCTCCAGGAAGCAGCAGGGTGCTACTGACAAAAAGGGTAATTTGCATCCATCAAAAACAGGTAGTTAACGAAAAACTATTAACAACAGGCGATTACAACAACAAACAATTATAACTCCACCCTGGCAGCAACTAGCCCAACCTGTGAACTCTTTTAAAAAAAATGGGCAACTTTTCTACTCATAACGAGAAGCAGTGATGTTCCTGCAGTTACTGGGCAACACGAGGAGGTGTGCCCACTGCGGAGCTCCGAGGAAGGGTGCTCACTGTGGAGCTCCTCGGAGGTGTGCTCACTGCGGAGCTCCTCGGAGGTGTGCTCACTGCGGAGCTCCTCGGAGGTGTGCTCACTGCGGAGCTCCGAGGAGGGGTGCCCACTGTGGAGCTCCGAGGAAGGGTGTTCACTGTGGAGCTCTGAGGAAGGGTGTTCACTGTGGAGCTCCGAGGAATTGGGCTCACTGCGGAGCTCCGAGGAAGGGTGCTCACTGTGGAGCTCCGAGGAAGGGTGTTCACTGTGGAGCTCCGAGGAAGGGTGCTCACTGCGGAGCTCCGAGGAAGGTGTGCTCACTGCGGAGCTCCGAGGAAGTGTGCTCACTGTGGAGCTCCTTGGAGCCGTGTTCATCCCACCACCATCGGGGGCGAGCTGAGCTGTGAGGCGGTGGCATTGTGCGGCAGCCGTCTCCCACCCGCAGCCATTCCTCGGGGATTAGTCACTGACTTCCCAGAAAACGAGATCCAGTCCTGGGGGTCTGAAACTTTGTTCTCTGGTTTGTGCACCGTGGTTGGGGTGACTGTTCTGAAGCAAACGCAAGCACAGGACTGGTTTAAGCAAGAGCCTTTGGCTTTTTTCCTCCACACCCGCCTGAGGACATTTCTTAGGCACTGGTGGGGGCTGTTCTTAGGCACAGTCTAGACATCAGCCGTGAGCAGTGGCAAATGGTTTCAGGTGTGTGGCTATGGGACCGCCTCGTTCCGCAGGCTGTGCCTGCACTGCTCGCAGCTGCAGTGTACATTTGGAGCTGTTTTCTGGCTGCTCTCGGTGAGGTTATTTAATCTCAAGAGACTAAAACCACAGCAGTGGTAGACTGTATACAATCTGGTTTTCTCCTCGCCCTGGCCCTCTTTCCCCTGACAAGCTGCTCTGCTCTGAGCTCTGACCTGGTCCCCTGCCTTCAGCTGCTGGAAAACATCTATATAAAAACCTGTAGTAAAGTGCTTGAGTTAAGATTGTCAAAACTTGTGCCTGACTTCCTGTAAAAATTACATGAGCTTATTTACTGCATTCTGCTGGTAATTTCAGTGTTGTAAAACTGGAACCAAATAGAAGTTGTGAGGCGGATGTTTTAATTAAAAATCTACCAGCTGCTCTCTGAGTGGCAAGCGTGATTGAGTGACGGATGGAGGAGAGCAAAATAAGATCCTTTGCTGCTCTTCAAATACTCCACACTAAGCTTTTTTGGCACGCACAAGTCACTGCTGCCCACCTCATCCCCCAAGATAATCTGTTTTGAGACAGGAATGACTGTGGAAAGTTTTGGAGAAGACGACATGGCTTGTCTGTGCAAGGTATTGTGAAGCCTTGAGGACTGGTGTTCAGGATGTTTGCAGCCCCTTTTCTCCACCTCTGGTGGAGAGCTTGATGGGGAATTTAGTCTGAGAAGACAGTGACAAATGACCAGTCTGTGGAGAAGGGATTAGGAAGAAGGGGAAAGGAGAGAAAAGAGAAGATAATACCAAAGGAATGTTGTTTTTGGAAGCACATTCTAAAGAGGAAGCAGATCATGTAACAGCCATGGGCAATACCACTTGCATCTTTCATAAAAATAGGGGAAACCAGCACTATGATTCACCTCATAGCATGATACCACCAGTCTTTGGACAAAGAGGCAGTGAGGGTCAGGGCTGGCTGTTCATCTGTGTCTCTTGGACAGTCACAAGCCTTCTGCCCCCCCCCCCCCCCCCCCCCCGGTCATATGATTTACCTAGGAAATGATGAAATATCCCTGTGGCTATCACTCCACAGCACAGCTTACCACATAAGATGGCTTTTTTCCTATATCTCTCTTGAAAACAGGGCATAAACCCACTCTGAGGCTCCATAACACACAGGCAGCCCTGCTCTGCTCCAGCCCTTCCCAGGGAAGAGGAGTGAGTGCTGCCAGCCATGGAGCAGAGGCCAGGCGTGCTCCAGCTCCGAGGGAGCGGCCGCGCAATGAGGTGATGCAGAAAACAGCTGTGTCAGGCCATAATGCCACGGCAGGGTGCATAAAGCTGGTATCAGCATCACTCTGATATTACTGGATTTCATTGCATTTGGAATCACAATTACTGCCCCATTATGTGTTCTTCCTGCAGCTGGGACTCCTTCCCGTGCTCATAACCTACTTAAGCGCCCCTGTTTCAATTTGAGAGAAACCAAACCTCCCCCAAAAGCACTGAGCCCTTCAGAGCCTTCTTTCCATGTCTATTTTCAAACCTATCATTGTATTGTCTTGAACATTGCATGCCCATTAAAAGGAGTGTCAGCTCTGGTCTGCAGCAGGCACAGAGGAGTCATGCAAACCTTTCCGCTTCCTCCAAGGTCAGTGCCTCCTGCTCTGTAACATGGTTCCTTGGGGCACAAAGTGTTGATTCAAAACACAAATTCCATCTGGAAGGGATCTGATAGCTCATTGTCTGGCAGAAGTAATTTCCTTTAGGTAAAATGCCTTTTATTTTTTTTACACTTGGCATGTTTGACTGTTTCCAAAACAACTCTGCATGGAAGTGCTAGCCCAGAGTGTTTTTCTGCTGCTGTGCCTCTGGACTCTCAGTAGGAGACATTCAAGGAGACTGTTCAGATGGGAATATCTCAGCAGAAAGATGAGCAGCTTAGTGGGGTCTGACTCTGCCAAGCCCCTCTTTGCCTCCATGCAGAAAAGCAAAGCCTGTGCCACTTGTCCTCATGGTGTGAGAAAAACACTGTCAAAGGTAAATAGGAAGGCACACCCAGCACTGCTGGAAAGGGAGTTCCAAGAGGTATTAACTCACTCATTTCATAGTTCTGCCATTCCTTTGATAGATCCTGTATTCCTGCTCCATGAGGTTTTTCAGAGAGTTATTTTCTTGGCAAGCCACATACCCCAGGGACAGGAAGGTACAAATAGAACAACCTGGGGAGGACAAGCCCGTCTCCTTCAGATGTGGACTGCTGGGGGACGTTGCATCCCAGTGCAGCTGCAAGAGGAGCAGGAGCTGTGAGGCCATTGCCAAACCATCAAGAAGCCTGGGGCAGGAGGTGGCCCACAGCAGGCTCACCACACTGGGCTCCCCCCACACCACAAAGGGTGGCCTGAATCTCTCCCAGATGTCCACATACCACAGCCTGCTTTTCCTTCCAGGCAACCACAGAAAGATTTATTTGTCTAAAGAAAGGGGAAGCAAGGATTTTAACTCCTCACTACTGCAACTGGCCAGTGGATTGCTCCCTTATGTAGCTATCTACCAGGTGGTCTGAGTCTACAAGTCAGGTAGCCCTGGGATCCTGGGATGCTGTAATTTAACTCTTCTTTAACTCGGGAGTGATGGAGACCTCCCTCATTACAAGAGGTAACACTGTAAATTGCTTCAAGCATTCTAGAAGGGGTTGGTCCCAAGTAACTGTGAGAGATTTCAGCTGAACTGTCTCCCCAGTTTCAATACAGCTGTGCTGAAATATATTTGCTTTGGTTTGTGTCCCAGACACTCCCAAGCAGCAGCTCACCCTTGTTTCTTGAGGTCTTAGTCTATACCCACACAGTGTCCCTTGCAGCATGAGTCACCGGCCTCTTGTTTATGCTGGGGTGTTTCAATCTCCATCACAAGTTCCAGAGAAACTGCCACTGTCCAGTGGCTCTATTCTTCTGCAGCTCTGCCACCTTGGCAGATGTCATGTGGAAAATGCAATCAAAGCAAATACTGACACTGCAGGAAATGTGCTTGGCAATGCAAAGGCATCGCTCCGCTCTCTGCCAGAAGCTCTGCTCTCCATCTCCATCCCACTGCCCCAGTCTTTTCTGGATTCGGATATTTCACCCTCATAATCATCCTGCTCAATACGTTACCCAGCAAAACTGACTTTTCTTGTTTTCAGCAGCTTTTCCCTAAGCTATGCCACAGGCCATTATTTATTATCCTGTAAAACATGCTGAAACTTTGAGCAGCTACATGGCTATATTTCTACTCTGTTGTGGAAATCTTGCACCTCCTCTCTGTCAGGAGAAAAGAGATTTCTTAACACATAGACAGAGGAGTAGAGACTGCAGATTTTACACAAAATGTCTGCAGTAAGAGGCCTGGGTTTGGGCATCTTGTCATTTCCTAGCAGTATTCAGTTGGTTCCTTGTTCAGTAGAAAGTATCCCATGGTGTGTTTGTTTAACTGCAAGAGCAAGTGGTGCTGGGGGACCACAAATGCATTTTACTAATAATACACACTTCCCATTCTGTTAAGTCATTATGGAGCACACATAACTTAGACTGGATTTTCTTCGTGTCCTGCTGCCTAGAGCCCCATTTATCCTCTTCTGGAATTTGTGCTATTGTGCTGAGCTCTGAGAACTCTCTTAGGGCTACATTTCTCTAAATACACAAGAACACTGGATACCATTTTATCAGCAGTGAAAGATGGAAAAACTTCTCTCAAAAAAATTAATTGGGCCAGGAAACCTACAGACCTCTGTGATTACAGGGTGGGATACCACACATTTAATTTTAGCCATCTAAAAGTCATGGCATCTCACCTAAGCTATTTGGCTGGTCTCTCTCTATAATCAGTGAAAGGAGATAAGCCTGTCTGGTCATGACTCATTCCATCTATTTTAGGGTGGGGTGAATCACCCCTTTGCAGCTGCCTTGCTCTATCTGTTGACTACAGAAGGAATAAAAACAAATCCCTTGGACCAGCGATACTTAATCTGAAGTAGCCAGGGTTTCAGCTGAAATCACCCACTCTTGGTAAAACTGAAAAGCACAGTCAAGGAACCCTTTCTGCTCCCTGGAGGTTCTCCTGTGTGGGGAAAGGATTGAATGATACCAAAAATAAAATGATGCATCTTCATCTCATGCTGCTGTGAAGGACTCCACTGTTCCCTTTAGCCTATTACATTTTAACCTCTGCACCTTCCTTGGATGCTAGGGAAGTTTTTCAGCAGTTAAATAGGTTGTTTGAATGCAGCAGTGCCAGCTGTGCTAGCCCGTGTCCTGTGTTCTCCCAGAGCAATGGAGAGGTCTCCACAAGCCACACCGGGGACAGGTGGAAGAGCTAAAGGCCATTTCCTCAGGAACTTCCAGCTCTGGATTGCTGGCTGACTGCAGAGGCAGGAAGAACACCATGTATGATATAATGTATGGAGTAACTATAAATGCAGCTAACACAACAGCTAAGCATCACAGCGCCTTTCCTATGACTTTGACCTAGAGCTGCCTCCGCTCTGTATTCCCTTTTGAGCATGATAGCTCACTTTGATCTCACTGTCCACAGCTGCACACCAGTATATTCACAAGGTAAATACCAGCCCAAGCGAGATGAATCTGGCCCAGCTCCTCACTGTGTTTCTGCTGCTCTCTTGCTCAGTAAGAGCAGCCACGGGCTGAGGCACCTTCCCTAGCCCAGGTGGCCCATATTTGACTCTGGCTGGCTGCAGCTCCAGACAGAAAGCCTGTAAAGGGGCACTGGATGTATGTTGGGGCATCAGCAGATCCCCCAAGGGCATGGGCTTGGTCTGGCCCTTTGGGAATGTCATATGAAGCTGGAGTGGGGTCCAGAAAAGGGAAAAAAAATTCAAGAGAAATGGTTTGGAGGTAGGGAAAAGCAAGTGGTTGTTTTTTTAACACCAGGTAATATCAGTTCATAATTGCTGTCTTTACGTCTTATGGGTGTTTGGGTGGTCTTATTACTTTTGCGCTTCTGTCACTGCCTAAAATTTTTTGAGCAGTGTGTAAATTACAATTAAAAAGTATCCATGCTAGCTTGTCCCAGGGGTTGATTTTGTTACTCAGAAGGCCCTGGTTCCAGGCCAAGGTCTTTTCCTCAGGATGCCAATGCGCTACGTGGCAAGAGCTTCTGTTTCAGAATTTTCCATCCGGGCTTTTGAATCCTAGGCAATTGCCAAGCCGCCTGCCAAGCTGGTTAAGAGCTTGCTCAGGGTAGCAGACCAGAGACTGTTTAGCTAACATTTTCCTACAGTTACATAAGGAGGGTGTAGAATACCACTTAGGGAGGAAAATTTAAGCTTGTGTCTAAATGGCAAAGTGAGTTTCCCCCATCTCACTTGTTGCATCTGAACAGCTCACTGTCACTCGATAGCTCTTTCCATCTTCTGTCCTAGTGCTGTTGCAGAAACTTCTTGTAAAAGCACATTCCCTGGCCAAGAATATTTGCTTATTGAGTATATCATTATCAGTCCTGGCTGATTTGGGGTCCTCTGGTTTGCAGCTTCTTCTTTGACCTTCTTTTCAGTATGTCCAAACTGGCAGCATCCTCTGCACTGGTTCTGCACCATGCTCAGCTCCTCCTCAGGGCCTTCCCCAGGCTGCAGCTGCCCAGTCCCATCTCAGCCAGGCATTGCAAATCCAGATTCTCACCAGCCACTTGTTCTAACATTGCTTTTTAAAGAGCAATGACGTGAACTCTGGGATACCTGGGCAAATTCCAGTTGGATAATCTTAGTTAGAAGAACTTCCTTTAGTAGTGACTGCAGGAAATGTTGTTCTTCCCTCTCCATCCTACCAAAACTGGGTACAATCCCTCTGTTGTCATCTCATCCTTGGCTGAATTTCAATAGGAGGATGTGAATAGGATAAAAATGGCATAACAACAGATTTATTTTAATAAGTCTCCTCAAATAATTAATATAAGGATCAGTCTAGGGGAAAACTGTTAATAACAATTCACATGTAGGTGTTAAGTGTCAACTCGCAAAATCCGCTTTCATGAGTCACCTTAGAGTATCCCAGTGCCTTGATACAAAGAAAAATCTATCTGCAAAAGAGTTGTCATGGAAACATAAAAATAGCTCTGGAAGGGATGTTGAAGGGCCAGCTAGTCTCTTCCCCTCCTACAAGATAAGATCAAATATAATTTAACCATTTCCGACAGATGTTCTCTAACCTATTCTTAGAAACTCCCTCAGCTTCCCAAGGCAACCTGCTCCATTAATTCAATTTTTCTGAAAAGGTTTCTAGACAGCTAATCACTCTTCTTGGCACCCTTACCTCCTCTTGGGTCTACATTTCCAAAGGACATTTGCCCCAGACAGACTCAGGTTGTGCAGGTGAAGCTCCAGTAGTGGCAATTTGAGGTGAATTTTTACTTTCTGCACCTTATTTATTACATATCAATGTAATTTACATTGATGTGTAATAAATACATATTTGCATCAGTATGACACTGCTGGCGTGTGGCAGGACTGTGACTGCCAGAGCTCCCAGAGCACATGTTCCTTCTTCAAAAGAGAGTGAATGGAGTGTAAATACATTGTTCAGTTCTAACAGCATATTACCAAGAGGTCCTTCCCTTCCCACAGCTCTGGAAACCTTTCACAGCAGACTAATTTGGACAGCAGGAACGATGGTGAAATCTAGGTTTGGACTGCAATGTTTGTGGCCAGGACAAACACCACATCCTTACGTGTGGGTTCAGAGTTCAGTGCCTGAAGCCCCAGGTGTGCGTGGAGCCACGGTGTTCCCATGCGCTCAGAGGTGACACCTTCCCTCTGGGAAAGCAGTGTTTGTGCCCCGTGTTTGCCTGTGAGCAGGGCTGCTGGCAAGGTGTGCGTGTGAGATTATTGATTAGGTTGTGCTGGGAAAGTTGAGCCACCCAGAGCCCACAGGCTGTTTTGTTTCCTGCTGGAATGTGCCTGCTGGGGGTGGCACATCTTCTCACGCTGCCCTAACTGGTTTTTCCCTCTTGGTATTATTTGAAGCAAAATTATTTCATAAAATTGGTTGGTCTGGTTTATTTAAACTGTCTTACCACTGAAAAATATGTGTTTTCACTTCATGTGCTTCGTGGGGGGAGAAAAAAGGTGTTTCTTAAAATTTCTCTTTAATTTGTACACTGAAATAATCTAGTTTGGACATTCCATTTGACCTTTCAGGGTCAAATGGTACAATCTCGTTTCTTTATACCTCTGAACTTTTCTGTACTCAGGCTTCTCAGCTGATCTACATCTCCTGTGATATGATTCCTGCAGTATAACTGTCATCTTCATCATGATGGATGATGATGATATTTACAGTTTGATAAGCCTTTATTTAGGACTCCTCTGAATTCAAACTTCTGTCTTTCAAGGAAGATATTTCAAGGTTCAGCCTCTGTGACAGTGAAAAGCTATATTTTTTGCTCCAGGGAAAATTAAATTAAAATATTCTGGTGAAAACGAAGTTTGTGCCCTGAGCAGCTCTGGGTCTGACTGTGAACTTGAGGGGTTTCCATTTGCAGCAGGGCTGGTGGGATGCCCTGCTGTAACGACACCTGCTTTTTATCAAGGGAACCTTCTTAAAGGTGTTGCTTGAAGACATCTCCTGGCGCCCTCATCTCCTCACCCAGGAGGCACAGTCCCTTTGTGGCAGCACCACCCTGCTCCCCTTGCCCTCTGCAGCTGCATTCTCCCTGCAGGCGCCTGCTGGGCTCACAGCTGAGCTGTGGTTAATTGGCCCTGCTGCCCATCAAGTTCAGAGGGCTGCAGCGATCTCAGGTGGCAGAGGGGCAAGAGGCAAGTTTGCTGCCAGCTTTTGTCAGCCACCAGTGAAACAATGAAGCTCCTTGGCCATTGCATGGCCGTGTAACCAGCAATTTCAGCCTGCTTGCTAACAGGTAAATTAAACTCAGCAAGGTCATGTTGTTTTAGTGCTTGGGCAGACATTTGATGTCTGGTGATGCGTAGATGAGTACTGATAAGGTGGAAACATAGATATTGTTTAAGGAAAAGTGTGCCTTGCCAGGAGGAGGAAACCTCCAGCAAGGACAGCTTGCAGTGACCCCAGAGCACCCACTCTCACCACGCCAAAGGGTGCAAAGAGTGGGTGCCACCCACGCAGCCCCCTGGGAATTTGTTGCTCACCTTAAGGCAGGAAAGGACTGCATGCAGGGAGGACTGTGCCTCCAGGACACATCTGCCTGTGCCAGCTACAAGGGCCAGGGCAGAGCCTCCCCTCCCCCTGCTGTTTGATCATGAGTGTGTCTCACACTCTCAAGGACACCATCAAGGCCAGTGGGTAACGTGAACCAGGGACAGTTTTTGCTAGGCCAAGAACATGGGTGGTAAGTGAACAAAAGCTTTTCTGCGCCTTTTGCTCCCAGGACACCAACATTCTCTCCCCGAAGGAAATGAGGATCAATTGGGACTCAAAAGATGCAGCAGCCAGCATCTGAGCTACAATGGGCCACAGAGCCACTGGAGGTGTCTGAAGGATACATGCCACGTCCCCTCCTGCAGCATCTCGCCAGGTGTGCTTTGGAAAAGAACTGGCTCAGCTGTGACCAGAGACTGTTGTGTGTCCATCACACCCAGGCTGAGTCACAGGACTGAATGTCAAGTCAGCAATCACAGGACAAGGGGCTTGTGTCTGTGACCCCATGGAAAGATGGTGAAAGAGCTGGAAAGGTGATCTCTGAGTGGCCAGAGGTTACTCTCGCTGCTTCTGTCAGCATCTGCTTCCCTGTGTCTCCCCGGGGCTGCTGGGTCCTGGCCTGTCTTAGCACCAGTTCTCCGTGCTGGCACTTTTCCATTATATCCCATCTAGTTTCTGCTGGGGAAAAATACAGGAGCAAAAATGGGTTCCCCATTTTAAAACAAATAACAATAATGAGGATAAATGTGATTTACATTCATAGTAAGTACTAACTTTCACATAATTAAGTTACAAATGCCCAGAGAAAGGGGGACAGTATAGTGTGCTCCAGATTAGAGGCAAGATTTCTTAACTAAGCCATATGACTCAATTCCTTGAATACCTACATTTCTACACAGTATAAAAGAAAAATAGGATATCACCTTCCTTCCTACAGCTGGTACAGCCAAGACTTTTGAGACTGTCTGCCTGAAGTTCTGTCCCCAAGCACACTGTTCAGCCATCTGGATAAGCTGTCTGATTTTCAGACATTCTGAGCCTTTTACAATTCCCATGTGATTCTGCAAACAGAAACTCTTGGCCTCTGAGCTATGCTGTTAAATTAAGCAGCACCAGGTCTGGCTGTGATTACCAGAGCTAGAAAAACCTCCATTTGTGTTCCACTGCATGCCAGGCAGAGCTGGCTGGGGTCCCGAGCAGACCTGTGCTAGGTTGCCTTTTCAAGCAAATTTGCACAGCTGTACTCAAAACAACCCCCAAAAATGTGGCCCCACATGTAAAAATACTGTGATAGGACTCTTGTAACTCCAGTATCAATGTAAAGCAGCTCTGAAACTGGTGTAGGTACAAGAACTGGAAGTGGTGAAAGAACCAGTGGTGGAAAATTCTGCCAGGATATGGAAATCTGAGGAATTTGACATGCTCTGAGAAGTGCAACTGAATTTGCTGATGTTTCAGCTCATGAGATGGAAGAAACAGTCCTGCTTCAACACATGTTTCTCGTTTGTATACTAAACTGCTTTCACTTTGATGTTCTTTAATACTCAAACATTTTTCAATTCTGCATTACAACCCAAAATACAAACACTCCCATTTTGTCAAAATGAAATCACAGGCTTGAGACAAGGTTTCTCTTCATAAAATAAATTCAGAAGGTTTGTCCCAGCTTCAAATGAATCAACCAGGAAAATCTTTAAATCTTTCATGGAACAGAACTTTCTTCCTCCAGACATATGTCAGCAGCTGCTGCAGCTGGTGTGTCTGCCTGGATCAAAGGGATCAGGAAGGGCTGGTGAGATGGCGTAGCATTCATCCAGCATGTGATAGTGAGAGCAAGGGTTAGTGCCTGGAATCATGATGTCATCATATAAATTATAGAAAATCATCAGAGTCAAGGGGGACCTTTGTGTCTGTTTCCTGGTTTGGAGAATATTTATTTTGCAAACTGGTTGTGGAAATATTTAAGCACAGGTTACAGAGAGTAAAACCTTTACATTTCAATGGGTGCTTTGAATTAATCAAGGATAAAGAGTTTAAAACTTAGACTGATATTTCTGCAGATCTGCTCTGCTTGCATATAGAGATTTGAATATTTGAACCACTGAATGGGATACTTGGCACGATGGCTTTTATGATACTGTTCTTCTTGTTCTCTGTTTTTTCAAGGAACATTATGCTGCCAAGGTTAATTCAAAGTCGTGAAGAATTTGCCACCTCCCAGGTTGCTTAGCTCAAACAGGGCCAGTGAGTTCATGTGACTTTGAACTCAGGCTGCTCTCCTCCCTCAGCTTTAGCTCTTTAATGGTGTCTTTTTGTTGATTCATTGCCTGTGAGTGCAGAGATAAGCTCTCCTTTTCCTTGTGGCTCAAATCCTTGGTGAGCACATACAGCCTGTATGATTCAGCTGTCTGAATACCAGAGCTCCCCGAATCTGGGAATGAAGCATCCCATCAAATTCCAGATAATCAATGGGAGAAGCAGTTAAGAAATTACAAGTTGCAGTCCTGTGGCTTGAAAGAGAACCAAGATGGGTGCTGGTTTACCTTAGCACTCTGGGTTACATTTTATGGCAGCTTGGGAGTGTTTGAGAGACTCAGCCATGCCTGCAGCTTGGCAGGGAACCTCCAAAAGAGGGTGGGATAGGGAGAAGGGCAGGCAGTCAGGTCAACTCTCCCATAGCTGCCGTAAGCCCTTTGGTGAGTCACAGCCCTCACCCCCTGCAGTCATTAAAGCCTGGAATGACAAACACAGCTTCTCACCACCCAGAAATCCAATCCAAAATTGGATTTTCCAGCTGTTTTTCCCAAATTCATCTCACAAATCTCTTTATTACAACACACAGATTAGTCCTGAATAGTTTCTTATGTACAGAAATAGAATTTATAGGTAGAAAAAACCCAAGAAAGCAGCCACAAATCAAGGAAAATCTATAAGCCAAATCCAAACTTTCCTCCAAATGATACAAAAATAAAAATCTGCAGATCACAGTTTTGATTTAAATCCCTCCAAGTTTTGCTTCCCATATATTTTAAGGAATATTAGAGGGGAAAAGGGAGCTCTGAAATGTTCAGGGATGTGTTTGGTGGTAATTAAATTCCATTTCCTGCTGGAATAGCTGGGAAAAAAAGGAGGTTGGAGAAGTGGGAAAACCTCATCCATGGGAATTCTGATAAAAAAAAAATCTCATTTTTCCAAGGTTTGAACCCTTTGGAAGCAGCTGTTCTTCTTGAGATCCCGTTTTTCCAAGCAGCCGTGGATTCCCAGCACTCCCAAGGTTCTCCTGAGCACAGGGAAACCCGAGTTGTCCAGAAAGAACGGAAGCACTCCAAACCCAGTGTGTCTCTGCTGGTGGGTGTCAGCGCCAGCCCTGCGAACCGCCTGTGCTCCCCGGATCATCACCGCTGGAGGGATGAAGGGTCCTTCTCTGCCACGTCCCGGCCACTCCAAACACCGTCACCATCCTCAGCCTGACGGACCTGACGTGCCCCGAGCCTGCAGCCCCTCCTGACAGCACCCTGGGGCTGGGGGCCAGGGCAGCCCCATGGAAGGCTCCATAAACCTGATGGAGCAGGCAACACATGTCCAGGGGCAGAGATGCAAGCAAGGAGGGCAGTGAGCCACCAGGGCAGCCACGGGCACTGATGGTTGGGAAGCAAGAGAAAAAGCTTTGCTTCCGGACACTCATCTCGGCTGGGTTTGTGCGCGTACCTGCCCCATGCTCTGCAAGATGACTTTTGTTAGAAAAATATCACTTTGAAACAAAATTCAGTAATCTTTGGTGGTAAAACTCTAGGTGTAATATTGGGAGTGGGTTCTTCGGAAGGTGAGGGGAATGTTATCACTGTCGAGAATTATCTCAAGGGAGGGTGGGGCTGATCAGGCAAGTGCAAGTCACCCGAAGCGATCAGTTCACTGATTGCAGAACAAGAAGTACAGACACAACCTGGAGCACTAGAATGAGCAAAACCTTTTTCATCATGTGGGTAAACAAATCTTGAAGAAGGCCTCAGAGATGCAGGGAATCTCCACACTGAGATTTTCAATACTCAGCCAGGAAAGTGCCTGAGCAACCTACTGGGAACAGGATCTTGGAGCGCACAAACTCCACTTGGGTGTCCGTTCCCAAATTATTCTTTTTAATCATACTACAAATGTGACTAGGTGAAGCCCACATGTGTTCTTCAAAAACAAACAAACAAACAAACAAACAAACAAACAAACCAAAATCCCTAACAAGAAAAGTAGCAGCATCCTTGCTTGCATCTCCGCTCCTACACATGTGTTGCCTGCTCCACCAGGTTTATGGAGCCTTCCATGGGGCTGCCCTGGCCCCCAGCCCCAGGGCGCTGTCAGGAGGCGCTGCAGGCTCGGGGCACGTCAAATCCGTCAGGCTGAGGATGGCGATAGTGTTTGGAGTGGCCGGGACGTGGCAGAGAAGAACCCTTCTTCCTTCCAGCGACGATGACCTGTTCGATTCTAGCTCGGGACGTGCATCCAGCCTGCACGCCGCGGTGCGGGCCATTCACACCGCAAAAAGCACAGCACTCGCAGACACAGCAGCATCGGTCAGGCGGCGATGCAGCTCCTCGTTCGTGGGGCGATTCCGCCTGAAGAGCTCCCAGCAATGATTAGGAGCGCTACATACCTGTGTGCCCACGGTACGGGCTCTGGAAGAGGTTTCACTTTTTCCCAAGTCGCTAATCCAGGGCAGCTGTGCAAGGGCCGGCTCCATCCCAGACCTGTCGCTGCCATCCAGCGGGCTCTGCTGGAAGTGCCGTGTCCTGTGTCCCTCCCTGCCTTTGGCGGGTCCTGTCCTGCCTGTGTCCCACGGCCTTTGCAGACAGGGTGCGGCTGCCAGGCCCCTGCCCACGAGGTGACAGCAGGTGACCGATGTGTCCTTTCATAGCCAGCGACCAAAGACGCTGCATTTATCCCCTCTTGCATGAGGCTGCTAAGAGAAAGCAGACTTAGAGGGGTTTTTTTTCTCCTCAAGGAGAGTGATCCAGGGCATTTTCTGAGCAGGATGTGCTGTTTAACCCCAGCCACCAATTTGGCCACCCAGCCTCCCACACCACCAGTGGGATGGGGGAGAGAATTGTGAAAGTGAGAAAGCTCCTGGGCTGAGGTAAAGACAATTCAACAGGCAAAGCAAAGGCTGTGCACAGAAGCAAAGCAAACAAGGATTCATCCACCACTCCCCATGGGCAGGCAGGTGTTTGGCCATCCCCAGGAAAGCCAGGTCCAATCACACATAGCTGTGCCGTGGGAAGACAAACACAACCGCTCCCAGTGTCCCCTCTGGTTCCTTCTTCTCCCTCTGCTTTATATATTGAGCATGGTGCCATATGGTACGGAATGTCCCTTTGGTCACCTGGGGCCAGCTCTCCATTCTGTCCCTTCCCAGCTCCCTGCTACCCACAGCCCCCTTGCTGGTGCAGAAAAGATCTTGGCGCTGTGCAAGTGCTGCTGAGCAATAACGAAATCATCCCTGTGCTATCAGCACTGCTCCCAGCACGAGTCCCATCCACATCTTCACACCTGCTGCTGTGAAGACAATTAACTCCACGCCAGCCAAAGCCAGCACGCAGGACGGTTACAGCGAGGAGACTGAATACACCCCCACAGGGCAAAAGACCACTTGGTGAGCTCCTGCTCTCCCAGTTTGCAAGCTGCTGATGTGGATGGTTTTCTCCAGACACACAGAGGACCATCTGGCAGCAGCAGGCTGGTGTGAGCTCTAAGAAGGCTTCTGCTAGACTGGGAAGCAGCTTTTCCTTAGAAGTAGCGCTCGCACTAATGAATAATTCAGACCCTGAACCGGAGCTCTGTCCTACAGGCAGAGATGGGATTTGGGACTCTGTCCCACTGGTCAGGGAGGGGACTTGGGCTTCCCGTGCGCTGGAAGGGACAAACTCGGGGCTGCCTCCCTGCTCCCCGGCATCACTAGAGGGAGACGGAGCACTGTCTCCTGGCACTGCCCGGAGGACGCTCCTCCAGCACCATTTTCCATACCTTTTCTTTCTGTTTGCGGTTACTGGTGGGAAATACGACATGGCGGAGCACTCCGGGCTCACCGGGCACCGGGCACCTTCTGGGCCGGCACCGGGGCACCCGGCGGGCACGGGAGCGGCTCCGCTCGGGGCTGTGCCCAGCGTGCCAGGGAACGCCAGGAAGGGCAGTGGGCTGGGAAGGGCTTGGGAGGCTGAAGGGAGAAGCAGAAAGAGGTGCCGCCAAGCAGAAGTGACCGTGGGGGAGAGGTGAAGAACTGAGCATGGCTGAACTGCGGGAAGAAAAGAGGGTTTGAATACAAAAATCTGTTCTGGCTGAGCCGCGCTCACAGAGATGCAGGCACTTTTCCCATGCACAACAGATATCCTGGTTGAAGCAGTGGGTGGGTGGGAGCTGGGGGCAGCCAGAGGGAGGGCAGCAGGCGGTGGCACCACTCCTGCCTGGTCACATCAGTCAGAAGGGACATCAGACACAGCTGGGGCCGCCTCACGGAACTTTGAAGGTGAGGTTGCTAGAAGCTCTCTCATCTCCCAGCCCAAACAGCAGAGAAAGACACACAAAAGGCAGCTTACTTGTGTCTCTTGTGGCTGATGTCTGACATAGATGGTGTGATTCATTCCCCCAGTTTACTGTCTGAAGGAGCCTGCACAGCTCACCCAGAAGAGCTGCCTTCTTGCTGGTTCGCGCTGGACAACCTGAGCAAAGCTTCTAATTGGACCTGCTGTGTATCTTTGCCCACTCCACACCAACCTGTTTCTCCTCCATCAAGCATAAACAAGCACATTTTCCAGCCAGGCACACCAAAGACTAGGCAGTGCACTATTTGCGCTGATTTTTTAGTTCCTGATTTCAATTCACCTGCGTGTAGGTTCTGGTAACAAGACCTCACAAGTGTGTTTCTCTGTTCGTATTTCCTCCACATGAGTTTGTGTAATCACAGTATTCAAATGTACTCTCAATTTACATTTTGAAAGCACCTTGAATATTTTCAGTCCTCTTACAATCCCCCAGTCTTTTGAGATCTTTCAGGACAACGTGGGCAGAGGAACAGTCTGCCTGGTTCCAGAGCTGGACTCACCAGCGCTTGGACTCCCAGGTGAACACACGTGTTTTTCCCTTGGGTGCACATTCAGTTTTATCACATCATGCTGGGAGCTTTTCCTGGCCTGCTGAACCACTGTGGCTGTTGTGTTGTTTTACTGCTGCGGTTCCCTGCACATGAGCATATGTCTCATATTTTTGTTTACAGCTTTGTAAGTTTACCTTGGTTATGTTAGAAATACATTTTTATGGGACACTCCTAAGAGAAATACTGTAGTATTGGAAGTTTTGCCCCGGGTTTTTTTCTATTTCATGAAATAAGGACTTTTGAGAAAGTTTAGTTTTGTGTCTTATTTAACTTCCTGTGTCTCCTTTATTTCTGCATTTTATTTGCTTCTCTTCTGCATTTTATTTGCCTCTCTGTCTGCTTTTTTAAGGACAGATGTGCAGATACAAATGAATTTGTATATCTCAACCATTTGTTTCCTAGTCTTTGTCATACGGATTCTATTCCCAATTCAAAACTTAAGCAAGTTGGAGTGCTTGTATTTTGAAGTATGTATGGCACATTGCACAAGAAAATTATCAGCAAACAGCATGTGATCCAGCTATCATGCTGTTCTCAGCAGTTATTTTTCTCTGGCATATTTTTAAATTTATGCAACTGCTGGTGTAATTCTATCTTATGTATAAAAATTGCTACAAACAAATTCTATTTGAGATATTCTGTTTTTTTCTTCAAACTCTACTGGAGATAGTAAGAATATGCCAGTCCCAGGACTGGAAGCAGGAAATGTCTGGGAAGTGGGGGATTTTATGTGACTCTATTTTAGCAGTGAGCAAGTCAATTTTCCTTCTTCTATTTGATTTATCCACTTGTCAAATACTGGCAACTGCAGTGCCATACTGCCATAACTTGTAAAATTATTTGAGATCTATAGACAGGATGTGCATTTATCAGCAGGGACTTATGATTAGATTGCAGTGTATCAGCTGTGAATGTGCATAAAAAGGCAAGGCAATGTCCTCGTGCAAAAAGTGTCTTTCTGCAAAGAAGCAGCAGTGGATGAAGAGGAGGGAGTGCTGGTGCCTGGCAAGCATCTCCTCTGCTCCAGGGACTGCAGCAGCCCAGGATGCTCCAGCCTGGCTGGCAGCACAGCCCAGTGACTCCCTTGAGCTGCAAGGATGTCTGCCCTGCCCAGAGAAGCCCCTGTGCTCTCCTACAAGTCTGGAGACACCCTTCTGCCCCTGTGGTTCACCAAATTTCTCACAGGCTGCCCCTTCAGCCTGGCTTGTCTGCCCACCCTGTCTGGCTGTGCCAGCTCTCGCTGTGACTGGCACTCCTTTCTGCTCTCAAACCAAACTTCTCATCACTGCAAATCAGGGACCTGAAAAACCACTCTGCAGCTTTCTCACACACAGACCATCCAAAAGGTTGATGCACTACAGGTCTCTCTTATTCCAGCTCCTGGCTTTATCTTTATTCCAGACAAACCTGGCTAAAGGGAGCCCCCTGTCCTTCCCTGCTGAGTGAGAGGCTGCATCAGTGCCACAGCCTCCCAGAGCCCTCTCTCAAGCAGCTGGTGTTGCTCTGTGTGCTGTCTCCAGCCTCAAGAAAATGGTCAGCTGTGGAATTGACAGTGTGGGTCACTAGGCAGTGAGGGGAAGAAAAGGGAAAAGGAAGACAAAAAAATGGAAAATGAAAAATAAAGGAATAAGAGAGGAAAAAAAATAAGAAAAAGAAAAATAAAATAGAAAAAAACCCATAGAAATTAAAAAAAAAAAAAAAAAAAAAAAAGGGAAAGGGAAATGTCCCAGTCCTTGTGATCAATACATTGCAGATAGCAGCAACCAGTTTATGTCTGTCACAGTGTCTGGAGGTGTCTGCAGTGCCTGGAGGTGACCTCTGCTCAGCCTGAAAATCAACATGGAGGGGCCTTGGCTGCAGGTCATTGCACTTCTTTCCAAACCTCTTTGGCAATACCTGGCTGAGCAAATTCCAGTACTTGCAGAGGAGGTGGAGCATTGGTGGACATGAGAGAGCTGCAGTTGGTTTTCCTCAGGTCATCCCAGGCCCCAGCTGAGGCTCCTCTCCCGGTGTTTTCTCTGAAGCAGGACCCATCTCACAGTGGGCAACGTCCAGGCTCCTTAGCTGAGCTCCATGGGATCCTCCCTGTTGCACTTTGAGCAATGAGTCATCCAAATGGCTCCTTCTGATTCCCAGTGCTCTCCAAAAGCCCTGGGATGCCTCTTCCACCCCTGCTGACACCCACAGTTCTCCCAGCCAGGATGAACACCAGCCCTTTGGTCTGCCTGACCCTTTTTCTGCTGTGCGGCGTCTCCTTCACTCCCTTGCCCCACCACGCTGTGTTTCAGGTGCTTTCATGGACCACAGCAGCTTCTGCTTATTTCTCCCAGAAGAAATCCAAGCCATGCCCAGTGTAGCAGCCCTCATGGCCTGCCCACCCAGATTAACCCATGGGTTAACAACGAATAAAACAAGACAGTGACGTGCACTGAGAATAAACTGTGCCTATGAAAGTGGAATCTGTAGCAGTTAACTTGGACATCATGGAGGACACCATGTGTCCCATATTTGTGTGGATTTGCTTCTGTTATTTCCAATACACATGCAAATATCCACTCTTGTTTCCATATCTTCTATTTAGGGAGGATTTAGGATTCACAGTCATTACATTCAGTAATGACTGTGAATAAACTTTTAAAATATCAAGATTCCAGGGCACAAAAGCTCCTTCATTCAGAATTGGACTTCTGCTGCATTCTTGCCATTTTAAAAAGACCCTGATCTTGAGCACTGCATCTTGTGATGCGCAAATTGGCTACAGGAAAAGGTTTCTAAACCAACATAACTCATTATTGATAATACAATAGTTGTATTTTATCTACAGATCTCTGATTTAGGAAGTCATTATTTTTCAGACCCTCTGCCATAGCAAGGGAGAAACACTGAGCAGCATTGTTCAACATTATTGTGTAAGAACAGCATATTATTTTACAGTATTTTCATAACCTAGTTCTGTTCCAAGTACCAACTGGAGCATGCAGGAGCGCTTTTAAACACTAGCTACAAATTCCCCATTGGTACCTGCTTCAAAGCAGTGAAACCTCCCCATTCCTCACACACAATTCTCATCTCATCTGAAATGTACATATTTATACAGAGCCTCCCATGACTACAAGGAATCTGCTGAGATTTATCAAGTGTGTGTCCCAAATTCATGAATTATCTGTATACTCATCTAGACTATGGACTGCTCTGCTACATGAACCCTTTTCACGCAGCTCCTTCCCCACTGCCCCTCTCCAGCCTCACCTCCTGTCTCCCTGTTCTTTCTCCTGCACATTGGCATTTCTGGCTGTGTGTCTCCACATTCCCACATGACCTTTTGGGAACAGGAGGTCATGATGTCTGCTGAGCCATTCACCCCTTGTTGTGTGAGCCTGTGGTGCTGGAGGAGCACGTCTTCAATTCACAAAGAAAAGCCTGTTTATTTCTCTAGCTCTTTATGGCACAGGGGCAGTGATGCTGAGGACAGTCAAATTCCTGTTGTATCTGCAAAGCAGCTCCTTTAATTTAAGCAAGAAAAAAACATGTTTTACATTGCAGTTGTTTTTATAACAGATCTAGAATCCTTGTATAAATTAGACTTCATTTTATACTACACTAATTACTTGACTGATACTTAGCTGATACAGCACCATGTGAAGTGCTGACTAAACTAGTCCCATAACCTGTTCCCCAGAAGCTCACCCTTCACATGCAAACCTATTCCCAGCTTTTGTCTCCTTCCCCAGAAACCTTTCAAAGCACACAGGTCAGCCACATGAAGTAGTTTTTCTGGTTCAATTTATGCTGCAGAAGTGAGTCCCAGTGTGGCAGGACCGAGGGTGGGCACTGGTGTCACTCTTGGCCAGAGTCATGGCATTAGCAACTTGGAGCATCCCTGTGGTTTTTCCAGACTAGGGGTTGAGGGAGGTGAGGAATGATCCCTCTCCTTCAACACAATCAGATACAGCAGCAGGGCCCCCTCCACGCATTGCAGAGATGAAAATGTGTACAGGAGAAACACTTGGAATTAATAATGATAAGTTACAATGCTCACTGTTGTGCAAGACCACCACCCCACTGTGCTGCTGCCTCCAGCTGGGTGCACCTCTGGCAACATCAGTCTGTGTCAGATACACCCCAGAGCAACCAGGGCAGCCCTATAAATAGGGCACATCTATTCTTGCTTACACTGGAGTCCTGTTTTCCAGCTTCTCTTCACAGCTGTGATGGGCTCTTTTCCCAAAACAGGAGGTCAGAGACGAGCCTGGAAGGAATAACTTCATCTAAAGTGTTTGTCCATACAGATGTAGAGGAGAGACATGGATGCTGTTCTCAGCCTGCTTAATTAACAGGAATCCCACTCCCTGACTGTATTTTAGATACAGAGAGGGTAGCACCAAAGTCTTCTATGCAGTAAATTGGTTTTTGACTCTAGCACTGAGAAGTTTACCACTCTCACATGGCTGTCCCATAGGCTTGCAGCTACTCCCAAGCTTGTCTCTGCTGTAGGGAGAGCTCTGAGTTCAGAGTTTCTGTTTGACAGCTGGTGGAAGTGCATCTCACAGGGTTCTGAAGGTCAGCTTGAACTAGCAGGAGAGGTGTAACCACAGTGATGGTGCCCAGACTGCTGCAGGGAGAGAGATGTATTTTCCACCAGCCAGTCTCCAGACTATTCAAATCTCTCAAGCCAATTTCATAAAATCTCTTTAACACTGACTTTCTGCTGTGACTGCATGTGAAAGCTGCAGGGGAGTGCCTCTGTACCATCACGGGCACATGCAAGAGGAAGGACAGTTCTAAGAACCAACCTTCCCCTCAGGAGAGTGGGTGAAGGTCTGCTGTAGCCTAAAATGGATGCAAACCCAAAGCACCAAAAGTATTGCTAATATGAACTTGCTGTCAGCTCCTCTCTCAGACACCTTTTGTTCTCAGTTCCTTCCTACACTGCTTCAGGCACAGCAGTGCCATCAGGTTGAGTATTATTCCCTTTCTGTTTGTTTGAATGAGGGCCTTAGACTTTGGTATCAGACTGTGGGTCTCATCACACCAGGACATTGAACATACATGCAGGAAACAAATATCAAGCTTTGGACAGTACAAAAAACGATTGGACATGAAACTCAAGAAAATTTTCTTTTTTTGCTCTTAAGAATGTGTTTTTGTGGCTTTGTAGAATCATTTTCATTTTCAGGACATAGAGAATATGTTAGCCCTGGGCAAAGTGCATGCATCCAGGTATAAGTACTGAAAAGGACTTGGATGCACACGGACTGGCATGACAGGTGTCTCTCCAACAGGAGCCATCCCACCTATTTTCGGAGATAGAGGTGCTCCAGAGAATGTGCTGGAACTTGAGATTTCAGTGTCCGGGCAGGACAGTGGAAGCTGTTCCTCTTGCTGGCCAGAGGAACAATGCTGGCTCAGGATAACCTGCAGCTGGGGTTGGTCTCTGTGGGCTCCTTGAGGCCAGGCTATGGTTTTCCTTGCTGGCAGCTGTACTGATTTGGAGGTGAACAGCCCTGGGTGCCTGGAGAGTAAGGGGTGTTGGCTCATGCAATAGAGAAAAAGACTTGGAAACATGCAGACAGTGCTGGTAAGTGTCCCGGCAGCTACAAGCAATCAAACAACTCTCTGTCTACCTTTCTTTCTTTGCCCTGAGGGTTATTTTGAGGGACAGATTTCTTCTGTGGGACCTAAGCAACATTTTCTACAGGGCAGGGGAAAGTGGAGGGTAAATGGTGGAGTGAGGCTGGCATGAGCACCACCATCCCAGCTGCAAAGAGAGCCCAAGAAAGAAACCAAAGGGGCCAAATTGGAAACCTCTCTTGGACCCCTCTTCCTCTCACTCCTCCCCTGGGCCCAGAAGATCATGAGTGCACAGGGGCTGGTCCCTGAGGTGTGCTGGGCTTGTCAGAAAGCCCTGGCTCTGTTGAAGCAGAGTGGAGCTTCTGAAGCCAACATTCAAGTCCACACTTAATTAAAATAATGTGTTTATTTGTGTTTGTGCAAGTATGATGTGGTGTTCAAGGCCCAAAGCTGAAGGTGCCTGTGTGACAGGGGTGTTGCACTCAGATTTTAGTGAACTTCTACCTCCTGTACTCGCAATACTCCCTGGGCATCTTCACAAGTGTATGCTCCCAGAATTGCTCTCCCCAACAGTGATGCGATCTCTGATTTATTTTGTGGGTAAAATCCAATCTTGATGAGCTTTCTGGTCAGAAATTTTTCTGGTTTTAACACTACTCTCTTGTGTCCAGGACTCCAACATGAAGCTTCCTGCACATTTCCCCTGCCTGGTGCCTTTTTCTATGGGTCAGTCTCCCTTGAAGTTGCTTTCTGGGAAATGTTTTCTGCCATGTCAGAGCATCTTCAGCTGTAGCCTCCCATGCTGTGGAGCTGAGATCCCACCACTGGAAGTGGGAATATTTGTTTTAAACTTCTTTTGTCTTCCTATGAGATGTTCTCTTTATTTTCTTGTAACATAAAAACAGAACAGACAAAAGTCAAGCACTGGTGTACAAATTTACTTTCTGCAGTCTCCCAGATCTCACAGAAGACACACCAGTGTTCCTACATAAAGCACTTTTGACTGGAGGGCAGTGATATCCTAACTTTGCATTTACTATTTCTTTCTCCAGCAGCAGCTGCTTCCCTGATCTAGTTGGGCATGCATAAGGAGAGTGTTAATCAGCTGTGGCTGTGCCCTGTGTGGCTATGAAATGTACCCACCTCCAACTTCCTGTGCTAGTTTGTGCCCATCAAATGGCAAGGATGTCTGCAATGGTATTGCCAGTTCCAGGCAGCCCTCACACGTTCTGTCTGCACAGGAAGGAATCCTCAAACAATTTTGATGAGTATTTTTCCATCAAAGTCTGCAATGTCATTGAAGTTGAACACTCCCATGAAACAGCCTTGATTTTGGACCAAAATTTCAACATGAAAAGTGCAAATAAGTAACCTAATGTAGTTCTGAAAAGCAGATAACAAAGAGAAAATATTTAATTTGTGCACTTCAGCTTACTCTGTTTCTGCCTTTTTAAATCTTCACTTATCCCCCTTTTTTAATATTGTCACATTTTTACAGTGGGATGACAAAAGGAAAGAACCATTCCAAAATAGCTGGAAGAAAGCCACAATTTTTTTTTCTCTCTCTTCACATTTTAAAACTTCAAGTGAAAACTGAGACTTGATGTGAAACAAATGTCAGTTTTATTCTGATATTTTATGTAAGGAAACCAAACACTTGAGTGTGGGGAATGAGGAGGGGATTGGAGGAAGTCACATTTTCCTTCAGGCACTCTTAAGGTATCTCGACCATAACACCGATATCCAATTTTCCAAACATAACTTTGAAGTAAAGGAGAACAGCAGCTGCCAGTCTCCTCTTATTCTTTCAGCACCCTCCTTCAATTGCTCAGAACAGTGTAATTTGTTTTCCTCACTTCAGATTCAAAGTTCAGAGAAAGGAAACATTTGGCCCTCGTCCTGCGCGAAGCAATAGCCAAGGACTGCAGTGGGGTGCAGGTGTACAGCTCCTGGTAGCTCTGCTCTGCTCTGGGATGGATGCTGGAGGTCCTGTGGCAGTGCATGCCACCAAGCACTGTGCCCTGAAGAACACAGCACTGATGCAAAACCTCTGCCCTGAGTGTCCTCCTGGGTGCTGCTGCTGCAGCAGACACGTGGATTGCAATGACTTGGGTTACCCCAGCGCCTGCAAAAAGCACATTCCGTGCTGTGCAAGTAACAATCAGCCCTGGAGATCATAATTGCCAAATGCTTTTCTGAGTAACTTAGACTGTAAGACACTCTTTACAGCAGACTAGATGAAATAAAACACGTCCTCTCCCGTGTCTGGGTCTGTGAGCACACAGAGTTTGCCCAGCTTGCCTTGGCTCCAGCCCTCTGCACTGTGTGGACTCCCCAGAGGAAGCTCTCACTAAGGGAGCAGCAAAACCTCCATAAACAGCAGCATTCCTCCCCTAAGCCATGGACAAGGATCTCCACCTATTAGAGTGAACTGCAGGGTGATGAACAGCACAAGCCTAACAGCCCAGGAGATCCCTGTTCACATTCCATGGTTTGCCTGCGTCTGCTCCGTAGCCCAGACACTCCTTCATATATTGGCTCACGCTGCTCTGAGGAAAACAGAGAGGAATTTTCCACCATTGCTATCAGGGGTTAGCCACAGCAATGTGAGAGCCTGGCTGCCAGACAGCCTCCAGCTGGAAGCAGGGCTTTCAGCACAGTGTCATCTAACCCTTCTGGGAGCAAGTGGCAGGAAAGCAGCCCAGAGAAATGCAGCTCCTCAACCAGCCAGACAGCGATGGGTGGTGCTGCTTGGATAAGAGGCATCCTGAGGAGTATACTCAACCTGATGTTCAGGGATCAGAATAAGCCTTGAATGTATTTTCCATTCTCAGTGGTTATAACTTCTTGAGGGTCAGTCCTACGCTGCAAGGCTGCTGGAGAATTGCACTGCTTTTACCAGGTTTTAAAAAAAGCCTCACAGATAGGGTATTGTTCCTGTAAAATGAAAAAGCAGCTGTGATTCAGCCCTGTGTGTCCAATGGATCAGGTTAAATTATTCCAGTCTAAGCCCACCTTGAAAATAAACATTTTCCTCCTCATTTAATTTCTCTGGCATATGGTTCATTTCTCCTAATTGTCTTCTGGGCAGGAAAAAAGCTCCTGTGATTGACAGCACAGACAGCAACAGATGGTGCTGCCTTTGTTCAAGCAAGATGAGAGAAATAACCCTATTCAATAGCATTGCTTTATTTCCTTAGTCACTTTTTTCCTTTGTGATGAGCTATGTCATTACCTTTTGAGTCAACTATTCAGATGCACACCAATTTTAAATTAAAAAAAAAAGAATTAACAGAACAACCCATACTTCTAGTTTTGTATTCTTTTCCAACACCTCTCACAAGTTTAAAAGCAGATGGTTTCTCACACAAGCATCTCTAAGTGTGCTGTAGTACCCTGCAAGACATTCATGGCGCAAAATTCCCTAGTGATTGCTCAAGGACGATGGCACTACTCAATACGATGTATCATGCTATGCCTATGGGAGGTAAAAAAAAGCCAAGTTTCACAAGCTCAAAATACCTTAGTTGTGTAAGTATATATCCAGAGTTATTATAGACGCTGTTTTGAAATGGATTGGCATAAGAGGGTAACAGATTAAAAGCATTCAGCAAGTTTCTGCCTTGATTTCTCAAAGAATGGATTTTCTGTACACAATTTTTTCTGTGCAGTCAAAATATAGCAGGGCTGGCAAGCAAAGCCCCAGTAATCGTGACACATAGGAAATATCCTGTGTAAAGGAAAATGTCATGTTCTTAATCTATGGTTTTGGTAATCTAAACTAGTGATCTCTCTGTATTTTCTGATCTTGCTCTGTCAGAAGCTTATCAAACCCACACGGCTGCTCAGACACATCCCCCTCTTGTGGGGCAGAGGAAGTTTCTGAATTACCTTCACAAGCAGCTCGGAGATACAGCCTAGTACTGAATTCCCAAAATCTCCCTGGTCCTGGGGGCCAGCAGCAGCTTCTGGAGCCCCTCCAGCATCCTACCTGCTGAGCACAGAGTGCAGCTCCTGAAGTAGCCCCAGATCAGAAAATAAACAAACTCTAGGCTGAGCAGAGGAAGATGTAAACACAGGTTTTAAGGACTTTCCTCAAGTGAGACTGGAACTGGAAGTTTGATGCTGCGCTGGAGGAAACAGGGTCTATAACCCACCCATGCCCACCCCTGTGGCTGTCACAGAGCTGGCACAGGGAGAGCAGCTCCTGGCAGTGCTTGCCAGCAGCAGCTCCAGCTGGCCCAGGCTCCCTGGCAACATCCTCCCACAGACCTCACTGCCATGTCTCACGGCAGGTTCAGTTCCAGTTTTTCCTCAATTAAAAGGGATGTGTGGCACCGGGCAGGATCTGTCTCCTTCATCACCAAGCTGCAGGCACGCAATGCTCTCGCGGCATGGAGACAAATGGGGCTGCCTCCTCCCTCTGCTGATGAAGCTTGTATCAAATAATCATATTTTAGATAGCTGGGTCTGGCCTCAGCTGAAAAAAATGTTCCTTTCCCCTTTTTCCCCCTCTTTGCCTTCCCTCTGCTCCAGTGTCTCAGTCCAGTGCAGGGATCCGTACTGGATTCCTGGGAGCTGCTGTGGCAGCTCCTGCTGCTCTGCTCACTGCACAGAGAGCATCCTACTTGCTTTGACAGTAATGTCAGATCATTGGAAATTCTGGTCGTTTTTCAGGGTTTCCAAAAGCAAATATTTCCTTTCTGCAGTGCCCATCATAGACAGATCCCATGTGACATAGCAAATTCCTTCAAGGTGGGAACCTGTTTGGATGCAGAAATTAATTTACAGCAGAACCTGCAACTAAGCCCAGCAGAAGAGCGTATTTTAAAAGAAATTTGCACACGTGGTGGGCAGTCTCTGGCTCATACTGCCTTCACGGAGGACTCAGTTCAGGCTTCCTGCTAGGGAGGAGGCAGATGAGGTCCCTCTCCCCTGTGGCTGCTGTGCAGAAGGGGGCTGGCACAGATGTGTCTGACAGAAGCTGTGAGTCTAGCAAAGTGCTTGTGGCCAGCTATAATTTCAACTTTAGCAGATCACTTCAGGTTTTCCCAGGTCTGGTTACATTCACTGCTGTGGGATGGTAAATCTGTGTTTCTGACTTGCACAGGGGCTTCTGTCCTGCTGGGTTGGGTAAACTCCTTTTGCCTCAGTCTGTGATGCTCTTCTTTGCTCTGCCTGCACAACCTCCTGGCATCCTTCTGCTGAAGGGAAATGTGTTTTCCTAGTTTTCAGGAAAATGTATGCCTTCCTGTTTCCTGGGACACAGGTGATCTGTGCCACGTGGTACGTTTCAGGAGGCAGGGGGAAATGGGAATGAGAATCCCATCAGCTGCAGCACTTGGTAATGATATCACTTTTAGAAATTACTTAAAAGTATTGAGTTTCATCTTTCAGAGGCACCCTGACAAATGCAGATTTTCTCTGAATAAAAATTACTTAAAGCAGGGATCCGTGGCTGGTCTCCTGCATCAGTTTTGACAGTGGACAAGTGACACTGAGTCTTCAGAGGAGCTAAACGCTGCTGCCCTGGGCAGAGAGGGTAAAATTTGCCCCAGCTCCAATTTGCCCAGCCCCTCCTCAGCTGGTGGGGATGATCTTGGTCAGTGCCATCCAAGTTCCCTAGTGGGGCTGTGTTCCACCAGCTTCTGGCAGGCTCTGCAGGCTCTGCTGCTGCAACAGCAGATACATGTCCAAAGGCTGCTGTGGGTGCAGAGTTTGTCTCCCTTGCTCACCCTCCTGGTGCTGCTGCTCTCTGGCAGCTGCCTGCTTCACCCCTGCCTGCAGCTGGGCACAGGGAGCAGCAGAAGGAGCTGATGGCAGCGACAGCTCTGCTTTTCCTGCCCCCCACCCACCCTGCTAACCCAGCCCGAGGTGGAGCTGGAGGCAGAGGCTGGGCTGGGTGCCTCGTGCCTCGGGAGTGTCTCTCCTCAGAGATTTGCTAACAATCCTGTGGCTGAGCCTTTCATAAAAATACTCAGGTTTCTTTCCCACCAGAAACTGAATTTGACATTACTGAAGAAGTCAATAGAAATTACAGATGTGGAGTGATACTTTGCTGAGCCAAAAGTGTCCCACTGCAGATGAACTCTTGGCCATAATTCAACGTCCCATCTGTTTTTCTTACGAACTAATGAGCTACATTAAAATCAGATCATTCATTTAATGTCTGCTTTAGCAGCTTCTGTGTTCTGAGGTTTTCTGAGGCTTTTCTAGAAATGTGCTAGAGAAATCAGCTTTCTTTATTTCTCTCCAAAGCCTGTGTTGCCTGAATGAATCTGAAAAAATGATACCTCCTAAGAACACATCCAGACTTTCACTCCTGGAATCACAGAATAGGTTGGACTGGAAGTGGCCCATAAAGGTCACCTACTCCAATCCCCTGCAGTTCAGCCTTGAATGTTTCCAGGAATGGAGTATCCATGACCCCTCTGGGCAATCTGTCCTAGTGTTTCACCATCCTCATTCTAAAAAATATGTCTTCATCTCTAATTTAAATCAAACTTTCTTTATTTTAAGGACTCTTGTCCTGTCACAGCAGACCCTGCTAAAAAGTGTGCCTCCATTGTTTTTATAAGCCTCTTTTATGTATTGAAAGGCCACAGGAAGGTTTCAGCAGCCTTCTCTTCTCTGGACTGAACAATTTCATCTCTCAGCCTGTCTTTACAAGAGAGGTGCTCCAGCCCTCTGACCATCTTCAGCCTCACCAGACAAGAGACTCCACCTTTTTATCTTTAAATTGCCAAATATGCCAAGATGATTGACTTCTCAAAAAAAAAAAAATTAAAACAATTTTCTCCTAAATAGAAACAGTAATAATTTCACAAAAAATTAAATTAATTAATACACCTTAGCATCAATTAATTTGGAACGAAAGACTTATCTCTGTGAGCTTTTACCTGGTAAGGCTTGTAGAAAGAAATGGTTTATTTCCATAAGGTATTATTAAAATTTAAAAACAACATGTCTTTCCATAGCATGTTCCTAACAAAGTAAATTGACATGGTCCTGCTGTGGGTGGCCATTACATTGCATTGCATTGTACGGGGGAGGTGATTGTGAAACTGAACATTCTGGCAGGGGATGACAGCAAAGGCACCAGCTCAGAGTCCACCCATCTCTTAAATGAATTTAACACTTTTTACTGATTATTTGGAGTAAAACCTCAGGATGTGTGCTCAAACCTGCACCTTTGCAGGGATCATTTTCACCTGGAACTGGTGATGAGGTAGCTGATGAGGCAGGGCCTCACGGTCCGGTCTCTGAGTTTGGGGGTGTGTGGCTTACACTGTACTGGGGAGAATTAATTGCTTATACAAGGTCCTCAGCTTCTCACACGACTTTTAGTTTTATGTGACCAAAAGAGAAGCTTTTTGGCTGTCCTGTTTGTTGACAAAACCACAGCATGGGAAGAGCAAAGCAGAGGTTTCTGCTGACCTCAGCAACAGGGTACAGAGCGATTGTGCCAGGTGGGTGGCATCATCTTGTCTCCCTTGCTCACCCTCCTGGTGCTGCTGCTCTCTGGCAGCTGCCTGCTTCACCCGTGCCTGGATCGTGGCACCATAAGTGGATCATGGCTCTATAAGCTTGAGAAACATCTAACCCTTTCTAAAAGCAACAGACAGGTAAAAAGGAATGGAGGCAAAGCAGAAGAAATCACTCAATTCAAGAAAGTTCACAGCTTTCCCCACCTATGGGAGCACAGGGAGAACAAGAACCAGAACTGCTCTGTGAAGGATTTATCCACAATCTTACAACCCCATGGCTATCTCTGATGGAAACACCACTGTCTGAGGCTGGGACACCACCAAAAAGGCTATTCTAACCCACTTTGGGTTATCCAGTGCATTTGTCTCACCATGAAGGTGAAAAGACATGACTCCCAGTGTTGCTAGCAGAAAGAATTTGGGGAAATCCTTCAGCATTTGAAAGTCTAAAGGGCAAATACCTTAGGCAGCGTTGTTTTGACCATTAATTTTTACAGGGTCTGCTGAACTGTAGTCTTTTTTATTCACTCCATGACAGAGCATTTTATTCATCTTCTGAGGTTGTGCTCACGGAAATCATTCACATGATGTATCTTCCCCAAGGGCAGGCACGGTGGGCTGGAGACACTGCCTCACTGTGATGCCTTAGGATTTTAGCTTCATATTTTTCAAATCCTGTCTTGCTTTAGGGTATAGCTCTAAAACTCCATAGCCTGTCAGCTACTGTTCTCCTGTTTTACTCAGACAAAACAATTCCTCACTAGGCTGGTAGCTCAAGGACACCCTACTGCCCCAGGCCCCAGAAAGTATAAACAGAAGTGAATTGGGGGGAGAGGAAAACTGGGGGTGTATGACTTCATTACCTGAAGCTATAATTGGAGGACTAACCCCTAATATGCAAATAGACCAAACTTATAACTGTCTGAAAAACTCGTGACCATCTTCCATCCTGGGCGTAGCCCCTCTAGGAGGCTTTTGACTGCCCAGGGTGTATCTGTTGAAGGCCTTTAATAAACACCTACTTTTATTCTCTTAATCTTGCCTATCCTCTGTCCTAGGCAGCCCCTCCAAGGCATCAGCTGTGCCTGGGAGCAGGAGAAGGATCTTCTCCAGGACTGAAGGACACTCTACCCATCACCTGACCAGTGCTGAAATGGTATCACTGCTCTCAGAGGCCCCCTGGCTCTGTGCAGCACCTCTTCCTACCACTCCTCTGTCCTGAAGAGGCCATCCTGATGGGTCTGTCAGGTTAAAACATCATTGCCTTGATACACAGCCATAAATAGGTTTCTCAGGTCCTTAATTGGCAGCAAGGATGTGGCAGACTGCTCTTGTGTCTTTGATAAAGGGAAAACTCCAGATAACACGGATCCTTGAAGCAGCAGCAAAAGTAGCTGTGCCTATGGCACTGCTAGAGAACAGTCCAGCCAAACCTTTTAGGTCTAGGTTGCTTTTATTTCCACTTCACTCACTCCAAATCAGTCCAGGGGCTGTCATAAGGGCATGAACATTTGGTAACAAATGTGGCAGAAAATATCTGGAGGAACTCCAGAAAGTCTTGCAAGAGCTGTCCCCTCAACCAGAGTCACTGCTGACAGTCTCAAGACCAAAGGCTGGATGTGGTTGGTAACAGGTCTAGAAATTATCTGTAGGTGTCTGGACCATTGTATCTATCCTTTCCTATGGATGAATAAGGGATTCCTCAAGTGTATAAAACCATTGTATAAAAGTGTAATATAAACCCCCCACCGTGGTGATATAACATCCTTTTCAAAATACCTTTTTTTTTCTTCACCCTGTGAATATTTAGAACGCAAATTAGGGAGACAAGCTTAGCTTTTCCTTGTAGGAAACTCATTCTTCTCTGTTATAAATGGTGCTAGTTGGCTGGGCTTTAACCCAGCAAGGGCTGCCAGCCCTCTAAGACAGTTTTACTTGTCTTCAGTCCATGTGGCTCTTTCCCAGTTCTTATTACAGCATAAATTTTAAAAAATATTTTTAGTTCAAGCAGAGAAGCAATGAATGAAAGTGAATGTGCCAGATGTCCTCTCAATTCTGTCCAGTCTACCCATTTTCTTCCTTTTCTAGGCTAAACAGATGGTTGTGGACAGGGTATTTATCACAAACCTTTTACCAGGAGAATAAACAAAGCAAAAATCTAGGCCTTAGCAGCACATTGCAGCTGCTGGCTTTATGCACCAGGTTTCCCAAACTTTTTCCCAACCTTCCTAAGGCTGGCTTCTTAGCTCCTCTCAAGCTGGCCCATTTGGGGTACGTATTGTTGGTAGGTGGTGGTGGACATGCCTCCTCCTACCACAGTCTGATTTATTTTATCCCTTTCACAACCCAGGTATGGTGACACAGGTTTTTATTATTTTGACTGCAGCCTGGACATTGTGTGTTCACAAGCAAGGGCTTGGACCTTTTGCCTAATGATCTCAGCAGAGCTCACCAGAAAGCTGAAATCCAAACACAGAGTGCTGCCACTTTCCTGACAGCCCCACCCTTGAACGATGGTGTCCCATGTCCCAATATATTAATAAAAGAAAGACTTGAATAATCAGATATATAGTCACAACAGTCAAGAACTATCCCAGTAACAAGATCTTACCATGTTAATGGATTATGGATCTGCCACAGTTCATTTTCCTCCAGGGTCCAAGCAGGAGAGGGAAGGCTGGGAGAGTTTGACCATTAATATAAACTCTGTTTTTCACTTGATAGTCTGCTTTCTTGAAGACATATTGTCTTTTATAGATCTTTGGAATCTGAGAAACTTTGTTAGGAATTATTTGTGTGACACTGGGTCATGCAAACTCTGGAATTCTGCTTACAGTTCCCAGACAAATATTTTACAGTTTATTCTGAGTATGAGAGCACACTGAGAACCTTTTGTCTTTGTGCCTTTCATTGTGCAGGGCAGAAAAAAAATCTGCAGACCTGAAACTGCTTCTCAGCTCCCCACCCAAAACCAGCGCACCTCACTTGAACTCAGCATCCCTCCTGCATGTGCAGAGTTTGAGTTGAGGGGGCAGTCAGAACAGGGGCTCTCACAAGATGCTCATTACTGCTTGTTGGGTGGTCATGAGCAATTGTCATGAGCAATTGTTTCTGTAGTATTTTAGCTGTGTACAGTTTTGGTCCTGGCCAGGGCAACGAAATTGCAGAGAAGAGCATATTTTAAGTAATAAATTTAAACATTTTGAAACTTGAGGGGAAAAAAAAAAGGTGAATTAAGAGGAAGCCAAAGATTAGGGTTAGATCTTGTTTAATCCAAACTAGGATATCTATCCCTGACAAAAATGTTGACCATGGCTATTCTCTTGGCACCGTGTGTGTTCTCTCCCCACCCTGCTTTCTTGGAAGTCTCTGTGCTCTGGCTCTCCAATTAGAGACGGATAACTGATGCATTGCACACTGGAAAAAGCTTATCACGCTGCATTATTTGTTCCATCACTGGAGCCCCATCACTCCTGTGAAATCTATTTCTTCAAGTTTGAAAGGGACTTGGATAAACCACCTGGCCATCCCATCTGGGACCATCAACTGTCTGCTCCAGGCAGTTTGTCACAGACCAGTGAAAAGGGCACTGATGGAGTGAATGTGTCTCTGGTACATATTTTGGAGCAAGGGATTTGTGCAGATGAGCTGGCAGAGGCTGAGCTGTGTTTTGGAGCAGCATCCAGGCTGCAGCTCTCACATAGCAGGGAGCTCAGGCCTGATTTCTGCCCTTTTAGAGGATCGCTCAGTTTAGATGCATGGACAGGGTGAGAAAAATGTTTTCTCACCCTGTCCATGCATCTAAACTGAGGGATGAGGTAGCAGTGGTAATCCCAGGCTGCTGGAGCATATCACCTCAGGGTACTGCCCTGGGGAATCCAAGAGGTGCTGGACAGTGGGTGGAGAGACAGGACCTCAGCCCCAGGTCTCATATCATATTGGAAAGAAAATTCCAATGTCAAGCATGGCAAGAGGACTTCCTGACTGATGGAAAAGTCCGAGTTAGGAAGAATCCACATCTTTCTGAAAAGTCATCTGCACTGGGTGAGGGCAGAAGCCATGTAATGGAGCTGGATTTGCCCTCATCCTCCACAGCTCCAGTTTGGGAAACACCTATAAAACGCATTTCTCTGTTGGGTACCTCAGGGAGCTGGTGTGACTGCAAACCACACACAGCTTGGGCCCCACAAGCCAAACTGCACTAAGCACTCACTGCACCACCACTGCCTGCAGAGCTCAGTGCCTGCAGGTTACAGGAGAACAAAATGTTTAACCACGGAGAGGGTGATGCATGGGCAGTGATTGTAAGCCTTTTTTGGGTGACAAACACCTGGAAAGGCCCACGAATCTGTTTTCCCCTTGCTGGCCCACTCTGGAGGCTCTCCTGGGGAGGAGGGTTGTGGGTTTTGCCTGAATCCCTGTTACTGACCAAAACTGCCGCAGAAAAAAGAGCAGATCACAGCAGCTCTCAGTGAAAGCGCTTCATTTGCTCCTGTGGGTTTGGAGTGGTCACCACAGACATGGGAAAAGATTTCAAAGGTGCCAGGTTGGGGTCTGAGGGCCCTGCCTGAGGCTGCTATAGCACTGAGCCAAAGGGCAGTGCAGTGCTGGGTTTTCTTCCTTGGCACCAGAGAGAGAAGACTCCATCCCTGTGCAGCTGCAAGAGTGGTGGAAGTTCCAGCCAGATCAAGGGGGTGGGCAGCCCTACGAGGGCAGGATGAGGAATGTACACAGGGAACAATGAGCCCAGAGCGCTGTTGTGGCCTGGGAATTTGGTCAATGAGTCGTGGTGCCACAGGAGAGGGTGACCCTCATCCCTTCTCATCCCTTCAGCTGTGGCCTGTCTCTTTTACTGTCTCAGTGGAGACCTGCTTGTGAAACTGCAGGTGCAGATTATCTCTGTGTCTGGAATGGGGGAATTATCACTGCAAACAGGATTAGCTGCAAGTGAAGGAGCCACTAATGTTCAGTTACAGATACAAACCTCTCTGGGGCACAGAATACTTTACAATATTTTTTTTTTGTACTACTACTTCTGTTTTGTTGCCTCTTGAAAGAGTAGCCCTCAGATTTACATACTGACCTCACCAATACCTCATTTACCCAATGTCATCATGAATAACATGGTTATAAGAGCCAGTCCCCTTTCTCATGGAGCAGTTTTTGCCTGCAGACAAGGTGGGAAGCAGCTTTCCCTCAACCGTTTTTGCATTTTAGCTGATATGTCATTACCTGACATTGACAGACCCATGTGCTTCACTTCATCTTGGGCTGCTGATTAGCAGAGAGAGGCACATCCTGCTGCCAGACACCAACAGGACAAACACAGTGGCAGCTGTGTGTGAATTCAGCTGGCAAAGGCTGGAAGGGTGATGCTAGGTGTGCAAATGCATAGCAAAGAGGAAGGGAAGGGGTCAGATTTTATTTTCTTAGTCAGCACACCTGCAACACACACAAGCCTTGCACCTAAAAGCAAAACCAAACATTTTAGGTCAGTCATTTTCTCATCTCAAGATCAGGAAATCTGTTTATCTCAGTGTGAAGCATTTTCAGTGTTTCATTCTAGCAGAAAGTTAATTTAAAGCTCTGTTATTTTGATGTCTTGTTATTTTAGATTCAGGCCACATGTTTAAATAAGTGTATTTGATCATTTGGAGATCAAAAATGGAGAATGAGAATCAATTCCTCCTTTTTTTTTTACTTTTAAGTCCAGAATTTCTGCCTTTTGACAATGATTTTGTGGTACAGCTATTCCTAGATGAAGGCACAGAGCAGAATAATGGGCAGCAAATATTTCTGCAATGGGATTCTGTTCAAAAAAATTGGAAATAAAAGAGCAAAGTCTAAACTCTGCTATTAATTGGGCCCAAAAAATGTATGCAGCATCAAACCACAAGAGCAGTGATGGGCCGGGACCAGGTGGACTCTATTAGTGAGCAAGGAAGAGAAGGAATCTTTCTTCCTAATAGCTGCCAAGAAACATGCTTGTTTCAGCTTTTGCATGAAATGATAGATGGTGGCTTTGAAGCCTGAATCTCTTTGGTTTTATTCTTTCTCCTTTTGGGACATGGGTGCTGTGGATGTTCATTACTCACATTGGAAACATTTGCCACAGGAAGTTCCTGGAACAGACTTTGGAAAGCTATGAAAGCCCTAATGTCAGCCCAAAACATCAGGGCTCTCCCAGCACTTGCTGAATCAAATTATTAAGTGCCAAGATAAATTAATGTTTGTCATCCCCAATTTTACAAAATCCAGGGTTTTCAAACCCCCTTCCTACCAAGAAAGTCCTCTCTATTTGAAAAGTGAACCCCATTTCGGTGGCAGCAGCTTCTGCAGAATCTGCAACTGTGTTTTCTGAAGTCTTGGTTCACTCTTCTGTAAATTCTCTTCCGCCTCTGTTTTCCTGGTGAAATAGCCAGAATATATGCATTTTTTAAAAAAATCAGGGTTTTCAGTAGTCATAAAGCATAAGCTAATGAGCATCTTCTGCAAGACAATTTAGTTAATTAATATTTATATACTGCAGCAAGGCTCAAGAGCTAATCTATGAAGTGTTATTTAATAATTCTGAATGTCTGCCTTGGGAATCCAAGATTGAAATTCACTGCAATTGAATTAAGTTTCAATTAAGGGTTCCTGCCATTAAATCTTTAACACAGGAGCAATAAACACAACAAAAGCATGAAGCAAGAAGATGCAATTCTGCCTGGCAAGCCTGTGGGCTGAGATAATCAGGATAACCACCTCTGTTCCTGACAGTGAAGAGCGAGTGTCACTGAGAAAACTCGGTCATGTTTATCCTTGGGGGCAAGCACTGACCCCACAGGAGCCGAGGTTTCTGCTCCTGTGCCACACTTGGCTGGTGGAGAATGAGAAAAAGGAAAGACCAGCCCTTGGCTGCCTCCAGTCTGCTGGAGCACTCTGCCAGCCCCCTTGTTTCCTTGGGGGCAAGCATTGTCCCTGGGGGGAGTGCTGCAGGCACACATCCCTCTCTGTGTGCTGCTGAGTAGGAAATCACCGCGGCAAGTGGCAGGGTACCAGCCAACACTGGCACTCTTTGTGCTGGTGACACCAGCAAACAGCCCCCAGCTGCAAAGGGCTCACCCCTCTCACTCCTCTCCAGCCAGGGTCTCTCCTGCGGCGTTGTCCTGCTGCCTCCCAGAGAAGGAAGCAGGATATGGAACAGAGAATCCCTTCTCACCATCATTCAGGAGCTCTCTTACCATCACCTTGCAGGGCTGGGACCATTCCTGGGAATAATGCCTTCTTCAGTAATGCTGTTGCAGGCAGGTACTGGCGAAGACTTTCTCACAGACCAAGGAGCTGCTTGCTTTTGGGGAGGTTGGATGTGCTTGTGGATACATGTACAGAACTGCATCCTGCAGTTATGGCTTTCCAGAGAACACCAGTGGGTGGTTCAAGAAGTAAAATAAGGATATTATTATTATACACATATAATTTGATTCTTTTAGTCTGAAATAAGCCCCCGGTAAATTTATATTTACTTGGCAGTGAAAATATAAAACTTGGTTTGGCAATTACATTTAGGAAAACATTAGGAACTCAAGGGAGAAAATACTACTTGGCCAAGCATGTTTAACTAATGCTGAGAAATGGGGCTCTGTGAATCTGAATTCAACCCAGTTTTTTAAAGCTACTTACCCGGTCTCCTTCCACTGCTGGCCAACTGACAGAAATTCAATATTTTTCTTCTAGTGAATGAAAAGCATAGTCAGAAACAGCCATTGGGTCAGGTTCATATGCAAAAGCTCCTCTTGTGCTTTTGTTTCCTAATTGCTTTTGGAAGGGTTTTTCGGACTGGGCTGACGCAGTTGTGTGTGTGAATTTCCTGGCAAATGAGAAAGGTGACTGTGTCCAAAAGACATTTAAGAGTGTGAATTCACAGCCTTTCCATGTCTAATCAAGGAGCGTAAACCATTAGCCACATGTTCCCCATTTCCATCACATTTTTTCACACTTAAACAAAAACATGCCAAAGGAAAGGTGCTACATTTTTTAATGCCCCCAAATAGGAACCACAGGAGTCCATTAAATGCTGTGGTCATTTCCAGCATACAAATCAATTTTCCTTGTGGTGGTGAAGTGGTGAATAATGCTGGGTTTGTTTAAAGGAGCATGACTGATTTTGGATCAAGGATCCTGTCACTTTGGCATTTTTAGTTTTATTTATTGCATGCAAGCGTATAAAACCTGGTACTGGTCTCAGTGCCAGGCTTACTAGTGGAAAAGCTGAAAGGAACCACATAACGTCTGGTGCAGCAACGAAGTTCTCCTTCTGCAAGGCATTTGCTGGACTCCTGAAAAACTATTTTTATTAACATGGCAGAGAAGGATTTCATCAGTTGGCATCTACTGGCTTTATTTTTTCTTCCATTTTGCCTGTGTCAAGATGAATACATGGAGGTGAGCAGAAGATCTTATAAACCAGTGGCCAAAATATTGCAAAGTCATCACCAGACTGGTCACAAAGGTTCCAGAAGCAGGGAAATATTGAAACAGCGGCATCAACTTATAGAGTGGACTGTTGTTAATAGCACATCTGCAGACCATAATGTCCTGAGACCAGAGGTAGATGATGTAGAACTGACTACCTCAGATAGAGTCCAGGTACTCTGAATTAATCTTCTAAAGATATCCTTAAAGCTAATGAGAATTTTTTTTTTTTTGCTAACATTACTAGTAATATATTTATGAAATAGTTTTTATTAAAGCTGTGTATTGGTCTGTATCCTGTTGGGCTGCTTTACAGGATCTTTTAATGAGCTGGTAGAACCAGCAGTTGGGGACATTGGTTTCAACACAGGCAGCAGCACTTTGTTCTGTTGAAACTGTGAACTTGTGAAATCATATATGCTGAAATACAGTCTCTTAATTATCCTGAGGTATTAATTATTTAATATATTAAATATATTAGCTATTTCTAACTCATTCAGATGTGAAGGAAAAGACGGCATTTCTAGAGGTATTCAGAGAGATTCAATTAGCAGAGAATCATTTTACTTTAAAATGATGTATATGAAGTATATTTCTTGAGCTTGAGACAAAAATAATGAAATTCTGAATGTTCAAAAAATTTTATTCTAAGGAGTAGCTTGAAAAAAAAAACAGATACTAATGTAATAAGTAGATTTAATAATATAAATCAACTGAGAATTTATGAAGAAAAAAGGCTTGCAATGAAATTTTAAATAGTCTGCAGTATCTGCATTTGAAACTGAGAATGCTTTTATGCCTTTCATGGCACTTTACATACTATAGTCATTAGTTTATAACACAGGAAAAATGGCATAACTCGATTATACACAAAATATTGCAGTCCAGGTTTGAAAGAAAAAAATCTGAAGGGCAGAAGACGAAGCTTTTTCTAGCACTAGGCAAAACAAAATTCCACTCAAATGAAGGGACTTTTTTGATCAATGTGTTTTATTAACAGTAAGAACATGAGTGGTTTTTCCTACAGCTGATACAAATATTTGAGTCCAGTATAGTTCACCTTTTAACCTCTGGGGTTTTAAAATTTCTTCAGATCAAAATATGATATTTTGAATTGCCAAAATCAAGGACATGCAGATAAGTGTTGAATAATAACCTATATTATGATAAGCAGAGAAGAGGTCTGATTTTAATCCTTTTCTGGGCTTGAAGAACTGAAACACATCCAAGTAAGGGAATAGGTTTAATACACTGTATTCCCTGTATTAAAACTTACAGTGCCTTGCATTTTTTATGTCTTGGGCAGGAGTTAAATGTTCTTCCAGTGCACTCAGCAGAACAGATATTTAACTGTAGGCATGTTAAACTGTGCTTGCAGAATGTAAGCAGTGTAAAACATAAGCTGTACAAAAGTCCAAAGAGCCAGCCAGCGTGTGCAGTCCTCTTTACTGCAGGAACTCTGCAACTGTGTGCTGCAGACCTTGTACAGAACAATCCCCTTTACTACTACACAATTTCAGATAATGCAGGATTTTATGCAAAACCACAGCTTTTTAGGGCTCAAACTTTCCCCCACAGAAAGTGTGGTTCAGGCTGCATGTGTCTCTTGTCAGAGAGTTTAATGCAACTTGTCTGGAGCTGCCTGCTGGGGAACAGGTTGTGACAATAAAAACAAGCCCAGTGATCCGAGTACAGCTGATGGCAGTCATTTACCTGCCAGCCCATCTCCAAGAAGCAATCTTTTCTGGGGAAATGATGCAATTTTTGGCTTACTGAAATGAAATGGAGCACTAGCAGATGCACGACAGGGATAATCAATCACGCAGTGGCTTACGCAATATGTGTTTTCCACTGCCAGACTCCAGGAATTTCTAGGCAGAGGAAGAACAAAGGTGGCACTGACATGTTTTAATTCATGTCAAATCTCTCTCTTTCCCTTGAGTTATATGGAAACTATTCAATTACTATTTCCTGCTTTCTTGGTTGTTTTAGATGGAATAACTCTACCCACCCAGCTAAAGAGAATTTAGGTTGGGGAATTTCACCCTCTTGCTGAAGTGTTTTGAAGGTGTCATTCCTTGTTGTGGAAAAGAGATGATAGTATTGCTGTTGCTATCTGTTTTATGTTACTATGTTTGTTGTCTTTGCTGCACTGAGTGCAAGGCCAGCTTCCACACTGCTGTTAACTCATGTGAAATATAATGTGCATTTTTCAAGAACAAGAACTCCTAATGACTAAGCAGAGTCATGTCAGACCATTTCAGGTTGCTCTTTGAAAATCTTTAAGTATCACTGGCCAAACAGTGTTTTAGCCTGAAGTTTGGCAACTCTTGTTTGTTTCTTTGCTTGGAGAAGGGACATGGAGGGCCTAAGTGCCCACAGAGACAGATATTTTCCATTCAGAACAGAAGCCAAGAATGGTAGAGGTATATCACTTGTCTTCTGCATTGTCTTAGACAATAAAAAAGAAATTCATAAAATTAATTAGGAAGTCAAAAAGGGTCAAAGGCTGGGTCTCCAATTAAGACTTGTTCACAGCTTTAATTTAAGGGATTTTAATAGACCATCTGTTGTCTAGATTATTTTCCTATATACTAAATCATGGGAAATTCAGCAGATAGCCTCAGAAATAGTTCCAGGTTTCTATCAGTGTTAGGATATCAATGTGGCAGATGCATTTCACAACCTCCTAAATTATATTCATGTTCTGGCAGCAAAGCCAAAGATTCACTGACAAAATTTATGCACAAATGGCTGCAAAGGATGCCTTTGGCAAGTAGATTGCAACTAATCTCTATGTCACACTTGAGTGTAATTTTACTTTAGGAACATGTTTTTCCTTTAAATGTACTCTTCATGAAGTTCTCTGCTTTTAAAGATTAGAACAAAATCCTAAATATTCCTCATCCTTGGCAGCTGACCACGAATAATTTTTTTCTCCTATTGAAAGAGTAAAGGTAATAAATTAATTATTTTATGAATTGCATAAATAGCTATTTTTAAATCAGTGGAACTATTGCATACAACCAGACTGGCAGGACTCGCCTTATTTCACACCTAAGAACCTGATGAGCTTTGCTTGAGGTAATGCCTGATAGCACTTGGTTATGACCATCGCTTGTATCTATTTTATGTTAAAATAGCTGTTTGTCTAATAAAGTTGTTCAAGATTTCAGTACATTGTCTGAAAAAGACAAATTGCATCTGCACAGAGAGAGTCTCACATGCAGTCCCCTTTGCTGAATTCATGTCTTCCCTCAATTACAATCTGTTCTAAGTTTTTGGATTTTTTTTGGCTGATATGACTTTTTTGCTCTTGGCAGGTGTGTATTTAGTTCACCTTCCCATTTAACATGAATATGAAGCACTACCTAAAAATAGCTGGAGATTTTAATCTCAATGCAAAAATCAACACTATTCTTTTAGGGGGTACAACATGCTTGCACAATTCCAGTCCTCTTGTACTTGGCTCCCTTTCAAGGACTGAAAATGGGCTGAAACCAGAGCTACTTCTCTCATACCAGGAATATTATAAAAAGTGCATTTGGTGATTGTCAGTTATGTGCTGCCTAACAACTGGAAGAGACAAAACAGCCAGAAAAATACAAACAGGTTCTCCAGGAAGAGAAAGTTTAAGAGGCAGAACCCATTTTTCTCATCAACTATAGACCTTTTCCAGAATTAATCTAAAAAGCATAGCCTTGACCAAACCCCATAAGTATGAAACCCTTCTGCCCATTGGCAAGTCTTAACTTTTCCATAACTCTTTGAATATGAAGGATATTTGTTTAGCTGTCAAGTCAGCCTTTATTCCCATGGTAACTCCACCATCACTGGTTCCAGCTGGACAGGGCTTGTGTCTGTCCTGTTGGAGGAGCTGCAGTATTTTGGTGGTGTCGTGAAATGAATTCCCTATATCTATAAGTTCCTAAGCCTCCTGAAATCAATGAATTCCAGGGGTTTGCTTGGTATTATCCAAAACACAGGCAGAATGTTTCAGATGACATCAGTGATGACCCTAAGTGCAGGAATACAGCACATCTGTGTGCTCATGTGACAGCTCCCATCCTGACAGAGGCTCATTTTCTGACACTAAACCAATAAGTCTGCATTGGGCACGTAATTTGACAATGATAAAGATTAGGGAAAAGAAAGGGAAGGAAGGCAAATAGTAGAATGATTAAAGAAAAGTAGTAGTTGGATTGGTCTAACTATCCACCTCCAGATTTTAAGAATTGAAGGTTTGCATCTCAGGATATTAGGAAAGAATTGTAGGGAAAAGAAACAAAGATGGAACAAATGAGGAGGTAGAGAAATAAAATCAAACATTGAACCTTGGCTTTATCCGACATACTGGAAAATCTATGATAACTAAGTTATGAAACTCAATCAGAATTGAATGAGTCTCCATTAGTATAAACACAATAATATGGAAAAGAAAACCACTCAAACAAAGCCATTATTAAACTTATTACTATAGTAGCTGAGCTGTACATAATGAACTGATTACTTTATTTATGCTGCTGTATTGGTCAGCATATAGGTTTTCATGGGTTCATATTCACCACTACAAATGATTAAAAGCCCCTAACAACACCTTGTGTTGTGGTAAGTTCAAATTTTTGTCTTGTGTCTTGGCACTTTTTTAGGGTCTCACAACTTTAGTAGCCTGTAAATACACAGGTTCTAGGATCATGAAGAGAAATATGCTGCACAGATATTTTTTTAGTATCTTCTTTGGGTGGTCCAGCACAGTTTTATTTATGTTTAATGGAGGATAGTTCACTACTGAAGGTCAAATCAAGTCCCTTGTGTCCTACCACTGATTGTACACAGGCATGTTTGTCATCAAAGATCAGCTGAAATGTGGGATCAGGATGTGAATCTAATTGAAATATCCATCTAAATTTCATTAGCTAGTATTAATTTATTTTAAAAACCTTCATTATTTAACAGGACAAGCTGGGTTTTTAAAATATTTGTTACAGATCTTTGAATGCTTCAAGAGCTATTCCTTTAAATCTCCCAAAAATAACATCTTCAAGGATAACCTAACTCTGTGAGAATTTCATGCCAGATAAGAACTGTTTTGAAAACTTACCAAGTATATAAACAGAAATATATAATGAAGACCCTGTAACCAACATGCATAAGATTGATGTCCTCCATGAATGAGCTACTTAAAGCTTATTTTTGTGCACTTAGCCCCCCCAGCCTGGACCACAGAACCCAGACTGCAGTTCCTGCTGCCGAGGTGACTTCGGAGTTCGACTCTACCAAGGGCCCCCAGGACCTCCTGGGCCCCCTGGGATGCCAGGTAAAGATGAAGTTTAACTCACTTTTTTAATCAGTGTAATTGCAGGCCATAAATTACAAGCTATTCTATGAAATATCAGAGAGTGGTCCAAACACCAGTATTTGGGTACAGATTCAGGAACAAGTTTTTCTATCATTTCAGAAGAAACAGATATTTTCAGTTATATTCTAGGATATTTTCAATTGAAAACCTATTAGTTATTAAAATTCAGCTTTCACAAATTCATGCTGAAAGTAATCTTATCATACCTCTAGGAAAAATTAGTCTCTCTTAAAACATCATGAAGTTCCCAATAAACTTGGAAGAACTTGTTCCCTGGAGCTGATTACTGTCATCACCTTTGTATATCCAGCTGTGTTACTGTGTTCAAGGGCTTTTCTTCATCTAACATACTGCTAGCCAATATTTTACAGAAACACAATGCTTCTGTTCTCCCACAGAAATTCCATAACTTTCTTCTTTCATCTTGTCTTTCATAATAAAAAATCCCCCTTTTTAACATAAAAAATGTCCACAGAACAACAGCATACACAAGAAAAGTATATACTTTGATCTGATAATTGGTATGGAAATAGAAGAGCCTAGAAAAGGGAAAATGTTGGTTGCATGCTGGTGTCAGTTTGTTATATCATCTACCTTCAGAGATTTGGAAATCACCATTCCTGAAGCAGAGGTACAACATAAATTAGCAGGTCACTGAAAGACAGACTTGTCTCTTCTTGAAAAACTTACATCTTCTGTTAACACCATGAAAATGCAATTCAGTGATCCATTACTCACTAATAAATTGTTGCATTTTTAGAAGCAGGATATGATTTTATACTAGAGCCACACTTTCAAGGCTGCAGTGGACACACTGGGGCATGGCCTAGTCCCAGCTTTGCCCTTCCTTCCTGTCTCAGTTCCACTTTCTGTCACTGCAGGATACCACAAATGAACGTCTGGCAGCAGCCTCCTGCACCCTGGGATTTCTCTCTCCTTCATTTCCTGGATTTCATGTTGTTGTGCCTGTAAGGGGAACAGCAACAGTTGCTTTTTCCCTTGATTGAATCAAATGTTGCTTGCAGACTTCTGTTCTGAACTGGTAGTTCTGGCTTCACATAAAGGATCTTGTCATTTTTAAGAGCTGCAGATTCCTCTATCCAAGCAAACATTTGGCTTCCTTGTTTGAAGTTTTTTTTTTTTTCCTTAATAGAAAAACTCTGAAGGCTCACTTCATCATCAGATTTGATCTCAAATAACACTATTCTTCTTGTAAATTTGTAACCAGAGAGAATAATCAAAGAACAAGCAGAGTCACAAAGAACCTAATTTCAATTCAGGTTGAATTAGAACAATGATGACATTAATTAATCCCCTGAGCTGAAAGATCAGGCTTTTGCTGCAGGAGGGATAATAATTGCTCAGCGATTCTAGCCAACTTTAAAATCCTGTCAGCTGCATAGACATTTGCTTTGTAATTTAGTCAGTCAACACCAGGAAGTATGGAATACTGCAGATGCATGAGTATGTTTTGCAATGAGTCGTTTTACTCATTTACTCATAGTAGCCATCTCAAAAAAAGCTTAATTATAAAAATTTTGTTTCTGTTTAAATCTAGGACTATGCAAACGACCCTTAGCCAGCGCCCTGCAAATACATACTGTGCGCTTTTTAGCACAGATTTTAACAACTTTAATGCTACAGACATTCATCATTTGTGCGGATGTGCTTTAAAGATTGCAAAATCTTATTCAAAATTATCTTATCCTATCATGATTGACTTAATTTACCAGGAAATTGGTGCTTATACTAAAGCAAAAGCAAAACTATGCCTGCAGTCTACCTAGTATGTGGCAATTAAAAGAGGCTTTTGCTTTCCTTGAGCCTTCTCTCTGCTGAGGTCTTCCTGCACATCTCTCCCACAAAGCAATGACTTGAGGCACCACCAGTTTATACAGCAACATGAGGGTTAACTCCCAAAATCTATGTCCTTCACCAAAACCTTTACCATCAACCTGACCACTCAGCAGTTTCTTATCCATTTCACCTCAGCCTGGGGTTTATGGCACTGAATAGTACCTGTGTTGCATGCTGGTGGAAGAGGACCCTGTCACACTTACCTGTTAAAATATGATAAATTATTTAAATAAACCTGAAAGCTTTGTTTCCCTTCAGGAAATCATGGAAACAATGGAAATAATGGAGCAACTGGCCAGGAAGGAGCCAAAGGTGAGAAAGGAGACAAAGGAGATATTGGACCAAGAGGAGAGCGTGGCCATCATGGACCCAAAGGCGAGAAGGGTTACCCTGGGATTCCCCCAGAGCTACAGGTACAACATCTCTGGCTCCTATTGGCTGCAGCAAACCTCAGATTATGGTTTTCTTCACTGAAAAAAACAGCACCTTATTACTGTAAGATATTTAAGAAGCAAATCCCCTTGTAAATTAATACTGTAACAGACATATACAGCCCTTGTCCTTACTGAAAAAAGTGCTCTGCCAGATCTTTCTGGAAAAGAAAAGCTTTAGTCAGAATCCAGCTGAGAAATAGGCAGGAAGAAACATATATGCTTCCCTTTGAGGGCAAAAAGCCAGTCTCTGGGTTATTAAAGGAGAATAGCAGGGACTATCATTTTCCTACCAAGCTGTATCACATAAATAATTGCACTTCCCACAGCATATGGAAAGAGTAAAGGAGTCATGTTTCTCAGGGCAGCCGGGCTTTATGAGATTCTCAGAAGCACATGTATCCAGCTACTCAAAATTTTTGAGTGCAGTAAAAGTCCTTTAGTTTCAAAAGATACCCCTCAGTAGTTGTCTGTATATTTATATGTCTAAATATTTTAAATAAGTTTGGGGCCATGTAGGTTCTGCCTATGAATGAATAATTCAAAAGCCAGATGAGCATTTAAATATGGGTTCAAGCCTGAGTTGTTGAGCTCAACTCTTGTATTGGCACAATCTCACAGATTTTGGATTAAAGCTTCTTCAAATCCCAGGAATCTGGCAGATGGCAGAGAGTTTGTGTATGCATATATAAATATATATGTATGTGTATATATATCTCTACACACACACACACACACACACACACACACACAGATACATATATATATATTCATATATGCGCATATACACATAACATATGCATGTAGAAATATATATAATATATACTCATGTTACAGCTGAATATCTGATAAACATAACTTTAATTACATTCAACATATATCCTTCTACAATTTTAAAATTAACCACCACTGTTTTTTTCCTTACATAAAGACAATGGTAGTATTGTAATTAAAACTGAGTGATGAAAGAAGATGAACGAGGAAAGCTCATATTGTAATACCTATTTCCAATACTTAAAATTCCATCACTTCTTTTATCAGATGTGCTTAAAAATGTTTACAGCATTTCTTACCACCATACTTAAGAATTTTAAAGTCAGTGATGGTATAGGAGGAAACACTTTTGAATACAATACTGTTCTAAGTACAGGATTATTTTGAAAAACTTTGCGTATCCATGATGACCTGCTAGTTCATAATGAGACCTAGTGAGAAAAGATATATTTTTCTGCTGTTCTGTTCAGCCCACAAAAAGTAGCTCAGGGTCAAAGAGACTGTGAAATGGAATCTAGACAAAAAGCAATAAATTCAATCAATCTGCCACTGCAGCTGCTTTCCTTTAACACACGATGAACTTTGATGTGATCCTGGCTGAGAAGCAAGATATTAACAATTTGCCGTAATAGAAAATGCATCCATGCAGGGGTAAGGAAAATCAGCCCAAGCTTTCAGCTCACATCTGGAGCTCCTTAAATTTCTGAACAGATGGCTAACGATTTCCGTTGTTGGATCCAGACTTGCATTTGATTGTCTGTTTTCATTTTGTTCTGGTTTGGATCTGAAATCAAAAGGAGTTTGGACTGGTATTTTTTAAAATTATTTTTTAAATACCAGCATAGCTGGAATCTCACAAAAAAATGTAATTTTTGTGATGGGCAGTAACAGATGCAATTGAACACTTGTCATTTAAGAAGCTGAGATAGAAATAAAAAGCCAAGTCTATATGTAACCTTTTAGCAAAAAGTGCAGCAATTCTGATTCTACCCCATTTACTCACATAATGGGGGCAGGGGAATGATAGACTTAGAGAAAAGGTCACTCCCTTCCCTAACCAGGGCAGCTGGCAGGGTCATTCCCTCGTATCTTCCTGAGGGTAAATTAAATTGTCTGGTGAGGGATGTTTTGCACTGCTTCCTATGAAACATTTCTATGACAAGAAGTGAAACACAAAGTTGAAGCACAGTATTAATTTTCTTATTTTCCCCTCTTGGTCTCCACCACCCTCTGTTTTCAGAACTGAGGGCAACTGACAAGATAGAAAAAGCATTGAACATTGAGTGTCAGCTGCAGCACTTCCAGAGGAACTCTAATAAAAGTGCTTCATGTATCTCTAAGCAAGAAACACTAATCTTCATGGATTTTACTGAGCATTGTTCGTTTTCACACATGCAGTTAAAAGCAATATCCAGTTTAAATGCTTTGGGGAATACATAAAACTATATAAAACCTTTTTGTCAGAAACACCACTTCAATACTATATTGCTGTTGCATCATTCTAGCAAGGCTTAAAAGTAAATAAAATCTGAAATTAAGGTTCTGAACTGCAAACACTTGACCATACACTTACTTTACAGTCATGAATAGTCCAATTGAATATGAGAACCTTAGTCTTCTTCCAGTTTCATTCAATGGGAGTTTTGTTAACTGGAGTTTATTGGCCTTGGAGCAAGCCCTAGAAGAACATCTCTGTCAGGAAAATAAACAGACTGCAAATACAGGAAAAAAAATCTGTACCTGGTTGCTCTACACACGTGTTTTTCGTGAACGACTGCCTGAATAAGAACTGAATTTTTGCAGGTCGCATTTATGGCTTCGATGGCTACTCACTTCAGCAACCAGAACAGTGGGATCATCTTCAGTAGCGTTGAAACCAACGTTGGGAATTTTTTTGATGTCATGACCGGGAGATTCGGTGCTCCAGTGAATGGTGAGCATTTGCAAAACAAAATAATGTGATTATTGGAGCTGTAGACAGACATGTAGTCAAAAAGGATGAGGCACTATTTAACTGCCTTTGCATTCAGTCTGCATAGCTCTTGCTACCTACTTTCCAGAAAAATGAATTGAAATTGCCAGCGAGACTAGTGGTGACACAAAGGCAGGAGAAAGAGGCATGGCCAGAGCTGGGGAGGGAGCAGGACTGTCTGCTTTGCTGTGGCTCTTCAGCCCTTCAGCCACTGTGATGACAGAACACAGGCTTAATGTTGTAGCAAGCAGCAGCAGCTTCACAGCTGCCTCCTCCACCTCCTGCCTCCTGTCAATCTCTTCATCCTCATCCTCCCCCATGCCCGTTCAGCTGCGAGCTGACCTGCAACAGATGTGCGGCTGGAAATGAGGCATTACAGTTCTTCATGGTTATTTCTCAGCTGCATCAATCCCCCCTCTTATGCAGCTGTGATGCAGGAAGAACAACACCTGCCATATGCAGAATTAAAATTAGTCACGTTTTGGAACGCTATAAGCAGAAACAAAATATCTGCTGACAACTGGAAGGCAGTTTTGTCCACAGCTGTTATGGTTTCTAAGCAAGAAACACAAATGTGCAGCATGATTACTTCTTTCTATGAAGCAAACAAGTTGTTTTTTATAACCTTTTCAGGGGTATATTTCTTTACATTCAATATGATGAAACATGAAGATGTGGAGGAAGTGTATGTGTACTTGATGCATAATGGTAATACAGTGTTCAGCTTATACAGGTAAGTAAAGAGCCAGGCCATCTCAATGTAAAGACATTTGTATGGTTCTGACAGCTTTCTCACCTTTCAAGAAATGTAAAATTGTTCATTTTTTGGAAGAAATTCTCTAGGGTAAAATAACCAACAAGAAAACCTATTTTATTTTGCCAACCTCAGGATGCATATTTGGACCATACACACCACAGATGCTGGACCTAAAATTCAGCCTTGATCACCACTTCCTCAAACTCAGGGGAAAGGAGTTAGCACTACAAGTCAGGGTTGGAGTTCAGTGGTATCATGCTGTCATTCTGCTAAAATATATCTTTATCCTCATTTTGCTTGTCAGAGAAAGGAAATTAATGAAGTGTCTAGTGACTAATTACAGTCGTGTTAACACGAGGGAAGAGAAATCTACTTTAAAGTTGGGAAGTGTTTAAGCTGCAGTAGTAAGGATGAGTAAGAAGCAAAGGTCTTCCTTAACTGGCCTTTTTATCATTAGCACACTACCACAGGCAGCTTCATCCCCAATAGATCTTCTCTGCAAAAGGAAAAGTGCTTCATTTCTATTCCCCCTGAAGCACTGATGTCAGAGAAGGCAAGAGGTAGAAGAAAGGAGGAAAAGCCAGGAGGCTAGCCCACATCAAATGCACCCATATTCCAAAGAAAGGCTCAGTAGGGAGCAAGTTGCCTGTGTCTGCTCACTGCCTGTGCTGGGAGCACAGGCACTCAGCTCTTAAAATTAGTTGGGATGAATTTAAGGGGAAAAAACATCACAGGAAATCTGTAGTGTTGTCATCAAAGAGCAGCATTTAATTTTAAACAAAAAATATGTTCCTGTGTCCTGGAAAAAAATAAGTTACAATTCCAGAACTTCAGAAAGGAATGACATAATGCATTTAGGTAAGGTGCAAAATTTGACTAGGAGATCAAATGCAGAAAGTTGCCAAAATTTCCTTATAAAGTCAAAAAATGTTGGCAAGTCTTTCAAGAAAGTTTTGCTCAGGATAACAATGTACTTCTTGGAATTTTTTTGGTAAAGTTGTTTGTTTGGTCACTGTTGAGAAACAAAACCCTGACTTGTTAAAATATTCATCCTTAGCTATGAATCCAAAGGGAAAGCAGATACTTCAGGAAACAGTGCAGTCCTAAAACTCGCCAAAGGAGATGAAGTTTGGCTGCGAATGGGAAATGGAGCCCTCCATGGGGACCATCAACGCTTCTCCACCTTTGCTGGGTTTCTTCTTTTTGAAACCAAGTAAAAAAAAAAGGAGACAACCCCATAGATGTTTATGTGAAAAAACATCTTTTTTGGAACTTGTATATTTCACTGGACTGTGAAATAACTTTACAACATTGGAGGATTAAGAAGCCTTGTTTTGATGCAATGTGCTGCTACCTGTGTATCAGAGATAAGCTGAATACATTGGGTAGCTGACACAGATTCACAGACTATCTATTGTCATCTGGGTTGCACCTATTTAGTCATTAAATGTTGCTATTGCTCTCTTCCCCAAAAGTGAATGAAAAACAAATTAAAATGAGTTTAAAAATTTAAAGAGCAGTTTACATAAAGTCAATTTCATCTCTAAATATACTTTAGTTATATGTCAGGAATTGAACAACTGATTCAAAAGTTTTGGATCATTTGTTCAGTTCATCTTAAATGTTCATTTAAATTTGCATCATGGAAACAGGCCTGAATGTATTATAAGCAGGCTCAAGTGAGACCAGATCTAGAGGAAGAAGTTTGTACTGGATTGGAATGAGCTCAAATCAAAGAAAAAAATGTGAAAATATAGATGTCAAGGATTCAGGTTTATTGCATTCCCATCTCAAACCTCTGAAGACCTATCTGGTGTCATTTTTCACAGATTTTTAGCACATACTTATGCTTAGTCTCTCTCTTAGAAGAAGAATGTCAGTAGTTCTTGCCTTAGTAGCAGCTTGAAGCTAAGGTAATTTAGTTTGCAGTGTGAAGAGGATCAGGCAGGGGAACTGTAATGTTTCCCCCTAGCCTTAGAATTTTTAAAACCTGATGTAAGCCAATGCAGGGTGTCGAAGCAAAGGCATATACGCTAGAGAAATCAGGATACACCAACAGCACAGAGATAAACAAACTTTGTGGTGTTTGGGGCTCCTCCAGAAGGATGTACCTTATAATATTGCGTATTTACTTAACAGCGAAGTTGTTGAAACAGTTTTCCTAGCAGCCTTCCAAGAATCAGTATTTCAGGAAAAACCATTGCAAAGCAGCAGCTAAGCCAGTTCAGTATTTAAACTGGTAAAAGCAAATGCCAGCTGGCTTAGTAGTTCTGGTCCCAATACACTGGGCCAGTCTTCAGCATTCATGCCACTGGCTTTTCAAAATTTGGGTACCTGAAGTTCTGTCTTGCTACTTTCATTTGAATGAGCACCAAAATCAATACTGAAGTTTGAATGTACCTTGTTCTGTCTCTCCACACAAAATGAATGAAATATAAATTCCTTTTTACAGACATTACATTTTAATCAGATGTTACCTGCCATTAATGTATAACAGGAAGGTGGGGTTAGGAAAATATTTATTTGAAATTCTTTTATACTGGTTACAGGTATCAGTAACACAACAATAGAGCAAATGAATTGAAATCTGCCGTATGAATTTGTATGTCCTTGTACATGTTCCTAGCGTATGTAACCACATCTTATGAAGAAAAATGCATGTTGATACTTGATGATTATGACTTGTGATTTTTTTAGTTTTATGCATCAACCACTGAAAATATTAGCTTTAATGAACTGTTGTCTGATGTGTTTTAATCCTTTCTTTATCAACTTGGGTCAGGTCTGTGCCACATAGGTTTTGAAAACCTGAGACCATGTTATTTTGTTAAGCTTACTTTGTAAAACATACATTTATTCAATAAAGATTAATGGTTCAAAGCTATACTGGTTTGCTGATACCTGTATTTACCAAGGACATTACCATTTGGAGACAATAGAGAGATGCTCTTTTTAATAGGCTTTTCCTAAGCATTCATTTTGCTACTGAATGGGAGGAAGTCAGCATTAAGTATTAAAATACATTTATTTTACACGTGTGTGTATATATATACACACACATATATACATAAAATTTAAATCTATAAGGTTTCCTTTGGGGACTTACTCTTCTTTTGTGACATGGCCACTTTAAGCCATTTTGATCAGAAGGAAGCACTTAGAAACTGTATGACATACACTAATTTTAAGCTCCTTTTTATCTTATTATTTACTGTAATGGCCATAATATAAAAGAAAGTCATGTTTTGCCTTACCCATTTTGTATTGTTTTCATGAGTTTAGTGAAACTTGGCCTGCTGAGAGGGGAAGGTGACTAAGAATTACCACAAAAGCTTCTTTGACAAAGAGCTGTTCCAATGCTAAAGCGAAACAGTTTTTTACATCAAAGTTAAAATTCCTAGGTTTTGACTGAAATTTCAGCAGTCTTTTCTCTGCAATTTACTGCATGAAATCTCTGCTGATTGTTATAATACTTTACAAATAAATAGTTAACTTACGTATTAATTTCCTTCAAAAGAAGAAGGAAGATCTTCAAAATACAGCAACTGATGTGAATATGAGTGTGTGTGTGTTCTTCTTCTTCTCTAAAATTAACACACTTTATATCCAGTAAGTCATGTGGAATATATGAACTTTTTTCTCAGAAATGTTCATGAAGATTAGTCATCTTTCCATTGCTGCTGATACTTGAAAGACTCTTGCTTAGCAGATGCTCAAGACAAAATGTCTTTTACCAGAGGCTTTTATCCCCTGTTATAAAATACATGGTATCTTGTAATTTGTGTTACAGCTGAAAAATCTTCTGGAAACTGCAAAGCTGTAATTTGGAGTATACTTAATGGCTTCTTGTCTCTGCTAAAATGAATCTGTATCTCTCCCCCTTCCTGAGCTCCCAGATTTAACCAAAACTTGGCAAGACTCCCAAGTCCCTGCCTGCCATGAGAGCTGTGGTTTGGTAGGTGATATTCGACCTCTGTGGTAGGTGCTGGCATCCTGGCAGCAGAAAATGCTTCTCAACACAGAGCTAAGTCCTGCTCCTCCCTTCCCCCAGAGTTCCAGGGCCTGCTGTGACACCCTTGCAAGCCAGCAACTCTCATCTCCAGCTCTGTCATGAGCATTTTGCAAAACAGGGCTGCGTTCAACTCAAGAGGTGCTGGGTGCACCGCCCTTGGCAGGGGTAAAACACAACCTCTGTGCAAGAAAAACATGAACTAGAACAAAACCAAATGGGAGAAAAATGTTACAGGCCTGGGTTCGAGTTTCATGAATGGCATTTAAACAAAGTTTAATTAGAACTCTGTGAGAAAAGAAGGAAGTTTATGGTTTTACTTTCAGTAGTCTGTGGACTGATTGACTGAACAAGCACTTTAGACTGACAATAGTTTGCAGTCTCAGCCTCACTGAGAAGCCTGCCAAAGGGAGATCTTTAAATAAAGTAGTATTTTTCTAAAGAGAAAATAAGGAACAAACTTTACACTCAGGTCTTTCATCTTCCTGTCCCTTTCACTGAGCTTCCTATGTTACAACCTGCTGTTTTCTGAAGCAGTTTTTAATAAAAGTAGATTTGAATAAAAACTTTTTTGCCTCCTTCTTACTTCAGATTATTAAAATTATTCTTTTGTGCTCAGAACAAAAAAAAAAAAAATTACACAAGGACAAAACATGCAGGGAGTCGTTGAGTGGTGTGTGAAAATACCTAGAGTTCTTAATTCTGGTGAATCAGTAGCAAAGTTCCTCTATTTTGCAGTTAGTTCTGCTTCAACAACCAAAGAAAATACAGGCTGGGTGATCAGTTCAGATTTAAAAATCTGAGACAACAAAAGGCTGTCATGCTCAGATACCAGTGAAGAAAATTCTAGAAACTATCCTCATAAATTAAAAGAACTTGATAGAAGGTGCACTTCCTAGTATGACCACGTTCACTCTTACACTGAAGGGTGAGTGCTCCTTTAGTTCTTGGGCCAAACCACAGAGTTTTAGAAGGAATTAGAGCATCTGCAGCCCCCCATTAATTTCCAGTCTTCTGCCACTGGACTGATAAACTCAGTGCACAGATGTTGACATGAAGACTTAAGGATGAGAGTAGGAGCGGCTCAATTTTGTGCTTCTGCATTTGGAATGGAGCAAGCTATCCTCCATGAACACATTCACGGAATAATAAAACCCTGATGTGGCAAGGTTTTATTAAACAAAGAGACTCCTTGTATCAGCTGCTGAAAAATTGCACAAATTGAGGGCTATTTTCCTGCTTTTCTGGAAACAGTCCATCAGACATAAAAAAAAAATCCACAAAAGATCATTTTTTTAAAGAATCACATTGCTATAACACCAAGAGTGGAAACACCCATGTTCAAATTATCTTTGACATCTCAGCTTCTGTTTCCTGTGAATGTGTCTCATGGTGTGATCCTCCCATCATCTAGTCACACGCTACTTCTTTGGCCTTGTCCAGCAGCAAGTATAAGCTTCTTGCTGAATAAGGACTTGCGCATATACTGGAATGTGATAGGAAGAAAAATATACAGAACATCTTCATTCAATAACTCCATCCAAATGTACAGTTAACAAAGTGACTTTAAAAATAGTGAACACTAATATGTAAGAAAGATTGGCAGAATTAAATTAACTGCAGCTACCTTTATTTTAGAATACTTTCTAAGAGGTTTGTTGGTTTTTTTTTCCAATCCTGGAAGTTTTTTGCAGAAAAACACTCCAGGCTCTTACAGCATAATAAAGATGATGAAAGTCAAGGAAGCCTGCAAAGACTAGAATTTCAGGCCAGGAAATTGGAATTCAGAGATTGTGCCATTCTGCCCTGTGCAAGTCCTGGTCTGCAGCTGGAAGTGCTGGATGGAATTTAATTTGTCACATGTTCATTTTTTAACTAGAAAATAGTAGAAGCATAGTTGTCTTAAGGTAAATTTTCCAGATACAGCATCACTTCAGATCAACATTTTCTTTCCTCCAAGACAACCTGCTCCTCAGAATGCTTGTTCTGTCAAATCACTAAAGACTCACAAAATAGATAACAGGTATTAGGTGCGCCATAAGACACATAGTAAATGGCTCATGGGCAAGATGATGGAAACAGTTATAAAAATAAAGGTATCCCAATCCATTGCCCTAGAAATGCAGGAGAAATTTTCTCTGGTGAATGTGGCAGACAGTGTTATCTGACAGGAATGGCTCGCTGGAGGTAAGTTTAGGGCGGGGCGGCTAAACAGTAGTTCATGTGGTGTCCAGCACAGATCTCAAGCTCAGTATTCAGGCAAATCAAATGTGGAAATAATCGCAGTCTAGAGTTTTCAGCCTCTACAATAGTAGTTAATAATAAACTCACAGGAAAGTATTTATTTTCTCCTGATTACCAAAAACAAGGATTAGCTATATAAAGTTTCTTGCCATTCTCTTCATCTAAATCATGAAAGCACAGTAATACCATATGCTGTGTTTCAAAGGAAAGAAAAATATTTTGCTTCAGGTGCAAGGGTTGAGGTCCAAAGTACAGAAACCACCATCACAGGCATCAGTAATTTGTAATCCCAGTAACCTGAAATTCCTACTTACCAGAGTAGGAGGGGGCAAATTTCTGACAATGTGAAAGTTAAAGGCAACGCCTGTTCAGTACACCTGGGACAGATCACCACCTCAATGACTGACTGGACTAAAAAAACTTACAAACTGTAGTTTTTCAAGAATATGTCTATTTTAGTGAACAGGGCAGCTTATACAATTACCTTCTGTGGATGAGACAGAGATTTTATTTCTAAATCTGTAATTAATGATTTCAGACAGACAGCCAGATTTTCAAATAGCATGAATTCACAGCTGCTCTAGAAGGATATAATGATCTCAGGATAGATTTTTTTGCTGCTGAGTGGTGGGATGTACACTTGGGAGAGCAGCAGTGCACAAATCCATGCTCACACAGAAGCACGGAAACACAGAAAGGCAAAGTGATGCTCCAAACTGATGGATCAATTGAAATGGCAAAGATTAAGGTGCTGCATTTGGCAAGAACATGGTATAAGGGACAGTGTGTCTGTCACAACAGCACAAGATATGAAGTTAGAAATGTGGAGTAACACCCACACTATCTCTGTGGGTATCAAGTGTTGTGAATGGAGCACAGCTTCTATTCAGGCAAGGCATGAATGCAAGCTTTGGGATAAAGCAACCATGTTTGAAAGCCTTTACAAGCTTGGGGCACAAAACTACCATAAAATTCCACAAGAATCTTTAAAGTTCTCAATTTCAGTTTAATGCAGGTATCTTTCAATTTACTAGAGAAATTTCACCTGCTACTTACATCTTCAGGCAATTATAGTTACCAAGATTTGAAATATTATAACATGTAATTTTTGCTTTTTCCTCTAACATAATTAATACAAACCGCACAGTTACCAGTATCTCTTTAGCCATGCATTAAGATGGACTAAACTGTAAACAATATACATGTGAAAGAGGAGAATCCAGACTTTGTGTACAGCTGGAACTTCACATTGCCGCCTTAGTATTTTTCTGAAGGACTGAAATGAACGAGTAATTGTAATCAACAAATCTGAGACCAAAAGTAAAAGTCTAGCATGCAGTGTGCATTGCAAAAGTGCCTACACCTCTGCAAGACATACTGGTATAACTCACAGTAAAAACAATTTCAGTCTTTGAACACTGACTGTGAAAGATGCATTTCACAGGATGACACGGATAGCAACTCACGGATGTAATAGAATAAAGCACACACAAGCACTCTGACAGATTGTGGATTCAATCCCAAAACAACTCCTTTCACATACCCATTACCTCTGCACTGGTGAATTCATGTGCCCTTCTCTTTGCTGCTGCTTATTTATGAGAAATATTAAATGGCATCACATAGATGAACATCACACTGTTTTTTGCACACTGCAAGCCCATGATAGAGAAGGTCTCCTTATTTATAACACATATTTTCTGCTGGCCAACTTGCCACTTCAGGAGAGTTTTTTGGACTCAAATAATTAGCCTTCATCTCATGGTTATTTAGAATATCTGTTAATTTCTCATGCCTGTTTATTTTTTGGTTTGGTAAAATCGAATTTTTCAGATTGGAGTTAATGCTCATAAAATGCTGCCCTCACCTCCCTGAAACTGAAATAACTTAATAGGATTCTGCCTTAAATGTTTCTGCCACAGATTACTCGCTGTAATTTTGGATGACAACTAAACAGCAGGTGCAAAGGACTGCTCAGTTAAACCATAGCAAAATCCAGACATTATCCAGTGCGTGATTAAGGGGTTATTTAGATGGGGTAAACTAAAGAGCATCAGGTGAAATCAAAGGTGACACAACAGAAATTGCCTGTTCGTATTCAACACAAACTCCAAGACCTGAAGGTGTGAGGGGACAAATTAAACTGAAAATTAGTCAGAGAAACACAGTGTCACAGTAACATCCTAATGTCTGTGAAAACAAACCCTTACATGGAATAGTGTCTCTAAGGGAGATGGATAACAAACAAAACTAGCCAGCTTCATTTGAATGAAACAGCAAATACTTTTCTCCTGGCCATTTCTGTGGGTGGCTCCATAGGGGTGGACATAATCAGCCCCTGCACTACAGGACCTAGTGTCTGCACAGAAAATGAAGGGTCCTCTGGCAACAGACCTGTTATTGTAGAATGAGAAAAAATTCTGCATTCAAGTTAGCAGCCTTTACAGGGTTCCGTAGTCTAACCAATTAAAGAAATGTATAATGTCAGCATAGGTTGCTCTGTCTGCTTCCCAGTAACCTGAAATACTGGGAGCAGAGCCTAAGTTTGAAAAGCTGTGTCAATACAATGCCAAAGATTTCATTACCTTTTCTGGATTTATGTCAGTTCCTGTAAGCAGCTGACGCTGCAAGAACAGCAGGGCCAGGCAGCCCTCTTTAAAGAAACATCTAGTGAAAAGAAACCCCAAGTTTTAATCACGTGTCCTGCTAATATCCCACCCTGTGACCTGGGGATCTTGGGTGTGTGGGTTCTGGCCCACGAAGGTGCCCCGGGCATGGCTGGAGCCCCAGGGCAAGGGCTGCTGACCCTTCTCCTCACAACAGGCACAGGGACCTGCGGCCCGGCCAGGAGACCGGCTGGAGACGGTGGCACCCAGCCTCAGACTTCAAAGGCTGGACTTGACGGTGTTGGAGGTCTTTTCCATCGTGAATGGTTCTGTGATTCTGTGACTTCCCTTCCCTTAGGCTGTAGGGATGTAAAAGCCCATGGTTTCCTTTGTTCGGGGTCCCTACACGGAGGCAGCGCCACTCTTCGTTGTTTGGTTATTGCATCACGATTAAATTATTTTAAGGATTTGCTCGTCTGGGCCTCTGCTATGGGAGAGCCAGTGTGAGTGTGGGGGCCTGTGCGGCTGCCAAGGGGCCTCGGTCACAGCTCCGGTGGTGCCGGTCTGACGGCGAGGGGGTCTGGCAGCCTCCCGCATGGTCGGAGTTTCCCCCAAGAGCAGCTGCGTGCCGATCCCGGCTGCAAGAGAACGCCACTCCTCCTCACCGCCAGCCGGCGCGGAGGGCAGTGGAGCCGCCCGCGCCCGACCAGGCCTCGGGGTGAAGAAACACCTGGAGAAGCGGGGCTGATGCCTCCAATGAGGGGCGGCAGGAGCCCGCCCCGGCCCCGGGGCCGCGCGGGAGCGGGCGGGGCGGGCCCCGGGCCGCCTCCGCGATCGGTTGTATGGGCGCTCGACAGCGGCGGAGGGGGCCGCGGCGATGGCGCTGAGCGGGGTGCGGGTGCTGGAGCTCGCCGGGCTGGCGCCCGCGCCGCTCTGCGGGATGATCCTCGCCGACTTCGGGGCGCAGGTGGTGCGAGTCGACCGCCTGTCCCAGTCCGCCGCGGCCTTAGCGCACGGAGACGTGCAGGCCCGCGGGAAGCGCTCCTTGGCGCTAGACCTGAAGCAGCCGCAGGGCGCCGCCGTGCTGAGGCGGCTGTGCGGCGGGGCGGACGTGCTCATCGAGCCCTTTCGCCACGGTGAGGGGCCGCGGCTGCCGGGAGCTGCGCCGGGGCGGCGCTGCGGCCGCGGCAGCCCGGGCCGGGCCGTGGGGGGCGAGCGGGAGGTTGGAGCTGCGGGGCCGCGGGTGCCGTGCTGGGGTGCTCCCGGCAGTCGCTGAGGGGCTCCCGTCAGTCGCTGGAGGGCTCCCGTCTGTCTGTGGCCTCTGCCATACTGAGTGGGAAGCGGGCAGGGAGCAGCTCTGGAGGCGCTGGGGGCGCATGCTGTGTGGGGGATTTGTGCAGTGCAGCCGCCATGTGAAACCGCAAGGACGGACCGCCGAGAGCGCTCGGACAGGGCCGTGCCCCCGGCCGGGCTCTGGAGGAGCCGAAGGGTGTCCGAGCCGAGGGGTCACACCGAGCTTGGAACCCTGAATGAGCAGGAGGGTGTCCGAGCCGAGGGGTCACACCGAGCTTGGAGCCCTGAATGAGCAGGAGGGTGTCCGAGCCGAGGGGTCACACCGAGCTTGGAGCCCTGAATGAGCAGGAGGGTGTCCGAGCCGAAGGGTCACACCGAGCTTGGAGCCCTGAATGAGCAGGAGGGTGTCCGAGCCGAGGGGTCACACCGAGCTTGGAGCCCTGAATGAGCAGGAGGGTGTCCGAGCCGAGGGGTCACACCGAGCTTGGAGCCCTGAATGAGCAGGAGGGTGTCCGAGCCGAAGGGTCACACTGAGCTGGGGGCACCATCCTGTGTGATATCCAGGCCTGTGGCTAAAGTGCAGCTCACTTCACGGTTGCTGTGCCGGTCAGAGTTTGATCTTACAATTCCTCTGAAAACAGGAGGTCTGACATTATGGGTACACATTTACAAAGCACATATCCCAGGGAGAGGATTGTAAGAATTGTATGTGTTAAATAGAGTAGTATGATTCTGTTATACAGGGTTACTGTGATTCAGGATCAAATCCAGGTTATGAGCTACAGTCTTCATCTTTAAACATCATGCTTAATTTTAAGAAGTTGCTTTCTACAAACTGATCACTTCCTGCCAGTCTTAAATCTACTTTATGAAAAGCTTCCTTTTGTTTTTGCAAGTACTTTCCATTTTTAACATTTGGTTAAAAGTAAGATAAATTCTTCAAATACTCAATTACAGAATTTTTCAATATTTCAAAACTAGTTTTAAAGAGAACTTTCAGTTCATTTTTTAATTGCAGTACGCATATTTACTAATTTACCACATATAGGAATGCCTAATGTCTGATTCTCAGTAGCAAAATTGATGCTGTTTTAAGATCAATAGACATTCCAGGTTTATCACATTCCTTCCATTTAAATGCCATGCACAGGCACTCACCTGGTGGTTATGTCAGTATCCCTGGGTGCTCCTTGAGGGTGCTGTTCTGTTAGAAAAATTCCCATTAAGGTTAGGTTGGACAGGGCTCTGTGTACACTAATCTAGTTGAAGATGTCCCTGCTCCCAGCAAGGGGTTGAAATTAAGTGACTTTTACAGGTTCCTTCCAACCCAAACCATTCTGTAATCATGCTTTATTGAGGAGCTAGCTGAAATGTTTCAGAGATTTTACAGACAGTTTAGAAATAGGAGACCTTGTTGGTTAGACATCATACATCATGGACAGATTGTGTGTCACAAGTAATTATTTTTCTTCAGAAAATGGGTTTATTCTTACCTTACCTTACCTTGTTTGTTTTACTCCCCAGAAGCTGAGCAAAAAAAAAAAAAAAAAGAGAAAAGTTAAATTCTACTTTTTCCTTGTTCCTTTCTCCTGTTTTTTTGTTATGAAATTATCGTTTTCTTTGGTTTTATGGGCACTTGCTGTTTTTTTTTTTTAACGGTTGGAAGTGGTTGGAAGTGCAAGCAATTTTGTAAATAGATACTAGGTTGTAAGTGAGAGCCTGTAGTGGGCTAGGCAAATCTGTGACCCATCATGAGGCTGCTGGAAAACAGTGAGAAGGTGAGGGCCCAAGCTGCAGAAGAGTTTCTTGCAAGGCATGTGTGACTTTACAGCAATGACTTTGTGACACCAGAGGGGTTATTTGTCCCGCTGTTTCCACTTGTGCATTTGAAAATCATGCATTTTGTCAAATTTTACTGCTTTCTTCTTGGGAGTAATCTCTTGCCGCTGCCCAGTAGTTAGTGCAATAGAAATTGATCTGAATGAAATTTGTGATGTAGTAAAAATATGGATTAATTTTGTGAAACAAGGTGGAATAATAGATTCTGGGGTGGAGCGGGCATTGAAATTATGTTATCCCTTCAATTCCAAAATATGGGGCCCTGCAGTGTCATGATAGACCATTGGTAAAAGTCTGACCAAACTGCACTGAGCCAGTAAGAAAGTACAATTCATTTGCAATTCAAATTTCTTCTCTTAAAACCACTGCAAGATTAAAATTTTAGCTTTGATTTCTGTAAATCCATGCTGATTCAGCTTATATACCACTGATTCTAAAAATTCCTTATTCCCTGCATTAAAAAAGAACACATTTACTTTTGTGTGGTTCCTACAGATCATCTGTGCAATAGTGGCATGGTCCAGTCACATCAGTGAGTTAAAACACACAGGAACAAGAGGTACTGAGAAATGGTGAGGAAGGTATATTCCAGTAAAATACAGATGAAATTTCAAGTGATTTTAATACAGAAAATATAAGAATTTTCTCTTTCTCTTTTTTCCTTGTTTTACAAGCCTTGGGTAGCTTTCTCGTCCAGTGGTGCATGGTTTTCTGTCAGTCTTTTGGAGAAGTGAAACAGGAATAAAAGCTGAAAAAAATAATCCTAGAGCCCAATTTCCACTTGGTTTATATTAAAAATTTATGTAGTATGTTGGTAATTAATAATGTTCATGTTGTAACATGGACACTGAAGTAGAATGTGCTACTTCAAAAAGTGCAGTTGAGTTCTGCTGTTGTATAATCTTAACTTTGAGCCATTATGTTTTGCATATTATTAAATGTGAATTTGAATTCCTTGCTTATGTCTTTTTAAGGTGTCATGGAAAGACTTGGGCTTGGCCCAGAGGTCCTTCTACAGGAGAATCCCAGACTCATCTATGCTAGACTTACTGGTTTTGGCCAGACAGGAAAATATGCCAAGTCTGCAGGTCATGACATCAATTACTTGGCTTTATCAGGTAGGCTGTAAAATTTCCTGTTAAATAAAGCATCTTTCCTCCCTTTGATCAAGACTCAAGAACTTGTTGAAAGCAGATAGCTCAAAATTTATCTAAGGTGCAGTCTGATAAAACAGCTGATCTGAAGTGTTGCTGTCAGTGAAATGGGGCTTTCCTTTCTCTGTGCTTTTCCTTGATGCTTTCAGTGAGCTCTGGCCCTTGCTTAGCCCCTTTGTAAACTTCCTCACAAGTCAAAAACTGGTCAGAAGAAATGAGGATGTTTTCTGCCAGGTTGTTAAGGTGAAGCAGTTCAATAAGGGATCCAACCAACAGTCAGCACATGAAAGGAGGAAACATGTACTGGACAGGCTGTTTGTTTTTCCAGCAGCAGCAAACTCTTACAGGCTGGATCAGCATGTCATCCCAGGCTGTACATTATTTTCCTTCCTTTGTGCTATTTTAGCTGAATAAAGTATCTGAATATTTATCTGAAGAGAGAACTGAGTATTTTCTTCAGCACCCCTCTCCTTGAAACTGTATACTTATAATCCTGAAAGGGCTGCAAATTATTTTATGTGCTTTTGAGCAGATTTTTTTGAGCAAAGAAAAACAAGGCAGCAAAAGACAATTGAGATCTTGTGCTTTTTTACTTGTAAATATATCTCCACTGATACCAGCTGAAAGGAAGTAGGCTTCAAATAAAGTGGAAATGCTACATTTCATTAAGGTGTTGTGGATATTATGCTGGTTTTAAGTGGTATAGTTTTACAAGTATGCAGTAGCAAACAGAAGGAAAACGTGCACCTCAGGTGCTGCCCATCCATGCATGGCCCTACCTCCTGCTCTTCACACTGCTTTCTGTCACTGATGCCCATGAAGGAGGACAGAAAGTGGCCCAAAAGGTTTGGGCTTCGCACTGGGTAAAGTAGTTCTTGTGGCCCCAAAAAAGAGATGGAGCAGAAGTGATGCCAACGTGGTGATCTGGTATCTGCTATTATGAGGAGTCATAATGTGGAATTAAATTTCTTTAGAGATGGATTCAGTCTTCCCTTATGGAAAATTGTTAGAGAGTAGAAAAGATTAAAGAAGAGATGTCTCATTTGAAACACTTTGACTTCATGTTAAGATGATTTTTATCTAGTAAGGTATTTTTATCTATTAGTGGAGGGTAAGAGTCAGTACAGAAACAGCATGATCCATCCCTACCTTAGATTGTACTTCTTTCTGGTTTACAAATAGAGTGATTTTTATCTCTGGAGCTGATTTAATCAGTAGTGTTTTGGTTAGTGATAACTTGCTAAAATAATTTTGCTTGAAATTTCACAGATCTAGTTTTTCTGCCTACTAAAAGGAAATGGAGCCAGGTGTTTGAGAGGTGTCATTCCTCAAAAATGAGACCTCATATTTTGAGTATTTTTCTAGTGAGCTTTGTCTTCCTTTAAGTAAAAAATATTTTGTGTTAGGAACTCTAAAGAAGTTGGTATATTAATATTCTGGTGCCTGTGACAACTTTTTAAACTATTAAAAGGAAGGTTTTAGGCAGCAGCAAGGGTTTACTCCTGCACTACATGATTTGGAATTTATTATACTGTGCACTCTGTTGCCCATAGGAAGTGCATTAGACTATTAGTTAATTAAACAGTGCATCAGAACCATGCAATTCTCAGGAAATTCTGACCATGTATTCTGCAAGTCTCAGGCCACAGACACAGGAGAGGGGTGATCACACTGCATTTTCTTGCTTGCCCAAAGGGAATTGCTGTAAGGCAACTATGAAGAGTAAGGTCACAGTAAAGAGGTTATTCAGGTTGGCAGAGAAATGCTAACAAAATCAAAGCTCTGACTGAAGTAAACTGGCTTAGCCTTTGCTCTAATTCTGTTTCTGCATAATTGCTGGCATAAACATAGGTTCCCCGTGTTTACATTGCACGCAATCAGAGATCACTTTCCTGTGTTAGTCACCTGTTCTTACATGCAACATTTCTTTTCCCAAAGGTAGCTGGAGAGGGAGGATAGGACTGAAGCACAGTTGTCAGTGTTACATCCTTTGTTATGATGATTAGTTCATTTTTTATGAGCACATAAGACTATAAATCTGCATTTTTACTTTAAAATATTCAAAGAAGAACACTTTATCAAAGTGGCTTTAAGACATATTCATCTTGCCTCTTTATGGGCAAGATTCAATGCATGCACAAAGAACTAATATGGAATTACTGCACACAGGGTTGGATTTTTTAAAATAAAATTTTGTCCCTCTGTAGTCAAAATATCAATGTTTATCTGTGAGAGTTTTGTTAATATCTTTAATCTCTTTAATTAATTACATCTTCACTATTGTGATTTCATATATTTTCACTCTTTTGTGAATTAAAAAGTCAGCCAAGCAGAAATAGAAAACATGAGAAGATTGCTTTATGCCTTATTTATTTGCATGTTTTAAAAGAATGAAACTTTTAATTGTAGAAATGAATGTTTATAATAATTTTATGCTTATCCTTGTTTTGTTTTCTCTTTTATCAGGTGTGCTGTCAAAGCTGGGTAGAAAGAATGAAAATCCTTATCCACCTGTAAACCTTCTGGCTGATTTTGGTGGTGGTGGTGTCATGTGTGCACTGGGCATTGTTATAGCCCTCTTTGAACGTGCCCAGTCTGGCAAAGGGCAGGTCATTGATGCCAGTATGGTAAGCTTATTCTCAAGGAACTTGGCGTTTCTTAGGCTTGCTTGGGTGTTCTCCTACTCTAAATCTGGGAAAGGGAGGAGATTGTTAGGTTTAGAATTGAGAAGTTGGGAAAGGGAAAGTGAGTGATCTTATAAAATGGCTATTCCTTCACATGCAAGCAATTTTCATGTATCGCTGCTGCCATAGCATCCTTATTTCATGGAACACATACTGCAGCCTCTCCCCTCTCCCTGCTTTTGCCTGTCTGCCTACTTCACAAAGTATTAGCACTATATATTTGAATAAGTGTGGTGTATGGAGATGGGGTGTATAATAAACAATTGGCTTACTGCGTAACAGCAAAAATTACGATACTCTTGGAGTAAAAATTGCATTAGCTTTATTCAAGATGCATCTTCTTATCAGTTTGTGACAGGTCATATCTTATTTAGAAACACTGTTGCTGGGGATAGTTACACTGCCTGTGGATCATTGCCAAGAAGTCAACTTCAGACACTTTGTGGATGTGCTGTAAAATAAATGGAAGGCTAAATTAGCTTAGTAATGAAGATTTTCCACTGGAAGGCCACCCACTTAAACACAGAGGAAAAATAACTATGACATTAATTTTTGAAACTTACGTTACCTACAGGTGTTGTTCCTCTCTTGTTCTTCCATTTTTCTTTTTAAAGAATGTTGCAGTTAAAATTTGACCTCCGCTTGAGGCATACTAGCTTAGTGAAGACTAAGGTTTGGCCTTAAATATAAATTGAAAAAAAAATTGCATTAATTGAAACAAATCCCTTTGTTGAAGGAGTCTTGAAGAGAGTAGAGCAGTAAGAGACGTTGGATTTCTTGATTGCAGTATGTTTTTTACAAATTCACGTGAAGTTCTCAGAAGCAGTCTATGGCATTATGGTCTAGATGAAGATTTTATGGGAACAGTGCAAAACAGCACTAATGTTTTTACTACAGCAAAAGTTTTTAGTAGCTGATTGCCAAAATGAAAAACTTTACAAATTGAGTTCTATAGATGTTTGTTGGGGCTTTTTTTCTTTGTTTTCTTCAATAAGCTGAATGATGGATGAGCGACTGTGTTTAGTAAATTTACAGATGATACACATATGTGAAGGACTACAAGTGTGCTGGACTTGGATTAGAATTGAAAATGACCTTTTCAGATTGGAGCAATGACCTGAAAGAACTGGCTGCCATTCACAGACATTGCTGCTCTGTAGTCCTTGTAGGCAGAAACAATTTGCTGCACAAATGCAGTAACAGTGAGAGAACAATTGGCTAAAATACAATCCTGGGGGTTCATAGTAGTCACAAGCTGAACACGAGTCAACAATATCATGCTGTTACAAAAGACTTACATACTATATTAGGATCTATAAACAGGAAATAGAGCCAGCAAAGTTTCTGAAGCAATTATTCTAACCTATTCAATGTTTATGAAGTCTCAGCAAAATAATGTTTCAGACACTCACCATCATCTTTCAAAGTTGCTAATTTGAGAAAGCCCAAGTAGCACAGCAAAAATTTTGACTCTAAAAACATGACCTAAAAGAAGAATTCAAGGAGATTGTTTATTTGTGAAAAAAAAACTGTGGAGAATTGTGACAAGCCTTCAGATACTGAAAAAGATATTTCTTGTAGTTTGTAGTATTATCAAATTTTCCTTATCATAATTCAGAGAATTAAAGGAATTTGTTAGAAGAGAAATCAGTTAAGTCTGCTAATGTTCTAATGAAATTTGTAGCTCATTTGGAGTGGAATGTGTTGTGGGGCTTTTTAAGCCCTTAAGATAGTCTCTTCCAGTTTTTTTCTTGTCTCATTAGAATTGTGGAATTTACAGTTCCCGCTGATATGTCTGCTGACCTGTGAAATGGACGAAATATTGTCCAGTACCACAGGATGTACTTTACCTGATATTTGGTCATAGTCCTCATTTCTTGAATAAACTTTCAGTGACAGCATTGATAAAAATTATCCATGCATCATTAGCAGTAAAGACTGCAGTAAATTGACTGGTGGATGAGCCTGTTTTTGCACCTAAGTTAATTTTTTGTGGAAGGAATTGTTTTAAATATCACAACACCGCAGCATTTCAGCTGTTTTGTTTTAAGACTGTTTTGTGTGTAAGAGACCCTTTACTTAAGCTGTTGTACAGTTTAGGTAGTCTGATTATGTTGAAGACTCAGACACATGGTAGAATTTTCTGTAGTAGAAACTGTGCAAAAGGTTGACTCTGGGTCCAGCATTTCATCTGCCTGTCTCAGAAGAATTGTGTCTGGCCTGAGTTGATTCCTGCCGGTTGCTGTCCCTTCTCATTGACCCTGTAGGGATCATGGCTGTCTTACAGGAAGCCAGATAGTTGCCACGTGGAGTGAACACTGCGGTGTGACACAGTAGGCAGAATTGTACCTCTGCATTCTTGCACCACACTGGAACAGAGGCATGTGAGTCAGGGCCACAGCTGGGGTTCACTGGAGTTTCAGCCCCAGAACCTTCTGCTGATGGTGGGCATCTGACTGAGCATAACTCACTCTTTGTGAAAAGATAGCCACAGGAAAGCATGCTGGTAGTGATAGCTTGCATAATAGTCTCATTGCAGGAGCATTTAGCAATGCAACAGAAGACTGAGGTTCCAGGTTTTTCTCAGCCTGGAGGTATTCAAAACCAAAACTCCCACATCCTAAGAAGCCTCCATCAGTCACGAGGATAGTTTAACTTGGTGTGGATTCATTCCCACTTTTGTTTGAGCTGTTTTCCTGTGGAAAGAACAGAAGGCTTGCGGAGCAGACAGGTCACCCATTAGGGTGATGCCTCTGGATTCTTGTGCCTGCTTCAGAGACTGCAGATGTTCTCTAACGTGAGGGACACATGAAACACATAACTCCTATTATAATCATTCTGCAATTAGACTTAAGTGGAGTGTCTCCATGTTACCCTTTTCATGTTGTAAAAGAAAGTGACCACATTCGTGAGTGTGTGATGTTGTTTTTACATGCCTTTGGAGGTCTGGTGCAGATGTTAAGACACTTTTTTTGCTTGTCTCTGCATTGTGGTGGGCCTCAGGCAGAACCTAGCTGTCCAGTTGCCCAGACAGGGATATTTCTGAACTCCCTATACCAGTGAAAACCAGATATGCTGTTTTATTTTAAGTGTTTCCTGGGTAAGTAGCACATGGGTATTGTACTGCTGCTGACTAAGAGTTTTGTCAGCACCAAAATCTAATTCTCAGTTAGGGCTTATTCTAATATTTTCCCCGTCTTTTATTATCCTTACTTTCAGTGCTTTTTGTGTAATATTATTTTTTGTTAATACGAGCAGTGCAAGATTAGGTCATTAGTAAAACAAACTTTATTTTACAAGTTTGCAGATATGTAGATGAAGGTATTTTCTCATATGAAAGTACTTTAATTGATTTTAACGTGTGGCAGTGAGGATAGAAGTATTCCTGTCCTTGAAGCTGAGCCCAAGTAACACACATTAAATGAAGAAGCCCTCTTGACTGCATGCTTCAGCAATTTGCATGTTTTAAATTCTTGCATATAAAGGTATAAACTAATAGATCTTTCTGCATGAAAATTTAGTCGCCTTTTTTTTTGGTACAGTATCTGTGCTTTTCTCTATAGACAGTATTAGGTTAGTTTCATGCAGCTGAAAATGCATGAATCAAGTGATACTCAGAATAATACAGCTCAGGTTTTAATCTGTTCTACTGGTATGTTTCTGGCCATACACTATTAACTGGCTTATCTTTGCTTACAGTAATTTCAATACACTTGAAAGAAAATTAATTGTGCTGATGAGCAAAACTGTAGGATGTGATTTTTTTGAAAGACTAGCACAATCTTGGTAATTATTGAAAAGCTGAACAAACTGAATTTTCTTCTAGGTGTACTGCACAAAGACAAAATTTTGAGGAGCTATTTGGAATGGGATTAATCATGTTTTCTAGCACTGTATTCATCAAAGTCTTGTCTATGTAGAGATTCTGTTGCTGTGTGTGTGAAGCTGCCAGTGATGACAGTGGGAGAATAGTTTTTGTTTTAACTTAGTGTTGGAGATTTTATTTTATTTCCTTCAAATTTTCTGCTAAAAATAGCAGTCTTCCTATAATCAGTATATTTAAAGAAGATAAAAATTTGGTATTTATGGGATTGGTACAGATACCTTGTTTAAAGAGGTTTAGAACATGTTGATAGCTGTCTGATGCTTAATGTTGTATAGAGGCAAGAAGCTTGTCCCATCACTTGAAATTACGCACTCATTCTCTAAACTTGCTAAATGAGGAAGCTTTGTGCATTGAAGGTATGTTGTCCATCTGAAGCTGCCTGACTACCTTTATCTTCTTTCTTACTCTCTAATTCTAGATGATTTCACATATGCAGTATAAACAGTAATTGAAAAATTTAAGAAATGGTTAATGACAGAATGACAGAACCTTACCAGAGGTTCTGTCATTAAAAATCTTAGCAAAAGGCAGAACTGGTAATAGGTTTTCGTTGGTTTGTTTTATATAGAATTTAGGTAACATGCCATCTAATTTACTGGAGCTTTTTTTTTTTTCTCTAAATCTTCAAGGTAGAAGGAGTAGCATACCTAAGTTCTTTCCTGTGGAAGTCACAAAATTTGGGACTTTGGAGCCAACCTCGAGGTGAAAACCTGCTAGATAGTGGTGCACCTTTTTATGAAACCTACAGGACCTCTGATGGAAAATTCATGGCTGTTGGTGCCATTGAACCTAAATTTTATAACCAGTTAATAAAAGGTGAGTAGGTTGGAGCAATTGTTTTATAACAGCAAAGCATGATTGAGTGAATTCTTTAACAGTTGGTTTTGATTCATGATGTATGGTTCACAGACCTTCCAGATCATCGAGTCCAACCTATGCCCTGCACCTCAACTATCCATGGCACTGAGTGCCACATCCAGTCTTTTTTTTAAACGCATGCAGGGGTGGTGACTCCACCACCTCCCCAGGCAGACCATTCCAGTACTTTATCACTCTTTCAGTAAAAAAATTCTTCCTAAGAAATGGGAAATGTGATTTCTTTGTAAAAGCCAATAAATTCCTGAAGCTGGTTGGGTAGTTGTGTAACAGTTTAATTGACATTCTTCTTGTAGCCATTAAGTTATTTCCTTTTCACCCCCAGCAACTACACTTAAATTACAAGTTTTCTTTTGGAGTTATTCTAATGGTAGTTCGTGATGTCACCGAAGCACTAAAAAATTTGTTCTGCAAATCACTTTTAAAAATTATTATTATACTTTAAAGAGACATAATTCTTTGCAATTGCAAATAGAATTTCAAGCAATTTCTATTATTTGTACTATAATTAAAAATAAACCCTATTTAAATTGTTTCAGAAAGAAATATTCACAGGAAGTAGTATGTAGTATTTGTGATAGAAAAAATTCTTGTAGAAGCAAATTCTGCTTAAATAATTACTTTCCACCACACAATTTCAGACTGCTTTTAGTGTCTAGCTGTGGATATAATATTTATATTTGACTAAGGTTCTTTAAATATGACCATAAATCATGAGTTTTCTTTTCAAGAAATTAGAAGGGTCATGAAAAATATTTAACTGTATGAAATTAAAACAAATGTTCAGGTGCATCTTTATTGCTGAACTCATTGTGTGCTTCAACCCTTTTATCACATGGACTCTTAGCTTCTTATTGGTTATTTAATTAAATTCTTTTTCTTTTGTGCTTCTCTGGTAGATTGCCATGCTTTCCATACAGAATTTGTGAAAATATAAAAAATTCATTAAAGAATTTAGTATTTATTCTTTCTTCATTGCACAGAATATGAAGGCTATAAGAAGTTCTCAATTTAGTTTTAGTTTTGGTTAATGAGTTCAAGGAATGTCAGCAAGGGATTCAAAGTGGGTGTACCCTGTGTTTTGTGAACCATGTTTGTCCATGCACAGCTCATGTGGCCAGTGAGCGTGCCAGGGGAGTAGTTCCTTATTCTTGCCCAGTCTCTTTCCCCCAATTATTCCTTGAATTGTAGCATTCCTTGAATTGTATCCATGCTACAGCCCGGGATAGAGCTGAATTTCTTCACAGTAGCTAGCAGGGGGCTGTGACTTGGGTTTGTGCTGGAAGCAGTGCCATTACACAGGGATGTTTCAGTAACTGGTGAGCAGCTCTTGCACCGCACTGAGATCATTTCTCCTTCTCACCCCGCTGCACCAGTGAGAGGGCTGGGGTGCACAAGAAATGGGAACGGATCACAGCCAGCACAACTGACCCCAGCTGACCAGAGGGACATTCTGCACCACAGGACATGATGCTCAGAAATAAAACTGGAAGGGAGATTGGTGGGTGGTCACTGCTCAGGGGCAGGGTGGGCACTGGGCAGTTGAGGGCGAGCAACTGTTCTCATCTGCAGCTCTTGTATTTCTTGTGTTATGGGCTTGTAAGGTAGGGTATGCCTTTGGTGAGCAGGATCCCAAGGAGAGCTTGTCCTTTATTCTTAGGCTTTGTCTCTTGCAGCCTGTGGTGCTCCCCAGGTTCTTGCACAGCTGTGGCTGTGAATGGCTGCTTCTCTTAAGAAAGTCCATGCAGTTGTGTGGAATATCTAAACTGGGGTATGCTGCTACGTGAAATACATGAGGAAGGCTCCTGAAGTGACTCGGGGACATGTCCAGCATTATGTTGGACAGATCAGCTGTCAAGTTTAGAAATGCCACTTTCTTGGCTGAAGAGGATGATGCTTTTTTGTCTCTAATTATCCTGAGAATAACTTGTTTGTGAACAATTTGTAAGCAACTTGACCTTGAAAAAGAAAGTGTAGTTGATCATTCCACATTGATTATTTGCAGTTCTTTGAAATATTTTCTTAATCCAATCCCCTGAGGTTTTCTTGCTTGTATAGTAGTTGAAGAACAAAAGTAAATATAAAACTGTATCAAAATAAAACGCAAGCCCTTGCCCTGGGAGTTAGGTAATTTGGAATTCCAATAAATATCTTCAGGAAGAAGGCTTGTATTAAGTACAAAGCAGATGAGAAAAAAATAAAGCTGCATACTCAAATACCCATGTGTTTGGCTTAAGTGATCAAACACTGGCCTGCAGTATTCATGGCCTGCGGTATTTTGTTCTTTGGAGACTAAGTTGAATCACACTTAAGCTACAGAACTGGGATAGAATCTGTACTTGTTCAAAAAGCACCAAAATTCTGCAGTGGGGTGTGGTTCTGTTTGTGACTGTCAACTTTTTCTGGACAGTCCTACTATCTTTTATTGATCATTGTTATGGAGCAAGACTTGGGCTTTTCTCTGTCAGCCAGGTTATCTAAAGATAAGCCTGTGATGGATGAAACCAGTGGCCAGGTGATACAATGTGGTCACTGATGGTCTCTGTCTTCTTTAGATGACACTTTACTGAGGAAAGTGCTAAAATTCTGGTTTTCTTTTAGTTGTTTCTCAGAAATTTAGAGCTTAAAGTTAGAGCATATGTGAATTCTTCTGCTTATGTTGGGGCACCCACACTGGACAACTTCATTTTCGTGTTTGAAAGTACTTCTTATGTTTACAGTGCAGAGAAGTTGCTTGATTTTAACTTCTGAGGTTTCAAAAATAGTTATTCGAGCAATAAAGAACTAGTGTGTATCCACTCGTAAGCAGAAAACAATTGCAATCGTTGTTGCATGTGTTTGTCTGTTTCTGCCATATTTTAAAAATCCAACATATATGCTGCAGTCTTTGAGGAAATTTTGGTTTTTGCCATTAATTATATCACTATCTTTGCTTGTCTACACTCAGTGAGTTTCCTTTGTTTATTTTGTAAAAGTGTGTTGTTTAAAGTAAATGGCCAAACTCAAGATTTTCTCACAATATTGAATTTAAAGCAACTGGTCGTTTTGTTATTTTGTTTGAGGTGCATATTGTGATCTGTTCAGATTTTCACATAGGAAATATTTATTCCTTTCAGTACTTAGGATTTAAATCTTTCTGAAGCAATAGTTCATTAAATTAGAATAGCAGAACCTTCTTGTGACTTAGGGATTATTTCCTTTCTGGGATACCTATTGCAGAAATTAAATTCAGAATTTAAGCCTTTGAATATTATAGGGAAAAGTGCTTGTGAGAATTGTATTGCTTTTTCACAAATCTGAGGATCTTTGACTTAGGCTGAGTCATCTGTTCCAGGCATTAACTCCAGCTTTGAAGTGGGTTTAATGATATGGTCCAGTTGCAATTTCCATAATTTCATTTCATAGCTTTTCTCCATATTTCTGGTCACTTCTGCTGGTGAGCAGTTTGGTGCTGTTCCAGATAAAATGTATTCAAAAGCCACTTGATGTCTCTTTGTCCATATTCAGAGGGTAGATTAGTTTTGCCACTCCCATAGAATGAGAGTACAAGGATATGGGTGTTGCAGATGTCAGTTGGAGATTTGAAGACTACAGAATTGAGAAAGGAGTGTGATGTCTGAAGGATTTGTCTCTGCTTGCAGAATTCTGCTTAGCCAAAGCAGAACTGATTTCCTTTTGGTTTTGGTTTAGTTCAGTGTTTCCCTGCAGAGTTCCTGCAGGAGCCCAGTGCTGGACCAAGTGCAGTTAATGACATGGTGAGGAAAGTTCTTAAGGAGGCTGCAGAGGGAAACTAAATTTAAGAATACAGAGCACATTAGTTTGAGAATATTGTTGGCTGTGTAGATTGTGCTCAGCAGGGACAATTGCCAGAAATTGCCAGAAATTTATTAATTAAATAAATTTTTAAAGGCTTTATGAGAAACTGAAGCTGAGTAAAACAGATGAAGTAAAAAAGTATTTTGAGCTCACTATTGACTATTTGCTTAACAGACAAGCTGTAGTCCTTTTGCTGGTATTAATTTTATTACTACAAAAATCAGACAATACGTAGCTAAAATGCCTTGGCATCTGTTGAAAAATCTGATAGAAGAAACATTTGGTGCTAAGCCTTAATCTTTCAACAGAAAGAGACAGTATGTCTTTCAACTGGCCTGTGAATTGCTTCTGCAGGTTTGTTCTGTTTTTTAGCAATAGGTACTTAATCTTGCTGCAGCCAGGCTCAAGGGGTGTGAAGAACACAGTAAACACTGTGGAGCAGGTGAGAGTAAAGGTTTGATTCTGAGTTATATGGTGTAAAGTCAGTTACACATGGTGAGCTTAGTGTCCACTTACATTGATGTGGAAGGCACTGACAGTCACTGAAGTACTGAACTTCAGTTCCTACTCTATAGTACCCCTTTCATACTACTTTTCAGTACTCTGTTTGTATTACTTCTGTTAAAAAAAAAAGAAGGAAAAAATCAAGAAGCCATTAAAAACATAGTTTACATCATTATGAAGGATTTCTACAGGACTCTCCATTTTGTGATTGGTTAAGTATTGTGTACTGTATTAAAAATCTGCTGGTATACTGAGTACACTATCACATTGTTATTGAGACATTCAACATAGGCAGACAGTTTCCTCGTTATGTTTTAGGCTCAGTTATACATAATGTTATGTTTTGTTTTATTTTAATTTATTTTTTATGATAAGCCTTAAACATTGTACAAATACTGTAGAGGCCCAGGCTCCTGCTGCATCAAAACATTTGCAATTGTAGTAATTGAGATGTCAGCTTGGAGTACTGCTATGGATGCATTTGCACTGAGGCCTGATAGTATTATGGGCCTGATCAACTGTCACTTCCTAAAAAATTCTTAAGTTTCAGAAACCTTGATCAGAAAAAAAACTTTACATCGTAAGTTTAATGAAAATTCATTACTTTCTTCTGAAATATGGGATATTCTGAAATTCAATTCCCTCTCACACTGAGAGCAAACTTTATTTGGTCAGAAAAAGAACAATGGCCTTCACCTTGCAGCTGTTGTTTAGGCCAAAATTAAAGTTTCCTATGGTAGATGATTTTATTCAGTCATGTTATGACAACATAATTTCAAAATTACTCTGCTGTGACCATACATTTTTGAAAAGAAAATTAGCAAGTTAAACCAAGAAAATCCTGAACAAAACTCTGCTTTTTAAATAGTATGACTGAAATAATATAAAAACCTGTTTGAATTTCTGACATACCAAAGCAGCTTCACTGATTTATCTAATAAATTTTTCTGGTTTCTTTCTCTTGAAATCAGTGCCTGATTTTACTAGAATTTGTCTAAGAAGTTCTCTAGAAATAGAGATTTCAGTTTGCTCCATCAATAAACGATGTGGGGATATATGTCAATAAAGCTATAGTATTTGAAGGAGATTTAAAGCTACCTCATTATAGGGAGACAATTTTTCCTATTTCAAAAATAATTTCAAAGGTTTACTGAAGTAGGTTGACTGGGCTTTTCCGTATAAAAACTCCTAGATGAAAATTTAAACAAAAAGACTTGGAACTAAGTCATGATTGCTTTATAAGATATTCTGTGTAAAAGATACTTTGCTTTTGATTACACTGAGTGAAGTCTGTGCTCCTGTGGTATCCCAGACAATTATGTGCCATGTAATAGTTTCCTTGTTGAGTCAGTCACTCCTGCTCTGATGCTGCTCATCTGCACCTCAAATGGTGAGCACAAGCTGGAAAATGAGAAGCTATAGTGCTTAAATGCTCTCAGTTCATCCTGTTTAAAGCTGAAGTCTTCAGTGGTAAGCAGAAAATGAGCATGTAATATTAAATTCCAGGTTCTGCATATTGTTCCAGTTTGCCAGAGAATGTGCAGTGAGGCTCAGCCAACTTCCCATCTGCCATAATCATCAAAAATAATTGTGTAATGGGATAATGGTAGAGCTCTGCTCATGTAGGACTGGCTGCTAGAAACCAAGCCATACTTAATAAGAAAATGAGTACTGTGAAACAAAGTTTCCACTTGACAAGATTTCATGCTTTGAGACAGAAGCTCAGGTAGTGAGTACTTACTTTCCTTTTGTGGAAAGTAAATTTGCCTTACCTCATAGTTCATAAGTAAACTATACTGCACTGTAAGTCTCTAGTAGAAGACTTTGAAAATCGATAATAAAATTAATTTTGAAAATACTGCTAGCTTTTATTTGATCATGATATTCAACCAGTGTGAGTTACCTTCAGCTGATCTCATTTTTAGGATTGCATGAATGGTTGTGGACACAAGAGTGTAAGTTCAGTGATTTAAGGTGCACGTGGCTTGATAAAACCATAAAGACTGATCATTTGTAGTATCCTGGTATTTATCCTGGTATCCACAGGCATCTCTAATAAGTTGTGAGAATACTTATTTTGTCTTTGACTGTGATGAATTTCTTCTGAGAGTGAACAACTGCAAGGCTGTTTTGAGTCCGGAGACTGGCAATTTCTATGTGTTTTCCTTTGAAGTACTGAAGTGCAATTTCAAAGCATGTATTCATTTTCAAAATTATGTTTAATAATCTTGTGATCAACAGTGAAATTCTTAAATACTGTATTAAACTGTGGAGGCACTGTGGGCAGAAGGGTATATTGTACAGTTTATGAATGGAGAGAAAGAACTTACGGAGCAGAAGAAAAGGAATTATCTCCCTTTCTTCTCCCCTCTATGTTTAAGCAGCAATATATCTACCTCACTCAGTGATAAGGAAGCCATAGAAAGACAAGATATTTTAGGTGTTTTCTGCCTATCTACAACTAAAGACAAGAGGAGGTCTGCATAAATTCTGCCTGCAGACAGCCCTCTATTACCCAAGCCTGCAACAGTTGTTAGTCTGATACCAGATAATCAAAGATAATAAAAAAGAATGCTCAGAATTTGATTTTGCAGAGCTCTACATTTCCTTTGCCTTTTACAGGGAGCTGCTGTTTTCTAAGAAGCTCTTTTTTGTTACTTTGAAGCATTGTGATGATAGTTGTTTTCTAGTCTTTCGGATTTCTCAAATGAGCTTCTTTTGTATCTCTGCTTTTTCTGAATTTTTCCTTCTGTGTTCATGCTCCTGAATTTCAAAATGTGACTGTTAGAACAGCCTTCAGTATGTCACTTCTGATTTCTTTTCGGTATCATATATTCTGCTTACACCTCTGTATTATCTCCATTTTGAAACTGTAGTTTAATTGCCTTTTCTCTTTCTTGTATTTTTACCTCCTTTTTGAGATAATCTCTACAATAAGTGATAAAAGTTCTTGCATCTCCTTGAAGTAGCAGAATGAAAGAGCAGAGACTGCAGAGAGCAGAATCCATGAGGACAGAAGGAGGTATTGGAAGCTGGCAGCACAGAAGAGCTGTAAGCTTCCCAGTGAGAAGGGATGTAATGCTTAGTTCAGGGATAGACCTAGGACTTGCCTAGTTCAGGAAATTGTCGTTACAAGGCCTGTGTGCCCATGCTTTGCCCTGGTGTCTCAGAAGGGATGTGCTTACTGCCTGCCTGGGTGGTCCTTGCAGCTGAGATGGAAAGCAGGGTTATTGAGAAGTTAGTGAGTGGAAGGGCTGGGGGAATTGGTACGTGGGAAGTGAGCTGGAGCAGAGGGAGCAGGAGATACTGCTGGAGCCTCTTTGGACAGTGAAGTGAAGAAGCAGGTTACTCTTAGACTAACAGGTCCAAAGTCTATCATCTGTCCTGTGTGTCCCAATAGTACAGGATCCATTCAGCAGATTTCTGTGTTGCTAGTGCCAGGTAAAGAATATGATACCTATTATCAGGCTGTTCTCAGGACATTATTACCTCGGGACAGCTGCTGCTTCTGTGTTCATACAAATGAGTGTTTATTATAGGTATGTACTTAAAAGGCTGTAGCTGATGCAGTTTTGTCTGATTGCAAGTATCATAGAACATTTTATTCTTCTGCTCCTTGCCCTGCACAGATGCCCAAATAAAGTTCGAGGTGGCTTTAGTATTGCCTGCAAAATATTATCTTCTTGAGGAATACACTTAGTAGTTAGTGAATTATTGCTGTACTATAGTTAAACTTTGCTTTTCTCCTTTCAGGTCTTGGGCTAAATTTAGATGAACTCCCTGCTCAGATGAGTTTCTCCGACTGGCCTGAAATGAAGAAAAAATTTGCATCCATATTTGCACAGAAGACACAGGCTGAGTGGTGCAGCATATTCGATAGCACTGATGCCTGTGTGACCCCTGTTTTATCCTTCGAGGATGCTGCCTCACATCAACATAACAAAGAAAGAAGTTCTTTTATCAAAAACGATCCAGGAGAGATAAGTCCTAGACCTGCTCCAGTTCTATCAAGGACTCCTGCTGTTCCATCATGTAAAAGAGATCCTTTTGTAGGAGAGCACACAGAAGAGATACTTCTAGAATATGGGTTTACTAAGCAAGAGATTGCTAAACTTCATTCTGATAAAACAATAGAAATGAAGGACCTAAAAGCTAGTTTATAATCTCTGACTATGCATATCAAATAAATTTCAGGCTGATACTGTAAGCTTTTTTGCTTTAAAATTGAACTATATGACAAGTAAATGTTGGCATAATATTGATTTTAAGTAATTTATATTTTTAAAATTATTGACATTTTAAATTTAATTTGAAAACAGTGAGACTTGTGTACTTGTGTACCTGGATGATCTGTTGTCTAGAATGATACTATAGTTGTGTTCTGAAGATCTACACAGTTTACTTGGCGAGCACCTGTAAACTCTCAAAATGTTGTTTAATACTGTATCCTTTGGTTTGATCATTTTAATTCTTGGTTACACCATTGATTTGTAATACATGTTGTAATTACTTGAAAGCAATTATTGTAATAAAATATAGTTATATTCTTCTTAAATGAGTGATTGTGTTGTTTATTCATGAATTAGAAGGGATTTTGTCATCTATTTTTCATATTAATTAATTTGCTTTATCATGCTGAAACTATGGTCTAACTAATGCTATTCTTTCATGTGCTGCTGTGGAGCTATTATCTCAAAGTTGATCTGTTTAACAGCCTCACTATGTTTTCTCAATGCAGTCTTCTTATTATACATAACATTAGTAATATTGCCTTGGCTAGAAACTAAATTCAGAATCAAACTTTTTTGTTTTTAAAATATCTGCCAACTAATAATCCTTTCCTCTCCATATGAAAAAATGGTAGGCAACTTCGCTGTGCAGGTTTTGAACAATGGTTATTTGGTTTTCAGGAGTTATGACATGAAGGGTTGGGTGTTTTGATAATTTTGAAGTTTGGTTTGTTAGTTACAAAGGCTTTCCAAAGCTGAGCTATACTTTAGCCCATTTTAATGTGTTGTGGCAAAAATGTCAACATTATTACCATAAAAAAACCTTTTACATTCTACTGCATAAACCACAGCCTGGAAGCAAGAATTATCTAGTAGGTCCTGGCACGTTGTCTAAATCATCAGCAAAAACATCTGGGGTTTCCAGCTGACAGTCTGGTGTAAGCTACTGAACATTATACACGATTGCCGTAGGACTTGACAAGTTCCTCAGTCCCCGATATATCTGATTGTGTTGGAGAAAAATCAGCGCTGTCAAATGTGATGTCCATCATGGGTAAGTTCTGAAACCAGAATTACTGATGTCAATTTAAAACCTTGTGTTTCTTCAGGTACAGTTTGAGTAAGGTCACTACAGGTTTCTTTAAAGGCCTTCCCCTGGCAAGTAAGACTGTTTAAAAACCCCTCATCTAAGTAATTCTGATACTCTCTGTTTTCAGAAACCAATAAATCAGTTATTTTGAGGGCAGTACAGAGCACATACAAAAAAGTACTTATCAGTTGCTGCTTGACAGATTCCTGCCAAGCTTAAAATCTGCCTCTAAGGCTCCAGGGCAATGGATAGGTTCACTTACTCATCCTTATGAAATGCGTTGAAATCCTCTTCCAGAGAGATACGGATTTTTTCCCCCCAGGTTAGTCAGCAGGGAATGTTCTGATGCTCATGTTTGCTGAATGGGAAGATGAGGACTGGGTTCCTGGTGTCACTGCCATCTTACAGCAAGATCTTACAGCAAGAGGAACAGCTTTGTGTCAGGCTAATCCTGCGCCCGGACCATGTGATGCATGTTCCCGTTGTATGTGTGCTTCATGCGTAAACAGTAATTCCTCAGTTGTGGATAGTCGGGACCAGTGCAGACGCCCAAAAGCTCAGATCAGCTAATGTGAACACACACTTCCCCGCCCCCTTCCTGGCATAACTTGTGATCGCAGAGCCATGAAAGTATGTGAGTCCCTCCCCCAGCACAGACCGATCCCACCCGGCATATGATCTGGGCCCCATGTCAGCCGGAGCAGGCAGCACCAGCCTGCCACGGCACTGCTCGCAGCTGGAGCTATGACCCTAACGAAAGAGAGCTTCCACGGGGCTCTCCTGCCTGCCTCTGGAGCGGCCAAGGCTGACATGGATGGCACCAGAGAGAAGGAGGAGGCTCCGAGGCAGGCAGTCATGAGGACTGGGGCAGCGGTGCCCAGGAGGCGAGCGGTGGGAAGGCTGGTCATGCACAGCATGGCCATGTTCGGCCGGGAGTTCTGCTATGCCGTGGAGGCCGCCTTTGTCACGCCGGTGCTGCTCAGTGTAGGGCTGCCCAAGAACCTCTACAGCCTCGTGTGGCTCATCAGCCCTATCCTGGGCTTCGTGCTGCAGCCCGTGGTAGGTTCAGCCAGTGATCACTGCACCTCTAGCTGGGGCAGGAGGCGACCTTACATTCTGGGTCTGGGCATCATAATGCTGTTAGGCATGGCTTTGTACCTCAATGGGGACGTGATGATCTCAGGTGAGTGAGGGGCATGCACTGTGCTGACAGACAAAACTCATCCTAGCCTTTCAAATCAGAAAAAGGAGAGGGGTTCCCCTTTTCCTTCTTAAAATGCCCCGTTAAAATTTGGTATCATGCGACTCGGGTGCACTGAAGGAGCTGGGGAGCACTGTAATCTCTGCGTACATTCAATCCTAACACTGCATGTTATGTACCCTGTGCATAGTGTTCTGTAGTCTGTGCATGTGATTGCAGTCTGTTGTATGTTGGTTTGGTTGCCTGATAAGCTCCTACAGGTAAAGATTTGCTTAGGCCATAGAAGCTTTTATGAACTAAGATCTACCTTGTTAGCTTAAATGATAGTATTGTTTTTGTGATGTATACATACCCAAACTGAATCTCTGCTCATCCCTATTTTAGATGGATTATTGTTCAAAATACTCACCTGCAATTATTGTAGCACGGGCTTGACTCTTGTGTTGCACTGGTGAAAAAGAAAAATCCTTAACTGCTTGGAAACTCAGTTGCAGCTCAGTTGCAGCTGAAACAAGGAAAATCAAATAGGAGTGACATCCATATTGTTACATTTTGGCTTGGGATGTAGCCTCTTAAAGTCTTGATACAAATTTGTGGCTGACTAGGCAGATGGGAGAGGTGTTTGTTTTATGAATTGATTTATTCTCTCTTCCTCGATATTATTGATATATACTTGATTTGAGTATTTAAATATACTTGATTTCATTGACCCAGAGAGAGATGTTGCAGTCAACTCTTGATTATCCAAAACAATACAAGGGTTGGACAAAGAGAATAAACTGAAAGTATTACAAAACATGTGTTAGGTTACCAGAGCATGCCTTGGAGGTGTTAAGGAATAAATTAAAGATAGTGATGCTCTTGGTTGTGGAGCTTGAAGCATTCTGAGCATGCGTTGGCTCAAGGCAGTAAGTCAGCCTAGCCCAGCTCAGAACTATCCAGACTCAGCTCTCCTGCTTCTCCGATGAGATTCTGGTGTCACTGGACTCTCCTGTGTAACCAGTTGTTTAGATTTTGAGGTGTCAGGAAAGACTAAATGTGGTTTTGCAGAACATGGCACTGTTGCTGTCAGAATGAGGGTGTTTTTCTTTTTTTAGCTTTCATCACTGAAAGAGACAAGCAGCGGACGTGGGCAATAGTCATTACCATGCTGGGAGTAGTACTTTTTGATTTTGCAGCTGATTTTATTGATGGTCCAATCAAAGCATATTTATTTGATGTCTGCTCTCATCCGGATAAAGAGAAGGGTCTGCATTACCACGCCCTCTTTACAGGTACACTGATCCCTTCTTTTCCTCCCTGCCTCTCAGAGGAGGGGAAGGCAATTGCCTGGGTTTTATCCTCACTGTGTTTCTAATCTTGAATGAACTGATCATCTGATCCTGCACTTCAGTCACGGGACTTTTGTTGCTGGGTTTTCACTACTCCAGAGAACAGCAACTTGTGATTGCTGCTACAAAAATTCTGAGGAAGGCTGCAGGCACAAATAATTACAGCAACACAGGCATGATTTAAGAGTAGTTAGTTATTTTAAAAAGTGAAGTAGGGTTTGTTCGGTTTGTTTTGGGTTTTTTCAAGTTTTTGCTGAGGCAAAATTAATAGATGTAGCTTGTTTCATTGCTATTGCACATAAAAATAACATTTTTGACTTGTCTTGTGACCTGCAACAAGAGCTGCAAAAACCCATTGATTCTCATTCTTCAGCAGGGCTCCAGTATGTGCTGCATAGAAACAGGAGTTGTGTGTAAAATTCAGAAGGTCACAATTCCCACAAAATAAGACCAAGTGGTTCAGTTCAAGTTCCTGCAAATGAAGTTAACAGCTTCATTTGTATTTGTACATTTTTTAAATGTTGTTGAGTTACAGAAGGACACAAAACTGTTGGAACAAATTTGAAGGAGGGCCACAAAGATGATAAGGGGACTGGAGCGCCTCTCCCATGGAGATGGGCTGACAAAGTTGGGGCTGTTCAGCCTGGTGAAGAGAAGGTTGTGTGGAGACCTCATAGGAACCCTCCAGTATCTGAAGGGGGGCCACAGGGAAGATGGAGAGGGACTCTTCTTTAGGAGGATGAGGGGAAATTTAGGCTGGATGTTAGGAAGAAAGGGTGAGGGTGGTGAGAAACTGGAATAAATTGTCCATGGAGGTTATGGCTGACCAATCCCGTCAGTGTTCCAGGCCAGGTTGGATAAGGCCTTGAGCATCCAGACCCGTCTAGTTGGAGATGTGGGTGGGTCTGGATGATCTCTAAGGTTCATCCCAACCCCTGAACATTGATTCCATGGAATCATCTGCACAATGTGAGCCCCGTGTTGAGGAAATGCACAGGGAAGACACATGAGGCTGTGTACCTGTGGAGTGACCCAGGAGGAACCTCCTGCCATGTCTGAGAGTAATCCCTTTGAAAGCACTAGAGAAAAAGTAGGCTACATGAGAAGTCATGCAATCTTTTTACAGTGGATTTTTGTGGCTACTGAGCCCCCAGCAGGAGCAGAGACACATCTCAGTAGCAGTTACTCTGTTCAAGGAGGGAGGTGCAGTAGCTACTGACAAAGGCTGATTTTGGACACATGAAATACCTATATCCAGGAACACAATTTGTAAGGGAAGCTTAAAGCCACATGGGAATGAAATCTGTATAATCCATTAGAAACAGATAAAATATTAAAGCATCTCTTGTTTGGAAAAAGAGAGGAATGAGTGTCTATGTATATTCAGCCCAATTCTGGCTGCAATATTTTTTTGGATGATACTAAAAAGTCTTTTAGTTTGAAGTTACAGATTTAGCTGATTCAGTGTACTGATCTGTGAAAAGGGATGTGAGACACATAACATGAAATAAGACAGAAATGGGGCAGAGTGTGTGACTTGGTTCAGCATCCTGTGCTCTCCATGGCAAGTTCATCTCATCCTTTCCTAACTGAAAGTTCCCTGGTCTGGTGTTGAAAACCTCCCTTGACTGGAGTTCTACAGCCTCCCAAGGCAGTCTTCTCCAGCAATTCACTGGCCTTTTGTTTTCCCTAAACTGTAACATTAATATAAATTCCCTACAGTTTACATTTATTATTCCCCATATTATCCCTATTAGACACAGACAGCAACCTTTCCGTTTCTTGTCCAGGTTCTGTTTTAGATATTGTTTCTTTTTTTTACTTTAGTTCCTTCTTTCCTTTTATACTTAATATTTCTGAGATTTTACTCTCCAGTTTGCTTTCAGTTTAGGATTTGAACATGAAACTTGATAGCTTTGCAGTTATGAAACCCATGGCCACTTATTCAAGTGGAAGAAAGAGTGCACACATTCACAATCAACATTCAGGCTGCATTCCAATATCATGATGCTTCTTTTTCTAAACAGTATGCAAAATCATCCTCTAATGTCAAACATTCTGTCTGCAAGCATACACTGAAAATAACTTTGTGTAGATTTTCTTTAAAAAGTTATTAATAGCGTAATTGTTTTTTGAGAACAACCAGGGATACAGTCCCCTGTGAAATGCCCAATAGTGCACAATGAAGGAGGGTCATAATCAGACCCAGGAGGGCAAAGAAGGTACAGAAAGCCCAGAACTAAATCAAAATCCCATGTTTCTTGGAGAAGCAAGTGCAGGTGCTGTTAGATGTTTTCAGATGCAGGGCTTTGCTGTAGACTGTTATCAGTTCTCCTAAGCAGAAGGGTAGAAATGCTTCTAAGGTCTTGGGAAGTCCCTATCCCATGGAACTCCCAAAGTCCATCCCCCAGAGCCACCTGGTTAAGAAGGTGTCAGGATCCTACAAAGGTGCCACCCCTGCCAGAGCTCTGTGCTGAGTATAACAGGGGGCACGTTCCTGTGCATCTCTGTCTGCGCTTATAACAAAGAGAAGAATTGTAAAAAAAGCAAACTGACTGAAAACTGGGTTAATTAACGTCAAGGAACAAAGTAGCATTCTCATTTTACTCTTTAGCCTATCTCTTCTGAGTAAATTAGTAAATGGGATTACATGCTTATACTTGTTCCTTTCTGTTTTCTTTTCCAAGTGGTGTTGTACTTGGATTTGTATAAGTACAAAACAATGTCATTGGGTTTATTTCCTTTTTAAAAAAAATTCACATGGAGGCAGTATTTCTGTTTGGACTAAGCTAAATACATTTTACAAATTCTAAACCATAGAAACTCTCAACATAACTTTTAAAATGTTTGTTCTGTGAAAATAAAAAAAGAAAACCACATATTTTTTGTAGGATTTAATTTAGTTTTACTTGTATTATTTACCATTTCAAAGAAAATAGAGCTTGAAAGAGTCAAAAAAAGAAGCTGAGCCTATTTTGCTGTGTGTTCAGCCTATTTCAAGAGAGTTCTGCCTAACAGATCTGAGGAGTGTTTTCAAGAGATGTTTTAATAACTGCTCATATATGTGTTTAGCTCGGTATTCCTATTTCCTGTGATAAATATCTGAAGAGTGATTATTCCATCATTTCTAGAGAGCATAATATATTGAGGGTATTATGTACTCTTTGTTTCTTTTGTCAATGCCAATAGACATTTTTTTTTTTCCTTTTTTTTCTCCCACTGTTGTAGGTTTGGGAGGAGCCCTGGGTTACCTTACAGGTGCTATGGATTGGGGTCAAACTATACTAGGATATACCTTGGCATCAGAATTCCAGGTGATTTTCTTCTTCGCAGCCTTGGTTTTCATAATCTGCCTTACTGTACATCTGTGCAGTATTCCTGAAGTCCCACTCAGATACGAAAACGAAGAGGCAAAGTTCTTATTGGAAGAGACTGAACCCCACAGATACCACTCCATAGAGGAGGAAATAAGGAATGGTCACTTAAAGTCAACATGTACTGAAATAAAGGCTGCAGCCCAGCCAGGGAAATGCGCGGCTGCATCACGCACAGAGGTGAGTGCAGACGTGACTTTATAGCTTCTACCTTTGCATCCTTGGAAACCCCTTAATTAGCTAATGCCGATTGTTTGTAAGACACAGACAAAGAAAAGAGCCCTCCACCGGGATACGGAGACAGGAGAAAGTCTGCCTGCCTTTTTTTCCCTTTTTATTTTTTTTCTTTAGAAAGTATTGCCAGCAAGAGACATGAGACCAACTAGTTCTGATGCACTGATCCACTGGCAGGGATGAGGGAGAACCCGGCTTCATTTTCTGCTCAGTGTCAGTCTCTTGATGTCCTCCTCGTGAGAATTTTGTAAATGGGATCTACTTTGTCCTTTAGTCTTGATATAATTAGCATAAAATTGTGGACAAAGACTACAGACTACGTCTTTGATGTAGGTCTCCAATTCTCACTGAAGTCCACACGGTTTTGTACGTAATACATGAAATGTGTGGCATTTGGGTATTTTGCAACTCAACATTTTATTGAGCACTAATGTGTTTAAAATTGCTACAGCAATTTTAATTTTTTTAAAATTGTCTACAGCAGTGCTACCTTGCTACCAGAATTTGAGTTTTATTTTGAGTGATATTGCAGCTGAGCCTTTGGCAAAATTTTGAGGTGTGAGAAAACAGTGAGTACTTTAAAATCCTCACTGTTATTTTGTTTCTGATGAATTTTTGTGAGAGATTTCTTCAACCTAAGGCATGTAGGAAGAGGTGAATCTACCAGAAAAATATCTGTAGAGCCCACTTCTAGTAGGGTGTTGAGAAGAGATGATTGTTTTTACTGTTTGGTTGATGACTTTTAGTGCTAGAAATCCTCATGGCTACCTCATGGTACCCTAGGTAAGCAAAGTATAACAAAATATTGGTGACACAATCGCTTCTCATTTTAATTCCACTTTTGATTTCTTGGCATTATTCATATGCATATCAATCCCTGATACACTGATACAAAGGTTTGATAAATCAGGTAAAATATACTAAGCATGTACAAACTGTTATAAGTAGGAAAGCAATACTCTTGTTTAATCTGTAAGTAAAAGGATCTTTTACTATTTGTAATTTGTTTTATGATAGCACTTGGTATTTCTAACTGGAAGAAAAATATTATGAAATTATTAAAATATTATTAAATTATTATAATATTATTAGATGCAAGACATATGAAATGTGCATTGTCTGATGATAATGGCAGGCAAACACAGAGTGGGGCAGCCAGCAAGGCAACAGCTGTGGGTAGAATCTGACAAGAGCACTGTGGTGCTGTCTGAGCTTCCCCACATCAGGCCAGCATGAGCAGCCAGCATCCTTCACCAGCCCTGTTCACTCTGGGCATCCTCCAAATTGTCAGAGATGCTGAGCCTCATCGACTGCTTGGACCATGTGGGCTCTAAAAAAAGAGAAGGCAAATGAAGATGAGAGAGCGATGCAGTGAAAGTGGGGGGAGCAGACTGTGGTTTAGGGTAGCCTCTGCCTTGGGAAGAAATAATTCCCTGGAGTCAGTGACATGAAAACGAGGAGTTCCATGTCTGACACCGGAGATGAAGCTGTGGTGGCGAGCCTGTGCCATTGCCCTCCTCTCTGCCTAGGCTGGGCAGCCTCTTGGAGTCCCCCAGTGCTTTGATCAGTCTCATGTTTCTTTGATGTGCCTTTCTATGTGTGCATGAATTCTAGACACTCACTGCTTTAATGATCTGTCTCCTGTGGCACATGTTTGCTGAATCCATTCATTACCATAATCACTTCCCTGAAGAAATGGTTTGGCTTCCTGTTTTTCTGTCTCTTTTTTTTAATTGCAGGCATCATGGCTATATTTCTTCTAAATTAAGGCCTATGTTCTCACATGCTAATAGCTAATATGGTTATTAATGAGATTTGACCTGTTAGAGTAAGAACAGACACCCAAAGCAATTAGCCTTGTATTCTTTTGAATGGTGCCAAATTATTCAGGGTCCAGTGCCATAAAACTTGAGTCATATTGCTTCCTCTGTATTCTTATGATCTTATGCCCTGAGTTGTAGTGATTTTGTAGAGATTATTTGGCATTCTGAGCTTTTGAAGGATAAGGCGCTTAAACAGAGCCTCAAACTTCAGCACATTATTTAAATTAGCACACAGATTGTGTGCTGGTATGTTTTGAATGTGTGTATTAAACATTTTTGGTTTCCATTTCCAATTTCTGGAATATCTAAATAGAAAGAAAACATTTCTATCTAGCTGTCAAATTATTGTTTGTAATCACTGCAGTGTCCTTTGTAATTCCATGACCTTATCTTAATACTTTGATTGGAAAGGCTGTTTTAAAAAGCAGGGTGGAAGAACTGCAAACTAAATAAAGCCAAGTCAAACTATATTAATTATCCTTGAAATAACACTAATGAGTCAATCTGGAATTCTTTTGTTTTCTATTTATAATTGTAGAAGAATATAAAGCTCACCCTGTTTAAAAAAAGACAGTGATGCCAAGTTCCAAGGGATTTGGACAATATACAGTCCAAGGTGGAAGTCAGCAACTTGAATTTTGGCATTCCTATGAGGATTAAAAACCTCACACTGAAGCAAAGTATTTTCCAACTTTATATGTGGGGATTATTCATAGAGTAGCTTGCAGCATAGCGTAGTTCAAAGGAAAGGAGATTTGTGAAAAGTATATACAAGACTGAAGAAAGAAGGAAAAAATGACATCTTACAGCAAATTGAAGACAAGATCCAGTCCAGGAATTTTGAGTAAATTAGCATAACTTTTGCAGTTCTCCCACATTTCATAGCATACATCTTCCCTTACCATCTCTTCCAACACTGTTGTCTTCAAATATCCTCAGAGAAAATTGGAAGTTTTCCATCATGAACACTTAAAATATTATCTTTTTTTTCTCTTTAAAATCAGTGAACCGTGCAGGAGCTTTAATACAGGAAGAATTATGTGTAAAAATACCCGATATCTAGCACACCTACGGTAGTTTAAAAAAAAAAAAAGTAATACAAATGATCTGATGAATGTGTCTGGAGAAGAAACTAAGAGTTTTGAGGCACAGGGCTTAGACAAGGAGGGAGATTACATGGGGCATTAAAGGCAGTGAGAAAATTTGATTTTCCTCATCAGTGAGATTTGTTAACCAGCACCAATTAAGTTTTGACTACAAAATGAGTTATTTCTCTCTTGGTATGAGGTGTTCAGATGCTGGAGCTCACATTCTCTGTGTGCTACGATGGAGAACCACAGCTTCTCCCTGCTTCAAGGACAGAGCATAGTGGAAGGCTCATGGTATGCTCAAAGAGGTAGAAGTTTCCCTAGAAAAAGAAGTTTCCTAGGGAATTTAGCACATAGAATGGAAAGGGAATAAGGTCTCAGAAATCTGCAACTGATGTATTTTAATTTTCCGGAAATATTTTGAGCATAACTTTCTTCTGCAGCAGCTTTAAATTTTCAGTGTAAAGCTAATGGTCTCTATGGAGAAATAACTTTTGTTTCTTGTTGTTTCTGTTGTTGGTTCATTGGGTTTTTTTAACGCTCTGAGTCTGCTTTGGCAGAAAATTTCCCTGTTATTCTACATGTAAATAATTATCCTACTGATAATAACAGCAAAAAATATTACATTCCTGCTGGTATACTCCATCTCTTCTATAGTTCCTGTGAATTTTATAAACTGAAGAAACCTCAGTACCCAAGCAACCCTTCTTAGCAAAAAATAAAAGACTTTGGAAGTTTAGCAATGAAAAGATACTACTAAGACCTTCTTCATTTGCTGTCAGCTATTTCATTAGCATTCAGGACAATAATACTGTATTATTCTTGAATATTTGCTTTTAGGAAAAGAGGCAGATGACCCTTAAATCCCTCTTGAAGACACTTTTAAGCATGCCATCCCACTATCGCTGCCTGTGTGTGAGCCACCTCTTTGGATGGATGGCTTTCCTGTCCAACATGCTTTTCTTCACAGATTTCATGGGACAGGTAAAGCATAAAATGCTCTCACTACTCCTTCCTTGTAGCACCTCCTCCTCCATCAAAAAGAAGTGAAATGGTGTTACTATCCTGAGGAAATGACATTGGTGTCAGAGCCATTTATATCTGGATGGCGCAACAATAGTTTCGTAAACCAGCTAATTAAGGTCAGGCCCTTGTTCCAAGCCTGTCTGGGGAAATCATTGGGGAAAACCTTTAGTATTTGTAAGGCTATTTGTGTCTAAATGTTCCAAGTGAAGCTCTCAGAGCTGGTCCAAACGCATCCATTTTCTGTTTTGGTTTCAGAGCTGCTCCCAGCTGGGCAGGTTTTCTGGCTGGGCAGTGCTTGGAAGCAGCTGGGCTTGTCCTGGTGTGTGTGCAGCATCCCCACAAAGCCCCTCACCTGCACTGCAGCCTCCCTGCCCACAGGCCATGCAGCTCTGTGCACACAGGGAGCTGCTTGGTAGCAGAAAGTTTTATCTTCCTGCATTTGTCTGTCCTGAATCCCTCTTCTCAGCAGCTGTTTGCCTTCGCAACACCCCCTGGTGCCTTTTCCGTGCCATTGCCAGGGACTGTATGTCCTTGACAGCGATTCTTGCCTGTATGGCTGGGTCTGCCTCCTTCCCTCCAGAGCGCTAGTATGGTCCTGGCAATAATCTCTCACTGCCACTCCCTGCTCTTCTCTGGTTTCCACACAGTATTCCCATTTCCTTGCCTTTTTTGTCTTTTCAGGCAAGGCAAGAGGGAGGGTTTTTTTTTCCCTGCAGAGTAGATGAACGACTGGTAGAAAAAAGTTTTGCTTGTCTAGAATAGTAACTGAATATGAGAATAACTGTGTGGAAAAATGAGTGTGTTGAGGAAAATCTGAAAGAGAAAAAAAATTGTTAATAAATTAAGGAAAGAAAGGCTAAGGCAAGAAGACAGAGAGAAGAGAGACAGTTGGAAGTGAGACACCCAAAGGATAGAAGAGCAAATGAGCAGATTTAAAAATCTGTAAAATAGATGGTCCAGGAAAAGGCAGAGGGTAAGAAATGAGGTGGAGCCTGGGATGTGATAGTCCAGGAGATGTGAATGTGAAACCTGGATATTTACAAGTGGGTGGTTAGGACAGTGCTCAACAGATCTCTTGGGTGCTCCCTACCAGGGATGGGGCCTGTGCCCATGAGAAGGAAGCATTCCCTACATGGTGCCATTCCTGCCTTCTGTGACTTTTGTGGTGTCTTTCAGGTTGTGTACCACGGGAATCCCTATGCCCCTCACAACTCCACACTTTACCTGACCTACAAAGCAGGGGTAGAGATGGGATGCTGGGGACTGTGCATCAACGCAATTTCTTCATCAGTCTATTCTTGTAAGTACCAACGAATAAACTGCAACACTGTGTTTGCTGTTTGCCATTGTTCAAAAACCATAAGGGGATGCCAAATTACCTGGAATTTGTTCTACATTAAAGTTTTAAGGAATGTTACATTTTCAGCATTGTTAGAAATTCATATCTTAGCACCAACAGTTCCTGACCACATGATGAGGGGTGACTTTGGAAATAGGACATTGTTCTGCATGGGAACTGACCCTGAACACTGAAAATCATTCTGAAAATAAATGCCACACCAAATTCTTTGGTGCTCTTTCACCTAGCAATGCTGTAGTTGTGGGCTCTCAAAGGTGACCTCTCCCCATTTGCATTCCCTGTACATTCCCTGTCTTGCCAGAAGCTTCAATCTTGCTCTCCAAAATTATGTGTAAACATGCTAGCACAGCTCCCCGGGTAGATTTCACCATAACTCTTTCCAAGAATTAAAAAAAACCCCTTATCTGGAAACTCAAATAAGTAGCATCTTGGGGGTTGATTGAGTATCTAAAAGAGGCTTGAGGGAAATGTTTTCACCTTTGGAGCTTAAGTGCAGGCATTTCTGTGTGGCCTTTCTGTGGGTGAACTTCTATTCAGCACAATTATCTCTGGGTGCAGCTGCAGTGCAAGCTGCAGGTTGAGCTCTGGGTGGTGTGAGCAAGTTTTCTTTGGAAAGTTTATACTTACAATAATTTGAGGTAATTTCCAAAATCATTAAGATTATCTTCTTCATGGCATTTTACAAAACATAAGTTTTTTGTTTGTTTGTTTGTTTTTTCCTTAAAAGGAACACCCTCATAAAATGTGACCTATTTATTTTAATCTTATAAGCATTTTCACTTTTTTTCACAGACTTGCAGAAAGTCCTTCTGCCATACATAGGATTAAAGGGACTTTATTTCATGGGATACTTGCTTTTTGGACTGGGTACTGGATTAATTGGCTTGTTTCCCAATGTCTATTCCACTCTGGCTCTTTGTTCACTCTTTGGAGTCATGTCCAGCACACTTTACACAGTGCCATTTCACCTCATTGCAGAGTACCACAGGGAGGAAGAGGTGAGTGTAATGTCTCAAGAAGCATTAATTTTATATCTGTCTGTGTCTATTCAACCTGTTTTGGGGGTAAACTGGATAGAAATGAGCAGCTTTTAATTTTAATTTTGAACTATTAATAATGACACATAGGAATGAGAAGTTTCTGACAGAGAGAGTTAACATCCCAGCTCCAAACTCTCCAAACAGGCCTTCCAGGAAACAATTATTTATCATCACATCTGAAACAAAGCCAATCACAGAACATGTTCAGGCAGTAAGCAGGGTGCTCCACTTGTGCTGTCTTCAAGTCCTACCTTCCTCATATCCTTCCTTCCAGCCATGTTAGCAGAGGACTTCTGAGGGCCTGAAGTTAATAATAAGCCTGTAAAGGCTGTCAGAATTTTTAGCTAACTGAAAAGAGTTACAAAAGCTCTTAGCTAATAAACAATTGACATTCAAGTAGAAACATCATTATATAGTTCAGTCTTAAATCATATACCACATTCTCATTATATTTCTAAATGTCTGTGGTTGGGTTTTCACCCTCCATGGCCTTAAATCCTGTTTCCAAGGAAAATCTGGAAAAACTTGCACTCCTTGTATCATGTTACTGGTCACAGCAGGATCTTAATGTATTGTAAAGTGTTGAGTTCTTTAATGGAAAAGTCCTCTCAAGTCTCTTAAGTTAGTCAAACAGCTGGAAACAAGAAAGATTAAGGAGAGTTGGAAGAAATTATGAAAAGTTCTCAGTATATCTTGGAACATCTGAAGATATTAATAAAGGCAATGTTGAACCATTGGAAAACCACATAAAACATAGTTTTAAGCAGCAGAGGGCTAGATCAAGTGCTAGACAACACTCCTACTGTTTTGTACAGCTTTCACCAGCACCTTCTGAATGATGAACACAAACGAACTCTTCAATTATTCCACTGAATGCTCGGAGGAGGTCTCAAAGTGATTAAATATTTCATATATATGATTCATAATTTTTTGGTTTATTTCTTTGCTCCTTCCAAGAGGGAATGATTATCATGTGTAATAAACACAAAACAAAAAACTGGGAATGAGCTCAGGTTAGGGTGAAATCTCAATCCTTACTTCAGGTCAGCCAACTCAGAGATGAGGAGTAAATGCAAAATTTTTATCTGTTTCAAAACAGAAGTGAAATAAGCTAAAGTGTGCATGAACTTTACAATTAATAGGCCAATACATTAATATGTTACTTAAAAGACAACCAGTTGTTTTTTGTTTGGTGTATGGTATCTGCTATGACAGATGTTAAATTATATATAATTCTTTGTTAGATTTTATATTAATGGGTTGAGGTTTAGCTCAAATCTTCTATAATGTACAAGACAGGAAAAAAAAAAAGAATAAACATCAAGAACAAGAGTGCATTCATTTACAGATTCATGTATTTGTGGTCAGAACTACTGCCACATCGGAACAAGCCCAGCAATATAAATACAATTTATTTTTCAAAGTGTCTAAAATTGGGGCTTTATCATTTCAGAACAAGGAGCAGACATCTTCCCCCACTATGCATTCTATCAAAATCATGTGCTGTGTTTTATAATGCTGCCATTTCAGCTCCTGTTCTGTGCTGCTGTTCCCTAGGATCCAAATTCAATTTTTTTCTACTGGATTAGGAAGAGACTGTTTGTCTCCAGGACTTGTGAGCTTTGTGTAGCTCAAAGGGAAGGTAATAGGGTTTGCAAAAAGCAAAAAGCAACTTAATGGCTAAGAGAATTTGGATACCAGAACACTGCAGTGCCGCTGGCCTGCAGTGGGAACTCCTTGCTGTTGGAATACAACCTCCCCCATTTAACAGCCTATGCAGGAAGAAAATAAATATGCCAATTATCACATAATTTCCCAGTTAAACAGAGTAATTTCTTTCTGGAGGAAGGGATCTCCAGAGATCCTGTAGATCCCTCTCAAGGAGGGCAACCTAAAGCCCCAGTTCTGGTTTGAGTGATTCCCTCTAGTTAACCTGCTCCAGTTACCCACCAGCCTCACAGGGTGCTAATATGCCAGACACTTGTACATAATAAATGGAGGCTTTTGTTCTGCGATGTATATCATAGCAGATACACAGATTAGTAATTAAAAGTGGTCCTCAGCAGTGTAGAAGAATCCTAGTCTGGGTGTTTGCTTTCGGGTTGGTTTCATCCCCAGCAATAAAAGTATTACATTTGTATTTTAGTACTGATTTCCTTTATGTGCTTTGAGCCATAACTTCAGGTTCCTGCCTGTATGTGTGTGGGGCCCATCAGCACTGGTGTAAAGCCTTTGGATGTGGTTCCTCACAACATCCTTCCCTGTAAAATGAAGAGATGGATTCAATGAGTGGACTGTTAGATGGATAAGAAAGTGGTTGGACGGTCACATCCAGAGGTTTGTGGTCAATGACTCAGAATCCACATGGACATCAGTGGCAAGTGGTGCCCTCAAGGGTCTGCACTGGGACCAGTGTGATTCAGTATCTTTAATGACACAGATGAAAGGATTGCACACATGAAGGAGACAGGATGCCATCCAGGGGGACCCAGACAAGCTCAAGGAGTGGCCCAGGGGAATCTCACAAGGTTTAACAAGGCCAAGTGCTGGTGCTGCACCAGGGTCAGGGCAACCCCTGGTACCAGCACAGGCTGGGCATGAGCAGCCCCAGAGCAGCCCTGCCCAGAAGGGCTTGGGGTGCTGTGGGTGAGAGGCTGCACATGGCCCAGCCATGGCACTCCCAGCCCAGAGAGCCAAACGTGTCCTGGGCTGCATCCAGAGCCCCGTGGGCAGCAGGGCAGGGAGGGGATTCTGCCCCTCTGCTCTGCTCTGCTGAGACCCACCTGGAGCACTGCATCCAGCCCTGGGCTCCCAGCACAGGAGGGACAGGGACCTGCTGGAGCCAGCCCAGAGGAGAGACACAAAAATGGTCACAGGGCTGCAGCACCTCTCCTGTGAGGAACAGCTGAGACAATTGAGATTGTTCAGGCTGGAGAAGCAAAGTCTTCAGATTGGCACTACTGTGGATTTCCAGTATTTGAAGGGAGCTTGCAAGAAAGATGGAGAGAGTCTTTTCACAAGGGCACATAGTCACAGGGCAATCAGGAATGACTTCAAACTTAGAGAGAGTAAGTTTAGGTTAGAAATCAGGAAAAAATTATTTTGTGTGCAGGTGGTGAGGCACTGGATCAGGTTGTCCAGAGAAGTTTTGGATGCCCCATTCCTGGAGGTGTTTAAGGCCAGGTTGGATGTACCTTTGAGCACCCTGGAAAGTGTCCCTGCTCACAACAAGAGCATTGGAACAAGATGATTTTTCAAGTTCCTTCCAATACAAACCATTCTGTGATTCTGTGATGGTTCTTTGCTCCTTCAGCCATGAGTCAGAGACAAATTATTCATGACAGGATGACCTGTACTGTTTAATGTCAGTTTGACAGAGCTCAAGTTGACCTGAACTTGAAATAATAAATAGTTCTTCCAGTCAATTTTCAATTACATCTTTAAGAGAAGGGATAGAGGGAAAAACTGCAGATGAAAACAAACTTCGCGGAACCTTGGAAAACTCCTGTTACTTAAAATCTCTGTGGTACAAGAAGGGGAGCAGCGAGCTGTTGACCTGCCCACTGCCCCTGGGGCTGTGACAATGCCTTGGCCAAGAGCTGGGTGTTGCTGACACTGCCCCGTTTCTGGGGCTTGTTCTGTGCTTCTTTGCAGAGCCAGAAGCTGCAGGAAGGGGGGCAAGCAGGGGAGCACGGGCGAGGGAAAGGCATCGACTGTGCCGCCCTGACCTGCATGGTGCAGCTGGCCCAGATCATTCTCGGCGTGGGCCTGGGGCTCCTGGTCAGCGTGGCTGGCAGCGCCGTCACCATCATTTCGGCATCCACAGTGGCGCTGGCTGGCTGCTGCTTCGTGGCCTTCTGCATTCGCTACGTGGACTAGGGCTGCAAGGAGCCGTCGGAAGGGATCTCCCCAGGGGAGCGTTTTCCTTCTGGGTCAGTAGCACTGGTGCTGTTGCTGTGCTGACACTGCTGGCACTTGGCTCTCTTACCTCCTTGGATCGGTTGCAATTCCAGAGCTTTATGAAATGGAGACTTGATAGAATGTCTGCCTTATGCCTCAGACACACACACACTCCCCCACAGTGTGTTCACAGGCTGTGGCATGTGATGATGCTGTCTGTGGCCACGGTACCTTGATGCTCTACACCGGGAATCATTATGGAACTCCTCATTACCAATTTGTGAAAGTTAATGGATGAAGAATGTGATAAATTGAAGTAATATAAAAGGACAGAGTTACGAAGAAAGTTTTTATTTATCTTGTTCTTCAAGTGTCCTAAGCTGGGGGCTGTTCCCTCCAGAAGTCAAAAGTGGCAGGAGATTCAAATAGGTGTCAGAGGCCATGCAGGGTGCAGTTCTGTTATCATTGGTGGTACTGTTAAATGGTTCAGTTAATTACCAACTACTGTCAAAAGCAGATTTGAGTGTGAAAAATGACTGGAATATAAAAAAGATTGAAGCCTATTGTTTAAAAGTATTACTGTAAAGTAATTATCTTGTACTGGATCCTGCTGCTTCTGTATGAACAACATGAAAGTACTGAGCTTGTCAGGAAAGTCTGCCTAAAGCTGCTTTGCAAATCCATGTGTAGGTACCTGAAAATCTGTCTGTGGGAAACAGCTGCCATTTCTGCCTCCTTTAAAAAGTGGTCTCTCAGTTCTGATGCTGTAATTGAAAAAATAAACTTGGCCAATGGAAGGATTTGGCAGCTGGTTGACCACATAAATCTTGACATTGGATATGGTAGCATTAACCTTAAAGTAGCATCTCTCTTTTCTCCATTTTTCTTCATGCTTTGCCTGGAATGTCATTTGCTCTCTACAGGATATTATAGAGGAATTCAGTTCTGCAAAGCACTATCAGGAATTACTGTACAGTAAATACACAAGCCCAGTTATTTGTATTTTATTGCATAAGAAGCTTCTTTCTTATTTTTATAATCCTGCCAGAGTTTTGAAAACCTGTTTGTGAAAGCAAAATATTGTATTTATGCTGTGCTTCCTCCGTCCTGAAAACTGTCACATCCATCCACTATGTTATATGTTAAGCCACCCGAAGCCATCTGCTAATGCAATATTGTTAATGAACATTGAGAGACTATGGGCAAGTATGGTGTTTATGGTTGTTTTTGTTCTTAATGTTGCACATGTATCACCAACGCTGTTCAGAGAAATGCAGTGTTGAGCTTATCAGCTCTTAGAAGCTCTGCAAGACATGAACTGACAACACCAAAAATAAATGGTTACATTTCAGCATCAAGCGCCTCTGCAGAGATGCATCAGCTTCATTCTTTTTCTATGTTTTCAAGAGTAGAGTGAGTCACATATTCTCAGGAAAACAAATTTTCCCATAGGTAAATTCTTATTAATTTTAACAAGCCTGTGGGAGCCTCAGATGCCTTTTCTTGATGCTGACTGTCTCCACTGAGGGCCCAAAAGGGGCTCAGTGTGTGGCAAACCTCACCACAGCATCTGCATCCCTCCTTCCTTTTGAAGAAGCCACATTTCATGGTTTCTTTTGTTTTGTGGCTCTTCATTTCACACCCATGAAAGAGAAAGACTGGGAAGACAGAGTCCCTGGACTGTGTTTGAAACAGTTTGCAGGTGCAGAGACAGCTGGAGCACAAGGGCCTCAACAGGCACAAACTGGAGGAAGCCAGAAAATGAAGGATTGTTTTTTTCCCAATTATCTTTATGCCATCATTAAGTCATTAACTTCCATTACCTCTGTATCTCCTGGGAGGATGAATTTTCAAGGGAAGAGCAAGGCATCTATGGAGCCATAAAAACAGATAAAGGAAGAAGTGATCTGGTTTCACAGGATGGCACCACGTAAACTTGTGCACCCGGAGCTGAGGTCATAAAGCTCTGATTCCACTGTGAGGCTGCAAAAGAAATTTTGCAATGTTTACTGTGTCTTTGTCAATATTTTCTTTGAGGTTTAACACCATTAGAACATTAACATTTAAATGGTCAATGTTATCCCTGCTCTGTTACACAAAGAGGATGCTGGCATTGATTCAGGCCCACAAAGGGACTATAGATCTGTGGCAATGTAAGAAGGGTTCTGAACCTGCAGAGAGTACTGAGAAGTGTTGTTATTTACAGATCATGTATATCAGTGCTTTTATTTACAGATTTATTCAGAGAAAATTGTTTCAGAAACTCATAATTTCTCACAACCTCAGGATGTTTCCCTTTAAAACCCACTGTTGGCTACACATAACAGAAACAATAAAGTCCTATTTTCTCTGGAAATCTCCGTAAAGACATCCTGTATTGTTCCCAGGATTTCAAGACAGTATCTTTATAAGTCTTTGTTAGAAATGACAAAAACTGACAAAAAAGTATATACAATTTGGAAAACAGTGTCTAAACAAAAACAAAAAAAATGATGGTGTTCATTCTGAAGTTGAAAATGTATCTCAAATGTTACTGAAAACAATATAAAATCTTACTAACTCATAAAAGGGGATAAAATAAGTATTTATTTTAGCAATAGAAATGTTACTAATGTACATCACTAATATAATATATTACTAATATGTGAAAGGGGATAAAATATTTATTTCAGCAAAAGAAATGCTAAAATGTTAAAAATGTTGAAGGTTTTGAAGGATTGTACTGTAATTTTATTAACTTAAGAAGTTCCACCTCTTCTGTGCTTTTACACTAGTTCTGGACTTGAGCCATCATCAATATGATTATTTACTGTACTTAACATCAACTTTATAGCAGTGATGTGAGTATAAAGTTACAAGTACCCTGTGCCTGATCTTTCTCATCTGGTTTTATTTCCATATACATAAAATCAAATAAATAAAGATCCTCTCTCTATCATGTTTATGTAAATGATACACTTAGACAAACCACACAGAATCACAGTATGAGTCAGGTAGGAAGGGACCACAGTGGGTCATCTGATCCAGCCTCCCTGCTCCAGCAGGGCCATCCCAGAGCACTCGGCACAGGGTTGTGTCCAGAGGGCTCTTGAATGTCTCCAGTGAAGGAGGCTCTACACCCCCTCAGTCACCTCTTCTTGGGGCTGAACAAGCCCAGCTCCCTCAGCCTTTCCTCATGAAATGGATGCTCCAGTCCCTCAAATATCCTTGTATCCCTCCTCTGAACTCTCTCAAAGATGACCTGTCCTGTGAGAACCAACCCTCCTCCCTCCCACTCTCACAGAAATAGTCATGACTGAATGGAGCAAGGCAGGAGACAAGTCTATCATCTTATCTTCATGGCACTTCTCTTTTTCTTTCTCTTACCAATATCTCCCACTCACTCCCCTTTAACAAGCAGGCATGTGATGCAAGCAAATCCTTAAAGGAACTTCTGGACTCTTCTTTAGAGGACTTGTGAAGAATGTCACAAGTTTTCTGATTTTTTTTCCTCAGTGTTCATTCTGTGTTTCATAGTGTTCTCATTAAGTTTCTTTGACTTGCTTGTAAACAAGCAACTCAAGTGGCTTGTGGAAGACAAGCCTTTTTTTCCAGAAAGGCTACACAAGTCAGCATGAATCATAAATGTCTTCACCTTGGGAGAACTCACAGCTTTCACACTGGTGCCTATGAATCACTATCAGTCCCTGCAGCATGTCAAAAGATGGTGCAAGTGAATGTGGCAATGGTGACATTTGATATTTTTGAACTGTAGAAGGACTGGGTGGCAGTATATGCTGTAAAATGGCTGTAAATGTTTTTGGCATGACAAAGCTATAAAAAATGAGCTATAAAACAAAATTTTCCCCTCTAAGTTTCCAGCATTCATTTCCATTCTCTAGCTGCTCCATCTTGCTTATTTAAGAGGCAAATGTTCAGGGTCACTTGTTCAAGACTGAACTGTGAAAAGTGATTTGTAATTTTTATGGGCCCTAACGTGATGCATCCACGAATGCTGAGAGAGCTGGCAGACATCATAGCCAGGGGGCTCATGATCGTCTTTGAAAGGTCATGGAGATCAGGAGAGGCGCCTGAGGGCTGGAAGAAAGCAAATGTCACCCAGTCTTCAAAACAGGCAAGAAAGAGCACACAGGGAACTGGAACCGGGCAGTATCACCTCAATCCTTGGAAGGGGCAGAGGCCTCCTCAGGGTGTTGTTCACTGATGACACAAAGCTGAGGAATGACACACCCCAGAGGGCTCTGCAGCCCTTCAGAGGGACCTGGGCAGGCTGGAGAGATGGGCAGAGAGGAATTGTCTGAAGTCCAACAAAGGCAAGTGCAGCGTCCTGCACCTGGGGAGGAACAACCCCTGGGACTGGTACAGGCTGGGCCCAACCTGCTGGAAAGCAGAAGGACAAGGACCTGGGGCTCCTGGTGGACAACAAGCTGTCCATGAGCCAGCAGTGCCCTTGAGGCCAGGAAGGCCAAAGGTGTCCTGGGATGCATTGGGAAGAGTGTTGGCAGGAGGTCAAGGGAGGAGATGCTGCCCCTCTGCTCAGCCCAGGTGAGGCCTCGTCTGGAGAGCTGTGCCCACTTCTGGGCTCCTCAGTAAAAAAAACCCATGGAGCTCCTGGAGTGGGTCCAGCAGAGAGCTACAAAGGTGATCAAGGGACTGGAGCATCTCTCTTATGAGGGAAGGCTGAGAGGGCTGGGCATGTTCAGCCTCGTAAGAGATGACTGGGAGGGGACCTCATCAATGTCTGTCAGCGTCTGCAGGGAGGGGCCAGAGCAGGGACCAGGCTCTGCTCGGCGGTGCTGAGCAGCAGGACAAGAGACAAGGGGCAGGAACTGAGGCATGGAAAGTTCCACCTGAACACGAAGAATTTCTTTACTTTGAGATAAATGGAACACTGGATTGCACAGCAGACTGAGATGAGCAAGCCCTCGGTTTCCCGTGGTGCGAGGTTCCGGAGCACGGGGAGCTTTTGGCGAGGCTCGTTCCCGAGGCTTACTCCCAGGTCCATTCCCGAGGCCCATTCCCGAGGCTCACTGCCAGGCCCATTCCCGTGGCTCATTCCCGAGGCCCATTCCCGAGGCTCATTCCCGAGGCTCATTCCCGAGGCCCATTCCCAGGCCCATTCCCGAGGCTCCGGAGGGAGCCGGGCGCTCGGCTGCCCCCTGCTGTTCAGCGCCATCACCGCGCCCTCCGGAGCCGCCCTGCCCAGACCTGCCCAGCCCTGCCCTCAGCTGTTCCCTCCGCTGTCCCCTCCCCTGCCCTCAGCTGTCCCCTCCGCTGTCCCCTCCCCTGCCCTCAGCTGTCCCCTCCGCTGTCCCTCCGCTGTCCCCTCCCCTGCCCTCCCCGTCCCCTCCGCTGTCCCTCCGCTGTCCCCTTCCCTGCCTTCCGCTGTCCCCTCCGCGGGTTCCTCACCTCGGGGCCCTGCTGCCGTCCAGTTGTCTCTTCCTTTTCGTGCTTAGACAGCCAAGGAAAGCTGCTCGCTGCCAGCTATAGCCCGCTTGCCTGATGCGTTTCAGACAGTGCCCTATGGACATGTGGTGGTGGGAGCCCCCCATGGACAGGTTTAGCATCAAACTCACGGCAGGATCTGGCCTTGGAAGTCTTCAGTGCTGAAGGCAAGAGGCAATCCCGCAGTGCCGCCGTTTCCCGCTTGTTTGGCAGAGGAGTTTTTGTGGCATTGGCTCGCAGCAGCTAAAGTGCATCAGGAGGCGGGGGGACATTGGGGCCAGCACACAGGGAGGCAGCATCAGAGTCTTGGACACCTCTGATTTCAAGGCCCCTCTGCTCCTTAGATGCCGAGAAGGAAATGTAACAAATGTGGAGTCTAAAGAGTGAGAAGAGGGAAGGGAAGCGTTTCTGACAGAGATGCCTTTTGCTGAAGTCTGGGAGCTTTACACTGGGGTTGCACAGCTGGCAGATCACTGTGTAAGTGCAAATGTATCTCAGATGATTTGGGGTTTTTCCGACATTCCAATCTGATTTTTTTTAAAAATAAATTATGTTAGCTTGCAATGCAACTCGCAAGTTATTCAGTTTCCATAGAGGCACTTCTTTCTTTAATAACTGCTGCAGTTCCAACAAAACACCCAGTCCCAACAAGTAGGCCTTTAAGAACTATTTCCCAAATATTGTTAGATTGTTAGAGTACCATAACATTGCAAAACATGGCAATAAAATAGCTTTTGGAACTATGATTATTTCTGAGAAAAAGATGGCACCTTATCAAAGGGTGATGTTCTTTTCTGGACATGGATTTTGCATTTTGGAATATTTTCCTTGGAATTAGTTTAAATCAAGCGTGCTCAGAATTCAATATTTCAGTTTACATCTCTGAAAATCAGATTTGGAATTTAAACCAGATTCTTCTTTTCCCTATTTATGATCCACTGTACAAACAGAGCAGTTATTTACTACTGCTGGAGGATCTCTTGTACCTTCAGGACCTCATGGTTTGCTTTCTATACCTCTATATCCATCACTGGATTGGCCTATGAACAAGGGACTGGATTTCAGCAGGAAGTGACTTTTGATGGGCAAGAGAAAGACTACATTTCCTCTAAGCCTCTCCACTATTTCAGCAGAAATTAAAAGCAATTAAGACATTTTTAAAACTCATTTAATAGGTGATTTGAAATGCATAGTAGTAGATGATTTGTGGGCATAAAATTTGTAGAGGTTTTTCAGAATAAACATCAAGGAAGATAGACACTAATGCTAATTCCACTGTATTGGAACAAAGACATATCCAGAGCAATCTATTGCTATCAGAAAATCACATAAAAGCACAGAATATTGGGGTGGTCTCTGGAGATGACCCAATGCAAGCCCCCTGCTCAGCACAGGGTTGCTGAAGAAGTACAATCAGCATTAAGTCAGATTCTGAGCATCTCCAAAGTTGGAAATTCTCCAGACAACCTGTTCTGGTGCTTGACCACACCATTTGGAAGGGTTTTTTTTTTTTCTTCTTACATTTCAATGATGGAATTGAAAGGCCTATTGCCTCTCGTCCATTCCCTGAACAATACTGAGAAGAGTCTGATTTCATCTTCTTTAATCCCCACCCACATCCGATATTTACACGCACTGATAAAGGTCCAGGCTGAACGCCTCTAGCTCAGCCTCCCTTCACATGGCAAATGCTCCAAGCCCTCCATCATACTGCAGCCTCCCTGGGTAACTTGCCCAGGACAGGACACAGCATCCCAGATGTGTCTCACCAGGCTGAGCAGAGGGGCAGGAGCCCCTCCCTGACCTGCTGGCAGTGTCCTGTCCAGTGGAGCCCAGGATGCTGCTGGGCTGTGGTGCCCGGGCCCATTGCTGGCTCATGTCCACCTTGTTCCCAGCTCCTTCTCAGCTTTCCAGTGAGCTGGGCTCCAGCCTGTGCTGGTGCAGAGAGTGCAAGACTTTGTTATCCCCTTGGTGCAGATGCCTGAGGTTCCTGTCACACCATTTCTTCAGCCCATTAAGGACCCTTTGAATGGTGGCACAACACCCTGGTGTGGGAGTCACCACCTGATGTCAGTGTGCTGATCAGTCTTCTTCACAAATACAGACACAAGTCATTTTCCACAAGATTCCACAAGTTTTATCCAGTGTGAGGTTCAGCTGAGGGAAAGTGGGAGGGTTCATTGAAAAATGATTTTAGAAGTCAGTGTTCAACAGGTAATTTGGCCATCGTACAACTGACCATACTCATTCAGCTGATCTGAAGGAAAAACAAAAGTCCTTGGAGAAACAGTACCTTATTATCCCAAGAAATGGATGAGTAAGGGAGATAGCTAGTATCTGAGTAAGATACCTTTATTTTGTGATTTTCCACACTGAATAGTAATCAGTCCTTTCCAACCTGGAAGTCAATGTTTCCAAAAAACTGTTAACTAAAGAAACTGCTTCTGTCTCCAGCTGACCTTTTGGCCCAATTTTCTCAGCCATCCTGTGAGTCTATATTTTACACTTAAGATTTTGGGAAGGACTCTGAGTCTATGCACAGACATAGGCAGAGAAACCTGCTGATGAGTATTATCAGCTACACTTTAGCACAGGAATGAGTTAACTGGCTACTCATGGCACTGACTGCTACTGGGATTGTACCTACAAGAGATTCTTTTAAATGCTCTCATCATGATAAAAAGATATTTTCAGTAACCCCCTTTAAATGGAAAAATAGGAATTCTCTTTTGAGAAAAAACCCTTATTAAACAAAGAAGTTCCAAGGTCTCAATCTAATGTCCTAGAGCTGCACCACACCCACATCTACTCCTGCTCCAGCTCAGGGATACAAATTAGATCAAAGCTTCTGTGCACACACTCAATTGAATAATCAATTTTAGAGCAGACAGTTGTGAATGGGAATGAAGGGGACTGGACTTTTTTTACTCTTAAAGTGAGTGCCAGAATAACTCACTGAGAAAGCGAAACAGCATTTCCACTGAAGAGGCATTTCAAAGGGAAACCTGGAAATGCAATTGGAGGTTGTTATTACATTAAGACCTTGGTTAGTTATTTAAGGGGCTGAGATACTTAAACGTCCCTAAAGAATCAAAGTGTTTGCCTAATGATAATATCCGGTCTTTAAAGGTTCCCTCAGTTTGTCACTAGATGTCAGCCTGCACCTTCAGGTCCCTACCCTTCTATAACCAAGTGCGCCTCTCCACCAGCGCCCCACCAGGACTCTGTAACGGAAGGAGACCAAGCATGAAAATATTGTCAAGAATTCTGTAAGTATTGTTTTGTATCCTTCAGCAATGTTTATTTTAGTACATGAAATATGATTGTTACAAAGACATGAACATTTGTAGGAAACAAAGTTTTTGAAGGGTGTTGTAGTCATTACTTATGAAATCCCGGGATACTCAGTAGGATTTGCTGTTGCTGAGCTGGAATGATCCTCTGCTGAGGCCACACACCCTATGCAAACAAAGCAACTGCACCTTCTGCCAAGACCTAGGCTGGTGCTTGTGCCCATGCAGCGCACAGACAGATTTAGTGCTGTTAGCTGGGACTCACGGCCGAGGCGACGCGATTTCTCTCTGCTCATGTGTTGCTAGAGCAGTGCTCTCTGCTGGGCTGGACATGCACTGACCTGCACAGCCTGGGCTGCTGGTCTGCCCTAAATCAACATTTGGCCAAGTGCGGATGCATTGTGCCTCTTTGAAACAGCAGATTCATGACTTACACTAGGTGGATCAGTGGCTTGTGAGAGAGCTGCCCACCAATTTCATTGTCCAGTCCCTACGCACTCTCAAGGTATTTTCATGTTTGGGTGATTTGCGAAATGGGAGGTTTTTATGTCTCTAGTGATCAGACACCTGGGGTTTCCTCTGACAATGGTACATTGGCACTCTGGGCTAACTATGTGCTGTTCTGAACCCCACCTGTTGTATTTACTGTGTTGTTTTCCTGGCACAAAATTATGTCTACATTGACACCCACAAAAGCACATGGGTTTTGCCATGCTGAGCAAAGCTGTCTTTCAGGCAGCTTGCTATCTACTGAAATTCATAGTTACACTTCAGATGCTTGGAAAGTTGTTTATTTAATGCACAAGAACAGTTAAACATCAGATAGGGAAAAATTTTCCAGCAAGTTAAGCAAGAAATTACACTGTTCAAAAGCAAACAGTAAGAAAAGCGTCTGGCTGTGAGATTCCTCCCATGTCCTTAATTTAGATACTTTCTCCTGGCCTACAGAAACATGATTATCTCTCTCTCTAAACTCTGGAATTAAGAGCTCATGGTATCCTTTTCTCATACAACTGTGCAACTTTCTTCACCTGCAACACAGAAATTAGGGCTTTCTCCCACACCAGAAAAGCAGTTCTTTGCAAATCCTTTAGCAGATTAAGCTGCTTTACCAGCAGATCTAGAAAGACCCCCGATTCCCAGATAGCATACTGGAACTTTAATTGAAACAGGAACTGGGACGAAGTTAAGCACTGTCCTTGTGAAGGGGAGACCTAGAACCCAGATCTGGATCCAATTTCTATTCTGTATTTGCTGAAAAAAATCTCTCCACAATTCCTCTTTGGAGATTACACCCTAACCACTGTGCTGCCAAGTGGAGTTCAAGGGCTTTTGTTGCCATAAAGATCCAGCAACACTGTCAGTCAACAGGGAACTGTTTCAAGCCAGAGAATATGAGCACATTCACAAAGTGGCCCAGAGATTGAGCCATTCCCTTGGGATGTGGAAAAGGGAACTGAATCTCTCAGGCTGTGGGGGATAGCTGTGACCACTAATTTAGCATTTCACAAGGGAGGGGGAAGGAGCATAATCTGCACATACATTGAAGCTGGAACAGAAGCAGCACATCCAGGCACAGATTCAAAGGGATGGGGGAAATGAGTTGAGTTCACAGCCGCTTCTGACTTAATGTGGCCTGGCACAGGGTCTTCTGTGTCGGGATGCAGAGTTGCCTCCCTCACAGGATACACACTGTGGCCAGTCCCAACAGAAATATCCCCATTAAGCACAGAAATAAGTGCTACAGAATTAAGCAGATTTAGGCATGCTCAGGAACAGGTTTCTAGGCACAAAAATTTTACTAGAAAAAACTTAAGTACCTACAGACTTCACCAGTCAACCAAGTCAGGATTTAGGAGGTTAGAGAGGCAGTTGTACAGTACTTAGATGCTCAAGTTCTTCTGTGGATATGTCTGATTTCTTCGGAGTCTTTGCATCTGTGTAAGTGCGCCCATCAGCCGCCAGCTCACTTCTGCTGTTCTTCTTCAGACAACTTGTAAATCAGTATCTTCCCTGTTAGCAGATGCCCAAGGCTGGAGAAGTCTTTTCTGCCTTAAAAAACAAGATGACAACTTCTCCTTGCAAGTAGCAGAACCAGCTGCTTTCAGACCAAACAAATTTTACAACAGGAGTTACCAACACGTACAGTGCACCTAGCAGAGTTTGAAAAGTGTAATTGCCACCATGGTGTAGCAGCTTTCTCTGGACAGAAATAGCAACTTTGCTCCATGTCAGTACTTAGAGGTGACAAACAACCCTCTGCATAAATGCCTTTTTAGCAGAATCAGGCAAATGTTGGAGTTAGACTGCAAGGAAAGGGGTTGGAAATAGAAAACAGTTTTGAAAATTTTATTTATATAATCATCTTATATGCAGTACTAGGGATTAATGAACTTGTGTTCTGAAATCAAAACCAGAAATGTTGCACCTTTCTATCATTTAAAACAAATACTTTGAACTTTTGGTTTCAAATTGTTTTCCTCATAATAAAAAAAATATATTTTAAGTAGATATATAGCCTCATCATAAAAACTTTCACAGCTTAAAATTACACTTTTTTCATCCCCCTAAAAGTTCTATTCAGATAAGCCTCAAATTATTTCCCAGGCATTTCTGTGAAACAGAGGCTGGTAAAGGCCAATCCCTGACATTCTCTAGGCTACATAAGCACTGCAGGCCCTAGGGCTGCTCAGACTAGAGGACCTGAACTGAACTTCACTTGAAAAACTGGCAAGAGTCAGTGCAAACCCTCAGCAGAACTAAAGCCTTTGTGCTTGGTTTTAAGTGAACCCAGAAGTATCCCAGAGCAAGTGATTTGAAGTGGCTAGGGGTGTTTCTTTTTCCCCCTTTTAAAAAAATTATTTACAGTTGTGCTGATTTCCTGAAGTGAAATATGAACAGTCTGAAGTGCAGGAAAAATTAAGCCTGCAACCTCAGTGCCCTGGGAGAGATGCTGTCTTGCATCTCCATGGTCTGAAGCTGGGAGGTTTCCTTTCCCCTCAGTGGCCTGGAGAGAGGCTGGGGAACAGTATTAGGGGAGTCACACCCTCCCTCCAAACCCAGGCAAAGGAACACCCCATGAAGCTGCAAATTCCATCCTTGGGTTTCTCCTTGTCTGTCTGGGTTGCTTTATACCCTGGCAGCAGCTGGGGCGATGGGGGGTAGCTAGAAAAGCAGATCCTGCACTGATCTGGAGGGGAGCACAGGGTTCCTTGTCCCTGCTCTTCTCAAGTCCCTAAAAGAGGGGAAAGGTGCCAAGCCTGAACAAGCAGGAGCTTTGTACCCACTTGTGCTGGCTGTCGCCCTCAGGGCAGGTTTGAAATAGAAGAGAAGCTGTCTGATCCCCAGACCTCAGTGGAGCCCAGGAAGCAGTGAGGTTTACAGGGTCCTGCAGCAGAGAGAAAGCAGCTCAGCTCCCTCTCCCTGCCACAGAAAAATACACAATGTGGGAGGGCTGCTTGCAACTCCAGCTTGAGGGGATGTGGTTAAGGCCTTCCAGCCTCAATCCACCCCAGCCAGCCCCTCACCTCCCTGTGCTGCTTTGCACATCCTGCATCCTCCCTGGCTGGAGTTCCATCACCCTCGTTAGTCCTTGCTCCCCAGCACAGGCAGAAGCACTAAAAAGCATCTCACAGAGACATCCCGCCACTACCTCCTCCTAGTCCTGTTCTCCAGCTCAGGGTCCATCTTCCAGACAAGAACGTCCATCAAGTGTCTCCGAGGGCAGACAAAACCGCAAAAGAACATCTCTCACACAGAAGTCCTCCTTTACTCATCCCTCCTCCCCTTGTCCTGACCAGGCATTCAGTATCCCCAGGCCACATCTGGCACTGTGCCAGCCCACAGAGCCCCCTGCCCTCTCAGCAGTGCTGCTCCATGGAGGTGGCAGGCAGCAGGTCGTAGCGGCTGCTGTACATCACCACCCCGGGCGGGTAATAGGCCACCTCTGCCTGCACAGCTGCAGCACGGGGAGCAGCAGGGACAGGCTGGACAGGCATCACAGCATGCAGGGCCTGCTCCTCCTTCTCAGGCTTGGTGGTGTCAGTGAAAGGGCGCATGGTGGTGAGGGAAGGGGAGGTGATCCTCCAGAGGAGGCTCTTCAGTGCCTTGCGGAACTCCCTGCGCATGAGGCAGTAGAGGATGGGATTGAGGCAGCTGTTGGAGTGCGCCAGGCACACGCTGATGGGGAAGAGGTACACTTGGGAGAGAAAGTACTCGTTGCTGAAGTGCACCACGTTGAGTTTGATGAGTATCCCCCAGGTTGTAAGTGCTTGGTTAGGCAGCCAACACAAGAAGAAAGACAGCACCACGATGGACACTGACCTAGTCACTTTGGAGCGGCGCTTGATGCTGGGGCCATGGCAGGTGCTGCCCACGTGCTTGTCACTGATGAAGCGCACCAGGAGCAAGTAGCAGAGGCTAATGACGACCAGTGGCACCAGGAAGCCCAGCAGCACCTTCTGGATGTGGTACAGACCCAGCCAGAATTGGGCATTGTTGCCTCGGCCCTCTGGGAACTTGACAAGACAGAGAACATCATCAAAGACAGTGGCAGTGGTGGAAAAAATGGCATGGGGCAGAGAAGCCAGGACAGCTGACAGCCAGATGAGTGCACAAAGCCACTTGGCAGAGCAGCAGCCACCCAGCGGGTCTCCTCGACGCTGATTCTTCAAGGCTGAAGCCACAGAACGGTATCGAGCCACACTCATGGCAGTGAGAAAGAATACACTGGCATACATGTTCATTGCTGTTACATAGGAGACGATCTTACACATTGCCTTGCCAAAGAGCCAGTTGAAGTCCAGCGCGTTCTCTACTGCCCAGAACGGCAAGGTCAGCACAAACTGGAAGTCAGTCACTGCCAGGCTGGTGACAAAGAGATTGATGGAGGATTTCCTCCAGCCTTGCTTGCTTTTCATCAGGTAGAGCACCAGCAGGTTCCCCACCAGTCCCAGGGCACACACCACGGAGTACACCAGCGAAATGACAATCCGCACCACGTCAGAACTGTCTCCCTGCATCCCGTCGGCTCGCTCCAGGTTGATGGTCTTCAAGAACTGCAGGAAGGACACGTTGCTCCCGTTGTCCATCTGAGCGCTCTCCAGGAAAGCCAGCGGCGTGTCCCAGGACTCCCGGTCCTCTCCTTCCTTTATGCCAGCGGCTGGCGAACAGGCACCGCGCTCGCAGGGCTCGCCCATCCCATACTACGGTGGGAGACGGGTCCGCGGGAGCTTTTTCCCCAGAGGCTGACCAGCGGCGGCGGCGGGCGGGCTGCTGGGGCGGCGGCAGGCTCCGGGCACGGCACGGCGCCGGCTGTTTGGTGTAGGGCTGGCGCGGTGGCACGGCTGGCACTGCTGTGCGGTGGCACGGCTGGCGCCGCTGGGCTCCGCGCCGCGCTTTTATCCGCGCCGGCGGGGCGGGGCATGCGCGGTGGGCGCGGAGCTCTCCCCGGTGCTGAGCGCGGCCCCCGCGCCCCCGCTGCCCCCGCGGCTCGCCCCGTCCTGTTCCGTTTCGTTCCGTTTCATGCCGTCCCTTTCCTTCTCGTCCCGCCCCGTCCGGACCTGTTCCGTCCCTTCCCGTCCCGTCCCGCACACCTGGCCGGGAACCGCGCGTGTGAATCAACCGGGCGCTCCTCGGGCTCAGTGCGGCAGTTGCCCGGTCAGAGGCGATGCTCTCTCCCCCGCCGCTGTCATGCTCCCTTCCCCTATATGATCCCCCATCTCATGATGTGATCCCAATCCCCCGATGTGATCTCCTCTCCCCGATGTGATCCTCCCAGTCCCGATACGATTCCCCTCCCCGATGTGCTCCCCTACGATCAGCTCTCGCAGAACCTTTCCCTCCTGCGTGGGGACAAGTTTTGGGGGTGTCGCACCTTCGCCGACCCGCAGGGTGACCCGGAAACCACCCGCGCCTTCGCGCTTGAGAAACCTCGGCACCGAGCCGGACCGCGCCTCCCTGAATGACCGCACTCCGGACAGGGACCCACGAACGCCCCTCCGGCTTTTGGGACTTGGGGAGACGGCGTCTCTCCCTCATTTTAAAGCGAACGGCGCGGACAAGGCAGCTGTAAATGCCGGCTGTCTGTGGCCGCAGCGCTCGGGGGAAGGCGAGAGCAGCAGGCGCCGCTCCCCGAGGCAGAGGGATCCCGCCCGCAGGGGGCCCCCCTGTCTTGCGCGGGGCCCGAAAATCGCTTCCCCACCAAGTCTGCCGCAGAAACAGACAGCAAGCGATGGGAATAGGAACTGAGGCTTTCCTTCTTCTGTTCAGCTTCTAAATAAATCAAGATAACGGCGCATTTTAAAAACCAAATAGATTCTGAATATACCTAAGTAAAGCACTGTGAATCAGCCATCCGGGGGATATTTACGGAACATTTAACAAGCATATTATTTTTCCATTGATTTATCTCACTGAACTTCCTGCAAAAACATAGTCGTGTGTGCTATTTGTTATCAGCAGTCCACTCATCACTTTGATTTGTATCTGCAGGGACCCTGTAAAAGTATCAGCCAGATACTTTTACATATAGGAGTGTTTAAGGGGAACAAGAGTAGTTAAAAGTTTTAGATACCATTCATATTGCTTAGAGTGAGGGTGCAATTTACTGGAATTAGCAAGGCTCTGGGAAGGTTTAGTCTGCAGATTACTTGGTATAATAAATAGCTTGGTACCAGAATGACCAAAAAAAAAAAAAAAAAGAAAAAAGAAATAAAAAGAAAAAGAAATGACTGACCACATCAGGCCTCAAAAAAATGGACCCCTGACATTTTTTTCCTGTCATGGTTTAACCCCAGCCAGCAGCCAAGCCCCTTGCAGCCACTCCTTCACTCCCTCACCAGCAAAACTGGGCAGAGAATTGGAAGGGTAAAAGCTGGAAAACTTGAGGGTTGAGATGAAGACAGTTTGATAGAGAAAGCAGAAGACACACATGCAAGCAAAACAAAACAAGGAGTTAATTCATCACTTCCCATGGGCAGGCAGGAGTTCAGCCATCTCCAGGAGAGCAGTGCCCCCCACATCTAAGTGTCACTTGGGAAGACAAATGTCATCATGCCCAACATTCCCCTTCCCTCTTCTTCCTTCCCCTTTATATCCTGAAGGTGATGTCACAAGGTCTGGAACATGCCTTTGGTCAGCTGGGGTCACCTTTCCCGGCTGTGTCTCCTCCCACTCTCCCAAGCACCCCCGGCTTCCCCGCCAGCGTGGCAGTCTGAGAAGCAGAAAAGGCTTTGGCTCTGTGTAAGCTCTGCTCAGCAGTAACTAAAACATCTCTGTGTTATCATCACTGTGCTCAGCACAAGGCCAAAACATAGCTCCACACCAGCCACTTCAAGGAAAATTAACTTCAACCCAACCAAATCCAGCAAATCTTCTCAATTTTTCCAAATTAGGGATTTTCCCCCTAGGTTTTCATACCTCTTAATCACTGATTAGGGGATGCATCTGGGTGGCATTTTCAATACACAGCATTAAGTTGCATCTCTCAGCCTGCTGAATGACAGCAGTTTTCCTAATTCTTTCAACCAGAGGATATCATCCTTGCAGTGAAATTCAACAACCCCATTAGTCCCATCAGCATTGCACAGTCGACTGTAAAACAGCACATGCAGAAGACAAAGCCACTGATCCCTTAAGAACCATCATATAAACAAGCAATGTGAAAATGCTGAGTTTCAGCCAGACCTGCAGAGGTTCTGTAAACAGAGCAGAGGGTGAGATGCCTCCCAGCCCACAGCAGCAATGACTGCCCTAGCACTAGAGTCAGCACTTACCCAAAACCAAGGTTAGTAAAACATCTGAAATAAGCAAGTTCTTGTTCATTTTCCTCTCTCCATTTAGCCCTGCTACTATTATAGCCCCCAAGGAAAAAACAATCCAAAATCTAGCCATGCAGAGACTTGATAAATTATTACTGAGGTTGATAGTATAGAAGTGAACTTTTTCTAGATTAAATTCTAACCTATTCTCATCACATTGCTATCTTCACACCCAATTTTAAATATGACACTGGAAAAATTGCAGCAAACATGTCTTGCATAGAATAATTTCTTCTACCATTTCTTCTGTTTGGCACATCTTGCTGATATACTACTGAGACTGAACAGTCATAATGATCCAGAAAGGGGAAGAGGAGGAAAATAATGTCCAACCTTACATTGCTTTTTCTGTTAGCCCAGAGGAAGCAACGGAGTGTGAAGTTAGGTACCTCCTGGGAACACTGGTAGTGGATTTTGAACTCAGGTCGGCAAGTGTGAAATGATTGTCCAAGGTTTCTGCTCATGTTTAGACCCCCAGAAAAATTCCTTTTTAGTCTTGGGTGGCTTTTCTTTTGTCATTTTTCATTTCAGAGATGTTTTAGAGGCAGGTAAGGGAACTTGCAACACCCAGATGAATAATAAAAGAAATATTTGATGAATTACTTATTTACCACACTGCCAGAACACTGCCATAGCTGAAAAAATGTTAAAGAAAGCCATCAGCTACTTTCAAAAAGTATTGCAAAACTCATCAGATACAATCATAAGCATTATTGTTCTGTTGCTTGCTTGTTCCCAATTCATTCCACCCATGCTGCCAAGGCTGTGATGCTAACATGCAACCTTCCAGAGCCTTCTTTTTATGCAAGTGTCAGTGTAATAAATAAATAATTGGTATTACTTACTCAAACTTGCAGAAAACTCTAGGAAGGCAGAGGCTTCCATGATGCACTCTGGCAATAATGGTGTAAAAATGGCTGATTTGTGTACTTTGTCCATCTCAAACAAACCAGGCAGAGGCTTTTTCTTAATATATATAGTACTATGCCAATACAACCCACAGGGCTGAGATTGCTAGTTTGCCTGCAGGCAGCATCAATCAGTACAGTACTCTTAAAAGGCTTTCACTTGTTCAGACCACCAAAGAAACTGCCCACTGGTTTTGACTATATTGTGTCAGTGTCCTGCAGGTGTTTCTCAAATAGCATTAAAAATGTTTTAGTTAAATATGCCAAATAAACATTTGCTGAAATGGTAATTTTCCTACAATTTACTCCAAAGAATTCCTATAATTTTTCACTCCCTTTGCAGACCTCATACACAAAGAAAAGATTTATTATAATTACAACAGTAACTGAACCAGCTGTATGCTCCTCTGAAATATTTTGGCAAAGGAGATGGTGTTCTGTTTTCAATATGAAAGGCATTTTTGTAGCTTAGAGCAGATTTTTAAAATATTGAATGTATCACTAAATGCAGAAACATGGGACTATTTCTCAGGATATTTTTGTAGCAGTAAGAGATTTAAAATTCCTTTTTTGTATTTGACACACTGAAACAAAAATTAGTAATAGTAAAGCTCTTGAACAGATTTTATTAAAAAGATTTACTAGTGTGTGTGTGGCTGAAATGGGCTTTACATTATTTAAATGTTGCATTCTTGCAATTGAATTCTGTTCTATGAATAATTCTTCTTATGGCATCTTCTCTCAAACAAAATTCTGGATCAGGAGAAGGAAACTAGAAAACAGGAAAGAGATGTTTCATGTTCATTTAGTTTTTCAGTTCTAATTTCTGGAACCGATATGGTCTCCTCTTGATTTTGAGATCCTCATGATCTCAAGGCTACAATCTCATCCTTCTGACCAAATTCAGACAGTAACTGTTAACAGTTTCAGTCCCAGATTTAACTGGGTTTTACAACTTTACCTTCTCCATCCTGAGAGTGAACTTGGTGTGACTTGATGTGTGTCCACCATGGGAAGATTTTCATGGTAATTCTTCTCTTAAAAGTCTAGCAGGAAATGGATACAGGCTTTCATGACAAAATCTCAGATAACACAATGATCATACCACAATTCCTGAACCACAGACATATCCTCCAGAAAGTATTATTTGGTCACAGAAATAGGTTTTAATAAAAACAGAACAAAACAAAACTCTCAAAAATACCCCAAAACCAAACAAATAACCTCCCCAAGACCTTGATTATGTTCATCATCCTCAAAATTTACTTTCTAGACAGACTACTGAGAATATATTTTTGGGCACTAACTTAAAAAGATAATTCAAAGTGACCTGTTGCTCCAGAAACATGCTTTTATTTGGTTAATATGGATAGTATGACAAATGAGCTTATAAATTCACATGGTGCAAGCATGAAATTATAATTTTGTGAATTAGCTCACTAGTCATAAAAACCAATCCATGTTTGAAAACTGAAATCTCAGTGTGAGCATACAAAAAATTTTCATGTTAAAGAATCACTGACTACTTAGAGTTTGCTTCATTCTCTTACTTAAATCTGCCCACAGACATACCAGAAGTGGAATGTCAGCAAATACATTTTTTTTGCAGGAGTAACTTATGAAGTTCCAAAAATCTGTAAAGGTTATAATGAAATGGAAAGCTGAGAGATTCAACAGTGTCTCTGGCTCAGTTACCAACAGTTAGCTGTTTTAAGAGGCTGCACCTCTAATGAAAAAAAAGGAACAAGACTAAAGATTTTAAAAAATGTACTCACAAGCTTCTTTATAAATCTGGCAGAGAAATAATACATCAACAGTGGCAATTATCCAGCAAACTCCACAGGGTCTTTGGTATTCAGAGTCATTATCTTTCAGTTCATCTTCCTGCCAATAGTCACAGTATCACAGAATCACGGAAAAGTCAAAGCCCACCACATCATGTGTGATCCATGTTCTTACCATTTCTAGTCCAAGCAAGCTCTTAAGCTGCCAGGATGGCTAACAGTCAGGTCTAGACAGTGTTTCACCTTGGATGTGACAGGCAAGGATGTGTTATACTCTAGAAGTATCATCTCCTCTCCCTGTCGACTGCAGGAGCAAAGCAAATGTGTATTATATAATTTTGTATCTTTAAATTTTGAGCAGAAGACTCTCATTCCTAGTAAAGCAAAATTTCCCTCCATGTCTGTCTTCACATGGACTTCATTTTGTAGCAACTCTTCTATGCCAAATCATATAATATGTGTTTTAGTTCTTCACTGCTCAGAACCTCTGCTTTTCTGGCTCTCTGTAAACATTTCTACATATATATAAATTGAAATACATAAATTTCTTTTATGGCTGTCCTGGAAGTCTCCTCAAATTTAAAAGATTCCAGTATTGTTTCTGGTTTGTCAGTCCAAGGTTGACTGTGTCTCTTGATTGTGACCTTTCAATAAATGTACAGGCTCTTCTGAGTGGAGCTGCACCTACTGAACTGCAACAACTCTGTTGCCACGAGAACACAGCTGATGTGGTAATGTATTCTTTTTATAAATGAGGTTGAGTTAGCAAAACCAACCCACTTTCTTTCAAAAAAACTTCCTCAGGTTATCCCTCTTTGGAACAGGAAACCACTGGGAAGACACAATGCCATAAATTCTCTTCACTTAAAATGGCCTCAGTATGTACTCACATCAGGAGAGTGCTTTCTACTTGCGCCGTTGCTTCACATCTTGACTGTTTTTAGCTGGGATAGACGTAGTTTTCTCCTTAGTAGCTGGTACAGCACTGTGTTTTGGACACTGTGTCAGCTACAGCCACAGCATCCCTGAAGCAGGAACCCTACTGTCCCCCAGGGTATTTTCTGACACTATACCCAGTGAATCATCTTTTCTGTGTATGTGCATGCTGGCAAAAAGCCCAGGGAGTTATGGATGTCTCAGACCAGATTCCCACAGCTCTCTTTCTCCACTTTCTACAACTTTTCGATCTACAAATTTTTGTCATTAAAAAAAAAAGAAAATCAAATCAAAACAAAACTCATTCCCACAAACTCTCTTGAGTTCCTAAAGCTTTTAATTCTCCACCACTTCCTTCATCTCTACACAGCCAGGGGGGAGAACTACAGGCAACAGGAATTAAGTTTTCCTGCTGAGGAAGAAACCAAGATGGAATCCTGCAGGAAATACTAGTTGCTTCCCATCAGATTCAACTATCAGTGAACACCTAGCTAAAGAGATGACTGAAAATGGAGCGAAACAGTTAAATGTCTCTCACAGAAGAGTTATTTTTCTGATGGCATTCAAGAACTATGTTAAACCAGTAAACATATGCCCCTCCCTTGAACTGCCATACCTTCTTTTCACTGCTCCTAGCCTGTTCTCCTCATTTTGCAGTCTTCTTCCTTTTTATTTCATTTGGGGGAGATACTTCCTTATTAACTGAATTATTTTAAAACATTGTTGTCAAATTGTGTGGCTTTTTCTATGCAACAATTGTCAAGTGTGTTTTAGATGTTAAATATTATATATATAATATCAATTTCGGGTGATGCTTAGCTTTAAATTAATTTCAGGGAAGTACTGCTAAAGACCTAAGCAGACTATAATACCCAATTTCACAAATTAGCCTCATGCCCACTGTGTGACTAGACTAAGAATCCTAATGGCAAGAACACCAGAAAACTTGTCACTGTAACAGATGAGATAATAGTATTTATGTGCAGAATATATGGACAGACATATTGAAATAAATACGTTGCAATTAACAAATCTTCTCTTGGCAAGTACTGTTGGATATCAAATAATCCATGTTGGATATATCAAATATTCCTTTTGCACGGTCTGTGTCCTTCCACTATCTAGAAGAGAGCACATGATGATTCCTAAATCAAATATCACTCTTATAAATATGTCCATTTCCAGAGTTACCTGTCTGAGTCCTGGGGGAAGGCACATTTTTTTGCTGATTTAGAAAACCTTGGAGCTTTAACTCTTTTTTTGCATTTCTGTGCTCTGGAGTCTGTAGTTCACAGTTCTTACAGCTAAGGCAGTTGAAGTGTGGCAGCCATTCATCTTGGGAAAACTGAGCAGAGAAAGAAGCATAATTAAGCACAGATTGCAATGAAAGTATACAAGAAGTCCATGGTGGAGCCAGCTTTATGCAGGAGGCTATCAAAGCAGATGAGGAACCCAGCCCAGATCTCCAGCACAGGACAGCACTGAAGTGTGCACCCACCTGTGCCACCTTGGCCTGGCAGTAACCATAGCAGATGCTAGATGGGACTTGCCAGAGAGCACATGGTATGCACTTAAAAATGTAGATGCCACGGGTATTTAGGAATTTTCTGTTCACAGGGAGGACATTCAGAAGTAACCCCAATATGCCAGCACATTGATAAACACGGAACTCCTCTCGGCATCCTGAGGAGTCTTAACCTGCATCGGGGGGGTTTAGGTTGGACATTAGGAAGAATTTTTTCACAAAGAAGGATGATTAGACTTTCGCATGAACTGCCCAGGGAGGTGGTGAAGGCAGCATCGGTGGAGGTGTTTAAGAAAGCACTGGATGTGGCTCTTGCTACCATGGTCTGGTTGACATTTTGATATTCAAACCACAGGCTGGACTCAATGATCGCAGAGGTCTTTTCCAACCTGGCTGACTCTGTGATTCTGTCAGGCAGCCTGGAAACCGGGCTCTGGCTGCTAGGCCCCGAGGGGCTACGGGCTACGGGATGCTTCAGCCGGGGAAACCCCCGCATCCCCTTCCCCATCAGAAAGCGGTGGACAACAGGACAAACTCCTGCGTGCCTCGAACACCTCTGCCAGGGCCTCTGCGGGGCTGCGAGGCGCCCTGCCCCGGCCCCTCGGCGGAGACCACCGGCGTTGCCCAGCGAGGGGATGCTGGCTTGTGCGGGCGGCCCTCGCGGAGGGCTGCAGGGCCGAACGCCCCGCTCCGGCCGCGGTGAGGGCGGAGAGGGGCGGCGGTCCCTCTTGGCCTCTCCTCCCTCCCCGCCGGCCCGGCCCGGTTCGTCCCGCCGCGTTAACCCCGGCGGCTCCGAGGCGGGGGCTCCCGGGAGCTGCTCCCTCCCCACAGCCCTCCTTCCTCCGCCGACAGAAACCAGACACCGGGACGGCCCCGCGCAGCCCTTGTGTGGAGCGCCTGTGTCCGGCGGCGCCGGGAGCGGCCCGGCCATGCCGCGGCCCCGATAGGCGCCCCGCTCGCAGCTGCCCGCCCGCACCATGCCATGTGTGCCGCGGAGCCGGGCCGCACGCGTGCTCTCCCTCTGGCTCCTCGTCCTCCACGCCCAAGCGCCCTGCCTGGGCAGGGCCCCGCCGGCCGGCAGCTCCCCGTTCCCCGACGGCAGGCAAGGTCAGTGGCGGCGGGCGGGACGGGACGGGACGGGGAGCGGGTTCCGCCGAGGGTGCGCTGCCAGCCGGAGCAGCACAGCGGCTCCGGGGCGCTGCTCGGGCAGGAGGGGCGGCAGCCGGGCCGTGTCGGCCCCCGGAGCTGCCCGGGCAGCGCTGCCGGGACGCGCGGCTCCGCACCGGGGGACAGCGCGGTGGCTGCGCCTTCTGCGGCTCCCGGGCAGAGTTTGGCTGTGTAGAGATGAAGGTATTGCTAAACCCTGCCTGTTGCAGATCTTCCCGTTCAGAGGCAGCTTTCTAAATGCCGGGATCTTTCTGTGCTAATAAACCGAAGAAGTTCACTGCTCTGATTGTTTATTTATTTTTAACAAGCGATCGCTTCTGTACCAAAGCAGTAGGCGCTGTAGGAGGATTGGTCTTACCAGGTTTCAGCACCCGCTGTGAGTTTCTCACATTTAGTGGGGATGGTAAATTACAAATCGGACTTCACCCGCGGGAGGGGTTTCTTTGTGGCTGCCCTCACAGTTGGGTCATTTTGTTCTCTTTTGGAGTGGGGAGTGCAAGGAATTTTATTTTTTATTTTAGTTTTTGCCTGTTTAAGGAAAATCGTGGCTCCCAAGGGAGAAAAAGTTTGAGTAGTTGGAAGACTCTGCCTGGCAATAGAAGATCTAAAAGTATATGAGGAAATTTTGCTTCCTGATGCAATCAACAGCTGTGGTGCCTTCAAAAGAGCTTGAACACAAAAGAGAAAATATTCTGTACCCCTCAGAGAGGGTGGAAAGATGTTTAAATAAAGTGCCCGAAAAGTGTTTCCATAAGGTGCCTGAAAAGTGAATTTTCAAGTATCCTGAAGTTGGTTCCTGTTTGATTCATTGAAGGTGGATGCTAGCAATAATTATATTCCTGTGACTGTACATGGGACAGAACAGGGATGGTTGTGTTAGCACATAGTGGCTGTTTAATTGCTGGGCATGTGGAAATGAATTTAGAAGTAATTGAACTTTCTAGGCATGGAAAACAGTCTTTTCCAAGAATTTGCAAATAGCATTGAGTAAAGGGGCAGTTAAGAATGTGGCTCATTTTTTACACAGGAAGGTTTCTTGCAGTGTGAGGTGTGGACTGAAATTTGTATGTGGTAGAGCTGAAGTGTTCTGCTCTCTCTACATCCATAAGTGTGGTGGATGGGACATTGGGGATGCCCTTGCTGGGTGCTGAAGGCCTGCTCTCTGCCGTGGGGCTTTGGAGTTTGCTGTGTTTCCTGGGTGTGATGCTTCCTTACAAGATGAGCCACACTATTTCCTATCCCAGGGAATGGTTTGAAAAGAAGCCAGAGGGTCTGAGGGGCACATGTACACAAACTACAAAGATGGAGATGAAACAATGGCAAATGATGGTGTGTCACATTTTAAAGGAATTTTGTCAGGGAATATGTTATGTATTTAAAGTAAATTGTGGTTTTCCTGCCATGTGTGACAGATCATGTATGTTTTTTTCCTAGTTTATTCACTTTGTGTACAGACATTCTTAATAAGGCAATTCTCTGCCATGTGTGGCGAATTTGAATCCACAGAGGAGCAGAACATACAGGAGTGGTTTTGAATGTTATCAGATGTTTTCACTGATGTGGAATTAGAAAGGTCTGCAGGGAAGATTTCTCTGACAACTTGAAACAATACTTGGGCTCCTCAAAATGGGTGTGAGAGGCCTGAACATTGCCTGTCCTGTGTGCCCAAGGGCCTGAGCAGACACTGTGATTGCAGAGCAAAGTCGTGACTCCAGTGTGTGCTGCTCATTGCCATGTTTCGGTCTCATTCACAGCACCAATACAAGCCAGTATGCCTAAGCTGTAGTTCTGGAAAGACAAAACATCCCCAAACATCCTCTGGAACTACACAGCCACCTTTCGTGGCCTGTAAATCCTGAGCAGTGTCCACACGACAGGCAGGACTCCCCTGGAGTGGAGAGTATGCTGGACGTCCAAGGGGGGATGCTGTGACATGCCAGTGCCATGGCTTGTCAGTGGCATTTGTCCTCTCCATTTATGTTTGCTGCTGCAAAGTTTTATGGAAACTTGTGTTTTAATAGGAATTCATGTTACTATATGAAACTAGAGGTATTCGGTGTTGAAGGATGCAGCCCTTGATTTTGAGCAATCTGGGTTGCATGACTTTTGTTCTTCATTCCTAGAAGGGCAGAAAGGGATCACCAAAATGATACCTCCTGTCTGTTTTAAGCTTTTCTCCAGGCAGAAACTATGCTATCTTAGGCTTAGTGTGGAGTTCAGTAGATTTTTCTGTTATAGTCAGGATTGCCTTTTACCCAACAGTCTAGGCAAAACTATACTGGTAGTGATTACTTCCAGAAATATCGTTACCCTCAGACTTTTGTGTTGTAATCTTATTCCCTCTGGTCTTTTGAAGGCTTTTTAACAATTCATTTCTGCAGTTGTAATACAGTACATTATTATTGCAGCATAATTCCCCTCTCCAGTAACTAAACAAGTATTTAATGTGTGTATGGAAGAAGTTCAGTTTCTCTGCTTTGATAATCTGATGCTTCCTCATTGTTTTGCATCTTACTGATGCTGATGGCCTACTTTTCTTTAACCTCTATACACTAAATGATGCTATAGTGAAGAAGTAAAAATCTTGCTTGCATAGTTTCAAATCCAAAACCACAAGTCTTTGGTCTTGCATTGGAGTTCAGCAGTTAAGCCACAACAAATTAGGTTCAAGACATCACGCAGAGGCAAATCGCACAGTGACAGCAAAGGAGTGAGTTTTCCTTCAGGCATTGGATTTGATTATTTAATGAGTTGTGCTGAAAACCATAGAAATGGGGGCCTGGTCTCGCAGCATTCTCTGTTAGTCTGACTTTGCTGGCCATATGGAAGTCCCATGTCTGGGAAGTCACATATCCCAATATGGGATGTGAGACTTCTGGGAAATCCCACATCCCATATTGGGATATGGGACTTCCCAGAAGTCTCACAATTTAACATCTGCAGATAAGCTGCATTTTTGGGTGTTTCTTATCTCTTCTACTTGCCTTTTTTTTCTTTTCTGCTTCCCTGTAGAGTGTGAGGAGGCTTGGGTTAGCTTCAGCTGCTGAATTATCAGGCATCCAGCACCTTTTGTGCTGTCCTCAGGCTGTGCAAACTGGAGGCATGAAGGTGTGTGCTGAGTTTCCAGTGTCTCTGTCCCCTTAGTGGACAAGGGCAGATGTCTCTCAGAACCTGTGGTAGGCAATATTGTCCACGTTGTCAAGACCTGGCTCTGTGAAGGCCCAAAACCCCACTGCTGTGGCTTGTCCTGCAAAGGCTCCAAGTCACTGCAGGCTTGTGTACAAAGAAATCTGTTGTGTAAGAAAATTAGCTTGCTTCTGAAGTAGAGGTGCTGCTGAAACTAGGCCAGATTTCTGATGTAGTTCTATATGTGCTGGGAGGCCGGGGACTTTGTGTGTTTTGTTTTACTTTTCTTTCATTTGGAAGTGTTTCAGTGCATTTGTCTCAGGGGTCCTTGGCCTGAGGAAACTCAAGCAGCCACGTCTTAAACTGCAGCTAATGAGGGCAGCTGAGATGTGCTCCTTCCAGAAGGGGATGAATCCAGACAGCTGCCTGCTTAAGCAGGATTTTTCCTCTGTGACTTTGCAGGTACAGGCAATAGAGGGAGAAGTGCTTCTAAAAGGGTTGTCTAACTAGACCTAGCCTGGAAGCAGCTGGAACAGGCTAATTGCTTTGTTAAGCAGCTTAGTTAATGAATGGGATGTAGTCACTTTTTGTGTGAGTGGCTGGGACTTTGGGAATGAAGAGCAACTCTGGGTAAAGAGGAGGATTAATGCATGTCATCATAACTTCTTTTTCATTAAATGTGTTCAGACTGTCATTTCTTGGGTAGAATTCAAGTATCCCAGCAGACCTGGCCCTTAGGGTATGAATTCGTATGGATTGTGTTTTACGTGGATTTGTGTTATTTGTACGGGGCTTTTCGTTTCACATTAATTTAAAAAAATAAAATTGGGTACAGTTGGTGTTTCTTCTGTATCTTCTTGTGTATGCTTCCCCTGTTGTAGCAGGGGACAACAATGTCAATAATGCTCTCTTCCCCTGCTAGATTCTGACAACTGATAAGATTTCCAATCTTACCCTGCTTGGAACGCCTTATACAACAGAGCACGATTACTTCATTCTTTTCAAACCCTTCTTTGAAATTCTGAAGCTGCAACTGCAGCAGCTGCTAGCTGGTGCTGCTGAGGTGCTGTTACAACAGATAATCTAATTTGTGTTCTCTTCACCTTTGAGTGTTTGCAGGGCTCTCTATCCAATTTCAGGTGGTCATTTTTTTGGATGTGTGAAGATTAAACGCCTTGATCGGAGTATCATGTCCTGGAGACTTAGGTCAGGGAGGGGTCCCAGCCCTTTTGGGATTGGGAGAGGGGGGTGTGTGTGACAGTCAGTCTTTTATATGAATGGGGACAAAGTGTTTGAAAAGAAGAATGTTTAGCTTCTAAACCCGAGTGTTACAATGGGAGCATAGAAAGCCCAAGTGAGGAATGTATTCCATAGTAGTCTGTGCACTGCCTGTCAGTAGGATGTTGTGGTGAATTGCTCTCACTTCTGATTTTTCCTTTAAATTATGTGAGTTCTGAACAGATTAGTACTCACTCTAGTTTTGTTTTTTTTCCCTGCCTTTCTCTCAGAGCAATTTGTGAAGACGGTGCCAGAATACCACGTGGTTCATCCGGCAAGAGTAGATGCAAATGGGCGTTTTCTTTCTTTTAATCTACACCATCCCATCTCAAGTCTGAGGAAGAAGAGACATCTCGGAAAAAGTGAAAATGTGGTATATTACAAAATTAATCACAAAGAGAAAGATCTGTTTTTTAACTTGACTATCCACATGGGATTTCTTTCCCATAACTACATAGTAGAAAGGAGACGTGGCAACCACACCAGAGCGAAGATTTCAGCTCACTCAGGAGTTCCTTGCCACTTCCTCGGCACAGCATGGCAGCCCGGCTCCGGCAGTGGCACAGCAGCGATCAGCACTTGCAGTGGCCTGGTAAGTGGTGTGATCTTTACTGGGGTTTTGGGCTATTTCTGATGTCATTAGAGCTGAGCTGGTATGAATATGTCTGCTAAGAAACTGGATGAGCCAGTCTGATGCCTTGCTCACTCAGAAAGAATGTTTAATTCTATGAATGTTGTTTGGATTTTTTGAAGAATCAGAAAGTCAAAAGGTGATGCTGAGGCCCCTTGGCATTTACTTTTAGCTAGATTTTTTTTTTTTTTTGTGATTGGGACTGAAGATTTCTGTCAGTCATACAGCTTGAAGCCATCCAAATATCGCTTTGATTCCATTAGTAGTTGGATTGCCTTACCAATGCATCCAAATATGAGCTTCTTCTGTTCTGTTCTCCTCTAAAAGGAATGTAGCTCAAGTACACTGAAACTCTGTGAATCACACCCATGGATGGTAGGTTGGGAAAACACAGTTGTTTCCTTATGAACTGCACTGCAGCTTCAGATGTAAAAGATAGGTTAGATACAACCTTAGCCAGAAGTCTGAATTCAAGTGTTAACCATTGCTAGGCACCTCGTCTCAAAGAGCACTTCTAAGGCTGGAGCTTGAAGTCGAATATTTCAGTATCCTGTGGTTCATGCTGAGATAAGGAGATGGAAACCTTTTCTTTTCCATGCTTTGTTTTTTTTAATCACAGCCATATCTTCGGTTTCTGTTTGTGTTAGAGCATAAGGCTGAGAATACCTTTCTGGAAAAGAAGAAGGAACAATCTGCCTGAGTGTGAAGGGGATGTAGTGAGGTGTGTAAAGTGGCATGTATGATGTGTGGGAGGCAGAACCCAAAGGGTTTGTGGAGTGTGCAGGCAGAGGTGATGGTGAAAGGTGTGCAGTGTGCATGTGCTCTCCTGCCTTGACTCCATGTGCCTGCAGTGGCAAATGATAATGTTTGAGAGCCCATGAAGCAGGGGACTGATCCCTTCTGGCCAACACATCTCAAATCTGCAGCAGGCTGGAGATTGATGCTTCATTTCTGAGCCTGAACACCAGGGTGGGTGAAGTGTGAAGTGTAACCTTTCCCTGCTAACCTGTCAGTATCAAGGTGTGTTCCTTGCTGTTGAGCTGTTGAAGCTTTCAGAAACTATGGAAACTCTTCTGGCAGTGTGTAAGAAACAGCATGAAGACAGTGCTGGTATATATGAAATAGGAAACTCTGGAGTTTTCAGAAGTGCTGATAACACATTTGGCATGTTTCCTGGAGAAACAAACCATTGCTTGAGGGCAGAAGGTTAAGTCCCACAGGTATGAAGATTCATGGATTTTATTTTCTAAGTTACATTTTCAGTGGGGACCAACTTATCAAAATTTCTCCAAAACATATTTTAATCATACAGGGTCAGTAAATAAAAAGAGATATGATGATACAAGTAGTTCCTTTGGTAGTTTTGTTTTGTGTTTTTAACAGAATGTCTTTGTTATTTTTCAGTAGGATGAGAGCTTGAAAATGAGGTGCTAGATCTTCATTATATCTTTGGAAGTATGTAGTTTGCAGCAAGAACTAAAAAAAATGCAATTGGCATTTTAAATTCAGCTTGGTAATATCTTTTAAAGTTATCCTTTCATTTGTGTTATAAACTTCTTGACTTTTATTTTCATTTGGAACTTTTGAAAAAACACTTGTATTAGAAAAATCACTGTTGAGGTTTTCTGTTCCCATCCTGCCCCAAAATGAAGCTTTGAAAATATATAATCACAAATTAATTCAGGTTGAATAAATTAATTTTGCCTCTGGATAAAAACATGATGGTTTTGATGTGATGATTTTTGAAGTCCAGAAGTTGCTGCTCTGAAGAGGTTGCAGTAAGAGTTGGGTCTGTATCTTGATTGTCTTGTATGCCACAAACTGGGGAAAATGATTTAGCTTGCCTTTCCCCTGAAAGCTTTCCAAAAGATCTAGTGTCACATGAAAACATCTACTGATGAATAATTTTGTCAGCTATGAGAAATGAAATCTGATTTTCATAATAAAAACCTAACATTTCTGAAACTTTTTTTTGTTTGTGGTTGTCTTCACATTTCAGAGCTCTAGTGTTGATTTATTTTCATCCTGGTGATCCTCAATTTTTTGCTCTTCAGCATAAGGTCTATTTCTGTCTTTTTTTCTTTCTGGGATGAGTTGTGTTTTTCTGTTGAAAATATTTTTTCCATTTACTCTTGTGAAGAAGGGGAGGAGAAGGAGAACTGAGAATAAGTAAACACCATGAAATTAGAGAAACTTGCTTCAGATACTAAAGTATCTGAGGAGATGAATGGATGACGTTATGAGGAGAAATGAATAGCTTGTTTGCTGTTGTAAAACTGTGCTGATATGTTCAAGCCTCATAACCCAAGAGCTGGTGAAAACCTTAGCTTTCAAATACTGGGAGTAGGAATGTTAGTGATGCTCCTTCCCTGATGCTGTTTGGTCTTGACACTTCAGGTTCATTATCAAATTAAAGCCTACTGTGCTTTTGTTGCTGAGGCATTTTTTAATAAGCTCAGTGAATCACCAGTTTGCCATGGTAATGAATGACAGGAAACTCTGTGATCCCTAAACTTCAATTTTTTTTGCTTTCTTAGTTGTTGGAGCTGGTAAAAAAATGCAACTGGAATATACTGATTTGATTAAATAAATATGTTTTATGGAATATCCTCTTGGTTGTCATTTTTATTGTCAAATGTTGCATTATTATTTTGTAATTCTGCCCTAGTGAATTACTTAGAATATGTCCACCCCAATTTTACAAATGGTCACCTGAACTGGAGCAAAATAAAACCTAAAGATGCCTGTAGGAGAGTGTTCTATAGTGTTCCTAGTTCTAGTCCTCTTTGTGGAATAACTTCTTATAATTTTGAGTCTGTTTGGTTTGTATTTGACAGTTTTTTAATTTCCAGGACAATAGTGGTGTATAAGAAGCAAGAAGATGTGTGCTGTAGGTTTGTGTTTGTCTTAAAAATCACTCACATAGTGCACTGAAAACAGAAAATCTAGAAATGTATTTTCATCTCCCCTTATTTTTTACTTTGAAATGTATTCTTACTTCCCTTGGCATTATATAGGCACTGCTGATGTATTTAATGTTCACAAAGGAAATAACAGAGTGATAGATGTGAGATATGAGAACTGGTGGTACAGTCATTGTGTGACATTGTTCTTTTTTAAAAAAAAGTAACTGTATTTCTGTTTTCAGAAGTATATATGGAAAAAGAAAAGATTCATTAAGGAATTTGATCAGATTTGGGCAAGGGGATACAGAGGATATTTATCAAGAGATCTGGAGGAAGTAAGATGTAATTTCCAAATCCATTTTTTCTTACACATTGTGAAATCTTAGTTTCCCTTCCATGCTAAATAGATTATGACCTTCTTAGCAGGTTGAAGAACATGATGCTGTAATCTCTGTCTCTTCCTCTGTGGGTCAGTTGCTTAGTAAAGTCTTTTGCACTTCTGAGCCATTTTGAATAATGCATGTGTTAACATGGGCAGAGTGAGACAGACCTTGCTGTTTATTTTGGGTCACAGTTGGAGGAGGGAATCCCGGAGGGGGAGTCACTACTGGAACACAAGAAACATCAAACTGTGGCACTTGGCAGGGGAGCAGACATGAAATCACTTAGATACAGGAAAATTTCCAAGATGAAGTAAAGGGAGGAATTTATTTATTTTTATATCTTTGAGTGAAAATGATGTTTGGATTGGCTGTCTTGGCAGTCTATTTAGGGCGCTCTTTTAATAATGCTTTGAGTTTTCCTAGTGCCTTTCCACAGAAGGCTACAATGAACTTTCCCAATACTAATTTCTTAATTGTCAGTTGTGTGCTAGTGCTGAGAATCCCTTGTGTTGGAGCAGTGGTGTCAGCTTGTCCTCTCAGTAGGGCTGGGAGCGAGCAAAGCCCAGTGAAGTTGAATGAATACCCTGGGTTTGTATGCACCGAGTCCTACAGAGCTGGGAAGTGAGTTTTCCTCTGATAGTCCATCCTCTTCATTAGGAACAAGGCCCCCTTTTATCCCTCAGTAACACAGACATTGTTTATAGTATTTTTAGATGACAGAGCATCATTAAGGCTTTGTTTCCTTGACACTTGTTTACAGAGCAGAGCTGTCAATCAGCAGTTGCTTCGGGGGATGCATTTATCTTCAAAGGCATTAGCATGGAAAAGGGAGGAGAATGGAAGGACATTAGTATGGAAATCCGTGCACGTGTATCTGGTAGGGTCCTGGCCATACAGGGCCTGTGGGCAGATCCTGCTTTGGCTGTCTCCAGCTAGTCTGAGGGATTGCCTCTGTCCTGGTAGACATCACTGTTTTTAAGAAGTGCTGGGTGCCTTTAAAAAGATTTTTGAAAAGTTTCCCCCACCTCCATTCTCTCTGTGCTGGGACCAGACCTTTGTGGACCTTTAATTGGTGGCTGTATGACTGTTCGTGTAGCAGCTGGTAGGAGATGCTCCAAGTGGGACCTCTCTGGGCACATCTTTGTCTATCCTGACACCAGTGACAAGCTTGTCACTGAAGTGGAATGGGGACTGAATTCTGCTTGAATTGAACCGTTCTCTGTTGCAGTATATCACTGTTGTATGAAGCCCAGAATGAGCTCTGGTACTCATCCAGTTCCACCTGTCTTCTCAGTATAGTTTTATCTTTTGCAGACTTGCATCAGTTTGGGGGAATTCAGATATGATCTCTGTTCTCCTGCTACGTGCCAATAAGCTTTTCTAGTTAACATGAGATGCTCTTTTTATGTTGACCCACATGTTGCTGTCTTATGATCTGTCCCAAGTTGAACGGCTCTGTTCAGGTATCATAAAAGTATTTTAGTGACAGTGGGCTCTGTGACAGATAGTGGTCTAATACTGCTGTTTAGACTGTCCTCTCCTGTAGATACAGAAAACAGCCTTCAACATGATGGACTTGGTGTTTTCCTTAGATGAGGTTTGAGAATAAAATAATCTTTAAAACAGTTTTATAATATTTGTTCTAAAGTAATGGAAGAATAAAATGTCTTGCTAAGCTTATAATATATACTTTTATCTGCTTCTGTATCTCCCAGCATTTCAGCTTGTTTGATTACTGACCATTTGTTTGCTAATCTGTTGTTAAAGGTAGTTACCAGGGTTGAGCAAAGCTAAAGTACTACACAATTCACTCCTATAGCCCAGAAAAATATCCCTGTCTTTTTATTCACTTGTAGTACACATGCAGCTAGTAGAATTGTTCCTCTTCCAATGGAAGTGTATTTTGATTATTAAAAGTGGCAAAATATGGGGCAGTGAGAACACTCTTATGGGAAGGGTTCATGTAACGTTTTCCTCACTTAAACTTTTGACCACCTGAAATGGGATTCAGTGCTGATCCCTGACCTGTGACTGGGCATCCCCAGAACACATTTGGGCACATGTGCTGTTTAGGTGGCTTTTTAAATTTTATGAGTTGAATTGGAATGTATTTCTGTAGTGTTTCCTGAGATCCGTGAATTCCATTCTATGTATGCAGCTTCTGGGAGACAAAACCAGAAGGTCTTCAGGGGTCTCCTGCTGCTCTTCTCTCATCTCTCCTTCCTTCCTTCCTCTGAGACAGTCTCTTGCCTCCTTGTCTTTCCCCTGAGGGGTGGTACTGGGTGGGTCCTGCTTGTGTTTGGAAGTATGGCCGTATCTGCCTCTCTGCCAGTGCTGTCTCCTTACTTCGGTGACATCTCCACCACAGCCTCTTTGGTTTCTCTGGCAAGGTATGATGTGGTGGAACCAAAATGTAGGAATATGGTGTTTGGAGAGAGGCAGGAATGAAGTCAAGCTGCCAGTGTTTTCCTTGTGGATGGGAATTGCTCCATGGCTGGAAACCACGGAGCTTCCGCAGTCTGATTACTGGAATTTGACTTGCCCTGGCAATCCTAAAGAAGGAAAGAGCTGCCAACTAACCTGGTTGTGTAGCTGCTGTACATCTCTTCTTACATGCAGTAGTATGGAAAATACTGCAATTAGAAAAATATACCCTGAAATAAATGTAGTTTTTGCTGTGCATCTGTTCTTTGTCATGCCTGGTTTGCCTTGTTTCTCCATTATAGTAATAAATATCTGGGTATTCTCCTTGACTGACTAGTGTTATGGTTGTGTTGCATAGTTTTGTTTTTCTTTTTGAAGATGATCCAAAGGCAGGGTGTGTGGTGGTCTGTGGTGGTCTACCCCCATCCCCCAATAGGTTAGTCCTTCAAACTTTCATTAGTATTTGCTGCAGTACTTTAACATCCATCCCTTTCTTTGTGTTTAAGCTTCAACTATCCGTCTGCCAGCTCCCTTCCCCCAGTCTTTTGTTTGCAAAAATACTCTTAATTGACAGGTCAAACGAATCTCATCAGTGATCTCAATACATGAGAATCTGGCTGTGTCTGTGGCTCCTGCTTTTGGCCTTGTCACCTTTAACCAATATGAAGTTGTTAGACCAGAAGCTGGGTCTGACCAGAGCTTTTATAACATTGTGTTACATTTCAGTGGAAGAGTCATTGATGGGGTACGTTAAAAAAAGCATTAGTCTTTGTGAGCTGGTTTGGATGGAGTACTCAGATTTAGAATGCTCCTTCAAGATAATGATTTTTTGAGAATATGAAAGGATAACTCTTACAAGGTAGTTTTAAGGAATCTTAATCTCTTGTTTAAATATATATCTATATATCTGCTAATTATTTAGGAATAATGTTCATGTGCAGAGCTGTCAATCATCTTTCCAGTCTCCACGAGTCTTTGTAACCAATCTGCTATGTCATGATTTCATTACTTGGGTGTCTCTTTATAAAATGTTTATGTTTACTGAAGGAAACCTGTGAGATTCTGACTTCAGGATGCAGAAGTGAAAAATATGCATAACATCTATTTTACTTCGATTCTTAATAATGTAAGGTTTGTAAAACGGTCTGTGCTTTATTTCTTTTAGTATCTTCTATTCTCTTTAGAAGTTTTTGTCTCATTCTCTGAAAGAGAAGTGGAGGTATCAAAGCCATAAAATTCTTAAGATTTTTTCAGGTAAAGGTGAGAACTTTTGATCAGTGGAATGATGGATGTGCACACTCAGCTTGGCCAGTGGCTCCGCACTGCTCTAAGTTGTTACAGAGTGAGGTGCAGTGCTGCCCATGTCCCTGCTGATGGTAGGAGCACTGAGAGCTCAGGAGAGATTGGAGGAAATTGCTTTGACTGAGAAAATGGAGCACATGTGAGAAGCAAATCTGTGGGGGACCAAGGCTTTGATAGTTCTGCTGTTCATGTAACTTTTTCTTCTTTACTCCATTTTCACGATGGCCTCTTCAATTCTCTTTGTCTGTCAGAGAGGAACAGCTGCAGTCTCTGACAGTGTCAGCATCAGAACTTGGTTATATTTGCACAAACATCAGACAGACACATACACACATGCAAATCTGTATTCATACATGTAGCTCTGTCACTGCAGAGCAGCTGCACTGCAGCTAAAGCTGTTGGTTTGAGATCTGTTTGGTGTGCTGAGAAGGCTTCTGTCCTGCTGTATGTATTTCTTGTTACCAACCCGTGGCCAAAACATTTGTTGTTTTTGGTTTTTTTTTCTCAAGAATCTGGTGTTTAACAATGGACTTGCCCAACTAATTTCTTAATTGCAACAGAATTTAAGTATTTAGTGATTTAGTCTAGGGTATTTAGTTGCTTTATATACACACTGGCTCCAGGTGTGCTCTGGAGAAGGACAAGCATTGAGAATGAGTAAGTAGTCATGAAAAAGCTTGCAGTCTTGGTTAAACAGTGCCTGTGTTTAAACACATTCATGGTGTGTTCCAGTTCTCATGGCAAACTCTAGATCCCTAATAAACTGCTTGTGGATGCATGGAAAGCCCGAGAGTAGATCTAAGTTAATTTTGGTTAGAACTCACAGTAAAGGCTAATGCAGACACAGTTTTGGGTTTCAAGATTCATTTTGCAAATTTCATTCCTCCCTCCCACCCGCTTTTGAAATGCATATATTTGAAACAAAGGCAATTTAAAATGATCAGTCCAAACTTGAATATCTGCTAATTTTTATGCAGTGTTAGTTCTGTCTATTTCCTTATCTAGAACAGTCTTTGACCAAATCTGGTCAAAACCATAAGAATGGAGACTGTGGATAGGGTCAGTGTCTGTTTTATCCAGCATCCTTTGTCCAGCAATGACTAAGTAAATACCCGGATATGAGTAAGAACATGGCAGTTGGCCATCTCTCATTTGGTCATCCTTGCTTCTGTTTTCAACTCAGATCAAATTTTTGGAGGAAAACCTATTGATATATTAGTATTTCACATATTATCTGGGCACCCCTTTACTCAGTGTTAGAAATATGAATCTTTACATATGAATTATATACTTAAAAATTATTTAGATGTATCGTCATTTGTTTTTCATTAGCTTTCTCAATCGGTTTCATTTGATGCTTCCTGGAGTTGTTGTGGTGGAGGAACAGTGAAACACTGAGCTTAGCGTTTGAGATTATTTACTCAGTGACATAGTGTATTCCTAATTATTTTTTTGATTCTTGGTAATTCCAACGCTTGACAGCTTTGTTGGACAGCTGTTAAGATTAGTTTGTTATATAGTTCTAGTTTTTTCCTCATGAAAACTGCAGCTCAGGTTCTTTCTGCACAGTAGCAGGTAGATCAGAGTCCATATGCTGCTTTTCCCCCTTCACTGTACAGCGCTGTATCAGTTTTCATTCATCTATTAATTACATTTTTTTTCCTTTCTTGTCCAGCTGCTCACTCTCAGGAGTTTTCTGACATTCATTGGTTGTCCTTTGTCCTTACTTTAATAACTTCTTAGATTTTTCTAATATCCTGTATTACAGATTATAAACTAATTTTTAATCCAGATGTTAAAACAAGGAAATTGGTTGAAGGAGAAAAGCCATAGCCGAGAAGCTTCATTATTAATAAAAAACCCACAAAAACCATTAAGTTGCTTTTCCAAAGGAATTAATATAAAATTGCTGAATTGCTAACTGTGAGATCCAATCTATCATTTCAATTGACTGTGTAGAAGGTAGACAGTGGAGTATCTTGAATGGCAGGGGAATAAATGGGTAAAATGAGCAAGTGGTGGAGAAGAACTCCAGCAAAGTGATGAGAAAGTAGCCTTTAACCCAAGACATCCCAAACTGGAAGTTTCCCAGAACGTCTGGAGGTCAGTGATTCTGTCCTTTTATCTTTGCTCTGTTCTTGCAGCCTTTTCATAAAAATTGCTTGTGTCTGCTGATGAAGGCTCCTGAGTTTGAAGGATCTTTGTTTTAATCCGGTCTGGCCATTGCTGTGTTCTTATGGCACAGGGTTTACAGCAGATGTTCACCAACCCAGAGTATTGGTGCCATATCTGTATTTTAATACAGGTGCCTTCTCTTGGAAGTTGTGTGTGGAGGGGAAAGCAAGAATTGGTTGTTGTTGCTTCCATGAGGCGTAAGAAATTATTTAAAATACAGGTTCTTTCTGGCTTTACTTTCTATATGGAGTCTGGATGTCCTTTTTTTGGATCTTCCTCAGTAGACTTTAATGTTTATTATACTGTTTTTGCCATGGCTATAAACAACACCAAAGTGTTTGAACTGCAGTGCCTGCATCTTTTACAACAGCTGTTGTCTTTTTCTGAATAACTTATAATCAGAAAGAGAAACTGTATTTCTTACTGCATCACGTCAGTTCAGAGTGGCTGAGTACTTGCTGAGATTTTTAATGTATCTTTATATAATGTTGTTAAGTCACAGCTGGTGGCAGATGCTTGTCAAAAAACAACAGGTGTGTTATAATCCTTTTTTCATCAAAATGCACAGCACTAGCTACTGCTGCTTCTTGGAAGCAGGACCCCACTTCCAGCTGCCAGAAAAAAGGGGATAAATCAGAAAAGTACAGGTTTTCTCCTTACACAGAGAGCTGCTTCTTATTTTATTGCTAGCTAAGCTACAGAGACAGCATACCACTTATTTATCGAATTAAGTGTTCTCTTTCAAATCAGGAAATGGATTTCACTTGGCTTTGGAAAAGAGATCAAAAGTCTAAGAGTAGCAGCAGTTCAGGAGAGAAATGCCAAGGAGTTTTATGAAGCTAAATGACCATTATGCCACCTGTGAAAGCAATCCAACTCTGAGGAAGGTATGAAACAGGAGAGTGTAAATTAGCTACAACTAACCACAAAGCCCCTGCCTGCAGTAGCAATCACTGCCTTCCAGGAAATTGGTAGCTGTCTATTCAAAGAATATAGATTTTAATATTAGTATTTTTAAAGATAAAATAGAATTAGCATTAAATTTATTAGATGTCATGCCAGATCATCAGCTACAGTTATTTACCCAGGTGAGGTTTTAGGATATTAAATTTATTTTGCACCAGTATTCTGAATTGCTTTAGAAAGGAGTGTTATCTCCAGCCCAGTTGTGTTATCTTTTTGGCCATTTTCTCATAATTAGGACACATCATCTTCTGGCAAGGCAGTAGAGCAGCTTTTGGCATAGTCTCTTCATGTTATGGCTGTGAATGTTGCTTTATATGGTACATTTCTAGTTCAGTTGATTATCATAACACTTCTCAAGAAATGTGTTCTGTAAAGGACTGAATGACAATTAGATATTTTAAAATATAAACAAGCCAAGTTTGTTTATGTCAAGCTTCTTTATGGAGACTGGAGCTAGCTGAACTGAGTTGCATTTTTTCATCTTCTACAAATGTTCTGTGTTTCCCCATTACTAAGAACTTCTGTTCTTTGAACTATAAAGTCCTATGTAAAACATGAATTGAAAGCCATTATTCATCCAGACAGTTCAGTGTGAAGACTCAAGATGCAGAACATAGAGATGAAGTGATTTACAAAGTCTGTAAGTGGATAAATGGTGTGCGAATTAGAAGATCAGATGAGAAGAAAACACTAGGCATAATAGCTCAGATTCTCACAGTGGATGGATTTCTGTGAAGTATAGGAATTTGTGAATTGTTCATCTGCTACTGACATTCTTAGCCCTCACACAGGCTATTTTTGTGTAGAAGTTGGGAGATCAGAATTATCTAAATTAAAAATAAAACCAAAAATTCAAAGCAGAAAACCTCCACTAACTCAACCCCTCCCCCCAAACCCCTAAGGTTCAACCAGGTTTCTTAGGACCTTCCTTTTTAGTTTTTTAACCTGATTACAAGACAAATTCTCTTCAGGAGTTTACCCTGAACATGGCAAGTAGATTGACCTGTTTATCTCTGTAGAATCTGCAGCAATGCCACAGAGAATGGAGCGGTATCCTTCACTGTAGAATTAAATCAGGTCACTAATTTATACTTGCATGGTACATCTACCATTGGCAAAGTGCCACTGTGACATTGCTAGCTGGAGTCCTGTGGGGCATTTGGGAGCTGCCCACCATCCTCCCCACCCACCTGGCTGCATCCCAGTGACTGGGCTAATGACATCTGGCACGGTGAGTATGTGTTCATTTGCGTGTTGCATTTACTCTTGTGTATTTGGGACAAGTCAAGGGTGCTGACAGCTCTGCGTTTTGGAGCACTGTGTCACTTGGGGTGACACGTTGCAGTTTCATGGTATTATTATTATTATTTCGTGGAGAAAAAAGACTGTTCATGTGGTCCTTTAAGTCTCTGTTCAGGGGCTGCTTTTATTTAAAATTTTCACTGATACTCATGAGACTAGAATCAACTTTGCTCAGGATGCAGATCTAGAAAGTATCATCAGTATGGAGAATGACCAGGATATTGTGTTGTTTACCAGGAAATGGTAGATGTGAAGTTGAAGAAGGGAAAAGTAAGTGTCATAGTGTGGAGTCTAGAGTCACAGATTTAGCAAATAATAGACATTTCTAGCTTGAAAGCTCATCTGGAATAAGTGTGAGGCTAAGACTTGAATATATTTGCTTTATACTTTGTGGGTTTTTTGCAGGGGGGTAAGTTGTTAGTAGAAGTATGTGACCTTGGAGGGAAGAAAAAGGAAAAACGATCCTGGGATTTGAGCAGAGATTAAAAAAATATATGAAAATGTGACTAAAGGTTCACTCAGGATACACCAGGTATTTCTCATCTCCATTTGAAAAAGGGTAAGAATCTGTGGGAGGTACCACACCTTATTTTGCTATTCCCCAGGTGTTTGCTTTCAGGAGTTTTGAGAAATAGGATGGGGGTAAGAGATGTTGGTCTGAGACCATCCTTTTCTTCTTATGTGAAATTTAGTTTTTGTAAGGTAGAACTGGCAGCTGAATTTGTAGATTTATGGTTTCCCTTCTTGTCTTGTTTCTAGCTGCCTGAGTTCTGTTTTGAACACTGGGACCACAGGGATTTGTGAGGATTCACAGTCTTTTCTTGAAACAAGCAGGCTGATATCCATGGGAAGACCTGGAAAACCAAGAAAACATAAATAAAGTTTTAAATTGTAGCATAAGAGATAAGGTAACAGTGAGAGATGATTTAGACATACCTGGCACTATATGAAGGTGAGATTTCAGGAAGTCAAGACATCCTCTTTCAGCACTTCTCTGAAATCTGGTTGATAAACATCTTGTGTCCTTCATGAGTGGTCTTTGTTCACTTCAACCTTATCTTTCTTTTAAGGATATAAAGACTAAAATGAAGATAATACTCCAGGGTGCAATGTGTCTGTATTTGTATAGGTCTACATAATGTGATCGATGTAAATAATAAAACCAACACTTTTCCCATATATAGCTCTCTGATTACCCAAAGGTTTCTGAACCAAGTGGGACGCCTAATATGAGCTAAATTAGCATCCTTAAACACAGGAAGGCAGGGGAGACAGGAAGTAAAGGAGAGACAGAACTTTAAGACAAGGGAGGAAAAAAAAAAAGAAAAAGGGCGTTGTTCATGCAACTGATTGCAGACTAAAGATCTTGGCAGCCATAAAGTTCCGTTGTCTGGGAACTGTTATGCATGGAAGCTGAGGCAGCATAGAGTGAGTACATCCAAAGGAGAGTGAGCATGGCAATATTCCTGCAGGACTTGCTTCAGGGGGTGTTTTGCTGTGCTGTAAAAGCTTTGCAGCCAGGGAATCTGACACTTTTTTTTTTGTTTTGTTTTGTTTTGTTTGTGTTTTGTTTGCCGCAGAAAAAGTTGTTCTGGGCAAAAAGCATGTTTGTAACAAGTTTGTTTCAGGGTGTCCCATCTGCTTTCCTATCTGAGGTATTTCTGCTCCTTAGTATTAAGTGTTTCTCTACTGATCACCACAGGTATACAGCAAGAAGAAAATGAAGTGTATCCTGAAAGCAGGGTTTGCATGAGGACTGTGCTCTATATGTCATCCAATATTATCCTTTTATCCTCAGACTTTTGCCCAGCCTCTTTCCTTTGGGACAGCCAAGGAAAGGTTACTGGATGGTTCAGCTCAGAAAAGCAGGGGAGTGCATCTCAGTACATTGATATGAGAAATATGTGGTGCCCACAAAAGCAAGTGCTTTGTCATTTGATCCAGTGAAAGGAAGGAGACAAGTATGAGGTGCAAGCAGGGCTTAGGATGTTTTATAACATCTTTCTTTGTCCCATTCTGAGACTAGCCTAGAGATGCAAATACATTTCACACCTGTCCACTGTAAACAGGGAGCCCTGGGAGCTGTGATTGTATCACATCTTCTTGGCCAGTCTTCATTTAAGAAGAATCCATAGGCAGACCAGTGAGGTTTGCTGCATCATTCAGGCAGGATGCACTAAAGAACATGAGTCCATCATAATTCTTTTCTTTTTACCTATATGTAACAAGAAAAGAATATCTCTTAAATTTTTCCTTTTGCTTTGGTCCTACTGTAGTTGCTGTGGTATTTTGTATCCATTAGAGTGTATGCTGTCTGAAGCAAGTTAACATTTCTGTTTTCCTATAACCTTAAGACCCCTTTTGTCCCTTCATGGCTGACACACTGATGCTGTGTTGCTTTGTGAGTACAGCTCTTTAGTGTAATGGCAGCTCCCAGGTGTGACTTCTCACTCTGCCCTGTGTGGTGTGGCTCAGCCCTCTCTCCTCTGTTCTGCCCTTGCTCTGGCTTTTGTTGCTCCCTCTGACCCCTGCTTGCAGGTGTGGCCACTACTTGCATGACCTCTCTAGTCCAAAAACAAGGATGGCATTCTATTTGGAGGTAGTCTGGGCACCTCTTTCCCCCTCCAGTGGCATCCTTTTATTCTCTTCAGCAGTACTGTGGTGCCTTTGGGCAGTGCCAGAAATATTTGATTGCAGAAAGCTGTTAGAGAGCAGAAGTCCCATACACTGAGGGAGTGTGGGGATGATGATACAAGTCAGTCTAAATACAGCCTCTGACTCTTGCAATTAGATAGGCTCCAATTACTGCTTTCTGTCTTTTGTTGGTGTCTCCTGGGGTCATATCCTCACTTGTCAGCAGGAGTGGGGAAACCTGGGAGTGACTGGAGGTGCTGCCCAGAGTGCCCTGGAGCTCACTAGCCCTTTGTCCAAAAGGCTTTATAGTACTACAGTTTCTAAGACTATCATGTATCTTTTTGGTGTGGGTTTCATTAAGGATTCAAATTCATTGCTTTCTGTAGATAATGTATCCTACATTGGTTTGTTACATGATCGCAGTGCGCTGGAGTTGCAGAGGGAGAAGCCTGGGCATTCTGTACTTGCGTGCTGAATTCTGCAGTGTAAGAGCCAGATTAATTCTTTAGAGAATTATTTTCTGAGCAGTTTGCCAGGGCTGGAAAGGCTTTTGGGGGTCATCTTTCACTTTAAGAAGTTAGTGAGCAAGTATGTGAGGCAGCAGACTATTTACTTTCTGGCTTGGATTCTTTTCTGCATAGGCTTGCACTGGTTTTAGTCACACAGCAGACATGGTGCTTACTCTGTAGTCTCTGCTCTTTTTTAAATTTCTGAAAGGCTAATTTGTGCTCCAGTAACTGTATTGAAAACAGAGAAGTGAACTTGATGTGAATAACAAGAAATTCTAATTGTTTGAAGTTCTATTGTCTGCATAGGTGTTGGATAACATCACAGAAAATACACCCTAGTACTTCCAAATCTGTCTAGTATGGAGGCTGAGGCAGAGACCAGCTCTTCTGTTTTACCCTAATGCTGAAGAATGAAATGTGCTGCCTGTGTTCTGCAGCAGTGTAAACTTAATGCCTGACTTGTGACATAGTTCTGTGTGTTGTGTTATGTGTTACCAGAGCAAAGGTTACCCAGAGGGACATTTTCATTCTGTACAGTTGGAAAAAAGAATGTAGTTCCAGGTTATAAAGTGTGCTGGTTTTTATTCATCAGTTGTGCCAGATTTTTTAAATCTGGGAAATGGCTAGAACTGTTCCCACTAGAGATGAGAAGGGGTGTGGGGACAGGGCTGGGGTGGGAGGAGTGATAGTTAGAGCTGGGCAGCAGGGTGAGTCGGTGTGGTGGGTGCCCACGAGGGACCCATGGGTGCTGCTGGAGACCCTGCTGTGTTTTCTTGGCTGCGTCTGTGGGCAGTCTCTGACGGGCTCCTTCCATGAGCTTGCCAGCTGGCTCCTCTGCCCAGCCAGCTGAGTGGCTTCTTGCCCAACCCACTTGTGAAATACAGTTTAAATGCAGTATTGAAATGCAGAGGATTTGGTTTTGAACATGAATTTGCTGTAAAAGGTCTAATAATACAGCAGCAGTTTGGCATAGTATCTCATGGGGCTTTTGCAGTATGAGAAGAGTAGGGATTTTGTTATAAGCAAAACATTATTTGAGCCATAAAAATGATAAGATGATTTGCAAAAGTTGGTCACAGCTAAGGGCCAAGTTCTGGTCTTGTTGCATAGCCAAGAAAAGGGCAAAGGCCAGTGTGATTTTGAATGTTTTTGTATACTCTGAGAATTTTAGATCTTTGAGTATGTTGATGCAGATTTCCTTGCATACAATGAAGCAAGAATGTAGTGCTTTTAAATAATACTGCCATTTTTGCAGGATTATTAGTCAACACGATGGTAACAATAGTGGCATGTATAATCTGTTTTACTGAAGAATATAATATCAGCATCTTCAGTGCAGCTCAAGTTATTTGTGTGGCTTTGTCAAGAACTGTGTGTAGAAGTACTGTTGCTATCTAGAGGGCTTTATTAAATATAGTTTGGTACCATTTGAAAATGGAGGTGTTGCTTAGTAGAAGATTTGAAGTGAACTACTTGTCTCTGTAACTGCTAGTGGTAGAAGTAAGGGTACAGGAAAGTTTTCAAATCTATGAGACAAATGCTGGAATCATGTCTGATAAATTTTGTAAGGAACTAGAAGAGACAGCATGAGAGGCAAAGGATGGAAAGGAGCAGACAGTTTGGGAATAGCATCTTTGTCTGTGGGCAGTAGTGAGGGGTGCAGGTTACCAGTGAAGGGGATGCCTGTGAGAGCTGGAAGTCTGCTTGCTGCAATTCAGACTGTTTTGTATAGCTGTGTCTCATGAGGTGTAAACAGCTGTGGAAATTGGAAGCCTGACATGAGAATGGAAGACAATCACAGTTCCAATTTCTGTGCTTCTGTTATCAGAACAGCTTGCACACATCCACACTGGTTGGGGCTTTTTTTGTTTGTTTGATTGATTGGGGGGTTTTGGTGGGTTTTTTTTGGTTTGTTTTTTCCTGTTTTTTTTTTTTTTTTTTTGCTTTGTTTTGTTTTAGTTTGGTATTTTGTTTTGTTTTGGTTTTTTATTAATCTAACATATTTTAAGTAGAAAACAATCTCATTTTATACAGAAAACTACAGCAGGCTGCAGATAATACTTATTGAAATAACAAGCTCATAAGAAAGAGAGGAGGCAGTGGTGAAGAATCTCCTGGGAATATAATCACAGCTGATTTTCAAGTAGTTGTATTTTTTTATGTTGTTCCTGCTTGCATGGTAATGCTTTCAAACTCACTGGGAAAAATAGAAAGTTCATGTCCTTAGGACAAGACGGATTTGAGCCTGGTTTAAAACTCATAGGGTATTCTGTGCTGCCACACATCCCTTCCTTCTCCTTTGTACTCTGTCCTAAAAACACCTTGTGTGTGTCACTGTGGAAACACACATAGGAGAGTCGTAATTGAAGTGCTGATAATGGGGACAGGTTTAGATAGTTCAGATTATTGATTTTCAGGAGCTGTGTGTGCCTTTCAAAGAAAGTTAACTGCTGCATTGGATTTGCCAGAGAAGCAAGCAGTGGCAGTAACTGTGCCACAGGTAAAAGTGTTTTTCTGAGAAAATGTGAGTCTGCTCATGTGAGCAAATCAACACTGACAGATGAAAGAATAACAGGGTGGCAATAAGTATATTTTGAGTAAATTAAACTTTAACTGTACAGACAAGAAGATCATGGAGAAAAATACAAAATACTGTGTGGTAGGTAGATAACAATGTGCAGTTTTGAAGTGAACACCTCTTCTTGTAATTTGTTGTGGCATCTCTGTTGAAAGAAAGCAATTCTAGTCTGGTACCTGCTTTCTAGCAAAGGTCTTCTCCCCTCTTTTCTGTTCTGGGAAAAGCCTGGATGTTGGCGAAAATAGAATAAATATATTGCTTAGGCAAGGCAGAGGTGGGTTTGCCATCAGAAGAGATGTAAAGCAGCACTTGCAACAGGAGATGGTGATGCCAGGAGAGATTCCCAGATCCATTGTGTATTTCCCAGGATTCTCTTAACCCTTTTGGCTGCAGATGTACATTAAGGACAGTCTTCAGCCTTCCTGAGGTTGAACCAGGACTTTCAGAGTTTCTGCTTTGCAGGCAAGAGCCTTATTTCCATAAGCACAATTTCTCTTTTGTATGAATTTTTGTAGAAATTTGACTGTTTTTTGGAGCTGGGATTACAAATGGCAGTGGTGGTTGTGTGTCTTATCACCTGTATTCCTGAGAAAGATGTGCTCCTGCAGTGTTTGTACTGTCTACAGATGGGACCAGGAACATTTTTATGCTGTCTTTCAGACCTTTGTCCCAATGCTCAGTGCCAGAAGGGACAAATTTGATAGTACCAGAGAGTTTTGGTGTAAATGTACCAGCTTGGTAATGGCTCCTCATTTCTAATTGTAACTTCAGCTCTCTCAGTTATCAGGTTTTTGAGTCAGAGGAATGAGCATAGCATTGATTTTTATTTTTTTTTTAAAACAGTCTTCATAAAAATGTGCCAAGACAAATGCCTTAGAAAACCTAAATGTGTCATAAACATATGTTTTCTGGTCAAACTTGCAATCTAATTAGGAAATGTGATTAGAAAATGTAAAAAATGTAATCTCATTAGATAGAATCTGTTGGCTTTGGCCATACTTCCTGCTGTTAATTCTTTACCAGTCTGGTTAGTATCAGCTGTCCTTCCTTCTTTCCCTTCCTGCCCACCCTGAATCATGTCAAGCTGACATGACTGTGATGTTCTGTGATGTGCTGTGTGCCTGCAGTACATACTATACAAGCACTGACTCTTCTGAGTTCTTGAAAAAAATTTCTCTTGTTCCAAAATCTGTTGAACAGCACCTTAAGTTCCCAGGTGTTCTTGACCTTTCCCTTTATAGCTCTTGGATACAAGTTATAAAAATTTGCCGCCCCTAGAAATGTAAAGATTTAGGGACCAAGCTTTGCTCTTTAACACTTTCTTTAGTTATTTTAAAAGCAGGAATAGTATGACTACATTGCAGGACTGTTTTCCCATCTACAAAACAATAACACTTGGGTTAACAATTCTGGTTTATTTTGTTTTGTTTTCTTCTATGTGTCAACAGTTCAGTGATTTCAGTTTAAAAACAGAGGTTGTATTTGTCATTTGTTATTCCCAACAGGTGTTTTATATTTGTGTTTCACTTCCTGTGTAAGCAGTGTCTGAGGGGTAGAAAGGGTGTAGACAAGGTAGACGCTGACAACAATTGAGCTTTTTTAATTCTTCCTCTCTGCTGACCTAGGTATCTGTTCATTTAACCTGGGGACACTTCTGGGAAGATTTGTAAATACCAGTCCTTTGTTTCTGAGCCAGGTAGCATGGCTTGTTCATGGTGTGAATGGATGTAGGTAGGTTCTGTTTATTAATGTGAGATTGCAGGGACTGCATCAGTTAACATAACACAGCAACATATGAGCAGCTTTTCAGGCAGATGACTAATTTTGTTTAAACTCAGTCTGGATTTGAAAAAAGCTTTAGTGGACAAATGCAGAACTACAGCTTAGATTTACCAAGTTTTGATTGCAATTTGAGCAGCACTGAAAGAATTAGACTCTTTTTAAAATAGTGCTTTCACAAGGGTAGTTTAGAGCAAATGAAGTTTTTCACATTGTGCCATCTGAATAAGCTTGATCCTTTAAAATACCTAATAAAAAAGCTGAAGAAATGAAGACCAGCACATCTGTCTTCCTGAAGGTTTTATTTCATCAATTTCTTCTTTTCAAGGATATTTTATTTTGTTGCTGTTTGACTGTATCATGTTTTAGGATGACTTTGTTTTTGGCTTTTCACTTTTAGTTTCAAAAACCAGTGTGAGATTAAAGTACAAAATAGATAAACCACATGAATACCAAACATTACCAAAATTTTTGTTTTTCAGGAAAGGCAGAAACGCTCTAGTAATAGCATTATGGCTTATGCGTCAAATTCTCCCCTGTTGATGATAGCTTATGTTCACTCTCTTGGGTCTTTTATAAGTTTTGCTTCATTGTGCAGGCTTGTAAATCTCAATTACACTAATGGGTGTCATGCTTTCACATTATAGGAAAGAAGTGCCAAATACAGCCCCCAGTGGGATGCCCTCATCCAGCAACTAACTCTTACACTATGGAGCCTTTCTCTTAGCTATCAAAAACATTTAACACTGGGGAAAAGAACATCAATACAGCTTGTATTTGAGTCCAGGGACAATGATCTGGAAAGCTGCTTGCCTTTGTGTCTGTCAGGCTGCTGCGTATTGAAACAAGAGGTAAAACAGTTGTCATAGGAAGGGAAGTAAGTGGCATTTGCAGGGTTGATGGTCAGTTAATTATTGCTGAAAAATACATAGCAACTTGCTCCTGCTCTTTTTAGAGGTGGTATTTGATATGCTACTCATTTACTGAAATGTCTTGTAAAATAATTCTTCGCTGTGAATTAGAAGGCCAAACATTTGTGCTCCCCTGTTTCTGAGAAACCGGTTCTCAGAAGGGCATGAAACATAGGTTGACACCATGATATGGCATTTTAATGAGGCCTGATGTCCTGTCTCTATTTTGAAAGAAATCGAGTCACAGATGTTAACTGTGCTTTTCTGAGTAGGACGGGTAACTCTGGTTGTTTCCGTGCTGCTGGTTTGCTTGCAGCATTTGGAAGAGAGGCTGAACAAAACCATATACATTCAGAGAGATGTATGGACCAGTTTTAGGGAGTTTTGATGCTTTAAACCAGTGACCTTAGAAGAGGATTCATAAGGGTTTATTTCAGATGCTTCTGTGGGTTTATTTTAGATGCTTTACCCAGAGGATGGTAAGGTGGGAGCATGTTTGCATGGGATGGGGGTCCAGCCTGCTAAGGGCCAGAGTCATCCTTATGAAGGCCTCTAAAAGTGTCCTTCAGCAGCTGAGCTCTGAAATTAGGTTATTGGTGCTTCACAGCCTTGAAAAGGCCTTTTCTAGCACAGGTCGTGTTTCTTTATTTTTCATTAATAATTTCCATAGGTATTTCAAGCACATAAAATTATGTGGAGGGAATCTATGATGTTATCTCTGACTTAAGCAGGGTTTAAGTCTGCACATTCAGAAAAGAATTAAGTTCTTTATTCAGAAAAGAATGAAGTTCTTCATTACTACAGCCAGGATTTTTGCATTGGCCTATCTGGTTTTACTCCAGGTTTATGCCACACCTAGAGGTTCCTAAAAGTATACTCCGAAATCTAAACCTTTGACTAATTTAATATTTGTCTAGTCAAGGCTCGATAATTTAACATTGTCTCTCGAAAAAATGGTGTAATTTTGCCCTTTTCTGTCTGTTTCCCTTTACTTTCTCCATTCCAGCCAGAACAAACTATCTTGACAAATATTTGACCTCACTGAGTATGCTTGAGACCATAGCAAAGATGATGGGGTTTTAGACTCTGGGGTGCAATAAACACATTGACACCGGAGGGATTAATGTTCTGGCTCTTAACATTCCTTGAAAGTCTCTGCTGCAGGTGATGCAGCAGTTAGGATTTCTTAGAATTTAAAAACATGTGCAAGCAAGACAGTAGAATATTTAATATGGTGGAGTAATGATTTCATATTATAAACTTGTAACTCAGAGGGAGAACCATCTGGTAAAAAATAAGTGCATTTTTCTCATTTCAAGTATAGCCCCAGGGTTGTTTTTTTCTCATGTTATTTCGTACAGCTTTTGATTTGGTTGAGAAACTAGTTAATGATGTGTGGCAATTGAAGTCATCAATAGCTAACAACAAAAATGAGAGTTAACTTTAGAATACTCTTTTCTCTCACTCCCCTCTGTTATCCAGTAAAATGCGAAATGAACATATTGCTCCTTATCTTAAGTTAAATTATTAGAAGCAGACACTGTGGTTTTTAGCTGGATTTTTTTTTGGGGGGGGGTTGATGAGTGTGGTGTGGAGATATCCACAGATGCAAGAATGGAAGGATGTCAAATAAATAGAAGTGTGACTTCCTGCTCTGTTTATAAATGCTTTTATATTTTAGAAACTGCTTTTATGGTGTGATTTTTTTTTTAATGGAGAGTGAACTGTCCCTGAACGTGTAGTAGAAAACACTGGGTTTCATAACTGAGGGCCAGTTGTTACTCTTGATATAACAGATGTAAGTCTGCTGTGTTCAAGAATTATTTTTTCTGAGGTAGCTGTATTGAAGGGAGCAGACTCTGTAATGATATTCCAAGAGTGAAGAGCTGGACAGGGGCAAGAGGCAGTAGGGCTGTTTAGCTGCTACTCAGATGGACAAGAGGGCTTAGTGGCCTTCTGTGAAGTGTGGGGTAATAGAAGGAGAATATCATAGAGGTTGTGTGGCAGCTCACCTCCTCTGCACTTTGTGAATATCAAGGTGCATGAGCAGGGGGGTTGGATGACCTCAGGTACCAGGAGGCCCAGCTCCAGCAAATTCCACCTCCTGACAGCAGCCCAGACACAACTCTCCTGTCCTGGACAAGGTGAATTCAACACCAGCTGTTGTGTTTTACCCCATGGCTGCCTTGTGCTGCGCTGTAAATAAATACAGGCCTTGCTATGAGTCTTAAATGAGAGGCAGTTTATTGAAATCTAAAAATATATTAAATAGCCAAATATCCGGGTTTATTCTTATCAACAGCTGCTAAGTTACCATCTGATGACACTGGTTGCTTGAGTCCTATCCCTTAGCTGAACTTTAAAGATGGTGTGGAACTTTAGTTCTGACTTGAATAAACATTTCTGTTCAAAAACTTAATAAGGTCAGAGTTTTCTCTCTGTGTTTTTGCCTGCTTTGCAGCTCTGGTGTGTGAAAGTAATAAATGAAATTGAAATGGCTTTTTCCATCTGGCTCTGGGCTATAAGACTTTTCAGACCTGGTGGTATATAGGAATGTCTTTGAAATAATAACTCATATTTTTAGAGAAAGTGGAGGGATATGCGTGACTGACACAGATGGCCTTCCTTCGTATCATCTTCAAAGAAGCTCTTCTTTATTATTTTTCTTGTGGTCAAATAAAAGGTAAAACTTAATCTAGAGAAATCCTAGTCTCCCCAAGCACTTTTATAGACTCATAGTTGTTGGTTTGGGTTTTTTCCCCTGGTCACAGTCCCCTTATTGTATGTACTGAACTTAGGAAAACTAGTGAAGGCTCTTTAGCTTTCATGGAGAGGGTGTGTATGAGAAGAGTGGATTTTCCAGCTGAAGCATACTTGAAATTCATTACAGTCGTCTTTTTTTTAACTTTCTTTTAAAAGCCTGTCAGATCTCAGTTTTCAAATATATTCTCCTTGCAGAGTTGCAGGAGCATAGGCTGTCCCTTGAGTTGTCAGTGATTGCATTTCCCTTTCTTTGGTGTGGCAGCTCCAATCTCAGTCACTCCTCCTTTCTCCTGTGAAAGCAGTATCTGAAAAATACATATGGTGGGTGGTACATGGTCACCCTGTGTTTGATACACTCTTGTTCTGTATAATATCTGTATAATTCTGTTGTATGATGAACCTGTGACAAGTGACTAATAAAGAATTTTGGACAGAAGTCACTTCTGTGCATTGATAGCGCCGCATTAGTGACAGACAAAGTAAGAAATTTTATTTCAAAAGTGTCTGTAATGCTTAGTGAAATGGATATTAGTAGTTTGGTAGGTTCAAGACATTACCTACTTTTCAAAGTGGTTTTGCAAACAGGTTTTGCCAGAACTTGTTGCATTCTGGCAAAAGTTACTACAATACGTATTTTCATTCAGTCCTGCTGAAGGGAAAAGAGGGAGACCAGATGGATGAAGATAAGATCCTGAATCCTATTCAGTTATTAAAGCAGCTATGTAAAATCCTGCCACAGTCCCACAAAAGGGTTCAGGTTTTATCGATCTGTCTTACCCTGACAGCTCCTGCACACCAACATCTCACCTGCAGCTTGGTTGCAGACATAGATTCTAGTGAAGGCTAGGCAGGGTTAATTGTAGTCATGGTGATGGTTTTGGGAAATAACATTTATCTTTTGTGTTGCAACCTACCTGGGAGAATACTGTGTTCAGTAAATAGGTGAGCCACATTAAGGCTCTTCTCAGGAGATTTTCATTTTTCCCTGGCACATCCAGAAAATGCAGGACTTAGTTTAGCCTTGGATCTTTACTATCTGTAATTAAATGCTTAAATCTGTGGTGTGTCTGCCTAAACAGGTGACTAAATTGATTCCATCTGAAGTATTCAAACCACTGAGCTGAGAGGGGGACTTCATTATGTGGCTCTTTTCTGACATAGACCACATGGATCTTAATGTTTACTTTATTAATTTGCTTTTCAAAGGAAGATCTCCAAGCTTTCAGAATGTAAACATCCCAGAGACAGAGAATTGAGCCTTCAACTGTAGCTTTTATCTGAATGTCCAACACCAGCAGCTGTACAGATGTAATCAGATTGGGAAATGAGACTGTTTTTCTGGTTTTGACTGTGACTGTAGATTTCTTTAGACTGTGTGGTGTCCATCCCTTTAATATGCAGTTTTTGGGGAAACACAGCAGGGGAATGATCAGGAAAGTTTTGCTCATTCTTTTATCTGCATATACATAGCTCAGTTCCTGTTCTTTTTAGGGAAAGATACCCATTTTCTCTATGGAAATGAAGAGGGATGCACAACCATTTAAAAAACCCAGCCCCAAACCTTACAAACCAGAAAATCAAACCAAAACCCACAATAAAAAAATCCCTGACCAAAAGTAGCTGGTGCTGTGCATGCTGATGAGAAGCAATGTGAGACAGTACAGTAATAAAACCAAAATGGATGATGTGCAGCTTCTTGTATTTTTCCTTAATGCTTTAATTTCCCAGCGTGCTAGACCTGAGAAAGATTTGTGATGTTGATAAATGTCAGAGATGGGTCAAAATGCCATTTGAAAACAAGCACCTTACAATCCTAGCTGGTGTGCCTTTTACTGAAAATCTGTCCAGGCTGTACTGGACTGAAACTTAGATTTTCCTTTCCTCTGGTTAAGATTGAGAAGAAATCGCCACTGATGCAAAATGTAACCATTTCTTCCTTAGAAGGACCATTAGAAATGAGTAATGTCTCTTATTTTCAGTGGCCTTTGCAACTTCATTGTTGCTGTAGGTGCAAGGTGGCAGTTCTGGGCAGAACTGTGTTCCTGCTGCTTCCACTGTATTTAAATGAGTGAACTAGATGTGTTTTATCCTTCTAAGCTTGTGTGTTTCTTTGCCAAAGGCAAACTTTCATCAATGGCAGTTTCTCTAGGATTTTTCCACAATCATGTGCAGCTAAAAATTTGATTAGGCTGTTTCTGAAGGATATTTCCACAAGTATTTTTTCCAGTCTTTTAGCTGGAATGCATCTGCATCTGACTCATCCCAAATGTCAGCAGCTAGGGAGAACTGGTTTGAGTTTAAAATTCTGCATCTGAGGCCCGAAGATATTCAGATGTTCTCTTTCTGTCACTAAGGACACCTCATCCATCATTGCTGTTTGTTCTTTAAAAATCATCTTTGGTGAAGTTGAGAAGTGCTGTCCTTCTCACAGGTGGTAAGTTTTTACAAAAGTGTCCCTCACAGGCAGTTACTGGAGCTCTGAGAGAGAAGTTTTCTGGGAGAAAGGTTTCTAGGACCAAGATGTAGATGCTGGGTGTGGTTGGATGGTACAGTCTGCGCACTGAGAAGTGTTCACAAACAAAAAATGTGGGATATGACATGAGCAATACAACAGTGGGTGAATCTGTTTCTTTTTGGTCAGCTTTCGCTTGCTGGAAACTCTTGCTGGACTCCCCTGGTTCTGATTGTGTCAAAGTAAGCTGAGTTAAAGAACTTAAGGTGAATCTGGTGAGAAGAACTGCTACATTTTCTTCTATAGGAGAAATTTTATTGAAAGCTAGAAAAAGTCTGCTCAGGTTCCAGGAATAGGATGCTGATTACATGCAAAATAAATTAACAGGAAAACAGATCCAAAATGGCAACAAAAAAGGATTATTGCATCCAGAAGTTTGTTTGAGATGATGAATGCCTAGTTATTCTGGATGTTCATTCAGAGTAAAAACCTCAGTCTCTAGGAAGCAGACTCAGTGTCCTTCATCCTTTTGTGCTTTCAGAAATAAGATTTTGCTGATTTCATGTGTTTATGAGTAGCAGGTACTGGAAAGCCATATGTATGGGTTTTTTTACAATGGGAATTAGAACAGTTGTGTTAAAGCACTGTTCTTGGTGGGTTGTTTTTGTTTTTATTTGTTTTCTTTCTGGTTTTGGTTCTATTTTTTTTTTTTAATAGATGCTACTCCATGTCATGTGGTAATTTCCATTCTACCCTTTATTATTGATGGAAGATGCTTTGGAGCAATAAGCATAGTGTACTTTTCAAATACATCACTCCTGCCAAAGATGGCAATGTGTGGGAAAAATGCACAGCAAATTAAAAAAAAAAAAAAGGTTTTATTGAAGAAATCCACCTTAACAGCTTTAAGGTTGAGAAATGCTGCTGCAGTGTTTTTGTTACAAATAGTATTGAATCAAGGGTGCATGTGGTATGAGATCTTTCAAACACTTGTTCATAAATGCTTTCTCTATTGATTTCTTTCAAGTGCTCACAATGACACTCAATTGTTGCTAATTCAGCAGTTTCTCATTGCCTACTGTGTTTTGTTTGATGAGAACATGTTTGGGTTTTTAGTTTTGGGTTTTTTTTTCTTTTTTTGGAAACAGACTTGGGTAGTTCTTTCGAGTTTTTCTGTACTCATCAGTATGACACACAAATATTCATGAATTTTTTACAAAGTTAAAGTGGCTAACATGGTAGAACTATCCCATTTTATATACCAGCTGAATACAGAGAGATGAAAATCAGATGTGCTCACTGCTTTAAAACATTTTGTTACGAAGTATCAGAGAGTTCATTTATTCTTTCTCTGACAACATAAAATCACAAGTTTTTGGATGTTCAGTTCCTGTCAACTTCCATTGCATTTTTGATATAAAAACAAACAACCAAAAAACTGATATGTTATCAGGGCTTGCTTATGAAGTTTTATGTTAGTGATGTGCCCATGAACTGTATGTTGATGTTTAAAGAAATGTTAGTTAAATACTTGCTCAGGGCTTGAGAAACTGTTGATTGTACTGGGGAAAAATGGAATTACTGCAAAAAACCAAAGTGGAATGTGCCCCTGCTTTTTTTCTGTTCATTTTATAACTTGGCTGATGAGGAGGATTTTATTCAGAAATAGCCTATAAGCACAGTGCAGTGGTCCAAAATCTGAAACTCAATGCCATATTAGGTATAGCTGCAATAAACTGCAACTTTGTTGGAATGATTACACAGGGGGACTGGAATTTGGAACATGAACAGGGTTATTAGCACAAAAATGCCATTCTGGTGTTATTTAGTGCTTAATTGTTTGGGCAAACTGCACTTCATATTAATGGAGTTTCTAACACTCCCCTAGTATCTTGCATCACCAGCCTGTGAAGTTGTTGCACTGGCGAAGAAAAATGGACATAATTTGGACAAAAAGATCATGCTGTTCTCAGCTGAAAACTTCTAATTTTGACTAATGGAATCAGTGGAATTAAGGAGAAAAATTTAAGAAGTACCCTGAAAACTCTGTTGTATGCAACTGATAGTGAAGACCTTGTCACTAAGCCTGTGTACAGTTTTACCCATATTGCTGTCTTAAAACCAGTTAGAATTCCTAAATAGCCAGGAAAGGTCCCATTGTCTAATCAGCACTTCTGCTTCAGGAGCAGACAGAAATTCCGGGCAAACATGGGCTGTGTGGGACACTGCATTAATTCCAGTTTAGCTGCTGTTTGCTGACTCCTGTTTGCAGTTACTGGAAGGCTGGTAGGGAGCCTTAGCAAGGAGAGAGGGAAGAGGGTTTGAAAGGCATAAATAAATATTAGGTTCTGGCTGCTGTTACAACTGTCTAGGAAAGGATTCTGCAGGACAATAAGGACCTGCAAGGAAGGCTTTGAGGAGACGGTGTGTAGCTCAGATGTATTTTGTAGCACTGCAGAAGCCAGTACATGAGAGAGGAATGATTTTTATCTGCCACACCACATAGTACATAACAGCTTTATTGGCATCATATTATGGAGAAAGACGATGTTTGTGTTCTCCACTCACATGAAACTAAGGATTCCCTCCCCCTTTTAATGCAATTATCCTGCGCCTGGTTGACAAGACCTCTTGAAACCTTGCTCCAAGCACAGGCTATCCTTGCACTGGAAAGCACTGGCAGAGTTCTCTGTGACTGAATTCCCCTTCATCCATGCACACTTTGATGGAGGTCAGTTTTCATAAAGGTTTCGTATTCTTCTTGGTATCTGAGATAACACAGTTGGGAAACAAAAGCAGACAAATCTCAGATTTCATATTTCAGTCTTCCAGCAATCTCAGGCAAATGAAAGATTTGTACAGACTCTGGCTGTGCTTTCAAAGACTTGTACATCTCTTATGTTAAGAATCTAGCTTTAAGAAGCTGAATGGTCTGAAGGGGTATCTGCTTTATGGGGTCCCAAACCTTATGCTTTGAGAATTGACATAGTATATGTAGCACTATGTGCTCTAAACAATACAAAGAGGACACATATAAGAAGCATCATCTATATGAATTAGTAAAAATAATACAGATTAAATGACATTTTTTCAAGGTTAAGATCTTTTAGTGTTTATGCAGCATCATTTTTACAAACTGTTTTGTCATGTTTTTATTTCATTATAGCTACAATTTGCTGATGAAAATGAGCACTGTAATTCAGCTGTATTGGAATGGGATGGAAGAATGTTTTACAGGACTGCTTTATGAGGTGTAGGAATAAACACAGTACAGGGAGGTAGTATTCTTTGGGTAGTGTTATTCACAGCAGCAAAAATTTACACAGAGGCATAAGAACCACACAGAGGGTGAACTGTCTGATCCAGTATTTTATTCACTAGTATTGCCACTGTTACTTCAATATTATGAAATGGTCATCAAAAGGAAATAAATGAAAATAATAAATTCATAAAACCTACATTAAAAGCAAAAAAGATCAGAAAGCTGTGTGGAAAAAAATTCCACAAAGACATTCATTTACATAAATTAATGAGAATATTTAGATATGTGTTTCTCAATTAAATACTTCTTATATTTTGCTTCTAATGCCTTTCATTTGCAGTAACTCCTCATTCATCAAACTAATGTTTCATTAGTATGATGAATGTGGAGTTAGTGCAAATGATCATAATTTAGAAATTAAACGTACTCCAGAATCTCCATCCGTTCCTCATGTGATGATTAGGATATCTCCATACAGTAGAGATTATTCTCAGTACTGCTTGTAGGCCTGCAGTGTTATGTACACATGCCATATTTTACGTAAGTTAAATGAAGACCTTGTACCCCAGGTGTATGAATTTCACACCAATACAGACTTGGCAGCACTCAGATTTTACAGCTGAGTAGAGGTGGTGTTCACCACTGTAGCAGAAAGAAGGCTGCAGTGGAACACAAATTACAGCAATGGTATCCCAGGTCACTGTAAATGAGATGTATTGGATGGATTATGACTCTGTCCCCTTCTGAGCTTGTCCAGACCTACAGGATCAGTGAAAAGGACACTTGCAGGGCACTTCTTTGTGTGCAGACACTGCAGGAACAGGAAGGGAATCCAAAGGGATAAAACTGACCATGAAAAGCCTCCCTAAAAGTAGTCAATATGTGGCCTCTTTTCTAATGCAGGACATCGGTTTACATGATTAAAGTAATATTGTCCTTGATAGTTCTGTAATCATCTGACAGGTAGCCACAAAATTGTTAGATGTTTCTTGGTTCTGCTGTAGAGTATTTTCTGAGTTACTTAAGAACTGCTGCTGAGGATTTTGGAGTCACCTTGCTGCATAATGTGGGCTGTGATGGTGACATGAGTTCCTTTTCTTTCACAACCAGTAATCTCTCGTCTGTTTCAAACTTACACTTCTGACTCGTGTCTCATCTTGGGATCACTGACCCTCAGAGTGTAGCCTTGAGTCCATTCTCCAGAGTCCAGTTCCCACCAATGGGAATTTACTCAACAAGATCTACAGTGAACTCCCTCAATTTACTGTATAGCATAGTTTGGAAAAAAATCAGAACATAAACAGTGTCATTATTGCACAATGACTCCTTAAGTATGTTTGGTCAGGATTTGAACTGGTGGCCAGATGTAGCCAGGGAATATATTTCCTTCTCCTGCTGTAGTGCTACACATAGTGGCTCTTCATGGTGTTCTTGAGCTCCTTTTTGTTTTATGTTGCTGCTGGAAGCTTGGTAATATGGCATAAGAGCAATTGATGTATTTTAACTCTGTCTGTTATTCATTATCACATGAATTGCATCAGAATTGCAAATCAGAAGTCAGACTTGCATAAGTCAGAATAAAAAAAGGCACTTCCAGTATTCATTCTGTGTGTTGCAGATTGAAAGAAATTAGTGTCTTTACCTCAGACAGAGAGCAGGTGCTTCTGATCATTATGGTGACAAAGGTTTTACCAGTGAAGAATAGGGATGGGCAAACATGACTAGTCAATATCACAGGGTTAGAGATCTTTAATTGAACTGCCCATAGGCAGTCATTGTCTGGGGAGAAAAGCTGTTTCTTTCTAGTTCAAGAGGAAAACACAGTTCATTTCTTGAACTTTCATGACTTGATACTCCCCATAGTTTCAAGCAAGTGGGTTTTGGTGCATTGAACTACCAGGAAAGGTTTTGAAACTATTTATCCTCCTGACTATTGACTGAATCCATTATTAAAAACAACAACAACAAAAAAATCATCTTGAGAGAACTCTCTCTACCAAGTTAAATTCTGTCTGGAATAATCACTGGGTCTTAGTCTGTCTCTTAAATCACACTTTCAAACTTTGAAAGTTTGAGGACATTCCACTTGTGAGGCTCAGTAGTTTCTCAAAAGATCAGAAAAAGACCTTTTTTCAAAAGACCTTCCTGACAAAACATTCTGCTGTCCTCCTGTGCCACACAATTACATGGAAACCATGGGCTTGTCTGTTCACTGCAGGTTGCAATACCTTCACTGGGTTTTCTTCTGGGAACCAGCAGCAGAACTTCACATGAGCTCAAGGGCTTTGTGTAGTAACTCTTTCTGCTCCCCAGCCCTCTCTGTGAGCTTGACCATTCACATCCCTCCCAGGCTCTGAATTTTCAAAGATGCTTTGGTGTCTCCATGGGGAAAGGGCTGAGTTCTGCTAAGTCTGCCGTATCATTCAGCAACAGTCAGTGTTAGAAGGAGCAAAGTAAGTGTGCAATGAAGGAAGGAAAGAAGACTTTATTTCTTGCACCAACATGACTTAAACATTGCCTTTTCAGAAAGTTGGAAAGTTTCTGGCTTATCTCCAGCTTGACTCACCATTTTCCACCCCACAGCAATTCAGTCTGGAATCCTGCATAGAGCACTGACCTCAGAAGCATTTGGGAAGTACACCAGGGATACAAAGATGCCTGGAATATCTGCTTGAACAGAAAAACAGAGCCTCCATCATGAAGTCCCTCCTTCCAGAGTCCAGAGCTCCACCATTAGACACTTGTCATGAGGTGACCTGCCTGAACAGTACCTTTAATCACCCTGATGCCTACAACTCTTCTTCTGTGAAGGCTTTCACAATTTCATCACATCAGGCTATGAGTCCTCAGAATCAGTCCTTGTCCTTCCAAAATATATTATTGAAGTTTAGCTCAGCAGGTAGTTTTAGGTAGTTCTTGGATGGCAGACTCAGAGAGGTAGAATTCTGCTGCAGCAATCTTCAAGTGAGTTGAGCAGAAGCACAAACTTTACTTGGTTCCTTGATAGCCCATGAAAACAAAACATGATGGCAATACTACTGACTTCTCCAACATTTTAACTTAGTTAGTTGTGTCCAAATGGACAACTGAGACATCCAGTGCAGGTGAAAGGGCTGTCAGAAGGATAACTACACTATGGGGCAGTCACAGAAGCCCTCAACTGGACATGGAATGAAAATACTGTGGGATATTTTTCAACAGGATCTTTGAACATAATAATTTCTGTGTACTCCTGCAAGTACTGTAAAATGATGTTCTTCTTCGATGGTGAATTACACAAAATGGCATTTATTAAATGGATGTATTTTCAAAATCCCAGGTGTTGGTAGAAGGATGCTGTGGTCTAAGTGGACAGGTCCTTGGATAGGATGTTGTGGTCTAAGTGGATAGGAACTTGGATAGAAATCTATTAGGAATTAATCCAAAAGTACTTCTCATGTGCATTTTACTACTCTCCTTGCAGATTATTTTTCTGTCTAGGCTTTTCTACTTGAAATCAGTCCATGGGCTTTCCTATTAGAAGCTTCCTTGGAAGCCCTCTTGGAAGAGGGGACTCTGATGAAGCCCTTATTTTTTTGCTCCTTCCAGAGATGTCTTGTGTTAATTATCTAAGGAAAGAGTGTGTTTCATTTGCAGCATAGGGATTGTGAAACATTTCTGGGAATATGATACTATGTTTGAAAAGTAGTAAATGTTGCAAAATAAGAATGAGAAGGTTTACCCCAGACTTTGTTACAGTTTGGGAGGAAATGAATAGATTGCTGTTCAGGAGGGCTGGAGGTGGCCTGGATCAGTGAATCTGCGGAAGTACAGGCAGACAAACTTTAATACACAGACAATTGTCTCACTTATGGACAGGCTTTCTGATGTGCTTCTAATTCCGCTGTATATTGTGTATCTGTATATGTTTAACAGATCCCGGACTCTGGCAAGCATTAAAAAAAAAAAAAAAAAAAAAGAAAAAACTAAAAAAGAAAAGGCTTAATTGGTGGCCAGTCTTAGAGATCAATAGAATCCATGTTTTTATAATGAACTGTGCCTTGGCTACCTCACAGAGAGTTTGATGGGTTCCTCAAGAGGTGAAACGTGGCCCATAACAACTTGTAGCTTTGGCTGTAACATGGATTTTTTTTGTTTCTAAGACTCGCAGGGAGGTCTGTAAACCCACATATGCATCCCATTGTGGCAAATGAGTGTACATGGTATTGTTTATTGGATTGTTTTTCAAGACATATCTCTATAGGGAGCCTGAACAATAAAATAAACCTTCCTCATGTGGGGTATTACTCATTTTTACTGTTATTGTTTTAAAGAGTAATAATTCACATGGCAGTAGTGCTGTGAATTATTATTAGTGCTGTGTGTCTGAGTCACAGGCCTTGTGGTAGGTTCTGAATAAATATCACCAAAAACTGCCATGAGACTGTGAGTGTAGGATAAAAGGCAGCAGGATGCGTGCAGTCTGGAAAGGGATGTTTTTCTTTGGAAGATGTTATGTTAGACATACATTTTGATGTTCTAACTTTTCCTCTCAGCAAAAGGAATTAAGTTTTCTGTTTGATTCTGAGTTTGTTGAGCCTTTCAGTTCAGAAACCCAGCTTGCAAATGCTGGCAATTCTGTGAGTGGCCCTAAAATGCGCAGATGGTGTGTGTCACCTAGGAAGCAGTGTTTGCTACTGGATATTAGTGTCATTAATGTTAGTGTTAGAATCTTTTGTTTGTTGGCTGTTATTCCTACAGGTAATTTGGAGTTGTGGGTTTCACTCTATTGTCCAAAAATCCATGTGGATTCCTTATATAGAAGAATCTGTATCAGTGGATCAGTAATACTGGCTGATACTCTCTGTCTGTGTCTTTTTCGTATACAAGCACATTTGCAAACAGGAGTATGGTATTTCTAAAAGATCTGTGGTAGTAGAAGAAAATAATTTCTCTATATTTTGAAAAAGGCTAGTATATATATGTATTTTTTCAACAAATGTTCCATCTGAAGGACTGCAAATTTGGTTCAGCTGACTTCTTTGTGTTTATGCATTACCAGTAGAATGAGACAAAGGTCAGAAGGTTTGTTGCAAGTTGAGGATTGATCATACTGAGTTCTTTTCTCAGTTCTAGTGTAGCTGTAGAGCACAGTTTCTCAAAACTTCTGTAATTGTAGGGATCCTACTGAGATGCCTGTTGTATTTCTAGTGTTTTGTGTCTTCTTAATTTTAATCTCTGTGTGTATGCATAACTGTATCTTTTGCATATTCCTTATTTGCTTGCTTTCTCCGCTACACATTGCTGTGGCTGAGAGCTGAACATGGTTTCAAATGCTGGAGCTAGAGCTAATCTTTCACTTCTGCAGCTGTGTTACAGTCTTCCTGAATTAGCAGGATTATTGTTAAAGGACGTCAGACAGTCAAATCCCAACAGCTTCCCTGGAGCCACAGAAGATAAAGGCTGAGACTTGAACTATGGAAAAAAGCATGAGAAAAGACTGAAAACTAAGGAGACTGAAAATAAAAGCATCTTATCTTTATATATAATTTTTCTAATGCTTCTCAGTGGAAGGTAATCTAAGACTGTGCTAAATTAATGGGATCACATTATGTGAGGAAGCCTAACATGGGGTTTTGGACAGTTAGGGCAGTAAGTGCACAGGGAAGTCTAGAGCCAAAGGAGGAGGGATCTGAGCAGTGTCTGGGCAGGCATAGCAGGAGAGTGGCTGTTGTCCTCTCATCAGCACTGGGCAGAGCTGTTGAAACTGTAAAAAGATTCATGTGAGTCTTGATGTTTTGAAGAAAAATAGGCAGAATCCAGAGATCTCCAGCCCAACAAGTGGTTTTGGCTGTGGAAGGACAAAAGAAAGCATGTCCTGATCTAGGATTAGGTCATGTAGCTATTGGAAAACAGCCAGCAGCACTGGGGAAAGAAACCTCCCAAAAGGGATTTTTAACTGCCAGTTGCACTAAACCAACCCTGTAATTCTTGTTTGCTCTGGCAGAATCTGTCTTGAAAGTCTTCTCATATCAAATTTGAGTTTGGGACCTGTAAGTGCTGCTATGTTTTGAGTACTGAGCATTGAGTATGGTCTAGCATACTTTAAAATGACAGTAGAAGGGACAGGAACAGTCAGACAGCCTTCAGGGGATTATTCATTGCCTTTGGAATCCACATGTAGTTTATTGTGTGATGTAGGCTGTCAGGTCCATCCCTGCTGCAAATAAATCAATAAGGTGGAGAGCCAGAGATGTATTTGTTTATTTTCTGGTTTTCATTGTCATAGATGAGAAATAAAAAAGGCTGCCAGAGAAACTTGAGAAAATCTTGCCTGAATTGTTTTGGAGAGGAACACACACACACACAGATACACATGGGGGGGGGGGGGTGGAAGGCAAAATAAAAGCAAAAAAAAGAGCACCTTTCCCTTCCATTGTGCAAAACCATTGTTTTTCAATTATAGCATTTCCATTACTGATGATTCACTGGTATTGTCAGGATCTGGAATCATCCTGTAGAAAAACATCATTTGAGAATGTGTCTCTCAAAAGGTCACAGTCTTATGTCTCAGTTGAAAAGATATCTGCAGTAAAATTCTGGTATTTACCTGTGAAACTCCAGCCGATAGTGAGAGCAGAATGAATTGCTTATTGTACGTACTGCTTGTCTAAGTTTGAGAGAGGAAGGTTGTGAAATATTGATCATTCAGTCCAGAATTCCTTCATAAATTTGTTTGTAAACAGTTCTCTGGTTACACAAACCTGTTAGAGGTTTATGAGTCAATTACACCTCTCTTTTAAAGAACTCTTAAGTCCAGTGGAGTTCTGTCAGGACTGTTTATGTACAAATATTTAGTATCCTCTATTTCTTGCAATTGTTACCAAGTTTTTTAATTTTTAGTATTCCTATATTAGTAAGAGTCATGTTGAATAGTAGCTGAAGATGCATAGTGTATTTTGTGTTTATGTAAACCTCTTTAGTAAAACATTTGATTTTGCAGAACCATGAGCATGTCTTGAGGAACATGTATCATTTGCAGACAACATCTCCCTTATCTGTACAAAAATTATTTTCTTATTCTTTTGCATGTTTCCCTGAGTATCACTGTATCAGTGTTATGTAAAAAGTATTGAAAGTCCTAAGGGAAAAAACAGCTGAATTCTTAGAAAAGCTGAACATCTGTGCCCTTTTTTTAAGTTTAAAGGGTTCATGGTTTCTGAATTCCTGGGAGATACATTATGAGGATTTCAAAACATGTCAGTTTTAGACAGAAAATTTTAACACCCTGTGAACAAAAGAAGACAGTGGAACTTTAACAGAAAGAAAATGAGTCCTTTTATTATTATAGCAAAATACTTTTCCTCACCTGCTTGGTTCCAAAGAATGTTTTGCTGCAATTTTTTCTCCAGATAAATAGCTCAATTCTTATATATTTTGGCCTTTTTTTTTTTTTAGTGCTATGGCATACTGCATTCAAACCTAAAAGGCTGACTGCTGCTTTTAAGACAAAATGAAATGCTTTTAATGCAAGAAGTGTTGTATTTCCAAAACAGCAAAACTAATCTCTTTGCAGATAAAGAATGATTTTGATGTAAGGTCTAATTCTTGTCAGTTTGAAATAAAACCCATAATTTCTTCAACCATCAAAACCTATTTTTTTACAGAAATAGTTTACAAAGAAAAAACCCACACATGTCAAAACAGTGTGAAATGAAAATCTTAAATTAATAATTTTTAGACTGAAACTGTATCCTTTGAAGTCATGGGTGAGTTGTAGAACTAAGACATTTTCTTTTTGCAGGCAGACAAAAGTGTATTTCCCAGGAATGGTTTGTACAATGGACACTTCTTTTAGAAGTGGTTGCTGCTTGCCTGAGGATCTAAGACCTATGGCAGTACAAGGTCAGCCCCAGAAGCCCAGCCTGCCCCAAAGTTAGTCTATACAAGAAGGATTAGTCTGACGTGAGAGAGGTGTGCACATATTCTGCACTGACATCCCTGAGGGGTATCTGAGGCTGATGTTACAGCTTCAAGGAAGCAGAAAACATGGAGCATGAAAGGTACAATAGGGACAAGCCCTTGGGACTGCAGAAAGAATGAAGAAACACTCAACCAAGAAAGCCTCTTTTCCTATTGAAAAAGCTCCTGCAAAGACAGGATCTGAGCAGCAGATGGAGATTTCCCTCTTGGTGGAGGATTTTAATTTTCCAGACCCTTGACTTTGTTGAGTATGTGACTGACTTTCAGAAGGAAATCATGATCAATAGCAGATTCCTGGCAAGAGGAGTAAGAGAAGGCTGGAAAGTAGGAATATCTCCTTGACATACAGTCTGTTTCTGAGCTGCAGGTGGTATTTTTGTATTCAAAAATGAGGGACTAATCTTCCCTACATAAATTTATCCAGCCATTTCTGTACCTCTATAAAACATTTCTGATTTCCAGTTTTTTGTGGCATCTAGGAGGACTACAGCAAAGCATTTGACACTGTGCCACGTGACATCCTTGTTTCTAAACTGGAGAGACATGTTTGGGCCAGAGCCCAGCTGTTTCCAGGGCTGCATCCAGAGCCCCGTGGGCAGTAGGGGAGGGAGGGGATTCTGCCCCTCTGCTCTGCTCTGCTGAGGCCCACCTGGAGCACTGCATCCAGCCCTGGGCTTTCAGCGTAAGAGGGATGTGAACCTTCTCTGACTTGGATGAAAAATGTTTTGTTTTCTTCCGGCTTGTTTTGAAGCTCCCTACTTTTTTTGCTAGGGCAAAGAGGTAGGAACTCTCCAGACCATCTGTGCCACTTGCTGCTTCCCTGTGTTGTCTGTTTTCCAGCATTTTAAGGTGCTTATTACACACAGTCTTTCTCTGGAAAGTGTTGAACTTGTTGATTTGCTACCAGCTTTAGAAGCACTTTAAAGTATCCATCACCTCAAACACCTTTGACATTTCATCACATCACTCTCCCAGCAGAAGAGTCCTGGAAATTACCTTAGCTTTTATGCTAGTCTTTGTCTAAGTAGTTTACTGAGTTACTGGTTTTGTATCAAATGTGGTTTGTTTTTTACTGAGTATGTCCTGCCAATGAGTACTTGTTTGTCTTGCAGGCTTTTGCTTTTACTGGAGTGGGCTTTTTGCACAATTTGTATATCACAGTATAGGTCATCTCTCTGCAACTCTGAGATAGAAGTTAATTTCCTGCCTGTGAGCTTTAGTGTCTCGTGTGCACAAGCAAATTTGATGATATATCAGTATGCACACTGTGCCTTGCATATAGAGTGGGAATGGATTTCAGTCAGAATTCAGACTTCAAGGAGGGCTTTACATCACATTCAGAGCTAACACTTTTAATAGTTTTGTGCTTTTAAATGGACCTGAATCCAGTGCTGAATCAGAACAGCCTCCATCTTTGTTATGTATGAGAGGGAACTGGGGTCCATAGATTTGTAAAAACATTCATGGTGGTGTGTGCCAGATGCAGTCATAAAAGCACATCATTCTTCCTTCTCAGGCTGCCAGAAATAACCAGGAAAGTCAAGTGATTGGCATGTGCTTTGCCCCAGGCCAGAAGGAGTTCAGCACATCTGTGGTGATTGCCAGTTACCATCATTCCCAGAGTGGCACGTGCTGAGCATGAGCTGTGTACTAGAGACTGCACTTTGTCCTGCAAGTACTGGATCTCAGTTTGAATCTTGTTTTTATCGTTTCATTTGATTTCTTCTCCCCTGTCCTTCCGCATCCCAGTTCCTGCTTTCAGTCCCTTTCTAAGCAGAGACTAGTTTGTGGTGCAGAGTAACCTTTTTGGTGTAACATGTCACTCACCGCAGCTGCCCTCAGCTGGGACTGAATTTTCCTGTTTTGTAAGGTATTTGGTTTTGATAAGCTCCCTCCCCCTTCGTTCCTCCCTAGGGATAGCACAACAAGCTGCAGCTTGAGCATGGCTCGCAGGCTGTCACAAGGCTGTGCAGAGCCAATGGAGCAGCTGCTTGCACACACCGCCCTGGATAGAAGGGCAGTGTGTTTCAAGCTGCAGTTGTTGAGCAGAATCCATGACTCCTCATGGATTCATTAGAAGATTCTTCTATGTCAGTGTGCTGCTTCTTTGGTACTGGGAAGTCACCCTCTGGAAAGGTACTGGAAACATGAATGGTAAGAAGATCAGGGCATCAGTACAGGCTGCCTTTAAGGTCGCCATGAAATGACACTGATGTTTAGTGATGGAATGACCCTTCCATGGCATGGTGAAATTCATTCTTAAGGTCCTCTCCATGCTGTGAAGCTCCATGAGTTTGGGAAAAAAAGAGGCAGAATCCTTTTCTCACAACACACCTATGATGACAATTGTAGACCTAAAATATCCTATCTGCTTCTGACACCACTTCTTGGTTTTGGGCTGAACAGAATGAAGAGAGGAGAAGAGCATCAATAGGTGGGTCAGTCTGATGTTGCCTCACAGACTTAATTTTCATCTAGCAAAGTAATTTCTATTGAGAGGAAGAAGTTTGCCTGTGACCTTCCCTTGCTCTGCTGTTCAGAGGAGTAAGGTTGCTGACAGACTTTCATCCACTGGAAAATGGGATAATTGTGCTTTCTTCCATCCATCTGCACATGTTGTGGCAGCTGTCATCATTTGTATCTCTGCTTTCTGGCTGTTGACTGGGGGTCCTGTAGGTCACAGTAATACAAACAATACTTGTCAATAGAAACAAAGCCACTTGTCATTTGATCAAATGTTTGCATTTAGTTATTCTCTAATAAAGTTTGAACTCTGCAATATTAATATTGTCATGCTCACTGGCTTGAAATTAGTTTTAGAATATAAGTAAGCAGGAAGCCAAAACAACCGTGATGCTTTCTGTCTCTGTGATTAGAGATCATGTCTGCTTTGTGAATCCTCTTGTCTTTTCATTCTTAATAGAAGCCACTGTTTAGGCATGGAACTGCTTAACAATCTGGTGTTAAATCTTCACTCTTCAACATTAGATAGGCTTTAAATCATCAAACGTAACCTGTTTTGCAAACTGTGAAAATGTACTGGATTCCAAATCAAAGCTTCAAAACTTCTCATTCAGAGTGTCAGAGGAGATTTCAAATGCTGAGAAGTACAAACTATTTTTACATAGTTAATTTGCATTTTCGTGAACAGCAGTTTTTAATATTAACAAGATAAAAATCCCCACTTAGTACAATGTAAGCCCCCTGGATACAGTGCTTTCTGAACAAATTTGATTAGAAAAATTAGAATGAAATATTCCAGGAGTATTTTCCATGAAGAAAACAGCTGTTGCTCTTTCTTACTCTCCCAAACTGTCTTTGGAGGGATGGCACAAACTCTTTGTTTTGTCTCAGAACAGTAACACTTGCCTCAGTTGTTTTTTGATCCCAAATGAAGTAAAAACTTGATAATCTCACCCTCTTGGGACTAAAGTCAAAGTAAACCTCTTGCTCTTGAAAAAGCAGCAGGGGTTTTTATTACTTTCTTCCCCACTAGTTACCATTAAAGCTTCCAATATAAAACAGAGGAGGAGGGGAAAGGGCAAAGCTTAAAATAGGGAATAGTAAAAAACTCATAAAAGGGATGTTATTGTTCACCAAAGAGCGTCCTTCAAGCTGGATAGCAAAGCTGATTGATTTTCAAATTTATATTTAGCTTGCTATTATATTCACCCTGAGATAGAGCTTGAGACTTTATTACTTTTTCATAGTCCTTGCTTGATGCAGTGCAGTGTGACCTAGCTGACTTTTGCAGGAGGAAACTCATCTGGGCATATTTAATTCTCAAGGTAACATCTTCAACTGACGTAGCTTGCTGTGTGGCTCAGAGCTCTAGTGAGGCACCAGGCGCCCAGGCTGGGCTGGTGGGATGTCACCTCAGAGCCTTTGGACACACCAGGCAGCCCGAAGAACGGTGACCTTGTTGTCCTCCAAGGCCCAGGGGACTCAGCAGCAGTTGAGCAACAAGGAAATACTGACAGAAGAAGCCTCAGATCTTCAGAGTGCTCTGGACTTCAGGCCGTCCTTGGTGGTCTGTCTCAGCTGCAGTGTGAAAATCACACTGGTAAATAGAAGAAGGGTTGAAACTGTGATTGAGTTAATGAATTTTTAATCAACTGTGCCATGCCATCTACCTGCTGCATGCTCAGTGTGTGGCAAACACACCTTGTTTCAGCTTGCTAGAACCAGCCCTGAGCGCTGTGTAAAATTTATTAAATAGTATCTTTGCTCTATTTCAAGACCATAAAAATGTCCAGTTGCTAGTACTCTAGTGGGCAAAAAAGTTTCACCCTGTTGGAATTTAATGGTCTGAGCTTTAAGCGCAGCAAAGAAGGACAAAGAAGTGCAGCTTGTGTAGATCCAATGGGATGTATTTCTAAAAGTATAAAGTGAGAATGTGGAAAGGAGCTGAACAACATGAAGTGACTGCTGCTGGGCGCAGTTAGAGATGTAGCAGCTTCATGTTCTTCATGAACTGCTGAATTTCAGAGCTGCAGAGATGCTACCTAACAAGGCTCAAAGAAATTTAATGGCCAGGCAATTATCATCATTTGTGGATCTTCTGTAATGAGAAAAGAAGATGGGATATTTCTGATGCTGTAGGAATAAGATACCTGGACTGTTTGTTCTTAAGGAAAATCACAAAATAGAAGTAATAAATGTTAAGGGTAGACAGTAAAGATGGTGGTGGAGGATGCCCTGACCTGAATGAAGCATGAACAAAGATGTCTTTTAAAATTACATGCTCCAAGTTGTACATTTTCAAGTGAGCATGCTGCAGTGTCTACAGAAGATAATGTCACAGAGAATTTCCTTCAGTAAAAATGAATGTACCTAGGCTGTCAGATTCTGTGTGAGATGCAAAGCTTAGAGTGAGTTTCAAGGTCCATAGAAGTGAAGCCCGATTCAGAATTATTTAATGAACTGTATCTGTGTCACAGCAGAGGGGCAAATGAATGCATATTTTGGGTTGTTTGCTTCTCTTCCATGTAGTTATAGCAGTGGGAGGTTTTAATGTCTTAACTTCTTAAGACTTATTCTAGATAACCTTCATCCAGAAAGAGTGAATAGGAAAAATGAGGTGTGGTCACCATCAAGCTGGTGCTATAAGCCAGAGGATTGATTCTTTGTCAAGTCTCTCTGAGTGATTGTGCATCTTAAGAAGTTTTATGGTAGCTGATAGAGATAGCCCTAGAGACTTGTCTTTTCTCCTTGGCTGAGGGTATCCTCCCAGCCAGAAACACCCCTCTCTCTGAAGTATCCAGAACTGATAGATCCCTTAGGAACCTGGGAACTGGAGCATGTCAGGCAATCCTTCCTCTCCAGATACCTTGTTTTCTTCCACAAAAACCCATCTTACTGTGAATCTGGCTATTTTTTCCCCCTTATCCTCTATGTCTGAACTTTCTGAGCTCACATTGTCCAGGGCATAACTCTGCGCCTCTGGCCAGTTTTCTGTCAGTTCCTAAAATATTATAGCAGGTGTGACAAAAGTATGTAAAACTGCATGGAATTATAGTATTCTGTTCTTTCACTTACTTTGTCATAAAAAAAACAAGCTATTTTTATTTCAAACCAAAGCTATGTTGAACCACAAGGCTATGTTTCAATATCGCAACACTTTCTTCACTAAATTGTGCTAAAAGCATAGATTTTTTTCCATAGAAGTGTGTAAGAGTTAGAGTGGGTAGTGTTCATAAAAATCTTTCATCAAATTACTCAGGACCTAAAAACCCCAACTTCTTTCTGTTCTGAGCAACATCATGGCAGGTGTTATTTTTTCTAGCTCTGTCTGAGGATGTAGAGAAAAATCTCATCTGGATGCTGGGTTTTTCTTTTGGCTGAAATAGAAGAGATGAGAAATTCAGAATGAAAGATCCCTGGGGAAAAAAAAGGGACATACAGAAAGGAACTAAGTGATTAGCTAAAATAAATTTAGCGTGTGTAATGTTAACAGATCATTTACTTTACCAGTTCTGTTTAGATTATTTGCAGCTGTAATTCTCTGATAATGCATGTTTCATATGCCACAATTTTTTCTTTAATTCTTGTATTCAAACCTAGTTTCTCTTACCATGTATTACAGTTCTAATAAGCACCTGGAGCAAAGTACCTAAAGGTAAAACCCGAATCTTGTCCTCTTCTTTCATGTTGCTTCTAAAGGTTGCTGTATTTTCAGATTCTGTCACTGTCCTGTTGTCAAAATTCTTGTTTGACTTGTTATCAGAAATATTGTTTAATTTCATGGAGTCACTCACTGTTCTCGCTACAGATGTAATTTTTTTGGGCATTATTGTCAACATACTACTATTGTAATTTTGGACTACAGATTGTTGTTTTTTTCCCTTCCCTTTTTCTCCTAACAAACACCTACTAATTCTAGGGCCTCCTGTCTGGTGTAGTATTGCAATTTCAAAACCATAGCCAAGAGTAAAGCTGCTCTTTCCCTTCCCACAGGACTCAGCTTCAGCTTCCCACGTGGAACTGATTGAAAAAAATATGCCAGGAAATGTATTTTGACAAACTTCCAAGCTTTTGACTGAAAGAAATATGTGGAAACTATGTGCTTTCCACTGGAAAATGCAGATTCTACTGAAAATCAAAACATTTTGAAACAGAGTTGAAAACTTTTAAGTCAGAGGTGTTCCAGGATCATCAGTGTCCTTTCGGCAAGTGACATGCGATGTAGGAGATGTGATATGTTCAGGGAGCTGTTTGTGTCAAAATAATGAGGCACATGAATTAAAAATCCCATGAAGTGATGTAGCAGCACTCCCAAATACAGTATGGCAAACATTTGCAGCCACAGCCTGTCAGAATCTGAGGGCAAGGAGTGAGATTTGAAAGAGGGGAGAACAACAGTCTATAAAAAATGCTGTGGTAGATTTGTAGATTTTTCACCTGTAGGCTTTGAGGGAAACACATACCCCCCAAACAAACACACACACACACACCCCACCCCTATTTTCTGACCATGTCTGTTGCTGTATTACTTGGTAACTTTACGTAAGAAAGTTCAAATGAGGAAAGCTTCTCTGCAGTATTTTTTTTTCCCATGGTGATAACTAAACCCTTTCATTAATGTAAATATGAATGGTTTTTTTCTGATGAGGCTTTCATAACTGCCCTCCTTTGCGTATTCTGAGGCTGTGTGAATGCACTCAAAAGCAGGTGAAGCTCAGAAAAAGCTTATATTGTATTTACATGGCTTGAAATCTGATGGACTTTAAATGAAAAATTCTTGCTGTTACATTTGTGAGTCAGAAAAGAACAGCTATGAAGAGCAAAACTAAAGACGTATTTAATCAGCAAAAGGAATTTTGCCAGTCCTCAGTGCTTTGAAGTAAGTTTAATGTGAAGATTGGTCTTTTTTTTCTTTGGTCTCAGTTAGTCTCAGCATTTAATTTATTGGTGGATAGCCTGTGCAGGGTGAAAGTGCAAATGCAGAGCAAGAGTTCAGTAAGTGCTGGAAGTCTCTGGAAGCTTTTGGAACGCCTCTGTGTGCTGGAAATGGGCTTTTAGAATCACATTCATATAATGGAATTTTGCTTTTTTCTCTGCTCCATACAGCTTAGATAGACAGCTGAATTTTGACATGCAAGCATTGATGAAGGAGATTGAGTTTACCACTGACAGGCTTCTTCCACCTTTTATAGGATTGTATGGCCTTTCTTGTTGCAGATAGACATTGACACAATAATCCGGCAACTATTGCCACTTGCTTTCAAAAATCTGGGTCTGCAAATGAAGATGGCTAGTTCTTCTTCATCCCAGCTGGCTTAAAACCCCACAAGATAATAAAATAATCCAGTCACAAATTATAAATATCCAGGAAAGATTGAACCCTGTGGAATGAAAAGGAATGGGCAAGGATTTGTGAAGGTGTATTGATTCCCTGCGCAGCATGAGGAAAGCCATATCACAGATTTCCTGGTATGACCACTGTAGATGCATTCTTGCTGTATGGATTCAATCTTGCCTGAAAGTTTTATCCAATGTGAACGTGGATGCTTCTCTGTATCACTCTGGTCCTGTGTCTTGATTTATGATTTAAAAAGAAACATAAGCATTTTTTGTATGTTGTTTAATAATCAGAAGTCTCGATCTCTTTCTTCTTAAAAATGAAACAAAACCCATACAGGCAGTAGCTGAAATCCCGGATGAACAAACACATGTAACTATGAGTCCTGAACCTTTGATGCTTTAGGGGTATAAACACAGCTTCAAACCAACACCAACCTCTGGCTTTAAAACTTTGACTTCCATTGGAAAGAAGGAGTTTCTGATCTTCAGAGCTATTGGGTAAACTGTGAAATGACAGTCACAGTTATTTATTTGCACAAGTTGCTGTGGGATGTATTGGCCCTGTGGCAGTATGTGTGGAGGCAGAAGGTATCTCACTGAGCCGCCCCTTGTCTCCTTGTATGTAGAGCCCATGGTTATTTTATAGTTTTACAAGAGTGCTTTTCTTCCATTCATATGATTTCTTTCATATCCTTAATCTCATACTGGCTTTCCCAACCATCCAGAGAAACTCTAAGGCTTTAGAATATTTAAAAAGATTTGAAAATTTGTCTGCTGTTCCATGTTTGAATACAGCAGCTGCAGGAACAGGCTGTTACTGCATTTTTTCCCTCCTCCAGAATAGGCTAAGAGGGGTGCACTGACCACATCAAGAAAGTGAAGAGGAAACACAGCCAAGACTGGAATACCCCAGCCTCCTGTCCCATCCCCAGTGTGGTCTGGGTTGTCAGTAGATCCTTTGCTTCTAGATTTAATACTGCTCCGTATATCTTGACATGAAAGGGCAGTACAGTGGTTTTGCAATGTTTGCAGTCCCTGCCAAAATGTTGAGACACAATGGACCAAGGCCATGCCTGGCTGGAAGTGAGTCCTGGATCATGGCAGAGTGAGGTGTAAAAGGATCCTGTGCAATCCAGATGGGTATCAAGGGCCCTGTAGCTTAGGCAAAGCAGGGAGGCTGATACAGAAGTTTCAGCATGTGAAATGTTGCGACCTTTTTAGCTGATCTACTAGATGTTCTTAATGGCTTGCTAATTAATGAAAAACTTCTTATTGCTTCCATTGTAGTGTTGGCCTGGAGGCCAGTGAGGGTTTATGGTCGGATGCAAAGTTGGACCACACAGCCCAGCCCATCTGATGGGTTGGGTAATTGATTGTGGGACTGCAGCTGGGAACAGCATTTCAAGCTGCACTTATGAAACAGCTTCTATTCCAGTCTTGATCTCGGGGGAATGGATGCAAAACACCAGAAGAACAAGATGCAGCTCTCCTTGTGCATCATGTTTGTCAAATCAGCTTTTGACCTTTTACTGGCTTTGTAAAAATATGAGAGTCTTTGACTCAGTTTCAGGTTATTAGGAAGGAGATATTTTTTCTGTTTCACTTTGGACAGTAATGACTGTGAGGTATAAAACAGCCTAGATGTATGCAGCAGGATAAATACTGAAAACCTGTTGTGTTCATATTTCTCCAGTATAAATGACTGGCTTGTGAGGAAAGCTTGGGGTTGGTGGAATGAACAGTATATTTATTTTTGTCTTCTAGTATTGAACAGAAGAGATTAACTCTTTTGTGCTTATTTTCAGACTGGATATTTCCATCTGCCCCATGGGGATTACTTCATTGAGCCCATTAAAAAGCATCCACAGAAGGAGGGAACACCCCATCCCCATATTATCTATGGTGCAAATAACCTTCCAAATGCTTTAAGGAGAAGACGGGCCATCCCGATGGAAAAGGAACAAGCATGTGGACTGAATGGTACTAATTTTGCTGGATTTCAGCCTATTTGCTTTCTGAATCTTTTTAAGCAGCTATTTTCCAGTGGTGTGTGCCTTTCCTTCTGCCAGGCTTTTAAAAATTCTGTTAGAAAAGATTATGCAAAATGAGAGCATCTCAATCAAAACACCACAGGAGCCACCCATCTGTGTTCCTTTCTGAATAGTTAAATCCTCCTTATGACTACTGGGATATGTTTTTCATGCCATTGATCCTTTCTACCCCTCAACTTTTCTCCAATCAGAACTGTTCAGTGAGTTTGAAACTTGAATTCTTGAGGAATTCTGGGATAAAAAGATTTGCAGTCAGCATTATTTTTAATAAAATGTTCTCACTCCATGCCAAGTTCTGTCTTCAACATAAAACAACTCCCGTCTAGTCCAAGGTTTAAATTTAGGATTTCTAGATTTTCTGTGATTGTTAGCAGATTATTTAAAGAGTTTTATTTAGCTATTAGTTTAGTTATTTTATTTAAAGTGAAGTACAGGGCATCAAGAGCAAGATTTTTTTAGTGGAAGTGAAAACAGCTTGAATATCGGTGCAGTAATACTCAGGATCATGTCTTTTGTGAAAACAAACTAGTACACTATGCTGAAAAGGAAGACTATATCTAGAGGGTTGTTGGCATCTCATAATAACAGAATTAGTTCCTTTATTTAGTTAAAGAATTTCCTTTATTTATTTCACACCAAGAATGTACAGATTTTGTGTTAGTTTCCTGATGTTTGAGGCCTTGGATCTGAGACTGCACCAAACTTAAGAAAGGCTTAGTATATTGGTAGGGATGAATCAGTAATTACTTACATGACCTAAGGCCTGAGTTATGTACCAATAGAGCTGCAGAATACACAGGAATGTGTTTCTGTCTTTCACAGGTCAGTGGTTCAAAAGGAGGAATGTAGGAATTTTTAATCCCCAATCATGACTGCTGGTGAAGTTTTACTCCTGTGTAATATGGATTGGTAAATTAAAGAAGCAAAGAACGGCTTGACCCCCCTGTATTTCTGGTCATAGAAAGTTCATAGAAGTTCACTTCTTGCTTGCTGGCCCAAGGTAGTGCAAAATGGTAACGGGGAAAAAGTGAGAAAACTGATGAGGGAGTTACTCAGTCTTCTGTGATACTGGGAAGGTAAAGGGGAAGCCATAAGAATTAATATGAATGGTGCTCCACTTTATTATTCATCAAGTGAAAATATGTCTCCTTAATAGAAAATAACCCTGGATTTGAAAAAAAACAGGAGTGTCTAAAGGTAATGTTTATATTGGTATCAATTTCAAATAGCTCCCTGAATTTTCATTCCTTCTGATGACTACTGGGCTAGACAGGAGAAATTAGTTTAGATTTGCCTGTGAAGAACAGGGAAGTTGTTCTTGCCTACTGTCTTCCAGGTTTCTTTTATGGATGAAATAACATATGGATGAAATAACATCTGCATGCAGTAATTTAAAGTGTGGAGAGGACGTAGGAGATCCTTGGGAACATGTTGTTTGCTTGCTTTGTGTGGTCCGCTTATTTTCTTTCTACCTCTCACTTCTTGCCTCTTGTATCTTTCTTCAAAGTCATGCAGAATGAGACAGAAAAAGACTGGCTGTACCTGGACACTGTAAAAAAGAGCATAACTTCTCTACATTACTTAGATTAGCTAAGTCTGCTCTAATAGACTTGTCAATTTAAACTCTCTGTCTGATGTTACTCTTTCCAAAGTGACAGAATTATATCTGGTGATAGTATGTTCATTATATTGCACACAAACAGAGATAGTGCCTTATGAACTAACAAAGTAGTCAGCTGTAATTTATGTTTCTTTTTTTCAAGTCAGCCCTTGGAGGTAATATCTGCTTTTAACCAAACCATAATCTTGGCTGTCATAAAAGTTAAAGAATCAGTGTGAAGAAATGTACCATTTTCATCCTCACATTTTTCCCCTTTGTTTGACAGCATATAACAATCATAGAATCCTCAAAAGGCCTTTAAGTTGTGTGTTATGTGTCTTGGGCTGCATCCAGAGCCCCGTGGGCAGCAGGGCAGGGAGGGGATTCTGCCCCTCTGCTCTGCTCTGCTGAGACCCACCTGGAGCACTGCATCCAGCCCTGGGCTCCCAGCACAGGAGGGACAGGGACCTGCTGGAGCCAGCACAGAGGACAGACACCAAGATGGTCAGAGGACTGGAGCATTTTTCACCCTGGAGAAAAAAAGGCTTTGGAGTGAACTAATTGTGGCCTTCCAGTACCAGAATGGAGCCTGCAAGGATGGAGAGAGACTTTTTACAAGGGCTTGGAGTGAAAGGAAAGGGGTAAATGGATTTAAACTGAAAGAGAGTAGATTTAGATAAGATATTAGCAAAAAATTCTCTATCTTGAGGGTGGTGAAGCTCTGGATCAAATTGCCAGGGAAGTTGTGAATGCACCATCCCTGGTAGTGTTCGAGGCCAGGCTGGATGGATCTCTGAGCAACCTGGTCTGGTGGAAGATGTCTCTGCCCACGGCAGGGAGTTGAAACTAGGTGATCTTTCAGGTCCCTTCCAAACCAAGCTGTTCTGTGTTTTATCTCATTTCTGAGTAGCCAGCTTTTCAACAGGGATAGATGAAAGAATTCAGTGTCATCTTCTATTGATACTGTGCCTTGTCAGAGCAGTTGCTGTTGTTAGAAGTGAAATACAGAAGAAAAAGGGAAAGTGTTACAATTCTTGCTTTCTGTGCCAAATGTACTTGCTACTTAGACTTTAGTGAATACCTTGTGCATAAATAAAATTTAAAGGTAGTAAGTTGACTTTGCCACCTTTTCAGATTTCATTTTTTGAGGTTGGTGCCAGCAATTTTGTACACCCATGTGACATCACAGATAGCTTAGAGTAATGCTTTTTGGGATCCCTTCAAGGCAAAGCATTTTCAATTTGCAGTTCACAGTTAATTATAAAAACTAATTCTATTTTATAGGTTAAATTCCATTTTGTGTTTTCAACCCTTAGCAATTGTTGAGCTGGGGCTTAGCTGATGAAGAGTTGCCTATTGTATGTCTTACAGTGGCTGGTGTTCAAATATTTCAACCTTGTGGGCTGAGATTCATCATGAAAGTGTCTGCATTTGTTTATTTGAGCTCTGAGTTTGTTAGGCTTTTTAAAATTAAACTAAGATGCTTGAGTTATTTCTGTGACTTACACTTGGTGTGTGTTCAGGTTAAAGTGTAGTGGTGATTTTTGCTTGAAGAAGTTGAATCACCTCGATGCTTACAAGTCAGTGCACAGAGTTGAGTGGTAATAATAGGAATCTTTTAGGCAGAAACAATTCTGCCTGTCAGGCAAGGAATATAAAGACTAGTTGTACAGAAAATATCAAAGTAAAGGAATTACTACAGGAGGGAATAGGTAGAGGATGCTAGTCCTCTGTGCAGTCTTTTTCCAGGTTTGGTGGTTTTTTTCCTTTCTTTAATGCAAGATCTGTGTCTCTTGGAAGAAGCGTTGTGCAACAGCAACTTTTACAAGTTTTACTGTGGCGACAGCTGCATGAATATCCAGAGTCCAACCTGCTTGCCTACATGCATGAATACCCAGGATCCAACTTGTCTTGCCTACACATGCAATAATGTTTTAGAATCAGTGACTTTCCTGTAGTCTTGCAATGATTACATTAATTATGTTATAATTGGTATTATCTTTAACAGTTTCAGATACGTGGAGAAAAATCAACACAGTAAATTACGTGAATTAAAACTTATGTTTGTTTTGCACACTTCCATTGCTGCTCAGGCAAATGCCAGCTGACTCAGTCATAAGCTGCATGCAGAACTGAGTTACTAATGCTGAAAGTAGCATAACAATACTGGACTCTGCTAGCACCTGTCTCATTGTACCATTTCAAATATATGTGAGAAGTAGCAGAAAAGATAAATGAAAACTGTCCCTGTGCCGTATAAAAAACCTCTCTAATCCTTTGTGCCCACAGGAGAGGAAACTGAGGATCTGAGAGTTTGTTTTATTCTTCTAAATAGGTGATTTTAAAAGCTTGACAGTGCTCTGAGATATAATTTAAGGAAAGAGGAATTTCCCTACCTTCTGTAGAAAAAGAAGTGGCCTCCTATTTCTTCTGCTTGTTTTCATTGCTACCAGGAGGGGACTGGTGCAAACAGAGGGACTTCTTTTCCTTGGGCTGGAGAGAAGGACAGGTTGCTGTTGTTTAGAGTGTGAGGGCAGTTAAGTTTATTCAGATTGCAACCTGGTGATTTCTGCAGAAGGCTGTGAAATGTAACTAAGGCGTGAAAGGTTTAGGCTATTAAAGATCTCTGAGAATGTTTAATTGGAGCTTTAGGTGTAGAAAAATTTGTTATATATTTTACCATTATTTTGGCATTGAAGTATTTGATCTATCTGAAGCTAGGATTAGTTTGGGTTTGACATGGGCCTCCAACTCCTTGTCTGCAGAGAAGTTACAAATCTTGAAACTTACTTTTTTGCATGTGGAGCAATTTTGCTCCAAAATTGTAATTGTGATGCTATAAAGCTGGAGTGAAAGAAAGGAGAGAAGACGCTGGCTGCTGTGTGAAATGATGAGGAGGGAGGGGGAGTTAAAGGAGCAGACCAATATTGTCTGTGCAAAACTGGTTTTTAACAGTTTTCCCATCATCACTCAAAATCTGAGTATTTTGAGTGATAATGGCATAATTCATTTAACAGAAATCTAAATGCCATTAAGCTCTTTCAGACAATTACTACCTGTTCTACTTCCTCTGACTGCAGAACTTTATTCAGTTATGGTCTTGCTTTTTGATGATTAACTTGATACTGTCAAAGGCTTCTCTTCAGTTTTTATGCTTGCAAAGTGTACAGTATGAACTAGTAATACCAGCTTTTGACCCTGAAATCCTTTGTTTAATCACTTGAAAGAAGGAGGGGGAAAAACCCAGGGCAATATTTTATTCTCAAGCAATAACCTATCTTCTTTTGTTTTAGAAGGACATTATTTCCAATGTAAGCAGCTTTGCTTGAACTCCTGGTTCTAAGCTCAGAACTTCTGGTAGAGGCTCTGTAGCTTTTGTCTGCTTTTAAAGAAAGTTGCTGATATTTTCCCAGTAATTGTTTATCCTGTATTTAATCACATCAGTTATAATTCAGCTCAATTAGCTTGGTTTCTCCAGGACACAGAGACAGTTATTCATAGGATGGTAAGCTGGCAGATAGAAATTTAATAACTGAGGTTAATTCAGCTTCAGTTTAGGGAAGAGCACCTTTATCCCTGCATGGCTCTTCCTACAACTGGCTCTTCTAAGCTGTTTATGAGATGCTTATCATGAATAAAAGAGCAAATAGGGACATTCAGTCAGAATTACCTCTATTTTAAAGCAGGTACAACCAAACAGCTTGCAGAAGAACATGAGTATCCTCTCATCTCTGAAACAGTTTGCACTGAACTGAAAAAAGTGAGTGCCTCCTTGTGTGGACAGCAATATTTAGCGTTTCAGATGCGGAGACCTGGATAATAAAGACATGAGAATTGGTTTATCACAGCAGTCTGTGTGACAATTGCTGCTAACTGATATCAAAACACTTCCCCCCTCCCCAGACAACCTCATGGAATGAAACCAAAAGATTCTAACTTTCTTTCAGTTTTCAGGAATACATGGGAGGTTTTTTTCTAGTTGCTCTCAGTACAGGTAGAGGAAAAAAGGAATAAAATGCTGTATCTTCTGCCATTCTTCTTCTCCAGTTAATTGAGTGAGGAGTCAAAACTAGAAGTTTACCCGAATGGATTGAAGTTTGTGCTGAGCAAGGGCCTGAGATGGCTCAATGCTGGCAGAGTACTGGTACCTGCTTTCCCTGTCCCTGATTGTTTTCTCATTTTCTTCTCTTTTCTGATGGAATTTTACTTCCAGTATTTCACTTGCTCCTGTTAACTGAAGCAAAGTGAATTCCCTAAGTGCTTGTGTTATGCAGGAGGTGGGGAACAAAAATCTGGCAACACAGGATTGTTGTTATAAGGTCGTAATTGTTACTTGTCACCACCATAGATGCTACCTCTCTCAAGGCTGAATAAATTTTAAGTTCTGTGACAAGCCATTTTCGAAATAATGTGAATCGAACCTGTAAGGAGGGAAAAGTTTTTCTTCATTGTGATTCACCAGTCTTTCTGTTCAGTCACTGTGCCACTGGAAAGAAAGTGTTTGCTACACCCTGCTTGCTTACTGTATTTGCTTTCCTGTAATTTTAAGGGTAGTCTGTGATCTCTTCCATGTCTTCATTGAAAGTTTGCTTAACTGCTCATCAGATTGAGGAGTCTCAGTCTGCATCCAGGCTAACTTAATTTAGCCTGTCTGAGTTCTGTCTTAGAGGAATATATTGTGCTCTTGCTCTGTACCTGTAGCTTTCCTTATCAAACTGTGTGTGATGCTATTGCACTTCTTGGGTTTAGCAATTGATTTGGTAAACAAATGCCTTGGGAATATAAATGTTGAATTGCTGCAGTATTGATTTGGAGAGCAGCAGTACACTTTAAACTGTTACATATCACATCCATCCCGTTCCCTTTTGTAGAATAACAATGACCTTGAATAGTTGTAAACCACGTTTTCTGAGGTGAAATAGAAAACTCAGAAAGCTAAGCTGCATTTGGTTAAACTTTCCTGATGCAGGAGTTTGAAAATTTGGTTAGAACACTTGATCCATTAACAGAGTAGTATTTGCAGAGATTTTCAGCCTTCAGTCTCGTTAAGGCCAGATTTCTCAGTCATGCTAAGCTCCCTATGAACCTTGTAATAAGAAACTAAAATTACCTTATTATTTCTGGGCAGATGACAGATTTTCAGTTCTTCTCAGAAGTGCTGGACTCGTTCTGAGGGGCTGATGAACTGATAGTGGCTCAGTGTCCAGAAGTTAGTTAGTTAGTTAGTTTCTCTGGAGTTGCATATCCTTGATGAGCCTCCTGTTGTAGATGACCTACTTTAAACAGGTGTCTGAGTTCAGTTTTTCTGCATGAAACACTATGTCCTTGCTTCTGGCTGCGTTCTGTACTCTTTGTGTCCCTGAACTTGGATCCATTTTGTGTGCTTGGGGAGACACCTTTGGAGCAATTGTACTTCAAAGACATTCAAAATATTCCTCTAAGCATAGGTTTTAACTTTATGGTTAGTTGGGAATGAGAGGAACCGCATAACTTGGGAGGTTATTTTTTCTATCCACTACTACTTTAGTTAACTTGTAAGCTCCCTACTTTTTAGGGATAAGTATTTATTTGCATTTATTGGACACAGCCCACATTTGCTTGGGCTACACAAATATCCTGCACCCCTGTCGCATTTATGTACTGTCCTGAAATAAACTGTATATAAATAACAAGCTGGAGAGATGCTGTTCACTGAAAGGACATATAGATTACACACTTTTTTTTTCTAATAAATGGAATTGTCTCAAAGAATTCATCTTTATGCAAAAAAAAAGATGGACAGAAGATTGCTGTGCTAAAAGATATAGAAAATGGTTTTAGTTGCTGCCCTTAAATACTAGACTTCTTTGAAGATTTTGTGGATCTATTTTCTTGCATGTCCTGATTTCTATATGAAAGACCATATGAGAAAATAGTGATTTTTTTCCTCCCACAGTCTCATTTAGACTTACCACTTCCCTTGCAAATACTCAATCTAAACTTACTTCAGCAAATGGCATGTAATGTGTCTTAGCTGAAAAAAAGATAGGTGTTCCTATGCTCTTTAAACAGCAGTGATGAGGTCTTTGTACACATAAATTAGACTCCTACAGAAAGTCTCTTCTAAAATGTTCTAATCAATGTCAAGAAACACTGTCCCAAAAATAATCTTTGTGCAAAATAAAAACTCCAAAGCTTTTATGTCCTTTATTAATCTTTCTTGTAAAAAATGTCTTGGTCTAATACTTTGCTCCTTTGCAGAACAGCTTTTGAGTTGAAGATAGTGAGAGAGATATTTTCATATTTTAAATACTTTTGAAACACAATTAAAACACAATGTCAGCCTGTCTCCAATTCTGCCAAAGTTGAAATTTAGCAGCAAGTTTCTTGCCTGCCCAAACTTTAAAACAAGCTAAATCAAGATCCTTCCTCTCTGATCTGCACTATTGTTGGTTGAGCCCCCAGTCTGGGTTCCCTTCAGCTCTGTGGAGGTTTTGGATTTGAATCAAGCTCTTCTTTCAAATACTGTGGTTTCAACAAGGGATCATTCCTGTCATTTTCTGTATGATTTGCTTGACATTATTTTCCTGATGTTCTCCAGCTAAAACACTCACTGAACCACTCTCTGCTTTGTGGCATTTTCTTTTCAGCATCCCAGCTGCATCCATTGCCCATGGTGAGGTGCTTCTGTCAGTCAGGTCTTCCTCAGAGTAACTGGAAGATGATGGGGGAGTTGAAATTTCATCTGTCAGGGTAGTCACAGCAAAGAAGGGCAGTAAAAGAAGGGAGTTTGCTGCAAAGCCTGGGCTGGTAACATTGATATGCAGCTGAGAATTGTCAAAGCAGAGATAACCTTTATATTGGGGAATTAATTACTAAACAACCTCTTCCTCAGCTTAGGGTTGTAACTTGGTTTTGTTCATAATTATCTATTTTTTGTATATTTTTGTCTCCTTAAGCTATAATTATTCATACTGTTTTATGGTGAATGTGAACTGGATGTTTCTTTCAGGCTAACGTACATTTTTCCATCTTTCTGGTCCAATGCATTTACATACCTTTATCATCTTAAGGCTTCCTGGTGAAAGTAGTAGTCAGGGAAATTTTGCAAATAAAAAATGAAATTGTCATTAAAAAGAACCCCAGAGGCTCAATACGTTGGCAAGGCTTTGTTTAATTCTCTTTCCACAGGAGTAAAAATTTCAAAGTTCAAACCCAGTTCTCAGCAAGCACTTTCAAACTCCTTGGCATTTAAGTGTGGAAGCCCCCCAATGCTCCTGTCTGTGAAGGATTCTGGCATAGTTTTCTGTAAGTAATGAACACAGGGAGTTCAATTAATTAAAGCTGGTGTTACTGGTGAACCTCCAGTCCATGCATGACAGAAACGCAAATAAATTAATGGGCTTATGACATCCAACAGGTTATAGTGCCTCTGACAATCAGTCTCTAATAGGAAACTGGAATAGAAAGAAAAAGTCACCCTTAAAGCTGTGGCTAAAACTGGGAACATCCTTTAGCCCTGCAGTGGTATTCACAAAGAGCTGAGTGGGACACAGCTCACCTGAAGCTGGTGTTACCCCAGCAGGGTAGCTCATGCAAGCTGGTGGCAGGAATTATTAACCTCTCCCCTCAGAGATGCTGTTGGCTGCTTCCCCTGAGATGATGAGATTTATGCTGTTCCTGCCCTTGCTCCTTCTAGGAGTTTACAGATGCCTCTGTCAGCTCCCCCCAGCTGCAGGACCGAGTCTGACCCTGCTCTGCTGCTTCAGTGTCTTTTGTCTGTGTACAGGTGCCTCTTCAGGGGCTCAGTCAGACAAATGAAATCTTGTGTGCCAGCTTGGAACAGGGGAACCTCGACAGTCATCTCTCAAAATGAAGTTGGAAAATGTTGTTATCAGGACTTGCTTCTAAGGATAGAGAATGTTAACAGCAGTGTGTGTCTAAGATTTTCAAGATATTAGCATAATTCATTTTGGTGACTGACCAACCCCTTCCCTTCTTCAGGGGGGATGTTCTCATCTGCAAGAGCTGTGCTTTAAGTGCTGATGTTTGTAGCAGAGGCACAGCAGGGTTGGGGCTGAGGCGGAGCCTTTGAAGGCTGTATTGCTTGGTAACATCATCTGATATTTAAGACATTTGGCCTCAGCCAGGGACAAGGAGGCCCCTCAAAATGCTTTTTTCTTTGAGCACACTGGTGTGATTGGTATTTTAAAGGCAGTGGAGAAATGGAATGGAAAAAACAACAGCTGGTCCACGGAAAGGCCAAATGAACTCTGTTATGTAAGCCCAGGGATAAGAAGGTTATAGCATAAGCAGTGTTAGTGATATCATATCAAACCTTGAAAGAATATGATTTTATTTCAAGATTAATTCCAGATTGCCTTTCTCTTATTTTTCTTAGTAATCTAATCCAAAACCAAACTAATTAAAAGTCATTGTTTAACTACCACTTTGAAGACTATTCTGTTTGTCTTTCTATAACTGTTTCTCTCCACATCACAGATGTTATGCATTAATTTAGTTGGGGTAGTTTACACTTCTTGAACTGTGGTTTGAACATTTAAAACTGAGATGTCAAGTTTCAGGAATTATGGGTGCACTATAGTGGCTGTTCATAAAAAATGAACTTTGGTGCAGGGAATGTTTATTTGATGAGGTGCTTTCTTGAGAATGTGGCCTCTGTGTCTGCAGCATACCCCAAGCATGAAGGTCTTCAGATAGGTGCAAGAGGACTGAGAGATGGAGAAAATGGAGCTCAGAATTTCACTAAGTTGATACCTGTCAGTCAGTGCTATATCCCCTTTCCCATCCTCCTTTCAAATTTCATCTCATGTGAGGGTGCCAAGAGGACTGAACGGCCTACAGTATTTTATAGAAATGTGTATTTATTTTGGATGTTTCTAAGGATGGCTGATGAGGCAAGGAGTAGGATCCAGGCATTTTCTCCAGCCTTCACCCTTGTTTATACAAAATGGCTCATGCTCATCTTGCTCTTCACAGTCCTCTCATAATGAAAATAAGTCATGATAGCTTTGAGTGATGTCTGGGAAAAGTGCTGTTTTCTTTGTAATTTCAGAAAAAGCAAGGGGGAAAAAGCAGTTGAAGTTTAAGTCTTGTAAATGTGACATTACGAGTCAAGCCTAAGGGCATGTGCAATCCATTAGAACAGCTAATTAGTTCTGTTATAAAACAAATGGCATTCCCTATTTGCTTGGTCTCTTAGTTCAGGTAAATGATTTCTGAATATTACTAGCAATTGGCATCTTTAGGCTGATTTGTAATTTTTAAGGTTTTTAGGTAGTAAAACTCAGTGGTAGCAGATGAAGTGGTTAGAGATGCTTCTCTTTCAGGCTTGGGTCTTGCTACAGGCATTGCTTTGGTACTGCCCTATTTCTAAGATCCTGAGGTGAGAGCAGGATGGTGACAGAGACATATGGGACAGGGTGAAGCAGACATAGCTGTCAGATAAAATGTGTTTGCCAGACACTGTTGGATTACCCTTTGCATTGGAAGCACAGCTCTATTTGCTCTCTAATCACACTTTGTGGTCCAAATTGTGGTTTACATGCCCTCCTCAGCATGGAGGTTTCTGTTTCTTCTGGATCTGTAGAACTTTCTGAGCTTGCAGTTAGCTACCAGCTTGCTGCTTTGCATGAAGAAAACAAAGTGGAGAGCTGAGCATCCTGTGTGTAGAGAGGGTTGCAGTGTGGGTGCAAAAGCTGCTAGGGGTGAAGGCTGCAGGGAGCGCTGCTAATGGCTCTGGCAAAATGGGAGTCTCAGAAGAGACTATTTTTCTTTGATTCTTACATGGAACTGGCACCATGACCTGTTGTGTTTCAGCCTGTCTGCTGGGCCATATCCGGTGTGCCGCAACAGGTTCCATAAAGTTAGCCTTAGTGAATTAATGAGCAGGTACAGTTTGTAGAATGGGATCATTGGAGAAATCCTGAAAATGTCAATAACACATAAAAATAGCTGATATAAGTACCAAATATCATCTTCGCTTCACTGAAAGCCAAGGACGCCTGTTTTTCCCATGAGTTTCAGAGCATTTGTAGAACACTTATTACTGTCTTGCTTTTTAGCTTTTAGAATCACTCTCAAGTCCTTTTACTGCACACTACCTATTAACTGTGAAAAATATTTTTGAGAAAAAAAATGTGAAAAGGAATGTGTTTATACCAATAAGCTAAATAAAATGTTGAAATGCAGTGCTAAAATAAAATCTGGCAATTTCTAAAGGGACCCTAGTGGACCTTTTTTACTTGGATGATTAAATAGTTTTGTTTAAAAGCTATGGGGAGTGCTGCAAATGCTTTATATTTGGTTTTAGAGTACATTTCTTCCATCTTCTTGTCCCTCAGTGTGTTTTGCTAACAAATTGTATGACATATTTTCTTTGCTGTACCACAGGTGCTTCTACAGCTGACATAGAGAATACCTTTTGGTTAGTTCTGAAAAAAGCAGGGATCTGTCTTCCTACTTAATAGACTTTAGATAAGATAGAAAAAGGGGGGAAGTTTAATCTAGATTATTTTTTTAACATTCTCCTGCCCTTTTGTGTTATAAATCAGAGTTTCAGGGCAGCTAACTGACAATTTTTAACCTATTGATTGTAAGCCCAGGAAATTCTCATTGCAAGCGCTCAGTGAAATAACCACATGTTTATTTTACTGGATGCTTTGTTAATTTATGTAAGAAAATGCATCCTCATACATACATAAATATTTAGTCAATGAGGTCAGATTATTTCTTAGTCAGTCAAATCTGCAAGTACAAAGACAAACTTCTATCTGGAACCATTTTTTAAAGAAAAAAAAGCTTTATGCTTAGACTTGAAATGGTATATTTCTATATAGGGCTTCATAACTGGACTGCTATGTTACAGCTGGAGAACTCTCTCAAATCCGTGTGTTTTATTCTGAATTATTGACTTATTTTTACATCTGAGGGAGTTACAGTAGATAAATCTGTCTTGAAATCTGCCCAATGTTTTTGTGGTGGCAGTTCCAAAAAGTAATGGGTTAATAGTGGGGATAGTTTCAACTAGTCTCCCCAATTCCTTTGCATATGCATATTCAGTATCCTCTCTGTTAACATCTTGAAAGAGATTGAAATATGTCACAGTCGAAGCAGTACTTTTGGAAGGCTAAACTAGAAATTCTTATTTCTTATAAATGTGAGTGTATTTGAGTAACTGAATGATAAAATACACAATCCAATACAATCCAATGCCAGAAGGTGTAGCAGAAACCTCACATTGTAAACATATAAAATAGCTGCAAAATCAGGCAGTTTATATGGTGAACAGAAAGACATCATCTTTAATAACTTTGCCTGAGAACTTGTATTTAAAAGATGCTTGTGGTATACTCTACAATGTGTATTCTGGTTCACCATGTAACTTTTTTATATGTAAGGTCAGTGCTGAGCTGGCACTTGTTCTCATTGTGGAACACTGTGGATATTCATGTTCACCACTGTTCCCACACAATGAGATCATGTTTGTGCTAATCACTGAAATACTCCAGTGTTCTTTGGCATGGCAGCCAAGTAGCATACAGCACTCTTTGTGAGTACATTAAATTTTCTCCGTCTCTTGCTCAGAGTGGCCAGATCCTGACTGCTGAGAGGAATGGCTGGGCTCTGCCTCTGCCATGAACATTCACACAGCAGGTCTGACAGGCACAGCTATCTGCTTGCTGGTTTTGACTCTTAGAGCTGTTTGGAGATTCCTGGGGGATGAGCTGACCAGCTCTTTCCAAGCTTTCTTTGACCCAGAATGAGTCTGAGCACAGTGGAGGCATCAGGGCAGAGAGTGCTGACATCTGAAAGAGAGTTGGCCTGAAAATGGTGCGAGAGGCTCAGATGCCTCGACTCCTGGGGGTCACAGCTGAGCTGGAACCTTGCCGAGTATTCAGTGAGGGGCATTGTTTGGTGTTTTGGGAAAGGAAGAGGTGCACTTAGGGAAGGAGGTGCAGAAGAATGCTGTAAGATCAGGATAAGGAGCAGTTCAGTAGTGGAATGATGTGAAATAGCTGTAGTTCATCAGCTGTGCCTTTCACACATAGTTTCTAACCAAACTGCTGAGATTCAGCTTTTGTGAGGGTGAAGCTGTGAGCTGGAGCAGTGTCTCAGAGTGCAGGGAGGCTGCATCCTCTTCTGGGACCACTCAGCAGCCTGGAAATCACAGGAGTGGTAGCATCTCCCAGCTGTGCTGTGCTGTCTGTGTGTGTTTGCTTCTGACTTCCTTCCTATCTGTCCTGGAGAGGAGGCAGGAGCAGCTGGTCCCAGCTGGCTCTATACTCATCATTTGCAAGCACAGAGAGGTGCAAGTGTCTGATTCTGCTTTATTAACTTGAAGAGAAATGATGAGCCAGTGAGGAGTTCCTGTGGTGCACAGGTTGGGTCTTGGGGACCAAGAGGAGGCCCTTAAACCAACTTAAATTTGGGATTGTGCATGGGGTAGCATAAGCAGGCAAAACAGTGCTGGGCGAATGTTAAAATCCGATTTGTGAGAGATGCTTCTGCCTGAATGAAGGTGCAAACAAGACTGTGTGCTGAAGTTAACAATATGGATCTTATTTAACAATTAATGTGAGGTAGAGAAATAGAGGGAAGTAGAAGGGTTGAAGGACGGTGAGATCAAGTAGAAGATAGTCACCAGCTGTGGATCGAGCACCATCCCCTTGGTCCTTCTTCACCTGGCATCCTGGAGTACCGCTTTCATACAGCCCAAGTTCCAGGGAGCCACAGGATGGTCACAGATGGTGTTCCCACAACTTGGGGTGATACATGGATGAGCAGGTGTTTCCTGTTCCACCGTTTGCACCACAGGAGGAATTTTTGTCTGGGTGTGTTAACCACGATGTGCTAACCAGATCCTGCCACCAGGCCTGGAATAGCACCTTCCAAATTCCTCTCCTCTGTGCTTAACTCAAGTTCTCACTGTGGTAATTTATCTTATGGCAAGTTCCATCTGTGGCCTTGACAGTGTTTGAAACAGGCACTTGTACTCCTTAAGCCCTTTAAACATACTGGTTTTGACATGATGAGGATATTACAGGGAGCATTTTGTGAAGGGTGTCTGTGTGGAGGAAGACCTTCCTTGGTTGTTGCAAGGCTGAAAGCCAATATGGGCCCCTTGGATGTATGGAGCAGCATTCTGTCCTCTCCAAGGAGGGGCAGTGACATGTAAAGCATTCACAGTGCTCAAATCCTTGGAAATACAATCTTTAGTAGTCCCTTCTTGTTCTTTGCTTCTTCCAGTATAATTGTTGGAGTTTTTTTCTGACACCTTTCCTTGCTTTGGTGCTCTGTCCTCCATTCCTATGGTCTTGCCAGCTCTTGGAGCTTGGCATTAGGGCAGCCTGCAATGAGTGCCTTTGTGAAAATCCCTGAAGTGACCTTAAAGAACTGTTGGGCACTCCAGAGACCTGTGCTGCCAATTTCTGAATCCTGCTGGTTCATAACTCTCTTCCTATCCACGAAGCCCCATGAAATATGCACCCTTTCAATGTTTCAGCACTTTCACTGCTGAATTCCATAGTGCCAGCATAAGCTTACCTGCAGCATACAAACTAAGGGAATAGAGTCACAGAATCTTTTAGGCTGGGAGAGACCTCTAAGATCATTGAGTCCAACTGTTACTCCAGCAGTGCCAAGTCCACCAGTAAACCACATCCCCACGTGCCACATCTACATGTTTTTAAATACCTCTGGGAATTCTGACTTCACTGCTGCCCTGGGCTTCTTCCAGTGCTTGGCATGTCTTTTGGAGAATTTGTCCCTAATACAGAACCTGAACTTCTGCTGGCTCAACTTGAGGCCTTTTCCTCTCATCCTGTCCCTAGTTCCTTGGGAACTTCTCCTTACCTGGGAGAAGAGACCACCTCCCACCTGGCTACATGCTCCTGTCTGGGAGTTGTAAAGAGTGATGAGGTCCCCCCTGAGCCTTCTTTTCTCCAGGATAAACACCCTCAGCTTCCTCAGCTGCTCCTTATCAGATTTGTGTTCCAGACCTTTCCCCAGCCCCATTACCCTTCTCTGGAAACTCTCCAGCATGATCCTGTCTTTGTTGTAATGAATAAGACATTGTAGCCTTTTACCCTTGTTCTTGGTCCTGACTGCAGCTGGTTGGTGATCTCTGATTGCCAGCATGTAACCAGTTTGGGGTTTTTTCATTATGATATGAATTAAATTTATGGAACATCAATTTTTGGAAGAAAAATATGGAACAGAAATTCTTGGAGTCTGATTCAAGAACTTCTGGATACTATTTGGAAAACCAAACTGAAAATCAGATCAACACTGACAATGCAGACAACTACTTTTAAGATGTCACTCTAAGGATTTTTGCATAAATTTTATGTGAATGAATTTTTAGAGAGACATAAAAAGAGAAAGATTATTAATAAAGCACATATGCTTTAATTCTCATTTTCATCATAGTGTTACCCCAAAACTACATTTCTCTATTATTTTTAGGTTAGCAGTTCTTAAATTATTTGGTAAGAGACATTATTACATAGACATAATTCATTGGGAATTTGCAATCTGCAAATTTGTTTCACAGTGCGTGTACTCTGTTTTAGATGATACTTGTTTTTCTTTAAATTTCAATAGAATTTTGCTGCAAGTTAAATTGTATCGAGATGCCATTTTACCAAGAGCTAGATTAATTCATAGAAAAGTCACTTCTAATCCATTTCATTAATGTTTTCACCAAAATAAGAGGCACCAGACACTAAAGTTGCCAAATGAACGAACATGGAGAGTCCAAATTACATGGAGTAATGTACTCCTAGGAAAACATCTGACGCAGCTATAATTTTTAATTGTCCCTTATTGTCTTGGGTTTAATTCATAAGTAAAAAAAATAATAACATTCAGTCAGAAGGACAATCACTGATGCAGAACATTGGCAACTTCAGGCATGTGTCTCCCACGATATTGTTCTTTGTGTACCTCCTGATGCCCAGTGCATCTATCATTCCATCTTTACAGCCTGAATGGTAATGAGCAGCAGACAATCAGCAGCAGTATCTGATTAAGTGCATCAGTCAAGTCAGGTCCAATTTTAGCTTCATTCTACTTCAGAGTGGTGTGACTTCACTGTTTGATATGCCATGTTTTTGACAGCAGGAATGTCAAAGTTAAACAAACCTTACTGAGTTGTAAGCTTGCTTTCTCTGTGCTTGTTTTTGCTGGGACCTGGGGGTTGTCAGCGTAGGCTTGTATGTGATTAAGTAGTTGTAATAGTTTCCTGTGTGAACACTTCTTCACACTCAGAAAGCATTTGTGTCTTAGCTTGGCCTGTTTTAGAAATTCACACACTCGCTTCCATTTTTACAACAGTTTTCCCATTATGGCATGTGAATCCTTACTCTCCCATTGTCATCATCCAGACTTAGTTTTGTAGAAAACTACCTTGTTTATTTCAGGAGGGGAACAGGGAAGAGGATTGCTCGCTGCATTTGATTTGTAAGCAATTAGCAAGTTCTTGCTAGTAGTAATAAGTAGTAGCTAGTGGTAGTAAGTAGATCAGCTAGGAAAGTTGCTCACTTTTTTATGAGTGAGAGAGAGTATCGCTTGTGCAGTGACTGTGCTTCAACACAGTTTATTGACCTCTTGAAAAACTGACCCCTAAACAGTATCATTTTGTTAATATTTAAACTAAAGGCATGTCTTAGAACAAAGGGAAGGGTTTTGGAAGAGTCATAATGTAGCAAGTTATGAACAGTGTGGAATTTATTCGTCTAGCATCGTTCACACCTCCTCTCTGGGGCTGTAGTATTTTGACTGTGAACAGTGTAAGAGTGGCAAAAATGACAGAGCTCTTGCACAAAGGGAAGGGAGCTGAGAGTAGAAAGTGAAGACACAAATCAATGCTACTACATTTTGTGTGACAGTCTTCACTTGGAGAGTTCTCCTCTACAGCTCAGTAATTCTCCTCTTCTGGGAACTTCCAGACACTTTCCCCTTGCTTCTGCAGACCTCTGTACCTCCAAAGATGTTGAAGGCTAGCTGTGTGTAGTTAGGACCTGGAGGTCCCCTTGTGCTGTACTGTATGCTGCACTCTGCCTCGAGCAGCACCAGCAGGAAACAAAAGTGGGGAAAAGCTTGTTTTATGGAAATCTCACATAATGCCTCTAAGTGAGGTGAGTCATGTTTGCTCTTTTAAGGAATTTGGAGTGGTAGACAAGCAGAATGGAATGGAAGACAAGCAGACATTAACTGCTTAACAATCAAGCTGATTTTGAATGGATGAGTTATTCTAAGTGAAGAAGAACTTACGTGGAGGTTTTTAAAGTGAGATCATCTATAGTTAACGATTAGAAAGCTCTTTCTTACAAAGGACTGGCAAAGAATGTTGTCACCTGATGAAAAATTAAATTGACTTGTTAGAGGGTAGAGCTTTTTTTCATGTACACAAACCATGCAGCTTTAAATTGTCCTGGAAAAGTTTGTGCAATACTGGTTTTTTTCTTATATGGTTTAATCTTACAGATAACTTCAAATCTTTCCTAGTAGCTGAAAGTTAAGGGCCTTTTGTGTTTTTGTTAGTCAAGTAGGATTTGTAGGGTGGTTTCAAGGGACGTTTTTATTTTCACTAAAAATAATTTGGAATTTGATCTTAAAACCCAACCATTTTGCTGAAGTTTATCAGCCATTTCTATCTAGAAGCTGATGAAATGTTGTCATCTACACCATTTCTTCTGATTATGCAGTCAAATGTCTGGATATCACATATCCATGTTGGGACATGGTATGTTACTTGTTGGGCTGAATCAGTTTTTCTAATGAAAGCTTCACATCTGCAAAATTATCTCCCACAACAGCTAGAAACTTCTGTGTTGCTGCTTGAATTTCATGTAGTTTGTTACCTGAATCTCTTACCAGCCTTGTTTTTGTTTAATCATAGACTGTCCTGGCTACACTCTCAGGACTACATTCCTTTTCTGTTCCTAAGGACTCCAGCACTATTCCTATCTGTGTTATACCTCTTCTTCAGAAATCCATGGAAACCCTCAGGGTAGGAGTACCCCCTTTCTCTCTTCTGTTTCTTGTGGAATGAGCTGTGCTCAGCTGTTATGATGGAAAAGAGGCTTTCCCCAGGCAGCACTGTTCCTAGTCTCAAGCCATTCCTCACTTCTTGAATAGTCCTGAACTGGTGGGCTCCCTGTCAAGACCTCCATGCCTGGACAACAGGGTGCCTGTGATTTCTCAGTAAATCTGACATCACTTGTAACACTTTACTCATTGAAGGTAAGGTTATTTAACTTCATAGCTGGATGGTTAAAAGAGACGGTCAAAATTTGGAGACACATAAAGGCAGAAGTAGAACTGTACTTTGTAGCTGCCTGTATTTTAGTGTGGCTCAAGAGGTTATCCTCTCTGCTTTGTCCAGCTAAAAAAGCTGCCAGGAAACGTCCCACAGTGGGGATACAGCCTTTAGATGTCACCCACCCAGGTGACATACCCTGCGCAGGAGGTTGTCCATCACTGAGGAGAGTTCTTTTTGCAGAATCCTCTGTCTATCTGGCGTTCATTTCCGCCTCTTCTCAGATTTTCATACAATACAGAGCCTTATGCTTAACCAGGACTCCAAACATTTCCCTGAGGGTTGTTCACCACTGCAGTCTCTATGACTTTAAACATTTTTACCTCCATTGCTATCAGCTGCCCAGACAGTTAACAATACTTTTTTTGCTAGCTGTAAACAGAAAACCTGACAGCTGGCCTGAGGTTTTATTTGGCCATAAACAAAGCGCTTAACCAGCAGTTTGAATGGAGTTTTTTGTTCAGATAGCTGTGGGGAAGGTTTTTCTCAGCACAAAACCCTTAAAAATGTAGATAATGAGAACTGTGCTTCATAGAAATAAGAATGCTGAAAACTGTGCAAATGTGCAAGTGAGGTTAATGAATACCAGCTCATAAATAGCCCCTCACTGGGGAGACGATTGCTGTAACTGAACAAAGATTGAGGGAGACAGCTGGAGTGGTACTGCAGTGTGGGTTAGTGGGGTTAGGGTGCAGGTTATAGCAGTGATAGCTCATTGCTGTCGTGTACAGGACGCTTGTGCACGGTGGCTCAGTTCTAAATGTGGTCAGTGCTATTTTGTTTATTAATGTGGCATATTTCAATTGCACACATTATGTGTTATCAGGATTGAGGCATCTTTCAGGCTTACGTCAGAGAACACTTTTCTGAAAACCTGAATATATAAACCATCTTTTACACCAAGAGGTACACACATCCAGTGGTGCCGCATTTTGTTAGGTACGTAGGATGCCTATTGTCCTGTCTGCACTTGGGTCTAAAGGGCAAACAGCTCATTCGTGACAAAGGTGTAGCTGGTGTGAAGGGACCCAGCTGCCAGGACATCCGTTCTTCAAGGCCAGAGTGTCTGGGTAGCTGCTCCTCAGCACTGGGAACTGGGCACAGAGGTGATGTTGGATAACTGTCCCCTGCCCCACAGTCATGGAGGTGATGCTGGAAAGGCTGTAAGCACTTGGAGCTACCTTTCTGGCCTGTGGATATGCCCCATCTGGAATTAGGACATCTTCTTTCATGACTGAGATGACAATGGACTACTGCAATACATGTAACAGAGACAAGTGCTCCTGATCCTTTGTAGGACTCAGGAAATCCCACCACTGTAGAAGCATTTCTCAGGGGCATGGGTTGGAAAAATGCCAGCAGTTGCTGTAAAACTGGCATCTCATTTGGTTTTTAGGCCCTGCATTGTTTAAGTTGCTGCTATTTCCCTGGTAACATGGACAGCTGGCATTAAAAGCTAGAGTGAGTGGAGAGGCATTGGCCCCACTGAACACAGTGCAAGGTTGCTAGCAACCCTACAGAGCAGAGACTTCTTCCTGAAAAGCACTAGATGCACAGATCCCAAAATTACAGTGGAAGCAGTAAGTGTCTGTGCTGTCATTGGGCAGGATGGCAGCAGGCAGGGATGCCGTGGCTGCCCTGCTGGTATTTAGATGACACCTGCTGGTCAAGTGTCCCCACTTGCCAAGGATGTTCTCCATGCACATAACAAGGCATTCTTGAATGTGCCGAGAATGTATTGGACTTAATGTGCCATCCTGATGGGAAAGTGAGCTCCTGTGAAGAAAGCATATCCCTTATCTTAAACTATCACCTGGTGTCATTGGAGAAGTTAGATCCAAACCACAGGAGAGAAACTCCTTGAAAAGGGCATCCCCAATTCAATTTTTTTTTAAGCTTGGGTCTGTCTCGCAATGTTAATCCCTTGTGTTTGAGTGGAGTGACTTTTTGGTGCATGTTTAATCCATCTCAGGAAATTCAGAACTTCACTGGACAGCACCCTTGGTAGTCTGGTGTCCCTTTGGAGTTGCCTCTGCAGTGGGGCAGGTGGGTGGCAGCCAGAAAAGTCACTTTCAGCTAATATCATCCTGTAAGTGTTACAGCCGTACAGTTCAAGCTCAAAAATATTTTCAAGACAGCATTGCTTTTTACTCTTCCACAGATACCCACAGCTTTTTCAAACAGCAGCAGCGTCGGAGGGAGAGATGGGAACAAAACCACGCAGCTGCCAGGAGGGTTTCCCGGCGCTCTGTCAGCAAGGAGCGATGGGTGGAGACACTTGTGGTGGCAGACAGCAAAATGGTTGAATATCATGGGAGTGACCATGTGGAGTCATATATCCTCACCATAATGAATATGGTATGTACAGTGTTTTGGGGTATGTGGGTAGGTGAATGAAGCAAACTTCAATTTGATTATGCTGCTGATCTTCTAACAGCTCTGCAGTGTTGCTCATAGCATGGAGAAAAATGTAGTTTCATTAATATATATGAATTGAATCTCTGGATTTTTAAGTATTTTTTTACGTTGTATTTTGTATAGGCACAATTTTTCTGTGGATTTATGCGAGATAGGTCTCATAGCTATAAATGCTAGCACTAGCTTTCTTTTCACTGAAATTCTCTGTCCCTCTTGAAAAACTTGTTGCTCAGTGATGATTTCAGATTTTTGTCTATGGCAGAGAGAAATTCTACAGGTTTTAAGTATATAAATTTTTTCACATATTTGTGGATGAGAAAGGCACACAGGAGCCTACTAGAAATTGTAGTAACTTTGCAAAAGTTAAAATACCATTTTAGCTTTTTTTAACCAGCTTGTTACTGTTTTGGTCACAAATCCAAACAGCAATATATGAACTATTATGAAGAAACTTAACTGTCCCAGTCGAAGCCAATACAACTGTTTTTCCAGATAAGTATCCTTCTTGGAGTACGAAGTTGACAGTGGAATAAAAGTTGAACTTCAAATACTTTCCTTTGTGGCAAGTTTCAAAATAGAAATGGTCCTGGGAAAAGCCATAGCATCTGCCCATGATATGCCTTCTGTTATTAATACCTGTTATCAATATTATGTGTATCATGGTAGATATGGTGCTTCAGAGTACATTGAGGATGTGTTCTGTCTGGTTATCATGGAAATGTGCAATATTTGTGGAGGCAATCAGAGTGTAATTCTAGCCATGGTGACAGATCAGTCCTGTGAGTTTATACAGTAAGTTCCCAGCTGTGCCCTAACTTGCTGCTGAGGCAATGAGCCTGAATAAACAGGTGCAAAGGTTGCAGGAGCACGCGAGGTTTTGTCCACACAGGGAAAAATGCTTGGAATAAAACCCAGTCATTATCAGGTACAGGAACAAACAAGACTCGACAGTCTGACCTTAGATATTAGGGTTATTTAAAATGTTTCAATTTTCAGGAGAGTACCTTGAAAAAGATCCATATCCAAATCAGACCTCTGTAAACACAATTTCTACTTCATTTTGGTATTTCTCCTTTAGTGGTCTTCTCCATAACAGTTTTGACCCAAAGGCAATCCATTTCGTTCATCCGTATTTCCTGTGATAGATGGCATAGGTCACACATAGATATGTATAGATACATTATGATTATCTTCCACTCTGATTCCTTTTCCTCCTGTCTAATTCAACATTTTGATGATGTTTATAACAATTGGGTCACATTTTTGCAGAGTTCAGTTCTTGTTCCTTTTTATGTGGAGTCTTTTTTGAATAGAGTTGTTATCTTTGCTTTTGTACTTATCATCCTCTCCTGTACTCTGAAAACACAAAGTAGCCATTATTCAACTAATTTCTCTTTGCCTAGTACTGACTAAATTTGCTTTTTTGTGAGAGGATCCTGTTTATTTAAAACAGGACAATTTGATATGCTGGTTTATTTGCACCCTGAATGTACCTTTCCATCAGTGTTGTATGACTATAGATGTTGTGTTCCTTTCTGCTAGTATTTTTCATGAACTCAGAGATCTTTTACTCTTTTCAATCTTGTTTGGGCTTTTGCTCTTTAGCTTAGTAGCTTTAGCCATAGCCTGTATCATCATTCATTAGGCAGAGTTAGCCTTTGCAGTAGTTGTCATATTTATTGGATTTCAGTAAACTTTCAGTGATTTGAGAATTTAAAAAGCAAACCAATCCCCAGATCAACAGTATGCTAGAATTAAATGTATTTTCTCTCTAAAGTTGTGTTCTGCTGTAGAGGAATCAGTTAATCTCATGTCTCCTGGCTCTGGCACAGGTCACAGGGTTGTTCCACGATCCAAGTATTGGCAATGCAATTCACATTGTGCTGGTCCGGCTCATCCTCTTTGAGGAGGTGGAGGTAAGGTTTTTATTTACCTAAAAATATCACTTACAAAACTTCTGGGTTCAATGCATTGAGCTGCAATTATATTCGCTTAAAATAATGTTTTAAATTTACTCTGTTAAAACCTACAACATGTCTGGTATTAGGAGAAATGCTGCCCTGGATAGCAAAGTATTTTAGCTGATGACTTCAGGTATTTCTGCATAAAATTGCATAGGAAACTGTAATTAAAACAATCAGGTTAAGAATGTGTCAGAAGAACATGGGATACCAAAGAAGACTAGATAAGAAACAGAAACTACACATCAGCATTCAGGATTTAATTACCTAGCATTGCCTAAAATGTATTATGAAGTGTAATGCTAAGGTATTTGCAGATCTCTGAAGAGGTAAATCTCTTATTGTGCAGTTCAAACATATTTTTTTTAAATCTCTTTTGAAACAAAAATGAGGACAAAGTAGATGTTAATTGCTGTAACTAGCTGTATATTGATAGTTTCCAATGTGTCTGTCTCACAAATATGTTACTATATGCTTGAATACGTGCTGATTGTCATGATTTTATGGTTATTTTTTAAATGCAATAGACAATAGAGCTGGCTCTGACCAGAGGTATGCCTTAAAGGAATTTTCTCAGTGGCTTAGAATTTATAACCACAAGCCAGATGGTCCCAGTGCTGTTAAAGGCAGTAAACCAAACCTCATGGCTAAGTTTTCAGAAATATTTGTTGGGATAGAGTCTGTCCTTATAGCTCTCAGCATAAGTGGGACAAAAACTTGAGGTTCCACCTAAACAGGACAATCAGGACCTGAGATCTATGATGACCTCCAGTTAACTTCATTTGCTAAACCAATGTGGCTGTTTGGATAAAAAATGTGGATTCCTGTTGAGGAATGGCAATGTTGGAAGTAACAGTGTTAAATGCATTTCAAAATTTGTTTTTAGGTTCCCCAGAAGTTACTGTCTGGTAACACTTAATCCCATAATTCGATGCTTGTTAAAAACAGAGCAAACTGAGGCAAGATAAAGTGAATGTCCAAGACCAGAAATTTGAAAATTCAATTTTGGATTAATTAATTTTCCATACTTTTTATTTAAGGTTTTCAGTAATTTGCATGTAAACTGTTTAATAATAAGTTGAGGAAGAAACATTTATGACTGTATTGTTTCTCTTTGGAGTTGAAAAATATTGTCAAATTAATAGTCTGTTAGAAGCATAATTGTTGTCTGAATATGACAGTGTTCACATAACATTGAGTGACAAATTTGATCACAAAGTCCCACAATAAGTAATCTTCACCTTCTCTTCAGAGGAAAATTTGATTTCAAGCGAATATAAAATGTTTGAAAGTTTCAGTTCAGTGTTGGATCTTATGAAGCTCATTTATCAAAATGTATGTAAAGTTCTGCATTCTACAATTTTTTCTTTAGCTGCACCAATTACAGGAATGTCAGCATTTTAACTTAATATTCAATGTTAGATAAATAGGTGTCATTGCTCCTAATGATGGCTCTAACTTTAGGCAAAAGCATAATCAATTGCATTTAGATTACCCATCATCACAGCTGACTTCACTGAAGTGTTACTGCAGTGCAGTGTGGTCTTTACAGTAATATATTCCTTCATTTCCCATTAGCAAGGCTTGAAGATAGTGCACCATGCTGATAAGACGTTAGCCAGCTTCTGCAAGTGGCAGAAGAGTGTCAATCCCAAGAGTGATGTCAACCCCACACACCACGATGTTGCTGTCCTTCTTACCAGGTATGACAGCAGTGACTGGCTGCTGTTCAGTTGCATTTCTTAGGTGATGATATTTCCTTTATAGGCTCAAGCCATCACTTAGTTCATTCTGCACAGAGCTCAGAAACGTGGCTGAAATATTGATGATGCTACATGTGCATACAGGTTAGAGATGCATCTTAGTCACAAAACAGAGATTTGTGGGTCCCAAGAGGTGAACAATTTCCACAGCTCGGGTCATTTTCCCCCCTTGATCCTATCTCATTTTGTGCTCAGTGACTGCTCTATTCTCCTTTAAGACAATATACCAAAACAAGGTAGCATGAGAGGAACGACTCCTGAAGAAATGTGCAGGTGCAGCTGTGAAAGGACAAGTATTATGCAAAGAGGGTGCAATTCATTTTTAAGCTTTAAAGCATTTGATTTTTAAAAATCTCCATATTTAAGGAGACACAAAATAATTTTTAATGTCTGAGCACAGGAGGAACAGAAAACTTGAAAGTGAGGTTGTCTGAGGTTATGCAGGGAGTTTATGTCATAGCATGAAATGGGACTTCTCCAGGTCTGTAAAAATTGATATAGAAAAGTCTATGGTCTTTAAAAAACAGGCCTTGGCTAAAGTCTGTCAGGCAAAAAAACCAACCTAAAACACCCCTCAAGTGGCTCAGTAAAAAAGAGTCACAGAATCTTAGGCTGGAAGAGAACTCCAAGATCATCAAGTGTACCCTTTGACCATTCCCCACCTTCTCAACCTTTTCTCAGTCAGAAATCTTAAAATAAGAATGTGAGATAAAGTCTCACAATGATGTGAGATTTCACTGTCAAAATATAAAGCACTCAGACAGTTCGCTTCAATGAAGCTGAACTGTGGTGACTTTAGTAAACTGTGCTTTAAAATGCTGCCAGACATGGAGGTTCTAAAACTTTGGCTTATGGGAGTTGGTAATGAGTGTATGTATCTACACACTCATTACCAACTCCCATAAGCCAAAGTTTAGGGCACTACAGCCGCATAAATGCTGGCTACAAATTATAACAGTACGATATAGTAGTAGAACAAGTGCATGTTGTTCCATGCACGTTTGTAAAAAGGCTTACCACTGTGATTTACTCAAGATGAAAATTAGCACATAATAAGATGGAAGCTTGCTACCCAGTGTCAGTGACACTCCACAGTTGGTTTTAAGCTCTTTAAATGGCGCATCTGTTCTGTGATTCTAGAAAGGACATTTGTGCTGGCATGAACCGTCCTTGTGAAACCTTAGGCTTGTCTCACCTCTCAGGCATGTGTCAGCCTCACAGGAGCTGCAACATCAATGAGGACTCTGGCCTCCCCTTGGCTTTCACTATTGCTCATGAACTTGGACACAGGTACAGTTGACTGGGAAGGGGGAACTTGTCTGAGTCGAATTTGTTGTTTGCATGTTAATACTTGAATTGTGAGGCAGAAACAAAACAAAAAGTGAGTTAATGTCTCTATTATTAAAATCAAAATTTATTTCAAAGCAAAAAAAATTCTTAAGCTTTTGATGTGGGTTTCACATATACAACTATTCATCAGAATGAAATAACATCACTCAATTGTGCTAAGTTTTCCAAACACGTGCTAGATTTCTATGCAATTACATTAGATAATCTCCAGATTATCTAAAAAAACATTTACAGAGAGATAAAAAAACATTATCCAAAAAACATTTACAGAAAAAAACTGTTTCACTATGTCAAGGTGTTTCAGTAGTGCAGATTAGCTAGAAAACATTTTTAATTCCTATAGAAAAACATATATTAATCTTATTATATATTTAATATTTGTTATATCCTTTTATTTAATGAACCAGTAAAGTCTTTTTAGGGCATTTCTTAGTAAGTGGTATTTTCTGTATAATAATGCTATTGTGGGTACACTTAAACTAAGATAAATAAAGTTCCTGGATATTTTGTTTTAGATATGATTTGTTTTGTTCTTGTTGGTTTTGTTTTGTTTTTTATTTTTTTTTTAATGATTGGATATTTCTGTTTGAACTAAATTTCTTAGAACTTTAGATTTTTGGAGGTGTTTTGATTGGTTAGATGGTTTATTAACTCACTTGAAAAAAAATTTGATTTTTGAAACTGTTTTGATACGGCTGTTTTCCTCAGGGCAGAGCATTATCTCATGGATACTCTGGTTTGACTGTAATGCCTGCTCTTTTCAACTGGACTCTGTTGCTTGGCTAAGTCACATGTTCATTGCTTTATCTACAATGACATTAATTTCACTGTGCACCAGCCACCAATCAGGATGGAGTCTCTATTTCCTCATAGGATATGATGATGATGATGGTGGTAATGACCCTGTCGACCATTTATTTATTCAACCTCTCCACTGCCAGAAAGGAAATTGTATAAATAAATAGTGCTGAAATCACTCCAGTTGGGTCTGCGTGCTGTGGGTTTAAGTCACTTGGTCCCCGTATGCTGGCAGGGAGCTGTTTTCATTCACACTAATGATCTGAGGAGACTCCTTCCCCACAGACTGATCCATCTGTGTCCTTCTCCTTGTCTGTCCCGGCTCGCTGGTGACTCTGTGTCCTCCTGAGGTGGTGGGGCTCAGTACTGCTGTACTTGCCCTTGCAGGAGTGGTGCAGGGGCTTTTCTTAAGCACTGTCTCCATAAGGAATGTTGAATACTGTAGGGTTTGTTGTCACCTTGTTGACCTCAAGTCAGGCTAGTGTGCACAAGTTGGGAAGTTCAGGTATGGACAAGTTTGTAAGAACCTCTGAACAAAAAATAAGAAGACAGACATGCTCCCATACCTTAGATGAATGCCAAAAGTCAGCTCTTCCCTATACTGTCTGTCTAGATGTTTGCAGCCTTAGCATTCAACAGACCCTGTTTGTGGAAAAGAGCCTGTCAGAAAGGGGAGATCCGTGCATTTATGCTTCTGACTCATTACTGGAATTGGTTCTGACTGAAATTAACTCCGCTTTCGGAACTTTTGAGTCATGATATGATAACATTTTTGAGAAACGTAGTCTTAAGCATTTTGAACACACTTTGTCTGATTCGTGACTTAATCATGACCTGAGTAAGCTCTCACTGCTTTCAGGACTTACACACCTCCAGATGTTAACAATGTAGGTGTCAACATCTTAATATATCAATATCTATGTGTGTTATTATTTATATTATGCGATAATCCTCACTCTGAGGTGATGAAGGGGCATGTGTGTTTACTCAGTTGAATAACATCCAAACTTCTGTGTTTATGATTTCTGCAAGCTCTTGAATAAAAGAATTTGTCTCAGCAAGTCAGAGATGCTGGAGTGAACCCGCTGTGGAGATCTGCTTGCATAGACTGAGAAAATTAAATGGGATGAAGGAATAGAGGTTGGAGGAAAATTCACTGAACATTCAATAATTTTGTAGACAGTGTCTCTGGTGCAGTCTGTCAAAAGTTTTAGAAATGAAAAAAGCAGTAGAGATATTATTATGAGAGAGTCTAAGACAGAATGTAACAGAGCCTCATCTTAGTTGTGGTGCAAAGTTTGGGTTCAAGAATTAGGGAGCAGTCTTAGCTCTAACAGCTGTAACCTGACTTCTAGGTTTAAACTTTGATTTCTGCCGCAGCTGTGCACTAGTATTTGGACTCCCTTAAAGGTACAGAAGTATAGTCTGGGACAGTGTGTTCTTTATTTTGTGCAGAGCAATATTGTTGTGCATAACAGACATGTTTGAAAGCCTGTGGGGTGTAGATTTTTCATAGATTTTGGGTCGTATGTTCTGTGTGTACATTTTCTTTTAGCAAACAGGTAGCTGTAGCTCTGCAGGGGGGGAAGCAATGTAAGTGTCTTTTTAAGCATGGAGTAGAACCTGTAGGTAGGTGTTGTGGTACAGCCAGTCAGCTGGAATTATTAGATGTTGTTTTTTACCTCCAGTTTTGGAATCCAGCACGATGGAAAGGAGAACGACTGTGAGCCTGCTGGAAAGCGCCCATATATCATGTCCCGACAGCTGCAGTATGATCCCACTCCCCTCACCTGGTCCCAGTGCAGCAAGGAGTACATCACACGGTTCCTAGAGTGAGTGGTCAGGTTGCAGCATTTGCCTAAATTGAGCACAACTGTGCTGGAGTTCAAAGTATATATTGTATTATTGCATTGATTATTGTGTAGGGGGTTTTAGTGTGCTTGAGTTATTTTCCATGGGGAGCATACCACTGTCCTGTTGCTTAGTTATCTCGGAAAAACTCTCTAAAGTCTTGTAGTCTGGAAGCGAACTCAATTCCTGTCATATTGGCTCGGGTTTGGTGCAATCTGCAGTTTTTTGCAGTTACCAGAAGAAAGAAGCCTTTCCATCAAGGGCCCTGACAGAGCTTCATAGGCTTTGCCTTTAGCCACAGTGCCGTGTGTTTGGCTTCAGTGACTTGTTCAAATCTTTTCCATTCTTTTTAAGACCAGCAGTGTGGTACAACTTTAACCACAGACTGCAGGGTTCTCTGAAGCCACTCTGCAAACCATACTGAGCTCATGGTGTGACAAGCTGTATTTTGCCATTTTAAAACTATCTCTTCCTAGAGAGAATAACTACTTTGTTCGCAGCATTTCAGTTCTCTTCCCTACATCCTGATTTTTCACTTGGCTGGAATCTGGAAGTATTATTTACATGGGCCAATCAAAATTACCCCTAAGAAATAGGTACTAAAAGTCTGTATGGAAACATCAAAAAACTGTGGTGGTAGGGAGTTTTTTAATATGGAATTTTTGTCTTTTAGTCGTGGGTGGGGATTCTGTCTGGATGACGTCCCCCAAAAAGAAGTTCTAAAGTCCCCAATCATTGCTCCTGGAGTGATTTATGATGTGCACCACCAATGCCAGCTTCAGTATGGTTCCAATGCTACATTCTGTGAAGATGTGGATGTAAGTGCTCAGTGTTTCTCTTAATTTTCCTAGTAAGAATTCAGAATTCTTGAGCAGCTTGGAAGTGTATTCAGTGCACGTCATTTACAAATGCAGTGGGTTTAGAGTCTCATAGGTTAGATGTGCAGTGCAGGCATTGCCTAACACACTTAATTCTGCATATTCTGGAAGTGAGTTATTATGCTGTTTGTATTGTATTTCACAAAATCTTTTCTGTATCTCAACCATGTCTGTGGTTAAGTGCCTGTCCTTCTGGAGTGGAGTTTTGGTTTTAAACTTGTAATACAAATTCTAAGGTAAATTGTTAATGCAGCTTAAGTCCAATTTTAAAATATTCTTCAACCTTGTGGCTTTCAATTGATCAAATCATTCTGGGAACAAATCTTCAGTTCCAGGAAGAGTTTTTTGAAGAAATTTGGGTTCTGTTCTCTTCCCATACATCCTGATTTTTCATACTCTTTATGATCTAACAAACAAAAGAATATTTCAGTCCCTGTGGAAAATACTTATTTTGAAAAACCAATATTTTTGCATGGAACATTAGATATTTATGCAGAAGGCTATATAATTCTTAGAGTGCCGTGAGGTCTGTCTCACAGCATAGCAAAGCAGTATTGTGAGGAGATGCAAGGGAGAAGTGCAGTCACAGCAAACCTCACAAGATTGTGGAGCCCTGCAGAGTAACAGGTTGTATTAGCTGAAATACAGTGGTATGGTATTCTACTAGACTAATGGTACCTAGAATGTTCAGAGGTCTTTGGGTCTCTACAGCAGTGTCGAGGTTATCATGGGTGTTGGGTCTTCAAAGAGACAAGAGCAGTTGCTGGTTGTAGTGAAGTTGTTTTTTGCATGAGTACATCAGTCTGGAAGGCAAGGAGTTCAGAGTATTAAAGTCCATGCTAAAAGCTTTCTGGCCAAAGATATTTTGAGCAAAAACAGCAGCAGCAACAGCAGTAGCTCCCACACCTTTTTTCTTCTTCCTTCTTCTTTCTCACCCCAACACAAGGGATTTTGTTCATAAATCATCCAATCAGCTAAAAGCACTATTCTAAAACATTTTTCTTACACCAATCTGGGCTTAATTCTAATGTGCAAAGGTGATGTCAATTCTTACCCAAAATCTACGTACATGATTTTATCTATTTGCACGAAAGGTACTGTCTGTTTTCTTACCCCAAAACTACGTATATAATTTTACCTATTTACGTGAGTAGTTCTATCTATACTATCTAGAAATGCAAGCAACATTCTGCTATGTTTTTGTTATGCCTGGACCTGAGTTAAACTAGGCTCTAGGGCCTTTTACTAGCTAACACAGTCTCTCAAGGCACTTGAAATATATTTCTACTTACTTAAAACTTACACTTCTGTTTCATGTCTGTGTAGCTTAATATATTTCAGCTTCTCTAGAGGTTCTAATTCAAACCCTGCATTTCTTTTTTTCTCCGAGGGACTCAGAGGCTTCTATTTCATGCACTCCAACACAGCATATTTATACATAGAACAGCTCAGCAACTCTGTTTCCAAGTGCTAGCCTAGCTAAATGATCACTAATTTTCCTGTGTTTTAAGCAGCAATGTTCAACAAATGCTGGAGACAGAACCCAGCCTACTGGCCCTGTCAAACACAGATGTATTTGGCTATTGGCAGTGCTGGTATGAACATAGCTCTGGACTGGGCACTGCTGATGTTGACTGTTTATTCCATTCAGATAATTGTGTGTATCTCCATCTACCCTTCTCTTAGAGAAATTATTTCTGATTAATCTTTTCAAGCTTAATAGATAACATGATTACCAGTGTTAAACTACAACTGCTGAATCTGAAGAAGGTACTGAAAGATTGCTTTCATTACCTGCTGTTACAGTTTCCTTAGTTACTGTAATTTGTCTGTTGGTACAGATAGAAAATTAGGATGCAATTTTGCAGTACTGGCTCAGTCTGTCTCTCCTTGAATTTGAACCTAATAGGCCTTTACATTCACATCTCCTGATTAACCAATTTTATAGCTGGGCATATGTCAGAAAATTAATTGGTATCCTCTCGTTTTGCATTTTACTGAAAGGCCTGTATTTTGCTGGTAGTTGCGCTGGCAGGAGATGGAATTGGGAACAGTAGGGTCAACCTGGAATGTTGAATCATCAGTCTTTTTGTCATTTTGTCTAAGAGGTCTGACTCTTTTTTTCCTTTCCTCTATTTACTTAGCCTTGCTCACTGACAAGCTGCTTTTGCTTTGTACATTTTAATGTCTGACTGAATTTGATCCACAGATCCTTTTTGAGAGAACAATATGCATTTAGCTGAAGATGCCCTGGAGTTCACTTAGCAAAAACTAGTATTTATAATTCAGATAGTGGTTTTCATTAAGCACTTAGGCAGCAAACTGTCCTGTGAAGTATATAAATATTGTCCCTCTAATAAGGCAAAGAAAAACAAAATATGTATTAGATGGAGGAATTTTCCCAGTCATAGCTAGACCCATAGCTTTCTGTAGAACAGCCTGTAGGATATCGGAACACTCATCTTAATGCCTTTTTCTCCAAAAATGCCATTGGCTTCTATGAAACAGAGGGTTTTTTTTGGATTCAACTTTCTTCAAGGCGCAGACCCTGTTCTCATAGATTGGGTGGAAAGTGTCTATCATACTGCTGATGAAAAAAAAAACCCTACTTGCTTTGCAGTGAGTCCACAGCAGAGTCATGAATTTCTGTGTGTTACCTCCAAAGGCATGCAGTACGTAGTGCATCCAGTCATACTGTTGTTTTTCATATTGTAGTGCATCTCCTCTGCTGTTGTTTCAGTATTCCTAGAGACAAAAACCAGTCACGGGATATGGAGATAAATATGGAAAAATCCTTGCAAAGCTAAAGAATTCACTTTGTGAATTCTTGACTTTGAAATCTATGGGTGCACCTAATAATAAAAGTAACTGCCAATGAAAAGCTGTGTTTCTCTATGCCAGTTTCTCTGATATTGTCTGAGGCATGGTGCAAGAGTACACTTTATACACTAAAACCACAAAATGCACTTTATACACTAAAACCACAAAATATATTCTGTGTACAAGAGTTTAAATAAAGGATAACTTTGATAACGAGAGAAAATTCATCAGCCAGAACACTTGGGTAGCTCTGCCTCAAGAACCTGGCAATGATGGCTTCACAGGGCCTTCATAAGGAATGCTACCCTTGAGCTATAAACAGAGAATTGCAAAACAAAGTTTGTCCTGTGTACATTGCCCAAAACCAGTGAACCAAGATGTGCAAGTGGTTCAGGCATTGTATTCCAACTGGAGGGCTGGAGTGCTTTGAGATGTTCCATGCCATCAGCTTTTTTCTGGTGCTCTTGTTGACAAATTAAGGTAAACACAATGGAGGAAGTAAATGAAAGTGAACCTCTCTCAAAGCTTGTGCCCAAGCTTGGCCATTTTAAACAGAAGCGGGTCAGAAATGGGCAGCCAAACTCTGCATTTCCTACTTGGATGAACATTGCTGCTAGCTCATTGGGGCTGCATTTTTGGAAGTCTGCAGTTTATATGTTAACTTCCAAATCTGGTATATGGCTTGCCCACCACAGTGGAAGCTGCTAGTGGGATCCTTCTTATCAATTCTTTTCTCTGATGGCACTTGGAGCCATCCCTTCTTCACAGGTTGATGCTGCCAGCTCTGTTCCCTTTTCCAGAACTGGACTATGGCATCCAAACAGCCTGAGTCAAAACCTGGCCTTTTGCTTTTGTTGTTCCTGTTGGCAGCATGCATTCCTTCTGAGAGCCCTACTTTCTCTGCTTTGGAAGTGGTGTTTCATGCAAAGCCCTGATCATTCAGGAGTTCCAAGCATGAAGGGCTCCTGTGTGCCAAACAAAGAAAAACTGGTGTGCATGTGAACTAAAGAGGGAGAAATGGCCCTCCAGCTCTGTGCTCCCTTTCTGGAGAATAGTTCTGGCTGAGGGAAGTGTGTTTGGTAAAAGGTAGCTGGAATGTTTCTTGCCCTGCTTTCTTTGTTGCCTCTCAGGAGTTTCTGTTTGTTCTGTGAAGCCACTGCACATGGAGCAGCATCTGGAATGCTGTGTTTTATTGGCAACCTACTGCATTAAACTGGCACCAGTTTAAAATGCAAACATTCACTAACCAGAGCCTTTACTGTTCCCAGCCCACTATGCTTTTTTCTCTGCCAACTAGCTGACTGCTTTTTTTTTCTGATAATTTCCTTGCCATCTGCCAAGCTGATGTTTTAAGAAGACTGATCACTTTTTCCTCATCTAGTTTTGGGACCTCCATTAATATTGTTGGAGACATGATGTTGTTTGTATTTGCCTGCCTGGCTTCTGTAACCTTTGATTTCACTGTATGTTTCTAGGCAGACAGCAATGCAGAATTGAAGATGGTATTGGTTAGTACTCATCAAATGAAAATTGTTCCATTTTCTGTTCACCTTATCTGCAAACAGCAGTGACCAAAGTTTGTTAAGCTATTGTGTTTTTCTAGGAGCTTAGCAGCCAATTAGGAGAATATTTGAAGTCACATAGTGCAGGGAATTCACTTGATAGTATTTACCATATTTTAAATTTTTCAAATAGTCCCTTTTTGCACAGTAATGACGAGTAGCTAAATTTGGACCCTTGGTAGTTCCTATCTTGTGAAAAACTCATGCCCCTCTGGAAATACAACCCTTACAAGACTTTTTAAGTGGCTGTAAAAAACTCTGTGAGGCTTTTGAAAATCTTGGCCACAGGATTTCTGCCTTGCCTCAGACTGCTGCAGTTTTCTTCCTTTTTCAGAACCTTTGCCAGACCCTCTGGTGCTCAGTGAAAGGCTCCTGCCGCTCCAAACTGGATGCAGCTGCGGATGGTACTCGGTGTGGAGAAAACAAGGTGACTGTGAGCCACGCTGTCTGCAAGCTGTGCTGCCTGCCAAAGTGCAGAGATGAGCCATGTGTAACTCTGTTATTGTTGGGTGTGAAGGAGGGTCATCCTGTGACATCTCTATTTACATTTCCACTTAAGTATTCAACTCTTATGAGCTGAAATAACAAATAATTCACAGAAACTCAAAAAATTCATAACTTCCTTGTGATAATGATCTGAAGCTCTTTGTGCTTTCTCTTCTCTCCTCAGTGGTGCTTCTCTGGTGAGTGCATTACAGTGGGGAAGACTCCCGAAGCAATCCATGGCGAGTGGGGCGTTTGGTCATCCTGGTCCCATTGCACAAGGACATGTGGGGCAGGAGTTCAAAGTGCAGAGAGGCTGTGTGATAATCCAGAGTAAGCTGAGTGCACTATCTTTCCCTATTTTTTGTTTAAGATTTTTGAGGTTCTTATGACAATGGAAACTTAAAACTCTCTTGTATGAGACTGTTATCAGCAGGCGCCACATCAAGACGTCACAGATACTGACACCTCTCTTCCCAGTTAGGCATACCTGTGTGAAATTCAGCTGGCTCGTCTTTTACAGTCATCTTGTTCTTCATTTCTTACCCTCCACTAAACTTATTTCAATGCAAAATGAATTAAAATAAAACATACTTAACATTTAGGCTTTGCAGAAATAGTGTAAATATTGCTTTATTAATACTTCAGTGAATAAATAAGAGTTGTCAAACACCAGGTGAGAACAGTTTCTAGCAATCTGATCCTGAGGACTCACTTTTCAGGTTTTCTTCTAGTCATCAGCTTTGTTTGAGCTTCAGACACATGAGTTGTCAGGTATGGAACATGAAAGGCAGAATTCCTCGTTACATATCTGAGTTCATGAAGACTTCACGTCTCATTTTCACAAGTCACTAATGGCAGGAATAATTTGTCTTTTCAGAGAGAACTGTCAAATGCACTGCAAAGTGTGGGATTCAAAGCACTCCATTTGATAGGTTAATTTGCTGTGAGCTCAGCCAGGTATTGCCAAGCACTTTTTTGGGATACAGGAATTGTCTAAATCTCTGTGCTTCATACTGACATGTTTGAGTACTCAAACGTGATGTGAACAGTATCTCTACCCTGTCAAGGATTCAGAGTCGCCTTGTTGTGCTAATGGGGCCTGAAATAGGTTGTCCCAGTCTCAATGTTCCTTTTCTAGACCCCAGTTTGGAGGAGACTACTGCACCGGAGAGAGGAAGCGCTATCGCATGTGTAACATCAGCCCCTGTCACAAGGACTTGCCAACCTTCCGTCAGATGCAGTGCAGTGAGTTCGATACAGTTCCCTACCAGAACGAATTCTACCACTGGGTTCCAGTTTATAACACAGGTATGAAGCTACACAATTTTTTAATGTCTTCTATAAAAAGTCAAAAGTTACACGCATATGAGAAATGTCTGTGAGGGTGAGAAGTCACTGAATTATAGGTTTTCTAATGAATTAGAGAGAAAAGTCTGGTGTGCTCCTGTATGCTGGCATGCCTTTTGTGTGAACAAAAGGGCAGTGGTTCTTCTCTACACTTAGGTGTTTTTTCAGAGCTCTGGTGATAATGGCTGTGATTGTAACTAGTTCAGTACCTGAAAAGATATTGCACTAAGAAAAGCTGTTGAATTTATGTCTGTGCTATTTGTTTAGAATAGATCTAATCCATCTTTTCCAGTGTCAACCACAGAACAAGTAGAGTAGTGTGGTGTAGAGCTGCATCTTTGGGCCTGCAGGCATCACTGCACCCAGTAACCAGAGCTCTTCCACTGCACATATGATTTTACTACTTCCAAACTCAGGTCTGAATGGTAGCTGTGCTTGACATTACAGTGAAGAAGTAATATCTGAGCTGGTTCAGTATCATGCTGCCCTGTATTGTAGAGGCAGAGTCAATGACTCTGCTTTATAACTTTTTTTGAAACAGCTAGTTATTAAATACAAGGGCAATCATTGTTAGCATGTAGTTTGATTCTTGGGTTGTGCACAAATGTAAGATGTAGATTATCCAATAGAATAACAATATTTTTAGTGTTGAAAGTAATATCTGGAGACCTTCCAGTCCAACCTCCCTGGCCAAGGCAGGGTCACCTGGAGCAGGTGGCACAGGAACACATCCAGGTGGGTTTGAATGTCTCCAGAGAGGGAAAGTCCACCAACTCCTTGGGCAGCTGTTCCAGTGCTCTCCCATCCTCTATGTAAAGAAGTTCTTCCATGTGTTGAGGTAGCATTTCCTGTGTTGTAGTTTATGGCCATTGCTCCTTGTCCTGTCGCTGGGCACCACTGAAAGAAGTCTGGCACCATCCTTTGATAATGGCTTTGAGATATTTATATGCATTGGTGAGACCCATTCTCACTCTTCCCTTCTCCAGACTGAACAGGTCCAGCCCCCAGAGTCTGTCCTTACAACAGAGATGCTCCAGTCCTTTAATCATCTTTCCAGTCCTCCATCCTTTAACCCTCTCTAATAGCTCCTTGCTTTTCTTGTACTGAGGAACCCAGAATTGCCAAATTCTTTCCAATGGATCCCAGGAGCCCACTGGCCCTCCTGGCTGTCAGGGAACATTGCCAGCTCATGGGCAACCTGTCACCCACCAAAACTCCCAGATCCTTCTCAGAAGAGTTGCCCTCCAGCAGGTCAAACCCCAGTGTATGCTTGGGGTTATTCGTCCCCAGTAGGACCCTACACTTGCCCTTTTTGAACCCCATTAAGTTTCTCCCTGCCCAACTCTCCCCCCTATCAAGGTCCTGCTGAATGGCAGCACAGCCTTCAGGTGGATCAGCCACTCCCCCACAGTTCCACAGCAGCAACAAATTTGATAGCAATGTGTTTTTTAATGAAAAAGTAAGACAGAGAGGATAGGGAAGATCAGGATGCAACTTCCAGTTTCATTTGCCAGTAGTATTTTTCAGCATGTTAATTGTTTTTACAGTTATTGGCAGTTCTAAATTGGTTTCCTAAATTTCAGCTACTGTTTCCATTTAATGTAACAAATACATCATTGAATATGAACCTAGAGCAGGCAGACTTCCACTAAAATTTCTGATGAAAGAAAATATGGTTGATAGAGATTTTTTGGAAGAAATCCCAGTAAATCCATGACAAATGCTAACAGCCTAATGTTTAGGCTAAAACCAAGCTCAAAAAACATTTTCTGCAGTCGCCTGTCATTGAAATTAAGATTCCAGACCTCTGTTACTCAGGGTGTGCTAGTGCAGGGTACAGCGTTCATTCTGTTCATGTCCTTTCTGTGACACTGCAACAGAACAGGTAGTTCTGCATGTGCATTTCTTACAGAAGGTCTGTTTCTAAAGGACAGTGAGAGTCGTGAGTCAAATGCTTACTGCACACTGGAAGGCAGGGCTGTGCTCTGTCTGTGCTGTATTTCAAATAGAACAGTTCAGAACTGCACAGACAAACCAGCTCTATTTAAAACACTGTGCTGCTAAGCCTGATATATTTCATCTGGAAAATTATTTGCAAAATTCTTCAAATATCAAGAAGATATTTTTTTTCTATGGCTTGAAAACTTCTTGACTGTTTTCACCCATTTTCTCAGCAGCCAAAATTTCAGCATAGATTTCCATGTCTTTCCATTGTCTTGGAGGCCCTTAATGTTTTCACATTCCACCAGCAACATTTGAAGTGTTTTCTTGCTGCTAAACTCAACTTAAAGTAAAACTGGCTTCCTCAGATAAAAAGGCTCTCCTGGTAACACTCAAATAAGTAGGGAGCTGCGCAAATCTGTGCTGATCTTTCATCTGACATCATTGTATGGCTGAGGGTAGGTGGCTCTTGTGGGCACACTGCTTCCAGTTTTGTCCAGCCAGAATTACTTGAAATACATCTGAGAGTTTTCCTCCCATCTCAGTTTCAAATATTCTTTCACCTTCTATCAGTGGCTAAAGATGTCCTGGGCAAAATACCTGCAAATAAGGTCATGAAACAGTGCTGTCTCTTAGAGACACAGGAGTTTGGGCCTTCCTTGCATGTGTGTGTCCAAACAAACCAAGACTTTAAACAACAGCAAACCAACTGCTTTTTAAACCCCAAATGAGCTGATGTTTCAGGTCTCTGGAGACTTTACTCACAACGTCCTCCATATGTACACCAACCTTTGTCAGTTCCCTTACTTACTTCTTAACTTGTGCGATCCAATTTCAAGGATTTTTTGCAGCATTCTGTTACTATATTGTCTTGCTGCCAAGAAGGCTTTGACTTTTATAGTGGTTAATCCTGCCTGGACAACAGGTGTCCACCAAAGCCATCCTGTTGCTCTCTTTCTCAGCTGGATATGGGAGAGAGAATGTAGCAAAAGGCTTGTGAGTCAAGATAAGGGCAGGGAGAGATCACTCACTGATTACCATCGTGGGCAGACAGGACTTGGGGAAATATGTTTAATTTATTAGAAACTAAATCAGAGTAGAATAGTCATGGGAGACAGTATTTCTTGAACCTCTCCAACATAAGTCCTTCTCTGCAGTTCTTCTTGAGCTGCTTCAGCATGGATCCTTTCAACAGGCTGCAGTCCTTCAGGAATGGGCTGTTCCAACATGGATCCTTGGTCTATGGGTCCTGCCAGGAGCCTGCTCCAGCACGGGCTTCCCATGGGCTCCCAGCCTCCTTCAGGCACATCCACCTGCTCTGCTGTGGCTCCTCCAGGGGCTGCAGGTGGATCTCTGCTCCCCCCTGGGCCTGCAGGGGCACAGCTGCCTCACCAAGGGCTGCACCAGGGGCTGCAGGGGAATTTCTGCTCTGGCTCCTGGAGCAGCTCCTGCCCCTCCTCCTTCACTGGCCCTGGGTCTGCAGAGCTGTTCCTCTCACACATTTGCATCCTCTCTTCCAGCTGAAGATGTGCAGATTTTTTCCCCCTTTTTAAATACATTATCCCAGAGGTGCTGCCACTGTCACTGGTGATTTGGTCTTTACTGGCAGCAGGTCCTTCTTGGATCTGTCTGATGTGGGCTCTGTCAGTCATGGTGGAAGCTTCTCACAGAGCTACTGTGACAGCTACAGCTGGTTTGAAGCCACACAGATAAAATTGGCCATAACAGAAACTAATTTGGCTAGCTTAGTTCATTAAAAAGTAGAAGTGTAGGAAATGGATTTGCCCATTGCCAAGTCCCTAGATCAGACAATGATAAGTAGGATTTAAACTCAAATGGGGGACCCCTGCCAGTCCCAATCCTGAATGCAGACATATCTTTGGCCAGTGAGCTGGGCAGTGTTGGAACCCTGACCAGTTGGTTGTTCAAAGCACAGGAATTTTGAACCCCCTATAAAAGGGGGTGTCCATCAATGAGCTTTGTCTGTTGTTGCATGACCTTCAGTGTGTTCAGTTGTGTGCCTATCCCCAAAAATGTAACCAAATGTGGTGACCTCTGATGTGACACAACAGCTTCTGCTACCCCTGTAGCCCTCCTGCTACCAAAGCCTGGCCATGCAAACCCAGTACAGGTCTTGTTTTAGTATCAGGCATTTTGGATCCTCTCATGTCGCACTTGGGATATAAAGGGGAAAGAAAGCATAATTAAGCTTTCCCAAGCCCTGAGCGTACATACATTTGTTATGTGGAAGTGTCTAGCTGAGAAAATAGGTTCCTGAGCCAGGCATTCTGTGACATTTTAGACATTTTCTGTTCCTTCATCCCACTGGAAAAAAACCAGTAGATTTTCTGGATGGTCACAATTCTCTCTCCTGGCTTTAATTTCTTAGCTTGCATAAGGCAGTTATAGCAAATGTCATGTACTTAAAGAGTCTTTTCTTGTGTGTAAATTGTAACTTGTTGTGTAAATTGCGACTTCACAAGATAACAAAGACAGTTTTGAATAGCTTATAATTTAATAAAACAACCAGCTTTAATAAGCAGGCTCACAGAAAAGCAGTAAGTCACATCTTGCTGTTTCCTAGCCTGTTGTTTGAGTTTTCAATTGAGAATTTTCTGGTTGAAATGACTTTATGCCTGTTGGGGAACTTGTGTAGTCCTGTTATGGAATTGCTCTCGACCTCAGAAACCCATGTGCTCAAGCTGGAGCACCAGAGTACCCCTGGGAATCTTAAAATGATGGAGACCTCCAAGTTCAAGGATGATAAACTATCCAGCAGCCTGAGCAGGATATTTTCTGAATTTTTCTCACGACCCAGGCCCCTATTTTGACACTTTGGGCAGACTTCTGTACGTATCCACTTCTCTTTCCATCAGACTGACCCCATGTTTATTTATTTCATACCATTTGACAAATTCCACTGATATGAGTCTGATAGCTTCTCAGGGCTTAGCTTTCACCTATAAGTCCTCCATTAAATCATATAATTACCTTTATTTTCTGTATCAGTGCAGGATCATTTAGTCAGTCATTAGGTCAGATAGGGGTTGTGTTAAAAATGTTTTAAATTTCATATTTCTACCACAATATTTCTGTGTTCCAAATAAGATACGTTCTGATACAGTCACAAGGGCTGTGCTAACAGGATGAAATGTCCCTGTTTCAAAAGTAAACTTTGTTTTGGAGTTCCAGGCTTGGTTAAAGTGATAAGTAGCTTCACCTCAGCTTTTTTTCCCATTTTGTCTGTTTGGTAATTGTCTTTTCTAATTTTCTTTGTATGGGATTTCCTCAGTCAATTCTGAGTTCTCACAGAGATGAGGGGTTGAAGAGAAGAGGCTCACCTCTTTTCTTCCTTGTGAAGTTGGGAAAGATACTGAAGCCTTATCTCCTTCTGACAGGCACGTTAATCACATCCTTCTTAGTTAGGTTAAGCTGGATCCCTCCTGCATGTGAACTCATGGGAATCAGCTGTAAGGTAAACAAATTTAAATTGGGAAGGAAATATGTTCCTTTCTACTTATCTTCATGTTGTTCTGTTTACACTTGATGAATCTGAACTTTTTAATAATATACAGAGGGGAAAAATATCACAAAATATCACATGCCCAAGCTTCAGGACTTTTACTCAGCCTTGCTGATTTGCTTCTTCCTGATTACAGATAAATCACTGGGCCCTTAAGGGAGCTCTGTGGCTTGGGATTCCATTTAATCTTCTATATATTAGGGAATTGATAATTTCTCTGGTCAAATCAGCATCAGGTGTAAGATGTGGACACCACATAAAAAAACAGGTTGTAATTTTTCTGGGCTGCTGGGTGTTGGTGGCACTTCTGCTAAGATCTTATTTCCAGCTAGGAGCAAGGCACTGGCAGAGGGAGGCAGCCAGACTAAAGAAGGTTGACAGGAGAGCAACATGGAAGTCAGAAAGTCACTGAGAGGGACTTTTTACAAGGGTTAGTAGAGATAGGATGTCAGGGAATGGCTTTAAACTGACAGAGGGCAGGTTTAGATTAGATATAAGGAAGAAAAGTCTTTACAGTGAGGGTGGTGAGGCACTGGCACAAGTTGCCCAGAGAAGTGGTGGGTGCCCCATCCCTGGAAGTTTTTAACAGCAGATTGGACAGGGCTTTGGGCACTGTGGTCTAATGGAAGATGTCACTGCCCATGGCATGGGGGTTGGGTGATCCTTAAGATATCTTCCAGTCCAAAACATTCTATGATTTTGTGATTTGAAAAACACAGATTGAGCAAAGCAAGTTTTGCTCTAGAAAGGAAAACTAGGAGTGAGTTAAATGCCAGCTACTCAGTGGAACATTGAAGGAGTGTTTAGCATGTGTACCCCTGAGCTGGCGGAGATACATGGTCATTACTGAGTGCTCACAGATTGGATCTAGTATTTCATGCATATGCTGGGTTGCAGGAATTTATGTATATTTTGGCCTAAAAGTTACAAGGATTACAGCCTTTTTGTTAAAATCTCATCATGATTTAATTGAATTTGCTGAAGTAACTGAAACTGAACCAGCTGCTTTAATGAGCTCCTTCTGAACAACAAGTGCTCCTATTCATCTGAGTTAACTCTTTTTAGATTTTTGGGTCTGAAGTAAGAAAAAAGGCTGAACTCAATGCAATTCTACCATTTCAGGAAACATATTTTTTTCCATTGTGTGTGAGTTTGGTATCTGCTCTGTGTTTAAAATACTAGGTATCTGTTCTATGTAAAAATATTAAAATATTGTTTTGGAGGTCATTGGCTGATTCTGATGCAGTTTATTTACAACCCTATAAAAACAGAGCCAAGGTCCCTGAGCTCAACCATAATAAATAATAATGATAGGTAGATAAATAAATAATTTTAGATAGTGAATGCCAAATACAGTGCTAATATGATTTCCTCAGTGGTGGTCTAACCAGCCTTTCTGCAAATGAAAAATGAAATAAATACCAGATATGATTGAGTTTTGGGTGGATAAGTAAATAACCTATAATTTCCAGAGGGGCTTCATAAAATACATATAGAATGAAAAACAGTAAAAATTTGTGGATTGGGACTAATTTTAGATCAGTTAACACAATCAGGAAGAAGAGGAAAGCTTTCATACATGGAAAGCATTTGCAAGTGTGAAAGTTTGTGTGGGTTTTTTTGTGTACATTTTATTTTGACTTAGTAAGGGAGTTATTTTTCTTTAAAAATTGATTCTGAGTTATACAGTTACAGCTTCATAGTTATGGCAGGAGTATGTCAGCACTCTCAGCTTCTTGTTCAGTGATTTCTGAAATGAAATTGCTTATTTTGTCAACCCACAGCTACGAGGAGGTACAGATATCAAACTTCTGTTTGACATATTTCATTAGGAACAATGCAAAAGCTGAAATGGCTTTCTGTAAAATCCATCTGAGCAGGTAACAGAGTACCTGGAATTGTAGGATTCTCCTTGTCATAAACATATTGTGCTTTGTGTAGACAAGTGCTACACTGAGAAAGTAAGCAAGGTGAAGCAAAATTTAGAGCGCTAAAGTAATCACTTTAATCACACTGCCATAAAAAGAATTCTGCAGAGAGAGTTAAAATCACTTGTATTGCTTACCATGACAGCTCTTATCAAAGCAACTGGTGGGAGTTATGGCTGGCAGCTTTCACAGAGGGGGCTGAGGGTTGGTGAGGATTACAAACTTTATGTTCTTGTCCAAATAACTTATCTAGCTCCACCTCCACTGATATTCTTGAACACAATTCACATCAGCTGGAATTCCACCAGTTGTATAACCATGGTCCATGTGTGTGCTCTGGGTCTCATCACTGTGGCACTTTGTGAAGGTATTTTTGTTTGAGGAGCCAGAAGCTCACATTGTGACAGACCTGAGATGTCGTTTTAGCTCTGCTGACAAGAAGGGGAAAAAAAGCCTTCATTAAGGTTTTGAATTTCCTTTACTGTTCTTTTTTTTTTTTAATTGGTTTTTTTTCCCAGTTCTGCAGAGTTTCTGTTTACACAAGTGAGATTCACAGTACCAAAGCTCAGGCTTTGCAGGATACAGTTCTTAATCTGCAAAAACTTCGAGAGGAAGAGTTGCAGTCACCTTTTTATGCACTGTGTGGTGTTGTGTGTATGTTGGTGCTGCACAAATCAGAGTAATGAAAGCAAATTTTCCTCCTTCAAAAGGATAAATCCTTTTGTTGGAAATTAATTAGTTTATTTGCATTATTGGAAGATTGCATTTCTCTCATACCAAAAATTCCTTCAAACACAGTCCTTTCTATGGCACAAACAAAGCCAGCAGAGAAGGAAAAGATAAAAATAAATCCATCAACCAGGATGTGGAAGGCTTATAGTTATCCTCCTCTGAGACCAAGGGAGCAGCTTCTGTCAACTCTGACAGGCACAGGATAATACTCACTCAGCATTAGCACCTCTGCAGCACAAAGTTTTAAAATTATTAAATAATGGTGCCCTGAAGTCACTGCTGACTGGTGGGTTTAAGGCCCACTGCTTTTTGCAGCAAAGCATTTCAGGTTGCTGAGCATGAACAAATTGCTTTAGTGCTGGGAGAGACTAGGGTCTTTGAATAGACGAAAACCTGAAGAGAAGTCTTGTGTTGATGTCCTTCATTAATATGATAGTGGATGATTTTTAATTCAGGCAGATAGTTTTGGTTCCCCTGCAGAGTTTTCAGAGAGTGTTTTACAAAGCCAAGAATTATGTCAGTCCTTGCTTCGACCCTAATTTCAGCTCTAAATCATCTTCCATGCACACAATTTATTTATCAGACTTGTGTCCTTTGTCTGATGTCTCAGTTTCAAGATTTCACATTCACAAAGGCCAGTGTCTGTGAGTCAGGGAGGCTGTTTGGCTCTTCTTACTCCATAGATGGAATAGATTTAAGGCCCTGATCAATCACAGAAAATCTTGTTTCAGAGGCCACTTGTTGCTCTTGCTACAGCTTTTCTCTTCCGTGTTGCTTCTGTGGGACATCTATCTGAAAAGAGCCTGAGTCTGTCAGACTTGTAATATTATCCCTATTTCATAAGTTGTTGAGCAGGAAAGAAAAAGTTTAAAATTATTTATTAAGTGCCAACAGGTAGATGAAAATGATGAATGACACATAAGATCAGAAGCAGGCAGCTGACTGCTCTCTGAGAAAGGCTGACAGCAGTGATGGAAAGTTTAAATTACCTCTGAAATTACTCAGTAACCAGCTGATGGAAAACTTTCTTGTCAGTCTCCTTGATAATCCCACCCCTTCTCTAGTGACAGCTGGATTTGCCGGTTTCCCATCCCTTTCTCCATCCCAGCTGATGGCCTCACTGCAGCCTCACTCACCAGTGACAGAGAGCATGCAGGTGTGAGGGGACCTCCAGCAGCTTCCCACAAAGCCACAAGTGCTATTTATCAGGCCTGTGTCACCCTGGCTCTGCTCAATTCTTCTAGTTCTGCCAGTTCTGGCAGATGGCAGGGAAAGTGAGCAAATGGCTCAGCAAAGACCCTGTGCACTGCACTTCAGTGTCCTGCTGGCATGTTGTCTGAGTGAGTGTTCTTGTCTTCCTTTCAGCAAACCCCTGTGAGCTCCACTGCCGCCCAGTAGATGGCCATTTTTCAGAGAAGATGCTTGATGCAGTCACTGATGGCACTCCTTGCTTTGAAGGAAGGCACAGCCGAGATACCTGTATTAATGGCATGTGTAAGGTATTGGGTATGTTTGCATGTTTCTTTCTCTTCAATTTAATTTTATGGGAAAATGCTTAACCATTTTTTTGGTAGGATCAAGGCCAAGTACTCAATTTTATCACATTTTTATAACAAGTTTATAGTAAAATCTTTCTACGAATACGAAAGAGTAATTTCCACCCTTTTTAATAAGTCTCTTTGACTGACTGCTGATTACTTTTGGTGCCTTTTAAATCCTCTGCTTTTTTCCCAGTATTTAGAACATCAGTTCAAGAAAAGAACTGTTTTTGATTAGTTTTCACAAAGTGTAGCTTTAGGGTTGTAATTGTTGTCACCACTGTCCATGGGGCTTTTTATGAAAATGTGGTTTAACTATACACATTTAGCTGTTCTGAGCTGTGTTTTAATAGGACTTTGCAGTTGAGGGCAGTAAAAATTATTTTAGTTTACAGTGTTGAATTGAATAATGTTACACAGTGAGATAATGGGCAAACACAATGTATATGGCTCAATAATATTGTGCATTGAAGAATAAGTATAATGGTCTCTGCCTATTCTGTGTGTTGGTAGCAGATTTCCAGGATGATGTGTGTGCCTGTATGGTTTTTAAAGGAGTGTTTTGTAAATTCTGTAGCCTCCACAATCTCAGCATTGCTTTTAGTCACTTTCTTAAAAATAAAATGAGTGCTTTTCTTGCAGAGGATATATTTACATCTGTGGTTTATTTCTTCAGATTGAGGGTTTGTCCTGTACCTCCTTGAAGCCTAATAGCTTTTTTGCTTTTAGCATCTTTGGAAACAAGAACATGACTTGTGGAAACTACATTAGCTTATCTGGTATGGGAGTTGTATGCCCCAAGCCACTTAATTGTATAAAAATGCAGCTGGAAGGGGGTTCAATAAGTTGTCTGTTTCATCCCTTTAAAAATTGTCTTACATTTTTGACATTTTTCATGTTCTTTTCTTAAAGACTTCCGGTGATGGAAAATTCACATTTTTAATAGATGTTGGTACACCCTCTTTTTAAACTTCTTATTTTGTTAGAATGACAGTGCATCAGAGACCAGTAATAAAAGATGTGTTTTAAGCTTTCCTTGCAATACTCGCATTTATGAAAGGTTACCAAGACCTTGATCGAGTTCACAGTGAGGAGGTCCTGCTTAACTTTGCTGAGAGCCAGAAGGGGCCTTTGAACTATGATGGCTTTGAATGGTTCAAGCCAGAATGAATAAAATCTTTAGCATATTGAAACATATAGTAGATATTACATACCATAGCAGTGCTTTTGACCTTCCCCTGGGAGAGACTAGTTAGCGAACTCAGAAAGGCTGTCCTTGTGAAACATTCATTTTCTGATTTCCAGCCCAGCTGAACTGAGGTCGCTGTGATTAATTTTAGTTTCCATATGCTTTCTGTATTGAAACCTTGCCTGTGGCAGTTCAGATTTATACCTGTTTTAGAGATAGCAAGACTCAATTAATCCAAAGTGGGAGAGGTGAAAGAAAAGCTAATCTAACTGCAGTTTGTAGAGCCCAGATACACTTCAGCATTTACAGTTCTGTGGACCCAAAGTGTTTCTGAGAAATTCCCTCCAGGGTGCTGTCAGTGTTGCACATGGTGACTGCTGCTTCACATCTCATGGCAAGCAGATTCATTTGGAGCCAGGAAAACAGAATGAACAATATAGCCATGCAAAATGAGACCAAATGATGAAGAGGCAACCCAAATAGCTCACAGCATTGAAGGATAGCATGCTTTCATCTGAAATAGGTACCCAGCACAACACCTGAGGAGAAGCTTTTTCCTATATCTTCATCTAATTTGCTGGTGTTTGATTCCAGCTAGCTAAACACAATAGGTACATTACAGGTCCTGGAGAATAAATCTGGAAATGGGTTTAGTATAATTAGTCTGGCACATCATTGTTGTAGTTTGATTGCAGCATGTTGCTAATTATATGGAAAAGACATTCACAAGCCTTAAAGCACTATTCTGGTTTTCAGAATTGTATCTCACAAGAGCACTTCACATTTGTCCTGAGTACTAAAATAACACTTCACTTTGGTCTGAAATTGAGAAAAATATTAAATTAGTAGGATATTAGATCCACTATCTAAATTGCTCACATGTGATTGGCATGTAAAATACCTATTTTTTATCAAGTGAATTCAGAGTTTTCCTACTGGGTATGTCAAAACAAGATAGATAGATCCAAAAAAGAATTTTATCTTCTAAATTCATCTGATTTTAGTCTGGTTTTGCAGTTTGTCATGAATTTGTTCAGAGCTATCAGAGAAACTGGTCTTTCTTTAATGGCTAAATGTGGATTGAGATGCTTCATTTTAGCTGCCTGAGGTATACTGGATGCTTTCCTAGCTGGCCTGACAAAGCCACAATGTGCATCTTCAAGTGAGAAGTAAGTACAGACAGACACTGATTCACTTGGTCCTTTTAATTTATCCAGTATCTCCTAATTTTTTGTAAGTGCTGCTCGTGCATCAGTGCTGAAGGAAGGCTTACAGTGAGGTGTTGTTTGCATGATATTCCTTTAGAACTTGTTGATTCAAAGACAAGTTAAAATTGTTAACTCATTTGAAGGCCTGGCCTATAAAGTAGCTGGGTCCTTTCTCAACACTGACCTTACACAGAAGAAAAGTTCTGTCAGGACATCTGATAAGATCTGTCAATAACTTAATCTCAAATCATAAAGCTATACTATGACTAGTTTATTTTTTACTGTATGCCTTAGCGCTCATTTTTCAATTGTCGTTTTCCACTTTTTATTTGGGAGATCTTTAAAGCACATAACCTATATTCCTGTGCTTAAATTATACATCACAACTGTATTAATTCTCACAACTTTTTAATTCTTACTAGGTGAATCAGTTGTTCCCCCAGTGTTAATGAGTGAAGATACTGCCACCAGAGTATAGTTGTTTAGCACTGATAATGGGGATTTTTTATTAGGTAAAAGCCATTACATCATCTAAAAGTGAAAGCTTACATGTTCTTTGCACTGGAGTGTGCAGATGCTGAGGATCTGGAAACATCTCTGATGTTTCAGATCAGCCATTCATCTCCTGCACAGAATTTTGATAAGTGACCTTCAGTCATGCAAATCTGTGGTAATTCACAGTTGTGATTGTGAGAGACTCACATTGTACTGGAGAATTACACGGCTGTGTAGTAAGGAAGGAACCATTTTTTCTCTTCCTGAAAAGCAGATTATACAGCTTGGATTTTTATGCAGCAACTTCACTGCTTCCCACTGTGGTTCAGCTTTGTCCTCCCACTGCTGGTCCAACAGGACGTTTGATTCAGACCCATATAGATAAATTACAAGTTAAATTACTGACATCAGGACACATTTCTCTCCCTTCAAGGCAATGTCATGGCCAACATGAAGTAAAAATGATTTCTTTATTTGAAGACTTAGTGGGGGAGACAAGAGCAGGGAAGACCTTAAAGTTCAGTATAGCATTCACATAGTGGATATTCAAGCAGTGCCCTTCAAGGCCATATCCTTCAGTGACAGCAAGGACTTTTTGTACCTGCCTCCCACTGCCAGTCTGACACAAAAGCCTCTCCCTCTGGAAATGGAAAAAGGCCAATATCTCTGGCTGTTTTCCCTTTAGTCACTGACCAGCAGGAAATAAATTGTTTCTCCTTCCTGTAATTCAGCCAGGCAGTTCAGGTCATTGCATGTGCCTCTGCACTGTGTGCTGTGACCAGAAACAAAGCTGATCTCAGATGCATTAGAGAGGGCTCTTGGTGAGTGGGACAATGGCAAAGGGCTGCAGGGAGGGATGCTAAGTTGTGATGCCCATACCATGGCACACACTGGTTCCTGTAACACAGCATGGTTCGCAGGCAAAAGGTGTACAAGGACATATGTGGGTAAAAAAGAAATCAGAGCCTACTTGCTGCTGATATTCTTTCCTGCTTTATAACCTGCATTAGTCTCCAGAACCCCTTTAGCAACTGCTTGTCAGAAATTCATCATGGAGTCATAGCATTGTTCAGGTTGGAATGGACCTCAAATATCATCTAGTTCTGGACTGCAAGTGCCCATTAATGGGTCATATTGATCTTCTGGAAAGTTTGAGGCATGTTTAGAAAATGCATCCACAAGAGTAAGAATAATGGGGAAAGCAAGTAAAAAGAAGAATGACGCATCTTGAAATTATTCTAATAGATGGCAAAAATAATGTGGTATTCACTGGAGTAATCAAGGAAAACATGGTCTGGAAATTAAAGTATCTGGAGTAAATGAATGCTGTTTATTCTGGGACATGAGAATATTGCTTTGTGATGGTTTTTAATGACTTTGTAAGATGAGGCCCTGCTGTTAGATGTGAAGGTCATGGCAGCACCAGCAGCACCCCAGGGCTGAGGAATAAAGCAAAGGCTTTATTTACTATAGTAGAGTAAATTGCCTGCCCTACCTCATTCGTGGGTATTCCAAAACCCCAGGAATGTTGCATGTATAGGTAAGGCTCGTGTCTGATTAGATACAAACTGTTTCATCTATCAGAAGAACAGTGAAATACAAACTTCTGCTGCTGTTATTGGAAGGGACAAAGGAATCTCCTTCACATCACAGAGAAGCCATATCTTGATGCCATAGATCTGTTGGTAAAGGAAATGGTGAAATGGGAGAGGTCTGAGCTGATGGAATACAGCCCATGCAGAAGCAAGATTTGCCAATCCCAAAGGCAGGGAAGGGATGATACTGTGTTGCTGCCATCTCAGTTAGAGCCAGGGCTGCAGCTGTTCAAATCAGAACTAATTAGTTGAACCCTTGGGGGTTTTTACACCCCACAGTACTTGGAAAGGAAATATGCTCAGTGATGTTCATTTCAAAGTATCTGATTGACAGTGTGAAATAGATAAATTAATTCTGTGTGCAGCCTCTCAGACAAGAACGCACGGTAAATAAAGAGGGACAGAAACCTTTTCCAAAACATGAGTTTTCTATCAGAAAATTATAATTTGGCAAAAATATACAACTTGAAGACAAGTAATTTTTAGAGAAGTTCAAAATACAAGCTCCCAGCAGTCATTAAGTATATTTTCTAATAGGAAAGCACAAAGCACAAGAGTTCCATCTTCAGACTTTCCCCATCTTTCCATTCAAGAATATATGTGCATAGTATAGAAAATAAACTTCAAAATCTATGACTCTCCAGAGTGTCTTATTATTTCTTTGGTCTAATAATAAGCCAGATAACTATGACTTCCCTGTTTGCAGATGATTAACAGATGTACTAATAGTACAGTAGATGTACTGTGGAATGCATCAGTGATAAAACTTCAGCCTCTCTAAATTATTAGGAAGTGTTAAAGATAAACTGGTGAAGAGGCAGATCTGAGCTCCTGGAAAGATAAACATCCTGTTTATGTAGCAGTGGCATCTGTGTATTCTGAACAGTTGATTAAATCATCCTTGATCAAATAGCTACATACTTGGAGGCAAAAAGTTAGTTACCTTGCTAACATATCATTATCTCTGTAACCTTCTGTACTGCTCATCAGTGTGGTCCTTGGTGCCAGGATCTGTGTGTGTGCAAGACATTACAAAACTTTTCATTTTTTGAAAGTGGCCTTCACTGAAAGGAGGGAGAACCTAAGGCTGCTGCAGAGCCTTTGACATGGCTGTGACTTTTCAGAGCTGGTGTGAAAGGTGCTGGATATGAATTGGCAGTAAGTGATGGATGCATCTCTTTTTTGGAACCTTCTTTTAAGTGATGCAGTTTGGCACCATCTGTAGTTTGAGAGCTTTCCTTGCTTCTGTTTCTCACAGTTTCTCTAATTCTTCATTAAATCCTTGGCACTTGGACAAATGTTCAGGCATTTCTTAAGCTGAAAATGATAGAAAAATACTAGGGAATGCAGGAGCCTGTATACCTAGGTTGGTCTAATAGATGGATTTTCCTGTCAGAATCTTGCAGAAGATTCTGCAGAAGATACAGTAGCTGATGTACTGAAGGTGAAATAAGATCAATGTCAAAAGAGGTTCATATATCAGATTTTCATACATCAAGAGGGTGTTAGACAGGTTGGTAGGTATAGCACTTGAAAGCTTATTTTGAGAAAAATCAGCTGAGAAAACGTGTTTTGGGGTGACTTTATGATACTGCATCCCCTATCTCAAACCAAGACAAAACCTTGACATACTACCATGCTTCTGGCGATTCATCTGTATCACAGGCCTCCAGGTATCTTAGATGCTATTAACAAACACTGTGTTGGACTTTATGCTGTGTTCTGCAATCCTGCCTGTTTTTGAAGAGAGGCAGGAAAAAAATCCTAAAACCAAATGCAAATTCTGTTGAAATTTAAAGACATTAGAGCACAGAATTTTTGGGTTGGGGAAGGAAGTTTTTTACTGACTCGGGATGAATTTGTTTTAGTCTGACTTTCTTCCTATAGCAAGTATAAACTGGAAAATTAGTTTTTACTAGAACTTGACTCACTTGACCCACTGTATCTGGACCCATGTCCCTATGCTGGCAAGCTGGAGAGTCATTGATGTAAAGCTTCATGCTTACTGAAGAGTTTCTCTTTGCCAGGGGGGGTTGACTCTAGTAGAGGCTCTTTTCTGTGAGATGGCCATAAAAAGCTGGCAGGGATTTCAGTTCTGTTACTGCATTGCGTTCCCAGGAACCTGTGGATGGCTTTATGACATAAGAAAGCAGACACAAGTCCTAGATATAGTGGGCAGTCCCAGATAATGAAGCCATTTGGGTGGCACATTTGTGTCTCAAGTGACTGGTCACTACTGTATGTTTTGTGACATGGCCATGGTTATTGTTTGTTGGTTTGTTTTTCACCTTGGTGTAATACACTATAGAGGATATGTACTACATCCCTGCTCAGAAGCACAGTGATAGATGAGCTCTGAGTAATTCATTGTGGAGGCCACATTTATTCTGACACTGTTTTTCCTTCTAGGCTGTTGGCTGTGATTATGAGATAAATTCGAACGCAACAGAAGACCAGTGCGGAGTTTGCCTGGGAGATGGCTCAGCTTGTCATACAGTGAAGATGATGTTTAATCAAAGTGAAGGATTTGGTAATTTGGATTCCTCCTTTGAATTCTTCCATTGCTGAAGTCATTCTCCACGTAAAAATGATTGAAAGTGCTTCTTGTTGAAAACTGAGTGATCATCTGCAGGGGAAGTTGTAAATAGGTGTTATCATGTGAATCAGTGTTATCATGTTACCAGTGAATCATGCTTCTGCTAGAAAAAAATGCATGCTCTGTGCATAGTCAGATCTGGTCATCATTTGATCTGCAATTTTGTGCTAATGGCCTGAGTAAAACTATTCTTTTCTCACTGAAGTTGGAAAGGAGAAAAAAGTTCTTCAGTCCTTGTAGAGCTTTGTATTCAGCAAAGGTTTCATTAATTTGTTCATGTCTGTTTTGGGAGCATATAGATTTAATTTTAATTAAAAAGGGAAGGATTAATAGCTTCTGAGGGTTGCCAATTCACAGGTGTGTAGAAGCCCCCACAATAAGGTTGCTCCAGGATTTAATGAGCCCAGTGTGTAGGGCTGTAAGACCACTGACAATTTGACTATTATTGAATCTTGGATCTCTAGATTCTTATCAAATGAAACCACCTAACTAGGAACAATTCCATAACATCCATCCACAGAATTTTAAAACAGAAATTTATTATGTTGAGTGACAAGCTCAAAAGCTTGCTGCTGATTAGCTTTCCTTTCAAAATCAGATAATGTTTATTGGGAATCAGCAAGAGGCTCTGGGAAATCAGGAAGTGATTTAGCTGGTGGGGAGGGCCAGGGAGAAGGCAGAAGATGATAAACTGAACAAATGGTAACTTCCCTTACCAGACAGTTGCAATACATTTAAAATAAGGTTTATGGGCAGTGACAGGTGATTCAGACAAAAATTACTATGCAAAATCTTGAAAGGATATACAGGTTTTTGTGTTGCAATAGAATACAAATTGTCTTTTAGTTTTTATATTTTGTGTTTTGAACAAATGTTAATCTAATTAAATAGAAAAAAAAAAAACAACCAACCCAACCCTACTGTAAAAGGACATCAACATTGCAAAGCCAAACTGCCAGGATGTGACATAATTAAGATTTTCCATGCTGTGTTAATTTGTCCTGGTTGTAAGTATGCCTTCTAATCAAGCCTTTAGTTACATAATCACACACTGTGTAAGTAACATGTCTTCTCTTCACTGAATAAATAGAACATTTGGGAGAATCATTAGACTCAGTTACTTAAAATAGACCTAGACCACTGATTTCCTGAATAATAGAAGTGAGCTTCCAGATTTTCTTACTTCACTCTCTTAGAAAAAACTGATTCACTTAGAAAAAAATGTTTCGGTTTTCACAGTCAATCAAAGAGACTTGCAGAAGGTAACATTCAGAAAATGCTCCTTCTTAAACATCAGTCACTGGAAATCCATATGTGTGGTTATATATTATCAATCTAATTAGGAAAGACCTGAAGTAGACAGATTCTATTTTGCACCACAAGCAGCGCAGGATATTTTAAACAATATTTATTACACCACAAAAGACCTGCAAAGAAAATCAGATGTTAAAGACTCTCGGGCACTTATCTACAGCAGCAGGTTGTTGTACAGCACATAAATAGTTCTGCTGGGAGAAGAACATTGATACTGAAGATTGCTTAGCATGCCCAGTGTGGTTTATCTCACTCACGTGAGTGAGTAATCAAAGGTGAAACGCTCATTTCACAAGAAAGGTGAACAGGATGTGACTCTCAGAATTTAATTCATGACCTCAGAAAGGTGTGATTAGAACTGGGGAAGTCAAGTTCCAGTCTTGAAGTAAACCAGCAACAACAATAGCAGCTTTCTGTAAGGCAAGAAGCACAGAGTCTGGTGGCACATATTGCCTGTGATGTGAACAAAATTCTGTAATAGATGCTTGGGTCATTCTTAACACACAAACCAAAAATCCCTAAACAATAACTATCCATGAAGAGCTCTTGAACTTTGTTATGAAGATCAGTAGTGAACAAAAAAGTGCTGAATTTATAGTAGTAATTTGAGGCATTTGAATAACATTATTTTGTTATTCTTGTTGTTGTAGAGCAAACAGTCACAGAGAATTTAAATGCCTTAAGAGAAGGTACATGGAATTCCATGCACACCTGTACATTGTGTACAGATGAAAATGTTCTTTGCAAATTGAAAAAACCTTTCCCACAACAGGCTGTTAACTTTCAGGAACTCCCTGGCATTTCTCCAGATACAGTATGCCTGAGCCCTCAGGCATGGTTATGGAAATGTTGATGTTCATGTGTGGAGTAGATTTCCCCTGGCACAGCTCTGAAAGTCATTCACCTCCACATCCCTTCTAAATGCCACTGGCATTGCCTAAACACTATTCCCCAACTGATACTAGAAACCCTGACTTGGAAAGTCACACTATTAACAAACTGAAATACAAGCTCTGTGACAGCACATTTGTGTATTTTTTCAAGCAAAGCTGTTGTTTTAATCATCTTACAAATAAGTAAAATGCAGTGACATTTCTGTTGTTCACCTCCGTTAATTTTTCTTGTCTCTTAGGATATGTTGATATTGGGCTAATTCCAAAAGGTGCAAGGGGAATCAAAGTCATGGAAGTTACAGAATCAGGAAATTTCCTTGCTATGCGAAGCAAAGACCCAGAAAAATACTACCTGAATGGAGGCTTTATCATCCAGTGGAATGGTGAATACAAAGTGGCAGGCACAATATTTCAGTATGACAGAACAGGGGATCTAGAAAATCTGACTGCTCCAGGACCCACCAATGAATCAATATGGATTCAGGTAAAGAGGAAATCAGGAGCAGAACCTGCTAACTTGCACGGCAGCAGAATGTGCTGGGGCCCTGGAGGTAGGGCTGGGAAAATATGTATATTGGTATATAAAACACTATTAATGTGCTGTCTTGAAAAAAAAAGCAGTTGGGCTGTTTTGGAGAGAAATAAGCACTTTGCTTTTGAGGGTTGTTCATCCTGCCTAAGAATTCAAATCCTGCATAGCACTCCAATATTTGTTAAAGGCTGATATAATCCTGTGCTGCCACTAGGACAGGGATCCTGTTGCCTCGAGTTGGTCAGTCCTTTGCCCAAACTTTCTTGGACCGACTCATGGCTGTGATGTGAACCAGATCCAGATGAAAAATAAGTTGTCACAAAAAGGGAGCTGAAGTGAGGCTGTGAACAGTAAGAGCTAGGGACAGCTGATAGCAGTGACAGCTTACACAGAGCAAGAAAAGCATACGGCATTATATAGATGGGTTAATAGCTTGTGATAAGTGAAACTGAACCATTTAACATCCAGAGAGGCTGGCTTGTTTCTTTCAAGTTGCTTTATGGATTCTGACTTATACATAACCAGTTTCTGTCAGTTCTGAGAAAATAATTTGGAATTGGCCTTTTGATCTTTGGAAGTATCTCTCATGGCTTGTTTGCATGTGTTTCCACCGTGCAATCAAAAGAAGTATTAGGGGTGTGGTGGGAGACCACTTTCACACTTTGAATGTCTGGTGAGAAGACAAAACTAATGAGTGCTCAGACTTCACTTTTAGTACAATTGGGAAGAAGAGTAAAAGTTTGTGGCTGAAGTCTTTTTTTCCCTTAAAGATGTTTACTTTCTCCCTCTCAGGTAAATTTCTTGAGTACCCCTTCTCACCTGGAAAATTTTCTTCTTAATTCAGAAACAATGAAAAATAATATTAAAGCAGTGTCTGAATAGCATCTGTAATTTTCTGACCCAAAGGTTGTTTTGTAATAGCTATTTCAGCAGGTAGTAAAATTATAACTAATAATGGGGATAGGCAATAGCTCTTAATCAGCAGCATAAGGATGCTTTGGATGGACTTCACATTATCTTTTCTTATAGTCAGTCGAATACCAATTATGGTGACCCATTTATTCCTGCCTGTATTCGCAGAAATGCATGGTAAACAGCTGTGTCTTTGAAAAATTCATGCCACTGTCGACAAAGAAGTGGAAATTTTGCAAGTCTGCTTCTCTGAACTGGTAGCAGACTTCATGGGCAGCTTTAATTTTCCCAGTTTCAAACTTTGAAAGCTCTTGACCAGTGGGTTATTAATTAAGCTGCTAATAAACACCACTCTCTCCAGCTGCTTTTTCAAGAGACTAACCCTGGAATCGAGTATGAATACACTGTACGCAAAGAAGAAAGTAATGAGAATGAGATTGGAGAGCCAGAGTATTTTTGGCAATATGGAGAGTGGACAGCCTGCAGTGTTACCTGTGGAAGAGGTAATTCCTCACTTCCCTTTTCTCTTACTGTTTTCCTTCATTACAGAGGTAATCCTCAAAGACGTAATGTTCATTCATCTGCATGTGGTGGGAAATCAGATCACGTGGTTACAAAAATAATGTGAGGAATAACTTGTTTACTTTAGGTGGGGCAGAGCACTGGAACAGGCTGCCCAGAGAGGCTGTGGAGTCTCCTTCTCTGGAGATATTAAAAATCTGCCTGGTTGTTATCCTGTGCAGCTTACTCCAGGAGACCATGCTTTAGTGCAGGGTTGGGACTACATGATCTCCAGAGGTCCCTTCCAACCCCAGCTATTCTGTGATTCTGTGAATAATGTATCTTGACTTCTAAATAAAAAATTTTAAAATTGCATAAGTCAATATGTTTCTAAAACACCTGCCCCGAAATTCTCAGCTTTTGTGAACCAAAATAAGAAGGTACAGTTTTCTTTCCATCATATTTTTTGTCAGTACTGTTCACCATAGCCCTTCTTTCCAGCAATACAAATTTATGACCTACTATTGTTTCCCTATTAAGAGTTTTCTATATAATAACTACAAAAATATTCTTCATTTCTGTCCTGCCTTGACAAGTAATAACTCTTTTTTGTCCATTGTTCCATAGTTACTTAATTGCAATTAGTCTTGAGAACTTCCATGTCTTTACCAGTTTGGCAACAGCTTGGGTACCACTGCAGTTATACTGTAGTTCTGTGCAGCACATTAAACCAGACAAACAGAATGATGACTGTGAAGTAGGATTTAACAACAGGTCTGAAAGTTGTGGCTTCTGGTAACTCACACAAAATGCTGCCAGGAAGACTTCCTCTGAAGTAGCTAACATCAATGAGATAAAGTTAATATTTGTAGTAAACCAACAATAAGGATAAAGAGACCAAATCTTTACATTAGTAATTTTTTTAATCCATCTATTGTGTGAATAATTTTGAAAATGTGACAAAAATGTTGTATATGAATAGGGAAGTCTGATCTTGGGGGTTAGGAATTGTAGCCTTCTGTCTGAATCAACTCTTGATTTTCACAGGACGGTAAAAGAATTCTGGAGATACAACCATAACATTGTTCTTTGACCATTCTGTACAGTGTGAAAACTGTACAGAAGAGTAGAAGATCAGTGTTACAACCAGACTAATAATATGAGAAAGACCTTTTCTAATGCTAGAGTATTGTTAGTGGTTTTTGGTAATTACTGCTTTTTTAACTGCTTTGTGGAAGAAAAGAAAAAGGACAAACAAGTGTTGTAACAAACCCAGCTGTGATTCTAAAAGTAATGATGATTGCAGGAGTAATATTTTTAAATCTCTTCTGTCAGGGAAGACAGTAAAACAATGTATTTTCAGTAGTTTGGACAAAAGGCATTTTATGACCTAATTTTATAAGATTAAAAGAAGAATTTTTAGAAGCCTAGTGTAAAATAACCCATCCCAAAAACATCCACAAATTATTTTAAAAATATTTATATGTATATAATCAACATATTATGGAAATGTGTGTTCATTCATATATATATATATGCCTGATTAGATAGATGCTGTGATTTGTTTTCTGGGGTTTTTTTTGAGAAGAGTCTCTCAGCACAAAACTTGATGTGCTTTCTGGTGGAGAGACACCCACCATTTTCTTTAAATAGGTGCACAAAACAAGTGGTTTGCTTAATTGTGTTCTGTAAGTTTTATTTTTGATACCTGCATAGTTCTGAGTCATGTTTAATGTAAAAATTGTTGTGATAAAAAGGGCAGAGGAGGGGAATGTGTTGGTAGACTGTTTGTTACACTGTTTTGAGGTTCTTTTTGCATTAGCTGCAGTTTTCCCAGAACTGTTTCTCACTAGGTTAATTGTAGCCCCGTGTACTCTCTTCTGGCTAGTTAACTGTGATGTGGCTTGATTTCTGCCTCATGGGTTACTTAGATAGATAACTGTGGTATGTAAAGTTTTTTCAGTTCTTATCTACTAATTGACTTCCTCTGTTAGCTGCATTTTTGCTCTTTGTAAATGTTTTTTGAGTTTACTGCCATTGTATAAGTAGAAATCATGTGTTTCAGACAAGATTACAGACTTGGTGGCATCAGTTGGAGGGGGAATCAAGAGGTGCATCCCAGTTCATGAGGGGCACAGACACCTCACCAGTTCTCTGCATTCCTTCATGGACAGAAGAAAAAAAATGAATAAACCTGTAGCCCTCTTTCCTCTGAGATACAGATGTTTAGAGAAGTAACTGGACAGGTCTAAAGAAGGATGTAGTTTGCTGATGCAGTGATGCAGTCAGGGTATTGTCTCTCACTCCCTGCTCATTATAACAGAGAAATCCTAACACAGAGCTCCAGTGCATCACTTGGAGTGGGGAAATTTGATATGCCTATCTGTCTGCAGCTCTCTGCAGGTGCACATTGTATTTAGTTGTGCTCTGGGCCACGGGGACATGGACCAGCATCACTGTTCATAGCACCACTAAGGCTGGAAAACACCTGCAAGATCAGGGAGTCCCAAGCCTTGACCCAACACAACCTCATCAACTAAACCATGGCCCCAAGTGCCATATCCAGTTGTTTCTGGAACACTCCCAGGGATGGTGACTCTACCACTTCCTGGGCACCCTGTTCTAATAGGCTTTGACTACCTTTTCAGTGAAGAAACTCTCCCTGATGTCCAACTGACTTCCATAAAACTTCCTTCTGACTTCCGCAAAACTTCCTTCTGGCTGTGAACAATGTGAATGTTCACTGTGTTTAGATTCAGAACTTATTGCTGTTGGCAGTAACACACTTGTACCAAATCACTGGCATTTGAAATGGTCTGAGAAGTTTATAAGATAAAAGTGCACTGAAGTAGACAAGACATCTTCTGCTATGTGTGTGCTGCAGGACAAATCTTATTGAAGATACGCCTACAGAGAAATAAATAAGAAAAGCTGTATTTATTTAGCCTAACATAAGTAGTAAATAGCTTTTAAGGATTATTGCAATTACCATTTTGTAAACAATAAACCAATATTTTTAGGATAAAAAGGAGGACCAAGAAAGATGAACTGCTGAACTAACTTTGACAGCCACAGCCAGTGGGAGAAATTGATCCTTACCTAGACTTCTGTTCTCTTGGCAAACCTGGACCTGCCAAAGTTCCAGCACAGGTCCTTGCATCACCACTGGCCAAAAACACAGCAATAAATCCAAAGCTACTTCAGCCTTTGGCAGACAGAGAAATCAGGACAATACAAACAAATGCTTTCTGGAGCCAAGAAAGAATATTTGCATTAGGGAATAAGAAATTGGTCTGCAGGCAGGGCAATGGACTGATACAGGAAATTTTCATCAGTCCTAAGAGAAAAAAAGTGATTTTAACCCTATGGTGCAGCTCCTTATTAATGGGAAATGTACCTGGAAAAAGTCCCAGTGATGAATAGGAACTTTTATAGAGTGAAGCTGTCTCTTCCCATAATGAACCCAGGGCAGCTCCCTGGACACATTTTCCCACAGATTCTTGGCCTCGAAGTTGCACCATGCCGTGCCCTGATTCATATCCTTTCCAGCTCCACTGCAGTGGAGAAACAGAATATTCAAATGTTCTCATGGCTTCTTTCATTTCCTTCATGTGTACCCATCTATTGTAGTATCCAAGGTGGCTCTGGCCAGCCTACTGTAACACCACTGAACAGGAAAAAATTACTCTGAAAAATCAATGTTTTCTGTGGCAAATATACCTAATGCTTCATCCAGGGAGAAGGAAAACACACTGCAACACCTGATACTAATTTGCAAGGTAGAAAATAGAGAAGTCGTTACATTGCAATCCAGTTCATGGCAAATGAGCACCAAATGGGATCATTTGTAGTAAAAGCCATAACCCTTTCTCTGTCCTCAGTGCAGGACAGGTTGAATCTCTTCCTGCCATTTGCTTTATGCTGAAAGGAATTGCTTTGTAGTCAGAATGTGTGCACACTGGTGTCCTGCAAATTGCTGCACCCTCTGGACAAGAGCCGTCCCCCCAGAACCTGCTCTCAGACAGCAGGCAGAGGCTGTAAGCTTCTTTACATGCAGATTAATTTAAATGTGTCACTGAGGTTCTTTTCTAGACCTCTTATTCCTACTACCTATTATTCCTTCTTGAAATAATCACGGAATGGGTCATATTGGAATTGCAAGTGTAAATACTTCCTCCTTGTCCAAAGGCTTTGGTCTTGTTTCTTAGAACCAGCTTTGAGTGGCATTAAATGTAACAAAAAGCATAGCACAGCACAGCTGCAGCTAAAGGAGAATATTAGCCAATATCAAAACTTTGTTTCTCCACAGATAGTATCATTAATTGGCAGATTTTCAAAGCTCTGCTAAAGGACTTTAAGATTCTTTTTGGGGTTAACTGTTATGTGCCCTCTAAATCCTTTACAACTTTTATAAAGGCTGCTCTGCAAAATTATTTCCAAGTGTTCCTAAGCTTGCAGTGTTGGTTTTAGAATACAAAGGTCACTGTTTCCATTGACTGTTGTGTGTCTGAGTTTTAAAGCACTGCAAATGTAAAGATTGGCACTTGTATTCTGTGCATAACTTGTGCATTCACAGAATATAATTTGCTCATTCAAAGTGAACTCCTTGCAGACTAAGAGCACAGCTCAGACGATTACATGTTCAAATGAGCTGTAAAGTCAAATATGCATGTTTCTCATACACTTTTTATATACTTGCTTATGATTCTTCATTTCTGTTGTTTACAGCCCAAACTGAGGGCTCTGTGGCAAAAAGATTTCTAATTTCTCTTTCAAAAGCCTTTCACACGCAGATGACTTTGAACTGGTACCTTTCTTTGCAAACCAAGTGAGAAATCAAGGTATGTGTGGATCAGCCTCACATCTAGAGTCCTGCATTAGGGATGAAGTGGCACAGGGAAAAAGAAGGAATCTCTGAGCAGATTTAGTGAAATGAAGATTATTCTCTGATCTGATGATTGTCTTTCTTGGTTTCTCCTACCCTTCCCAGAAATACTTGCAAGGTTTTTTTCACTGAGCTGAGATAGTACATATCAGGTGAACTAATCAGCATTGAGTTCAGAAAGAAATTAAACTGGTGAAGGGAGGAAAGCAGTTACCTCTCAAAGCCCTTTAGAAAAAAATGTTTAGGTTTCAAATTTTACTGATGTTTCAGTATATTTAGAATTTTTAATCTGTGGCTTAGATAGAATATCACCCTCTTAACTTGTATAACTGTAAATACTTGCTGGGGCAGAGTCAGTCATGACTAGTTGTCTTCTTCTGCAGTGTTTTCTACTTCAACTTGCTCAAACTGATAAAACCATTTCATTATGTCATAGCATGTAAACCTACATCTGTGTGTGTGTGTTGCTATGTGCATATAGGATTCCTTCGGAGCTGAACTGCCAGAGATTTTGAAATTACAGTGGGAGTTCACATAACTTTCATAAAGAGGTTGTTTATTAAAATAAACTAGTTCATTGATGTCAGCTGGTCCTTTTATGAGAATGTACAGCTTCAAAGCAAAACTTTTTGCAGAGGTTTATAGGGGCTTTAAAATGAATTGCCCCAGCTGAAATGACACTAAAAATTTATCAAAGCAAAAGATTTCTTGTTGTTTATATTTGGAACAGCAACATATCATGATTTTGAAAGTAATAGAAACATTTCTGCCAACTGATTTGTTTACAGCTAGCAGAAAGGTTGCTGAATTTTCTGGTCACATTTATACCAGGGCATAAAAGAGAGAGCAGCTCCCTGGGAGTTCTGTGCTGAGACAAAAGGCTTGCTCCTGTTTAAAGTCACCTGTGAATAAGAGATCACCCGGTCCAGGCTTACTGCAGTCTTGGAGCTGCACCACGGACCTGTGGACCCTTGAATGCCTCAGTCCCTTAATCTTCCCTTACAGCTGATACTAATCACTGTTCTGAAGATCAGCCTTCATATCTGACTGGAGCAGAGCCAGTCATCAAATCTTGTGCTGTAGTCAGTAATTGTTTTATATGTCTCAGTCAGAAGCCTGAAAGTAATCAAAAAGTGAAAGCATTTCCTCACATACCTGATGTTCTCAGGTGGTAAAGAATAGGGATGTGGGTTTCCATTGGTTTCTAAGAAATGACCCAAATAGGCATGCAAAACTCTCTTCTGTGTTCTTGAGCTACTGCAGGATTAATGATTGGATACATTGATCCTATAGGACTTTTCCAACCTTAATATTTTTATGATCCTTTGAGTATATAGAGGGATACATTACTATTTCTCAATTATTTTCTGTGGCTTGCTGTTGCTTTATTCTTCTTCCATGTAGTTTCCCACACTAGTTATTAGGAGGCCTGAGGAAAGGAAAAGCTTGTTTCCTAAACATGCTGCTAAATAGCCCAACACTTATCCTTGATGCCAGTGATAACAGTGATGTTAGGCCCTGTGCATTCCAGGAGGAAGGTAAAAGTTCTAGAGATGCAGTGATCTACCAGTGTAGATTGTGTATTGATTGCTATGAAAATGCATAGCATAGTTAATGGGAGTTAATAAATGATTTTTCAGTCTTTTTAGTCCTTAAGATTTGTGTGGACTATTTTAATGCTTCTGTATCAGTCTCACTGCAGTCTTTTGAACTGTAATATTGCAATACTTTTGCTTATTTGGGTTGCAGCAAGAGATCTGCCTCAAATTATTGCAGAACTGTGTGGGAAGCAGGCTCCTGGAAAGTGGTTTTCTTTAGATTCACACTAGGTTGGTGTGGTATTTTGGTTCATGTTTCTTTCTGTTAAATTAGTGGGGTTTTATATAAATGGAAATGTTAGGAGACAATCCAGATGGTTTGTGTGAATTGTTTTTGTGTGTCTCTTCATAATTTTGCTTTGCCTCTTGTGCCCAATGTTGTGTATTATTTACTTAGAAAATAGAAGACATTTTTCATCATTGATTTCAAAACGTGCAAAAAAAGTCAAAATGTGCACCAAAACTTCTTAAAAGTTGAATTCATGTTAAGAGTCACAGGATTATTCTGTGGCTCTGGTTTGTGTTCTGCTTAAACAGTCTTCCCAATGAACAGAGAAAAGGTCAGCAAAACCAAGCTTGCTGTGAATAGCCTGATGCTGCTGTGTTTCCTCTTGTCTGTGGGTAACTGGAGAGCCCTTCATAGCCATTTAAACCCGCTCGAGGGCCTGCAGGAGCCCTTTCTGAGGCTAGCAAAGCCATCAAGGAAAGTGCTTTCTAATCTGCCACTTGAGCTCTGATCCGATCCAAGAGAGCTCCGCTTAACCTTTCCAGCTTGGCTGAAGGATGCCTGTAGCTGAGGATTCCTGCAGTCCATCCAGCCCAGGCATGACTGCTCCGTTCTCTCTCTGTGTGTCTCTCTCTGGCAGGGCTGCGGCGGCAGATCGCGCGCTGCGTGCGGAGGACGAGCGGAGCCGTCAAAAACTCCTTCTGTGACCCAGCCACGCAGCCCAAGGGGCGGCACAAGAAGTGCCATGAGCAGGACTGCCCACCCAGGTAACAGCTTCTGGGGGTCTGGGGGCTCTGGGGGTGGTGAACAGCATCCTTAGTCAAAGGGAGCTGCTCCTGATGCCAGGCTGGCATGGCATCCGTGGCCTTCCCTGGTGCCATGGTGAGGGCTGCCACAGGTTGCAGAGCAAGGTGCCAGAAATTGTATAGTAAACAAATCAGAAGTGAGCCATTCTGAGAGGTTTGTAAGTCAAGTAACTGAGCAGTCTGTGCTGGAAATGGCAGAGATTGGTCTCTCATGTATATAGGTACTATTTTTGTTCAGTTTGGGTACAGGTGTGCCTGAAGACCAGATAGGTTTTTATTTTAAAACTGTATTCTTGCCTTAGTTCAAGTGAGCTAAGAAGAATTAATGTGTGTTCCAAAAACAACTAGCATAACCTTTAGATGTTGTTTCTCAGTATTTTTAAATACACCCTTGTCCTTTTTATGAGAGGTGATGAGTGAAAATGCCTACTTCTAAAACAATTCTTTATACTTTCTTTGTAACACAGTACTTGGCAATTTTATGTTCTTTCCTATTTATAACTTTGAGTGAAGTGAATTCTCTTAATTCCATGATCACATGGGAATAATTCTTTCCTTTCTCATAACATTGTCTTAATTTATATTCATCTCTGGTTTTTCTGTGTTACTGTTCTGTGCTACCATTTTAGCATTTAGTAGGGTAAGGAAGACTAAACATTCCAGGTGCCTGAAGAACTGTGGGCTTGTACCACAGGCACAGATTTGCTGAAAAGAGATCAATACTGGTTTTTGTTTTGTGCTTTAGATACTTTGGTTTTGTCTTCTGTTGTCTTTGAAAGTTGTTTTATCATGCAGTTTACAAAGATACACCAGTCTTTCCCTTGAAATTCTAGTTCAGTCAGAATCAAATCGAAGCAATGAATTGTTGGGGTTCATGGTGTTGCATTTGCCACCGGTGAATTTCATGAAACTTTGATGTTAAAAGTTCTGTGTATTTGTTGGTTTTGTTAGTTGTTTCCAAGTATCTTCGTAGCAGTATGCGATGCTTCTGTGGGATTTATGTCTTTGTGCTTGCAGCATGGTATACCATCTGCATTTCATAATTCTTTGTAGATTGAGAGGAAATCAATTGAAAGTAGACCAAACTTTTTATTATTTGACTAGTTAAGAGCTATGGCTACCCATACACACTGAGGTGCTTCTTGATGGCACACATAAATGGTACTATCAATTGAAAAATTCCCATTTAACTCAATTTATGCCATTCATTCTAAGTGACAACATTATTCAGACCTGCTCTTGAAAGTGAGAGAGGGGAATTTGTCCCTTGTTGAGCGGACTACACAATGTCATACATGAACCAAACTCTTCTGCAGACCAGTCAGAAAAGCTCTTGTGTGCTGGCAGCCTGTGATGCTTCTTGAGCTCATTCTGTGCTGCAGGGAAAACCACAAGTCATCCTTTTGAGGACAGCAAAATCACAACAAAATGCAGTGCAGGAAAACCATATGTATTTAATTCTAGAGTCATGTTGCATATTTATTTTTCTCTTAGTAACACAAAAGTGACTGTAGGAGCTTGACCAAGGGACTGAGTCCCTGTCCTAGCTCTCAGCAGGGCCTACATACCTAAGGAGGAATAAATCAAACACAATCAGATTTCTTTGTAATGCTCTTCCAGTTTCCAAGTGGTTTTAATTCAAGGCATTTCCAGAGGTTTTTATGGCTTGTGTAATCAGTAACCTCCAATGAACCTCACTCATCCAGCCTCCCTCTGCAGCCTTGAAAAACTTCTTGTATATACAACTTCCTCTGCAAGGTACTTTGCAAGAAGTACCACGGCTCTAGTGCCTGTATGAGGCACCACCACATTTTAACTCTTTTGAAACTGGCTCTCACTATCTTCTGTTGGTGTCCCTGAGTTCTTGTGTCACAAGAGATGGCAGCAAAGAACAAATTATTACTCACTTTTCCCAAGCCCTTCTTCTTGTAAATCTGCTCTCTGTTCCAGGCTGTAGTCTCAGCATGGGGTTAGTTGGTGTTCACTTTTCCCTGGCATGTGTGGCACCTCTGATCCAGACAGAGGGTGACTAATCTTCCTTTGAAACCCAAAACAGCTTGGTGCAGTTTGTTGGTTCTAAAGTCTGAATGCTGGAGGCAGGTGTGACTGTCCCACATGGCATTACGTGGGATAACTGAGAGTCCAGTGGAGCTGCTGAGGACAAAGTGTTCCCTAGAGAGGTGGCTAAATTCTGTGCCAGAGGTGAGGACAGTGCTGTTAAACACAACCCTGCATGAGACCTTTGTTTAGTGCTGCAGCCACAGAACTGAAATTGTTGGATGACCTTGCACTTCTCAGCAGCGAACCAGGTGCTTTATAGTAGGTTCTATCAAAAAAATGATGTCTGTTCCCTACTAAATCACACTGATGAACAACATGCTACTAGACCACTAAATAAGAAATAGATGATTTATCAAACAGAAGCTACAGACAAAGAATAAAATGGTTGTGGCTCTCACAAACCAGATCTTAGGTCATTAATCCATTTCAGGAAGTCAGTTGTAAACTGTTTAAATTACAGATTTAAAATTACAAATTTAAGTTACTTCTAAGAAGTCTAAGCCTTAACATTCTTGTTTGTCAGCTAATTTTCTCTGTATTTATTTTATGCTTATTATTACACTTATTATTACACTTTCTCCTAAAATAATTCAGAGGAAAATGAAATAAAAAATTTAAAAATATCACAATACGTGTATGCCATGTTTTGATTCAGAACAAAATAAAGATGGCTGGACAGCTGAGAGTTAAAATGTCATGCAGCCACTCATGTACTGTTTCAATGATATTGCTTAGGTGCAGTGCATCAAGACTGCAGCACAAATGCTTGGTTTTTTCCATGTCATGCGATTGAGTATGGTTTCCAATTGAATGTTTCTTTGGTATGCAGGTATTTAGTCCCATAGGTATTAATGTTAAAATAAATGGATACTACTTAAAAAAGAGTAGGATTTTAACTACTTAGAGCATTGTGAATAAAGTTTTGCTTCCCCCTGTAAAGAAAATTGTCTGGAGCCTTTTTAACTTGACTACCCACTTGAACAGAGTAACCCTAAATAGATGATTTTAAAAGTACTTGGAATCTGCTACTTGTTGTCTGTTGTTATTGTGTTGTCCTGCTTCCAGACTGCTTAGTACTCTTCAACAGCATAAAAAAAAAAGAGAAATCTGGTTTCTATTCCAATGCACAGAGTGAGAATCCATGCATCATTGGTATTTGCTGTGCCTGATGCTGGACAAATACATAAAGAAGCCAACAGTCTCTCTTTAGGTGTGACATGCCAAGATGGGAAGGAGGGAACTTTTGCCCCATAGCCCCAAAATGCCTTGCTATTGCTTTTTCAACAGGATTCACACATCATTCACCACACATCTTCTGCATATAGCTGAGGACTATGTCATAGGCTTTTGGGCTCTGCCTAATTTGTTACAAGCCTTAGAAACCCAGTTTGTGAGGAGAAGTTAGGTCTCGTTTAAGGCCGCTGAATGCCACCTGAAAGAATGAGATTTTCTTCCTATCTCTGTCCCAGGCTTGGTTGCAGAAGAGCTGAACCTGCAACTCATACCTGCAGCTCAAAACTACCTGAAGTTATGTTTTCCCCAGACAGGCTGCTCTCTGTTCTGACAGTCTGAGAAGAAACAGTGCTCGTGCAAATTAATTACCTAAATTGTGTGTTTTGCTTGTTTGTTTGTTTGCTATTACCGCCTTTCCATGCCATGCCTGCCTATGGAGATAAGACAGTCATTTCACTTTGCAGGGATCTGTTGATGCATTAATACTTAAAAACCACTCAGTTGCTGTAGCAGTAAATGCCAGAGGTAGAATCAGAAACCAGAGGTAGGAACAAGGTGCTGACTCGCATGAAGCTGCTTTAGTGCCCACCAGCTTGTCCCAGTCTCTCATCACAGTCCTTAGCTTGGCTGGGAGATCCAGCATCTTGGCCATTTCATCTCAGAAGCTCCATATTTAGAGCTCAGATTGCTGTGTTAATTCTGGATGTGTGTTTGGCAGTCACATCCAGTTTTGGTTGTGCCTCTGCACTGTGAGGAGACAGCAAAAGCTCCAAGATAAGCAGAGCTTGGCAAAGCAGTCACTCAAGTGTTAATCTCTTCTCTGTGGTCCAGAGCCTGCTCTGGGGCATCCTGTACCAGAACAGTAAAAAGGATGTTGGCCATCCTTGCTTTGACTTTATTCCCCTTAGGCTCAGATGCCAGAGTTCAGATCCTGAAGCAGAAACCATGAAGAGACAGGAGCACAGGTGATTCCTTGTCAGGTTTCTGACTCTTGGATAATTAGGCATATGCATGAAAAAGGATATGAAAGGATGAAAATAGGAAAATGCAACATCAAAAATTCTAGTTAGTGTTAAGAGTAAACTTCCAGTTAGAGCAAGTTTTTTTTGAAGTTACCTGCACTGAGTGAGGAAGAAGACTACAGAAAAAATTACCTGGCTGACTGTAGTTTTATTTTGATCATGAAGATGGAATAGAATAAAATCTTAATTCTGGGATTTTCTAACTGTGGAGAACCTGACTTTTTGACTACTTCCACAGCTTTCAAAAGTGTTTTGTGTGCAACAGTTGATCACACACCATCGCTGCTGCTCAAGGTAGTTTCTGTGGTAAGCTCTGATAATTTATTGCCTAGAGATTGGTACTTCAATGTACCAATTGTTAAACCCTCAGTCAGAGCCATTTGAAAATGCTGAGGGGGAAGAGGTGTCAGTTTAGCATATCTGTACCTCGAAATATGTAATCTGGTCCCATTAAAATTAATAGAGCAATTCACATATTTATGTTCCATTTGTGCGGAAATGTCAGCAATTTACAAGATTATAGAAGAGATAAAATTGTAAAGAAGATGCAAGAGATGATAACAACCCTGAAATGGCTTGGTTCAGGTGGTGATAATTTACTCCTTTTTTTTTTATTGCTGTGCTCGGCTGAGGTGTACTTGCTTTTTATTTACTTGTTAGAGTTCCTTTGTTGTTTGCAGACCTGGAAGAACAAGAAACAATCTAAAGGAAGGCAAGAGGAGGAGAAAGATATTTTGGGTAGATAATTTGGGATATTTTTTAGTTTAATTTGGAAAGATTCGTTTATTTGGAAGGATATTTTGGGATATTTTTTAGTTTAATCTGGTCCAGACACTTCACCACTGGGTTGTGGTGGCAGTGGACTGCATTCTGGAGCAAAGCAGTTAGTACCAGGAAGGGCTTTGGGGTGATTTAAAAGGAAATGCTGTATGTATAGATTACTAAACAGGAAGAAGATAGGTGTAGGTACCACAGAGGGGACCAGATGGCTGCACAAATAAGGTGTATTGTAGCTTGTTGGCTCTGAGTCTTGGTTGTTTGGGTTGTTTTTTCTTTAGTTATTAGGAAGAGATACCAGTGCCTTCCACATCAGTGGCAGCTCATTTGCAATGGAAGTGAAAATGAATTAAGGAACATGGAAACTACAGTAGGGAGGGGAGAGGGATTATCAGCAGAGACAAAGCATAAAAACTGTTATAAATCTGAATGCTGAACTTTGATGTATTTATCGGAATAGGATTATTTTGTCTCTAAGTTCATGGACCTTAAAAGAAAAAAAAAAGAAAACAAAACAAAATCAATAGAATACTGTTGGTTGTAAGCCAAAAGTAATTTTTTTCTACCTTTTTTAATAGAAAGGTGTTTTCAAAATATATTCCTACTTTGTTTTCACTGTCAGGCTTTGTTGTGACCTCCTTGAAAACTATGGAACAAGCAATATTGTTTAAGAGCTTTTGTGGCTTAGAGTTTAGAGCTGGGCCAGACTTTTCAAGCAGCATCTTGAAGTTGTATTCTTGCTTAGGGCATGCTTAACTGAAAGAAAAAAGCTTTTCTTGGTCTGATGTTTTTTCCTTCTTTTTTTTCAACTATAAAGATAAATCTTCAGGTAAATGTCCCAGTTGATGCCAGTGCTTCTCAAACTGTAGAAACCCGGAAATTTTTGCTCCCCTTTCTTATCACAGAAGGCAGATGTGAAGGTGCACAATCTACTCTGGGTCAGTATGAGAAAAAATAGTTGGGTGGTGCTGGAGAAATGCTAAGGTGAACCAAATGTAAAGGGAGCAGTTCTTGTAGGTAGGGTGTTTTGCACTGGAAAATACTGTTATAGAGGAAAGTTATCCTCAGTTTGGTGGAAAATTACATACCATAGTATGAAAGACTGACTTTAATCATGACAGAGACACATAAGGGGCTCGTTTCTACTTTGGTGAGGAGTAAAGTCCAGGAAAGTCCAGCCTAATGCAGGCCTGTACACCATGCCCAGGGGGACAGTGCTGCTGGGCACTGATCCCATGCAGCATAGCTCTGACTAATCTGGTTTTGGGGTCGTGCCTCACTGCTTCCCCTAATGGGAAGAGGCCTTGTGGGGGAGGTAGCCCTTATGGAGAACCACTTGAGTATTTGTGCAGTACTGGCTGCTTAGACATGGGTAAGGGGAAGTTTTCTACCTCTGTGCTGTCATTACAGACTCCCCAGTGATTCTCATTTGTTAACTCTTCTGTACTGACATAGCAATAAACAGACAAACAATGAGATTAGGTAAATAGATTACTTTCTTAAGTAGATTTCCTAGCAGTTCCTGAGATTTGGATTTGAAGGACTACCTACTCAGTAGATTTTTATACCTTATTGAAGCATAATGCTTATTCCCTACTTCTGTCTGGAAATCCTGCCTACTTCTGTCTTCTCTCTTTTGTTGACTGGCTGGTACTAGGGCACAGGGTGGATGGGAGAACTTGAGTGATCTGAACCTTTTGTGAAGAGCTTATATCTGAGCCCAGATTTTAAATTTCTGGCTCTTTTTCTTGCAGTCTCTGACCTTTTCTTTGATGTGCTTGTGGTGGGTTGTTTTCTGATGTTTCTCACCCTGCTGGTTTTCAGGTGGTGGGCAGGGGAGTGGCAGAAATGTTCGACCACATGTGGCCCGACAGGCCAGAAGAAGAGAACTGTACTTTGCATCCAGACAGTGGGATCTGATGAGCAAGCACTGGATGTCACAGAGTGCCAGCACCTGCTTAAACCAAAGACCCATCTGTCATGCAACAGAGATATCTTGTGCCCATCTGACTGGACAGTGAGCAACTGGACTGAGGTAAATTTATGTTAGCTGAAACACTGAACTTTTTCTCAGAATGACCTATTATAGTCAGTAAAAAGGACCAACAACCTGCTGTTGTGCCTTTTAAGATTTTTTCTAAAATAATTTTCTATAGTTTAATGTGTTCACATATCCTTTCTGCAGAAAAAAAACCCCACTCCTGCTTCCTAAAGACTTTGGGAAGTGTTGCATGTTAACTTGCTGAGCTTTTGGGATTGTAGAACATGGTGTGCTTAGTGCTAAAGACTCTGTGTGAGAGCAGTGGCTGCTGTGGGCCAGACTAGGAAGATGACTACTGTCATCTCTGTAGGTTAGCAAAGCATTTTTACATTCTTTACATTACTCTTGTGTCCAAGACTCTGCCTTTTTCCCATAGCTTTGGAAACAGATGGGAATTGTTCAAAGCTGCACCAGGAGGCGTTCATGTTGGACATTGGGAAGCCTTTCTCTTCTAGGAGGGTGGTTAAACCTTAGAACAGGCTGCCTAGGGAGGTGTTCAATGTCCCCAGCCTGTCAGTGCTTAAGAGAGCATTTGGATAATGCCCTTAGCAGCATGCTTTGACTTTGGTCAGCCATGAAGTGCTCAGGCAGTTGGGAGTAGGGGTTGAGAGTTCCTTCAGCTGTAAATACTGTCTTCCCTTCTTTTTTGAAAACTCCACTGTCATCTTTCTCCTTCATCTTTTTTTTTAAATTAGACACACTGCTATGAGAACAGACTCACATACTGAACTAAAAAAATCTTGTGACTGTATTGGATTGGTTTATGCTGCTCACAAACCATCATCACAAAATACTGATTTTTTTTGTTAATTGAGTAACCCCCATGTTTTAAATACCCATAAAAAATAGATTGAGCTTACATGACTAGCAGTACAATTATATAGGAATGGCACATGGCTTGTGCTCCCATGCAGCTGGATTATATTTACAACTTACTGATAAAAAATGCATTTTTGTATCTGCAGAAACTGGAGAGAGAGTGTAGGACAGCTATTTCACCTGCACAAATGACAGGAGCTGATGAACCTGTCTACTGTGAGGCTACACTGGTTGCTTTCCTGCTCCTGTTGCTGCAGAGCTGATGTTATTTTACAGGTGTGAACAACAGAGTGCTCCAGCAACACAAGGTTACTGGTGTTTCTACTGCCCTGTGACCCAGACTAGCTCTAAAATGAGTTAAATGTGTCAGGGGCAATAAAGTCCTGGGAAAATGAGAGTTCATCACTTCATGTTGAGCATCTGGTCAGGCTTCCTTGCTTCTTAAGAAGAATTCTTCCAGTAGTTTTTTTTGTAACATCTCCACTCCTACTCAGCCAGTTATCCAGCCTTAGCATCTCCATCCAGAGAAGTGTGATTTTATAAAATCCTTAGTTGAGGGACAGCTGCTGAAGGCATGGCTGTACCTGTGGGCCTGAGGATGAAAAACATCACAGAAAAGCTGGGTCTGCTTAGCTCCCAGCGCTCTTTATACACAGCAGTGCTCTCATTTAAATAGAAGCCAGGTTGGATAATTATTTTCTGTAGTCTCTAATTGAGGACAGACATGCTAGTAGCTCTGGCAGCAGTTCATGGCTGTACTAAGGCGGAATGAAAAATCCATTTCATAAAATCAGCAAGGGTCTGTGAGCTGCATGGATCACCACAGCAGGTTTGTGGCACAGTGAGCAGCAGTCAGGTATGGGTTCAGTTCCAGGTTTTTAGTCTGTTTTTTTACAAATCTGGTGGAAAAGGTATTGAGTAAATTACTTTGTGAGTCAATGAAGAAGTCAAATTCTGTAATATTAATTTAATATTTTGTCTTTATCATTTAGTCTTTTTTCACTACTATTTCACCAAGGTGACATTTAGTGTTGAAAAATTTGGAAAAAACTCCATGGTAGCAGAACCCTAGAATGAAAGGCTTGTTCTTCAGGAAAAGCTTTGTAATTTATTATTTGTCATGATGCTTCTTGATTATAAACAAATGCCATCTGATACTTCTGTGCAGGGGAGATACATTAATTCTGTTTCATTTGCAGTGCACAGTCACTTGTGGTGGTGGAGTAAGGACTCGTAATGTCACTTGTGCCAAAAATAATGATGAGCCATGTGATAGTTCCAAGAGACCAAACTCTAAGGCCCTCTGTGGTCTTCAGCAATGCCCTTCTGCTGGAAGATTCCTGATTCCCCCACAGGCACCCAGAAGAGGCAAGATCACAATCAGAAAAACAACTGCTGATCCTGAACGGAGTCTTCCTCGCAGAATACCCAGGCCAAACCCCAAGTTCCATACAACAACAAAAATACCCAAGCATGAAAGTGTAACTCCCTTTTTGCCTATGTCCTCTGGTATGGTCAATGTCTCAGGAAAAGAGGGAGCACCCAACAGGACATTACAGAGTAATTTTGCTGAATCAGGTGATGTTTACAATTTCCCAATTGTTTCTACTGAAAACAGCTCATATCAAAATAGTACTTCATGGCATTTTCGTAACAGCTTAAGTACTGAAATTATAAGGCATGCTGAAAACACCTCTAAGAGTGAGCCAGTTCCTACTGCAGAGAGTGAGATGCAAAGAAATGAGGACACTCCTGTTTCCTCTTATACCAGTAATCCAGAAATAACTTCCAGCTACGATTACTTAACTGAGGAATCTGATAACACTGATGGGCCACTTGGAGTCAGCAAGAAAGCAGCTGATCTCTTTTACAGCACAGAACTCAACCCTGAAATCAGGACCAGAAGCACAACCTTGGACACTGCCTCTCCTGTCACTCAGAATGAGAGTGTGACTTCTCAGACCCCACCAGCATCTCCTCACCAAGACCTTTCTGTGCTCAATCCTGTTAGCAGAGCTGCACTAGGGCTGCCATTTCCAACAGCAGCGAACTATGTCAGTCTGCAAGTTGATGTTCCTGTTGTAGAGGTTACAACCCCACAAGCACTGGTTACAGAAATGCCCACAGAGCTTGGTCATGCACCGAGAGACCAGACTGACAGCAGAGAAGAAATAAAGCTGCCTGACACTGTAACCACTAGCACACAGTCCTCAGCTCCCAAGCATGCTCTGAACAACCAAAGTGCAGCGTCTGAGGGTGTTTTAATGAATGTCACAGACAACAGCCACATAATAACTTCCAACAGTTTGCCCAGTGATGCCTACTGGATAGTAGGCAACTGGAGTGAGGTAAGTTATTCATTGCTCATAAGAAGTGAACAGTGTGAACAGCTGTCTGAAATACTGCTGAGAAAATGTAGTTTCTTAGTTTGTCACAATTTTCTGAAATCAGTATCATATATATAAAATACTTACTACAAAAAAAAGTGGTAACTTGGGATATCTAAGGTTAGGTTGCTTACAGAGAATGAATATAGTCATTATGGGCCTGGCCATAATTTACCAACTTCTATTTAATACCCTTCCCACTGTAAAGTTTTATTTTTATGTAAACAGAGTTCCTTATATGCTAAAGGATTTTAAATTCTTGAAGTCATGATACCTAAAGTGAGAGATGTTGCTGTCTGAACTAATCATCTCATTTTTTGATGGCCTTTTTTACCAAACTGGAGAGGGTCAGATCTGGAAACCTGATGTGGTGATCTGCCTCTGTGTCTCAGTGCTGATGGAGAATGCTATCCAAGGTCTGTTTCTGTGTACCTGTTTGCTCTTGGGTCTGCTGGGAATGATTCACAATCATAGAAATGCAGAAATTCAGGGCCAAAAAGAACAGCATGAGGTTACTAAATGTATCTCATGTCAGTGGAGGTATAGCTAGACCCCCGAGATGCAGTTGGATGCAGTGGGTAAGACCCCTGCTCTGCCCTCAGTGCATCAGCCCTTTTTCAGGACATGTACTCCTGATGGCAGTTTGAGTTTTCATCTTGTGCCTTCCTGTGGCCAGGTGAGAATGGCCTTATCTTCCCATGTGTTAGTGGGACAGGTAAAGCATTCCCTCCTGCACATATCCCTGCAAGAGAAGACCTGCTTTTAGATCTGCTTGAGTGCAAGACCCTACAAGAGAAGATCAAGGGAATGGTTGTGGCCCCAAGCCCCCGCAGCTTGAGCAAAGGCCTGTCATGCAGAGATGCTACTGTCCCACTCATTCATCATCCACCTTGAAATGTTTTCCTTATAGATAGCAAACATCTTCCATACTGAAAATGAGGATTCTCTTCTTTTATATACATTCTCTTCTTTTATATGCATTCTCTTCTTTCATATGCAGACTATGGAGGAAAATTTTCTTCTTAACTCCTTTGGGGTCTGACATCTAAATTCTTTTGAGATTTTCCTTGGGTTATTAAATATCTGGGGACTTCGCTTTTCTTGTCTGATCTTGCTTCAGTTTCATGACATATTTTATATCAGTGATGTTCATTGTGGTCCCAGTGGACCCATGGCATATAAAATCAACTAATTATTGTCATTTTATGTATTACCCTCTTTGTGAACGCAGAAATGAGATTTGTCTTGTTTTGTAACCATCATTGCTTTGATGTATTCAATTTGTGGTCCATTGTAAATGCAGGATTCCTACTACAATATTTCTAGATCAGCAGAAGTTCTCAATTACATTTGGGAGCTCTGTGTGTGTGTGTGAATATACATATATATGTGTGTATGTGTGTTTGTGTATGCATGAAAAGTTTTCCCTAAATGTAGTATTTTGTATCTATTTTTTTTTCAGGCTACTGCTTTCTTACAGTTTTTATTGTGGTGAGGTGTCACTGAATTCAGATTTCAACACTCCTGCCTACTCTCCCAGCTTGCCATCGTCTTCAAATGCCTTAAATGCATGTTGTCTTTCCTCATTCAGCAGTTAATGAAAAGGCTGAAGAGGGCCTGGCTTTGGAGCCCTGTAGGAACATATTTGAGAAGTCTGGTAATTTTGACATTGAACCCCTAAGAACCACTTTATTACAGTTTTTCAGTTAGTTGAACACTAACCTTGTAATTATTTCACCTAAACTGTATTTATATTTGCTAAAAGAACGCTTTGCTGGATCATGTAAAAATGTATAACAGCAGCCAGCTCCTCATTTCATTAAGCCATGTTCCCCTGTCAGAAAAGGTTATTAGACTCACTTGAATTATTTCTTCTAGATGGATCCATGTGGGCTTTTATTTTGCTTTATCATCTTTGTGAGTATTTGCCATTTTGATCTTGATTGTTTATTAATTTGGTTTTTATCTTCTTGTGAAGTGTGCTTGGGTGAAGCATTCCGTTAGACAACAGATAGGACTTTTTTATTTTCCTAAAGATAAATTGGAAGATACTCTTATCTAATCCTCTGGGACTTTTCCAATCTATTATAAGAATTTATTCTCAACAGTTCAAAGATTATTGAATAAACACTTGAATGAATGTAGAGATAAGGTTAATACATTTGCTTTCACAGAACTGATAAAATCAATTTGAAGATACTTAATGCAACTAACTTTGTTATTCTTTAATAATTTGATAGTTTTTGCTACTCTCATTCAAGCTGTTGTTTTTTGTTAAAATAAATTTTATGGGAAGTGTGGCACATTGAACTTCAATTTTTCAAATTTGAAGAAGTGATGAAAAAGAGAATTTATGGAGTCTCCTTCTTTGGAGATATTCTGAAGCCATCTGGACATGGTTTTGGGAAATTGCCTCTAGGTGGCCCTACCTGAGCAAAGCTCCTTTCCAATTTCAACCATTACATGGTTCTGTTAATAAAGTCAGCTATTCTCTTTCACATGAAATAAAAGTTATCTATTTCACATACACACCTTTAGTCTGACATTTACAGAACCTTTTCTTTTTGTTCATTACTTTTAATTAATTTTCAATCTAAAGTCTTCTGACTTTATTTTTGCTCTTTCTGTGTGCCCGTCCTTAATGAAACTTTGTTTCTAGATGAAATCTCTCCAAGGCATTGGTATTTCAAGACCACTGCACCTACCCTGATAAATACCTTGCTGTGCTCTTTCTCTTTTAGTAGCTGTCAATATTTTGACGTTGCTTTGCTCTATAGGAGATGTCCATACTAGTAAATAAATAGTGCCAAGAGCAGTGATAGTCACTGAGGTGGAAAGGTGTGAATGACATGTCCCATAAGAGGGCTGACCCTTTTCCCCTCAGGGAGAGCTCTAATTTGAGTAGGGCAGAACAGTGCCCATTTCCACCAGTGCTTCTCTGTAAATTTTACTTCTTTCCTACTACTTTCCTGGGCCATTCTGGGCTGTCACTTTTCCCTTTCTAAGAGCTTTCTGGGTAGCAAAGATACTCCATTACCAGCAGATCATCTCATTCTAGTACTGGTCATCTCATTCTTCTGTTGGTCATGTAAAGTCATCTGCACTTTCTCCCTCTGTGACCGACATCTGCTGTGCCAAGGGGAAATTTTGGAAAAAGCAGTATGTCTTCAGAAACTTATTTAGCATCAAACAACAGGCAGGAAAGCTCAGGCTTTATTCTGAAACCATTTGAAGTATCATGCCTTTCTCTTGACCCTGTGCCTGTGCACAACAGGATTTGAAAGAATCCTGCTGTTTCATCTTCCTCACACAAGAACATAAATCTTCCTCAATGTGATCTGCCCAACGTCATCTGTGGAGCCACCTTTGCTCTTCTCACGTGTGCTCAGAAAGGGCTTTAGTCAAAGACTTCAGCATCCCTTCAGTGAAGTCTTGGTGTTGTCAGGCTGGTGTAGCAAAGCTGGGGAAGGCATCAAGCCATCAGAAAGCAAGGCAAGGGCAGTCTGTCCTCTCAATCAGAAAAATGGCCTTGGATAGGTGTGTCACTAGGCAGAACAGAGCAGTGGTATGCAGTTTCCTTTAACAGGACCTTTGTGGCCACTTGGACACACATCCCAGGAATCACCATGAGATCACACATCTCCAGTGTTGTTTTTTTTTTTCCTGCCTTAGCTTCAGCTAAACTTTCCTTATTTTTCCAAAGACGCTTATTTGGTGTTCTATATTTAACTTTCCCACTGCCACACAGGGAGTTCAAACCATGCATAGCATTTGCTTTCTTCATCGTTTTGCTGACTTAATCCAAGATTATTTATGCTGTTTCTCCTGCCAGCTACAGGCTGCTTAGTGTGTGTTGAATTTAGCTCTACATGTATAGCTCACTGACGCACCCTTTCTAAGGCATAAAAAGGTAAATGGGTGTCTCCAACCACTTTTCAACCCCTCCTGCTTCAGAATACAATGACAGTGTTTGGGAATTTTGTGAGGAGTATGCAATCTTGGGATATGGACTGGAATAATCAATATTCTCTTTCCTCAGACACAAAAATCCTTTCCAGATGTTGAAAACACTCAGCCACTTTGTGAAATAATGATTTAGAGAAACATTTCCTGTACAGTTTTCCTAAGATTCCTAATATTTATTTAAGATTTTCAGCATCATGAATTCAATTAGCTGACTCTCTCATCAGCAGTATTAGGGGTAGAGAGGGAACATGCTGAAGATTGGATGCAATTGCATTTTACTTTGGATCCCCAAAGATAACAGAAGAAAACAGTGGAACAGCTGGTACAGATTTAGAATGTCTCGGTAAGCAGGAGTTTGCCAAAGAAAGGAAGTGCATAGTATAAATCAGGATTGGTATTGTCCTAAGAAACCAAAACAAAAAGCCCTCCTTCAGAATATTAAGTAAAATTTGGGTGAATTTCAAATCTTTGAGTATCTCTGATAACATATGTCATCTAAAACAGCTCTAGATATTTATATTAAGGTTCCAGGATTGTTTCCAGAATGATGTTCTAATGTTGAGTTTGCCCCTGAGCTTTCCCCTTGCCTTTGTGCAGTGCTCTACAACCTGTGGAATGGGGGCTTTCTGGAGAAATGTGGAATGCAGCAGCAGGAACACATCTCGCTGTCAGGACATGAAAAAGCCTGATCCTGCAAGGAGGTGTTATCTCCGTCCATGTGCTAGCTGGAAAACAGGAAATTGGAGCAAGGTAACTTTATTCCGGGCTGTGTATGAACAGTATGCTTGCAGATTTCAGTGGGTATGAAACTCTAAATATTTCATTTTTAAAGCAATTATTTACTCAATGAATGCATGCATGATTCCCAGTTGACCATTCAGCACTAATTCACTAATTTCCTGACCAAGTTATATCTGGAAACACATCTGCTGTGAATTTTGTTCTTCCTGTGGTGGGTTGTGCTCATTAACTCTGGCATCTAGAGCCAAAGCAGGACTCCTGTTCTCTGGAGCTGACAGTTGCTTGTGGCATCTTTTTAATCTCTGCCTCCAGGGACATATCTTAATTTTAAGAAGCAGTGGGAATTTGGGAAAGGGAGTTGTCGTGTTCCTACTCCACCTTGTCACCATGTACTGTCTCTTGACATGGTCTGTTCCCCATTCATCTAAGTCTGCTCTGTGCAGGATTCTGCTTGTTCCTAGTTTTGTACCCATGGCCTGTTCAAGGGACACAAGAGTGTCCAGGGTGCTAAGTGGAACCCAAAGAATTGTGCTTGAGCCCCATTTTGATATTTTAAGCTGTGTGAAGAGCACCCGGAAGGACTTAGGTGACTTCTTGAAGCTTATTACATTTTGTCTTCATGCAGTCTGAAAATTGAGTTTCAAACCACAGGTTATTTTTCAAGACTAAAAAGAGATAAACTACAAAATTTTGTTTTAAATATTGTTGATTTAATAAGGAAAAAGATAGGTGTCTCAAACTTAGGCAGTATAGATCATTTCTGTGGACAATGTTGTTGCCATTGGGCTAGAGGGCAGATTGATACAAATAAAAGGTTATAGTTACAAAGCCTGTGTTATTATTGAGCTCTTAGACATAAAATTGATTTGTACAGGAATTACATGCCTCTTTAGAAAGTTCAGGAAAGGCCAAGGCTTTACATAACTACATTTAAACCTTTGAAATTAATTTTAAGAGATACATAGACATCCTGCCCTCCCAGCTGCATCAGGGCAATCTCACCTTCACTTTTTCTTCATAAATGTCATTGCTCTTGCAACTAGTGAATGATGGCCATGTCGCATAAAATAGCTAGCAGTCAGGTTTAATGATAAAATATAACAGGAAGCAATTTTTTTAAAATGTAGACCAGTTATGAAAGAAGTTTGAGGCAAGGGGCTTCTCATATCAGATTTGTGTTACCCTCCGTTTTTTCCATCAAGTGAGCTATACAAACCTAATTAAACTTTCGTATATTAAAAAAGGTTAAATTTTGCTTGCTTTACAAGTGGCACTTGTTTTTTGTTACTCATTTCAAATATTTTGAAGAGATGTTGTCACAGCAAGATATCTGGATTCCCTGCTAGTGCAGTAGAGCTTTTTCTGTTTTCTACTCTTAATTTAATTTTTCCCCTCCCCTAAAACAAAAGTGCTTCAGACTAAATCTTAGAGTCTGTGTTTAATGCCAGATATAATTTGCATATATATTGAGACTGTTGTACTCAGTTTCTTACAAAGACACTTCTGTTTCTATCCAGAGAGACAGAAACCTGTCCTGTGGACAAGAGTAAGGATTCCCTTTCCATCCATTCTCCATCTCCTGGGGGAAATATTACATCCAGGTTCCTTGCTCAACTAAAGAATGCTTATTTATGCAAAGGAAAACAGCATCAGTTGCTATTGCATCGTGCTGGTAAAGGTGAAAGGTGATCTGAGAAGCTTTCAGTGGTACAGTTGGAATTGGCTTTAATTCTGCTTGAAGACAAAATGTGTATTTTTCCTTATCCCTGGGGTAGCAAATTCAGTTCTTCATCAAGTGCAGGAAAGGTCCTGAATTTTGGTGCCTGGAGACAGGACCTGCTGATGCTGCATGAGGCTTGGAAAAAGCTTTGGCTAGAAAAAGGAGACTGGAAGGGTTCACTTAGCTCCTCAGCAGAGCTCTAAGCTGGACAGTGATTTCACAGGCTGTGAGTGAGGCTTAGGATGCCTCTCTCTTCCCTCCCACCTTCTCAAACTGAGGCTGCTCTTGGGGTATGAACTGTCCTGGTGCCATGAAGGTGCAAGGAAACTGAGGGTGGGAGCTGCTACTCACTGCCTTCCTCTCTCTGAAGCAGCTAAGGAACTGACAAAATCCCTGCGTACAGAATCCTTTTTTTTTTGTATTTATTGCATTATGACTCTTTCACTATGACATTTTTTGAAACAGCTGGCAAGATTTCCCAATTAAATATGTATCCATATCATTAATGGCCATAGCAGTGTAGTAGGCGAATTACTTACATGGCATGTTCCGGGCTGCTGTAAGGAAAGCCACAGCATTTAAGCCTCAGGACAGGTTGGTGTTACAGTAACCTGGAAATTCCTTCTGTTCAGGATGCTCACAGCTCAGGCTGTCCTGCTCTGTGACTGGGGAAGGTACAGCCCCTCAGCAGGGCTCATCATGTGAGGATGTGCCCCTCTCTGTTTTGTGTGCAGTGCTCTGTGAACTGCAGCGGAGGCTTCAAGACCCGAGATGTTCACTGCATTGATGTTGGGGAAAAGCGGCTGCTCAGGCCTTTCCACTGCCAGTTACTCGGCTATAAACCACAGCTCAGCACTAGTTGTAACACAGAACCTTGCTTGCAATGGCATGTGGAGCCCTGGAGTGAGGTATTGTTCCTTAAAAGCTTTGTGAGTCAGCAATCTGCTTTCAGGTAACAGCGGCTGTTGGATCCCGTGCTGTCAGGTAAAATTGTGCTCCAAGGAAGACATGGAGCTGGTAAGTTCTTGTGCATGGCTACAGCAAAAATTAGCACAGGTGTTCATTTTACTTCACCAAATCATTCTTACAGCTGGAGCTTTAAATTACTATGTCCTGAAGGGGAGAAGCAGATGGCCTGGAAGAAAATTTGTTGTAGCTATCCTATTGGATCAGTAAATGTGTTTCATTTAGATGAATCCTTTTGCTGCTGTTTTAATCTTACCTTCTCATTATGGCAAATTTTGAATGTTATTTACACTTTTTAACTGAAACTTTATGGAGCAAAGGCTTAGACCAGACATAAGATAAATCTGACTTTTGGGTCCCTTTGTAACACAGATCTGTGTCAACAACTCAGAGGCAGCCAGCCACATTTTTATGTCAGCTAAAGCACATGGCCTGATTATATTTTAGAATTTAACCCCACTGAAAGCAGCTCTGGAGAACATGTCATGATATTTGCAGCCCTGTGCAATTCCAAAGCCCTAATGCTTTGGAATTTTAAGGGTGATCACATTTTCTATACATTGCACTAACAAATCACACCTGGAGGACGTCAGGGTGGGCTGTCAGAGCAATCAGCAGGGGGAGAAAAAATAAAAATATCTGAATGATTGCAATTGTTTGCTGCTTAAAATACTTTATAAAAACACTAGTCCAACCCTGGAAGTTGCCCTGATGCTAAAGACACTGGATAGAAATGGATTGAAAGAGTTCATTTATCAGATGTCACGTATATTGTTCTGTCCATAGGGGTGCAATTCCTTGTAGGACAGTAACAATGCATTTTTCAAAGTATAGTTGATACCTTATTTCATATCAGAGTATAAAATACTTTGTGTATTTCAAGCAGACTTCGTGAAAAAATAGTAAAAAAATTGGTGAATAAGTAATTCTAGAATGTGGACAGAAGAATGTTTAAAAAATAACCTGGGTCTCTCTCTTTGCATGACACTTTTACTGCCAAAGAGTTCAGTTGTTGTATGGATTGAATTTTAATGTTCCCAACCACCTCATAAGAAACGAGATGCTGCATCTTATGAATGTGTTGTGTCTTCAGTCAGTGTTACAGATTAATCCTGCTGACGCATGACGTCTACTCTAATTCTTGTTAGAGATGCTACTGGTACTGGTGATGTTGATGAGCTGTTCTGTGTTGCCTGTTCTGCGTAGCCACTTCTACTCTGCCCTTTAGTCCTTCCAGTAGTATGTGCCAGGAGCAGCTTTTCCCCATGTAGCAGCTTCTTCTCAGTCTCCTTCCAAGCACATGGAATAAGTGTCTCAGTGCAGAGCTTTTCTCCATGTCTGCACTTCAGGACTTGGTGTGCAGGCAAGCCTTGTATATATTTCTAAACCCATGGGCCTGTGACCCTGAGTCCTTGTTAATCTGTGTTCCCACATGTTCTGAATGAACATGTCCTACCATCTTTGTGGTCTGTTTGTGGTTTCTCAACCTTTCCCACCCCTGACTGTGCCCCTCTCCTGGCAGTGTTCAAGGACATGTGGCGGTGGCCAGCAGCAGCGGCGCGTCTCCTGCCCGCGGGAAGGGCACTGTGACTGGAACAGGAGACCAGATCCCATGGCACCATGTAACAGGCAGCCTTGCACTCAGTGGGTACACCAGGCCTGGAGCCCGGTAGGATTCAGTTTATTTCTGGGCTTTTTTTGTCATGAGCTGGCCATATTTGGTCATGTTATCTACTTGTCTCTGAACCTCAGCACCTGTGACAAGTACAGTTCCTTATGCACAGCTGAAGCTGCAAGAGGAGAACTTCTGAAAACATTACTGAACATTTCACACCCAGCCTGTGCCCGTCCTTCAGGTGACAGATAATGTAGCTCCTATTTTTTGTTGCTGTATTAGATGTCATTGGAAGTCTGGGATCTTTTATCTTGTCTAAGAACGAAGGATTTTTACCATTAACATTCTTCCCCTGCACATATGAAATATTCCACTGTTGGAGGCTATTGGAGGGGATCAGGTGATCCTCAGAACAACTTTGGGGAATATTGTACTTGGCCATACAAAGAGAAATTCTGAATTTTGACCAACAGCCTCCTACATGGTACCTGGAAATCTTATTGACAAATATGAGGTGTACCTTTGGGGAACCTTCCACTATCTGCTATACATATTTATCTATTGCTATACATATTTATCTATAAAGAAACTAGTATATCTAATAAACCTTTCCCTCCAGTTTCCTTAATAAACATTGCATACATTACAAGTACTCCTCACAGCATAATGGAATATTGAAGGAATGCTAAAAGAAGGAGGCACAGATCAGGAAACATTGGAGTCTCATTTAACGCAGAAAATTCAGTGAGTTGGTTTTGACACAAAGCCATTAGATGGGACATGACTATAATGTAGAGTCAGTGTAACACTTAAATATCGAAGTGAAGCACATAAAATAAGTAACAAACATTATAGCAACTATTTTACTTATTTATTAATCCCACATTGATGTATTCATTAATAATTTTACTTTATAAAAATATTTTAAACATCAAAATAAAGTTGTTGGAAGAATACCTAAGGTCTTTCAGTCTACCTCATGCCAGTACTATTGTGCTTCATGTACAGAGACACACATTAGAGGAGAGATAATTTGCAGAAAGTTTACAGAGGTTCCACTCCTGTCTTCATCTCTTGTGCTTTGCTAGCTGACATTCTCTATCTGCTGAATTCTTTATCTCATTTATCTGCTGGCTCTATTTATCTGTAGAGAAAAAAAACTAATTGGCATTCTCAGACGCTCTGGGAAGTCACAAGAATTAAGTACATTTACAGAATTATACAGGAAGATATTTTAAAAGTATTTGGGTTTTATGGCCTTCTGTGTGCAGTCAGAACAAGCAGCTGGCAGTTTTTTGTGGTCATAAATAAAGGGTAACCTCTGTTTAAAAGCCAGGAAAGAAATAAAACCTTGTTGGGCTTTTTTTTTAAATCTTAGCGTGATCATTTACAGACCTAACATTGCAATTGGTTATTCATGTTTAACTTAGTCAGAAAACACAGGAAGCAAAAACTGTCCTAATTTGTATGAATTTGGTTTATAAGTCTCTTCTGTTGTAGGACTGGCATTGCAAGTTATCCTTTTCCTCTGTAGAAAACAGTCCTATCCCTCTGTTTACATATTTCAAGATGCTGTATTTATACCATTTACCCTCTACTGTATCCTTCCAAATCCAGTCACAATGTACCATGGAGGTGTTTGAATACAGTACACAGATTACTGTAATGGCATTGCTTCTGGGTTACAAGGCAGTTTTAGCTTCCTGTCACATCACAGCTCAAATATTGCCATACTGCAAAATTTCCATGTAAAAAAAAATTATGTATGTTAAAATTACTCTTTCAGTGTGCTGTTTCTTGTGGAGGGGGCATTCAGCAAAGAACTGTGAAATGCATGAATACAGAAACTAATGAAACTGAAGATGACAGTATGTGCCTGGATAAAGCCAAGCCCACAAAATACCAGAAGTGCAATCTGCAAGAGTGCAGGAAAAATACAGGTAGAGTAATACACGTGCATGAAACAGTTTTCTCCATGTCTGCTGAGAGCTGACTCAATCTATCAACTTCTTTTGAGTAGCACGGGCTCAGTAATTACAGGTCACCCTGGCCTGCTACTGCTCAGTTGCTCTGTTGGCAGAACCACACTCTTGTCTCTTCCAGAACTTCTGGCCTTGTGTTGCCATGATGGGGAGCATGCATCCCTGATTTGTGATGACACAACTAAATTACTAGGTCTGATTGTATTGGCCTGTTTTAGGTAACTCCTAAAACAGGAATAACTCCTAACTTTAGGTTTTAGGGTGCAGTGAGGACTGTGGAAGGACACACATTAAAAAACAGTTGCCATTTCTTAAGATAGATCCCTCTATGGAAGCTGTAAATTCTGGACTGGGAGTGCAAGCAAGCAAATTCTTACACACACTGTAAAAAAACACTTGTAAAAAAATCAGTGTCCCAGAGGGTGAGACTGTCCAAAATCAAGAGGTGAAGAGAAGTGCTCTTGTGAGTCAGGGTGTCCTGTACCTTTGTCCTTCAAAGAACCAGGAGCCCAGCTGTGTACATGGTTAATAGCCCAAAAAAAGAGGCATCAGGAGAAAGGGAAAGCTTACAGAAGGAAAACCATCTTTATGAGCAGTGTGTGTACTGCTACATCCAGGAGGTACCCTCAGATAATAACAGCAACATCTCACAGCTCTTCTAGAAAAACTTTCAAAAGCCTTTTGGAGGATGATCTTCCCTTAGAGCAGTGCGACAGGTCTAATTTGACAGTGAGACAATGGTTTGAATCTGGAGGACAGTGTGGATCTGACATGCTCTTGAGAGTGATGCATCATTCCTGCTGCTGTTCACAGAATTTTAGCACATGTTTTGCCCTGGGGTGGATTGGTCTGCTTATTTCCTGTCCCTCTCGTGTTCAGAGAGAAAAACTCAGATAAATACTGCCTACACACATTAGCAAGAGTAACTTCTGTGAATAAAAGTTCAAGTGGCCTGTAAAACGTAGTAAATGCCCTGCTGGGTAAGCACTGGTTCATGCAGCCCACCCTTATGTCTCCAACAGTGGCATTAGAAAATGCTGCATAGCAGGAATGCAGGAGGTTGGAGCTTTCCTGGGATTCATTTCTGTGATAGTCCTCCAGCATTTCCAACTGATGTATATTAGGACTATTAAAAGCTCTCCGTGTTCTGCCTTTTTATTTAAACTTTCATTAATATGTTGCAACTGTTTTTGATGCTGTGGTCTTCTTCCACCCTCTCCTGTGGCAGCAAGTTCAAAAAATCATGGAATTGTCAAGGCTGGAAGAGACCCTCAAGACTATCCAGTCGAACCATCCACCCAGCTGTGCCACTGTAACCCCTGAACCACTCAAACACATCACCCAGTGTCAGATCCAGATGCCTCTTGAACACCTCCAGGAATGGTGACTCCACCACCTCCCTGAGCAGCCTGTTCAATGCCCGACCACCCTAACAGTGAAAAAATGTTTTCTAAAGCTAATCTGAACCTCCCCTGTCTCAGCTTGAGGCCATTTCCTCTTGTCCTCTCACTGTGGGTGTGGCAAGATAGGCTGATCCTCACCTCTCTGCAGCTCCTTTCAGGTAGCTGTACAGGCCTGTAGTCCCCTGGATCATCCTTCTGACCCTCCCATCGATGGGAATTACATATTTGCTGATTTCCAGTCAGGTGGAACTTCTCCAGTTAACCAGGACTGCTGGTGGGAGGTTGAGAGTGGTTTGGCAAGTTCTCTCACCAGTTTCCTCATTACTCTGGGGTGGGCTCCATCTGTGCCCATAGACTTGTGAGAGTCTTAATTGGCAAAGCGTGTCCCTAACCATCTCCTCCTGGATTATGGAAGCTTCTTTCTGCTTCCCATCCCTAACTTCCTGCTCTGGGGGCTGGGTATCCTGAGGACAGCCATTCTAGAGGTTCTTAGCCTAGTGGGAAAAAATCTGCTTTCATCTGTTTTAAACTACCTTTATACAAGTTTTCATTGAGTTTCCCCCATTGCAGTGTTGAGGGATTTGCTGGAGAACAGCCTTGCTAATATACCATCTTCCTTCTTTTGCACATCTTCTTTTCTCACAGCTGAGGACCTCCAGTTTCTAATATCTGGCTAAATCTGGCCAATCTCAGTCCTTTAGAGCTGCCACAGACCTATCACCACAGTGCTACAGACAGCAGCAGTCCCTGCCATGTTCTGATGCTGCAGGAAACAAAGTGTAGCCAAGCTGAACATGCAGTTGCATGTGCATCGTCTGCACTCTCCTGCCTGCCCTGGCTGGCTGTGCTGCGCCCTGCCAGCCCATGATGCTCATCTTAGGGGCAGTTACAGGAATGCAAAAGTACCAAATTCAAATCGTTGTTGCCAGGCTTTCCCTGGCAGTCCTTATCAGCAGAAAAGTCGAAGTGGAAAACAACAGATCAGCTGTGTCTGTCATGGAAGTAAAATCTCACTGAACAGTCATGAGTACTGTGTTTTCCAAAACAGAAGGTTGTATGTCCACTGAAAGATCCTAGAACTTCAGTGGAGGTCAAGCTGACCCATAATACAAGGAAAGAGAAAGCCATCATAAATAAGACCCTTAACAGACACGACCATCTGGCATAAAGCAGTTCAAAATTCTAGAAATACGGGGAGTGTGTCAGCAAAATACAGCTAATTCTTGTCATCTTCTTCCCTACAGGGCTGCCCTGCAGCAAAGACCAGCTGTCAGTTCACTTCTGCCAGAGGCTGAAAGGCATTGGCAAGTGCTTGCTGCCATCAATACAGACTCAGTGCTGCTTCACCTGTAGTCAGCCCCGAATTCGGAGCAAAGCAAGATATGGGGATCAGCGAGGCTTCAAACAACAAAATTACACTAAATCTAGAAGAAAACCACCTCAAAACTAAGAAAACAACAACCAAGCAGCTTGGCACTAGCTGTTTTATTCTTGTTTCCTTGAATAGAGCTTCTGTTTACAAGTTTTATGTTCCTTATTTTTTTCTAAACCATCCAGCATAAATGAAAATCTGTGATCAAAACTGGGAAAGCACATCGCCTAGGGTTATCAGTCATAATTTACTGCTTCCATTTTTTCTCTGTAATAGTCCAAGATTTATAATGTAATTTTCAGTGTACGAGCAGCTAGTACTACTTAGGCATGTGTAGACACTAGAAACAGGCTTGCAAGAATTTTCTGTTTTTTTGTAATGAATGTTTAACTTGTTCTTCCATCTCTTTTCCAAAACCCACTTGAAACACCAGCACTGCTTACTCAGGAGTGCTTAGTGAAGGTGGCCCTTGGGGCAACAGACACATACCTGTGCCATGGGCTGGTTCTCTTTATGCTCTCTTGCCTTTCTTTTTTAGGAATCAAGGTGAAGTGGCAATGTTTCTCTAAATTCATTGCTCACTTAATAAACTTAAAAGCAGAGTTTTGTAATATCTGATTATGATAGGCAGGATGAATTCAAACTTGTTTTTTCAGGAGAAAAAAAAATCTTTGCTTAGTACTTGACTGAACCTCTAAAGGATACCTCAGCCATAATCTGTTCTTGACAGTTTTCTTCTGCTACAAATGTCTTGCTGTAACCTGAAAAGCCCATAAAATGTGGGATATTAAGTTCCCAAATATGTTTTAAGCAGCATTTCTTGGTACCCACAAAAGCCAAGACATCTGCATCTACCACCTTAACAGTCATAGAATAATTTAGGTTGGAAAAGACCTTTAAGACCAATAATTCCAGCCTCTAACCCAGTGCTGCCACGTCCTCCACTAAGCCACACCCCTAAGTGCCCTATCTATGTGGTTTTTTACACATTTAGGGGAAAATCCAGCAATGTCTTTTAGACAGTTCTATACATTCCATCTGATAGAATAATTTCAGTATAAAGAAAAATGTGGTTTTGCAAGTCTTTTGCTGGACAGGCAATAACATTCTTATGTGTCATCTGTAGTTCCTCTCCATTTAAAATTAACTATCCAAGGCCATTTGAAATTAGATAAGGCAACCAGCTCAAGGCTATTGCCAGTCTCTATGGCTGCAGGTACTCAGACACACATGATAGATGTCAGCAGCACATAAAAAGCTGTCAGGAAACTGATGGAGCATAAAGGTGGTACCAGCTTGTTCTGCAGCAAAAATTTAACCTCAGAACTTACCCTTTGGAAAAGGTGGTGTTCTCTCTCTCTTGACTTCTCACTTCCACTAGTTTTATGTGAGTGGTCAGCTCCATTTAGTTCAAGAGTGTTACAGCTGCTGAACACAGGAGCCAGGAACCTTCACTGTAAGGGTTTCCACTCTTTACAGCATGAAGAGTAAAGGAGTCACACAGTGAGAAAGCAAAAGACTTCTAAGCTGATGTAGGTAAGGACAATTGGAAGTTGAGTCTTTTGCATTTAAAAAGTGAAATCTTTCTCTTCTTTGACAAATTAAAAAGAAAGAAAAGAGCAGTGAGCTGGCCCAGCTAAACAGTTTTGTTAATTTCATGTTAACTTATGTGATGGAATTCTGCTTTACAGACTTAAACCTTTCCTGCAGCTTCAAATGTGGCATGCAGGCATTTCAGCTGGAAATTACCCGTACTATGTTTTGAAGTAAATTTTACACCATCAGCATAATGGCCAACTAGCAACTGGAAACTCTGTAATTCACACAGATGTTCAGCGACAGAGCTATCATGCCATCCAGTATCTCCTGGTAGAGCATAAGCCCACGTTCACAAAAGCACTCTACCACCTCACTCGCAGCAGACTTTTCCCACAGTGTAAATCCATAATCATGGTGGAGCTGAGGGCTCCTGGGACAGCAGCCTGAGGCCCAGAGTAGTGCCTGCATACCTCAGGCCTCTGGCACCCCTAGACAAGTGGCATATCTGCTTTGCTAGTGAAGAAAATGCCAAAACAAACTTCAGAGAACCAAGACCAGACCTTCTGAACCCTTTTGAACAAAGCTGGACAAGAGCAGACATTTAGATTCCTTTGGAATTCAGTTGGATTTAGACACCTTGGTTCTTCTGGCTTTTTTGAAAATCTCTGATTTGCACCCTACTTACCTTACAATTTCAGATTTTGTAGTACGGGGAAATGCACAGTTTATGCAGTATATGGTGAGACACATAGTCATGAATCCAAGTGTCACTGTGGTTACAGAACTGTGACTAGCAGGACAGACCTTTATGTAAGTTAATAGAAGTATTTCAGCCTGGCTATAATGTATTAACCTAGTGATGGCCACGAGTCAAATTGTCATTTTTCAAAGGTTTGTGTCCTTTGGCTAAGGACTTACTTCTTCACTTGAAGTCTCTGGGAGTTCAAAATATGCAGCATGGTAAGGTTAGATTTATTAACCTCTGTGATGGCAATATAACCCCAGTTTTAGGTGCTGATAAAACAAAATCCACTGTTAAAAGTGTGGTGCTAGGGTAACACATGGGGATGACTTGCAATGGTGCATGTGTGTGCATGCACACACTCTTACAGTAATATATGTCTGTGGTGTTGCTGGCCAATGCCCGACATGATGCTTTTTAAGTTTCCCAGTTTGCTTCTCTCCTCCTGGGGACCCTTGAGCAATAGAAACCTGGGCAGTTCTTACTCTCCTGGACACAGGAGTATTGAATCGTGTGCAGGAGCAGAGGTGTTGTCCTGATCCAGGAAGGGCTTGGGCAGGGCTCAGGCTCAGGCTGTGTTTTGTAGAGCAGCTCCCTGACAGCCAGACAGCCTGGCCTGCTGGGCAGTGCAGGTGCTCCTCACCTTCCCAAAAGCATTCTTTAGAATTTGGGCGGGACAAGGTTCTGGGCCAGATTACTCTGAGCGCAGAGGTACCTGCACAACCTTTTACCCACAGAGGTCAGCAGGAGGAGGCCATCAGGTATATGGGCTAATGAGAAAGGAGCTGACTGAGTGGAGGTGGTGCAGGTTGGAGCTCCTTAGGGCTAGTGTGGAGTTAAACCATTTCTGCCTCCATTGTTTTCTTCAGGGAGCTGTTATTTCATTTGAAATGAATAAAAAGTGAATAAATTATATTACGGATATTAGTCAGAGTAATCATTCTACCCAGGGAAACGCAGTCTTTACTGTTTCTCGGCTTAAAACTTTAGGAAAGATACTGTGACAACATGAACTGTTTAACAGAGCAGTGCCACTGCTGTTATGACACAACTGTTCTTAAGTAAAGGTGGATTTATGATCTGAACCCAGATGGTCATTAGTCTCAAAACTGAATTGAATACTAACTGCAGAGGTGTATTATCATTATGTTATTGTATTAGCCCGAGACACATCAGCTTCAACGGATTGCTCAGGAAAAAATGTGTATTTGTCACATTCACAGCTTGTTCTAACATTTCAAGGTTTAAAAAGCAAACTATGATGACATATTTGTTTCAAGCTTCAATAAATGGCATTGCATATGTTTGATGTCTCTGGTATTTCGTGTTTCCAGTGCAAGAAGATTCATACAATGGGATTTCCAGGAAAAAACAAAAACTTAAAAAATATATTTTACATGTCAGGGGTCCCCATCACTGAGTTGTTTTGGTGCTTGATACTCCAGCATAAAAATGATCATTACAGTGGGTGAGGGGGAAAAGTAGAAGAATATGGTGCTAAGTAAAAATATACACTAAAAGGGTTCATTATTTCCCGTGAAATATAGGAAATCTTACCACTTCTAGTGGTTAAGCAGATATGTCTTAATTTTTTGGCAGCAAGTGAGAGTGTCTGTTGTGTCTATTGAAGAGTTGTATATAATATTACCGTGCCCTGTGCCCCCCACCCTGAATCTCTCAACACTCAAGTTTTGCCAGTCCTGCTGCTGCTTATGCCCAGAGACTTGGTCAGACCAGCCCTGATCCTTGACATCTGCCAGGAAGCACAGTTGGGCTCGGGCAGAGGGCACCCCCAGCTCTCCGGGAATTTGCTCCTCCTTGCCTCAGAGAGTTCAGCCCACAGGGGCAGCACCCTGCGCAGGTGTTTTGAAGGGGAGGGTTGAGCTGATCTGAGGAAGGAGTGGAAGCTCCCTCTGCTTTCCCAAGTCCCTTTACACGTTCCCGGGTGAGCCAGGGCTCAGCACAGCCTGACGGGCAGATCCTGTGGCTCTGCACAGCTCACAGCCCCCCTTGGCTCGGCCCAGCAGCACTGTCACAAATGCATGTGGGGGTTTAGGTAAGTCCTTGCCTTTTGCCCAGGCCTCTGGCAGCAGGCAGTAGCTTTATTGAAGTGGCCAGCACCCCAAAACCGACTCTCATTTGCCTGTTCTTTAACAGTGGCTGATTTGGTCGATTATAGAATGGCTTATTTATTTAATAGACGCAAAGCTAACAGACGTAAGACTTAAACCAAACTAATACTACACAGGAAAAAGGACAAAAAAAGACCACTAATAAGTAAATACAGCATGACGTTAACCTATCAATGTTACAGCTGGTGAAGAAATAATATAACTTAAGATTCAATGTATCTTACCATCCTATTGTTGGTGGAGCAAACATCAAGATCCTTTCCCTCAATCACCAGGGAAGTAACCATGTGTCCAAACACTGTGGAGAGGTCTCTCACATTTTCAGGGTGTGTATGAAGAGGCCTTCTGCCTCTGTGATAACTCGTGTGTCTTTCATAGTTTGTAAAACAGGGTCTCTTAGTCAAGAATATTTCTTTTATCTCTTCCCACATCAGCTCTCCATACTAAGATGTTGACTCTTAGCTGGGGCCTGAGCCCTTTTGGTGCCAGATGCCCCCTTGCTGAGCCTTTCAGGCCAGGTTATCTCTTTATGCACCAGCTCTGGTGAGGGGGCAGGGGTATAGACATCCTGCCACAAGCACCCCCCAAAGGAGCTGCCTGCTGGCTGCCCACATCAGCTCAAAATTGAACCAGCATGGTGACAGGATGAGGTAAGAGACGGGGATTTCAGGTGGGGTGCTCCAGACAGAGGTACCTGATGCAGCAGAACTGATAGTTTAATTTTGTGGGTATAGAAATGCAATACGTTGCATACTTAAGAGGGAGAAATTTCAGCCTTTCTGAATGTCCTGTCCTTGTATTCAGAGGATATTCAATTCCTATCCTTGTATTCATGTATTTCCATGTTCCCTGGAGAACAGGAGTTGGTGCCAGACACCTCTGGGATTGGCTGATCTGACTGTGTTTCAGAATGGTGATTAATAAGAAACATGGTTTATTGCTGTGCCCAGCACAGCAGCCTCCCTGGCTCTTATTCCATCAGTAGAATATGGGGAGCTCACATGAGGTGAGCTCATTTCTACCACTGATTGATCCCAACCTCCTCTTTTGTCTTGGTGAACAAATGCAGATACCTCCAGCACACTCGCAGGAACAAAACCTGGGGTGTGTCAACCAAGGAGTACAAGGTTCTCCTACAGATGCAATGGTTACAGCAGTAAGACCCAGGGAATGAAAATAACCACAGGACCCTCAGAGTGGCCACCTACAGTCTGTAAGCTCTGTCAGGGTTTTTAAAGGAGTCTCTGGAAACCAAGGAGCTGCTAAATAACCTGGGCATCACTTGATGCCAACTTGGCATCACAAAATAATAAAAAAGAAAATATCAAGATTCTCGAAGGCTTCTTTTAATTCACTGTTAGTATTATGAGTCATCAAGTTATCATTTGCTAGATAAAAGTTAAAGATTTGGGACAAAAGAAAATATTTTCCTGGTGGGATTGGATGTTTTGGAAGGCAGTCTTTTGCTGTATCTCTGGAGTTACCTCTATCTCTGTCATGTTCAAAGCAGGTGAGATGGTCTGGATTCGGTGATTCAGTGTCTTCAGCCAGGAGCTGACACATCAGAGAATGAATTGTAGAATCACAGGTTGGTTTGGGTTGGAAGAAACCTTAAAGATCATCTTGTTTCAACACCCAGCTAGGGACACCTTCCACTAGATCAGGTTGCTCAAAGCCCCATGGAGCCTGGCCTTGAACACTTCTAGGGATGGGGCACCCACAGCTTCTCTGGGCAACCTGTGTCAGGGCCTCACCACCCTCACAGGGAAGAATTTCTTCCTAATATCTAATCTAAACCTACCTTTTATCAAAACCTTATCTAAACCTACCTTTTACCTTTGGAAGCCATTCTCCCTTGTCCTGTCACTAGATGCTCTTACAAATAATCTCTCTCCATTGTTCTCGTCGGCTCCCTTCAGGTACTGGAAGGCCAGGTCACCCCAAATCCTTTTTTTTTCCAGCCTGAACAATCCCAGCTTTCTCAGCCTTTCCTCACAGCAGAGCTGCTCCATCCCTCTGCTCCCCTTGGGGGCCTCCTCTGTGCTGGCTCCAGCAGGTCCCTGTCCCTCCTGTGCTGGGAGCCCAGGGCTGGATGCAGTGCTCCAGGTGGGTCTCAGCAGAGCAGAGCAGAGGGGCAGAATCCCCTCCCTGCCCTGCTGCCCACGGGGCTCTGGATGCAGCCCAGGACACGTTTGGCTCTCTGGGCTGTGAGTGCCATGGCTGGGCCATGTGCAGCCTCTCACCCACCAGTCTGGGCAGGGCACTGCAGTTTACTCTGGTGCTGGTGGTAAGGAAAGCTCCCACTTGCAACGCTGGCATACTTGAGTGATGGCAAATGTGGCATTAATGGGAAACTGCCATAAGGAAAACTGCAGGGTGAGGGAAGCTGATCAATGAACTGCCAGAGAGGGAATGTTTTATTGCAACCCCCTCACGACTCACTGTGAACAGAAATGCAGTGAACCTTCAAGCTCCCCACATGCTTATTTATACAGATGGCAGTCATGGAGATACTGTGTTTCCTGTTTATTCTCCTGTATCTGTTATCTGTTTCATACAATAGCTGAACTAAAGAAGCTTGACATTTAATTACCACTGTGTTCACTTGGAAGTATATTTCATTGTTGCTTGGCTCTGGAAGTAAAAATATTGTCAGGTTATAATAAATGGGAGCATGAATCAGACTCATAACAAACAGTGCTGGCTGATAAAATCACTGCCCTGTGCTGCAGTGCCTGTCTGAAGGCTAATGAATGGTGGTCTTTTGCAAGTTCTTTTCTAGCGACACTGTCACTAGTCCAGCCTTCATGGTAGTCATTGCAAGTCACTGGAGTGTCCCATGCACTGCAAGACAAGTGAGATTTTTTTGTCCCCTAGAAGTGAGTGATTTCACCCTCCTGCCCGTCTGATGAGATGTTCAGCCCAGCTGGTCTCAGCTTCACAGCCCTGTAAAGCTGAAGTTTTGCTTTACATCTAAACTGAGGGGAGGCCATGAGCACCCACAGGCTCCAGCATCAGGCAGGAGTTTGCTTTCATGGGACATCCCTCTTGTCAGCAAGTGCTCCCTGTGTGCCACCTGGAAGCTGGCTGCTCCCTCCTGCTCCCGGGTCACTTCATTTCTGTTCATGCCTCTCTTCCAAGTTTGTGTTCGGGCAAGGAGGCAGAGGGGATGTTGCAGCTGCCAGATCCTGCTGTAGTTAATGGGAGCAACAACGTGTCATGGTAATTATTGTTGTTACATGATCAGAAAACTTCAGATTTTGGCTGAAGCTTCCTGCTGGCACCCTCTGCCCTCCCACAGGGGTGGTCTGGCTGAGCAGGGTGCCCCCATTTACGTGAGGACCCTGCTGGGAGCAGGCAGTGCTGGCTTGTGCGAGGGTCCTGGGGCTTTGGATCAGCTGCTGCTCTGCCTTTCCAACACCCACTCGGGCTCAGCATCAGTCTGCTTGACCTGCAGTCACCCTCCAAATGGGAAATGTGTGTTTCATGCCTTGTTGGACTCATGGTATCCCAAAGAGTAGCGAGATGGGGAACACAAAAACCTTCTCTACCAAGCTCAACAAATCTTTTGAGCAACCCATATCTCAGGGTTCACTGACTGCTGTTGTAACAATCCTGTGAGGAGGTAAAAAGTGCCACTAATACATTGGAAACTGTGTTCAGGGAGCTTTTATTCTGGTGCTGTGATTGACATGGCCATGACCTTTATTGGGTCTGAAACTGCAGAAAGGTAACCAAAACTGGAGCTGGAATTTTCCATCCAATACAGTCCCCCTTACCCTTGGTGAAGAATATGTCTTTGTAAATGGGAAGTAGCAGTGGGAACACACTATGCTAGAAAGTTTAGTTTCTGAAAAGTAGAGTATTGTAGTGTTTGAAATCTTTCTTGCATTAATTCAGGTTTCGTGAGTAATCGTGAACAATGTCAAAATGGATAGTTCCAATATTTCTGAAATTAAACATTCCTTTTGAGGGGTGTTGGTCAGTGCTCTTCACAGGACAGAAACTTTTGGGTAGTTTGCCTACCAGCTGCCACATCCCTGGAGTTCACATGTGGATGAGTGAGTGCCTTCACTGCAGTTCTGTGCAGGATGCTGGAGGGGATCCTCTCCTGTCTTTCCTCTTGACAGAATTTTCCAGCGTAGAGTGACAATTATGACAGCACAAACAGCATAATGTCTTGACCATAGATGATCTCTTTGGGATTTTTGTTTAAATATATAATCAATCCACGGAGGAAGAAAGTGTTATTCAGAAAAGCTGTTTATTTTCTGGTGGCCAGATATGTTGGGCTGGTTTCATACAGGAAATCTGCTGGGCTCAGAGCTGAAAGCTGTTGGTTTCCCTGGATGTATTTTAGTGGCCAACAGCTGTGAGAAGCTGGTGCTGAATTCGCTTTGCAGAGTCTGACTGACTCCCACTGTTTGTGCACAAACACATGGGCCTCTTAGATGGGCTTGAGCCTGAAGACCTTTCATAGCAAAAGCAATAAAATAAATCTCTGAAGAGAGAACATTGTATGTCCTCTCTAACAGCCCATGACATCTGTCCCTCCTGAATGAGACCTGCCTGCTGAGATGAAGATATGCACTACATGGAGAGCCAAACCCGCTGTAAATTAGAGCTACAAGGGCAACAGGTTTCTTTCTTCTCTTTCATTATCTTTATTTGTTCAGAGAATGGCTGTAAATATTTAGCCCTAGATTAGTGAATTAAGGTTGCTGGTAAGAGGACTGTTGTGTCCTTAACAGTACTTGCTCTGATTAAAGCAAAACTCTGTTCTTAGTTTGAGCTATGTGGAGGCTGTGTCCTGGTGAAAGCAGCACATTTTGCATGCTCGTGAGCTGGGCTGCTCAGGTGACATGTTTCATTTAGGGAGAGAGATGGATTTTGAGAGATGGATTTGATTTGCTAGATGGATATGAAAGTGGTTGGATAGTAATATCCAGAGGGTGGAGATCAACACCTTTGAGCCCCAAAGGACATCAGTGACAAGTGGGATACACAGAGGTCCTTACTGGGACCAGTGTTATATCTTCATTAATGACATAGGCAAAGGGATCGAGTCCACCCTCAGCAAGTTGGCAGGTGACACCAGGCTGAGGTGGTTTGACACACCTGAAGGACAGGATCCCATCCAGAGGCACCCAGACACACTCAAGGAATGGCCCATGGGAGCATCATGAGGTTTAACAAGGCCAAGTGCTGGTGCTGCCCCTGGGCTGGGACATCCCCTGGTACCAGCACAGGCTGGGCATGAGCAGCCCCAGAGCAGCCCTGCGCAGAAGGGCTTGTGGGTGCTGTGGGTGAGAGGCTGCACATGGCCCAGCCATGGCACTCACAGCCCAGAGAGCCAAACGTGTCCTGGGCTGCATCCAGAGCCCCGTGGGCAGCAGGGCAGGGAGGGGATTCTGCCCCTCTGCTCTGCTCTGCTGAGACCCACCTGGAGCACTGCATCCAGCCCTGGGCTCCCAGCACAGGAGGGACAGGGACCTGCTGGGGTGAGCCCAGAGGAGGGACACAAAAATGATCAGAGGAATGGAGAACATGTCCAAGCCAGACTGGACGGGACTTGAGTAACCTGGTCTAGTGGAAGGTGTCCCTGCCCATGGTAGGGGGTTGAAACAAAATTATTAACTTTCTTCCAACTCAAACCATTCTGTGACTGACTCTGTCCGTTCCATGACTGATTTTTCAAGCTTTCTGTTTTTTTCTAGCCACCATTTTTGTACCTTCTTCTTCCAAACTCAGGACTGTGTTCTTTCTTTTCAGGCCAGGAATAGGTGCAACTACCATTAGAAATCTTTTCACAGAGGGGTGCTTGCAAACTTTGGTCAAGTCACCTCTCTCTTCTGTTAAATGAGATAAATACATTGAGTTTCTTTAGGCTTATTCCATGCACTTTAATTTTTCTGCTCTCGTTGAATGCTTAAAAATGTAATTTCAAAGTGCAGATGCACAAACTTGCAAATCTGAATTTGTCACTGCACACAACATTGGTATTCTGTTACTTTTTCAGCCTCAAATTTTAGTTATTTTATCTTTTCCATTACACTAGGAACAGAAAGTCAGATGGTAGTTTGTGATTACTATGATGCTATTTTGTAGTGTCATGAACTTCAGCATACAGCCCCCCCTCACATATGACCTCTCATCTTTCCTTTTCCTTTTCCTTTCTTTATGAAAGCAGATTTTTAAGTTCCTCTGACTTCAGCAAATGACCCAGTTCACCCTATCTAACCAACCTTCCTCATTTACTGTCTTGCCAATTTTTGTCTCATCTGGAAGTATTCTCTGCATTGATTTTCTGTTTTCTTCCAGATCACCAATAAAGATATTTAATGGCAGAAATATCTTTCTACAGGAGTAAAAGGTTTTGGTTGACATTTCCCCTTTATTTTTATTATGAATTCTGAATGTGTTTGGGTTTGACATAGTGGTAGTTGTCTTTTGCCTTATCTAACCCAGCTTATCTGCTGGAGAGAAGCTGTATGAGGACTCTGCTTTTATAGGTTGGAGAATCAAGCTAGCATAAGCCACAGCCCTAACCTTTGTCTTACTGAAATTTCAGCCTCAAGGCACACTCAGAACATGCTCAACAACAGCTTTGAAACGTCTTTGATGTCAGATTTCTGTTAGCATAACCACTGAGACATCTTTGGGTCAGATGGATGGTTGCCATCTTAAATATCCAAAATGGGAAGGAAATAAAATAGAAGGTTCCTACAGATCCATTGCAGGACATGCTTCTCTGTTGCCTTTTGGCCCCTCTAGCTATGCATTTGAAATCGCAGGAATTTGGAAAACTCAAGCGCAGCTGCTGTTCCATCCAGCTACAGAGTGGATCAGAACAGCAAGACTCCTGGCATTTGCTACAGCAGAGAAAATATCTGGCTTCTCTTCACAGTGATGGCTGATATGCTGACTGTAAAGCTTCAGCCTTCAGACATTCCTAGGACATCCCCTAAGCTGACATTCCCTGCCAGGAACTTGTAGGTCCAGTGTTTACAGCTGGATGAGGCCTGGCTATGAAAAAAGGGGCTTGTGATGTGATGGGTCCTGGGTTTGAAGGTCTTCCTGAGCCAATACTTCTGTGTGCCTGAAGATTGGATCAGCAGAGAAAACTGCAATAGAAGATGGGGTGCTCCAGGCTCATGTTGGAAAAGATGCATCCCAACCCCACCGTGCTACCTTGGTGCAAATGCTAATCCCAGAGCCTACCTGCTCCTCCCCAGGGACCATTAGCTGGCCGTGGCTCCTACAGAGTAAAACAAATTAAGGAAGGAAGGGAAACTGGCAAGGGAGCTGTCTGCCCTTATTACTGCAGTAATTGAACAAATAATGCCAAATACCTGTGTAGCTGAAGCCAGGAACAGAGATGCTTTTGATCCAGGGAGACAATCCTAGCTCAGAAACAACTTAGAAGGGGAAGCATTTTGTTTTATTTGCAGCTACTTTGGTGCAAAAAGAAAGCAACTTGGAGTTCTGGGAAGAAGTGAGAGGTTCCAGGTGACACAGATCTTGTTATGAATCCAGGTGCTCTCTGGATCTGCTTGCCTGTGTTGCGCTAAGCAGCGATCCCTCCAGGTGGATCCCAAAAGCCCAGCCACAGGCCTGTGGTCAGGCAAAATGTCCATGGAGAGCTCCAAAGCAGTGGTTGCCACTGGTGGCCGATAAAATGAAGTCAAAACATGTGCAGTTTTCATAAAAGAAGGATTTTTTACTGTCTCAGTGAAGGACTTTCCACTTTCCCCTTGTGCCGCCGCTGTATGAGCTTGTGAAAAAGGAATAATTTGTCTCTGAATTGACTACTTTGGGAACACTTACCTTTGATGATCTAGGCTCTGAGCCATTTTATGACTAAAAATGCCTCTTTCTATACAAAATAATATATTTTTTCAAATGTCAATGGTACCTAGCTTGTAAAATAACAGCTGAACTCAGAATGTCTAGACAGTTCAAAACTAGCGGTTCAGGAGACTTTTAATGAGTAAAAAGATACTTCACTGAAGATATTTTGTTCAACTATGAGAAGACAAGAATTCATTTTGAAAGCATGTGTATTATAGAATGAGTGACATCTTATTAGATTAAAGTATCATAGCTATCATTTTCCTTTCATAGAAAAAATGGGGCAAACTTGTAGTTCTCACTGAAATATTGATAAGCAATTACAACCTTGACCTGTGTCTATTTGTTTGACCCTGTGTGCAGCCCCAGAAACTGCTGAGAAATAATACTTAACATGTTTATGAAATTAGGGTGCTAACTCCAATATCCTGTCTAATTTCCTTTCTGTGCCTACATTTCCCTGCCATAAATACTGGAGGGGTACTGCGTGGTACCTGATGAGCTGTGCTATCATCCACTATTCCTCTTTGCTGTTGAATAGCTTCTATATGTTATGTGTTACATGGCACTGGATGTTATTTATTAACACATGCAATTCAAACCATGATTCATATGAAATTGCTATCTGTGACATCTGAAGACAGTCCTAAAATGATGTGCTGAGCACGATTCCTACCTCACGTACTAAGTCATGCTCCTTTGAAGAACAAGCTGAATAAAACTGTAATTCGTAAGATTTTCAGCAGCGAGATGCTTGCCTTTTCCCCATTTTTTAAATGAGAAATGAACTTAAAATTGCTTTATAACAATTTTTTCCTTGAAATTCCATCTGTGTTCACACAAAAAACCAGCTTTGCAAAGCTTTGGATAATTTTGAATGAAGTTTCAGGTGTTGAGCTAAATATACCTTGGATGAAATTTGCATGACTGTGAGTTCCCAAGTTGAAAACTTCTGATAACAGTGCATGGGGTCTTTTCTGAACAAGTGTCTGCATGTTTATGCTTTCCAGTCTCCAGTTCAGCTCCTCTAGCCACCTGCTGCTGATTCCATTTCCACCATACCTAAAACAGCATGTGTGATTTCTTCCTCACAGACTTCCTTCATCATCGTTGTGACGATTGAAGCGCTCCCCTCAGTACATCTGTGTTATTTCTGCTGGGGAGCCCTCCTCGTTGTGCAGCATCCCAGATGTGTCTCACCAGGCTGAGCAGAGGGGCAGGAGCCCCTCCCTGACCTGCTGGCAGTGTCCTGCCCGGTGGAGCCCAGGATGCTGCTGGGCTGTGCTGCACGGGCCCATTGCTGGCTCATGTCCAACTTGTCCCCAGTTGTACAGGGAGTGCAGGAATTTGAATTTCTCTTTGCCCAGCTGCCTGGGGTTCCTGTCAGCCCATTTCTTGAGCCCACTGAGACCCTTTGAATGGTAGCACAACCCCTGGTGTGGAGTCACACCTCACAGTGTGAACGTGCTGTCCCATCATCCACAACTCTGATGAAGATGCTGAAGAGAACTGGCCCCAATATCAGCCTCAGGCACATCACCAGCCACTGCCCTTTGCCCTTTCAGCCCTGTTAGTTCAGACACCTCTCATACCCACTTACCTAGTTCATGCTTCACCCATTTGTCAATAATGTGCGACAGAAGACAGTAGCAAAAGCCCTGCTAAAGCTGAGAGAGACAGCAGGTAAGTATTCAGGTGGGTGAATTCAAGACATTGATTTGCTTGACTGATGGCAGCTCCTCAGGACAGCCCAGGACAGCTGAAGATGCATTGACAAGAATCTCATTGGTGACAGCCCCCACAGCTGCAACTCAAAAGCAAAAGATTGTCAGAAGCAAGAATGGACTAGGAACATACCCAGCATGTTCAGCCCTTTTCAGAGTGTGAAACAAATAATGCCATGTCATAATTCAGTCCTGAGTCTTATTCTGCATTTACTGATAATCTCATGTCATAATGCAGTCCTCAGTCTTCCCATTCTGCACTTACTGAAGGGTAACTGAGACCAAATATTTTTTGCAACTGGAATGGAGAGAAAACCAGCCTGTCTTGCACTGAGTCATGTCTGAGGATGAAAACTATTGCACTGCAGTTGTTTAATGAGATTGATTTTTATTAAATTCCTGTGTGCTGCTATTGTACCTCATAATCCTTGCTGAGGGTGGTGATGCTGCCCTCCCTGCCAGCACCTTCCCTCCACCAGCTCTTCCCTTCTCTTGAGAAGCAAGGATTCTTGTCCAGTATAAATGCTTCTTTTTATAGTGCTGCAGAAGTCCAACAATAATAAAGAGCTGTGGAGAGAAAAATCTCTCACCTCCACCATGAAGGCTGAAAACCATTTGAGGGAGGAAGGGAAAAGAGCAAATTCCTAATTTTTTCCTTTTCAAGAGGATTATATGGATCTCTCTGCACACTCCAGAACTGTGTAGAGACGTCTTCATTACTCACCTGACTTCTGAAGAAAAAAGAAAAGCAAAGAAAGAAAAGAGAAAGGAAAGGAAAGAGAAAGGAAAGGAAAGAGAAAGGAAAGAGAAAGGGAAGGTTGCGGAAAGGAAAGGAAAGGAAAGGAAAGGAAAGGAAAGGAAGAGAAAGGAAAGGAAAGGAAAGGAAAGGAAAGGAAAGAAAGGAAAGGAAAGGAAAGGAAAGGAAAGGAAAGGAAAAGGAAAGGAAAGGAAAGGAAAGGAAAGGAAGGAAAGGAAAGGAAAGGAAAGGAAAGGAAAGGAAAAGGAAAGGAAAGGAAAGGAAAGGAAAGGAAAGGAAAGGAAGAATAAAGAGAAAAGAAAAAAGAAAAGAAAAGAAAAGAAAAGAAAAGAAAAGAAAAGAAAAGAAAAGAAAAGAAAAGAAAAAGAAAAGAAAAGAAAAGAAAAGAAAGAAAAGAAAAAGAAAAGAAAAGAAAAGAAAAGAAAAGAAAAGAAAAGAAAAGAAAAGAAAAGAAAAGAAAGAGAAAGAAAAAAGAAAAAGAGTGATGCCTAGATGCAAAGCACCATGCACAGCAGCTGAGTGAATTGGGGCTAGGAAAGAAAAGGCTCTGGGATGACCCAGCTGTGTCATTGCAGTAGTGAAAGGAAACCTACAATATCAATGGAGAGAGACTTCTACAAGAGTCTGGAGCAATGGAACAAAGAAGAATGGCTTCAAATTGATAGAGGGTAGATTTAGATTAGATATTAGGAGGAAAATCTTTGCTGGGGGGGGGGGGGTGGTAAGGCACTGGGACTGGTTGCTCAGAGAAACTGTGGATTTATCAACCCTGGAGATGTTCATGTGCAGGCTGGATGTTGCTCTGAGCAGCCTAGTCTGGTGAAAGGTGTCTCTGGCCATGGAGTTGTGACCTTTAAAGTCCCTTCCAGCCCAAGCCATTCTATAATTCTGTGATAAATCACTGGGGAGAGGGATTGAGCCCTTGTGAATGGCTCAGACAGATCTTCCAACCAACAAAGCTGGTGCCTAAACAGTGCAGAAGGTTATGTACAGTAATAATGCCAAAAAGGCTGCAAACCCCTCAGCATACATTCATTTCCCTCTAGAATTGTGCTTGGTCAAGAATTGTGATGAAAAGCTCCTGCTTGGCAGGTGTGCCAGGGCTGAAGGCCCTGCTGATGAACAGTGGAGAAAAAGTAATCAGTGAGTTAGATTTTGTTTTCCCCAGACTTTATTATCCATCACAGTTTCTGAAGATAGCTGTCTCCTGAAGAACTGGACACCTTCTATTGATCAAAACAGTTTAAGGGCACTGTTATTGTTGAGCAGTAAATCAATAATGAGCCTGACATAGCATAAGTGAGGGTAGACCAGAGAAGGACAGATTGATTGATTTTTCCTTTTGCAACTTCTGAAGCAGCACCTCTCTGGGCTCCCAGGGCTTCTCTCTACAAATGGTGGGCATCTGTCGGGCCAAACCTGCACCTGAAGTATGGGGGGGAAAAAAAGATGTCAAAAAGTTGACGTGCCAGTGGTGCCATTGAAAAGAGGGAGGTCAGTGTCTCAAGACAAAAGTAAAACTATGCAGTGACTTGGAGAAGGGCTGCTCATGACTGCAATTTAAACAGCAGAGAAGCTCCATCATTTTCAAAAATGAAAAAAGTTTTGAACATGTCTCTCTTCTCTTTCTGCGGCTGATAGTGGGAACCACTTGCTGCTCTAATGTGAAAAACAGAGTCAGGGCATACTGGCAGCTGGTCAGAGTGTGTGGTGCAAAGAACACTGCAAATCCCAGTGTGCTGTGGCTGTTTGCAGTGCTGCAGACAGACTCTGCACCTCTGCACACACACACAGGCGTGGGTGCTTGTTCTTCTCTACAAAAGGCATCTCATAAAAATAGCTGCTTGGCTTGGCAGAGCAGACAGAAGAGGTGCTAGTGTGGTGAGCAGAGCCCTGTTTGCCAAGCCTGAAGTTCTTCCAGGGCTGGGCAGGTGACAGGGATTAAGTCAGTGCAGTGCTGTGCACTCCTGGTGCCCCCCACATAATTAGATCACCATCACTTCAGAGCAGAGCCTGCTTCTGTACAGCTTTGAACAATGAGGTTTTGATCTTGTTGGCGTTACTTGGAACAATGAGGTTTTGATCTTGTTGGGTTACTTGGCACCACATTAATACTATTTTATTAAACATATTATAAGATTTACTGCCACATCAGCAGGACAGTTCTTAAGAAAGCTGACCCTGTGATGAAGGGACAGAGCTGAGGATGGAAAATTGAAACTTCAACCTAGTTTTCTGTTATAATTTTGAGTTGGACATTTATTCCTTCAGCTTGCATAAATCCCTGGCTTGCACAGGTTGACTGTCAGGGAACGAGGATTTTCAGAAATTCTCTTGAGATTGCTCTGGTACTGTTGTGATGCATTTTGTCTCTGTGATAGAGATAATTGAATAAGTTCATATTATCGTGTTCAAAAGGTGGCTACATAACAAAGGGATTATAAATAACAGTCCATAACCAAAGGGTGTTGTCACAAGGACTTGGAGCTAAGAATGAGCTGGCTGTCCAGCTGTGCTGGGGAACAGGAAGGAGCTGCAGAGACGACCCATCTGGCAGCTTGTGACACGTATGAGAGCAGAGGTGTCACTGCCCCTGTTTTGGGTTGACACAGGCAGCTCAGCTTTGCACTGTCACCTCCTCTGTTATCTACAATGCCATCTGTGCTAGGAGAGTGGGAGAGCAAACACCCAGCACCCTGTGAGCCTGGCACAGGTGTCTGTGCTTCCCTAGCAAGCCCATTAACACTGGTCTGAACAAGTGAGATGGATTAACTCTGGGTGCGAGGTAACTGCACCAAGCTCAGCCTCTTGGCTGAGGCTCTGCTCCATAACTCAGCAGTATCTGTAGGCCAACATATTCTTCAGCACAGAGGCAGGGGGAAAGACAGTTTTGGCATTGGAGATATAATTCCTGACATATTCTTTTTGGTTGCAGAGGTGGTGCTGTTGTGGAGGAGGTTCTCCATTAGCCAGGGACTCTGGGTAAAAGCTGAAAAGGAAAATTGATTTTCAGAAGTTGCTCACTCGGCTCTGAGTTGGGATACTGGAACAGCCTTCCTGGGCTGTCCTCACTTGCACCTCAGTTGTTTCAGGTATAATTCCTGCAGCAGTTTGACAAAGCCCTTTTGTGAAAGGGAAAGTGAAGAGGAAAGCAAACCATGCAAACAGATGGCTTCTGAGAGCTTGGCTTTGCCTCTGCCTGGAGTCTTGCCTTGTGCTGGCTGCAAAGTGGCACAGAATGTAAACAGGCAGGTAACAACTCTGCTTCTCCATTCCAGGTCTGAGTTTAAAAGCACTCCCTTGTTTGCTGTATCCAGCTGTCCCCTTCTTTTCTTGTCCTTCTCTCACAGAATTCCTGCATCCTTTTCCTTCTCTCACTTCAACTCAAGCCCAATTGCCTCCTGTCTGCTGTTCAGGAAAGCTGAAATGTGCTTGTTGCAGTTTCCCAGTAGTGGCAGTGCTTTATCCTGGTTACAGCAAAGCTGAACAAGAATGCTGTCAGTGTTCTGACCTCCAGCAGGTTTTTCACTTACTGTGATGAGACACACTGAAAATGAAATATGAAATATATACTGATACCTCTCTCCATTCAAAGTTTTATGCATAACACTATTTCTTAGCAAAAAAAATACTTGCTTTTCTTCAATGACCAGAAAGCAAAATAGCATTATTTGGTGTATCTTAATTCATGTGCAGACCAATGTCACAAACTGGAGCTGCTACTTTCTTCCCTTCAATTGGAAACACTGATAATCAGAGTGACAGCTTGCCATATAGTCCCCCTGCATTATCTCCCATACATAAAGATGATTGGAATTATTTTATCAGTGATTTATGATACTGGTTCTGATGAGTTTGCTAATTACAGGATAGGAGACTATCCTGTAAGCACAGCACTGCTTTGCAAAGCATGTTGCTGGGAACAAAAAGCCATACACCAAAGTATTGCACTCTGTGCTTTGCCAGATCTGCATGGAGCATCTTGAAAACACAGGATTTAGCTGCTGAGAGTTCAATATTCATTAAAACAGAAATAGAAAAACTCTAGCTTTATATGCTGGTGGTGAGAAGAGAGCATCTCCTTCCTAAAAAAGGTATAAATTTGTTTGAAATTCCCAGTAGGAGTCCCAAATCTGTTTGGCAGCACAGCCCCTGTTTTGTCTGTTTATTTACTGTCTTCACTTTTCTCGTGTCTTTTTCTATACAGGAGATACCCTAAACTCTCAAAATGCTCTTCTTTGGATGTTGGGGATTGGGGTTTGAACCTATTCAGGCAGAGGAGGGAGCTGAATGAGGGAATGGCGCATGTGGGACAGGGACTCAGTGTGTGACAAGCAGCAAGCTTCAAGATGAGTAAGACAGTTCCCCTACAATTTAGGTACTTCAGGGCCAGGCTGCAGCTGGTTGCAGAATTCCCATCTGTAAATCCAGGATGACACAAGTTAATGTATCTTATGAGGAAATGGAGATTTGTTGTTTGATCGTCGTTTCTAGTCAGAGCACGAAAGTCTTGTTCTATGGAACAAGTCTGACACTGAAAACAACAAAAACTGACTTGTCATTGGAAAGTAAAGCCCAAACATTCTGAAATAATTCTTATTTCCACCCTGTGAACAATCTCAGAAAAATCTCTGTTAGGAAAAGATACAAATAGCTCCACCTGTTGATGCTGGGGAGTTAGTCAAAAAGGAGAAACTTGATAAAATGTATGTACAGTCAGTTCAGGGATTTTCTGTTCAAAGACATAAAATGGTTTAAAAAATCCTAAGGAAAGAAATATTTCTCCTAAATAAACTCTGTATTTGATCTCTTTGTGCTATTATTATGATCTGAAGGTGTTTAGACTCCACCTGATCCCTCTTCTGACAACACCTGTCCTGATGTGAGGAGCAGAATTCGGAATACTTATGTATGATCTCATTTTCCATAGCTAAATGGAGTGTTTATGAAGAAATGTCATTGTATGATTATTAAATCTCAGCTGACAATGGCTTCTTGGAAAGGTATGCTTAGCAATTCAACCCATTTTGACATTTCAGTGAGTGCACCAACAAAAGGTGTCTTTCCAAAAAATCAAATTCATTCAAACCTGTTCCAGTGTGCAGCCTGACATCCTCACAGATACTCAGGGAAAAGATTTCACATCCTTATGTGCCTGTATCCCAGTAAAGGAAAAACAGAGAGAAATTTTCCTTTTATTGCCAATGTGCTTTAGACAGGTTACAGTCTGTCCCTGAAGCATGCAATTGGAAAACCACACATCAAACGTGATTAGATTGTCATTCTGCATCTAAGCTCCTGCAGAATATTAAGTTAACCTGTGCTGATGTGGCCATGCACACTCAGTGTACAAGGGTAAGTCCTGAATATTTCAAAAATGAAGAGTCACGCTTCAGGAATGCAATAAAATCAATCAAAGTCTGGTTTAAAAGCCTGCTTCTTCTTGTGATGGGTAGCAAAGGGTGTTTGTTCTAAGTGTCAGCCCCGAACTCTTCTAATCTAGTGAGATAAACCTTTCACAGGGTGGGATGTTCTGACTCCAAGTAGCTTAATTGTACTTTACATCTGGATGCCAACAGGGAGAGCACGGCATGTCTTTGTTCCATACTTCCTTGTCTCATCTTGGCTTCTTTCCAGTTTCTCTTTGTCTCGTGGGGATCTCAGCAAGGCAATTCTAAAGGCTCTGGGGAAGACAAGGCTGTCTCATGATGCATCTCTGTCATGATTAACTGGCATATGGATAGATAGATGGATAGATAGATAGATAGATAGATAGATAGATAGATAGATAGATAGATAGATAGATAGATAGATGATTGATAGATAGATAGATAGATAGATAGACAGATGATAGATAGACAGATTTGTTTTTTGTTTTTGTTTTGAGGTGTTTTGGGTCCTTTTGGGGGTATTGGTTTGTTTGTTTGTTTTTTAAATTATATTTTCTTTTTTTTTGGGATGCTGAAAATTTTAGGTTTGGTCAAAACCTAAAAAACTGGGTATTTTCCCCAGTTTTCACAGCTATCCTCTGTGCAACTTATAGCAGTTTTTTTTTTTTTTTTGTTCGCAGAAGAGCTTTGTGATCCAGTTCGAAGGATGCAGTTTTCAGAAGGATACAGATACCTGATGTATTGAAACTAAACATGTAGTCCAGATGATTTACCCTTGATGTCTGAGAACACTACAAGATGTCCCTGGCTGCTCCAGTTTATCTGAGCACATGTTCTTGTAGTGATTTATCAGAAGCTGTTAATGCATGCCTTGCTCCAGAGGCTACATGAAAAAAATTAACAAAAAACTTTTGGTGGAAGTCCAAGTGTCTCATTCTGTATGAGCATGCTCAGTCACAGTGGCTAACAAGGCATCAGCCACATCCAGACAACTTTGAAAGAATATTCCTGTCCAAGGCAGACAGGAAACACTAGTGTGTAGAAAGGCTGAATGATTTTGTCAATTCTCTTTAAGCACCGATCACTAAATTCTATCTTTTTAAAAAATAAGTGTAGCCTTTAGCAATTCTCAGTTTCATCACATCACTTCATCATTGTCAGATTTGAGGGCCAATTGCTTAGATTTTTGCCAGAGATGACTGTGCAATTCAGAAATAATGGAGAAGGCAATAAGGAAGTTATACAGATCAGGAGCTGAAGGCCTCAAATGAGTTTTCAAAGACCACTTAACCTTGGTCTAGTCTTACAAGGAAAAAGTCAGACTTAATGAAAAATTCTCTTTTATCAAGGAGCATATATGAACTGGGTTTGGATGCAGTGGGAAAAATGTAGTCAGGCAAGACTGAGTAAAGGTGCCTACAGCAACTAACAGTTCATCTCACAGCTGGGTTCTCCTCCTCTGCTTCTATATGTGACTGAATCTAAATACTGCAACTGCATCAGACTGACCCAGTGGTGTAGTGGAGTGAGTATTATTATCCCAAGATATGACAGGGAGCACCTTAGTGGAATTACTCTTTGTAGTAGCAGCATCCAGGTGGCTCTGCTCCAGAGGAAACTTTTTCAGGAAGTTTGCAGTACTGAGTACTAGACAGAACACTGAATCCTGGCACAGTGATTCCTGACAGATACAGAAATTACTGCCATACATTATTTGTATATAGTTGAATGATCTGTCAATAAGGTATCTTCCTTCCCTGTCATTCCATGTGCTTTCTCACTTTTTGCATTTCAGCAGCTTTTGATACTGTCTCTCACAGGGTCCCTCTGGACAAAATGTCCAGCTCACAGCTGGATAAACACATCCTGTGATGTGTGAGCAGCTGGCTCATGAGTGGGCCACAAAGGGTTACAGTGACGGGGTGACATCAGGCTGGTGACCTGTCACCAATGGGGTTCCACAGGGCTCCATTCTCTACCCTGTGGAATCCTTTATAAATCGTTATAAACCCTTCAACACCTTCATAAATGACTTGGACACAGGGCTGGAACGGATGCTAAGCGATTTCACAAATGATACAAAACTGGGAGGGGCTGTTGACTCCCTTGAGGGCAGAGAGGCCCTGGACAAATGAGAGGACTGGGCTATCACCAACTGCATGAAGCTCAGCAAGGGAAAGGGCTGGACCCTGCACCTGGGCCAGGACAGCCCTGGATGAGCAGACAGACTGGGGAAGGAGATGCTGGAGAGCAGAGCCAGGGAAAGGGCCCTGGGGCTCCTGGTCAATGGTGAGCTGAACACGAGCCAGCAGTGCCCTGGCAGCCAGGAGGGACATCCCTGTCCTGGGGGCATCAGGGACAGCATCACCAGCCAGGCAAGGGAGGGGATTGTCCTGCTCTGCTCTGAGCTGGGGTGGCCTCACCTCCAGTGCTGGGGGCAGTTTTGGGTGCCACAATGTAAGACATGAAACTATTAGAGTGTCCAGAGGAGGGCAGTGAGGATGGTGAAGGGTCTGGATAGAAAGCCATGCAAGGAGTGACCGAGGTCACTTGCTTTGTTCAGCCTGGACAAGAGGAGACTGAGGGGAGACCTCACTGCAGCTACAACTCCCACATGAGGGGAAGAGGAGGGACAGGCACTGATCTCTGCTCTGGGGTGACAGTGACAGTATCCAAGGGAATGGCCTGAAATTGTGTTAGGGAAGGTTTAGGCTGGATATTAGGAAAAGAACCTTCATCCAGAGGGTGGCTGGGTACTGCAATAGGCTCCCCAGGGAAGTGGTCACAGCAGCAAGCCTGAGAGAGCTCAAGCATTTGGCAATGCTCTCAGGTGTGCTTTCTGGGGATGGTCCTGTGGAAGGCCGGGAGTTGAACTTCTTGGATTCTTGTGGGTCCCTTTCAACTCAGCATATTCAGTGATTCTGTCAAACTAAATTTGCTGTGAAGTAAAGCCAAGTTGGAGACATACCTTACCAAATACTCCACAGGAAATGCCCATGAAAACTTTCCTAGGGATATACAGAGTGAAAAGCAAATTGCAAATTACTTTAATTTCTCTTACCTAATGCTGGCAATCAGAACAGGCTCTACCAAACTGGAGAGGTGGGTTTCAGCCCTCTCAAACCCTGGAATGAACTATTTAAGAGCCTCTTTTCTGCTTGACAAGTGGTCCCACCATCAATCTATGACAGCTTTAGTTGCTGCATTATCCTGCCTTAGGAGACACACACAGTACTTTGGGGGGAGCTTATGCTACCAAGGATGGTAAGCAGTGACCAAAGCCACTGTTCAGAGGAATTCTGATTGAACCAAGGGAGGGAATATGCTGCTTGTGCCAGGCCAGGGCTATAGATGAAGTACTGCACTTCACTTCTAACCAAGAAATAGCAATATGTTTATCAAAGTAAAGCAGTGATTTAATGAAGTTTGATCGTAAATGCAACAGTGTTTTAACAAGATTCAGTGTCAAGGTACACTTGATTTTCACTGCATAGAGAACAGGATCAGGCAAAATTGTAGGGAGACCCTATTGCCATTGAGTCATGAGGTTCAGGAAGGAGTCCCTGGTATTCAGTGTTCCTTTCTGAGGGGACTCCAGGTACAGCTGGATCCAGGCTTAGTCCCAGACTCAGTCAACAGCTTCTGTCTAAAGCATTATATGTGCACAATCCATCTTTTTTACCACTTAGCCAGTATTTCAAAGTTTAGCATGCTAGTAATCACTTGCTGAGAACTGGTTGTGGCAAGGATTCTCCCAGCCTCAAGGATTAACCCTGGGCAGAGTTGCTGGCACTGCCATAAAGGAGAGCCCAACAGGCCCTTAGCTGTCAACTATCTATGGAATACGACAATTGACTCACAGTAATATTTGCATATACAAGATGTTTCTTGGGTTGGCACGTGCTAAACTAGCCCTCAGCTGCTGAGGAAGATTTATGACCTTAACTCCTGGGGTGCTGTCTGTAGCCAGAGGCAGCCATCAGGAGCACTGCTGAAGGCTGCTGCTCGGGCAGGGAAAGGGCTGGGGGAGCACAGCCTCAGAGCCAGCTTTATTTCTGCGCACAGCCACAGCTGAACCGCACTGATCTGGAGGCAGACACCTCAGTCCTGTCAGCACCCTGCAGGGGCTCTGTGCTGTGCCTAACCCTGCCTTGGGCAGCATTTCTAGAAATGTGTGCACACAGCACATACCCATTGTTCTGCTGGTATTTAAGAGCACAGTCTCAGCAAATGAGGTTGCTGTAGAGGGACAGCCTCTCCAAAACTGACACCTGCTGTGCCATAAAAAGCTGGTTTACAACTCCAGCTTCTCATTACACAACCTGGGCAGTTTGGTGTGCCCAGGGATCCAAACAAAACGAGAGCTCTCTGAAAATCAACAAATACACCAGTGAAAAGGCAATATGAAGCACAATTTCTAGAGAGAAACAGAGCTAGTGGCTCTGTGCCACTGGTACTTACACTGGGTTTGCTTCACCAGTTGATGAAGTCCTGCTGCCCCAGGGGTAGCTGACCTCTGCTTCCACTGCAGTGACTGCATGGCCAACATCCACTTCTCAGCAAAGAAGAGCAGGTGCAAAATACAGAAAATAATAACCCTTACAGAAGTAACTCTGAAAGCAGCAAGGCAGGGAAAAATCAATTTCCCCCTCTTCCCCCCACAGCAGTTAGATGGAACTTTAATCTCCATGAATGAAAGTCGGATGAAATAGATTTCGTGGAAAATTGCTGGGGTTACTCTGCTGAGTCTGAATTCACTAAAGGCTGAAATACTGATTAGATGTGACCATCACCCCTGAGTAAAATAGGTGAGAAAACACAGGATGAAATGCTTCTGCCCAGACCATAATGGAAATGGCAAGATATGGAGGCTTTCAAAAGGTGAGCGAGCTCAAACCTGTCCTCAGACTTGTCTCATCTTTTCTTAGGCTGTAGCAATAGCTTTTTTTTCTTTTTAAATGAACAGTTTCATTTATCAACCACTTTTTGAAACTGTTCAAGTTTGTTAAGATTAATAAAATAAAAAGGATGCAAAAAAACCTCAGACCAAGATTTTATTTTTTGTCAGTGACAGACATTTACCTCTTGTTAGCCAGATGTAGAGGAAAACCCCAAACCAAACCCAGAATCAACAGATGAGAGCCCTCAGCAGTAAGATAGGAAGAGCTGCTAATTAAGTGATACCTTGGACTAGAGGCTTGGGAAGGAAGCCAGGATGGGACTGTACCTATTAAAGTGAAAAGCAGCATTTGTCTTAAAGAAATAATCACTACCTTAGTACATTCTTGTTTCTGTGTGATAGATGCCCTTACTGTAATGACAGCTCAGAGACATGAACAGAAACACCCTTTGTTCCTAATAGTACTGGTTTCCTCAGCCACTGCTTTAGCCCTGTTGTGCCCTGCTTTTTCCAGACAGTGTTATCCCCTTTATACAGCTCTGAAGCCCTTACCTGCAGAGCCAGCACATTTCAGAGACTGCCTTTGGAAAGGGGCACAGCAGGCTCTGGTTAACAGCCCTGTGCTCTGTGGCACAGGGCCCCACTGTGGAGTCAGGAATGCCTGACTTCAGGAGCTGAGACACTGCAAGAGGTAAGAACCACTATGGAAGCAGGAGGCCTCTGTTCATGTCCCCATTCATGTGACTGGGAGCTCTGGAGAGTCAATATACTCACAGCTGGTAAGAGACCATGAGACAGGACAACAGAGTATCACCTTCTTTGCTCATGGAGACACTCCAGAAGCTGCTGCTGCAGCAGATGGTTACTATGTGGGTTCTTAAGCCTGAGGTCTATTGTTAAACTGACATGAAAAATATGTTATCAAAATGTATGTTATTTTTAATGGAGCACGTAGAATGCCAGAGATACCCCTGACTGATGTTTCAATCTTCCCTTGCAGTCACAGAAAGTCATTTCATCTTGCTTCATACGTCATTGGTTAAAAGCCAGGAAACGTTACTTCCACATTTTCAAAAAACTTGATTTTTTTATACAAAAAGAGGCATTTTTGACTAAAGAAAGATCCCCATTAAAATGAGCAAGAGGTCCAAACGTCAAATATACTTCAAATCTGGCTCAGAACAAAAACTCTGGTTAACTAAATTAGGAAAACTACAAATTCTTTATATGCCAGGTAGAGCAGATGGTGTTAAAATTCTTCTTCAGCTTGTCTGGAACGAGAGGATTTCAGCTGCAGCAGCCTCTCCACAGTGTCTGCAATGGTTCTTTCCCCATGCACCTTGTTGTCTCGGGTGCGGATGTTCACTGTTCCACTTGCCTTCTCCTTCTCACCAACAACTACAAACAACCAAGAGGCAAAGGAATTAAGTGATTCTTCACCATTCTTTCAATTACTTGGAGGGTAGAGTTTCTCTGTCAAAGGCTCCTTCTGCTCTTAATGGATCCCAGATGGTTTTAAGGCCAATGCTAGATCCCCAATTCACAGAATAGGACTAACATGCTGCTTCAAATCATATACTTCAGGATGAGTTTCTAATTCTTCCTGCATCACTCTCTCTGAAAGAGCCTTCTCTTATGCATGCATGCCTAGTTCAGTAGTGTACCCCAGCTGAATGCAATGGAAACATACTTCTTTTGCTGAAGCTGAAGCAAGAACATAAATTATTGGGAGGATGAAAAATTACTTAAAATCTGACTGGTAAAGGACAAGAGACTTCCCATCTATTTCCACACTGTTGACCAGAAGACAGCAAAAAAGTATCAATAATGCCTTGGGTCACAGTGATCTCCCTTCAGGGACAGCTATCCAAACCAGGAATGCCTATGACGCCAGCAGGAGAGGTTCTCTGCAGGGGAGACTCTCAGGAACAAACTGACCTGAAACACTGACTACAACTCTCTGCCTTGCTCACAAAATGATCAAACCCTGTAACAAAAGGGTCAGCCAGTACAAGGTAACTAATACATTACCCAGAATAAAGTTGTACTGTGCAAGCTGAGCGTTTCTGATCTTCTTGTTCAGCGTGCACCCAGGATCTACATCAACATCTGCCATAAATCCAGCATCATGGAAGTGCTGCCTGACCTAAGGAAAAAATATCGTAACTGTCACTACTGGATATTCATGACCATGAACTATTCATGACTTGTAGATTTAAACCATTTCAGATTTTATCTAAAACAAAGGCACTGTCATGGGTTCAGGCTTCTGACATGAGTCCACTTCAAGAAATTAAAATACATCAGCTATCATGCAACTATACACACAGTAAATAAGTAAGCAGTGATGTGAGCATCTAATGTTTGGGCTGAGTAGTGATTTGAGTTTGATACTGAAAAAGGCAACAGGATGATGCAGCTTACTTATTAGAAAATATTTTTTAAAAATTTTGCTAACTATTTTATTTGTATATAATGTGCTTGAAAGAACTACAGGCAGAGGTGTGCTGGATGCTAAATCTTCAAAGACTCATTTTCATCTTTCTTACTGCTCTGCAAGAGGCACATGGCCATGGGGGACTACAACCTGAAGGGTAAGACAGATTTGAGCGAGAGAAAAGTTTTCCAAAAATAAAAGTCTCACAAAGATCAACATTTATTATTCACATATCCAAAATCTAACTCAGATTATCTTTAAGAGTTCTGAAACTTCAGTAGCTAATTGTCACTGTGATATAAAAAAATGACTCAACGTCATACGCAAAGACTTGGAATACGTCTCTGAAATAAATACTATTAATCATAATAACTAAGTATTTCAGATCAATGCAATATGCTGAAACCATATACATCACCTTTTGAGCATACTCATCACATGCTGGTCCCACTGGTACCACCATTACTTGCTGTGGGGACAGCCAGAGTGGCCTTCAATAAACAAACAAAACGAAAGTTTATATAGCTTTCATTGTTTTTTTCAGTATAAAAAATACTATTTACAGAGATGAATAAAATCTACACAAGAGACTCTTAAAGCCAGCTGCACAGATTGGATTCAGAGGTGATGAGAGCCCTAAATTCATTACAATTATTTCCCCCAAAGAACTGAGTGTCTAAAAGGATTGCAGCGTGGGCACGAGCACTTGCTGACTGGAAGATTGCTGTTGTGTTTTATGACAGATAACAAAGCCTAACTGTTTGAGCTCATTACTAACTAAGCACAGGAAAACCTTTACTTATGAGTCTCGTCGTAATCAAAGGTGTCACTCCCACTGGGTATTAACACAGGTAAAGCAGACCACATACATAAATGACTCTTTACAAGATGCAAGGTCCTGCTGCAAAAGCAGCTGGAATGCATATGCTGTGGGCGGACTAGCTCTATACTGCACCTGCACTGGCAGTGTCATGTAGAATCTACCACATCTTGAATAATTTCATATCTAAGGAAAGTGGTTCAGAAGAAATTGTCCTGTGGTATTCCTAGGCATGTTGCCCTAGCAAGCAAGTGGAACAAACAGACCCTCTTGACTCTCCAGTACTTGGGGCTAATTTCTCTCCTACAAGAAGAGTTTGCTTGAACTGGAATAATAACTTTTCAACCTTACCATTTGCCTCCATAGTTCTCAGTTAGAATGGCAATCATTCTCTCCACAGATCCCAAGATAGCCCGGTGAATGATAACTGGTCTTGTCTTGTCATTGCCATCATGGCTGTAAAGAAATGCTTTTGTAAGGCTTTTTCTCTTGATGCAACTTTATCCCTGTAAATGTCACTGAAGTTAGATTACAGAGAAACTAAAGCCACCAGCCTTTGTGTTTACCTGACAAAGGTGAGGTTAAATCTGACTGGCAACTGGAAGTCAAGCTGAATTGTAGCACATTGGTGGTAGCGGCCAATGGCATCCTTAATCTGAATGTCAATCTGAAGAACAAAAAGGCATAAACTTTTACAAGTTAAGAGACAAGCATTTCCCTCCAAAAGCAAATTCATTGTTTTGAGATGGAAAGTTTCACTCAACGCAGAGAAATTCTATGCAGTTTAAACAGCATAGTTTTACTTCAGCTTTCATTAGGCTTTAAATGATTTGCAAGTTCTGATGCAAAAAATGTTAGAGCTAAAACAGGGTGAGTAACTAAAGAGATAATAGATCAGATGGGAACTACATTTAATGTCTCAAACATTTTGTGAGTTTGAAAGTCTGGAACTTTCATGAGCCTTTTCACTGAGTGAGTACAGCAGAACATAAATGCGGAACTGAACGTGTCTCCCCACAAATGAGACTTCTTCAGCCTCAAAGTGGCAAATTTGCACTTTATTACACAGTATTTGAAGACTTTGTAGCTTGTGCTACAAATTCAGGGCATGAACAAGAGACAAGAATCTGTTAAATAGTCCACTTACCAGCAGGAACTCCTATCAATCGGTGACACTTGTTCTGACCTACAAGTGAAGCCTATTCTTTCTTTTGTATCTAACACTTAAATTCTGAGTACACTTATGATACAACTTAGACAGAGAAGACTTACAGAGAAGAGTAGACTTATAGTGTCCTGACATTATTTATTTATTACATTGCTCACTTACTCACCATTTTACCAGTATATATCAGGCTATATATTAAGGCAGTATGCCTTATTTTAATTTCTGCAATAAACAAACAGATCAGTAATTTAACAACTCAAGATCTAAATGTTTTTCAATTTTGCATCTAGAATTCAATTTATCAGAATTCAGCTAGTCATCAAAGACCTTCTAATCAAAATACATTATTTACATTATATACAAAATTTACATTATATACATTATTTACAAAATACATTATTGCTGCTGACTGGTCATCACTAACAAGAGTTTCAAAAAAAAAAACATGGGGAAAAAAGCAATATCCAATAGACCAGTTGCATTTAATTTAATTTCAAATCCAGACTGTATGAAGAGCAAGCATAAGATTAATTAATGTTAACAAAATTTCCTGTGTATTTGTCTTCCTTCAGTCAAATACAGAAATTAATAAATATGAGCTGCTGTAACACATTTTACCTAAAAAATGACACAAACCAAAAGTGATTCAACTGGCATACAAATACAGAAATCAGAACCAGCTTACTAGATGAGAACACAAATATAAATGTAGTGAAGGGAAAGATTTAAAAGCCATTTCATAATACTCTGTCTCCATAGGAGCAAGGATAACAACAAAGTTTCTAAAAAGCCCTATTTAATCTGTCTAAACTGAGGAGACTGTTCTTAAGAAACTCAACAAATTCACATGATCACTGCATGGGGATTTTTAAACTAACTAAAATGACCAGTTAACTCAATGCAACTTCAAAACTGTGCAGTTAAAGGAATAAAAATTTGTTTAACCAGAAAGTTTACTTTTGATTTTCTCCTGACTCAGGATTCACTCACTGCCGAAAGGATTATTTGCAATGCAGAAGTTGCTCTGCTAAACAGGTCATACAGTGCCACCTTGTGTTTATGTCACCCACCTGTCAGCAGATAAATAGTTTATTCATGTTTAATTAACTAAATGAATGTTAAAGCAGTTAAAACTATGTGAAAACCAGAATCATAGAAGATTCTCTGTCAAGTATGTCAGAGTTTATGTATCTAGAAAAACAGCGAATTTCAGTCAGACAGTATCTTAAAATGGACTAACAAAAAATATCCCTTCTTCCTCATCCCAGCCTTTTGCCTTACCCAAACAGAATTAAAAACCAAATCCAGGGAGGGGTTAGCAACACACTAACCTTAGGTCCATAAAAAGCTCCATCACCAGGGTTTAACTCCCATTTCTCACCAAAGGCATTGAGGCTGTTTTCAAGTTGCTGGAGATAAAGGACACACACACTCAGTGTTTCTTTACATATTACAGTTCCAGGTCAGCCTGCTCCTACAAATAGGTGACCCTACCAAATTCTCACTACTTCTATTCAGCACAAATAAAGGTGCCAAAACACATTTATTTTCTGAAAAAGGGAAGTCTTGGAAGAGCACCAGAAAAAAAAAAAAAATTAAAAATTTGTCCAAATGTAAACACACAAAATTAATGCACTCATTTTGGAAGAGGCCAAACAAGCACTTTTTATACTAAATTCAAACTTTGTAGTTAATGTTGAGATGAAATCTGCCCTGGTTGGTAAACAAAATGTCTATTCCTGCCCTATCTTCTCCCCAGTACTGCACCTGCAGTGGCCAACCCCATCCCTTCCAGCCTCACTTTTGGGAGATAGCTTTAAGTCTTTTTACAGGGGCTGCCAGAATTGATTTTCTTCCTCCTTTTTAATTATCAAAAATAGACAAGGAGAAAGAGTCCATTTGATGCTTACATGGAGACTGTGTCTGTACTGTGAGCAAACTATTTACAGCAGGCAGACTGAACTGAAGGCAATTATTAAAGTTATAATGCTCATGCCCAGCCCAGCTTCACTGTACTTTCCAGAAGGCAGTAAGCTCTTACAAAAGATGCACCTTTACATCAACGAAAAGAATAAGACTACTGTTTTACCTTTTCAGCTTGATTCCACACTTCAATATCTCCCAGGTACTTTTCAGGACGGGTGGAGAGATTCAGTTTAAACGAAAATCCAAAGACATCATACACGGTACGCAAGAACTCCAGACAGCTCTTTATCTCGTCTTCAATCTTGATGATAACAGAAATCATGTCTCAAATACGGAAATTGCAGTTTACCTGATTTTACTACCCAGTTTCATTTAGCAATAGCCCCCACCTGCTCCATAGCACAGAAGATGTGAGCATCGTCCTGCTGGAACCGGCGTACTCGGGTGAGTCCCGTGAGAGCTCCCGACAGCTCATTGCGATGCAGGACACCAAAATCTGCCAACCGCAAGGGCAGCTCGCGCCACGACCTCGGGCGATGGTCAAACATAAGGCTGAAGGAAAAGTTTATTACTTGAAGCTCATTCCTAACCAAAATTCTGCAAAGAACAGTCAGGGAGAAGCAGCCAGTGATGAAGCACATGCCCGTAAGGCCATTGGTGTAATCTGGACAGAGCCATCAGTCTTATCTAGTTTTGTCAGGGAAACATTCTCCTCCAACAGCTGGTAGGCCTTCCCCTCTTCACAGAAAGGAGATAAAACAGCTCCTAAAACTGAGCTGTAAAAGCTGAATGCCTGAACTGCCATAAAACTGACAATGCCCCAGTAATGATGAGGCCACTCTAATGATGGTAAGATGACATGACATTTCTCAGTGTCTCAGATGAAGAGAGCATGTACACAGCAAGACACATAATTACATCATTCCTGACAGAACGAGTAACTGAAAGTAGCCATCTTTATTATTACACAGGTAAAAGAACCAGAGTGGGTTTCACTTGGGTTTTTTTTCCGATCAGCACAATCTCTGGTAAACTGAATTTGCTATGTACTTACCAGTGTCCTGGACAGTTCATAGGCTTCAGAGCAAAGATTTCTTTCTCCACTTCAAAGGAAAACATATTGTCGCTGTAATGCTGCCAGTGCCCTGAAGTCATCCACAGTTTGCTGTTGAAAACATTTGGAGTGACAACCTCCTGGAATCCACGTTTTCGATACTCACTCTGAAACAGGCACAGTATATAAAATAACTAATAAAGAAAACAAAGATAAGTAGAGGCTTCAATCTGCAGCCAAAAAAATATAAAGGTGATGCCACATGAAAGTCCCATAACTTAGGAAGGGAACAGAGGAAGAAACACTCAACTTGAAGCTGGACATGCCAGGATACATCTCTTCCACCACCCTTCCCCCAGACAATTTCTCTAGTAGAAAGTAAGCAAGAAGAACAAGTTTCCTCCCTGCAAGCCATGCAGCAGTCTCTAATTACTCCATGACCCTAGATATATTTCACTGCAGCCCAAATATACAGTAATAACACAGACTACAAATCTTACAGCAGAAAGATCAGAATTTTTTCCTACATATATTTTCAAAACAAATAGGTCTTCAAGGTCAAATTAAGTATGCTTATTAAAACAAATCAATATGCATCAATGGAACAGCAGCAGTGTGAGCTTGGCTCTACTATTAGATGTCAGAATTCCTATGACAAAGCATCTTTATCACAGCTTTAACTGCAGGTATAAAGTACTGATAAAACATAACTTCACAGAGATTGTGACAAGACCAATTCAAAGAAACAAGGTTACTTTAGTTCCATGGCTTACACAACTAAAAGATAACTTTATGAAGGGCTATTAATACTGTTAAACATAGCATGCTGTTACGTATTTTTTTTAAATCATGCAATTTCTCCTACGAGATTTCCAAAAGATATTACTTACCCGTATAAATTCAATTAATGTGTTATAAATGTATGCTCCTTTTGGCAAGAAAAAACAGCTACCAGGGCTGAGCTCATGGAAGAAAAACAGTTCTTGGTCCTGCAGGAAAATAATACTTTAAGAACTCAGTATTTGCACCCTACTTTTTTCATTTAACATTGACAAATGGATTGCTGCTGACTGGTCATCACTAACAAGAGTTTCAAAAAGAAAAACATGGGGAAAAAAGCAATATCCAATAGACCAGTTGCATTTTCACTAGTATTTTTATGTCTGTCAGCAGTTATAACGGAGGGAAAATTTTCAGTTTCCTGTTTCACTCATTACTGATGTGCCAAAACTTTTCACTTAACTCCCAACTGTGCCCTCACAGTTCCCTCTGCCTGTTTACTTGTTAATGTTTAGTTCTGCTTCTGCAGTTCTCTAATTATCTGCACATAAACTGAATGTGTGAACTACAGCTGGTTAATGTTGTTACAAACTGTGCACACACCTGAGATCTGCATATGAGGAGTTCTTCAGAATTTTGTCACAATGTACTAGCAGCAGACATTTCAACCCTGTTCAGAACTATCAATTAACTGACAGGGGTTTCCATCTGAAAAAACAAACCCAAAAACCAGCCAACCAAAAAACACAGCTGTATACTGCAAATTCTGAAATCATGCAGAACGAAAGAACTGTGCGAACAGTCTGCAACAAACTGTGTAGGAATGAGCAGTGCCTGTGGACTGGAGCATTCATGGGCTGCAGATTGAAGTCTTTATATTCTGTTGTGATCAATGTGTGCAATAAGGATGTCACTGTGTTGAAAGAATAAAGAAGTTATTTATTTTAGGACTGTGATGCTCCTGAGAAAAGCAAGTGACTTCATAACCCAACTGAAAATAAAATTGTGTCACACCCTGGTTGTGGCAGCAAGAATAGGCTATCTATCTTCAAGATGCTTTTAATTAGGGGCTTACATCCACACAGTGCTTTTCGAATACATTAACAGAAAAGCTGTCTCACCCGCCCAATTTTTCTGTGATCTCTGCTTTTAGCCTCCTCCTGGAACTTCTCCCACTCCTTCAGCATTTTTGTATCTGGGAATGAAATTCCGTAGATCCTCTGGAGGGATTCCATATCAGCCTTGCCTTCCCAATAGGTAGAAGAATTCTGAATGCAAAAAGAAATTAAACATTGAAGAAAGGGGGAAGCCTCCACATTTTACTATTTCTGCCTGCTATGAAAAGGCATACAATTATTAATAAATTATTACTGTGGAACAACTAAGTCATAAGGAGATTTTTAATGTGAAATTCAGAGCACTGATCGGAAAAATCCTTAAAGGTAAATACAGTAAGTAAAAATGGCTTCAGGCTCTTGTCTCTTTTAAAAGCCCATCTGCTTTGTAGCTATCCTATTCCAGCTGTTTATTCACAAATAACTATAATCATCAGCTAAGCAAAAACTATAAATTCCAATTGACACAGTTCAGCCAAACTTTAAACCAAACTCACACTCCTATACTGGAAGTGCAGGCCCTGGACACCTAGTTGGGCTTCACACCATGTGATTCTCATTCTAGCATACAGCCCTTTCACTATCTGTAACACCAAGTTTTTGGCCAGGTTACACAGTAATCTGGAATTCCTTAGCCAGAAATGTACAGTTTCACAGTACATTCCTGGCTAAGCCTAAAGGCAGCAATGCATCTGAAGTACTGCAGTGAAAACATTTGTGTAGGACAGTTCCAGCACTTACCTTATGAATTTTTATGGTCTTTATCTTGCCAGTATGTCTGACATGAGGCCCTCTGCATAAATCTATCAGAGGACCACACCTAAGAAAAGGAAAGCATTTATTTGGTATATTTAATCCTAGAACCATAAACCCAGTAATATTACAATCCATGCATAATTACCTGTATACTGTAGTAGTTGGAGTATTGACCTTCTCATTCAGGATGCGACACTTGAATTTATTATACTGAGAAGAAAAGCAGCACACATATTTGTTAATTCCTTATTTCAAAAAGAGAAGTGGGTAACAGTTTAAACCATTTGCAAACCTGATGCTGTGTTGCATCAGGCCTGTAAAAGAGACAGACAGGAGTACAGACAGTAGTGGAGCAAGGTGCCCAGAGAGCAGGGTGTGCAATCTCTGTCCTTGGAGTTTTGAAGGCCCAACTGGACAAGCCCAGGAAACCTGGCCTCAGTGTCTCTGTGTCTGACCCTGTGTCCTGTGCATGAGACTGGACTGGACACCTACAGAGGTGCCTTCCAACTTGAATGATGCTATGATTCTCCTGACGCCCTAACAGTGAAAACTCATAAATGTCTACCTAAGGAATGCTGAAAAATTATTTGCAGCTAGACACTGGAGAGAAAGGGTCAGGTTTTAACATTCCTTGCACTCTTTTAGAAGTCCTTATTCTAAAAAAATGTTTTATGAAGCTTTCTGAATTTAGCAGCATCATATGCAGTCACAGTATCACCACAGACAAGGTAATATAACTGCATACATAATACGTTGCAAATTTACATTTCTGGGAAGTAAATAAAGGATGTGGCTTCACAGAATTTAGCTAGATCACCCTGGGGAAGAATGAGAATTGTCACAGTTTTAGAAAATCAGAATGCCAGCTTCCAAGAACCTAAAAATTACTTCCTTTTTCTTTTCTTTTTTTTGTGTTAAGTATCAAATATGAGTTTCTAAGAACATATAACTTTTAAAAATTTGATATACTTTCTTTTACCACTAGTTACACATGCCCTGAAATTACAAACACTTGCACGAGGCCAGAAACAACCATCTGTAACAGCCTACCTTAAACATTTCAAGCAGTGTTTCCTTCTTAACTTCCAGTCTTTCAAAGGCTTGTTTTTCCTTCATTATCTTTTTGCATAAGGTTTCCAAAGCAGAGAAGTCATTACTTGATACACCCCTAAAATAAACACACACAGAGAAGTGAGTAATCTTTGCTTTCATTTGCAATTTGCGATTCTGGTGCAATGCACCAACATTTGATTGGGACATCCTGCAAAAAAACCAAAGCCATCTGCAGCAGTACATATGACTTTGTTCTAGGAGGAACAAGCACACAGCAGAAATTTTGCTGTGACTGCCACACACCCCAGCTCCTAAATAAAGAAAAATACAAAACCTACCCTTCCTCAAGAAACATGTCATAATAAAATCCATTTTCTATTGGTGGGCCATAGCACAAACAGCCACCATAGATTCGCTCCATAGCTTCGCCCATTATGTGAGCACTTGAGTGCCAGTAGACCTAACAGAAGTAAAAAGAGAAGGGATCAGTCTTGAATACACATGATGCATTTCCTATTATTTAATTTAGAACCTTTTCTGAAATGCGTGATTTCAAGGATACTTGAGGAGGTACATCCCAAATTAGAGCAGTGTGGCAGAACAGAAGTGACCTGCTCAGCAACACTCGCATCCTTAGTATCAATGTTTCCAAAAAGCAGCATTTCCATTGGAAAACTGTGGAAATGGAAAACTTACATTCTGGTAGCAAACAATTCTTTCAGCTGTTGCTAACATGATTTAATTATTCTCGAGAAGTCAATATACTAATTCAGAAACCTTTTTTCTCTATGACCTTTAATCAATCAGATCTACATAATAACCAAAAGATGCGCTTTCACCATAAGGCTGTGGTTCTAATCCAGCAATCTTAGGCATAAGAAATCCTGCACACTCCACCTTGTAGAACACCTGACGTTTTGACAAAACCAAATCCTTTAAGAATTAGTCTGCCTTGGTTAGCACAAACTGAAACCATAAATTGGGAACTGTCATTCAGCCAATATGAAAACCCTAGGTTTGAATGTAAGACTTCTGTGATTAGTTTGACCTACAGTTTCTTGTACCAACTGATTTTTCTTTCTAAAGAACCAAATCACAAGTTTACTGGCTATGCACATTTATGTGACTAAGTAGGCAAAATTAAAAAGTAGATACTTTTGCATACACAAAGAGCATTCTACTCTATACTTTTATGAGTCTACATGGAAAGTATTTTTGTTCTCAGTTTTGCTCCCAAAATCAGTGCTGAAGATGTCAGTTCAAAAGACCTACTTTACATTAACATGAAGCCTGAAAATATAAATTTTTAACAAGAACTACAGCAACTGCAAGCAGACTTGGCTACAAGTACGCTGCAGAATGTAAATTACCTGTAGTACCACAACTCCTCTGGTAAGGACCTATGAGAAAATGCAGATGTACCTAAACCCCAAACCTGTTTTCTTCACCTTCTGAACACAGTAAATATTTTAATAACGCAAGAGGCTGAGTTAAATGTAAACCTGAAGCAAAAAAACGTTTTGGTAAAGATACTCACTGCTTGAGCCTCTTCATCTTCAAACTTCAGCAGCTCCAAGGAACAATCCTCCTCCAAAGGACGGTCTAGATCCCAAACCACCCTGTTCACTTTGGCAATAACCGTGTTGTCAGCTAATCCCTGACTACAGAACAAACACAGAAGTACAATTATTAAGAAAGTACATTGTACTTTGGAAATCAGCAAGCAGAAGTTCCCCAAATCTGCCCTCCAGTATGAATGAGACTTCAGAGTGCTCAGAGTGGATATAATGGCATAAATAGATTTTAAATTAATGACCAGTTTAGCCAGTCTTGAACATTCATGAAAAATCCTACTTATATTTTAGGGATATGGGAAGAAAACTCTGCTATATACTTAACCTTCACACATATTTGACTTAGAGGCAGCATCCTCCAAGTACAAACCTGACTTCACAATCCTATTACAATATAAGAGCAAACTACTCTCTAAAAAGCTATCAAATACAATTTTTGACATAGTAGCTTTACTGCTTATATCCATTAGGCAAAATACTCTTTTCATGATCCCAAATCACAGAAGCAAAGGAGGTTCCAATGACATGGCACCTTATTATGGACAGGGGAAAAAAAAATTTAAAAGAGGCATTCCACCTTTAGAAATCACCCAATCTTTGCAATGTTAACTGTCAGGGAGTTCACTGTGTATGATTCAAAAATACTCCACAGCGGTTATGAGTAACCTGGAGACGTGCAACACTCTTTTTAATAGTTATCTCCCATGCAAATTACAGTGAAGAATACTCATATTGTTAAATTTCTCTGTTATCAATTGAAACATCACCCAGCAGTCATCTTCCTTGGATCAATGCAAACTGGTTTTCAGTGCTAACATTCCATCAGTAATTTATTAGGAAATCAGTTCTTAATGCATCTTTCCTTCAATGGGAAAATACACTATTACAATGTGTCTAAAACACCTCAGTTCTATTCTTATTTAATGTCAGAAACTGCATCTTGATAAGACAAAAGAAAACTGCACTCCAAAACAAAAACCCTGCTTGTAACGTTCAGTTCACTGCATAGAAGATGTTTTCAGAAGACTTGAGATAAATAACAAAGAAATTAATTATACATTACCCATCCCCTTAAACTCACTGTCTGAAAATGACTGTGTAACATCACGGAACAGAAACATACCTAATTCCACATGCAATTTGATAAGGAGTAGTCTTCCAAGATTCAGCATCAACCTGCTTGCCATCAGGTAATGTAACTTTAATGGGTTTACTGTCATTTGCAGCTCTTTCTGCAAGGAGTGCATCATGTTCAGCCTTAAGTTTATTGTACATCTCCAAACGCTCATTGATAAAGGCAGGCCAGGGATTTAGCTGCATATAATAAAGACAAAGGAAAATTATTAATCTGATAGCACATCATGTCAAGAATGCTATACTTGACATGGAGCTATACTTTTCATGACCAACTATGTGATGATATCTGTGTGCTACATGTAACAAGTAATCACCATTATTTCAGATTATATAGTATTAATTATGTCATAATACCACATGGCTTCAGCTTAACGAAATCTGTACCACTGTACACCTGTTCAATAAACCACGTTACCAAACACTACACCATCTAAACTACACAAGGACAAAAGTCAACCAGAAAAAAAATTTAAGTTTAACGTAAAGCAAGACTTTCTTATTAGGTGAAAAAGCTGAGGGAGCACTCTAGCCTGAGCCACCCGGACAGGAACTGGTTCCAGTTTAACACGTGTCCTGACGTCAGGACCATGCTGTGCACTTGGCTCAGCCCCGCTGCTGACTGGCAGCCGGCTGCCCGTGGGCTCACGGGGATCTGTGTTTACCCACCACGAAGACAGGAGCACCTTAAGCAGGCTTTCTTCACCTCGGCGATCTGCTGCCTGCTTCCCGCTGCAAAGAGGCACAGGGAAAAGCACAACCTAACCCAGCTATGGGAATCTGAGCTGTTCTCCTATGACACCAATGCAACTTAATGTAAAAAGCTAACAACGGCACTACAAGGCACACTGTCGGAGGTGTAACTGTATCGCCTGATAAAATACCCCAGAAGGACAAACTGCAGCAATGACAGCAACGCGCAGGACAGCAGCGAGGACTCCGCATCCTCCCACCCCCGCGGCCCAGGGGCTGCTCACCTCCGACCGCCCTCCATCGCCAGCCCCTTCCTTCATCTTCTTCTTCCCGCAGTCTGCCTTCTTCTCTTCCCCAGCGCCCACCTGCGGAGGGCGAACACCGTTTAGTCATGCGCCGGCAGTCCCTCACTCCTAAGGCGCTTTAAGTCCCCCCTGCCCCAAACACGGCGGAAAAGACCCGACCTCCCCGCAAAGCCCGCGTGCCCCCAGCTCTCCGCTCCTTTTCCTTGGGGCACACCCCACCGTCCCCCGGAGCTGGGGAAATGCAGGGGAAGAGGCCCAGCTCCCCCGCGGAGCCCACCTGGCTGTCAGCGCCCGCCATGGCCGCAGTGCCGCCCGGGAAGGGGCAGGCGCGGCCCGGCGCAGGCGCCGTTCGACCGGCGGCTGATGCAACCGGGGGCGGCCGCGCCGGCCCGGCCCCAGCGGGAGCGGGGCGATGGAGCCGAGCCGAGCGTGGTGGAGGGCTGTCCGGGGCCGCCCTGGGGTGGTGCGAGCGAAGGCGGCCCATCACGGGGTGCGGCGGCTGGACGGCCCCATGCTCCGTCCGCGCCCCATGCTCCGTCCGCGCCCCATGCTCCGTCCGCGCCCCATGCTCTCTCCGCGCCCCATGCTCCGTCCGCGCCCCATGCTCTGTCCGCGCCCGTGAGGGCAAGCGAGCGCGGCCTGGCGCTCTCACAATTGCGCTCTGCTCCCTGTCGAGGGAAGAACCACAGAATCGATTAAATTGGAAAAGATCCCCGAGATCAGCGAGCCCGACCTGTGGCCGAACGCCACGTCGTCAAGTAGACCACGGCGCTGTGCCATGTCCAGTCTTTGCTTGAACACCTCCAGGGACGGTGACTCCAACCACCCCCCGGGCAGCCTGTTCCAGTGTCGAATCACCCTTTCTGTGGAGAAATTCCTCCTAATGTCCTGCCTAAACCTTCCATGGTGCAGCTGAAGACGGTCCTCTTGTTCTGTCAGTTGTTGCCTGGAAGAAGAGGTGGATTTCCACATGGCTACGCTCCCCTGTCAAGAGAGTTGTAGGGAGCCTCCTTTTCTCCAAACACCCCCAGCTCCCTCAGCTGCTCCTCATCACACTTGTGCTCCAGACCCTTCCCCAGCTCCTTGAGCTTCTCTCTGGACTCACTCCAGAATCCAGACACGGATGTTCAATCAAGGATGGATCAGTGATCGGGAGTACTCTTTTAAATAAAATAAAAATCGGGTTGACCACTGTCTGATTTCCCAGGGGAGGGGGAAAAAATCTGTAGAAGAGATTCTGAGGTGGTGGTGTCAGACTTTAACCACAAGACCACCTGCAGCTGTCCCAAGGGAAGCCAGTGGCTTCCCAGCTCAGTGGCTTGGAAGCTACAGACACCTCTAAGAAAAAGATGTGATACTCAGCCTTGACTTTTACTCTGCAACCATCTTTCCCTCCTCTCCTGCTGTTTTTCTCTAATAATGATATTTTCATTTAGGAAAGTTACCATCTTGCAGCACAATCTCATGGTGGCTGTGGACTCCCAGAGTGGCCAGTCCCAAGGCCTTACGTGTGTTTGGTAACCTTAGGCATCCTGGTATACCAGTGAGCTCATCCAGTTTAAGCAAAATGTTCACTGCCAGATTTCATATTTTCAGGAAATCCTAGCATAACATCCTTACTTTGAAGAGAGTAAATCACAGGTCAGGTCTTGCCTTGGACTTCTACTGCCTGCAGAGGACCCAATACTACCATTCTGCCACCTGGAATAACTGCCTTCTCTTCATCTGCAGTGGTGATTGGGGAGTTTAGAGTGTCTGAAGTGTTCCCAGATGGATATCAGGGCACCTCATCCTCCATGGACTTAAGTGCTATGAGCCAAAGGTTCAGGGAAAAAAAGGAGGTTTTATATAGCTTTCAAATATGTGGTTATGTAGTGGTGAAGGATGGTTGAGAGAATGTCACTGGGCTATTTAACCACAAATGTAGGAGCTTAAAAAATAATGCAAATATTTTAATCTATTTGTTAAAATATGAAAAGGGGAAGGTGTAGTAAATAGAACTTAAAGACAGGATCAGGCCTAGATCTAGATAGTTCATTTGTGGTCTGAAAGTAAAGTATGAACAGCATAAATATTGGCAAAAACATTTATTAAACAAATAAATTGAATAATATATGTAGGTTCTTCTGTAGAAATACAATGTTTAGTAATACAAAGGGCATTTGTTTTATAATACTAATATTTATATTTGCAAGTCTCCTGAAAATCTTTTTTGGGTGGACAAATTACAAGAGACAGACATTGCAAAACTTACAGATAAATTATAAGGCCAAAATGGAACAAAAACGTATACTGATGCTGTTCAAGAGAAAAAACAAATATTTCAAAAGCAATTGGGAAACCGTAGAACTTTCTCTTGTGCCAGAAGATGGCAGCAGAGAAACACGCTGATCTGCTGAGACACAAATTCCGCTCTGCTCTTGGCTTTCGGAAGTGGGTTTTATGGCAAAAAGCACAAAATTAAATGAATGCTTTACTGACTTCGCTCTTAAACAGTGTAATTAATGATGTGCGACTAAATTCAGCCATGCTGTAATACTATAAATTGATTTCAGTGTGTTTTAATGATTATCAGTAATGAACAGATGTTTCTGTTTCATGAGAAGTTTGTTGGGAAAAATGTGGTCAGAAATTTCTACTGGAATTGCAGGGTTACTTGGCTTATATTTCATTTAGGAAAACTAAAGATCAAAATGAAATCAAAATGCAAGTAAAAATTTAGAGCAATGAATGTGACACATTTACACCATTTACTTGCACCAGCTGCTCGAAGGAAACCATCTGATTTGTAAAATAGCACTCACTAGGCTTTCTGTAAAATGTCTGGGTTTGTTCATATTTGTGTACATTAAATCAACTATATTCACTGTATTTAGTAATTTCACAAACTCTGAATTAATTTGAAAATAAAATTGTATGAATGCCACCCATTTATGTTGAGGATTCAAAATATATCATTTGAATTCCAGGCCTAGTGGATTTCCATAAGCCCACTTCAAGCAAAGAGTTACTATCTCAAAATTAAGGAAGCACACAAATATGAGAATCTCAGGTTTAAGAAATTAAATACTTTTGTGCAGTTTTCTCTTGTATTATTTTCCCCTGGGCTAATGCAACAAAGCAGTAAACTTTTTAGAAGTCTAGTATAACTGTCTTAGAAATGTATATTCAGAAACTGAAAAATGTGTGAAGGTAAATAAAAAAATTAAATTTAAATATTGTGAAAATAACTGAAGCTCTCATTTAAACAGGAACATGCTAGGAAAAAATGACTTTTGATATTACTTCAGCTTCTGGTGACTTATTACTAAAATACTAATATTTTTAGGACAGCAAGAAAAATAACTGGTATTTCACACAAAAAAGGAGACTATTTTAGTTTGGTTCTATGTCCATGATGGCTTTTTATACAGACACTATCATTTGTAGTCGGGTAATCTTCATGCACCAAGAGGTTTGCCCAAATACTGGGCTTGTTTCTGCTTTTTCCAGGAGAGATACACACTCATGCATGCTAGGGGGAAAATCCTCACTAACAGCAGAAATCCCAGACCTTTTGTAAACTGAAAACACACAGAGGCACAGAGACAGCCTCATCCCACCTTTGTCCCCTCAGGATGGAGGTCCTCTTCCCCTCTTACCCACTTCATACCTGCAGCAGTGCAGATGATACATTCAAATTACTCAGTTTGTTCTCTATGGCCAGGCAGGTGTTTTGAGAAGAACACAATAAGGGTGTTTTTGGTAAAATGTAGGAGACAACCAGTTTCATTGCTCATAGTTACAGGTGCTGAGACTAGAGGTTACACATTCCAGGTGAAACTTCAAACCAGGGTTCACCCCATGACATCAGATAGGCATCAAACTTCTACTAGGAATCTTTGGGCCTTTTAAAGGAGGGAGATGCTGGGTGATTTTCTCTTCCGCCCCTCCCTTGCTTTCTGCTTCTTCATAACAAACATACCAATTATAACTCATGTCTCATTTCCCCTGAATCTCAATTTTACCCCCAGTTCATTTGGTTAAATATTTTAGCATTTAGCATGTATAGTTGAGCCAGCAATATTTTGTCTCACATCATAAAGAGTAGGAGGTGTGCATGCATCCAAACAAACTCTGGTCTTTTTGTAGAGCTCAGCCATGTCATTTTGGAGGGTGCATTGTTAATCCATTATTAATTGATATATCTAGGATTAAGATACTTTCCCAGACTTCTACGTTTAGTATGAACTTCCCCTACTTCACAGTATAACAGCAGATTCCTCCTACTCTATGATTCTATTTTCCAGTAGGATTTGTGCTTTAAAATCTTGTTGTTTTCATTTAAAGCTTTTCTTTTGGATACTGGTCTCAGAAAAAGATGTGCTGTCTGCAGATGTGACTCCCACTCTGGTGTCCACTCTGTCTTATGAGTGGGCTATGAGATGTGGATCCCAAGCCCCTGCCTTCCATTTCCTGTTTGTAGGTTATCAAACAGTGAGGCATCAGTCATTTTACAAGGAAAATAAAATGTTAGCTATTTTGTGTAGTGAGGAGGAGGGATGATAAATTAAGAAAAAATTAAAATCATGTGTCCTTGACTGTCCTTAAATGCCATGTTAAAAATCACATTGGTATATTTTTTGCCAAACTTCTGGATCTTGGATGCATCCTTGATTTTTGTAACTAAATTAAAACTAGCTTCTACTTTAACTGACCATTTCACCAAGTTATTGCACTACATAAAACTTTTTTGGTCATATATGTAATTTTTCAGATACAAACTACCTTATTATTAACCTTTTGTTCTTAACCCCCCAAATTATTATAAAATATATTATATATAATATATATCATATTATCTATTATCTATTATATGTATATAGTATTATTCATTTTAGTGTGCATTTCAGAATTCAGAGTCTGAGAATGTGGGGTTTGACAGATATGTTTGTAATAATGGAATTCCCTTTTTTTCTTACAGATATCACTGATAATTTTCCCCTCAGAATAACACTTTATTTTTCTGTAATGGCAGATCATGGATATATTTATGTAGTACCTATAAAATTAGAAGATAAATTTTATAATTTCTAAAATTTAAGAAATAATTAGCACCAAAAAAACCCCAACAAACAAACAAACAAACGACCCAAAAAACACCCCGCCAAAAAAAACCCTTTCTGACACTCTTACCAGAAAAAACACAGATTTTCACATTACTGAGATTGAAGTGTTTCTCCAAGTTCTTTGTTGACAAAGTCCTCCATGCCATGGCATGACATGGCACATGGAGGAATTTTTCTACATAATGCCATTAGAAGCAGGAAATGCTATTTAATTTCCCGTGTACAGTCTATAACCTTTGATTTTCCAAACTCAGTTTCTTACTCCAGGCAATATCTGTCATACTCCATAGCACTAGAAATTATCTCCAGATACCAAGGTGTGAAAAGTGCTTGCATTATCTTCTGCGAAGGCTCCATCTCACTATTTTGGGAGGAAATTGCAGACAACACAGGGAAGTCAGATATTGCATTCTAGGATTTTTTTTCTCTTTGACCATATTTTTCATTGCAGTAATGACCTAACTTCACACATTTCCAGAAAAACTTACTTTATTTGAAAAGTCTGTTCTTGGTTTCTCTTTTTAGCTATGACTCAAATGTTCTGGTGATGTTCTCATTAACATCCCTTTTTAGTGATGTTTCATGGACACAATCCAGTAACATTGCTTCAAATAAAGGAGCACATGAAAGCTGATGAAAAGAGGTACATCATAACTGTGAATTTTGTCAGACCTCTTGTGACATGTTATATAAAAGCTTTTTTCTTTGTGTCCTTTTCACTTGGAAGTATTTGGAACATTACTAAAAATAATACTAAACTGGAAAATTATTTCAAAGTTTTATAACTACAGGGATAGAGGGCAGAAGGGACTCCATTCTTACTTGCTGGTCAGAGGAAAAAGATATTCCATGGGGACATACAAAGTTTAAATTATTCACAATTCACCTAGAAGAATAGGTTGGCTGTCTTGGCATCAGCATGGAACAGAAAAACCAGCTCATCACTATGTTTGAAACATATGCTCCATACGGAAGGACCACAACATATCTTTTCAGTCTTTTCTTTCCTAGACTAAGCAAACTTAGTATTTTAATCTGTCTCGGGAAACATGCTTCCAGATGGTTCTTCCCTTCTCAGTCTGTGATTTTCTCAAAACAATGGTGCTTAAAACAAGCACAGTATTCCTGTAGAGCAGAGAGAACTATGGCTCAGACCTGACATAGTGCACTTTATTTGATATGACAGCTCAGTATCGCTCAATTGCCTTAAGTTGGTGATTTTTTAGGATGAGCAGCTCCATTCCATACTGTGTCCTGTTCTTCTGTACAATTCCCTGAACAGAAAAGCACTGGGCAGTAGCAAATTGTTTCTTTGATTTCAAACTACCTCTCCAGTTCCTTGGTCATAGATTTTTAGCATGTACTCTTTCCTCCCTCATTAACAGCTGATGACTTTCTGGGCAAGAACCAAACACAGGGTAAAATCAGGGTAGAACCAGCTTGAAATATCCTCTAGTTTAACACAGTTTCATTTAATCATGGAAGTGTCCAGTAATTAATGCAGCCTATATTAATTAATTTTGTTTCAATAAATTCATCTAGCTGTACTTCTCATTGCTCTCATGTCTCCCTGATGTCTCTCCATTAATTTGGCATGATTCTGGCTCTGTCTTCTTGTGATTCTCCCTTACAAGGAAAACACTGCGTCATTCATTGTACACAGCCCATGTTGCTACATAAAGCTCTCCTTTCACAAACATTGTATGTTCAATCACTCCTTTAAACAATGGCATGGTTTAATATTGACACCAAGGGTTAACCGCAAGAGAAGGAAACATAGTAAAAGTTACATATTTTCTCCATTTATTTGTGCATTTTATCATTTGTATCACCTGAGGCTTACATGCCATCTCAGTTGCAGCTGCCCTGGGATAAGAAATTTGTTATTGCAGCTCACCTGGAGCTGTTTTCTCCACCAGAGATTATTGCAGCTCACCTGGAGCTGTTTCCTCCACCAGAGATTATCATCCCCTCCAGCCTTTTGGCGTTTCTTCATATGGATCCGCTCCCTAGACCGGTTTTAGTGACCTAGTTTAGCAGAAACACCTTTTACACTCAAATCAGGCTGACAGAATGAGGGTAAATAGCAATTACACACACACTTGTCCTGACATATCTGGAAGGGCAGTAAAGTCTGGCAGCAGAAACCAGCCAGAAAGCCCCATTTTTCACATCAGCTATTGCCAGAATGGGCATGACCTTAAGTATTTTTTTTGCCTTTTTTTTTACTCATGGCAGTCCTATTGATTGTGGCAGTTGTACACAATAACCCAATAGTCCTGCTTCAGCTACAAATTACTTTGGGGTCTTGCTCTTCTCTGTCCAATGTTGGACCAGCTCCCAGCTGCCTTTGAGAAAATTAAATTGACCAAACACATCTGCCTAAAAAGATCTGTCTGGTGTTAAAAGAAGAACAGTATAAGAATTAAGGTTGAAGACAAAAAGAATTAAACCCCAATATTTTCTGTCCTTTTTTTAATGTGAAAACTGTTGGGAAAATTTAAGAGGAAAAAGGAAGTGAAGAATTGCTTACTTCTTCAGAAAGATGTCTAATTCTTGCTAACATTTTCACCACTGCATACGTTTGCTCTTTCTGTCTGCTTTGGCAGCAAAATACATGAGGAAATATTTTTTTTTACAAACACAAGGAATTCCTATGTCCTTTTGACCTTAGTCTACAAGTGTACATACAGGAGAATGAATTAAATATTTTTAAGCAGGTTTTTTGTCTGTGTGTGTGTGATAAAAACAATTATGCTGTCAGAAAGAGCAAAATATAAAACTAATGGAATGAACAAGCAGGCTCTTAAGAAATACATGACAAACTGCACATAAAGAATATATCACTTTCCAGAGGTCTCTGTTATCAGTATGTGAATAGAAGCCACACTTCCAAAAGGCCTTTCTCTCTCTTCATGGAGCATGAGGACACCTCCATTTCCCCCTGCTCCGCTTCTGGCAGAAGGGTTCACTGCTGAGTTCCTGCCTTTTAGCAGGAAGTAGAACCTGTGAAGCACTGTTTGCTTTATTTTTTGAGCCCTTATCCATCTTGCTGTAGTTAAATTACATTAACTGATGTGTGAAATGGCCAGTTTGCCATTAATTGTAAGGTCTCCTTTTTTATTTTGCTTTGTTGTATCTCTTTATTGACTGCTAGCATCCCACTCTGCTCTGCACTTTGCCTTCCTTTATCAACTCATCTGTTCCTGGAGCTTTTGTCCTCACTCAGTAATCTCATTTGTTCCCATTCCTGTGATGTGATGACAAATGACCACTGTGTATTCCACCAGGTCCATACATTAATTTTTTGAAATCACATTAGTGCTTTAATAAACTGGAAATTACAAGACTCATGAAGCACAAGTTTATTTAATATAATTTATTTATATTTAATTAAATATTTTAAATATTTTTTGTATCAGCTCAGTGGAATAAGATCTGTCAATAGTATTAAAAATATCTTTTTTCATGCATTCTCTGTAATATAATAATTGACTAACATGCAAGAGAAAAGACACAGAGATCTCAGTACTAATTTCCACTAAGGAGTTCCTGTCTCTCATCTCTGGCATCTTGCTGCTCTTGTTTCAGATCTCTTGCTCTGCTGCGCCAACACAACCACAAGCCATATCAATGAGCTGATTTAGTTAAAAAAATAAGGCACATTTTGCCTCAGAGTACTTCTAAAGATCAGTCAGTTCCTGGGATGAAATTACTGCGTAAACGGACACATTCTGCAGAGCTGAATATCCTGACAAAGCATGGATGCCTGGTTTCTTTATGTTGTGAGACTTCTGCTCCTCTTATATGGGAATACATGTGAAAGTAGCTTTGGAACAGTTTCTGTCTTGAGATTACACATAACAGCAATGCAGTTCCTTGGTTGTCAGTGGTCTGGGATGTCTGATCTCAACTCTCTTTTTGAGGGACACCGTGATAATATTTCTAACTATTCTTTTACAAGCAATATGGGTATCAATTGTAGGGTTTCTAGATCTCAAGCAGAAAAGATCTTTGCTCTCCAAAACCTTTAAAATCCTCTGGACAGAAATGCTATTATATTGGTAAGGTACAGCTGGTGTTTGTATTTTGCCACTTGCTCTTTATCTCAAACTATGATACAGCTGTTTGATGGAGGCAGATGCACATGAGGGGCAAGGTGGCCACCATCCTGTGCAGTCCAGTGATCATCCAGTGCTGACCTATCTAAGACGTGGGAATGAAAACAAAAGTGAAAATCACAGGAATAACTTGGATCCAAGCCAATTTATATTAGTTAGATCCTTCTAATTTAGTTTAGTTAGAAAAAAAAAGTCTTTTCTATAGCCTGACATTATCTAAATCCAGATATTGTCTCTAAATACAGAAACTAGTTGCCTGAAAAAAGTGAATATTTTCTAATATAGTCCAGTCCAGAGTTTAGGAGAGAGGCAGTATGACTCAAGGTAATATATAAGGTTACACTGTTAAAAAGAATGCAATAGTTGCATTTTTAATATTACTGTCCTGACTACAAATACTTGCAAAATAGGTAACGTAGGTAGACTTTTTGAAAGTGAAAATAATTGCAAAAACATCTTTCCTAGAAATAAAAGTTATCTGGAAGGTTGTGATGTCAATTTCTTACTATTATGTTCTTTCATAGGCTTCAGTGGAAACACAAGTGTTCTATAAAACACTAATGAATAATGCAACTAGTCTTTGCTGTGTATAAAGCTGCATTTTGCCCATGTTGCATGTTGCATTTTGCCCATGTTGCATATTGTCTGGAGTGGCAGGCAGCAGAAAAGAAGTATTGTTCCTCCTTAAACATTCATGACAAGTTTAACCATTGTTATTTTGGGAAAAGAACAGAGTGCGGAGCAGTCTTTTGCATCCTAGCATCCCATTCATAAAATAAAAATGACATCTACCTGCCTGCCTTTTCTTTCTGCTCTGAAGTGGAATCTGTTCAGATGGCAACAGTAACAAAGTGTTATTACTCTGCATGTGTGTATAGATATATATATATCTGTATGTATGTATCTGTACATCTATGTTTTGTGTGCTTTTTTGTGGCCTTTTGTTCTTATATCTTCACAGAAGCTGGTGTCACAAGGAAAAAAAAAATCACATTTCTATCTGGTTTTTTAGCATCATTTTGGCTCATCTTGGGTTTTCATGTGGCACTATTTTCACCTGAAAACCATGGGTTTTTAACATAACAGATGTATAGGAAGGTAAGGTCACAGAACACAAAAAGAGACACAAGATACATCATTTAGAAATCCTTTAGGTGCATTCCAAAAGAGTATAGATTCCTTAAAATAAGAAGATAATAGACCTTGGAAAACAGGGAAAGAGTTTGCAAGTCTCAGTGGCTGGGTATATTTGCAATATAGGCGATGGTAAAGCATTTCATCTTTTCAGCCTGTAGGTGGGACTGTGTTTTCAGTGAACCCATCTGTGAAAAAAAATCTGAATTGGCATCAGGCAGCTCAGACTGCTGCTAATGCTAGCTGGAGCGAGTCAAGTGATTCTTGACTTGTGTTTGAGTTATTTCTGGGGAGAAAATAGCCTGTGTCCGAAATTACTTTAGTCTTTAATGGGCTATTCTGAAATCACTCTTCTCACTGTAGTCTGTGGGCATTCTGCCTGCTACAAATCTGCAACTGCAGGATTTGTTCTTATTAAAAAGCATTTATGTAGCAGAAAAAAATAATGTCTGTGGAGAAATGTTGAATTTATAGCTATGGAAAATACTGTAAGTGAACTGATGATGGTGTAGTAAGTGACATTTTGAATTGGGATTAACAAGTAAATTCTCATGCATAATTTCTTGGCTCAGAAAAATAAAAGTCCATCACAGGCTGGGATTCTTTTTTACAAGAAGCACTTAGAGCAAAGAGGAACAAAAATGTTTATAGCACTCTAGGCCCACAGAGACACTGACTCCCATAACACTGAATGCAATTACTCAGGTGAGCAAGAGCCACATACTGTGGGCCAAATGTTTTTATGAAAACACTGACATTGGACTCTGACACTACTACTGCTACACAGTACTGGCTAGATGCCTTTTGTTTCTTGATTTGCCTCATGCTGGCCCTGCTTCTCCCACTCTGATTCATTCCCAGCAGTACTCTACCTCACAAGGAGCAGCCCGTGTAGAGGGGCAGCAGCCCTGTGATTTATGGGGTTACTATCTCTTCTGTTGTGTTTACACAGCTTATGCTCAAATAAGACAGCTAGGAGAGTATGGAGCTCACATGCAAAATGTCTTTTTCATGTAAAATGAAAAAGATATTCTGCGGGGGGAAGAAGGAAATCAAGAGAGATTTGACCAGATTTTGGTGCTGTAAACACATCTGTTCGGTCACCATAAAGCAATGACTACAAAGGTCAGCATTTCAAAATGTGTCTTAAGAAAATGTTTTTGCAAGCTTTGTGGTAAAGATGGCTGGTGTGTTGTATATTGTAACATTCTGCTTAATCTCCTCTATGTTATATGGAGTCATTTACAACAAAAAATGCCTGACATAACTTACAGCACAGGAACACACAAAACCAGCTTCACCAGGGTGGATGTTTATGTAATCTTCAAGAACACTCTGAAGTTTGATTCAGTAATCAAATAAAACTATGAGAGGCACATTTCTCAGAGACACTACCCATCTTTGAATTTCTGAGCTTCTTTATTTTACTGAGCCTTGTTAGATAAATGTTGATGATTATTTCTGTACATCATGTTATCTGCTGTTTTCATTCCACTTCTCCGTTGTAATTGCACAAGGGCTTTGAGCTTGCTTTATTTAATTGGGGCATCTTAAAGGTGAGCAGATGGTCACCACAGGAGTGCAGGTTTCCCATTCACAGCCTGCACAGCGAAGGCAGCAACAAAAGTTAAGTTTACACATACTGCCCTGACAACGACCTCTGTGCTGAACTAAACAAACCCCTTCTGTAAAGCCAGGAGCAGTTCTCTCCCCTTTCAAACACAATCCTGGCACCCTCTAGCAACCATAAAACATCAAAAGGTGCAGCCCTGCTCTGGTTTTCAGGATACAGGGCACACAGAGCTCCACAGAGCACCATCCTTTAGGCTGTTGCAGTCAAAAAGCATCAGGTGTTCCAAACCCCTTTCACAAAACATCTTGCACATTTCACATCACTTTATTTCAGAAAAGGCTAACAAAAACTGAAACATAGCCGTTTTAAGTCAGTGAGTAGAACTCAACAGGGATGCTCCTAGGACTAGGCAGTGCGGTCGCAGTAATTCCAAAAGTTCTCTTTTCCCCAGTAAAAACATCTCAGACCTCTCTTTCACTGATGTTAACCTCTGTTGCTCGGGGCATGAAGCTGTGTCTCTCAACACAGTGGGAAATGACAAAACCCGGCATCCAGACCTTGCCACGGAGGGCTCAGAAAAATCCCAAAGGGACACAGGCAGGGGCGACAGATCCTCTGTCAACTTCCCTGCAGGCTTATGCTGTGCACGGGCACCTTTCCGGGCGAGGAGATGGGAGCAGGGCAGCCCTGCTTGTGCCCTGCCGCCTGCATCTCCTGGTGCTGATGCTGCAACCCCTCCTTCCCCAAATCCCCCAGCCCTGAGCCCTCGGGGTGCCTCAAAAGCCTTCCTCAAGCAGTTAAGGATGGCTTAAGCGGTCTGTAACAACCCCCAAAGAACACTTAAGAAAAAAATGGAAGTGCAACGAGCTCCTTTACTCCCCGGGCCCGACCGCGGGGACCCGCTTAGCAAGGCAGGGCAGCAGCCGAGCAGGAAGGGCAGGCGAAACACACACACGAGTGTCGGGCGTGTGCGATAAGGACACCCCCGGCGCGGCCGCGGAGGTGTGCGGGGCGGGGGGGCCGCAGGGAGGGGCCGCAGGGAGGGAGCGCCCGGGCCGGCTCCTCCCTGCGCACAAACCCGGCCGCGCCGCGCCGGGCGTGCGGAGACGCCGCCGCCGCTCCCGCGCTACTTAAGCGGGGAGGGCGCAGCCCGGCAGCCCCGCGGGGGGATCCGGCGTGGGGGGGAAAGTGGTCCTAGTAATAGTCGTCCGTCTATAAGAGAACGAGAAAAGCAGAGCCGAGATGCTCCGTCCGTGACCCGCCAGCGGGGTGGGGAGGGGCAGGTTGTGAATCCGCCAAACACCTGAGAAATAAAGCACGACCGAACAATTTCGAGGCGGGCGGGGAAGGGGGGGGGGCGAAAAGTTTGCCGGAGCTCGGGCGTCTCCGGGGGGGCGGGCGCGATGCCGCCCTGGCTGCTCGGCAGCCTCTGCTGCGTGCTGGCGGCGCGGGCGGCGCTGGGCGGCGGCCCCGCGGGCGAGGAGGAGGAGGAGAAGCTGATCCGGGTGCTGGTGCTGCTGCCGCAGGACGACGCCTACCTCTTCTCGCTGGGGCGGGTGCGGCCGGCCATCGAGTACGCCGTGCGGAGCCTGCGGGAGAGCGGCGCGGGTCTGCCGCCCGGCTACGCCTTCCAGCTCACCTACGAGGACTCGGCGTGCGGCAACCGCGCCCTGTTCAGCCTGGTGGACATGGTGGCCCTGCAGCGCCGCCGCCCCGACCTGCTGCTGGGGCCGGTGTGCGAGTACGCGGCGGCGCCGGTGGCGCGGCTGGCCGCGCACTGGGACGTGCCGATGCTGTCGGCGGGCGCGCTGGCCGCCGGCTTCGGCGCCAAGGGCGGCGAGTACTCGCACCTCACCCGCGTCGCGCCCGCCTACGCCAAGATGGGAGAGATGCTGCTGGCCCTTTTCCGCCACCACCAGTGGAACCGGGCCACGCTGCTCTACAGCGACAGCAACCCCGAGCGCAGCTGCTACTTCGCCATGGAGGGCGTCCATGTGGTCTTCCAGGAGGAGGCTTTCCACATGGCCGTGCACAGCTTCGACGAGACCAGCCGGCACCTCGACATCGACGACGTCGTCCGCGCCCTCCAGACGGGAGAGAGGGGTGAGTGGCGGCGGAGTGCCCGGCAGGGCTCCTCCACGGCGTTCGGTGGCGGCTGGGGCGGTGGGAGTCCCGCGGAGGGAAGGACCGGCGGGAGGGGAAGAGTCACGGCTCGTCCCCGCCCGTGGGGAAGCCACTGCGGTGCTGCGACGGCAGCCCGGGGCCAGGCATCCTCCGATGGATGGGAACAGCAGCCCGGAGTGAAAACTCTGCCCTCAGAGGTAGAGTTTTGCCTCCCGACGGCGTAAAGCGCGGTTTGCCCTAGGGGACCACCTTAGGAGGGCTTTGTGGCACGGTGAGAAATCAGCTTTCTGCTGGCGGTGTGGTTTACCCAACATTATCCATGTCTCCAGGGCAGCAAATCTGTTGCTTACTCTCTGAGATTTCTTGCAGCGACACTGTGTAAGTTCAGGGACTAAACAAATGTGTTTTCTTCTCACCCCGCTGTGCCTGGCAGAGGGAGACCTTTTCAGGACTTCTGCCATTGGGAACCCTGTCAAGTACCTCGTAAATAATAGATATATTTAGGGGAAATGACAATTTCAGGGGATGTGTGCATGCGAAACACCTGAGCGTATGCCGTGATATTGTAACCAGCAGTTAGCAAGACACCGCGGAGACAAATGGCTTGTAAAACATCTGGGACAGTCATGTCTGGGCTGGATGAACTGACTTTGCATCATGGAGCAGCAAAGCAAGTGCTTTGGAACGTGCAGTTTTATAGTTAGATGTGCTTTAAAGTGAGATATTGCCTAGCAATGGGTTGATACATGGGCTTATCAGAAACACTTTTCCTGTTAGAGGGTTTTGCCAGCCACAGGCTTCCCCAGTAAGTAATGCAAAAAGAAAATGTGTATTCTAGGAGTGAACTGAAGGGTGAAGTTAAAGTCTTTAGGTATTCTCCAAGAAAACCATGGATGTACAAAGCCCTTTGTACAATTCTTACATATCTTGTTAAAATAGCATCAGAATTGGACAGATAAAGATCATGCTGTGTGTGGCAGGCAGAACTGGTATTATGGTGCTGTAGGCTGTGGATGGAGCAGCCTTGCACTACTGATGTTACGCTGCTGGGAAATCATTAAACATGCGGGAGTGTGTGAGATAGCTGAGGTCTAGCAGTATAGGGCTTTTAATTCCCTATTCACTGAAGCAGGTGCTTTAAATAGAGCTTTCCTTTTAAGTATCATTTGGGGAAATATAATGAATGGAGAGAAATAAATGTGTCAGTGCTGGAGGAAACCACAGTGTGGGGAAAGATGCTTGTCAAGTGTGTGTGTGGCTTTCCTGATGCTGAGAGCATTACAGCATGCTTACAGCAGGAAAAGACAAGTGTTCACCCCAGTCCCACTCTTCTCACCATGCTGACAGTCAGGGAAGAGGGCTAGCTTTCAGCCTGGTCTGAAATGCTGTGCTGAGCTGAGTCATTTGATCTTTCACAGTTCTTGCAACTTGCAAATGACTGAACAGAAGCAGCCCTCTTCTTTCTCCCCATTGTGCCCTGTGGGGTCCCTTCTTACATCTCACCTCTTTATTTGTTCTCTGACTCCTGCCACTCAGGTGGAGCTTTCCAGCTTCCACTTGTGCCTTTCTGACATTAAAGACTGACTGCAGAGCTCACCTGGCAGATTCCTTTGGCCCTGCTGCTCATGGCATCTTTCAGGTTACCACAATATTTTAGGAGTTCTACACCACGTGGAGGGTGCACCAGATGAGATTTGAAGATTGGTCAAAGTCTTTGTTTGTTCTGGGTACTCAGTGGAGATCCCCCCAGCAGGACAGCAGGGCATGGGGGCAGCAGCACACTGTCCTGAGCACTTTCTAGAAATATTTTTGCTTGGTTGGTTTCCAGTTTTTAATGACTCCTGTGTCACACCTGCTGTGATGCTGTCCTTGGCTCTAAGTCCTCACCTTCTCTAGCTTTCAAAGACTGCTGCTGTTTGGGGTCCCACCTGACTCACTGAACTCCCTGACTGGGAGTGGGCTTTTGAGCAGATGCAGGATTCTTGCTTGAAACTCTCTCAGAGCTGGGACAGAAACTGCCCCACCAGCTGTCCTGTGGGAAGCAGGACAGAGGCTGGCCCCAGGTGTTAGGTTGTTGCTGGCTGGGGGTTTGCACTGACCTCTCAGATGCCTGGGAGGAAGAGGCACACTCACCCATTTACCCCTTGTACCAGGGACTGCGTGTTCAGTCCCTGCAGCCACGTGAAATGACTGAAGTCTTGGAGCCACAAAAAATAATGATGAAAATATGATAACTAAAGTTAAGTGCTTGTCTACAATTTGTTTGATTAGTAATTCAGGCTTTCTTACAGGCTCAGGTAAGCCTGCTGCAGAGTTCATGTTGTAGGCTCAGTTTTACTGTAAGGGTCACAGATGCAGGCTTGTGATTAATGTATAAGCACGTAGTCCAAGGGATGTGTGTAGCAAAGGGAACATTTATTCCTTTAAACTGGAATCAAACTCTAAAGTATTTTCAGCACGAGTGAATAATCCTAGTCAATAAATTCAGCATATTAGTATTAGAATTACTGCGATCTGTGTGTATTATGGTGGAGGGAGAATATTTTGTATGGGTTTGCACATACATGTTTGCACATACACAATGGTAAGGTACAGGTGCAGATTAAATACATAATTTACATTTTTGGAAGATTGTGAGAAACATACCGATAGCTTATTTGCTTCAGAATCTTGAAATATGTAATCTTTGCTTTCCTGCTGGGTTAGAAACCCCTTCTAAACAGTTAATATTACTTCCCTTACATTCCTTTAGAGGCTTACAAAATACGATTTAATGTATGTTAAAGTAGTTTACCACACACTCTCTTTCTTTTATTCCTTTTGCTCAATGTCTTTTATTGGTGTTGTGGGAATCCCTTTGATTCCATCTACAGATTACAGTTTTATGATAGAAGTGAATTACAAAGGGAGAGTCAAGGAAGAATTGGGAGGGCAACAAGGAAACATTTCAAAAGGAAATCTCTCACCTATACTGAAATTAAGAACAGTGAGACAAATTCATTCCCGATGTGCATCTGGAAAATATTTGGTCTAAATTTTATTGCAAGAAAATCTTTTTCTTGTTCGTTTTCCTTCATGCTAGTATACTTCACAATGATCATGAAATATGTCTTGCTCTGTTGCTCTGGAAATTATTATATTACTCTGCCATCATCAGTAGGAGAGAGCTATGCATAGTATAATTCTCCTGAAGCGTGGGGTTGTACTGAATATGACTCACCCCAGCGGCATATCTGGAGGTTTATGCCTGTGATGGCATCCAACCAGAAAGGCGATGGGAGAAGATTCATTGTGTGCGAAAAGATTTGGCCTGTTTGGCGTTTTCATTTCTTATAATAGAAAACACTTCCACCCAGAAGAGCCAAATGTGGTTTTGATTCATTTTCATTGTTGGGTTGAAAATATTTGCGTACATTATTGCAGCTTTTGAGTCCTGCCATGTGTGACGGCGTTCTTGGAAACGTGTGTGCACTTGGTTTTGAATCACCCTTCTGACAGGATCTCTCATGTCTCTGCTTCAGGATACCCTCCTGAAGCACACTCTGATAAAATACTTTGCTCTTCCCTCTGATGTCAGGATCTTCATACCTGTAATCTTGTAAACCAGTGTAAAAGCTTGTAGTGTAACTTGCTCTGTGTGGGAGTTTTCTCCCTGATATTGAAGACCTCACCTGTTGGGATTCTTCTTTCCTTTTGCAGGAGGAAGGAATAGCAAGGGCAGTAGTCCCCCTGCCCAGCAGATCTGGGAAGAGACCTAGCAACCACAATCATCACACTGGGGGTCACAGTGCCCACACAGGGGCACACCTGTGGGCTTGTAGGTCTCATCGTAGCAGCAGAGCCTCTGCTTAGCTATTGGCCCATGATGAATGGGGCTCTGTGGTGTTTGTACCCACCTTTAATCTTCATGCTTGTGAAATGGTACTTGGTTTTTCCGTTTATTAACATTAGGCATCCCATCACAGGTGGTTGCCTAGGCTCATTGCATGGTCTCTGGAGAGGAAGTCATGTTCTGGAAAGATTCATACCACTGTCCCTGCTGCGCAGGTGCTGCTGTCCCTTAAGTGCAGAGAGGCAGCAAAATCTAGGTCAGCTACCTAAATATTAGGTAGCTGAGGTGTAGGCAAGTTCAGTCTGCATCAAACTGTTCAATGGAATGGAAATGAAAATGGTAAGTCATGGTATTTCCATCTTTGTATTATGTCTGCTTAGAAATAGCAACAGAAGCTTGTGATTATGGTCTAGTCTACAAATACATGTAGGTAAACGAATTTGGAGCCAGAACTTAAAACATTCTGCAGGGGTAAAAACCCAGACCACACAGAGGATCTATTTAATTATCTTCAGAGGAGACAAGGGAAGAGGAAGCCATTCTGTGTTCACTACCTGTTTTGTCAGCTCTTTAGGAAATCAGCTTTGTTTGCAATCTGTGTTTTCATGTTTGTTGCAAAACTGTGAGGACAGCTGGGGTCAGTGTCTCTGGCAGCATTCTTGCTTCACATGCTGTTCTCTGAAGTTCTTGAGCTGCTTCTTATCTATATTTCTCATTTTTTTCCAGTTGTGATCATGTGTGCCAGCGGTGACACTATCAGGAACATCATGCTGGCTGCTCATCGGCAAGGAATGACCAACGGGGACTATGCTTTCTTCAATATTGAACTCTTCAACAGCTCATCATATGGTAATGTTTTTCTTGCCCAAGTGTGTTGCAAAGTCTTTTGTAAGCGTCGTAGTATTTTTAGATTTGTTAGCCTCAAAACACGCAGCACTGACTCCCAGAAAACACCACTGTCTCTCCCTGTTGTTGCAGTTATCTTCCACTTGGGCTATGGTGTTGCAGGAAATAAAACAGACCTTGTGGCTATAGTTGCTTCTGGGTGGGTAACAAGATGCCAAATATGCTACAGGGATTACTTTTTGGGGAAGTAGCATCAGAGAGAGACATTGGTTATGGTGTGGGTACCCCATTCTGCAGCGGTCTGCTCAGGTCTGGGTGACTTTCACCATCCCCAGCCTTGAGATTGCCAGCTCTCAGGGCAGGGACATTCCTGGCAGCCTGGTGACCTGTGGGCTGAGAAGATGGCTGGAAGGAGTAATGAGCAACAGCCACCACTGTGGGCAGTTGCAAGGTCTGGGCCTCCAGAAATTACCTCTGTGCTGAGATATCTACACATCTACTTTATTTACCTTTTGATCACAGACTCTGTCTGCAAAAATATTCAGCTGTGCTGTGTTAAAGGGAAAGCGCTGGATGGGACACAGGCAGTCCAAATTTTCTAGAGCAGAGTGAATAAAAGTGACTGTTTACACCCATAAGTAAAAGGAGTCATTTTTTGTCAAACTAAAATATGGCTTCAAAATTTAAATTAAATGTATTTTATTTTTGAAATGCACCTAATATACCTGTATGCCGAAATATAATTGTAACTGCATGCTACATCAGTGCATGGCAGGGACTGTACCTGCTCTTAGCTGGTGCAGCTGTCTCACCTAAATTCAAAGTAATATTGGAGCTATGTGTTTGCTGAGATCAAACATCAGATGTCTGAAGCCAGGGCAGGTTTTGTTGAAGTATAATGTGGCTCTTGAAAGGAGCAGATTCTTTCGCAGATGTAGAGAAAATAATTTCCTCTGTTCAGACTGCTTTAACTAATCCACTACAATAACAAATTCATTTCAATTTAAAAACCAAGTGGAAGTCGAGAAAAAAGGCAAAGTGTGGAGCTTTTCTTTCTTAAAGCTGCAAAGGCTGACCAACAGAAACAACTGAATTTTAAAAAGGATGATTTTTTAAAATTAATCTGTTAGCTGGAAGTTCTTCTGTGTAAGCTTTCTGTTACTCATCTACTACCCCTGAAATTATTTCACAGTAAACAGCGCTGTGTGACACACTGTATAATGAAGGTATGTAACTGTATAAATTCAGGGATCTAGATATGTACAGAAGTACAGATTCTGCTACATAGATCAAGATTAGCTAAAGAATGCCAAATTTTGCCAGGTAAGAAGTAAATCACTCAAATATCTAAAACATGAAGTTGTGGATCAAGATCAAAGCCAATGTGGGAGCCTCATTACCACCCTCCTTTGCATCACAGGTAGTCCAGGCTTCTTGTAGTTTTTCTGAGGGATGAAAAATGTCTGGCTTCTGATGTAGTGTAGTTAGAATGTGGGATTTCCTGACATGTGTTTTAAACTAATTTTCTACTTGTGGATGTGTTTCCCATGTAGTGGGGAATGATTGTGCATCAGAAGTTGAGTTTTGCGCAGATGGTCATTTCATATGAAAAGCAAACACAAGAGAAGTGTAGATAAATTCTCCCAAAAATTCTTGTTCCCGGTGCCTGGAGAATACTGGGTTTTGTATTTCATAAAACCTAAGAGTGGGTGTGATTGGGCAATTGGCACTGTCTCTGTGTTCAGATGACTTTATTGCAGTTTGTTGTTGCCCTCTGTTCTGAATATTTCTAATTTTTCAGAAGACCAGGCTTATTAAATGCCAAGACTGCAATAATTGTACACAAGTATTGTAACAAGATGACCTCCCACAAAATACTCCGTGAAGGAATTTAAATATGTAAATTATTCTAGGAACGCTGTTGTGCAAGTGAACCTTCCCCAGTCCCAGTGTTGGGATTTAAAGAAGGAACATCTATAGTGTCCAGGACAGAAAGTTACAATCTACTAGCACTACCACCTTTTTTTAAAATTTATTTATTTTATGTCTATAATCTCATGCTTCTTAGCTATGTCCATTTGCAAATGCAAAGCTATGGCTAAGCCCTCCATGCTGTAGTCTCTGCTTCAATCCTTGAGTCCAGCACCTCCAAAATGCAGGTGCCCAGCTAGGGCGGAAGATGTTCAGCTTTGAGGCATCTGCAAGGCTTGTACTCTCTTTTGGGAAGGTAGCAAGATGTGCTTGCTTTCAGCTGCCAGATGTGCATTTCCTTCTCTTTGGAAGCAGTGAAGAGGTCAGGTGCAGGCACTGCAGGGGAGAGTGGCCAAACCAGACAGTGGGATGTTAGTTGCTATCCAGTGTCTCCACTGGGTGTGATGAATATGGTTCTGTGTAAGTGATTTTGACCTTGTTTTGGGAAATAAATCCCTCAAGCAAGGCATATGTATCTAGAGCTCCTTCCTAAAAACAATTAAATCACTTAAAAAAATAGCACCTATGTGGTGCTGGGCTGTGGTAAATGAGGCTTTCCTAGGGTGGACAAGAGATGTGGGAAAGATGCTCCTGTGTTTCCTGCTCTGTGCGGGGAGTGACAGGAACAGTCCTGGACCCAAAAACTGCAGGAGAAAGGGCCTATCCCCCAGAGAAGTGCAGGGCCTCTACTCCTTTCCTTGTGTTCTCTGAGGAAGCAGAGCAAATCTCCAGTTAAGTCCCAGCAGCAGTGCTGGGAGGACAAAAAGCAAGCTCTGTTTACCTGCTTCAGGTCCAAGAGTTTGTTCCTGCAGCTGTGTGAGGCAGCTGGGCAGCGCTGTGCAGGGAGCACCATGGGTTTTTTACCTGTACTCCATCTCCCTTAACATCTCTACAGCTTGCTTCTCCTTGTCCAATGACACAATGACAATATGGTCCTCAACCCAAGCGAAATAACCACATCCTCTCTGATTTCAGGTTCCTGTGTGCCTCCAGGTCACCTTGGGAATTTAGCATTAGTTTTGTCTTGGCTCATTTAGCCGTAATGGGGTTTGTGGCTGTTGTTCAAAAAATAAAGGCTGTCTAGCTTTTAATTACTTGTAAACATTTAAAGGCTCACTGCTTAGGGCTACCATTGTTCCCTCTAGCCTTTTTTAGTTATCATTTACATCAAATAGCACAAAACCTGCTCCAGAACATGAATCTTTCCACTGACCTCCTGAAGCTTTGGATCAGGATCTCAGGGCCTGTTAAGGCCAGGGTATGTTTGTAAGAAGGACTTCTTTCCTAATAAACAACCAATCAGCTATCCTGTTTTTGAAAAATGTGGTTTCTTTGCTGGTGGTCTGAGTTAAATTGTTCCCTTGCTGTGACACAAAACACGTGTAAATACAGTGTAGGCGCAGGATTCCATTTTATTTCCATTTATTCCTTTCCCATTGAAAGCAGGGCTGGTCTGGCAGCCATGGCACACATGGTTTTGTCCTTGACCACAGTGGGAGAGCTGCACCATCTGCCTCCCATTCAGGGTGATGACCATGCCCTTGACTTTACTGGTGCCTTTCTGACTGTCCAAGAGGAGTGACATGTAACTAAACTTTGTGCATGAATCCTCCCTCACTTCTTCTAAATTAAATATCTCTGCATTTGGGATCTGGCATGTGTGTTTGGCTCCAAGATGCCATCTCACACTTAGGATTTATTCCACCCTTTTAAAATAAGCAAAGGCAGTGTGGGAGTAAAGTTGTCCTTTGGTGGGCACATTCACTTCTTAGTTATTCCTTGCACACCTTGAGGAAGGGTCTGTTCTCCTTTGTACTTCACTATCTCTCCAATGATCAGAAAAGGGGACTTTTGGGTGGAAAAAGGAATCCCATAATGGTACCTAGTTTGGAAATATGCTTGTTTCCCTCTTTAGGAAATGGCTCTTGGAGAAGAGGAGACAAACATGACCTTGAAGCCAAGAAAGCATACTCATACCTCCAAACTGTCACTCTGCTGAGGACTGTGAAGCCTGAGTTTGAGAAGTTTTCCCTGGAGGTGAAAAGTTCTGTTCAGAAGCAAGGTCTTCATGAAGATGACTATGTAAGTACTTGATGACAGTCTTCAGACCATAGAATCTTGAAAAACATGGTCCTAATTAAAGCAGAAGTGGCAGAGAGACCTTGTCAGGACAGAGTCACCTGGGCCTCAGTTGCAAAAGTGTGCTGTTGCACATATATTTTTTTTTTTTTTTGGTGGATAATTCAAATTACAAGGATAGACTTGGTCTAGGTGTACTATATCTGTGTACCAGCATCCATGACCAATTGTCCTGTGCTCATCTTAGTTCATCAGCAGAAAGGTTGGGCAAAGGCAGGTGTCTCTCACTCTACCCCCGATAAGTCTTCTTAACAGGCAAAGAAACAGAGCCTTCTTTTTTGTTTTCTACCAGTAATTAAATTTTTTTTTTTACAATCCAGTCTCAGAAAGTTACACTATCTGTATTGCATGCGATGAAGTCATTCCTGATGTGAGTGAGAAAAGTGGTTTTATTTCTCAAAAAAGAAGATTTAAGTAGTTGCTGTTTTTATTTTGGACTGTCTAGAATATCAACAGTCCTTGCAAGTTGCTTTAAGCCTTGGAGAATGCCAGTGTCTTTCAGAGGTGGATGTGGAAAACTATGCCTTTTTGTAACCTCTCAAAATGTAGGAGGAAAATGCCATTGAAAATTGCTTTTGAGCTAGTGCTGAGCTAATGCTAAACTAGTTCATTAGGCATTTTCATAGAAAAGTCATCTGTGGAAGCAAAAATGTATAGCACATACCTGAAGGGATTTCTGCATGCTGATACAAGTACTTCCCAGACAGTCAGCCTTCTCCATGGGGCAGTGTCAGCTTTCCAAATACTCTCATAAAGAAAAGAGGCTTGAAGAGAGTTTGGTCAGTCCTTAGCTGCAGGAAATGAGAGCCTGAAACTCAGGAAAGCAATCCAAACCCTTCATTTTCCAGCTTTCACTTAGGCATCCATCTCATCCCTTCTGCTTTAAGCAATGTGTCCATCTTTAGTTCATCACCTTGTGCTTGAATGTTATGTTAAAGAATGAATAACCTGTCCTGCGGTTTATTGTATAACTTTAGCTACCTTTAGAAAATTTGTGCTTCTTAGAACTTTAATGTATTTCGTTTAAATATTTTACCTTAAGTGTTAAATTTGAATCAGAACAGTGGTCTATATTATTCCTGTGATACTTTCAAAATCTAGTCTTTTTTGTTGGCATGTTCTGTCTTGGGTTAGTGGAGAAACCCCACCTCACAGTTTCAAGGTGCTGCTCTGAAGAACCTGCTAAATGAGTTCTGAAGAAGGCCATAGGACTTTAATTTGTGCTGCTGCTCCCTTTTCTCTACAGATTTTTCTCTCTGTCCTTTGCAGATTTCACTTAGCAAGCTATGTCCTTTGAAAACCTGCTATGTGCCTTTGGTTGTGGTTGGTGAGAAATGTGATTTTAAATACTTAACATCCATTCATCTGCAGTGTTGTGGTTTTCTTTTAGTCTGGGCAGTGTGATATCTCCCCAAATAAGAAAAGCCTTATACTGCTGAGAGCTCAGGATGCTGTCTGTGGGCAGTTTGGAGGCAGGAAAAAGGATGCTTTTCTCTTCTTTGGGCTGAGGACCCACTGCAAACCCTGGGCAGTATTGATTTGGGCTGCATAGTTACAAGCCTTGTTCTGGGCATTTTTTCTGTCAACTAGAATTGGATCTAGGGAAGAGCAAATTCCCCTGTGCCAGCATGGGGGAGATTTTGCAGGCTGGTATGTTTGCTGCAGAGACTCCCTCAGCTGCACGCCCACTGCCAGAAGTCCTCTGTTGTCGTTCCTCACTGCGTGGCTCCTGTGTGTGCTGTCACTGCTCCTGGTTGTCCTGGACCAGCAACAGGGGCTGGCTTCCTACCACCTCATCCTTGACCACCTTCTGCCTGGCTCTGAGGGCTGCCTCTCCCCGTGTCCCATTTCCACCTGTGGTCCAGGGTCCTTCGCCTTGTTCCAAGCATTCCCTCACAAAAAACCTTGAGCCTTTGCTAGGGCCAGGCAAGCTGCATAGGCCTCCTCCTGCTGCTGCTTCCCCTACTCCTCTTCCTGTTCTTCCTTTCCCCATTTGACTTTCTTCTTGCTTGCCTATCTGTTCTTGATGGGACACAGAGAACATCTTGTGATCTGTGTGCACCTACACCACGGGATCCTGCTATCTAAAAGATCAGCCCTTGGCTCACAGGCAGCCTCCATGGTGGAGGCCACTGGCATCTGCAGCTCTCTGAGAGGAGATACAGGTCATGGCTATGGGGAAAGGAGGTTTGGTTTCAAATGTGGAGTATCCTGCTATTAGATGGATGCTTAAATAAAGTAGACCTCAGCAGAGCCTGCTTTTTCACAGCCTTCTAACAATGGCAAAATAAAATGTCTCTAAGAGAGTTAGTTTCTGGTTGAGAATAGCAAAAAAAAAAAAAACCATAGCTGTGTTCCTTCATTAACAGTGTGTGAACTTTAACTTTCTGGTTTGCTTTGCATCATTTATGATGAATTATACATTTCCTCACTTTAGACAGTGGAAAAGACATGCATCATATTCCCTTAACTGATTGTCCTGCTGCCCTATTCAGAGGAGAAACATTTTGGGGCAGCCTTCAGGATTAAGAAAGAAAAAGCATTCTGAAAACTAGTGGGGAAAAATAAAAAGCTAGACTGAAGGCTAATTCCTTCCCCTCTGAAAAATTTCTGGGTAGTGGGCACCCATTAAGTGTGCTTTCTTTGGCAACATGGGAAAAAATGGGTCCTGGGTATGCATTAGGCAAAGCTGTGACCTCCAAGGGAAGACAGGAAAGGAAAAGTCCTTGAGCTGAGTGGGTGGGAAGCGACAGAGATGGATGTTGCTCTGCTGGATTCTGCTTCTGAAAACAAAAACTATGTAGAAAGATAATCAATAGTACAGCCCATCTCAAGTCATATTCACGGGTGTTGAAATATAGTCCTCATTCTTTTCTGCAAGCTGTGTCCCAAGAGGAGATGCTTAGGGAGGTTTGGATTTGAAGCATTCACTGTGTCTGCTTTTCTGTGTGGATTTTTCCAATGTCATGGGAAAATGGGGCCCCAGGCCCATGGTCTAAATTATCTCACAGTGACCCTAACTCAAACAAAAATCATTAGTGCTGCCATTTTGTCCTGGCCTCTTGCCAGCACTAATCCTAAAGGCATTATTATCTACCAAAAAAGAATATAATAAAAATGGAAAATAAGCAGATGACAGAAGGAAAGATAAGGGAGACAGAAAGGGCAAAGTCCTAAAGCAGCAGCTGTGTCACTGCCAGATGCAGAACACATATGGCCCTTGGAGGAGTAAGGTCAAAGAGTGTTGGCTGTCTTCATCTCCAGCTGTGAGATCACACAGAAAAGAGAAAAACGTGTTTTGGGTACATCTTTCCCAGTTCAGAAGTTTCTATGTTTCTGCATGAGTGTTATACTTTGGAAATGGGGAAGGTGGGAAAACCTATGCCTTATGAGGGAGCAGGAAAGTGTGGAAAAAACAACTTCCCAGGAATCTCTCTTGTGAAGTAAGCTTCCTTAAGCACCTTTTAATTAGACATCATTGAAAGCAAAAGTGGCAGAGAGGTTCTGAGAAAGCATCTTGGAAATATTTGGGTGGCACAGCATGGGGCAATGGTGATGTTCCCTGTCTGCAGTGTCCCACTGCAGCAGCCCCTGAATCCATTAGCAAATATTGTTAGTTTGCTTGTTCACTGGTCTGAGTGTTGTGAAAGCAGTTACTGTTATGTTAATATAACCCAAAGAACTGTGGGCTGTAGCAATAAATCTGCTCAGCCATCAGTTCAGCATTCAAGTGTCTCATGTTTTTTCAAGAAGCATGCTGTAGTTTTGTAGAAAGTCTGACCATTTTATTCTGTGCCTACCTGAAGATCAACTTCTCTGATAAGATAAGGAAAAAAGGAGGAAAATTTTCAAAAATCCAATCAAATTTGGGTTTCAAGCATGCAGTAGAATTGCTTTAATGCTTTTATACAAATGGTGGCAGTTTTCTTACTTTTGTAATGTTAATGCCTTAACAAGACATTAACAGCAGGGAGTCCTGTTCTCTATAAACCAACTAACATCCTTGGTTTAATTGCAAAATACAGGGCAAGCTCTGCTTGCAGACCTATAGCCTAGTTGAGGCAGACAGCAGTGGGAATTGCATGTAATTACTTGAAGGAAGAATTTAAAACTGTCTCTAAAGGGGTGTGTGAATAATTCCCAACACATACTGTAGTTAAAAATGTTTATGAATAAACAGTGTTTCAGTTGAAGTATATGCATAAGCCATTTTTATTAAATAATGCTGAACACTTAATGAATTGGTGGTAGGGTGCAGTTTGGAAGCTGTTAATGCACCTTCTGTTCCTGACTCAGGCCTAGGATTCAGTAAATGCTTTTTTTATGTCCAACCCAGTATTCTGAGCTCAGATGAGTTTACAGCCAGGAATATTTGCTCTTCTGAGGTTACAGACCACCCATGGCTTGTTTTTTCTTCTCATTTAAAAGCTGAAAATGTAACTAATTAAACAAATATTTCTGCTGTGTTAAGTACATGACAGCATTGTTCACAAGGTGGATGCATGGGTTTTTTTCCTACCCACAGCCTTTTTCACCCTGAAAATGAGCACTGGGAGAAGGGAACTGAAGCCTGACTTGCCAGTAAAGTTATCTTAATGAAATAATGAGCTATACAGATTAATTAGATCAGCAAGATCCTACTCCCTATTAGAAAGGGGAGCTCTGTTTAATTTAACATTTTCAGCCCTCTGAAAGGAGAAAAGGTGCACTCTAGAGCAACATTTTTAGGTCCAACAGTTAACTACAAAAGCTTCATGGGAGGTAGCTGAGCTTGTAAAGTTTATCATCTCATCCATAACAGCCGTGCCAGACTCTTCCCTGTGTGTATTCCTTACGTCAGCCTTTTAATTAGGATTGCACACCAGCTAAGATAAGGCTGGGAGAAGTGAGCAATTCAGTCTTGTAGCTATGATGCTGAAAATGTAACTTATTCAGCAATGTCCTTCTCGCTTGTCTTTTTCAGGCACAGGCAGGCGAGATTAATGTCAGGCAGTCTTTTGTGTCTTCTGACTGCATAAGGATGGGAGAGAGTTTCGAGGAGATTTAAGGGGGAGGGGGGAAAAAAAAGAACCCCCAAACCCTGCCAGGGAATAATTTGTTCAAATGAATGGTTCTATTCAGCTGCTGGAGTGCTTTGCTAATTGTGTTCGAAAGAATAAAAGCAAACCACAAGCTGCTTTCAGCAGCCGGAAAAAACGGTTTCACATGCCAGCTTATTAACAAGATGAATTCTATTAGTAAAACATATTTAGGATTTTCATTACCAACCCTTCACCCCTTGGAATTAATGAGAGTGTCTTTATTTTCTGTAGGAAAAGAGAAGTACTGACCCGTGGACTGCTAAATTTGGTGAATACAGCAGACACTTTTACACTTTTTTTTCCCCTGAAGTTAATGCTTTTTCAGTGTATGAAAGACCAGTGTCATCCACGTCAGGGTCTTAGGCAAAACTACAGTGTAATAGAAAGCTATTTGCCAGTAACAGATGTCATAAAAGACAGTAAAAGAAAGAAATTATTCTTCTCTCTTCCAGTGGATTTGTTTAGTTTTTCTAGCCTATCTAAGCATATTTTTGAAGCTGTCTTAAACCATAGAGGAGATAGTGTAAAACTGTGTGTATATCTAGAAATAGCAACATCTGAACTTTTTGGTAATGTAAAAGTTTAGAGTTGATCTTCATGGTTATGTTGTATATTTTCCATAGCCACATGTTTTTAACTTGGATTTCACTGATATTCACATTCCACTTTACTAAACAGGCACTCAGAAATTTATGGGTAAGGCGCTCTTTGAAGTACTTGCTAGAAATATACCTTATTTTTCACTAATAAAGTGTGAAAAATATGTCCTGCTGCAAAATTCAAAGGCTGCTTCTGGTTTTAATGCTTCTCTATGCTGTTTGCATTGCAAGCAAACCAAAAGCTAATTTGTCCCATTAAGGTATTGTTTTAATGTAATTTTGAAAGGTTTTTGACATTGGTATGGAATTATCTTCAGGCTGGGCTGTGATATGTTTGAATGAAGGAAAAGGTAGACTATCTCATTTTGTATAAAATGTCACTTGAAAAACGAAATACCTTTGCCTAACAGAATTTTTAGCAGTCACCTTCTTTTTCTGTGAGTCTTATTCTCTGGATATCTCACGAAAGTATCACTGAATTGGAAGTGTCCTTGTTTACTGAAAGAATATTCAGCTCAACAAGGCATGAAGAGGAGGTGTGAGTGAGTCTGTCCTATGTCAGGATGGTGTTGCAGGCAGCTGGGAGCTGTTTTGCTATTGCTGGACGGCTGATGTGATGCTCCAGCCTCAGCACCTTGGGTTCTGTGGAGGGTTCACCTCACCTGCGCTGGTACCTCCACACTGGGGTTGCATAGATTGGGTTAAGAGTCCAGTGTTTGAATTCTGTCTGGGCCTAGCAGTTTAATCAAAGGCTTGATTATGAGGGTGGCAGGAGGTGTGGAGAAGGAGCTGTGTTTTGTTTTCTAAAGGAGGAACAATTATTCAAGGCAAGAAATGTGAATTCCTTGTTTGAGAGCACCAGGGCAGAAGAGTAGTTGTCTCCAGACTGAGGTGGTCCAGGAAAGCTTTCTTGCACTCATCTGGGGTATTGGTATGGTGTAGGTGATTCTGAATGACAGCAGGGCAGGGTCTAACTTTGTGATATTCACAAGTGAGGAGTCTTCTAAAAAACCAGTGTAAGTGGCAATCATTAACACCTCAAGTCTGAGATCTGCTGCTGTGTCAGCACATTCATTTCTTATGGCTGAGTGCTTGAGCTTAAGGTGAACCTAGCTCTGGGAAAGGCTCATTCTCCAGAGGGAAAAAATCTTTTAACAGAAGGGCAAGACAGTCCCGTGGGTGAGTCAGGTCACCCTGGTGTATGAATGTTGGCAGAACCAAGACAGGCAGCAGGGCTTGGGTGTGCTCCGCTCCGTTGGGCTGTAAGAAAAGGTCAGTGTACAATGTGCCAGCTCTGATTTTTTAATTCTTTTTTTCAGGGGATATTTAGCAATTTTGCTGATGCAGAGGGAGTAAAGTAGTCATCCTGTGAGAATGGGCTGTGTGAATAGAGGCAATGGTGTTCTCGTGCATGCAAGGAGGCATAGGAACCTGCAGGAGGATGCTCAAAACTTTCCTTCCCTCTTAAGTAGATACGTTTTTCATTAGGAAAAGAAGTCTGGGACAAAAATGAGAAGGTCTAGCCCATTCTAAAAAGAATTAATCAAAGCATATTGAAAAGACAAGGAGTACCTCTGTCCCAGAGCAGATGAGTAAGAGGGGCATGAGAAGGGGCATGGGCAATGGGAGGAGGGTAGGTGAGGACACCCTTTGGTCTGTGGCTCTGAAGGTGACATTCACTCACATTTGATGGGAAATGGATGTGTACAATGCATCCAGTTGGCTTGTCATCCTGCAGACTACAAAATACCTCGGAGAGCAAAACCAAGGAGGGTCTTGGGGATCAGACAGTCAGTGTGGATGCAAGGAGCTACAAGAGTGAGTTTTTAGTTTCTTGGAGTGGCTGCAAATCGTCACATTTAGAGGTATTAACTGCCACGCTGCTGCTGAAGTGTGGGAGGATGTGTTTCAGGTGTGCAGCTGGAACCTTACTGCCTGCTGAGAGGTACACACAAATATCTGCTGAGATAGCTGCTGTGCCCCTCCTGTGCTAATGGGATCCTCGCAGGGATGCCAGCAAAGGGGCGGGTAATCAGCCAGCTGAACACCTTTCATCAGATATTCACTATCTGAAAGAAAATAGCAAAACCAAATAGTTAAATTTTAAGTTATTTGGAATGGAAGCATGACTAATAGCAGCCTGAGGGTTTGCATTAGTTCCATGCCATTAAAGTTTACAAGTTCATATGCCCATTTAGCCTGGTATTTAATAAAAGGATCATTTGTCATGGCAACCACAGCCTCAGGTGGGCTCTGTTAGCAAATTATTTACTCCCAGCCCAGAGGTCCCTCAGGTCTTGGCAGGTCATACTTTCCCCTAGCACCTGGATTTCAGTTCTAGGAGTGCCTCCACCTCAGGATGCCCTGCAGACAGAGCAGGGGAAAGGTGGAATTCAGATTCTCTGAAAGCAGAGATTGGACCTGAAGTTCTCTCATGATAACTCAGTAACAGGAGGCCCAGGGCTTTTAGATGAAAGGGGCAGGGAATTTTAAAAGCACTGGTGCCCTGTGAGGATTTTTGAAGGCCTTACTGCAAGTTCATGCAGTGGACAGTTGTTATCTGCTTGTGTGAGAATTAGAGGATCACATCATCCCTCATTCTCCACCTCCTCTGCTGGCAAAGGTGAGGTGGGATGCTGTTCTTATGAATGTTTTGTATGCCTAATTTTTGCCCGGTACCAAATGAAGACCTTAGTTTAATAATCCCAGCTCCAAGTATACTTTTGAGCTAAGCACCACTTTTGGCTGTGTCTAAATCACTTATGTTTATCCAGCCCTTAAGACTGTAAAGCACATGCTCTGCTTTTCATCAGATGTGTTTTTTACCCCATCCAAGATTTTACCAACCCACCAGCTAGTACAGCACGGCTAAATTCAGTTTGAACAAGTGAGTTGTCTCCAAAGTGATACAGTGATTTCTCTGAGTTTTGCGTGAGAACTGATGTGACCTTGAGAGTTTTTAATACAAAAAATAAAATATGTGTGTGATTTTTGTGGTTTGGTAATAATTTTAGTAACCCAGAACGCAAAACAATTGCACATTGCACAAGGGTAAACATTTAACAAAAAAATGTCCTTCCTGTTTGTCCTATCTCTGCATTAATTTAAACCAATTTAACTTACTTTGGCAAGGGGAACTGTTTTTTTCAGATGAGTGACTGTCACCCTGAAAACTGAGATGCTCCTGCTTGTAAAACATTCTTGCCTACTGACATCAAAAACTTAGTATCTAATGAAAGGATGGGGATGGTGGTTTTTTTGCTTCTAAGTGTTTATCTGCAATTAAATGTTCCAATTTAAATACCAACTTAAAATGTTAGCATTCCTTACAACTGTGTAACAGATTATCAGACTACCAATGGGGATTCTTAGAAAAATCTATTTAAAACAAGCATATTTTAGTTTCTGTATGTCTGTGTGTTTTCAGCTAAAAAGAATAATTTTCTTTAGTATCTCTCGTGTTTCACCACTATGACTAGATGTGTAATTTTTGAAGATAGTTTTGGAACTCATCACGTGAATGGCCACATAGTTTGTTAGAAGGCAGGAAATCCTAAAAAAGTAGGAAGGGTAATTTTATAAATGACAGCTGTACCTTCTATAGTTAAGATCTGTTCAGTATTCAGGCAGTCACAGTACAGTGCTATGTGCTAGAGATCCTTTGCACTAGCTGTTTATCTGATGTTAGAGATGTAATATAAACACGGGATATTTCACCTTAGCTGCAGGAGCGCAGTAATGTGTTCTGTGATTCTTTTCCTTGATAGGTGACCTGGGGCCCTTTAGAGCTAAATTATTAAGGTGAATAGTATTTGTGTAAATCATACATAAATGAGAAATTCCTCTAGCAGGATTGTTCTGTAGGTAGTTGAGTTCTGGTACAAAACAGTTCTGCTCCTTAGGTACGTCAGCTGTGCCCCTTTGAGGGCAACATTAAAAGGTAATGCAGGAGCCAAAACCACAGAGGGGTGAAGTGGCTGGTAGCAGTTTGCAAAAGGAATCAGTGAGCACAATGGATAGAGCCAGAAATAAATCCCACATGGGTTTTCAGAGGGAAAATCTGGTCTAGAAGAGCATCCTGTTCCTGGAGCAGGGCAGTTCTCAACTCAGCCTGCCCCTGCTTTGGCCATGCCAGTGGAGGTTGGGGAGAGTCTGAGCCCCTAGCGCTGTGAGGCTGTGGGTTGAGTGCAGCAGTTGGAGCCCTTGATGTGGCCTGACTGGGGGTAAGGTTCTAACTCTGCTGAGCTGACAGTTCCTCTTTCTTTGTTCAATGGAAGGAGCTCATTTTGGCTGTAGCTGGAATTTCTGCCCGGCCTGTTAACAAGTGTTGGGGGTTTACAGCCATTTTTTAGATAACCATAGGAGGGTGTTGCAAGCAATAAACAAAGAATGGGCAGCTTTTGCAGGCAGTGGGGTGGAAGGTTTTCTCCACACCTTTGTATCTCAGTTACCACTGTAGCCTGATGCCTTTGAGCTGATATTTCACAGTGCAGCTGCCCTGTAGTCTGGGACTGAATAGATTTTTGCTCCAGTTCACCACTGAGACAATAGAGCACCTTGTGGCTGCCCCAGCCAGTTGTTCAAGAATGGGATATTAAGAAAAACAAGGAAGAAGGCTTGAGGAATGAGACGAGATACAATAGCAAAGAAGCTGGCTTTGTGGTTAGTTTTCTTTCCATAGCAAGAAGATGACCTTCACTGCCAAAACCCTTAACTCCCTGGATTTGGATGCCTTTTTTAAGTAAATCACAGATACTGCTGTAATTTGTTAATTTACTTTTATTTTCTTCGTGTTAATTTATTTTATTTCAGCAGACCTTTTCTTGGAACAAAGGGCTGGCCTCTCGTCCACAATTGGCTTTAAAGTGGATTGGAGTTTGTCCCTAGTGGTACTTCAGTCCCGTTGGAATAAGCATCCTCTCGTCTGAGTGGAACAAAGGCAGCAGTGGTTTGGCATGCCTGGAGTGCACATCGGCTCGTGTATCAGCTGAACAGTGCAGGCAGGCAGAGGCATGGTCTCACCCTCAAAGAAGTGAGTTTAATTGCAGCACAGCATCTTTGTGTCCAAATCAAACAGGAAGTGCAGAAAAAAGCAGGGGTCTCGCTGCACATCTTATCTCCCAGGTGGTGCATGCAGGCTCTTTCATGGTGGAGATGGGTGGCTGATGAGCTGCAAGCAATGTTTGTGCCCAGGACTCTCTAAACATCGCAGATTCCTCGGGCCAGGGACACATTGCTCGGTGTGCAGAGTGCTTGGGTGGAGCACATACCCCATCTGCTCTGCTCTGAGCATCACTGCTGCTCCAGGGAATGCTAAGTTGTTAAGGTGAATAGTATGTGTCAAGGAGATGAACACAAGCAGGCAGCCTTGTTGGAAGAAGCCTCCTGAAATGGAAGTGAGGTCTTGTTTGACTGGGGTGATGAATTTTTAAGCTATAAATTTAGAGTGGAGTATAAGCCTCAGCCTGCAGAATCCCACTAATAAAGTCATGTGCTCCCCCATAAGAAAAATATCTTATGGGTTTCCACATAAACACTTTCTCCCTGTGAAACATGAAATGGATGCAACAGTGCTTGAATAAATCTCTCTTAGATATGCACAAGGTTTTACTGTTATGCTCTTCCTCTTTTCCTAGGGAGAGATGTGAGTTCCAGCCTCAAATAATAAAGTGAGTTTGGATATATCTTTAGAAAACCAAGTCCTGAGTCCTGGCCTCGTGTTCTTGAGTAGGTGCCCATTTATGTATTTTTAGAGACTGGATATCAGTGAGTAGAGTGTGAAGCTCTCTTTGGCTGCAGCTGTGTTGCCCATAATTTGGTGTAATGCCATATATTCTTTTTTAGTTTTAAATTAAATATTGTGGAAATGGCCTTCTCAGATGAAAGCATGTGTTTCTATTATTTTTTCCTTTTTCTTACTGTTTGTTTGAAGCACTGTGGTCCAGTAGGGGAGCAGTATGTCTGCCCAAGCAAACAGTCTGTATTTTTTGTCTTAGGCATCTAAACATAGAGATTTGATTAGCTATCTTTTAGCTTTATTCTCCTTTCCAGTTCCTGCTTTGTTTCCACAGTGATGCATCCCTGTCTGCAGGCACCCAGGATACGCTGTTTATGACAGCTGACTATTGGTGTATCCCGTGGCTTTGCATTTGGTGTGCTTAGGAGTCCTTGAAATGCCAGTCCCAGTGCATGGTAGCATTACCCAGCCTTTATCCATAGATGATATTCAGGAGCTCTGTGAGTTTCTGTTGCGTAATCAAATGAAGAAATCTTGTGAGGATCTGAGGAGATGGATGGTGGGTTAGTGAAAACTTTGATAATCTATTGGGGTGATAGCATGCAAAATGATCCGTGGTAGTGTTATGGCAGTAGGACTAATACATTACTGCAAAGGTGGAGCTAGACATGAGCTGGAACTACACATGGTTTGAAATGCACTTCACCTTTTCTCAGGCAATGATCAGGCGTAAGAATATTCTTCCCACAGCTTCATGTTCTCAATCTACCCGTCAGTTCCACACAGAGTTTCTTACTGGGATTACGTAAACTAGAAGTTTAACACAAAACCTATGTGTAAGAATGATATTTTATCTTTAAAAAAATTAAATTTTAATAATTTCTGTATTTTGATTGTCTATTGTATGTGTATATTCCCACTTCATGGGAAGCATGAGCACCTTGTTCTAGATTTGTGCTGCTCAGAGCAAGGTCGTGGCAACTCATCAAAGAGCTGCTGAAGGCCCCTGACCATCTCAGGACTGTAAATAAGTACTTAAAACAGCATGGGCGGTGGCAGTGTCCTGAATGGGAATATGCAGCATCAACAAATGGTATTAAAGAAAGAAATCCCTGCTATAGAGTTAAGTGAACAGTGCTGGATAGTGAGTCAGCAGAAGACAACCAAAGATATGTGTAAAGAATGCATGTGAGAGAAGTTAGTTATGTCAGGGCTTCTTAGAAAAGCTCATAAAGAAGGAACCATAATTATAATTGGCTGGGTGAAGGAGGATTAAAAGGGGAGAATTAACAGTTAGATTGCAACTGCTTAGAAAAATACTTCTCTTGAGATACATTGTAACAGTGTGAGAAGTAGGAGCGTTACATCAGCTACATAACTTGGTAAGATTTTTGCAAAATATTTGGGTGCAGCCCTCTGCAGTTCCCTGGGGTCCTTGCTGATTGGGGCTGAAACCTCGGTTTGATAACTTGAGTATCACTACGGGTGTACTGGAAAGCAGATGCAGAGACTAAGTGTGGGAGATGTTTTTCACTAGAAAAAAAGTGATGATGCTGATGCTCCCCACCAAGCATGGAAGTGGTACGAATTGCTGTAATTGCGATGGTTCAGAGCTGGGCAGCTCCAGATGGAGGAGAATAATCTTATTTTACAGTCAGTAGGCAGGATATGGAAAATTATGGGCCCTGCATAGCTGTATCTTGGCTGTCTTCCACATCAGTAGTATTTTGCATTGCTGTGTGTGCTGTTAACACCTTGGTATATATGAACAGTGTGGTCACAATATAGCTGCTTGGGGAACTATAACTTCGAACTGGGTAAAATTTATGCATGTGATTTCCACTGAGAGGGGTTGTTGGGTTTTAGTTGCTTTCTTTTTTCTGATAGAAGATGATTAATTAGAGTAGAAAGGCAGGAAGTTAAAAGGGGCATATGTCTTATTCACCTATGCATATAGTTGGCATACTTGCCTTTTAGATGTATGATATTAAAAGAGGATCTGAAAGTAATACGGAAGATAGGTCAGAAAGAGGTTTCCACATATTTGTACTGCAGCCTCTAAAGATGTTCAGCAAACCTGGCAGCTTCTCTGCTGCCAGTGGCATTGCTGCCACGTTGAGGGGGTGGCCCTGGACAGCAACATTTCAGTAGCTCTGACATGCAAATTGTAATCACAACATTTGGAGCGCTGCTCACACCTGTAATTAAAAGGCCGCTTAAATGAAAGTGGAAAAGACTACAATAAAAAGACTTTGCTTTGTATTAGAGTTCAACTAAAGGAATTTTTGATTACCTATAAGATTAGTGGGCCTTTAATAGATTTTATACTGTGTTCAGTTTTTATCCTGCAAGTGTCCAAGGTTGAACTAACACGTTATTAATTACCATGGACAGCATCAAGCAGCCTGTGAAGACCTTCACAGTAACTCTCATTCCTATTTGAAGTGTTCCTGGAATATAAACTTTTTGGTCTAGCCCTTTTTAACGCTTTTCCTGAAGCAAAGAGCAGACCCTTCAAAAATTTTTGCAGCTGTTACTTCACATTTTAATATTCCTCTGTCCTACATGCCATGCAACCTGTGGTCTGTGTGGAATTGAGGCAACTTACAAATGATTGAACAAGATGATATGCAGGAAAACCTTATTCCCTTCATGGAATCCTGTATCACCTTTCAAGAACTGCTGCTTAAATGTGTTCCTTGGTTAATGTGAAAAGTCTCAGGTGTGGCCAGCATATGGTTTGGCTGGGGAGTGTAAGTGCAATCCCATCTGCAAACAGCAATTATAACTCTTTCAGAAGATTTTGAATGGCATAAATTATCCATAGTTTCAACTTCCTTAACAACATGAGATAAAATACTGGGGTTTGTGTGTGAGCAACTGAGCAGTGGCATAAATGACTTTCTGACAACTTTTAATGTGAGTTTTCAAGTAATGTAAGGAGTTCTGGCCAAGTGGAGCTTTGACAGGTAACTTTCCAACCTGCCAAGTGAGTTTTGACAGGGCTTATCTGGCAAATCTGCAGTGTCTACAGAAGGGTTTTCAGGCTGGTGGCATGAGCAGATTTCAGGTTGAGCAAATTAGCTGACAAAATGGATTCTGAATGTTGCTGTGTTACACTGAAAGGTCTCTGCCATGGACAAAAGAAGTGACAAATAGCTTTCCTTGAAAAAAATGCCAGCCACAAACTGTAAATCAGCCAGCAGGGAGGTATACCTACTGGAGAGTCTAATTTCTCTCCTGAGAGAAAGAATGTCACATTAAGAAAGCTGAAGTTTGATCTTCCACAGGCCACTTGGACTCTAACGTTGGCACACGAAGCAGTTGTCAAGCTTTGCGGTTTCTTGGTTTGGTTGGGTTTTTTAAATTCTGAAAAGTTAAAGCCCCTGCTGGCAAAGCCTATCCTAGTATGCACTCTGTCCATCAGTTCTTTTTATTCCACCAAAAGCCTGACTTTCACCTCTTCTTTCAGGCTTTCTCTTTATTCAGAATAACGGCAGCTGCCCTTTAGTCAGTGACTGTCAGAGTGAGCTGAGCTGTTCTGCCCCTCCTGTAGCACCAGGGGCTGTGATGAATGTGATGCATTCAACTGCAGCATAGGTTGGAGTTACTGAAAGTCCACTTTTAACTGTTGGAGCAATGTAAACTTTTATATTATCAGTGAATAATTCCGAAATTCTCCTTACTGTTGGCAGCTGCTTTAAGAGTGAAGGAATGTCTTGGATGTAATTACACTATCAGGGTTTGATTAGTTCAGCTTAGCCAATCAACTATGTAATACTTCTTATCTGTGGATCAGTTATTTAGTTAACTGGCCACATGTTTTGTCTTGTAACTTTTTTAACCTCCAGCTAAACCTGTGAGAGTTAGAGTAGCACTTCATTCACTGGCATTTTAAGTTGTTTAGATACAGTGAAGTGGAAGATAAGCTAAATGTTACTTCTGTCCAGGGGAGTATTTGTGGAGGTGAGTTGTTCACTGGAAGTGAGAGACCCCATAATGTGGTTACACCTTTGCTAGGATGTCAGGAGCTTTTTTATTGTAGTGAAACTCTGAATGCCTGGGAACGTCTTTCTTGCAGCTGAAAACCTAATTCATTCTCAATTAGTGTGCATTTAGTGAGTACATTGCACTGCTGAAATGTTCATTGCTGCCTACAGAAAAGGTATACCTGTGCTGCTCTGGTCATTCTGCATCAGCTTCTGTTAATGGGTCTCCATCTGAACTCCACTCTTGAAATAATTACTGCTTCACCACTGAAGCATGTCAGGCTCCTGAGAGCAAATTGCGATGTTTATGCAGCACTTGGGTGTTAACTGTTCATGTAACTCACAGACCAAAAACTGTAAGTTGCCTGCAAAGGTTCATTGGCAGCAATCTTCTTTTGTGTTATAAAGCAGGGTTGGGGTTATTAGGGTTATTTCATTTGTTTCATGTAACTTACTGAGAAAACTATAAAGGACGGGAAAAGGTTCTCCTGGCAGTTCCAGAGAACACATTACTGGAGATGGTAAGTAGTTTTCTCCATTGCTCATTTGCTAGTGGAGAGATGCCTGGCTGAACGAGGGCCAGAAGTGGAAGTGGTAATCATTAAACAAGCAAATCCACCAGTTGTGCTCTCCAAAAAAAATCATGACAGAACATACTTCCCAGTCCTGAGAGGTGCTAAGTCCCCTGTGCAAAGGGTGGGAGTTATGCTTGCTGCTGTGGGATGAGGGTGCTCAGCACTTAACAGAATCTCAATGGTGTCAAGTGCAGAATTTGTGCCTTTGGGCATGGGAACTGGGATCTGCACATTTCACCCCTATCTGCAGAGCTATTCAGACACAACATTATGAATGTCCAGAACAGCAGATAGTGGTTAACTGTTTTTAAAAATGGGTCAGAAGTTCCCATTGTTCCCCTGAGGTTTTTTTTTTAGATATATTCCTTTCTGTTCCAGCAGCTGGGAAAGTAACTCTCCAAATTAGTCACTTTGGTTAATTTGTAGATGCTCTCTAGTCAGTCAATCAGTTACCTTGGAAAGAAAAATTTTGTTATGTGTCAGTTGCCATTGTTGGTTTTTTTTTTCTTCTTTTTTTTAGGTGAACATGTTTGTGGAAGGATTCCATGATGCTATTCTTCTTTATGCTCTAGCTTTACAGGAAGTCCTGAAAATTGGTTTCAGTAAGAAGGATGGGGAAAAAATTGTTCAACAAACACGGAACAGAACTTACGAAGGTAAGAGTTAATATGGAATTCCAGCTTTCAGAGTAATAAACCTTCAGGTCTTGTTCTGTGCAAAGTAAGGACCCATGCCTATTCCACTCCTAAGAGAGAGGAAAACAAACATAGGAAACCATGTGCATCTTTAAGGCTGGCTCACATATCTCACCAGTCTGTCTTTTTTTTGCATCAACTGTTGAGATCTTGACTCAGTTTAAAAAACTCTTAACAATTTAATGACCCTCACTGATGTTGTAAAGAAATACCAATAATTTTCTCAGGCTCCTTTTTTGTTTTTGAAATGATTACAGCTGCTCGCTTTGCTCATGTTCATCTATTAGCTCTCAGATTGCCTCATTTTTTCCATTTCACTTTTTTATCTTGAAAGCCTGGGAATGGATAGAAGCAAGCAGGTGCCAGGGTTGGGGTTATTTTGTGTTTCTCAATGGGATTCCTTTGGGCCCTAGAAGGATTTCCCCCAGCCTCCTTTCAGGAGCTGTGTGTGTTGTCTCAGAGGCAGCAGCTGAACACCACTCAGCCTTTCTGTGCCTAATCCTCGAGGCTGCGGTTTTGCAGTGCAACTGGCACTTGTGTGTCACCTTGCTGATGCAAAGCAATGCAGATGCTTTTGCTAGGTAAGAATTGTAAAAAAGAAACTGAAGATTATTGTTTTCATCTGTTATCTCTGTAAAATATTTCCATCCATCTCATGTGATAGTCCAATCATTTGATGTAGGACTGGCAAGATTTCCTGTGGAAATGCCGGAGAGAAAGAAACATTTCCCCTAGATAAAAAGTGAATGATTTATCTGAATGTGTAAGAAAAACCCCCGTGGCCAGGTTCTCAGCTCTAAGAACACATTGGACATTGTGTAAGAAGGCAAGAAGGGCAGCAGCTCCAAACCAGTTTTCTGTTCTCAAATTGTGGTGTGAACAGGAGGCAAAAGAGTACTCAGGGCAGCTTAAGGGAACACTTAAGCACTTTAAAGTAAGGGGTTGCTTTAAATTATGCTGGTTGCAATCATCCCATAAGCACCATCTGTAGGTTGTGCTTGGCGTCCCACTATATCTCTTCGTATCTGTGGCTCCCCAAAACACTCTGCTTTAAAAGGGAGGGAATCTGGTGTCTAAGGTGTCTGCCTCTCTGTTTGTGCTGTGCATGAGCAGATGCCCCAGCACAGCCTGTGCCCTAGCACAGTCCTGTTCCTGTGCTCCAGGAAGCCACCAACTGGTGTGTCCGTGCCTCCTTTGTAGTGCCATGTGCTCCATGTGGGCTACATAGTTGATTCTCCTTGCTTGAAAAACCTGGCAGGAGGAAGCAATGTTCTCTTCCCCCACTTGTGAAAACCATATTGTTGCTGGTGGCTGACCTGTTCCACCTATTCTGAAAATGTAGCTGAGCTGGACTACCGCTGAGGGTGCATTGGTCAAAATTATTGTAAGCCATATGCCTTTTCCTCCCTGTAGCAGTACTTTGCTGGACATAAAATTGATGTTGAAAGAAGCATTTAACTCAGTGTCTTGCAGTCCAGTCCCTTAAGGAAGATGACGTCCCTTTATTTTGCTTGTGAGCCCCTCTTTGCAGTGGATGAAGCATCACAGAGTATGGTTCATGCACACCCATCAGGTTCTGCTGCAGGACTGAAGCTTTGTAATTCCCTTTGACTTTGGCAGGCCTTGATAATGAGAACTCCAGTTTCACTAATGACATTAATTTAACTTCTGACATGTAGATATCTGATTGTCTTGGCACCTCATTTTGCAGCCTGTTCGGATTTATCAGGACTCCCAACAGAATGTAGATGCTGCTTCCTGCAGAATTCCATCTGCCTGCCACAGCTGCAGAGACATTATGGGCTTAGGAAAGATAAGGCTGAGGTGATCAAACGATTTCTTAGTGATTGGGTTGTTAAAGACAGCATGGTATAACTTCAGGGTACATCTGGTGGAGAATATTTGCTATTCATTGGCATTTCCTCAGGAAAAGTAGTAAAAGTTTTTGTAGGTAGGGTATCTCACATTAAAAAAACAGAAATAAAGTTGACATAAAATCATTCCACTTTCATGCAAATGCAATTCTTCATTAAGGTAGTTTCAAAATTTCCTACCTGTTTCTTAAGGAAATCACAGGAAATGGCAACTTTTAAATTCATATTTCTGATTCAGATGAAAAATTGAAAAATAAATTTTTCTGACTAAAAAAATTCCATAGGAACTCCAAGTTTCAATTTTAGTACCTCTTCACAAAAACAGAGCTGCGTTTTTCTTAGATCACAAAAGTATCTGCTCCAATTAGTACCTCCTGTCAGATCCAGAATCCAAATTGATGTGTAAACAGGGACATCACAGTTCTTCAGAGTGGCCTCTTCTTTCAGTGTCTCACAGCCGAGTGCTTGTTACACCAATTTGATTTCCCTGCAGTAGTTGAATTGACAGTGGCTTTGTTACTGTGTTGTTGTAATGAAATAGGTGCCTGACAATAACTTTGATTACCACTACATATTTTGAAAACCACAGCAAGCCAAAATGTTCCTGACATCACTAAATCTGAACAGATACAGAATCAATGGAGGTGTGTTAAGTCTGTTGCACACTCACTGTCACTAGGCACGTTGGGGGAAATTGATACTCAATATCTGACCTCTCTTTTCTGACTGACTGTCGCTGAGAGCCTGAATCTCCATGGCTTTGTGCCTGGTCTAGGCACATGTTTGGTGTAACATGGATGTACAGTGATGCCTGTTTGCCTTGCATGGGTGTAATTGGCTGTGTTTGGTGTCAGGCAGTGGAGGATTGCATTTGAGAATATCTGAGGCAAAAAAGTGTATCAGCAGTCTTAAGATATCTTCACCGCAGTTAATAAAGTATTGTTTGGTGGATTTTAAGAACCTGTTTGACTTACACCCTGAGAATTTGAAGCCAAGCTTTTTGTACACAAGGAGGTTTTAAAAGAGGTTTAGATTGAATCCAAGGATGTGTTCATTTCCCATGACAGATCAAACAAGTTGCCCCAGCGAGGCTGTGCAGTTTCAATCCTTGGAGATTTTGGAGAGCAGATAAAACCTTGAGTAGTCTCCTGTGAGTCTCTTGCATGACCCTGCTCTGAGCCAGAGGCTGGGCTCAAGATCTCCAAAGCCCCTTCAAACTTGACATATCCTATGAATCAATGAGTCCCAGTTTCCCCAAAGTTTTCTAGAAATTGTAAAACAGGGAAGTGGAATGGGGCTCGAAGAATATAAACCAAACTGAACGTATTACGTAGTTAATCTTAAGTAGATGAATGCAGGGTTTAATGCATATGGAGTGCACATGGTGTCCCTTGTCCATGCCATCTGAAGTATCCCATTTTGTGGAATCAGCATTGGGCTGGTTATATGGGTGCAGCAGCCCCTTCAGCCTGTGGGATCTACGTCTCTGCTTCTGTGTCCTCTGCAGCATATAAGCTGGACTCTCTTCAATGAGGCATCATCAGATATTTCAGGATTAGGCTCTCTGTAAATAATTCACATTAAATGTATTTGTGTTTTAGTCCTACATGCTCATTTTTGGATTAGATTTTTCTCACGTATTCTCCAGTTTCACACGTTTAATATTTAAAAAGGAGAAATGTTAAGAATTCAGGAATGCAGACACTGAGATGAAATTACAATTTCTTCTGGAATGCCAACAAAAATGCAGGGAGACTGATGAGATTTCCTGTCATATCGGTCTGTAAAAACCTGTCCACTCTTTTCATGTTTTGCTTGGAAAGGCTCAGTATTTTAACTAATTAATCTTCTGATTCCTCACATGCCATTCTTTAGGCATTGCAGGGCAGGTGTCCATTGATGCCAACGGAGACAGATATGGGGATTTCTCTGTGATTGGAATGACAGACCCGGAGGCAGGCACACAGGAGGTAAGGAAACAAACACGATTGCAGTTGGCCACTGATGAATTAGTAATTCAGTGTAAAGTAACATGATATCTTCTCTTTACTTGGTGGCTTAATCTTATCAACTTAAAGACCAAATCCTTTCTGTAAAATAGCTATCTTGAAGTAGTTATAATAAGTTTTTTAAACTTCCTTCTTTTCTTTAACAATAGAACTTCACATGATGCTAGCCTTTAACTAAAGAGTGAATTCTTACAAGCTGGCTAAGCACTGCTGATTTTGGATATGATAAGTTATTGTTTAAAAATGAGCAAGACTTTTTATTTATTGTGGGGAAGAAAGATTAATCTTACAGCAACAGTGATGCACAAGTTGTCCTGATGTATTAACACAGCAAGTACAGGTATTTAAATCTTATGCTGTGGTCAGCCTCAAGCAGGAGTGCAGACCTTGCCTGGCCTTGTTGGTCAGGCAGACATTCCTGAGTGCCTTCTTTTCAGTGTTTAAGAAACATTTTAATCAGATGGCTCCATATATTTCAGATAGATTATTCCACTGGATGTAGAAGGATTGGAAGAGATGGACTGTGAAAAAGTCTGTGAGAAACAGCAGCAGCTGCACACAGAGTAGCATGTCTGGGCTGAGTTTATTAATACATGCAGTGCCTTAAGTCCACCTGCAGTGGAGGCATTTGTTAGTTGCAAAATCAGCATCAGCCTTACCTTTGCTGGTCTCCCTGATTTCAACAAGCTCAAACAAAAAGTAGCAATATCTGAGCTGTACATTTCAATGTGTGGTTTTGAGTTCAGTGAAGTTACGTTGTTGTTTGTACTGCAGCAGAATAAAATTCAAGGAGCCCTTTTGAAAGTGTGAGGGTATCTTGTGTGTTGTAATGTGTAAAAGTGATAGAAAAACTACACCAGTCAACTGCAGACACTCCCAGGGACAGTAGGAGTACAAAATAGTTGGGATAACTTTGGTGTGAACAATCTGTGTTTCTTTTGTTCATTCAGCCCAGTAGTTTATCTCATTTATCAATTTGATTTCCCTCTCTTACCATTCCCTCCATTGCTCTTTCACTTGCAGTTTAAACTACTTTTTTTTTTTAATGCTCCATTTATTCTTTTAACTTGGTGTGGAATTTCCCTCTGCTCTATTAGGTACATAAATATATATGCAATTAACATTTTACATGTGATTACTTACTACTTTTGCCTGCCACATAATTTCTACCTTCACGCCTCTCTATAAAAACATTGTTTCTTTGATAACTTGTTGTATTCATCTGGATGATTTTTTTCTATGTATGAGAATGTTTCTCAGCTGAACTATGACAGGTGGATGGGTGTTTGGGCAGAGCTGTTTTCCCAGGTCTATTCACAGAGTTTAAAGATGGAAGACAACCTGGATTTCCTAGTTTGACCTCTGCGATATTAGACACAGGCAGGTTTCTTAACCTATATGGAGCCCTCTAGTTTACACGTGACTAAAGCTCATGCTGGAACAGGCCTTTATTTTTGTTTGGAGATACTGAAAGGACACCTTGCTGGTGTCCTCAATATTTGTTCCACAGATCAACTCCTCCTGCTCTTCAAAAATCTATATCCTACTTCTGAACTGAATCCATGTGTCTCCTGCTTATAGCTTTTTGTTCTGAAACCATTCTGCTTATTTTCTTATTTAGTGAGTTGTGCTAGTAGCTCACCCACTCCTGCTTGATGAGTTAAACAATCTCCTAATAAATAATATAATGCCTGTGAATGGTCTCTATTTTTTTCCAGTTTATTGCACTTGCCTTAATTTTTGAACACATTCATTCTGCAAAGGATTTATATCCCAGTTTCAACTGTGAGAGAAATAAATATCTTTATTTAGTGTAAAATATACCTTTCTGTATTTAGGCAGAGCAAACATTCTTTAAAGTCACTGGCTTCAAAATGAAATTCAGATGAAAGATTTGAAGAGGCTATCCATGAATTCTAAACCTAGTGTATTAATATGTATGTTTTATCTGTGGGAGGACAAATAGATCTATTAATGGCTTCTGCTATTGCTTCTGACCACTTTAGTGACACAGTATATGGTCCTGCTGCTGTATATATGCTGTTTTTAGACATATTGCTGCAGTAGATTCCACATAGGTTGTCTTGAAAACTGCTGAAGACATGACTGAAATTCTGAGGTGCTTTTATGTATTGGTATGAAAAAAATCCAGCCTCTCGCCCACCAGCACCCCCAAGTCCTTCTGGGTAGGGCTGCTCTGGGTCTGTTCATGCCCAGTCAAGACTCATGTCTAGCTTAAGCTGGATAACTATCCTGAGCACTCAACTCACTATGGAGAAAATGAATAAAAGCCCAGGGAGAGCAGGACAAATATTCAGAAGGTTAAAAAGCTTGTATAAACTGGATTTATATAGAAGAGAAGCCTGAGGGCAGAATCAGACAAGAGCCTGTGAAAATGTAAAGCAGTGTTTCAAAAAGGAAGGGTTCCTATGACCACTGACAATTTGGTAACAAGTGATGGATAATTACAAAAAAAGAATTTTATGTTTACATGCTAGGGAAAACAACTGACAGTAAGGCTAGCTAAATTCCAGAATAATTGGTGCAGAAATTGTCAAGTCTCCATCTTTGAAGGCTTTCATTGACAGATTAGATAAACATCTGTCAGGAATGCTTCTGTTCAGCTGATTCTGCCCTAGGGCAGGCCGTGCACTACACAACCTCCCACAGACCCCTTCAGCCCTCTCTGACATTAAACATCATGCCACAGCAGTCAAGTGAGTGATGTTTCTCTCCTGTTTGTTTTCACTTCTCTAAATTGATAGGAGAATCTTTTCATCCCTTTCTTGTTTTGCATAGGTGATTGGGGACTACTTTGGAAAGGAGGGGCGGTTTGAAATTCGACCGAATGCGAAGTACCCGTGGAACCACGGCAGGCTGCGCCTCGATGAGAGCCGAGTTTCAGAGCACACAAACAACACACCGTGCAAATCATGTAAGTTTAGTGACTTAATGCTTCTGCAGCAGCTCCAAAGAGGAGAGCCCATGAGCTGCTGCAACATAATGGGCCATATTAAATTGTTCAGCACAGTTGTCCAGCTGAGACATGGTGACTGGCGCTCTCTCTCTCTCCCCACTGCTTGGGGGGTGAAGGTCTGACAGCCGTGGGTACTACATGGTCTGAATCGCTTCCCTGAATTTAAATGTAACAGTAATCATGCACAGGCCAGAGCCCTGGAGGCTTTAGGTCTTTGCAGGAGCGTTTTAGCCAGAAAGAGGGATGTAACTGAAACCCCAGCATAGAATAATCACACTGATAATTAGCAGCTGTGCCGGTGGGAGCAGTGTTCACCCAGTGCAGAATGATTTTCAGCATTATGAGAAGGCACTGTGAGGGGCTCAGTAGGCTGAGGAGGAGTGAAGACAATTGAATGGGGTGACATCTGTGAATTCAGAAGGCTGAGACTACCCTCCAAAGGGCAGGTGTCCTTTCTTTCCAGCACACTTGAATCACAGACTGTGTTGTAGTGCATAGGACATTGCAGGGAGGTTGGGGTAGGAGGATACTGGTGCCTCAGTGACAAAAGGTGGCCTTAACTTTTCACAGGTGACAAATTGCTAGTCTTGCAAAGAAAAGGTAACTCCAGCCTGATAATTCTTGAACCCTTGAAAAACTGGCGTGAACTCTTCAGTGTGGTGTAGCTATGTGCCTTCTCCCTTTTGTACAGACAGAATCCCCTTGAAGGGTCAGGAATGAAGGAAAAGGAGGGAGCAGTTTGATTTCCTTCTCTGTTCCGTTCCACAAACCCAGGTGGGAATGGAAGTGGGAGTAGACTACATGCACATGAAAATGCCATTGTTCTTCAGGAGCCCTGCACTTCCCAGAGATGATCCCTGTTTGGGCTCCCCTTCAGCCACTGTATCCCTGTTCTGCCTCTGTTGAGATTTGAAGCAAGTCAAAAGTCATATGGCTTTAACTTGAAACAACATATCTTCAGGAAATTAGAAAAAAATTGAGGAACTGTTGGATAATCATAATCATTTTAATAAACCTGGGTGATAGAGGGTTATGATTCTAATCCAGGTAAGATGAGCTTGTTCCTGTTACAGCGACTCACGGCATATTCAGTTCTGATTCCCATGATGTGCATCGCTGTAACCATGGTCAGGGTTATGATTCAGACCAAGCTGTCCAGGCCAGTTACCTAATAATATTCCCTTGTATCGCATCTCCAGAACTGTGCCTCCATCTGACATTGATCTGGGGGCTTTTTCAGCCTCAAGGAAAGCAAGGACAAAAAGTAAACATGCAGACACTGGAACAGGTTCCCATGGAGTTCCGAGCTCTGAAAGGCTTTAGTTATTATCTAATGTTTGTCACTAATTTCCTAATTGTGTGTATTTTCCAATACACGAATCCAGATAGTTCTCAATATAAACCCTGATTGTTTGTTTTTCCCCTTTTCAAGCAGGTGGTCTAGGAGAATCAGCAGTTACAGGAATAGTTGTGGGCGCCTTGCTTGGAGCAGGATTGCTAATGGCTTTTTACTTCTTCAGGTTAGTCCAATGCATTGAAAGTTCTGTAAACTTTTTATTTGTCATCCAAACTTCTCAGCTCCTGGCAGAACATCCTTGGTGGGAGACAGGGAGGCACCATAATAGTGTGTGGTAACATTTTCACCAGAGACAATGAACACACTTTGACTGTCCTTTTGTGTTTATCCAAATAATTTTATTGACTTGGGTCTTCATCCTGTAACTACTTACATCTCTAACTAATGTTACTCATGGAAGTAATTCCAGTGAGTTCCAGACATTCACAGTTGCTTTAGTAAAGTGCCCTGGCCTTGAAAGCTGCCTTTGTTTGCTGCTCCTTGCCAGCACAGTTGTGCAGACTGTGATCTGCAAGAGATTTATATCATTTGCCTGGTATTGAATGGAATTGTACTGCAGAACAGAAAGAGATTTCTGTTTTGGTGTAAGAGAGCATTTGGATTCCAAAGCTATGCATTTAACTTAATGAGCTGAGGTCAGTGCAGGGTGATCAGTGTTTTATTCGTGTTTAAGCAAAATAATTCTTACACTGCTAGTCAGCAAATGTAAAGTCTTGATAATTGATCCTATACTGATGGAATAAATTAGTTATACATGTTCAGCACCTTATGTATACAGTAATTTATCCTCCTGCTATGGAAAAGCCAGATAGGAGAGTAGAATTAACCTCTGCATACAAGAATAAAATAATTCTATCCATTAAAAAACAACTGTTTATAAAAAATGCTAACAAAATAAAACAGGCAAAGCCTGTTTCAATTCACCAGGACACTTTCAGGGTTTCAAAGAACCAAGCTTATTCATCAGGTACTTACAACTGAAATTCTGCCGGGTGACTTTATTCTTGCATATGTTCAGTGCTTATATAGTATGTTTTTTGCATTTGAGTTACAATTCAGTGACTCAAATTGGACTGAATGAAGACTGTCTTTAAAATAAAAAGAGAATAAAAATCTGTCTTTATATTTTATGTCATCAGAGGTTCTTGCATCTTGCATAGATTCTCAACCAGAGATGACAGTTGTTAGGTGTGGGTTGTAGCATTGCTGATATTGGGAAGGAATTGGTTTGTAAGGACAAGAAATAAAACAACAAATATCCTGGTCTGGTATAAAGCTATGCAAAGTATCACTGTCAGAACAGAACTCCTTGTCATCTGACACAAAGATTTGGATTGGAAATCCATGTGAGCAAAGGTGGGTGTCTGTAGAAGTAGATGTAATACACATGAGCTCAACACCCAGTCTATTTATGTATGCTCAGAGGGGAGAAATTGGCACTTTTCTTCTGTGCAGTTCCCATCACTTCATGTAAAAAGCTAAACCAGGTCTCTTAGAAGTGCTTGTTTCTCTGTTTACTGAAGAAAGCTGCAGGTGCTGTCAGATGGATCTATATGTTGGAGATGTCTAAAGACCTGTGGGTGAATTTCACTCTGGAGATCTGATTGCAATTGCTCAAAGCAGGAGCAGGGACAACCTCCTTATTCCACCATTAGAATAAATATTTGAAACCTAACAAGTCAGGGTGTGTGGGTCAGATTTTCAGAAAATGTAGGTTTAGCATTTGTGTGCCTGAAGTAATTTGTACTTGCAGCATCTGTAGCTTTTAAACTGTAAATACACCCTTCTGATTACCTTTCATTTGGATCTTTAATTGTCACAAATGAGTATACAAATACAGTTTTGAGTGTGCATGCAAACAGTTAAAAGATCTGGGGAGTAGTGCTGACATGTAACTTTGACTAGATTTTAACTTAAACACCTGTATATCTAAAATCTGGACCTGTCCTTGTGCAAGAGCTACTACTGTGCATGCTCTGACCCATGTAAGGGTCTGACTTGAAAATGCATAAAGAAATTAACAGAGGTTTTTCAGGTTATTTTGGAGCTTACTGGTGCAGACACAAGTATTGAGGGAGTATTTTCAGAACTTTTAGGTTGTCACTTTCTATTCAGCCACGTTGCTTGAATCGAAACCTTGATGTTGTGAAAATCTTTCTTCCACTGCTGCATACCTGGCTGTGACTCCTGCTATCTGTGCTGGTGGAACCTTGGCATACGAGGTTTTTGCCATGCATCTCCTCCAGCAGAACAAGCACATGGGGCTGGACTAATGCCCTTCTGAAAAATTTGTCCTGAAACAGAGTAGAAGCCTAAACGTATAAAATATAAATGTGAATCAACTGATGATTTTTGGAAGGAGATTTGGGTACTAAAGGGGAAGCTAAAAGGCAGTCAGAGGGTTTGTTTGATGTACAAAGCATAGCAGAATTCTTCAAAAGGCCCTAGAGGAAGACACACAGGAAGAGCTGTGTCTGATACATGAGCATTTGTGTTTATTTCTTATCTGTCTTCTACATCCCTCTTCTTAATTCATCATGTTACCTCCTCTGGCATTACAAACATCATAGCTTTCTCAGAGGGAAATGGGAAGATTAGTTAGTTAATACATAGTTTCAGTGAGAAAGGCAGCTGAATAGTCAGAGCTGTCGTTTGAACTCTGCAGAAGGTTCCCCCCCACCCAGCATACTGAAAAGAAAATTGGCTTTGATCAATATAAAGCAGTGAAGTAACATAGTTCACATGACACTTCACAAAAACTCCTAATCACTTAGATCAGAAACTTTCAAAGAAGCAAATGTCCATGCCTTAGTGCTTTGAGACTGCCATGTAGAAATTAACAGGCATTCTTGAGCCTGGGTAAAATGTTCTGAGGCAAACTACTTTAATCTTTGACCAGGGTTTCACATTCTGCCACGTTTCATTTTTCAAATGGCACTCAGCTGTCCCCTACAGGCATTCTTCATAAGGGAAGTCTGTTAGCCTGTAGCTGGAGAAGGATTTCTCATTCTGTTCCTCTCCTTTCATGCAGAAAGAAATACAGAATAACTATTGAGAGACGAACTCAACAGGAGGACTGTAACATGGGGAAACATCGGCAGTTACGTGAAGACTCCATTAGATCTCATTTTTCTGCTGCATAAAGAAGAAGATGAAAAAGAATCCCATTCTTCCTAGGGAAAAGAAAGAATTAGAGAAAAGGACACAACCAAAGACATCAGTGTAAAAAGAAGTGGCTCTTGAAGAACTCACTCTTTAAGCAGTAATTTTGTCTTAATTTCTTTCAGAAGCTCAGGAATGATTTACTAATCACGTTATGCCACATGGCCTTTCATCTCATGAGAAAAGAAAATCATGCAGTTTGATGTTATAGGATGTACTTAGTATGTAAAGACAGTATTTCCTAAGGCATATATTAAGGTTGGAAGATCTTGGTTTAGTTGATGGGGAATGCCTTGTTTTGTTCCCTTTTTTTTCTTTTTTTTTTTTTTTCAGCTTCTACCACCTCCTTCCATATTTGCATCTCACCCATGAGTATCAAATATGGTTTCAGAAGCACAGGTGCTGGTTGCTGTTGAAAGGAAAAAAGGAAAAAAGGTTTGGGGTATGTTCCTGCATCACAGTATCACTGACATTGATAACAGGGGATATGAAAGTTGGTGTACGGGCCTTAGTTCTGGGAGAGAACTGGCACTTGGTTCTAATTAATTCCTCTGAGAAAGTCAGGCAGGTGGAAACACACAAATCACTCTTTGCTTGTTTGTGTGGCATCACAGTTCAAAGCACTGTTTCTCCCTCTTAGCTGGTAGGACTTGGAAAAACACTCCATCCAGTGAAGGATGAGGAGTTTCACACATGTGAAATAGTGTCAGAGAAGACAATCAGGTCTCTGGAGAGGACTGATTAATTCCTCAGTCTTATATGTGCTTTGCCACACTCTTTTCTGTCCACTGCCAAGACTTTTCAGAAGGGCAGATGTAGTCCATGTCAAGCCTGCTCCTGTTCCTAGTGAAGTCAATGGCAAAATCCCATTAACTTCAGTGAGCACAGGACTGCATCCACAACTGTAAATATGAAAGTGTTTGTATAGCTGATGCAATTCAAAAGGGGATTTTTTTTGTGTGTGTATAAAAATGACATTCCATGCAACCATTTTATTTTTTAGGATATTTTTAATCTTGTATTTTTCTATTAAAGTATCTATTTTTGCTTTGGTAGGTTTAAAAATTAAGGAAGAGGATGTTTTGAAGACATATTTTGTATGATAGGAGTAATATGCAGGGAAAGTCAACAGCTGTAAATACATTTTAGAACCAGTATTTAGGGGAGGAGAAATGACTTTGTGGATGGTAATAGATTTTTTTTGCCCAACTTTTTTCTCCAGGCATGTGCAACATTCAAATAGTTACTTAAACAACACAAATGCAGTTATTGAATTGTCTATGTGATTACCCTGATGCTGTAAATAATGCATTTTTCACATGTTAAAGAGTCCTATAGAAGTCACTGTGATTTAACTATCCATGTGTGTACAATTAAACATCCAGGAATACCTTCAGGAATCATGTGTTGAAACCCTATTTGAGGCTGACTTTAATCCTGCTGCCATCAGTACCCCTGGATATTTTGCCATTTATTTTACCAGGAGCAAAATTGAATCTGTGTTGAATTAGCTACTGACAGGTTATTTTACACTAGACAAAGGAGAGCTTTGCACTTTGTAGTCATCAAATGGAAAAGAACCATTCTTACTGCAAATGTAGAGAAGATCCATAAAAGTATTGTCAGTGGGGAAACAGAGCTATGACTGTGATTGTAAGAGTCCATTAAATATTTTGATTTATTTTATTCTGATTTCATAAACAGAGCTTTCTGGTCTCAGCAGTTCTAGCCAGACTTGAAAGTTAATCTCAAAACTGGCTCTGAAGCCTGATTTCTACAAAACTTCTAGGCCCTGAAAGTCAGTTGGGCAGACTTCCAACTCTGAGAAACCACTTTGGGATACATGGGAGCGAAGAGCAAAAACTCACTGTGTCTGCTTTCTGCCGCCTTTTATTTGTTGTTGGACATGGTTTTTTCCCTTATATTTCAGTTTGTTCTTAGCATATGGAGGGCTCATCACCTGCCCTTGTGATTATACTGTCCCATGTCCCAGGCAGCCAGAGGGCAAAGCTTCCTGACTGTCAGGGCAGCTCCACTACAGGAAATTGCTTTCCAGCATCCCATCTCCCAGTCTGGGCCTGTGTGACCTCTACAAAGGTGCTTTAGCCAAAGCAGCACCGATCAGTGGACAGTTTCCTGAAGTATTCTCTTCATTGCAATATTTTTTTTTCTCCCAAGCAGTTGAGTTTGTCTGGCCCCCTGGACATGCTTAAAATTTGGGATTTTTTTTTAAGATACTTTTGATCTACTTCTGGTTTTGCAAATAGGCCTTTCAGTATTTTGACTTTCTTTTACCCATTTGACTACTCTGCCACAGAAAAAAAAAGGCAAGGAAAATTTTTAAATGTGTAGAGAAGAGGTTATGATTTGAAACAAGCTCTTTTGGAAATTATTTTTGTTGTGACTTGTTTTGCAGTATGAACTAGTACTCAAACCGGTAGGGTTGGAATCAAGACAGTTGTGTAGATGTCCATTTTTCCTGTGCCATGCGCAGTTGAGTCACACCAGAAGATGGGAGATCCGGCTGGGACAATAAATTCTCATGACAGTTTATTTATTATGTCATTTTTTAAAAGGATATTAACTCTAATGCTTTAAAATCTTCATGTAGGGTTTTAAATCATGACCTCAGGAAGTGTTCCTGTGAGATGTCTCTTTGTGGGGTGCTGACCCAGCTTAGCCAAAACTGTTCATCCCAGCACCTCCCAAGAAAGGTGAACCTTCCTTTGCACCTTAGAGCATTTTAGATCAATGGGCTTTAATGTTTGCAAGTTGATGCACACAAATGTATGTGTTTTTCCCATGGAAGTGTGGAGATCATTTAAGACATTTCACATAAGTAGATTCCTTCATAGCATAAATAAACTTGCTCTTCTTAGCTGCCTTTCACAGGCCTCTTTCTAATAGTTCCCAAGTCTTCCATGGAGCAGAGATCAGAAGCTGCCTTGAGTTAAGATTATTCAGTAGAGAGATTCTTTACTGGCTAATGCACTTTTCCTTTCTGGTTCATCTGCATTAGCTCAATGCCACAATGTTTAGGCTCCGAACTCTGTAAGGGAATGTCTAATCAAAATAATAATAATTGATCCTCAAAAGAGGTTTCAAAACCTACATTTTTGGCTTCAACAAATTGCCCGTATTACAAACATACATCTGTATTACAGAGAAGCACAAGGAGACCCTTGACTCAGCTCAGCACTTCAGAACACACTTAAAATATGCTCAACTTCAGCTTCTAAGTGCTTTGCTCACTTGGGACCAAAGGGTATGATCCTGGCTGTGGCTGAACCAAAGGGAGATTTGCCATGTGCTTGAATTTAAGAAAGGCTGGCTGTGTAGGCCATATTTATTGCTAATTCTTACAGTTGTGCCTGTTAAATTGAAATGTAACTAGTGGCTTCATACTCTGTTTGTTAAAATTTGACAAATTCTGCTAATTTTGTATTTATTAAAATTACTGAACAGTGGTCAGCTTAATATCTGATTCACCTCAGAATCCTCTTCCTGAGGGTTCTATGGACAGTTTTCCTGCCTTTTTACCCTCATAATTTCAACACCCAGGCTTCTACTGCAAGTGACAAAAATGAAGGAGAACTTCAAAAAATATCTGTTACTTAGTTTCCTGAAACCCACAGTTTCAGAGTCAGATGTCTAGGTGCTTTGTTCTGGGCCACTGGTAGTTCTGAAATGTTTGTTTTTGGACAGTTTGTGTGTTCTGAGTTGTCTGTGACTACTACCAACACCAGTTCCTGCTCTAATGTGCTTCACTGAAGACCATACCTAGCTGAGCTCTGAAAACATTCAGTCTTTGCTAAAACGTGTGATTGAGAGCACTTTGGAAGATTGTGACCAGAATTCAGTTTATTAAAGAGTTGTATTAATTAATTTCTGAAAATAAACCATGTTGATCTATTTTCAATTTGTTTTTAAGCAATGTGCCATTGCATTATTGGAAGTATTTTGTTGGGGTTTTTCAGTGGAGAGTTATTAAGGTGTAGCTAATGCTTTGAAAACATTTGTGCTGAACAAAATAAAGAGTGTTCTTCCTGACAACGTGTTTTACTGGGAAGTTGATCTCAGATTCATTTTTTTGGCTTAGAAATACAATCACACATTAAACTGACAAAACCCCCCTCTTACTGATTCAGTGGAAGTAAATTCGGGCCCTCAGTGAGTGTCTGCAGGCTTGAAGCAGTTCAGAGTGAGTTTCTCAGCTTTGCAGTAGAACAGGCTGCATCAGCCTTAGCTGACCTTGGCTCCAGTGATGTTTTCACCTCATGAATGCCATAATGCTCCTGGAAAGCCAAGAATAGACATCAAAGACAGGAAGCTAATAGTCCTGGTCATAAATTTCTTTGGCAATTCAGTCCACCTTTTCCGGAGCTCAAGACAGTTCCACATCCTTCACTGCCCTCCTCTGTGCTTCAGAGTGTAGCCATGTGGGCATTCTGGTTCTTTCACTAAAGCAGTTAAGGTTATTTTTCCTCATTTTCTCCAAGAGTCGAGCGAACAGTCTTTAATTACCCTTTTTTTCCACAGTCTTTTGTCTAGGTTCAGAAGTACTTTGAAAAGAAGACAGCCATTTTCTATCATTTAGTCAGAAATGCTCCTTCCTTTCTGAGAGTCTTGGCTTTTAGTTGTTGACCATTTCAGACATGGTTCATTGCTGAGCACTGCTCAGCTGTCAACACACCTCGTGGTGTCATCACAGCATGGCCACGCCAGCCACTATCAGAGTTATAGACCTAAAATTCCTGTTGGGTTTTTTATCCTTATTTTTATTGCTATAAAATGATGTCAAGTCTAGCAACCACCTTCCCCATGGAAGGGCACATGGGAACAGAAATACCAGTTTCTAATGATACATTACCTTTTCTGTTGGTTAGCAACATGCCCTAGTAACTCACCTCACAACAGCAGTGAGCTGTAAAGTGATAAATTTCAAAGTGCATGTTTTGTAGGAGTTATAGCCCTTTTTAGAAACAAAGGAACACAGGCGTTGCTCTTGGAATGCATTTTTAAGGACATGCTGGGAACAGTTCTGCTTTCAGATATGTTGTGTGTGTGTGTGTGCCACCTCTCCTCCCCCTCCTTTCCTTCTCACTGTTGAGAGCACAAAAAGATTTGCGTGTGTGTGAAAACTTTCAAGTGGAAGAAATGGAAGAGTTTGCACTGTGCATATCCCTGCTTAGAGGCAGAAATTAATTCAGATGGCTTGAGGGCTGAATTGTTTTCCATTCTCATTCAGCTACCTTTTAACATCTGAGCTCTGAGACTGATGAAAAATGATTGTTGAAATTAAAACAAATAGCTGTTTGTGAGAGACATCAGACCTGCCTGTCTGCAGGGTCAGCAAGCTGTGCAGCAGACATTAATAGTGTCTGTTCTCTTCTAAAGAATAACAACAGAAAGCCTGAGCACTGTGCTTTGCCCCAGTGAAGCCTTAAGTCTGTCATAAATGCAGCTCCCCCCTTATCTCACACATAGAGGAAGAAAGGAAAAAGGTTAATGTTGGACTTTTTATGGAATTACTGCTGGTTTTGATCAAGAAGATAAGGCTGCCACAGTTTTGAGTCTTTCTCGGGTTAATGTTTAATTGTGTCCAGTGTATCACTATAGAGACTTTTATTATGCTATTACTTCTCCGAGAATTTACCTTTTAGAAGGTCCTAACTGACATACAACAAATTTACAGCATAAAAAACTAGCAAAAAGGAGAGGCTTACAGTTCCCTCAAAATCTCTCACTAACCACTACAATAATATTCTGCATCAAAGAAAAATTACTCTGAATAATCTGACACTGTTACAGTTTGTATGTTAAGCTATATTCAGAAATGTTAGGTGGATTCATTAGATGACAAATCTTTGAAAGGTTAAAATTCAGTCTGTGAACTGTTCCTTGGTGTTTCTGCGACACGAATGTTTCTAGAGAACCACCTGAGCAAGTAACAAAAATGTATCAAAATCGGTATTAAAAAAAAAATTTTAGGGGTTTCTTTTGTAATGTCAACTGGTACGCACAGGGACCACACAATTCTGCTGCCGATGCCCCAGCTACAAACAGAGGTTTCACTGGTGTTGTGCATTAGCAGCAGGCACAGGGAGCACAGCTGCATTGCTTTCTTCTTGGGGATGGTCTGGACTTCTCTTTCTCTTGGAAAAGAATCTTTACTGGGCAGGTCTGAAAGTGCTGAGAAAACCTGGAGAGGCAGGATGAAGGCAATGGGTAGAATTTGCTGTGTTTCTTGTGCATAGGGTGTAACAATCAAAAACTAACAGGATTCAGGATAGACAATATAAGGAACTTGTCCCCTTTTTGGGGGTTCCCTATTAATGGAAAAATACTGGACAAAAGAGAAACCTAATGCCAGTTGAGCAGAAAACAAATGGAAAGCTGCACAGTATATTGTACTGATGTAAGTAGAACTATCTGCATATAATGTGATTTTATTTATTGTTGTTTTTGTGTAGAGGAGAGTGCTTATTCATGGCTGTGGATATAATAACCTTTCTTTATTTGTGTAATGTATTTTATTTCTTCTATGACTTGGTCATTTAAAATATTCTATATTCGCTGGTGTCCTTTGACTTTTTATTCTGTGCATTTTCTTTCACACATTTTAAAAATGCAAGAATATCACATAACCTAAATTGTAACAAAATGTTTCCATTAAAGACATAAGAATATCTTATCACCTGTTTCTATGGTGTCTTTTGTCATCTATTTACTACATCCTTGGTCTGTTCCACAAAAGAAGGTACTGTCAGATGGTACAGAGTTAATAACAAGAGGGTTATTCTTGGTCTAAAAAACTGTATAAACACTCATTTTAATAAGGTTTAGCAACTGATTAAATCAATCTAACTTCTCCTTGGGAAAAAATCTCCCCCTTTGCATTTTAAGATCTGGGAAAGGTTTTAGTCATTGAACGCCAAATGAACTTTGAATGTTTTTGTATTTATTCTCAGTTGTCTAGAAATGCAAGTAATTATGAACCAAACTATTGAAATGCATTGAAACCTTAATTAACAAGCATTAATTTTTATAGCCTGCAGAGGGGAAATATTATATATTTTACTAAGCTACAAGTTCATTTCTTAGCAGCAATCTTACCAAATTTGGGGAATTTTGATTTCCTGTGTTATTAAATACAGTCTTCACATTATCCTGTTTTGTCTAGCCTTCTGCTTTCTGTATGCATGTGTCTGTTGGAGCAATGTTGCCAGATTTAAGATCTGTGTTTGATAGTATGCCAGGCCTTTATACTCTGAAATAACTGGAAATGAATGTGAGGAAGAAGTATCTGGTCACACTTGTATCAAAACTTCAAGTATTAAGAATTCACTGGAGAGTTGATGGAGAGATAAAAATCCTCTGGGTTAACTATGGACCTTTCTACAGTGCAGAAAAGAAAAAAAAAACAGAGTAAAAATACAGATTTGGAGAGGCCCATTCAGTTAGGGGGGGGGGCTGAACTAATATCCTAGCAGCAGTGCTTTTCACTGGTAAATCTCTAAATATATCACTACATTTAATTAACTCAATACTGTAAAAAATATGACAGTTTGTATAGCTGATTAAAAGTCCAAAGATACTAATCTTCTGTAATTGTAGAAAATATTCCCAATATTTGTTAGAAGGTAGCTTTTTTTAAATCTGCCTCCTTATAGAAACACTTATATGCATGTTTTACAAATAAAAATTATTATTTTCCTGCCTTTTCTTAATGGTTATGTTTTTTATCTTCATCCCACTACAGACAGGAATCCTCTGGAAGTACTGAGAAATTTTCCAGTATAAATTTTCCAGTATAATTTTTCTGTATAAAGCATCATAGAAAAATTGTACAAATAGCCTTTTTTGTTCTAGATAACTACAGTAACCATTAAAGGTGTTTTTGGAACAAAAGTGGATATTATAAATGAAATATCTCCTGTCTCTTCTAGCAATCTAAGATCCAGGTCAGGGTAAGCTAAAGATTGGTTTACTAGTATTTGCTAATTTTCTAAATTTTCTAGAACTGAGAGTAGTTAATGCTTTAACCCTGCTGTATCATCGGGATACATCTTCAGGGCAGACAGCAGGCAGAAAGACTTTTGACATGTTGCCTTCCTTGGCAGCAATTGAAAAAAGTCTCATCAGCTTTTCTAAAATGAAGTTTTCACTCAGGCTTGGGAATTTTTTCACTCAGGCATGACAGATCACTGACTGAATTTATGTTCAGTATATGACCCTCAGGCCAACATGCCACAGTGACAGGACTGTCTTCCACTCTTACTAGATGGGTAATTTTTTTTTTAATACCTTATCCTTCAAAATAAATGCTTGAGATGGGTGTGATGAATTGTGTAGAGGTATACATACATCAAAGTTTATGAAACTGTTCATCCAAATGTGTCAGAGATCCCTTTGTCAGAGAGCCTCAGCCAGTCTGACAGGTAAAAATGTAATTTGGTGAAATTACTTAAGGCAATTGATCTTCAGTGGTAGCAACTTCTGGATATCATTTTAGATATCCTGAAACCTAGCTGGACACATTTTTGTGGCTTCCTTAGGAAACTATTTCTTGAGGAACATTCATCACATTTCTGAAAAATTGTGGTGGCATTTGAGCCAAATCTTGGTCTTGAACCTCCGCCAATGTTTTCTTGAGTTGAAAGAGCACTGCCAATAAAAAGTAATTGTACAACTGACAGAACCTCTTTTCTTTCCTCCTAGGAATAACCATAATTTACAGTCTGTAAAGCCTGTATGAGCCAAAAAGGGTCGCCCTGTGTACCTATGCTTCTCTTGGTAAGTCTTCCTGTGTCATTTTAGGGTTGGTTTGATGGCCTTTTGTCCTATGACTCAGAAAAAAATAATCATATTCCCCTTTCTATAAGTAAGTACTCTTCCCAGTTAATTGTTCTGGCAGCAAGGCAGTTTATTATCAGTGTCAGTTACTTCTTGATACTGCCATTTAATTTAGACAATAAATTCCTGCTTTCAGGTTTATAATACCTGTGTATGTAGTTCAAAAATGAGCTGATGGCAAAAAATGTAACCATGTATTTGTAATTGTCCAGGGCAGGGACATAGGAAGCTCATATCTATGTAAGCTCTGGTTTTCTCCCACTTCTATTTCTGTGGTATGAAAACAGACCAGGTCCCCAGCTGCTCACTACATGAGCACCTCCAAAGGCCAAAAACACCACTGTGCTGCCTGTAAGCCAGCAAGCTTCTCCTTTTGGGATCTAGCAGACTGAAAGCACACTTAAACCATATAAAGCACATAGGAGAAGTGGTGCTTGTGCCTCTTCCTCCTGTCCTGCCTGGTGTTAGAGCAGTAGTGGCGTGACTGGAGGAAATCCAGCATCCTGCATTTGGATGAGGTGTAGAACTGCAGTCTTCCTGTGTCCTAAGAGAAAAAAACATGCTATTTGTGGAACAGTGTGTACTCAATTTACTGTTGCATGAAAATGAGAATGCCTCAGGTAAAGGCATTTAAAAATAATTTCCCCATAATCTGAATGCCTAGACTACCAGACTACATCAGACATTTCTCACTTTTTGTTTCTCTTGCTGTGGCAGAACAATTTTTATCATTATTTAATCTTCAAAGGGGAAGAGTGAGCAGACAGACTTCACTGTAGCAAAGCAGCCATTTTGACAGCAACATGGATTTAAATCCCTCTTCAACCCTTACAGAAGAGAGGTATGATCTGGCACTTGCTGCAGCCCTGGTGACTGGTATTTGTTAAAATGACAGCATTAGGAGCAGTCCCTCTGGCTGAAGGGACGGAGGAGGATCTGAAGAGGGAGGAGCCTGCTCACATAATGAAGAATTTCAGATAGAGAGAAAGTCCTGTGTTGCCTTGCACACATGAATAATGTGTCCCTGCTAAACTGGATTGCCAGGAACCATTAAGTTAGACTTTTTTGCTTGGGCATGCTTAAAGCATGGAGTACCGAGACTCTTCTGCAGTATTTGGCTCCATGTGCAAGATGGAGGGTCCAGAGGAAGAATTCACAGCCCCTGACTAAATCTTAATGAGCAAGATTTCCTCAGAACAAATGAAGGGATCCCGCTTGCTCCCATTTGATTAGTGCAGTGTTTCATGGGGTATCAACTGAAATAACAGCTTAAGAAATATCTTTTTTTCTTTCTTAGGAAAAAAATACTTAAAGAAGTATCTCTTGTGCTCAGACATCAAAGGAAGCAGTGCAATAAAAACAGATTGATAAACCCCTCAATTAGGTAAGGGAGTACAAAAAGCACAGCAACAGCCTGATGAGTACAGGAAATTAAACTGGAGGACTTAGGCTACTGGGTCATGATGAGGAAAAGGCATATTGTAGATTGAGGAGATGAGGGCTGTAGTCTCTGTTCGACGGATAGATTTACCAGAGCAGGGGACTGGCCAGTATCCAATCTTCTACCCTTCTGGGATAGACAGAAATGGGGCTTTCTGCTGGGTCCTGGGCAGTTTCAGGGAAGAAATAACAGAGCCTGTCAGGAAGGCACCAAAAGGTTTAAAGAAAGCGGAGTAGTCTCTGGCTTTTTGCATGCCTTCTTAAACAGAAATAAACCTTAGAACCACCTGGGATTCACCCAGCACCAGTTATAAATATGAATAATGGAGTGAAGACATCAAACAAAGGAAAATGCAGGCTATGTATCAGGAAAAATTGCATAAGATTGTGATCTAAGAGCCCTCATGCGCTCCTCCCAAAGGGAGTGGAGGTAGAATTTCTGTTGCTCACAGTATTAAAACCCCAGGCCCTGGGGAGTGTACTGGAGGAACAATCCCACACTGACTGGAGGGATGAGGTGATTTAATGGGTGGTCATTTCCACCTTCAATTCTCTTTTATGTACATGCCAAGGTGCCTTTAGTGACAAGCTGCAGTTCAACACTGGAGCTGAAAGCAGCCTGGACATAGCTCGAGAGAGTGATTCAGAAGAACTAGACAGGAAAGGAGGTATAGAAAGAGGGGTGGGGGTGTTAATTTAACTGAGAGAAGCCAAAGTGCATAAAAATTTTTCCATTTCATTTTGGGATGGGAACTGAGGCTGAAATGAACAAAGAGTGGTTAAGTGATCCCATCATTCCTTAAATATTTATAGACACATGTCACATGCCAGTGGCAAGTATGTTAAAGTCTCATTAATATTACTTTCCTTAGTCAAGACCTGACAAATTAATACAGATATTAAGGGTTTCTGCCTTGGACAGAGATACCACTGCTCTGTAGCCCCTCACCTGGGTCTGACCAGGAAAAATTCTTTCTCTGCCGAAGCTGAAGCTGAAACAAAATTTTCCGTCAGCACCAGTACCAAACACTTAATTTCCTCCTCCCTACAGCTCCCCCTTCTCTGCCAAAGAAATAAAAATGAAAGAGAAATAATCTTTCCTAATCGTGAATGTCTGCATAAGAGATTATATTTTACTTCACTCTTTACATTGTCAGTTGTTTCTATAGTCACTCCTTTCATTACTTGTTTTCATATTGTTATTTTTTCCCTTTGTTTCCTTCCTCGTCCTCTCCAATTCCTCTACTCCACACCTAGCCTATGTCCTTCTTTCTGCCAGCCAGTTTTCCTAAGTGCTTTCTTTCTCTTCCTTTAATGCCATTTTAAAAATTTTTGTTGACTTACTTTTAAGAGCCCCCCGGATTGTTTACTCCTGGAAGAAAAGCACCAGCCAAGCTGGAAGCCTGACACAACTAATCTCAGTCGCAGGGTTCTTTTCACTGTGTCCCCCAGGCTGTGCTGAGGGGTGCTGCATCCTGCTCCTTTCTCCCTGGCCTGCTCTGAGTGTTGCTCTGCCCCTTAACTGCAGCAGGGGCTGATACTGAGGGGCACTGCTTCTATGGGACTCTGATTTTATTTCTGGCCCACAGCAGAAGTAAAACCAACTACAAAAAACTCCATTCATTCATGATTCATGGATATCAGACAGTGTCATGATTTTTTTTCTTTCTCCTATAAGAAACAACACAACTTTCTCTAGAATATTTTGATTTTTAATTTCTTTTTACTATAAATAAGTGGCTTTGCTCTAATTTCTCAGACTGTAAGAATGACCAAAATCCAGGTGCAATATAGCAGCCTTTAATCCCATACAGACCACCTGATGGAAATAAAGTTTGTTGTTTGTCAAACAAACTTTATTAGGAGGCTGTGTCCTGCTAGAACATGATGTACCTAACTTGGCAGACTAATGTTAACAGGATAGTGCCATCACAGAGGGAGGAGGCAAAGACACACCCGTACACTGCCCATGGGGCCAGCACAATCCCTCTTATCCCTCGAGGCCTATAAAATTTGAAGCTGAGTTTATCTGTAGAGCTACAGCCCTATGTTTGGGCAGCAAGGAGAACTGCACTGCAGGAGAAGAGTTTCAGATCCTGGTAGTAACATTCCTTACACAGGGCTTCACAAGGTTAGGAAAATCCTACGGAAACATCAACCAGCACACACCACATGGCCTTGACAATCAGCAGTGCTGCCTCCCAAAGAATGTTTTAATCTTCTGGCTGAATGCCAGCATGGTGTTCCTTGTGGAATAAGTTCTTCAGCTGAAGCTCTGTGTAAGTTGATCTGCCCCATGACAGATCAGGCATGTGATGCAGCCCTTGCATTTCTGTTGTTGATTTGGCTAAATATTGAAACTGACTATGGGGCAAATGCCACAATTTACTTGCATCAGAATAGGGTGGTTGGTTAAAATGCTTCCAGTTGTGGCAACCAAGGCTTTGAAAAAGAACTGGTGGTTTTAAATCTCTCCATGCAGAGGATGCTTACTTTGAGATACTTTGATGTAACTTGACTTTGTCAAAGCCTGAGATGTCCACAGAGAAAATCACATCTACTTCAGATGACTCAAGCAGGCCCATGTATAAGCAATGCATCCAAAATCACCTAATCACTTGGAAAACGGAAGTATTTTTTTAAAAGTCAGTTCTCACATCATCTTAAACCCCCAAATCCTTAGTTACTGCATAAAAAAATTATTATGGTCTTTTTTTGGTAACATGTTTCTTCTCAGTAGTAGTTTCACAAATTCACATATGGGAGAAAACACTGAAATAGCAAGAAAAGTGTGTAGGAAAATTCAAAACATTGGAAAATAAAGAGGAACCACCAGCCCTGTGGATGTAACAAACCTAGAGTCATTGCTTGACTAACACCTGCATTAGAAATGCAATCTGAAGCAGGGCTTTCAGTCAAAACCATCACCTTTCAGGCCTGCAGCTCTGGTTGCTTTAAATGCCCACATATTTACATTACATTTACACTGCTTCAGTGCTCTGTGTTTCGTGTGTTGCTTAGGCTCCCTTGTGGCTGCAAGGGTAACTGGATTACTTCATGATTTTCAAGAAGATTAGTATCCTAGGTGGGAGGCAGGAAGCTGGGTAGTGTTGCAAAAAATTGTTTCCTATTGTAGTTCCAGTTTAAAAATCAATGTGGTCATGTTATACTACACTGTTAGTTAAAAACTAATGTTTCTAACTGCAACTTATTAAATGTAGGCAAATTATATTGATGCATTCTCATGCACAACACATTGTCTTCTGTCTGACTATACCACATAAATATTGGAAACACTACAAGCACACATTAAGTACATAGTGGAAACAGAGCCAGGTTGTGTAGCTATGTGTTTTTTTCAAAATATCAAGCCTAAATGCTTCATGTGCCATAAAAATAATTTCTTCTTTATATATACATACATTTCTCTCCAATAGTTGGGGAGAAAATTAATAGTTGCGAAACAACAGTTTTTAATGGAAATGAGGACTCTTTTGTCTTCTTGGAACATCCTTCTTTGCATAACTCTCTTCAGAGTTCAAAGTGTTCAGAAAAGGAAAACACAGCTTTTAAAAATAAAAGACAAGGTTTATAAATTGTTTGAGGTATGATCTACCAAAATACATAAATTCTGATAGAATTTTTCCACTGTCCCACCCTTAAGACATGGATGCAAGATTTCTCACAAATACTTGAGAAATCAAAGTGAAATACATTCAAGGATAAAAAGTTTTTCAATGCCTATTTCAGCTTATGAAACTTCTTGCTTTATTTTCTATTTATTGCCATTCTTACTGATGATTTGGTGATCACATCTAAAAAGCTTTATGTGTGAGCTTGCCTGAAGTATGTGAATATACTCGGTGAAAAAAGGAAACACTACTGTGCCCCGCTCTTAATACTCTTTCCTTCAAAATCTTGGAAAGGCTGTTATTTCTTGAACAAAAGAAAATTCTTTCAGCTGGTTGAAAAAAAAAATCAATATTTTCTGCAAGAGAAAGAGCCCTTTTACTTTTTCCGTTAAACAGCTGTTTTCAAGCATGGAACACATAGGAGTTACTAAAAGGTAAGGTAAATGTTACCTTCAACATTATTTTCTGAAAAAGAATCTGAAGTTGAAGCAAGAGTCTTGTAGCAAATCTTTTCTATATTTTAAGGGCACCATTTTGCTCTCCCCTGTGCCTACCTGGTTTACTGAAGGAATGGGGTTATGCCCCCCAGTTGTTTGTCCAACTGTTTCAAAACCTTCCACTTCCTTGGGAAGAGTTGAAACTGTTCTTTAGTTTCAACTGTGTTTGATAGAGGGGTGGATGAGTCCTCAAGATACTTGGGGTTCAGAGATTTCATGCAAATGCTAAGTACACGGAGATGATAAGAGTGAGAGGCAGAGAGAAACAGCTAAAGGTCTCTATTAATGGAAGGAATCAAAGCTGGGTTCAGCATTCATTATCTCTGTTGTCCTGCTGCTAGCCAGGCCAAATCCAAGCACTGAGCTGGTGGTCAAGCAGCCATCCCAGGCTCATTTCACAATAACAGTTTTGAATGGTAGTGTAAGTTGGAGTAATTACTTTTCATTTGACATTGAAATAAACAGAGGAAAAAGACAAGGAAGGGGAAGGATAAACATTTTTGCAAAACACATTTAAAATGCTAAGGAACATTAAATCATTTCTACAGGAGTTTGCAAATCAAAGGAAACAAGGAAGAAACCCTCCTAAGTTTGTTAGATTGGGAACAACTACTCTTATTTTTGTTTTTCTACTACTATCTGGAATTTTCCTTCTTCCTAGCTTTATCATTTTTGCCTTATATTTAAGTCTGTGCAAAGTGTGATTTAACACAGAAGACATGTGGAAAGTTGTCAGCTCCCAAACATTGTCTACACTGCATAGATCTGTGTACTTTGGCAGGTTTATAGCTCAAAATCTAGCTCCCTGGAGATTTGCTGCAACTTGTAAACCCATAAGGAATTTTTCAGGCCAGTTCTAAACCTAATTCATTTGCTTATGAGGACAGTTTCATTATAAGATTTTTAATAGGGATTTTCAAATAATTGTTTTTCTTTGTCATTCTAGCAGTTTGAAATATGGAAAAAGATGTCAGATTAGATTTCTGAACCAGATCTGGATGTCAAGGTGGAATTCCTTAAAGATTGGGGTTGTTATCTGAGATGCAGAAAAACAGACAGGACAAAAAAACATTGCAGCATTTGTTCTTGGCTTTTTATTGGATTTATTTCTAAGTGCACTTCTTGCCCTCTAGGTCAAATGCATGCATCAGCTGTGCAGCTGGACAAAAGAGCAAAAGAACGGAATCAAGTAATCATCAGAAAAAACCCTTTATATTATGTTTAGCAGTAGACTTCAGGTAACCTGAAATATTTTCATGGTTTTATTTCCTCTCGGCTGGGAAAACAACCTGGTTTCATTTAATTTTGATCTGAATCTGTTTCTCTATTTTCAGATATTTTCAGGTCACCTAATTAATCACTAATGAAGAAAATACATTAGCTGGCTGTATATTACAAGATCATTTAATTCTACTCTTTCATTAAAGGTTAAAATATTCCAAATTCTTCAGAGGAAAAAGAATCAGGGTTTTTTTTTTGACTAGAGATTGTGCATGGAGCCCCAGTAGTATGAAAACTTAGCTCACTAAATTCCTTTACACTTTTCCCCAGGATTATAGCTTCTTTATATGCTTGGGTTGCGTGGCTGTATCTTTTGTCTGTTCTTCACATCAGTGGCTTCCAATCTTCCTCTCTTACTCTTTCATGTTTTTCCCTCTTCATCCTGTGGGACCTTTTCTTTGTACTATTAAAGCCACAGATACAAACTGTTTTTCTGAAAGACTCATCAAGTTTTGATTGAATTCCTGAATAACAGGAGTAAATTGCAAATTATTTCCCCCACCACTCTAGCAGGTTCCTTCAGCACAGAGATGGGGCTTGCATTCAGTGTAAGACGTAATTCATGGCAGAAAGAGGACACTTTGGGAAAGTTTATGGCTAGTGTACAAGTTTGCTGTACTCTAACAACCCCTTGGGCTATTGCAACGAGAAGGCAAAACCCTGCAGTGTAGCTCTGTCCCTGCCCAAGGTGAGGTGATTTACTGATCCTTCTGCTGCCCTGCAGAGCTCCAACACACCTGGAACTTTGTCTCACTGGGACCACGAGCAACTGTGGAATCAGCCTCTGGATGACTGGCTGCCAAATGATTCAAAGAGCATTGTACAAAGCACATTTCTGATAAAGCATTTACATGCTAGTTTAAAGTGTTTTCATGTAACCCATACTTCCTCCTATTCAGTTCTGGTTAATTTACCCTGTCCATATCCACAGTGAGTAAGAGTGTCCAGAGGCAGTGTGATTACATCTGTTTTATCAATACTCACCATTCTGTGGAAATGGGAACAGCAATTAAAATTAAATTAATCTGCTTTTCCCCTTTGAAATCATTGATGAAAAAATAATCTACAAATATTATCTTAACCTTTTGCTAGGATCGCTGTGAACCCTTGGTTTAAGGTCTCTTTATTTAACTGTTTAAAAGAGGAAATGATAACAAATGTTTCAAGGAACATTGTTACCAAAGACATAGGAACTCTGTCTCCAAGCAAAATACTTCACCACTTCTTGTTTACAAGAGGTATTTTCTGATCTTTTCTGGTCTGAAAAGTTTCAAAACCTATGTTAAAGTAAAGGAGAAGCAGAGAAGCACCTCTATGGAACTCGCAAATAAAATCTTTCATTTGCATTGTAGCTGGATTGATACAGTGATGCAAGAGAAAATTTGAAAAGTACCCAGCAGGGAATTTTTTCATAGGACTACACTCTGGAGTACATAAGCACAAGGGTAGTTAGTAACACCTAGCTAAGTTAAACTGTGGTCATGTTAGAGCCTTCTGTTGAGAAATACTAGCTGTTGTTTCTAATAGAGATTTTTGAAATTGAATTGAAATAAGTAATTTAATGGTGCAAAATGTTTGGGATATTGTTAACTAAATTAACTTCTTTAATTAGGGGGGAAACCCTTACACATATTATGAACTGGTCTTTGCACAGTGCTGAATGTTATTTTTATCCACATTCTCCCCATGAAATTGATGGAGCTGAGTGGAGTAACATGGCATGTGAGAGGAATCATCACTTTATTTTGATTTACTTATCAAGGCACATATAGGAACCTGCAGATTTGAGAGATTTTGAACACAAATCTTTAGTTTTAGAAATGGTACTACTGCGGTCACAGGAGAAGCAAGTACCCCATGGGCTTTCCTGTCCTAAGGAGTTCATGCTAAAAGAGCTCAGTACTTCCAGAAGGGATGGAGCTTTTGAAACCTCTAAGTATTACCAGTTGAAACAATTTTTAAGATTTATGTTGCTGACGTGGAGAACGTAACCTGGCCTGCAAAATTCAGTTGCTGCCTCAGTTTTCTGCAGCTGTCCTGGACAGTTGCTGAATGTGGTCTCTTATGGGATTTCTCTGTTGAATAATTACTGACCATTGGACAGAAAGACCCTTCTTTAGTTATTTTCTTCTTTGCAATGGTAAGAGAATTCACTCTAGTAGATAGTTCGAAGTAATCTTGAGATGGAGGCAGGAGGAAAACTTTTAAAGAGGGTGATATTTAGCATTTTTGAAGGCAAAGAAAACATGCCAGCCAAACTTTTGACCACTCATAGTCAGCATTAAACACAAAACTAAGGAACATAAATTTGTTTTGGGTTTCACTTATTCTGTTTTAAAATACTGTAGAGTAATTAAGGTCTCAATTAACTTGAAACAAGATTTCATTTTTATGTCTGGATGTGAATATTGTATTAATATAAAGGAATTCTATTGCTGTAGCTGGAAAAATAAACCAGGGAGGCTGATTCTTCCTGATGAGGGACATTATTACTTTTTTGATAGTGAGAAATATATGCATTACTCAGGAGAATAATAATAATAATGAGAAATAACTCAGATTTTCCAAGGGATCTTCAATTTCATTGCATTTACCCTATGTTCTGCAGTGGTTAGATGGTTTAAAGAAAGATGAGAAAAATCTCATCATGTAAAGCCTTCCCAGAGGAGGAATTTCTTCCAGTCTGTATAAATTAGTGATTTTTTTTCTGTCCTGAAGCAAAGGATTCATACATAAACATAAGCTACAATTCCTATTTGAATTCATGCAGTTATCTGTCTGTGAAAAGACAGCATTTTCTGTGATGGGTTTCCAGAATATTTCTGTCAGATACTCCTGTGCCTTGGGTATTTTTAAAAAGCAAATTAAACCCCATTTTATATTGAACATGTGAAAAAGGGATGTGACGCAATTAAAAAATGGGCTCTCTGGACATTTTTTTCTGTGCTAAAACACCACAGTGGGTCTAGGCGAAAGTTGCATGGTACAGTGCACACCTAACATGAAGAGTAACTAAAGGAAAGTTGCAGACTGTGCAAACCTTTTACAGCTTTCCTGAGAGAGGCACTTAAACGCTGCAACAACCTCAGCAAGAAGCCACAACAGTAACTCTGTCCCAGGGCAAGTCTTCAGCAAGATCTGGAGCTTTCACAAGAGTACATGGACATGAGGAAATGCATGTTGATTTTTCCCAGTGCCTTGTGTTGTAAAAAAAAAAAACTGTCTAGCCATTCCAGGAGGAATTTTGGAGGTGATTGTTTCTGACATAATTTTACAGTTTTTAAATATTTCTCACTTTCATGCAAGTAGAGGGAAAATGATAGTCAGGACAGCAAGTCATGCAGCAGAAACCTGACCCTGATGGTGCTGCCCTTAATCAAGCTGAAGTGCAAATCATTTCTCTTAGAAATTATTTCCTGTCTGCTGGATGTATTCCCACAGCACTAATAGAGAGCTGGTATATTGCTGTAATTGAAAAACCTTATGTCGTCTAGAAGGCTAGCTTTGTATAAATGCAACACAGAACATTTGCTATCAGATAGCAGAAAATACAGAAGTTAATCCAAACATGTCTGTGTGACTTTCAGCTTAAAAAAAAAAAAGTTTCATAAATGGAAAAGCTAACACATGCTGGTTGCCCTGTGAATTATGCTATGCTACCCTTTTAATAACCCTGACTCCCTGACCCTTTCACAAAATCACTTTTTGCTCTCTCATATTTACCTGGAAGCATCTTGTCATTCATTCTAATCTCACCTCATTTATATTCCTCAGTATTTCCTCTCTTTCTCATCTTCCCTAATTTCTACTTATGAAGAGTTTAATGCTGGTTTAACTCCACTTATAAATACTCAATTATATATCATATGCATGAAGTACATATTTAGTGGAACTATACACAAATCATCCAGGCACCAATTATGTTTCACAGACATCAATGTATAGCTGTTTATCAGACTTTCTGTGTATACATCCATGAAACTTAAAATGCAATCTATAGCAATTAAGCAGACCTGTCTGTAGGCATACTGATCTAAATCAACCCTAAACCAAAGTATTAAAAAATCCTACCTCCTTCTCATGCAGGGATTTACAGAGTACTGATCAAAAGCTATTACTCTATTGTGAACCAAAAACTCTGTGTCTCAGGTAATGCAAACCTGACAACACATCTGCATATTTGCAAACATCCTTTTTTATTAAAAGATCTGAATAGAAAAATCGAAGGGGTTTATTCTATGTCAAAAGGGGACTTCTGCAAAGTGTCTGTGCTCAAGAAAATCATCAAGCCACCACTTTTGCACATTCCTGAGGTTGCTGAGTATAGTAAAATGCTTATTCTGTTCTTCCCTCTGATTTTGGTGCTTAATAACCCATTTCTGAGAGCTGGAAGGCTGTGGGCCCTGAGTTTAGGCACTATGATTAGTACAGCAGCCACAGGCTCCCCCATGCCTGAGCACAACCTTTCACTGAGTTCCATTTCATGGACAATCTGACTTAGACTTACTGCATTCACGGATGCACAATGCTGGAAGCAGACAGACACAGGCCTTGAAAGAGATCCAAATCTATTAATCTTTACTTCTGGTAGCACAAGTGATCTCCAAACCCAGACATACAATAAGCTGTCTGTATACATTTGCCTGTTTCAGTTTCCTCATGCTTAAGCATTCTTTTGGGTTAAGTTACTCTTCTAAGGAGTTCAGCATTTTCTTCTTCCTACTATACTTTGACTTTTCCTTCAAAGCAGAGAGTTGAAACAAGCTCTTCCCTAAACTTTTCCAAAGTGTCCACTAGTGAAAAAGGGGGGGTTTTAAAGACTTACTTTACCATGATAAGAAAACTAACTTTCTTTAATTTATCTTTCTTGAGGCTCTCAACAATGAAGAAGTACCTTGTCCTGAGAAACAGGTCTCTGCAGTGCTATTTGGATGCAAAAACTTTAACATATTATTGTTATCTTCCATTCTTATCCATGTAATGAGTGCAAAATTCTTTCTTGGCATTACTGCTGAGGTTTAACCTAGTAGGAAGGCAAAGGACAGCAGCAAAAGAAGTCAAGCCCCACCCCTAAAATAGATATTTCAAGCTGACCAAGTCATGTGCATATGAAAATCTCATTTCACATGGACATTTTCAGTGACCTTTCTTGCTATCCTATTGCAGAAGTGATATTCTGCAATAACTGTGTCCACATGGCCAGCTGTTTCCTACTTAATTTCTCTAACAATGGCATAAAGACAGCAGGGGCCTATTCTGGGCAGGAATCCTGTGCTGTTTTTCCAGATGGTGAGCTCGCTGTTTGTGCTCTGGATCCTTTCTTGCAACATGTTGTGACTGCACTGCAGAGCCAGCTGGAATCAGCCAGAACTGCAGGACTTGTGGTCAAACTACACATTTGCACTGATTCATCTTCTTTTGGTGAACCAAAGCATTTTCAAGCTGCCATCAGGGAACTCTTCCTTCTGCCAGGGCCCTAGGAGCCTCTCAAACAAAAGAGCTGAATGGGTTTGTGTGTGGAAAACATACACAGGATTGTGAAAGGTCATTTAGCTGTTCAGATAAGGTGATGACATCAGGAGGAAGATGGGAATACTAAGTAGAAATAAACAGTTTCTGAAATAAATTCATTTTCTGAACACAGGTAAAAGATTGAACATGCTGGGGAACTGACTGTGCTGCAGATCTGTAATGCTGAGTGGGGACAATAACAATACAAGAACTGTGATGGTTTCTGTTCTTTGGATCTCTGCCATGTTAATCTTAAGAAATGGCAATAGCACAGCAGCATGGGCCATAAAACATAAAAGGCATGGAAGATTCCTGGTGGTATTACTGCTTTTTCCATGTGATTTTAACGTCTTGATAGCACCTGTGTGCCTGTACTTTGCCTGCTGCACCAAGATGAAACACTGCAAAGAAATGTGGTTAAACAGAAATTTCTCTATAGGTTTTGATGACCTGCTTGCTCAGTACGGTGGCTTCTCCAACATCACAGTCACAAACCCATAAACAGGAAAGAGACATTGCTCCAAAATTAAAAGGGAATACTCATGGTGTTTAAATTGTTGCTACTGTTTTGGAAAAAAAGACCTACCCTCTTATGGAAAAAAATATTACCTCCCCTTGCCTTAAGCAAGAGTTTGCACAGAAAGATGTATTAGGTTTTCCTGGGAAACTACAGATTGACAGTGGAGACAGTGTATTTAAGAGATGGAGCAGGAAAAGAGTGCTTAAGTGACTGACTGTGGGCAGTGCCTCCTTTGTAAGTCCCTGCTTGCTTGCTCCAGATTGATGAGAAAAAAGGAGACTATATTTCATGAAGAACAAGAGGTGTTCCCCAATGACAACTGGCAATGACAACAAATTCAGAGAGCATTTGGGTTCCTACATGGAACATCCAAATAAAGTGACTTTATTCATCCGATGCATCATATGCATGGGAATTATGCTTTTATGGAAAACAGAATGACTTTGCACAGAACAGCATAGGTGCTTTGCCTTACAAGAATCAATCAGATATTAACAACATTCTTATCAATCAAACATTGCATCAGTGGACACAACCTCTGAAAAAGCGTAAAGATCTGGGGAGGGTCCAACTTTCTACCAGTTTCTTGATGAGTTCAGCATCATAGTGTAAACTTTACTTTCAAGCAGGTCATGTACCATCCCCAGAAGCTCTGTCTGCCACTAAGGGAGCTGGAGATACACAGAGGGAGGTGCTACATAGAAAATGTCCCTTCTGAGCAGGCAGCATTCTCAATACCTCATGTTTCTGGCTGGATCGTTTTATTGCCTGAGATTGCTGTGGTCTCTGAGAAACCAGCTGTAATAAGTACACTTGTGCAAAATCATTTGTCTTTTCATCCGCTTCAAGAGCTTCCTCTGGTTGCCTCTGCCTTGTGGGCACTATTGTAGTGCAGGTAAATGCTCTCTCATATAAGAGTTCTGCTGCCCAAAGCCATCATGTAGATTCTTAACTTTCTTTCTTTCCTCCTGAATAAGATCTCTTCTGTTTTTGCTTTCTGCTGTGATTTTGATAGATTTCTGGCCTATCTTCTTTTCTCCATCTCAGTAGGCCAGTAGTTAGCAGATAATAACCAAGCTCACCTTGGGTGTCTTGGCATTTTGTTTGTATTGGTTGTAGAAAATGGTTAAAAGAAGAAAAGGCCCTGTCTCTGGGTGTCAACATTTCCTTGCTTAGGGTGAATTTTCTCCAGGCCAAAATATGAATCTTCCTACCATGAACCACATGCTGTTACTGGCTGTGTGAAGTAGTGGTCTGGAGAAAAGGGCAACAGCATCTGGCTTTACAGTGTGAAGTGGGACACATTTAGCTTTCAAACCATGAAGCAGACTTGAGTGTGAGGCAAGGGGAGGGTGGATTGGGTGGGGATAGGTCTGTAATTATGTCTGAATGTCTACAGGCAGCCCTTACAGTTTTGGGTATTAATATTTGGATTTAATGTTAGTACAAGAGACTCTTCGCAATACAAAGAAGATTGAAGAAAAGTGCAAGAATGATGAACCAAGTAAACTCCTCCAAAATTGTGCTGGAAGGGAAATGCCTGTTTATGTGTTCTTGCTGTACAGTTCTGCCATGCTGTCTGTCTTGTGCACTGAGACAGCACCCCTCTGGTTCTTCAGAAGGCTAAAGATACACTCATCCTCCTCAGGTTTCTACACAGATGTCCTAAACATTTGGGGGAGTCACTGTGTCAACAAGAAGTCCTGGCTTTCAAGAGGAGCTGCTTATCATTAATAACTAGGCCATACCTTGTTAGTCACTTTATCACTGTCCTCTGCAATCCTGGATGATGGAACAGCCATGCATAGAAGAGTAGAAGAATCATTGGGATGCACAGAGTACCAACCAGGAAGACAGCAGAGAACAGAAAAGCTCTGGAAGACAGATACACGCATGCAAAGATTAGTCAGCAAATAATAGTCAGCAAAACACAAGGAACTGGAACCTTTCTCAGTGTTGTCAGAAAAAGTCACACCAACTGGCAAGTAAATTCTCAAAGAAAAACGGCAGAAAGAGTAAACGTGGCAAATGGTCTGATGAAGGCATGCCCATGGATACTGATGGAAATTTCCCACTACCAAACTGTGAACCAGGCAAAAATTTATCTTAGCATTTAATAAGAAGTTACTTGTCCAATTTATGTGTGTAAACACTCCACAAAGTGGAGGTCAGGTTCATAGGCTTTTGAAAATGCATGCAATTATGCTCACCAATCAGGTGTGAAAAATTCAATTCTAGGTATTTGCATATAGCCCTGTGTAAGAAATTGATTTTTCAGTTGGCTAGGCCAGGCTTTCTCTTTGATTTCACTTGAGCGCCCAGAGAAGATACAGACTCCTCATTAACATGGAAAGACGAAATATTTCTTAGTCTTTGTACTTCAAAGACTCCTATAAATAATCCAGACTATAGCTTGATACAGTTAGAGTAGGAGGTAAGTTTTAGCGAGTCATCTAAGATTCTGTTTCTCTCTATTTTTAGATTTACAAATGTGCTTTTAATTTTTGAAAACTGATGTGTTGTTGATGTTCAATTTCAGTTATCTGTGGACAGATGTGACAGACAGCAAATGTGGGTAGTCTAAGCTTTGGTATGTCCAGATGTGGTCCATTTTTTAAGAAAAATTTTCAAGAAAAAATTCATTCATGTTTAGGTTAATATGTCCACATAATTTTCTTCCTGGGCAAAACCAACTGCAGAGGTAAAATGACAGAGCTCATACACAGATTCCACATCACTGATGTCTCTTGCAGTAATAACCCACAACCTCTGTTATGGAGACTTGTTACAACACAATGAAAGTGCGACAAGGCCTCAAAAATCACACTTACATTTTTATTAAAACAGCACTGCCCAGGCTGGCAAATGTAAATGTGCAGATGTGCATCAGGAAAGAAAGTGAAAAAGCGTGCACTGTTCATCTTTAGCTATAAGGAAAACATTTTCATGAATAGGGTGGCAACAATTTCCAGGTATGATCTCAATATCAAGGTCATGCTGGCTTTTGAGAAAAGGATCATGCTTGACTTCAGATTAGATAAATCTTGGTGATTTGGTAAAAGATCTCACATGACCATTTCTTCCATTTTCAGTTTGCCTCTATACAAAATAAAGCAGAAGAGTTTCACAGAAGGGTTTTGAATTGAGGCTTGTATGTAGTTGACATGGGTAGGAATTTTGCAGCCTGAAATTTCCTTAATAATCACGTTGAGCAGCCTTTTGGGAGGTGCACCATGGGAATCCAAGGCTCATGCTGAATGCAAGGCAGGATTAAGTGCTTTCCAGTCCCAGCACTGTGCCGGTGACTCAGCTCAGCTGCAGTTTCTAGGGTATGTCTGGGCATGGAGCTCACATACACATCAAAACTCTGTTGTTTCTAGAGATTTTACCTGAGATTAAGTCAAATCCACACTTGCATGGCATTTAAATATAACAAATTATGAGCTCAATTGTAGATTCACAGATGTCAAGGAAAAGATTCCTTTGAGCCTCAACCCTTACACCTGAGCAGCATAGGATAGAGGGGTTGTGATAATCTGATTTATTGGAGCATTAAAACAAATGTACCATTGAGTCCAGTGAGCTGATATAATTTTAGCAACTACATTAAAAGTTTATTGCTTTTTATTGCAAAATTTTCATGGAAAATATGCTCATTGATGAAGAGAGCTTGATTTTCAAGTATTGTTTGCTGAGTATGGGCCAGGGACAGACCGAGCATCATCTGGAATTAAGGCAGTGGATTGCTGGTGTGAGAAAATGACCATAACCCCACAGATTATGCTTCCATGCTGTAGGAACAAAAAGTCCTTTTGGAAGTAACACCAGGCAGTCAGATTTCCAGTGTACTTGGAATTTTGCTTCATGTTGCCCTCATGTGTAGCATGGAAGGACAGGGATCACTTGTGATTCTTGGTGCAGTGATTATTTGATGCCACCAACTAAAGGACCCATAGGACCTGTTACCTCATTTTCACTGCATACAGTAAAGATTTATAATGCTGTATGTATGAGGCCTTTGGATTTATAGTGTGCTGAAAGCAAATTCAGACATTAATTTAAATACATGAAGATTCAGCTGTGCAATTTATTGAGATATATCCCTCATGGACAGATACCTATCTGTTGAAAAACCAATGAACCCTTGGATTTTATTTTTTTTTTGCTTCACTCCACATTGGGGTTTTCTCTAAAGTGGCCTGTGGGTCTTGGTGCCTGCTATTTTTCTGTTTTCCTCCAAATGAATGTATGTTCTGATGCACATAGCATAAAAGTCAATTTTTCACACAAGGCATGTGTTTCTAGGCATAGTCTGGGGTTTGGAAATACTTTGAGGTGGAAGGGAGGCTGTTCCATGGCATGCTGCCACATCTCTTTTGATTAGGAAGCTCACAGCTGGATAACTTCTGAAAACAGGAAGGTATGACAGCAAAACTTTATTTCGATTAAATAGATCCTATGTAAACACAGGAATTCCACTGTCATCCCCGCTCCTTATCCTCAGCAGGTTTTGCAAGGACAGACTGGCTGGGTGACAGGTCCGGTGGCCCTGTGCTGTCCACAGGTCACTGAGAGCAGGTTTCTGACCTAGCTCAGCTGGCAGCTGAAAGAAATTCTCTGAAAAGTCACAACACAGCTGGTCTTAGCAGAACTTACTATTCCTCTGTGGATCTAGTGACTTTTTTAGATTTTCATGGAGACCTAGAGGAAAGCTTTCAACACCGGGATTATGTTACACACAAAATGTCTGCCACCTCCCATTACTGCCCGTGGTTTGGGAGATAACAGAATGACTGCTCTGTTCCCCCACAGCGTGTGAGAAGAACAAATGGAGTGCAGCACAGGAGAACAAGGGAGGAGACAGCAGGGTGAGAGCTGGAAGGTGTTTTGGATGGGAGTGGGGCACTGAGGCTGGGCTGGCAGCGCATGAGGGAAGGCCGCCCCTTCTGTGGTGGCTGTTCAAGGCTAAATTTTAACCTTAGAAGCCAGTGGGCACTTTGGAAGTATCATCCCCCTTAATTTCAACTGAACAGCCTAAGAGTAGATTAATTTAGTGTATCAACAGTGATTTTTGATGTGTGCTTCTGTTTGTTGGGGGCCTGGTTGAGGTCAATGAGCGGCGCCATTTTAAATGCTGGCAGCTGCTGACTAGAAAAGCGTGACTCTTCTGAATTACTTTTGGTGTATTTCAAACATTATTTTAAAAAATTCAGTTGCATCTTTGGAATTGAAAAGAGGTATGTTCTTTCCTACTTTCTGGTGGAAGAAATTACCTGTCTCAGATGTATTCCCTCTCTTCTCACAGGGAAGTGACTGTTTTGGTGAAGGAATTTGGAAGGCTGAGGACAAAGGGAAGGGAAGGGAAGTCAGGTGAGGGCAGGTGGAATGTGATTTGAGAACAACTGGAGGGAGCCATGGGAATCTGCAAGTGGGAGTAGTGTTCTCACCAAACCCAAGGGGCATTAAGGAGAGGTGGGCTCAGCTCCTGACCTGCAGGCACTGAGGAGAAAAGGGACCACTCCCAGATAGCTTAGGCTGAGGGGATGTGCAATGGGGTATGGAGGGAGAAGTTTATTCGGTACAGAGGGTGAAAGACATGTAATTTCTAAAATTATTAGATGGAAAGGATTTCTGCTTGCAAAGCAGCATGCAAGGCAGTAGAGAACAACTAGTTATCCTTCCCACACCACAGTTCCCCAGCCTATTTAGACTTTAGTTCTGTGTTCAGCAGCATCATGAGCACTACAATTAAACTCAAACTTACCTAGATACTACTAACTATCCAGTGCACTGATCTACATGTATTGACAGAAAGTAAGTTAGAGAAAAGATGCAGTGATTATTTGATTAAATGCAGGAGGAGAAAAATTTTGCCAGAGTAACAGTCTTAGCTGGTACCAATTTGCTCTATTTATAGCTCAGTTTCCTCTAAATTTCTCAATGAAGTTTAAAGTGAAGTATAAAGGATTACTAAACATATTTGTTAAATAAACAACTAAAACTTTGACATGCAATTTCTTAGAAGGCTGGTAAAATTCATTTGAACTTAAATAATCTGCTCCCAAACCACTACAAAACTCAATCTTACAGAGAAAAAGGATCAATTTTGAACACTTGATGTTCATAAAAGTGTTGCCTCATTTAATTCCCATATGTCATTAACATTTTATCCACAGTGATGCTTTCAGTCTTTGTATACATGCAGTGTATTGCAGTTTCAAGCAATACCTTAGGAAGCTGCAAATATTCAGGTGAAAATCAGGTGGAAGAAAATGAGAACCATATTTCAGAATTGTTATTTAGGTTTTACTGTCTCTAACCAAAAGTTTGTAATATTAATGGAACTAGTTTCTTAATAATTTTAATCCTGGTGCCTGCTGTTAACTGTCTGCTATGTAGTTCACAAATTACTGGTGTTAGACAAGATTTGTCATTCCTTCCATAAACTCACCTGAGCTTTAATTACAGACAAGTCTGAAAATTTTCTGTATTTCCACCATTGTGGACCTCACAATTCTGATAAACTCTGAAAAGTACCTTGTACTGATTAATTAAAAATCCACCCTCAAAGTTGCCCTTAATAGTCATACGTTGTTTAAACATAGTGTGCAAACTGTGACTCCTTAGAACAATTACACAGATCAGTTGCCGATATTTCTTTATAAACAATACTGAGATTAATTAGTTGAAATGGCTTCCTTTGCTTCGCCTCTGATGTCATGAAAATGCTATTGCTAGCTCTTCCTTGGACAGAATAAACAAGCGTATCTGATATGCAAGCTAATATAATGTCCTTTATTTACATGATTCTAAATCCTGTTAGCTTTAAAACAATTTTGAATTTAGGAGAAAGCCAAAAAGGGGAATAACAAAGGAGAGAAGTGACCTCAGCAATTCCACACTGACGTATCTTCAGCCTTAGAACTGCCATGGGAAGGTTGTGTTATCAGTTGGCTTGGGAATCCTGAGTGCTGTCTCTGCCATTCTGCCCACAGCAGGACATAAACAACTACTAATTGTTTCAGGAGTTCATATCTTTTACCTGTATCTCAGATAAGCTTTATGTGTAGGAGGCATAGGGTTTCAGAAATGCTGAACAGAGTTAATCCTTTAAAAAGAGCCAAACTGAGTTTTTAGAGTTTCATCTACTAAAGAACTTTGTATTCAATACCCAAGTGCTTTAAGCTTCTACTATAACAGCCCTGAGTCTTTTTTCAGTGGCTGCACATCATTTTGGACAAGTTAATTTATGCATGTAAAAGAGAAATCTAACCTCTTTCAAAAATGGTGATCATATTCCCAATGAAAATATTGCTGTATGGTACAAAAATGCCGTGAAACATTTGCCAATTGGTGCTGTATTTGTGAGGGAGTGTTACCCAAGCTTAAGCTCAGGTTGGTTACCTAAGCACTTTTACTAGTTTATTCTTTAAAGTGTAGGTGTTCATATTTCCTCATGACATCTCTTCAAGAATGAACATATATTGTGAAAGATGAGATTTAGCACACTTTTTCTATTTAAACATATCTTTTCAGCTACATCCCATGCTTCATTGTGAGATTTTTTTAGCACCAACTCTTAAAGATTACAAATTTGGAACCAGGATGGAAGCCAGATCCACCCTGGCTCAAGAAAATGAATGGTGGAACTCCTAGTTTTTTCAATGGAACTGAGTTTTCAGCCCAGCCTTTGTCAAGGAAGAATGCACAGAGAAGTGGCTAGGACTTCTTGTGCGATGCTGGGTTTGCCTCAAGAGTAATTGGTTGAGATCACGTACACCCAAACATTTTATTTTTCTCAAACCTAAGTACTCATATTTAAGTTTACAGAATAACCCAAATTTTATAGGGCTAGCAAACTGAAATTTTGCTCAAAGATACCCATACAGGTAAATATTTGTTTAGAGCTGATGTACTGTAGCTTAACTCAGAGTGGTCTTTCATTTTAAGCTGCCCAAAAGTGCCTAACAGACAACATGCCTGAGGTCTACTCAAATCTCTTGTCATCATAACACTGAACAGAGAAGAGTAGCAGTATGGCAAACATTTTACAAGTATACCAATAAATATATTTTTTTTATTTCAGGAACTTCAAAAATCATCCTGTCCCCAAAGGTAATTTCCCTGTCCAGCGCATAATCTGTGAATGGATGCTGAGCCAATACCCCCCATTCTGAATTCAGCCCATTACAGAGAATCTTCTGGCCTAAACCCCATGCCCCAGGTGTAATAATCTGATTTTTGCAGCCCCCCTCAGGAGGTTTGCCTGTGTGCATGCATTTTGTACCACGCACATGGTAAACTGTGTTGGGTCTTCTACACAGGGGATCTGTTCTTGTTCAGAAGGTCTGGTCATTTTTCAGGGAAATGATAGTAACACTCAGGCTCTGCCTGCCTCACGGGAGGGAAACTACTGTTTTTGTTAATACATTCCCTTTCATCAGTGAACATGTGATTTATGGCATCAGTCCTGGTATATGCAGGATTAACTTTGCTTAAATCAGTGACATTCATTCCATGATCTGGCACTCTTCCTTTCCGAGAAAGGCACAGGAAAACAACAATAGAAGAAGTAAGTGGTTGTTTCATCTTAAAAAAATTACCCTGATTTTTGTTTTTTCTCTCTTCCCCTTCATTTTTCCATGACAGAAATAGATAGAGTAACAATGGACCATGTATTACCAATAAATCAGAAATTGTTTGGGGGCTTAAGCTCTTCCCAAAATCCTGGAGCGGTGTTTACATATTAGAGAGCTTGTAATATTTAATGCTGTGTGATAAATATTCTTCAATTAAAAAAAAAAAACAACAAACACTAAACACTGGCAATTTCCAAGTATAGAGCTGAGCCTGATTTGGCCTCAGCTGTTAGGCTTGTGAGTAATCAGGTTCAGATTTAGGAGAGGGAAAAAATCAAAATTGGACTTAGTCATTATAACTTTGCTGTGAATTTGTATTTTCCTTCTGGACTCCATGTCTCTTGAGCATGCCTTAATATTGTATAACTTTTGATACATAACCTAATTTTGATAGACCTGCCAAAGGCTATGCCATATTAATGCAAGCATATGTAATTGTATTTAAAAATATTAATGTGCCTAATGTACATTAACCCATTGAGGATTCTACTAAAGGCAGCTGTACTGTGCAAACTGGTTTTTAAAAAAGGCAGCTCACAAGAAATCTAAATGGACTTATTCCCATTTTTATTGTGGCTTTTCTAGAGGAATGTATAGAAGAATTTCTAGAGTATTTATGTAAGGGCTTTACTATTTTACCTAGACTAGGCCCTGTGGGTGAGTCTGTGCAATACCAGGCCTAGCAGCCATGGAAGATGAGCTGCTGGTCAGGTCATGAGTGAAAAAAGTGCCTGCTCTGCAGTTTTTCATTGCAGTTAACATTAAAACCATGGGCTTGCTCTCCTCCTGCCTCAGCCCATTTGCAGTAAAGGAATTTTATCTTTCTGCTTTGTTTTCTGCTTTCTGCCCCAAATGTTTAGCAGAGTCCCGTAAGCTCTTCCAGTTACAAGGAAAACTGAACAACAGATTCAAGGGTTTTCATTTGCAAAGACTGTTTTCCTGAAAGAGAGATGAGATGATACTTTCTTTACTGAGCCCCATGCCAGCCACCTCTAAGTCCCCAAACCTGATTGTATAGCTTCTTGTAATGTTTGGTGTTGTGCTCTTGGGGGAATTTTTTGAGTTGGTTTGTAGTCAATTCCACTGAGCTGCTGTTTGTGTTTGCTGTGCTCGTGTGTTCTGTTGGTGTCTTTTACTGTTACAGAGTTCGTTCAACAGAAAAGCATAGTTCATCCTTACAGATTTGCTGAAGGAGGCCTGTGCACTGCAGTCATTATCTTTACAAGGTTTAGCTCAATACATGGTCATTTACTCTGGGATGCGAAGGACAATACAGAACAGGCAGAAAGCAGTTGTGAGGGTTACTAGAAAGTCTCAAAATTTAAAGGAACACGGACATTCAAAATGGTGCGCAGTTTAGTGTGCAAAGCAGATCCTTTTGACAGGATTCAGTTCTCTAAGACTTTCAGAAAGCATTTACTGCAAGGAATTAAAAGTTTTGTCTGTTTATTTTTGCATACATAAAATTTCTTGGTTTTCACTCTGATTTTTAGACTAATTTGTTTTATCTGTTTGTTTTAGTATTTGCCTTATTTTAATATTGTGTATTTTTTTATGATGATGAATTGCACCCTGTAATCATCTGAGTTACCTGTGCTGTTCACTGTTCTGACCCAGCAACAGCTCTGGACATGACATGACATAGCAGCCAGGCATGATGTCCTAAGGGCTCATAGTTAGTGTAGGACATTAGTAATTGGGATGCCACAGTTTCACTGGTCTGCTATGTGATCTAGGAAAACTTTTTAACCTCTACCCTTCAGTCTTGGAGCTCAGAAGATGCAATACTGCAAACCTATTAATTTCCATGTGGAAAAACCCCACCAATTTCTGAGTTTCTTGTGGTACATCAAAGACAAGAACATTAACAGAGACAAGGGAATAGAATGTTGTTCATTCAAGACTGTTGGCTGGAATCCAGGGTTTAGTTTGTTGGATAAGATCCCTAATCTCTCTAATCTTCTAAATGTGAAGTAGAGATAATGTAATTTTCCTTCTCCCATCTTCTTTTTGTTGATGGTTATTTATACAATGCTCTTTTTTGTCAGTTCTACTACATGCATGTATAATTTCATATCTCCCACTCTAAATGAAGTGATTTTATAAACACTGCTTGAGGTCTTGAAGTTTGGAGTTTTTTCCTCTGCAGAATTCACAGGAAAATCTGTGGATTTTTTACGTGGTTGCTAGCTTTTTCAAGGCCATCTTCTGCTCTTCTATCCAGAGTGAGTCACTTTAACATCTGATAACTTCTGGTGAAAATAAGTGTTCAGCCATTCCAGCTGTTTCAAAGTGCAAATAAATCACTATTTGCACCCAACATATGACCTCTTTGCACTGCCAATATTAAATCCATGGTTTTCATGGTTATTTTAAGCTACTGCTATTGCAAGTACTGTCTAACTGTGAAGCATTTGGTCTTGACATCTAAATGGCACCACAGAGGTATGAAATATTACTGCATTGCTATTTTGTTTTATTGTTAGGATAAATATAGCAGTGATGTCAAGGGAGATGTATGCCTCACAGCAGTTTTTGGAAAGTATGTTGTGGTCTGATAGAGCATAAATGCATTTTTTTCCATTTTTTCTTCCATTAAGGCTGGCAAAAACAGAGGACAAATCCTAGGGCATGGTGAATTATGACCTTTTAGGTGACACTCATTGTCACTGGAAGATGAAGAGTAGGATTTTTAGTTCTGAAACAGGAGGCTGTGAGTTTGGGATGAATAAAAAAATGCCAAGGGATTTACATATCATTCTACATCTTTGAACTGTGTGCTTCTAAGATGTGTTTTAAAAATATTTCTGTACACCACAAGAATGATACTTGGATTGTAATATGTCACATTCCTGTAAAGATACCTATATCTGAGTTATTCGTTATATTATTTGAATATTATTTTACTCCTTTCTGTTTCTTAGCATCTTCTGCATCTCCTTTCTGCATCTTAACATCTTCTTTCTTCTGAAATCCACCTATGCCTGACATTTTTCATTGCACAATTTTAGCCAGAGTTGCTATAGTTTCAGAAAACTCAGTGTAAGACAGTAATGTCTCCTCCTCAAGACCTGACCTTTAAAGATACTAATCATCTAAAGAGCATCGAAGGTGAAGATGAGATTACTGCATCTCAAATTTGGGCCTTGAAGGGATTGAGGAACGGGTTGTGTGCAGTCATAAATAACAGCAAAGTGCTCATGGGTGGCTCAAGTCTGCTCTGATCTGCCCTGATCTGAAGGCTGATTTGCAATGGCTGTGAGAGCAGCAAGAGTGTCCTGTATTTGCCATGACATTCACATTCAGACTGCTCACATTCCTCAGGTGAGCAGTGAAAAAGAATGACAAGGATATCACTGCTTACAAGTGTTCAGGGATGAGCTTACAAGCTTATACTAAAGAGAGCTGCAAATGCATAGAGGTTATCTATCTGTGCTGATATCAGATGCTGGAAGTAACTTGCACTGGCTTTGGAAACCATCCTTAGCATGGATTTAAGATACTCAGAATCACCACACGATAACCTTATTTATAGTCATTCTGCCTCATTTGTTACATTTAGGACATACCTATATATGTGTGCTTATAAACCCTGTAAATAGACATCTGCATTTTCTGTGCTGAGGTAAAAATTGATTCTCCTTTATTATTGAATTCTTTAGTCACTACCAATAAAATCTCTGAGCCATTTCACAAACTTCTTCAAGGAACAGCTGGTGCCTCGTGGTGTTTCTGAACACATCATCAAGCTGTGGAGAACAGACCTGCCAGCTTTCACCTGCAAGAATAATCTGGCCTACAGTCTTAATCCTCCTCCCTGGGGAAAGGCTGTAGATCTAGGGTGATTCCTTGGTCAAGTTAACACCAAAGATGATGAATCCCTGCAGGTAATATTTTGTTAAGTGACGGGTTCCTTTTAGAAGGAATGGGCTGGACCACAGCCACATTGTCTTTTCCTCCCTACCATTTCTGCTTTTGCTCTGTGTCCATTTTTATCTAATCTCCCTGTTTTTACCAGGTGAAATCTAAAAGCAATTGAAAGAAGAGAAAGGATAAATATATTTCTTGAAACTGTTGGTGTGAGTGAGGATTGACTTAGGACTGTCCAGTACCAAAGTAAAAAAAAAAGGAGACTCTCAGCAGGTGAACATAATGGAAAAAACTCTTTTAAATCCCACATTATAGAAAACCTTAACCCTGACTTCTAGAAATGCCGAATCAGATGCCAGATAAAACCTTGATAACCCTGAAAAGATGTCTCAGTTAGTAACTGTTGATTTTGCATTCAATGTCATCTTGGTGCTCACTGGCTTATAAAAAAAAAAAAAAAGAAGTATTTTTTTCTAAACTCATTCTCAAAGGTCACTTCAGGCTTTAGGAAATATTGAACTTCCAAGTACTTGCATTGTTTCTGCAAAGGGGCAGGAAATTATTTATAAAATATCATTCTTCCTCACAGAATTTATGCCTGGAATTGGAACAGGAAGCCAGCTGCAATTCTTCCAGCATTTCCAGCATTGTTTTAGCAGCTTTGATAGCTCAAAGAATCTCAGAAACAGATCTTTTTTATGCCTGTCTATATGGCATTCTAGATCTTATTCTCTGGGTGTTTCTTTGGTGTTTAAAATATTTTATGCACAGCTTTACAGATTGGCCTGTGGGAATTCATTTATTAGAAAAATAGTAAATCTGAGTCAAATATTCTTTTAAAAAGTAAGGACCATACCTGTTTGCTTAAAGACATGCACAGTTTCTTCATAAACTACCTTTTATGCTTTACCACTGAAGATCTTCTAACATGTTTGATCACTGGCATGCTGCCAGCTGTCTCACACAGACCACCCACCCTTCACAATGACGTCAAGGAAGTCCCCAAGTTTGCATTATTCAATGGCAAGGAAGCCTTTGCTATCTTTGACTACACAGATGGTGAGCAAAGGGATGGGAACCTTTGGTTTGGACTGTATCCCTTGACTCTGATTTGTTTTCTCTTCTCAACAGAGCCCCTCTGTAACAAAGAAATCTTCTGTTTCATATACTTGCAATAAGAAAAAAAAACCCTGCTCCTATTGACGACAGGTGCTTTTCAAAGTGCGTCACACCGCTAGAAAAAAACCCAGCTGAAAAATGCATGGAACTTCAGAAAGCCTTTCGCAAGCCCTGCTGTGCGATCCCCAGGAATGTGCTTTGCTCAGCTGAGCTCAGGGCAAGGCTGTTTGCTTTCACCTTTTTACTCTGCTTTGCTTTCCTAGTGTTGCTGCAGTGCCCCGGTGTGTGCTGGCGCAAACAGGTTCACAAGGGCACAGAATCACAGGAGAGATTGGGTTGGAAGGGACCTACAGGGTCATCTAGTCCAGCCCCCCTGCAACAAGCAGTGACATCTTTAGCTGGCTCAGATTACTGAGAACCCTGTCCAGTCTGACCCTGAATGTTACCATCTGTAGCGTGCACTAGAATTCTGATTTCCTTCTTTGTAGTCTGCATCCTCTGCCATCTGCTCTTGGACTCTTCCTGATGTTTTTATGTTGCAAAACTCCTTGAGACAGGATGTTTTCCTTTTTATTTGTTAAGGACCTAGTGTAGAGTAATGATAAACAGGAATCTGGGGTTATGATGGATATCAAGTTGCTGTATTTTCCTGGTATTGTGGAATGTGTCAGTTACTCAGGTGTGTGGGACTGATGCGGACAAGGAAGAGAGAGCCAAATATCAACTAATATTTAGGAGTGGGAATTATATTAAAAATACTAACTTGATTTTGCATTCAGATGTCCCCCTCTTTTCAATTAAGAATAGTCAAGATCTGTATATTTGGATTAAAGGACTCCTGGAAAATTAAATATTTTGAATATTTATCTAGGGCAGAACCAAAGGGTGGAAAGAGTTTGGTTTCCATCTATTAAGCCAAGGTGAAAGACTGTGGTTGCATCAAAATTTGCCTTCATTCAAACCTGGCAAGCACTTAAATGTGTACTTCTGCCTTTGTCTAAATGGCAAACCACAAAATTCAGAAGATGTGGGAGGCCAAATGATGAGGCATGGGTGAGGCTGCCCTACAAAACTCTTCTAAACCAGGCAGGCCCTACTCCTCTCCAAGGGTTAGAAAGGTTCTAGGATAAAACAGAACTTTACTTGGTATCATATTTCAGCTTTCTGTGTAGAGAAGAATCCCCTTCTGTTGAGAGAGCTACTTGGTGACTGTATAGTCCTGTTCAAAGGCACCCAGAGCTGCAGATTGCAGAACCACAAGTAGTGCTCAGTGCAAAAGGCATAGCCCAAAAAAGAAGAAGAGGACAAATTTTACCTTAAAATCAGCTGAAATGTTAAGCTAGAGTTGTGGAAATACGTGGGGAGAGAACAGCTTAGGTCCTCAGAACACCAGAATGGGGTGGTTTGTTTAAAAGAATATAGTAAAGCTCAAGATCTCCACTGACTGATGTGCAATGACATATCTTTCTTGGCCCCTTTTTGTGAAAATTGAGTTGTAAAAGCTTAATTTATAGAGTTCACCTTTACAAGTCTAACACATTTTGAAGTAATTTGCTTCAGATGACAGAAATTTTATGAGACACTAGGGAGCAGAATGAAAGAATCATGATTTACTTTTTATGTTCCACCCATTAACATGTGCTTTATCATCCTGGACAAACAGGAAGAATTATTGAACCTGTTACATTAATTAGGCATGCATTCAGAAAAAAAATTGTTCTTAGGGCTATCAAGTGGACATATAATCCACTTCAAACTTTCTTTTACAGCTTTTTTTGGTAATAAATATTTGTTGGAACAAGTAATATGGCTTATAAGGGGATCTCAGATTTATATATGTACCTTGGACAGATCTAAGTTTCAACAGATTGTTGAAATTTAGTTACATGAGGAAATGTGATTTACATGTATAAGTTTTGTTTATAAAATGTGTGTACAAATTTTGAGCATCCCGCTGAAAATGTGCATTTTCAGTTTCTGTATCACTGCCTGAAGGAACACTGAGAAAACCAAAAGCTATGCTTGAATAGATTGGCAGTGAAATTTAAAGCTGGCAGTCCTAAAACACGTGTCTTTACTAAGGTTAGTTTCAAACAGGAGCTGTAGACAGAAAAGAAGTGCGGAGGATATAGGTTCAGTGGTAAAACAAAACCCTGTTGGCCTAGATTGAATCCATTTAACTGTAAGTTCTGGTTTGAGAGGCCCACTACTAAAGGCACATTTTTCCAGTGTTTGTTTACTGATCAGTGGAGGGAAAGGTACTATTAGTCAGCCCCCTTTTAGTCAAAATCACCTTTGAAAATTTTCAGGCATCTACCTGTTTATTAAATGTAGACAAGCTGGAGCAAATGAGCTGGTAGCTTAGGCACCTCATGGATACTCCAAAATCAGGGGAATGAACCCAACCTATATGGGTGTCATAACAAACCTGGAGAAAAAATTTGCTTTTCTCTTTCCTAGATTCAAAAACAAATAGAAAGCACCAATTCTGATGATTACTACCTTCTAAAAATCTTTCAGCTTCTTTTTTTAAGCCTCAAGCCTTTGTTCATCCCTGTAATATGCAAGTTTACATTACAGTCTGTGATGACAAAAGTGGGAGTCATATTAGGTGCTGCCTTTCTACTTTGCTTTCTAGTCACATACCTGCTAATTAAAAAAAGGTCTGGGAAAGAACCAAGTGAGAGAAAAATTCTGAAAAATGTCATAAGTATATTTCTACTTTTAAAAGGTATTTCAAGTTCTGGTTAAACTCAGATATTTCCATTAACATTAAATTATTTTTCTCAAAAAAATAAAATCTCTCAAGGAATCTCTATTTTAATAAAATATGTGGAAGGAGATCCAATACTGACATTTTGGAATTGATTTATTTCCACTGAGTTGAACTAAAAATCAGATATGACATATATCATATGCTTCTTCCAAAGAATCAGCCACTTCTTCCAAACTGAGAACTAAAGCGATTATTGTACCTTGCCTAGAAAACAGGAAGAAATATTTCTGAATCCTGTCTGAACAGTACTTTCTGTCACTTTAAACAATAGATCAGCTCGTTCTGAGCTACTTTCAGACAACCATTTCTGTTCTTAAAACTCAGCAGCTGCATTTCAAATCTTGCCATGTTTCTATCCTCTTGCTTTCATGCCTGCAGTGGCAGTTCTTGATAAGCAATAACAAGTTTGTTTCCCTGCACATGCATGCCAGCCAGGTAAATTCAGCATAGAGCACATGACCTGGCAGCAGTTCAGCAGCTTTTCTTGATATATCCACAGCAACCATTTTGGTCTAAAGCCAGCATTGATTCCAGATTGCTTAATTGCTAATGTGCTATCATCAGCATGTGAAAGTGCATTTGCTGATTAGAAGCAAATGAAGTGTGGGAGCTGGTAGATCTAGCTGAAAGAATTCCTCAGGCCCTGTCCAGGCCCTTTTTCTTCTTCCTTTGTGTTTCTGCCTTGGGGCCACAGAGAGCAGAGGCCCAGCATGTGAAAGGGTACAATCCAGTGCTTGTCCCAGTTGCTCTTTCAGAGCAGAACCTGTTTCCCAGTTAAAGGAATTCCATGACCAGTGAATAGGCATCAAGGCTGCTCTTTGGCTCCAACAGAAGAGTAGAAGATCTCAAGAAACTGGAACTGGAATTTCCAATTTTAAGAGCCACATGAGTGATTGCTCTAGTAAAGAAAGGAAATGCATAATGTAGGAAGATGTCCCTTTTACAGCTACTGTTTTCACATGGAAAATAGCCCTCAGCTGCTACAAAATGGGGAGCAAATTACATTCCTTTCTGTTTTGGAATTCAAAAAGAGCCAGAGATATCTTCTTGCTCCAAAATGTGTTACTGGTTCATTTCTTCTTGAGTCATCTCCTGCATCTGTGCCGGCTAAGGATAAACTGCTGCTGTTCTGATTTGGTTGAAATTACATTTAGACTGCCAGAGGCCGTAGCAAACCAAATGGATCAGGTCTGTATTTCACTTATCCCCACGCAACCCTAGTGGGTTCAGCAGGTTCACAGGGAAGTGATTAAAAATCAAATTCAATCTGTCTCTTTTTTACAGGGTTATGTGCAATCTGTCACACATGCTTCTCTATTTTCACACAGTTACTCTTTGTATTACACTTCTGCATCACATTCATTTCAGTTTAGCCACAAACACCAGCTGAGAAGGCAAATTCTCTAAGAAATTTGTTGCTCACTTTCTCCTGATATGATCTGTACCATGCTCAGGTTGAATATTTCTTTACATCTGTCCTTCTTGTCTCTAAGAAGTGTAAACAAGTTTTTATTCAGTTACTCTGGAACTGGTTAAGAGAAAAGCCTGTTAACCAGCTACCCTGGGACGCATTTAATAATTCTTTTCAAATGCTTGTATTTATTTTCAGCCACTACCATTCTTTTAAAATGCTTGTATTTATTTTCTAACCTTGTTGGTCTAACAGGAGGAGTTTATCAGCTTTGTTTTCAAAAGACATAAATTTGTACATAAATGTACAGCTTGGAGAGATATTTTCTTAACCTTAAATAGGAGGACAGCATAAGTCAGAAGAGTCAGAACCTCAGATGACAAAAATAGATTAATTTGATAAGAATTATTTATAATAGCCAAGGATTTGGCACAGTATCAGACAGTGTAGCACCATTTGATGCAAAGGATTGTTAGGTAGCACACGAAACAAGGAAATTTCATTCTTCTCCAAGGAGTTTGCATGCAGAGTTTCTCCTAAATCAAACAATCCCTATCACTAGGCTGAAAAATTAAGGCTCAACCTTGAGGGCAAGGCTGACAGCCTTGTTTGTTGAAATGTACCCTCAGCTTTGAAAGTGTCCTCCCCTCGTATGATGGATTTGATTCTTCACTGGAAAATCTTCTGCCAGAAAGATTGCTTGGGATTCCATGGGAGTTCATCTGAAACACATCCAAGATGGAGCTCAGCGTCCGTGCACACACAGGGTGAACTGAGCTGTGCTACCTAGGCTGAGCTTAGAGAGCAGAATGAGCAGGCACCTTCTGTCCTGAAGGTGACTGTGCCAAATCCTTCGTGTGCCATTTTCTCTGTGCGAAGACAGGAATTTCAGGTGGATTAAGGAAAAGTGCTGCTTGTAGAAATGGTACATGGTGCAAGCATATTTGAAAGGGTTTTGAGACAAAATATTCTTCTGAGAACAATTTGAGGTGGTTGGAACTCCCATTTATAGTCTAACAGAGACAAGCAGGCAGAATGAGTTCCTGTGAGATCTAAATCCAAATCTTCTCCATCTTCCAAGGAGGACATGGCATTTTCATGGGATTTCACGGGATATTCTGAGTTGGAAGGGACCCAAAATGATCACTGAATTCTAACTCTTAAGTGAATGGCCCATACGCAGGTTAAACTTACAACCTTGGTATTATTAGTACCATACTCTAAAAAACAGAGCTAATATCCTAGATCTACAAGTAAATTACTGGGAATAAACTGCCCTTTAATCTGAACATATTAATCTTGAGAGAACAAACATAAATAACATTAGGATTTTTCTAGCTCTTTATTTAATATGCTTTCTATAACTGTGACCCAGAGAAAATGTCATTTATATGCCATAAGTGCTACATGTATAGATTTTTGCCCATGCCAATGCTCTGAATACACAGAGAACATCCTGAAAGTGGAGTTCACTTAGATAATTTTTATATTTTTCACAAGATATGCTTGAATAACTACTACTATGAAACTACTATTAACAGATAATAAGTGAAGGGCTGCAAATTACCTGTTTTCTAAGTTGTCCCTGCAGATGTCCTTTCTAGGCAAGACACATATCTCTGCTCCATCATATTCTTTATTTTAAACTGTTATTCTTAAATTCCATCACCTGATCCTGATAAAAACAAGGATATAGACTGATTTTAACTCAGTGTGTGAAAAGCAGAGATTTTTCACTGCAACAGCATGCAAGGGGTACTTACTTAAGTATTGTGTTAAATTTATAGTAAGATTTAGTTGGTTTAAATAGGACTTTAAGTAACAGGATTAGATGCCTAAATGGCAAACTACAAAATTCCAGTTTACTACAGCATGTGGAAGATTGTGAAGTCTGTAGGAAGTTCAGAATTTTTGAAAAAAATTCTGGAAGTATCTTTGTCCTCTTGTACATGGCAATTGTGAAAACTCCTGTTTAACTTATGACTTCAGCCTGGTGGGATTTACCAGTGAGGTGTTCTTCAACCTCCTTGCTGGAGAACCAGTCTGAGGGTTTTCTGAGGGTGAGCTTGTCAAGACTGGTCTCATCCAAAATCCGTCTGAAAAAGTAAAATGTTTTCAAAATATACATGAGGGTGATGTTTCCCCAGCCCAATTATACCTAAGCTCAGTGGATGGACTGCTTGGGGAGTATGAGAGACCTGTTGGCAGTCCTTAATCTGGTGGCCTGGGTTTAAACCTTTTTGTTCCTACTTTACAGGAGAAGACTCCTATGGCTGAGGTGCAGACTGGCAGCCGTGGGTGCAGCAGGGTGGTCTGAGGTGGCTGCCAGGGGTGAGGAGCTGGCTGTCACACCACGATGCTGCATCACACTGTGCCCACACTCCAATTTCCCCTTATCACTCCCTTCCTAGGCCAAACAACTTCAGCCAGAAAGGCAACAAAACCCTTCTACCTTCCCTTTAGATTCACCAGGATCTGTTTCTCAGTGTAGATTCTTCCACAGTCCCCTACACAAACAACTCCCAGACACAGACTTGCAGACTGCGTTCCAAATAAATGCTGAATATTTTCTGCAATACTAATGCTGCATGTAGCCATTCTAGTCAAACTTTTGCTAAATATCCTATTGTAAATTTCCAAATTTGCATTTGTTTTGGTACTCAGTCATTTACATATTCCTCACAGTCTCCCTTCAATGTTTAGTGAGGCTCTTCAGTGAATAGTCGAGTATTTTTCAGCATTCTGTTCAATGCATTTGCAAAAAACAACTAAATTGTCTTTGATACTCTGGGAACAACATAATAATTTACTATAAATATAATTTATACAATATATCTCCAATACTATAATAATACTAGATTAATATTGACTATAAGTTATTTTAGAGCCATCTCCCAGAAGAAAATATTGACTAATGAATCATTTAAATAATTATTGCCTATCTCATCTGACCTTTTTTTTAACTGAGTATTCTAAAGCAATGGAAATGCTATTCAGAAATACTTGAAAACTGTTATATATACACAAATTTAAAATTAAATTTTATAACAAAAATACAAATATTAATAGCATGAATAAATGCCAAGATAGTTCTTATAACCTTTGATAAATAGAAGCAAAATATTATCTAGTTCTTATCTTATATTCTATAGAAACTGTATTAGCAGATAGAATCTGTTCCATCCCAGAAGCCTAGAGTCATAGAAAATTGTTCAAGTGACATGTCCTTCCCCAGGAGTTGTGCTCAGTGCAGTAAAAACACACTGAAGATACAGAACAGGTCACAATGAACCCTTAGACAAATTCCAGCAGGTTAGAGAGCTAAATATTTTACAACAAGAGTACACTAGGGGGACAAGTTTTACTCTTTCTTCAGTCCTGAATGTGTGTCACAGTCAAAGACAATGCAGCTTCAAGGAATAAGTATTTTTGGCACTGTTTGTAATGGATCCTGCATGTAGCAGGCCAACTATCATTACTCTTTGTCTTCTAAAATCAGAAAGTAATTTAATACCTCAAAGTTCTCTGACGTATAATTTTTTTCCCTTTAGCTCAGACAGATGTTTCTCTGGCAGAGAACTGCCAGAGAAATTGTTTAAATGTAACAATTTAAATATGAATGTGACTGGCAAGAAGAAATGAATACTCTTAATACTGAAATTGATAATTTCAGATATCATTAAGCAGAACAGAATGAACATTTTTCTGCTAGCATAAATCTGCAGCATTTTCACCACATAAAATGGACTTGCTTCAGAACAAGTGCTATCCAGCCCCCAGCTTACTGTATATGGTACAGCTAGGAAAATTGAGTTTCATGCAACAGAGCATATTTAAATTCTGTTTTAAAAGGAAACTTGATTATTTTCTTAAATAAACATCCCTTACTTCTTTGAATACATGAATAGAATTGAGTACTGAAGTGAATTAAACTTCTCCTCCCTTAGATGTTTTGTGCAGAGAATTAGAAAGAGTAAAGTGAGAAATCCTGACTTGTCTGGTACTGCCTCTTTTCTTTTTCAAAAAATCACAGAAACTCTCACCTTAATCTCCTCCTACACTTTTGTTTAATCTTTGATGTGCCGGCAGTTCTAAAGGCCAATGTGCCTTAGGGCACTCTGGGGGGGGCTGAACTGCACGGGTGAGATTTTCAATAATCCAGCACCTGAACATTCCTCTTTTATTGTAAACATAACAAATAAAAAACTGGATCTGGATTTTTTCACTGAGCTGTCATTCTGAATAAGATCTGTGCTATGGTGGATAAGCCTCTTAAGGTTTTAAAATATACTTAAAATTTAAATCTCCTTTGTGTCACTAATAAAATTACAGGTAAAGAATCATAAAAAATAAAGATTATATTAATAGGTGATGATTGTCTAGTATTCAACTTTCACCATATTATGTTCTTTATAAAGTATTTCTCTAGAGTGTCTCACCTGCACAGTTAATAGAAATTTTCCATGATGCTGTCTCAAAAAACTTCTTTTGGAGTCTAAGGCCATTTGAGTTAAGAACTTCTTACTGCAGCCTAACCTAAACTTTCCCTTCCTTAGTTCCAAGCCATTGTTCCATTGCAATTGTAAATATTTCCCTTCCTTCATTTAAGATAAACTTTTAAGGAAAACATCAAGCAAACACCAAAAAAAAAAAAAAAAAAAAAAAAAAAAAAAAAAAAAAAAAAGAAAAAAATCTCTCCTTCTTTAGAAGCAGTGAAATACTTTAGTGTATTTCAAACATGTGCAGTTTTTAATATTTGTGCAGAAGAAAGCAGTCCATGTGGAATGTCATAACTGGAGAATAATTGCACATGTCATTGTAAATGCTTCTATCCTCAGCAACTGAGAAATTCTCAGGGATAAAACTCTCTTCTAATCAGATTTTCAAAAGTTCACACTGGTAGTTTGTGGAGAGACAGTTCTGTCCCATGTGTACCCCAACTCTGACATTTGCATGTGACCACCAAATTCATATGAGTGCAATACAGTTCAGGGTTTTAAAACATTTCATGTAGTACCTGCTGGAATTTTGATTAAGGAAAGATAAAAATTAGAATGCCAATATTGCACATACTAAAAATATCAGCAAATATTAGTTCTTGATATATAGATGCAAATTGAGAATCATCAATGGTCTGCTTTTTAGTGATACTCCAAAAGCTCTTTTCTGATGCTGAGATAATGATCAAATTTTATAGATGACCTGAGAAAAACATGAAATCTCTGCTGACCAATTTTGCAGATACCACAAAAATTATTTAAATAATGTAATGAGTGAACTGCTTAGTATAATTGAAAAATTTCACAAGGAAGTCACAAACAAATCAATGGAATCACTGGATCAATATTTCTAAATGGGCACTCTGATACCTAGAAATGTTCCTGTAGCATGTGGATGGCCTTCCTGGGGAAGAGTAAATTGGGGTTCATGGCAGGCAGCTAACTTGGATATTAACTATCATCATGATGCCATTTCCAAAACTGCTATTTAAACCCTTGGATAAATATAAATTAATAATAAACATTAATAAGAATTATTTATTAATAAAATATCAATATATTATTATAGATAGAAAAGGCATACATTAGCTCTGTATTTGGTGCTGCAACTATGAAAATCCTGTCCTGCTCTGTTGCCCAAGACTGGACAGTTGAACTTGTTATCTGGACAGTTCCTCTTGTAATCCATGTGTTGATAAATTAGAGAAAGCCCAGAGCAGGGTTGCAAAAGCAATTGGAACATGAAAAACATAATACATTAACAAATTCATGAAGTTAAGTCTGATTCAAAGGGTTATGTGATGACAGCCTCTGCCAGGCTGTATCAAAACAAGAAATCAGAGCTAAAAGAGAGGATGATAAAGCTAGACAAATACAGGTTAAAAATGAGTCTTTGGGGAAAAAAACAAAGAAAACTAAAATGAAGAATGAAAACAAAAGTTGGTGGCAAGTGGTTACAGAAAGAGTTGTGGATTCATAGTGGATTCTCAATTCCAAGAATTTTTTAAAGTCACCTAATTTCCACTGACATGGAAATTAATTCTTGAAGGCCTGTGCAACTTAATCTAAACTGGTCCCTCTTTGAACCACAAAGAGGGAGGTTTACAAGATGACCTCCCGAGGTTTCTTCCAGCCTTAGAACTGAAATTACTCTTTAATTCCATGATTTCTGCTTTCTGGGAGATCTGACTGGATAACCCTTTCTGGCTTTCAGGTAAGTTTCTACTTGTTTGCAGAGAGCACTGTAGCTGCAGGGAGCACAACTCAGCAGAGCTAATTTATCTGGAGATCAGTGCATCTCGTCCTCCAGTAACCTGAGGCAGATCTGATTTGCCGTATTCCAGAACCAAGGTGTTCACATGTGCCAGCGGAATGCAGATGCTTCACTTGCTTGAGGTTAGCCTTTAGTTTGGATGTTTGTTTGCCAATAACTAACTATGACCAATTCAAAGTCAAGCTAGCACTGGCACAGAGCTGGGTACAGGAAATATCTTCACGCCTTCAGTTCCTAGTAGAAAGAGAGGGATAAAAAAGGGCACAGAACCAACATGCCATTACCAGCACAGGGGAAGGTGTGTTCACTGCCCCATAAGAGAACTTACAGAGTTTGTTAAAATAGGATGTGAAAGAGCTGTAACAAATAATAGGAGTGGAGAGGAACTGCAGTCAAACCCACACATCCACTCAGTGATGAGCTGCTCAGCAAGGTATTTCTGATTCTCCTAACATCCACTTGAAGCAGTAGTCCTTTTTTCATCAGCATTTACTCAGTAACCAGCATTCTGTTGATTTCTGCAGTTCTTAATGCTACAGGGGAGGGAGGAGGATTTAAGAATGAATGTAATACTCTTATACATTTTTCGTGGTAGTTTGTAAGGGACTGTCCTGAATCAATGCAAATTTGAAAGCACTGTGTGGAAGAAAGCCAAGCACAGATTCACTGGTGGAGTAGGACAGGACAGAAACACCTAAAGAAGACAAAGGAGAGCTGTAGCTTCTACACTATTTCCTGTGCTTGCCTTTTTTTTTTCCTGTGTTGTTGTATAGTTTGTAATTTTTCTTTTTCATAAATTATGGCTTTAATATTCTTTTATAGTTATTACTCTGCACCCCGATGCTGTATTAATTTTTGGTTTGTATTTCAAATATTCATATTCAGCAAATATTTAGCTACCTGTTTGATGGATGATGGCTAATCTCAGTGCTTTTACTTAAAAATTTTCTTTTCTTAAACCCATAATCAGTGAGTACAAAGAGCTCAGCTAAAGAACTCAAATATATTAGCTGATGGAGCCCAAATACTAAAAAGAGCATAGATGGTTATTAAAATATTTACTGCGTCGATATTGCTTGGCACAAAATTCTGCTCTTTGCACACTTGAAAATCAGTCTGCTAAAAGAAGTTAAAAGAAAGTGAGGAAAGCTAAACATTCAGCACCAAAGAGATTCTGTCTTACAAGACAACAATGTGCGTGCAAGGACCTAAATATCTGTCTCTGTGTCTTAGCCCTTTACACATGGACAGAAGCATGGGAGGAGAACTAAATTAGATATCTGTTCCACTTGGATCACTTGACATTCATTTTTAGAATACAGCAGAATAATTTGGAATCACTGTACACAGGTCTGACAAATATTTTTTATGTTTTTGCTCTAGAAAAGCCAGCAGATATTTACTGATCCAGTGAGTCTGTGCATTAAATGGGACCTCAGTGCTGCCTGAGGAGAATGATGAGGCCAGTAGCAAGAAGAACAAGGAAACAGGTTCCCAATGTGCTGTGATGAGGTAAGACTGCTTTTAATTTTCCTGCTGGTTGTTGTTTTTGCTGCAGTAGCCACTGCTGAAAAGCACTGACCTGAACTGATGTTTCTGCAAGAAATCTAGGAAGATCATTTATATAATGTGCTTTCTATTGTTGAGACTGCCTTTATATGTCAGGGTTGTAAGTGGGGGTCCTGAACTTACTTTGTTTGAAGAAAATCAGTAAAAATTGGTTTTATTGAAAAGGGCATTAATAAAATTACCAAAGAAAAGTTTAAAAGATACTAACTTTTGTGCTTATGTGGGAATGAGTAGTGTTAATGGAAGAAAACAAATGGAAAAGATAAGAACGGTGTGGTTCTGTGAGCCTGAGGGCAGAGAACAACCTGTCCATTTTTATTTTCCAGGCTGACTGAAGTGTAAGAGCTCCAGAAACTGTTTCTGCAGCTCATATGGCTCAAACCAACTGGAAGACAGAGCAAGCTTTAAGTAGGACTCTGTTATAGAAAAGACAGCAAGAGTTTTGCCTTTACTCGGGAGGGGAGGGATCTTAATAACAGGAAGGGAAGAGGTGCATGAGGATGAAGTGAAAAGACACAATGCTGGGCAGTCTAACCAATACTCTGTGCCTCAGTTTCCCTTTTTCTATAGTGAGTCATTACTGCTGCTCTTTCTCCCAAGAGATAAGTGGTCATAGTAATGACTGGTAGATAAGTGGTCATAGTAATGCACTATTTGGAGACTCTAAAACCAGAATTTTGGTAAGAATGATGGATATGCCAGGAGATGACTGAATTTCCAAATTCAGATTTAATAAAAATCTCCTTGTAAACATATTAATCAAGAGTATTGTTATGGAAGAATCCGTAGCTATGGACTAAAACTGGGTCCTCAGAGGGGAACATAAACATTTGTCTTGTGGAAAGGACAACGTTCAGGGTACATTGTGTACTTATTTCTAAGTGCAGTCACCCTGTATCTCAAAAGAATGAAAAAAAGCATGTGAGAATACACATGCTTCTTCAGCACACAAACTATAACCCGCAGCCTCAACACAAGCTGAGCCAAGCAGTTGTTTTTTTTTTAATCTCTACTGGCACAAACACACCCTTTTGCCCTCACCCCTTTGTCTCTCCTTTATGTTTGTCAAATTTACCCAGCTGTATCTCTCTGGACCCTGGCTGTTCCAGCAGCATCCACAGCAGGCCCTGCCTCACTTCCCCTCTTGCTCTCGCCCTGGAGTCCCTGGCAGAAAAGCACTTGTCTTGTCTCCTTCCTTGGCCAGGCAGCCCGTTTATTTTAGATAATGCTGCTGCTTCAGATGAAGGAAACTGAGAGTGTCAAAAGTGTCTCATGGTGCTTATGTCTTCATAAACACAAGATTTGCAGACTAGATACAAAGCAAATTAAATGGAAGGCAAAATCCCAAGTCATAGAAATAAGTGTTAATATAATTACAAGTACAGGCTGTCATCTTTCTCCCCAAAACCTTGAGAATGACTACTGTGCCCATGAGCTTGGCTACTTTTTTCTACCAACCATAGGTAGTCTAATGAGAGATACTACATTAATTTGTAAATCATGTCCTCTTCTCCTTTGTCCGAGACAGGCTTTTTCTTCATAGACATGTACAGATAACAGTATTTGGATAAATGTCCATTAAGATTTTGTAAACAAGTTTTTGCCCATATATCAAAGGACACTCCCCATTACATGTTTTGAATTAAAGAAATTGACAAAATATTTGCCATCCCATACAAAAAAGGTACGGCAAGCTGTGATGCTGAGAGCAGCTGGAGAGGTATCAACAGTGCAGCAGGAGCCCAAGAAGGATTAAGGTTCCTAAAACCTTTCTCCAGCAGTCAGTATGTCTTCAGTGGGATCAAATTGCTGCAGTGTGACAATGTTAGGAAAAATTAATCCTTGTGAGGATGATTTTAATTGTCTTATGAGAACTGTCAGCTCTGAAGAGCCAAGTCTGTGGAATTTTACATTGTGAAATATAGACTGCACAGTCTGGATTGCTTAATTTTAATGCAATTTAGGAATATCTGTGTTCTGTAGAAGTATAGCTGTGATATCATACATCAGTGAAAGAACGTGGTATTTTTTTTTTTATATTCAAAAATACTTTTTTTTCCTCAAGCTTTTTCAAGAAAGCTATTCTGGTATTGTAAGCCTGTTTAGAGGACACTCTAATATTGAACCTGCATTTTGTTATCTCTAATTTATCCTTAATTTGTGAATTACAAAGAACAATCTATACTGTGTTACGAGAACAGACAAACTCTTCATCCTCCCTTTTGTGGACATGCTGTGAATATATAATACATTTGTAGAGATTTTGATTTATTTGGGAATGACTTGTGATCAAAAGAAAGAGAAACATTAACCCAAACACCTTATGAATGTGTAGTCTAAATAAGTTTACAAACAAATTTTCCAGCCTATTTGTCAATGCTCCCTATAGAAAATTCCTAGTGTATGTACATCTGACAGGAAAACTGTTGAAACAATAATAGTTTCCAAATGTTATTCTGCACTGAGCAGTGGGAGTTGATGCATATTGTTCAGTGTATCAGAAGTAATGAGTTTATGTGGTCAGGGAAAACTCTGTAAAGATTAGAGAAAGATTTCAGCAGTGACATGGCCAAAACAAACAAATTCAAATATTTACTACTTTTTCTAGTGCAACCTGATAGTTATTGTTATCAGCAACTGCAGAGTGTGGACGTGACAGATCTTCCCACTGGAAGGGCAATGCGGACTGTGTGAAATATTTAGCGGCCTGAATTTAATCTTTTAAAAAGACATGAATGTTTCTCATGGCAGAGAGAGCACAGATAAAAGAAAATGCTGTACTTGTTCTAAGGGATCACTGTGTATCTAGATAGAGCACAAAGATTGAGGTAGAAGGATGCAAACTCCTTAGGTGCAGTGTAGTCATAGACCAAAAAACCCAGGCTGCCAGTGGCTTTCAGAAGATAGTAAGCTGTGAGGCAGAGCAGGAGGCTGTGTTGTATTGAATGTTAAAGAAGTTTACAGTCATTAATGCTGCATTTGTACAGCATCCCACCAGCAGTAACAGATGCTGTCTCCTGAATTAGAAGGCTAAAAAGGAAGAAAATAACCTAATGTGCTATGCACATGAGTGTAAAGATAATTACTGTAGGAACAGTGACTGCATCATTCATCCATTTCAGCCTTCAGCAAGTAATGGAAAAGGTGAATTGTAAAGTAAAAGTGTGCAGCTTACTAAACTCGGAGGGGTTGCATTACCACTCATAGACTGCCCAGCTTGCCAGAGGAGACAGAAACACAGAGTGCTCACAAATTTGTTAGTGGCAGTGTCTATTATTTTCTCTTTCTAGAAAATTTAAGACATTTCTAGACATTTGAGAAGAATTAAATTCCTTCAGAAAACCTATGTAATTTCTCTTATTCCCTCTAAGTCTGGATTGTTCCGCATTTGTTCCCTGGCATACAGGGACAGACACTGGGCACTGCCACTGCTTTCCCACACTATGAATACAACATACCCTGAACATCATTTGCAGCCCCTTTGAAACACCAGCCCAGCTTTTTCAGATGCAAAGTAAAATTTCACCACATCTATTAGGAGTCTCCAGTGAAAGCACTGGGATCTGAGCTGGCTGCCTATGTTCCCCTCTTACGCAACACATGGAAACTGGCACTCAGGAGAGCTTGTTGTCCAGCTCACAGGGACACCAGAAAACTGCCCTTTTCTCTCCATCATCTCCCAAGGAAACCTGGATAGCTGGCTGATGTGCACCTTGCTCAGTAGAAGGTTATGTTTGGACAGATATCCTACCTGAGATATTAGGACAGAGTGCTCCAGTCTTTTTCATGATATCCATGCCATGTTTTCCTTTGCATGGCTTCTCAGCTCTTCCATGTAATCATCCCCTCTGGAGCATCCCCCAGTGCCTGGCTCTGGGTGTGGGCTCATTGCCAAAAGTTCTGCACAAATACCGCTCTTCCCAAGTCTGCCCCTGCCTTTCTCCCAGCTCTCATAATATCCACTGCCCAGCATCAAGTGTACTTTTTTAAATGCTTGCTGAACAGGCTTGACTCCAATTCTAACTTCACAGGTCTGGAAGTGTCTCAGTCTCATGAGGTGAAATGCTCCATCTTGACATTCCTTCAAATTCACAGCAGCCTGGAACAGAAACTAAAAAATCAGGCTATGCTGTTACACATAGCAATCCTTTAGGAAGTGTGCATTGGACTGATAATGTGTCATAAAAATCAAAACCAGTATTCCTCATGCTTTAAAATTGTTGGGAGTCAGTAAATCTGTGCTAAAGGACAACTCCAACTTGCTAGTGAGCACATAATTGGCTTTATGGAATGAGCTCAGCTGTACTCTGTGGGATTAGATTTGTCTAAATCAGAAGAATATTGTCCCCCCCACTTGTAATTATTGTTTACCCAGAGTATTTAACCTAATAAACAGATAGATCAACTCTACCTTTCTGTTTATAGAAAACAAAATTTACTGATTTCCTAGCTGTCCCAGGGATCATATAGATTAATTCTTTATTTTTCTTTTCCTTTTTAGAAGATTATTTTAATTTTTTTTATTCCTAGTTAGCTTATTTGTGATTCATTTCTATTGAAGAACAAAGAAACCTCATGTATTAATTCATATACAACTGAAAAGAGAGTAACTCTGTATTAAGCATACCTTCCTTCAATGTGATTGAGCACCTTGAAGATACAAATCCAAAGACCTTCCTGACAAAATATATCACATCCAAGTCAGTTTTTGCCATAATTTTCAAAGCCCCTTGTACTTTTGATGCACATTTTCTCACAGTGTCTTAATATGGTTTTCTCTTAAGCTCTAGCTATGTTCAGTCTGAGTTATGACAGCAGAATTATTCAGAATCTCATGTTGTAAAGGGTGTAATTTTATTTTCAAAGGATGCCAGTAGGACTTAAATATGCAAGCCTGAATTATGTCAAGGAGCAAACGCAGAGCAGAAGGTGGGCCAGCAATTTGCCATTTTCATGGGAGAATAAACAGCACTGCATGACTGACAGTACTATAGTTATTTCTTGCCATGCAGGAAAATGCATTTTTCTTAGGCTTCATTATGTATCTGGGGAGGTTGAAGGCCACAGTAACACTTAATTATCAGTAAAAAACTTGCTTTAAATCATGTTCTGTTGCTGCTTTTATAACAATACAAACTAACCCTCTACATCCCTACCTACCTTACCCATACTGTCTTAAAATTTAATGGAGCTCTGTTAGCTCAGACAGTCTCTTATGATCACTTGCAGAGTGCTCGCATCTTCCATAACAGCAATCCCACTGCTTTTTCTGCATGGAATACACCTACAGAAATGGCTTTTCCTACATAGAATTGGATTTGAATAAAGAAAGAATTCTTTACAATAACCTGTTGGTATTTAGATGTCTCAACCTAAGCATTTATGTGCAAGATGGGTATCTGAGCTCTTATTACTATCAATATGCCTATTTCCTTAGTTCCTAGTTTTTGGAAGGATATTTGAAGTACAGAGGGATATGATAGCTTTCTAAAACTCATAAAGTAGAAGAAAGAAGAAATGAACCCATGTCTCAAAAATGCCTCGTCAGTCACTTGTCTGCCATGACTTAAGCGTCATGGTCTTCCTTTTACATAAGTGTAGGAATAAGCTCTCCATTTATGCCTATTTTTTACAGACACAGAAAATAAGAAATAAAGCAGAGAGAGCTTCACCTTGCATGATGCAGAATCATATGTGGACAAGAAGACCTTCACAGCAAACACGGCAAAAATCCATTCTGGTTCATCCATTAATGTAATATTCTTATACTACAGCTATTCTTAAGCTCATGGATCAGTCATTAGGTTTGAGGTAGTTTAGAAGTCTTTTAGGTGTGTGTAAAAAGTTATAGTGCAAACTCCTCCTGCTTATTTTAGTGAGGACTCAGTCCTATCAAGTTTAGTGTATGCAACTGAATATGATAAGCTATAATTTTTAAAGGGTTTTTGGGAGAAGTATGGGCTCATAACTAGTGAAAATACAGAAAAGAGCACAGTGGAGATGGAGTCTCAAGGTCTGCAGTACTAGTTTTATTGCTTTTAATAGGCACTCCAATATCAGGGTCATTGAGTAAGTGGATAAAAGAAGCTTTGTAACTTTAGTTATGAATTTTAAACTATGAAAGAGCTTGGAGTTAGGAGAGTCATATAAAAATAACTAAAGAAAGCAAATAACTTACACTGTTACTGGCAAAAATTACTGTGTTTTCTGGAAGTTTAAAAGCCCAGTGATAAATGGAAAATTAATAAATTATCTCAGATGGTAAAACAGATTACAAAGACAAATTCAGATGGCTTCCCGATAGGGATCTAGCAAGCAAATACAATATTTTTTTCAAAAATACTAGGTTTAATTTAGATCACTTCAAGCTTGATCCAGTTCTCAATCATTAATTTGGCTTAAAACAGTGTCCTTCAACTTCAGTGGACTTTGGACCAAATCCTCAATGGACATAACAACTCTTGTAGTCAGTCAAAACTCAACTGCATGCCCAAAGCATTGAATGCTTCTTCTGCTCATAGAAGTTGCTCTTAAAAATATACTGTCTTCATCTAAAAGCATGGCTGAGGTCTGTCATCTACCACAGCATAGTGGATAAAGAAAGATTAAAAAATTCAAGCAGAACTTCTCCCTAGATTGGATAAATATTCTGGGATATTGCAAGATGTTCTGATTAATAAATGCTGTATGTTATTTTCATTGTCAAAATTCAAAGCTATTATTTTGTTCTGTAAGTGAGAGTACTGCAATTCTTTGTAAAATGCAAGGTAGGGCACCAGAGCAATATCTGTAATAGATGTAAAATTGTATAGAAACCCTTGAAGAAAACATGTATTTATTTTGTGGTTTCTATTGATTCAAACAAAGTATCTTTGTACCTAAATGGATACCACTGTGGCTATTAATCACATCTTGCTGTTCATAAATAATGAAGATTACGCCCCAGTGCATCATGAACTTCAATTTGGAAGAATGTTATGACAGGATGAGAAGCTTTTGTTGGTTTATTTGGCATTTCAAGTAACAACTCATCATGTCCTTCTGAAATTTATGTTTGGGTGCACTTTGTGAAGTGCCTGGTATGTTTTAAGAAAGCAGTTTGATCCTTTAATTGGCTCCCGTAGCTGGTTTTTTCTCTCTGACAAGATGAGTTTTGCTTTCTGTAAACAAAGTTCTACAATCTGTCATGTAAAGTGGCATACTCCGGGCATAAAATAAAACCTTTCTCATGTAATTTTCTGTGGATGTCCTGGCAAAGACAGAAAGTGAAAACATTCTAATTGTAGTCATTCCCATTTAGGCAGAATTAAGGACATAAGAATTAAGGACATTCCCATTTCGGCAGAAAGGACATTTAAGGACATAAACTCTTGCTAGCATTCAGATAAAGGTACAAACATTGCTATTTACTCATCTAGCATGACTCCTTTTCCTTTAAACAGCTGAAAGAAATGGCTGTCACAACTTCCAAAAAACTTTCTTTCCTGTTTTTAAGATTTACACTATAGAGTTTGAGTGAGGTAGAATGAATGAGTTCAGGAAGGTGGATAGCTGTAGCCTGAAATTTCTTCTCATTTAACATGCAAAGTCAAAACAAAGATTTAAGCTTTTGGATTGTTTCTATTATTTTTCTAATTTAAACAAGGAAAAGGCCGAGACACCCACTTTCTTGCAGAGTTCACTGAAGATAAAGAAATACAGATATTGTGGTCTTTCATGGAAACTTAACTTTATTCCTTATTTTGTTGTTTTAATCTAAAATCAAAGTAATGTTAATTGAAAGCATATGGCTCTTCTTAATGCACAAATATAACCATCTAGGAACAATTATTGGATCTCTTGGAGATTAAAAAAAAAGCTTTCTTACAAGATTTGTGGCTGTTTTAGAGATTTATGATAGGGTTTTTTTCAACATACCTTGGAAAAGCATATGAAATTTTTTATCAGCTCCACAGCTGAATTTGACTGTGATTCTTTGAATTGTCCCCAAGAGTTGAACTCAGTCACAGAATACTGGGCTGGCCACATTTGTAATGCAGAATCTGTCCCTCCTCACACAGTGCCACTGAAATCAGGGAGTAGAATAGAGCACATGTTAGCATCCACAGAGCAGAATAAAATCTCTAAGACAATTGGTAATTTTTGTAATTTGAAGCAGGACTTCTACACCAGCCTAACCATTGGCATTTGCATATAGGCCACTTTGGAAAAGGAGAAGGCAGATATTTGTGCATAATCCAGCTCAGGAACAGACAGAAACAGCTCTCATGGAAGATGGCTGTACCTCAGAATGCAAACAGGCCATTTACATATTAAAAAATAAATCTGCCCTAGTCTTTCCGTATCATGTGTACCTATCATATTTAAGTTGATACATTCATACTGAACCCCCTTTGTGAAGGAAAGATGAACAGAGATGGGAAATCTTTTCCCTTTCCTCTGTGAAGGCTGCTGGCCAAGAGGAGCATCAGTCATAGGCCTGCTCATGCTTACCAAGGCTGCAATGGGTGGAAAAGATTGATCAATGCATTTAAAATTAATAAAGAAGTACTTACCATGATCTTCAGGACTATACCAGGAGCTGCTGCGCTGAAATAAAAGCCACACTAAGTGCTCCCTCTGTCTCTTTTCTTACTCTGCAGAATTTAGGAAATACTTTTTGCCTTGTCGCCAAGGCCAAACAACACAAATTCAGTCATGGTTCCTTTTTGTCAAGTTTTAAAAACACACAAAATAAGATTCTAGATAAAACAAGACTGATGCAATGATAGTACTAAGATTTATGTATTTGTTTATACTGTAAAATATTATTTATAAAATACTTCTTAAAATATTTACAAGAATATTTTTTTTCTGAAAGCTTATTGAGCTAAGAGGTTGATCTCATTCTCAGTGAAGTCAAGACCTTTGCCCCTGAAGTCATGACTTTGTATGGGCCTGGATTTGCCTTAAAACTTTTGTCAAATTATTTAATTGCTAAATAAGTTGTTTTATTAACCAAAAGCGAGTGAATATATGACATATCTATCATCATCAAGTTATCTGGTATGCTATGAACTTTTCAATAGTATTTTAATACTAGCCACTACAAGCATATGGAAAGCTGTTTAGTCTTTAAGGGATGATTTTTCAAACAACAAAATCAAAGAAGTAAGGTTCCTGATGGCTTCTTCAGTTTGAGTGAAAGTTGCATTGGATTTGACCTTGTGGATGAATAAAAAAATGCAAGAGTTTTTTAAGAACAATTGATGGTATTATATTTCTGATATACATTAAAAAAAACACCCAAACCAACCTTCAGTAAAGTTAATGTATCATCTAAACTTTGAAGTTTTGCTGGTGTATTGGGCTGTCTGCAAAGTAAAACTGTCTGCTGGGGAAAATTCAACCTGATGTCTGAATGCCTCAGTTTGGAATGCCTTATCAACCGGAAACAGAAAAATATGCCAGCAAAGACCCAAGCAGAGATGCAACCAGAGCCACACAAGCAAACTTTATCAGTTTCCAGGACAGTGTCTCCTAGCACCAGTAAATCTGCCATGGCAGAAACCTGTCAGTACAGTCCACACCTCTGCTACAGGACCTTCTCCAGGCCTGGAGGAAACCTAGACCCAGTAGGGGCACACATGCATGCTCCTGAAATTAAATCCAGAAGGCTGAGCCAGGCATTTTCTGTTTCACAGGAGGTGTTAGTTTAGGCAGGGCCTAGAAGAGGCAAGGGACTGAAAGAGCCTTCAGTCAGCTCACTGTCACCAGAGCCCCCATGGCCAACCCCAGGAAATGAAGATCTGTCTGAATGCTCTGTCGGATGTTCAGAATGGAGGATTTGTTTTCACTCACTGGTGAAAATTTCCTTACCAAGACATGTCCACATTCCCTTTCCCATAAGGAGAAGAGGCAGCATGTTTGGAAAGTATAGGCATCAGGGAAGCACTGCCTTTTTGTGCTGGCCCACCAACACATCCTGTGCACTACCAAACTACAGCATGGAGGATCGTGGAGTTGCTTTAACACTTGCATGTCAGAAGAGGTTTCAGATAAAACTACTTTCTTTCTGTTGTAGCACTAAGGATAGAAAGATGCTGGCATCCCTAGAAGAAGAAATGTTCAAGATACACGCAGTAAGAAAAGTCATGCAAGTTTTATACGTATGATCCACCTGTCACATGAAAGGTGGGATCTTGAACCCAAGTGTTCTAAATGTCACAACTGATTCTTTACCTAGAGGGAATAAACAGAAGGAAACAAAGAGATGAAAATTGTCTGAAGGAGCCTATTCCCTGGAAGCCATCCTGCCCAAATACAACAGAGGGAAGAAATCTGCTGGGGAGAATTCAAACTGAGTTTTGATAACACCATCTGGCTGATGGCACTGGGGGCCCCTTTGACAGTCACAGCTGGCAGGAATGGGACAAACAGTAGTTTGTGAATTCTTCTTAATACTAGACAAGTGACTGAACATTTTCAGAACTGTGCCAGAAACATTCAGAGGTTGTGTTTGTTTTCACAGCACCTCTGTGCAAGAAGAGATGCTATTAATAAATTATTGTGATATATTTCATTCAGGTGGCTGAAATTGTAATTCTGAATTTTTTATGCATTACTCAAATACTTCATCACTGTTATTTGCTTTCTCCCCTTCAAATTCTTTTAACCTTTTCCTCCATAGAGAAAGGAAAATCTCTTAAAGGATTTTAGTTAGGTATGCCAACAACACTTCTCAAACATCACATCTACAGTAGCCATGAATATGGAAAAATAATCTCTAACAAGGCTTGAAATACCATGATGCTTATGAATTTGTGCCAACAAAAGGGGTTAACTTATGCTATTAATGGAAGAGATGCACCTGGCCTCTGAAAAAGTATTTTAGAGAAAATGGTACTGCATGCCACTACCAGCACCACTGTATAAACCCCAGTCTGTGATTCTGTGGTCCTGTGATTACTCAAGTGAAATGGCACCTAAACCCTCAATTAGAGTGGAGAAGAAATTCCTCTTATCATGACAAAAAGGAGAAGGATTCAACTCCTTGGATTTCATTTCTCTGGAGTAGTAACTACAGTGTCTTCTGAGTTTTATACAACCACAACTACACCTTTGACTGCTTCAGGAAGACACAACTGTTAATTTTGGACATTGTCATGAGTGGATGATTTGGGTTTGTATACTGTTGCCAAATCCAGGTTTGTCAACCCAGCAGTGCAAATGGAGGTTGATAATGTTAACAGAGTAACATTCCAAAGCATAAAAGTTTGACACGAGTACCAGTGGAGTGATTCAGATCAAAGCACCCCCTATCCAGTAGTTCATCTCTGACAGTAACCAGTAACAGGAAACCAAGGAAAAGAGTTTTGAAGGAGGTGAGGTGTTAACAAGGTTCTTCTGTAGTACACCGTGTCTGCTGGCATTCTGCAAATGGATTTTCTGAGCCAGGATTTGCATCTGAACTAGCAAATTCATCCAATGTCTTATTGGCTGGAAGAACTAGTAGTGCATATTTAGATACTGCTTGTACATTAAGATAGTATCACCATGTAAATAAGAAGGGTTAAAAAGTAATTAAAAGTAATTTAGGTGATTGTTAGAACCAGGTACTCCTTCATAGCACAACTGCAAAAGCAACAGAGAACTGTAATCCAAATCTTGAGAGAAGCACATCTGCTAAAGAGGAAGTAGTAATTTACAGGTGCAAGTACAATTCTGCTAGATATTGATTAGTGAGTGTTGACATATCAGGCAATCTTTTCTTTTTTCATGCTTTCCTTCATGCAAAACCAAAATATATGGAGTTTGAAAACTGCACTCTCTTAAAAATGTTTATATACATATATATAGTATGTGTGTGTGTATATATATGTTCATATATATATATTGCACATTTGTTTGATTTAATATTAATCTCTGAGTGCAAGTCAGCAAAGGATAAGAATGCATACCAGGAAAATGCGTAGTGCTCATTTATTTTTCCCTAGTGTTTTCAGGGTGACTGTTTCTTATCACTATGATTGCAAAGGCTATCCCAGGTTTTCTTGTCCTTTCTTTGCTCCCTATGGAGACTTGGATGGATTCACTCCACCCAAAACAAACTAGTGTCTCCACCCATCAGAGATAACTTTTGTAGTTGTACCAACATCAGGGTATAAATCCTGTTCTGATAAATTTGAAATGTCAGTTCTGTGAATGAAGCTTCACAATATGTTCTTTTGAACAGTTATAAACAAGATACGAGTATTGTATCTGACATAACAAAATCTGAACCTCATTCACAGCTTTCACAAGGAAAATAAAACCTTCACAGCATTACACAGGGGACTTCTTGGAATTGCAGTTGGAGACGATGATTATGCGGAAAGTGAGACTTATAAATGCTTTATTGTTTTGCTGGAAATCAGCCAGGAAGGCAGATAAAAGACTTAAGAAGAGCTAGCTAGGAAAAAAATCAAGAGACCTAAATGACCCTACTGGAAAAATAAATTCTAGAACTTAACATCTGGTTCTTGCAGTTGTCAAGTCACTCAGCAAATGGTCAGACTGATTAGCTGCATGCATGCAGAATATGGGGACTGGAGCAAAGACCACGTCCTATCAACAGTAGCAGGCAGTGCCAAGTGAGTGCTCATAATCTGCAGTGTTACTGACATAGGTAGCAGATAGCAGTGTCCAGATACATAAAGTTTGTGTTCGTGCTTTAGTACGTCTTCACTGGTACAACCACACAAAAAATAAACAGTGATTAGTTGGTTGTTAAGGAAGAGGATATGGAATCTTAAGCCTCACATGAAACATTTGGTAGCAAATTACCTTGGACTTCATTGCAAACTTTTAACTGAGGCCAGTTAGGAACTCAAGTCAGGAGCTGTACTTCCAAAAGTTTTAAGTCAGCTTGGACTGGTTTACAGCCAGCGACTTACTCAGTTTGCTCAAAACAGTATTTTGATGCAAAACCACAATCAAGTCAATGAGCTTGAAGATTTTTTTCCTTGAAAAAAGACCTAAAATTTAAGGATGTGGGAATACCTCTTGGAGGAGAAATGCCTTCTGCTGAATGCAGCAAACATGCAAGACTAGCATTCTATCTAAGCTGTACTTATACCACACAACAAAAGGGAGGCTTAGTAAATTACTGTGTATTTGGAACCTGAGACCCAGTGCAGCTTAACACAGTGCAAATCCCGACATACAAATCAATTTGGCTCTTGTCAATCCTTGCAAGGTGTGAAGCAGGAGTGGTGCCCTGGCCATACTGTTTGCCTGCTTTCAGATGCCAGCTGTCCTTCCCCTGGATCAGTGCAGTTGTCTGTCCTGGCCCTGAGGGCTGTGGGGGCCAGAGGCACAAACCTTCCCTCTGAGCCATGAGTTACATGTGCCAGCAGCAGTGGTGACCCAGCAACTGTCTTCTGCTTTTACTCAGCATTGGTCTTTTATTCAATACTAATCAAACAGACCACAAAAACATTTTCTTTATTAAGGGAGAGTAAGTGGAGTGCAAATATGTTTGCTTCGCTACATGAAGTACAGAAATGTGTTTGAAGCTTGTTTCCGTGTTCCCTCTAGTCTGGCCCTTATCCAAGATGGCAAATCCAACAGCAAACATTGGGAGATACCATTCCCCAAAGTCTGATGGAATCCCAGTCTTCTTTCATAATTAGTTATTCTCACATTTAAGCATTTCAGCATATTTTGCTTGCAGGTAAGTGCTATTCCAGCATAGAAACAGGACACTGGTGGGGATCTTTCATAACTCTATCATTTGTGAAAATCAGTTTTCTTGCCTGAATAGTCAGCAGCAAATAAAGGACCACTTTTTGATGATGCAGTGATTAATGTGAAGAGAGTGCTGAACAAAAAAATCTCATCTTTCCCCCACACCCCAACCCACCAAAAAAACCACAGAAATTTGACTGCTATTCTGTCAAGCTTCTTGGTAATGAGCCATCTTGAAAGGCTACTGGTGTATCTCCAGACAGCCCCCATTATAGCTTGGGGATCCAAGACTAAAAATGCAGGCTTTCCTTAGACTAGCAGTAACAGAGGACTTACCAGCAGTAAGAGAGGATGCTCTCTTTTTCTGCCCTGCTCACTTCAGTGAGCCATGCTGAGAGCCACTCTGGTGTTTCCATTGGAGCTGCATTTATTTCCAGCAGATCTGAATGTGGTGGTAGACTTACAGAGCTGATTTGTTTGTAATGTTCCTTTTTACAAACACAGCTATATTTAATTTCTTGCATGTTCAAATTTCTAATCATGCAGGTCCACAATAGTTCCATCACTCAAGGTGCCTAAATATAAAGTAGACAGAGGTGTGTAGGCTAATCTTGATTCATACAATCCAGTAGAATTGTATATTCTAACTAGGGTGGAATATGGCTACAAAGTTGTTTTTTTTTTTTTTTTTAGAGGCTGAGAGATTAATTATCTTGTCACTTCCTACAATCCCTAAAACAAACTCTTTTCCTCAATAGAAGAATACTCTGCTGCACATTTTAACCATCAAGGTGACTGGACCATGCTCAGAAACCCAACATTTATAGATTCTAGGTTACAGAAGTAGCAATTAATTATCAGGAAGAATTTTTGACTGGAATTTAGGTGTCTTGCATTTTTAAGGCCAGCGTAGAGCCCATTAAAGAGCATTTCAGGATATTCAAGCTTGAATATCAAGTTTTCAACCACAACTCTGCTTAGCTCTGGTAAGGCTGCATCCTGTGTCCAGTTTTGAGCCCCTCACTATAAGAAAGGCATTGAGGTGCTGGAGTGTGTCCAGAGAAGCACAATGGAGCTGGGGAAGAGTCTGGAGCACAAGTGTGATGAGGAGTGACTGAGGGAGCTGGGGGTTTCTAACCTGGAGAAAGGGAGGCTCAGGGGGGACCTTATCACTCTCTGCATTGACAGGAGGGTATGGCCAGCTGGGGGCTGGTCTCCTCTCTCAAGCAACAAGTGACAGGACAAGAGAAACAGCCTCAGACTGTGCCAGGAGAGGTTTAGGTTGGGTATTTGGAAAAATTTCTTCACTGACAGGCGGGTCAGACATTGGAACAGGCTGCTCATGGAAGTGGTGGAGTCACCATCCCTGGAGGTTTTAAAAAGACACGCGCATGTGGCAGTCAGGGACATGGTTTAGTGACGGGCTCAGCAGTGCTGGGTAAGTGGTTGGACTCAGTGAACCAAAAGGTCTTTGCCAACATTTCTATGATTCTGCAACTTCATGTTCATTCATTGTAATTACTGAATTGATAAATCTTTGACTTGGATGGAACACACGATACCTTTACATTTTCTTGGTCCATGTCACAGCTTGAGCTGGGCAGTGGAAAGGCAAAAAAAAGTAGATTTAATGAAACACAGTAATGTTTCAGGGTCTTGTACTCTCCCCATTAAAATTCTTTTGTAAAACAAAGGCATGGAACTTCATTAAAAAAATAACTACATAGGCTGCTCCATATGTTATTTTCTTTCAAGGCTGATGCATGTAAAAAATCTGTATTGCATTAAATAGGAAGTGAGTGTAAATATGACCTATGGAAATCCTCCAGAAGATTGAATTGTAAAAAATTATTTAATGCTGCAAAATATTTCTCTTCTCTCTTAGCTAGCAGCATGCATTTCTTCATAAAGACAATACAAAACTTTTAATGTGCTTATTTTAAAGAAATTTAACCAGCACTTTAAGGAGAAAAAAAATCTCATCTTATTGCTGTATTGGCATTTTTACTAAAAAGAAAAACAATTACTTTAACACGGGATCTTTAATATGAGGCTCATACAATCAGTGCATATCAAAATCAACTTTTTTGAAGTAAGTGAAATTCAATGGTACAGAAGTTAGGAGGCTGAGGTCTGTTCCACTGACTGCGGTACAGTTACCTCTGACCTGCCCCAGTGTGAGATCAGATTCAGTCCAACATGGATAGGCTTGCACATTCCATTTAACTCCAGGAACAGGCTTGAGACACACAGTTTGAATCCACAGCCCCACTTCCCTAAAGACAGGGTGTCGAGTACATTCATCTGGGGTTTGACAGTGAGAAACACAGGGGCAAGTTCAGAATATTTGGATTTTAAAATCAAATGTCTGCAAATCAACACCCTTGCTTATATGGTCAGAACCTAGCAAAATGTCTCTGAATTTCTACTGTATGAAAAACTAATATTTAAAATAGAAAATATGCTTGAAGTGGGAGCAAAATTATCTGCCGTGAGAGAAGAAATCCAGAACTCTGGACTCATTTCTTGGCAGATAAATTCCTTTTGATTCATCTAAACCTAATATTGACATTAAAAAAGGCAAGATGAATAAAGTTTGGTTTTCTAACTCTTCTGAGTGTTCTGCATGAAGTAAGATAACAAAGTGGGCTAAAGTGGTGAAAGGATTTGATGTTCAGAGGTTTGAACTGGATGGCAAATGCAGAAATGTTTTTATATTTACTATAATACTTGAACCTTCCCCATTTTTACAACTACCTCCAAAGTGCGCTATTTTTTAAGTTTAAAACTATTTCAATAAGTCTTATCCACTTTTGGTTTCCTTTGCATCTAAAATGCCAAATGTCTTAAGGAAGGCTGCTCTCTCAATTTCTTCAAGATGTTTGAATACATTTTAAATCCATATGGAAACCCAACCGAAGTATAAAGCCTTTGGATATGTCACCTCATTACACCCCTGCAGGTTCCAAAGGAGCAGTGCCAACCCACCTACCAAAGCTGTGAACACCTCTGCCTCTCATTGCACACTCGTTATGTTAAACCAGGCAGAAAGCTGTTAACAAAGATCACACTGTCAGTAGAGCATTACAGACACCTACTTAAGAGTGTATATTCCTTTGTTCCTTTTCTTATTTTTTTAAAGCATATCAGCAAAATCAAGAGGGAGCCAAGATTTCCTCGCAGTGTTGGCATCAAGGAGTCTTGCTAGGATCCCATGGAAGGAAATGGAAAAGAACTAAACATAGCACATGTGCCTTTTTAACCTGACCCAGGAATAGCCAGACACTGAAGTGAATTCAGAGCTTTTCTCTCTTCTCACTCTCATATGGAGTGAATTTCCAAACAGAGGAAATGAAGAACAAAGTGGAGGTTAGGTGATGGTCTGGTCATAACCACATAATTATAGTAAGACAGGATAGGGAAGTCCTCAAGAGGTAGCACAGTGCAACACAAACACAGCATTTTCCCTAGAGACACTTCCTTAATGTATTGGAACAGCAGGAAAGTTCTGAAATCCAATAAGACTTAGACTGGTGAGTGTTAAATTCCTGGAAATCCATATCATTTGAGAGATTAAAGAGGTAAATCCAGACCAAAAAAAAAAAAAAAAAAAAAAAAAGCTGCTTACAGGATAGGAGTTGATTGATAGACCAGCAACCTACCCTTTTAAAAAAAGATAATATGATCAGGCTGCTGTTCTGACAAACAGCATGATAAATACAGATGGTAGAGTTTTGTTCAAAGTCTCTATGCCGTATTTGATGATGCAAAAAATGTAAGTGCATACAGAAACTATAGACTTAGCTTTGTGTGGTTTTGTAAGTTTGCTTGTTTTGTATTGTAGCAGTAGGATGTATAATTTGAAATAAAACAAAAGGTGATTAAGAAGTCATATTAGCTTTACTAGGTTGTTCTTTTTCTTTTTTAAAGGTTCTGTAGAAAAGATTTATGGATAGAACAAATTTCAAAAAGAAAATATTATTCCAACTGAGTTCCTCGGTGAATGTAGATTGTTTGCATCTGTTGTGCTGCCTGATACTTCACAGTATGGCAGATCACTGAGAAGATCAAGAGGCAGCAACTGATCCCAACAGGAACTCCAGAAGTGTAATAGAAGGGCCCTCTGAGACCATCCCACCCTGGTGCAATTATCTCTTGTTACTAGACAAATGCCAAAGTGCATTCAAGTCACTATCAAAACAAAATGTTGAGAAAAAGCTGAGATGTTTATTTTCAAAGCTGGAGGCTCTGCCCCAGGAAAGCAACCCTCTGAGTGACCCTGTTCTTCCTGGCTGCATCAAATGACAGATGTTGGTGTAGGGTCATGTCATCTGATAGGCACCAGAGCAAGGGAGTGAATTTCTCCACCATGAAATAGGATTCACAGAAGTTAACTATTTAAAAAATAGTCTCTATTTCCTGGTATTCTGATTACAATTTTAAAAAGGTTCCTGGGAGTTCAGGATATCCAGTGAATGTGAAACCAAGTTAGTGAGAAGAGTCCCAAAGAGCCCTGTTGCTCATGAGACAGAACCACATCAGCGTGGTCAGTCCATGTGGGACAGGACAGACTTTGGAGAGCTGGCAGCAGAAATTAGGAGTATTATCCTTGCACATCCCTGCATGCCCTGCCAGCAACGTGCATCTCAGGAGGGCTTTTCCCTTACCTTGGCCTTTCCTGGGTCTGCTTCTCTTCAGGATCTGTGGGGAGAGAGCTGATTCTGTCTCTGGTCACATGGGACAGTGACAAGTAACTTCTATTTATTAATCTGTTTTGCTTTTTACTATCAAAATTAGGGCGACACAATACTTCTCACAAGAAAGGCTTTGGGTTGTGGGGGTTTTTCTTATGGTTTTATTTCAAAGAAATTTAATTGAATTTTGACGTTTTGTATGATTACCCTAAATTCAGCCAGCACAAAACTGAAAAAAGTCCTTGAGAGTTTTTTGGGTTTTTTTACTTATTTTTTATTTTGTTTTGTTTTTTGTGGTTTTTTTTGTTTTTTTTTTTTTTTGTTTTGTTTTGTTTTGTTTTGTTTTGTTTTGTTTTGTTTTTTCTCATTGGAACTTAGAAGAATGTCCAGGAGATGATTTTCCAACTGTATTAAAATAAAGGAGAGCATTAGGGTGTAGGGAGAGTGTGAGTGGAACAGTCTGAATGTGTAACCTGCAAAAGCACCAAGAAAAGGAGCTCAGGATCCAGACATGCATTTACAATCCATTCAGCCTAGGCAGCTGCTGGTCAATAGAAATCCATGAAATTTTCAGAGCAAGCATACAGAACTGAGAAGCAGGTTAAAAATTTCTCATGTCAGATTTTGGTTTAACTCTTTCAAAGCACTCAGTTTAAATTGAAAGGAAAAAAAAATCCCCATATTTTCTTGCTTTTCCACTCTGTTTTATAATTTCTCAGTAAAACAGCTGGAGAAAGCTACTTTTCCTGGGATGATGGAATTAGTATTGAGAAACATAACTGTTTGGCTTTAGATCACTGAGTTGAACTGGAAGGGACAAAGCCTGTCAAAATTCAGTGACTGTTCCAGGCTGCATATAGAACTCATTAGTAGCTTCAGTTTTATTCTCAGTTGCACAAAGATAAAAAATACCACTACCATGACTTAAGCCTTTTATTGGCAATCCCAACAGAACAAGATAGGTCAAGCTTGGAAGCAAATGAGTGGGGTGGGGTGGAATGGGGGAAATTCCCTCTCAGTCCTACAGGTGCACTATCTAAGCCAGTGTTGCAGCACATGGAGGAGGCAATAATAGCAGATTTGTGCTGCCAGAACACCAGATGGATCTCCTCTGAGCTTAACCAAAAGACAGAAATTCATGTTTGAATGCCCTGAAAACTCTTCATTTAAAGATAGCAGACCTCCAGCATCTGTCACCAGAACTCTTGAGTCCTCCCAGGCTCCAGTGGCTCCCAGGAAGTTAAAATAGAACAAACTGTCAATGGAGTAATCCTGTCCAGCCCCAGAGTGAAGCAGAGCACGAGGCACAGTGCACCTTCATTGTGTTTGACAAAAGGAACACTTTCAGCACATTTTTATCAGTGCCTGGTTTTTATTTCCTCATTTGTAAGGTTCCTGATATTAAGTTCATCTTAAGGCAAACATTCACTGTGCACTGATAACAAACTGGAGACACTTTGCTTTTGATAGTGATAAAGTAACCCCTTTCTTCCATAAAACACACAAAAACATATTTATTTATCTAAGTTTGCCCAGGAATTAATCTTATTTGTCTTATACTGTACAAGGAACAAAACTCTTCATTAAGGTGCAGTTAAGAAAATTCAATATAAAATTTTTGTGTGTGACATTGGGAAATCTCTGAATCACTTCCAACACTGCTATCAAGACAGAAAGGCAAATGCTGGATGTTTTTCATGTGAAAGGTCCCTCTTTACATCTTAATAAATTGCTGTGTCATTTTAAAACAAGTGGTCATTTAATACTTTAATACTTAGCATAAAATGTTTGAATTTTAGTTACTAGAATGAAAGAGAGAGAATTGCAGTGATCAAATCACTAGCTGAATTTTGTTATTTTATTTTCTGTTTCATAGTTTGTTGTTCACAGATTGCTATTTCCAGGAATGCATCCATTGAAAATCATTCCAAAATTGTGAAACTATTCTAATTCAAAAAGTTTTTGAACCCTGAGGGATTTTTCATTGAGGACAGTATAGTAAGTATTTAATACTAGTATCCAAGTGATCAAATGCGTATCTTATTTTAAAATAATCATAATAAATATTAATACACACATGGAACTACAAAATAACAGTTATGGTCCAATTCTTGATTCGGCATATACAAGAATTAATTTTCCTTTTTTTTTTTTTAATTTTTCTCTAGCTGTTCTTAGTTATTACTCCTTAAAATATGATTCCTTGAGAGAAAAGTCCAAAGAAACAAAAGAAATATATGATTGTTTAATTCAGTTCACAATTTTAAAAAAATTTTCATTCTATTAGGAACAAAAAAAAAGAGAGAGATAATTTTACCGAGTTCTTATTGAAAAGGTCTCTTTTACTGACATATTTTATCTAACACTACTTATTTAAGAAAATAAAGGTGCTTTATGGCAGCTCTATTTCCAACTCTATGGCATTAGAGTCCTTGCCAAGTTTTTCTTGGCTAACATTACGGATAATTATTTTTCAACTGTGTGCATTTTAGCACTTGAACCACAATATTTACCTACATAACTACTACGGAGAGAGTAGAAGTTTCCTCAAATCAGTGTGGCTGAGTCATTTTTGTGATCAAAAGCTGTAATGGTAAGAAACCAACATAAATGACAGCTATTTGAAATGTACAGGTATTCAGATCTGCTGGAAGCACAGAGTTATGCTTTCATGTAATTCACACAGGTGTTACCAAGCTCAGAACCCAGCGCAGAACATTTCTTTAATTCTTGATTTTTTAACAAGTTGCCAGGCAACCTGATATTTAGTGCTCTTAGCAATCTCTGTGCTACAGCAGAGTTGGGTTTTGTGCTCTAGAAGAGGCTGATTAGTTCTTCACAGTCCCCTGTATGGCTGTGTGCAGTGCTCTTTGCCTAATGCAAGCTATACCAGCCGCTTGAAGTTCAGAGCCTTTCCCTTTCCATACCTTAATCCTGAGGGATGAAGATGATGGCTGCCCTTAACGGCCTTATTTGCCTGCCCTAGTGCCCTTAATGACCTTATTTGCTGCCTGTATCCAGGCTATATGTGATTTTCCCACCTCCATGGTATCATACAGAGGGAGTGATAAATATCCAGCTTTTTAAGAAAGATGCAGTGGCTACTTCCCAGCAGCTCCCAAATGCTTAGATTAAGTACTCCCCCCCATAGAGCACAAGACTCTTAATGTTTGCATCAGCTGGTTTATTTGAAAACCACTGACACATCTTCTCTATGTCCCAGGAACATGTTCAAGCGGGATTTCAAATACAGGGGTTGTTGTAGTAGAGAGGTGTGCCTGTATTCTGTATTAGTTACCATCAGTTGCACTGTGGCTTGTGCACCAAAGTTGCCAATGCACCAGTCTGTGTGACCCATCAGAAACAGATTCTCATTCCTTTTGAATGAACCCATTATTTATCAAAGGGTTAACAAGGTTTTGCTAAACAATTTCTAGAGTATTCTCTTTAAATCTCTCTTTTTAGTTTTCTGTTTGGTTGTCTGAATCTTGTGCTGGGAAACAGGAGGGAAATTTAGCCTGAAAAGAGGAGCAGTGCATGGTTTCACTACTGTGGCCAGACTTCAGGGTACTTCTTATGACTCTTTCCCTACCTCTGATAGGTGACTGATGTGTTCTTTGTGCAGCGAGCATCTAAAAACTTCTCTGCTTACACAGACCCGCTCCAGTTTTGAACCCCAGTGAATCCCAATTCAGTGCTGTGGAACCCAGGCAGCCTTGGGTAATCTACAATCTCAATTGTAGATTACAAGAAATACAGGACAGGAATATTTTGCACAGAGTACTCTTGTTCCCAAATTTGAAGGAAAACCTGGGAAGACAAGAGATCAGATTTCTGCTATCATTAATCACTTGTGCTAGAATCCACAACTCTCTATGATTTATTTGCACTCTCTAAAAGAGAGGAAAGTTGTCCAAATAATCATGATCACGATCCAATAATGTTGTAATTCCCTACAAGTCAATCTGCAAACTGAACCTAGATTTTATATTTATGTAGGGATTCACATAATAGGTTTATATAATTTCATTAGCCAGCTAGTTCCCTCTTTATGAAGCAGGGCGAACGAAACAAACAAAAATAGCCCAACTTTTATTGCTCTGTTTGCTTTTTGATGTGTTGGCAGCCTGCGACACTTTTACACCACAAATAAACACTCCCTAGAGACAGATCTCAGAATGGTCCAGCCTACAAAAAACTAGGGCAAAGGTTCAGGTTCTCATAGTTGTTTGTTGGTGCTTCTATTTTGCAATATTTGAGAAAGGCAAAATCACAACAGGGCAGTAGAAATCTGTTTACTTCTTCAGTTCTCTCATCTGCTTTGGATGCTCAGGCTGGCAGGTCCTTGGAGCTGTGTGAAAAAGTGACCAATTCCTGCAGCAAAAAAGGCTCAAGCATTCTTTCATGATTTTGCAGGAATTCAGGACAGTTTCCTTTAACTAGAGTTCTTATGGCAAAACATTCACAGGTTAGAAGTGCCCCCTTTTTTTTTTTCTGAAAGTTCAGTAATGCAAGTTTGGAAAAGAAATCATTTTGCACACACATCAGCCTCATACAAAGCTAATGGCTCAACTCCAGGCCTGTTGTTGTCCATTTGGTGGGGTCAACTGTCTGATCAGGCTGCCCTGGAATTGGGGTGCCTAAATGGGTAAATACTGTCCAAACTGCATGGTTGGGTTGGGTAAACAACTGCAAAGAGCTCTTCACATCCATGAAATAGGTGTGTCCAATCTAATTAACATCGTGATATGAATTAATTCTGAAAGGTAATAATGTCTCCTGGGACAATGGTTTCTCTTTTGGTTTGTTGGTATTATAATGGTGTTGCAAGGGGACAGACATTAGACTAGCATTCCAGCTTCTGGAGACTTTAATCATCACAACATTCAGAAGATAGCAGAAAATGTTTCTGACACATTCCATGCTTTCACTTCTGAAATGCAGAACAGTAGTCACTGCAGACATTATCTCATGAGGTCTTTCTTCATGAGCAGCTCTGTCCCTTCTGCCCTTCAATATCATGCTTCTGGGCTGCTACCTTGAAGAAAAAGTAGCTTGTTGAGTGTGCTGGAACAGCCTAGAGATAAAATATTTTGTGGACAAGTGTTGAGGTTGAGAGTATCAGCTTCACAGTGATTTTTGACATGGCTTTCTCCAGAACACCACTGTCCTGAAGAGCTGACAACAAATCATTGTTCTTGGTGACAAAACCAGTCATCCCATGGAAAAACAGCACAGAACTTACTATCTAACCTTGATGATCCCAGAGGATTTATTGTCCTCTTCTCTTTATTGGGTTCTCCTTGTTTTTCCTTTCAGCTCTGAACTCTCCACGGTCTCTACCAGCATCTGAGACATCTCATGCCAGCACTGGGACATCGGCAGCCTGGCTCTTCTGCAGCCACCACTCCACCCCTCAGTGCCTGCTCCCTTCCTCAGCCAGCATCTGCTCCTGCAGGAGCCGGCAGTGCTGAGGTGTGGGAGCAGCTGGAAGCATCAGGGCTGTCCATCCGAGGCCAGGAGCACAGCTGGAGCCCCAGGAGCCGAGCGAGAGGAGCCGCAGCCCCCGGCAGCCCCGGGGCCGAGACACCGGCGGGGATCCGGTCACCCACCCCAGCCAAAGCCAGGCTCTTGGCACCTCTGTGACTGCTGAAGGAGTTACACAATTTGAAACAAAAAAAGTGTTTTTAAGGCTAAGTGGGGAGGAGGAGGCTTTTGCCTACCAAAAACTTATCATGCACTGTAGGCACAGACATTTAAGTTTTAGTTGCTTTTGTTTTCCAAAGTATGTGCATGTCCTCTAACACGAGAGAATTACTGGGAACGAATAAATAGCTGGAAAAATGTGGCCAAGGTAAAACCTTTCAGGTCCATTCATGTCTGTGAATTAATTTAGCTTTCCCTTTTATGATCTTAAGTTATGAAATGCTCATGCAAAGCATTACCAGCTAAAGTGAGCCAAGAGACAGCCTATTATGCCAAACACTAATCACTAGACAGTAATTAGGCTGTCAGTTACAAAACACAGCATTTGTGGTATTTCCAAATTAATCAACAGCCCATGCCATATGTCAAAAACAGGGATTGGTTCAGACAGGTAAGAGCCTCTTCCTTTGACAGTTGCCAGCTTAACTTCTGAGCAAATTAAAGCCTTGTGCCATTGTGCCAATGAGTCTTGGTTTGACAGAAGATCTTACAGAGACATTCTTGGTACAGGCCCACACATAATGAAAGAAAAATTTCCTAAAAATACAATAGAGATTTTCCCCCTGATTTTCAACAAAAAGGCAGATTATTACTCATCTCATTATTGGAGATCTCAGGACATTCCTTTAACACATGCATGAGCAGAAGTTAAATAATGTCCCAACATCCTGAAGAGTTTAGTGAAGTTTGTTCTATGGCTTTTTGGGATGTGAGGTGTGTATTAAGTCAAGCATTTTTGGACAGTCACCCTGAAAGTCATGCAACAGGATTCATTTTGAGGGTTAAAATAGTAATTTAATGGTTCACTAGAATTGTAAGTACACTTAGCTATCCATGTTCCCATACATTTTGCTCCTAGGCTTAAGGTAAATTTTTATTCACATTTACTCATAATTACCTACATTTGCCCAGAGCCTACTTGCTGGGAGAGGTAGAAAATTAAATGCACGTAAATCATTGTACTCATTAACATTGTTTTACTAGCATAAACATAGATAAAGAAAACGCTTATGTTCACATGCAGAAACAGTAGCTGATGCTACATGGGTGATGTAAGCAAAACCAGGGATATTTTACATTCAAATATGCCACTTGGGTCTCCCACAAAAGCTTGGTTGTGGCTGAACTGTCCAGCCTGACAGCAGGAAAAACATCTCAGGTCCGCATAACTAACCATTGCAGCAGGTACTTGACATGCTGCTGAGGAAACATTTGGATTTACAGAGTAAGAGTTACTTACTGAAGACATCAGTGCAAAATTGTCTGTGGTGAAAAACTGGTGCTATAATGGGTAAAAAACCCCCATGGTCCTTCCTCAGTGCAGAGTGTATTTAATAAATAGCAGAAATGTTTTCCAGTTTGATAGAAGCCAGCAGAAATGCTTTGGCAATTGTTGCTGGGAACAGCCAGCTCACCAACCGTGCCATTTTTAAGGCTAACAGGTCCAGCTCCAAGTACAAGCAAGCTGCAGAACAATGTGAGTAATTTTACTGCTTTGCACCAAGACCAGCACCAGTTGCTGGTGATTCTGTGCTTCTCAGAAGCATTTATTTGGTGAAGCAATTGCTCAGACACTATATAGACATTTGAGGATTTCTTCTCTTTGTGAACACACCTTTTGTTTTGTGTATCAGCCTATCTAGAGTCTGGCTAAACTTAGGCAGCTGTTTGGCCAGTACATGCAAGTAGATTTTATTAAATCCCAGATAAATAGGGAGCAGTAAATACTGCAAAGGACAGAGAACAGTACTCAAATATTTACTGAAATTGAAAACATAACAGCAAAGCAAGACTTTTTAATAACATTTAAACAGCCTCAATGTTAGCACATGTAGGTGTTTTGCAGAGGTGAAATGCACTTAGACTCACAGCACTGCTTAGTCACAAAGAGTTATATTGCCTCATTTTCCACAGAGCTGGAAAGTAAACACAGAATTCTCAAATCTTTTCCTAGTATCATAAGCCATCATTCTGCTACTATAACCAGAAACATTCAGTGCGAGCAATTCTGGGAAATTAATTGCTGCCAAATGAGGACAAAAGAAGAAATGTGGGAAGAAAGAGAGTTACCATGAAAAAAGATCCTGAAAGAGACAGACATAAGATAGATATTTAATATGACTTTCCAGTGCAATATGGTACTAAGAAAAACTTATTTACAAGCTACAGGGCATTAGGTCATGGGGAAGAGAGGCTGTATAACCCTGTCTGTAGGGTTATGGTGAGACCATTGCTAAAAATACTTTTGGTTTTGAGCAACTTACTATAAGGGTGATTGTGCCAAACTGGAACAGACTCAGATAACAACAAAACAATTACTAAATGACTGGGTTTATGAGGAAAGATAAAGCAACTAAATATATACATAATTTGGCTATGAGATATCTAAAGGGAGACATTCATTGTCTGTTAGTACAGTATTCGAAAACTTAAATGGCAAAGAGGCAGAAAAAGCATATGAATTATTTAGTGAGATATTAAGAGGATGTAGTTATGGCTAATGAAATAGTCTCCAGTGATAGTGCTTGAGAAAGGGCCTCAACCATGTAATGCAGCAATGGTCTTTGGTCTTACTGCCACATTATCTGCTGCAGGTTTATTGAGAGTACCTGTATGCAGGCCAGGAAGCAAAAAGTCAGGCATTAGAGGCAATTTCACTCAAAAATTAATTTGTGGCTAATTACATGCAATTTACACTCTGGGTGGACAAACAAAAAAGCATGATTTATAAATGTAAACTCTCCAAATCCTTGTAGAAACAAGGTGCTTGGTATAAGGACTACAGCATCTAGCTATCAAAAACTGGAAGCTTCTGTGCAGGTTACACATTCATTGTGAACTCCAATATTAGCCTGTTACTGTTTTATATATGCAGAAAGTACATATGCAGTGCAACTAAATAAATTTAAACTGCTCAGTGAATTTAAAAGAATGTAACATCCTGCCTACTGGATTTTTCAGCATGAGAGAGAAACCTCCAGCAGTTTTACTTTTGTTTCCATGTGAGATGCATGAAACTACATAAACACAGAGACCCCAAACTCATTTAATCTCCTTCATTCCCTGGAAAAAAGCATAGAAAAACTTTGGAGAGCTTTGGTTCTGCTAAAAAAATAGACTTCATCTATTTCCGCTGTGCTGTTACGGTTTTTATCTGTGGTGTTTTGTATGGAAGTTGCCAAACAACATCTGTGTTGCTCGTGAAAAACAAATGAAAATGTTTCCAATTTGTTTAGATCAGCACAAAAATATATTTTCACATTAAATAGTTCTTGTTCTAGCAGCTATCTGATGAAGAATTGACTGACAAACACATGAGTCAGAATTGCTCCTGGACTTTTACTGCCTTAGGTAAAATACCAGCCCAAATACCCATTCAAATTTTTATCATGTTTGACAAGTCAATTTAAGAGTGCTTTCTATTCAGGCAGAATTTAGTGAGATAACTTGTCTTTTGGATTTTGCTGTGCTTTCTGCCCTTATCTCATTGTCTTCAATCAGCTTCATGCTTCAGCATGTCCCTTTGTTCATGTTATGCTTATTTACCAAGGATATTTAAATCATTTTTGCCATTCAGCCTCTCTTCATGCATTTCCTTTCTTTTCCTTCCCATGTACTGTTCTTCTGGAGTCTCAAACATACTGGTCCAAGCCATCCCAGTTGTCACACTTTGCCACTTAAAGAGCCTTAAGGCTCATGAATGCTCATACCCTTGAAGGGAAAGTGCCCTTAATAGAGCACCTTGGTACTTTTAAGGCTTGCAGTGGAGAAGAAAAGTACAAAGATAGCTAAAGAGGGAGAAAAGGGATTTAGTTTCAACTGCAAAACTTCCTTTATTCTGTTTGTATGTGATTTTAATTATTCTTTATTAATGTATTTTAGTATCTGTGGTTTTTCCATCCTATCTTTGAACTGCTGCCTCCCCAAATCTGAAAGCAGAGAAGACCTTGCAGTCCAATCTGCCAGTGCTGGGGCAGACGAGCACTCTGCCCTAGTCTTTCACTTTTAAATAAGCAGGAAGGACCATCCAGATAAGTTTCCTAACCTTGGTTCTGCAGGATTAGCTCAGACATGACTGATACAGATCCGTGACACACAAATGTTGTATTTTGGAACAGGTTTGAATTAGATTTTGGCAGAAAAGCTCCATCTGGTCCCAAAGGATTTCAGTTTAGTAAAAGCATCCAGGTCCCTGATCTAGAAGAAAAGGGTGTGAGACAGGTGTGACAGAACAAAGCTTTATTGTTAAGTCTTGTTTTAAACTTCAAGTCAAAAGCCTGAAATTCGTGTGTCCTTCAAACAAGGGACCTTTCCAAGCTGTCCCAAAAAGTGGCAGTTCCTGCAATTCCTGCAAAATGGTCAGAAGCAGATGAATTTCACCAAGAATATGTTCCTTTCCTGTCCTTTGCTAGGAAGCTTCCCTTGTGAAACCTGTCAAACTGAAGTAACCATTTGGAACAGATCTCCACAAAGAGCTCAAGTTTACACTAAGATTCCGGAACATTTCGAAGAACAGGAGGTGAGATATACGTACATTATACATTTATGCATATGCATACACGTTTATATATGCATATAAACACACAATATACATTCATTAAACCTTTTGAGTACTCATATTTATTAAGAGAATGTAGTTTAAAATTGAAGAAGATGGTACATTTAGTCAGGATTCTTCTCTTAATGTTTTGTCCTTCTTGTTTCCAAGGATAATTTTTCTCAGTTTGCCTTCTGTTTCCAGCAAGTGTTTTTAAGAAGATGTCTTGTGTGAAAGTGAGACCTTAAAATTGTCACATAACCATATTCAGACTGAAACTCTGAAACCTGAAGCATGAGAAATAGTGTGCAAACTGATTATACAGAAACTGGAAAAATATCCAGGAGTTTGGGAGAGTAGGCATATTTTCCTAGCACCATGGAGGCACTTAACCATGGTTTAGATGGCATGTGTTACCCCTTGATTTAGTTTTAGAAAAATACTCAAGAAAATGCAAGGCCTCCCCAGGACACACTAATTTTTGGTTTTGCAGTTGCAGCTGTCCACAGAGATTAAGGAACTTGGATCAGTTCCAACCTTCATTTACACATGTTGGAATAGCAAAATCCTGTTTGCTGTGTCAGGTGAGGGTGCCTTTAAATAAATGCACTAATTTGTGTCCTAAGTGTTGGCATTTAATTTGTGTCTTAAGTGTTGGCATTGAGGTGAGGATAGAAGTAATAGAGGAACATAGGCAACATTATGCTTCCTTCCTGTTTTTAATTTAGCTGTTATAGTAAACTCTGAATATGAAAGTGCATATATGAATTTCATTTCAATATGAGACCTGGATCCTGAACCCTGCTTCCAGCTGAGCAGGTTCCCACAGCCTCCAGGACCCCATGAAACCAGCAGGAACATACCAAACAGTCAAGGGTGTGAGCTTGTATCATTCTCCACAGCACAATAAATGAGGCACAGCTATTTTATACATTCAGAACAATTTACCATACAACTCCTAATACATACCAAAGGAAAAGAATACATCAAGGGCACTGGGCCTGTTGATTTTGCCAATGTGAATAGACTTTGCTCATGGGAACAACTCTGTTGTCCTCAGTAGGAGGGAAGTACCCTGCAGCAGCTGAAGAATGCAATAGATTTTTCGGAAATCTTTTTCATTGTTAGTGGTGTTCAAGTTGTATTTTAAACCCGGTATTATAAAAAAACAAATAAATGTCCCAATCAAAACTTCACCAGGCACAAACCTTTATTGAATCTATTATCAAAAAACAACCAGTTAGAGGTCAGCTGTGGAAAGTTCCTTGCTACTGCTCCCAAAAATGCCTGCAACAAAACAGGGGATGTATAAAACATTGTTCTGCTTACCAGCAGGTACCATCAACTATTAAATTCTCAGCACTGTTAATGACATCACCAGGGACCATGACTTAGGTCAACAGCTTGGCAGGAGGTGCTGGCAAATGTTAAATCAACAGCAATCAAAACTACAAAACCTACATGCTTGCTACCATCAAATTTAAAAGAGAACTTATTGTGCCTCAAACACAGCAGCAAGTTTAATAGAAAAGTAGACATGTTTATGGTTTCAAATTTACAACAAGACTTATAAAGACCTTATTACTCAGAATCCAGTCTGCTAGACTAGAAACCTAGAAACTAAGAATGTTACTTTGTTGAGAAGAAGGATCTGTTGACACAAATGTCTTGCCTAGCTTTGCCATTGTGGTTAACCAAAATACATTTACTAGTGAGAAGGTAAATAAAAGCAAACAAGATGCCTCTTATACCACAATACAGTAAGGTTCAAACTGACCAAGCTTAATGCTTTGACATAAATATGCTTAATGTTTATGGAATTTTTCTAGGAGCTGTTTGCCCTGTCGGGCTTAACGTCTTACATGAGACCTAGTGAATGGGAATGTGTTTTAGGTATTACACATACTTAAAGACCTCATCAAAAATATTCAGAGGAGCTGCCATGAATACCACAGTTAACCACGCTGCAAATAAAACGGGTCATGGTTTACTCTTAGATTAACATGAATAAATCAATCTTGTCCCATATAGTATATGTACACAGAAAAATTAACTGACAATTGAAGTGATAACACTATCGGAACCAGGGCTGTATAGATATAAATCAACTGCACAGACTGTGCTGAAAAAACACAGTAGCTCTTTAATCTGCAAGAGAACAGAGAAAGTGGGAAACCCTGCCCTGGTGTCTAAGCTTCTGTTCAGGGATGCAGCATCTTGCACAACTGCTTCTCTAGTAAGCAACCAAAAGCTTGACCAGCATCATCTGATGCTAATGGAGAAACACCAGGCCACAAAAAGCTGGATGGGCTTAGATTAGTCTTAGATTGCTCTGCTGCCATGCAACAAACTCCTCATTTTTGTCTTCCTCCTATATGGAAGAGAAGAAAGACAAAAAGTGAGAGGGAAACTATTGAGAAGAAAATTAGGCCATAGTGTATCCATTTCAGTCCACAGTCTCAGACTGCATAAGGTTGGTTTGCAAGCTAAGAAATCTTGAAAGGTGCTTTCCTTTCATCTGAATGTGGGTTTTGTTAAATTCATGTTTTAAGACTCATTAATTCTATTTTAAAAATTAAGCTTGAAACCATAAAAAAGAAAGTAGAAGACCAGCCTCCAGTGGCTTATAAAACATCTGTTATTAAATCTTGCTCTAGAACATGTCTATGTAAGTAGAGAAATAGCATTAAAATGAGCTTGTTTTCTCAGTACACCTCTAAACAAGCCTGGAGCCTCACATGAGAAATGCTACAATTAGTATGAAAACAAAAACCAGTCAGCAGCTGTTGAAGGAAGGAAAAAAGATAAAAGGTGAAAGGATTAAGATCACATGACTGCACAGTAAGACTGTAGTTTAGACTGAGTCACAAATCAGCATGGAAAGGGCAAATTTTGCTCAGAGATCACAGATTCCTTCAGGGAAGATCCCCGCAGTGCAGCTGTAATCTGTGACAGTGCAACAAAACCACTCAGTGGAATAATGCTGTCAAGTAGTAGAAGTTTTCCATCTCCATAGAAACAGTCCCAGGCTCTGATTTCCACAGCTTCTCCCTCCTTTTTCTGGCATTTTTCTTTCTTGGTGATGGCAAAGGAAGCACAATCTTTCCAGTCTCTATATTTAACAGTATTGTGTAAAATCTTGTGAAACAGCATTTCTTACATTACATTCTGAAAGAATGAAGGCTCAGGAGATGGTTAGACATGTGGTTCACTTGTGGAAGATCAGCCCTGCCCCGAGATGCCATTCTCCCATGACTCCCATGTTTAGACAAAGCACTGTGACCACTCCTTGCTCTCACCTTCACCAGGTAAACCAGATTAATTTCTATTAGAAATGCTCACATGGCTGGGTATTGTATGTGAGTGTGGTGGTTTGACCTGGACACAGGATTTCTGGGATGCTGTGGTCAGGGCCAATGAGTGCTTAGATTTTAACATTGGCATTGAGTTTGACCACTGAAATTTGGGTCTGCCTCTGAGAACACACAGGGGTTAAAAACCAGAGCTGCTCCCCCAAGAAGTTCTTCTTGGGATTTTGTGGAGGGAAGCAGGTCAGACCTCCCCTGCCCAGCTGTCTGCTGCTGGGTGGGGGAGAGGAGAAAGCCATGCGGCCCAGGAGAGGCAGGCCTGCCGCCCCTGAGGGTGGAAGAGTGGAAGGAAGAAGTAAAGAAATGCCGGGAAGCAATGGGCAGCTCGTCTCCCCCCTTGGAGACAGAGAGAGAGAGAGTGCAGCCTGTGCTTGTGGCTGTGTTACCTTGAAATTTATCATGTGCTGCCACATAGCCCGGCCTGTGGAGAAGGGGGGGGGGAAGAAGGAACCGAGAAGAAGTCCGGCCACTTGGAGGAGATTTTAACCCTTTGTGGACAATGAAAACTTTACAGAACATTAACCCTTCCTAGAAGAGAGATAAGAGTAGAAGATAAAGAAGGAAATGGGCGAATGATGAAGGTCTGGGCCAGAGAGAGAGAGAGAGAGAGAGATGTTGGAGGAATGGAGAAGATGGAGTGGCATTTTATGCTGGACTCTTTTGTGTAGCCGTGGACAGAGCCATGTTTCCGTGTGATACAGAGACTGAGTCCAGGGGGAGAAATGCCCCAGAGCCAAAGAAGATTCAGTGTGGGTACCCCTCGGCCCCAGAGGGTGTAAAAAATATGGGGGGGACAGATGTCCCGAAGGTGAGAGACTGTGCTTTTCTGGAACTGGACAAAGCATCCTTAAAAATACGACCCTGGAAGCAGCCCTGGTCCTTGTTTGGGTGGTGAGAGCACTGGAACAAGATGGAAAAGGCCACCACGGCACATGGAAGGACTCCCTCTCCTCTTGAGGAACTGAAAGTTGAGCATTCTAAAGGGTGGTGCTGGACCCAGAATTGGTGATTTTGGAAGATGTATTGTGTTGGGAATTTGGGGGGGAGGAGGAGAGTGGTTTTGTGAGGTTTTCATTTTCCTTGTGTTTTTTTTTCTTTTCTGTGTAGTTTAGTTATTGTTTTGTAGTTTAGTTAATAAAGTGTTCTTTATTTCTAAGCAGGAGCCTGCTTTGCTTATTCCTGGTCACATCTCACAGCAGACACCAGGGAAAGTGTATTTTCATGGGGGCATTGGCCTTGTGCCAGTGTCAAACCATGACAGTGAGCTGAGGCCTGATCACTTCTGGAAAGTCTCCAAGAAGGAATTAAATGGTTTGCTGACTATGCCTGAGCACCCTGATTTCCAGTTGTACCTTTCCTCACTGAAAAGCTTTCCATTTGACCCACAGAGTTTCTCTCAACATTTGTTGCAAAAAATGAGGTAAGCTAAAAGAGGGAGATAGAGGCAGTATTTACAGTAGTTGAACAATGGGGTTTCCAGGGGGGCTTTCCAAAGGTCTGGTGTCAGCCATGCTTTTGAATTGAATACAGAATTACACAAGCTTTCCAACCTTCCAAAATTCTGCTGCCAGAACACATTCATCATCTACTCATCCACAGATCACTGGCAGGTGAAGTCCTCCGCAACTTCAGGGAGCTTCTCAGTAGGTCAATGTGATTGTAAGGCCACTCTCAACAGTTTTTGAAACTGTTCTTGATCTGGGAATATTCTTGAGATACAGAAGTGCATTGGTTTTGATTTAGGGGAAATTTGGGAGAGAATTTTTAAAGGGGTTTTGTTAGATAAGCAGATTTAATTTGTTTTGTTTTGTTTTGTTTTGATTGTTTTGGGAGAAAATATTTTTAAAGAAAAGTGGAAAAACTGTTTATGAAACAATATTAAACGTAAAACATCTTGCTGCTTTAAAAGAGATGACAAATTTAGAAAAGTTTTTTTTCAGGTTGTACCTTGGCTTATTTAGATTTTTATTAGTTTTTTGTTGCAGTTTAGGCCTGGCTCGGTGGGCCACAGGTGCAAGCTGCTGGTATACTTTTGGGTGTTCAGTTCAGAGCAGGTTTAAACAGATCTAAAGAAAAGAGAAGGAAAAAAACCCCACAGTCCAGGGAGCTAAAACTAACTAAAGCAAAGGAGAGCTCTATCCTGCTGTCTGTCCATCTGCAGACAACACAGTCCAGGAGCAGGAATGTGGAGGAGTCAGTGCAGTGTCTGAAAACAAACTGCTGCTTCTTCTCTCCCCCCTTCACTCTCTGGAACAAGTCTTAAAGGTGCAAAACTTATTATTCAGCATAAACAGAACAAGACAATTGAAAATAAAAGTATCATATAGTCAACCCAAAACAAGAAGGAAAAAAAATACTACTCCTGTGTTCAAGAAGGGCCATAAGGAGAATTTGGAGAACTACAGGGTAGTCAACCTCAACTAGTCCCTGAGAAGGGGAGGGATCAAGACCCTCCCTATGAAGGTCAGAATACTGTGTCAATTAAGGTATGAAAAAAAATAGATATCAGATAAAATAATAGCAAGAAACTTCATTGATACAGTATTTAACTCAGGAAATCCTTAGCCACAGCAATTCAGAGGCACAGAGTAATTTTTAGGGAAGATCAGCCTATGCAGACTATTCTTACATTGTCATCACAAGTGTTTGCAGAATCACAAAATCAATGAGGTTGGAAAAGGCTTCTGAGCTCATCAAGTCCAGCCTATGACTGAGCACCACCAATCTCAATGACCCATGGCATGTCCACTCTTTCCTTAAACACCTCCAGGGATGCTGACTCCACCACCTTCCCAGACAGCCCACTCCAGTGCCTAATCACCCCTTCTGTGAAGAAATTCCTCCTAATTCACTTTCTGTCCCAGACATGATAGCATGGCAATTCTTACATAGTTTATCCCTATTTACAAGGCATCTCAACTGAAAAAGGAAATGGCTTATCAAGATAATGCTCTGAGTTAATGTTCATTGAAAAATGATAAATAAAGATTAATCAAAATCTAATAAGTAAATTATAGTTTAAATTGATTATGTCAGAGAGAAGAAATGGAGCATTTGTAGGCTGAGATTGGAAAATAAAATGAGTTAAAAACATTTTCTTCCAAATTTTGGCAATAGAATTTATTTTTTTGAGATTTAAAATAACTCTTCCAAAAAATAAGGATGTAGGTGCAGATTCTTCTGTAGTGTTCATATGGCAGAATAATCACTACGCTTTTAAAAATGTTTCTTCAGAGACCTTAATTTTCTTTGAATTCTGCAGGTAAAGTACCAAGGTCATCCTCTATACACAAATGTTTAAAACGCATTTCAGGCTTTCGGGTACTTCTGGGATTTTATAGTGACCAAGAGTTCTCTCTTATAAAGCAAGTGGAGCTGTGGACTGTAGGTAATAGTACATGGGCATAAAACTGAATTTACTTTCGAGGTGAGGTGTTTGGGTATTATGATTTTGGCTAATAGGTCTGTGATTTGGGAGTTGGTACAGTTCACAACTGTCCTCTTTAAACAACTGCACGATGCCCATTTCTCATACACAAATAGAAAGTACTTGCTACAGTGAAAGACACCTTTAGGATATTGGTCACACTATCTCTTACTTACTGAGGGAGCAGGATGAATTTTAGAGAGAAAGATGAAACATTTGTAGAGGTATTAATCTGCAAAGGCAAGACCAGCCGGAACCCTGAGCATATTCCATAATAAGAAGAGGGAATGCATCTGAAACTCTACATACCACCTAGATGGAAGAGTACCAGACAGACAGATGCTAGAAGGAGAGGCCTTTCTTTCTAGGTCAGCTATAGATTTTCTTCCATTTCTTCAGCTGTGTCCTTAAAAGCACTCTTTCTATGCTGGCTACTTTGTGATGCTTTGATTTGCATTTTGTCTTGAATTGTCTTGAGATTATCATGATTCAAAGTAGGTAGAGAATGAAAATAATGGAGTCTTGCAATAAAGCAAGACTCTGGGACATGTGTCCTAGTTCCTGTGCACATCATAGAGGTAATACTGCATCTCCCATTTGGACTTTAACAGATAAAGTGAAAAGTAAATAAAATAAGACAGGGAGTGGTGGTGGAAGCAGAAGTGTCTTCCAGCAAATGCTGCTGACACTCAATGCACATTAAGGATCATGGACAGTGTCCCACTTGTCAGTTCAATTTTTGTTTTCCTCTGCTGTAAAAATGGGGAATCCAAATTAATATTACTTCATCAAGAAAAAAATCAGGGGTTTTTTTCATAACAAGAGGGACTCTATCCAGCTACTGACTGAACATGACTCAGATTAACCAAGGTGCCACCCCTTAAAATAAATCTGTACCTAGTCTGAAGAACTTCCTTTTCAGCCTGAGTCAGAGCAAATAAGTTTCAAGCCATGACAGCATGACTGTTTCATAGCCACACAGCCCATTAACTCAGTTACAAGCCTCCATTTTCTGCTACTCATTAACATTCACAAAAAATAACATTTTTTCATAAATGTCATATTCTTTTTCATAAAACTCTTCGTAGCAGTGAAGTGTTATTTATCAAGAAGGTGCTTGACCATTCACTGTTTCGTGTCTGTGGTCTGAAGAGCAAGAGATTCCAGCTTGTTTCTTGGTATAATTATAACTGGGGTGATATCCATGACCATGAAAAGAATTCCTTAGCTTTAGGACTGTTCTCACTTTTGTTTTGAAATTACTCACGTATTCCTACATTAAACAAGTGTAACAAAATCTGTTTTTCTTTTGTTATTCTGAAAGGGGGACTAAAGTTATCCAGTGTCAGAGTGAAGAATGTTTTAATTTTCATATGAATTTTTACTGGGTTTTTTATGCTTTTCCAACAGGGAGTAAGAGCACCACCAAGTCAAACCAAATACATTAATCAGGATGTAAAGGCTCAGCTCAGAAGCCCAAATTTTCATTACTGCTCTCCTGTGTTACCGGCAGATGTTTCTCTGTCAGCTTCTCCCTCTGTCTTTCCTCTGATCAAAAATCCCCATTTGAACACTGTGCTGTGAAAGGATGCCTGGCATTTTTCATTGCCACCTGCTAATCTATGTCTACATCCACTAATTTTGAAAGAAATGCAAAGAATCTGGTTTGGCTAGATTTTTAAAATGTAAAACAAGATTTTTCTTTTTTTTTTGACAGTCAGAATACAGTAATTAATTCAACATTAGTTAGTGCATCTTCATCTTGAATGTCAACATGGTATTTATGAATGAATGTACCAGATTAAGTACTAATTAACCAGAAGCACATCCCAATTGATACTGGGAAAAACAGAGTTGATACAAAAGATGAAAAAACCTATAATAACAGTGGCTCTGAATTTCACATAATCTCAATGCACTATCTAACTCAAAGAAAAAAATAATATCAGAATCAGGACCAGAATGCAAATACCTTTCCTTCGAGTGCTAATTATCCTTAACAAAATTGCCTGTACTAAAAGCTGCTACTAGCCAATAGCAGAAATACCTCTTTTTTATAACATCTAATCTAAACAACTTGTCTTTTAGTTTAAAACTGTACCTCTTTGTCTTGTCACTATCTGCTTATGCAAAAAGTCACTCTCCATATTTTTTGACCCCCTGAAATACTGGATGGTGAGGTTTCCCTGGCGCCTTCTTTACTTCCAACTCTCTCAGCCTGTCTTCATTAGAAGAGTGGTTCCAGCCCTTGTATCATCTTCATGGTCCTCCTCTGGACACAATTCCAGCAGGTTAACATCCTTCTTGTGATGAGGACCCTGCAGCTGGAATCACAGAGCCATGGAATCCTTTAGGATCAGAAAGGTGTGAGTCACCCATCACTGTCAGAGATGCAGGAGCCCCACGGGGAGGCTGCAAAGGGATCATGACCCTCTCTGAGTTGTTCCATTTCTGTCATTCCTCACATGACAGTGACTGGGAGAGCTCAAAGGGCAGGGAACTCTAGAGAAGTTGAGCACAAGCAAAAGAAGAGTAAGCAGTGAATATAAGCAGAAAAATAAGTAGAAAGAGGGCATAGTACAGGATTAAATACATTGCTCAATTTCCTCATTCTAGGGGCTAGAAAGATGTTTGAGGGTGAATGTGAGTGGGAGTGAATGTGAGTTCAGCTCTTTCCTCAATGAAGACACCTGCCAGCCTGCAGGAGTTGAAGGTCTCTGATCTTGAGATATTGCCTGATGCTGAAGAGATTCCACAGACAGGATGTTGAAATTGTCCATGGTTGAAAAGTTTCCATCAGCTGAGGGTATTTGCCAGGATGTTGAAGGTAAACCTAGAGCTTCTCAGATGTAAGTTTGTATAAAGAGTTGAATTATGGGACAAATAGCTTATCTTCTTGATAAAAAAGGCAAGGGACAAAACCAAAGATGACAAAAAACCAAAAAGGTAGATATAACAATGATAGATAATGATAGAAAGAAAATAAAAGTCAGGGAAGGAAATTAACTGTAACTTGGAGAATACAATTCCAGTGAATGCCATGTGTGGTATTCAGCTGAGGATAACTTACTGTGTCCTGTGACCACACTGATCTAAGATCAGTGAGGACATGAACCTCACTTCCAAAGTTTAGTGCCACTGTGGAGAAGGAGCCCAGTCCCCAGCACAACCTGAAGCCTCAATGGACCCACAGACCATTGCTCTAAATGATAACTGTAAGTACCTCTAGGACGATCCCAAAGAGATAAGTAATCTAAACTACAACAACAAGAGCTACAAGTCTCATTTAATTTCAGATTAGTTACACAAATGACAAAAACCCCCCATATCTTCAAGGAATTCCAGGAAGAATTCCCTCAGTCCTCCATGGCATGCTGCAAACCACTAGAACAAATCACTACAGAAATAATCTAGGGAATTTCTTCATCAAAGCTTTGTTTTTGAAGAAACTACATGAACATTTTAAAAACTGGCTTCAGATCACGAAAGAATTAGGTGTAGAAATTAAAGCTTCCTGGCATAACACTTTAATGGAACACACTCATCGTTTATGGAACAACTGACCCACATGTACTGGATTTTTGAAAACACAGTGTTTTCTCACCCATTAACTCTTCTCTGTTTGAACTAATGCTATTCCCTGAACTGGTCTACAAAACAGGCATATTTTTGCTTCAGGTATTTGTTAAGAAAATCAACTTGTCTTAGTCTATGTCCAAGCATCTCAGGAACAGAAAACAGAACGGCACCTCAAAGTTTGAGGCTATTTGTAACCTTGTCCTGAAAGACAGCTGTGTGAAGAGGGATTTCAATTCTAAACACCTAAAGAAGATGTCCACCCAGTTTCACTTAAGCTACCCTTCAAAGGATAGTTATGTCAAAAACCTTCTTTCTTCCATAGATTAGCAAAGGAAAAGTCTGGACTGCACTCCAGGGCATGGCTCCAGTAGATGCTACTGTACTGTCACTTACATGGGGTTAACATCCCCTCACATAATATCCCCTGTGAGGTTAATATCCTCTGTGTTAGGGACACAGTTTGTCCCTAACAGCATGTTCAGATTTCCCAGGTGAACAAACTATAAGCAAAAACAAAAACAAAACAAAACCAAAACAAAACCAAAACCAAAACAAAAACAGAACAAACCAAGCCAATGAAACAAACAAAAAAACCCCCGAAACTAAACCAAACCAAGCAAAACAAAAAGGCACTTGAGCTGAAGAGAGTAAAAGAGTAGAAAAGACTTGTTTATAAACAGGGCATATTAAGGAACTGTTAGAAGTAGCCTACGCAGACATGGTTAAACATACTAGATTTCAGTGTGTAATAACTTAGGAATTCAACAAGGTACAAAGAACAATGAAGCTCAGCATCTGAGAAAAATTATTCAGCATGGTACAGGAAAGAGGCAAGTTGCCAGTTACTGGACATTATGCATTGTTTTATTTTTCTCTCCCTGAAAAGCACCTCAGATTTAATTTAATATTAGTTCTGACTGGTTGAGCTAAATAAAAATCAATCCCAACTCTTTGTTCAAATGGAAATCACATCCATGATTTCAAATGTATTCATTAAATGAATAGGTCCTTTTGCCTTTCTTTTCAAGTATCAAAACTCAACTCCATTACAATTCTTTAAAGCCTCGTGCTCCTTCTGCCTCTTGCTTAACACAACCTTTCCAGAGACTTTCTTCCCAAAATAACTCAATTCTGTTCAATCCTCACCATCTCCATGCACTCATTACCTATGTCTTCTTAGTTTTTTCTTTTTGATTAGCAGCCTTGTCTTCTGACAACTTCCAAGCTCACAGCACCTCATATGCTTGGGAACTTACAATACAATACTTCCACATCACTACAGCTGGCAAAAGTGTAAGTCAGCACCTGTGTAAACCCAGTTAGGATTGAAGCTGACTTTCATCCTACAGCTATTTTTAAAGAATGCCTTCCTTGAGCCCTTCCCAGTAACAAGTGGCTTTAGGACAAAAAAAGAAGTTGTCTTTTGAGGAAAAGCTGTGATGTGAAAAGGCATTAACCCACTGCATTTCCATACGAAGTAGAAAGAATTTGACCTATTGTGACAAGGTGAACATTTCTACAGGAAAAAAAACAGCAATTCAGCCTTTAAAAAACCCTCTCATAAGTTCAACAAAAAATGACAGAAACACATAACTATATATCTGCCTGAAGGCCATGATAAGGAGTTATAATTTTTTGTATTTGGAAATGAACAACTGAAGACAAGTGTTTACATCATGCTTATCTGGTTAATTTGCTTATGAAAAATAAGAATGACTTAACACTGTTCTCTTGAATGCCAATCGTTATGCCACTTGTGAGTGATGTGTACAGAGCAGGACAACATGGAAAAAAGACTTGGGATTTGGGCATGCTGTGATCAGTGGCAGCCAAACAAACACAAAGATCTTCTAAAGAAAGAAACCAGTCCTGAAGGGCAAAGGTATAACTGTTTTGTTTAATTAATTTAAATATTCACAGACCTCATAATTATGGTTTGGAAAGCTCATTCGTGGGCAGGGACATATTTCACTAGACCAAGTTGCTCAGAGCCCCATCCAGCCTGGCCTTGAACACTGCCAGGGAGGGTGAATCCCCATCTTCTGTAGGCAACATGTGCCAGGGCCTCACCACCCTCAGGGTAAAGAATTTCTTCCTAGTATTTAACCTAAATCCACTCTCTTTCACTTTGAAGCCATTCCCCCTTGTCCTGTTGCTCCATACTCAAGTAAATATTCCCTCTCCCTCATTCTTGCAGGCTCCCTCAAGTACTGGCAGGCCACAACTTGGTCACCCCTAAGCCTTCCCTTCTCCAGGCTGAACAACCCCAACTCTCTCAGCCTTTCCTCACAGGAGATGTGCTCCATCACACCAGTAGCCCTCACTGGGCTGATCCAGCAGGTCCCTGTCCCTCCTGTGCTGGGAGCCCAGGGCTGGATGCAGTGCTCCAGGTGGGTCTCAGCAGAGCAGAGCAGAGGGGCAGAATCCCCTCCCTGCCCTGCTGCCCAGGGGCTCTGGGTGTAGCCAGGGATGGACTTGGCTGTAGAGAATTCAGTATGGACAGTGCATTTAGAATGTTTTTCATGGCAATTCTTTTGATTCTTAATAAAAACTTCAGAGAGAAAAAGTAGTAAATACTCCAAGGAATCTCCTTTTAGAAAAGGAAATACCACTTACACTTGTCAGATTAGGAGCTCCTTCATCAACAGCACTGGATGACCAAACAAGCTAAAAGAAATCATGATTTTCATCTCTTTGATCACAGTCATCCCTTGATGAAAAAGCCATCACACTGTCACTCATTAGAAGTCTAAAGTACCCTAAGATATTTTCCTTCTTGCATCACTGTGCAGCTTGTTTTGTCAGTAGAAAACAGATCTTTGTATTATGTTGTCTCCTCATCTCCTTTCTGCATCTTGTTCAAATTCCCCACCTCCTTCACCTCTGCTTTGCTCTCTCTTTCTTCCCCACCAATATTACTACCACGTGTACAACCTTCTCACACAAGGGGTTGGGTTTTTTTTTGGCCCTCCAGACGGAGTACAAAAATGTAAAACCTGCAGTCCTCGGTATGTTACCAAAGGAAACAGTTTTACTTAAAATCTTGTTTTTGCCAAAATATTTTCAAAGTATCTGGAGAGGAGTCAAACCACAGTGGCTCTCAGTTGTATTTCCTTTTACTATTTCCTCAGGTACTCCCAGCACAGCACTAAGTAATTGGATAGTCTTAGAGGAAAATAAAAAAAAAGGCTGCAGAAGACAGTTTGTAGGTTTAAGAATTATCCTTCTGGGGCCTGTGGGGATGAATACAGGGCACACAGTTGCCAAAATTGAAATCCTTGCTTATATCAGTTGTTCCTGAAGACAGGAATCAAATATGACAGTTTGTAAAATATATACTGATTATATTCAGCCCTTGTAATGCTGTTTCAAATGATTGAAATTATCTCTCATTTTACTCTGTTTTGGTATTTGGCCCTACCTCTATTTCAGATGACCCTTTTCCCATAATATAGATACTATATTGTAAGTTTAGACTTACATTACTTGCAGAGAATTAACAGTGCAGTGGGGGAAAAGTTTCTAATGCAGCTAAGTTTGCTGAATTAATCATATAATTATACACTGTAACTGCTATCATTCCATTTTACATGGCATCTAACTAAATCTTGTTAGATCCCAGACTTCAGCTTATATTGAAAACACAGCTGCAAGGCTTCTTGATATAAGCCAAACACATATTCCTTGTGTACTGGGGGTCTTCCCACAGGCCACCTGTAGTCTATTATTTTTAAATTTTACTTAATTCTTCTCAAGCTATTTGTGGTCTTGCTGACATCTCCAGAAGACATCTCTCTTCAGGAGCGTTAAGATCTTGAGAACACAGACACTTCACTTTGGCCTCTAAGGATTCTGTCTGCTTCTCTTGATGGTTGCTGAATTCTCTCCCACTAAAACTGGAAAAATGTTTTAAAGCTGAAGTAGGAAAAGGTTTTTTGTCCCATGCCCTCATTATCGTCGTAGAAAGCCTGATGTGAATGAATTCTCACTATGTTTTTCTTTCTCTGCAGGATCATATTTTCAGGGGGGGAAGAGGGATATCAGGCATTGTTTCATGAAGAGCACATGAGAGATTGGCTGCGGGAGCAGCAGAATAAACATGAATATCACAGCCCACATGATACAGAGTTTATGGCTAGCCCCAGAGGGATGTCTGTTGTATGCAGTGCGTGCAGCGAGGGGTTTGTTGGATAGACCTTTCAGTGAGCCAATTGTTCCCTTACATCTTAGAGGAGCCAGTGTTTGCAGATGGACTGTAATGGGCTCGTAAGGAGGAGATGACAGCTCCCTGGAGTACCCAGTGCTGCTATTCCGTATATGGACCCTACTACAATAATGTCTTACAGCCCTTAACAGGCCTTCTCATAGATTATTCTCTTGAAAATGTGCACACATTAACAACATATATACAGCTGGAGCAATGTCCAAAACACAGAACCTTTCACCTCAAGCAGGGATTCTCTCATCACTCAGTGTAACAGCACCCCTTTCCAAAAAGTGTTAGGAAGAATTACATACTCTTGCAGTTAGAGTCAATGTATTTATGCTTGGTGGGATGGAAACTGATATTATTCTGTTCCCTTCCTGTGCTGGTTTTGGCTGAATAGAGTTAATTTTCTTCATAGTAGAAGGTAGAGAGCTGTGTTTTGGATTTGTGCTGAAAACAGTGTTGATAACACAGGGATGTTTTAGTTACTGTTGAGCAGAGCTCTCACAGAGCCAAGGCCTTGTCTGCTCCTCACCCCACCCACCAGTGAGGGGGTTGGGGGTGCACAAGAAGCTGGGAAAAGACACAGCCAGGACAGTGATCCCAACTGGCCAGAGGGACACTCCATGCCATAGGGTACTGCAGTCAGCATTGAAAGCTGGTGGAAGATGGAGGAAAGGGCCGTGTTTGGAGTGAAGGCGTTTGTCTTTCCAAGTCATCATTTCACATGTGATGGAGCTGTGCTGTCCCAGGAATGGCTGAACACCTGCCTGCCCATGGACAGTGCTGCATGCTTGGATTTTGCCTTACCTCCTAAACAGTTTTTATCTCAACCCGTGAGTTTTCTAGTTTTCCCTTCCCAAATCCCTCCCACGTCCCACCAAACAAGTAAGTGAGTGGTTGTGTGGGGCAGATTTGCTGACTGGGGTTAAACCATGATAACTGCTGAGTGGAAATAACCAAAAAGTACATGAGAAACAAAATTGTTCTCAGATTCAAATGCTTCATCACTGTGCACTGCTGATATCCTAATATATCATAGTATCTTTGTGCTTCTGTGAGGTCTGTAGAGACGGATTTGGTTGCATCACTGAGAGCAGTCCTTACTCTAAAAATGCATTTTGGACACATAAGGCAGGCAGTAAAAATCCATCATATTTTTTCATTTTTAAATCCTGTTCCTGAGATCATACAGCAGAATATTTCACTTCATCTTTTCCCACTACTAGGTTCATAATATAGATGAAGTAGACCCTCTTAGAGAAGAGGCACAAGGACCTGCAAGGAACATTTTTCATTTGCTGTTCCAGAGAGAATAAATCATCTGTTCATTCTGATTTCCAAAATGCTTTCTGCCCATAATGACTTAGAGAAGTTACAGAGACAATGGAGCTGAACTCTTCTGTGGAGTGGAAGGTTACAGAACAAAGATGCCAGCCACAGTTTAAGAGGTTCAAACTGGAGATTAGAAAAAATTCTTCATGGGACAGCATTACAGTACTGCAATGGGCTACTCAAAGAAAAGTTGGAATGTCCATCCTGGGAGATTCTTAACACAGAAAATCAGGCACATCACTTTATTAGCTTTGATGTAAGTCCTCTCTGGAAGATGACTATTTATGGCAGCAGAAGTGGAAAAGCAGTGGAAAAGCACTTTAACACAGATCTGTGTGTGCTTCACTCCCTTCTGAGGTGTTGAGCAAATGCCTGCAATGAACGGTGTCTTATGGTTTGAATTGTGCTCTGTCTTTCTTCTGTGAAGAAAGCAGGCTTCATAATCCCCATAACAATCCAATTTCCTGTGTTTTCCCCCTCATGCAAGCACTATTTTTCCCAAGGATGAAAAAGTCTGTATTCCTTTAAAAGTATTTATTCAAAAATACTTCAGCTACTACCTTGCTATTGGCTGCTAAGCTTAAGGAGAAAGATTTTTCAAAATCACCCTGCAGCCAGACTCTAAAATGAAACGGAATTAGTTATTTTTTAACATCATTGTTTTTCTTGAAGGCACCCCAGCTTATAATTGGTCCCAAGTTATTTCTTAATTTCTCCATATTTGTTCTTGCTATGTTTTATTATCATGAGGGTAGAAAATATGAGTCAGTAACCCTCAGATCATTCATTTCACTCACTTTTGGGGGCTTGAAGCCCAAGGCTAACAAAAAGTGTCAAATATTTCAATAAACTGAAAAAACCTCTACCATTTACCACCCACAGCTGTATTCACATTTGCAGCAGCATCATAGATGGTATAAAACATGTTTAAAGAATTAAGCAAAGTAGTCCCACAGAGAGGAATGTTTAGGCTCTCAAGTGTTACACCTGAAAAGGAATATGAGGTGTTCTTTTAAATGGAGCATTAAATGCCTGTAGATAAATTTTATATATTCTTCGATGTGTAAATAAGGAATACACATTTGCCTTGGACTGCTGAAAGAATAACCAGTACCCATACTTTCTTTATTAAAAAACTTTACTGTTTTCAACTTTTCATTTTCCTGACATTATCTTCTTCTTTTCAGCTGAATTATAAATAATCACTGTTACAGAAAGTCCATTTTTTCAGTGTTTTCTGTTAGACAAAAAAGCACAATTAGCTGGACTTCTCTAGTGCTCATCTATTCACCTGAGACTTTCAGATCTTTATTTAAGGTCAGATGCTCAGGGCATTTAGATAAGTTTCTGTGTGTTTCTTTAGACCACCTCAGAACAAATTATGGACCCCAGCCACCTAGAGTTGCACATTTCCCTGGAAATGGTGACTAAAGAAATCTTTCACCACCAAAAGCCAAAAACATTAAGCCAAAAGTTAGTGATGACCACTGGACCTTTACTTCATTCACTTAACAGTTACTCCGTGGCTGAAGTGACTTAATTATGTGCAATCAGATTTGAAATCTTTAATTGCAGAGTAGAGCAAAACTTCTGTGAGTTACACCCTCAACAACAGCATTCACAGGAGCCACAAAGAAGAACAAAAACACCCACACTGGCCAACAGGAGCAGTGATGGACAAAGAGGTCCAAAGAGCCACTTTCCTACTAGACCTGGGCACTGTCTGCTACACCACACCAGCTGCTTGAATAAAAATGTGGGTAACAGTCTCAAACCCATACCTGACTTAAGTTTTCCATTTAGTGGAGGACCTTGGTTACTGTATTCTTTTAAAAGAGGGGGAGAGGTCCTGGTAGTGCCACATTTTTGGTAAAGGCCTGGTGGTGAGTGTATATGCGCAGGAAGTGTGAGTCCTAGTCTCAGTGCTATGCTGTGTGTTCTGAAAATGTCCATAAATAACTTCCTACATTTGGCCACGTTTCCTAGAACTGTTATTGCACTTAGGAGAAAGTTAATTTGCATTTTGGCAAACAGTGGCCCCACAAATTCTGGCTTTCATGGGAAACATGCAGAACATCCAGAGCATTGCTGAACCACAGGGTGCCATTCCTGAATGAGTGTTGTGAGCTGAAGTTTTAGTGCACAAAGATTGGTGGAACCAGCTTCACCAGTTTTATGTTTTCAGCCAAGGTGGGTGGAGTCACCATGGGTGAGCAGTGGATAAGCAGGAGCCATGATAATAGCCAGATCACTCACAAAACTTTCTCGAGGGATAACCCTCTTTGGGAAATTCAGGTGTGCACTACTGCAAGAATCCGTGTGTCTCTGGGCTGTTGTATGGGTCCAATCCTGCTAGCTCGAACCCTAGCCCACAGGGTCTCACATGGACAAAAATAAAAGACGAGAAGCGCTCTTCTCCATGTGGGGACGTGTTGCGATCCGTCCGGTGGGAGCGGATTACGCGGTGATTTTAGGGTGCAAAATAACCACCAGAGGTACAGGGGATTTGCAGTAGTAAAATCAACAGATGTAATTTTATTGAAATAATCACAACAGGAATGCGTTGGTAAAGGGAGTTGGGGAGAGAGAAGGGAAAAGATAAGGGAAAAAGGGAGGAAAGGAAGTGGATTGGGTATAGCTACCGAAACGTGATGCTGCTTCGAGGGTCCAGCTGCTGGAAGCTCACCAGGACACGTCTGGGGAGATCTCAAAGGCACAGCTGACCAGGGACCCCAGTTATACTATTTTTCGGTGGGGGAAGGGGATTGCCGAAACAAAGGTTCCAGAAGGAGAAGAGTAGAGGGTACACAAAACCGAACCAAGCAACAGGGTATGGACCATTGTTTTCAAGGCCCAGTGCTTGCACCTGTGCTTGTTCTGGGCAGCTTTCTCCCCCCCACCACCGCACACCTCCCCCGAGTCAGGGGGGTTCAGTCCCAGTCTCTGGAAGAACGTGCGAGGGGGGTTTCTTGCACAAGAGGCTCTTGGCTTGATTCCAGGGTGAAGAAGCTTGCATTTCTGCTTGTCTGCCACGATGGTTGAGAGTGGGCAAGGGCGGTCTTCTCTCGGGAAAGGACCACTCCAAAGCTCAGGTCAGCCAGGCCGGGGGGGGTGAGGAAAGAGTCCAAGTCCATTGTTGCGAAGGGCAGGACGCCCCCTCCAGATTCAGCGTAGCGTATACAGCACCTGTAGAAACAATGAGCTCAGAGGCACATGATTTTTTCCTTTTCACTGGCTCGACTTTTCGGTGGTCTCTTCATGGCAATCGTGAGGCAAAAATGCAGGACATTTAGGACGGATTCCCACAGGACGAGAGTCCTGTTTATTGGCTTGGGATGGGAGCCCCTGCTCCCGGCAACAACCCAGGTGGAAAAGAGGGCGCGATGTACCCGCAGCGGACTTTTATACCTGAGGATGGGGCCGGGGAAAGAGGACTGCAGCCAATGGGATACCACTGGGGAGGGGCAAGGGGAGGGGTAACCAGGGAACAGACCACCAGGGCTTATAGCAGGGGGGTGTATGAGGGAGAGACCATGTGATGGGACAGGGGAAATAATCTACATGACATACCATACTCAGTGCAAATTTCCCATCACCCAGTACAAAACAACAACTAAATAAACTATTTAGTGCAATACAACACACTGCTGAGTGAAATTCGGGCACTACTAGCCAAAAACATCTTAGGATAAGCCAAGGAGCAATATTCTAGATTATTAAATTCACTGGTGGTAAATCAGTAGTCCTTGTGTTCAATCTAGGATCTGTAGGTTGCTCATTCAGTTTAGATACCTAAAACACACACTAGACTCCTAAACACTTTTTCAGACTTATCTTTCAGTTGTCTGAAAGCAACCCCTTCCCCCTCATGTTGACAGATTTTTTTTTTTTTCTTTTTAAAAACGTTATCTCACCTCTCATGTCTGATACGAAGAAATAAGAGTCTTAGGTTCACACACACCTTTCTAAAACCATTATATAAGCTTACCTGGCATACTTGCTCAGTAATATGGCAGAGGGAAACAGTTTGACTTCTGATCCTGAGCCTCTTCATCAGGATCTTATGCTCTGAGAAGGGCAATGTGCACCATTCTGTGGTCTTTAACTTTATAATGAAAGCTTTTCCTGTTGATTTAAATAAAGTAATCCAAGTATTAAAAAGCACTTAAAGTGTCTCAGAGACATTCTGCTGATTAGATGGAGACACTACACAGAGATACTTGGCTCTGCTTTTCCTCTGAAGCCCTGTATTTCATTTGTTTGGGAATTCAGTTAACTCAAGGCAAAAGTTCTTTCTGGGAGGTTTGTAAGGTATTTACTGCATCATTATACATTTCTTTGTTATGGCATTGACTGATTTGTATCATGTTCTTGTGGCGTTCAGCAAGCCTGGGAGCTCAGCCAGGTCTCTTATTACACATTTGACTACAGAAATGAGTACATTTGGGAAGACAGAAGTGTTATTAAACTGAATCATGTTATGTCTTTACTTTTCTGCTTCAGAATAGCATGATTTAGAATGAGTTAAGCCAGGTTTGGGCCTTTGTGTGAAGGCAGTGAGTTAAAGATTAATCTGGTACAGACAGGGCAGTGATTTCTACAAAATTTCAAAGAAATTAATTAATCTTACAGTAGTTACTGTTTCCTCTTAGTGCATCTGTCAAAAAAATACCCCAAATCTCTTTAGTATGATTATCTCTTGATCTTTAACACAGTTTTATACATCTATGGCCAGTTTGGCTCAGAATCACATATCAGTCTTAGCAAAAAGATGGCTTCTCCAAGTATTACCCCTTCACATGCAATCTGATCCGAAGATCAAGTTAACTTCTTTTTTTGTGACTCATCAAGAACACTAATGTTTCTGCAAGACAGTTCTGGCCCTAAATTCATGGCTAGCATTCACCTGTGCAAATAACTAAATGGAGAATTTGATCTCCAAAGAAATCACTCAGGAAACTATATTATTTTCCGCAGCGTTCTGCATGGATTCTGTGAGGTTAAGGCCCCCTCAACCTATGTCTTGCTAAATATTTTCTCATATTTTTCTCTGTTGAAGAGAATAAAACCACATACTTTTGTTTCTAAAGTAGCCAGAGATTTCCTTCTCATACAACTTTTTCTTAATCTCTCCACAGTCGAGTCACAGGCCAGAACTGGGTATTCATTATAATACAAATTGGAACTGCTGCATTGACCAATTTTCTGAGTGTTTTGATACTATATTTCAATTCAGACCCATTTCTAAATATCTGGAAGATGAAAAATCTCAGTCAGAGTAGTCCCAAATAACAATCTCTTTTTATTAAAATTTTCCTTCAAAACCAAGAAAGAAATATAAGTGTGCCTAGTTAAAATCTTGCCAATTTTGCAAGTAATTTTCAAAATAATATGTAGTAAAGTGATGTCTTGAGAGAAAACTATTAGGGAAAAAAAAAACCTATTAGAAAACGAATACAATATTAAACAACTAAACAATTATTGAACTTCCTGGTAAAAGTGTCAGCACAAAAAAATGAGTAGCAACACCAACAATTCTACTGGGAACACAGGTAAATTGAGGCAGGTTAGGTTGGCAGGTGTGAGAATAAGGCACATTTTTTGGAACAAGAAATGTGGTTGAACACAATGAGAAGAAAATGTATGAGGAGTAGCTAATGCAAGATAAAAATTAATAAAAGCATTCAGTAATGATCCTGGAGGAAAGATGATCCACCCATAAGCTTTTCTAACTTCTTTATCAGCAACACTAGTTTAATAAAACATGTTTCCATTTAAGTCCTTATTTTTATTGTCATCATCATAAAAAAAAAAAGCATATATTTGTAGCAAAGACTTTACGCACATAAAGATTTTAAGATATTTTGTGAGCTCAATCAACACTGTACTTGTCAGGAAGTGCTGTAGCAGGTCAAATGCCCCAAGGCACATGTGGAAACAGCACCAGGTGTTTTTACCTTCCCTGGCATTGCTCTCATATTGCTTGAGTTGGCTGTCATCTGAAGGGCTATTTCCCGCCCTTTGCTGGTGCACTGGACATGATTACATCAGCAAAGGACAAGATAAAGAGCAAGGTGTTATCATTCTGCTGTCGGCAGATAAGACTATGGTGCTTCTATTTCCAGTTCTCCCAGGAGTCTCGTGGAGATTTTGAAATATAAATAAAAAACCCACCAGTGTTAGCACTGATCACAGGAAGAGAAGCTGTACTTTATAAACCAGGAAGAAACCTGGTAGACCATGCCTGTGTACTCCTGCTAATGACAAAGGTGCTATGCTAGTGGTAGTGTGCTTTGCTGTGTAAAGGAAGTCCAGTAGTTTGTTCAGGAGTGTCTAATATGTGCTTATGGCCTGGAGGAAGTTTTTAAGTATCCTCAGAACTCACAAATCCAGCTCATACACTGGAGCTGAGGTTGTCTTTCAGGCTTTATAAAAGCAGGAAGTCCAAAAGGACTTAATATGACACTGTCCAAAATGCCGGGATAAAAAGGTTTACTGTGTTTTGGTCATAAATAGACTCATCATTTACAAAAGAAAAGAAAACTATTTTTAAAAGACCTTAAAGACTAATATTTCAAAAATTGAAATGAATGTTATGGAGTCTAACTTCTGTAGGAACAAAAGACTCTGAGATCATTCCCAAATGCCACTGTAAAAATATATATAGAACAATTTTATGAGAGACATGAAATGTGAAATGAGCTTGGATTTGAATATTGTTACAGGGAGCCAAATAGTAAGCTCTAAAGGATATTTTTTTTACAAGGGAGACATCAACAATGTTAACAATTGCAGGTCTGCTTCAAAGCTCTAACAAAAGCCTAAACACTTGTAAAATGTTAATAATTTCTAAAGTCATTTGTTCACAACAGGAAAAAATAATTTCATTTCCAATAATTTCATTTTCTCCTCAGATCATTTAGGCTGGGCTATACTTGCAGTGCTGACCACGGTAAGAACCCCAGACATATAAAAGAGCCTGAGCAGTTATGCTATCTGCCAAAGAAAATTGTTAGTTTAAAAAGTTGTATGGTGAAAGCACGTCACACCACTTGCTGGGGTCAGACAAACACACACAATTTAAAGAAAGAGAGAAACCAACCATAACTTAACTAAAATGTTGAAGACCTGGCATGAGTCTCCTATCTTTTTTTCTTTCCAATTCAAAGATAGGTAATACTCCTCCTTCCACACTCATGCCTACTAAAAATAGGGTTGAAGCAAAATCAAAGGGATGTTTTCCTGCTAGGTAAGTAAGTAACAGTGTAAAGAGCAAACTCGATCCAAAGAGCTGCTTGCAGACTGACAATTCTGCTTCAGATTCAGTTAACATTGCTCTGAGGCTACAAAGCAATTATTCCCCTTATACAGAAGTAAAAAGCAGCTATGCTTAACCATCATAGTAAGCAGGAGATCCATCTGCAGCCTAAGAGTTTTCTTCTTAGTCATTCAAGGAATATATCGATGTCTTCAGTAAAAGTGTTACCTGAGGCAGAATTACAAATCAAAAAAGAACCTCTTTCAATGCCTAAAGATAATCTGAACTAGTCTGATGCTTACATCAGGTAAATCTGTTGCTTTAGGTCCATATATTCTTCTCTCTCTCAATATGAAACTCCTTTAATAACTGATTCAGTTGCTTTCCAAGCAGATGATTGAAATTGGCTCATTTTGAAGACACATTGTAAAAAGTATCTTCTAAGGACTACCCTCTGCTGATTACAATGACCTGTTGTCAGAATTTTTTCTGCATCATTGTTTTGCAGTACATTTCCATAATCAGAGACTTTTGCTCCCAGACACTGGAAATCATAGAGCCAATAAACTAAATTGGCCATACAGCCAGTCCAATAACCAATATAAGGAGGAAATACAAGATCTGACACTGTGCAACCCCAGTGCCTGGACTGACAAAGGCAGAACAGAGTTTGTAGGGAAGGGAAGCAGAAGAACAAGCACTGAGAGAGACTCCTCCTGAGAAAGAGAGAAGTCGTGGGACATTTTTAGAAAGGGCTCAGTCAGGGACAGAGATGGTGCAAAAAACTTCTATTAGCCTTGAAGTTTACTCTTGTGTGAAGGTGAAAGGACATAAGGATAGGTAAACAGGCAAGACGTGCTCATGGTTATCCCAGTGCTTTCAGAAGGAAAAAGAATTGCTGATTTAAAAAAAAAAAAAATAAATAAATAAGGAAAAAAAGTATAGTCTGGGAATCTGTAGAAAGTGTGTGATTGGAAGGCAGAATTTGCTTACATGGCAGAAGACACTTTATCTGTGAAAAAGACAGAAGCCTCTTGCAACAGTGGGGAGGGTTCCACTGCAGGATTGCCAGTGGAACAAGACTTAGGAAAGCTGAAATTCTCATATCTTAGCTACTACCTCTTCCATTTAAACATTGTTTCTTTACACATGATCTCGTTTTTTCACTGGTCCAAATATGCCATCACTGCCCTTTCATGTGGATTTATAGGACTTTATTGTTTCATTTAAACATTTTGTGTGCTGGATTTTTTGTGGTCAAAAAATCCAGTATATATTAGTAATTCTCCTACTCTTTTCTAAGGAGAATTTACAGAATTTTTCCATCAAAACAAAATATATGACAAAGTTGGGGTTGTTCAGCAAGGAGAACAGAAGGCTTCAGGGGTATCTTAGAAAAGCCTTCCACTGCCTGAAGGAGGCTGCAAGAGAGCTGGAGATGGACTTCTCACCCCTTGCCCCAGTGATGACATTCACCAGGCAATGGCTTTGAAGGGAAAGTGGACAGGTTTAAATTAGATATTGGGAAGAAATTCTTCCCTGTGAGGGTGGTGAGGCACTGGGACAGGTTGCCCAGAACAGTTGTGGATGCTCCATCCCTGGCAGTGTTCAAGGCCGGGTTGGATGGGGCTCTGAGCAACATGGAATAGTGGAAGCTGTCCCTGCCCATGGCAGGAGGGCTGGAATGAGATGATCTCTTTCAAACCATTGTAGGATTCTATTATACATTGCAGTGTTATTCACTAATTTGGGGCTTCACTCTATACTCTGGGCTAAAGCAAGAAACTTTTCCCCAGAAAGTCTCTTTATTTCTGGAGCGGCTGATAATGTCATTGTCCTCTATGGGACACATACATGAGCCAGAGTTGCTACTCTTTTCAGAATTTGTCAAATGCCATCCTCCTCCCGAAGTCTCAGATGAATAGTGAGATACTGTTCATCAATTAAGCAAAAAGCATTATTAAGTTGTCGCTGAGAGAGAAAGCACCCTAATAAAGGATGAACTGGAAGCAGAAGAAAAGGTCTAAAGGATAAGAGTCTGAATTATGACTGCTGGAACCTGCTTTTTTACCAAGGCCGGATTTCCTTTGTTGAAAATACACCACAGCTGGATGATGCACTCCAGAACATGGAATACACATTGAGATTTGTGTTTGAAATCCTGTGACCTTCCTGGGGAAATGGTCTCCATAAAGTTAAAAATTTCTCAGATCAAGTTATTAGACTCCCAATATTACATTTGCACAGATGCATTTAGCTGGTTTGTTCTTAATAATGCCCAGCTGCAGTAGTCACAAGTACAGTAGAAAGATGAGCAATGAAGTGTGGATGAGCAATGGAGTTGTGGCTGTTCAGTCTTTACCATATTTTGGGCTGATTTTTTCAAGCTTTATTAATGAATTTTCACAATAAAGGTGGCCCAGTTTGTTGTTATCTGTACTTCTGTTTTCTTTTTACATAGATCTGCTGCCTTTGGCAGCCTCATGCTTGAGCGAAACCAGAACACAGTGTGAAACATGGATAAACTATCTACTTCTGACCTGTCTGAGGTCATCAAACAAAACCAAAATACGTCACACAAAATTTCCATCTGGAAGCATGAGTTGGCTGAGCTGGATGCACAAACCCTGTCAAGCCTTCCCTTCAGTCTCGCCAGGATATTAACTTTGAAATAAAGCTTAGTTTTTCTGAGTTCTGTTTTGAAGATTTCTGCCCTATTCAGAATGTCTGACTTGCCATTATTTTAAGAAAGAGGCAAAAGCCAAAGAGTGGAATTTGGAAATACATGTGTCATCACCGCAATCATATTGTTGTCTAGAAGTGAATCATGCTGGCACATAAAACTAAATTATGCTTCAAATTACATGATGGGACAGTCGTAACACTTTTGCTTGACCCATCTAGTAGCTATGGCCACTAGAAGTACATTCATCCCACATAAAATCAACTATTGGTGGCCCTCTGTAAACCCCATTTCTGCACCCTGCCTTAATACAACAAAAAGAAAGAGATTTGTAGGGCCATGAGGAATGTTTCAGAGATCTCTCCTTGTAATAAAAGTTTCTAAAATCCCATCCCAAGTTCCTATGTACAGGGTCACATTCCTGCTATATAAAAAATTTACCACCTGGTTTTAAACCACTAGAAATTAGAGGATTGATTCAGATCCAATATCAACAGTGCTCAACCCTGGCCAACAGCACTATCATACAAGAGGAATCATGAAATGGCTTGATCCAGTGCCTACCTAAGTAAATACAAAACTTTCTGTGGGTTTGAGGAAGAGCTGGTTGGGAAAAGGAAGAGATATTCAACACTGATTTAGATATTAACACAGCTAGGTAAATTTTCAGATCTTAAGTCATAAGAATTCATGTTTCTGTGGAGAGGACATATGGTTTTGTGACTGAACAGCTTCACTTTTTTTAGATTCCTAATAGCATCAAAACAGTTGTTGGATGAAGATAAAAGACATGCACAGACACAGACAAGAAAACATGTCACAACATTTAGGCTAAAACCTTCAGGTGCAATTACTAGCCAGTTCTGAAATTGAAAATACTAATTTTTAGAAATATTTTTTTCTGATTGGTTTTCCACTGCTCTTTGGGAAATGAGGTCTTTTATGGCTCACATTTTTCACTGTGTTTCATCACTTTGAAACATTGATCATGTCTGGATTGTTGAAAAGTGTGGTGTTTAAAAAAAATAAATAAAAAGTTTTGCTTGAGAATTTCAAACTGGGTGTTCTCTGCCCACATATGGATGGATACATTTTTTATACTCAGTGCTAAAGAAATATTTAACCAACCCCTTCACTCAACCAAGCTCATCTAAGTTAGTGGAAGTGAAGCCACTGACTCCTGACTCACGGAGCTTCTGTTCATTTCAAGGATACTATGTGTCAGCTGTATTCAGATTAAAATACCAACTAGAAAAAGATATGACGTTATCAAAGTTAACAAGAAACAGGCGAATAATTTGACTGATTTGGGGGAATAGGCTGGAAAGACATCAAGAAAGCTCTTCCCTGAAAAGGTATGGTGAGCAGGGATGAGTAACAGGAGCTACACACTTATCTGATTGTCAAGAATTTGTGACAAGGTGCCATCACCTTCCTAGCTGCTGTTGTTGGTGAGTCCAGAGCAGCAGTGCTTCTACAGGGCCCCAGGCTTTTTCTGTAGGCAGCCAGATACCTATATAACCAGCTGGAAAAAATGAGAGCCGAAGTTTTTCAACATGCACCACAAGCAAATAGGCCATTGGTGGTTCACTCATGAACAAAGCAAGGTAATCTCCCAGATTGTGAGCAAACAACCAGCCCAAGCAGGGAATCCAGAGTAGTGCAGCTGCATGATAGCTCTGTGTGTGAAAAGTGAGCACATGTGTGTCACTACTGATGGGGGAGTGCAATCCCTCTCCAGTCCCTCTGGAAAACTCCTGCCAACAGTTTTGTGTCAATACAGCATAATTAAGTGCATCAGCATCATGATTTAGCCCATTCACTAGCAAAAAAATTATTTGTATGAGATGAGAAGAAAACAGGTGTGCGTTGCTAAACCCTCAGATCATCCTCCCTAACTGCATCAGCAGAAATCTTGTTCAGGATTTGCCCAAGTCATACAGGGAAAGCTGTAGCAAACACAGACAGGTGCTTTTCAGACCTTCAAGCTATGGGTAACAGACACGTTCTGCATGGTGGAAACATAAAGTTTTATCTGTCATCTGCCCAGTTTAGCGGCTACTGTAATGTTTATCCTCTCAGCAGCATATCTGATCCGAACAATTATCCGGAGGAATATTTGAGTCAGACCTGAATCCATCAGGATCCATCCAACAAGACATTTTCTGTACTCTAGGCCTGTGCTTCTGCTACCAGGCTGCCTCATTCATGCAGCCCTTGGGAGCACCTTGGAAGAGGATGCTAATATGCTGGTGCATTGTTACTCCATCAGCTTACTAGTCTTTTGCTTTCAGTTTACAATGTCTTTCCAAATTCCAAAAGTTCAAAGTGGGTATTATTTCTGAGTTCTTTGACTGGGATTCATGGCACCTATTTTTAGTTTTAAAAGTGGAGCAGATTGTCTAAGCTGGCTGTCCATACTCCTCCCTCCAGGGAGGAGCAAAGCCCTCCAAAAAGCAACTCAATCCAGTCAAAAATGGATGCCTAAAATAAACTTAATGAATCACCCTTTAGCAGCTTTTGTTGTTCTGATAGTGGGGGAGGCTTGGTAAACTAGTTAGTCTACAAGCCTTATTCTGTCTAAAGTTAGCTGAGTCTCACAGAAACTCTTTTCTATACTTTAAACTGTCCATTATGAGTATATTGTAACTTTGGAAAAAGTCTCTCTGGTAACTTTAAAAAGCCTCTGAAGGAGGTTAAAAGCTGCACCTGCTATATTAAAACATAAATCCTCTTACTCTCAGAAATTGCTCAAGAGCAAATAGGCCAGCCAAAAAGAAGAACACAGCAGGTTACAGAATTTCTACCGCAGCAGGCTGGATGCTTTAAGTTTATATGAGCCCAATCAGAGACCAAAGAAGTTCAAGGCACAGGAATCCATGTAGGTTACAAATACACCACACGCCTTCAGGAAGCCACACATTGTGACAGACCCGCATATTCCCCGGCACATACCTTGTCCTACACATCTGCTTTTGGCCACTGCTGAAGAGAATGCTCAGAGCTTGGTCTGACTGAGTAATTCTGCTCAGACCACAGATCCTCATCCCCTACTAGTTTTTGGTTCACAAATTTACTGGCTAGGAATTAACACATTTGAAGAGCAGTGATCTAAACTAAATTTAAAACTCTTGCCAATTAGCATCACCTATCAATAATGTTTCATTTCAGCTAATTATTTAGACTGAAGCTCTTCCTGAAACTATACCCATAAAACTGGTAGTGACAATTGCCTATTTTATTTACTGTAGATATGTTTTTGGAGTTCTGTTTACCCTCTGTTTATGCTCAGAAGATCCTAAAATATGGTCAGCTGAACCCTTCTTTGTACTCAGTCTTTCTCTATCATCCACATTTTTTTTTTTAGGTAACTTCAGATGCACTATACAGTCTCACTCTACTATTTTTGCTGTTCAACCTACTTAAAAGCCACATGAAACAAGGAAAAGCTTACAACTTTTATGTGGTCGCTGCCACCCTGAGCCAAACCAACTTTTTGGTATCTTTGGACTCCTGGGTTTTAGGTTTACATCCTGTAAAGGAGAGAGATAATATCACAGGGTACAGACAGGAAAAACAGGAGCAAAACAAAACTTTTAATGCAAAAATCCTGAATCAAAATTTTCAGATTGTAATGACCCTATTATGTGATTGTTTCTGCTAGTTTTCAGTAGAAGTTGAGGGATGGTGCAACAATTGTGAGCTGTATTACTGGGGCTTGTGGGATGTTTCACTTTTCCTCTTCAGACTGAGAATTCATCACATATATGCTCACAAGGGCTTTAGTAGCTGTGAGTATCAGGTGTTCCCACCAGTTTGGACTAGGAAGATATCCTAGTCCTGCCCCTCACTTCACACTGTGATCTGCAACTGCACAGTACCATGTCTGGAATACCACTGACATCAAGTTATTCTCTAATAACTTGATATATCTCCAAATGTAAGCAGAAGCCACAGAAACAGAAAGGGCCAACAAAATGGTAATAGGTCATATATGAATATGATTTTTGTGCAAATTAGGAGTCATCTGAACAGGTCAGGGAAGGTTGATTTTTTTGTTTGCTCAATCCTGTAATACAGGATCAAAGACAAAATTGAAAGGCAAGTCGTTTAGAGCTGTTGAAGGTAAGAAATGCATAAAAATAAGCTTTTTTTTCAATAATAATCCCTAAGTGTTACTAACCTGTTAGAGGAGAAAGCCATTATAGGATTCATAGAAACGTTAAGCATTGTGTGAATTTTACAAATACCTTCTCTTGCACAAAACATGATTGAATTTTGGGTCCTCATTCCCCAGTGCATAAGCAACCACCAAGAAATACAATTAGGAAGTTGCCCTTTGGGTAAGTTTTACCATAATTTTCTATCCATGATTTTCTTGTAGATTTTCCTCAAGATACTGCTCATGGATATCGCTGGAGGTAAGATACAGGATTATGTGAATTTTTTGTGTGTTCTGAGAGGCTCGTGCCAAAAATCCTTAACAAATTATTTAGGTTCTTATCAACTGTGAACTCCATCTGACACCTGTAAAGACTGTTAAAAATGTCATGGCAGCCTTCCAAAGATACCTAAATCTAATCCAAAGGAGAAAAAGTCCAATTGTAGTAAATACTAAAATCTATGTTAAAAGTATTAAAAAAATGAAAAGAGAAAATTTTCACTTGCTTTTCTGTATCATTCCTGACTGAATTAGAAATTAGCTAATTAGACTATATAATTTGTGGGATTAATTTGTTCTTTAAGAACTACTTCTATACAAGAGAAGCTCTTAAATTTAAGTGAGCAGTAAGACAAGACAAAATTTTAGAATTTACTCAGTATTAGATTAGAATAAGTCAAAACACATCCAAGAAAACATGAGATAAACTAAATTAAGTACAAGAAGCAGTACATTCAAAACAACAGAGCTGAATTAGACTAATCCACCTTCTTTAAAGAGATTGAGAGGCCTGAGATGGGATTCTGCATCCAGTTAAAAAAAATAAAAGAACATAAAACAACAAAAGTTTTGAAAGATATGGATTACCTGGAATAATAAGTATGAAAAAAAAAAGAGTTACAAAGAAGTATGAGGTCTTAACTATCTTTAAAAGAAAGAAGACGAAGAAGGACATGACTGTAGCCCTCCAATATATATAAGACTGTAAACAGATTCACAGTATCATAGAATCACAAAATGGTTTGGGTTAGAAGGGACCTGAGAGTTCCCCGTGTTCCAAACCCTTGCCACGGACAGGGACACTTTCCACCAGACCAGGCTGCTCCAAGTCCCATCCAGCCTGGCCTTGAACACTGCCAGGGATGGGGCATCCACAGTTTCTCTGGGCAACCTGTGCCAGGGCCTCCCCATGCTCTGAGTAAAAAGCTTCTTCCTAATATCTAATCTAAATCTACTGTCTTTCAAATAAAATGATGTCTCACTGTTCCCTACAGCCCTGCACTTTAATAATTTTGTGGTACACAGCAGACGAATCTCAAGGGAAGACTCATCGTTCCTAGTGGGAAATCCCAGTAGGCTATGCCAAGGCAGACAAAAGAGAATTTAAGACATGAGAAGATAAAGTGCTTGTAGGTACACTGGAAAAATTGTAGCATACCACACAAGCAGCTTTTGTAATTCCCAAACCTGGTATGTATTCTTCGTTCAAAACTAACATGGCAAAGATGCCAAAACCTACATTGTTTTCTGTGCTGATTTATATTGTGGTTAAAATAGAGAAAGTGCCTACACTTTCATACAAAATATTGAATTCATATACAAAACCTTATTTTTTGTCTTTTGAATTAGTGAAAAGCAAGGCCTTTTGAGATGTTTTAAGGCTGTAATCCAGCCACTTTAGGGACGGACAGGAAGGGCCACTCAGCTGTCTTAGATGGAAAAGAAATGGAAAGGTCTAAAAGACAAAGGACAAAGATTCAGTGGCAGAAGCTGCTGTATTATCATAGGCCAATTTCAATGTTTAACATCATATTACTATTACCTTTCAAAATACTAAGATTTAAATAATTTGATATTATTATGAAAATTTAGTTTTCCCATCATTTTCAGTTGATGGGACTGAAACTTAACTCTCAAATCTGGCTCTTTTTCTAATATGCTTCAGTTAAAAACTGCATCGAAATCAGATCCATCTGAATTTCATAAAAAATATATTCTAAATCTTACTGAGTTAAGCAAGAATCTCTGCTATTTCATAATAATGTGTAAGGAAGGAACTGATGAGAAGAAAATTTTCTATCTCATTCACTTTAATTCAGATTCTTCCAACAGTAACAGGGAAAAAAGCACCTCCCTTGCACTATTAAAGAAATAATAGCGAACTGAATTCTTTCCATGTCAGCCTTATTAAGAATTATTATTAAGATAATGATTTTTCAAGAAGAGAAACAATGCCATCAGGCCCCACATTAAGGCAAGACAAGCCACTGTTCATCTGAGAAAAGCAGCTGTTCATTTGTTCTATAACAGCTCCTGCTATGTCACTTTCTGATAAGTTCCTTATCAGCTCGATGATGCACTTCAGGTAAGATCTGGACTTGGGAGCAGCTTTACAAATGATCTGTATAAAGGTGATGGCATCAAGGACATTGCAGATAGCAAATGTTGAGGAGCTGGGCAACAATTTCACTTGGCCGGAACAAATATAACACAAAAAGTCATATAAGCAGATAAGAAAGGGTCAGACAGAAGTGAGAAAGGTGAATACAAAGTTATATTTTTATATCAAGTTGAAAATTGTTACAAAAAACACAGAGACTCTTTCAGTCAGAAGGGACCTACAGAGATCATCTGCAGTCCAACTGCCTGACCAGGCTGATAAAAGTTAAAGCTTGCAATTCAAGGCATTGTCTAAATGCCTCTGAACATTGACAGACTGGGAATATTAACCATCTCTCTAGGAAGTGAAACTGTTTTATTTTCCAGGATCTGTATTTATTTGCCAGCATTAATAGCACACCAGAAGTCATGACTTCAGTTCTCTCTGATGCATTTCATCAACTTCCCAATGTGTTCATTGCACATATACACCATTAATAAATGGTCTGTAAATAAAGCAGGACATGCAGCAATTTTCGACTTAGAGGAAGAATTTAAAATGCAACAAAAATACTAGTTTTGGTATTTGACTGAAATTCTTAAACTTCACACATCCTTCAATATCCCTTCTCCAGTCACATTAACATTGAATGCCCTGAAAGTTGGCAAACCTGAGTGGGCACTATGGAATAATGTTCATGGAGCTTTGTAGGGCATAATCAATTCTTTAAACTTTCTGCTTCGTGTGTACGGCCAGGTCAGGGGGCAACTTACATCCTGGTTTTGCACTAAAATATCTGTTTTAGAATACTTGTAGCTACATCCCCCTTTTCTATATAGACTTAACGATAACAGAACTAAGAGGTGGCCATTCCATGTAATTCTGTGATTTTGAAATGGTGGTTGGAAGACACAGAAGTCTAACCAAAATAAAAAATTATTATCCCCAGAGGTGAAGCAAATGAATGAATTAACTTGTAATGATTTGACAGGGTGCCTCTGAATTCCATCAGCTCTCTGTTGGGCTAATATGGTGAGGGCACTCAACTCTTCACAGTCAGTAGGCAAGGAAGGTACTGATCCTGCAAAGGCTAAGTTATAAAATTATGCATGTTTTTGGAATCCTAGGAATGTGCAAAGATTTAGAATTTATACTTCTTGGATTACATTTTTTAACCCAATTAAATCTGACTGTGCCAGATGCAGTAGCTGAAATTATAGATTTGGAACAGCTATTTGGAGAATGTTCCAAAGTAGATGTAAATCAAGCACCATGATTATTTTTAAATGAACCAAGAAGCAATTTGTTTTGTTTAACAAAAGTTTTTTAATACCACAAATTCTTGCATATTTGCATGTGTGTTAGCTGGGCTCTGGATTACATCTACATTGCAAAATAAAGGACCCAGGAAGGAGCAAAACTGTGGAGAGCTAGTGAGAGATAATTGCTGTTCCCCTATCACAGGATAGGCAAGGAGGGCAGTATGAATTGTACAGCATGTGCAGATGCACAGCTGAAGCTCATTCAGACTATTCAAAACCTATGGAGACTGATAATATGTATTTTGAACAGCTCCTGCAAGACCTACTGTACTTCACCAAGCTCGGTCCTGGTACCTAACCCCTGCACACTAATTCACTAGTGGAAGTCAGAAGGCAAAAATAAGAGTGGGTGTGTTAAGATTATTTTCATACTTACCATTGTTGACAAAACTGGGCTATCTTATCACTGTGGCAACCATTTTCCTAACAGAACCAGGAGTTATGCTCTATCACTTAGGTAAACACATTCAGAGCCTTCAGCCACACTCCATGTGTGGAAAACACAGTATGTCCTTATTTTTGTTATCCCCAGCCTCATAAGAGCAGAGAATATGCTGAAAAATGCTGGAAGACATTTTAAATTAAAATTTATTCTGTCTCAGCTTAAGTGGTATTTTCATCGCAGTTCTGCATAGGAAATGGTCCACTGACAAGGAAAGTTGTGAGAAAATTCCTTGGTTGTATTTGTCATAAGTTTGCATTTTCTTTTCAACAGTAGAATACAAAATTCTGGTGACAAGTGAATTAGTCAGGTAGAAAAGCTACCTCGGCCAATGACTCAATCTTTCTCAGTAATTAGGGGAGAAAGAGCAAGAGTCAAGTAGAAACAATATTACCAAACTTTCAACAACCTACTCACTGAACAGATGGATTGAGCAAGGATGCTTTAGGAGACCAGAATCCCCACGGAAATCAAGGCTTTACCATAGCACCATCAGTTTCCTGTTGCACAGTTATAATTTCCAGCTAGCAATCCCATGAACACATCTTTACAGCTGACATATCTTGTTGTCAGGCACAGCCTATCAATATGCATTTGTGTTTGTCACAAATCCAAAACACTGAAGCCATTGTATCTTCCCATGCCTTCTCTGTGGACTTTATTCTACACACACCCCTCACATAGCAATAAACAAAACTAAAAAAACTCCACTACCACCAAAAAGAAAAAACTAAAAAAAAAAAAGACGTCCCCCCCAACTAAATTAAAACAAACAAACCAAACCCCATCCCCCCAAGAAAACAAAATCAAATCACCCACCTAAGAATCACCCAGGAAGGGAGAAGTAAATATCTTAGTTTTCTAAAATAAATATTATTACTACAGTCATGCTGGAGATGGACATCCTAGGGGCATGTACTTCAGCAAATGTTTTAGGATTGTTCAACTGGGGAGAAAACAAACAAAGAAAACTAAGTATGGGTGCCATCCAGCTGCCTTAAAGAACTGACTAAAGTATGCTTAAAGGGGAATACCTTGAAATAAAGATTTCCTTATTCATTTATTTAGCTTTTACAGAGAATGCTCCTGCTCTTTTCTCTCCCAACTCTCTGAGGCAGGTCACAGTGGAAAAGAAAAAGGATAATTTTATTGCTGTCATGAGCTTTTCCATAAGTTCTAAGACTAAAAACTGTTCAGACTTAGTTTCTAAAACACTGTATCCAAAAACTCTTTTACTTAGATCTCTAGGTAGCCTAGCTGTTCTCAAATGGAAAGAACCCAACTTACATTAACTGATAAAATTGTCCAGGAGAACAGAAGAAACTGAGAAGACAGAGGATAATGACTGACTCCTCTTGGTGTAGCTACAGCTTTCAAAAAAAGTATTTCACTCAATGACAGAACTGTTGAGGTTGGAAGGGACCTCTCAAAAGCATAAGTTCCTCAGAGCTCGTATCAGAGAAAATCCTAAAAGCACTTATAGTCAGTTCTAGAAGATCCCTTGTGGTCATCCATCCAACCTAGACATGAGCAGGCAGAATTTTTCACAGGAGCTAGCCAGAAGTACAATTCCTCAAAAAAACCCAGTATTTATTGCAGGAAACAGCTGACTCTGATGACTGTACCTGGTAAGTCATGTTGCTTTCTGTAGAGACTGACATGCAGCCAAAAGTCCCTGACGTCTTCAAGGTTTTCATAGAATCTTAGAATGGTTTGTTGGAATGGGACCTTTAAAGGTCATCAAGTCCAACCCCCCTGCAATCAGATGGGACATCTTCAATTTGATCAGGTTGCTCAGAGCCCTATGCAACCTGGCCTTGAACACTTCCACAGACATGACATCCACAGCTTGTCCGGGCAACATGTGCCAGTGTTTCATTACCTCATAATAAAAAAATTCTTCCCTGTTCCTACTCTCAATCTACCTGCTTTTAGTTTAACATTATTATCCTTTGTCCTATTGCTACTGGCCCTACTAAAAAGTTTGTCGCCATCTTTCTCCTAAACTGCCTCTAAGTACTGAAAGGTTGCAGTAAATTCTCCCTGGAAATCTTCTCTTCTCCCAGCTGAACAATCCCAACTCAGCCTTTCCTCAGAGGATATGTGCTCCAGCCCCTGATCACCTTTTTGACACTCCTATGGACCTGCTCCAGCAGGTCCCTGTCCCTCCTGTGCTGGGAGCCCAGGGCTGGATGCAGTGCTCCAGGTGGGTCTCAGCAGAGCAGAGCAGAGGGGCAGAATCCCCTCCCTGCCCTGCTGCCCACGGGGTTCAGGGCAATTTAGAGAGAAAGTTTTACATGGAAGTTGTTGCTTCTGTGTAATTTTTCAAGACCAGCATTTCCAGGACTGGCAGAGCTCAGCCCAAACTGAAAAGATCATCTGTGGAACAGTGCTGAACAGCCTCCTTGCAGTGACTTGCTCCAACACACACTCGTTCTGGTACAGGGGTTCATTTCTAGTGCTCCTGAGTTATGGCAGAAGCGGTGTTTGAGAGGTGGCTCAATAAAAATGCTTGTTACCTCAGGTACTGAATCTGGCAATTAGTCAAAGATGGATGGAAAGAGAAATAGACCTTGAACCTCACATCTGTGCCTTGTTGGCAATTAGGATTTTCAACCTCATGTAACAGTGTTCCAGTTGTGGGCGCATCAGAATAAAGAGAAAGGGAGGCTGCTTGCTTTAGAACCAGTTTCATCCTCAGCCTGCTTTACTAGCAGGCAGCTGATCTAGTACATTTAGTCCACAAAATGACAAAAAAAGCCCAAAAGCTCTTTGGAATGACTGATAAATCTCTGAACAGATTATTACCCATTTTCTTTTGCAGCTGGCTATTGAAAGAAGTGAAGTATCAAGTCCACAATCCAGCTGTGAGAGTTGGCAACAATCAAGACATTCCTGAACAAATAGAGACAAAAATGCATAATGTCCAATTTCTTATTGAATTTACTGAGATTCTTGATGGCAGTGGGATGGTGAGACTCAGAACTGAGTTCACTAGTATTTCAGGAATAAGCCAGAAAAATGAGACAAAATACCTGTTTTTTTCACTGAAGCTTGATATATAGAAAGACATTGAACTTTATTCAGATGCCTGAGAGATTAGATTTCTGATATTCAGTGGCATTCTGAATGACCATGAAAAATGTTCCTTTCATCCAGTAATGTGCATTCGTGCCATCGTCAGGAAAAAGAGACTGTCATCTATATCAGCACATAGATTCTACGCCTAAAAATTAATTTGAATGCTTTGCAGGCATTGGGAAAGAGCCAGTAAAGAAAATAATTTCGTCGCTCATTCAATAATGCTTTTCTTAAATTTTAGTCAATACCAGCCCAGAAGGTGGGTGGTAATGTGTGGTTCTAAATCTCAGTAGCCAGTTATGTGCAAAGGTAAAGAAAACATGAAAAGAAGGCTGAAAAACATAGCAATTCACTATTGTATTTTATCACTGGATCATATTTTACTTAAATGCGCACAAAATGTTTCAAATTCTGAAGTTTAAAAAAATACTGCAGGAATCCCAGTGGGTGGGGGGGAGGGGTTTCATAATAAGCTTATATAAGTGCCACTTTCTAATTTGGCAGCAATTTACCCACTGACCTCTCCCTGTGCTTTTTTCCATGTTGCCTGGAATGCCCCTGAGAGAAATACTTGTCTGGAAAAGCTACCTGTGCTGTGAAGACTGGAAAAATGCACAGCTTGATATACACTTATTTGTATGTATTACTAGAGGAGGAAGAGAAGCTTTGAGCTTCATATGCATTACTACAGGAGGCAGCTTCAAGTATCCCATGTATCCAGCTTTACTGACAGCTGACTGTTAGGCTTCTTTTCTTTTTTTCTTGTTCAAATGGTAGCTCTGCTCTGTCCTGTACCATGCCTCTATGGAGCTAAATTAATTTAAATTGTTCTGAATGTGATAAAGTGGAAATTGCTGTGGTCCTAGCAAATTTAGCTTCTACATATCCTTATTAAAATGAGCTGTGAGCTGAGTTTAACATACTTCTTTACTTTTGGTGTCACCTAGTTTTAAACATCTTTTAGTACAGAAGCAGCCTTTATAATACCTTATATATTATGAGGGAATTTTTTATCATCACCCAGAGAGTAGCAATGACTGGAGGGAAAAAACCCCAACATATATCCTTGGTACAGGGGAGCATGCCAGACAATTTTATATGAAAGACTTTGAAGCACAGCTAGATATGTTTCATGTCAAGACACAATAGGAAATTCACCTGAAATACTCTGTGCCATCCCCATCCCCCGTGCCTGATCGGATGAACTGAAGCCAGAAGACCTTTGGTGAATCGCCAGCAGGAACATCTAAAAGGACACGTGGGAAATAGAAGGAGTTTTGTTTTGCTAAGGCTGAAAGGAGAGAGTATTGCTCTTCAAACACTCAGATATACATCAGTGGTGGAGAAAAGATATTTAAACTGAAAGACAACCTTTGCGGTATTTATACCATGACACATCAAAAGAACTAGTTGGTAAGAACCAGTTGTGAATGATTAAATCTAAACATTCCTCTTTAAAAGAGCTTTTGGAGAAGGCTTTCAGATGAATCAGACAAAAAAATTCAATTCGCTTCCAGACAGGTTTTAATCTGCTTTTTCTGCCTTTCTCTATCATACCTAGGGAGATACACTTCATGGTTCCTTTCTGAAGTGTCTTCCTACACAACACGGCCATGATTCACCCATTTAAAACCTTAGAATAGATTTAACATTTTCAGACAAGTTATTGATTTGATGTTACAAGCTGGAACTTGGGAAGCATTTCTCTGCATACTTTAATTCACCGTATCTTTCTGATATTTAAAGCATCAGAAGATATTCTTTCTTATTAATCTAAAATGAGCATTCTCACCTCTTCATATATGTTAATTATATACAGGAATTGCATGCAGGAGTCTCTACCTTCATACAAAGGCAAATAAAAAGTACAGGATGAGATTAGGAGACTCTTGAGAGGAGGCCAGCCATATGACAAATTTTCTCTAAAGAGCAAGGTAGACACCACAATTCTGTAAGTTCATGCAAATCTCTTCAACCAAACTCTATCTCAGTTACACACTAGTCTCTCCATTAAAATGCTGAGCCAAAAGATCAATTTAAATCCTAAAACTTGTTTTTGAAACAAATGTTTCACATGCAACTATCAGTGAAAATACTGATCTGAGCAGAAACTTGTACCTGCCTCTCTGTGATTTCTTTTCAGAAACACTGTTGTGCCAGTACCCAACAGTACAATGCTTGTATAACAAAGTTCTTCCCAGAGAACATATTTTGGCAATTACTCATTCACCCATGACTGATAGACACAGGTACAGCACAACTCACCTGCTGCTGTAGCTGTGTAATGGAGAGCTTGCGCCCCACCGTGACTTGAATTTCAACAGCGGAATCAAGGTAAAAATGACGCCCTGAGAAATTAGTTCAGCTTTTGTGCTCCTTCTCTTGATACAGTTTTCAAAAGCATGTCTCTTGATCACTTAGACCAGTGTTCTAGTGGCATATTTTAAACTTTAGGAAAAATATTATGATTAGATACTCAGGCATTTCTGTAGTGCAAGGCAAAACTTTGCCTCCTAATTCATAGCCTAAGAGCTCAATTTGTGATGAAGCCAGAGCATTTGTTCCAGGAAGGACTCCTACCTTTTTTTTCAAGGGGTCCTTGAAAAATATCACAGAATATCACAGTTAGTTGCCCTCACAGAGCAAATCAGACCAAATCTCAGCATATGCTCATACTACTGCATATTTTGTGAAGACTTGTTTTGCTTCTGAAATTCCTTTGTGAGTTGTGCTGTCTGCAAAGAGCTGTAGAGCACTGACTCCATTCTTTCACAGAGCACCACCTGGATGTTTGTTCTGTTTTACTAATAAAGACTGTGGGAAAAGTAAATTAGAATAAATCAATCTACAGACTACACTTCATTTGGGAAGAGATGGACAAGATGACAGAGTTTCTGGAGTATTTTTACCTGCAGAGATTTTATTGCTTCCTTGTATTTATGTCTAAAATCAGCTTGAACTTTCCTGCACACAGCTTTGTTGAGTAACTGGATATACATTACAGTATCTCAGAATCTTAGTCTATTTCTGAGAAAATCTAGGTGTTGACGGAGACAAAATAAGGGAAATTAGCATGGTTTCTGCATGAGAGAATGTGAATGATCAGTCCAGCAGAGCAATGAGGAACCAGAGCTCCACAACTACTGGGAAGTTAACTGGAAAGGACACTCAAACACTTACACACACAAGTGTCTCAAAAGATAGTCCTGCATGATATAATTTTTTTCACAGCATTCAGAATATCACAGATCTGTGATCTACGGTAAATAGACTTTAGATGTGTAAATCAATTAAAAATTAATTTACCTCTTTTCTCTGAAAGCCCTCCTTATGTTGCTTAGATTTACTTGTTTTGTTTTTTTTTTTTTTTTTGTTGTTTGGTTTTTTTTGTTTTTTTTTTTTTTAGTAGTAGTCGTAGTAGTAGTTAAAAGAAAAAGCTCTGACCTCTGTGGAATCTGTTAGTCCCCTGGAGCACAAAATGTAGGCTTTATTTTACAAAATTGAGGGCACTTATGTTGGGGCTGACAAGCCAAGTAGAATTAATTTGCAGAAACAGGATTCAAAAGTGGGCAACAGTCCAGGAGAAGGAAGAGTTCCCAATGGGAACATTTGCAACCTGATGCTTTTGCACATAAGAAAAATTAACTTAGCTACCAGTAAATCCACTACCAGTTCTCAGCTTTGAGGAGGGGGGGGGGGGGGGGGGGGGAAATTCTTCCTCTCCAGACACTTCCCCTAGAGATCCAATCAAAGCATGCAGGAAATGCAGAAACACCAACATGCCTCATCAACACCATTCCTTCAAACCCCAGCTCTCACGCTAATGTGAAGGATTTCAAAGTACTTGGAAAATTTCTACACAAATTACTGACATGGAAGTCATGTCTAGGATAGGTAACTCGGGAAAAGGTGCTATGATTTCCCTGATGCCTTATTTTCTGCAGCTCCCACCAGCACTGTTGCTCTGTTAAAACAACAGACAGTTCAACCAAGAGAAAAGGACATTCTTAGTCACTGTCTTATGAATTCACCTTACTAAGAGGTAAGAAGAAACTAATAGGCTTTCTTTTGTAATACTGGGTGGTACAAGGGAACTCCAGGTGGTTTGGCACCTTCCCATTGATCACACAGGTCACATTCATACCCCTACAGACAATGCACTATGGCACGACCAAGAAGTGTAAGAGAAAAGACTTGCACTCACAAAGTCATAAAGCTTAACCTCTTCCACAGCTTCCCCCAAACTGCACAAAATGAGGAGACTTATCACTGCTTTTGCCTGTGCTGGTTTAACCAAGTGAAGGAAATGCTACTCTCATGAGTGAAGCTACGTGCTTTGGTTGCCGTGAGTATCATACTCAGTGAAAACATGTGATGGAAAACCATTAACTCTGAAGAGTGAGGGAAGATAGTTAACACAGTCACTACTGAACAAAGCTGTGCAGTCTATTAACTGAGAATGATTTCCAAGTGTAGACCCTAAAGCAGAGTGAGTAGTTGAAGTGATCCTGCGAAGTATGGACATACAAGCCAACTTAACGAACTTCTCAGAACAATAAGTTCACATACCAAATAAAACAGACCTTTATAGTGTAGTCAGCTATATAATACAAACTGACCTTTTGGGTGATTTTGTAATCAAAAGAGGAAGGACAAAACTGGAGGATTAATTTCATTTTAAATAATGGCAATGCTACATACTTCAGTTTCATTATTTCTGCATTAAAAGGATGCTTTTCAATAATAAGTGAATGTTACGCTTTGCCTTGGTGTCCATATTATTGTTTTACAGTAAATTCTACAAACTATAATAGCATGGAGCATTACAGGGCTTCACTTGGGAAACCTGACCAATAAAGGAATATTCTGTGCTGGCATCAGTGGTTCAAAGGACAAAGACAGGTTACAGTGATGGCCAGTAGATTCAATTCCCATGGTTATGAACCCACAGAAGATGATGGGGTGAAGATACTCTGCAAAATGTTCCAAATAAGGACAATCTTGGCTTTGGTGTTATTCTAGATAAAGCAAACTGCAGGAAAAAGTTTTCTATGAAAAAACTCCCTGCCTCCATCTTCTTGGAAACTTAGCACAAAATGCCTTTTGCTTTCACAGGGCATGGGGCAGGGCTTGCAGAACAGAATTCACAACAAACCAAGGAGGGCTCAAGACACTCTGTGACTAGGAAGTGGTATTAACCATTTTTAGGCCCAGGGCTCTGTGAAAAGTCACCCACTGGCATTTCACTGATGGCAAGGAAATGGAAGGTTAAGTCACCCATGTTATAACAAAAAATTAAACTTATTGGGTATAGTTACCTTTGGAATCACCACTCAAGATCAGCTTTACAGACAATCTATGAAGTAGAAACTTCATAAAAAGAAAACTATTTAAGAGGGTAAAAAAAGGAACAGGGATTTTTGTCTATTATTTTCATGAGGAAATCTACTGAATTTTTCCTGGAAGACTATGAATGGCTGAAGAACAGGTGGGATTATCACCCCAGGAGTGTATAAGTAAAACCAAAGTAATAGAGAGGGGAAGTGGTTTATTTTTTGGACTGTTTATTGCTTTGAGTTATTTTTATTAACACCTACTTAGCTCAAACACTGAGAAACACCTGGAAGAAATATCTGATCCATTTGCATTGCAGTGGAGGACTGAGAAAGCTCATAAAACACCTGCGGGACTTACAAAGAGCCTTTTATGGAAAACAGCAGAGATCTGATTTAATATAGCTAGCTGATACTTTTAAAAGGAAAAGAATCCATGACCACAACACCCTAAAGGCATATAAAAGACATCACAGCTTCTTTTCCCTTATTTTTCAGGACTTTGGCTGAAGGTCTCATAATGCAGGAGGAACCAATGTCCTCTGGCATTATCTCACAGGGTAAGGACAGAGCAGTCTGCTACACCACACCTACACAACAACAACTTCAGTACTTCATTTTGCCATGCCAGGACATTTGTTTTATTTCATAGAAGTGGAAACTCAATCTAACTACAGTAATTGGAGGTTGTCAACTGGTTAGATTTCCCCTTATAGTTTCTAAACTGGCATGAGCATTTTGGTTGCATTTTGGAAGTGTTTTCTGGAAGGCCAGGGTCAGGAGATGGCTGACAGCAGAGACGAGAGGGGGGGGAAAGGGTACTGAAAAGATACCTTAAAGTCATAGTTGAAAGAGTTAAAAATAAACATAGTTAAACTATTTTTAGTTGCAAATAATTATAATTAGAAGAGTTTCACTCACAGTTTACATTGAAGGAGAAATCTTTTAATAGGAACTTGGCAAAAATAGAAAAAAGATAACAGCTAAAATAATGCAATGGAAATACTTAATGCTCCTAAAAAATACTGAGCTAGGGATTAAATCCATTGGGAAAAAAGGGGAAAATACATAACTAAAATAGCATTCAACACCTAGACTAACAAATACCACATCACAAACACATTGTCACTTAAAGGCACCTTCAGATATGAAATTAAACAGTCATGTAGTCATTTTAATACTTAGTCTCAATAAAAAAATAGGCACAGGTTAGAAGCTAAAATTGAAATTTGTCTACATCTGGGGTAGACAGACACTGACAATTAAGTAGGAGGTAATGTCTCTAAAGACATTATGGTTTATTATATTCTTTCCCATTGACTGAGACTACCTGCTAGAAACAAGACACGAAACTTCCAGGCTATCAGGACTGTTTCTCCAAACCACAGCTCAAAACAGCATGAGGTATAAAAGCCAAACAATAGCACAAGAATAACCTCTTTACATTCCTGTCACCAGTGGTATTTTGCAGTTTAAACACTGCAACTTATGCACGAACTTGCTTTACAGTGAGCTCTATTAGCACTGCAAATGTCTCAGGCCAAGAGTTCAGAGCATCTAATAAAAAACTTCGATAATCAAATTAAGTGCTCAAAACAATCCTAACACCAAACCAAACACAGAGATTTATTTACCAGTTACCTCAATAGAACTGGCAAGCAAGTGGCTTTTTTCCCCCCAAAGCACACAAGCTGTTTTGGTAACAGAAACCAGGTTCTCTGGTTTCATATCCAATTTACAGGAAGTCTGGTGCCTACCAATATTCCGCTTTCTCAACCTTTGTTTTATACCAAATTCCTTGAATTAACCCCAGAAAGGTGAGTAGGTTTAGGCTAAAACAGCCACAGAGCATTTCAGTTCTTTGTCATAGTAACAGCATTTCCTAATCAATGCCCACCATTAAGGTACCTTTTAGAGCTCTTCAGAGCTTTTAGCATTTTCAGGTGTCATATTTTGCAATTCTTTCACTCCAGACTCAAAGTTTGAAAACACTTAGTGAAATAAATTTAACAGTCTCTTAGTGCCTTAAGAACTTTGCATTATTTACCTTTCACAAAGAAGCCATAAGGACAAATGTATTGACATAAAACCAAAACATACACATGCACACAGAAAGCCTGCAAACACAAGCCAAGTTTCTAGAAGACTTACAGTAGAGTCTTCATGCATTTTGTATGCTGGTGGAATTTTAATGTTCTTACCTGAAACCTTAATTGGATCCTGTTTTCATACCACTACAATCTTAACCAATTTCATTACATGCATCATGTAAGTGGCTGCTAATACCAGAATTCCATTATGCTGTAAGACAGGCATGGTCCTGAACAGCTGAGAGTCTCAGCACATTGGCTTATCATTAACATCAGTATCTCCAAAAGCATAATTAGACCTTGCCTTTCACCTTCCTGAAGTGCTATACCTTTATAAAGGCCTTGCCAGGGAGTTCACCTAGCACATGTGCACTGTAGGGAGTGGGACAGAGAAGCCTGGTGTTTGTCAACACAAATCACAGCTCTTTGACGGTTAAACTAGGTGGCATTTATATAACAGCTATAGATGAACAATGAATGAGAGGGGATATGTTCTGAAAGAGGCTCTGAATATATTTCTGTGTCGGATGGCTCTGGGATGTCCCATTTGTAGAGTACAAGCACCATACTATCCTACAGCATTCTGAAAAGAAATATGCTAATAATGCTAGCCCGAGAAAAACAGAATTGTTAGGGCTGGAAGGAGATCATGCAGTCCAAGCTCCTGGCCAAGGCACAGTCACCTGGAGAAGGTGACACAGGGATGCATCTCGGTCAGGTTGGAATGTCTCCAAAGAGGGAGACCAACACCTCCTTGGGCAGCTGTTCAGTGCTTTGCCACCCTCAAGGCAAAGTAGTTCTCAGGTTTAAATGGAACCTCCCTTGACCTTGCTGGCCAAACTGCTTCCGACGGATCCCAGGAACGGGCCTCCTGGCTGCCAGGGAACACTGCTGGCTCATGGGCAACCTGTCACCCACCAAAACGGGCCCTCCTGGCTGCCAGGGAACACTGCTGGCTCATGGGCAACCTGTCACCCACCAAAACGGGCCCTCCTGGCTGCCAGGGAACACTGCTGGCTCATGGGCAACCTGTCACCCACCAAAACTCCCGGGTCCTTCTCAGCAGAGGTGCTCCAGCAGGTCAGACCCCAGTCTGTGCTGGTGCTTGGGGTATTCCTCCCCAGGGGCAGGACCCTACACTTGCCCTTTTTGATCCACATTAAGTTTCTCCCTGCCCAACTCTCCCTTCTATCAAGGTCCCGCTGAATGGCAGCACAGCCTTCAGGTGGATCAGCCACTCCCTACAGTTCCACAGCAGCAGCAAACATTCTGAGAATACATTCCATCCCTTTATCCAGGTTGTTGATAAACAGGTTTAGTAAGGCTGGACTCAGTATTAATCCCTAGGGAACACCATGGACTATAGTCCTCTAACTGGATTCTTCTTCACTGATGACAACCCTCTGAGCTCAGCCATTCAGCCAGCTCTTGATGCACCTCAGGGTCCATTCATCCAACCCACATTTCCTGAGCTTACCTACGAGGAGGTTGTGTCGAGATAGATGACATCCACTGCTCCCTGCTCATCAACCCATTCTGCCATGCCAGAAAGGAAGGCTCTCAGATTGGTCAAGCATGATTTCCCCGTGTTGAATCCATGCTGATGGTTATGGTAATTCCTCTTACATCCCTCTAGGGAACCTGGATGCTTTATCGCCTCTCTGATGTGCCTGTATACAAACACAGCACAGAGAATATAAAAGAAGAACTAGCAATCTCTGTGTGGTCACTGAGCAACGATCTCATTGGAATTACTGGGACAGTGGGATCACTCACATGACCAGAATATTGTCATGGATGGCTGTGTACTTTTTAGAATGGACAGGTCAGAGAGGCGAGGCAGTGGAATTGCTCTTTACGTGAGAGAGCAACTAAAATGCGTAAAGCTCTACCCAGGGACAGACAAACAAGTTGAGAGCTTACGGGTGAGGATTAAGGGTCAGGCTAAAATGCATGACACTTTTGTGGGTGTTTAGTATCAGCCATCTGATCAGAAGAAGGAAGTCAACAAGACTTTATTTTTTAAATCTCTTGCAGATGCTTCTGGTGATGCCCCCCCTGTGCCTGACTTGAAGAAGAACATGTGAGGAAAAGAGCAATTACACCTTTGAGGAATAATGTTACAGAAGACACAAAAGGAAGATAAAGCAAGGTAATTAATAAATCAGTAGGTGCTTAGATTGACCTCTACACACTAGAAGAGGTGGAGTCAAGAAGAGGGGGGAAACAATTCCAAATGAAAAAAATGGTACCTGATCACATATGTAGAGAATGCCACACAAGTAATTCTCTCAAGAATAGCACCCTCAGGTTTCATAGGCTTTTCTAATCCCAGTGTCTGACTTCACAACTTTACTGATGTATTTTACTGGAAATATCTGTCTGAACCAGCTATGTGACGGGAAATGAACATAATGGCAAGAGAATAAAGAAGGAACTTCAATTTTCCTCTTATGAAGTTCTAGTTTTTAAGACAGCCCAGTTTAATCAGTTTTTCAGCATGACTGCATTTCACATTCACAGACATTTTTACTGGTGAGCAAAACAATATTGTGCAATAGCGTAATACCTCCATTCAGAATCTACTGCGAAACAATGAAAGAGTTTCTAATTCAATTGTGTCTATTTCCTGCTTTTTCTCCCACCCAACTTTCTTAGTTTTACAATTAGATAATGGTCATTTATCAAATGCCAATAAAGTATCTTTGTGAATTCATGATGAAAGTAATAGCTAAAACTTCAGATCTAAATTTTGTAAGTCTTGGTAGAGGGGGATGTGAAGCTGAAACACATCAAGAAGAAGATGAACTGAACCTAGTCCTCTACCACTCTCTTCCCCAGAATGTAACCTCTGAATTACTGCATAAAGAGCACTTTATCACTTTACCAGAAAGAAGCTGTTGCAATTTGTGGAGCTGAAATGCTCTGAGAACAATTACATGACCAAGAAAGTGATAAACACCTTCTGGTGCAATTCCATGTAAACTGAAATGTGGTTATTGGTACTCTTAGTATTAATATCTCTGGCTCCTACAGACTTAGGCACCTTCAGGATTAGGCAACAACTCAATAAGGATTTTGAGAACCTAATTTGGGTTTAGTCACCCAAATCCCATACCAGCATCTAAGGCCTTATGTAGATCTAGGCCTTGGTCCAATACCATCTATTGCTGGGAAACAGAGCAATGTCCTTTCTTAGTAATAACAGTGAGGAGAGCTATTACAAAAGGAGGATACTTTTTTTAATAATACACAAGATGTAAAGAAAAACAAATGTATTTTCCAATCAGGTAAACAGAGATTAATCACAATCTTTAGATGATCAGTTGTGCATAACTTGATATTTTCTCAGGCCAACTAAAACAGAATGGAGAACTCCTCCAATGGGTTTCGCAATCAACTTAACAGAACAGTCCTTCTTCTTCACATTAGCAAAATTCTTACAGCCTCTGTTAAAACTAGTTTGTTGTTTCTTCAATTTTGTGTGAGTCGGGAACACAAAAAATTAGTCACTAAATAACTCTCAGAAACTACTAAAAGCCAAGAAAGTTCAGAGAGCAGAGCACTCATAAAACAATCAGACAGAACAAACAGGTAGAATTATTTTTTGCATGAGTTAAGCCAGATGGAAAGTTCTTAAAACTTAGCCATATAGTTTGGAGGCATTCCCTTTAAATTAATTTTTAGTGAACTGAAGTAGAGAAGAAACAGAGAAGCACCTTAATATGACAATAAATTGCTACCATTGTATTTATCCTATGTTTCTTTTGTTCTTTTTCAGAAGAATCCTCCCCTCTTCTCCTGTTTACCAGTTTTTAGGCAATTAAAAGAAGCAATTTAATGTAGGTAGAGGTCCAAAGAGACAATAAATGTTATCCCTAACCCTCTTTCTAGCTGTTATCTGAGTTCCCCAGCCTCCAAAACCCAAGTGACTAAATAACCATTTCCAGTGCATTTGAAAATGTGTTCATTAGAGCTCACACAAAACACTTTCTTTGCAGGGATTAATAACATGGTATCTAAAAAAAACTTCAGCATTCAGCTGTCACCCTGGCTTTTTAAGCCTTCTGATGCTGACATTCTTGTAGTGAACTTTCTCACACATTTTCTGTAAATAACTCATTGTTTTGCATTCCTTTATGGAAGAAGAGAAAGTTGATGGACTGTTAGTTTGATCAGTGTCACTGGAGAGGTGGCACTGTCACCCTCCAATCCACTGCCACTTCTGGAAAAATATAAATGTTGGAGTCAGAAAATAAACTTCCCTTTTTCTCTTCACCTTGAGAACAGTGGTGTGCACTTGTGTTTTTTGTGTCCTATAGTGACATTCAGCTGCATTTTGAAAATAAGTTGTGTTCATGTGCTAAAAAAAAACCCCTGCATTCTTTTATATAAGCAAGAACACTTCAAAAATTCCAAGATGGAACATCATAAAGAGATCCTAGAGAGATGCCCCCTAAAACTAAATAAGCCCGTCACAACAGGAACCCAGAAAGCTGAAATTCAGTGGGATGTATCCTTTTCTCTTGCTTCTGGTCTCATTGAACGGAGCGTACAAAAGTTGTGGAGTTTTTCCTGGTTTTCCTATCCTCCTCTGAATGACAGAAATACTATTCTACCACATCTAATTAAGTACTTCTTACAGATATTTATTTAGATTCCTATTATTTCTGAGAAAATTCTTTTTTTCGCTGCTTCAAAGTAATCAATTTTCTCAAAAAGATTTGCAATTTCAAGATAGAACTTTTCCTTGGGAAATAAATAGCTTCTGTATATGCTCCTAATTTTTTCTTCTTGAGAAATAAATTTATTGCATGAATAGAGAAAGAGAAGCACAGATTCTTTCAATGAACACCACATCAGAGCTAAAAAATCTCCTCTGTTTTTAAAAATCATAAAAAATTACTTCAAGATGCTTTTTTCCAAAATCCTGTGCAGTAATTCTGTCCTGAAGATCTTTCTTTCTTCAGTTTTAACAGACTTTAGATAAAATGGGAAAAAATTGTAATGCTGGGTTTGTCAAATGGCATAAACTGTTTAAACAAAATCTTTCAGGAAATTGTTTTTAAACAGTTGTGCTAGATGATAAACTTCATGGACTTTGTTCTGCTTCACTTGCCCTATCCAGAACTCACGTTCTGCAAACTATACCGTGATCTTTCTTTCTCTGATGATAAAATGCACCTTTCATTTGGGGAAAAAAAAAAAAAAAAACAGAAAAAAAACTAAACAGACAACAAACAACCCCCCCCCAAAAAAACCCAAAAAACCCAAACCAACAACAACAACAACAAAAAAAAAAAAAAAAAAAGAAAAAAGAAAAGAAAAAAGCCAATAAAACAAACAGGGTTTTTTTTTCTGGAAATGTTCTACATATATACTTGTGAGTCTTGCCAAGTCTCTTAGAGTCGAAAAGTGCCTTTTGCTCTTTCTGGAATTTGCAAATAGTAGGCATTTGTCATGTCGTATAGCTCTCCACCTCCACTGAACTGTCACATTGGAAAAGAAAACATATTAAAAGATGCATCTGTGCAAGTCAACTTTAAAACAACTTTTAAGCCCACAGTTATGAAAATGGAAAATATTTCTCTGTGAAGAAAACCTGCAAGTTAGCTAATCAAGCTTTAGCCTCAGGGGTTCAGGCTGGTGTCACAAAGGGCTTTTAACACTGCACACATAAAATCAGCCTGCAAAAATAACAGAGACTTAACCATACACCATAGTGTGACTCCTTTTCACTTTGCCCAGCTGCATGTTCAGGGTGATATTCCCAACTCCAGCACAGTGCAGAAATACTGCAGCCAGCTTTAAATTACTGATTCAGGCATCCAATCATACTAGGCTCAGCAGCACAGTGCTCTGTGCTTGGCAAAATCTAATTTACACAGGTACAAGGAAGGCAGCCAAGGCCATTTTAATAGTTCCAGACTCTTCCCCTTCTATCCCTGTCATAATTTATTGCCTTTTTTAAAGGTACATCAGTACAACTAGGAGGTGTTTTCTTCTCCATCCATTGGAGAGCTGAAAAAAAACACTGCTGAAGTTTGGGGAACAACAACTTTTAACCTTGTTTTTCCATATCTTAAACTTGGAGCTGATTTTTCATTCTTGGGTGAAATTGCTGAAGCAGATCCATATCTGATTTCAAAAAGAGGATGAAGGCCCTGGTTTCCTGGGCTCTGCAGGAACTCTTCTCACACCAGTTTGGACAGCTCAGGGTTACACCACCAGCTCCAGGCTTGCTGCTGAAGGTGCCTTTTATAGAAGTGCTGGCACTTCTGGGCACTTCATCCCTGGAGTCTTGACTCAGGGGGAAGTAAATCAGCATCTGCAGCTGGTGAGAAAATGAGCCTGGCATGATTCTTTCAGAGGAAGATCCTGTGCTGAACTCCGCAGAGGATGCGGGTTTCCCCCTGAACGGAGGCAGTGTGGCAGCAGGCTGTTTCACCACGGGGAAAGTAGGGGCTGGCCCACCATGACAGAAATGAGAAGCTTTAGAGAAGGAATGAAAACTGAAGATTATTGGAAGCTGCAAGATGGGTTGAGGTTGTAAAATCCAAGCACTGCTGCTGTCTTTGCAAATCCACCCAGCAAATGTGACCTTGGCACATTCTGGTTGTGACTTACCTTTCCTTTGCAATGAAACCAGACGCCATTCCCTCACCAAAGTCATTTTAACCGAAAATAATAGGAAAAAATGGCAAAAATTTTCTTAGTTTCCCTCCCACGCCACTCAATTTGCCATCCGACCATGTGTTTTAAATGTTTAGAAGCATGAAACAGTAAATGTCAGGAATCAGGCTTTTCATATGTTTATACTGGAGGCAAATTCCAGTGCTTCCAAATAGCATGTCCAAATTCAGGTTACAAGTATAAAGAACCTGACTTGTTAATTGAGGTTTTAACTTTTTTTAAAGGGCTGTGTGACTACAAATACACCATTTCAGCATACATTATTTTATCAAACTGAATTTGAAAATTGTTATGATCTTAAGAGAAAAGGGTCTCAGAGAGAACACTGCTGTCACACCAATGTGGTTTAAATTTTTAAGAAATCTAATACAGTACACAACATTTCTTTATGTGGGGTTTTTATGCTTAGGGTTTTTTCACCAGAGACCTGCTTCCAAGCATGTGGACTAATATATTCAAGGTACCTTTATATCTATTTGAGGAAATTGAAAATATGACACTGGCCATTGAATAGCTGAGATTGGTCATGATCAAATTTGTTTTCTTATGAAACAGGTAATATTTAGAAGCTCCTTCATGCATAGCCAACATTAAAGCTAACCAACAAGGCCACTGCCTGTTGTTATGAGTTGCCATCTGAAGTCACTAGGCTGATGACGGGCTACACCAGGGCCTGTAATCTTAGTTCTGAGTACAAAAACCAAAATGGTGGCACCTGTTTCATGTCTAACTTTCCATATTTCTTATTTGCTGCCAATAGTGAAAGAGATTAATGTACCAGATCTTGCTAAAATCTGATCACAATTTGCATAAGCATACATTTTAATGTGCTGCACATTTCTTGCGAATACTACCAATTCTCATGCTATTTGCACAAAATCTTTAGGCTCAGTTGCCTTTTGGCATCTAATATAACAACAGACATTTTTACTTACCTCATTTTTTCTTATTAAATCATTCAGATTGTTTTATTCTTTAAAACTGTTTAAGCATGCTTTCAAAAGGATCATTATGAACTATAAAGATATGCATTTATCAGCTTTTCATAAAGAACTGGAAGACTAATTTCAGTTTAAGGGTAAAACCCACAAGAAATAGATGACTCACAATAAACTGAGAATTATTAATACTGATTCCTAAAATATCTGAATAACATGAATGTAACAACTGTGTGTTAGCTGAATTGCATTCATCATGGTTTTTCAGCAAGTCACCGCTGTCTAACATGCAGGTAGAAGCAGAACAAGCACACAAATCTGTTTGCCTTCTGATGGAATGCTATTGCTATAAAGTTGTAATTAGAGAGAGAAATCATCTTTCTATTGTGTACATTCTTTTTGCCCAGACCAAAAGGCCTTAAATTATGTCTGGCAATTCCAGGCATCACCACAAAAATACAAATAACATCACTGCCTTTGGTTCCTTGTCTGCAAAATGGCTTTGAAAAGTTATAGTTTATAACAGGGGTGAAAGTTTACTTGCAAAAATATTGTCATGCATTTATTCTTTATCTACTATAAAGAGTCTTACCTGTGAGGAAGATTGCTCCTACATTTCTGGGGGAAAAAAATTATCCCTCACTTTAAGAACCCAAACTGCAGTACCTATTATCATCCCCTGTTGTGTGTCTGACAGGAGACAAATCAATTTCCTGTAGATTGTTTCAACCAAATCCCTTGTTTCCTAACTTTTCACTGAACTCTCAGATGGAGTTTGCCCATGGCTGTCCATGCTAACAGTTTTAACCCCCAGACCTATCAAACAGAGAGGTGAGCAGCAATCCAAAGGGATGAAATGAAGAGTCACACACATTTTCTGCCACCTCATGAGCCCACACATCAGAAACACATTGCAAACAGATGAATGGTACCACTGCTGACATGTAAGACATGGTGTCACGGAACAGGAGAGAAGACCCCATTCCACACACCCCAAGGACCCTCTGCTCCTGCCTGTGGGAGCCCAGAAAGGATGAAACAGGAGACAAGTTGTGTGTGCACCCTCCTAACTGAGACAATGTTATGCACTATGGCAAGCACTGCTTCCAAATCAAAGAACATTTGTTCTGTGCTCCACTCGATGTCAGAACATACAATGTTCCTTCAGTCAGCTCACACAGCCTTAAGCAGAGGGTTTAGGGCTTAGGTCTAAGCGAGTTATTTACATGAAGGGGTAGGGTGTGGGTCAGGTTCAACAAGAGGCATTAGAATATGCAGTACAAGACTACCACAAGATTGAACAAATCCAAACATTACCATATTTTCTGGGAAGAAAATAAACACCACCCAAGAGAAAAAAAGTGGTCAGAAATCAGAGACGTGTCTGACCTGAGTTGTACATACCACAGTGTTGTTGCTCAGGTTGACATTCCCACTGAATCACTGGCCAGAACAACACTGCTGCTGGGTTCAGTCGCCGCACTGCGAACCCAACTGTTAAATACTGGAACTCAAACAATAACCTTTCTAATGCACTGAGATAGTTTTATTCCCACCCAACTTTCCTATCTGCCCTTTCACTTTATTATTTAAGGATCTATTACCATGGGTTGTACAGCAATTTAATCATACAAGGTCTGATCTTGTGAGGTGCTGAATACCTTCAGCTAGCACCACACATCACCAGAGGAATGTTTTGTCTTTGGCTGCATTTTCAGCCTGGCTGTTTCCCCTGACTTTTCCACATAGTGGTGCTACATGATCCATGTAAAGAGTACTGTCAGTGTTCTTTGTATGCCTGATACACAGAACTTTTAAAGTAATTAATTTAGAAAAGTGATTATTTTAAGAAGCAATGAAGCATGGTTCCAAGTCTACAAGCAGAGAGTATTTTCACTGACTTAAGGGAACTCATGTGATTGATTTTGTTAATTAAGGCAGATTAAACTATGGCATATTGTTTGCACAGCAGCAAATAGATGTAATGCAGATCAAGATTTGCTGGGGGAGGGCACCTATCCATCCCAATCCTGCCAGTCAGATGCTAATGCCTGTAATGAATGCCCAGAGCAGTGTAAAGGCATTCCAGATATTCCAGCCAGTGAGTCAGCTTTATCCAGGGCCTGGCCCAGATGCCTACTCACAAATGCACACAGTATGGAGAGCAAACAGGAGGAACCAGAGATGTGCACAGATGATACCACTGGCATCACGGAGACATGGTGGGATGGCTTCTAACACTGAAGCATTAGAATGGGAGGTTTCAGGCTTTTTAGGAAACACAGGCTAGAGTGATGAGGACAGCGTGTAGCCCTCTGTGTCAAAGATCAGCTGGAGTGTATGGAGCTCTGCCTGGGGAGTGATGAAGGGCTAGCCCAGAGCTTGTGGGTGAAGTCTGAGGGGAAGGAGAGCAGGAACAGTTGTTAGAGTGGGGATCTGCCACAGGCCACTCAGTTGTGAGGATGGTGTGGATGAAGCACTCTGCAGACAGTTAAGAGTATCTTCACACTCACAAGCCCTGATCCTCATGGGGAACTTCAACCACCCTGACACCTGCTGGAGGGACAACATGGCAACACACAAGCAACCCAGGAGGTTCCTTGAATGTGGCAATCACAACTTTCTTACCCAAGTGATTGAGGAGCCAACAAAGAGAGGTGCCATGCTGGACCCTGTGCTCACCAGCAGTGAGGAGCTGGTGGGGGATGCAGCGCTCCAAGGCAGCCTTGGCCACAGTGACAATGAGACAGTGGAGCTGAAGATCCTCAGGGCAGTGAGGAGAGCACACTGACAGCTCACTGCCCTGAACATGAGGAGTGCAGACTTTGGCCTCCTCAAGGATCTTCACAGTAGAGCCCCATGGCACAGAGCCCTAGAGGACAGAGTGGCCCAAGAATGCTTGCTGAATTTCAAGGATCGCCTCCTCCAAGCTTGGAAGCATGCAAGGACAAAATTGGGCAAGAATGCCAGGAGGCCTCTATGGATGCGTGATGAACTGCTGAGCAAACTCAGAATGAAAAGAAGCCGCTTTCAGGGGATGGAAATGAAGGCACGTAGCCTGTGAGGAATACAGGGAAATTGTCTGGGAAGCTAGGGATAAGGTTTGTTCAATATCTTTGCTGGTGACTTGGACAGTGGGATCAAGGGCAACCCTTCACAAACTCACTGATGTTACCAAGGCCTGTGGTGTGGTCAATATACTGGAAGGAAAGGATGCCATTCAGTGTGACCTGGACAGGCTTGAGAGGTGAGTCTATGCAAACCTCATGAAGTCCAGCAGGGCCTAGTGCAAGGTCCTGCACCTGGGTCATGGCAATCCCAGGCACCGGTACAGGCTGGGAGGAGAAGTGATTGAAAGCAGCCCTGGGGAGAAGGCCTTGGGGGTGACAGTTGATGAAAACCTCACCATGAGCCAACAATGAGTGTTCATGGTCCAGAAAGCCAAATGTTTCCTGGACTGTAACCAAAGAAGTGTGGTCAGCAGGTCAAGGGAAGTTATCCTCACCGTCAAATCTGCTCTAGTGAGACCCCACCTGGAGGCCAGCGCTGGCATCCCCAACATAAGAAGGATATGGAATTGTTGCAGCAAGTCCAGAGAAGGCCATAAGGTTGGTAAGAGGACAGGAGTAGCTCCCTAATAAAGGCATGCTGAGAAGGCTGGGGCTGTACAACTTGAAGAAGAGAAGGCTTTGTGGAGACCTCACAGGAACCTTCCAGTATCTGAATGGGGGGCCACAGGGAAGCTGGGGAGGGACATTTTTTCAGGAACTGTAGTGACAGGACAGGGAGTAATGGGTGTGAATTTTAAGAGGGGAAATTTAAGCTGGATGTTAGGAAGAAACTCTGCCTGTGAGGGGAGTGAGACCCTGCAATAGCTGGTCCAGAGAGGTTATGGATGACCAACCCTGTGGATAAGGCCTTAAACAACCTGGTCTAGTGGGAGGTGTCCCTGACCATGGCAGGGGAGGTGTGGACTACATGATCTCTATGGCCCATTTCAACCCCTGACCATTCTATGAGTCCAAGATTCTGTAAGTCCCTGTCCATAAGAATTAACCACCTGAAACACAACTACCTGTATGGAGAACTGTTAACAGATATTTGAGAGCTTTGTGCATTTTAGCCTTTTCAAGGACAGAAGTCACTACATTAGGTCTAGTAATAATACAAAATAATATGCATGTAAGATTCTATTTTTAATAAAGAAATGTCACGATTCCTAAATTTTAACACTTCTATTATACAGCTGCCAAATTTCATTAGCTTTCTATTTCCAGTCAAGCATAAAAAGCAGGTACCAGTCTCCAGTTTTGTACAACCAAAGTTTTCACTGACTTTGGGAGCCTGATCTTGCGCATAAGAATTTCATACAAGAGGATGACTTCCTAAGGTCTTACCAAAAGCTGTAAAATTATTAGCTGGACACATGTGCAAAAACCTATGAATATGAACAGTGTTTGCACCTAGTTCATATCTCCCCTTGACAACATGAAGAACCAAAACCAATTGTTATTAAAACCACTATTGGGAGATTGTCTGTACATTAGAGGGTTCTGATCTCAGGTCAGAAATGTCAAGCTACCCTCCAATTAATTGTGCTTTTCTAGCCTTTACAAAATATCAAATGCTCATATGGGTATCATAGCAGTGTTTGATCACTAACTAATTGCAGCATCTAAAATCTGAAAAAAAAAGGGTAAAAATCTTCCAGATTAATTTCTCAAGTGGACATTCATTTTCCTGTCTACAGCTAAGAAAACAAAATTTAACATTTACAAAATCACTGACAAAATACAGCTTAGAACAGAATCAGATTTTCCGTTAATATTTGCGATAAGTGATTGATGGTTTATGTTATTACTATAGGCAGTAGCTAAATATTTGTAAAAATAATTCTTATGAAGAAACAACATAGAATATTTATCTCTAGGGTGAAGAGATTATAGATTTTCAGAAGAAAGTGGTCTGTATGCGGAATGAGTATATCATGTCAATGGGATTCAAATGTTTTAACTGAGTAGTTGTATACAATACCTAAAAACTATCTAAAACTGTTGCAGAGCAGAATGAGTTAAACGACATGAACAGTATGCTTGAACTGCTAAAGATTGTAGAGCAAGAGCTGTGAAAAAAAGTAGTGAAAAAAACCTGCAGAAACTGAGAAAAATTCATAAAGAAAGAATTGCAAAAACTGTGTCCCCTTCCCAAAGAACAAAACAACCAGCTGTGATAAGCAATTGCACACAAAAAAGTATGTATTATGGTCTGCTATATACTAAATCACACATAGACAGAGCATTAGAAATTGTTATGCAGAAGCTAAAACAATATAAATATGTGCACTTTTCTCATTAAACATCCTTGCAGCATCACACTGCTTAGTCCATCTTCAATCGCCGTTATAAAGCAATTGACAATCTTTGAAAATGAAGTGCTCCTCAAGACTTACAAGTTGTACCAAGATTGGAAATAATAAAATGGCATTACAAGTACAGGCAGGAAACACTTTAATGTGCTTTCAAAATCCAGACAGAAAACAAAATGTTGTTACCTGCAGTGAGTTCTATGCAGAAAGAAGTGTACAAATAGTGTGTATTTTCCCTAAACTTTACTCTTTCCAAAATTGGATTCTACACAAACTTATTTCATTTCAAAAACTATAGCAAAAATTCTGTTAGATTGAACTTTAGTCTTCAACAGAGCAGGTTGAATGATTTTAATGAGAACTAAGCCTTCTCTGAAAGATATAAACTTGTGAAAATTGCTGTAATTTCTCTCTGCAATTAAATTAATTTCACAGTCAGAAAAGGCAGAAATTTATATTTTATACAATGTAGACAAGGAATAAGATGCAATTTTCCCTGCTAACTGAAGTACACCATAAATGTGCTCAACTACAGCTTTAAAGGTCTTGGGTAAACTCACTGGTCTTGAATTAGGTGTATTTTTAGGAGTGTTGCAGGATTGAAATGGAAGGTTAACAAGAATTTTAAAATTTAATTTCCTTTGACTGTATACTATTAAATAATAAATATAAAATAATTTATTAATTTCAAAGTAAATTTCTTTCTACAAGCATTCAGCATATAGCACTGTATACCAGTACAATTGCTCTCAGGTATCTCAAAAAATTACTCAGAAGAAATGGAATAACATGCAGGAGAACACTCCAAAAGAGACTGGGATTTGAAAGCATTAAAAGAAAGCAAGGCAATAAACACAGAGGTCCTAAATAACTACTCGTAACTGAGACTACTTGGGACCTATTTTTCCTGGAGCAGAACCAAACACTACTCAGCACTCAAAGCTAGTTTGAACCCAAACTGCACCTTTCAAGCCCCATCTTTTCCTCTGTAGGTGACTTCAAAAATAATTGCAACAGTGGGATAAGCCTGATTGACAGAACTACTGCCAGTCTCAGCATCTTCAAAAACTTTGAGCTGAATTATTTTGAAATTAACAATTTCATGTAGTAACTCAAAGCTTCCCTTGAGAACATCTCCATGGTATCCATGTGTAATAAATGCATTTCTGCAAGAAAATGCTGTTTCACTGCCATCCCCTCATCTTTCAGGACTCTTTACTTAAATTTCACTTCTGAACTGAAGGTGAGAAATTCATATTTGCATGCAAATGATGTTTTTTTTCCAATCTAGTAACCTGATCCAATCTTTGTGAGGATGCTCCTTTGTTAAATTAACGTTAAATCAACGTTAAATTACTACTGCTTTTGAAAGAAAATACTGTGTAGAACTGAAAAACTTACATTTTGTTCTACAAAACGGTTTGAAGTAACATTGTCAGTCCAGCTGTGAGATTTTAAAGGTGTATATATCTGTCTGATTTTCTTTACGAAACTAGGCTCCACTGAAGTGGGCCTTTTTAAAAAAAGATATATTGAAAATTCCCTTGAAACACTAAATCATCCTCTCCCAAAAGGTGTCAGCTATATCAGCTATATAAATCAGCAATGGGGAAGGAAGTAGTGTCTCAAGACTGTTGAAAGGCATAGTGATTATTAAAAAGCCCACCAAGTTTTAAATCACTGCCATAAAGGATGGGTTTCAGAAGATGCTGTAAATTATTTTGATCACCCTCATCTCCCATTTCTAACCACTCCACTCTCACTTTCCTAGGAATCAGGGAAAGCAGGAAGCCTGTTCCATCTGATCTTTTTCTTTGTGAACTATTGTACCATACTTCAAAACCCCAGGAAGGTGATTTCAAAACTTTTCAGCTGTTCAGGAACCCAGACTAACCCACTGAAATCTACTGACCTCACATATGGAAAGTAACCAAGTAGGAACTGGTGTGTACATCCTCTTCGGACTTCCTCTTACACATTTCAGACTTAAGAAAAAGGCTGTAAAGGAAAAACATTCTTTCCTATAAACATTAAGCTTTACAATACCATTTGCTTTCCGTTCTCAAATTAAACTGGAACCCATATTTTGTTATGATTTTAAATTGTCTGCAGTAATAACTTCCCCCCTTATAAAATTTAGAATGCAAGGCATATCCAGGACTATGATGTTTTGAGTTGTTTTAAACCCCTTAGGAAGTCTGCAGAAACTGGACTTCCACAACTGCTTTTGATACCTTAAGATTTTAGCTTGTTTATTTTTCATATATTTGTAATCCTGTAATTCTTGAGTGTATATCTCTAAACTCCATACATAGTGCTAGCTACTGTCTTCATATTTTGGTCAGACAAAACAATTCCTCTCTAGGCCTGGAAATCAAGGACACCTTCCTGTCCCAGACCCTGAGAAGTGTAAACAAAAAGTGAGTTGCAGGGGGAGAAAACTTGGGGTAAAATGACTTCATTACCTGAAGCTGTATTGGAAGATTAACCCCCAAAATGCAAATGGACCACACTTATCAAAGTGTGAAAACTCAGGACTCATTGTCCATTTTGGGGTGGTTTGTCTGCCCAAAATGTACCTGCAGGCCCTTCAATAAATATACCTGCTTTTCACTCCCTTAACTCTGTCTGGCCTCTCTGTTAGGTAGACCCAGAAACAGCATTCCTTTGTACTGGAGGAAAATAGGTTCCCAAAACCAACAAGAAGTCTTTGTTTCATATTGTTTAAGATGGAAGACAAAGGAAATTCTTTGAAAACAAACAAGACTCAAAAGACCTTCAAAACAATCAGAGCAAAAGAACCCCAAACCTTTCTCTTACAGGTTATGAAAGAAGCAATTTTCAGTGTATTCCTTAAGTTTCCTATGGTTGTTTTTTTTTTTTCCGAGGCACTACCTGAGATATTCCCAAAGCCACAGAGGACTCCCTGCAAAAAGATGCGTGCATTCAGATCCATGTCCACTGTGCCATATCTCTTAGGAAGTGCTCAGATAATTGCACACCCATTGCCAAAGTTCAGCTTCCTCGATATTGGTGTCCTGCTAATTCTCAGCAGACAGTTTTTCTTCCCTAAGTGCACAGCTTTCTCCTGGTAAGTGTGATATCTTTGGCCAAATGCAGCCTTTTTCAAACAGACTCTTTTTCCTGAAAGATCAAGCTTTCATTTGTTGATTTTGTTTCATTCACTAAGAGATGGGCTGAGTGTCCTTCATCATACTTCCATTATTTTGCAAAAGACTTTTGCTGCTCTCCTACAACAGTTGGTCCTACATAATTTAAATGTGTGCGAGTTTTTCTATTGAAAGGCATGGGAGCAAAAAGAGGTCCTCAAAGCAGGGCAAGCTTGTCAAAGCCCAGCTCAATTGCCTTTCTGACCAAAAAAATACAACACATAATTTTATAAAGCTCTTCTTCCACCTCCAGAACAGTGTTTCAAGCAAGTAAAGAAGCCAAATATTTGCATTTGAAGTCTGAACTAAAAGAAAGCTTTCATGAATGAATCCATCCCCAATGTAATGCAAAATTCACCACTGGATCACCTTTGCCTTCTCTCTTTTTTTATAGGAACGAAAGAATATGTTATGAATATATAAAACTCAGGTGGTAAGTGTGATGAAGCAGTGAGGGAAAATTAATGTCTACTTGAGAAATTAATCTGGAAGATGTTCACCTTTTTCAGATTTCAGGCGCTGCAATTCGTTAGTGATCAAACACTGCTATGCCATTTGCCTTGTGGCAGTCCTCACATGAGCCAGCACAAAGGCATGTGCACAATTTCTCCAGTGAGCAGAAGTGTTAGCAATGCTCTTCAGACCCACCAAAGAGACAATATTCTTGACCTCCTCACCTCCTCTTCAACAAAAAAAGCTTCATTTCAGCATATGATTCAAAAGGTAAATCAATGCTTTTTCTCCAAGATCAGGAGAGGCAGTCCCAAGACTCAAGACTTGTTTGCATCTAGCTCTCACAGATGCTCCTTTTTCCAATCACAATTATAAATAAGTAAATATCTATTCATGTGTTTCTTTTGAAGGTCTGCGATATTGATGGGATAATGAGATATGTCCATCAAGAAAAGACAAGTATTTTATACTCTTATCATGAGAGCTGCTTCCATGGTTTAGGAATGGTACTCCCCGGTTCAGTGCCCCCACAAGAATCCCAAACCATACTGCTGCTTGCTTGCTCCCCCAGTTCCATTCTCTGTTCCCCCACCAGTGGAGGGCAGAGGAAAACTGAGGCACAAAAGGTGAGGATCAAGGATTGAGATAAGAAAATTTTACTAGAAACAGCAGTGAAAGATGAAAACTACCAGTAACAAGAACAATACTAAAGACAGAAGGTACAAGAAAAGGAATGTTACTGCTCACCTCGGAAGTCCCTGACAAGACACAATACCCAGCCGCCCCCTCCAGCTCAGAACAGGCATAAACACAACCATCCCCTCCAGCTCATAACCGGGGCGAGCCTGCTTGTGGTGGTGTGTGTTTTTCACATTTTTTCTTGTTGTTTTATTGTAATAATCAGGTGTTTTATGTTAATAAGTTACAATGGTTCAGTCCGTGTACCCCCATCCTGTTCCCTCATAATGGTTTCTCCCCAACTTGTTTACTGCAAAGTTTTCCGCCATTAGCTTGTCACTCCTCATGTCAATCTCCCTGCTCCTCCCCTCTTCCCCTAATAAAGCTCGGTCAACCCAAATAGTTCTGCCTCCCACCCCTGTCAGTCATTGTAATCACGCCCCTTAAGTTCGAGAATGTTCTGCGTCTGTTGCTCCCTCCTCGCTAGAGGATTGGTCTGTAAAGTCTGTCCCCTCTCCTGGTATGTCCTCATTGGACATGTCTAGCTCTGTACTCCTCCCCTGAGTTCTCCTCATTGGTCATGAGTTGTATCCTCCCCTTCCATCCTCTCCTCTTTAAACAGTGTTCCTGCTCGGACTATTTTCAGTTTTTCCTTACCCAGTCTGGAAATAAGATCTGCATAGATTTCATACAAGTAATCTCTCCTTTCCTTAGCCTTGGTTCCTTATGGCGTTCCCTTGCAGCGTCACCCTCGCTGCTGCAATCACTGCTACCTGCGCAGTCTCTACAGAGGCTCAGGGGTGGCCACTCTTGTGTGTCTTTCTGGCCACGCAGGGAGTTTGATAGCCAGCATTCCAGGGCTCCGTGGCTGCAGAGAGAAACACACCCACCAGTCCCCTGACCACACTTACACAACGGGAAGGAAAGCCTCGCCATTAGAAAAAACAATTTTCCCCTTCTCTCATGCTATGATTTGGGGGGTATAGATTAATCTCTGGGTCCAAACAATCTTCTTCTGGCTACTGCAAAAATCATTATTTTTCTGGCTGCAGTGAGACTGACAGGCCTGTGGTTTCCAGGTTCCTCCTTCTCACCTTTCTTGAAAATCAGGATCTCTCCAGATTCCCAAGACCACTCAAAAATCATCCAAAGAGGCTTTGCAATGACACCAGCCAACTTTCTGGGCATTCATTCATTCTCTGATGAATTCCTCAACAGGTTTTAGGGATCCAGACAGAGCAGCAGATCCCACACATGTTCAGAATCAAAGGGTGATTAATCATTTTCGCAGGCCACTAAGACCCTCTTGGTCCATCATCTATGGGGAAGACAGAGGCAAAAACTGTAGTTAACACGCCTGCCTTGTCTGTGTCCCTCTTGGTGAGGTGACCACCCTCATCCTGTCACAGGTTGGTATTATTTAATCACAGCCTTTTGCTATCCATGTACTTGAAAAAGCCCTTTATTTAGTCCACAGTTCTGGATAGCTTCAACTGCAGCTGAGGTTTGGCTGTGCAACATTTCTCCCTATGGAAGCAAGCAGTCTCTCTATATTCTTCCATGACTTGCTTCCTCTGGCTGTAAGCCTTCCTTTTTCGTCTTACTTCAAGAGAAGGACCCTGTTCAGCCAAGCTGCCTTTTGCCTCATCTGCCTGATTTCCAACACACAGGCATTACTAAGTGCGTCCTTTCTTCCCTAATGCCACAAGGTATGTAAAATACATATAGGCAGAATGATCAAAGAAAGTGGAAAGCCGTGATTTAGCTTGTCCCTGTGTAAATCCCTTCCCAGGAAGGAGCAGCCACTGGAATCTTGAGGGTTCTGTGTCCAGCTCTGTATAAAGTCAAACCAGTCCCACAACTTACTGCAGAACACGTTGCCCAGATGACATAACCAGGGCCAAACACAGTACCACAGATGAAGGGTGACTCTTAAGGAGTTGGGCAAAGGCCAGGGGTTCAGCAATCACCAAGGATCCCAAAAGACCCCCAAGAGCACCCTGGGCAGACCCTAGCAGCTTATGGATGTGTACACCCCTGGCACCAAAATGCATGTATTATTTGGTGCTTAGCATGCACTGTAATCAAAAAATTATGTCTCCATCATAACACTCCATTGATGTTAAGGAGATTTATTCTAAATTTTCAGTGGCACGAGGAAAAGCATTGTGTAAAAAGAACTGTGTTAGTATTGGTAGCAAGTAATACTACTGCTCACAGTCTTTCATTTCTGGAGACATAAGCACAGCTTGACCTCTGTATATTGCAGACCGTTGTGTAGGTGTTTTAGCTGTTTCTTTATTTGTCCAATTTAACATATTTTAAAAAGTTTCTAAAGAAGCCTTTAAAAATGAGAGTTCAGTTGTTCAAAACTGAATTGCTGCTTCTGCATCAGGCTGAGATTAGGAACAGAAAACCTGAAGGGGCAACTTCTTACTTCTTCAGCACTTGTGTGATTCCATTAACACCCAGAGGACTGTGCAATGCAAATAGGGACAGAGTTTTGTAAGAGGAGATTTGGGAGTGCCACAAGGTGAAAAAGAGTTTTAAAAATATACTTCAAAAATCCTTGTATTTTTATGATACAGCTGAGTGCTCCGTGAGCGCTCTTCCTAATTTAAAATTTAAATCTTCCTAATTTAAGGTCATAAAGCTCACTGTCAGTGGGCAAAGAACGGAGAATGCAACTGTCCTCAGCCTTTGTTCATGGGAAGCAACATCGCAGACTCCCCAATAGCAGCATCCAGCCTACAGTCACCTTTTAAAAAGAAAATGTTTTGTAAAAGAAGAAAAACAAACAAGTTTTAATGATTTTTTTCCTCTATGGCTTCAGTAGGTGTGACGGAGATACAATATGTGCTCCCTGTCCATGCATTTTGGGGGTCTCCTGACTTTCCCTGGATTCCAGCCCTCCCCCCTCCCCCCCCCCCTTCCCCCCAGAAACAGGAACCTCTTGTGAATTTGCTTCTCGCAATCTATCAGAGAGAAACTCGGAAAACCTCAGTAGTCCGTCCAGTCAGATTTTAAAGCTCAAGGCGATAGTGCTGATTTGAGAAAGTTCCTGCTGAGTGTATAGTGATCACAAAAATCAGGCCATTATTCTGGAAGAGCCACCTTTTGCCCTGCGATCTCTGAGAATATAAAGGTATGCAAACACTGGCAAATGGTAAACAAAAGGAAACGAACTAGAAGTCTCTCTGCTGAGACATGGGGTGGCCAGTTATGAGAGCTGAAATAATATTTTGCTGCAGCTAAAATAAAATCATTGAGTAAAAGAATGAAAGCTGTTGGTTCTGTTTCCTTTTCTTTTTCTGTGGTTTGGAGATGTTTTGGTTGATCTGCTGGGTGTTGTTGAGAACTGGGAGAGGGGCAGGGTTGAAGATACGACCAAAAAATGAAGAGGGATGAGAGGGAGCGGACAGAACAGCAGGCGGTCCTAAGACAGTGTAAGTTTCTGAGTACCCAGCTGTGAGAGATTAGATGGTACTTTGCTGAAGCCAAAAGGCCATTAAGTTAAAGAATGAAAGTTGTTGATTCTGTGTGTTGTTGTTTGTGGTTTGGGTATGTATGGTCTGGTTGGTTTTCCGGGCGCTGCTATGAAGGGAGTGGACCTGAAGACGTGACTAAAAAGGAAACAGGATGAGAGGGGAGGGGATAGAAATGTAGGCAGTCGGAGGAGAATGCAAGTTCCTGAGTACACAGCCAATGGAAAAGGGGGGAGGGATCGCCCCAGCCAGGGGAAAGGGAAGAGAAAGTTGCCATTTTCTTAAATTGTTCCGTGTGTTCTCCTCTTGGAGGAGATGGATACGTGAGTCAGCTGGATCGTCACAAAAAAAGTCTTCTTTTGCTTCAAAAATTTTGTCTTTGTTTAGTTACATCAAAACCACCATTATTTACTGGTAAAGAGGAAAGTTTACTGGTAAAGAGCTGCCAAACAAGGCAGCACACGGTGGTGTCCAGGCAGAGAGGGACTTTACATGGTGCAGGGCCCTGTGCCTGCCCGTCCCTTGCAAGGCAGCACTTGATGATCGCCATTAAGTATTCCACAAATGGGGTGCAGGGAGATGGAGCATTTGTTTTGAGTACAAACCAGTACAGGAAAGTTGGGGAAAAATAAAGAGCCACAAGGGGCCAATGGGAGCGAGGCAAGGGAGGAGTGGCAGTGATCTGCGAGGGAGAGGGGGGAAGATCCCGTCTCAGCCGAATCCCCCTCGCTGATTGAAAAGGCGGGACGGGGACGCAGTTCCTGCCCAAAGTGCAGCGGGGGACAGTCCCCTGAGGACTCGGCTGAGGACGGAGGTGGCAGCAGCTCCTGCCTCGGCAAAGTTGCCCTCGGTCATTGTTTGGGCGGGGACACGGGCCGAGGAGCGGGGCTGCGCAGTGAAGGTGCCTTTGTGAAAGCTGTGGGGTGCCGCAAGGGACAGAAAAGTGTGTGCCCACCATAGGGAGAGAGAGAGGGAGGGGGAGAGGAAAGGAAAGGAAAAACAAGCAGAGGACTCCACAGTGCTGCCTTGGGGAAATGTGTTGTGTTCCAGAGGACCCTGAGGCTTTGCAGAGGCAGAGAAACACAGTTCACTTGCTCACGAGCTCTGCTGGGTTTAGCTGCAGCAGAATTCAGTCCTCTCTCTCTTCTCTCTCTCTGATGTTGCACATAGTTGCTGAGGTTCCAGGCTGGTGTTTGGGACAGATAACAGTTGGCCCTCTTCTGCTCCAACAAGAGGACTATGTCCTCTGAGAGGAGATGGTTCCATGCTCTTAAAACACCTCAAAAGCTGTCCCTCAATAATCTCCATCTCTGGAAACATCCTCTAAGCACCAGCAGTGTGTAGCTGCTGTTAGCTAAGAGAATGAGGATTGAACTACAACCACTTCACCTGACAGGTATTGAACACAAGCAGCCATTAAAGACATCTGTCAGCACACAAAGGACCTGTTAAGACAAAGGGCAGAGAATGTGGGAATAGAACTGACCAGGGTGGGCAGTGGGAGAGTCCTACTTTATACACAGAAAACATGAATTTAAGGCCTTGGGAACTGGGTCTGTAGGCAGAGAGACTGATGTTAAAGTTAGGGCGAGCTAAGTTAGAAAAGCGTGGACCCATGGAAGTGACTATGTTAGCAGGCCTGCCCATATAAAGTTGTGCTTCCAGAATGTTCCCAGCTCTCTCCTCTGATTGGTTGTCATTTGCTGCAGTATTTTGCATATTCCTAATACAGGTTTGTGACTGGATCCCGGCCCTCAGATCAACCCCAAATGCACCATATATATACTCTGTTGATCCTATCCATTTTGGGACTTTGTGATTGACCTTATACTGCTTGTTTGCTTTCTGCTCTTTTTGTTCTGCCATTAAAGCTGTTTTACTTTTTGGGTAACCCAGTCGCGCCTGTACATTTTACTTGCTACACCACTCCCAGCAGATCTGGACCCAGGATTGCAGGAGCTGAACCATAACAAGAGAAGGCAAAATGAAGAACCATTGCTGAGAGGAACCGTTGCTGTTGGAAAATTAATTTCTGTTAACCCCAAAGTGATCTGTATCAAATCCCAGATAAGTCTGTTGCTCTTGTCACCTAATCTGAGTCTTGTTCCAAGTCCCTTCTTGCCTGCTCCTTGAATCCTTGGATCACTTATTACGGCCTTGCCCACAACCTCACACCTCAGGTACTCTTAAGGGTCCAGCTGAACTGGGCCATTGGCTCTGGGGCCATGTGGAGCAGGTGCCTGGTTCTCTGCCCCTGCTGCTCTTGCAGCTTCCATGTGGGCAGAAGAAGCTGGTGGCTCTGTCTTCTCATATTTGAGAGGTGAATGGTTCTCCTCTTCCTTGGGAGCTGCAAGCGGGGCAGCATCAGCCAGCTGGGCATCTGCTGGATGCGCTGGAGCAGGAGATGCTTTCAGCAGTTTGTCAGCTGCCTCTCCTGCAGCTTCTCTGTCCACACTGCTGGGGCAGCTGGGACCCTCCCTGGGGACCAGTGTGTAAGCCTTTGTTGTTCTCCAGGTCCAAGGAATTGATCCAGTGACAGACAGGAGGTGATCCAATGGCATCTACCCCTAGAGGCAGCTCTGTGTCCATTCTGTGTTCCCATTCCTCTTCCTCTGACAGTTGTGCATCAAGGGTGTCTTCCCATTCCTCTTCCTCAGCTAGCTCTCTACCAGTGGTATCTCCATACTCTTGCTCTTCCCTGGTCTATAGCGCTGACTAACTGGTTGGGGCTTGGGCTCCCAGCTGCTCCAGTATCAGCTGCTTATTCATGGTGCTCTTCTTGAACTTCATCAGACAGAAGCTAAACAAAAACAACATTAAGACCTCATGTTAGCACCCTGGGGATATGTGAAGACAAGGAGGAGCAGAGAAAGCAAAGAAAAACGGGGAGGCACTGTGGGAAAATTAACAGCTTAGCCTCAAAATGGGTCTGTATCAAATCCTAGATGGCTCTGTTGCTCTTGTCTTCTAATCTGAGCTTTGTTCCAGGTCCCTCTGTTCCTCTGCCTGCTCCTGAGATCCTGGATCACAATTACAGCCTTGCCTGTGACCTCCCTACTGATCTGCTCGGCTGTGTCCAGCAAATCTGTGGCATTGGCTGTGGGGCTGCTGCTTCTCCCTCTTTCCTGTGCTGCAGGCTGTGGGGAGTCTGTGGCCAGAGCCCTGGATACCCTCTAGACAATGCTCACCCATCACCGGGCTGTTGAGGACTGTAGAGGCAGAGAAGGCTATAGGCACAACCTGCAGGTCTTTCTGCTGTTGTTGATTCGTCTGGCCTAATTTCCAGTCATGCTGATGCTCTGGCTTTTGGAAGGGTCTCTGGACCACAAGCTGGGCCTTTTTTATGACCTCAGTCCTGATGTACTGGGATGTATCTAGCAGAGCCAGCAAAATAGCGGTGGGGCTGTGTAGGACATGTGCTAGATTTTCTGCCCCTTTGTGCTGTGGATGTTGCTCCCATCCCCTCATCTGAGCCTTGTTCCAGTCCAGGTCCCTCTATTCTTTTCCTGCACCTCAGGTCCATGGATAATAATTACCCACCACCTCCCATCTGATGTGCTCAGAAGGTGTTGCCGCCGCTAGGGGCGTGGTGTCCCAGGTCGAGGACAGCTCGGTGGCAGCACCCCTGCCACACAGACCAAAGCACATGCTGACATCAGTGTGGTGGATGGTGAAATGGCGTTTATTAATGGTTGAACAGGGTAATTTATAACAGGGGGTAATGGCAAAAGGTAACAGTAAAAGGGGAGGGGTTCTTCCGAGGAGAGGTTCTCCATCTCTTTGCTCGCTGTACTGAGCAACCACCTGGTTCACGCTCGGCGTTGTCAGCTTTGCTACCAGTCGCTTGACCAGCCCACAGACCACGGAAACAAAAATCAAAAGCAAAATTAACCCCAAAACAATTTTACAAACAGTGTCTAAAACGGGACTTGCCCAGCTGCTTAGGCCCCAACCCTTAAAAATGTCCCCCAGCCAGTCTGATGTTTCTTGTTTAATCTGATGGATCTCGTCTTGTATGCGCTGGATGGTATGTGTGGCATCTTCGGCTCTCAATGATAGGTTCAGGCAACAGAGACCCTCAAACTCCTCACATCGATGATGATGGAGCAGCAGCAGGAAAGCAATCGCTGCTCTGTTTTGGAGCATCACCTTCCTCATTATTTCCTTATCCGTAAGGAGGTCGTAAAGAGCGGCTGATGTCAAATTGGCTTGTTTAGCCACCCAACACTCTAGGTGGCCCAATTCACCCAGAGATTTAGCCACCAATACCCAAGGCAATAACAGGGTAAAGGCGACAGCTTTAGGTTTTGACCAATGGGTAATTTCGCCATCACAGTCAGATGTGAGGTCTTTAAGACCACTTTTAGACCAAGCCAATTCTGACGTGACGTTCATCTTCTTCCAATTTATAATTTGCGTCATGTTGGGGGTAAACAGCGACAGCCTCCCAGTTGTGCACGGCCCTCCAACCAGATGAGAGGGGATGCCTGCCCATGCTTGGTTGCCACAAATTAAAAATGCTCCCTTAGGAAGGGCGAATGAGGTCTCATTGGTGGTGGTGGGTGCATTGATTTTTAAAACCACAGCAGACCACTGGTGAGCCTGATATTCCCTCTTTGATTGTTTGATAATTATGCCACCCTTCTGGAGGGAGTGTGCAGCACTGTGGCATTAGTCGAACCGAGTAGTTCTAGCTCCACGGGCTCGGAAGTCAAGGGGACCAGCCTCTTAACTCTGTTTCTCCAGGCGACTTTTGTGTCAAAACCAAAGGGAATTGTAAGGCTCTGGGCCAAAATCGGAGCAAGGGACGACTTAAAGGCAGGGGGAAACTCGCCTGGAGAAAAAGGGATCCCCACAAGGCAAGACGACATCGAGTCCTCTGCTGAACCTGTGTCGAGGCAGATGTGATCTTGCCCTAATGCCTGAGCCATAGTACGCCAGATGTTGACCTTCGGCTGGGGGACAACCCACAACTCCATCGGTGTCATCAGGAGTCTGCAGGCCATCAGCAGTAGGATGCAGCTTGGGTTGGGGGCCATCAGCAGTGATAACGGTGGGCACTCGGGGAGATGTACTAAAAGATAAAAGGGGAAGTAATTTCAACACAAAACACTTAAACGGTTCTGCTTCAAATAATAAATACAACTCAGAAGAAGTTGGGGAAGAAACGGGAGGGGATGGTCTGGTAACATAAACAACATGAAGGTTGGAAAGGGATGGGGAAGAGGGGGGAGAGGACTCAGCTGAAACAAACAAATCAAGATCTGAGGAAAAGGGGGATGCAAGGGGAGAGGATTTCCTTCTCCACTGCCAACATGCCACATGCGCCTGCGGTACAGCCTTCAATGGTTTGGCCTGCTTGGGAAGGAGGGGCCTGACCCACTTTGATGGAATCCATTTTGGTCCTGAGGGAGTAGATACGCAAGCGTACCCTCTTCTCCAGGTGACCAGGTCAAAAGGCCCCTCCGTCCGCCAGGTCTCCGAATCCTTGATTAGGACCGGTGGCCTGGCTTTTGGCTGCAGCTGCTGATGGTTGCCGAAATGTCGGACAACTGGAGGATTTAAGTTGTCAAAAGAGCAGTTTAGGAAATTGAGGGTGTAAAGTGCTCTTGACAACCGGACATGGGGGGACTCCACCTTCACAGCCACTTGCTGACGTGCTAGAACTTTTTTGAGGCTCTGGTGGGCCCTCTCCACCATGGCTTGACTGGTCGGGGAATAGGGGATGCTGGTCTTATGCTCTATTCCCCATTGCTGCAGAAAGCCCCAAAGCTCCCGGGAGGTGTACGCTGGGCCATTATCTGTTTTAACGGCCCTAGGGATGCCCAAGACAGCAAATGCCTGAAGAAGGTGTTTCTTGACGTCCGCTGCCTTTTCCCTTGTGTGGGCAGAAGCAAAGATCGCACTCAAGAAAGTATCCACTGAGACATGGACGTAACACAATCTCCCAAAGGACGGGATGTGTGTCACGTCCATTTGCCACACTTCACAGCTCACCAAGCCCCTGGGATTTGCCCCTGCCGTGATGGTAGGCATTTGGTGTGCTTGGCATTGGGGACATGTGGCCACAATTGCCTTGGCTTGTTCTTGAGTCAGTCCAAACTGTTGGACTAAGCCAGGAGCATTCTGGTGGAACAGCTGGTGACTGATCTTAGCTTGGCCGAACACATCTGGGAGCGGGCCCACCCTGACTGCGGCAGCAACCAGAGAATCGGCCCTCCGGTTGCCTTCCGCGATGAACCCAGGCAGATCTGTGTGTGACCTTACATGCATCACATAGTATGGATGCTCTCAGTGGGAGACTAAATCAACTAGTCTGGAGAGCAAATTAAACAAATTTTGAGACTTCCTGGAGAACTGCTGACTCCGCTCTGGAAATTACACCAGCTACATATGCAGAATCTGTTACCAAATTGAAAGGTCCAGGGCACCTCTCGAATGCCCGGACAACTGCGTCTAACTCAGCAACTTGTGGAGAGCCCTCCACAGTGGCAATATCAGTCTCCCACTGCTGAGTTTGAGGATCTTCCCAAGTCATCACTGACTTGTGGGATGCTCCAGACGCATCGGTGAAAACTGTCAGGGCATCCAGAGGGGTTCTACTCTGAATCTTTTTAATGGATAATTTAAATTCCTAATTAAACAATTTGTGGGCCGGCCGATCAACCGCAATCCGGCCAGTGTAGCTATCCAAGGCAAATTGAAGCATTTAGTTTGTTTCTAGCAGTTCATCCAGAGTCTTCTTTTTTAATTGGCCCGAGTCTATTTGAATTGGAATGTGAATGCATGAAAAGTCACAACCTGCCAGCTCTCTGATCCGGGATCTCACCTTTCGGATCAGTTCGGCTACCAGCTCTTGTGGCCTAGTCATTCTTCTGGATCGATGGTGGCTGAGAAACACCCTCTCTATAATTAAGAGGGGGTCCCCCAAGCCCTGATCCTTTAAACTCTTGTCCACCTGGTGTATCAAGCCGTGAAGTTGTGGCAACTTTCCCAGTATAATAAATTTGAATGGCAGGCCTGGATGATAACGATGAGCCTGCCTGGCCAAAATGGATTTTTGGATTTTCTCGAGAGCTACCTGAGCCTCTAGGGTGAGAACTCTAGGAGAACTAAGCTCCTCTCCCCCTTTCAATAGATTGAAAAGGGGGGATAGGTCTTCAGTTGGAATGCCCAGCCAGGGTCTCACCCAATTTAAAGACCCACACAGATGGTGGACATCTGCTAGGGTCTGGACATTTGTCCTAATAGCCAATTTTTGTGGAACAATGGTCCGCCTAGTGATTTCCAGGCCCAGACACCTCCAGGGTGGCATCCTTTGAATTTTCTCGGCTTGGAGCTTGAACCCTGCAGCAGTCAATACATTGATTATCAGGTCAAGCGCATGGGCAAGTAGATCATTGTTTGAGGCGCAGATGAGGATGTCGTCCATGTAAGGGTGGAGGATGACATCCCTGAGGGCTGTACAGATTGGAGACAGCAGGGAAGCAACGTACCACTGGCAAATCACTGGGCTGTTTTTCATGCCTTGTGGAAGGACTCGCCAGTGGTATCACTTGCCTGGGGACTCACGGTTGATGGAGGGAACTGGGAATGCAAAGCGCAGGGCATCATCAGCCAATTCCCAATTTTGTGGGAGCATTGTTGGGGATGGCATCCCTGGTTGAAAAGGACCCATGTCAATTGTTTGATTGTTAATTTGGCGGGGGTTGGTCAGGAGCCGCCACTTATCTTTATTGGGCTTTTTGATTACAAAAACGGGAGAATTCCAAGGAGACATAGTCTCCACGATATTCCCCTTAAGAAGCTGCTCCTGAACGAGCTCGTTGAGCGCCTTTAATTTTTGTTTATTGAGTGGCTACTGTACTACTTGTACTGGCTCATCGGACCGCCATTCCAGCTTCCAAGTAGGGCGCTTCTCAGTGGCCACCGCCCGAAAAACCTGGGGTGCCTTCGGAAGGTCAATTTTGGCTCCCCATTGGGCTGACAGGTCTCTTCCCCACAGGGGCTCAGTGTAATCTAAAATGAATGGGCGTATAGAAGCCAATTGCCCATCTGGCCCCGTAATTTTCACAATGCCCTTTGATTGTTTGGCCAATTTAAGACCCCCTACACCTTGTATATGTCCAGTCACGTCTTGCAAGTCCCAATGTGACGGCCGTTCCCGAGAGGGAATGATCGTCACATCTGCTCTGGTGTCTAAAAGTCCCCTCACTATTTTGCTATCATTGCCTAGGGACAGCTGACATGTCAACCTAGGCTTTTCCCTCCCCACAACTTGGGCCCAAGCTACCGTCGGAGATGAGGATCCCTTGGGGGGACTCGGTCTCCTGCACCTCATCTGGCACCGGGATGGCCTGAGCGATAGCTTGCCCTTTGGGGAGGAAGAGTGGGGGTCGCACACAGTACAGCCCTAACACAAACCTGTCCCGATCTGTTGTTGTTAGACCAGGGACAATGTGTACATCCTGCGGGGTGTTTTTAGTGTCCCCCACAATTATCCACCTGTTAGGTCCGAGTTTCCTCCAGCTGCCTGGATGTTGTAGGTCGGCAGACGCGAGATGGAAATCGCAATTGGTTAAATGAATTGCCCGAGTCTGCTGCAGCCTATAAGGAGAAAAAGATGATATTGTAGTTACAGCAGGCTGGGGCTGTAACCAGCAGGCACAGTATGTCAAGTCTGGTAATGTATAGTCCTGTTTAGGTAGGTCATGTGGCAGTATTTCTACTCCTCCCTCCCCACACTATGACGTTTTCCCCGCCTTCTTATGTCTGAGCGCAAGGAGGGATTGCGCTTCACTCTCAGTTTTTTTGTTCCCCACCCTCCTTCTTTGCAGCAGGGCACTGTCTCCTTTTATAACTGAGAAATTCTTGCCGCAGTGGGCATTGTGGCATCCAATGTCCAAGTTTCCCACAGAGGTGGCAGGGTGTGGGTGATTAACTGACAGTACATAGGTGGGAAAAATAACTGAGGGCAGAACCATAATACAAAATGGGGGAGCAACCAGACAAACTAACATAACACACTACAACACTCTGCAAATAAAAAACAGTCCACGGGGCAGAGCTAGAGGCTGATCATTAGAAATAGTGGGGGAGTTAATTTTGGCGACAACCTTGCACCATTCACTCGTGGTGTATTCTTCCTTAGATTGCCACATTCCGTGGTAGCTCTTATCCCTGGGATCTGGGGTAAACTGAAACTGAAAACAAAGGGAGGCATTGGCAGAGCTGAGCAATTCAAGTTCGGGAGGTCCAGAATTTAAAGGTGCCACCCCCCTAATTCCATTCCTCCAAATGGATCCAGTGTTGGGCTCAGCAGCGAACACAAGCTTTTCCGGTACCAGAAGGGCAAAATGGACATTAGCGGGGGAGGGCAAATCACTAGGGGGGAGAGGGATCCCCACAAGGCAAGACGACATCGGCTCCTCTGCTGAGCTGGTGTCCAGGCATATATGGTCCTGGCTGAGGGCTTGGGCAAGCGTCTGCCAGATGTTGGCCTTCGGCTGAGGGACCTGAGGTGCCTGAAGGTGGGAAACAGACCCCGAAAGCTGTTGTCAGCAGTAGGATGGTGGTTGGGGGATGGGCCATCCTGACGGGAGTCACTGAAAGATTAAGAAAAAGAGCATGAGAAAGTGAACTTAACACACCGGTTCTGCCCATGGGGAAAGGTTTAAAGAAGGTCAAGGTCTAACTGAAAGGGCCTCTGCCTCCTCCTCCAACAAGCTTCCTCCACCTGTGCCACCGTGCTTACCGATGCCTTTCTTCTGGGTTGGAAAGGCTGGACCCACTTAGCCGGAACCGACCTGGGACCGGAGGGAGTGGACATGCAAGCGTACCCCCGCCCCCAGGTCACCAGGTCGAACGGCCCTTCCATCTTCCAGGTCTCTGGGTCCTTGATTAGGACCGGAGGCCTGTCTTTCAGTTGCAATTGACCGTGGTGCCCAAAATGCCTGGCAGTTGGTGGATTCAAGTTATCAAAGGAACAATTGAGAAAATTGATGGTGAAAAGTGCCTTTGATAACTGGATATGAGGGAACTCCACCTTCAGTGCCATCCATTGTTGCTCGAGGACTCTTTTGAGGCTCTGGTGAGTCCTCTCAACCACCGCTTGGCCTGTTGGGGAATAGGGGATGCTAGTTTTGTGTTCTATTCCCCATTGCTGCAGGAAGCTTCGCAATTCCCTGGACTTGTACGCAGGGCCATTGTCTGTTTTGATGACCTTAGGGATGACCAGGACAGCGAAAGCTTGAAGCAGATGCTTTTCCACATCCACTGCCCTTTCACCCATGTGGGCAGAAGCATAGACCATGCCAGAGAAGGTATCCACCAAAACATGTACAAAATTCAGGCAGCCAAAGGAAGGGATATGGGTTACATCCATTTGCCACATCTCACAGCTAGATAGGCCTCTGAGGTTAGCCCCGGAGCTGAGAGATGGGAGCTGGTGGGACTGGCACTGGGGACATGTAGCCACAATCACCTTGGCCTGTTCGCGCATGAGTTGGAACTGCCGAACCAGGCCAGGGGCGTTCTGGTGGAATTGCTGGTGGCTGATCTTAGCTTGACCGAATAGATTAGGGAGCAGGGCCGTCTGGACAGGAGCAGCCGGGGCATCAGCTCTACGGTTGCCCTCGGCTATGAACCCCGGCAGGTCGGTGTGTGACCTGACATGCATCACGTAAAAAGGTTGCTCTCGGCAGGAGACCAATGTGGCTAATTTTGAGAGCAAGGTATATAATGGGATATTTGATACCTCTTGAAGAACTGCATTTTCTGCTGTGGACACTACACCAGCAACATAAGCCGAGTCAGTCATCAGATTGAATGGTTCAGAGAACTTCTCGAAGGCCCTGATGACAGCGTCCAACTCAGCTACCTGTGGAGAACCTTCCACCTTGGCAACATCGGCCTCCCACTGCTGAGTCTGAGGATCCTTCCAAGTCATCACTGACTTACGGGATGCTCCAGACGCATCCGTAAACACGGTCAGTGCCTTCAAAGGAGTACGACTCTGAACCCTTTTTAGAGATAAACAGAATTCTTGATTGAACAATTTGTGGGCCGGCCGATCAACAGCAATTTGGCCGGTGTAGCTATCCAGGGCGAACTGTAACATTTCATTGACCTCCAGCAGTTCATCAAAGGTTTTCTTTTTTAGCTGGCCCGAATCCAATTTAATAGGAATGTGGATGCAGTCAAAGTCACAACCTGCAAGCTCTCTGATCCTTGATCTTGCTTTCCTGATCAATTCTGCCACCAGTTCTGATGGCTGTGTTACCCTTTTGGACCTGTGATGGCTGAGGAACACCCACTCTATGATTAAGAGGGAGTCCCCCGAGCCTTGGTCCCTGCCTTTGTTGGAATTGTCCCACTGAAAAATCAACCCATGGAGGTGTGGCAATTTTCCTAAAATGATAATTCTGAATGGCAGGCCTGGTTGGTATCTGTGGGCCTGCCTGGCCACAATGGACTCTTGGATCCTCTCTAGTGCTGCCTGTGCCTTTGGGGTAAGAGAGCTAGGAGAACTAAGCTCCTCTCCCCCTTTCAATAAATTGAAAAGGGGGGCTAGGTCATCCGTAGGGATCCCCAGCCAGGGTCTTACCCAGTTCAAAGACCCACACAGCTGATGGACATCCACTAAGGTCTTGATGTTGGTTTTGATTGCCAATTTTTGGGGAACAATGGTCTGCCTTGTGATTTCCAGGCCCAGGTACTTCTAGGGCGGCATCCGTTAAATCTTTTCCTGCTGAAGCTCGAACCCTGCAGCAACCAACGCATTGATTGTCAGGTCAAGCGTGTGGGCAAGCATGTTGTCAGTCAGAGCACAAATGAGGATGTCATCCATGTAGTGATAAATAATTACATCCTTGGTGGCTGTACGTACTGGGACAGCAAGGAAGTGATCTATCATTGGCAGATAAGAGGGCTTTTCTTCATTCCTTGCGGAAGAACACGCCAATGGTAGCGCTTGCTTGGGGCTCTGGTTGATGGTAGGAACCGTGAAGGCAAAACGTGGGGCGTCGTCTAGGTGCAGGGGAATTTGGAAGAAACAATCCTTAATATCAATGACCGATAGATTCCACTTTTGGGGGAGCATCGTCGGGGACTGCATCCCTGGTTGGAGGGGACCTGTATTCTCTATAATGTTATTAATTTGGTGGAGGTTGTGCAGGAGCCGCCACTTACCTTTGCTGGGCTTCTTGATGACAAACACTGTGGAGTTCCATTCTGACATGGTCTCCACCAGGTTGCCTTTGCGCAGCTGCTCCTTGCAGCGGCCAGTGATCTTTAGATGTTAAATGTCCGGCTAGCAGGGGCGACCAGCAGGCCACTGCAGCAGGGGGGAGTCAGTCCCGGTGGCAGGGCCCCAGCACTGCTCCTACAGACACCCCTCAGCGTCCAAAGGCTTTGGGCTGTGTCCGTGGGGACGAGATCGCGCTGAGAAATAATAATCCAGCTGCTAGAAAGGACAAGGCAGGAGATGGACACTCTCTGGGGACAGTCAGGTTTTATTGGAGTCAGCCAGAAAGAGACCCCAGTCAGCCAGAGAGTGACCAGGACCCCCAGGAGCAGGGGGGTTATAAAGGGGGTGGAACCAAAGGGAGGGGTTTACAATAGGACAAATCAAGGGAGGTGAGGGAGTAAACTTAGAATAACAGACATGAGGGGAAAACCAATAAATACAAAATGAAGGAGGGATCCCGGCCTCACAGCCAATCTTAGCTCCCAGAGTGGAGAACTTTCTGGAGAAAATGATGGAGCTGGGAGTGATTGACTGGGACCAGGGGTGGGATAAAGGGAGGAACATGCTCCCATATAGGGGAGACGGGGAGGGGAACCGGGAGTGACTTAACAAAAGCAGGGGATTGACAAGACCTAAGGCAGGAGTAATCATAGCAACTAAATGACTGACACAAAACAGACCGGGGTAAAAAACAACTGAGGGCAGAACCATTATACAAAATGGGGGAGAAACCAGACAAACCAACATAACACACTACAACAGCTCCTCAATGAGCTCGTTGAGCGCCTCCAACTTTTATTTATTAAGCGGCCACTGCACTACCTGTACTGGTTTATTTGATCTCCAGTTCAGTTTCCAGGTAGGGCGCTTCTCAGTGACCACTGCCCGAAAAATTTGAGGAGCCACTGGCAGGTCAATTCGGGCTCCCCATTGGGCAAGAAGGTCCCTTCCCCACAAGGGTTCCATATAGTCTAAAACGAATGGGCATACAGATGCCAATTGCCCATCCGGCCCCATGATATGTACGGTGCTCTTTTATTGCTTGGCCAGTTGTAGACCCCCAACACCTCGGACGTGACCAGCCACGTCCTGCAATTCCCAGTGTGACGGCCATTCCTGGGAAGGAATGATTGTCACATCTGCCCCTGTGTCCACAAGACCTTTGAGAGGTTTTTGGTCTCCCCCCCTCGAGAGCTGGCAGGTTATTCTCGGTTTTTCCCGCCCCAAGACCTGAGCCCAGGCTACCGTGAGATGATTGTCTTTTGATGGAGTGGAATGTAACCCCAGGGCCCTGGTCAATTCGGGTACAGGAATAGCTTGCGCTATAACCTGACCCTTGGGCAGGAAGAGGGGAGGACGGACACAGTACAGCCCCATAGAGAATTGCCCCGGGTCTGATGTTAAAAGGCCCAGGACGATGTTCACCTCTATCGGAGTGAATTTTGTGTCTCCGACGACAACATACTTATATCCTATCCGCTCCCAACTACCTGGACAATCCAGGCACACCGTAGTGAGATGGAAGTTGGCGTCTCTAAGATGTAATGGTCCGGTCAATTGCAACCTGAAAGGTAAAGTACGAGAGAGAGTTGTTAAGCTTGGCATCGGTTGTAAGCAAGATAAACAAGACAAGTCCGGTGAAAAGACACCACATCCGGTAGTGGTTGCAGACGGTAGTCCTCTTTTCCCCTCCCTGCCAGATGGTACAGTGCCCGCCAAATTTCTGTCATTGCGCAGGGGGGGCTGTGCTCATCTCCTGGTTTTTTGCCGGGGGGTTACCCCGGAGCCCCTGCCCCTCTTTATACTCATAAAACTCCCTCCTTAGAGGGCAAGCAGGCATCCAGTGCCCGAGCTTGCCGCACAAGTGGCAAGGCGAGGTGCCTTTGTGTGACGGCCCTGGGGTGTTGGGTGCTTGCTAATCCGCCGACACAGCATCCACGGTGTTAGGGCTTGCAGCAGCGACACAACGGGATGGTGGTTTGGCCTTCATCTCCATATCTCTTGGTGGCAGCGAGACTTTTCTTGCGCAGACCTCAAACATCAGGTCCAGAGTGGGAGGTAGATCCATCGGGAGACTGAGGATGGCATCTCGGCAGGCGGTGTTGGCGTTGGCGAAGGCCACCTCTTTGAGAATCTCCATCCTTGTCTCCTCTCTCTGGACCTGCAACTTGACAGATCTGCGCAGTCTCTCCACAAAATCTAAAAAGGTTCTTCGGCACTCTGGAAAATTCTTGAATATGTTATCTGAGGCGCAGCTGTTGTCGGCACCATGAAGGCCCTTTCAGCAGCTTTTGCACCTTCTCGCAGCGCCTCTGGGGGGATTGCCCTAGCCTGTGACAGCCCATCAGCCCAGTTCCCCGTTCCAACAAGATGGTCTGTGGAAATGATTTCCCCGTCAAGGTCATGCCTCGTTCATGGGTTGTCCCATAATGATGGAAGGATCCCACTACCTCCTTTTTCCATGCCGCCTCCCACATCATGAATTCCGTGGGATTGAGGAGGCATGAAAAAAGGCACTGCAGATCGGAGGGGGTGACCTCCGACTCTGATAGCGTGGCCCTCAGGATCCCCCGGAAGTACTCGCTCTCCCGGGAGAAGTCTTTTTGGGCCTTACAGAGTTCTTTGATTTGGTGGTGGGGAAATGGGACCCATTAGGCCTGGCCTCCTCCCTCCCTCTCTAGGTGGGATGTGACTGGAGCCGCAGATGGAATGCAGGCAGGCTCCGGTCCCCAGTTCCCAACTCCCCCCTTGCGCGGACACCGAAGCGTGGGAACCGGAAGGGGGAGCGTGGGAACTGGAAGAGAGGGAGGAAGGGGCTTGGCTAGAGGGCTGGGCGGAGATGATGGATGGCAAAGTTTCCGCCCTGAGGGAGGAGACAGGAGGAGTGGTCTCCCGAAGGAGAGGTAGTGGCGGGAAAAACCATGAGGTCACCGCCATCTTGGACTCCATGGGAGCCATTTTGTGGAGGCAACTGGAAACGAACGGAAGGCTTTCTAACCGGGGACTTACGAACTGGGAAAGAGGGGGAAGGAGAAGATCCCCTAAGAGTCTGGCTGGGACTCCTAGGGCGGGGGGATTGGGAGCCTTGAGAGGAGCCAGGGGGATGATAGACATCCTGCGCTTTGCTGGAGCGGGCTGCTCCTCTCAAGATCCCAGTCTTAGGACAGGCAGGGGAGGGAAAAGGGCTAGGAGCAGGGGAGGAGGCAGAACTGGGGCAGAAACTAGAAAACGATGGCTGTCTGCTAACTCTAGAAACGGATTTTAAGGTGTCTCTAATTTGGGAAGCCCAATAATCAAGTTTCGTTAAAGAGGAGTCCCCTGACCTCATCAAAAGACGCAATTTGAAAGTTACTTCATCCCAAAAACTAAGATTGTACATTTGTTCAGGGGAAACCTCGGGGAAATTCATCGACAGCCATTTAACCAACCTTCTTAACTCGTTCTTCTTAACCTTAAAACTCCCCCCCGAAAGGATACCCACAACTTGGTAATAAGCTCTCTTTTGAGTTGCCGACAGCCCAGCACCCATGGCTAAATGATGTGAAAATGGCAACCCAATCCACCCACCACTCCGGAGAAAAAGACAAAGAAAACAGTGAAAGCCCCATGCCGGCCCCTGCTAGGAAAGGCTGTGCAGCAAAAAAGAGAAAATGTCTCAGCCCACGAAAGGTACTGAGGTATAAATGAGATTAAAAAGACAGGGGAAGAGAGAAAAGGGAGAAACACTTACAAAATCCGACGGGAGCGAAAAGAAAATCCAGAGCGGTGGTTCCTGCCAGAGGACAACTCCTGCGATGTCAGGAGCTACCTTCCTCGATCCCTGGGGAGCGCCACCCACTAAAACTGGCTCTGCTCTACCCGGGGTAGTTTGGCGGCCAGTGAGGCAGGATTGCCTCGTCCATGGGGTCCGGTGCTCCCTCAGGCAAAGCGCTCAGGTGAGGCAAAGCCAGGGAGACGCGCCCAGGCCCCACATTGGGCACCAGGAACTGCAGTGGTTTGGCTTAGAGAAGTCGCCCAGCCAGCAGCCAGCAACCACTAGCAGCACAGGGGGGCACTTGACCCAATAGCCAGGCTTCAGGTCAGCACCTCAGGCAAGCGTGCGGAGATGCAGCTGGCAACACTGCCAGGTGTGGACGAGGCCAAGAAGTAAGCCGCAAACAGCAGGAACAAGAGAGCGCTCTTGGGTTTTGGCAAGTCCAGATTTTATTGTAAGTCCGGTTTGTCCAAGTTTGTTTGTTCTTGTAAATCTTGGAGTAATCGGTATGTACCATCAGGTTTCTTTATGGGTAATATTGGGATGTTATGTGGAGACATGCATGGTTCTAAAATTCCTTCTTTAATTGAGTCTTTAATTACAGGTGTTAATCCCCGTTTCCCTTCTGTGGAAATTGGATATTGTTTAACTCTTATTGGGGGTTCCCCTCATTGGGGGAATGTCAGGTTTCATTTTGATTTCTACGGGTGGAATTTCCAACAGTCCATGACCCCTTCCTTCTGCCCACACTCTCAGATCTATCTCTCTGTCATCTTCCTCTTTTAAAACCATCATTTTCACTACCATACATTTTCCTAAAGGGACCACCCCTATTCTTAACTGCACTTGTAAATCCTGGCAAGTCAGCACAGCCTTCTCTGAAACTTCCTTTTATAGATACTTCTTCAACAATGGGTACTTTAAAAGGGTTATTCTCAGCACCTTTAACTTTACAGGTTTGGTTACTTAATTTGCATCCCTTGGGAATCTTTGAAATACTTGAACAATCTGCTCCAGTATCCCTAAAAATTCCATTTCCTCGCTCTGAGGGCCAATTTCTAGGTTTACCAGGGGCTCCTTTTGATGTCCAATATCATCCCTCAGAGCGCAGAGTCCCTGACACCCCTAGTCCTCTCCTTCCAGCCTTCTCCCTAAGGTGTCTTGTTCCTGAGTAATAGCCTCATCCATCTTTCTTTTTCTACAGAAATTTCTGGTATGTCCTTTCTTACCACAATAAAAGCATATGACTTCTGCCCAAGGTGGTTTTCTTTCAGGCCAAGGGGACTTATCTCTGTCTGGCTCATACCTTCTACTTGGCTGATCTTTAAACCCACTTATTCTTGGACCTGTGTACTCGCTTTTTCCATCACCTGGTGACTCACTATTCCCAAATCTAGCACTCTCTCTAGCTACTGCTACCATAATCTTTGCTTTTGTTTTGTTCTTCTCCTCATCCCTCCTTAGATATACTTTTTGCGCTTCTCTTAATAACTCATTCATTCCTCTTTCATGCCAATCATCTAACTTGTCCAATTTCCTTCGTATATCCACCCAGGCCTTAGTTACAAATTGAATTTTAACTAAAGTTTGTCCTTCTGGACTATCTGGATCCACACTTGGGTATAACTGAAAGTTTCATTTTAATCTTTCTAACCAGGTGCTTGGTGATTCATCTCGCTCCTGGTGACTATCAAATGCCAATCTTGCATTATTTGTTCTTGGGACTGCCTCTCTTATCCCTCTTACAGTTAGTGTCCTGTATTGCCTCATGCTTGCTCTTCCCTCTTCCTGGTTTGGATCCCAATTAGGTGGGACCCTCCCCTTCCCCGGCTTCAGAAAAGGGGCACTCCCTACATGGTGGCGACTTTATTCAGTGGTCTCCGTATAGGAGTATTTTCTCCCACCCCCAAGGTCCTAGTTCCTCAGAGAGTAGACTCCCCCGGTCTATCCCTGACAAACAGCCCTCCAGGGGGTTTGAGCTAGTGGTCAGAGCTCTACCCCTCATTGGACAAGTCCGCACCACTAACCCCCCTCGGGTACCCCTATGACCCCCCAATGGGATTCTAGTTCGAGGGGTACAACTTGGGCCAATGGCTCAGACCACCCCTAGGAACCTCCAATCACTGGAGGAACGGGAGCCTGAGTGGGTAAGGGCGGCTATAGGTGGGTACTCCCCGTCTCCCATTCTCCTGGAGGTCCATAGGGGTACACACACTCCACAACAACACTCGCTTCCCTCTGTTACTGGGAGGACTGTACTCGCTTCGGGGGTCTGTACTCACAGCCCCCGTCTCATTCACTCACATGCACTTCGCACCCCCTATTGCCTTCAACCCCACTCACGTTGCTCTGAGGCAGCATGAGCCCCGCTCCCTCTTGGAGGGCTCTCACCTTTTGGGTCACTGTGTTCCTTGCAGCCTCGGGTATGGACGCAATCCCTTCCACGGTCTGACGTAGTCCAATCTCTGGCAGCCAAAAAGGTGGCAGGACACATCTCCCAGGTCCTGGGCTACCCCAGACTGTTTCGGGGCGTGGCCTATCCCGGGCGAGTCCCCAAAAAGATGTTATGAATATGAACAAGGCCAAACTTTCTCCAGAGAAAGAGGTTCTTGTTTATTAAAATAGCCACAAGGAACGGAGTGCTCAGGATAAGCCCAGGCACCCACACAGCAAGCCAAAAACAAAACAGTGCGCTGACCCCAAGTGCACTGGGTTCTCCCAAACAAAAATTACCCAAAGAGAAGAAGAACCCTGACCCAACCGAACTCCCCACATTTATAGTCCCCTTCGAGTCCAGGATTGGTGCATTTTGGATCTGCATGATGACTGGTCCATTTCCAGGCTTCTCATTGGTCTTTACCGCCATTCATTCTGGACCAATCGTTTCTGCAGGGCTTCGAATGATTGGTCAGATCTTTCATCCAATCTCTCTCTGACCTTGCCTTGCCCTGTCAGACCCCTGTTTTACCAAACCCTGGACCCTTCTAGCACATTCTAATAAGCCCTCCCCTCCTTGACATAATAAAAATAATATAACATAATTTATACCATATAATTGAACTATACCCTATTTTAACTTAACTTTTACCTATAACAAGAGGGCGTGGACATGCATGCATATCTATGTCCCCAAGTAATTAGTTCAAATGGTCCTTGTGTCTCCCATGACTCTGGGTCTTTGATCAGGACTGGCAGGCGCTCCTCCAGTTTGAGCTGCTGATGTTGGTTGAAGTGTATCATGACCAGAGGATTGGAGTTTTCAAAGGAACAGGTCAGAAGGTTCATGGTAAACAACACTTTGCATAGTCTCAACTGACTGGGTGTCTTCTCTCTGATGATCAAGGACTCTCTTTAAGGTTTGATGAGTCCTTTCTATTACTGCTTGGCTGGTGGGGGAGTGCGGAATGCCTCTTTGATGTCCAACCCCCTATTCCTGCAGGAAATTACTGAACACTTTGGAGGAACAGGCCACACCATTTTCAGTTTTAATTAGTTTGGGGATCCTCAGTGTGGCTAAGGCCTGCACCAGGTGTCTTTGGGTGTCAGCAGCCTTTTGCCCTGTGTGGGCCAGAGCATAGGCTGCACCAGAGAATGTATCAACTGACATGTGCACATACTTGAACCTTCCAAACTGTGTGTGACATCTATTTTCAGCACCTCACATCTATGGAGTCCTCTCGGGTTTACTCCTGAACGCAGTGATGGTAAGGAGGACTCCTGACAGTTTGGGCATGTGGCCACAATCACTCTGGCCTGATCATGCCTCAGGTGGAATTGGCGGACCAGACCAGGAACATTTTGATGGCAGTGCTGATGGCTTAGTCTGGCCTGTTGGAAGATGTTAGGTTGGCCAGCCAGCTATAATGGAGCGGGTAGGGTGTCTGCTGTGCGGTTACCCTCCGCGGTGAAGCCATGAAGATTGGTGTATGACCTTAAATGCATTATGAAGAACGCTTGCTCCTGATGGGAAACTAGATGGATCAGTTTGGAGAGCAAGCTGTAGATCATGGGGTTTGAGACTTCCTTTAATACAGCATTCTCCGCCCTGGATACCACTCCAGCTACATAGGCCAAATCGGTTATGATGAGTTCATGGGAGTTGATTACCGTCCTCATGATATCATGGTATCATGCAAGGGAGAAGAACAACACTTATTAGTGCACCTACTGTAATAATTAATACCTTTTTCCACCAATCACCTTTTAAGATGTTATTCCACCAATTTCCCCAATCAGTTTGTAGTAATGGGGTCCACTTTTGGACGGGGACATGGGCTAATTTCCTCTTGTTCTTTTTCATTAAATATGGGGGTCTCCTCATTTCCTTTATCTTCCTCGCTCCCATCTCCTATTTCATTTAGCCTGAAGATCTTTTCTGAATTTTCCAGAGCAGCCCTTTTTCCAGTTATATCTACCAAGTTGCTCCCTTTTATTTCTCTAGTATTACCTTTTTGGTGTCCCTTTGTATGTACTACTGCGATTTCCTTAGGTCCTTTCAACGCTTCTAGGACCATCCTTATGAGGCCTTCATGAATTAAGGTTTTTTTCTTTCTAGTTAACAAATCCTCTCTCTGCCCAGATTTTCCCGAAGGTGTGTACTACCCCATAAGCGTATTTGGAATAAGTAAATATAGTGCCACTCTTTTTGTCAAGCCATTTCAGTCCTTTTAATAGTGCATAAATTTCACAGCACTGTGCAGACCAATTAGTAGGAAGCTTTCCTTTTTCCACAGCTGTCATTGTATACCCATCCACTATGGCATACTCTGACACTCGCTTCCCATCAACTACTTGCGATGAACCACCCATAAAAAGTAGATCACGTTCAGACAAAGGTTGTTCTAATAAGTTCTCTCTGACTTTTATGTGTAAGTCTGTAGTCTCAAGACAATGGTGTTCCAATTCTTCCTTTGGTTCTCTATATAGAAACTCTGCAGGGTTTTGAAGTCTTGTTGTAGCCAATTCTATATTTTCACTGTTGTGCTGTCCTGTTGATCTCCTTCCCGCCATTCTTGGTTGTGGCAGCGGCGGCAACAACAATCTTTGCAGGTGAGGGTGGCTTAGCAGCAGCGGTGGAAATGAGGCACTTTAGAATTCCAAAGCCCAAAGAAACTAGAAACAAAACGATAATAAAATAACCAATGTCTTTGATTATAGAAAGCATTCATCCAGATAAGCCCCAGTTCTTGGACATATCTTTAAACCAATCTTCACTCTCCCGTCTCACACTCCCAATTAGGTCTTTCATTTCTCGGATGGATGCATGGATACTTTGGCTTCTGGTGGACAAATTGAAGCAACACAGCCCTTCAAATTCCTGGCACCCATGCCCGTGTGCCATCAGCAGAAAATCAATGGCAGCCCAGTTTTGGAGGGTTGCCTTCTTGCGTCTTTGAGGAGGTTACTCAAGGCAGTCGATGTTAAGTCTGCCTGTTTCCCAACACTCTAAATTTCCCAATTCACTCAACACTTTGGCTGCTGCCACCCATGGAAGAAACATGGCGACAGCAACCATTTTAGATTTTGCCCAGTGGTAAATTTCAGAGTCACAGTGTTCATCAAATTGGCTTGCACTCCTTTTTGACATTTTTGCTTTAGCTTTAGAATGCCTCATCAGAATTTGTGTCACGTTGGGGAAAGCGAAGGAGAATGCCCCAGGGTGCATGGACCTCCTAGAAGATGAGAAGGGATTCCTGGGTATGCCTGATCTCCACAGATAAAAAACATCCTTTTTTTGAGTTTTTGGGCATACAAATCATCTGTTGAGGAAGCCCCTTTTGATAATGTGTGTGTACCATTGTTGAAATTGCACCTTGTGTTGCTTAATATTCTCATAAAGGTCGGGATGAGAGCTGGGTTTAAACTCAAACTGGACACAAAATTCTGCCTTTGCAGAGCCCAGAAGTTCAAATTCTGAGGGCTCTTGCTCTGCATAGGGTAGGTCATATGCCCACTTGCGCCACATTGCTAGGGGGTTCACAACTGGTGTTTTAACATAATTTACCATTCCCCAGTATCTAAACATTTCAACCCATTTATCAGGTGGATTCTCTTTGTTAATCTCACCTTGAATGTTACAGATGGTGCTGGGGGATTTTTTCCAGGAATCCCTACCAGGTAAGTAGACATTTGATTTTCTGCTGCTGAGGTGGAGAGGCACAAGTGATCTTGTTGAAGGGCATGGGCCAGGGTCACCCAAACATTTTTGCAGGGCTGTGGCACAATCCACATGCCCAAAATCTGGAGGAGGAGTACAGCTTGGAACAGGCAGAGGATCGTGTTCACTTAGAGGGATGCCCAAGAGAAAATAACATGATAATATGAGTAAGTAATGTAACAACCTGCCATTTGTCTGATAGGAAATGGAGTTAGAGAGAGAGAGGTTAGGGTTCTCCTCTCCGCTTATGGCGCTGCGGTTTGAGGCAATGGCCTCTTTGGCGGGGTCTTCTTGTGGTGTTGGAATGAAAACTTTTGGCTCTACTACCTTTCCAGCGGGCATATAGGGTTTCACCCACCTTCTGGGTTTCCACTTGATTCCTGAGGGTGTGGATACACATGTGTACCCACAAACCCAGGTCACAAGCTTAAAAGGACCCTGGATTTCCTCCGACTCAGGGTCTCTTATAAATACTGGGGGTCTCTCTTCAAGTTGCAGCTGATGATGTTGTTGGAAATGCTGCAGGACTGGTGAATTTAAGTTGTTGAAGGAGCAATTTAAGAAGTTAATAGTAAAGAGGGCTTCACAGAGCCTCAAATTTGGTGGCAAAACACGGTCATCTCCTCTTTGGTGGTGGAGGATTTTCTTAATAGTCTGGTATGTTTGTTCTATCACAGCCTGGCTGGTGGAGGAGTGAGGAATCCCTGTCCAATGTTGCACCCCCCATTCTTGCAAAAACTCACCGAACACCTTAGAAATATAAGCTGGGCCATTATCGGTCTTGATGGTGGTTGGGACTGCCAAGGTTGCAAATGCTTGCGCTAGATGTTTCCGTGCATCTGCAGCCTTTTCCCCTGGGTGGGCCAATGCATAGACTGCTCCCAAGAAGGTGTCTACTGATACGTGTACATACTTGAGCCTTCCAAATTCAGGTATGTGTGTAACATCAGTTTGCCACACCTCACAGCTGTGGAGTCCTCTGGGGTTCACTCCTGAACCTAATGATGGCAGAGAGGACTCATGGCGGTTTGGGCATGGTGGCCACAATTGCCCTGGCCTGATCACGCCTTAGGTGGAATTGACAGACCAGACCAGGAACGTTTTGGTGAAACTGCTCATGGCTAAGCTTGGCCTGATGGAAGATGTTAGGCTGGCCAGCAAGCTGTAGGGGACGGCTAGGGTGTCTGCGCTGCTGTTTCCTTTACTGATAAACCCTAGAAGGTTGTCGTGCAACCTCACACGTCTCACAAAGAAGGGTTGCTCCATGTGGGAAACGGTAAACAAGTCTTGAGAACTGAAGCAGCCAGCTGGAGAAGGATTGTCCCTCTTGGACGTCCCAGCTAGCAATCCAGCACCGCTAGCAGCAATTGGGCACTATCCTGATTTCAGTGATCCAGGACAGCACCTAAGGCAGCTGCCTTGTGCTAGGACAGCAGTGATAGCCTTGTCGAAGGATGTGGCTTGCAGCTACAATCAGCAGAAGAAAGGAGGGTGGACTCCAGCTGTGGTGAATCCAGGTTTATAGGGTCCCAGGGGAACCAACAGCTGAAGACAGATTCAGGAGGTTGCAACAGCTTATAAGGAGGGAAGGAGACGGGAGGAGTAGATCCTCGGGTGAATAGAATTTCAGAGAGGAGTGAGACACAAAATATTGACTTAGGGAAAGCACCAATGGAGATAACTTGAGGGTGGGAGCACCCTGAACCAATCACTCGACGCTCTAGCTGGAAGTTTCTAGAGAGAAGGGTGGAAGCACCGAGTGACAGACAGGGCACTGGGGAGGGATTTGATATAGGATACATTGGTTTCCATGGCAAATGGGGAGGAGTTGGGATAACTGGCAGCACAAGGGAGGGAGGAGAGAACCAGGGCAGAACCACTACATGAAAGGGGGAACAGAACAGTCCAACTTACACAGACACAACACAACAGAGAGCAAGCCGAAAATGATCAGATTAGAGACCTCCTTTAGAATGGCATGTTCAGCTCTGGACACTACTCCAGCTACATAAGCCAAATCCGTCACAATATTAATTGGGTTAGGGAACTTCTCAAAGACTCAGATGACTGTGTCCAACTCAGCGACTTGAGGAGAGCCCTCAACAACTTTGACATCGGCTTCCCACTGCTGAGTCTGAGGATTCTTCCAAGTCATCACTGACTTGTGTGATCCTCTGGATGTGTCAGTAAAAATTGTCAGAGCCTTTAATGGGCAGGTACTTTGGAGATTTTTTGGAACCAAATTAAATTCAGTATTAAACAATTTGTGGGCCAGATGGTGTATTGAAATTTGGCCTGGGTAGCTATCCAGAGCGAACTGCAGGTTTTTGTTTTCTCAGAGCAAATGCTCTAAGGTCTCTTTAGTCATTCTCCCTGTTGATGTTTTGATGGGCAGATGGATGCATGTGAGGTCGCACCCCACCAACAATCACAGATGGACCGTAGCCTTTGTGATCAGCTGGGCCATCAGCTCTTGTGGCCTTGTGTTACTTTTGGACGACTGATGACCAGGGAACACCCACTCTGTGATTAAGAGGGGATCCCTCTGCTCTGTGTCCCATTGAAAAATGAGCCCATGAAGGTGTGGGAGCTTACCTAAGATGACAAATAGGAAGGGCAGGCCTTCATGGCAACGATGGGCTTGTGGGCTTGCCAATGTAGACTGCACCTTCTGGAGTGCTGTCTTGGCCTCCTTGGTCAGGACCCTCAGAGAATCCAGCCCCTCTCCCCCTTTAAAAAGTTGAAAAGAGACAGGTCCCCCGTGGTAAGCCCCAGCCAGGTCCTGATCCAGTTCAAGCACCCACACAGTTGAGGGAGGTCCTGGAGAGTCTTGGGGTCATCATTGGTAAGAATTCTCTGAGGTACGATGGTGCAATTTGAAATTTCAAGGCCCAGATACTTCCAAGGTGGCAGCTTCTGTACCTTTTCTTTCTGAAGCTCAAATTCTGCCGCCGACAAGGCTGTGATAGTGTCCTCCAGCTCACCTGCAAGTACATCATTATCAGGGGCACAAACAAGGACATCATCCATGTAGCGGTAAATGATACAGTCCACAACCTTGGCACGTGCTGGGGACAGGATCTTGGCGACATGCCACTGGCAGATGGTAGGGCTGTTTTTCATTCCTTGCGGGAGAACACGCCAGTGGTAACGCTTCATGAGAGCTTCTCTGTTGATGGAAGGCACAGAGAACACAAAGCGTGGCGCATCAGCTGGGTGGAGGGCAATTTTAAAGAAGCAATCTTTTATGTCAATCACAGCCAATTGCCAATTTTGAGGGAGCATTGAAGGGGATGGCATCCCCTTTTGGAGGGACCCCATGTCCTCGGTTACATAATTTATTTTCCTCAAATCATGGAGGAGGTGCCACCTGTCTTTCCCTGGCTTCTTGATGACAAACACCAGGGATTTCCAGGGGCTGTTGGTCTCTACTATGTGGCCCCTGGCTAATTCTTCCTCCACAATTTGAGTGAGCGCCCAGGGGGACATGGCCTCTCTCCCCCCCCCAGGGTGAATTTAGAATTTAAAATGAACAGAGGCCAATTCTCCATTCGGTCCCTCAATTTGAACAATGCTCTTTGAACATCTTGCCGATTGAAAGCCCCCAACCCCCAGAACTGAGCTGCTCACATTTTGCAGCTCCCTTTGTGACAGCCGTGTGTGGGGGGGAATGACCATTACATCTGCCCCTGTGTCTGTCATCCCCTGGAGTTGGATTGAATGCCCCCTGCTCTTAGGGCCACAGCACATGAGGGGCTTTTCCTCTCTCAGAACTTTGGTGTAAAAAACAGAGAGGTCAAGATCATCACATATAAAGTAAGGTATTGCAATGGCTTGTGCGATAATCTAGCCCTCTGGCAGGAAGAGGTGGGGGGGTTGAACACAGCGTGTGATGAGAGTGAAGCACTCTGGGTTGAGTGTTAAGACCGCAGGAATTACTTCAGTCTCAAGGGGAGTGTATTTAGTGACCCTGACAACAAGATACTTGCAGTCTAAGGATGAAATGCACCTGTGGGTCACTGCCTGCTGGATATGTGGGAGAAGTCCAGGTTCTGCAGGGATCTCCTTCCAGTCTTGATTGGGGAAATAGACAAAATTAGTAAGTTGGAGGGAATAAGGTTCTCTTTGATCAGTTGTCATTACTTGGGTATTAACATCTTTGCTAGTAGTTTCCTTGCGGCCCGCTCCATTTTTATCTACATGTGGGGCAGGTCTGTGCTCATAGTTTTTTGAAACCTGAGCTTCTCCTTCCCCTGCTTCTCCTGTTCCTCCTCTTTGTGGAGGTGCCCTACCCAAGAAGGGGCATTGGTTAATGAAGTGTCCCTCCTTGCTGCAGTGGAAGCACTTGTGTACAACTCTCAGAGGTAGGTTACTTGGTGTCAGGGCAGCTGGAGCTGCCATCCTCTCCTGTGGTGGGATCTTCTCTGAAATGTCCTTAGTCATTAGCACTGCCTTCCGGGTGCATTCTTTGATCAGCTGGTCGAGGGTAGGGGGTGGAGATGTGGGAAGAGCTAAGATAACCCTGCGGCATGCGTCATTAGCATTGGTGGTGCCTATTTCTAAAGTTAGTTGTTCCTGAGCATTTGGGTCATCAACCCTTTTTTCAACTGCTGTCTGCACCCGATTGACAAAATCAATAAACAGTTCTGAAAAATATTGTCTCAGAGCAACATAAGATAGAATGGGCTCTTTTGAAGGCATGCTAAAAAAAGCTCTTTCCTCTATTCCTTTTATTCTATCTAAAACTTGTTTAGGAATTCCCCCAGCCTGTTTCTGGGCTTGTTCCCAGTCACCTTCACCAACCAGATGATCCAAAGTAATACCATTTTCCTATGCATCGGTGGAGCAATTGGAACTCCGCAGGAGGTCTGGAAAAGGTCCCCTGCTAACCTCTTCCATGTTCTCTCCCATAATTTGTATTCTGCCGGGGGGAGCAGGCAACTGAACAGTTGTTTTAAATCGGCAGAGACTAACATGTTTGAGGTGAATGTTGCCTTTAACATGCTCCAGAAAAACTCACTTCTCTGGCCGAACTCCCTTTTTGCCCTACAGAGTTCCTTAATGCTCTGATACAAGAGGGGCTTCCATTTTGGGTGCTCTCCCCTCGCATTGTAGGTGACTGGGGCCAGGAAAACTGGATTGGTGTTGTCTGGGCCTTCTTGTTTCTCAGGCCCCACCACCCTGACCACCACATTACCATGGGAACCGGAATAGGAAACAGGAAGTTTGTGGGTGGAGCCCTGTGGCTGGGGGTGGAGACTTGGGCAGAGACAATTTCTGAGGTAGACGGCGTTGATGACACCGGAGGATGGGAGAGACCTGTCAACACAGTTGGAAGGGAAGGAGCTGTGGGAGGAGCAGTAGGAGGATTGGCGAGTGGACAAATGGGAGGATTAAAATCATGTGCCGCAAGGGAAGAGGAGGGGCCAGGAGAAGTGAAGGAGAAGTCTGGGGCTTGCACGGGAAAGGGACGAAAAGGATTATGGGAAGAAGAAGCACCCACCATGGAGCATGGGCCATTTTGTGGTGCTTCTCTGGGAAGGATAGGGGGACCATCTTGGGGAATAAACCTGCCTTGGGACACATAACTGGGATTATTAACAGGAATAAAGGGGTTGGAATGAGGGACTAGGGTGAGGTCCCTGACAGTGTGGCTGCCACTGTCAGGGTGAGGGTACCGAGGGGACTTGGGGGAACCAGGGAGATGGTGGCAGCCCTGCGTCCTGTTTGACGGGTTGCTCCTCCATGTCCACCCAGTGTAGGGGAAGTGGGAACAGGAGAAAGAGGTGGGGGGCAAGGGGATCCAGGAAGAACTGGGGACAAACTCTCTAATTGTTTTTTAGATTCTTTTTCCCTTTCTTTGATGACATCCCAGGTTAACAAATACAACTTTGTCAAACTGTCTTTAACAGAAGTGTCACCCCTCTTGGTAGCATCAGTTAATAAAACACCTACTTTTTTCCAAAACTGCTCTTTCAAAATCCCCTGTGGGGTGATAGTGGGGAAACTAAAAAACAACCACTTAACAAACCTCTTCAACTTTCCTTTAGAAAAACTGACACCCCCCCTCCCTCAGGGTTCCTGCAGCTTGGAGGCAAATTTCCCTTTGCTGGGTAGACAGCCTGGCACCCATCCTGGATACCAGGCTTAATTCCAGCCACACTCCAGAGGAAAAACAAAGAAAACAAAAAAAGGGCCCTGGAAGCTGACGGGGGCAGACTGACCATGCTGCATGTTGCATGCCCCTTCCCTCAGGAAACAGCCACTCACTGCCAAGCCCCTAGCTGAGAACATCCCAGCCACCAGGGAGGTCACCCAACTGTTCACTCCAGGAAATGAGGCTGTAGAGATGGTCTTTGGTACCAGAGACACCTTCCCAGATGCCAAAGGGGAGGCTACATCTCTCTCCACTGGGAGCACCAGCAAATAAAACTCAGCATGCTCACATGGAGATGTTGACACAGCAACCCACTCTAAGTCCAAGGGCTGATTGCCCATGAAACCAGTCACTTTGTCAAGCTTCTTCCAATGCCTGACATTGGTGTGCCAACTGTGAGAACAGTCTGCGGCCACAGGGTGGAGGTCCAGCGGCTAGCAACACCCTTAGTGGCCAGAGGGCACACACAAGGATGGCTGCCCCCTGATCTCTACTGAGATCATCCCAGGTGACAGTGGTTGCAGTGGCATGGGTGACACTGCAGGGGCTCAGCACGAGGAACGTGAAGTGAAGGAAGCTGGGAAAGGACACTCGCCTGAGTCTCCAAGGAGAGTCTATTTCTCGAAGGGGGTCAGGAGCAAATGCCAAAGAAGAGGGGGTCCGGCGAGCTTTTTCTAAAGAGGAGAGGGTACAAGGGGTGGATACAGCTCTTAACCAATGGGGGGATCTTAGGGGAGGATAACATCGCATAACTTAACCAATAGGGAACACTCAGGGGAAGGAAGAAGCTTCTTAAACCAATATGTCATCAAAGCAGGGCTAACTGACAGGGAACATTCTGGAACACAAGGGGAGTGGTAACAGTAATTGACAGGAGCAAGGGGTAGGCTGACCAGGATTGGCAGGGGCATATATAAGGGAATGAGTGGAGGAGCAGGGAGACTGACACAGTGAGGGACAGACAAGTGGTGGGAAAACTTTGAGGTAAACAACTTAGGACTGAACCATTTGAGGGAAGGAATAGAATGGGAGAAACCACTGTGACTAACTAACATAGAAACTCTAAATTTTATATTAAAACAGTAGCCAAATATCAAACTAACACACTTAATTTGTAGCCTTCTTCCAAAAGAACCACAGTTGCAGCTACCGCCTGGAGACAAGTATGCCAACCTCTGACAGCTGGGTCAAATAATTTTGAGATGTAAGCAATGGGCTTCTGCACTCCACACCATTCTTGTACCACAACTCCATAAGGTATTCCTTCTTTCACATTAACAAACAGTTCAAATAATCTATTGAAGGCTGGTAAGCTTAATACTGGAGCACTTGCCAACTTTTCTTTTAACTCCTCTAACTTCTCATCATCTTTACTCCAATTTGCAGGCTCGTCTTCAACTAATTTATTATACAGGAATTTAACCAATTTTGTGTGTCCATCTGTCCATAATTTACAGCACCCAATCAATCGGAGCAATTTCCTTACATCCATTTTTGTTTTAGGTGCTGGTAATGATAGTATCCCCTGAATTCAATCAGCATCCAATTTCTGATATCCTTTCCCAGTTATGTGACCAAAATATTTCCCTTCAGGCTCGACAAAGTGTAACTTCTTTTTTGATAGTTTTAACCCTTTCCCCCCAGGAAGTTCAGTAGCTTAACTGTTGTTGTCTGTACATCCTCTTTTTGTTCCCCAGAAATTAACAACTTATCCACATACTGTAGAATCTGGGAACATCCTTTGGGTGTAAATTGTTTCATTATTCCTTCTAAGGTTTGACCAAATAAGTTCGTTGACTCTGTAAATCCCTGAGTTAACCTTGTCCATTGCAGCTGTTGTTTCCTTCTAGTTTCCTCATCCTCCCATTCAGATGCAAACCATTTCCTACTGTCTTTTTCAAGTGGGCAGGACTAAAAGGCATCTTTTAAATCAATAACACTGAACCATGCATGTCTTGATGGTACCTTGCTTAATAAATTGTATGGGTTAGCCACCACCAAATATCGGGTACTGGTTTATTTACTTCCCACAGGTCTTGAACCATCATGTACCATCTGGTTTCTCTATAGGTAGTATTGGGGTGTTATGTGGGGACATGCACAGCTCCCAAATTCCCTCTTTGATCAGTTCTTTAATTACAGGTGTCAGTCCTTGTTTCCCTTCCATGGAAATCGGATACTGTTTAATTCTTACTGGAGGAAGGTCAGGCTCCATTTTAATTTCTCTAGGTGGAATATTTAACAGTCCATGACCTCCTTGTTCTGCCCACACTCTTGGATTTATTTTAATCTCCCTCTCTTAAAATCATCATCTGCACCGCCATACCTTTTCCCTCAGGTACCACTCCTATTTTTAATTGCACCTGTAAATCCCACCTAGGAGGTTAGAGTCCAGCTCCGGCATATATAGTAAATCTGCACAGCCTTCCCTGAAACTTCCTCTTACAGGTACTTCCTCAATGATGGGTACCTCAAAGGGGTTGTTTCCATCACCTTTAACTTTACATGTCCGGTTACTTAGTTTATATCCTTTAGAAATCTTTGAGACACTTGAATGGTCTGCTCCAGTATCAACTAAAAACTCAGTTTCTTCGCTCTGAGGGCCAATTTCTAAGTTTGCCAGAGGCTCCTTTGGATGACTAATATCATCCCTCAGAGCACAGAGCCCCTGACACCCTAGTCCTCCCCTTTTAAAATCCTTCCCAGGGTGTCCTGTTCTAGCATGATGACCTCGTCCATTCTTTTTTTCTACAAAAATTCCTGGTGTGTCCCTTTTCACCACAATAGAAACATGATATCCACCCAAGGTGGTCTTCCTTCTGCCCAACATGTTTTACTATCTCTGTCTGGTTCATTCTTGCTACCTGGTTGCCCTTTAAATCCACCTCCTCTAGGCTCTGCATGCTTGTTTTTTCCACCTCCTGTCGAGTCACCATTTCCAAAGACTGCACTTTCCCTGGCCACTGCTACCATGACTTTTGCTTTGGTCCTGGTCTTTTCCTCCTCCGTCCTTGAGTATACTTTTTGTGCCTTCCTTAATAACTCGTTCATTCTCTTCTCTTGCCAGTCGTTCAGCTTTTCCAGTTTTCTCTGGATGTCTACCCAGGCTTTTGTCACAAATTGAATTTTAACTAAAACCTGTCCTTCTGGACTGTCTGGATCGACACTAGAATACAGTTAAAAATTTCTCTTCAACCTCTCTAACCAGGCGCTGGGGGATTCATCTTGTTCTTGTTGACTATCGAACGCTGGTTTAGCATTATTTTTTCTAAGGACAGCTTCTCTTATCCCTCTTATAATCAGTGTTCTATATTCTCTCATACTTCTTCTCCCCTCCTCCTGATTCGGGTCCCAGTTGGGTGGGTTGATAGGCATCTTATCTTCCCCTCTGGGACTGCCTCAATTCTCTTTCTCCCAAATTCTCATGCCTGCTGCATGGATCATTTGTATTTCTTCTGAGGAGAAAAGTATCTCCAAGATTGAATTTAATTCCTCACATGTAAAGATACTTGGTACTAAAAATTGGTCCAATTATTGAGAGATGCCTATGGGATCTTCTAGTAAGTTCTTAATTTCTTTCTTGAAATTTCTAACCTCAGAGGCAGTCAATGGGGCATTTACAAAACCTGTACTAACTCTGGCTCCCCCCATAGGCACTTTCCTCAAAGGAAATAATTTTTCAATCCTTCCTGTGTCATTTTGGATTTTCTTTACCCAGAACCTTGTATTATATTGTTGCAACAGCAACACCGCTTCCCTTTGTTTCCAGCTAGCCCCCTCACGGGAGTCTGGAACCACAGTACTAGGAGGTCCACATCACTTCAGGAGTCTGCACTTGCAGCCCCTCTCTCATTCACACACACTCGCTTCACACCCCCTCGCACCTTACACCCCACTCACGTTGCTCAGAGACATCATGAGCCCCGCTCCCTCTCGGAGGGCTCTCACCTTTTTGAGTTGTTGTGTCCCCTGTAGCATTGGGTATAGGCAGCAATCCCTTTCACAGTCCCGATGTAGTCCAGTCCCCAGCAGCCAAAAAGTGGCGTCTTCCAGGTCCTGGGCTACCCCGGACCATTTTGGGGCGTGACCTATCCCAGACAAGTCCCTAAAAGATGTTATGGACGAACGAGGCCAGACTTTCTTCAGAGAAAAAGGCTCTCATTTATTTAAAAAGAGCTACAAGAGATGGAAGGCCCAAGACAGGCTCAGACCCCCACACAACCAGTCAAAAAAAAAAAAACAAAAAAAACAGTGTGTTTACCCCACATACACAAATAACCCTGAACTCAACTAACTCCCATTTTTATAACCCCCCTTCGGGTTCAGGATTGGTGGGTTTTGGATCCACATGGTGATTGGCTTGTTTCTGCTGTTCTATTGGTCTTCATTGTTGTTCATTCCTGACCAATCATTTCCTCAGAACATCAAATGATTGGTTAGGTCTTTTGTCCAATCTCCTTCCATGGCACTGGTTTTATTGTGCTGACTCTGTTTCTGGATGTTATTCTGCCCCTTTGGACCATCGCCCTGCTGTATCCTGGACTCTCTAGAACCTGCAAAGAACATTGACTAACCTCCTTAAAACAGTAACTCCCCTTCCCAAGGTTACAATAATCAACTCAACCCAATACAAACTGAATCTCACTTATAACAGTGGGAAAACGGTGGGAGGAGCTGTCCTGAAGGCTGAGGGGTGGAGCCAGAAGTGGAGGGAACACTTGAAGGGGTGAGAACAAGATGATGACAGACAGAAAGAGAAAGAAAGAGGAAGAGAGGAAGAGAGGAAGAGAGGAAGAGAGGAAGAGAGGAAGAGAGGAAGAGAGGAAGAGAGGAAGAGAGGAAGAGAGGAAGAGAGGAAGAGAGGAAGAGAGGAAGAGAGGAAGAGAGGAAGAGAGGAAGAGAGGAAGAGAGGAAGAGAGGAAGAGAGGAAGAGAGGAAGAGAGGAAGAGAGGAAGAGAGGAAGAGAGGAAGAGAGGAAGGAGGAGCTAAGGGCAGAGCCAAACTAGGTAGGGAAAAGGAAGTGGAGGAGAGAGGACCCAGGAAGGGGCTGGACTGGGGAAAGGGTGCAAAAAGGAAAGCATTTTGGGAAAAAGAAGGTGGGAGAGGTCTACAGGGTGGGGGCCACACCACGTGTTGTTCACTATCTTGTGAACCTTTAGTGGGAAAAGAACAGTGATCTTAAAACTCACCTAAAGGTTTTACTACAGGACTTAGGGTAAAGGAATTAGGATTGAGGAAAGAAGTCTGGACATGGTGATTAGTCCCACCAGGACAAACAGTACTGAAGGGATCATGAGGAGCCAGGGAGACATCTAGCTAAGTTAGGGTTGCCCTGTACCGTCTCAGGGCAGTCTGGTCTCCCCGATTCACTCAGTTTGGTACACAGTGAGTTGGGTACAGAGGGATCAGGATCTGAGGGTTTCAGGGAAACGAGGGGAGGTTGTGGAGGATTTTCTTCAGCTTTCCTCTTTTCATCTGAACTTGCCATTAATGAGCTCATCTTAACAAACAGATGGAAAAACTCATCACCTGCTTTTTCATCTTTTAACGTACATTCAGTGAGCTTACTGTCCGCTGCCACCCAGAACCGTACAGATTTTACGTACTTCAGGGTGGTGTTTGGAAAGTTGAAGAAAATGTACTTTACAAACCTCTTAACTAAACTTTTTTCACATTTAATCCCCCGTCCCACCAGGGAGCCCACAACTCAGATGTAAACCTCTCTTTTTTCCCATAATTATGATCAAGAAGCTAACAACTCAGCGCTCCACCCACTTGTGGAAGGAAATGCAAAGCTAAACAATAAGGTTCCTGAGCCCACTGGCGGAGTGCTTCTATGCAGGGCTCTGTGCCTGTGCTTCTCAATGGGAGATACACCCCAATGTACTACCCACAGCAGCACCTAAAGTCCCTCCCAGTTGGGTTCACACCCTGGGTCCACACCATAGGAGTACTCACAGGACCAGTGGACTGGAGAAAGAAAACTCCACAAGGGTCCACTCCACTGAGGAAGGTTGTGGAGCTGTGTTTTTTAAGTGTTATTGTTGGTTCTGTTACAAAAGACAGTTATTTTCTGTTAGTTGGAAAAATGGTTTGATCCTCTGTACCCCCATTTCAGTCCCTCAGAATGGTTTCTCTCTAAGTGTTTACTCCCTGCTTTTCCACTACCTGACTGCCCCTCAAAGTGACTGATCCCCAGCTCCTTATGTCCTTAAATGCTCATGTCAATGCCGGTAGTTCTTCCCACTGCCCCTGCCTATCATAACCACCCCCCTTTTTTTCGAGAAAGTTCTGTATCGTCCCCAATTCAGTGGATGATTAGACTCTGAGGCTTCTTCCCTCCTCTGTATAATTCCATTGGTTCTACTACACGTTATACTCCTCCACTTGCCTTCTCTCATTGGTTGCCTTGTGTTTCCACCCCTCACACCCGCTCCCTTCACAAGAGTTGCCCAGACCCTTTTCTTTGGCACTTGTCCCTGGTCTCACTGAGAAACAAAGCCTCCTTGGTATCTATGCAAGTGTCCTCTCTCTCATTACTTCATCTTGGATCCTCACAGCCTGCACTTGCCTGTGTCACCCACGCCTGGGTAGTCTCTGTGAGAGCCTGGGAGTGGCCGCTCTTGTGGCCCCCTCTGGTCACTTGAGGAGCAGCTAGCCAGCATCTCTCCGCTCCTGTGACCGCAGTGCAAGCTGCAGAAGGTTCCGCCTCATATTTCAGACACAGATGAATGGAGTAGGTTGGCCTTCCAGTCCCTCAGGAGCTGCACAGCTAGAACGCACACAGGCTCACTGGGGGTGCTTGATGTGCCAAGACTAAGCAGACGAAAATGCCCACGTGTTCCACAGCAGTCCTTCCATGAGGTCTTGCTGAAACAGATGTCCAGGAACGAAGTGTCCACTAGAAACTGCCCAGAAGTCGCACATTGGGTGCCAAGTTGACACCACCAGTTGCCGATCACAGGTGCCAGGAGGGACTCTGGTGCTTGCCAGCCCCCACTCCTGGACCTACATTGGCGTGACACCAGCGAGTGGCTGCTCCCCACCTCTAGTCACAAGCTGGAGCCAAGGGTAGCGGTTCAGCCACTGGCAAGAAACCCCTCCTTTAGCTGGCCTGGGCCCAGCAGGCACCCAGAGAGGTTCCTCACCATGGTGGAGCAGTGAATGAGAAGGAGAGGGGCTCTCTGGCTGTGAGTTCCAAGCTGTTTATTCCTTCCTGGAGGGGAGAAAAGACAAAGTAACAAGCCGGAAAGGAGCAGGCACAGAAGAGCCCCCGAACAGGCTTTTGCAATGGCTTATGAAGGGGTGCTGGCTCTGGGAGGAGACAGCCTAACAACCAATGGGCTAACTCAAGGGAGGAGCATGAGGAGGGACTAACATCACAAGACAACCAATGATGGAGGAGAAGGGAGGAGAGCACACATAACTGACCAATGGGAGAGGTGGGATATCATAACTGACACAGAAGTTTCTGGATAGGAGGGAGTAGCCAACAATGATAGACATGCTGCAGGGGCAGGGTTTAGAGGATTGACAGCAAAGGGTCTAGAAATAGGGATAAATACAAAGGAGGTTGACAGAGAGAGGTGTATACACAACTTAGGAAAAACCATTCTGAGAACTGAGCACAGGTGCATGGAACAAACCATTTTCCAAAATAGCACAGTAATGAAATAACCAAATAAAGAACTGAATCAAACCACAACAAATGTTGTGTGTTCCCAACATTATAAATGAAAAAAACTCCCAGAACAAAGCCTCAGACCTTATCACAATTGCTTCCTGAAAGGAAGTGAAGCTAAACAGTGCTTAAGGCCCATTGAAGTCTGCTTGGAGACCTTGTCTCTTGTTGCTCTAGGTATCAAAATAGGAAGTAAACAGCTTAGAAACAGTGCTGAGAATGGTTTGGAGGAAGTACAGCTTCCTCTCCCTGCACTTGCTAAGTTTGTTTATCTTTCTTTCTCTCAGCATAGCCCTTCACTCATTGCAGCCAGCAAATGCTGCAGAGACCCAGCAGAAATGGCCTAGAAAAACAATATTTATGCAAAAAAATCTGTCACCAGCTCACTACTCTGAGAAGCCTTGCAATGCTCTGCCTTAGAGCAAGAGCTCGAGGATATACTTCACATCACTCAGAACTTCTTCATTTCAGCACCAAGATTTTCACCAAAGACACGCCTCAAACAGCAGGTGGTCTTAGATCTTTGCTGAAGATGCAACCCAATTCTGATTTTCACCGTATTTACATACATATGCCAGCAATGGCTAAAACACTTTGAAGTACTTTACAGGCATTACTTAAAGGGAAAATACAGCGTTTCTGGAGTTTTCTTTGTATTTTCATTGGATTTGGGAAAAAAAAAAGTCCCCAGTCTGCTTGAGCTTGTAATGTACAGAAACAACCAGAGAATACAATGTTTTTTCCATAAAGGCTAGAGGCCTTTATGAAAGACAGGATGACAGTAGACATTCTAATGGGAAAGGATGAGGTGCCATAGAAGTCAGCAAGGCATCAACCTTACAGGCAGAAGTCAGAGCAGAGCTGTCAGAACAGTGCCACTGTTCTCTGTGGCCCACTGACCCAACTTAATGCATTAGGGGATTTAGAGTTCGTTTTTGCTTAGGGTAAGGGTTAAATACGTGATTTTTAAATGCACTGGTCTAGTGAAATTTATATGAGGTATCAGTGTGGTTCAGCTGTGGAGCCACTAACAGTTCTGGCATGAAGAAAATGCCTGATGGACAAAAAAGTTGCGGGAATGCGGTGTTGTTCCTGGGCAGGTGCGGTCGAGAGCTGTCTCCTCTTGTTCTGAGTGAGCAGCTCCCCCAGCCCACCTTGCTCTCAGGCCCAAAAGACAAGACGTACACACAACCAGACGATGAAGGAGGGCTCTGAACGTGGCTGTGGGTCCAACGGGGTTTATTGCAGGAAGGTCGGATGGTCCAGGTAAGGTGAAGTGAGGGCAAGGAGATAGGCAGGGACACAACCACCGCTGAAGGGAAGCCAGTGGCAGAGCCCAGAACAAGGGTGGGGCCAGGGTTTATAACTAGGGGAAGGTAGGCGGGACAGGATACATGTACCCAGTGGAAGGGGAGTCAGGGGAGGAGTTGAGGTGGGGTGACAAGGGGTACACCGATGGGAGAGGGGGGCTAGGGTGGTCCTATGATGAGACCCAACCAGGGAAGGAAGAGCAGAGAACCTTCTACAGTCAGGGAGTGGACCACAGTTGATTGAGTCAGGCTGAAGTCTCCTCCAAGGGCATCTCTGCCCCCTCCTCCCTGTGGTCTCCTCCCACAAAAAGTATTCCCAAAAGCTCCAAAGAGCAGAAATGCAATATTTTAGCAGAGAGGAAAATGGAAAAAGGAGAGAAGGGGGAAAAAATTAATCCGGTCAACTTCATTCCAGTTACTAAAAAATGTAAAGTCAAACAGACAACTCTCCCCACAATAAGGAGGCACATCCTAAATTAAAGGACACATGGGTTTGTTGAAAACAAATGACATGAAACCACTCCAGGTTTTTTTGTGGCCAAACCAGTCATTGGGTGAAGAGAAGCTGGAAATGTCATTTATATTGATTTACAGAAACCCTTACTAGACTTTCTCAGAAATTAAACAAAGAAATATTTTCTAAATGGATCAACAATTAAATGGATGCTAAGCAGGTAGAAACCAGACAAGGTACATTTCAGGTTTTCACTGCAAGGAAAAATCAAACAGGAATCCTGGTCAATTTGCCCTAAATGGGGACCAGTTTGGCATTTTCATGAATTATTTAGCCAGCAGGATATGAAATATTACTCGTATTAAATAACTGCTGGCTGGGAGGAAGGCTGGCCCTAAGGAATTTCAAAAGGTAAGGGTAACTGAGCATGCAACAAAGGGAAAAAAGTTGCTTGTCCAGAGGAAAGGAAGACCAGCCAAAACATGGCAATTGCCTTCAAATACATTAAATGTAAACGCAGAACAGGAGGGCAGAGCCTGTTCTCCTTAAATTACAACACAGGCAAAGCTGGCTATGGCTTTAGGGTGTCTAGTTCAAACGAGCATCTGTGGGCCTGGTGCTGTGATCAGTCTCCTAGGGAGCTATTCCAGCGCCCAGCCACCCTCTGGCTGAAGAACCTTTTCCTAAAATCTGACCTAACACAACTTCAGGTACTTTCGTTGAGTTCTGTCACTGGTCACCACAAAGAAAAATTACAGAATCACAGAATCAATCAGATTGGAAACAACCTCTGAGATCAGCAAGTCCAGCCTGTGACAGAACGCCATCGTGTCAACCAGACCATGGCACTGAGTGCTACATCCAGTCTTTCTGGGACAACAACTCCTCCCTGGCATTCCAATGCCTAATCACCCTTTCAGTGAAGAAATTATTCTAATGTCCAGCCTCCCCTGGCACAGCTTGAGGTTCTGTCATTGTGTTGCTGGTTGTCTGGGAGAAGAGACTGACCCCCACCTGGCTACACCTTCTGTCAGGGAGTTGTAGAGAGTATTAAGGTCTCCCCTGAGCCTCCTTTTCTCTGGGCTGCACAACCCAACCTCCCTCATCTGCTGCTCAGTCTCTGCTCCTCCTCTTCCCCTCATGAAGGAGTTGTAACTGCAGGGAGGTCTCCCCTGTCTTCTCTTCTCCAGGCTAAACAGACCAAACGATCACTCATCACACTGCTTCTCGTCCTGACCCTTTACCATCCTCGTGGCCATCATCTGGATGCTCTTTAATGGTTAAATGTCTTTCTTACATTGTGGCACCCAAAACTTTGCCCAGCACTTGAGGTGAGGCTGCCCCAGCTCAGAGCAGAGCAGGACAATCCCCTCCCTTGCCTGGCTGGTGATGCTGTGCCTGATGCCCCCAGGACAGGGTTGGCCCTCCTGGCCACCAGGGCACTGCTGGCTCGTGTTCAGCTCACCATTGACCAGGTCCCTTTTCCATGGCACTGCTCTCCAGTATCACCTTCCCCAGTCTATACATACAGCAAGGATTGCCCCATCCCTGGTGCAGAAGCCAGCACCTATCTGTGTTGAATTTCATACAGTTGATAATTTCCCATCTCTCTGATTTGTCACGGTGTCTGTCCAGACACTGTTGGCTTGCAAATCTCACCAACTGCCTGTGGCATTTTAGGAGCATCCAATCAAGTCATCCTGTATGAGGCAGTCACTAGTCTTGGTACTCTGGTTGTCATCGAGATTGTTACTTCGTGTGATCTCATGTAATCACCTGCCCTGCCTCTGGTCAGAGATTTGCTAACAAGGAAAAACTTCCACTTATTTTTGCTGTTCAGTGGCAGAACAGAACTTTGTGGCTATGACTAATGTAAGATTGGCAATGTTTATGATGTCAGGAGACAAAACCTCCTTGAACTCATGTAAATATTGGTAAATTGAACCATTTTGAAAGGAATGGGAAACTTGTAGCCAGCCAGAGCCAGGGAGACCTACAAAAAAACTGCTTTTTGGGATACTGCACTTCTCTGGTCAGCATTGCAGAGCACCTGGTTCAGCCCAATGCAATATCCAGTCCAACCAGGGCATGCTAGGACTCCTCAAAGGCTCAGTTCCTAACTTCATCTCTTTCTCTAATCATCATAAAAGATTTTAAATACTAAAAGCTATGGTCTCTGAACTAACTTTTCCATCTCAGATGTCCTGCCCTGCCCAGACCTGCCAACAGTGTCCAATGGCAAAGGTCTGGAGCTTGACCTTCTCTGGCTCTCAGGGGGATACAAGCCAGCTTGGGCTCTCAGGGAAAACCACCCGGCTTCTCCCTTTGCCATCCCTTGTGCCATGGCCCAAGTAGTGGCAGTTCACAGGACCCAGCCAACATCACAGGGATCTGCCCTGCCCTCAAGGGTGGTGCTGGGGTATGGCCCTTTGTGACTGCAGTCTGGTGTGACAGTGGCTGTTTGTGATGCAGTGCCCTAGAAGAGCACCTCTCCCAGGAAGCAGCAGCTGCCCAGGGCAACACTGGCAAGTCTGTGACAGAGAGTGCCAAAGACAACCATGGAGAAGGAGAAGCAGCTGGGAGCATGGCCGGCACAGGCATGTGGCTTTGCTGTGTCAGCTTCCCTGAGCAGGGATGCAGATGCAGGGATGGACCACCAGCAACAAGCAGCACAGCAGGAGCCACCAGGGCTGTCAGTGCGCATTGAGTGCTATCAAAGCACTACCTGGCTGTGGGGGCACAAGAAGCAGAGGCCTTTTGTGAGGGAGATCATTGTGTCCTTTAAGAGGAGCCCTCCCGAGGACCTGGATGGGAGCTGCCCAGCCAGAAGCACATGCAGACAGGCCCCCCTCTGGAAAGCGACCCAGCAGAATGGCGAGGAGGACAGGGAGGTACAACAGCCAGAAATCCAAGGACAGAGACTCCATGACACACCTGGGCAGGTGAGTGCCAAAGACGGAATGGGATGGCCTGAGATGGGACAGGACAGGGGCACAAGCCTCTCCTGGGTGGCTGGCTGCCCCTCACCACAGATGACAGGGGAGTTCATGAAGGGTATCTTGAATGAGCAGGTGATGCAGGAGCAGCTGGGAGCCCAAGCTCCAGTCATCAATCCAGTGGCCTTGATCAGGGAACAGGAGTGTGAAAATGCCACTGATGCAGAGCAATCTGAGGAAGAGGAATGGGCTGATGCCATGGACACAGAGCTCTCAGAGAAAGAGGAATGGGAAGATGCCATTGACGCTGAGATGTCAGAGGAGGAGGACTGGCAAGATGCAATAGCTACAGAGCTGTCCCAAGGAACAGATGCTCTTGGGTCACCTCCTGTCCACCATTGGGTCAGTTCCTTGGGCCTGGAGGATCACACTGATCCCAGGAAGGGTCTCAGCTTTCCCAGCAGTGTGGGCAGAGAGGCTGCAGGAGAGGCAGCTGACAAACTGCTGAGAGCATCTCCTGCTCCAGTGCATCCAGCAGATGCCCAGCTGGCTGATTCTGCCCCACTTGTAGCTCCCGAGGAAGTGGAGCACCATACACCTCTCAAACATGAGAAGACAGAGCCGCCAGCTTCTTCTGCCTCTGTGGAGGCAGCAAGAGTAGCAGGGGCAGAGAACCAGGCACCTGCTCCACATGGCCCCAGAGCTGATGGCCCAGCTCAGCTGGACACAGCCCAGTCCGTGGAGGCTGAGGGCCTGGACAAGTCTGTGCTTGTAGTCCAAGAGCTTGACGAGCCACCCAGAGAAATGTGGGGCCAGGAACAAAGCAAAGACAAGGTGACAGGAGACAAAGCCACAGCAGAAGGGGCAGAGAATCTGGAAGTTGGCCTGCAGAGGCCCACAGCCGATGCAGCGCTACTGCTGGACTCAGCTGATTACATCGGAACTGAGATCATTAATAGGGCCTGGCTTATGATCCAGGAACCTCTCCAGGAGCTAGAAGAAGAGAGGGAGCAGGAAAGAAGCATGGATGAGGCAACAGCAGCAACAGCCAGAACAGAGGGGCCAGAGAGCCCAGCACACAGCCCACACAGCCCCACAGTCGACATCCCACCTCTGCTGGACATGGCTGACTACATCAGGACTGACGCTGTTAAGAGGGCCTGGCTTATGATCCAGGAACCTGTCCAGTGGCCAGAAGAAAAGTGGGAGCAGGAAGGAAGCAGAGGCACAGTGACAACAGCAACAGCCAGAGCAGAGAGCCCAGCACATGCCCCACACAGCGCCACAGTCAATAACCCACCTCTGCTGGGCATGGCCAAGTGCATCAGAGCTGAGATTGTAAAGAAGGCCCATCAGTTGGTCCAGAGACCTTTCCAAGAGGTGAAGGAGCATCAGGACCAGAAACAAAGCCCAGATGAAGGGATTGCACGACCTGCAGGATGCTACAGCCTTATTGCCTCTACTGTCCTCAACACCCCGCCTCATGAGGGATGGCTGAGCTGTGCCCTCAAACTGCGGCACAGGAGACAGGCAGAAGCAGGAAACTAGAGCTGATGCCACAGATCTGCTGGACACAGCCCAGGAGATCAGAAGTGAGATACTGAGCAAGGCTGTGCTTGTGGTCCAAGGATTCCAGACTACAGAACAGCAAGATCTATGGAACAACAAGACAAAAGGAGCGGGCAGAAGAACAGAGAAAAGGGGACAGGTTAGATGATCAGAGTTACAGACCCATTTAGGATTTGATGTAGACAAATTTTCATAGTAATAAAAGTTGTTACTTTACCAACAGTGCCTCTCTGCTTCATTTTGCCTTCTCTGCCCCTCCTTGTCTTCACAGGTCCCCAGGGTGCTGACATGAGCTCTTCCTGGTGCTTATGCTCAGCTCCTGTCAGATGAAGTGGTTATAGTTTAGCTATAGCCTTTAGCTCAAAATGTCTTTCTTGCCTGGATTTAGGAGGAAGCAGAAGAGACATTACTCCCACTGCTAGCACTGAGATCCTGCAGGACATGGCAGGGCTGTAGCCAACCTCCAAACAGCCCTTCTGCCCTGCCTAGCCCATGAGGAGCCTCTCTGCACAGGAATTCTTTGAACATTTATCTCTCCCTTCTTGGCAGTGAAAACCCAGAAACCTTTTAAAAAAGTCTCATCTCATCTTCACAGCTTCTTGTGAGAGTAACAAGAGGAAATAGGATCACACAGCCTTTGCTACTCAGCCATAATGGCTTGACTTATCTCAGAGAAGTACCTCACAGTCACATTACAATGCAGATTTTTCCAACATCTTCTTTTCATTTTATTATATAGGAAAGCTTGATCCAGCGTACTTTGCCTATGTCAAATTTTGCAAAACTTACCTTTATGCCTGAAGAGAGGAACTATTTTCCCAGGCCAAACTTGACAAACTCTTTCTGACAACTGGGATAATTTAATTTATATAATCATAGAACATGCTGAGGTAGAAATAACCCACAAATCACTGTGGAACCCCACTGGTGACAGGTCAGCAGCCTGATGTCAAACCAGTCACTGAAACCCTTTGTGCCCCACCCATGAGCCAGCTGCTCAGCCATCACAGGTTGTGTTTATCCAGCTAGGATCCTCTAAGAGACAATATCAAAAGCTTTGCTGAAATGAAAAAAAGATGACATTAAATGGATTTCCTAGACCAATTCAGTGAGTTACCCTACTGTAGAAGGAAATCAGGTTTGATAAGCACAACCTTTTACTTATGAAGTCTCACTGCACTGGCTATGATCAATGACTGCATTGTCCTCCAGGTGTTTTTCAATACCTTCCAGAAGAATCTTTTCTCTGATTTTACAAGACAGTGAGACTGACAGGCCTGTTGTTTCCTTTCTGTAGGGTCCTCCTTCTCACCTTTCTTGAAAATCAGGACCTCTCCAGATTCCCAAGACTGCTCAAAAATCATCCAGAGAGGCTTTGCAATGGCACCAGCCAGCTTTCTGGGCATTCTCTGATGAATCCCTCAAAAGATTTGTAGGGATCCAGAGGGAGCAGCAGATCCCACACGTGTTCAGAGTCCAAGGGGAGTTGATCCTTCTCACAGGCCACTAAGACCCTCTTGGTCCATCATCAACAGGGAAGACAGATGCAAAGACTGTAGTAAACCCACCTGCCTTGTCTGTGTCCCTCTTGGTGAGGTGACCACCCTCATCCTGTAATGGGCTTACGTTATTTCATCACAGCCTTTTGCTATCCACATATTTGAAGAAACCTTTTCTTTTCCCCCACAGTTCTGGTGAATTTCACTTCAAACAAGCTTTGGCTGCATAAATTTTCTCCCTACAGCAGCAAGCAGCCCCTCCGTGTTTTTCTCTGTGAGACTTCTTCTTTCCATAAACCTTCTTTTTTCACCTTAATTCCAAGAGAAGGACCCTGTTCAGCCAAGCTGCCTTTTGCTTCATCTTGCTTGACTTATGACATTCAGAATTTGCCTACTCCTGTGCCCTTTGGAAATCAGAACTACCTCCATCATAACCTCTCTGTGGCTAAGAAGAATTACTGTCTTTGTTCATTTTTTAAGGGACAAAACTGAAATAGGCCAAATTATTCAAATAATGAAATGGGGGCCAAATTATTCAAATAACAATTTAGAGGGGGAAAAGAGACCATTTTCAGTATGTCAGGCTTGTGAGAAGGTCCTGATGTATTGAGCAGGCTGATGTCAGTTGAATACTAAATATTAAATTCATATTATAAACATTACATATTTTCCCCACACAGACAGCATCTCTGAAGATGTGCTGGAAGCAGAGGCCACTTATTTCTAAGTGGGACATGCTCACATGTCTCTCCAGATTCCACAGGTTCCTGGGACAAGGTAAATACCCAAAGAATTGTCCCTGGAATTTGGAACTTTCTTTCCAGCAGACACAAAGGGTGAAAAATTGCATTTTTCCTGGGGAAAATGGTGGAGCAAGCCTCCATTTCCTCTCTTGAAAATGTACTTGCTCTTCTCCAGACATGGTTTTGTCCAAAGGAGAAGAAGAATCCTACAAGCAAGAGGCCTTGTAAGCTGCAGCATGGAACAGGTATGGAATGGGGTGTTTTCTTCTTTCTCTCAAAAAGACTTCAAATGATCTTATTTTCATCCCACTGTAGAAAAGTAAAATATTTAAAAATAAAAGGGGACAGAAAAACTGTTTCCTTCCAAGCTGCAAGTTAGAGACTGTTAAGACAAGCCATTCCGACCTGTTTAAATTTCGTATTTGCAAAAAATCAGACTCTGATTTTTGCATGGGAATTTCTGTGGAAGCAACAATCTGCAAAGCCTCCCCCAGAAGTGTCTATGGCAGTATCACATCAAGAAGCAGACCTTGAACTGGATCAGGGCTCACAGCATACTAGAAATTCTTCAAAACCACTGTTTTCTTGCAGTCTAACACTGTCTTCTCCTTGCTAGGCCCTGCGGTCACCTTATTGGGAGTTACCTTATTCATCTTTATTCGAAATTCTTTTATATGCAAGGCAAGTTCTTAAAGAAAAGTAATAATTTTGAAAGTCACAATTTTGTGCTGGGAATACACACATCATTTCAGGATTTTGGCTCTGTAACAGTTTTCACCACGCTTTTCTAATGATAAAATAACTCTTGCTACAGAATGGAAGTTGCCCAAGAGCAAAGTAACATAAGTTATATTTGCATTATGTAAAGTGTTTTGTGATGTGACTGTATATGTATATACACACACTTCTATTAAAATGAGAGAAAAATCTCTTTTAGTTCACAGTTGGAAGTTTGGATTAAGTGCCAAGCTTTGATTGAAGGGAAAGCTTAATTTGAACACCTGAACCAACAACAGATATTTCAAAAGCCATCCATACATATTGCACAGCTTTTATTTGAAAGTTCAGAAAATAATGGTGGTAAGAATTTAAGTACCATGTTAAATCTTCAGCCAGTCTTTCCACTCAATATATTTGTTCAAACAATGTGCTGAAGCAGCAGGAATTTATTATGGGGCTTTTCCACCCAAGACACACCTTGGATTTTTCCATTCTAAATCTTTTAACAGATGCATATATTAAAGGGCTTTATACAAAAAGCTTCAGTTATGATGTAAGTCCAAACAGCAACAATAATGAAGATACGAAATATCAACTCTTGACCTATATCTTAATTAGTTTCAGATTTTTAGTCTAATGTTTTTAGGTGGTTTTGATATCAACAATGGTATAAACTAAAATCTGCAACAGACATTACAGTATGGAGAGAAGTCAGTTATCATTATCATTTATTTGGAGTAAGTTCTGGATTGAATTTGTTCAACCAGCTGGGTTTAAGTATGACTTTTATAAATTCAAAAGACTGGTATACCAAGCATTTGTCCTACATAACTGTGAGCTAACATCCCATTGTTGCTGACCTTGGGTTTATTGACAGACTAAGGGGTGTCTGAGATGTGGAAATCACTACTGTGTCACAAGAAGTAACTAAAAATGCATATTTTGTTGGGAGAGATAAAGTCAGATGATAATATGGAAAGCCTGCACACCTAATACCTTACCAGGACACACAGTGCTTTTGATTTCTGAAATGTACATACAAAACACTAGAACAAAGGTGGAGGAATGAGACACTTACACAGCAAATACACAGGTACAGTGAGAGGTATACCTTGCAGGTTTACTAACAGCACTGGCACAGTGCAGCTGGTACAGGAGCTGCAGAGATGGGTTAGATCAGATTTCCTCTTTTCCTTGTTGGCTGCAGCACAGATACTGGTTTCTTGCTCACTGGCCCCTTGCATGCCTCCTTCTTTACAAGAGACAAACCTTCCCTGATGGCCTTACATATCAACTTTCACTTTAAAAAGGATGGCACCGTGTTACACAAAGAAACAGCTAAGCTTTCATGAAATTACACTAGAATTTAAAAATGTACGTTTTCTTGATTTTTCAGTGCAAGAGTTCGTTTTCTTACATTACTTATTTATAATCCTACCTTGCCTCTGGTAGCATCCTATCATTCCTTCCTGGAAAATACACATGGAGAACATGTTATTAGCCCACCACCTATACAAATCAGCTTCCAGGCTCAAATCTGGAAAAGGCAGACCTCTGTGAAGCTTGTGAGATTTCAGTTATAACTCCTAGGTTTTAACATATGTCTGATGGCTTTTTTTTCATCTCCTAAGGGGTATTAAAAACAGTATGCAGGCTGTTTGTAAGGATACTGAAACAGAAGTCATTGCACACTGAGATCAAGCAGTTGAATCAGTAAAGCCTGAATTAACTCAGAGACTTAGAACCAAGTTTGCATTCTTTAGAGGCACTCATGTTGCACATGAATTGGGCTACATGAGGCAAGCCATGGTGTCCATCAACACAGCTTATTGGGCAGTGAGTGACCTCCTGGCTAAGAAATTATATCAATAAATTAAACTTCTATAGTGCTTTGCATCATACTGGAAGAGTTCTTATTGTGGGAAGAATATAATGAAGCTTTTTATAAGGACATAAGCGACACAGGCAGCAAAATATATGAATTTCAGTAATTATGTCGCTATCATAGCATGCTCCTGGAAGTAAATCCCATTTTTTTTCTCCCAGCAGGCTACTTATTGCTGGGTAGAATCCACAGCCTGTGGGCAAACAGGAAGGATTCCTGTCAGATCAGGGCCCAGTTTGCCATTTCATTTAACTCACTATTTGGAAAAGAGAGACCAACTGTGAGAAATGCAGAACAATGCCTGCACTCAAACAAGTTTAACCTTGCTAATTTTTGTGTTGTAAAGTTGTCAAAGAATCTGTGTTTGCGCAATTAAAGCTTTGGTAAGGACTTGAAGCTCAAAGGGTGTTTAGGAAATGGCTTGAACAACTTCTGGAGTATTTTGTGGCAAGAATAATTAGGCAGTAAAGTCAGCACACATAAAAACAAAACAAAATTGTAGTTTCATTATTGCTGCTAAAAATCCCCAGCCTGTAAAGCTTGTGTAAGGTTCCATCAATCACAGATATTTAAGTAATCATTACAGGATCTGTGCTATCGTGATGTAGCACTGAGAGAGCAGATTAAGCTTTCACAGGCTGCTCAGTGAAGAATTGGATTCTGATCAACAACAGGGAGACAGAATACTCTAGAATGCAGCTACATTCAAAATTATGGAAAATTTGAAAATGTGATCAGTGAAAATGCTGATCTTGTTTAACATCTTAGAAGAACATTGGAAGGAGAAATGGAAGAGATTGACTCATTAGATTATACTGGAGCTGAAGATTTCGGCAGGAAAATTATTCTGTTCACAACAGATACTGAAACTACTTGTATAAGAAATGGCACCTCTTCATTGCATTTATCTTTAAATATCAAAGTGTTTAATCTTTTGGGGGCAAAGTAGAAGATGTGTAAGTACATGTTTTATAAGATGTGTCCTCTGCCCTGGACATGGCATATAGGTTGCAAGCCAAATAGACCATCTTCAAAGAACCTGGCAACTGAAAATAAACACTGAACAAGGGGCCAGAATGTCTAGAAAAAAGCACAGCTACTTGGTTATATTATCTGGGCAGATTTAACCCCTAAAATACAATAATTTCTTGGCAGAGCACATGTAGTCAAAGAGGGTGATTTTTACAGCTGGGTTGTGCTCACTTCTGTCACAGGTCTGCTTCCAGCCACTGTGCAAGACACTTGGGAATGAGCAATGTCTGTGCTCACACTGTTCCCAGTGAACTGCTTCTTCCTTTCGTAGAAGCTGCACAAATTTGGCCTTTTCTTAAAATTGCTCCCAAGCTAGAAGCCCACATCCTAGTTTCAAGAAACATGACTTGCTGCTTAGGAATGTAAATCACTTTGCATCCTGGTCTTTGAGAAACGTGAGTCAGCCCATGGAGTGGGAGAATGATTCTCCTTGTTCTACCCCATCCTGGGGGTCATGGGGTGGCTGATCTCTACTCCCACGAGCGGAAAGTTCCTGGCAGAGAAGCAGGCAGGAAACCAGGCCAGGTCATTTTGAGCTGAATATGTTTCATTATCATGGTGAGGGCATACCCTCCAGCAGGCTGCAGCAGGGAGAAGGTGGATGATGAGATGGCAGACAGAGCATTTCAGTGCCTTTCAAAAGAGGGCATTTGAGGGCTCTCTTCAGGGCTTTTCCCCCCTCACTTTATTTCATATACATAGGCACTATATCTGCAGAGGCCTGGCTTGCTGGAAACTCCTGGATAGGCAGCAACATTGTGCAAGAGAGGGAAGCAGAAGCTCTCCTGAAATGTTTCTAAAATGTTTTGTCAAAGATTTTAACCTCCCAGTACAAACAGATTATTGTTGCTATAGAGCATGACATGGTGCAAAACCCAGGACTCAGATCAGAAGGCTCTATAGGGCTATTTATTAAAGCAACATGTTGCCTTTTTAGTTTTACAGGATATTTACATTTGCTTAACAAACACATACACTGCCCATTGGTCATGACAAAGAAAAGGAGCCATGTCACTCTATGAGCCACTAAAGCCTATATCTTTTATCTTTCTCTCTTTCTTCACGTTGTCATGGTGATAGCCTTGGTACCTTCCTCAAGAGAGATACGAGGCTTTCCTTATCTTCAGGAAGTCTTTGCTGGCTCACAAGAACAGCACAAAATATCTTTCCTACAGATTATCACAGCCTTTAAACAAAGAGCACATCACGGGGTTAGGGCTGCTGCCAGCAAAGTGCCATCTACACACCAGGAAAGGATGGCATTGCTCTGAATCCACAGGAATACACTGCAGCCCTGTGGATCAGCAAGTGCTGAAACAAACCAGGCAGTGCTTCCTAATCTTCTCACCCAGGCACACACTTCTCTCCTATGACTATGAGATCTTTAAAGTAGAAGCTCTACTAGGACAGCATATCTAGGAGCAACATAATATTTCATAAGGCTGTTGAGCATCACTTAATGTGATACAAACTGCTGAACGAAAATTTCAATGTTCATAATCAGTGAAAATTATATTGATTCAAATAATTGCCCCTCAGCTATGATGAAAACCTTAAGCAAACAACTGAGTTATCAATAGTTACCACAAAACAAAATTCACATTCCCACTTTGCTCTTTCATACAATTGAGGACCTGTCAAAGGATATCTTTACTTTTAACTGGATTGCTTACTGATTCCAACAAAGCCAGTAAAACATATGCTGAGTTATGCACATGAACAAAGGAAAACAATTGAATAATGTGTTGAAAAATATTTGATTATGTACAACTCTATTATTTTTATTTTGGCAATAACTACCAGCCAGGAATATCAGAGTCTTCAGTGAGGACAGTAAATAGTAGTCCATTGCTTAGAGCCCAAAATTAAATTCACATATTTATGAATGAACTGAGGTAGACTAATCATAAAGTCAATTATCATGACTACTAACATGCTTAACTGGTAAATGTGATTGTGAAATTTTGCCAAAGGACTACAAGGAATTTCAAGTAAAATTCAACTCAAGTAGAGCGAAACCAGATGCAATTTCATATTCAGATCTCTTAGAATAAGGAAAAAAGCTCAAATGCTTAAAAACTATTATGGTAACTGCTTAAAATCTCAACATTGTTATTATTAAATAATTAAAAATAGCTTTTAGGGCTCCTCTAAGGAAATCCTGTCATAAGACTAATGCTAGGAATACAAAGATAATGTCACATAACAATTTCTGCTCAAGGCTATGGAGTACTTCTGTTTACCAGTGTAGCTGAACATTTCCTCATTGCAAAAGTTCAATTAATGTAATTTCATCCAAAGGGATCAATACAATAATGTTACAAAATAGGAAAGAGAGTATTGATCACATTGGATTTGCTGCACAAACAGGTTCTGGGTTTGTTGGGCAAATGTTGGAATTTCATCTTTTCTTTATCCTGAAAAGCTACTTTTTTCCCATCAAGAATACACATGCATTTCTTTTGAAACTCGGGGGATCCCTTGTGGAATCTGAAGCAAGAAGCATTGATTTATCTGATTTCTCTGACTCTGAGCCAGCTGGGTGGACTCCATTACCACACCAGCTCCCCAAGTGCCTGTGGGGAGCTGGTCAGAAGAAGTGTAGGGAAGCTCTTGGAGAAGGAGAGGTTCCTGATCACTCTGATGTTTGGAAAAGCTAATACTTTCCCAGAATTTCTGACAGCTTAAAGGACTCTTAGGAGAATCATAATCTTTAGCTGGGGAGTTCATCCCCTTCTTCACATCCTGCTTGAAAAGAAATTTTCCTGTGAGTGGATGTCAAACTGTTCAAGCCAAGCTCAGGCTTTTACCATTTCTCTGATTCCAGTTTTTTGGTTTTAAATCTGAAGGATATCAGTAGGGATCATGAGAGAGAACCTACTGTTGCAGCTGCTGCCAAGGAGCAGACGTCTTCTTTAAACACAGGAAGACTGTATTCCTCTTTTGTTAAACAAGCCTCATGTTTATTTTAAAGTATCATAACCATAAATATTATGCCCTAAATAGAAAATTTCATTTGAAGGGTCTAACAGCCTAGAGGAGGTGAAATATAGATTGCAAACAGTATAGTCTCTGAATAGCAGCACCTCCTGTGGTTACTTCTCTCAAGACAGAAATTCAGGGGTTTTTTTGATTTTCTGTTTGGGTTTTTTTTTGTTTTGTTTTTTTTTTTTTTTGTTGTTTTGGTTTGTTTTTTTTTTTTTTTTTTGCTGTTTTTTTGTTTGTTTGTTTGTTTGGGGTTTTTTGGTGGGTTTTTTTTTTTTTTTTTTTTTTTTTTGCATTACTGCCTGAGTAGGAACTCCCAACCAGAAAAAAATCTCATAGAAACAATAGGTGCAAAGAGAAAAAAATCAGCTGTGCATTCTTTTGGAATTTCAGGCTTTCTGGGAAGAAATAACTAATTTGCACTGTTTTAGAGTAATTGTTCACTTGCAGAAAATATCTGTTTCTGTATAATAATTTCTTAGTGCGTACTTGGCTGGTTAAATTTGAGTTAATTATTTCTGAACTCTTCTATATATTTGCCCATTTCAAGTTTATAGGAAACTTTTCAAACCATAAACATGGCACCAAACTTGCTGATTTCTAAGTAAGGAAGGATTCTCAAATGCTAAGCCTCAGTATTTCAGCAATAGCAATAAATTCTTGATTGCGGCCTTCCTGAGAGAATCATAAATATTTTTGTCAGTGTGCAGTTCTGCCATTTGCTAAATGATGCGACGTTCGTGGTAGTATCAAAAGTCCAAATCATAATATCTTGCCAGGAAGCTTTCAAGCACCTCTTGGACTGCACTACGGTTTCTGTTTGGTGTCAAGCAAACATAACATCAGTATTTTCCCTGCTGACTACTACTTACTGACATGATTTTCTGGATGGCACAACAAAAGACACAGCTTACAGAACGTGCTATTATGAAAGAAAGCAGAAACAAATGGAAGTGTTTATCTGGTAGTTCAAACTATTTTATGCCTAAATCAAGAAAGGACATCCCTGCACACAAAACAGGGAGAACACAAATTGCATACAAAACAATTGCGCACAAATTCCTGTGGAGAGGAAGCAGCCACAGAAACCCAGCAAAGGATTTACTGTAACATTAATTCCTTGTGTATTCTCTGTGCAAGTCTGCCACAGCTATGGCTAAAAAGTAGGATGTGATCCTGGCAGAAACTATTTGTAGGTTGAAGTTTAATTTAAAGTCAAAGAAAAATCTGCTGAGGACATTTATGCATGTGATGCTACAGATTTATGCATGAGTTGGCTGCTACATGGGATATCAGGTTCCTCCATAAGCACAGAACCCTCTCCTTTATTTTAACCCAAAATATTGAAAGGTTGATACATTTAACTGATTCCCATCAGTTGTTGTTAATCTCTGTGTGAAATATGTCATAAAACTCATTGATTTATAGGTACCACTCTTCCTTCTCAAATAAAAATTAGCCATGAACTTGAGTTTAAATGTTTGATTTCAGATTTGGTTTTATTTATCCTAATCATTATTTTCTACACAACAAATTTTCCATTAGCCAGTAAAGTGTTATGAAAGAGATCAGAAATGTACAATAAATTGTGAGAACTAATAATTAATAATAATTTTAATGAAAATATTGCTTCTCCGTCATTTCTTTTCTCCAAGGACAAACTGAGAGACATAAAATTAATCCTCTTTGCCAAAATTAAGCAACTAAACTTCCAAGGGGAATTTTCAGTGAAAGCATATCCAAGCAGAAAAGCTGAGTGTTTTTGTGGTTCTCTAACCATCTGTGAAGCTGTCACATAAAGTTTTATGGCCCTTTTTTGAGATGTTATAATTCTCTCATAAGTGCATTGGACATGGTCCAAACTCTTGAAAGTATTTTCTAGGTACCATGAATATCACTGCCCTCCACGCTAGCATGGGTTGTGTGGAAATACAGCAGATACTTTTCCTCTGTTTAGACAATAAAAGGGCTGTCTTCAAATGTAAATGGGACCCTTTTGGGTACAGTGTAATTTTTTCAGGCATCTTAATATTGGTAATTAGTTCCTTTGTGAAAATCTGACTTCCATGTTCTGAAGGAGAATTGTAGAAGCTCTTGAAATGTACAAATACTGACAAATTCACTGTACTTAGTGAAATTCACTGTATTTTGTGAATTCACTATACTTAGTGAGCTATTCACAAATTCACTATACTTAGTGAAATTTCTCCACTCTTGGTGGAACAGTTAGGAATTCCTGCAGCTCTTACAGCTTCCCTCTCTCAAGTTTGTTACCTTCTGCTAAACTCAGTCTTTGAAAAGATGTGGAATGGATTAAGTTCATGCCTCTCAGCTGGTGATTGCTCAGAAGGTTGGAAGTTCATTAATTCAGTTTTCACCGGGAGGGAGAGAAGACCTACCTTTCTGGCAAAGAGACCACAAACATCTTCATGGAGAGATTGAGGCCTGTCAGTCTGTCAAATCAGTGGCTATTTAAAGACCTTCTACATCTCATTTCTATGTCCCTAGACCATGGCTAGATCGTGAAAAAAATGGTCAAGGGAGTCAAGGGCAAGGAAAAGATCTTTAATTAGCCATTGCCCTCTGCAAATGGGATCACCAAGGCCATGAGCTTACTCAGCATCCACCAACAACATGTTTTGGTAAGAAGTCAAACCATAACCACATGCCAGGCTCTCTCTAGCCCCAGCCACATCTCTCCCAGAGGGACAGCAGCCTCCAAGAGTGCTCTCCTGGCAGGCTCAGCTCTGAGTCATACTCCAGTCTCCAGGTCCCTATGACAGCTGTGGTTTTGAGTGCAGGGAATGATAATAGCTAAGGAGAGAAGTTTACACTGGCCACATCTGTACCGGGTGCCCTGTGCACCTTTCTGGGTGTCTTGTCTTTCCAGGCCTAGCTCCGGTCTGGTCCCAGGGACCAAAAGCCCACTTGTGCCTCCAGCTCTCCTGACGTACTTCCATCTGTGTAACACAAAAAAGAGAGCCTAGTTCATACATCCTGACACTGTTCCGGGATGCAAAACAAACCCTGGGAAATGGGAACAGGACGTTGTCTTCGAAAGCACTCTGCTGGTCCACACATCATGTCTAAAGGTCAGAGTCAACCTCTCCCAACAAGTGTGGCCACTGTCCTGCTGGGGCAGCCGTTCCTGGAAGGCTCTCTCACCTTCTAATTTCTTTCCTAATCCACACAAGTACCAGTAATTAGCAGGGGGAGACTGACAGTAATTAGCAGGGGGAGACTGACAGTAATTAGCAGGGGGAGACTGACTTGACCCCATGGCGCCTCATGAAACTTTTTTTGTTCCTTGTGGACTTTGCTTCTCTCATCTCACTGGAAGATCAAAGCCCAAGATCTAGATAAGCAGAAAAAATACTTCCAATCCACCTGGGAGAGGTAGGGATCAGAATTAGGCAGGCAGTTTATTTACTACATAGTGGTTTATCCCTCCCATCTAGGGAAAAGAATTTTCTGTATGAAAGAAAGCAGCACTTCTCTTTGCTTTTGAAGCCAGCATCTTCCAGCAAGCAGCAGATGATACATCTCTTTTGGAGTTCTCCATGTAAAAAATAAATTATTGGCAATTATTTACACCACTTTTACATTTCTGCCTTTCACTTTTGGCATTGCATTGGATATTGGTATTGCAAACTCTTGGTGACCATGGGCACGATGGGATGAGAACAAGACCCCACAGTGCCACAGCAGGTCCAGAGGGGAAAGAAGGGTCACAAACTGCAGCATTACACAATTATACCTTTCTTATATCCACAGTGCCAAGACATATAATCCTTTAAAAGAGAATTACTTTTTAGGGGGAGTGTAAACAAAGGTATGGTGTCTAAAGGAAAATAATTTCTGTCACAAACATTTTGAAGCCTTTAAAGAAGACTGACCTATGGCCTCTGGGCAGCAGTCTGACTGGCTACTGTAGGCCAGAAAAACAGCCAAAATGCATTTCACTGAAACTAAACAAAACCACAAACCTAAGCATTCAAAATAAATTTTGAGTGCATAAAATAAACTTTAGCCAATAATACAGTGTCTATGTAAATGAAAGTCTTGGGCTGCTATTATTTTAAAGAGAAAGTTTTCATGATGTACAGTGAAATAATCCAAATACTGCAGTAAGCTTTGCTTCAGTTAGGAACTCTAAAATTCTCCCTCCTGAAGGGAAAAACAAAGTTCACTTTATGCTTTAGCAGAGGTGAGGAGCAGAGGAAGAGTTTCTGTCCCAGGGAATTTGCTCTTTTTTTGTCCTGGAATGTACAGACTATGTGACTAATCTTCCTTTGATTCTGAAATACCTCAGTGACTTGAATAGAAAAGCCCTTCTTTCCTCCACGGACAGTCCTGATACCATTTCCTTATGCATGGTCTTTAATATTTCTGTGCAATTCCTAGAAATCTCCCAGCAAGCTGCCTGCAATATGCTTCTCCTCGAGGAGTTTCTCATCTCCAGGTGCAACACATCTGCATTAACCATCCAGCTTGAAAACATTTTGGTCCCTATTCTACACTCAAGCCTCCTTTCCCTGTTTTCCTCCTCTTGCAGCCACAGGTGCTGTGCAGCCTGCCCAGAGCTGCACTGAGGTGCCCCAACAGAGTGACCCACTGCAGATGGCATGAAAAGAGTTCCACTGAGAAAAGGGAGGGCAACTTTAATTCTTTTAAAGTGGAAGTGTAAAATTCCATGTAACTCGTCTTGTTCCTCTGGCATCAAATCCTGTTGTACCAATGGCTCTGGAGCAGATAATTGAAGTCAAGAGGAGTTTCTGCAGCCAGTGGACATTTACCCATGGAGCTATAGCCAATATCCTACCATATTCCTATTCCTTTCCCAACCTTGTGTTAGCCTGAGAAATGTGTTTACCTATTCCCAAGGAAACTGAGTGCAGCGGTGATTACCTCCAAACAAACTTTCAGGTTCAAAATGAGGAAAAGTACAACAGAAAAGCACATTACACCACTGATTCATCTTGGAAACAATTGCTCAGAAATGTTACTAAGTGCCTTTGTTCAGCCCACATTTATGTTAGAAATACAAAAAAAAAAAAAAAAAAAAAAATCCAGTGGTCTTTCCCCTTCCCTTCTCCACTGGTCCTTATCCACTGCTTTAGAATTAGGCCAACATCTCTTCAGCAGGCTTACAAAATTCTTGTTGGTTTCAGTCTATCCATTTTCCTCCATTGCACAGGTTTTCTTGCCTTTGTAGAGAAAACTGTGATGTACACATTTGTGCAATATGTGCACAAAAAAGAAAAAAAAATCAACCCACAGCAGCCCTCCCAGCAAGGTTTCACTGATGACTTTTCCACAGAAAAATGCTGGCCAGTCATTCTGCTTCTTGTGGTTCTGTCCAGGGGTGCTGAGACCTCCAAAGTCAGTGCTGGAATTTTAGTGTGCATAGCCACCCATGCTTGAGTGTTTCCTCATTACAGCTCCATCCTCTGTGGTGCTGGTCACCTCACCACCATCAAACCACAGCTCCTGCACCTCACAGGGCCTGGGACAAACAGAGTAGATTCATTGCCATTTTCCCTCCACGCTCTTCCTTTTGGCTCTTTGGTCAGGATTAAGAAGGTGAAGGGAAAGGTGAGCATCTCAGTGAATGTGATGGATTACTACTCAGGTGAGAGGACTTCTTGTTTTGTTGAGTTTTTTTAAACATGATCAGCACCGGTGGTATCTGGGAAAAGACTAAGAGGCAAAATGTCATTTGAGCAAACAGAAAATGGCTTATCTACAAAAAAAACCTGACAAACAAACAAAGCAAAACAAATAAACAAAAATAAACCTAAACAAAACAAAAAATCCCCAGAAAAATATTTAATGCAGTTGTCAGAATGGCATAGTAAAGCAGAATTGGATGTTAAACATCTGTGGGTTCTTCGTCAGGCTGGTCACTGTTGAAGGCAATAGACATGGTTTTATCAATACCAAAAACAAATTCAGAGTTTTGTTGCCATGGCCTCAGCATGGTGTCATTTCTGTACAGGGTGGTTGGACAAAGAGAAACCTTGCCTTTCTTCCCAGTCAGTATGAAAAAAGTAAGAAAATCATAGTGAGGGGTAAAGATTTGTAACTAATAAAGTATATGTGCACATTTATCACTTTTCTTCTCTGAGGGACGTCATAGTGATTTTATGATGCTGCTAAGGAGAACCTTTGGCTTGGATTGGTTTGGAAACACAAATTCTTTGCATATCATAGTCATTAAGTAGCCTAGTTCAGAGTTACACAATGCTAACCCTGACCTACATGTATTGGAAACCCCTTGATATTAAGAGATTTTTCATTCAGTAACCAAAGAAAGCTATTTTTCATACTAGGCCCACACTTTAAAAAAAAAAAAAAAACAAAAAACCAAACAAACAAACAAAAAAACCCCACCAAAAACTAAAAAACAACAACAACAACAAAAAAAACCAACAACAAAAACATGTTTTCCAAACCAGTGTAAATACTAAATGCAAAAATTAATATTTGCACTCAAAGCAATTTGTCTAAACTGATGCAACATCACTTCTTGTATTAAATTTGGAGCAATTTCAACAATTGTTGGAGAAAAACAGCGAGCCTTGGAGCTTGGAGTGCTTAAGGGCTGCTGTGGCAAGTTTCACCATCCCACTGCTGTGCTTGAAGAGTGTTGTGTCATCAGAGTGAGGCACAGCTGCGACCTTGGCGGGCTGAGCACGTAGATTTGGGTTTGGCTGCAGTCCTTGCTGCCCCCAGTACGGCACAGATGTGCACCCTTTTCCCCTTGTAGTAAATGCTTGAGCCACGGCCAGCAGTGGGGAGTTCCCCTTCTCAAGGGGAATTTGTTCGGTGTCTCTCTGGCCTAGTTAACAGAGTGACCAAGGAGTCCAGGGTTTAAGTATTTCTGTAAAGAGATTATCACTACAAGAGCTTGTTTGCAGAAACAGAAGTTTCTAACAAGCAATTTAAGTAATGAGTCAAGGTGCAGGATGAGGAAAGAGTTGCTACTTTTTCCAAAAGTGGCTTATTCACATTCTCATGCAAAACTGCCTGTACCACATCTCCTGGGTGTTTTTAAATGAACAGTTTTTTTGTCCATCAACCAACAGTGATAAAAGTTTCCTACAATTTAAGTATGTAATAGGAGCATGACACACAGGTTTTCTGGTAAGAAGCTGTGTTCTGGTTTCCAGATCAAGCCACAGGATGTCATTCTGGGCTAAGGACGTCACTGCACGGCAGGTGTCACCACCTGGGGCTGGTAGGACAGCAGGCTGTGGGGGCAGTCCTGGCTGAGGGCTTATGAGCTCTGTTGGGGCTGCAACCACGGGCAGGGATGCAGGAGCCCTGCAGGATGGCCTGCTGGGCCAAGGGTTTGAGTTTGTATACAGCCGGGATCAGGAAAGGATTTTAGCCTAGATTAGAGGATGTTTTTTAGCATGTGCAGGAGAGTTTCTTGTCCTTCCATAAAGAATGGTTGAGTTGGAGGACAGACACGGGAGAAAAGTGAGCTGTGGCAAACTGCAGAGATGCTGAGGAAAATGTTTCTGAGACAGAAGGGAAATGAGTTGTGTTGAGAGGGAAGGGTCAGGGTGAAAGAGCAAGTTGGTGAGGGGAACTGGTCACACATGCAGCAAGAGTATGAGCAACAAACACGTAAAAACACTGCCTGCTCTTTGAATTTCACACCATGGCTTACACAGCTCCCTCCAAATGTGAGGTAGCCACAGCAAGTAAAACATCAGGAGTAAAAGATCCCACTGCAGAGATATTTTACCATCTCCATTTGAGATTAACTGCTTGGTATGGTTTTTTCTTTTAAAATGACGCTGTTTTCTGGCTCACCACTGATCATTAATTTTGCCTGGAAGCCTCAGGGAAAAGCAAGAGAGTCTTGGCAAGGAATGTCACAGTTGCAAAGCTTCTTCTCCAGGTTTCCTGAGCAGAGCTGTGCTCCTCCAGATGCATTGCCCCCCGTGGTGCTTCTGCAGCCTGCAACTGAAGAATTTGGGCTTGTTCAGAGGGGGTTTGGGGGCACATACAAGGATCTCCTACAGAAGAGAGTCCTCTACAATGTGACTCCTTCCCACAGACTGCAGCTCTCCGTGAACTGTTCCATCCTGTGTCCCCTCTGCAGGGTACACTCCTTCAGGAGCAGGCTGCTTCAGTGTCATGACCCTCCCTGGGGTTCTTCAGGAGCAGACTGCTCAGGTCTGGTCCCCTCTACAGGGTGCAGTCCCTCAGGAGCAGGGTGCTCCAGTGTGGGCCCCCCACAGGGTCACAAGTCCTATCTGCAAACCCGCTGCAGTGAGGGCTGCTCTCTGCACAGGCCACAGCTCCTGCCAGGGAACCTGCTCCAGTGAGGGCTGCTCTCTGCACAGGCCACAGCTCCTGCCAGGGAACCTGCTCCACTGAGGGCTGCTCTCTGCACAGGCCACAGCTCCTGCCAGGGAACCTGCTCCACTGAGGGCTGCTCTCTGCACAGGCCACAGCTCCTGCCAGGGAACCTGCTCCATTGAGGGCTGCTCTCTGCACAGGCCACAGCTCCTGCCAGGAACCTGCTCCAGCACGGGCTTCCCATGGGGTCCCAGCCTCCTTCAGGCACATCCACCTGCTCTGCTGTGGCTCCTCCAGGGGCTGCAGGTGGATCTCTGCTCCGCCCTGGGCCTGCAGGGGCACAGCGGCCTCACCAAGGGCTGCACCAGGGGCTGCAGGGGAATCTCTGCTCTGGCTCCTGGAGCAGCTCCTGCCCCTCCTCCTTCGCTGGCCCTGGGTCTGCAGAGCTGTTCCTCTCTGTGTTCAAGTTTCTTCCCCCTTCTTAAATCTGATATCCCAGAGGTGTTGTCAGTGTCACTGTTTGGCTCAGCCTTGGCCAGAGCGAATCCATCTTGGATCCATCTGGCATTGGCTCAGGGGAAGCTTCTGGCAGCCTCTCACAGAAGCCACCCCTCTAACCTCTCTGTTAGCAAAACCTCACCCTGCAAGCCCAATATAATAAGAAACCATTATCTGTGTGGTATTGGACCCGATTACATCCAGATTGTTCCTCTGTTGGAGCTCAGTTGTATTTTATTCCACTTGGGTAACAGCCCTGGACCTGTCTTGGAGGGGTGGGTTTGCATTTTGGATCATTGCCTGACAACTGGCAGAGCAGGACCCTCCTGCACAGCAGATAGCTTCTACCACAGGGGTTTTTTCAAGGGCATGGAGCTGTGGGAGAGGGAGAATGTTACTTTTTTTTCATAACACTTAATATATAGTGACTCAGAGACCATTGGGGTCTCATTTTGGCTTCATTCAGCCCATTGTTAACTTTTTGCCCCTTTCTCTAAAAGTCAAGGGTGGGTGACACATCAGTTGGCTCTGAAACTTGTGCTGTGGCTGGAATTTGTCAAGTTAGAATTGAACAAAGTCCCAAAAGCAAAGTTGTTTTGGGGGTTTGGTGGCTTATGGTTTCTCTGGGAGGTTTTAGGGGGGTTTGGTTTTTGAGGGTTTTTTTGCTCCCATTTGTCCACGTGGGTATTTTACTGCAGCTAAGATCTATAGGCAGCAGCTGACACTTTAAAGCGGCTGTCAAGGCCTTGTGAGGGCACCAGTAAACTTTACTGACCCTGACCAACATCCCACAGGGCCTCCCTGACACACACAGCACCCTGAGACAAGTCAGGGGATGGATGAAGACAAGGATGGAGCCATTCCTCTGGTATCATTCTGCTTAGCTCACTACCAGAAATGCATGCAGGGGCTGAGTGAGAACCAAGGGGAAGGTAACCAGAAGAAATTGCTGAAGAGATTTGTAGGGAATGTAAAAGCACAGCAAATGGTGCTTTTCTGATTATTGCAAACACAACATGGAACAGAAATCCCCTCTTTTCTTCTCATTCCAGCAGAATTTACTGTTATGAAGGTAGTTAGATAAACTGTTATGTCACAGACAGGGTCAGGACATGACCTGGGGAAGCTCCCAGATCTAAGGTCTGTAGCTCAGAGGGATTAAAAGGGTGCTTGGGTGGAAAGCAGTATTAAAATGATCACCAGCAACAAACTGCACGCAGTTCTGAGGAATGTGACTGTACCCACCTCAGAGGGACAAGGCAGGAATTTAATTGCCAGAAGGGTCACCTGGTGCTGTGGCTCTGCTTATGTAGCAACACTGAACCTCCTCCAGCCAGCTGACAAAAACAATTTTTTGGCCTTATGTATATCAGCACGGGGGAAACAAAAGTAAAAATGAAACATTTTTTACAATGGTGCTGTCTCTTTTTAAACATTTTAACTCTTCCAGAAAGACATGTGTGGTTCAGAGAACACTTAGATAGATTACTCAGCAAAGCCTGGAAACACAGACCTGTCGGTGAGCTCTCAGGTATCACCGGGATTTTATTCCTGATGAACCTTCTGAGCAAAATTTATCTCGCTGTTTTTCCAGTCCCCTGCCGTGTTCAGCTCCCATAGCGCGGCCGGCGGTGCCCTCTAGCTGCCGGGGATGCTCCTAATCCCGGCAGCCTGCTCCAGCCTTCCCGAAACGGCGTCTGGCTGTTATCCCTTCCGCTGGAAAACACCTTTGTTTTCACTCGAGGCATGAGATAAAAGGCCGGTGTTTCTGCAAGTGTTTTACTGCACTTTCAGCCCGTTTGTGTTTTAGTCATCCTTCTTCTCGCCTTTCTTTTGATTTCAGTCAGTTCTGGTTTTAGTCAGATGCTGCTGTGATTGCCTCTAAACCTCTTTCTACAAAGAAAGAAATATTGCCCCCTCTCCTCCACGTGCAAAGTATCATCAGTCCCCCTCTGATGTCCCAATAAGCTGACAATAAAGAAGATATTATCTATTCAGATTTTTATTTCTCTACCACTATTCAGGGGGAAAAAAGGTTAAAAGTTAAATAACTTGGGCAATAAGAAAACCTTTTCATGCAGATAAGTACTATTACTCATGAAAGTGTCAGCAGTTCTAAAGAGGATTTAATTGTGAAAATGTTCATCTCCCAGCACACTCTGTGAGCCACAGGAGACCTCCTGGAAACTCCCATCATCAATGGATCCAGGCTCCGAAGCCATTCAGCAGCTGTGCAAACAGAGCTGGTGTTGCACAGGCAGTGTGCTCTGCCACAACATCCCTGCGCTGGGCTCACATCTTTCCAAGGGGAACCCGTGCAGTGCTGCCCAGGGATGACAGTGCACCTACCTGGTGAAAAACTGACACTAATTGATCTCAGGTCTCACAGAAGCACCAGAGGATGACCATGTTTCTGCCGTGGCTCCTTTGTCCTGAGGTACTCTAAGCTGCCAGCAACCTGGCCATGGGAGAAGATACCATGGGTTCTGAGTCGTAGAGGGCAGATGTCAAATACCTGTAACTCAGCTGGTGCTCATTAGTCTCTCATTACCCCTCTGCCTGTTCCAGGAACTGGTCTATGCCTGCAGAATATGACCCATGCATCTGCCATGGTGTGAGAAATACAGCCAAAAAGCCAGAGACTGTGCTTGACACTCAGGAAAGAATCCATTGGGAAGGGGCTGATGGCTTCTCCCTGAAAAATCCCGTGCTGTGCAACATCAGCACAGCTGCTCTAATTGTGCTTGGGTGTTGTCTGTGTCTGTGCATTCACAAGGCAGAGGTGGTGGAGGTGGTGTGAGAAAAGAAGGAAATGGATAGCTGAGTTAAGGACAGACCAAGCCGAGCAAGCTGGAAACCAGCACTGTGTGGATAAGCTGTTGCTAACACGTTTGTCAGAAAACTGAAAAACCTCATTTATGTGAAGTGGATGAATGAATGTAGACAAGTCCTGCGGACTTGCAGAACTCAGAAGGGGGGTCTGTAACCCCTGCTGTCCAAAGCTCCTCTATGCTAGAAATTTCTGTGTATTACCAAATGTTCATCCTAACCAATTTCTTCAGTATCAATCACAGCAATTTCCTTCTGGACAGGATGGAAAGCCATGAGGCAAAATGTTGGACTGTGACTGCAGGGAGGGCCAGTGGCTCAGCCTTTCACATTGCAGTGAAAGCTTGATTCTTCGGACTGTAAGAGCCTATTTCCAGGCACTTACAATGTTGCCAAACTATAACCATTTGGAATGAAATTTTCCATGCCAGGTATCTGCCTCAGGCTGAAGTTTTTGGAAAATGTCCACAAACTTAGCCGTTTCCAATAATGAGGGTAAGGAAAAATTCAATGTTTTGTCCAAGTTAAAAAGCAATTGTGACCTTTCCTTTGAAAAGCTCTGGCATCTCTCTTCCTTGGAGAGGGTTTCCTTTCATCAGAGATATCCCCTTGGCCCTCCTGAAAACTTGCCCAAATCTGGCTATGTTCTATGCCTTTAGGAAGCTGAATTTGAACATGCTCAGGGGATAACTATGAGATTCCTTTCATTTTAGCAATTGAACTCCTGAAGTTTTCGTCCTCCCTGAGCAGGTTCCAACCACAGTTCAAGCAGGACTTCCCTTGCAGTTTCAGCTGCAGACTTTCACAGCCCATGGCAAGGCCAAGCACCTGAGGAAGGAGAGCCAGGAGTCTGTCTCTTGCACTTTTGGTGATGAGCATTGGGGTGAGACAACACGGAGGAGAAAAATTCCTGGATTCAAATGCAGAAGGGACAAGAGCCAGATGTGTGGGTGGTGATGGGGGAGTGAAGACTCAGGAATCCTCCCAGGAAGACAAGCAGAAGGACAAGGCTGGGGATGGCCTGTGGATATGATGGGCAGTGTGGAGTGCAAGGCAGGGCGGTGGTGGGAGGCACAAGGATGTGGTAGCTGTAGAGAACAGGGGAAATTAAGCCAGAGGGAGGAGGAGGAGCCCAATCTCTTCTCACCTGGGACCTTGTTTCCCTGGAACAAACTGCAGAGCCTGGAGTCAGAATTTTTGCCTGCCACATCTAATATGTGAAATGCACAGCCTTAGCCCAGACACCAAAATTAATATGTATTCTTTCCATTAATCTTCACAGCTGGTGAGTGAAAGGGACTCATTTCCTTCACATTTGAATGATGCTGTAGAAGTTAATTATTTCTGGGAACTTGACTATAATGCAGAATATCATGGGAAGAAAAGTACATTAGAAATCAATAGCTATTTAGGGAAAAGCATGAATAGGAAGACATAATGAAAAGATGTTTTACAGCAGAGGACAGAGTTGAAATTCCACAGCTAACTTTAATTCCAGTGTTTCCTTATCTGTTTGCTATTGAGATATCAAAGTCATGTGATATGCTTGTAATGTTGCCTTTCCTTTACTGTCTAATTTTGCTGTCAGTGCTGTCATTGTCCATAAGTACTGATTTTGAAGCTTCTGCTTCAAAATGCGGAACAACAACGAGCATAGATAGGAATGAAAGCTGGGATCTGGTGTTGGGATGGTTATTCAGAGATGAAAAATCTGTGGCGCAAAGTTTCTGGAAAGGCAGGCAAGACTGGACCGTATCTTCTGGAAGGGTGATTTGAACTGAAGAAAATAGATGGTTATTTCAGAAGAGGAGGTGCAAACTAAAAAAACTTTTAGAACTCTGACTTAACAATTTTGGAAAAGAACTTTTGGTGCATCAACAGGTTTGTGCTGACAAAAGGAAGCATTACAGCCCTCAGCACATTTGCCTGGAGTTCTTTGTGGTGTATTGAATGAATGCTTACAGCTCTGCCACAGGCACCCACTCTGTTTGCTAAAACAGGCACTGAGGATGCTAAGGACAAGCACATAACCCAAACCTGTGGGGACCAAGCTAATGGCAAGAGCTTGTTAGCACTGGAGTGCTGACAGCACAGCACATGTTTGGTGCTAAAGGAGTGGTTTTATAACAAAGGGAAAACCTGGACTTTCACTGTTGTTGAAGTCATGTGCAGGGGACTTCCTCACTCAGTGACTGCAGGGAGGTTTGTGTGTCCTACTCAGTGACTGGACGTAAAATGTCTGCCTGGAGAGGGACCTCCAAAAAGCCCTGCTACCTCCAGCAGCTTCCCATGCAGCAATAATACTCTCAGCTCCTTGCTGCTGTGCTGGGAAGTGCATAAGCACTGGGGCTGAATGGGACATATTTTTTCTTGTGGGAGTTACAGCTTATATATGCAGTAGTGGCAGTAATTATTAAGCAATTTTTACCCTAAACCATCACCACCAAAGCAGCCTCTATAACTATTATTTCCCAAGAGATCTCTGGACCTGGGAAGTTTTCACAGACACTGATTTGCATGCCACTGGGGAGAGGACATTTACCATGCTGAATTAATCCCATCCCTCAGTCTTTGGGCAACAAAACATGCTTTTCTTTAGCCAATGTACTAACTATACAGGGACAACAGGTTGGTTGTTTGGGTTTTTTCTCACTGCCCTCTTGCTTCTAGAATCAGTAAAAATTTTTCAAAGCATCAGAAGCTCAGAAATGCAGGAAACTATTCACACCACTGTCTGGAGTGTGGGTTCAGCTTGAGTGAATATTCAAATGCTTCTCCAAAGCTTATCTGGCCTAGCCAAAACCTCCTGAATTTACAAAATTGGGCTGGGCATTTTATGAGAACAGGACGTCTTACAAGATTTTCAGAATTTCCTCTGCTAACAGAAAATAACGTGAGATCAGCTTGGAAACCAGAATAATTTATTTTGATTCAAAGTGGGGCATAATGTTTCCAGATCCTAAAAAGATTCAGAGTGAATTGGCTTGTAGAAATCAATTGAGAGTGGAGGAGAATGACTCCTTTTATTTTGCCTTCCTTAATCCAGTTTGCTCTTCTCCAAAGGCATCCAAAATAACTCCACTCCTGGCAGACGTGTTTCCCATTTCAAACCCAGCCCTCCCCTTTCTCCAACATTGCCTTGCTGTTGGAGCACCTTGTCTAGAAACAAATTATTAACTTTAAATTCTAAGCCAGCAATTAATTCTCTTAAAGGTCAGACAGATCAAATGACTTCCACATCAGCTCAAAGCTCCTCCATCAAAAATGAGATGAAAGTGCTGGTGTTCCTGATCCTCATTCCAGTCTGGCATCCCAGGTTTCAAAGGCTGCCCTTTGGTTTGGAGGCTGAGGATGGGCAGCTGGATATCTGCAGGGGTTTTGCTGTGGTGCTGACGATCTCTCTGCTCTTTGAGAACATATGTCAGATCTTTAACACTTGTGCTCTTTAGGGTGACCTTTTTTTTGCTGTGTCCACAACTGAGCTAGGTTTTTCTGGAGCAAAAAACTGAAATGACACCTCCCAGCAAAGCCCAGGTGAATTTGTGCTGGGGGATGTGGTTGGCATGGTTCTGCTGAAGGGGACGCACAGCAGCTCCATCACAGCACCCATTACACCTGCACCTGGCACACACCACCCAGGCTCCTGGGGTATGTTTCAACACAAAAGGGTACTTGCAGTTCTTACAAACTTTCCCCAGAATAGTCTGTTTTCCTCATGTTGCCTGCAAGAAGAAATGCAGACACTCTGGTGGCTGCAAACACACAAAATGTAGATGCCAAGTGTGGTGGAGCTCAACCTTGCTGTGACCCACTGGATAGGGCCAGGAAATCTGCAGTGGCTGCTCACACCTGTTCTGCCTTTCTGTTTTCAGCTTGCTTTTATTACTTGTTTCTCCTCTGGTGAGTAGTTGACTTTGATGATCGAGATGTCCATTAATGCCCCAGAATACTGTCAGGCCCTAATTGCCTGCTTTGTGCACAGACTGTCCCATTCCCTGATCCATGCCAGGGGGATAACAAAGGGGACCAGAATGGAGCTGCTCTTCTACTGCAGTGACAGCTGAGAAAAACATGGGTGTATGTTCCTCTCCTGGGAGGCAGTAGCAGCAGTGTTAGAGCTCTTTTCACACTCCAAGGAAAGCCAAAGCCAACTTCAAAGAATAAAACACAGTGGCTGTGACTATCTCTGAGAACAGAGAGATCTGGCCAAGTCTGGACTGCATCCACACACCTCAGCTAGAGAAGCTGCAGCCCTGCCATGATGAGAAGAAGCAGTCACTAATCCCACAGAATAAATGTGTAAAAGCCACTTTAATATCCTGCTCTGAACTCTGAACTACAGCTTTTTATTTTAAAAAACTTGTTCAATGTCAGAACTTGGAGAAGTTAAAGAATTTGAGAGGGAAAGTCCCACAGCTGTCAGCAGATGAGAGAGTGGGTTCACTGGTCACTGAAATGGGAACAACAGAGAATAACTGTACAGCAGCACTGCAGGTGATCTGCGGTGCTTCTTCCAGTGATTTAATTTGTACAGCATGGCTTCCTCACAGTGATGTATTGAAACCCAAAGATGGTACAAGACCAAGCCCTTGGGAAAGCATTTTGGAGGGGATGGTGTTTGGCCTGGTGATTTAAGGTGAACAAGTTGCCATGGATTTAATTTTACTCCAATATAAATAAGTCTTCCTTTCAGGACATCAGAGCTAGCTAGCTAAATGTATATACATATATGCAAATATCTGTATTTCTATCAATACATAAACTCTTCTGACAAGAAACTACTTAAAATTAAAAGGAAAGCTCCCTTTAACCAATAGAGCAATCATTTCTCACAATGCAAATCTGAGATCAATGAGACTGACTTGTTGGATTTATAAACTAGAACAATGGCATCAGACTGACATATTTCCACTTACTGAAAATAGCTGTTAAGTTACTTAACTGGAAATTGAATAAAGATTTAGTGATCAATACAGCTATTTACCAAAGCAGTGTATTTGTGAGGTGTATACAAATCGAAGCAAATCAAAATTTTCTTTAAAAAATATCCCTAACTCAAGAACATGTACTCAAAACAGTGATTAACACAGGGAATTCTAAACAGATCAAACTAAACCATATCTAAAAGACTTTCTGGTCTTAGAAATTTGCAATAAATATGCAGCAGAGAGGCTGTTCTTGGGTTTAAATGGCGTAGTTAGTTCCTAATACTTGAAGCTTAAGTAGCATCTTTGAAGTTGTGGATTAGGTGTTAAGAAGTCATGTAGGTGGAAACGGAGGGTTTATTCAAATTCCTTTCCTCTCTCACACCCTGGCCCAGGCTGTTGGAGAGGTACAACATTCTCTGCACATGGCAGTGTCGCCACTCAGCAAATACTTGCTGACCACAGCAGAGCCTTGGGTCAGATAGGGCTGAGCACAGGAGAGATCTGCATTCTTTCCCTTCTGAAAGGTGAGATATGAGTCCTTTGAATAGCTGTGTCTATCCTGCAGTCATCCCCTTAAAAGGCAAAGATCTGCCTCCCTCCAATGCAGTGCAGGCAGGGAAAAGGCAAAGCTTCAGCAAGAAAAGGCTACTCAAAATGCAGGCCTTTATAAAAAAGCATTTCCTAGTGTCTTCCTCTCCATCAGTCCCTGAAGGTGGCTTTCAGCAAAACACAAAACCCACCTATGATCTGAGACTGCACAGGGCACCCCAGCAGTCAGTGGAGCTTGGAGGGCACAGGGAAACTATTGTAGAGCAGCTCATAAGGAGATTTCTCCTTAAGCAAACTGTATTTCTCCTTATTCCTGACTGTAGTGGAATTTTAAAAAATCTAAAATTACTAGCAAAAAAATCAGAAAAATGCAGAGGGCAGGGGAACAAAAAATCTGGACCTGTGTCACCCTTGCTGCCAAATGTCTGTCCTGTGTCCTCCTCTCCTGCACACAGCATGGTTAAATGTTTCTGCTTCTCCTTGTCAGAAAACCTTGGCAACAAACTCCTTGACCAGTTGAAGGATCCAGGTAAATTTTCAGGAAATGGCATCTTTTGTGTCCTCAGATAGTACACAAAATCTCACAGCTCTTGTGGTAATGTTTAACTGGGACCTTTTCACTGTGAGCTGATTATTAACACGGATTTCACACCCCTGAAAGAATGTTCGAAGCCTACAAAGAAAGACATTGTCTTTTTTGTTTAACAAATGACTCTATTTCCCTTCTGCCTAGCAACCTGGCCAGAGGATTTGTAACAGGGAGCAAGGAGGGTAAGCAGGACAGAGCAACTCAAACTAGCAAATAAATCTCATCCCTTCATTGCACTCTAGGCAAGAACTTGTAATAAGATAAAAAAAACATGTCTCTCTTAATCCAATAACTGTAAAATAGCTCCAGAAACTCAGATGCTTAGAACCATTAGAAACTATAGTTTCTAATAGAAGCTATAGAACTGTAAGAAAATACACTTCCAACACCATTTCAAAATACATTTTTTGAAAGACTGATTGCTTTGCATATATTTCCATGCAGACAGTAAGATTATTATCATGCCCTTAATTTCCACAAGTGAGAACTGATAAAATAATGTAACAATGTCACTGAAAACATTAACAGATCCATAATTCTCTGGCATTTCTCACATGTCTTCAAAGTCATCATTGTCTTATCTTCTCTGACATGCTGAAACTGAAAGTATATATGCCTTTTAAAACTTCCTTATTTTATGCCTAGAAGTGATCAGGCTTGTTCACAGCCAAGTTGTATGAGTCAGGCTGTGCCATTCACACAGAAGGTGCAGTGGATGAAGAACAGAGTCTGGCCAAGGACTGAAACTGCCAGCTTGACCAGCTGCTGATGTGCAGGTGTTGCAGCTGCAGTAGAGCTGGGGAGAAGGAGGGAAAATGCTGCAATATACCTAGACTCTTTGTCAGTCCAGAATGACTGACACTGGTAACACACTGGGGAGACCACAAGACACGTCAGGAAATGGCAGGAGCCAGATGCTCTGCAGGGGACAGCAAGCCAGAGCCAAGGGTGACAACAAGGCCATGAGGGAGGTGACACCAGAAGCACCATTGCTCAAGTCCATGGGTGCTCACGGTGAGCCACAGCCCTTTTCACTAGGGCTAGTAGTGATAAGACAAGGGGGAATGGCTTTAAACTGAAATAGGGTAGGCTTAGATTAGAACTTTGGGAAAAGTTCTTTACTCTGAGGGTTCTGAGGCACTGGTACAGGTTGCCCAGATAAGCTGTGGATGCCTGATCCCTGGCAGTGTTCAAGGCCAGGTTGGATGGATCTCTGAGCAACCTGGTCTAGTGGAAGTTGTCCTTTCTCATGGCAGAGGGATTGGAACAAGATGATCTTTAATGTCTCCTTCCATGCCAAACCATTCTATGACTTTATGATTGTCAGACAGGTCCACAGTGATGAAGCAGAGCAGAGGCCAAGCCACGAAGGCAAGTCCGTGGTTTAGGGTGACGATGAGCAAGGTGCAAGGCTGGACACTGGCATTTCCACAACACAGCTCAGAATGGCACCAATGGCCTGTGCTTTTCTGGAGCTGATGGGCAAAGCACAGGAGACCTCAGCCAGGATTCCCACTACTCTTTCACAATTACTGTTTTCTCAGTATCCTGGAAAAGTGCTTGTTTGTATCAAGTGAGTGCTGGCCTAGGAGCCTGGGCAGCACAAACCCCTGGGTGTGCATAGGGCGTGGGCAACATGTGTGACTTGAAACCTTTCCAGCTTCTTCCTGGGATGAAAGGAACTGAGTGGTGTTGACTGTGTTCCCATACACCTCTTTGGGTCATTAAAGACCTCAGAGAATCTCCTGTCAGTGAGGTTTGAAACACCCACATGGAGGAGGCACTTGGTGTCCCCACCAGCACATGCTGTGATAATTGTGAAATATAGCTCAGCTCCAGGGGAGATCAGGCTAGTACTTAGGAGAGAAATCCATTGAGGGTTACTAAATGCACAGAAAACCCAAGCAGCTGAAGAAGTTCCCAGGCTGAAGGCCGAGGTTTGGGAGGATGCTCCAGGGAAGCATCCCATTTGCTTTTCCTGGCTTTGCTTCTCACTGTTTATCACAGCCACTGCTGGATACAGGACACTGAGCTGGAGGAAACCTGGAGGTCTGACCCAGGACAGCTGCTTTGATGAACACACAAGTCACACTAAAGGATCAATTTCATCCCTTTTAGACTAGGAGTGATTCAGACTCCCTGCATAGAAGAACCTCAGTGAAAGGCTCGGCCGAAACTCATCTTCATTCACCACCCAAAGACCATTCCCTCAGAATCCTGTGGCTATGTAGGATCAGTCTTGGTCTTAATGTTGTTTCCACTCCTATTGCAAAAAGAAGACAATAATTAATAATTTGTAAAGTCTTTCCCTTCAAGAATTACAGATTAATTTAAATATCTTATTTTCTCAGATAATTGCAAAACTGGATGAGTAATTTGACTCTGCTGCAAAAGTCTCCTCTGAGGATGCATGTAGTGGTATTCTTCACAAAAAAAAATCCTTAGATATGTGAAAACTTATCCTTTGTACAGACAAATGTTCTGGTTTTTTGCATAAGTCAGATGATATTTTTTTTTTGCAGGTACATATTTCTATGCTGTTACATTATCTCCTGTATATGACAGGTAAGTTCTAAACATGTATGGCCCTGTGAATGATCTTAGAGTCCCTTTTGCTGTCTTTTATTGCTTTGCCCAAATAAACAAACTTCATTAGGGACAAGCTAAACAAAACCTCTAAATATTCAAAATCTGTCTGCAAGTGGCCCAGCACAGCATGCCCCAGCTGGAGCTGTCTGCACCCAGTTGGCCAGAAGACATCAGAAGGTATCTGCAAAACAGCTGGAAAAAAGAAATAGCACAAGCAGGCTCTCACAGCCACACACAGGCAAGGGAAAAAAGTTAGGGGAAATATAAGTATTAAGTGAACATTCAAAGCTTGGCCCAACTTCCATTTAATTGTAACTGAAAGTCCTCATTGCAGTACAGCAGAGGATGGCCTTGAATTTTATTTTCCCCAAACCTAGGATGGCTCTGTGAACTTTTGAGCACTACGATAAAGCTTAAATCCAAAAATTTTCACTGCATTTGGGTTCTCTTTCAAAAACCAGGATTTAGAACTTAGATTAAGGTCAAAGCAAGTAGTGTAACCCCAGGTATTGGATAATTAAGCAATACATTTCGTTTTGTTTCATTGATAATTCATCTATATACAGGAGTGCGCACACATATACAAGGTAGCAGTGAACTTCATTTTTGTTGCCTACATCACATATATTCTGTGATTATATTAACAGCAGCTTTTGTTTTTCCTTATTCCCATTGTTTAATTGGAACAAAAACAACCTGCAGTCCCACTCGCAAACAGCATAAATCTCCCAGTTCAGTAATCTGTTCAGTTGAATTGTGTTTGAGCTCTGGGGCAGTATGAGAACTCAGGCAGTCCAGGAAGTGTTTGTAGAGATAAGAGATTTGCAGAGAGAGGAGGGGTGGGGGGTGAAGAGAGTGATTCCTGTGGGATTTTGGTTGCTCTGGGGCTCGGGGGCTCCAAGGAGGGCTGCAGGACCACACAGCCTCGGTCCCCTCGGAGGAGCTTTGGGTACCAGGGAGACTCACTGAGCACCAGGCTGAAAAGGTTGGGTCCTGTGTGTGTGCCCAAATTCAGGCCTGAGGAGCTCCTGGCAGAGTCCTTCACCTGCAGGACTGGAGTGATATCCCATCAAGAATGAGGAACAGGCACTTGGGGAGACGTGAGCACCTTCCACATTGCCCGGAAAGGTTGTGATGGGAGAGTTAAAGAAACACAGAGCGCATTGCGTGGCTTACAAACAAAGGCCAAAGTAAACAAAAAGCAATAACTTATCCCTCAGAAGTCATCGATTTCCCCTATTCTCACACTAGAGTGCTGCAGCGTCAGGAATCTGTGTCCACAGCCAGCACCAGGAAATCCTGACTCCCGCGGTCCAAAGCCCAGCGGGATCATTAACTCCGGCAGATCAGCACACAGCTGGGAATGAGACATGCAGGAGCCTCATGTGGGCAGAAAGAGCCCTAGAGAAATGGCAGAGAATGGAAAAGGGCCTCAGGCTGTGTCCTCTGCTGCTTTCACACCAGGAGAGTGAGCCAGGGCTTCAGAGGGCAATGGGCAGGGAGAAATGTGAAACACATGCAGGTGCTTGAGAGTTTGAGTCCTGGTACATGGATTTTATGCAGTTACACACAGCAGGGAAAACAGGGCTCTTTCTAAATTGCAAAAATAATCAAGGAAAACCTAATATGAAATGCTTATTAACTAATTAAAGATGTATACAACCAGTTTCCAAATGAATTTGCCCTGGAAGATTTGGAAACTCTTGGAAGTTGTTGAATCCAATGTCAGAAGAGCACAGGAATACAGTGACAGGGTCTGCCTTCTTATTTGCACATGGTGAGCAAGTAATTTAATTTAATGCAAGTAATACAGGAAGTTTCCTGAGCCCAGCCAGGGGACACATTGTGATCCTGGAAAGGAAGGTGTTGAAGAAGCACGAAAATTGAATAAATTACTGATTTCATGGCCACTGTAAAAGTTGTTGAGAACTAGGTAAACAAACTCATTTTCCCAGTAGCATTAATGCAGCGGGAAATGAAAGGATTAATTTGATTTAACTTGGGACAGAACGCTTATAAAATGTGCTAAGGGCTTATGCATTGCAGATGGGGTATTTTTAAAACCATATCCCTTCTAGCTGTGTTGCCTTAGCTGTTCAAAGCTGAAAATTTCCAAAGACATTTCAGGGAATTTGGTTTAAATGCCTGCCTGGAGATGTGCAGCTGTCACACAAGTAAGTCTGCCTGAAGCCTTTCAGGAGTGAAGGCAGAAGTCAGTGTTGCTTAAATTATATAGACTAACAGAGAGGATTTGGAGATGAAATAAGAGTACCAAAGGGCAGTACAGAACCTCTAAGACGTCCTGGTTTCTTGATTTGTGTAACTAAACAGGACAAATGTAAAAGCAAGGTTTCCAGGTTGCTATTTGGACTTGGCAAATCTCTGCTCAGATACAAAAATACGTAAAAGCCTCTACAAGATTTTGGAACAAGCTGCTATCAAACATAGTCCAGAAGAGATAACTGAGGGACAATAAGGCTGGAAGCAAAAATTCACAACAGGAAATACAAGTTTAAAATGCAGGTGCTGTATCTGCTTGACCAGGGACATGAGATGGAGTTATTACAGATGAAGTCCTTAACTCAATGTACAGCTGCAGACAAGAGCTGCTTTTGAGGTGAGAGCAAACAAACAGCACTTTCAAATTTAAAGAGACAGGTTTTTAATTGATTTAATGTTCGCCTTTAGCAGTGAATCCCATCTTACTGCTTTTCCAGTGCTTTCTCACAATAGTTGGCTCTTTCATTTATACAGCCAAAATGGAATTGCTGGGCGTCAAAGACACCCTCACAAGGTTCACTGCCATCATCTCCTGACTTCCTTTGGATCCCCTTGTGGCTTTGACATAACAGCTTACAGAGCCATCTAGACACAGGCAGGCAGGATTTTACATCATGAGACAGAAACGATGATAGGAAACTCTTACTTAGGCAGTTTATAGTAGACCCTCATCTCCTCTAAAGCAGCTGCCTAGACACAGGCAAATGCACATGGATCTTTTAATCACACATCTGTGTTCTGCACATGGCCCAGCAGCAAGGCAGGGTGCGAGTGGTTTTACTCTGCCACCACATTGTCCCAGGCTTTGCCTTGCTTTGCCAAGGAACCAGAAGTACTGGGGACTAGCAGGCATGATGTCCCCTGCTGCTCCCCTCTGCTAGCTGCGTGCAATAGGGGCACCCAAGCCCTGCCCTTATCTCTACCCATTTCTCCTACTCCAATTCAATTCAAGTTGGCCTCTTATCTCCAAAGCCTCCCAAGTAAGTCCTGACAAAACCAGGAATCAGCTCCTCAGCTGAATTGCAGATACCTCTACTGTCCTGATCCCCTCAGGTCACTGTCTGGGAGGTCTCCACCTTAGCACAGGGAGAGTTACAAGAAGCACATGCCTAAGCTTCCATAGCCTGTGGCCTGCTGTGGCACAGCTGCTGACTTGCCACTGCTCATCCTGGATACTTTGCCCTATGTCCACCTTAGAGCTATTGGGATTCTTTTGGGGAATTTTTGCTCTATTCACAGAGCAGCCAGCCTAGCTGTGGTTCCTTGCCACACCTGCAGAACAGGAAATGGCCCAGCATCTCACAGAAGAAAGGGCAGAGGCCACTGTTTGTGCAGTGCATAGAGAGGATGAAGAGGGGCAAACCCACAGCTGTCCCTTGGTGCTCTGAGTAAAACCAGAGCCTGGTGGCTGTGCCCAGCAGAACAATCCTTGCCATTTTTGTGTGGAAGAGCCTTCAGCCTGCCTATCCCGTCAGCAATGGCCTGCTCCTACCATCACCCAGTAAACTGCTGTGTTCATTGGCATGCTCCCCTGTTTATTTAGGTGTGACAGGTTTCCGTTGTTATTTGGATCAAACCTGCCTCATTATGTTCATTCCAAGCACTGCTTGTGTGCTGTTTTGTTGACATCTCCTAGGCATGCAGGGCACCAAGGAGATTAATAACATTCATCCAAATGTTTTCATAGAGGTCGGTGAAAGAAAGAAATACTGGTTCTGACCTTGCAGACTTGAGATACAGATAAGAGGAATTCGGAATGTGAAGGGACTTAAGTCTTATTGCAGCAGAGGGAGAATATTACCATCCACAGGGTTTCAAGCTGTTTTGGTTTTTTTTTCTGGAGGCTCAGTGCTACTCCCTCTAATGCAGGACCTCAGGGCAGACCTGCTCTGTGCAGTTGGAGTCTACAAAGGAGGGTGGTTGAGCACTGCAGAAAAAGCCTCATGCAGTGGGCCTCTTCATCATCTTCATCACACAGACTGTCCAGTTCTGCTCCTCTTCAATCTGTGCTTTTCACCTGCAATAACCAGGGGAGTAATGCTGAGATGCTGACACACACAGTAATACTTTGGGATCTCAGTGTTCAAAAGCTTGCAGGAGGTGTAGCAGGAGCAACCACAGCAGATTTTAACTCTCTGGAGCCAGAAAGTACATCATTCATGTGCTCCCAAAGAAGAACCTGTGCTAGCACTCACAATAATGTAAGTTAAAAAAAAATAAAAGTAACCAAACTTAGGAGAATAGAATTGAAAGGAGGAAGATGTACATGTAAGGCTTTGGGTGGGTTTCCAGCACCATCAGGACCTCCCAGGGGCTTTTGTATCTCAGGGCTAAACTTTTAAAAGTGCAGTTACATGTACTGATGATTGGGTTCCTGACACACAAACACACAGTGGAGCCCCATCCTCAAATATCAGCCCTTCCATTGGCTCTATTCCCAAATGCCAAGGGGGGGTCCAGCCTGCCTGACCCTGAGCATACATGGCACAGTGCTCACAGAACTGAGAGGCCTCTGACTGGCCCCATGAAGGCCACTTTGGGGAGCTCCTGAGGACAAGGTCTGAGTTTTGCACAGCTGTGTGCCTGGTTCAAGGAGTGACCTGCTGCTGGGGATGTAGGAAGACTTGCAGCTTCCCTGCCTTTGCAGGCACAGCAGCCCTGTGATACCACATCTGTCCACCTGATGGCAAAGCCACCACTCCTGTAGAGTCACTTGTGGCTTCAGAGCCATGGAATTGCCACAATGTGTGCCACCGAGGCCATTTCCAAGCCATGACTCTGTTACAGACAAATTTCTTTTTCCTGACCTGCTTCCCATTTTCCCACTTTGCTCAAAGCCAAATTTTTCTCCTGCATTAGAAGAGCGGCAAAAAGTTTTCTTCCTGCTGCCAAAGTGGAATTCATTGTCTTTCACCATGCCATTCTGGCCTTTGACACCTTGTGCATCCTGTTTTCTCCCAGATACATCCATTTAAAACCAGGCTCAGCATGCAGTAAATGTCCAGGTAAGAAATACCTGTCTCCCAACATGTCACCCCGTGGGACAGCACCTCGGGTACCTGCATCTGAATGATCTTTGTCCCCTTGGCCCTTGGACCCATGCTGGTTTTGCCAGAAACTGTTTCTCAGCAGCCTCTGCCCAAGATTTTTGTTCTTGGTTGCTTGGTTTGAGCACTTCATCTTCCAGCTGAGGAGGCATAGCCTTGTCCTTTCCACCCTCCAAGACTTGACTACTCATGTCCCTAACAACCTGATCTAGATTGGCTTAGAATGGATGTTGGATGAAGGGGTTTTTGAAAGTGCCTTTAAATTTAAATCACTCCCCAACTGTGGTGCCTGCAACAGGGACTCAAGAAGACTAGCAGTAAATCTAAGTGGATGATCAAGGATCAAGAGGGTAAGCATGCAGCAGAGGAGTGTGAGACACCCCTGAGGCCATGAAAGCAAGGCTGAGAGGGCTGGCAGCTGGCGATGAAACCACCTGAGAAAGACTCAGCAAGCCATTTGGTGCCAAGAAGGTTGAGGACAATCTATGATGGGGAGCCCTACAGTACCAGGCAGGAAGCAGATAAAGCAGTCTGAGCATTTGAAGAAACCACCTGAGCAGAGCTGCAGTATTTGGGAGAGAAATATAAAACTTTAGAAAGGGCACTTTACATCATCAGGATGAGTTAAAAATTTAACACTGCACTTATAAAGATCAGGGACCCCTTCTCTGCTTTTCTTGGATGAAAACAAAATGGCAGTTCCATGGAGAAGAAAAAAATTAAAATGTATTAAACAGAGCACAGTCTGTGCCTACACAGCACCCCATTAATACAGGAAAAAAATAGACAGCCATGGGTAAGGATTTAAATACGGTTGACTCAATTATTTTATGTTTTGACCAGCACAAGGGTATTTGTTTCCTTTCCTTACTAAGCACAAACCCAGATCTACAATTATCAAGTCTAGAAGAGAAGAAAATATTAAGGTAAAGTAAGGTTCATGCTGGTTTTGGATGAAGACAGGGTGCAAAACCCATGAGTGACTTCATTACAAAAATAAAGATTAACAAAAGAATTTACCAACACATAGACAACAACTGGAAGAGTGCAGAGTTAACGCTTCCAGGGCCAGTTGGGCATGGAACATAGGGAGATTTTATGTGAAGGCCTTTTGTTTTCTTTCTAACAAGATATGATTCTATGAGTAGAAATCATGTTTATGATTCTAAGCCTTTAAAGCCACTTGTTAGTATTGGACACTAAGTGGGATGTTGGCAAAGAAGTAACAAAGGAAGAAGCCTAAAAATCATTAAAACACGCCACAGGAACAGAGTAAAGCACATCCACCTTGTGACAATTATTATCCAGAAAAGGGTGATTTCATCTTTGAGGGATATGAGTGAGGCCCAGTGATCTGCCCTCTCAGTGAGGGTGGGAAATAGAGAGCCACAAGGCAGCAAAGACCTGAGGGTTATTGATGTATTAGAAACCACAGAAGCACCTGAGAATGGTCCCACAGGAATTAGAGCTTCTTCCCACAAAAAAAAAGGCTATGGGATCAATATCCCAATTGAATACATTTACACCAATGCACGCAGTATGTGCAAAAAAGAGGGGGAGCTGGAAGCCCAGGAGTGCTGGATATCTTGCACGGAGGAAATCCTAATGGTACAGAAAAATCCCCATGTGCTGAAAATTGACCCAGCAGGGGAGAAGATTGGCCTGGCTGAATAGAGAGCTTTGGCTGACAGTCAGGGGAAAAGGAGAGTTCGTGTCTAGAAGAAGGGGCAGGTGACTCAGGACAACTAAAAAGATATTGTGAAATTATGCAGGGAGAAAATCAGAAGGGCCAGAACCCAACTACAAATTAATTTGGCTACTGCTGTAAAAGGCAATAAAAATGTTTCTATAAATACAACAGCAACAAAAAAAGGGCTAAGGAGAATTTATATTCATTACTGGACATGGTGGAAACATAGCAACAAAAGATAAGAAAGGCTGAGGTGCTTTATGCCTTCTTTGCCTCAGTCTGTAATAGTAATCCCTGTTGTTCTCGGGGTACACAGCCCTGTGGGCTGGAAGACAGGGATGGGGAGCAGAATGAAGCCCCCATGATCCAAAGGGAAATAAATGGTCAGTGACCTGCTGCAGCACTTGGATGCACACAGGTCTGTGGGGCAGATGGGATCCACCCAAGGGCACTGAGGGAGCTGGTGGAAGTGCTCACCAGACCTCTCCCATCATTTACCAGCAGCCCTGGCTCACCAGGGAGGCTCCAGCTGAGTGGAGCTTGGCAAAAACAGTGCGCACCTACCAGCAGGGCCAAAAGAAAGATCCAGAGAACTACAGGCCTGGCAGCCTGACCTCAGTGCTGTGGAAGGTCATGGGGCAGATCATCCTGAGTGCCATCATGGACTCACAGGAATCCTGGGGATCAGGCCCAGCCAGCGTGGGTTTGGGAAAGGCAGGTCCTGCTTGACCCTCCTCACCACCTCCTGTGACACGGTGACCCATGGAGTGGGTGGGGGAAAGGCTGGGAATGTGTCTGCTTGGACTTCAGCAAAGCCTTTGATACCACCTCCCACAGCATCTCCGGGAGAAACTGGCTTTCCACGGTGTGGGTACTCTTCACTGGGTAAAGAAGTGGGTGGTGGCCCATAAAGTGGTGGTGGATGAAGTTAAATGCAGTTGGCAGCCAGCCATTGGTGGTGTCCCCCAGTGATAACTATTATAGGGTCAGTCCTAATGTGATATCTTTATTGATGATCTGGGTGAGGGATCAAGAGCACCCTGAATTTTGAAGAACATTACACATTGTAGAACACTTTTGGTTAAAATTAAAAGAAACCCCAGTTATTTTATAAAGGTGAATAAAAAGAAAGGTGCTGCCAGATGAACAATGAGTACTGATACTGGCAGCTGGTCACTGCTGGTGTCTCCAGGGCTCAGTGCTGGGCCCAGTCCTGTTTATTCATGATCTGGATGAGGGAATCAAGAGCACCCTCAGCCAGTTTGCAGATGGGTGTGAGTGCTGATCTGCTGGAGGGCAGGGGGGCTCTGCAGAGGGATCTGCCCAGGCTGGATCCATGGGCCAGGGCCAATTGTGTGAGGTGCAACCAGGCCAAGTGCTGGGTCCTGTCCCTGGGTCACAGCAGCCCCTGCAGCTCCAGGCTGGGACAGCGTGGCTGGAAAGCTGCTGAGGGGGAAAGGGCCTGGGGGTGCTGGTCAGCAGTGGCTGAACATGAGCTGGGTGTGCCCAGGGGCCAAGGAGGCCAAGGACATCCTGAGTGTATCAGCAGTGGTGTGGCCAGCAGGACCAGGGCAGTGACTGCCCCTCTGTGCTGGGCACTGGTGAGGCCTCACCTCAAATCCTGGGCTCAGTTTTGGGCCACTTATTACAGGAAGACTTGGAGGTGCTGGAGTGAGTCCAGAGAAGGGCAAGGAGCTGGGGAAGGATCTTGAGCACAAAGTCCTGTGAGGAGCAGCTGAGGGAGAGGGAGTCTTTATCCTGCACAAAAAGAGGCTTAGGAGGAACCTTGTTACTCTCTACAAATGACCTGAAAGGAGGATGTAGACAGGTGGGGGTTGGTCTCTTCTCCCAGGTAAACAAGCAAAAGAACAAAAGGAAATGGCTTCAATTTCTGTCAAGGGTTGTTTAGATCAGACACTAGGAAAAGGTTATTCTCGGATGTGCTTGTTAAGCACCAGAACAGGCTGCCCAGGGAAGTGGTGGGGTCACTGTCTCTGGGGCAATTTAAAAGTTGTGTAGAAGTGACACTTAGGGACATGGCTAAGTGGTGGAGTTGGCAGTGCTGGGCTAATGGTTGCACTTCATGATCTAAAGTTCTTTTCCAACCTAAAATGATTCTGTGACTCTATCACTCTAAGCAACAATCCCAAGCAGCAACTATCTGCAGTGACAGCTATATTAATTCATCTGAACTTGGATGGAGAGAAGGACATCAGACCTTTAACTTCAATTCAAGTTACTTTCCAAAATCAACATTTGCCAAAGTCTTGTTGAAATGAGCAGGCACAGAGCCAGGATTGCACATTCATCCCACTGTGTTCAGCTCCTATTGAAGCTAAAGCAAGATCTGCCATTAACTGGAGTTGGGGTTTTTTGCACACAGCTGATGTCTGGTGAGATTTGGGAATGGTATTTGAAACCTGATGACTCTGAATCTGGTTGATTTATTATATCATTAAGTTATGTTTTTCATGCTTTTGAGATCTAGCTGTGATAACTGACAAATCTGTTTTGCTTCCCCATTCCACATCCAGCTTTTAGACACCAAATTTTACTCTAGTATAATCACATTATTTATTAACTGAGACAGTCTCATGCTTGAAATTCATTCCGGCCCTCAACCTTCCCAGAAAAGGCATGTGATAGACTGGTTTATTCAGCTATTTTCTTACATCAAACTGCATAAACTGGGCTTGGGGCTCCAAAATCAGGTACCTCTTCATTGCTGGGTATGTGACAGCAAGGCCAGTCTTGTACACATCCACTTGGCACGTGTTCCCACAGGTCTCTCCTATTCCAGCAGTTATCCAGACTGTGGGGTTCTGGGTTGTACCTTGGCAGTCTTTGTGCCTTGCCTGCTGACATCTCACCAGCCTTGCCAGAAGTTGTTTCAGGGAACATAAAGCAAGACTGCTTTGTCTGTCCACCCCCAAGGCCTGGCACGAAGCATCCCAGCCCTTCCAAAGCCTCGCGTGCTGCACACAGGGAACCACAATGCATTCTCCAGCACCTTGTGACCCACTGTACTTTCCACTGCTTTCACAGGATTATAAGGAACTGAAGCTTCATTAAAAGCTCATAATTGAGCTTCATATTTCTTTTCTGTTGTCCTCAAGGGCTCACACATTTCAATGCATTTTGGTCACAGACTGCGAGGGACTGGGGTGAGAAAGAGGGCAGAGTGAGGTACTTTCCTCCTTTCCCAAAACTGCAGCCACATCAAAACATACCATATTGTTTATGGCAGAAATTGCATTTGTCACAACCCAGAAAAAATCCCTTTGCATGCTGCTGTTTCCCCTCATGGTAACACTGTTGAAAGCCTCTTCTCCACACTGTGGTTCTATGTTTCACATTCCTCCTCTCTGAACAACTCCATGGGTCTATCCCAAATCACACCCTTTGGTCTTCACCCCAGGTCTGTGGATTGCTCCAGCAGGGCAGATGCACTGTGCAGGTCAGGACAACTTGGCTGACTGTCCTGCTCCAGACTGCAGTGTTCATTCACAGATCCAGGGGATGTCCCTGCACAGCTGATTTGCTTTGCCTCAGTTATTTTCTCTCACTCCCGAGTAAACAACCAATCCTGCTTCAAATAGTCACCTGCACAACTGATTTGCTTTTTGTGAGGGGGATGTCCCTGCACAGCTGATTTGCTTTGCCTCAGTTATTTTCTCTCACTCCCGAGTAAACAACCCATCCTGCCTCAAACAGTCACCTGTGATCCTAGCTTTGTTTCTTTTATACCCTTGTTTTTCACCTTGTCTTTGGTTAGCAACTCCCCGCTGCATCATTCAAGTAATGACTCCTTTCACATCTTTTGTCTTAAGTTTCACCCACTTTTTAAATTAGTTTAACCCCAGGTTGGGTTGGTATGTGCTTTTCCTAATGCCCAGCATTTCTCTCACTGCTACTTTGTTAATTGCCCTCCAATGGATTCTCCATCCACAGAGATTCAGGCAGATGCATAGAATTAATATTCAGTGTTGGCAATAGCTCTGACTTAAGCAGCAGGTTAGATTGGATCTTTGGGTTACATAGGAGTCTCCACACCATTATTTCTATGATTCCTGCATGGCACAGCACCTGCAAGGGTGCCTTCTGTCACTCTGTGTTTGGGACCTCTGAACTATTTCATTGTATAGTCTTTGAATTACAACTTTGTGCAGAGTCTCTGCTTTATTAGGCCTACTTGTTCATGCTCAGAACAAGACCTTCACAGGAACTAAAACGTTGTAGGATTTCAATGAAAAAGGATGTTCTCCTAAAACTCAGCCACACTGACAATCTGTCTGCCAGGGAATAGATTTTACAACACTCCTCTATCACTTGATCACACGATGCAAAACTTCCAGCAGGCTGTGTCCTTTCCTGCCATCACATACTTATTTTGTTGTTGGTTCCAGGCTGGAGAGCCAGTGGAATGCATTCTTGCAAAGCCTAATCTTAAAACCATTGAGATTTGTACAAAGTATTGGATCTGTCTGCTGCATCCTAATTCCAGAAATGGGCAGATGGCAGAGAGCAGAGCATATTCTAAGAGAACATATTGGAATGTCATAAGAAGCAATAATGAGTAAAATTTGTTTTCATAGTGAAACATTTAATATGCATGACATACACTGCACAATTACTCACATTCTTAAAATGAAATGGATAAATGTTTCCAGCAGGCATCATCTTCCAACAATTCTTTCAAGTCGATGCCAAAGGAAAAAAAAGTAAAAAAGCAGCTAGTAAAATTTCTGTACAGAACATACCAATATTGTCTCCAAAGCTATCAGACATGTTTTCATGAAGATTAAAGTCAGGTTAAGAGAGAGGCATCCAAAATATATTTTTTCTAAGGGTGGGGATAAGTCAGTGAATCACGTAGGACCACTATTTCACGTAAGATATTCTGTTTCCATTAGAAAAGGACTGTGGAAGAGTTTGAATTCCAAAGCATATTTATTTGTATTTACAATTCTAATTTAGCTTAAGCTAGGTTCAGATCTGATCAAATGTCCCACTAGAAGCGACACCCAAATGGGTGAATGTCTGCAGAGTGTAAAACTCTGAGTGGTCTCTCCTGATAGTGTAGCTGGCAACACCAAAATCTGTCCACATTTAAACAAGGTGCTTCCATCCCAGGTTTGCAGAAACAAAAGCAAAAAAAGCTGATGATCTACTTTCTGAATGCCTTTTTTTTTTATAGTCACATCCTTCCTGCACACAGAGCACTCAAAGCAATCCCAAACACTGTCTAGTCAATGTCTACCCATCTTTCAAGTTCCTTTATCTGTCTCTTCTGCTCCTATCTGTGCAACTCTTTCCAAGTAGTTTTAGAAAATGCACTCCAATCTTTTTGCTTTAAGAGGCTGTTGCTAACTTTACACTGAAATAATCTGTTCTTATTGCCCCACTCTTGCATGTGTCTGCTCTCTGTCTAACCAAAATTTTATCATTTCTTGTCTATAAAATGTCCATCATGTGCCAGATGCTGACACAAATAAATAATCATGTTTAGTTTGCAGGCTGGGATCATATCTGGGTTTTACAAGAGAAAAAAACTTTAGCTATTGCCCACTATTATTGATCTGTTTCTGGGCAGTGATTTCCGATGGCACCTTGGCAACATTGCAAACACCTCAACAAGGATCCTTCAAAATATGGGCCTGTGATTGCTGAAGCGGTGAGTGCAGGGCAACAATCAGCAGCCAAGATTGAAACAGGCCATCTAACAAAGCAGCTGTCCTGGATACACACACAGCTATGCAAAAGTGGGCAGGGAGGTCCAGCCTCAGGACTAGGCAGGTCTTGGGAATGGGAGAGATTGCTGCAATTTCAACTCTCAGGTTCATGCATATAAAATGTTCACAGATTCTTTGTTATGCTCACTTTTCACAGCTTTTGCAAGACTTCTTCTTGAAGCTGATAGTGTTCTTGCTTATTTCAGTAGCTGTTTTTCCTCTCTCAGCTGCTCTATTACTTTGTGTATTTTTTCCAATACTCTTTCTTCTCCTTTTCTCTTACATGTTCTGAACACTTACATGTTGTTAATTTGCTCAGTCTTCTTATCATTTGAGATATCAACTGTGGTTGCTACCTATTGTTTGCAGCAGTAAATATTGCTTGCCTACACTTGTAGTTGGACACAAGTAAATGCCATGGAATTTACCATCTTTGCTCCATCCACTGACCTTTTCCATCTCAAAGGCATGGACACTGACACAGCTGCAGATTCAATTGCTTTGTCCTACTTTTCTTCCCTTGAGAAAGCCCCTGTGGTGGGTAACAGCTGGTTGACAGCTTGCAGTGTGGATTGGGTTTGAGTGATCTAGACAGTGAGGTGTCTGGCTCTGTCACACACAAATGGATGCTGAAAGCACCCACGTCTGTCACACACAGGGCCTCATATCCTACACCAAATCCTATTTAGGAGAAATTAGTGGGTTATTACATTGCTGATCAGTAGTGAGAAGGTAGATATTGCCTGTGGTATTAAATCATGGTGTGAAAAACATCATGCTATAAAATGTTGGGCTGCACAATGCACCAGCCTTATTAGACAATTCTCAATGTGACTAATGATGTGCCAAAAGTATCAGACTGAATGAGTGGTCTATAATGTTCCTTCAGCTTTTCTCTCTCTAAAAATGGTCTATAACATTTCTGCAGTGTTTTCTGGTGATTACTCATTGGGTGACTCATCATGCACTAAATTTCCAGGTAAGTAACTGTCTGTGAAATGCTGTTTTTATGGCATGTCATTCAGCCGTGTACCTATGAGAGTTAGAGCTGTAACACCTCCCTGACCTACGCTGTTCATGAAGAGCAATGCTCTGTGCTGCAGCATTTCATCCCTAATTGCTCCCAGAAAGAGCAGCAAAATGTTTAATATCAAGTGGCAATTGACAGTCTCTGCAGAAATCAAGACTGCTACTTCATCCTTAAAAGACTCTGAGATAATTTCACATAAGACATACAAAAAAAGCTAAGAACTTTGTTTTCAGGCACCTAGGGTTTACTTGTTTCAGACTTCTTTGTCTTCTTCTGCATTCTTAACTCTCTTAACTCTTCTTTCCTGCGTATTTTCTCCTTTACACAGTCCAAAATTCTTCAGACAGGGATTGTCTCTTTTTTCATGTAAGGAATGTACCTACTGTGCCCTCAGTTCTCCAGCCTCTAAACATAAAGAAATAAAAATATTATTACTTAAGATAATAGAATAATGAATTGTCCTCAGAAACCTCATTATTTCCATGTGCCCCACTGTGTGTCCTGTTTTTGTCCCCTCCTTTTGACCGATGACTGGGCATATGAAAGAAGATGCTTGATTCAGGGTTACCCTGCAGAGCCTGGTTTGCTATTCTAACCAAGTTCTGGGAATAACAGCACATTTTTCATCTTGGAGAAACAAGATACAATAATAAAGAATATTAATCAAATATTGTATTGTGTTCTCATCTTTGGTGAGCCTGAAACAACTTTCCACACTAAAAGAAAATAAATAATTAATAAAGAAAGCTCTTTTGTGAAGGAACACAAGCTGAAAAACATCCTATAAAGTTACAAAGTAAAATGAGTGTGTTTTTATAGTGGCCTATGAAATGCTTATAAATATTGTTTATTTTCAGTACCATGGACCTCTGAATATGCAATAGATGACAATTAAGTATCTGATTCATTTTTGTAGATATTTTTCTCTACAGAACCTGGTAGCAAATTTATTGAAACATGCCACATGCCAATTCTCTGTTTGTCATAGTAAGTACAGCCAAATGCCATCTCAGCTGAAAAAAGTGTCCTACGAAGACTGGAATGTATCATTCAACTCAAAAAAATAAGGGATTGTAATGCCAGTGTGTTCACTGTTTTTGAAAGGAAAAGCATCATGCTTTAAAGCATTCAATATATGCAGGAAGCATACTTCAGGATGACTCTCCTGGTGTTTTTCTGCCCTAACTGCACTGCAGACAACCCCATGTTGTTATTTCCCCTTTTTTCCCATATCCTAAGTGTAGTTTCCCCACTCTAGATGCATTTCAGCACAATGGGAAAAATGTTTTGTCCTGTGCAGTGTGTAGTAATTTCCTCTGAAATGCCCTCTCACTGCAGAAAAAGAGCTTGTGTCTGCCTGGCAGCACGAAGGCCCATTTTCCAGTGGTCATGCACAGCTCACAGGGTGCTGCTTGCTTCAGAGACCATTCAGCCAGGAGGAAAACTCATGTTATCATGGGAGGGTGGCCTCCAGGTTGTCTCAGGGAGGACAGAGGACCCCTCATGTCCTACCCCAGCCAGAGGGAAACCTGCAAGTTTGGATGTTATAATGCCCTGGTTACACAGCTCTGGTTCAACTACTGGTCTCTGCATGAGACAATATATAAATACTGTATAAATACTACACAGAAGTCAGAAAGTCTTACCAGTACGACTCTGACTTCCAGGGAGGCTGAGCCCCAAACCAGCCCAAATAATCAGACATTTTAGCCCTTGTCTTTAAGAACATTTAAAAGCTTAACTTGGAACTGGTGTGCTTCATCTTTTGATACATTAGGAACCTACTCATTGAGCAGCCCTAGATGGGTTCAGATGGGTTCATTTATTTATCTGATCTCCCCCAAAGCAAGAGCAGAACCATTCTCCAGGGTTTTACAGCACATTATAGTGAACATTTACATAAAAGATTTTAACAGCTATACAAAATTCAGGGAAATGGGTTATCATATCTTAAACCTCAGGTTTTAGCATCATGTGTCTAGGTTATTTGGCAGAGGCTGCAAGGAAAAGAGTTTTGCTTTGCACAATGCATTTCTGACATATTTTGTTTATAGGTTCTTAACCATTCATTTAATTCTGTGGAATTCCCTAATTTCCTGCTTTTATTTGTTGTTTGCTGCAGGACAGAGGCACGTGGAATGAAGGGATTCAGCTGCAGTCTTTATATCAGCCTGCTCTTCGCCAGGGCTGTTCTGGAGGGATGGGCCTCAGCCTTGGCCAAACTTTTACTTGGAGGGTGGGAGTGACCATTAAGGTGAAGTGGCAGACTAACTGAAACAGAAATAGTGTTACAAAGTAAAAAGTAATTGTAAACTCAGGTGGAATGTGTAGGTGGTACCAGATTTATCAAAATACCTATGGAGATGTAGCCCTTACATTGACAACAAAAATGAGTATCAAGTGGTCTGCCATGGGATTGCTACTGAATTGTCTTTTGGAGGACTTGGTGGCTTTCTCAGCATGTGTCCTCCAAGCTGATCTGGGTCTTAAGGCTCTCAGTGTGGCTCTGAGCCCCCTCACACAAGTTCCAGTTGGCCACTGAGCTGCGTGGGCTGGAAGCCCCCCAGTGACCATGAGCGCAGGGCAGAGCTCTGGGGCTTGAATGACTGAAAAGGGCAGAGGGCTCCTTGTTCAGGTGGTGATTATCCCCACTGGAGCAAACAATTACACTGCAGCAGAACTCAGGAAAGGGATCACTGGAGGGTGGTTTGCGCTGTGAGTTTCACTGCTCGGGTGTCGCCACATTTCTCTTCACAGATAAAAGCAAAGCACAGTTCTTCCCAAGAAATTTCTGGGATTCATATTCTCTAAACCTCAGAGAAAATAAAAACAATTCTTATCTCATTTGCTGCGCCTGTGTTTGTTCACAAGTGGAATGCATTGTGGAAGAATGTTTACCTGAAGGGAATTGATAATTGGATTCTGGTGTGTTTTGATTCACTGACCAATTGAATGCAGGTGTGTGTCAGGACTGTCACTGACAGTCACGAGATGCTGTGCAGGGGACTCCAGTAGAGTGCTTGGCAGATTCAGTTTAGAGGTAATGTAATATAACGTAATATAGTATAGAATAATGTAGTATAATAAAGTAATTAATTAGCCTTCTGCTAAGATGGAGTCCTCCTCATCATTTCTCCCTGCCACGGGGTTGTCCTGTTTGGATAGTCGAGCTGGCAAGGCGTAGGACAGAGGCGCAGCCTTGAAGGGTGAGCGAGCCCTGCATTGACCCAAAACTGCAGGCAGTGCAGTTACAGCCAGATACACAAGAGCTGTGCTAGTGCAACATCACACATCCAGTAAAATTCACACCATCTAACTGAGCTTGGACTGAGGGAGGTGCCAGAACAAGTCTGTAAGGCTCTCACCTTCTACTGTAGCTAAGGAGCAGCTTCCTCCTCCACAACCTGAGCCGCAGCTCTGCATCTGTGCTGTCTTGCTATTTGGAAGGAACTCTTAGGAAAAAATAGAACATAAACACTCCAACAACACAGAGCAACATACTTTTTGGCAGATCCTTCTTAACCAGACATGTCTAGGTCTGCAGCAGTGGATCCTCTGTGGCCAGTGGACATTTTGGAGAGTTGGAGCACGCACCTGGAGCAGCCCCAGCCCTCCTGCTGCATTAGCAGAGATTCAATCTGTCATCACCTGGAAATAACAACAATGGAGAAGTGGCTGGAAGCACAGGTGCAGAGTGAGGGCTGACAGGAACTTCCACCACAGTCATAAATCTGGGGGGAGAAGCAGATGCTCACTCCATCCCCAAAACTGATTTTCCTTAATGTGAATCAAGACAGGCTTGAGTTGCCCACAGACAGGTTACCTGGTGGGAGCTGCCTGGCACACTGAAAGAGATGACAGGGAAAAGTAGTGTGAAGATGCAATTTTCCAGAAAACCTCTTGTGCTTCTGAATTCTCCTCCCAAATACCATTCCTTTGTCTCTACTTCTTCTGCACTCCCTATTTCCACCTTTTTATTGGCAGGAGGCACTGAAGTGGGAACAGCAGAAGGAGTTGGTAGAAGAGGTGTGCCCTGACCTCTCCTACAGGAAGGTGTCCCACCAAAATGATGGTTCATCTACTGCTGTTTTCCTCTTTTCATTAATTTGAAGACATGAACAAAGATCCTTCTCCACTCACCATCATTCAGCAGGGAAGGGAAAGGAAAACAAGCTGAACGCTGCAGACATAATTTGAAATTTATTTGCACTGTTTAGAGGATTTGGGGGATTTGAAGGGCCACCAGTCTCTGCACCCCTGCATGTTTTGGGATCACAGCCACACAACAGGGCAGTCCCCCCTGCTCAGGGCAGTGTCACTGCTGCATCAGCTGCACGTGTCAGTGCACCTGCAGGGTGTCTGCAAACCCAGGAGAGCTTCTGGCGATGGTTCCAGGGTCTCTGCACTGGCAGGCTGGTGGGCTACATTAGCCAGGTTTGCTGGGCATGCATTGCTAATCTCATTTAAGTCTCATCTGCCCCTCTCCAGGCAAATGTGGCATCCAATGCAAGAGCAAGTGGAGGAGGGTGCATTGAAGCATGTCTTAGTTTCCTGGTTTCTTAGTTCATCGAGACAGATCTGGCTGGAGCATTCAGATTGTAGCCACAAATTTGGAGGCCTTGCCCTGTGCAGATTTGAGATATGAAAAACGTGCACACCTATGTGTCAGAGTTCAAAAGGGCTTCTGCATTCCCTGAGCCAAACACAACCTGAGAGCCTGGTCCCCAAGAAGAATCAGGGAAGACACTAAAGCCTGAGCTCAGGAATAAAAGGAAATTAGACCTGTCTGGGTTTCTTTAATGGGAATGCAATGCAATTCCTGTGCATTAGCTCAAATCCCATCTACAAGGCAATGTTGCACACTAAGGAGAGCCAAGAAAATGCTCTCAGCACCAGCAATATGAGTCTGAAATTTAGTATTTACATTCTTCTGACAACTCAGATTACTCAGTATATCAATTAATGTCCCTGTGGTCCAATGATGACTCTCTTAACTGTGTTAGCATGTTTATGGGAACAAAGTACATTTTGTTGCACATTAATATATGTGAAGTATTTCACATGCTGGGCCTTAAAATTAGACCAAGTACAGGATCAGTCACCAAAGAGCTATAGTCTCTCATTAATTTTTGTAAAATAGGAAGAATAAAACCATGTTTTGAAGACAGTTTGGTAGACTATGAGAGGTATATCAAAGGAAAGACAGCATTCACAACTTCTGGCCCCTATCACTGAGCAGTTACTCTCTCATACATTTTAACACTAGTATTTTCTAAATAATTAGACATGTGCCATATAGCTAGTTATCTCCACATCCGACAGGCACAACACAGCCAGTGCTTCAGAAAGCATAGCATTTTATTATATAAATGTGAGCCAAAGAAAGGTGTTTGAATAAGCTTAACTTCTGATTAGGTCTCAGATTCCAAAATAAAAATCCATCTTGAACCTTTTCAGCTAGGAGAAAAAAAAAAATTAACACAGTTTGGACACAGTTAAAGTTCAGTGTAACCTTTCCTAAGGAAAGCTGAAAGCCACTAGAACAGCATTGCAGACAACTTTGTACCCTTGCAGACATTTTTCCAAAGGGCCTGGTTAACTGTGCCCAAAGCAGCCCTGAAGTCCAGAGAAAATAAAGTAACAACCCACGTGAGACACCATCAGTCACTGACTCCAGAAGATTCATGCAGCCCATAGAGATTACACCAAAAACTACTGCAACTGAGAAAACAAGGTCATGTTTCAAGAGTGTTTGACTGGAATAGCTGATCAGACACTGGCTTTGGCCTTTCCCCCAGGAACTGCTGCAGATTTTTTTGGTTTTTTGTTTATGTAAAGCAAGAGGCAGAAATAGGACGTGTTTTCAAACAGAGTAACATAACACTTGTTGCCAGAAGATGAACAAACATCTCTGATCACTGAGGAGCTGCTGCAGCAGTGCAGGGTAGGTAGTGAGGAGCTGAGTATGTCCAATGCAGCAGTCCTGTGTGCTGACCTTGCTGATTTATATCGAGGGATAATATTATGAACAGCATCAGCAGGAAATCAAGCCATTGAAGATTCATTTTTAGCAATGGAAAAATCTCTGATCCCATCAGTTTTACTTTGGAACAAATTAAGAAAACTAATTGCATTTCTTTGCAGAGCAATAAGTAGGATAAATCATTCCACTGGGATACACACTCCAGACACAAGAAGCTGCCTAAACTATTCCTGATTCCTGCTTGCAACGATGAACCAGATTTAAGTAGCCCATATCTAGGGCTCAAAAAAGGCAAAAATAATCATACATGAGTCAGTTACTTCACCAAAGGTAATGGCAAATGAGGGCTGTGTTTTTCAAACCAGACTGTGAATTGGATGCTGATTTCCCAGTGAGCACCAGAAGGATTTGGGTGAAAAGGATCACATGACAAGAGAGATGAAGATTAGCATTTTAGCCTCTGTGCATTATCTGACTTCAGAACCCCCCTTTCAAAACAGGGTAGGTGGTGTTATGTGGTTCATATTACACCAAAGTAATCTTCCTGAAAAGTTGTTTTCTTTCTCATCCCCACTCTTGAGCCCAAGAGAGGTTCTGACACACACAAGGTGTGCTGGGGCTCACTTACCTACTGTGCAGAAGAGGAAGTAAAAGAGAGCACTCAATTCTTTTTATGTGTTTTTTTATATTTCATGGGCATAAATACATGACAAAAGATTGTGAGATGCCCAGATACACATTTTCATGGGGTGCAACAGAGCTTTAGTCGCACATAAACAATCCTGAGACTTTACTTTCCAGGTTACCCCATTCCTTCCAAAGGATTTCAGTCCCTTAATATGTCCCTTCAAAATATGCCAGGATAAAACAGATTTTACCCCTCATTTATATTCTTTAAACTGGTTGGATGTCAGGGTGTAGTTTTAAAAACCAGATAGAGCTGAACTATGCCTACACCATCAGCAGAAAGAGTGAGCTCACTCTTTACCCAGTGCCCTGCTCCAAGCTCCTGCTCTTTCCTCTCAGCCTCCACGGCCATACAGAGAGGAAGATGTGCACTGAAAGACCTGAATACCAACCCATGCCACCCCCAAAACCTGCAAAAATAATCACCTGAAGCTGATCTTAAGGCATTGTCCTTTGTTTGTCCCTGGGTCACCCCGGCAGCCTGGGAGCCCCCAGTGGATCCTGTGACAGCAGGGACACGGTGCTGTGGGACCAGCACTCCCAGAGACCAGGACACACAACACACAGGAGGTGGAGATGGATGAGAATTTTTACCACACCAGACTCAGAGAGCTGAGAAAAAGAAAGAATGAGAGATCAAGATGCAAACTGAGAGCTGTGTAGGAGATAGCAAGAACAGGTGAGGACAGGAGAACAAAATAAAGGGAAATAATCTGCTCTGAGGACACAGCAGGGAGCTATGCACTACATGCACAGAAATGCAGCTTCTGTGCTGGATGCACAAGAAGCAGAAATGGAGAAAAGCAGTCAGCATAACTTCTCACAACAGAAGAGGTGAGGAAGAGTCAGAAAAAGCCATTTGCTGCAGATACAATTTACTAGTTAATAAAAGAAATGAGAATGTGCTAAATAATGAGTAATGCACTCTATACCTGTTAAATTTAATTATAGGCGGACAATGATATTCTCTGTATTCTCTGAATTCTCTGCTTCCTCAAAAAAATACACTGAAACATACTAAGCAAGGCTTAGTGCTCAAATTTTTCATTTTGTCCAGAAGAGAAGATGCTCCTGGGTATTTTGCTAATTAAGATTATGACCTGACTAAGCCAATAAGATTGAAGTCAACAGGATTTTTGCCATTGAATACTCCTCATTGTTTGCTTTTGCTTTTAAAGGTTGATGGCCAACAAAACCTTTTAAAGAAATATGAGAATATAAATAAAGTGGTGCTGAAAGGAGAGGTTCTACCTCCAGGTTGATTGATTTTAGGAATGAAGAGAATATAATTTGTATTATTAAGAGATAAAAAAGATACTGCCACTTAGACTAAATTCTTTCTCCTTTTCCCTTAATTCATATTCACCATTTGGGACAAGTAACATCGTAGCTAAGAAAAAAGTTCTGTTACTCAGCACGCTCAAGAGTGAAAGGTGTTGCCAGACCACACCTCCCATGGAAAACAGAGGTAGCAGAACAGTTGTAGAAAGGCTGAAAAAAAAATCAAAAAAAGGTCTCTGCTAGGCCTCGGAAGAAAGATTTTTTTTTGTGAGTTTATTTCCCCCATGAGCAGACTTGTTTGTACCATTTGTGTAATTCTGTGAAGAAAGAGCACATACTGTTCAGTAACATTCAAATCTGGAAGATTATTGACTGTGCCAATGTCACACTAAGTGTGTGTTTCCTAAAAAACACTTATACTTTTTTAAGATGTCACAAGGCCTCCTTACCTTGCATTTTATTAATGCAATCACTAATTCCCAAATCAGAATATATTTTTTCATCCCTTTTGGGTTTTTCCCCCTTCTGGCTACATCAAGAAAATGCATTAATAGCAATATAAGTGTAGTCTGTAGGATTCCAAGTGGGGACATAGAAAATCATAATGGATTAGAAACTTACATCTAAATGCCTGCTTTTCACTGTGACACTCAAGGACCCAGGTTATTTAATGAGATATTTTGCACAACTGAAGAGAGCAAGTAATTGCTCTAAAAATGTATGCAAAAGATCCACATGGACCAGGTGGATAGAACAAGTAATAGCTTATTGAGAAAACATCTAAGAAAAATCACAAATTAGGGATTATCAGATTCTACAGGTTCTGTGGATCAGCTCTGCACAGGAAGCAGACTGAAAGGATTCAGGCACACTTGGACAAATGAAAAATAAATTTAACCTGAAATCGACTTTAAGGAAAGTCAAGTGCCACAGAAAGGCACATGTACACCTAAACATTGTTCTATCTACATGTTTAAGATAGATTTTGATACTTGTTCGGTAATATTTTTTAAGAATGAACTAAGAAATTGCTCTCTAGCTACAGCCACTTTTTATCAGTCACATGTTGCTTAATTTGCAGATCTTCCAAAAATATGAAAAATATTATTAAAAGCTGAAATAAAATATTTTTGAATTATATTTCAATAAGCTAAGAAAAGATACCCAGGGCCAAATTAATCTCTGTTGCCATCACACTGACCACAACAGAATCGCATTTGGAAACTTCTGCTTTAGCCTTGCCAGCCATGCATCCACATCTTGCAAAACTAGGAACTAATCCAACAGGACACATTTCTGGTGCTATTCACTATCCTGAAAGTTCACTTGCTGTCACAGACACTCAGAAGGAAACTTTGCATCTCAGTTCTGTCACTGCATGGGCCAGAATTGCCAGTTATCAGAACAGCAGCAAGAGCTGGGGCAGGGTGCGGAGCAGAAGTCCTTGAGGAGCAGCTGAGGGAGCTGGGGGTGTTCAGCCTGGAGAAGAGGAAGCTCAGGGGAGACCTGATCACTCTCTGCAGCTGCCTGACAGGAGGGTGCAGCCAGGTGGGGATCGACCTGTTCTCCTAGGGAACGAGTGACAGGACAAGGGGAGGTGGCCTGGAGTTGCACCCAGGGAGGTTTTGACTGGACATCAGGTAAAGTTTCTCCACAGAAAGAGTTGCCAAGCACTGGAACAGGCTGCCCACAGAAATGGTTGAGTCACCATCCCTGGAGATATTTGAAAGACATGCAGATATGGCACTTAGGGACAGGATTTAGTGGTGGGTTTGGCAGTGCTGGATTAATGGTTGGAGTTAGAGGTTTTTTCCAGCCTTAACAATTCTGTGATTCTTACACATGAAGACCATGTCTCTCTGCTTCACTAATGAGTGAAAATGTGAGACAGGATCTGTAAGAGCCCTGACTCTGTTATAAAACTGCCCTTGAGTCAGACCAATGGTCCATCCAGTCTACTTTTATATATCTGGCAGTAGCAAATGAGACACATGGCCTCATGAGAATGGTACTTCCTGCTGTCCATTCCCCCATCCTTTCCCAGTCTGCATAACCAGGGATGACAGTGAGTACATTTCCCCTTGGTTTCTCCCAGATTCCCTTTATGCACATGCCTTTTTCACATCCTTTTGAACCTGCCCCCACCATCCCCTGTTACAATAGGCTCCCAAAATATTTTCCTTTTCCTAAAACTGTCTCAAACTAGCTTCCTCCAGTGCCACCTACTTCTTGTGTCTTGGGAGTTGTGAGAACAGCAATCCTCCATTTAATTTATCCACCACCTCCTGCGTTTCCTAAACTCAGCTGCAAATCTCCTCAGGCCCCTCGCCATGGTCTGGACAGTCCCAGTGTTTGCTGGGGCCTCACACAAGTATGGACCTGTCCAAGAGTGTCTGCCTCTGAATTAAGCTAGTGAACTTAGTTTATGGCAAAAAAAAAAAAAAAAATAGGCAGGAATTGCCATTTATTCAGTAAATATATATTCAGGATGAAACCTAGATAGAGAGTAAGGTTTGAAAGGTAAATATTCAAGATTCCATTCCGTCTTTGAAATATTTTTTTCTACTAGCATAGAAAGGAATCCATCACTCATGTTTAGGGACTCATACTAAAGGTACCAGTATTGCTCTTAGGCACAGACAAGATGAATTTAGCTAAAATAGGAGGTTAAAGCACCTCCCATAGAAATTCTGTGAAACTTGTGACCACGAAACAGCCAGCAGTGGTTGATTAGAATGCCTACCTGGAGCTGAATCATGCTCTCAAAGAAGATGAAGCCCAAATAATAGCCTTGCCCTGGGAACAACGAAACTGTACTAAAGATCTCTGTCATCACCTTGTCACATTAGGCCTTTGCAGCTGGATCTAACAATGCACTCAGAATGGTCAGGCTCTGCTAGGTAAAGTAATCACAGTAAAATGAAGTGTATAAAGGTCCTCTAACTGCAATTACTATTTAGAAATTGTCAGTTAGACTCATATGTAAATTATAGAGACTGCCAAGGAATGAAGTCCATAGTAATTGTAAAACACATCACAAAGTTCTGACAGGCTCTGTGGAAAGCAAAAATCTAGTTTATCTTATTGACAAGCCTAAACAACATTCTCCACATCACCTAGCTTTTCTAGCAAGAAATACTATTTTTTAAAACAAAGGGAAAACCAGCTGATATTTTTTCCCCTTCCAGCTGCCCTGCAAAGCCAAGCATCTAAACAAATTGCACTCACATTTCAGAAGTCATCAGCCTTCCAGGCCAGATGCCAGATTTTAGCCTGAAAGATATTGAGGGATGAGGGAAAAGATACCAAGTGTAAATTCCACTGAGGGTTACAACAGAAGCACCGAGAGCACAGCAATATAAATGTAACTCTGTCAACCTTGGGTGCCCCACAAAACCAGCTCACTCTCAGTTCCTGATCCAAGATGGGGACTGATGAGATGTGTAATTTCCAAGTACTCCTTGTGTTACTTGCACTCAGCGTAGACTCCTCCTGAGGACTTGGGGCCTCATTCCTGCAAGTTGATTCTTGTGAGCCTGCACAAAATCCTATTATCTTCAACAGGGCTTTGCGTGGGCGTAAGGGTTTGCCTGAACAGATCAGTTTGCAAAATCAAAGCCTAAGAGACGTCACTTGAGTGCATTTTCATCTCTCTCTCCTGCCTGCAGCTGGGCCTTAGTTATCTCTCCTCCTAAGACATCCCTCCTCTCCAGCTCAGTCAGTCAAGGCTCATATCCCAAGTTTCTCTGAGCTGAAGTCCAGACATTCTTGCATTCCATCTTTTTACACCAAGGGCAATATACCTCACTCATCATTTTTTATTCTCCTCATTACCAGCCTCCTCTTTACTCCCCATTAAAACAGACCAGCCTAGAGTCAGCCTCAGCTCATGATAACTTCACTCACAAAGACAGGTCAGAATCGTGGCTGGCATTTTCTTGAACTAGAGGAGACTCATGATAACAGATTCCCCAGGCCTGGACCTGACTCTTGGGAGACATATATCTGTGGTCAAATTCTACTCCAGAATAAGCTTATTTTGGAATTGTTTTTGAACTTAAAAATACTTGTTTGTACAAAATCCTATAAAATGCATTTCTAAAGAAAAGCTATTTGATTTTCTCTCCTTTGAAGCCTTGTATATTAAACGTCATTTTGAATATTTTATTCCAAGACCAAATTTGAAAAACTACTGGCAGTATTAAGGATTGTACTGAGTCTCCATGGTTTCTGAGCCTAGTTTTCACTTCATTTGTTGTTGATTGGGATTATAATATTCAGGCTGGTTTGCTCTGATTCAAAAGACCTGTTGCTGGAAACTATTTATTATGCAGAAATTTATATTTGTTTAATCTTTCATAAAGACCAGTATTTTCTGAAACCTTACACTGGATGTGAGGTCTCCCTTTGTATCGCAAAATTATGTACAGGGTGAAAAGCCTAAAACATTTCACAGTCATTGGGTTTTAAATGTGAGGAGAGACTGTTTTATTTCTTCACATTTCACTGTAAAAAGATAGACAAATTTTTTGACCTAAAATCTCTGTTGGTCAGTAGAAGTGTTAGCACTACTAGTATTAGTAGTCTACTAATACTAGTAGACTACTACTAGTATTAGTATTAGCTATTCTTGGCAATTACCATCTAAAACTCCTAGCTACATAGAATACTCCCTCACTGAAATGCATCTTTGACATAGTCCCATTTATAATAGGCGGGTAAAGTTGGCTACTTGAGTCCCCCTTCATAGTAAAAAATAACTTCGGCAGCAGATTTATTAATGAAACATGCCTTCCCACTTGTATTATAAGAATCCTATCACTTGGCCTCCCCATTTATTCTACAACAAGCCTTTCCCTGAAGTTTTCTATAAGTGTACATGGTAAGAGGTACACTGATTAAGGTGGACTCCTACAGGAACTTTTCAACAAATCCAAACAACAAAACCCTTTTTTGCTCATTTTTCCTGTCTTTGATCCTACAAAACCCAAGAATCACTGTAGCTCCAGTAAACCCAGTGTGCTGGTTTTGGCTGGGGCAGAGTTCGTTTTCTTCACATTGGCTGATATGTGGCTGTGTTTTGGCCTTGTGCTGAGCACAGTGATGATAACACAGAGATGTTTTAGTTACTGCTGAGCAGAGCTTACACAGAGCCAAAGCCTTTTCTGCCTTCTCAGACTGCCACGTTGGCGGGGAAGCCGGGGGTGCTTGGGAGAGTGGGAGGAGACACAGCCGGGAAAGGTGACCCCAGCTGACCAAAGGCATGTTCCAGACCTTGTGACATCACCTTCAGGATATAAAGCGGAAGGAAGAAGAGGGAAGGGGGAATGTTGGGCATGATGACATTTGTCTTCCCAAGTGACACTTAGATGTGGGGGGCACTGCTCTCCTGGAGATGGCTGAACTCCTGCCTGCCCATGGGAAGTGATGAATTAACTCCTTCTTTTGTTTTGCTTGCATGTGTGGCTTCTGCTTTCTCTATCAAGCTCTCTTCATCTCAACCCTCGAGTTTTCCAGCTTTTACCCTTCCAGTTCTCTCCCAGTCCCACTGGTGGGGGTGTGAGCAAGCGGCTGCCTGGGGCTTGGCTGCTGGCTGTGGTTAAACCGTGACAAGCATTTATCACTCACCAAACAGACATACTTTGAGACCCTACAAACAAACAGAACCACATTTCACCCAAAGAGAGGCCCCACCTGTGGCATCCCAACTCCCTTCTGTCAATTTGCTGTGCCCAGGAATATGGTCCACGTGCACCTACCACAAAAAATGGAGTAGCTCACTTTTACCATTCCTTGGTTCTGTGTAATCCTGCACCCCAAAGAAAGGTGTTATGCATCATAACTTCTGAGACACATAAGAGATTTAACTAAGTCAGGGACAGTGGGGCTTCCAGATTGACAGGATTTAAAGTTCAGAGCTCAGGATGTTAAAGTTCAGGATGGGCACTCTCAGCTTTTGATGAATGCTGAAGGGAAAGTACCTGCACACCCTACATGCAGGGTAGACTCATCCCTTCATGCATATTCAGACCTATTTCTCTCCACCTTTCCACCTAACAAACTGATAAAACTAAAAAGGTATTGAAGTGCTTTACAGCTTAACAAAATTGACAAATTCTGATTTTTTCTAACCCTTAGTTGGTCAAAGTTGAACAAATTGTAACCCACACTTTGCCATTTTTCAGTGTTAGTTTTTTTATTCTCTCTTCTCTTCCCAAAATAACACAAATTATACTGAAAGAAAATGTTGGTGGTTTTTAATTACTTCTTGGGCTAAGACCAAGTTTTTAAGTGGAAGCAAATTTTCATGTTCAAGTTATAACCTCTGAAAAACAACTTATAATGAGAATGCTGACACAATTTTCAGTGGAGTGACATGAATGGCGCCAATATAATGTAGTCCAAACCTGTGGGAAATAAAGTATTTAATTCCAGGGGGATATGAATTTCCCAACTCAGAATAAAGTATACGTCTGGTATTTACTGATTCTAGCAAACATAACAATTTTGCAAACATGCAAGAGCTTCAGGGAGTATAGGATTCAATCACAACTCAAAACCTCTTCATATCAGACACGTTTGAGACAAAGAGATTCATAACCCATGGGGACTAACTTCTTTTCCTCCTCCAGAAAGTCAAGTGTGATTTGCCCCAAGTGAATAATAGTAAGAGATAAAATAAGAATTCAGCAAGACATATACCTAGAAGAAAAGCCTACAGAAAACCAAAAATGTTATAAAGCACCTAAAATTATGCACTGTGTAGTAACCATGCAGCATGGGAACCACAGGAACACACCAAAAAGGATGAGAATGTGAGTTTATATGTCCTTTGTGAATCAGCAGATGTAGTTTCAATGCTGACACGAAGCAGAGCCTGAAATGAGCTATTATCATGTTATTCTTTATTAGTTGTTAAGCACTGACATTTTATTCAGCTCTTCACCGGAGAGCCCTTGTCCTATTGGATTTACAGTTTCAGGCCCTCTGCCATTTGTTCCAGCCAATTCTTAACTCCTCTCAAACTCCTAATGTCAAGATGGATAGAGAGATCTGCCAAGACAAACCCAATGACTGCACAAAAAACTACATTGAAGCAACAATACAAGGCTTGAAATGGAGAAAGAGTTAACTGCACTTTTACAAATTACTTACTGTGGGAAATAGAGAAAAAGGAAATGTTTAAGGGTGATGTGAATGGGAAGAGATGGATTAGTAAAACAATGGATTAGTCCTCTCTTGAGGACAGGAAAATTGGCACAGAGAGCTGCAGAGAACACTCGAGCTCTACCCAGGAATAGCTGTCAAAGCAAAAGGAAAAAGAGGATGGAAATTGAGTCTACGGGACAGGTAGATATTGTGCCTCCCAGGCAAAGAATGCAAACAGAAAATAGGAAAAACCTAATGACTTACATTTGTCACAGGGTTGTCCCTCTGCCTTTCTTTAATTTTGCCCTCAGCTGCACAGTCTCACCCTTGGGCTGACACAGGCACTCATGTGATGAGAGGGGGATCATCTTCCCAAAAGAAAACTACTTGCTTGTTCCTGTTGGCTTATTTTCTATCAAATTAGCCACTTGAAGAGCAATGGAGAGAATATAAGAAAAACTGTTTATCTTGCCTACACCAGTGAGTCACTAAATCAGTTTAGCCAGCTTCCCCCCTAAATGCAGCCCTAATGTGCACACAAAAGTTCTTCAGCCTTCCTCAGGGGCTCCAGGATGTAAAAGCATTTTTTTCTGACAGGGAGCTGCCTCACTCACTCCATTGATAGATTCACACTTGAATGCAAGCACAATTGAACTTCAGAAATTTTATTATGAAATCTTACTTTGTTCTCACCCATTTTAGAAGGTACTGGTGTCTTTTTCACAGTGTCTAAAAATGTGGGAAATTATTACTAAGACTCACCCGGGTATGCTGCTAGTCACACAGGTGTCACTGAGCATTTCATAAATATGAAAGCCTGTGGCCTCTAGGCACTAGTCACCAAGTCTCATCAACTTCACATCAGCACATTTTAAGCAGGAATGGCCAATAGGCAGCACAGCTGTTTATTTTTAAAATAATGCTGACATCTAGTGGCTGGCAGCACTCACAGAGGTTTGTGCAGGTCTGAAAGCTTCATGAGTGTCATTAGCCACCCTTTGGAGACAAGAGGCTCCAGCTGGCAATGTCACATCTATCCCAACTATTCAAACTGTGCACTATTCAAACAAAGAAAATGCATAGCTCTGCAGAGAACATAAGCTAAAATTAAAAAAAAATATAGGGAAAAAAAAGAATTCCCCCTCTTTTGTTGCTGGAAATTGGCATGTAATAAAAATAAATTAGAAGCCAGATGATTAAAAGTTAATGGGATCAAAACTGCTGCCAGCTGAAGCTGAAGAAAAATGAAGAAGAGACCAGACTTTCCCAGAAATATCAGATGTCTGAAAAATAGTGAGATTTGATGATCGGGAGTGAGGCACATTGAATATTAACCCTACCCCAGCTCCTCCTCACTGCCAGCTGAGAGCACTGCTGCCCCTCCACTGGCCAGGGAGGAGATTCCTCGGCTGAAGTGTATGAAGTGACCCATACACAAAGAGAACACAGGCAGAAGAAGCCAGACTTTGAGAAACCCTAAAGACAGCCAAAGAGAAACCTGAAACATGGCCTGGGCAAAGATTAACAGTGTCTTGTCCTGTCTTATCTGTACAGTGAGCTCTCTGTTGAGAGACCTATAGGCTGCAAATGAAGTAAAATTATACAAGGTTGAACCTCTTTCTTATGAAGTCCTGCAAAGAAAAACTGTACATATCTCATTTTTGCCCCATACAGCAGCTCTGCTCACTTTAACTGCCAGAAAACTGTAAAAATCTTATAGATACGACTCCTATAAATGATGATCACTGCTTGTACACCTCTCCCTCACTGCATTTGCCTTCTGATCAGAAAGCAAGATGTATCTTGCTTATGCAGCACATTTAGATTTTCCACGATAACTGAAACATCTGGTCCTTGAAGAAAGGACTGGAAATATTTGTATATTCACATGCTGACTAAACTGTGAGGCAGTTCCTTCTCTCCAGCGTTATGCAAAGCATGTCTGAGATTTTAAAAAAATATTAGTTTTTAAGAAGAGCATAGGATGATCCTGCCTCTCTCCTGGCGCAGGGGTAAAACAGACAACAGACAAGCCAGCCTTCCTCATGCCCAAACTGCAACTGTGCCATTTTCTCATAACAGGAGGTGCATGCTCATCTGCAAACAAGTTACTGGAGTAGGAAATGGAGACCCATCTGGAGCACTGTGCCCAGCTCTGAGGTGAACAACATGTGATGGTCTTGGATCTGTTAGAGTCCAAAGGGGACGTGAAGATCAAGAGAGGGGCAGCACCCCTCCTATGAAGACCACCTGAGGGAGCTGGGGTGGTTCAGGCTGAAGCAAAGAAGGCACCAGGGGGACATTATAGCACTGTGCAGTACCTAAAAGGGCTACAAGAGAGCTAGAGAGGGACTTTTTACAAGGGCATGTAGAGATAGAACAAGGGTAAATGGCTTTAAACAGAGATGGCGGGTTTAGATTAGGTGTTAGGAATAAGCTCTTTACCCTGTGGGTGGTAAGACACTGGACAGGTTTGTCCAGAGAAGCTGTGGATTCCCCATCCCTGGAATTGTTCCAAGCCAGGCTGCACAGGGCTCTGAACAACCTGGTCTAGAGGAAGGTGTCCATGGCAGGGGAGTTGGAATTAGGTGATCTTTAAGGTTCCTTCCAACACAAATCATTCTGTGATTCTATGAAATACAATTCATACAACCGTTGCATTACTTTTTTCCCCATCAAGAAAGGTCCAAAGAGACTTGCTGTCCTTTGCAATGGTACCTGGTTTCCTTTCAGATCAGACTTTGCTTTAGGAAGGCTAGTGTCTACTTCTTCCAGGTGCCAGGGAGTGCTGGAAGGAACAGGTAGCAAAGCAGAAAGCAGGATCTCACAGGTGCTATTGCTCCTGCTATCCCAGGAAGTGCAGACTGGCCCTGAAATGCTGACTGGGATGAAAGATAGCTCAGGGAGGATCCCCAGAAGTAGGACTATACCAAGATTACTGATCATTCAGGAAAGCCAGCACAGAGTAGAGATATGAATTCACACTTCATGGCACAAAAATACTGTATTTCAGTATTAGAAAAACAGATATTTCAGCCCTTCTCATCAGATGACAAGCCAAGAAGTCCAGATGTAGCCATCCATCTTCATTAAAATTGTAAATTTCATACATCTAAGAGCAGTAAATGCTTAGTGTTACATGAAATAGCGAAGTCATGAGGCAACAGAGGCACTATGTGATCCACATGATCTGTGCTGGTTTTCATCTCATTGCTCAGACAGCTTTCCTACAGGCTGAAACAGAATTCTTAGCAACAGTAGACACATTATTCTAACTATCCTGAACAATGAACATTGTCTTAAGAAATTGCATAACAAGACAAAAATATATCTGCAAAACATTGGGCCATTAACTCAACTCAAGGAATTGACACAGGAACTTTTTTCCTGAGCACTAGCAAGAACTGTTCTCTAAATCCCCAGTCCCATCATTATCACAGTAAGAAGGTGTTATTTAAGACAATGTTTTTCATTTCAACTCTCATTACTTTGAAAACAATGACTCAAATCCCTGTCCAACCAAATTCAAAGTATTTACTGAAGATTCATGTGTCAAGAAGTGGGAAAAAGGCCTCCCACAGATCTTTCATTTCTGAGTGCAGCAAATGCCTCAGCACTATTGGCAACCAACAGTACAGAGAACTCAGCTAGCTTTATTCACAACTATTGGCCATCTTTACCCAGTACTCCCTCTGAGGTGGCTATAATGTTTTCCCAACAAAGTCCTCCACAGAACACGGAGGAGGCTGACTCTAAAAGATAAGAAAGTATCTGGAATGTTTAGAAACATTTTCCTACACAGTAATGCAGTGTTACTATAGGCCATACACAAGCAGCTGTCCAGTTCTACAATAAATACTTGCAGCGGCATTTTCTACTCTACAACTCCACAGACAAGAAACCCAAGTACATGGAGTGACACCTAGGTATCACTGGTGATTTATCAAGTCATTGTTGAGTTGTTAACGAAAAGAATTTGATTAATTATTTAATTAAGATCTAATGATAAGTAATTGATGATTGACTAGAAATTAGATACTAATCAAATGGTGATTAAGTGATCACTTGAGAGTAATTAATGGGTGATCTGATAAAGACCTAGATGATGACTTAGCAATTCAGACAGCTGTCAAACGCTGTACTATTTAACACATTTGTAATAAGTAAGTGGACATTGTAATAAATAAGTAGATGGATATATATAAATGTCACTAGCACACAATATACCTTTAGGCTGAAAGTAAAACACTCCTTACCTCGCTGTAGAGATCACACACTGGTGAAGAGTCTCTCAGCCCTGAGGAGTGACCTGGAGAGCTGTTCCTGCTGCCAGGGACGCCAGGGCCCAGCAGCAGGAGAGCAGCAGAGCTCAGTGGCTGGAGGCGGCCACAGCTGCTGGGGGCAGAGTGAGGGACTTGCAGCCAAACCCTGCCTGGCCCTTGTGCACCTGTGTGTCTGTGGCAGCTTTAGCTCAGTCTGGTCCCAGCTCGGGCTGCTGCTGTTATGTCCTGACGAGACATGGCCCAGGAGCCTCGGTCCCTGAGGAGATGCGGCCCCCGCATGGCTCTCACCGGGATCAGCCCGGCCGGAGCCCAGGCACCGCTCAGGCCCATCACCAACCTCACCAGTCGGTGATAAACACATATTTGCTGCATTAACTTATTACTTAAGTATTGCTGCCAGCAGAAAACTTGCGTGTAGTAGCCCCTTATACAGATGTTTGTCTGAATATTTCTTAGAAAAAATGTAAGTTACTCAAAAGTGATTATTGAGGTTTATCGAGAAAAAGAAAAAATATCTCACTTGTCTGAACTGTTACATACACTGCTGAAGGTTTGCCAACAGGTTGTCATGCTCTTTAATATGGAGGATTTCAATCCAGATCTTGCATGCATTGAAGTGAAAAGCAGTGATATGAGTTATTTCATTCCACTTCTCTACACCTTCCATACATCCTGCATTCAAAAGATCTATAATGAAAAAATAAATGTTTGGAAATAGAAAAGTATTCCCCTACCTTGCATGAGGACTCCCATCCTCAATGCTGTATGGATTGCCAATGCCAATGAAAAGTACATTACCAATAACTCAAGTAGAAACCAAATGCAAAATATATCTGAACATTATCTAAACTATACTATCAATTGCAGAATTAGGAATTTCTTGATTAGGTGCTAATCTCAATCCTCTTGAAGACAAAACCACCAAAAAAGAGAATGTTTAATTAATAATGCTAAATATGCAAATTTTACTTTGGTGGAATACACAAAAAATTCTTAAAACAAGTCTATTGTACCCTTCATTGGATACACCAGACCAATAGTACCAAGGCTTTGAGGTGATACTGACCTAAAGCAGATCAAACTCCTTGCTCAGAGCACTCAGCAGCCACTTTGTCCCAAAACATCCACACAAGAAGGTCTTAACAGGTCTCTTCCTTCAACCAAGGATGCGACATCCACCTGTGGAAACCTTCAAAGTTCTCACAAAGCTTCCAAGAAATTTACCTATTTAATTAAGATAATTGTTTCAGAGTGTCAAAACCACAAAGTCAGTTAAAAATTATATCTTGGTATAAATTCACTTAGTTTTAACAATTTTGTATTGGTAAATGTAGTGTTTATCTATGAAGATTTCTTTGAAGATTTCTTCAAAAATTGCTATTAGGTTTTTCAATGGCATTTCATAAAAAGGACACATTTAATGAAGCTGTGTTTGAACAGAAGCAGTTTCAAATTTAAGTGGAATGCTTTTTAGTGGTTTTGGGGTTAGTTTTTGCCTTCTAAATGCAAACATACTGTTTCCAGATCACGTTCTGAAAAGGTTCTGAAAAATAACTAATTTCTTTATCTGTGAATTTTCCCCTCCTCACCTTCTCACATGACATTACCACAAGCTTGCAGTTTAACAGACTCTTTTCAACAGTTACTCAGACTACAAAGTAAACAGTCTCAGCCAGGTAACAATCTAGTAATCTAGCAGAAAATGCATCCAAGCATGACCTCTGCAAGCTGATTTTCAAAATCCAAAACTGTAGTACTTAGTTAAAAATAAGGATTTTCATAGCTCCTTAAGGATCAAAAGGGCAAAAGCTGTTTCCTGAAATAAAGTCAAAACACCATGGAACGAACACACTTATAGGAATGATGGAAATACCTAGGTAACTTATTTATTGGGTTATATATAAACAGGCCTATGGCAAATTAATATTGTTAAAAGGTTTCTTTGGTCAGGAGGCCAGTCTTTACATCATCATCAAAGATATCCATGTACTACAGGTCACTTTAGGAACTTTTCAGGCAGCCCACACAGACAAGTTTTCTTTCCATTGACCAAATCATTGCAATTGCAATCACCCTCGCTCATGGCAAGGATATGCATCCACGTGATAGCTCTCATCACTTTTTCCCCAGGAACTATCTCACTGGTATTCTCCAAGCTGCTCATGATCACTTCATGGGGAAAAGCATTTGTCCAGAACTTTCACTGCAGACAATAATCCAAGTATGAAGAAAATTACTTCCTTTGGGAAGTATGCATGTTGGCATGAGTAGTTCAATTATTTTAAGGACACTTTATCACAGTACTAAAATTTATACATACACACATTGACCTTTTTTAGCAATAGCAGCTTTATCTGCCAATTACCACTAGGATACAATCTTGGAGACGCTCCTTGTCTTGTGACAGCATAAATTTAGCCAGAGACATCTGTCTTCCAAGAGGCACATAGATGATTCCAGTCAGAATACAAAGAGTATAGGAAATACAAAAGGAGCTGCAGATCTCAGTAAGGGATGGCAAATGTAAAGCAGAGGAAACAGCAAAGCCATTTCACATTGATACAGCTAGCAAAAAGGTTACATAAAATCAATGCCACACACACTGAAAAGTGTATATATTGCAATATACACTGCCTAGCTTTAATTTCAAGCAGCCAGTTGTTGGGGTAATGACAACCTCAAATTTGTTAATATACTATTATTCACCTCTCTCTCAGATCTGGGGTGTGAGGCTATTTTGGTGAATAGATAAACTGAGGTTTAAGATGAACTAAGATGAAATGAGCTTTGTTTTCAACAGTGTAAAAATCATCCTGACACATTAGGTTATTAGCGAAAGCATAAAGCATTTAATTTTTTAAGGTGTGAAACAGCTTTTTTTAGATAACATGAATAAACAGAGTTATGTAAAATCTTACAATTTCTTTACTTCAACAGTTTTCATCTCATTAATTCCTCCCTGAGTGCTGATAACTTAACAGCAGTCTACCAGGCATGCTGACCAAGCAGGCACGTTCTTCTTTTTTAGCCTTATCAAATACAGCTAGAGATTTCCTGGAACAGTCTGCTAATTGCACCAGCTTGCCATTCTACAGTAAGCTTCTTTAACCTTTAAGATTGAGAGCTCACCTCCTTTGAACAGGTAACTTTTAAAAACCTGAATCCTCAACACAACCTCAATCCCTACCTCATTAGACATCTGATCAATGATGAGTGTATGAAATCACTGAAACCAGAATGGAAGTACCAAAAAAAAAAACCCAATCGGGCAGATCTTATAAAAAATTATTACATTTTTGTTAAATCAAGTGCAATAATATCAAGAGCACACACGCCAGGCTCTTAGAGTACCCCCATGACTGGCAGCATGTCCTTCTGCTCACAGGATAGCAGAATTAAGCTTCCCTGATAAACCATCATTAAGCCAAGGACCATCTACTTCTGTTTCCCTGGAGGTGTTTTCACACTTCTATGTAACTGCAAGCAGGGGATACACAGCCTTGGTTCACCAGAGGACAAGCAGTGCCTACTGGAATGCTCTTCCTTAAAGTCACTGGAGCTAGAGACCAGCCCCATCAGTAAGGGGAGGGCAGTGAATGAACATTACGGAGGACATGATGACCCTCCTTCAAGTCCCTCACACCGTTGCTCCCCTTTGAGCCAGAGTTCTTCTGTTTCTATGGCTAAACTATGCAAAATTACTTGAAGTCTGATAGGTTCAAGGCTGTAGTCCACTAATTAATCCACTCTCTACAGATCAATCACTTCAAGTGTGTGAAAAAAAAATAACCTTCCCAGAGAAGCCTATGCAGACATAACTGACCAGTAACAAATGCATGAGATTTTTCTCATCTGTGGCAACATTTACAAAGAGAAACTCCACTGAAAAAAAGATAATCAGCCAATCTCATGACAGTAACAACTTACCAGGCACTTTCCTCCTAGCTAATGTTTGAAAATGTGTTTGTATCTGCTGCTTCTGTATTTACATGATAGTTGTTTTTCATATCCTAGTGAAAAATTTCTATCCCTCTGGGCTACACAATCAGTCTCCTACCCACAAACACAGACCAAATATAAGATAATGAAGTTTGCAAATTTCCAAATTACAACAGCTGCAAGAAACAAACAGTGAGTACGGTAACATTATAGTGCAGCTAAAATTCTATTAAAAATAACACTATGTCAACAGAAGTCTTTTTATTTCCAAGTGTTCAAATTGTTATTACACATATGCCTTTTAACCATTTTTTATTTAACATTAAGGTAATTACAGTTGAAGGGCTCTATTTCCAGTGGCCTCTCTGCATTGGACACCACCAGAGCAAAACATGAAACATTCCACAAGGCTAACAATAAGACATTTTAGTTACCAGAATTATAATCATCAACATTTTTTTTGCTAACAGATCACATACGTACATAACCAGGGCCATTTTCTTTAGAAGAAATACCAAAATTAGTACTGCATTTGTTTATTTTCAATATGAACATCTATACATACGAGCAACATGGTACATGACAGTTTGATTATCACATATACAGTACTTTGGCAGTTCTGTGATGTGTTTTTTCCCCAAAGCTCCACAGTAGGCCTTATTTATAAAACATATTGCTAATATGCCCTGCATAAAACACCAAGAATCAAATGTCTATTTCATCACCTAAATGGGAAGGGAGCAGTGCTTTTATCTTGCATTAGACAGCCTTGTCATACATGCACAATTTTCTTCCATGGACACTTCAACACACATCCTAGCTAACACTGTCTGCAAAAAATAATTTTAGTCAAAAAAGATCTGAATTTTCTTCTCAAATTAAGAGAAGCCACAGATGCTTACATGACAAATTAGCATTTATTTCAAAATAGTACTGAATGTGTCACACTTTTATTAAGGTTACTTCCATATTACCATCTTACAAACTAGATCAAGTCATCCCATTTTGAGTTCATTTGTGAAACTGACTTGTCTCTTTTGATACCTACTAATAACTCATAGTTTGTGGTTAATGAATACTAATTTCTTTGAATACCTCTACCATCAACTTCCACATGAAAACTAATCTCTATATTAAACCTTTTCACTCAATCTCCCCAGATGAATGATTTTAATTTCCCACCTTCCTGAACACAATTGACCTATTAGCACAGTACTCTTAAGTGAGGACAATCTTCCCTCTAATATAACTATGCACTTTTAAGTAGCCACTTCAAAGTTCTGAGGTAAAATGCATGAAATCTGGTTGCAAAATTTCAGACTTAAAGGAACAAAATCACATTATATATATATTGCAATAAAAAACACCTAGAACCTGTCTATAGGGATCTGAAGCAATTTATTTCACTCATCTGTGAAATTTTAGCAGCTTTTCATATTTATTCTATTTGGTCCAAATAGCCCTATATGTTGTTAAATCACTCAAAAAAGAATGCTGTGCCCAAAACCACATCTGCTATCCCAAACATCTCCTCACCCTTTTATTCACCCTCAACCACTTCTTAAAAACATAAGATTTCTTGAGCTATACAAAAACAGATTTAAATTTTATTTGTAATATATCAACAGTGGGTAAGTTAAAAAGCAGTTGAAGATATGTAACATATTTAAACTAAGCAACATGCACTTAATTTGATGAAGTCTCTCTTCCTCAGCCTTTAATACCTATTTGCATTGAATTATGAACTCTGCAGCACATAAACAGACAGTGTATGGCACTTACAATCATGTCTGCAATATAAACAAATATATCAAAATGTTCTTTAACTAAACAAACAGTAAATCTTGTTTATCTATACAAAATTTTGAGACCATGTTATCATCAAATGGGAAAATAACACATAAACTAATTAAGTTGGACATTCACCAGTTTTGAAATGTTCTTTTTCATAAAGTTGTTTTATCTTCTTGCTTTGCTTAATTATGTCAGAAAATGAACTCCTCCAATTCTGCTTCCATTTCTTCACTGTAGTTATTTTGTGCCAGCAAACTTTGATCTTGCACCATTCACTTCCACCCTGGTGCGCCCCTTACATCTCCAAGTTCTCCATCACATTGTCCCTTCTCCCTTCCATTGTTTGTGACTCGGGTGTCACCCAGAAGCCTTTCCTCCAGGGCAGCATCTTGGGTAACAGAGCTTCCATGGGGCAGAGGCTTTTCTGTCCAGGGTAGCAGGGCTGACCAGCCAAGCTGGCTGGGTCATGGTGTGCTGTGTACTGGGTAATCCCCCTGCGCGCGCTAAGCGCCTTCCACGCAGAGATAAACCAGCCGCGCACACGGGAGACACAGGGAGCACCCCAAGGTTTGGGCAGAGCGTGCATGAGGCAACCATGACAGACAGACATTTTGGCTGCAGCAGTTTTAACCCTGCTTGATTGTTTAACCTGTGTTACAGTCTAATTTAAGCATCATTGTTTATGCAATACTTTCAAATGAACGAAAACCCTACAGACAGGTAAACCACTCCTTTTCCATAACCGATTATGCGTTCCAGAATAAATTTTATGCAAACCTTGAAGAGCATTCTAACTAATAACCACATTTGGAGCCTTTAGATACTGTCTTACTCTGAGGTATATGTCTATTACTGTAGAAGTTAATGCTTCACATCTAAAGTCCAAAAAAAGGGCTACTTGTATTTTCTAGGTCAAGCAAGCTATAGAAAAATGGGAAGGGAGAGCATGTGTTTTGTGTTCAAGTGTTATTCTTTAGCATAATGCTCCATGCAAGTAATGCAAAAAAAAAAGCTATATATTCAAGACTGTTAACATCTGAATAAATAGGGTAAATTAGCAAACACAGTATTGAAAATTATCTACAAAAATGTGTTTTTCCAAGTATTCACTGTTTGTATCAAGTCTTAAAGCAGAAAGCTGCAGGGCAATACCAAAGAAAATGGAACAAAAGTGAACTTGAGACATCTCAAGAAATCCCCTCATAAAACAAATTAGTATTTACTGTAAACTAAACTGAAATTAAAACAACGGCTAAAGCTATTAGGTGGCCTTTCCAGCAAACACGTTGAATCAAAAGGCCATAAACAAGTATGCTTTACATATTACTTAATTTGTTTATTTTACACCATAGGGTGAAAGCAACACAATTCCTTTTAGTAAAGTATACACAAATAGCCTCACTCAGAATACACTTTTAATGCACATAAAAAAAGTATTCATCTTACAAATTGTTTTGCAATCCAAATATACAATAGCTTGGAAAACAATATTTTAGAAAACTAAAGCCAATGTAAAAAGACTGCTTAATACAACTAAATGATATAAGTTTTTGTGTGGCTCTGTCTTTAGAGTTTTCTTACTGCATCATCAATATCAGAAATCTGTTCCTTCAGCTGGTTCCACTGTTCTGGATTTAAAGAAATACCTGAAAAGCATTAAAAATAAACACTTAAGACAAAAATAAAATTGCGGTGCAGGATTTTGTGCAACTATTATAAAGGCTGTTTTCATATACTAAGCCTCTGTTATAATATTAATACTTGAGTTAATTCAACAACCATCTTAGTTACAAAGTGAAACTACCCACTTCCAAAGCTTCAACTAAACTTCAGGTCATTTCTAGACAAGTTTACAAAGAAAATGTGTGTAACGTAATTGTACAAGTACTAGGCTAAACACAAGAAGTGAAACGCGACTCTGGCCTTGACAGAAGGCAGTACAAATGTCCTGGGTGATAAGCAGAAAATAATTTCTATTCCTGTTGGCTCCTAAAAGCTGTACCTATGCAGACAGCTCTGCTGTGCACTTTTCCAGTACTGTAATTCTGGGGGGGGGGGGGGGGGGGGGGGGATTTTCCCCTTTTTGTTTCTTAAAGTACTACAAATAGCAGGTGCTGTGAGGAGCCTTTTGGAGAGACTCCATCACTCCCTAGCACTCACAAACCAACACCAACGTTACTTTTTACTTCAAGTTCACGACAGTTTCTAGTGACATTCAACCAATAATCATTCAGTACCCCACAAACCATCACTTCAGTTCTAAATTTGATCTCATCTTTCCCTCAATCTTGAGTACAGGCACGTTTCATTTGTGCTTTGGTCTACTCATTCTTAGCCAAAAATTTCTACAACCACTCTGTGGAAAGGGCAGGCTCCCAGGGCTCCCAGTCATCTCATACTTTCTCCTGTCAAGCTCTTCCAACTAATTATTCCTACTCTCCTCTCCCAGTGATAGCTTTCATTCATTGCTTTCTGCCTGAAGGTAGAGCAGGACCTGAAAACAGCTGAAACTTTGAATTCCATTTTTGGAGCACAGAGTCTTTTCTTTTTCATCACTGTCTTATCAGAGCACCACCACAATTTAAACCAACAAGTAGCATACATGGGGCTTCTCTAAGCAGTCTTCCACCAGTCTTTGGAGGTTTCATCTGTAAACTGGTCAGGTGTGCTAGCCATTATTAGGGGATTAAACATCATGAAGATGTCCCTCAATCACAGACCAGATGAACCAAACAAAATTCAGACCTGCTATTTAAGACACTGACAGTTTAAACTGCTGGGTTTATTTTTGTTTTATTACAAAAAAATACTGCTTATACTGGTTTCAGGATAGATAGATAAGCAGCTTATGAGTGCATCAAGGAAAGATCAGACTCACATATTGTATCAGATTATTTTCATCACAACAAAATTCAGACTCTCTTGCTGCACTGATGAACACTTCTATCTACATCCTCTCATTTTTGTCACTTGGCCCACCCATCAAATCCTGTTGTTGTTTGCCATTCTAAGTGCCCACACTATTGAATTCTACCTTGAAACACAGAACATAAAGTTCTTAGAAGTTAAAGTAACCTCTTCCGTTAACTAGCAACAAATCCAAAACCAGCAATTTTCCTGCAGAGCACCAGTATAGCTGTTAATGCAAACCTATTCTCAGTGGTTATTTAAGCAATGTTGAAAATGCTTCTCAAACTTTCTAAATGACTGCTTACTGAGTTGCTCCTGAGCACACCAGAAGAATGAAACAAATCTTACAGCAATTGCACATTAGATTGCTTCAAACTTAGCAGCCTGCCAGTACACGAGGCTGGGGAAGGACTTTTTGCAACAGCATGTAGTGACAGGACAGGGAGGAATGGGGATGGGTAGAATGGAAGTGGGTAGATTAAAAGTGGGTATTAGGAAGAAATTCTGTACTCTGAGTGTACTCTGTACGATGCACTGGCACAGGTTGCCCAGAAAATGCAGATGACCCGTGCCTGGAAGTGCTCAAGGCCAGGCTGGATGAGGCTCTGAGCAACCTGGTCTAGTGGAAGGCAACCACAGATTATTGCAGAAGGCACTCCTGCCCACAGAAGGGAGTGGGGCTGAATGAGATGATCTCCAAGGTCCCTTCCAACTCAAACCATTCTGTGGTTCTATGAATCCCCAGGGCAGAACATTTCATACTTACCTTTCATTGATGCTATATGAAAATGGATAAAAAGTAGGCTTTCCAAAGAGAAGCAATATAACATTAAGCACAGCACCACCACTGCCAACTGCCCTACAATCCCTATCTTGAGATGTGGAAGTTCTGAAAATGAACAGTGAAGCCTTGCCATGAAAAGCAACGGTGCAAGTGGCAACTAGAAGTACAATGGCTTGTGCTGTGCTACAGATTACAAACTTGGGATACTTGAGATATTTCTCCTTCTACTAAAACATTTTTTAACATTTTTTTTCATAATTAGTCACATTAAATGTTTAGGTTGTTTTAATCTTAAATTTAGTAGAAACTGAAGGACATGGTTGGTTTAATAAAATTAAAAATCTTATAAAAATGATTAAATATTTTCAGCTAATTCTGAAAAAAGAAATCCAACCATAAGAGGAAATTCAGTTCATTAAGTTAATCACCGGGGGTGGAGGGAGAAGAAATATGGCAATGGTATAAATATGTTTATAACTCCCCTACCAAATTTGCTTGTATTTGACATCTTGCTTTCCCTATATCGTGGAGGATCTCTTTAGGAAAACAGACTCACTTAAGATTTTATTCATAATCTACAGAATCCTTTGTAAAAACACAAATCGTAAGAAAGTGAAAATAATACTCAGTAAGTATAATGCAGCAACAAAGGAGAAAAATATTTTATAGGAAGTTCTACTGCAAAGTGCAGACCGTGTTTCAATACAAAGTAACATGAAGCAGAACAATACCTTTTCTGCCAGGCTTCATTTCACCTTCTTGATCCATCCAGTATTCTCTAATATCAATTAAGACTTTCCCTTTAAAATCCCGAACACTGACATACCTCATTTTGCCAATCTGTCAAAACATATAAGGGTCTATTAGGCATTTTTCATATTAGAGCATTCACTTTCCCCAGCAGCATTAGACTCTGTCATGTCACACTGCAGCTTATTTTAGACACCACAGAAACAACTAGATTAAAAGCTTAATTCAGAGTAGTCAGTAGGCTAATAAGTAACGACTTAAAACTGGTTGAGCAGGCAATGCAAAAGTAGCTCTCTTAGAATAAAAATACATGTATTCTTTACATACTTGCTTCTGGCAAGTTGTGAATTTATTGTTTTCTGAAAAAAATTATTTCCTTTCTTTGCAAAAGTTCTTAACAAAGAAGGAAAAAGGGAGCGCTACTACCAAATCTAAATTTTAGTCCATTCCACAAAGTACAGAAAGCAAATTAAGATGTTCACATGCGATATCTTCCCCCCCCCTTTTTTTTTAACACAGTAAATACAGATGGAAATGAAAGTTAGCCACCAACTGATCCACACCACTCCCAAGTCCTCATGGGCACCTCACTGTACCACCAGCTCTTCAAAATAATAGACAAATCTTTTAAGTTTACCAGTATGTAGCACAGTATGAAATTTTGGAACTTGGATTTTGGAATTCCATAATTTTCAAATCAGTGTCACAACTGAATTACATGGGTACCTCTCTTTTTTTTGGGGGGGGCAGGGAGTGAGGAGAAATTAGGAAAGAATCATACCACCAACTATGCAATACACTCTGAATTTGGGCTTATTCAGTATCTTCCCAAACATGATAAAAATCTATCTATTCAGATAAATTCCAAGTACAACGTGAATCTGAGAACCAGAAAATAAATAATTAAAACATAATCAAATAAAACTTCTTGAATTCTAAGAAATCCTTTGAATTCTGCGCGTATCTTCTGGATACATTTATATAACAAAAGAACAGATTCTAAAGTACACAATTTTAAAATAAAACATTCCTTCCTGGTTAAACACTAACTTTCAATTTCAACTTCCTTTATCTCACCATGTTGCATTTTGATACAATTTAAGCGCCCTACACTTCTGGCCCCAAAACACTAGAGTTAAGTTTGACCTGTAAGACTGAAGAACTCTCAAATCAACCTACAATAATTCACAAATGTTTAAGTCATATCCTCTCATTTCACAAAATAGATAGAAACATGAATACTTTATCTTTGCTTACATGAATTTTTCTGTTTCTGCAGATGCTACATAACATCTAAAACTGATTTCAGAACAATTAAGATGTTAAGTCTGAAGTACTTTTCCTGCTTCAAAGCATCCTTTAAAATTAATAAGACATTACTGTTCATAAGCCAGTATTTTTAATGTATAAAGTTACAATACAGATTTAAAATTCAAAAATAAAACTATGTTATGACAGCTTAGCTCTTTCAGACCAAACCTGGTACCATGCCCAAGTCCATTTGCATTCCTGGCAAAGAATACCCTAAATAGCCTACATGGACAACATTTCTTAGTTTTACCCTTTAATGCACCAGTAACTTTTAAGGTCACCTCCAGGAACAGCTTCAACCAGTAGCACTCTGCAGCACCCTTTTTTCCCCATGGCTATTGAAAAATATTAATGCCTTGCCAGATTTGTCATAAGAAATAAAATATAATTCAATATAGCAGATTACAGCTGCAAGTACGGTAGAAGGGTTTAGAATATGATTTTCAAGGATAAGATTATATGCCTTAATTCAACTACAGTAAGGTGAAGGGCAATAATGCAAAGTTTACATTCATTCAATCAATGAAGTCTATCTTAGATAAAAGCATTTCTCTATGTAATGCTGAAATTAAGTTAGATTTCACATCACATCTAGATTTCAGATTAACATTCCCATTAAATTTCAGATATTGAGTTGAACTCGATGGCAAAAGCTGCCACTACTAAAATTATTAATCAGGCTTCTAAAGTACAGTTCAAACAAACATCTACATTTAAACAAAATTTAGACTTAACTCATTAAGTCAGTAAATTGATGTTCCTTGATACATCACTACCTGTAATTCTGATACAGGTTAATTTCTGAATATTTCTTTTTTCATGCACCTGCAGATAATGTTAAGAGTAATTCCAGTGATTGAAGGTATTTTTCTGTCTCTATAACCAGAGCAGCATTCTAAGAGTTGCTGTACTGAGAAAAATTAGTTTTCTTCACATTGGCTGATATGTGGCTGTGTTTTGGCCTTATGCTGAGCACAGTGATGATAACACAGAGATGTTTTAGTTACTGCTGAGCAGAGCTTACACAGAGCCAAAGCCTTTTCTGCTTCTCAGACTGCCACGCTGGCGGGAAAGCCAGGAGTGCTTGGGAGAGTGGGAGGAGACACAGCCGGGAAAGGTGACCCCAGCTGACCAAAGGCATGTTCCAGACCTTGTGACATCACCTTCAGGATATAAAGCGGAAGGAAGAAGAGGGAAGGGGGAATGTTGGGCATGATGACATTTGTCTTCCCAAGTGACACTTAGATGTGGGGGGCACTGCTCTCCTGGAGATGGCTGAACTCCTGCCTGCCCATGGGAAGTGATGAATTAACTCCTTCTTTGTTTTGCTTGCATGTGTGGCTTCTGCTTTCTCTATCAAGCTCTCTTTATCTCAATCCTCGAGTTTTCCAGCTTTTACCCTTCCAGTTCTCTCCCAGTCCCACTGGTGGGGGTGTGAGCAAGCGGCTGCCTGGGGCTTGGCTGCTGGCTGCAGTTAAATCAAGACAGTTACCATGATTTCTAGCCGAGTACTTAGTGCAGTTCAAGCTTCACTAGAGTAGTTCATATACTTTTTATTAAATAGCACAGATCCTTAGATTATATTACTCTACTGACTTAAATAAATCAGTAAACATTAAAACCATTATTTCCTGGTTTCTGTTTCTTAGAATAAAAAGCACTGAAATGTATCTCTGTTCCTTTCAGAGATATTGCAACAGACTTCCTCTGTGAGTTTCAGCAAGCACCTTCTTCATCCTTTTTCTTAATTCTAGTTTCTCTGGATTAAGCTGTACACCCACAGTGCAAGCATAGCAAAAAATCTTCACCCCTAGCCAATAACCATACATAAGGAGCACAGGAGTCCTGTGAACAGTGACATCTGCAGCAAAGCAAATTGTGAAATGCATCAGTGACCACCTAACTTTCATAATTAGTGTGCTAAACCAGGAACAGTTTCAGAGCATCATAAATTTCTATGTTTACCTTCTTTCAGGAGTCTATGATAAGGACACTGGGAGATTGTACTGGAAAAATCAAAGAACTTATGCCTCAAAAGTCAAAGCCCAAATATGGTGAAAACTCAAAAAAACAAAAAAAAAAGTGGGACTGGGAAGTGGACAGACAACACAGATACAACTTCTGAAATAACAGTTTCAGTTAAATGCATGATCATGCCACGTGGTTCTGCTCTGGGTAGCCATTAATGAATCCTGACAAACCTTATCCAAATCAGGCATAGGCAGATGATAGGATTAGTCAAACTAACCAAAGCACATGGTGCAGAGCTCAGGTTGGCTTGAAGCCACAGACAGGAATCTAATGCAGCAAGGCTAAACCCTTCCACGTTAATACAAATAATGCCTGTACTTAAGGCCTCAAGTAATACACCACACATGGGAGTAACATAAATTTCTGCATCCTAACAGCACACAAATCCTACATCAAGTTGCAGAGTACACCAGATTCCCTATAAAACCTAATAAGGCCAAGACATGCGAATACATAGAATACACCTTGTCTCTTACACTGAGCAAATTGTCTTCTCCTTACATTAAAACCATTCTTTTTAAGTAGTTGCAAAAAAAAAATACACCAACAATTTCAAACAAAAATATAAAATGTACATATTTATGAAAACTATTAATCTTCTGACTACAGAAGTCACAATGAGCTCTATATTAAGGGAATCTGTATGCTTCAAGAACACAGCCTTAGGGTGTAGAACAAGAAGGACTCTTGGTTTCACATCATTTGCAGCCACTCCCACACACAATATGGGCACCACAGAACTTGTGACTTCCTATGAATGCTTTACAGCCCGATTTCCATCAGCTAAAGCCACTCTTGTAAAAGCTATACTGCCAAGTAACTTCCACATCAGAGATCATTTTACTGCCTTAAGAAAGAAGCTCTCCAGAAAGGTTTCTAGTATCATTAAGATGCCTAGAACAAACAAAACTACATCTAAAAAATTAATGAGCATGCCCTCCTGGGTAGGGGGGGAAGAAGGGGGAGTATCCTCAGACCCACTGTAGTTTTATTTCTATAGTTTAACATCTGCATGTTAGTTACTGCACAGAAGTTTATGTAGACTACAAAAACTGACATTGCTTCACCGTAACACAATGAGTAATCTAAAAATATTTTATTGTTGATTACTTCAAAGGCAGGCACAGACTGGGTAACACTGGTATTTTAGGTCAAGGTGATATTTAAAGATCTGTATTCTACTCGACACCAGAAGAACCTTGCTCTTATCTGAGTAATGTGAGTCCTCTACTGTCTGTTTTTAGTAACTTTTTATTATCTTAGGTTGAAGAGGTTTCAAGAAACCAGAGCATGCATACTTTCCCTTTTATTTGAAAGGATCTGGGTGCATTTTTGCATCAGGGGCACTAAAAATTTTGAAGTTTTCTCCAAAGCTGGAATTTCTGAACTTACTACAACCATAGCAACTAGAATTTCTAAACTTACTACAAACATAGCTTTAAGTTTATACACAGTTCTTTTGAGTTCCACCTGCAGTTCACTTCCTAAGTTGTAGAATTCACTATTTCATTTTTCCTACAGGGTTCAAAGCATGCCCAAGCAGAACTAAAAATATTGTGCACTTCCTTCAATACAGAAGTCCTCCAGACACAGCCTTCAAGTGAAGTTCTACCTTCTAAACATAGCTGAAAAATAAGAACTCGGACATTAAAAATAACTGCTCTGTATGACAGTATCAGTTAAGCAGGTCTTCTCTCTAGAACAGACTTTTCTTCCCCTGTACTACTTCACACTGCTACAGCCCAGAACCATTTCATTTACATTACTCTGCGCTTGGGTCATCTCACTAGGCACCTTTCCCATACCCTTTCACAAACTTGAGACTCAAAGCCTCAAGAATTTAAGTTCCTTTCCAGCCAGCTAGTCAGAGACCTTTAATAGATCTTGATCCACATCCCCAAAAGAAGCTAATTCTGAGCTGTGTATCAACCCTCAGCATACACTGCTACTGCCTTGGCTAGCCCTGGGAACTGCAATACTCTGAATTCACAAATGCATCTTTCTACTGAAAAACAGACATTCATCCAATCTTAAAAACAAGGCAATACCACAAGTTACTATCTTTATGGATGTTCAGTGATAAGATCCTACATCATAACATAAAGGAACAAACAAAACTTATTCCAAGATGCTGTAATAACACAGGAGGACAAGCTGCCCTTGACCTAGTTAAACAGGAATGAAGAGTCCACATTTTGGTTTCCAAGAACATATTTTTCAAGAGCCCTAATTAAAAAAACATTTCCATGTTGAGAAAAACCTGATCTAATATTTCAAGTATACTGATAGCAAGTGCTGTATTTACTGACAAAATGACTACCCACAGATACCAGGAGGAAAGTCATGAGAATTAGATCAATTGATACAACTCAGATTCTTTTACACTTGTTGAAACCCGACCAGGCTTTTCTGAGCATCTCATCTGAACGCCAGCTTCATAATACCCTTCGGCAAAGGATTCCAGGAGGCCAAGCACTACACTGTCAGAAAGTTCAGATCACCTCGTAAAATTTATACAGCATATGATGTAACATGTTACCTTAACCAGGCTCAATGAGTCATCAATTTTACCTGAAACATATTCTCATCTCTGTTACTGCTTTGCTTAGAAGAAGCTGCACCTTTTGAACTTTCACCAGTCTTTTGTTTCTTTACAGTCTTTTCTGGAGTTACTTGCTTTTTCCGCTTTGCCTTGGAGCAGAACAAAAAAAAAAATAGAAGAAAAGCATGAGCCACAATCACTCCGTACGCTACACTGTTTACACTGTGTATCACAGCCTACTACCAAGCAATGCACTTCATCACCTTCTTGCTGTAATGGCAGGAATTCAATACTGTACATTTAGGCTGGAATTTAAAAACTTCAAAATGAGCCTGATTCTGTTCTCAGTGAAGTAATACTTTGGCTTTGAAGAGAATTTAATCACATCAAAATACATTTCAAAAATCCTTCTCTTTTTGCACAGTAACACTGTCAGTTCAGTAGTTTTAATAAAAAAAATTAAGTCTGATGGAAATGGCACCCTCTTCTCCCCTAAATGGAACAAAAAGTACAGAACAGCTTAGCTTGCAACACCTCAAAAAAAAAAACCAAAAAAAAAACCCCAAAACCAAAAAAATAACACATAGATAATAAATAATCTAGAAAAATTAAGATAATTAGTAATATAATAAAAAATCTGGAAACCACCTCTACCGGAGACCATTTTTTTTACTAAGCATCTAATTGTTGCCCACAGCATGATAAATTATGCGACTTTTTAAAGCATTCAGACCGTATCACCTGTAAATCAGATTACACAGAGAAGCTACAAAGTTATTATTTCTACTCATGTAAAAATAGGAGACTAGATCTCTCGATGTACTGTACTACATTAAAAGACCCGGTGTCTGTGTTACCACCTAGCATTTCTTAAAAAAGATAAATTTCTAAATCACTTTGATTTCTACAATCATTTTGCTTTTGTTCAAAATGACTGGTACATCTACACAAACTCCTAATTTAAATAACTATTTAAATTAAACAGAAACATTTGATTTATACATTTACAACAATCATCTTCAAATTTATCAACTTAAAGACACTCAGATTGGCTCAGCTTCTAAGTGAGAAACTAGCAGATGGTGGAACAGCAAATAAAAGAAAATGAAGCAGAGAAAAAAACCCATGCAACAAGTAAGAAAGTGACACAAGGAGCACAGGGCAAGTGCAGATTTTTGTCATGGAGAAGTAACCTATATATTAAAATGGCAGAGGGTGGCTGTAGGCATGTTCTCAAGTTCAAATTCTTCCCACCAAAGCAGTTGATACAGAAGCTTTCAGAAGCTTGCCACAAAGCAGCAAAGAATCACAGGGAATTTGCAATTATCATATGGAATGGCATGAAGAAAACAAAGTGCAACTAAAGAAAACAACTTTTCTTCAGGGAAAAATTATGCGATCCACCCATAGTTGGAAGGTGGATTGTTTGGTTTTTGTTGCTGCAGTTGTTGAGATGAGTGGGTGGGAGAGAAAATTTCTTAAAGTGTCTGATAAATTATATGGAATGACATGCATATTGTGGCATAATGCTCACCTAATTCCTTAACCCCAGCCTGAAACAAAAGAGTTAATACAGTAATGAATTTTATGTATTGTTCACCTTTTTGTCAACTTCACTATCTGAATCACTGGCAGATGAGCTTGAAGATACAAGTTCCTTTGATTTAGGCATTCTGGGGAAAGAAAAATAACATGAAAACACTATATAAGGAATGACATTCCATTTTGGCTGGAAAGCAATCTTCAAACCTGTTTGTACTGGCTTATCTTCTTCAAGCCCTCCTAAAGATTTTCCTGCCTTTTAAGCTTTAAAAGCACTGCAGATGCAATATCAAGCACTCTTCCCTCTTATATCTCTTCCTCTTTTTGCTGCAACTGCATTAAAACACATTTAGAGCACATTAGATGCAGCAGTTTGGCTTCTGAACTGTCTACAACAGAATGATTTTTCACGATTTTCATATATCCCTGCACATGGCAAAACCCACAATGTAAAACACACAATACAATAGTGCCCTCCAGCTGAATCCTTTCTATTACATCCACACACATGAATTATTAACACTCTAGGAGTATGTATACTCTGGCACGGGCATCTCACCCAGTTGGATTTGCAAGCAACATGCTGCACAATTGCCACACACGTGACGCTTGAGCTCCCACCTATAATCTAACAGTCTGAAATACACCTCAGCCGCAGAGAGCTACAGCACTGCAATTAGTATTTTCAATGCAACTTCAACACATCAGTCACTGGAGACTGTTAATTCGCCAGACAAGCAGACATTCAGCATTCCTGGAATGCGGGCTGCCAGGTGTCCTTGCACGTCACCCTAGTATGCAAACATGTGGTTAGGTATAGCGGTTACACATCATCCCTGCTGCTAGAAACTCTTTGTAACAAATATACTGCTCATTCGGTCTTTAAGAGTAAAATTAAGCACCCCTGAAACTGTGCAACACAAACACCAGCTAGGAAAGGCCAAGATAGCATTACAGAGTATCTCAGGAAAGAAAAAAGAAGTAACAGCGTTCTTAAACAGGCAGTGAAAAAAAAAACAAACCCACATATGCAAATGAAAAGAAAAAACAAAAAAACAACAAATCAAACAACCAAACCAGAGTCCAAATAATGTTAATGGATCAACGTAGTTCTAAAGTATGGCAAGACCTGCGGTAATAGCTTGTAGCACAAGGACGGAAGCTGCAGCACTGCACAGGATACAGGGGGTGAGGAAGCACACACAAGCCACGCTCTAGGATGGAGGCAGAGGAGCGCTGGAATGGGACAATGTAAAAATAAGCAAACGGACGACACTGAGTCGGCGAGTCAAACGATGTTTCGGGGGATGACCCCGGGGTCCGCATGGGACGGAAAAAGGGACAATATGGAGGACGGTGTGGGCGGAAAGCGGAGGAAAAAGGGATGTGGGGGGTCGGGTGCCCCCCGGGAGAGACGGGCGTGAGGAGACACCGCAGCGCCGGCGAGAGGGACGGGATGAGCCAAGCCAAAGGAGACCAGGGAAAGGTAAGGAAAGGAAGACGAGTAGGGAACTCCAGGTAGGCGGATCCCAGCCGCCATTTTCCTCCCCTATTCCTCTTTTCCACGGCTCGTGTCGCCCCCCGAAGATAAGAGTCGAGACCCGAACAAGGATGGGGGGCGAGGGGGTGGGCGAGCGAGAACGCCCAATTCTTCCCGGGGCAGGGCGGCAGCGAAGGGACTGCGGGTTACCCGCAGCTGAGCGGACGAAAAGGACAGCATGGAAACTAGCGGGCATGGGGTCGCCGGCGGGCCGGGTCTACCCCCAGCGCGGGGGGGAGCGCGGCCGGGCGCCATCTTATCCCTCTATCAGACTCTGTGCCCCCCAACATGGCAGCTCCCCCTCGGCAGCGGCGGCTCGCTCCTCCCGCTCCACAGCGGGGCATCCCTCCCGCTGGGCACCGCGGGCACTCGAGGAACAAGGGGAAGCCTCGCCTCGCCGCCACCCGTCCGCGGCTGTCCCGATCGGGCTGGGAGATACCGCGGCGGTGGCGGCGGGGGTCGTGGGAAGGGGCGCGCGGGAGAAGATGGCGGCGTGACGGGGGTGCGCGAGGGGACCCAACACTCACGTCCTGCTCCGCGCGTGGCTCCTCCGCAGCGCGACACAAGCGGAACTGACGCGCCTCGGAACGCCCGCCCCGGGCCGCTCACGTGGGGCGGCGGGGGGCGGCTTTAAAGGGGACGCGGCCCTTTGTCCCCGTCGTTGCTCGTTCCCGCCTCCCCTGGGGGGCGGGAAAGGGATCGTAGTAGCTGGAAAGGAGATTTTACAGGATCACGTAAAGTCCCGAGTTGGCAGTGATTCACAGAAGACATCGATTCGAGCTCCTGGCCCTGCATAGGACACTCCAAGGGTCATACCCTGTGCCTGAGAGCGTTGTCCGAACACTTCTTGGTGCTGTGACCACCTCTCTGGGGAGACTGTTTAAGTGTCCTACCATCTTCTGAGTGAAAAACCTCCTAGTATCCATTCTAAACCTCCCCTGATTCGCCATCGAATCCTGTCGCTGGCCATGAGGGTGAAGACATCCGTACCTGCCCCTCCGCTTCCCCTGGTGAGGGAGCTGGAGACTACCATGGACATTAGGAAGAATTTCTTCACAGAAATGATTAGCCATTGGAATGGGCTGCCCAGAGGGGTGGTGAAGTCATTGTCCCTGGAGATGTTTAAGGAAAGACTGGAAATGGCACTTAGTGTGGTCTGGTTGACGTGGTGGTACTGAGTCACAAGTTGGACTCGGCTGTCTCCAAGGTCTTTTCCAAATGGATTCTGTCGTTCTCTGAAGTATCCCCTCCGTCTTCTCAAGGCAGAAAAAAAGCCCTACACTAATTCATAAATAGCAGGGGTTTTTTCACGCTCTGCAGCGGTTCCTCGATGGCGCTCGGAGCCGCCCGGGCGGCGGCGTAAGGCGGGTGTGGCTGCGGTGGCTTTGCATAACAAAACCACACCTGGGGCGCCGCTCGGCAACCCCTCCTCATGGTTTCCCTCCTCATGGTTTCCCTTCTGCCACCGGTGCCCCGGCTTTCCTTCTCTTACCGCAGCTGGGGACCGGGGAACATCAGGGCACCTGTCCGGGCAGGCACCGCGGGCCTGGAGTACCGGGGATGAAAGGTTAAAGCTGTCTCAGCGCCTCTTTTAAACACCTACATTTTAAAAGTTGTCCAAGCAAATAACCTTGAAAACGTACTGACAATGTTGGGTTTTTTTTCTGTAGCGTGTTCACAGCACCCTGAGTCCCCAGCGCCCTGCTGAGGAGGGCTTGACAGGGCTGAGTTCACCTAGAGGAGTTCTTCTGAGACACCGAGATGGAAGGGAGGTGAGGAAAGGGCCCTCTGCCCTCAGCTTTGTAAGAGGCGATTTTTAGCAGCCTTTCACACTGCGATGGGCCAGTCATGCTGCCAGAGCACGAAGTTGCTTCATGTTGTGTCTTCTGCGTTAGTTACCTGTTGAGTTTATGATGAATGTAATGTTTCAGTTTATGATGAATGTAATTCTATGAATGTATACTGAATATAATAAATTTAATGCTATTACTAACATTAAAATGCGGTCATGATTCACACAAAACTAACACAGTTTGCTCCTATTTGCTGATCACTGTTTGCAGCAATGGGTCATGTAGTTGTGTTGTGAGCAGTGACAATTCTTCAGACGCCCAGTACCAGTTGAGTCTTTTTCTCATTCTTACTAACTCTAGACTTATGCTTTTGCTACCACATGAGTACAAGATTTTTGTAAAAAGCTAACAATAAAAAATAGGAAGTGGACTATAATCCCAGTCCTAGCTTCCGGATAAAATTCATACAAGCCGAGTGAAGTAGTGGTTGATCAGCCTTCATAATTCCAATAACAAACACCTATTAATAAAGTGTTGAAAAGCAAAAGTCTTTGGCTCTTTTTTTTTGTTTTGTTTTGTTTTAATTGCAAATATCTCTGTTTATTAATATGGGCTAGAAAGGCAAACAACATTTTTCTAGAGGGAATAATCGTCCAAAATCAGCATGAGCAGCTGCAAGTCCTAAGCAGTGTTTCTGAAGAAGGACTTAAAGGAGGTGGACAAAGAGGTTTTCAGAGGGGATCTATGAAGTCCTTAAAGCCCTCATAATGAAGTAAACTGGCTTATGCTGTGAGAAGTGTCTTTCACTTCTTCGCTTTAATAGCAGGAAAACAGGAAGGAAAGACCAGAAACAGGAAGCATACTCATCTAAATAATCCTTGGTAACTTGGAGTTTCACAGTGTCATGTAGACCGCAAAACAAAACAAAAAATAGAAAAAAAATACAATTCTTACTACATCTGTGATCTTTGGAAGATAAAAATACAATTGTTTATACAAACAAGGGTCAAAGTAAGTACAAGCACAGTAAATGATATGCAGGCAATATAGTAATTATCACCACTGCAGCAACACCTGGCTTGTCAAGCCATGTCATTGAGGAAGATGAACAGATAAGTGTAACACTTAATGTTTAACTCCAACAACAAGATCATCTCAAAATAAGGACTATTAAGTTGTAAAAAAATATAGTTACTCTTTTCAACTAATTTACACTTATTTTTCATGTTAGAGTTATTAGAGGCATAATGAGAGTTCACATGTTTATAATCTGTATGTGCTTTGCTTTTTTACAGATCAACACTGTACACAAAGAATGTTCAGGTTTTAATCAAGTCAGCAAGGAATTGTTTATTCAAATAAACAATTCTTTATGCATTTCTAATCAATTCTTTCAGTCTTTACATAAATCAAACTAACTAAAAGAAACCTTTTCTGCTGGCTCTTAATGAGTTAATTTCTCCCACCTGCAGTATCTCCTCCAAAGCAAGCACCAAGTTTATTTTTACAACTGAATTCCTAAATAGCAGGTCAGTAAGAGGAAGGGAAGGTTTTCTGCAACTGGGATTTCATGTTGTGCTTTTCAGGAATGATACATTCTTTGAGAAATATTCTGGTTATCGAGTGTAGCAGCGGTTTGAGCTTTTGGTAAATTACCTTCACTATATTTTATTATATTTAGAAAAGAAGAAAGAAGCTACTAAGAAAAAGTGCTGTCTTTAGAGCAGTGGGAAAGGAGCCATAATTTTTCCAAGGTAAATCTCTGCTGTTACCTTCTGAGTGAGTCATCTATCCCCCTAAGGGGTATAGTTCACTTTCTGAGCTCTTAAAATAGACTTTTGTAATGGGTTTGTTCCTTCATCAGACACTTTCCTTCTGTAGCTGCCTTAAAAGGGCTTAAATTCTTCTAGTTAGTGGCTGATTGCCTCATTTCATATCCCACATGTCTTCGGCAGAGAAGAATGTTGAAGCATTTGTTTTTTCTTCAGTAACAGATTTCAGCAAGCAGATTTGAATGGGAATGCTGAAAAATACACACTAGTGCTTCTGATCACATAGCAATTACTAACTGCAAAGGATGACTCCTCTAGCTAGAAATAGTAGAGCTAGCAAGAAAAGCATTTTGGGCAAACTTGAAGTGGGACGGCCTTTAAAGCTTTGGTGTTTCTGCTTACCAGTTTAAAAGGTGGAAGAAGAAATCTGCCATGAAAGGGTAGGTTAGCTTATAATATTGGCAGAACTTTTATTAAAGTGTCATGAAAGAAAGAGTAAGGGATGCTACTACACAGTGGTTTTGTTTGTGGAACTGGAACTGGTTCGTTTCTCATGTGTATCATGTAATTTGAGTTTGCATCAATACTTGCATAATTTTCCATTATGCTTGGGAAGTGGGGATTTTTTTATGTTGCAATTTAATAACCTAAACAATAATAACTTCCATCAATAGTTTAATAGGTCTGTTATTATGGTTGCTGTACAATGTCTAAACCCTGTGGTTAAAAGTGACACATTTTTGCTTTAATAATTGAAAAATGTGAGGTCTTTACTGCTTAAAAAAATGTAATTTCACTGTACAATAAGAAGGTTGATAAGCTGGTGAATGTCTTGTCATTCTAGCTATCTGAAATAATTTCCAGGTAAGAAGATAGCACTGGTCTCCATATGCTGATTGTAAATCTCTTTCTATCTAGAGCGTTTACAAAGAGAGCACTAGGTATTAAATTACCTTTTCAGGAAATAAAAGCAGCTTTTGTTAACATGGTCTGCACTGCGTTGGAAAGCTTTCACCTTCTGCTGCGTGGCCCTGCCCTCTGGTGGGCGCGCAAAGGCTGGCTGAGAGCCTGCTTTTACATAAACTGGAAGCTTGCCTCCAAGAAATCTTACCTAATCTTGCAAATCTTTAGATTTAAAAACATTTAGTTATTTCGTTTTCCCCATTGTGTTTCACTTGCAGTTTTGCAGTCCTGTGGCCGCAGCAGAAACATTATCACATGCGTCTTGGGATATTAAAGTAAAAGAGTAGGATTAATGACACTTGCTTGTTATTGTATTGCTTTCTTCTTCTCACCATATTTTGGCAATCTGTCCTCAAACGGTTGCAATGAAGGTCAAAAATGTGTTTTCCTGAATGCCAGCTTGCTTGCCATTTTTGTCTGTGATATTTTTAGACACTTTGAACTTTACACAGATAGACTATCTGCAGTATATCATTCCAAATTAAAGATTCGTGTTCCAGCATATGTTTTCATTCTGTAACTTCTTGGCTGTTCTTCTGTAATTTTATTAGGACTGGGGATAGAGAAGTTTCTTTTTCCTATTTAAAAAAATACCTTTTCCATGTTTCACTAAAGCTTTTCTGTCTTTCTCCCTGTGCCACAACGTGCACTTTATAACTCCATGTATTATCCTTCCTCTTAAAGACATAGAAATCAGCAAAGGTCAAAATGCCCTCAACGATCTAATCAGTATTTATTACTGTTTTATTTTGAAGCAATCTGATACATGTCTTAAGGAGATAGAATCTTGTTTTATAATCCACTGAGGTTTTTAAGGATAGACCATGAATCTGATCCTGCAAGCTAGTAGTAGCATAAATAGATGTTATGTAATGGTTCACAGAGTCACCAGGAAGCATCAGGTTCTTATTAGGAAACTGCTCAAGAAAAGGCCTGTATAATACTAGTGGTTTGGAGCTTTTTTCCCAAGGAGAAAGGAAACCTTGGATTTTAATATTTTTTTTTTTTTTACATTTAAAAAGTGTGGCTTCTTATAAACTATGTCATGCACTCAAAATGCAAAATTCACATAGGAAAGTAATTTGAAACTTCTTCTGAAATTGTAGCTGAATTGGGCTGCCAGATGGGAGCTTATGCTCAGAAATATGCAGGGCTGAAATCACAACATAAAGGGTGTAGTATATGAATTTTAACTACTAGAAACTACTTGGATGAAGAAAAGTTATGAAACCTAAGTGAAAAATCTCAGCTGTGAGTAAGAAACCTTGGTTTTTTTGTTGTTGTTTTTTTTCCCCGTTTGTTTTTCATGGAGACGAAGTTGAAAAGAGGGTAAATATTCCAAGTTTATTTGGAACATTATAACACATATCAATAGAAGTATATATTAGTAATGTTGATATACATCTGTGGAGAGAGTCCACAGGAGCATCACTGAGTTGATCAGAGGAACTGGAGCAGCACCGCTATGAGGAAGGGTGAGTGAATTGGGTTTGTTCAGCATGGAGAAGGGAAGGCGTTGGGGTGACTGTAATGGGGCCTTCCAGAAGGGAGGCTACAGAAGCAATGGGGAGAGGCTGTTTACAAGAGCCTGGAGTGACAGGACGAGGGGGAACGGCTTCAAACCAAAAAGGGAGTAGGTTTAGCTTAGATATTGGGAAGAACATCTTTACTGTGAGGGTGATGATGCACTGGCAAAGATTGCCCAGAGAAGGTGTGGGTGATCCATGACAAAGCTTAGGGCAGGCTGGATGTGGCTCTGAGCAACCAGGACTAGTGAAAAGCGTTCCTGTCTTTGGTAGGGGAGCTGGAATCAGATGATCTTTAAAGTCCCTTCCAACCACAGCCAGTCTGATTCTGTCATTCCATGAAGTTCATCTCATAAATGAATGAATAGCAATGACAGGCCTACCTACTTTGCAAAAAATAGCTTTAGTGATACAGTGATAAAAGGCATGTGAATGTCTGTGTGTACGTATAGATGCTTATATTTTTAATGAAATGTGTATTGAAAATTGTCTGTTTATCAGGATATTGGAAGGCATATAACTGGAAAAGCTTGAAAGACAGTGGAACAAAAAAAAACCAAACTTGTGTTGTCTTCTTGTCCAAGCAGCATCATGCAGTGGTCTGATTATGAACAATTTTTAATAGAAGTAAGGATCAATATAAACATCTATATAAATCATTAATTTATTTATAATTTTTATCTCCTGAGTCAGTTGAGATTTTCATGACAGAGGTCATATCCTCTAAGTTCTCCTACAGAAGGTTTCTGTAGAGCCTTCTCCTTGAGTACTGTCCCATGGAACTGTGGATTAAGGCTTTTCTTTCCTAATCTATAGCAATTAAATATTCACTCAGTAGCCACTTTCTTCCCAGAAAAGCACTTTGGGCAGAACCAAGGAGATTTCTTTTACTGTTGTGCTTGATTAGGATAAGAATGAACAGGAGGTACAATAATATTCAGTTCCTATGCAAAATTAATAACAATGATCAACAAATTACGTTCAGTGAATTGGGAAGAATGTTTGGCATTGGGAATGGCTGTACTTCATATGCAGCTGCAATAATGTTAGCTATAAGATGAGAAAGTACTTTCCTCTTCTCGTTTTATGAACAATATCCTACTGCCTATGACCACAGCCACCGTGGGATGTGGGAATCCCTGCTTTTGTTAGGACTGCAGGAGGGCATCCCAAACAGGTGTGTTTTGAGGAGGCTTAGCTTACAGTCCACCAAATTATATCCTAAATTATACATTATACTGAATCCAGTGTTAATTAGTCGTTTTACAAGCCTTGATCAGTTTATGAATAATGCACACTGGAGCACAGGCAAAATACATAAATGGGATGAAAGTATTTAAGCATTCAAGTTCTGTTTTGTTCAGAGTTTTGGGGGACATCTGATGCTCAGAGGGAAAGATTTTCCGGAAGGAGCAGCAGAGCCGCGGGGAACGGACGTTCATTCAGTGCCTTTGATCGGGAGGGCGCTGCACTGGCCGCAATGTGCCGCCCAGCGCGTTTCAGGAGTGATCGGACGGACTGCTGGCTTCTGGAAAAGCCACGGAAACGGGCGCTGTGTGGGTGAGGCTGTAGCAGGGTTGCAGTAAGCACACGGGAGCCATGGCGGGACCCTTCACGCCGCATATCCATAAGCGCGTCTGCGTGTGTGAGCGTGTCCTGTGGGCGCCGCCACCGCGGCTCCCCATGGCCGGCCTGGGGGACTACAGCTCCCAGCGGCTCCCGCGCACATCCCGCGCCTGCGCACACGGTCCCCGGGGCGGAGGCGGCTCCTTGTTCCTTGCGCGGGAACCCGGCTGCGGCCGGACTACATCTCCCAGCGGCCTCCGCGCACATCCCGCGCCTGCGCAAGCGGAGCCGGCCCGGCCGCACTCCGCCGTTGTCGCCGTCGGTGGGTGGGTGGGGGAAGGGAGCGAGCGGGAGGAGGAGGAGGAGGGAGGGGGGGGAGAGTTGAGAGTTCACCCGCCGCCGTCGCTGCTAGGCCGGACTCATGATTCCCATATGCCCGGTAGTTTCGTTCACCTATGGTGAGTAGCGGTGCTCGGCGTGTCCGTGCTTGGGGAGAGGGCGGCGGGCGGGGGTCTGTCCTGAGGCGCCGAGTCTGACCCGAGAGCTCCCGCGCTCTCTCTCTCTCTCTCCCTTGTCCTTCTGTGTGTCCCGTTCTCTCCCCACCGCCTCCTCTCGCCGGGCCTCCTGTCATGGCCCCCGCCGCCGCCGCCCCTCGGTCGCCGCCGCCGCAGTGCCCAGCCGGCTGGGGGAAGATGCCAAAATGGCCACCGGCAACTACTTTGGATTCACCCACAGCGGGGCTGCTGCCCAGTACAGGTGAGCACCGCTGCGAGCCCCCGGGACGCCCCCAGGGCCCCTCTCCCCGGCCGGGACCCCGGGCAACTCCCGCCCCTTGCCCCGCGCCGTGGGCTGTGCTCGGACCCTCCCGCCGCGCCCGGGGGTGGGTGTTCTTATCTCCCCGTGTGCCTGGGGCTGGGAGGTGGGGCTGGGCACCGCCGAGCAGGAGGAGGAGGATGATCAGCGACAGCATCGGGTCCCCAGGCCCTTAGATTAAAATGGCCACTTGCAGTCAGTCAGCAGCACCGGCGAGTCACCGTGTGCCGCCCCCAGGCCCGTCTCCTGCCTCAGCTTCGGGGAGCACGGGCCTTGTTCCCCAAGGCTTTGCTGTCACTGTGGGAGCGCAGAATCCCTTCTAACGTGGTTGAAAACCAACCTAAGGGAGGCTGGATGGATCAGGGAGAGATGGAGCACCGGAAAATAGCAGGGGACTTAATCCAATTGAAGTAATGTGTCTAAGAAAGTAGAGGAGGTACTTTCATGGACAGGTACCTTTTAAAAAAAAAGTCCTACTCTGATTTCTAAGACCAGGAGCAGTATTGTAGTGAAACTTGAAGACCCGTGACTGTGTTAGACAGTATACATACTTGTGTCTTATGTGTCTGAATAGATCTATCAATACAGATCTCTTACAGACACGCTGCCACAAGTCTTTGTATCTTTGTAGTTTTTGTTCATCTAAATTCTGGCCAGAGTGTTAAAAAGTAATTGGTAGCATCTATTATATCACAATTTCTGACATCATAATACTTAATTTGCTAAATGCTGTCAGGAGCATCTTTGCAATTTTGGCTTGTATTGGGGTGACATCTTAAAGTCCACATTTGAATCTTACATTGCTCATTCCATAAATCTGTAATAAGGACCTTCCTCAATGCCTAAGTTGTGGTGAATAAGATAAAACCCAAAAGAATAAAGCAAATATTTCAGAGATTATTAACAAATGAATGCAGAGCTGTGCTAGTAGCTAATAAAAATTGCATACCTAATGTAGTTTTAGGAATGTACACTTTTGTGGAGGTGTTGGAATAACCCTGTTTTTTCCATTGATTTTTTCCTGCAAATGAATGTGATATACACTAAATTTAATTTACTCTGGTGTTTAATAAAGGATTAAATTTAGCTAATCTTCTAGTTCCTTTGGATACTGTGCATATATGTGTTTACTCATAGTTGTCATTTTACATGACGATTATAGTGAATATTTAGGACATATATATAGAATTTACTTTTAAGTATAAAGGTTAAGTGAATAATAAACCAAATCTGCAGTTCTGAAGTGCAGATGAATTTTTAAAATCATCTTTTATTGTAGGGCTGAGGTGATCTTTGGACTAAAGATCCTGAACAATTCCTTTGAAGTTATATAATTGAAATAACATTCAAGTTTAATAGCTGATCCTAAGTGTGTTTTTGAGAAAATGGAAAACAGATCAAAAGAACCTTTTTCCTTTGCTATCATAAGTTTAAGATACTGTTTAATTTGCTATTGGTTAAAGACTCTGTATCCTATAAATGATTTGTGTGTTAACCACATCTGAAGGTGAAGACACACAGCAATCAGTGTTTAAGTAGTCCTTTCATAAGAAGGAGTTTAATATTTTGAGCTGAAAACACAAGAGTCACTTAAAATGTCTGACAGAGCTTACTTTTACGAGGCAGACTTGTTAGGTCCTTTTTGGTGTATTTACAGAGTGCTACAAATCATGTATTCCACTCCAGTATATTTGAGAAAGAGATGGTGGTGGCAGGGGAATGTGGTAAGATTTGATTTTACAACAAGTGTTTAGGTTTTTTTCCAGTATTTGAAAAGACAGTTCACAGAATAAAAAAATCATCTTCTTGGAAACCAGGGCAATGAATAAACAGACAAATGTTTTTCTACCTACTGAATGCATAGGTGAGCCTCATAAATCTTGAAAAATAAAAGGTGTTTCTGGATGCTGAACTGGCCTATGGATTCTTAAGAAGTTGCCCAAAGTAACAAGTTGTTTTATGAGAAGAAATCACACTTTCAGATGAAGTCTTTAGTTCTTTATACATACACCATTTGGAAGTTCTGACACTAGTTTTTATAGCAACAATCAGACATTTTCATAATAAACACAATATTGGTCACATTTTTAAAGGTTCTCTCTTGCCAAAATGGCTGTAAAAAATTCTGATATGTTAGAAGAATATTAGTCTGCAATTTTAGATTACTCTATGCTCCCTAATGATAATAATCAGAATTTTATTGATTTCAGTGCTTAGTTTAAAAAATTGTGCAATTCTTTTTAGCATACACACCTTTCTTGTAGTATCTTAAAGTATGAATATCTCAAAATATATCAAGTCTTCATCTGGAAACATGTAGAGAAAATAAAAAGCCTAAACCTTGCATCAGAAAGAAGAGAGTCTAAGTAGATTCTGTTGAGTTTCAAGGAATAGAAGAGACTCTTCCAGTTGGACCTACAGTCACTGTCCAGTCGTTTGTCTGCCCAGTCAGGGCTGGCCAAGTTCCAGCACGTTGCTAAGGGCACTGTCCAGATGCTTTTGAACACTGAAAGGCTTCTCTAGGAAGCTGTTCCAGTGCTTTACCACCCTCTCTTCATAGAAATGCCTGCTAATAGCCAGGAAGGCTCTCCTGGTGCAGCTGTGAACTGCTCCCTCCTGTCCTGTCCCAGGATTACAGGGAGGAGAGCTCAGCACCTCCCTGTGCCCTTCTCCTCTTCAGGAAGCTGCAGAGAGCAGTGGGGTCACTCTTCAGCCTCCCTTTCCCCACACTGGACAAGCCCAAGTTCCTCAGCTGCTCCTCACAGGAAGTTCCTTCCAGCCTTCCCAGCAGCTTTGTCTTGTTTCTCAGGAAGCACTGAAGGACCTTCCCCTCCTTCTCCCCCTGTAGGGCCCAGCAGGCCCCAGGTGAGGCCACCCCGAGGCTGAGCCCAGTGGGCCCATCCCCTCCCTGGCCCGGCTGTGCCCTGCTGGGTGCTCTGGGACGGGCTTGGTCCTCGGGAGCCACCCTGAGCCCAGCACCAGCCAGCCCCACCTCCCTCTGCAGCTGTCCAGCCACTCCTCTCCCGCTTCATCCTCGTGCTTGGCATCACCCCATCCCAGGTGCAGAATCCAGCATTTGAACTTCTTAAATTTCACTCCATTAGTGACTGCCTAATGCTCCAGTCTATCTAGATCCCTCACCAAGGCCTCTTGTCCCTAAAGAGCATCCACAGCACCTCCCAGTTTGAATCATTAGCCAAGTTGCTAATGGTGCACCCAACTCTTGGTTGCCAGATGAAGCCCCATTCAGTACAGCCCTTTGAGTGCTGCCATCCAGCCAGAGCACTTTGAACCTGCTCATCCCACAGCTGAGCAACTTGTTGGAAAAGGGTGCTGTAAGGGACAGTGTTAGCAGCTTCAGTCAAACTGGAACTGCATCCACTGCCACCCCTTCATCCAGGAGGCAGGTGACCTTATGATAGAAGGATAGGTTGGTTAAACAGGACTTTTCCTTTGTGAAACTGTTGACTGTGGGAGATGATTGCATTGTTCTTTAACAATTCTTTCACCTTCCAGTAGCACTTAGTATCTCCATAGTTTTTCCAGGAGCTGAGGTTACACTAATAAGTCTCCAGTTCCGTTTCTCGCCTCACGCCTTTGTAAATGGGAATTATGCTGGCAAGCTTCCAGTCAGCAGTGACCTGCCCAGACTCCTAAGGCCTTCAGTAGATGATTGAGAGGTCTTGCTATAACAGCTGCAGGCCCATTCAGTACTCTGGGCTGAATCCCATCAGGGCCCACAGAGATGTAGGAACATTCAGTTTATAAGCTGGTCCCTCAGAATTTGAGTATTCACAGTTGTGGATCTCCCACTCAGAAGACTCAAAGGAAAAAATCTGCTCTATTAAGTGATTGCTGAAAGGTGCTTTTAAGGAAAGTTTCTGTATTTATTTCTAGACTTATTGCAGACTGGTATAAACTCTTTCTGAATTGCAGTTCCTCAAAATGACAGTATTCTAATTTGTGTTATTAGTAGTGAATCATAGGATCGTAGAATATCCTGAATTAGAAAGGACCCCCAGGGAACATTGAAGTGCATGCAACTCCTGGCCCTACACAGGACATCCCCAAGAATCACTCCACATGCCTGAGAATATTGTCTAAACATTTCTGTAACTCTGCCAGGCTGCTACTGTGACCACTGCCCTGGGGAGCAGTTCCAGTGCACAGCCACCCTCTGCGTGCAAAAGCCTTTTTCTGATACCCAGCCTAAACCTCCCCTGGCACAACTTCAGGCCATTCCCTTGGATCCTGTCACTGTCGCCACAGAGCAGAGATCAGTGCCTGCCCCTTTGCTTCCACTTGTGAGGGTGCTGGAGGCCACAGTGACGTCTCTCTCAGTCTCCTCCTGGCTGAAGAGACCAAATGACCTCGGCCACTCCTCACATGGCTTCCCCTCCAGGCTCTTCACCGTCCTTATGGCGCTCCTGTGGACACTGTCTTACAGGTTAATACCTTTGTTACATTGTGGCACCCAAAACTGCGCCCAGGGCTGGAGGTGAGGCCGCCCCAGCTCAGAGCAGAGCAGGACAATCCCCTCCCTTGCCTGGCTGGTGATGCTGTGCCTGATGCCCCCAGGACAGGTTGGCCCTCCTGGCTGCCAGGGCACTGCTGACTCAACTTGCCATTGACCTGGAGCCCTAGGTTCCTTTCTGTGACACAGCTTTCCAGCCTCTCCTTCCCCAGTCTATCCACACATCCAGGGGGGCCCTGTCCAAGATGCAGAATTTAAACTAAGACAGTGGAACATAGAAATCACTGTGTCTTCCTGGAATTCCAGTTTATCTATGGCCATGGTGGATAATTTAAATACTCTATCATCCTTCACATGAAGACGAAATTAAAATTTGTCCAAGTTTTAACATTAAATACTGATATTTGAAACGGTTATAAAGGCCAGGTTGATAGATGCTTAGGTGGTGGACTTTGGATTTGGAAAATTCAGGAGTACTGGGTTATTGCTGTTTAGCCAGCAACTAAGTACTGCACAGCCTCTTGCTCACTTCCTACCCACCCTGGTGGGGAGGAGAATCAGAGAAGCAAAACTCCTGGATTGACATAGGAACAGTTCATAGTTGAAAGAAAATAAAGTGTAATAATATGAATTATAGCAGTAATACTAATAAAAGTAATAGTAGTAATGAAGGGATTAGGGGGAATAAAACCCTAGAGGAGAAGGTAATGCACAACACAATTGCATATCCACTGCTGACTAATGTTCAGCCTGTTCTCCAGAAACAATCAGCAGCTCCTGGCCAACTCACCCTGGTTTATAAATGCATGCATGATGTTCTATGGCATGGAATAGCCCTTTGGCCAGTCTGGGTCAGCTCTCCTGGCCATGCTCCCAGCCAGCTTCTTGTGCACCTGCTCACTGGCAGAACACAAGGAATTGAAAAGTTCTTGACTGAGAATGAGCCCTACTAGGAACAACTAAACCATCTCTGTGTTACCAGCATAATTCTCTTATTAAATCCAAAACACAGAGCTGAACCAGCTACTAAGAAGAAAATTAACTTTACTCAGGCCAAAATCAGGGTGGGCATGCAGAACTTGATAATATTTACTGTTGTGACAGTATAATCAGTAAAGTTCCTTCAAAGAAGAGGAATAGATTACTGTATTTATTAGTTCATAAATACTAATTTTCATAAAACATACTTGAAATCTTGTTTCATATTTAATCAAAGACAGCAAAAGAGCTAAGTGCCCTTTAAACCTGTAAATAATGTATTAGAAGCATTCTTGTTCCTTTCAGTGTTGTTGCTGCATGAAATTTCCTGCTACCCTACTCATTTAAAATTCTTTGTGTGCTCTACCCAGTAATAATATTGTTATTCACTAAGGGAAGCATTAGATTATGCAAATAGTAATGCAGGAAATTTCTCTGAACATTACAGCACCTTTACAGTTTATGCCTTCTCCTAGTGGTGGCATTAGGGCCTAAGGTTATAAACCTGCATGCAATGCAAACCTCATTTGTTACTTATTGCAGTGACTGTGCTAATCCATCTGTTTAGGAGCCTAAAATAAATGTGGAATTTGGTGGTACTAGACTTCTTTGTGTGTGTGTGCATGCTGTGTACCTCACCAGAGCCACTGTGTGACTACTCAATTTGAAATTAACAGCCTAATATTGGCTTGTCTTTCCAATGTAAAATAATATTAGCATTCTTGATTCAGTGCTGGAGAGAGGTATAATTATGCTTCTAATCTCAAATTGGCTGGTTAAAATGCTGATGGAGAGATAGGGTCATTGAGTAACGTTTGGACAGAGAAGTGTGCAAATGTGATTGTTTCATTTAATTAATCTTGTATTGTGGTTTTAGTTTCTGTTAAAAAGGTGAAGAATCTCTTAAGTGTTGTGAGTTTCATCTTGGTGGTATTCAAACTGTGTCTTGCTCTAACGAGACAGAACACTGATGGGAGATGCTTGGGTGGTTAGGAATGATTTGTTAACTTTGAATTGCCTTCAAGCAGCTTGAATATTACTGAATGTGGTGAGCTGTCACAGATAAAGACAATTTTAGCAGTGCAGGTTCAGAGCAGACCACAATGTCTGTGAGTCCAGGTTAAGATGCAATCTTCTAGGCAGCAGCATGGAAGTGAGCTCGTGCAATTACAGCTGGTTTGGAATTCAGATGTAGTGCACCATGTTACAGCATATTCAAGCAGTGCAAAACAACAAAAGAAAGTGAATTGCTACGCATGGATGAGTTGGCTGTTGAGAATTGATTGGGGGTGGAGTGTTCTTTTCACAATTGCTAGTATTTCTAATTACTTTTGTCTTCAATATCCTGCCCCAGTTAACTCTTCTTCATCTAGATACTGGTTTAAAAAGGATTGAGTCTTTCAGAGATATTAGGGCTGTAGTTCACACAGGCATACCAGACCAAGCTTAAGGTGTTGTGGTGTGTCAAGTTTTGTCTGTTCTGTAAAGTTGGTCTGTTCTGTTTTCCCCCAATGGTTCTGTCCCAACTCCTCCTGCCTCCCCTGTCCTTTTCAGTTACCCAAACTCCACCCCAGTTTCTATGACCACCAATGTATCCATGTGCTCCCCTCCCGGGTTACCCTAGAAACCAAATTTGTCCTTCCCTCGAGCCCTCCGGGGTGCCCTGCCAGTCACTCCCTGCCACCACCTGTTTTGCCAGAAACTTCTGTCTAGGGCTAGGAGTGATTGGCTTAGGGGGCCGGGCTCCTCCTCTGGATTATCCCTATTGGTATTTTCCCGGTGTCAGTCCCTTGGATCCCGCTCCCCTTTGTACCCCTATTGGTCCAAGGACCGGCTCCTCCCTTGTATCTCCTAACCCTTAAAACCTGTTGTAATCCCGCCCCCTCGTCTCCACCTGCTGGTTCCCCTGGGATCTGTTAAACCTGGATTAACTTCATCTGGAGTCTGCCTTCTTCTTTCTGCTGCTTGCAGCTCTTTGTCAGCCTCGTCCCTCATCTGGCAACGTCCCCAGGTATACCTCTGGGTGATTGCCTGAGGCGCTAGCCTGGAGCCCTGCTACTGGGCCAAGTGCCCCACTGCTGCTGGTGGTTGCTGGCCAGCTAGCCGGGACGTTTTACCAGCTGACCGCTGCATTAAGGTATCACTAAACATAATTCAGTCTTGTGTTGGTGAAAATGGGATGGTGAGGACAACAGTGGGTAGGACTTCTTCTGCAGACAGGATGTACTACTAGACTTGAGCAGTGAAAGTAATTCAGTTTTACCACAGGCTGAAGCTAAAACCTCAGTATGCTTGCTCTGTGTACTTAATGCCCATGGTTTCTTGAGTTCATCACATCTTGACACATACATAATTCTTAGCAGAAGAGACGTCACTGAATCTGGTAGAGCTGAGTGGAGCTGATTCTCTTTTGGTCAGTGAATTCTAGTGTTTAGTGTTGTAGTTAAATATGCTGTTTTAGCTCAATGTACACAAGAAGCCTCCAGTACTTTTGTTTGTGAAAGGATTTTGATGGACTTCTTTTCAAATCAGTGAAGTCCCACTCTCAAAGGAGATAGGTCAACAGGAGAAAGGCAGTAAGTGGCTTTGGGTTTGTTAACATGGGTTGGATGGCAGTATTGTAATAGGCTATAACAGGTAGACAGAGAAGGTGGTAAGTCACTGGGAAAGGTACCTTGAGTCAAAGGAGCCTTTGTCATTTTAAGGAGGGCAAGCCTGCCAACTAGTTGAAATTTGCAGCAGGTGCTTGTCTTTAGGAGCTGACCACTTTGGGAAGATTTTCTGTTAATGGTATAGCTGTGTCCTTTGTATCCTCAGAATAGGTTGGTGGTTATAGGCTTAACTGTGGGGTGTTAAATTACGTGTGAAATTTTGTATGCTACTAAAATACAACCATGGTAGCTTAGAGCATAGTTACATTATTGGTGCTAGAAAAGCAAAGTAGTGGCTTAAGGCAGGAAATACAGAATGTTTTAACAATTTAGTACAATTTTCCATACTAGTGAAGTTTCCTTCCTTTTAGGGAGAACTTGCCAATTTCAGCATTTTTTCTGTTTAGCATCTTCATTAATGGTCCAGATGTTAGGGCAGAGTGTACTCTCAGCAAGCTTGCTCATGACAGAAAATGATGAGGAGTGACTTACATGCCAGAGGGTTACAGTGACATCCAGAGGGACTTCAAAAATCTGGAGAAAAGGGCTGCCAAGAATCTCGGGAAGTTCAACAAGGGGAAGTGCAAAGTTCAGTATGAAAAAACCCCATGCACTAGTATATGCTGTGGGCCACCCAGCTGGAAAGGAAGAGGACCTGGGGGTCCTGGTGGACACCAGACTTGAGTGTGAGCCAGCAGTGGGTCCTTGCAGCAAAGAAGGAGAATGGCATCCTGAGATACATTAGATAAAGTATTACTAGGTGGGTGAGGGACGTGATCCTTCCCCTCTTATATGGTACCAATGAGGCCACCCCTGGAATCCTGTGTCTGTTTTTGGGCTTCAGTACAAGAGAGATATGGATGTACTGGAGAGAGCCCAAGAGGCCCACCAAAGCTGCTGAGGAGTCTGCAGCATTTCTCTAATGAGAAAAGGCTGGGAGAGCTGGGACTGTTCAGCCTGGAGGAGGGTGAGGAGGATCTTAATAAGTATAAATACCTGAAGGAAGGCTGCAGAGAGGGCAGAGTCAGGCTCCTTCTCCAGTGCCAGGACCAGAGGCAATGGGCATAAACTGGAGCACAGGAGGTTCCCTCTGAACATGAAAAAGCACTTGGTGAATACAAGAATGGCTGAGTCCTGGTGCATGAGGCCTAGGTAAGTTGGAGTCTCCATCCTCAGAGATGCTCAGAAGCTGTCTGGTTATAGTCCTGGGTGTTTGGCTGTAGGTGATGCTGCCTAAGTGGGATTGGACCCCGATGACCTCCAGAGGTCCCAGTCTCAGCCATTCTGTGATTTTGACTGGGATGATGTTAGTAGTTGCTCCTGTTTTAAATAGATGTAATCTCTGAAGCTCAGTTATTTTTGTTTTTCATATTACCATTTCATGAAAAAATGAACTTTTTAAAGAAAGCAGTGTGGACAGTGGGCTGTCTGTTGTGTGTAGCCAAGCAAGGAGAGGTTGATACAGAGCATATATTACATTCCTGTTACAGACACCTGCAGTGTATACGGGGAACAAAACATGGCACAATTTGATAAGATTGAAATCAGGTTGTAAGAGTAAACATAGAGATTATCAAAGAAGAAAGGATGTTTTGAAAACATGAAGCTGTTCATCTTTGAGGCGAGATATTGATAAGTATATGGTTTAGCTATCTAGTGGCAGTCAATAATTTGTAATGGCATGATGCAAGCATGCGTTTAGAACAAGGAAGGGGAAGGAAAAACTTGAAATGGCTACCAAACCCTGTCTTTTTGAGGCTTTATGTAGTTAAACTGTAGAATGTATTACTGCTGAAATTTAGCAGAATTCATGAGGGTATAGCACGTTTGAATGCCTTCAGGCCTCTCTGGATTCCTAGTACATTAGAATAGGGAAAAAGTAATTTTCCTTAAAGTTCTAAGAAGATACTCAAATATTGAAAATTTTATGCCTGTAGTGAGTGACAGGCTCCAGAAATACAGAGGCAAAGTCACTCCTAAAGTGCAACCTACCGTAGTGTGGTATTTCATGTCACCATTTTATGCTGTTTATTGCCAAGTGTGTATAGGAGAATAAAGCTCACTTTTTTTTTTCTTGTTAATTGTAATTTTGGTTTTGTTTTGCTCTGTCCATGTTCCATTAGCACATCTGACCAGTTATTCAGGAGTGCCTCTTCCTAGGTTAGGATCTGAAACAGTAGCAGATTGCACTGCTTCTAGCAGTTTTTACAGAACTAGAACATACTTGTTTCAATCATCATGTTCCTGAAAGAACTGCAGAACTGTGTTTTTGCTATTCTGCTATTAATAGACTTATCTGTGAAACTTCGAGAAACCTGGCACTTAGATTTCACCAAATATGGTTCCTTAATGCTAATGTGTTCCAATGTTCTTAAAAGGTACAAATCAAAAAATACATCCTAATTAGTGGAAGGTTTCATTCAAGATACTAATTTTTTAAAAACTATTTTAGAACTTATCTTAAATGTTGTGCATGGAATTAAAAAAAAAAACTGGAAGAAATATTTTTTAAAAGTTGTAATTTCTGAGGAATACTGTCTTTTGGGTAGAGACATACTTGGTTTTAGGCCAGATGCTAACTGTCTATCAAAACAGCATTCGTCAGGAAACTGAAAAATCAGAGATGTTCTTTGCCTCTTGGAGGAGAGTTTTCAGTGTTCAACAAGATAAACAGAGCTTATAGGAGCATATGAGCAGCATTTGTGTGCATGTGTTGCTTGTTAATGCAGCAGCGTGCTGAAGATAAGCCTGTTATGTGCACGAGTAACAATTAATTTCTTCTTTTTTATTCAAATAAAACAATCAAGTGTGATAAAAAGCAGGGCTTACAGGGAACATTTTCTGTGCTTCCTATGTACATACCCTTTATGTGCTATATATCTTACTTGGAAGTAGGCTGCCTTTTCCTGAAAATGTATTATTCGTCTGACAGTAACTGCCATAGATAGATTATCCCATTTCTTAATGCATGACTTACTCAGCAAATACCTTAATGTGGAAAATAAAGTATCTTACAATCTTCATTCATCTGGCAAAAGAGATAGCATTATATCAAAATGTTGTATTTTCTTTACATTGCTAACATGAAAAAATACATAAAGTTTTCTACTTCCCATTTAGTTTTAAACAAAAAAGCCTCCACAATTTTTTCTAGAAAAGGGCAGTAGCTGGAAATGAAAAAAGACATGACATAAGTGTATTGTAGAAGAGAATTCAATATTTGTTTCAGATTTGCTGTTAATACTGTGTCATTCTTTGGAAATCCGGATCTTCTTTCAGTGTGGTTGTTGGGAAGTAACTAACAAAAGTTCTGTATTCCATCTAGCAAGCTCTTATCTAAGCTTTTTTGGGGAATAATGCTGCTTATTTGCAAACCTACCTTATATGGCTGTTTAAGGGAGACAAACACATGGTTGTGGAGCTGAAGAACATTGTTTTGCCAAATGGACACCTGTACCTCATTAATTGCTGTTGACCAGCAATTTCTGCTCTACTTCTGACTGTTTGACTGTGCAAGTACACTGCCAGCTTTTTTTTTTTTGCTTTGAAAGTCAGTGTTTCTTTTTTTGTATCAAAAGCACTGCTACAGTGTTCTTGCTGAAGGTCTTTAGGCAGCTCAGAAAAGGTTATTAATTGCTGCTTGAATATTGTGCTTTTCGACAAGAGAAATAGAAGTTGAATATGACATTAATCTAGTTACTTTAATAAGAAATACAGAGTAATGATTACTGACACCTTCTGTTTTGAGAGCTTGTTCTCAAGGCATACACTTTTTGCTGCTGATGTTTTAATACAAGTTGGCCAAAGGGAAGAGTTTTCCAGCCTTAGTATCTACCTAGCATTACACCAGTTTTTGTAAATCTGTGCTGTAACTCATTTGATTTTGTGGTGTAGAATTGCACAAGGAGATCTTTGTAATTATTTGGTGCCTCAGTGATTGCAATGGAGACTTTGCAAACAAGAAAAGTATTTTAAAATACTGTTTTATTTCAGAATGACAGTTCTGGGTTTACACAACTGGGTCCAATGTCGATACTGTGCAAACAGCCACTGTATTACTCTTATATCCAACTTAAAAAGTATCAGGGCAAAATGTGCACCTGCTTTTAGAGAAAGTACTTGCATTTGATGAAAGGAGATTTGTGCACAAGACAGCAATGTGGATAAGGCCAGTTTTTGCTTTGGCCTTTGCTCTGGGATGAATTATGCAAGATTGAGAGACAGGGTGGCCCCTCATCCCCACCCCTAAAAAATCAGATTGTCATGGAATTAGAGAAATGTACTGTGGAGAAACATACATGGTCACAACTCTCTGCAGTCAGTCTTATCTAGCAGGTTTAATATCTTAGTGGTATTTTACAATATGTGGCACTTGTGCTGATACAAATGCAACAGAAAGATTGGTATTTCCCATCGTTGGTGTCAGTAGGAATTATAATAGATGTTATTCAAAGATTTGAGTCAAAGGTGTTTCCGAAAAAATACTTTTGCACAGTAATACAGTATTGCTAATAAAGAGTCAACCTCTTGTTTTCTTGGAGTTATTCAGTTAGAATGTGAAAGATGAGGGCAAGTTAAGTATATACTGTGGTAAAACTACTGAATAGAGGTGACCTTGAGAAGAGGAGATAAAGGGAATGAGGAAATAGTGTTATAGATGTGGAAGTTTAAAAACAGGTAAGGAGAGGCAAAACACTTTAGGTAAGGTCCTGCAAATGACCTTCTGTAGTTGACTGAAATATATACCTACAGAATCTGGAGCAGAAAAATTGGGGGCATCATGTGCTCTTCAAGCTGGCTCTGGATGGGATAGGGAAATGCAGTAACACAGGCACCTGAACAGGAAGATGAGCATGGAAGAGTGTATTGTTCCCAGAAAACAGAAATTAAGTCAGCTTTGTAGGGAAGTATTATTTCTGTTACAGTCAGAAAGACCTAAAGAAATAGGTCTGGTATCAGTAAAATACATTCTTTTTGAATGAAAATTTCTTGTGGAAGATGTAGTATAACAGTAGTACAGCAGACTAGAATTGGAAGTTACTTGTAACTTCCTAAATTAAAGAATCATTTATTCTGAAAGTGAATTTAAACACTCCAAGATTTGTTACATGAAGGTGCATTGAATTGAGTGGTCAGAAACTGGTTCTGCCTTTGTAGGTGTTGGAGCTCATTTGCTTTTGAAATTGGAGCTTTAATAAACTAAGGAAAAAAATCTTGACAGGATGCTCAAACATCAGGTGCTGGTCTTGGCTGGGGTGGACTTAATTTTCTTCATAGTAGCTGATAGTAGGCTGTGCTTTGGATTTGTGCTGAAAACAGTGTTGATAATACAGAGATGTGTTCTTTATTGTTGAGCAGTACTCACAGGGAGTCAGGCAAGGCCTTTTCTGCCCCTCACCCCACCCACCAGTGAGAGGCCTGGTGGTGCACAAGAAGTTGGAAGAGGACACAGCCAGGACAGTGACCCCAGCTGACCAAAGGGACATTCCATACTATATAACATCATGCTCAATGATAAAGCTAGGGAGAGAAGGAGGAAGGAGGTGATGTTCAGCGTGATGGTATTTGTCTTCCCAAAGAACTGTTTTTCTGTGATGGAACCTGGCTTTCCTGAGATGGCTGAACACCTTCCTCTTTTCTGGGCATAGTGCTGCACCTCAGTGTTTTGTGTGGGGCCCAGAAGTGGACACAGGATTCAAAGTGTGGCCTCACTGGTGCCTGAATACAGGGGAAAAAACCCTGTCCTGGTCCTGCTGGCCAGATTGCTGATACAGGCCAGGATTCCGTGGGTCTTCTTGGCCACCTGGGCACACACTGGCTCATGTTCAGCCACTGTTGATCAGCACCCCCAGGCCCTTTCCCACTGGGCAGCTTTCCAGCCATTCTTCCCCAAGTCTGTAATGTAGCCTGGGGTTGTTGTGACCTAAGGGCAGGGCCCAGCACCTGGCCTTGTAGTGCCTCACATGGTTGGCTTTGTCCCATTAATCCATCCTGTCTGAATCCTTGTTTTGTTTTGCTTGTGTGTGTGGCCTTTGTCTTTCATATCAAACTGTCTATCTCAACCCACAGGCTTTCTCACTTTTACACTTCCAGTTCTCTCCCTGCTTCCACTGTGGGGGAGTGAGCAAGTGGCTGTGTGGGGCTGAGTTGCCAGCTGAGGTTACACCATGACACACTGGAACAGGTTGTCTAGAGCAGCCTTGGAGTCTCCATTCTTGGAGGTGATCAGCCCCTGACCAGACAAGGCCCTGAGAAACTTCTGGCTTTGAAATAAACTGTGTTTTGAGCGTTGGATGAGGACAGGTGGCTTCCAAATCCTTGTTTAAACCTAAATTATTCTGTGAGTTTTAAACTCCTCCAAGTTAATAAACCAAACCGAATCAAGTGTATTTGGAAGAGAGCTTGGACTCAAAAATGCTAGTAAGGGATATTAGAATTTATTTTAGGGAAGAGAAGAATTGATCTACGGAGAGAAGTGGCTGCATCAGTGAGTTAGCTGCTTTCTCTGCAGTCCTGCCATACCTCTTGGTGTATTCTTAACTCATAGAACATATAGAGTAATTTGTATAAATTCAGCTTTTCTCCATGGTGTTGAAGGATGTGGTGAAGAGTATGCCTGTGGATTTTTACCATAGCCCAGCTGACATACTGTATTTCATTGGTGTTCTAATAACTTTATGACATGCCTAGATCTTTTGGAGACTTACTTATCAAGACTAAGAAGAAATACTTGATGTGGTGCAGTATGAAAAATGACTGCTTAAGGTAGAGATTAGTAAAAGAATTGTAGAGAAGGAGCTGGTAGAGGTGATTAGTAGAATTAGAAGAACTATTATCAAATAGCAGTAATTGCACTGGAGTTCACTAGAGATTGGTTATGACTTTAGTATTTCTACTATCGTGGCATATTGTGTTATTTGATGTGAGGAAAATAGAGTCAGTACACAGGTAACTTGACAAGGATCTGCTCTGAGGAAGCTAGACTGCCGGGAGAGAAAGCAGTTGTCTGGAGTAGAGTGGGTGGCACAGCTGAAACTTCGTATGAAATGACGCATGAGGTTCTTGCCATCTGTAGTCAAAGAAAAACAGATGATATTAAGATAGGTGCACAGATGAAGGAAGAGTGGAATAGGGAGTTTGGCAGAATAATCTAAGAGGAGCTAAGTTCATCTCAGCAAACGTGATGAGGCACTAATCACCAAATCAGGATAAGAACACTTGTCAGTTAATTAAAGAAGTTGGCACAAGGCTATTTCTATGTAAACTAATTACATTGAAATGTCTGCTTATCTTAAAGTTAAAGGCTTTCAGTAAGACCATGGAAGAGAAGAATGTCACAAATTTAGAGGAGATGTCACCATTAATTTCTGTTACATAATGTAACACAACTTTTAGAAAGGAAGAAACAGTCAGTTATAGAATTCTTTTCCTGCAGTCTTGCAAACTCGATCACTAGCTCTGCATGATATTGCAGAAGCAAGGGGAACAGGTTTGCTAAAATAAACATGGTCATAGAACCTGTATTAGCCTTAGAAATCTAATTATTTGGGCTGTTAATTCTATGCCGTGACAAGGAATTTTGCTGCTTAGTTGCACAAGCAATGAAGTTGTCCGTACCATAATCTTGTTAATAGTTATGCTGGTAATGTTTGTAATCTCTTCACGATTTTAAATACTGAAAACTATCAGGTATCTTTAATTGTACATATTCTGAGAACAAAAGCATTTTTTTTGCTTAACTGACTGGTACTGTTACTTTGTAGTGTGTTGTGAGCACTGTATCTTGTTTTGTAACAGTAACAAATAATTTCATGAAACGGGGAAAAGCCGTGCTCGCGCTTCTGCACAAGTCTTCTGCTCCATTTTCGCTCTGTTTCCCTGTATATATATAATTAATATGGGTTCTGACTCTCAGCAGACCTATTTTGTAAGCTGCTGTGTTTCTTAGCATTTCTGCCACACTAGAATATGACCCCAGCAAGAAACCCTCACGTTGTTTTCTGGTAGATTAATGAGTTAAATCAGTGTACTGAATGGCTTGACAAGTAGCAGAATTAGCACCAGGGATGGAATAAGATGGCTTAGCCAAGACTGGTGTTTGGGAGAAGGGAAGACTAAGAGTGGGAAAAGTGTGAAGCAGGACTTACCTTGTTGGCAGTATTAACTCTTGATGTGTTCAATTGCAGTCAGTTAAGCAGTCTGCTCTCTGTTTATTCAGTTTAATGTGATTTTAGTAGATATATATGACCATGAAAATTACCTTAGATTTGGCGACTATTTTACACTTCTGTACTGTTAGTTATGTAGATAATGAGACCTAATTGTACAGACTATCTTTCATTTCTACCATCATAAAACAGTCTTCCTGAATTTTGTGATGGAGTCCAGTTTCTCATGTTAAGTAAACAGAATTTTCCTGTGAACATCAAGGGAGGAGGAGTTGCAAGCAGCGGTGTGAGATACATCAAAGTAGTTTAGGTCTTTTCATTTTGCTCCTAGGCTAATAATTGAAAATAACATAAAACATTATTATATGTACAACTCACAAATGAAGTAAAATTGGATAGAATGCAAGCAGTCTTTTAAGCAGTGAAGGGCATGTGATGGGAAGAAGGTGGAGCCCAGGCATATAAGTCCATCAGTAGTAAAATTTTCTCTGTTTCTGCTGTGAGAATGGGTGGGAGGTAGAGGGGGTTGCATGTGTGTGGTTTTTTAATTTATTAAATTAAGTGGGTTCTGCTGTAATTGAAATGATAAAATCAGGTTTTCTAAAAATAAGTAAGAAAAAACTACTGAACACAAGGGAGTGGTGGAAATTACTTTTGTGAAATAAAGTAATTTATTGTAAAGTAAAAAAAGTATAGATATAGCTATTATTGAACAGCAGTGTAGGAAATGTACAAAAATAATCAGAATTATCACTGAATCCCCACTTGATGTCATTATTCCAGATAGTGGTATTTTACCTGCCTCACTTTATTTGCTTAAAAATAAAATAACTATTCCAACCTTCTAATCATAATCCACAGTTATACATCATAATAGGACAACATCATGCAGAGTTACGTATCAGTACTGGACAGTAATTCTAGTTTCTGTTCAAATAATTAAACCTTTGAAGCAATCAATTTTTATTTCTGCTGTTAGTATTTGCATATTTTTAGTAAATTGCTACATATTAGCATCCTACCTGTAAATTTTAGAGAGGCAGATTAGTCTCAGCAGGTGCCTGGGAGATTGTCAGAGTGGTTTTCTTGCTTGATGTGATTGTCTGCACTTGTGATGCTTTGTGTTGCATCAGTGGACTTCTGCTTGGGCAAGTGGGACCAGCTCCTAAAATTCTAACCATCTGTTGGAGAAGTCCCCTATCAGATATGTGTGTCTAAGTAAATGCAGCAGTTCTGAGCTGATTTTCAGGGCAGTCTTTACACCATATTCAAGCAATTAAATTTTAATGAAATACTTCATGTTAGTACAGGTCAGTAATAAGCTCTCACACAAAAGTAGCATTTTTCTTAATTTGACAGGTGTGTCACTTTATTGAAGAACTAATAAAGTATTTAAAACTTGCTAGTCTGGAAAAGCTATCAGTTTGGGACTACTGCATTATTTTGAATGAAAGACTTGTGTTCCACTGCTTAGAGAAAACACAACACAAACACCCCCCCTTTATGAAGTAAATAATCATCTACATGAAATATGAGGAACTGTAGGGGTAGAACACAGAATAATGGATACAAATTGAAAGACGGGACATTTAGGTTAGGTATTGGGAAGACATTCCGTACTCTGAAAGTGGCAAGACAGCTGGAACAGGTTGCCCAGGGAGGTTGTGAGTGTCCCAACCCTGGCAGCATTGGCCTTCAGCGATCTGGTCGAGTAGGAGTTGGCATGGAGCTGGGACTAGATGGTCTTTAATGTCTCTTCCTGTGTGTTAACATTCTGTGATTGTGTTCTATGTGTCCATCCACAGAAATTTAACAATGATGGGGCCTTTTTCACGGGGATGGAAGATGGTTAATAAAAGCCATTAAATAAGAATTTGCACAGATAGAAGGCTGCTCCAGATCTGTCTGTAGAACAGGAAAAGTATTAATCAAATCTGGGATTTTGAAATGTGTAGGCATTAGCTTTGTGCATTGGATTAATTACTTGCTGTCTTCTGCCAAATACAGCCAGCAGCCAGCTTCGGGTGTAGCCTATTCCCATCCAACCACAGTTGCCAGCTACACTGTCCACCAGGCGCCGGTGGCGGCGCACACGGTCACTGCAGCCTATGCCCCGGCCGCAGCCACGGTGGCGGTGGCCAGGCCTGCCCCAGTGGCCGTGGCAGCTGCTGCCACAGCTGCTGCCTACGGCGGCTATCCCACGGCACACACTGCTACAGACTACGGCTACACGCAGCGCCAGCAAGAAGCTCCACCGCCACCGCCTCCTGTCACCACGCAGAATTACCAGGTGGGTTCCTGGTTTGTGATTCTTAGAAGGTGCTTTGAGAGGAGGAAGCTTGTTTAGAAAAGAAAACATGATTTTGCACAACTGCTGCTATAAAGAAAAGCATTGTCTTCTGTTAGCTTAGATGTTGGCTTGGTGTGGAGTAAACTGGGTCATGGAGCTGAAAAGACTGTTCCAGTAAAAAATTTCAGTAGAGGTAGAAATGGTTCCTTTGTCAGATTTCTGGGTGCCACTGGAGTCTAGTACCAAGTCTGTGAGGACAGAAGATTGCCCTAGGCGATAAACTACCCTGTAGGTAGTTTTCTGGATATCCTCTTCTGAAATCCTTGCCTAACCATCTGTGGATACAGGCTCTTGCAAAAGGGCTTTTGCTCTCTGTCCCCTTTCATCTTGAAATACTATGTTTCTTGCAATAGTTTTTCACCTTTTTAATTCTGAACTTATCAGGGCATTATCTAGATTCTATTTAGAATTTTGGTTTGTTTCCAAGGACTATATTGTTGCTGCATGTTCTCAGTTCTTTGGTACAGCTTTTGTAATTCATTATGTATTATGAGGTCAGTTATTAGATGCATTTGGAAAAAAAGAGAGTCCCCTAACCCAAATAAAATAATTCCTGTTTACACAGTTTGGATGAAAAAAGATTTTGTTATTGTACTTCTTGGAATTGAAAAGGATTTTAATACATTAGTTTATGTCAGCTCTAGTAGGTCATGCCTTGTTCCCCCTCAGTTGATCAACTCTTTGTACTTTACCATAAACATGGAGAGGATGGGAGAATGTATGTACATGCATGTAGTGGCTTCCAGGCATCCCCTTCTAAGCTTATTAGAGATCTCCTGAGTTGTAAAGGTATCGAATGAGCTACTTGCCTTGCCTTTGAAGACCAGTTACGGTTCCCTAATGAACTAGTTGATACACCAAAAAGTAAAGAAGGCTTTAAAAATACTACTTTCATACTCTAAAAAATGTAACCAAGAAAAATGTTGTTAATTATAAGATTTTTAAACCAATACAAGCTTATGTTTCTGCCCCTGAGAATTTATTTGGCCTTGTAAAAATTCATGTTTTGTAGAGATCTGTGGTGGACTTTTTCTTAATATTTTACAGAAATAGAATCTGATACTGTCAATAAAAACTATTGAGAGTAGATGCTTTTCAAAAAAAAAGAAATTGGTAGAGAAAGGGATTAATGGCATGAGGACAACTCCAGTATTGAGTCTGTAAAAGGCAGTTAGGGCTGTTCCAGGCCTGAAGTATCTATGAAAGTAAATTTAATTTCTCTAATGCATTTATTTGTATACACTGTACGTGTAGATGGGGAGTTTTTATTCTACTTGAGTAGGCCAGAAGACAGTACATTGTTGATTTGACTCTGCTGATCATTTCTATTACTCTAGCCATATACTTACAGGTGGTTTCTCTGCTTTGAATCCTTAGGATTCCTACTCTTACGTTCGATCTACCGCCCCAGCGGTGGCATATGACAGCAAACAATATTATCAGCAGCCAACCGCGACCGCCGCAGCCGTGGCTGCTGCTGCCCAGCCACAGCCCTCAGTGGCTGAGTCCTACTACCAGACAGGTGGGTGGCATGATTCAAGCTGCTCTCGTTACTCACAGTCTTGTCAACTACTTTAAGCCTTAAAAATAGTTGTTTGACTGCTTTGCATTATCTTCTTCTGTTTTAAGTTTTGTCGCGTAGTCTCTGTCACTGTGTGGAAAGTTTTTCTGTGCCTAGAACTTCAATGTTTGTGACATTGCCATAAGTAGCTGCCTCTGAATTTTGGACTGCTACTAAATATACTCAAAACATAGTTCTAGGCAAAGTTCCTACTGATTTGTCTAGAAATCTTGCTGAAGTAGTTGAGATAATCAGTGTTGTGTTCAGATGATAACTCAGTTAAAAATACTCTTTTGATTCTCTAGGTTCTTCATGTATATGATTCTCTAATTATTCATATCATGATTGCTACAAAGCATTAATCCTGTTTAGTTTTTTAAAATGTAAAATTAAGAGTAAAGTTTAGGTGTGCTTTGGTTTGGAGTATTCTGGTAAAACTGTTAGATAAGAAGGTTGTTTGAAACCATGTTAAAAACATGACAGCACAGTTAAAAACAAATAAATAAATGTAAGGCTTACTACTGTGAGCTGTGACTTGATTGAGATACATGGTATGAAATGCATAGCTATGACAGTAAAGTAACGAAATGTACAACACTAAAAAGCAAAAATGAAACAAAACTCCCAAGACAAACCCCCACTTCTTACGCATTTGTTCACAAGCATGTTGTTAATTTTCCCTTTGTATGGTTTCCATTTCACTCAACTAAAACATGTCGATGTTTCTACACTTGTATTTTCTCTCTTCATTAGCTCCAAAAGCAGGATATAGCCAAGGGGCAACTCAGTACACCCAAGCCCAGCAAACACGGCAAGTGACAGCTATAAAGCCTGCAACCCCAAGTCCAGCAACAACAACGTTTTCCATATATCCGGTGTCCTCGACTGTGCAGCCAGTGGCAGCTGCAGCCACTGTTGTTCCATCCTATACTCAGAGTGCAACGTACAGCACAACAGCAGTAACTTACTCTGGTAAGAATTTTGCAAATTTTCTTGCTGCGATCTTTGAAGTTGGTGCAGAAGAGGCTTTCAACGCTCAAGTTTAGCACTTAATGCTCAATTACATTGTAGTCTGCTGAGAGGTAGCAACCAGTTCAGTCATTGCTATACCAGAATGTTTTGTGGTATCTTCAAAATAGTTTTGATGTCTTACGTACCTATTTTGTTAGATATGAGAATATACAGAGCGCTGACATAGCTACCAAGCAGTGACTCATTGTAAGGTGAAAAGGAAAAAACAGGGAATACAAAATGTAACAAAATGTATCCACACAGATGTTACTCCCAGGAAATGGGAAGGGTGCATGCAGTTACAGAGACAGGGAGGAACAGTTCAGTATAAATCTTTTAAGTTTGGGCTGTCCTGACCCAAAATGGAATGAGAAATGTGTGCTGGAAAAACTTTATTCAACCGTTAGGAATCCAAAACATAGTTAAAGATGAAAATATGGTAACTTCATAGCCATAGATGGTAATTAACTGGCATGTTATACCTACCCTGAACTTTTTGTTTTCTTTTGTTTCTTGCTTAAAAAGGGATTTTAGTACTTCCTTGAAACAGAGCCTAGTTTCCTTGATTTACTCAGCTAGAAATCAGGGACTGTATAGCCAGGTTTTAGTGAGTGAAACATCTTCTCTATACCAAAACAACTTAAATCACTGAAATAGGATCTAATAGCACTAAATGTTCTGTCTTTTATCTTCATTTTTTCCCCTTCCTCTCCATATTATCAGTCTTTGCCATTTGGAAATGTGAACAGCAAATCAGATTCTAGAAGATGGCTTGCTTCATGTGGCCTTTGCTAAATCTTTCATTAAAATTCTTGTTCAATCATACCCAATCTTACCAGATGTACCAGGAAATTTCGTATGTTCTCTAGGGATGCTTTGTTATATCTAACTTAACTGTGTGTCTGCAAAGATGTGTCTAGAATTGAATATATTCCCACACAATTTTTGGCTGTATATTTGTCTGCTGTGAAACATGAAGCCAAATTCAAGACTGCCTGACAAGATCTCAGTGAATTACTTACATCTTGCCTTGCCCCTCAACTGTTATGCAACATGATTTGAATTAGTGCATTATGTAATTGATACATTATATATGGTGATGTAACATTTGTTTTTATTTTAATTTTTCAGGTACCTCCTATTCTGGCTATGAAGCTGCAGTGTATTCAGCTGCATCGTCCTATTACCAGCAGCAGCAGCAGCAACAACAGAAACAGGCGGCAGCGGCGGCTGCTGCTGCTGCTGCGACAGCTGCTTGGACAGGGACCACCTTTACTAAAAAGGCACCATTCCAAAATAAGCAACTGAAACCAAAACAGCCTCCCAAACCACCCCAGATCCACTACTGTGACGTTTGCAAGATCAGCTGTGCTGGACCACAGGTATCTCTATTATGTATTATTCTACTGTGCTTTATTCTACTATACTTCATTCATCATTTCTTCAACTAAAAAACCTTACTCTCTTAAGAGTCATAGAATTGCAGAATGGCCTGGGTTGGAAAGGATCTTGAAGACTATCGAGACTGGTTCCAGTCTCTGTGCTGTAGGCAGGGACACCTTTACCAGAGCAGGTTGCTCAGAGCCCCATCCAGCCTGGCCTTGAGCACTTCCAGGGATGGGACACCTACAGCTTTTCTGGGCAGCTGTGCCAGTGCATATCACCCTCACCATAAAGAATTTCTTCTTAATACCTAAACTCTCTTTCAGTTTGAAGCCATTGCCTCTTGTCCTGTCATTCCATGCTTTTGTAAGAAATCTCTCTCCATCTTTCTTACAAACTTCCTTTACACACTGGCAGGTCCCAGTTAGGTCACCCCAAAGCCTTTTCCAGGCTGAACAAACCAAATTGTCTCAGCCTTTCCTCATAGGAGGGGTGTTCCATCCCTCTAATCAAGAGTATCTGTTAATTTTTAGACCTGATTCTATACTTGTACTAAAGGAATAATGAAATAAAAATGTGCACTATTGTAGAAAGAATTCCTGTTGGAAGACATAAAGATACACCCCCTGAGCTTGTACAGAGGAGCTTCACCTGACTTCCGAATTATTTGAAATTTTGAATGTGATTTGTTTCTTTAGCATAGGAAACTTCTTAGAAATACTGTTTTGAAAGCTGTGGAATTACACAAGTTTTGTGAATGGGAAACCTGAAAATTTATTCTTCATTATATTCCAGTTTCCCTGTTTAGTGTCATAGTGGGTAAAAGTGCCTAGAAAGTAGATACCAAGTCATGCAGCATGTTTATATCTGAGTCTGGCTAAACAGTTCTTTTACTTCAGGTAAATTTGTCATTATTTCCTACCCTGTCTACTCTAGATTGCCAATGTTGATACAGGAACTAATACCAACTTCTGCATTTCATTTTCAGTACAGCTTTATTTGTGCACTACCTTCTTTTAAATTGATTTTTCTGTTTATCTGGTTACACTTAAAGTTTGAGGGAAGATGGAAATCAAAAATAATTGAATGCAATGCAGGAAAGCGCAGTTTCTGATCCTGTCAGGTTTTCAGTGGTGATATCTGTTGACCACTACTTGATTGGGGAAGTTGAGAATTTAGAGGAGAAAAACCTGTATTGTTTTACCTAAGTGTGGGATCCTGATGCTGGAGAAGAAAATGTTCTGGTCTTAGAAGTGGCCTGTTAATGCATACTGTACCACAGAAATGTTCAGTGTAGGAGGTTTTCCTAGGTAAAATATGTGTTTTCTGCCATGTTCTGAATTACATGGATTCACGGGAATGGTGAACCAGCAGTACAAAGACAACTTACTGTGTGTTTTGTTTATTTAAACAGACCTACAAAGAACACTTAGAAGGCCAGAAACACAAAAAGAAAGAAGCAGCATTAAAAGCTTCCCAGAACACCACCAACAACAGTACTTCTGCTCGTGGAACTCAGAATCAGTTGCGCTGTGAGCTCTGTGATGTGTCTTGTACTGGGGCAGATGCTTATGCTGCCCATATCCGTGGAGCCAAGCATCAGAAAGTAAGAGATTTATCTTGTTCTTACCATGCAAGTCAGTATATACATTTCTCCCCATCATTTTAAGGAAGGAGAAAATATGCAAAAACAGTATTTAAATTATTTTATTTAAAAATTTTAGTTCTTCTTTTCCTTTCAAATTTGTCTTTAGGCTCACTATTAGAAGGGCACTGTTGGAAAAAAAAGGGGGAAAATATTGCCATGGCATCAATGAAAAGAGGATATATTGGGATATCTCCCAGATTGTAGGAGAAAGGTGTGGAGTGAGATGAGGGAAAGGTACCATTGAGGACGTGTATGCTTGTGCCCCCTGACTTTTGTCAAGACCAATCTTGAGATTCATCTCACTTGTCTGGCTGGGACAGTAAATATTTCAGTGCACTTTGAAACACTATAAGCTAAGCTAGTGCAAAGAACAGGAATCATTCTTTGATGGTTCCTGCAAAAAAAACTGTCCTCTGGAAGCAAGAAACAATGTCCTGTAGTAGACTTTATAATGACGATGTTTAGAAGACTTCTGGTACACATTTTTCTTATTGTTTGGGTGCTCTTTTGTGGGCATCCTGGAATAAAAACTGTAGGCTGCAGTGTGAAATGTTGTGACCCGTGTCTTAAACTTGGCCATACAGCATTAAGTGTGATGATAGGTAGAATATGTGTTTAGAAATTACAGATTTTCCTCATAACTCTGGAAAGATTATTGCCACTAACAAATACAGTATTAATACTCTGCTTTTGTAGCTCTTTACATCTCAGGACACAAGCATCAGTAACATTGTTCCTACTAAAATAAATAAATCTCATAGCGTGTTTAAAATTATCTTCCTCCAAGAGCAAAAATCAAAATTTAGAGAGACTTTAGAGAACTTGTCCAGTGTTCTTCCTTTAGTAAACTGAACCATTACTTTCTTGGGTTCTGCTCCATAACCCCATAGGTATATGGGGTATCGTATATATTATCCTTTTATATTTGGATATAGTTTTGTCTTTGTGATAGTTGCAAGCCATTGCTGGGTTTAGGTTCTTACCAGTGTGAAAATGGTATCACAAAGGACTCCATTGTTGTGGTAACTGAAGAACTGCGTGCATTCTACTGGGAAAAAGTAATTTTGAACAGTTGCTTGAGCTTAAATTTATACTATTGTGTGACATTAATATGTCAGTATTCTGATAGGAAACATAAAAAATAGGAACAAAAGCCTAAGAAATTAATTTGGATAGTTGTGTGCATATCATTATTGTGTACATGTTCATGTTTAAGGTATGTCTCACAGGTTTGTATTTTTTTACTGCTGTTTTCAGCACTCAGTCTTTATTGCATATTTTTTTCATATGGATTACTTACATTGCTTTTTCAGATGGTGGTCAGCAGACACCAAAAGGTATTATTCCATGAGAGACATATTATAGAAAGGCCTGTGCTTATTAATTCTAATAAGCATGTACCTCTTTACTTTCTCTGAGATACTAAAGAGCTCTGAAATACCTCTTGAACCCTCCTTAATTATTTCTAAACATTAGAAAAAAGGGGGGAAAAGGAAGGCATTTGTCTAAGGATTCTCTTCAGCTTGGCTAAATAACTTGTAAAGTCTTTCAAGATGAAGACTCTTGAAATGTAGCAATCAAAAGACACAGTGTTGCTGAATCTGAATTAAATAACTCTTACAAATATTGTTTGGAACCAACAATGTTCTGCCGTTTTGAAGGAGACTGAAAAGCGATGAGGCAACAAAACAGATACATTGAAACACTAGGAGCAAAATGTATTCTTGAGCTTATCACTAAGTTGTAAGCTTGTTGTGTTTATTATCTAAACGGTTGTGGGAGTAAATGCCTGAATTTCTAAAGCAAGTAAGCAATGTGAGATAGCAAGTACCTATTTCCCTGTTATAGATGACAAGAGCTTTTACACGTCCATCTTTTTTTCTTCCCTAAGACCACTTTTTGTAAAAAAACAAAAAGTGAGCCGACTCTCTATTTATATTGATCTTTTAGATATTGATATTTTTGCTTGTGATACATTATTTTTATAGCTATCTCAGGGAGATCATGTTATGAATTTCTCTTCCTACTTACAGGTGGTAAAATTACATACAAAACTTGGCAAACCCATTCCTTCGACTGAACCAAATGTGGTTACTCAAGCTACTTCCTCAACATCCACATCTGCTTCCAAACCAACGGCCTCTGCTTCAAATATAGCAACTAGCAGCAGTACAGTGAACTCCTCTGTTGCGTCCTCTGCAGTGAAAGTTCTTACTCCCACGGCAAACACCACACTCAACACTGCATCCAACAACAAAACGTCTTCAACTGCTGCTAACATAGCTGTAAAGAAAATATCTACACCGAAAATAAACTTTGTTGGCAAGTACAGAAGTCAGTCTTTATTTTGAAACCTAACCTATTTTGTAACTTTTTCTTAAGAACTAGTGCAGCAGACACAAATTAAATGCAGCATGAGTTACTCTGCTGTGTTTAAGGGAATTACTGATTAGTGAGAATTTTTATAAAAGTTTTGCTTCAAAATTGATGTTGGTGTTTTCTGCCCAGTTGTCTCCACCTGGTCCCTCCTGAATACTTTTCCCACCTTCATAAGAAGCCTCCCACCTTTGGTTTCTTATGTAGTAGCTGCTGGAGTATTGCAGTTTATAGTCCTAATTTCCACTCTCAGCCTGGGCTGTTAATGCACATGCAATAGATTGGCAGTTTGTGATAGGCAGCTGAAACAACCTTTTTCAGTGGAAAACCGTGTAAGCTTTGAACTGAACATAACAGAGATGGGAAGCAGCTGTTCCACAATAAGCTATCCTGCTCTTCAAGGAAAGACCTATACAGTTGCAACTCTAGGAGTATACTGCCTTAACTAGTACTAACATTATAAAGTTTTGAAATACTTTTTTTTTAAATATATAAATTTTCAAAATAACAAAAAAAGAGATTTTTAAAATACATTTTCTGAGTTGTTCCCCATTCAGTCCTGTCACTTGAAAAAGCAGGAAAACAAATAACAAAAATGGTGATTTTGTAAAGCAGAAGTTTTTCTTGTTGGAGCAAACAGCTTCAGTGTTTAAGTAACCTGAATGTTGTTAAATTTACTGTTAAAATATTTAATTGTATTGAAAATATATTTAAGTTTTGGTTGATTTTAAAATCCAATAGATCTTAAAAGACCTATAATTCTTTGCCCAAATCATAAGTATTTGCTAATAAAATCATCAGTTTGCACATTATGTTTAATCACATTCTCATTTTATGAAGAGCAATAATTTAACTTTTGTTTTTAATTTCTAGGTGGTAATAAGCTTCAGACAACAGGAAGTAAAATGGAAGAAATGAAATCAGCTGAAAGTGTTAAAACACCTCCTGCTGCTACAGTGCAAACACAGGAAGTAAAGCCTGACACAGCAGCTGAACCAGTGACTCCCACAACTCTTGCTGCCTTGCAAAGTGATGTCCAACCAGTGGGCCATGACTATGTGGAGGAGGTATTAATATGAAAATATGTATTATTTTTTAACTGTTGTAGTGAACGTAATCCTGGAGTGATTGAGGTTGACAGGGACTTCTTTAGATCGCCTGGTTCAGTCACCCTGCTTAAGAAGGACCGCCTACATCCAGTCAGTCACCCACGTCCATGTCCAGATGTTTTTTGAGAATGTAAAAGTATAGAGACTCCATAACTGCCCTGAACAGTTACGCGAGAGCACAGTCAGTCACAATAAAACAGAGTGTTCTGATGTTCATTTGTTTTTCACTTGGTGCTAAGTGACTCTGGTCCTGGCACTGGGCACCACTGAAAAGTCTGGCTGTGTCCTCTTTGCACCCCTCCTCCAGGTATTCATATGCACTGATATGATCCCCTCAGCCTCCTCTTCACTAGGTGAGCCAGTTGAGGTCCCTCTGGATGGCAATGCAACCCTTTGGCATATCATCCCCTCCTCTTAGTTTTTTGTCATCAGAAAACTAGCTGAGGATACGTTCTCCCCCATCATCCAGAGCATTACTGAAGATGTTATAGAACTGTATTGATCCAGGGGCTGCATTGCTGGCTCCTGGCCTCCAACTGGGCTTCATTCTGCAGATCACTACCCTTGGCCAGGCTGTTCAGACAGCTTTCAGTCCAGCTCACTGTATAATTATCCAGCCTATGCATTAGCAGCTTGTGTTGGAGGATATTGTGGTGAGACTGTGTCCAAGGTTTTATTGAAATCCGCAGGGACAATCTTGGCTGCTCTGCCTTCATCTGCCAGGCCTTCACCTTGGTGAAGTCATTCTGACTGCTCCTGATTGTTTTCTTGCCCTCATTGTACCTGGAAATGGTTTCCAGGATTAGCTGCTCTGTTGCCTTCCCAGAGATCAAGATGGAGTTGACTGTAATTCCCTGGGTTCTTCTTGAAGATAAGACTGACAATGCACTGAGCCTGGAAAGGCTTGTGCATATGTTTACATTTTGTATTGTGCATATTTCTTTTTTCTTCATGTGGTTGGTATGACATAGGTGGATCAACTCTGATGTGAATTTTGCATGATACACAGGTCTGTGATTTATTAGCTTACTATGTTCAGGTTTGAGTTTACAGCTGTGTACTCTTTGAAATGGAAGGACCTTGTTCCCTGCTCATTACCAAACAATGATGTGTCTGTCAGAAATGAAGGTTCTACTTTTCTCCATTGCTTTCTTTCAGTTATTGTGTGAACTTCTTAACATGTTTTAGGACAGGCAGATATTAGCCAGTGGCACTGGATAATTAGATTAATGGATAATTTAATTTTATATCAGCCTTACAAAATAGAAAAGAAATTACCAAATGTGTTATAACTTTATTTTCCAGGTAAGGAATGATGAAGGAAAGGTGATCCGCTTTCACTGTAAACTCTGTGAATGCAGTTTCAATGATCCCAATGCCAAGGAGATGCATTTGAAAGGGCGGCGACACAGACTTCAGTACAAGGTAAAAATGCTAATGCTTCTCTCTGAAAATCGACCAGATATCAGCTAACTGGTCTGGTCACCTGCTCTTAGGTTTAAAGACTAGACAAAAGTAGGCACTCTGAATAAACAGCATGTTAAAAAAAAGAGAATTATATTTCATAGGCAGTGTAGTCTTAAAAGAATAATGCAAAGTGTGAAATTATATTTTGGTTGAGGCTTTTTAAAATGTTTTGAATGTTGCTTGTAGTCTAAGCAATGCTTAGTGAAGTGAAGCAACAATAGGTTCTTTATGTTGTTTACCATGAAGTTTAAAGAGTATAAAATAGTATTGCTCAGTGTTTTTGGTAGGATAAACAGGACACACTCTTTGTGTCACAGACTTTTTAATGATAAGTGCGTTTGTGCAGTTCTAAAACTGCATTTTACTCCTTTTGACTTTATTGTAGGTAAGTAGTGTATGTTAAATATGTCAGAACTACTCCATAACCTTGAGCTGAGGACAGGAAAGAAACATTTAATTCATTACATTTCTGATCTAGAAAAAAGTAAACCCAGACTTACAAGTTGAAGTAAAGCCCAGTATTCGAGCAAGAAAAATTCAAGAAGAGAAGATGAGAAAACAGATGCAGAAAGAAGAATACTGGAGAAGGCGAGAAGAGGAGGAACGCTGGAGGATGGAAATGAGGTAATGCATTATGTTTGAATGAATGTGACAACTTGCTGTCAGATTGTCTGAAACTAAACTCCATAGTTACTTATTTTAACTACTTTAGGGAACGCTATACTGTCATGTTTTAAATTGTCATTCTCTCACTGGGATTGTTTGCTACTCTTCAATCCTTCTGAGTAATGCAGAGTTAGTAGAATTACTTTGCCATAAATGCAGACCTACTTTTACAATAATAATTCATGTTGTTACCGTCTCTTCATTGGTATTTGCTCATGACTGCTAGAAATTGTTGAGGAAGAGAAGGATCTGTCTAGAGCAGTGTCAAGTATTAACTGCTGTATAAAAAGAACACTTTGATTGATGCACTTCAGGCGATATGAAGAGGACATGTACTGGAGAAGAATGGAGGAAGAGCAGCATCACTGGGATGACCGTCGCAGAATACCAGATGGAGGATATCCTCATGGCCCTCCAGGACCACTAGGTCTGCTGGGAGTTAGACCTGGAATGCCTCCTCAACCTCAAGGACCAGCAGTGAGTTTCTTACCTTGAGGAAAAAATTAAACCATTCTTACCAGGAGGCACAGTCAAGAAATATAAACTTACTCAGTGCTACTGCACTTGTCTCCGGTGTTTCTTAATAAAGGATGTGGAAAAGAGAAAAAGAAGAAATTATATGCTAATGAAATGGTGTAGGTGTACTAGTCCTCCAAAATAAGTCCAATGAAATGACAAGAGGATGCTTTAAATATTGCTTCTTATGAAACACAAGTCATACTGAATTTTTCTATTTTTTATTTTATTTGATTGTGTTATACATTATTTACCTAATTGTGGACAAATATATGTAAAAGTATCTGGGTCATCAGAGAGAATAATGGTTAGTGGTGCATCGTATTCTAGCAGTGTGGAGTGCTGCACATGGGTTGGTTCTGGCATTAGACTGAAAGGCACCTTTATCAGGGGTCTGAAAGGTGATGGAGTGAGTGCACATTGCTGAGGTTTGCAGCTGGCATGAACCTGAATCACGTTGGGATGGGGAGAATAGCTGACACCTTGGATGGCAATGCCACCATCCAGAGGCACCTAGGTAGGCTGTAGGAGTGGAACATTATGGAATTCTGAAAGTACAAGTGCCTAGTGCTGCACTCAGTAAGGAAGAATCCCTTGCATTGATAGAGCCTTGGTAGCAGCTCTGCTGGAAGGGATCTGGGGGTCTTGGCAGACAATCTGGGCATGTGCCAGCAGCGTGCTCTGGCAGCAGGGCCAGCAGCTCCTTGGGCTTTAACAGGAGCATGGTCAGTAGATTAAAGGAAGTGATCAGCTTTCATTAGACCCTAACTTCGATGCTGCATTTAATTGTGAGCTTTCCAGTAGAAGATACATAAACTGTAATGGGCTCAGTGTAGTGCCAGATGTTCAGGGATCTGGAACACTTGCCCTGAGAGGAGAGACTGAGGCATCTGAGATTGTTCAGCCTGGAGAAGTGAAAGCTTCAGTTGGACAGAGTAGCCTTCTAATAGGTGTGCTTTATAAAGGAGCCAGGCTTTTTATAGTCATGAGAGGGTGAGATACATCCAGCTTAAGCAAACACAAAGGAGATTTAGAGTGAATGCAGGAAATCTTTTTTTGTACAGGTGTTGTGCAGCCACCATCTTTGAAGGTTTTCAAAAACTAATGGGCTAAAGCCCTGAGCAACATGATATGGTTTTACAGCTGACCATGTTTTGAACAGGAGATTGGACTAGATGACCTTCTGAGGTTGTCCTGTACAATCCTTTGATTGTAGAAAAGAAATCATGGATGCTTTATTTTGCAGCAATATCCAAGTATTTCCTAGTTGAGGAATACCTCTTGGTATTGGGATTTGGCCTTAGTTTAATTTTGATACACTTCATGTCTTTTCAGACATGGTTGATTGCGACAGTGTAGGCTGTTGAGGAAACTTCATGTTTAGTTACATTTCAGTGATAAGAGGTTTGAATATTCTGTTCCATAGCAGCATGTTCGGGTTTTGGTATTTTGTCTCATTTGTGAACTTGGAAGTGCACCCAGGTTTCAGAAGAACACTTTTTTGTCTGTTCAGCCTCTGCGCCGCCCTGACTCCTCTGACGACCGCTATGTGATGACCAAGCACGCTGCTATATATCCAACTGAGGAGGAACTTCAGGCAGTCCAAAAGATTGTTTCTATTACTGAGCGTGCTCTGAAGCTGGTTTCTGACAGCATGACTGATCACGAAAAAAGCAAGAACAAAGAGGGAGATGACAAAAAGGATGGCAGTAAAGACAGGTATTTTAAAATTACTTTTTAAGAATTTTATTGTTTTTCCTTACCCTGTTATCAGTGTTCTCAGGATCTCATTTCTTTGGGCTTTTATGCAGTATTTTGAAGTCTCGGAAAGATGTGGAGTACAATTTTTTTTACTTTTCTATCTTCAGGATTATTTTTATGATTCTTACATTATTATTTTAAATGCAACTTTTAACTACAATTCACAGAGCTTTGAAAGGCGTTTTACGGGTGGGCGTTTTGGCTAAAGGTTTGCTGCTCCGTGGAGACCGAAATGTCAATCTTGTTTTGTTGTGTGCTGAGAAGCCCTCCAAGACATTACTCAGTCGTATTGCTGAAAGCCTCCCTAAGCAACTTGCAGTAAGTAGAATTTAGATTTTTGGATTTGAGTTTTTGTAAAAGTACTGTGAAAATCTGTCCTCAAGTTAAATGTCGGCAGGACTCACTGTGCTGCTACATGACATAGCTCAGGTTCAGCTTCTCTCCGTTTTCTGAGTGTTCTTATCTGAATTCAGAGGCTGCTGTATGTTCTGCTTCCTCCATATTGTGACCATACAAGCGTGTGCTCTAGGAGTGTAGTATCAATCACCATTTAACAGATTTCTTTTATTTGGGAAATAGAAATGAGCACAAGAAAGACCATTAATCAGTTACTAGCAATAGAGATAATTACAGCATGTTACATGTTGCAGCACGTCTGCTGCCTCAGGTCAAAGTTCTTCATTAATGCCAGTTTTTTGTACTTATATCTTGTTTCCTTATTGTATGTGTCAGTGCTTTATTGTTCAAAATTAGCCAGATAAATCTAGTGTGGGGTTTTTAGAATTTGGACTGTTTAAAAAAATAAACATGCAGTCTTAGACCATTCAGTGAAATATAAACCCTTTGTGTTTCTGCAAGAAAGTATAAAGTCTCTGCTGAACAAAGCCTGCCACTGTAGAGTGCTTGTTGCAGCATCAGTATTTCAATGCAATCTAGTAAAATGCTTGACAGAATCACTGGCATGATAGAAGCTTTAGCAGGATCATATTAATGAAAATATAGTCTCAAGTTTGCTCTTCTTTGAAGTAACAGAACAGAATTAAATTTAACAAATGGACATCTTGATCTGTCGTCGTGGAAATGTTCACCAAGTATGTAGAAGGTCACAGAGGGGCCTACAGCTTTCTTTTGGGGCTATTTAGAATTATTAAATAAAGTTGCAAAAAGCAATTCAAAATAAACACTTTATTAGTTAAACTTACATTTTTTCCCTGGTGCTTATCTTGCCCTTTTTTCTTAGCATGTTGTGACACCAAAGCACAGAATATACCTAGCAATACCCATTTGTAATTGTGAGCTTGCAAAATAAGCATCTTTGCTCTTCAAAGACTTCGGTGTTCCAGTGAGAAACACACTGCCGACATTTTAATGGCTCTGAGGCTTTTCTTTATTTCAAACACTATCAAGATTCTTGTTATATAATGTCTATTAATTTCCTTTCTGGGCAGTTTTTTAAATTCTAACTCCTTGGTTGTGTATTTTCATTAATAATTTGGAAACAATATGCAAGTCCACATATCTTCATACTGTGTAGTGTGGTTCTATGACTACATAGGTATCTGTTTCATGTAATTATATTGTGTTTCTGTCTTTCTGTTGAAAAAAGAATATGTTGGAATCCTTTTTCTTCTTGATACTTTTAATGGCCACATGCTAATAGAAATTTCTGTTTCTCGATATTTAGGTAATAAGTCCAGAGAAATACGATATCAAGTGTGCAGTCCCAGAAGCAGCAATAATTTTAAATTCGTGTGTGGAACCCAAAATGCAAGTTACAATCACACTGACATCTCCAGTCATTCGGGAAGAGAACATGAGGGATGGAGGTTGGGAAGTTGTTAAAGATGTTACTTATTTCTCACCTGTTTTTTTTATGTTTATCTATTCTGCTTAAGATGGCACTAAGGTCCTGGAAGGCAACATGCTGGCACACATACTTGATCAAAACTTTGTTTTTCAACAACCAGTCTCAGTAGAAAACAGTTGGTTAAAATAAATGTGTATATGATGCTTTTATTTAATTTTTAAAATTTCTAACTTTATGTTCAACCTCAGCTTTCTGGAAAAGGTACAAGCTTGATTTTTTCCCCCCCTTTTAAAATTATGTGGAAAACTAAGTATTTTATAGCAAGCGGCTATAAACTGGCTTTCTAGAGCAGTCTTGCCTTAAGAGAAAGATTGTATGGATTTAGAAAATCAAATCAGAGGTTTTTGGGTTCGAACTGGGTCAGTATTACCATCACTTAGACATTTTGAATAGTACCACTTAAAATGCACTTTTACAGTACTTTTGACAGTAACAGTGCTTTTAACTTTAAAAGATAATGCGATTTTTTCCAGCTCTCTGAGGTTGTTTTTTGGTCTGGAGTGCTTTTGAGTATATTTAGGCTCCTGGTATTACAATCACTCTTCTATCCAACTGGCAAACCCAACTAGTACAATAAGAAATGGCTTTGTCGTTGAGCTGAAGTAGAAGGTGGAGCTTGGGAATCAATTTACGTTTGTGAAGTCCACAGTTTCTCTGGTGCCAGCAGTGTTGCTTTAGGGTCTGTTCTGTAACACTTTCAAAGCTCCAAAAGCTTTTAAGCCAACAAGCATGATTAATGTCTGCAGTACATTGGTTCTTTTTATTTACGGGTCAGATAAAATTAACTTTTTGTTTCCTTTTAATCCTGTATTTTCATAGTTGAAAGAGATCATAGCAAACAGGGTTCTGGTGTTTGACAGTGAACCTACAAATAGGAAATCTGAGGCTGTTTTAACACTTCTCATATACAGGTTGAAAGAAATTTTATGTGTGTATGTATACATGTGCTTGTGTATATACGTATTTATATAAGCCACTGAGGTTTTTTTTTAGATTTTGTCTCATCACTACATGTCCTCTAAAACACTTGAGGTTTTTATATTGCATTACTAAGTGTCCTGTAGCTGTGACTAGTGCATTTATAAGCAAGCTATGTTAACAAAGTCATCCTACATAATCAGAAAGAAAAATTTTCAACATGCATTTTGTGGTTTGGATGACTTCCAAAGAGTCTTAGAGTGCTTTTGTTTTAAGCTGTGCATTTTATTCTTAGCTATAAAGGCTTTGTATGTGTACTGTCACACCCAACCAATTTTACTTGGTTTTGGATAATCTGAGTATAACATGACTCTGGGCTGAATCCAACATTCCATATTATTTAAGTTTATTTTTAAAAAAAGCATTTTATTATTAAATTAGACTAACCATTTAATGAAATGAACCTTGAACACCATGTGTATTTCTTGATGTACTGTGCAGAAGTGCAGTATTGATTCCTGCCACTATACTCAATTCAACTAAGTGGTTTCTCACCCAAAATTCTTTGATGTGGATTAAAAGTAAAACAAATTTCAAATTACTACCATCAGTCCCCTAAGTTACACTGCCAAAAGGAAACAAATCTGTATTTTTGTCTGACCCACACTTGAGTTAAATTATCTTTGTGAGTTTATTCACTGCTGAATGCAGTATTGCCTCTAGGCAAACAAAATCAAGTTAGATTCTCTTCAAGACACTGAGCAGTATAAAATGGATGTGCAGAAAAGTTCACTTTTGAAACTGGAGCAAATAGAAGACTGAATTGCCAATTATTACGGCAAAGAAGTTCCTTATTCCGAAGACTGCTGCTTATTTGCTGCAGAGTAACAGTATGTGTTTGTGTTTTTCTTACTGCAGCTTCTCATGCTCTGTGTCTTACATTGGTTTGAAGTTTTCATTTTCCTTAGCCCGCTTGGGGAGCTAGTTCAGGTGTTAAGGAAGGCTTTACCGGAAGAGCCAGTTGGAGTAAAGATGCAACTTGAGTCTTGAACGTGGAGTAGAATCATGTTTGATGTGTTATTAAGTAAAAAGCTAAAAAAAATCCGAAATGAAATTGTTAACCGCATAGCTACTGTTCCTTACAGTATTGTGCGTTTGACAGTTGACTGAATCTGATACATTTGAAGAGCTCTAACCCAGCTGTGGAGTCTTCCTTCGGCAAACAAAGTGTACATACTCACAAACACCTCTGCGTGTGCGCGTGTGTCTCTTTTATCCTTAGCTAACAGCCCCGGTCCAAAGCCTTCTAGCAGAGGGACTTGATTCCTGTCAGGGGTTGCTGCCAAGACATCGGAAGGATTTTTGACCAAGGTTTTCTAAAGCTCAGTGTCACACCTGCCATGCTTTTACAAAGGAGGGGTTTGGATGCATAGTCCTAGCATCTGCTGTTACTTTGTGTTTGGTTTTTGCTTTGTTTTTTTCTTTTCGTCTTTGTCTCTCTCCTAGAATGAAGCAGTGTTCACACTAGTCTTATAATAGTTGACTGGATAAAATGCATTTTACATAACAAAACTTACCTAAATTGACATGCCTGTTAACTTTTAATGAAGAGGTAGTGTGGACACAGCACGTCTAATTAAAGATTAACCCCTTATGTTTAGGCCAGTAATAAGTTTTACAGGGTAAGAATTCATGCCCATGTTTTGTAAATTAATTCAGTTTTTGTCCTAGTTTAGCAGGGTGGTAGGTTAGGCATCTGATTTTAGTTACACAGTCTTTAAGGGGTTAATCCAGAAATGTGAAACATATGCAAAAATCCACAGAATAAATATTACAGGAGTTCCCTTGATACATTTTTTAGTCAGTGTGTTCTCAGTGTAGTACCTGCCTCAGCAACTTCTGACTTTCAGAGTCTTTTTAAGTTCCAAGGGTATTCTTGTGACAGCTATTAGTAACCCATTTTAGATGAACCTTTCCAGCACTGAGTAAGATTCTTTCCTGTACATTTAAATTGCAATTCCTCTCAGTAAAACTATTTTACAAGTTGAAGGTTTTCAGAGGTAATTAATTAATTTCAAATTATTAATTAATTATTGTGCTAAAAGTTTGCACAGTGTCACCTATTTACATATTAGTTTTAGAAGAGTGTAAATAATTGACTGATTATAGACTATTGGCCCCACAGCACAGATTTGCATTTTTAATTTCTCAACCTTATTTTGCCACTTTTTCCTGTGGTGGGTCTTCTCAGGATGTATTCCTTGTCTCATATATCTGGGTTGTACTCCTTTAATCATTTAGCTTTAGCTGGCACTCCTCTTTTGTAGGTTTGGAGGGGATTTTTTTGTTGTTTTTGCTTGAAAGAAACATCACTTTAAACATCTTCATTTGCTCTGTAATTGCATTGTTAGTGAAGATTTTCATTTTTCCACCTTAATATATAGTTTGTAAGTTAAAATATCTGTGTGAGAAGTTACCTATGTTCTTCTCAACTTTGCTCTTATGAAGTCTTCAGCTTTTTATTCTGGTGCAGAGCAATGGGACTATCCTATCAAAATGCTCAAATCTGAATATAGTACTTCCCATTAAATTTAGTTACTGTACTGAAAAGCTATAATGCCATGTTAATTCATGGCCTTTTAGCTCTATAGACTAAAGAATTCTACTCTTCTACATTTGTGGTTTCAGAGCACAATTTCTGCAACATATCTAAAAACTTCTCGTTGCAGGCATGTTTCATGAGCCTCATTATTTTTGTATTTTATTTTATTCCCTGGCTTAACCTAAATTTAGATCTTGAAGGAGTAAACTGTACTGTTCCAAACAGCTAGCTCCTGTGAAATATGTGCCATTGAGGGCTTTTTGTTTCATTTTATTTGGTGTATCACCAATTACACTAGCAACATATGTAGTGACTAGTCACCATGGCCATTTTCAGAATGAATAAAAAAGTAACTTCTAATGGTGATCACTGATCTGATTATATCCATATAGTTTTCAAGCAACTCAAGGATACCATTTCATGTTGTTTAGTGGTTCCATTTTCACTGATTAAACCACTTCTGTAGTCTCTTCATTTTTGGTAGGAAAGCAGTCGACTTGGTAATAGAATTATTTTCTGAACATTCAAATAAGCAATGTCTGCTATGTTTTCTTCATCATTCAGACATTTTGCTTTGTTTTTTAGACTATTCCTTGCTTTTTTTTATCTTGGTGAGTCTTTGGTAAAGCAGTCCCTTTTCAGCTCCTTCCTTGCATCCTAAGTGTTGCCGGAACATATCTATTATGGGCTGAGGAATTTTATTTATATGGGTAAGAGAGAAAGTGCTAGAAAACAAGGAACTCTGTAATATTGAAGAACCTTCCTTTCGTTAGGTTTTTAAAGTAAAATAATTTTAAGGCATAATAAAAATAACATGATTATTAAACATTCAGTGCTTTTAAGATTTGTTATACTTAGTTTTTCTTTCAAGAATAGGTCCCAAATAACACCTGACAATTAAAATTTAAAAGAAACTAAGTTTGAATGTTTCTACTTGGTTAAAGTGGATTTTTGTGTTCCTTCTGTCTTGTGTTCTCTGTGCTGGTGCACTGTGTCCAACCATCCTTCCTTCAGTATTTAATTTCACGGGATACGTGTTTTTCCACTGTTAGCTGAAATAAAGAAGTACTATGCATTGCATAATCAGCAATGCAGTTGAAAATAATTTCAGAGCTGAAGTGCATTATGCTCTTGATCTTTCTACTGGGTCGATGCCCTAATCCTAATGCCTAATTGAGCAACTGCTGCTGAACATTTACATTTCTCGTTCAAGGGTTTAACCTTTAAATGGCATGTGTGACATTGAAGCTATTTAAGGAAGTGTCTTGCTCACCTGGTCAAACACCCATTCCTCACTGCATTTTGCCAATTCAATCCATTTTAGATGTAACCTCGGGTATGGTGAAAGACCCACCGGACGTCTTGGACAGGCAAAAATGCCTTGACGCTCTGGCTGCTCTACGCCACGCTAAGTGGTTCCAGGTTCGGAACATCATTTTACTTTCTTCTTGTAGCCTTATGAGAGATTAGTTCAGTTGCAATATGAATGTTTAACTGTGTGAAAACACTCAGCGTTGTTCATGCTAATAATACTTAATATTTCTCTGGTCCCTAAATTTAACTGTAGGAGGTTGAGTATGGAGGAGCTGCTTTATGCAGTTATTGCACATTTGACATCATTTTTTTTTCCAGTCATTGAGAAGGCGATGTTGAAAGCTTGACTCGCTTGGGGTGATCATATGTTGTATATTTGTTATATATTCCATAAGGCTGCAGAGTAACTTCGCTTTAAATAATGGAATATGTGTTTAAAGCTTTGTGTTTAGATTTAAGACTTTTTTTTCTATTTCTTTTAGTGCATTAAGTGTAGGGAATGAAAGGTGAGAAGCAACTGTTTGGTTTAGTGACTTTGCATTCTAGCAAAGGCACAATAAAGAAACCAAACAGATTCCCTTGACCTTTCAGTCTCTATACCTATTTCTTAGATCTTTACTTTATCCTTTTTATTTCTAATATAGAAAGATACTGTATTTATTGTTTCAAATGAACATGGGTCAAAGTGTATAGGGGATCAAGAAATGTTATTCTTGTATAACCTGTGCACTTTGACTTCTACCACCTTAAATTACTAACCCTGTATAAAATACTGCTGTAAATGGCAGCTCACGGAATAAAGTTGTAGAATGATTTGTTTCAATCTTGTATCTGAGCTTCCATTGAACAGTGGTGTTTTAGTCTTTCAACAACTCCTGTTTGCTATGGGTGCAGGGATTAATTAATTGGATTTTGTATTGCTCTCAAGGCTAGAGCTAATGGTCTGCAGTCCTGTGTGATTATCATACGTATTCTTCGTGACCTCTGTCAGCGGGTTCCTACTTGGTCTGATTTTCCAAGCTGGGTAAGTAATGTTTTTTTAGTGAGTCTTCTTAATAAAGATGTTACTACAAGGAACTTACAGGGAAGTGTTAATACAGTTTTTAAATTCGGACATTTTCAACACATAATGTAGGGTTTTGTTTGGGATTTTGGGGGGGGGGTTGTTAACAAATACTCCAGTTTCCCTCTAAAAATACAGTTTTCTAAGGTTTTTCATTTGAAGCTGGAAGTTACTGGTTTTTTCCAAAAGAAATTTTCTCGTTGTTTTCTATTCTTTGTGGGTAGATCCCTATTCTAAGTTTTAGCATTTTTTTCCTTTACTCGTATGAAAGAGCCTATTTTTTCCTAACCACCAACTATGACTTGCTTGGAGTTTGTGAAACATATTTACAATAATGCAGGCTGTGCCCAGATAGTTCTGTGATAGCAGAAAGAAGTCAAAAGAAAAATCATAGTAATTCTTATGTTTATTATGTCTCTTTCACAAGGTGAAATACCACAGCACTTCAGTGCATCCTGTGGTTGTGTCATCAAATTTTAGTCAGTGTCACTTAAATCTCTGGGTTGTATCAGGTCACCTTTCTTAATTCAGTTGAGTGTTCTTGGAGCATTCTTTTTGTATTGACTACGTTACAAATGCTCCAAATGCTAACAGATGTACAATCTGTGGATTGGACAAAGTTATTCTGAAACAAATACCTGAAACATGCATCATGTGGAAGTAAACCTAGCTCTGATTTGTGTTTTGCAGACCAAATCCATTTGCACTGTGCTGCTTCCTTCTCAGTTTTGACAGGAACCGCACTAACAGTGTTTTGGTCAGTTGACTTTATTTAGATGAGAAATGTTTTACAATTCCACTAAGTTTGCAGACAGCCTTATTAAATTACTTCTAATAATATTTATTGCTTCTGGAAGGGAAGTGGAGCAGTAATATCTTATTTTTAAATATTTAAATAGAAAAGAACTAGTGCCAGTTTCAGTACTGCATTTCATGTAAAGTACACTAAAAAATACAGCTTAAAAGATGCTAAGTGCTCTCTTAATATCACTATGATACTAAGTTGCCAGAGAATGAAGCTTGGCATACTTTCAGAAAAGTATCCTTTCAACTATTGCAACACAGAGGAGGGATATGGGTGAAGAACAAGGAATGTGGCTTCTTAACTCTTGTTCCAAGGAGCATCCAGAAGGGGAGAGAGATAGGAAGCAGCATGTCAGACTTCGCTGTGTCTCAGTTCTCTCGGAAAGTGATTCCTGATTTGTTCCTGATGCATTCTCAGTGACATGGATCAGCACTGAACTGTAGTCAGCTGTTCTTTTGGCCTGTAGGAAAAGTCTTACTGATAAAAACAATGACACAATGAAAGTGGTGATGTCAGCCAGTACAGATGGAGTTTCACAGATTGGAGTAATACAGTTTACTGAATACAGATATTCTCCTACCCTCTGTACTAGAAACCTTTTACAAATGAAAGAGATGACAGAGCTGGTTTTAAAAAGCCATAAGTAGTTGTAAAAATAGAAGTTAATAGGAAGCCCAAATGCTCACAGTAGTAGCATTTCATATACCTAAAAGTAGAAACTAAATTAAAAGAATTTTGTCAGGTTCCTACACATTATTCAAATTTGTAATCCAGCCTTTTGTGCACATAAACACCAGGACATCGTAATTCACATTTTCCTAGGACTGATTTGTAGACCTCAGTGTATTGTACGAGGATCCAAAAGAACTAGATTTTAATATATGCAAATCCAAGACCTGCTTTTTTCTCTTTACTGATGTATTTTGTTTCCTGCTTGAAATTATCCTAATTACTGTTGCCAAATCCCGACTGATACAGCAGGAGTATGGAAATGGCATGCTCAGGAATTGAAATCTGTCAGTTAAATGGAGCTAAAATAGAAATGGGCAGCCTTAGTGATTAGCTTACTTGTATACATCAGAATAAATATTTACACCTTGAAAGGAAGAAGAAAAGGTAGCATTTGAACAACTGTAGATGTGAGGAGGACAAGGTCCAAACAAGAAGTGCCTCCAAAAAACCTATCAAAAACTATTGTTTGAGAATTAAACTTGCCAAAGAGGTAGCAGTGAAACATCTATCTAATTCTGGGAAAGAGATCTAGGAGAAGTTAGTTCTTTCTTTTACAAATACTTTTATAGGTTCTTCTGGGAAAAAATGATGTCTAAGAAAAGCAAGCAATGGAAATATTAATGGAAAAAACATCAGTACTTAAAACACAGCTAATGATTTAAACCATTTTAACTAACATCAAATAATGTATACATTTCAGAATGTATACATTCTGGAAATGAAATGTATACATTCAGAAAATATATTTATATTTATATATAAGGTTATATAGAGGTTTTTTTATACTTGTTTAACATCTGAATTAGTGTTGCTTGCTAACCAGGAGAAAAATTGCTGTAAGCTTCAGTTTTTCTAAACTGAAGGACTAGTGAGGATATTAAGCATTTTAAGGACATTAAATGCTTGATAAGTTTCTGTAGTCTTGTAGAAAAAACTACTTCTATTTTTCTAAAGCATCCTGTTTCATTAGGTATACCGTGTATTGTATTCATGTGGCTGACAGAATCAAGTGTCCCAGAGTGTTTCATACTCTCAAAAGTGGCCGGACAAGTTGTCTACTTGTATATGTAGGCTACTAGTGTATAAATTTCTTCAAAATTCCTGAAAAACTTGTGATGGGAAGAAGCCCATCATAGAATCACTGAATTACTCAGGTTGGGAAAGACCTTGAAGATCATCAGGTGCAGTTGTTAACCCAGCACCACTAAACCATGTCCTTAATTGCCATATCCACATGTTTTGTGAACACTTCCTGAGATAGTAACTCTCTCAACTCCCTGGGCACCCTGTTCCAATGGTTTACAACCCTTTCAGTCAAAACCTTTTTTCCTAATATCCAGTCTAAACCTTTCCTGGTACAACTTGAAGCCATTTCCTCTTGTCCTGTCATTATTTATGTGGGAGAAGAGACCACCCCCCACCTCGCTACACCCTCCTTTTAAGTGGTTATACAGAACAATAAGGTCACTCCTGAGCCTCTTTTTGTCCAGGATAAACACCACCAGCTCCCTCTGCAGTTGCTAACAGAACTTTGTGCTCCAGATCCTTCCCCTTCTCTGGACACATTCCAGGACCTCAGTCTCTTTCTTGTGAGGGGCCCAAAACTGAGCCCAGGATTTGAGGTGTGGCCTCACCAGTGCCCAGCACAGAGGGGCAGTCACTGCCCTGGTCCTGCTGGCCACACCACTGCTGATACACTCAGGATGTCCTTGGCCTCCTTGGCCCCTGGGCACACCCTGGCTCATGTTCAGCCACTGCTGACCAGCACCCCCAGGGCCTTTCCCCCTCAGCAGCTTTCCAGCCACGCTGTCCCAGCCTGGAGCTGCAGGGGCTGCTGTGACCCAGGGACAGGACCCAGCACTTGGCCTGGCTGAACCTCACACAATTGGCCCTGGCCCATGGATCCAGCCCGGGCAGATCCCTCTGCAGAGCCCCCCTGCCCTCCAGCAGATCAGCACTCACACCCATCTGCAAACTGGCTGAGGGTGCTCTTGATTCCCTCATCCAGATCATGAATAAACAGGACTGGGCCCAGCACTGAGCCCTGGAGACACCAGCAGTGACCAGCTGCCAGTATCAGTACTCATTGTTCATCTGGCACCACCTTTCTTTTTATTCACCTTTATAAAATAACTGGGGTTTCTTTTAATTTTAACTGAAAGTGTTCTACAATGTGTAATGTTCTTCAAAATTCAGGATTCAAAATTCTCTTCTGAGGAACAGTAACAGCTTTATTTTGTCTTAGTCTGTCTTCTAATTTGACTAAATCCTCCTGTTTTGGTCTAGGCTATGGAACTGCTTGTGGAAAAAGCAATTAGCAGTGCAACTGGACCACAGAGTCCTGGAGATGCACTGAGAAGAGTGTTTGAGTGTATATCTTCAGGAATCATCCTTAAAGGCAAGTTGCCTTTTATGTATATGTACACTTAATTAGTCTGTAATCTTGCTCATAATAAGGTAAAGATGTGTTACTAATTAGCCTGATTATTGTAGGTGGTCCTGGCCTTCTGGACCCTTGTGAAAAAGACCCTTTTGATACACTTGCTGTAATGACAGATCAGCAACGTGAGGATATTACTTCCAGTGCACAGGTAAGGAAAGTAACTAAATTTGTAGTTGTGAAGTATCTAAATTTGATGGATGGTTTTGTTTTGGTTCTGGTTTTTTTAATGTAGCTTTGTATTGGACATGATTTTTTTTTCGCAGAATGTAGTCGGATCTTACCAGTCTTAAGCTAAGCATTGAACATACCACAGGAGAGGATGTTCATAGTGTTCGTTATTGCACTGAAATAAATGTATTTTCCTGAACAATTTATAGCATTCTCATCTATATCTATATATCTAGATCTAGATCTGTAAATAGGTTTACTCTACAGCAGTATGTTACTAGATTGGAAATTTTATAAATACATCTGTGTGAGATTCATACAATAGTTATGACCATTCATGCTTACAGTTTAAGAAGTCACTGCCTCTTCATTTGATCTTTTGCTAATGATTCCTGATCACTTGTCACCTAACATGATGTGTGACAAGCCTTGGCTGCTTCCGTGCAAGCCCAGAAGCCCAAACACAAGTACATTAAGCTAAGATGCTGCACTTAGAGAAGCAGCAAAAGTGACATGCACATTTTATTGTATTGATTTTGTTGGGGGATAGAAAGATGGAATAATTAGAGCTAAGGGTAATATCACACATCACTGATGTTCTTCCCTAATTGTTTGACAAAGTGCTCGAAATGGACATTTGTTTGTAACACAAGTGATTTTCTGTACTGTTTTTCTAGTTTGCGCTGAGACTCCTTGCGTTCCGTCAGATACACAAAGTTCTAGGAATGGATCCGTTACCACAGATGAATCAACGCTTCAACATCCATAATAATCGTAAAAGGAGAAGGGACAGTGATGGGGTTGATGGGTTTGAAGCAGAGGGAAAGAAGGACAAAAAAGATTATGATAACTTTTAAAAATGTTGGTCATCATTGCTAATATTGATGGTAATGAAAAGTCCATTTGTTGCCTTGCTTCTTCTTCATTCATAATGATGTCTGTTCAAAACATCCAAAACCAGCTTCTGAATTAGATTTGGAAGAGAACAACCTAGCTCTTCTGTGAGATTCTGAATATTTTAATTGGATGTACTGTACCAGACAAATTATGGATGGAAAGACTGCAAATGGAAACTTGTCATAGGAAAACACAGTTTTCCCTCATTGCATTTTCTTTAAATGTGTTGCTAAGTTTAGTATCTTTTCTTTTTTTTGGTCTTTTTTATTAACAAGTGCATTGTCTTCCTATCTTGACTGTATTTAACGCAGCATTTGTGCTTCTGTTGCTATGTGTATTTTGACTTTTTATTTAGAAGTATTTTTGTTTGCCTTTGACACTAGTTGTATGAGTTACTTTGTGTTAGGTAGTAAAACAGTTCCCCTCCCAATTAATATTTTACAGAAGTTTTTTTTTTTCCTTTTTTTGTAAAGTGAGACTGCAGGATCATGTTTTTTTCTAAATGTGAAGGGGTTACAACACATAATTGTCCTGCCATTTGAGTGCTCAGAATTAAATGTTTTTGCCAATCTTGTGGCATTTGTCTCCTTAGTGTGATATAACGGTGTAATTAAGACAAATTTGTGTTAATCTAATCGAGTTTGCTGTTAGTTGTGCATTAGCAGTATAAAAGCTAATATATACAGTATGGTCTTGCAACAGTTTTAAAGCCGCTGCATAATTGATCAAAGATTTGCATGATGGGTTTTGGTTTTTTTTTTTTTTATAGAAGGGCTTTTAAAACTATTATCTTAGGTTAAATGCTTAGGTCTTTGTATGATTGACTTCGTGACATAGCAAGGCCAAAAAATAACTTTCTGAATTTCTTTTCTCAGCAAGCAAAGGTGGGCATTTTCCATTTAGACAAAGTTAGTAATTGTTTTCAGTCAACTTTGTCAATATGGTATTAATGCCTCTCAGCCCTTAAAATAAATGTTTGTCATATCAGTGCCTGTGAGGTTATTCCTTATATCTGTTCCTGTATAAACTTTCTGTGATTTTTTTCAATAATTCAAATTTTAAAAGTGAAGTATTACTTAAAAAGTGAAGGTTAACAAAGAAAAAAAACCAGAAATTTATTTGCTGTGGCCATAGTGTATGCTTCTGTCTCTCAAAAATCTAAATATAGCAGTGGTGTAAGTAAAGTTACATCATACTGTTGATGTATGCTCTGGTACACAGGTGTGATTTGTTGTCACAGCACTACAGTGGAATACACAAATAAAAGTTAAAATTTATTAAACGACTAAAATTCATTACACACTGGAAACTGAAGTTTCACTTACTCTGTTAAATGTGTATTATGCTTTGTTGCAAACCTGTAAGACACAGATTAACATAGACTAACATTCCGGTAGCTACTTTATTGATGGCTGTAGGAGAGTGTCACATGTGACAAAGAAAATTTGTTATTTCTGATACTGTTTATTAAGAAAAGCCCAACTTCTGTTCCGTTTCAAGGTCGAATTTATCTTTGACCTTTTTAATAAGCAACTATTGGAGCAGGGGGCGTGTTTCTGTTCCCAGCATCTACTGCTAACCAGTGTGGGCCTATGAAATAAAAATACAATATTTTAGAAAACTAGAGGGAATCTAAAGACTTAAAAAAGAAAAACACTTAATAAAAGTGTTCTGCAAGCATCAGAGTGCAATTTTCAAGGGAGTGATTATAAGGGGTTAGCATATAAAAGTAAAGCTTTCTCATTGTAGGAAAGCTTTCTAAATAATTAGAAATACAAAAAAACAGATATGCTTTGAAGTTACTTTAAAAAAATTACACTCATTTTGTTGTCCAGCCTTCATGCATAGCTCCAAGCATATGCTTGTTCTAGGGGATATCTTGCTGCCATCGTCTCTAGTTAGCCATTACTATTTATTTTGAAAGCTACAGGTGCTATTCATGTGGCTAGTTCAACTCCATACCAAAGTTTCTTTCCTCATAAGGCAAACTTGTCTATTCAGGAATGTGACTCTAAAATATAGGATTAAAAAGGTCAAAGATGTATTTTAGATTTTCTGTATTTTTGTTCTACTGGCTTTTTGCTCCTAACCAGTTTCTGGATCTTTTGAAATATTGTATACTTAAAGTGATTCCACATTAAATATGAAGCTGTGACCATGATTTTTGTGCTGTGTGGTGAAAGGTGAATTTGTAGTTTGTTTCTGGTGTTCATGCCCATTTAAGGATAACTTCTGACACTTGTTAACATATCTAAGAATGTAAAAACAAGGTTTTCAAAAGTACAGAGCTACCTTTGACTTAAGTACTACACTATGCACTTGGGAAGGCAAAACAGACTAAATGAGCATTGTAAATACCCTGTGTTTTGGTAATGCTAGCAGTTTACTAATAAGCAGTGTTTACATTTTTTATTCAGCAGTGCTGTGTGTTAAATCCCACAATTACAAACATTGTAATCCTCATTCACAAAAGAGAAATGTACACAGAAAGGATATTCCCCCCCATGCTCACCTTAGAGGAACAGTTTGTGAACATGTGAGCTGTTCTGTTTCAAAGCTTTTTTGAATTTTGACTTGTCTTCATAGTCCATAAGTGTGTCCTGTGTGTGAGGAGTGTGATTTCACATGGATCTGTACAAAAAAGCACTGCTAGGAATTAAAGTGTGTTAGATATAATCCATCAACTTCTTGCCCTTTTATGAAATTCTAGATGAACAGTTAAACTTGCAGAACTATTGAATATGATGGGTTCATTTGCAGCTTCTATTTTTAGACCTTTTACTCCTTAAAATTTTTCTGCCTAGAAAACTTCCAGCAGTTGGAATCAACTTCAAATATTACTGCAAAAATGTGCATGCATATTTAACATTCTTATTGCTGGTTGAATATCTGCTGATCATTAGTCTGCTAAGTAGTCACACAATGCCGAATTCATATTCAAACAGATTTAAATAGTGTAGCATTAATAGTGGTGGGCAGTAGACAAAGTTAGCAATGGTTTCTTCCATTTATATTTCAGTCTTACAAAGTACAGTGATAGAGTCAGGAAAAACATTTGTTTTCCTTCTTTTTTTTTTATGATAGCTGTAAGCCCAAGAGCTTTTTAGCCAAAAAGGTTAGGAAATTAAATTTCTCCTGAGAGAATCCTTTGTAGATCTCAGAAGGTCTTTTTATCCTTCAGTGTATTTCTTACAGACTTTCAAAATTAAAAAGATAGCTGGTCTTTTTGTGAAAGAAAAAAAATATCCAAGGAGTGTTCTCTGTAGACTTACTACAGCAGTTTTGATTTATATCCAAATGAAAATCAGACTTCCATTCTATAAATAGCTGTGTTCTTACATTTTCTTCTACTTTTTTTGCTTGCATTATGAAAGTCTGAGAGAAGCTTGCTGTTGTTTATTGAACTTTCTGGTTGTTTAAAGTTTGCATTTTAAGAAACACTGCCCTAATAATACTCAACAAGTGTCCAGTTGCTACCAAGGGCAAAAGTCACTCTTTTTTTATGGACTGGAAGCTCTTGCTGGGGATGTTGACCCTGCACAGTGCACACCTCCCCATATGTCATGGTCCTTACATACCTGTGTTACTAAGGGTCATCATTTGGAAAGATCCTTAACACTTGTGTTTTCTTAAACTTCAGCAAAGCCATAGCCACCAGTATTTATTGCAGGATAGCTTAAAGCATACCAGCTTGCAGAGGCTCAGCCCCTAGCTTAAATACTTTTATATATATTCTGCATCAGTCCTGTTTGAGGTTGATACCTTGAATCACAATAAACATAGGATGGCATCAAGAAACTTTTGTGGATTTTTTAAGTTTTCTGTAATTAAAAATCTAAGACTGCAGAACGGATTAACTGACCAAGACAAAATAAATGGTTTTTTCTACAGTAAAAAAGTTACTTTAACATTAAAAGTGAGACAAAAGGCCTCTTGTTTCAACACAAGAATCACAAACCTTGCTCCTTATACCACCTCTTTTGTTTCCTTTTCTGCATGCTGTATTGTGTTTGTATCAATACTATGCGTATATAATCAAACTATGTAAGACAGCCTTATCACAGACTTTACTTCTGGCACACATTTAAGTTTGACAGTAATTTTCTGGTTATACAAGTTAATGAACACTGTGGGAGAGATGAAGGTGCCTGAATACAGGATTTTACTACATTGTTACACACTCCTGGGCTATGTGCTGCTACAAAAGGGGATGGGTTTCACCAGAGGTGCAGGCCCACAGTTGCCAGTCCTACGTGGATACCTCAGCATGGCGTAGGATGTTGTGAATGTCACTAAGGTAACTAATTCATATTTTCACATGTGAGAGAAACGCCAGGTACATCTAAGAACTGGAGCCAGAGCGATCCAGGATGTTGCCACTATAGTCATGTGAAGCTGCAACTTCAGGAAGGTGGGATAATCGTGGTGGTATCAGCAGCAGAGGGTGCTTGTCACAAGAAAAGTGTCTGTGATAATTAAGTGCCATCCCACTTTCTACCAATAACTTCAATAATTTATTTTATTTGTAAGTAGAAAGGGAACAAAATACAAAAGAACAGACTTTTCTGTATTGTCAGGAAGGGACCTACAGTCCATTATCCAGTCACTTGCCTGCCCAGTCAGGGCTGGCCAAGTTCCAGCACGTTGCTAAGGGCACTGTCCCGATGCTTTTGAACACTGAAAGGCTTCTCTAGGAAGCTGTTCCAGTGCTTTACCACCCTCTCTTTATAGAAATGCCTGCTAATAGCCAGGAAGGCTCTCCTGGTGCAGCTGTGAACTGCTCCCTCCTGTCCTGTCCCAGGATTACAGGGAGGAGAGCTCAGCACCTCCCTGTGCCCTTCCCCTCTTCAGGAAGCTGCAGAGAGCAGTGGGGTCACTCTTCAGCCTCCCTTTCCCCACACTGGACAAGCCCAAGTTGCTCAGCTGCTCCTCACAGGAAGTTCCTTCCAGCCTTCCCACCAGCTTTGTCTTGTTTCTCAGGAAGCACTGAAGGACCTTCCCCTCCTTCTCCCCCTGCAGGGCCCAGCAGGCCCCAGGTGAGGCCACCCCGAGGCTGAGCCCAGTGGGCCCATCCCCTCCCTGGCCCGGCTGTGCCCTGCTCGGTGCTCTGGGACGGGCTTGGTCCTCGGGAGCCACGCTGAGCCCAGCACCAGCCAGCCCCACCTCCCTCTGCAGCTGTCCAGCCACTCCTCTCCCGCTTCATCCTCGTGCTTGGCATCACCCCATCCCAGGTGCAGAATCCAGCATTTGAACTTGGTAAATTTCCTTCCATTAGAAAAGGCAGAGGGGGAACAAAACAAAAAAAAAAAAAAAACCAAACGAGAAATGGCAACAGAAAGAACAGAGCTAATTAAATCGGTCCAACTCAAGAAATAAGATGGGGAAGGCCATTAGAGAGCTACAAATCAAAAGTAAAATAAAAAGGAAAAAAAATACATCGATACTCAACAACAATCAGCTCCAAAAATAGTGTAGGAAATCAAAGAGAGAGGCTCTGTTTCAGTGGAGAGTGTGGTTGGCCACTGATGCAGCAAGTGCAGCACTCCACAAAAACATAGAAGAAAAAAGAAGCTCCAGGATTAAGGAGTTTAAGACTGAAACGTTTTAGGCCAGTGTAACTGAGGCGTTAAATATGTTACCTTCTATGTACAGCAAGTGAGCTGTGGGAAAAGGTGGAGGAAAAGCCAAAGAGTTCTTACTGACTTTCCATGCATCTCCCCTGCTTCACAGACAAAACTACATCTGGAGTCCATGCCTTGCTCCCTTGCCTGTGAATGGAAAGTGTTAAAAGAGTGTGTGAGGACACTTCCTCGCACACTTGCAAACCTAAGTGAATGCTCCACAGCCAAAAAGAAAAGTGCAGTTTTATGCGCCAAATCCTCAGGGCTGTTTGGAGTGTCCCTGTGTGCTCCCAGCAGCAGAGAGCGCTGTGTCCTCAGCAGCACCTCCCGCTGAAAAGCCAGAGCTCGTTCTCACCTTTCTGTGACAAGCACGAAGGGAAAAGTGTGATGTTTTAGCTATTACAGCGTTCCTCTCTATTGCTAAAGTATGCATTTTAAAATCATTTTAAAATAATTCATTAACGATGCACCCAAGTCATCATGGTAGCAAAACCCCAAATAAAATTTGCTAGTGATTTAGAAGACAGCAGTGGCTAGAAACAGCCAGGACCATATCCTGAATAAATTAGAAGTAAATAGGGATGTAAAGAAATTATACAAGTCAGAGTAGGCATAGCAGAAGGAAGACGAGAGACTCGATTTTGAGTCACTGAAGGCTGCAAAGAAGAAATTCTGCAAAGTAAGGATTCCCACTGCGGAAAGCAACCTGAGAAAGCTGTTATAAAGGGAGAGTTGGTAAAATGTGTGTCAAAAAACTATATCTGGCAAATTATTGAGAACAGGAGGAGAAGGACACCTCAGATAAAAATCTTGTGTGAGGGGGTAGTGTGCAGTTTTCCTTTCTTGTATCCATTTCTTAAGGAATTTCTTGCAGCTGCTGTCAGGGGTGATTTCAGGGCAATAGATTCAGGATAAGCATTCCTTACATGACAGTGGTAAATCATAAATCAGGATTCTGGATGCTTTAACTCACATCCCCAGCAAGTTCTCCAGTGTATCCAAAGGAATAAGATGAGCCAATTTACAAGCTATGGGACCAGTTCAGAGCTCCTGTTACAGGAGTAGCCAGGGCTGGACTGTTTTCCAAGAAGCAGTGATGCATTCAGAGAACACAGATCTTAAACCCAAAGGCTGGGACAAAGTCCACACAATAAAATTCTGCCAGTCCTCTGCTGGTTTATATATTCTCCCTGAGGAAAAGTCCTTCTACAAATTTCACCCACACACCAGAAAAAAAAAAAATTTAAAATAACTTATTTCTATAGAAAAACCTGAAGTTCTGGAAGTGCAGGTGATTTCTGAAATCCTCAAAAAAATGTTTCCAAATACTCCTCTGACATTCAGGCATGACATTGCCATATGGATATCAGCATGAATATTTTAATTCTAGCATAAATACATTTTAATTCTAGAAAGTTTGGTCAAGGAACTTTCCAAGAGCCCAAATATAGAAACCACAGCAATTGCAAAGAAAAACATTCTATTAAATCGGAAGCATTTGCTAACAGGGAAGAATATATGGATTTATGAGATTTCTTTTACAAGACTTACTGCTTCTATAAAGTTTGCTGCTTCAAAGACTCATTTGTCTTAGCCAAATAGAAGTGTGCCTTGCTTAGACAACGGCCTTTTTGAAGTCAGGGACAGTAAAGGGAAGCCTCTAGACTCATGTTTGTGTTTTGCCATGAGTTTCTGCTAAAGAGCATGTAGCCTTCCTGCAGGGGTACGTTTGTGCCTATCTCTCAGATTATCTGGGCTGGATTTTTTAGTTGCAGCAGTTGTATGGAGGTGGGGATGACAGCATGAGCTGGATGGCTTCTTTCATTACCTGACATCCATGATTACTGACACACACATGCATTTTGCATTAGGAAATCGAAAGCCAAGAGTAAGACAAGGGCCTGGTGGGCAAAGTAAAACCAGCACATTTTCTCACTGCAGTCATGCACTGGATACAATTTTCACTGATAAAGGAAAGAACAGAAGAGCCAGGACATGGCCAGTAAAAGCTTTCAAGTCTGTATGTGTCCTTCCCACAGAGAAGAGGTACCGTGTAGGCCTCATAATGAATATTTCTCCCCACGGATATGCTGGAACTGACCCATCCTGTACCCTGTAATTTGGACACTGGATGGTTCTCACTAGCTTTGCTTTGCTTCTCCTCATGCCCAGCAGGGAGAGTCCTGCACAAGAGCAAATATTTAACTAGATGGACCAGATTCCTAGGTAGTGACAGACAGCTGGACATCTTTCCCAAGGATTTTTCATCCACATTGCATTTGGAGAAGTGACTTGGGAAGAAAAAACAAGGCTGCCCAAGGACACCTTGGCAGATTTTTTCCTCCACCCAGCTTAGGGACTGCCATCAATTGGAAGTTGAATGTTGCTTTTTTTTCTTTTGTGGGATATTCTAAGACAGGAGGGTCAATTCACATCCTTTGATACCAGAAGGGCCGCACTTAAATTTATCGGTCTTGTTATTTACGAGCTCATGATCCTTGGACCTCCCTTTGCACTGCAGGTTTAGAAGAAACAAGGGTGAGAGGAGAGCCATGACATAATTTTGCCCCACGTCCAGCCATGGTGTAGGCTTTTTCCTGATGCAGATGGGGTTTGGCTCACCCTTTGTGTACTGCTAAGGATAAGAAATACCTAGTCTGAAGTAATTTCTGTTCACAGCATTTTGGAGAATAAAATAAAAAAAGTTCACCACGTGACAAAGAAGTTTGTGTGTGCCCACAAACAAGTAATTGTGTCTGCCTCAAAACAGCTAAGAAACGTAGGGAACTTCCCTAACCCTTGTATTCTTGTTTGTGACACCCATGCTTTCCTGGGTGAGTAGAGTTATTAAAAAATTACTCACTTCCTCTTCTCCCACTTGTAGCTATTAAGGGAAGGTGATTTTGTTATTCAATGTGAGGTGCTTTGTTCCTTGAGTTTTCACAACTCTCACAGCAATATTTTGTTTTCCATCCTCAAGTTTAAGACATGTAATTCCCAGCTGCATCTCTATGGCTAAAGTAAACACTCTGGTCCAGGGTGTGTTCTCAGCAGTTAATGCCTCTGTCCCACTCTCCATGGTATAGTTGTTAATTTGGTCTTGCACTCTTCTTTGTGGATATTTTGGAACTGTATGTCCCAAATGGCAGATGAACCTCCCTGGTTAGAATGGTTAGGAAGGTTAGGTCTGGAAGGCCCTGGTAGAACAAAAACATTCAGTAATTAAGGGATGGACACAAAATGGTGCTGGTCTGTATTGCTACCCCTGAAGGAAGTGCTGTTTGCCATCTGAGTCATGATGTGTGGCTGTGTGGGACATCCCAGATGGCTTTACTTAAGAAAAAAATTGCATCTCTTCAACCACCTTCAGGGAGGAACTGGGCTCATAGAGGCTCAGGACTGAGACGTGGGATGGAACAGGAATCAGAGCCAGATATTTCAGCTGAGGAAAGCTAGAGTAGATCTGCTTTCCCTCTACCCAGAGAGATTAGGTTCTCACAATGAGGAGTAGAAAACTGCTTAAGAAATTGAATCACACAACACAATCAGCAAAGAAAGGCCACTGCAACGAAGATAAAACATAAAAGTTTTATATAGGACAGCATTACACAATCTCTGACCATATACTTCAAAAATGGGCTCATTGTAAAGGTGACAGACTGCAATCTGAACCAAGTTCAGAAACTAATTCCTGAAGGACACTGAAAGTACTGGAAAATTAAAATGTCACTGTGAATACAATATTAGCAGTAGTATCTTAGAGCGGAGGCCTTTTTTTGTTGTTGCTTTCTTCTTTTAGAATTGTCCTAATTTGTAGAAAGCTAACATTCATGACTTCTCACAGAAAATTCTCTTGGCCTGTATAAAGAGGTAGCTGCTGGCTGTCTGTAGACTGATTTGGTGACCTTCTCCCAGAGGACATCTCAGTACATTCCTCATTTCTGATTTTTTTCCCCGCTAGCTCCCAGTAATCTGACTTCCAGCTTCATCTTAAGTCTTTATTTCTTGGATACTGATTTCAGCCACTTCAGTGTGTTGTCTTAAAATGCTAAAGTACTAAACTGAGTTACTTAATTGAACAGTATAAATATCAGACCCAGCATGCATGGTAGATCTCTGTATACTCAAGGTAAATCCAACACTTTTGGGACAGCTCCTCCCTTCTGAGCTGCACACAAGCATTTGCAACGCTCTGTGAAATGTCAGAGTAACTGTATGGGTAGAACAGAAATACCCAGATTTGCACACCAAAGCGCAGTTCTTCTGGTAAGGTCCCCACAAATGTGAAAATAAGAAAAATCAAATTGTACACACAGGTAGATTTTCTGAATAGAAAGATCACGAAACCTTGACAAATGGCAATTGTTTGAGATCCTCTTTTGAGATGGTACTTCAAATTCTTTACCTCTGTCACCACTGGAGTTGCATGTACTAAAAGTAGTGTCCAGGCCTGGATCCAGCCATGATGAGAGTTCAAAGGGGAGCATAGCTGCAGATTCCTGCCTCTGATTTACCACTCTGGAATGGGAGTTATGCACACCTGTGACTTTGCAGCTCTGCAGCACAGCAAAGACTCCCTCTATTTTCTTCAGAACAAGGAAATGGGGAGTAGAAATTAGACATAGTCATGCAAGTTAGCTCAACACTCATGAATGGCTTTAAAATTCTTTACATCTGTTCTACCTATACCAAAGCACCCACAACACAGAGTGGCCTGCATGCTCTGACTATCCAAGCACCCTTTGCACTCTCCAAGGCACTGAAGTTCACAAAGGCCTGTGCTCAGAAGAGCTGAAATGTGATACAAAGAGCTGTGTTCAGCGATCTTCACCAACTGTGCTCCAGATCCTGCCTAGGATATCCTTATCCAGGATACTTCCCATAGCCAAGGAAATGCTGACAAGGAGGACTGCCACAAAGGAAAATATGAGATACCACTTGCAGTTAAGAGGATCACTGAAAGAAAACTGCTAAAGAAGCTGCAAACAGCTCCTTGTATCTCCCTTCCATCAGCTGTTGTGCCACTGAGCCTGGGCACAGCTGAGAATTCAACCAAAGAATTATTCAAATTAATAGCCTGTGAATTTTTTAAACAAAGTAATCTCTCTTTATAGAAAGAGCAGAGCTGGTCTGTGAGTTTCCCTTCTGCAGACAGCATTAAATTCTGTGATTATACTTTTAGAAAGAGAAAAGTATCAGGATGAAATGGCAACAGTTAAATGCCATATATTCTTCACCCACTACAGACAATCTAGAACTTGGCTTCTTAAAAGTTTTACTGTTCTACATTTGCATGATTGTCATTGATTTACATATAAAATTGAACAAAAGTAAATTACATTATTTGATTAAACTCTTTTTCTTTTTAATGGATTGAAGTCATTGGCAGCATGGAACAACACTTCCCATTTAGAAGAAACATGGGAAGACCTATCCTATTAATACACCATTCCAGGAACTTCAGTTTGTTGTAGAAATTTTATTTTTGAAGTCTTTTATAAGTGAAGAGAACAATCCCAATTGATTGAACATCATTGAACTGTCTTATTTCCTTGTTGGTATGGAGCAATTTGGAACAACACAGAGTGACAATGCTGAAGAGAGGGACTGTATTAAAATGACAAAAAAGTAATTATGTAAATACATAAGTGAGAGGCAGCAGAGGACTATGAGGGGAGTGTAAAGACAAGGGGGGGAAGGAGGACACTCTGAAAGGCCAACTTCAGCCTGGCCAAGCTGAATTCCTGAGGTTCTCTGAGCACTGGACAGTCTCTTGAGGCTGTTTCTTAACAAGGAATTTACTTGCTGCTCCCATTGCCTTTAGAAGGAACCTATTTCCCTCCAGGAGGGAATCTACATAGATGAGGTGGCTGGGCTGAAGTTGGCTTTTGTAAGTACTCCCCACAGATGCTCCAGATTTTCAAAGAATGTGAGAATACATCATTCTTCCTGGGAAGAGGGAAGAACATGGAAGCCCTTGGTGCTTGGTGATCTGCTGGGCACAGAGTCAGGGCTGCAGTTGGCCCTTTCAGATGCTAATATTCTTCTCTGAATTAAGTTAGCTTGCAATAGCTTTATTTCTTCCATTCCAGAAAAGATGAACTAATGGGGGATCCAAATCCGGCCCCCAAATTCTTGTAAAAAGGCTTCAAATCCCTTTTGCAATGGGTTCAGTCCCACACATTTTTCCTCCTGGAGAGCAAACCCCAGGATGAAACACTCCCTGTTCATCCCCTGCTGACCACGTGGGTATGTTGCTGATAGAGAATAGCAGTTCACTCAGATATTTTTTTTATGTCTGGCTTTTTTTTCAACAAGATGAAGAATGAATTCCCATGTGCTGTGTGGGAATTAAGGCTCCTTTTGCACTTCCGATCAGAGTTAAGACTCTGGCCTGGTGTCAAAACATCCCTTCCTCTTTGAAAAATGCTTTGTCAGTAAGTAGCTGATTTTTGCTTTAGTGTGCTGTAAACCTCAAGGCGTGCTGAGGTATTCACATTATCCCCTCTCTAAATTCAGGTATTTTAAAAGAATTTTTTAATATGTGATTCTCTTTCTTGAAGTACTTAATACACTGGAGAGCACAGAGGTGGTGTCCCGCATTTCCCCTCACCCTGGATTTGCACCAGTTTAATCCCATGGGGTGTACTTTTGACCTATGCAGCTGAGGTCAGATGCAACATAAGGAATGATGTGGAAGCAGCTGTGGAGAGAAACATGAGAGCTCTTCAGCATGGGATCCCATACCAGGATAGCCTTTGTTGTAAAATTATTAATGAAAGCTAATCTCTGAGTTGCTTTGAGCTTTTTTTTCCAGAGAGAAGGTGATTAAATCCAAAAGACTTCTCATTCCTTGACTCTGAAAACAGGGAAATAGCTTTATTTCTGAATTGAAACAGTCACTCCATTTAACTTTTATAAATGCTGTCTTATAAATATGTAATCTTTTTTCTTCCTGGTGTAGTTTTCCTAGGTCTGGGTTTGGAGCAAGGTAAATAAAGTGAAGTATTAAAACAAAAAGCGGGGGGAAATGATAGGAAAAGTGCTTATCACTAATATTTGAAGGAGCTGTTGTTATTCAATCCTATGGTCTACTCAAGTTTGTAAAATATGTTTTATTTTTGTAAAAATATTTCCATAAAGTCGACTCTGCACGAATTGTCACCTGGGTTACCATTTGCCATTTGAATTGCTGGGAAGTCTTGCTGCATTGCCACAGGCTGTTTACAATATTTGCATTGTTCTGTATCCATATAAAAATGAGGCTTTTAAAAGTAACCTACATACCAGTGAAACCTGGTGTATATTTACAGCTCTGATTATACAGTGTTCAAAGAGGACATTCCAGGGAGGCTCTAACACATTAAACTGGGCAGAGGACTTCTCGAGGTGTGTCAGCAATCACATTTCAGAGGGCTTTGAGGATTATTTAGTGGAAAGTGTGTTTTACGCAATTTTTCTTGCACTTCTCCTGCCATAAGTAACACTCTGCATATCGATGCCGGGTTTAGATTTTCCTTAATGTTGAGATGCCTTTGAGCGTGCACAGATACAACACAGGCGTTTGGCAGCTGAGTGAGAAACAGCGCAATGGATGAGTTAAATGTTTAGATGCGACGTTAGGAATAAAATCTTTACTGTGGGGGGGTGTGAGGCAGTGGTGTAAGAGGCATACTAGTAGGAATGTAGAGCCGATAATTACGTGCAGGTTGCCCAGAGAAGCTGCGGATGCCGCGTCCCTGGCAGTGCTCAAGGCCCGGCTGGATGGGGCTTGGAGCAACCTGGCGGAAGGCGTCCCTCCCCACAGCAGGGGAGTGGATCCAGATGAGCTTTAAGGTCCTTTACAGCCCAAACCATTCCGCGATTTTACGACTCTGTGGAAGTGACGGCTGGGTCAAGGAACAGACGAGGAGCGGGAGGTCCCTGCAGCCACACAAAAAGGTACGTGGTTACCCCGAAACTGAGAGAGCGGCGGGGGATTCCCGTTGGCTCCAGAGCCCCGTTGGCTCTGCCCTCAGTCCCGCAGGAGCCGCGCGGAGCATTCCCTGGGCAGCCCGGGCACGCCGCGGCCGCTGAGGGCACGGGCCACGCCCCGTGAGGGCGGGTGCGGCGGGGAGGCGGTGCCCAGAAATGGCCGGCGCCGAGCGGGGCCGCGGCTGGGGCCGGGGCCGGGGCTGTGGCTGGGGGCGGGCATGGGCGGCGTCGGCTCTGTGATGCGGCTCGGCGTCGCCGCGCTGCCGCGGGATCGCTCCTTCCGCTGCCTCCCCGCTCGGGACGAGCGTTGGGAAGCGCTGCCGCCGCCGCCGCGGGCCGGGGCCATGTTGGGCGGCGGGGCCAGGGCGTCCAAGCCGTCCTTCGTGTCCTACATCAGCCCGGAGGTGCGGGGCCGGACGGGCGGGCCGGGCAGCTCGGGCACCCCGGCCGGGAGCTCGGGGCGCGGGGCGGGCGGAGCGGGGCCGGGGCCAGGGCTGCCGCCGGGCACTGCGGGGCTCAGCCTGCCTGGGCTGCCCTGAGGGTGAGCGGCGTGGAGAAGAGCTTAAAAAATAGAGCTGGCTGGTCAGTGGAGTTGTTTCTGTAAGCCGCGGCCAGGTGTGGGGCTGCGGCCGTAAGGTGGGACTTTCCGAACCTGTTGTTCTTATTGTCCCTGAGCAGCATCACTTCACGTTCTGCTCGGTGAGCTCCTTGCTCTCGCTTCCGCCAATGGAAAGCACTGGATATCCTTCCGTAGCAGCTCGGTGTTGAATTCTTGGGAGTGTGTATATTTCTGTGTGTATCATTGGTATCGTTCTGCCTGTTGTCCTTTCACTTATTTGTCGAAAGTTATGTTGACAGTTTGATCAAAGTTACCTTAGGCTCAGTTTACTGAGGTCATCTTGTTAGCACATGGTATTAGGTCAGTATTGTTTTTCTGTATTCCATCATTCTTATTCCTGGTAAACAGCTGTTTTCTAGGAAAAGCATTTGATGAATATTAGCCATAAGTGTTGAGATTTTTCCTCATAGTTCTTTGTAATCTGGGTCAAACTGATTCTTCTTAATTGTTAATTCTCTTGAGAACTTCTTAAGGAAAAGATTTTTGTCGATCTTGTTAGTTAGTGCAGAGTCTGTCACTGATAGGACCTTGGTGAATCTGTTGGTTTTATTTTGCACTTGATCTGAAAGAACATTCAGAGTTGTTATGGCCAAATTCAGCTGTGGTATTTAAAACTTATGTCCTTAGTTGGTGATAGCAAATCCAGTTTTTACATATTTTTTACACCCTGGTGTCTTGTAGTTTCATCAGTTTACTTTGAAAGTTTTATCTCGTTCTTGTATTTCCAAGTGCAAGCAGATGGAAATGATAGGTACAAGTATTTCTGGAGTCAGCAAATATATCCCTGTCCGAGGTCACTTTTTCACCTTTGGAAAGTACCTCATCCAAATATACAAGGAACTGGATTTTGTGAAGGAAACTACTTCACTTTTTGGACTTACTGGAAGACATTTCACCGTTTAAATAAGTGTGGTGTGTGACTAAAACTTGCTAGAAAAAATGGCTGGTTGAAAAGAGCATAAGTAAATATATACACAGTGCAGCAAGATACCAAATAATAAAGAGTATTTTAATTTGAATTTAAGTGCAATGATGTAATGCTTCACATATGATCCTGATGGCTGCAGGAAGAATAACCAAGGTATGTAACACTGGAAGATGAGGCTCTTGATGAAATACCCTGATTCAGTAGACTTTGGTGTCATTAACTCTTTACGTGTTCTTGCTGCTTTTAAGCCTCTCCATGTTACACTTAAATTTAAGAATTTAATTTAGTCTTGCAGCAGGAGGTTTGTGTTATAGATGTGACATCTGCCATAGGATGGATGTCCCTTTTGTTCCTTCAAAGACACGGTGAAACTGAGGTCTGATGTGATTAGCAAGTAAAGCAAGTCTGACTCTGCTGTTGACAGCTGTTTACTGCTTTAATGGTTACACAGGAAACTGAAGACTTTAGTGGCTTTTATGAGGATTAAAAATAAAATTTTAGGTATATGATGAAACCTGTGAGGCTATTTTGGTGTCTAGAAAAAGCAGGTTTATTAAATATCCTAAAGTAAGCAGAAGTGAGCATCTCTCACAGTGCTGTGAGAGAGAAAAACAACTTCCTGAACTCAGGTCTCCTGTGCAAGTTAACTTCCATGTAGTTGAGTTTTAAAAAGAACTAATTCCTTTTTGGAAAGTGGAAATTCTAATTCATTTTATCTGGAACATAGTTGGGTAAACTGGGAGCTTTCATCAAGGCATTTTAACTTCCAGGTGCTTGGGGAAGAAGTCCTGACAACAGGTGTGATGCTTCCTCTGGCAGGCCATGTCAGAAGGTGGGAAACAGCAGTTCAGGGACTTGATGAGCTTGAGATTTCAGCTGTGTAGGATTGGAGTTAATGGTGGACTTGTCCATGAATTTGCAGAGCCTTGCCTTGAATCTTTTTGTACTTCCAGCCTGAGGCAAGATTTCCAATCAACCACTATGCAGTACAGAGCAGTAAAGTCCTTCTTGCTGTAGCCCTCCCTTGCTTGCAGCCTCCAGCTTCTGTGGTCTTGTCCAGGTTTGCTTGGGAAGCTGTTTTAAGGCCTTAAACTGCTGCTTCCAGGTTAGGGGAGCCCTGCAATAGGGAAATTAACAGGTAGAGCTGAGTTTTGGTTTAGTCCCACCGTGTTTAGTCCCATCTTCAGATACCTGAGGGACACAGTAGGCAATATTCTGAAAAATAAAATGAAGTCAGCTTTAAGCTGCTGTGTGTACTAATTTGAATATGAAATTAATCAGGAACTCTATTCATGTTAGTATATGACCAGATGGAAGCAAGGAGTGAAAAGAAAATGCTGGTTTTTAAAGAAACAAAAGTAATTTTTGCTGTGAAACCCCCAAATGTCTGGAAAAACAGCATTTTTAACATCTGACTAAATATAACCTAGTTAGGCTCTGCTGTATGGAACTGCAAATCAATCAGTGGTCTGTTGAGAGTGAGACCGTAGGATGTTGATATTAATGACACACTTCCCCTCAGGACAGACTTGGCTACCCTGCAGGAAGTGGGATGAATACTAGGGTATAAAGTCAATGTTTTGAATTTCAGATCACAGGCTTAGAATATGTGTCTGTGGAGACAGTGAAACAAGGACCAGTGAATTACTTAATGATTTCTTAATTCTTTCAGACTTTGAAAACTGAAGTTATTTACAGGTCAAACAAGCTAGATTGTATTTTCAAAAAAAAATCTTAATTTGCATAAAAAATTAGATTTCAAATTGGATTTCAAGCTCCAAGTTGGTATTTTTGCATGCATTCTTTAAAGCTAAATCCTTCATATTCATTCTTATGGGATGTTTTTTCCTGTGTTAGCCTTTAAGCTATGGAAGAGGTTCTTCTGCTTCATGCTGCTTGTCTCTGAAAGCTGGGGTACCCCACAAACTGCTGAGGGTAACTTTCCTGCCTCATGTGCCTTGTCTCTCAGGTCCTGCACTGTTCTTAGCTCATAAATGCTGTGAATACTTCTTGCTTGTAAATCCTGGTACAGTATTGTGATCAGTCTTAAAAACATATGTCCCTCCTTCAAAACTGGGGTGATGGAGTTGAAGGGGGAAATAAGGAATAGAGTTGGTGGGCAGCTGGGCTGACATGGGGGAAACCAGGTGTTGATGTCAGAGGAGATGGACAGGACAATGTAAGGAAAGAGGAAAGGATAAGAGATGAAACAGTTGGGGAAAGCACGTGCTGTGATCTAACAGACTTCTGGATAAGGGAGCTGCAAAAGGAAGGAAAACAAGCAGTTAGGGTTATTCTCAGCAATGTTATTCAAGTGTAGTAAGCATGTGCTGTGGGTTGTATGGCATACAACATGGGATTAGGCTTGTTTGACCAACAAAGAGTCCTTCAGAAGATACCAGGTATGTAACGTGGTTTGTTTCTGGATGCAAAGTAGATACTCAGCATTTGCATGGGTGTTTCCTCTTTTGCATGGAATTTGAGTGGAACTGTTCCACAAAAGTTTATTTTACTCAGGAGCACTGTATTCACTTGTTGGAGCACCACAACTGATTTGCAGGTCTTTTGGTACACAGTTTGGCTTTGACAATTGATAGCTTTCTTAAGTATATATTTATCTTTATCTCCCCCTTCTTTTTAATGAAGTAAACACGAAAAAACCAGAGGCTCCTAGCAAACCTCACCAGGATGTAGATCTTCCCTGCGCAGAACTTACTTGTGGAAAACTATATAAAAGCATCAAAGTGTTCAGTGTTCGTGCAGCACTATTTGCTGTCAGCTTTGAAAGCTGTCATCTGTTTCAGACAGTACCCTTGATAGCCTGGAAGTTATCACTTGTTCTTTCATCATTTGAATCTTTCAAACATATTTTCTCAGCATATTTAGTAAGTCTTGTTTTTCATTTGTGGAATTACCTGTAGTGCAAATGTCCAGCTGTGGATCAGTGGAAGCATTACTGTGGGGTAAGGTAGGTTCAGAGTTTAGTTTGAAGCAGCAGCCTGTGTGCATGGTGTCTCTGCTGGGGCTGGTGAGCAGCATCCAGTATCAGTAGGCACATATATGTGTATCTGTATGTCAGTAATGATGAAAAAAACCCTGACGAGATTCTCTTATCAACATCTGGATTAAGGCATGCAGGGCATGTTTTTCTCTCCTTACTTATTTCCAGTACACAGTTTTTTACCTGCCTGTGGAGTGAGAGGAATTGCTTTCAGTTGCGGTGACACTGTAGGACAAAAAGCAGAAGTAATTTGGGATTCCTTTCCTGCTTCAACCATAAGGACCCTGTTATGTTACATTAACTCGACCTTCCTGCCCTAAACTCTGTTGCCTGACTCATGCCTTCAGCACTTGGAGAAGACTTTTCTCCCAGACAGGCTTGAGGAAGGTACTTTAATGCCTTTAAATACATTTTTTGGAGGAGAGCTGACTGTAGTCCCTGGGTATTGCAAACTGTGCGGTTGTTCCTTATATTTGGGTAAAAAACAAGAAGAGAACTTTCCTTAAGGAAAGAAGTTTTTTGTTTTCTGTTAGCAAGAAGGGAGATGTATTATGAACTAATTTGGTGTGACATGTCAACTTGAAGTTTTGGCATAATTTGGTACTCTCTACTGTTAAAATTGATAATTAAAAGGGCATTGCCATATTTCCTACCACGGTTTGAGAACCTGGAATAAGGAATATAGCACAAGGTAAGTGCACAGGTGAGAAGCATCTCTTAGAAAGAAGTTTCTAAAGCCTTTAGCAGAGCTGAGGTTCTGGTATCAGAAATGACAGAAACAAAGTTAATTTTCCTCATTTGCGTGGGGTCCTGTGGGTGACTGCTCTTTAGTGTGGCTGGTAGTAGGGCTTCCCATGTTGTATCTTAAGTAAAAAGTGACAAAATGCTGCTTGGGGCATTCAGAACAGGGGAGCTACAGGTGAAAGGCTCTATCTAGAGGTTTGCATGGCTTTCAGTAGTCACATATGGAAAGTACTTGCATGCTTAGCCTCAACAAATGGTCAGAGGGTGAAGATTTCTGAGGTACAGATGTACTCAGCAGCTTGCAGAAACAGGCAGACTTACTTCTGCTGCTTCCCTTTCTTTTGTTTATGTGCTCATCTGGCCTGTTGATGAGCCAGATCTGCTAACAATAGGCACTAACAGTAAAACCAAATGTAGGACAAGTGCATACTTCCCAGCTGATTTTACAAATCTAATTACCTCACTGTGTTGTCAGACAAACCCAGGGATAAAGGAGTGGGTGGGTGACTGTGAACGTGTGACTGATTCAAGGGGCGTTGAGTGTAATGAATTGAAACGTGCTCTTCAGTTAGTGGTAAGATCTGTGTTGCCCCAAAACTTATATTTGTTATAAAAATAAAATTGAAACAGAGCAGAGATGGCACTGAATTTACATATGTGTTCCTACACAACTTGAACTGACTCATGGTGAGTTAATTTTTCTTGCAGAAATCTTTTAGTTAATCTTTATCTTCTCACTGAAAAGAGCAAATACAAAATGTGACAGTAGTAAAATCTAATGTATTTTCATACTCTCCTTACAAAAATGAGTGCAGCAGCATGGATTCTTCAGCAGTGTTCATGGCTTGAGTTCTACCTATCTCTATCTACATGTATCAAAATCACCTTTAAGATCTTTATAAATTTACTGTAGGAATGTAAATGTTGAATTTCAAGTAGAACTATTCTGGAGACTTAACTGTTGGAGTCTGTTGAATGTTGTAGGAAATCTGCCTATTATAAGCCTTTCAGTGTCTGTAGGCTTTTTTCAAGAAAGTGAAACTGGATTTTACAAGGTGATCTCAGTGCTTGTGGTCTCTAATCGCTGTGATGCAATTTGATTAAACTTCTAACTCCATTCAGAAGATAACCAATTTTAACTTGCAACCAAAAACTTGTAACCACTTGTTCAAGATTATTTGCTGTTGAAACCCGTTACAAAAGCTTCATTGCATTTTAACAATATGTGTTGTTAAAATGTGTGTGAGCTCAAAGAACTTTTTTGGGGTCAGATTTTTTTTTCCTTCAGTTCAGTTCTGCCAACACTAGCATAACCTGGTACTCATGGCAACAAGTACGAACAGTGTGTGTGGAGAACAGTAGTTACTACATTCTTTCTGGCATCTCCCAAAGTCAGAGGTGCTGGAAAAGCACCTGGCTGGTATAACTGTTTTACTGTTCCATGGGAGTGATTGTTGGCATGCAGTTTTCTGAGCAGTGTTGCATGTAGTTGGACACAAAGAGTGATTGTATAAGGCAGAGCTATTAAAGGCACTTGTAAACCCAAAGTTTAGTTTAATGCTACCATTGGTGAAGAGACAATGCTGGGGGAAGAAAAGGTGTATATATTCCTTCTCTGAATGCAGAGGTATTCAGCTTAAGTCATAGTAGCATTTTAGCTAACTTTTTACCTGACAAACTTGAGCTTTGAATAATATTACTTCTACAGCATCCACACTTAGACAGCAAAGGCAGCAAACTGGGATTTGTTTTCCCTATTAGCTGTCAGCTGTAGTTATGGATTTCTTTCTTCACACCACTACTACTTTCATTTTGTAACCTTTTTCTCTTTTTGGCCTATCTTGAACATCTCTGCTGTTCTTATGACATGGTTTCCTGGTGGTTTTGCTGTGCAGCCTTCAAACTTAGTTCTGGGTCTTCTGAGTATGGAGTGCAAGTGTTTATATGAATGGCAGAGGCTGTTTATTTTTGTACTCTCAGGGGCTTTTGTTTCTCTGTATTTAATCCAGCAAAATTATTATTGCTTATATCTTCTTTTGATTCCTTGCCTTGAATTGCAGTAGCTGACTGGATGCTGGTGGCAAACTAAAATTAGCTTGCTTACTGCTGTGCTCCCGGGGGGTTTCCAGTTAACTGATGGTTTTCCAGAAATACTCCAATGCATGCAAAGTGATTTGGGCTTGGAGGAGGAAGTTCTGAACAAGCTGAGCAGGAAGGGTGTAGCATCTCCTCTAGTTTAATAGTCTTTTGGCTGGAGATTTTAGCCCAACTGTCAATGCCTAAAGGCTAGAATAAGTGACACAGAGAATTTAATAAGTTTGCTTTGTGCAGTTTGGGTCCAGACCCCAGGATCCAGTCACCAGGTTTTACCTCTTAGCTCCAAGATCCTGAAATACCTTTCCATGTAGTCATGTTAGTGCTGTTTAAGTAACTTTTGTACTTTGTTTGAAATGTGTGTAAAAAATCAGAAACAGGGAGTCCTGGATGAAACTTGAAAAACTGAAGGGTACATTAGAAACAATAGCAAGTCATACCTGGAACAGCTTATGAATGAGCTGGGAGATGGTGCTGTAATTCTAAGAGTATGCTTATCCATTTAGGTGTGCTGAGAGAACTTAAAAGATATTGGTAATATTTTATTTCTGTCTGTTGCACAAATAGTGCATTTTTTGTGTGTTCACAAATGCATGTAACTGACACTGTGGATGTCAAAACAATTACTTAGCAAATAGACTTCTGAAATAGTGGAAAGATCAAATTGCAGATGTAAACTCCTTTTATTTAGGTTTTTTTTTTCCTTAATTTTTATTTGCCAGGATGCAAGGAATTAAAGTGGGAAGGTGTAGTTCTTTACAGCATGTGTTGAAGGTATGATCTTTGCAAAGTAATAATTACTCTTTCTCTCTTTAGGAAATACACGTAAAGGAACCCACAGAAAAGGAAGTAAATCCTCACTTATTGCCAGGTAACTCTTGTATATTACTAGTTTTAAATAATAAAAATTAGTGATTAATGAATAATAGTTAAATATTTCCATGTCTGCAGCAAACACTCAAGTGACATCAGTGTTGCAAGTACTAAAATACAGGGTTTTGTTTAACAACCCATGCAGGTTGCAATGTTTTTAACATCTCTATCTGCATGTGATGTGGAAAACTCTATAAAAACAACAGAGTTCAGTATCCTCAGATAAGCTGCATGTGGAGAACTGTCAATACTTGAGTTTGCCCTCTTTCTTAGAAGTTAAAGTTGGGTGAGTTTTGTTTGTTTGGAACAGAAGACAAGGACTAGAGGAAATTTTACCTTCTAGTGGCTTTGTCTCTGCTGTGAGTTACCTGGGATGTCCAATGTTTCTTTTACTGTTAATATTTTCTTTTGTAATTTACAATTACTTCTTGTTTAAAATATTTTCTAAGATAAGGAAAGACCAAATACATGTAAAAGTTTACAATAAACTAGTATTCTTCTGTTTGGTTGCCTACACTTTTTAGGAAAGACCAAGAATCTATCTGATCACATCTATTAAAACTTCGCTTTTTTAAACTTGAAGTTCAGTTCCTGTAAATTCTAACTAGAGAACTTAATTGACTATTATTTATGCAAACTTGTATTTGAGACTTCCAGAATAGCCTTGGGACCTGTAAAATAGTCAAAGCTATGAAAAAATAACTACAGTGAAATTGTAATAACAAATTCAAATGTTTCAACATTCTTATAGTTTAACAGTAAGGAAGATCGGAATAATTTTCTACTTGTTTATTGACTATATAAACTGCTTTTGTTGGTTTTGGGTTTTTTCCAATTACACACTTGAATGATTGCTAGTTTTCTGCCATTTGGAGTAGGCCATGACATATGTACCTCTGGTTACAGAACTCCCAAACATCTGCAGTTCAGGCCTTCTGGACAAACATTAGTAACCGTGCCTGTCTTTTTACCATCTTCCTGAAACCCTCTGACTTTATGGATTCCCACAGTAACCTGGAAGATTAAGATTACAACTAAGATTACAGCTGATTCGGGGAGCTGCCTCATAGTGGGTTTGTGTAACAGTGATGAGCTATCTTTAGGCATACAGTTCTGAGAAACTGCCAGGAAGCTTCTGCTGCGATTGAGATAACAATTGAAATAATTCAATTGTAAATGTCAGTTATTGTTGCAAGTCAGTGTTTCTTCTCCACAGGTGAACTGCTGCTTTGTGAAGCCAGCACAGTGTACAAGTATGTGCAAGAAGATGGATCAAATCGTGGCACTTACGGGAAACTTGTGTGCACAAACTTTAAAATTTCTTTCCTTGATGATGATTCTGCTTCAGATGATAATGTAAGAAAACAAGTCTTCTAATTATGACTAAACAGGCATAATCTTTCCCTTATATAAAGATGAAGAATGAGCATAAATGTGTAAAATTTGCTAATGGGTGCAGAATAACTTGAATCAGTCTGCATGTGCTTGATCCTTTCTCAATCCCTAATGACTATTTTAAGCAGCAGCAGTGCAAGAATTTATGTGGACACTTAGATTAGATATAGTTTATAACTCTTTATATTTTGTGAGTTGGTGAAGTTTAAGTTAAAAGAAGCCATTGTTTTGAAAACTAATCAACAGTTTTGTTTAAAGCTGATTTCTGACTCTTTGTCTTGGTAGCATTTGTGTAAGTGTGAATGTTCTGATGGTGGAAAACATCTGCCTGATTTGACTTTAGGCTACATCTGCAGAATCATTTCAGGCTGTACAAGACTGAGTAAGCTAATACTCAGCGGAAATGCTCTGAAAATTTATGTGGCTCAGTGAAACTCTGAATTATTTCATTCAAAGTCCAATGTTTGCTGAAAAGATTTTAAAACCTGGTGCTGTTGAGCTTGCAAACACTGAGAAAGGTAAAAACACCCCAAATCTTAAAAATTATTTCAATCTTTTTTCCTTTGGTTTAGGTGCTCAAATTGAGCTGTCAGAGGAGAATGGTAATGCCACAGTGCCACATGCTTTTGATGAGCTTAAGCATTGAAATAGCTTAGTCTATTTAGGTGCTAGACGTGAAAAGGGAGTCTAGTGGCTCCCACGTTCAAGGTGATCTTGACAGTTAAGGACAATGAGAATAATATGATTTGACACATATTGATTGTAGTCAGAAGTTTATTTGGGTTAAATTTCACAAAGTTTAAACGTTAAACTAAGGCTTCTGCAGCCAAGTACAGACTATTGGACCTTCTGGAATTAATTAAGACAAAACTGCAGAATCTTTTGATGTAAATCTCAAGTGATCTGTGGAAAGTTGGTAATGACCATGCTAATTTCTGTTCCATTACTGGCTTTGAACCTTGGGTTTATAACATGCCAAGCCAACTATATTTCTTTTAACAAAAGTTCAGGATTAGCTACCTGCTTCAGAGTACTGCAGACCTGGAAGAAACTCTAATAAGGTTTGCTCTCTTCACAGTAAAATATAATTTGCTGATGTAGTGTACGTCAGCTGTTTGGTAACAATATTGAAAATAACAGTGTTTAATTGTGGCATTGCTAAAAATGCCAATTTTAACTGTACTAATGGAAAGGTAGAAGTGAAGGGATCTCTGAATCACTTCAGGTTTGGTTACACAGTAGATTAGGTAATTGAGTTGTGTGTATGTGTGTCTTCACTTTACCCGGTCATAAATCTGATTTTAATGTTAGTGTGTTTTGGGATACTTGTTCTTTTAAGAGACTGTGTATTTCCTGCCAGGTTCCCATAGCAAGGAAACTTGTCATAAAAAGGGCTTGGATTACATGAAGCTACTGTATTTCCTGTTTACTGCAGTGATTCTAGTTTGAAAAGTGACTCTCAGTAGAAATGTATGCTTTGATGCTATTTGAAAAGTAAAAACTGTATCTACATTTCAAGCATGGCTGAGACTTAAATAAAGCTATATTGTGTGTGTAACTTGCATCTATCTGCATTTTAATAACTGTTCTTCAGTGTCCTGCGTTGCACAGCTTCTAAGAATAAAGAGTAATGCTGATAGTAAAACAGTGCATGGAAAGCCTTTACTTGGCAGAAGGTGATACTGTAGTGTGACATTTCTATGATTTCCTTCACGTTTTAGGAGCCACAATTTAAGAATAAGATTGTAGGAGAAAATGACATAACTCTGCAGTGCGTAGATCAAATATATGGAGGTAAGTCAGTCCCTGGGGGACTTAGAGTGCTGGTGCTCCTTGTACAAATACATCCTTTTTAGAAAACCAATACATTATTAAAAAGCAGCTGCAGTTTTCTTTAATAATGAAATGACAGATAAGTTTATCAGAATCCAGTCTGAATCCCTCAAGCTTGTTGAATTAATTTTAATTTATTTGATTAATTGTCCACTGGAATAGACAAAATTATTCCTTCAAAGCAGAGAGTGTACTGTGAAAAGTCCCTAAATTTGATAGACAAGGATCTTCCAGTGTATCAACTATTTCTGTAAATATGGATATATTTGCTTCATTTGAGCAATAGCAGTAGAGGTACCAAATTCTCAAACAATTCTTTTTGTTTGTCTTTGTTCTTATGAGATACATGATATCTTCACCATATTAAAGGAGATAGAAAAGGAGGTTTTAACTGCCAGCTAAATCAAGTGCTTTGCATGGGGGCTTAGAGATGTGCCAGTATTGCTAAAAAAGATAAATGAGAATGGGTGGATCATTTTAAGTATGGGAAGGCTTTATTGAGAATCCTGTTATTGGACTAATTATGAGTATTCAGAGTGTTTATAAATGGTGGTGTTGATTTCTGGAAGAGTAAACTGGGGCAAACCAGTGATGGTTATGAGACACTTTAGTTTTATGCACAGTGGCCAAGCTGGCAGCACTTGAAGTTGTGAAATGGTACATCCTCAAAGAGAAATGAGCAGAGGTTTGCCTTGGGGACTTCCTGGTGGTTAAAAAAAAATTAAGGAACTTAGAATGATCTCAGATGTCTGGGGACTTCCCCTTGGGTAAAACTACTTAATTGTTCTTTATATGTCTTGAAACTTTAAACTTGGTGTGCAGTCAGAATGTGAATAGATACAGCCACTGAGCAACTGGTTTGCTGCAGATTTGCCTTTTACCTTGTATGAAGTAATTTGATGGGTTTTAAAAGAAAAGGTTGTGGCTTGCCAGCCTGTGTTGTAGGATGCTTGTTTTGTCTTGAGAAAACTTGAGCTTGAATTAGTTTCTTGAGAATTCTGGAAAGTCAGTTGGGGACAACTTTATCAACATTACAAGTCCCTTTTTGATGTTTACTTTCCTTTTTAATTTTGCAGTTTATGATGAGAAAAAGAAACTTCTAACAGGACAGCTAAGAAAATACCCAGACACGTTAATTATCTACTGTAAAGACCTTAGAGTATTTAACTTCTGCCTGAGATACACAAAAGAAGAGGAAGTGAAAAGAGTACGTATAGTAACTTAATTTGCTTTTTTATTTTTAGCTTGGTGTTGGGTGTTGTGAGGATGAGGGAAGGATGAAATTCACCCTGAAACTTGGAAGTGTTGTCTAATCATTTCCAGCTAAGACAGAAAGTAAAAGATTGATTTAATTAAACATTTCATTGTGCATAGCAGTTAAAAGTCAGGTGCAGAGGCTCTTTAAAGAACACTGGAACTTGGGAGTGCTACAGGAAATTAGCTCCAACTCGGAGAAGCTGTAACGCTGTTCCATTTGTGACATATAATTTCATTTTATTTTAGACTTCAATATAGTGTTATTTTCCTGATAACTTTAGGTTTTCTCTGCTCCAAACTAAGAGTCAACTAACTTTATTTGAATAAGAGTAATTCTGGAGGTTGAACATATTATATATTACTTAGACAAAGTAGGTACAGTGTCTTGCAGAAAACATAGAAACCTTCCTAAAAGTCAAGCTGTTGAGGATAGAACCTATCAGTTTTGTTTAAAACCTGGATGCAGGGGTTGGTAAAAAATAAAATAAAACAACCTTTTTTTTTTTTTTTTTACACTGACAGTCTTGGTGTGTGTTTGGGTGTTAATTTTTGGTCCTTTTTTAGATCGTCAGTGGTATAGTTCATCATAGCCAGACTCCTAAGCTGCTTAAACGTTTGTTTCTGTTCTCTTATGCATCAGCTGCTCCAAACAACACAGGTAAATGGTTTTTTGATCTCTTTGTTGCATAGTTAGTTTGTTAAGCAGTCTGAGAGGCCTACACTTGAGTTTGTGCTCAACTTATGGCTCTGTCCTGCTGGCAGGTAGCTTCAAAAGATTAATTTTTCTTTTGTTGTGCATTGTTAAGCATGTTGCTAAAAACCTCTAAATTGTCTCCTGTTGGTTTTAATGTCCTTCAGGAAGTTGCACAGAAATTTTCCAAGCAAAAGTAGCATCTCTAGATTGAAAAGTTATTGTGATTAAAATGTGCAAATACTTTTCACATGGTTCATCTAGAAAATACTTTCCTTGCTTTATCAGTGTGGTTTTCTGAATAACTGCTGTGAACCAGACTTCCTGCTCTTAATTCTGAACTTACTGCATTTGAAGTGGCATCCTATGAGAAAGTATTTCCCCTTTTGCTCTTATTTGCAACCAATATGCTTCTTCCAGGCAATTGCAAAAAAAGCATAGGTTTGCAAGGCATCTGACTTCCTTTTATATCTGACTTATTACATAATCTTCCCACTTGATCAGACTTGGCTGAATAATACATTAGGCTGCAAAATTCAGGACAAAAAACTGTTGGTGTACTTTCTAGCATTCTGTAATTCAGACTTTAGTGGAAATAACAGTGCTGTTTTGAATTAGGAACCTGACCCTTAGTGCACCAGCAACACCAATTCCCTTCACAGAGGGAGGTTTTGATGTATGCAAGGTATTAATCAAACAGTAACCAAAATATGTGTTTTGATGTATGCAAGGTATTAGTTAAACACCAAAATATGTCAAGGAATTTCAGGATCATTGAGGTTAGAAGAAGCCTCTGGAGATTATCTAGTCATGTTCTTGTCCATATGCCCCTCTTCAGAGTAGGGTTAACTGCATCAAGCTTAGTTGTGTCCAGTTGGGTTTTGAGTATCTCCAAGTATTGAGACTCCCCAGCCTTTCTGGAGAGTCAGTTTCATTGTTTGACCCTCCTTGTAGTGGGAAACATTACTGTTATGTGTATTTGGGATTTGCTGTAGTTCAGCTTGTGTATAACTGCCTCTTGTTGAGTCACTGAGTCCAGATCCATCTTCTGTACTCTTCTCCCCTGTTCTGCCCCTGGTGTTTATATACACAGGGAGATTGGCCCCTGCTGAGCCCTCTTTTCTGAGTGGTCCCAGCTCTGTCTCTCCTCATATCAGGTGTTTTGAGCCCTTTAATGATCACAGAGGGCCTTCACTGGACCTGGTCCAGGAGCCTTCAGAGGGAGCCCAGTACTGGGCACAGCCCTCCAGCTGAGAGTAGTGGTGGCTTCATTCAGCTGGTACACAGTGGCTTTGCTAAATGCAGCCCAGGAGCGCACTGCCTGTTTGCTTCAAGGAAGGCACATTGCTGGCTCAGGTAGTTCCTGCAGGCTTCACCTGAAACTGGTGTTCTGTTTCAGCTACAAACAATGGAAAAGACTGTAAGCTTTTCCAAGTAGAGACAGAGCCTGCAAGAAGCCTACTCCTTAAAGCAACATTGAAGTGCTGTCCCACAATTCGTTCCTATTTTAATAGCTGTGTTCAGTAGTAAGTGGCTCAGTGCCATTCTTCATAAAATTAGTACAGGATAAGACAAATAGACTGTAGAAATTGTTTTCTATGCCTCTCACAGTCTGATACCTCCAAAATCCTGTCTCCAAGAGCTCATCAATAATGTTCTGTTCTGAGCTGTAAATTTTTCATCTGCCTTATCTTCTTACAGTGAAAAGTTTCAAGTTACCATTGTATCTTCCATGGAAATTATAGCTCTCTTTGCTATTTCAGGGTTAGCTGGTATTGTAGAATGTTACTCAATTAGGATGTGTGCTTAAAACAATTGACATTACTCCATAAATTATATGGTTATTATACAAGATTTGAGGCTGAATCAAGCTGCTGTCTTAACTGTTTCTGAGGTGGCTAAGTAGAATTACAAGGAAGAGTCCAAGTTGAAAGTATTGAGACTGAATTGCTGTAATTAATTTTCTGCTCTTACTGAGTGCCTGAGATGTTCTATTCAGTGCAAAGCTATTCATGAGAAAAAAAAAAAAAAGAACCTTAAATGAAATGCAACAGCTGAAATTTTTGTAGAAAGGTTTTTGGTATTATTGTTAATTCTGCATTTAAACTACAGGATTAGATACCAGTCAGCTGCATTATTATAAAATGATATTTGCTGTATTTTAGGCTGGATGTGAGGACAGCCCCAGCTGTATGGAAGTTCTGTAACAAATTATTCATTTCTACAGGAGAAACTGTTCCTGAAGTTATTAGTAACAGCTGTATCTGATAGAATATTGCTGTTGTTGAAGATCAGACAGAGGCAGTGTGGTGTACAAAGGCATTTTGTCTTTGACTCGAGATTTTTGGTACACAAGAGGTTCTGCTTGCTTACCTTAATGGTGACTGCAGGTTTACTTAGGATTGCTTTTGTGTTGTGTTAGAATTCCTGACAGTCTGCAAAGTTAATTTTATTGATGTCTGACAGATGGGAGGAACCAAACTGTGATGTTTGAGACCCTGGAGGACTGGCGTGATGAGCTGGAGCGGACCAAAGGGAATGTGAAATACAAAGCAGTGACCACCAACGAAGGCTACAGAGTGTCTGAAAAGTAAGATTGCCCTGGTTAATGGTGAACTTTGGATGTTTGAAAATCAGTGCTGTCTTTGATGCTGGGGATTATACAGGTTTTTAAGAGTCTTTTTAAGGATATGGTTTCCATTTTTATTTATGGAATAATTTTATTTGTCATCTCAGGAGGTGATCCTGCACAACCCCTGATTCAAGCAGGGTTAACTACAACTACTCAGAATCTTGGTTAAATCAAGCTTTGAGTATATCTAGAAGTGGAGAACAGAAAATACATATGTCTGGGACCTACACTTCTGTCATACTTGTTAGGATGACACTTTCTCTGTGCAGTACCTTTACTGTGGTAAAATTTCACATTATATGCACTGGAGATTTTCCACAGTTTTTATTGGGAGGGGGCTGGGTGGGGAAAAAGTAACTGGTTTAAAGTAAATCTGCAAAATGTGCTGGTGGAAGTTATGTTGCCTTTAGGAGAAGGTTAGCTAAGTTTAACTGAGCTTGGCCCCCAGTTTAGCTGAGTAGCATTTAGTGGGGAGCCCTTTAAGTTGTACACAAGGCATTGTATACTTCTACTGTTGTTTCATAGTCAAATCTTGAAAGATTTCACAGACCTTGGAAACTAGTATTTCAGAGTCTTAACTATTTATTCTAGAACTCTGTCTTGGGAGACCCAAATTGAGTTTAAGTACTTACAAGCCAACTTACATTGCTTCTCTGAACTGTGAGCACAAATAGTGTTGGTTGATGCTGGAAATCCTTGATAAATTAAATGACATTCTTGAATTAGGATGTGAACTGCTTAACAGGTATGGAAACAGAACTAGTCATTTAATACTGCAAGGTTATCTTTTGAAACAGCAAAGCATGAGAGAACCAAAGTACACTTAGAAATCAGTCTTAGAGGTTACAATTAATTGCACCTTTGTGAAGGCAGGGCAGTGTTGCAATGAAAATAGTTAAGACCTCAAGGTTGGGAAAACAGCTTTATTCAAGCTGAAAATAAAGGCACAGCTTTGAGGATAATAGAATTATCTAGTAGGAAAGATTATTGTAGCAAGGTGAATATATAGTTAGAATTTGAGTTAGAACACTCACCATCATTAAAAGGACCTTTGAGATTCTTTTTTTGTTCAGTTTTTGAGACCAAGAAACTCTTTTTTGTTGTCTTAGGCTGCCTTTGTATTTTGTTGTTCCCATATGCATTTCTGAAGAGAGTATCTTGAAGTATGAAGGCAGAGGCATTCCTGTAAGTATATATGCATGGCTGAGGGTGAGACTCTCACTGAGATGGCAGAATTTCAATTAACATTGCAGATGTTATTGCATATTGTTTTCAAAACTTTTTTTTAACAGTTGACATGTATACCTGGTCATCTACAGAAGGGAAACAGGTGTTGGAAGGAGAAGTGCTTGATACACTCTGTATTTCACTGAACAGTGTAATATGTAGCAAAACATATATTTAACATAAACATAACATAACAGCAAAATATGTATTTACTGTTCACAGTTCCCATTTAATAACGTCTTATAGCCTACATATATTACTAGCCTGTCTGTCCATCAGCCTGTTTTTCATGAGACTGTGCTGAGTGGCATCTGGCTGGGGCAAGATGTAGGCCTTGAAATGCTGTTTGGAAATTGAGGTGAAGATGGTGCATGTAAGGTGTAGCTGAACACCTCCAGTTGCCTGGCTTGGGTTCTGGTAAGTGCTGTGGCTGTGATGATGCAGCGTTTTTACAAAGTCAGGTAACCCAACTGAAAAACTAGTTCTACAAGTCCAACAGAAAATGAAGTTAAATACACTGGTTTGCAGCCTGTAGCAAGCTGGGTTCGGCTTCCTGCCTTGTAGTTCGAAAACCAGTAAGACAGAGAAGATGGAAACAAGGAGTAAAGTAATCTCACTTGCGAGGTCTTACCTTAGTGTAAGTGTATCCATTAAATTTGCCAAGGAAAACCATGTTCGTTTTGTGCTCTTAAGTTAATTGTCCATGGAGGAGCTGTACTGTACTGTCCTGCCTAAAGGTCAAAGTAGTGTGGCAGACTTTTTCTCAGAGAGGCAGAGACCTATTACACTGGCTCTTACACAGAAACAGAAGTTTTGGATTTTTTTATTCCATCTTGCATTCACAGAACTGAAGAATAGTTTGGACCTTTAAACAGGATATAGTCTAATCCCCCTCTGGAATGACCCAAAGCATCTTCTACATCAGGTTGTGCAGAACCCTCTCCAACCTGGCCTTGAATGTTTCTGGGGCTTCTACCACCTTTGTGGGCATCCTGTTCCATCCAGTGTTCCAGCACCCTCCTTGTAAAAACTTTCTTCCATATATGTAGTTCTAAATCTACCCTCTTTTAGTTTCAAACCATTACCCCTTGTCCTATCACAGCAAGACCTACTAAAAGGTCTTTCCCCATCATTCTTGTAAGTCCCCTTTAAGTAATGAAATGCCACAAAAATATCTCCCCAAAGCTTTCTCCAGGCTGAGCAACCCAGCTCTTCAGTGTATCCTCACAGGATGGGTGCTGCAGCCCTGTGGCCGTTTTTGTGTCCCTCCTCTGGGCTGGCTCCAGCAGGTCCCTGTCCCTCCTGTGCTGGGAGCCCAGGGCTGGATGCAGTGCTCCAGGTGGGTCTGCAGAGGGGCAGAATCCCCTCCCTGCCCTGCTGCCCACGGGGCTCTGGATGCAGCCCAGGACATGTTTGGCTCTCTGGGCTGTGAGTGCCATGGCTGGGCCATGTGCAGCCCCTACCCACAGCACCCCCAAGCCCTTCTGGGCAGGGCTGCTCTGGGGCTGCTCATGCCCAGCCTGTGCTGGTACCAGGGGTTGCCCTGACCCTGGTGCAGCACCAGCACTTGGTTTTGTTAAACTCATGATGCTCCCATGAGCCTGCTTCTTGAGCTTGTCTGGGTCTCTCTGGATGGCATCCTGTCAAACCACCTCAGCTTGGTGTCATCTGGAAATTTGAGACTGTACTTAATCTCACTGACTGAGTTATTGCTAAAGGAATTAAATAGTCCTGGCCCTCGTACAGACCCCTGAGGGACACCACTCATCACTAATCTCCATCTGGACATTGAGTAGTTGACCACTACTCTCTGGATGGCACCATTCAACCAGTTCCTCATCCCTGAACAGTCCATGCATCAAACCTCTATCTCCCCAATTTTGAGAGAAGGATGTTGTGTGTAACCATGTAAAAGGCCTTACAGATGTGCAGATAGATGATAACATCTGTAGCTGTCCACTGTTCAGAGGCCTTGTAGAACTCTTCTAATTGTTTCCAAACGGTTTCTGTGAAGGTAGTGTAAAGATAGCTGGGCCATATTGAATTGGTTTTAGAAGGTAATGGAAGGACAGTGTAGTAATTTTTTCCAGTCTTGATGATGGTGAGGTTTCTGTATCCTTCTGAGGTGCACCTCTTGGTTACTGTAAATTGGTAGCAGAGCTTCTACTTCCTGATTTCATTCGTGTAATATTCCTGATGAAAATGATTCTTACTCTTTGTTTCAATGCAAGTTTACAGATCATCTTGAGAGCTTCAAGGAATAAGAAGTATGAACGAGGAAATTATGTGTAAAGGGAAGTAAGAAGCTTTGAGGACTGTTTTGCCACTAGAAATACCTGTGGCCATACAATCTGATTTAGCTGTGGAGTGTTTAATACTTTATTTCATATGCCTCAATTACTCTTTATGCATAGTTCACATGGAAAATTACCAGTGCATGTATTGTGTGTTACTAATAGTTCAAGGCTGAACTATTAGAAAAATCTAATTATGGAGAAACTGATAGATAATGTATATATAAGTTACTTATAAGTTCTATCTTGCTGTGGCATATATTCCGACATAATTTGGCCATAGACTTTTTGATCAATTTTTTTTTTGCCTGTGAGGGAAGTTGAGAAAGTAATGTTTTGGCATAATCTGTCATTTTATATTTCCCTGTGCCTGTGTAACTTTAACTTAAAACTTGCAAGTGGTAACATAGTGTACTCAGGCATGTAATTTTGGTGCAGGTGTAGGAGTTTGCTTCTGTTGATGGTGTTACTAAATACACTAAAAATTCAATGAAGCAAAAGCACAGAGAAATACTCAATCACTTGAGCAAATACCTTGTATAGGAGAATTTACTTATTTTTCTCATCTGATAAATGTCTTTCTGCAGATTTGGTGTTGGTCTTGCCATAACGGTGCTGCTCTTCTCAAAATGTCTTCGTTTCCCAAAGAACAGGATGACAGCACTTCGCAAATGCAAAAAGCCTTCTTGGATGGGTCAGTAATAGCTATTCTGTCCACAACACTTTGCTTGGTATGGACCTTGCTTCTCTTTTTTCCATAAATGCTATATCTTTTAAGCTTTCCCACATCAGGAAACAAGTTCTGTATCTGAAAGTAGTTTGCTGTAGTGGAATGTGTTAAAGCCCTTGACCCAATGGCATTGGTCACTTGTGCAGGGTTGGAACTTCACCAAAGGGCTTTTCTGTGGAGCTGCACACACATATATTTCTGAGGAATCTGTACTAACTGTGGTGTATTTTTTAGGTAAAGCAGCAGCAAAGCTTGTAGGGTTTAATTGTTTTGCAAGTAAGAGAAATGTAGGCTCTGTCTCTAAATGTGCATTTACAAACTGACTTTTTAAGACTCTGCCACCTTCTGAGAGCTAGGTTCATGTTCCTAAATAACTTGAGATAAGGTGTCCTAAAATGTCTGAGGCAGCCTGAGCAATTCACCACTGCAGCTTTCAGGTGTGAAGGCAGACAGCACTTTTTCAGGTGGTGTAGTGAACTGAATTAGTTCAGCAGTTTAAAAAATTACAAGTTATACTTAAGGGAAGGAGCACAGCTGTCTGACTGTTATGGCAATGACTTTTTGCCCTTTAATTTTGGCACTTTTTAAAACTGTTGTTTGTTGTAGACAGAACTTCTCTCTCAGCAGCTACCTGTTAGATCAGACTCATAGGTACAATCTGTACGTTGAACATTGGCTCCTTCCTCCTCATAGATGGAGATCTATTAATCACACAGAACGAACAGAAAACAGCTTGATTGGGCTTTAAAAACTGCTTTTATTTATAAAATTAATTATACTTGCGTAGGAAAGAGTTGTGGCCCTTCCTGCAGGTTCTCTAATATTTCTACCCTGAAATGGGAAAGATTATATGACTTAGAACTGTCTTTAATGCTATTTTGTGATGTGAAAGTAAGTAAAACTAGCAGTAAGCTGTAACACGGTATCCCCTGATATTTTGACCTTTCTCTGTGGCCATTTCAACTTGGGGCAGTATTGCTGTTTTTCTTTGCTGTGCAGTACTGGTGTTTAATCACTGGAGTCTAAAATACATCTACAAATTGGCCATCAGGGTGTGTTCAAGTGCCATTACAGTAATAGTCTGAACTCAGGCACAGAGCAGATGTTTACAATTAGCAGTTTATCTTTTTAAAAAAGCTGTTCAGAGCTTGATCTTGCAGCCCAAGTTCTTTGCTGTGTCATTTAGAAATGTACTGTATTTGGCCAGCAATTGCTCTCCCTCACTTCTCTGATCTGATGCATCTTCCAGTAGGTCTGGTAACCCATGTTTCTGATGTGGACTCCTGTAGTTCTCACCTAAAGCAGGTTTCTGTGCTACAGCCTGCAGGAAGCAAAGCACTCTGTCCTGCCTGGAAAACTGCCCATAAGACCTCACTTCTGAAGTATGAGCTAGAGCAACTTTTCTCAGGTCTTGATAATAGAGAGGCTAGTGTGAAGCAGATGTAGTTACTACGTTGATGTCCATCTGAGCTCTGGAACCTGAATGACAGGGAATGCTCTGGGTCCAAGCCAAAGCATCATCTCTCCTTCAAGGAAAAAAAATCTGTAGATATATAGGGAAGTGCAAGATACCTTGTCTTGTTTGAATCCAAATAATTTCCTTTACTTGTGTGTTTCATTAGAAGACCTAGCAGCTAGGTATCAGAATCTGATTGGCAAAAGTCAAGAGAAATTGTAAGCTTCTGCTGGGAGTTTTGGGTGTTTCTATCCATCTCTTCTTTTAGGATATGGCTCTAGCAGCTTCCTAATAAAGTGATTTTGGTGTGTCTAGTGAAGAAAATACTAAAGAAACAGTAATAAAAATCAGGTAGTGCTTGTAATATTCATAACTGCACAAGTAGGCACAAGTATAATTTTATTAGTGTCATGATTAAAAGCATCAAATAGTATTATGAGTCTGTAGGCAAGCTTCCAGTTAATTCTTAGAAATGCATGGAGGTCACTAGCTTTCCAGAGTGTCTATCTTCTGGTATTACAGCTCTTTGAGAAATCATGCCTATTAACTTTGTCTTCAGATAATAGTTGATGCATTATTTGACTTGTGAGGCAGAAAGCTTTAATCTCTTGATGGTTTGATTTAGAATCTATAAGACAATTAGCAAACCTCCCTATGAGCTCCTGAAGATGGATGACTTGTCAAGCAGCCTTCCATCTCTGCAAGATATCCAGACTGCATACACAAGATTCAAACAGCTGTTTTTGATAGGTAAGTCAGACTTTAAAGCAAAGCATAACAATGATGTGCTGTGACTCCTGAGTGCAGTAATTTTCTTGATTGGTGCCTTGATTTTGAGGGTGGTTAAAAGCAGATTTTAAAATATGTAACTGAATACTGTGCTTATGTCTGGGATGTGAATGAAGGTTTGTAGTTCTTTGACTTAACCACCTCTTGCTAAGCTGTCACAGTATCTCAAAATTACTTTTGAAGGAGTGGAGTCTTAAGTGTTAGTTGGATTACACTAACTGGAATGAAGTTTGTGGGGAAGATTTTCAGTCTTCTGTGGCCAAAATTTTAGCCTTTGGGCTACGTCAAGAGTAGAGACTGCTAATTAATTTTTGCCCATGGTTTTGTTACACACTAGTCATATCTTAAAACATATGAAGCTGCTTAAATTCTGTCCTTTAGAAAGCAATCAAATGGGAGCCACTTGAAAGTATGATCTAGGCTATCAGACTTCTTTCTTCTGAGACTTTCCAACTATTTTGCTGTCATGAAACACTTTGACCTCACTTCTTGAGATGAAAAAAACTCCACTCCACTTCTAATATAAGGTATTTGAGTTTCACACTGAAGATTTTGTCTAGAATGCACTGTCAAATTGACAGTGAATCTTAAGAGCTAAAAAAACAATTACTTTTTTATGTGATTTTTGGCAAGTCACCCTCTGTAGGAAAAAAGCCTAAGCTTGAGTTTAGTCATTTAAGCTGTGTCATGAAATACTGTGTATTTCAATGATATAATTGTATCATTGTCTTATATTCATGCAAAAGGGAATGTGTTGAAACTGCCATCTAGTAAGTGTTTGTTTTTGCGGTTTTTTAAATAAGGTTTGACAGTAGACTGTACCTCACTGAGTATAGCACTATGCCCTTTCAGTCTGAGAAAAACATTCAGGTAACCTTTTGCAGAAGCACTAAGATCTTACAGAAATTTACAACCTTATTACCATATTTTAAAGTCTGAACACATTAACCATTACTTTTGTCCTGTACATGCCTAGTTAATAAGGTATAGGCAGCTTGTCCTGGCCATGGCACTCACAGCCCAGAGAGCCAAACGTGTCCTGGGCTGCATCCAGAGCCCCGTGGGCAGCAGGGCAGGGAGGGGATTCTGCCCCTCTGCTCTGCTCTGCTGAGACTCACCTGGAGCACTGCATCCAGCCCTGGGCTCCCAGCACAGGAGGGACAGGGACCTGCTGGAGTGAACTCAGAGGGGGCCACCAGGTTGGTGAGAGGGATGGAGTATCTCTCTTGCGAGGAAAGGCTGCCAGAACTAGGATTGTTCAGCCTGGAGAAGAGAAGGCTCCAGAGAGACCTTGTGGAACCTTCCAGTTCCTATAGGGGCTACAAGAGAACTGGAGAGGGACTTTAGATGAGAGCATGAAATGACAGGACAAGGGAAAATGGGCAGCTTTAGGTCAGGTGTTGGGGAAAAATTCTTTACTGTGAGGGTGATGGGATTTGGTGAAAATTATGTCTAATGGAACAGAGGTTTTGTGGAGAACTAGTTTCTATGGCCAGGTTGAAAGAAACTGGGAGAGGAGTTCAAATTGTGTAATGAACAGGATGAAGTGCTGCTCCTGTAGCTGTGCTGCATGGAGGCAGCACAGCTTCAGGAATAAAACACGTGTGTCTGTGCATTTGAGGTGTAGGTGCAAGATGCAGCAGAGACAGAAGCATGTAAATGTGCTGGAATTGTGCACTGGAAGTGTTTGGAGAGACTCTGGGAGATGGGCAGTAACACGGAAACATGTGGAACTGAAACTGTCGTGGAAAGCGGGGGGGGAGGAGGGAATTTTGTGTATCTGGTTTCTCACTAGTAGAACCATTGTAGGCCTTGTGCTTCAAGGTTTGTCTCATGCAGGAAATGTAATATATTCTGGTTTTAATTGATTATATCAGCTTGTGAAAGCTTTCCAGTATTTGTGGACTGGTTTTGGTAGAAATAAATGCAATGGACACTTAGGTGGCATTTGAAAAAACCTACAAAAGTCTTAGTGAAATTCATAGGCATTTAATGACTTTGTGGTATTGAACTTGGCCTCCCTGTTTATGTATTTTAGTGCCTTTTTTTAGTTGCAGGAAAAGCTGTTTAAAACATTTTTCAGGTAGTCTTACATTCCATAAATTTTTATAACCTACTTCTAAAACCCATTATGTCTCTGGTTCTGATGTTAATGATTTTCAAAATCCAGCGTCTTTAGGTTAAACTTTATGTAGATCATCATCTCTGATTAAACTTTTTCATTCCTTTTCCAACAGATCAACAGATTTCTTTTTAAATCAACAGATTTATTCACGGTTTGAGTGCCGTGAACCTTCAACTTACTTTTTCTAAAAGGCTGTAGTGCTATAAAACTCTGCTGGTGTTTGTAGGACTACTTCACTTCCTTATTTAGTTATAAGGTGTCAACTTTAATAGTGATTGAGATTTGCTGGCTCCTTAGTATTGGTTGCTTTATACTGTTCATAACTGAAGGATTATTCAATGGATGACTGTTAATTATCACTGTGTATGCATGAATAAACCAATTTCTGTTTTTCTCTTTTTCTTGCAGATAACAGTACAGACTTCTGGGCAACTGATGTGAAATGGTTTTCATTACTGGAGAGCACAAACTGGCTAGAAATAATCAGGTTTGCTGTATCTTCAACTTTCTGTGTTGCAAATTGTTGGTAACTGCATTTGTAGTGGATTTTCTAGCTAGTTTCTTGAAATGGAATTCTTTACTGCCAGTAGGAAAAAAAATTAGGACCGGCTTATGGTCCCATTTATATATCTTATTTCTGCAGCTTGAGACAGTGTTTTTAACAGTGCAGACTTGTGTTAAGCATTCCACTTTAAAGGATATGAGAAATAGCAGATCATTCAAATAACAATTCTTTCAGAGACCCAGTTAAAAATCCAGTAATTTCCATCCTGCACTGTCACCTTCTTTCCAAACTCAAGAATCCTGTTTGTTTCTTGTGTGAAACTATTCTATGTCTCTGACTGGCCTTGCCATTCTACTCTGTACTCTCTACTTCTGTAATGTCCTTTAGGATGAGATGAAGTGCAGTGTTCAAGATGTTAGTCCACCAAAGATTTATAAAAGGACATTTCTTCTCAGTTTTGTCTCCCTTCTGTGCTGATTGTTCCTTAAGTTCTCTTTTCTTCTTTCAGCAGTCCACAGTAAGTAAGTGTTGGAATGGTGTTGGCTAACTTGAGGCTTGTTGTAGTGCAATGTTGAGGAGTTTTGTTTTCAGCGTTACTTTGTGCTAACTCTTTTGTCTGTCAGTTTATTCTGTAATCAGCTAACTGTCATGGAGTGCTTCTGCAGTCAGCTCCAGTCCCTCTAGTCTTAATAAGAATCCATAAATATTGATAGTTATTAACTTGCTAATCCAGAATTTAAATGTATTTATTGGAAGGTTCTAGTGAAGACCATATATGTTGAGAAATTCATTGACATAATGAAGATCACAGGTAGTTTAAAGTAAAAGCCAGGCCAGGTTCCTATCCTTAGGTTGTTTTGAGACTGGTCATTTCCATACTTGGATCCAGTTTGTTCCTGATCAGCCTGTTCTTGGCTTTTGTAGTTAGTAGGAATGCTTTGTCACATGTTCTAGATGATAGAACAAAGAAGAATCTGACAACTCCACCTTAAGAAATAAACTGTCGGCTTCTATTAGTGACCTAAGATATTGCAAAAATCTGAATTGGTGTGCAGGCTTTTGCTAAGAATAACTTTATGAAAATTTAGATATAGAAACCAACAGTGTTACATCTGGTTTTATGTGATCTGTAATTCCACTCAGTCTTCCTTGTGCAATAATGTTATCTGTATTACTTTTGTCTGAGTGTTTACAAGAGCTGATTGCTCATCCTTCCCTCTCTCTCTTGAAAGCAGATTTTGGAAGAAATGTAAAATGCAGTATGTTAGAACATAAATGTGGTGATGTTGGCTCTTTCCAGGGAAAAGATCTGGTTTTTAGCAATTGTGATACTTCAGTGTGTGATGGCTGCTGTTGATCCAGAATAATGTAGTGTATCATAGCAACTGAAAATGCACAGTTAATGGCCAGACAAAATCTTCTTGAAGCTGAGCAGTTCTTAGTTTACACAAACTGAGCATGGGTTTTGTGTTTTAAAGAACTAGTGGAGTTTCAAATATGGCATTCTGACCCTGTCTAGGGGAAACTAATATATATCAGAAACTTCAACTATATCAGAAACTTCACTCAACTTTTCCTGTACCAAAACAGGAGAGTCTTGAAGAAAGCCATAGAAGTTGCTGAGTGTCTGGAAATACAGCATACAAATGTTCTCCTCATAGGTAAGAATTTAATGAGATAGTCCTATATATTGATTTGTTTAAATTCATTTTGAAGTAGATTAAGCTGTAAGTTTCTGATTATGGTAGAGACTTGCTAAAATTCTTAGAGCACTCAAGTAAGACACCTGTATCTCCCACATTTCTGGAAATGCTTCCTGTAGTTAAAGAAGATATGGTAAACAGAGTTCCAGGATATGAATGAAAAAGCTGCTGATAAATTGACAGGAGAGTCTTGCATAAAGAAGAGGTAACATTCCTGTTTCCCAGTTTATTTTTTTAAGGTCTCTTAGGCCCTTTGCTCTACTTTAAGGGGCGCGGGAGCCATATCCACACAAAGGACTAGTAATATAAAAACTTTGAAAAATAACCTTTATATTTTCTAGATACATGTTGGATATTCTGCAGACTCTTTATTAAAAATACATGGAATAATAGACTTACTGCAAACATGTTGAGCAGTTTATTTTCCTAGACTGAGTAATCACAAGTAAAACCAAATCTAAAGTTAACTATTAAGTGACTCCTGGATTGGTAATTTAGTTGAGTTTTTCACACATTTTGCCATTTGAGAAACCTAGCACGTGCAAGAGGTGTTTTCTGGAGGCACCTTTTGGAAAGGTGAAGACTGCATGTTGCATGAGGAAGCCTCTTGTGAAAAGAGGTGTGGAGGGTAGGAAGGGTAAGGACAAATGGCTGGGCTGAAGGGCAGTGTGTGCTTGTGGGAGACTGAAGGGCACAGGTAAGTTACAGTAGGAAGGGTTGGGGCTTGCAGGTTTTATTGTCAAAGTACTTTCCTAGGATAAGCATGTAAATGACCTTAAATTTGAAATCATTGATTAACTTCTCTCAGACTTGCAAATATGTCTGTGCTGCTCTGATCCTGAAATACAATTTTGTTTATGTGAACATGGCAATGCTTTGCTGTCTTACATAATGTTTGAGGAATGGCTCAGTGTAGAATGTGGTTTCTGTTCTCCTTTGTAGAAGAGAGTGCTACTGATCTGTGCTGTGTAATCTCGAGTCTGGTTCAAGTGATGATGGATTCATACAGCAGAACAAAGTCAGGGTTTCAGAGCCTTATTCAGAAGGAGTGGGTGATTGGAGGACATAGCTTTTTGGACCGCTGTAACCACTTACACAAAAGTGAGAAAGAGGAGGTATAATTTTTTTAATTGCTTTCCTTACGTACTATTTATAAGCTTACTCAGTGTGAAGAGTGATTTACCTGTTAGTCCAGAAGTTCCAGTTACTCTCAGGATCTTCTGTTTTGTTTTATGGGTTGATGTTTGTACAGTGTCACTGTTTTTTGCTGTTTAGAGGTCAGCAATGGCTTTATTATTAAAGAGAACAAATGAAAAATTTCCCAGTCCTGGACTCTTTTGAAAGTCATGTATCCTGTGCCCTTGGAAACTGTATTAAATGGTAGTAGCACCCATAGAAATAAGTTAATTGCCTATTCCTGTCACATCTGGAGATCAACTTTTTACTGTCTTGCTTTGGGACTAGATTAGATTGCTATTGAAATGGAAGTAATTAGGTGTAAACTGACTAATTCTGATCAAGAATTGATATTAACTAGTTTTGCTTTGCCAACTTTAAAAGGCTTCATAGTGGCAACTTTCAAATTCAGAGTAGAAAGTGCTCATCTCTTCTGTCAATAATTGGCCAAGGATAGCTCAGATAGCACTTCTTCAAATTTCAGCCAAATGTACATGCAGCAGTTCTGTAGTTAATCAGGCTTCTTGCCTTAAGATTTGTATTTGGGGACACTCGATACTATAAAATAAATAGTTTGCATGGTGGAACAATTTCAACTTTTTCTGAAACTGATGAAATATTTTGTTTACTTAGGCTCCTGTTTTTCTGCTCCTGCTAAATTGTGTTTGGCAGCTGGTACAACAGTATCCTCCAGCATTTGAGTTCACAGAAACTTACTTAACTGTCTTGTCAGACAGCCTCTATGTGCCTATTTTTAGCACTTTCTTCTTCAACTCTCAACATCAAAGAGACACTAATAAGGTAAGGGTTTGGTATTTTGGATGCAGTGTGTTGGAGAATGAGTTTGACCAACAAACAAGGAACACTCAAAAAAAGCTAATTCCCAATAGCACCTTTTTCCTTAGTCATTGAACTGCCTTGAAGGGTGAACAAGTGCAATTTTGGCTATAGGGAGGCAAGTGCAGGACTTGGGAGTTTATGATGACAGAAGGAATACATTACCTGTAATATGTAGCTAATTACATTACCTGTAATATGTACCTGTAATATGAAGCAGTTTTATGTTTAATGCCCTTCAGTGAAATTGGAGCTCCTTAACCTACAAGGAATATCCAGCTGTCTGGCAGAATAAGTTATCTATGAAATTTTTGTATAGTGTATTCTGTTGTATTCCAAAATCAACATCTCCTGAATGTTGATTTATATTTGGTTAATGCTCTTCTCTAGCCTAAGAAGCTGGGAGCAATGGGAGTATCCTCTGCAAGGCTGCACAGAGACTAAAGGAAAAAGCAAAGAATACTGTCTTTCATACAAATAAATTGTTGATCACAAAATCTAGACCAGTAGCACTGCATGACTGCAGTTCCAGCTTTTGGTGTTTGGAATCCTAATGTGCCCCCTATGTTTAAGGAATTCAAATGGTGTCTCTTGCCCAAGTTTCAAAATGTCTTTTTTTTCTGAGAATATTTAACTTTATTTTCATCTGTGAAAGTCTGATTGCGCTGTTGTTGTTCAGTTATTGAACACATAGAAAGTGAAAGTGTTGTTGCAACTCTGTGGCCTTTTTTCTGAAAAGCCAGTTTCTTTATTTCACCTTGACTTAGTCAGAATTCCCTTCTAGCAGTATTAAATGTGACCTGTTTGTTTTGGCAGAGTGGGGAAAGCCTCAAGACACAAAGTGGTCCTTTCAGGTTCCTTACTGTGTGGGACTGGTCTGTGCAGTTTGACCCCAAGGCCCTGGCTTTCCTGAACAACCCTCTTTATGCAGAGAAACCAAAACCAGATAGAAGTCAACGGAAGACTGCACGGTTCAAAGTAAGATATGTGCTGCTAAACTGTTTTTTCAGTTCTAGAAATATTTTGCACATCTTATTTCAAATGTTCTCACAGTGACAGTGTTGGTGCAGACTTTTTTAAATTGACAAAATGCATGTATACCTCAGACCCACCTGGATTTAAGAATCCAGTTTGCATGCACCAGAATTGTAAATAACTCTTTTATAGTTCATAGCCATGAAGTTAGGGATTCTTTTTCTTCATACTTCAACGCAAGCCTGTTGGTAAGTCATGAGATTTAATATTCAGGTGAGTTGCAATGATGTTTTTGAAGAGAGTTAATTTAAATGTTCCATGGAGTACCTGACTGAAATAGGTAGGTTTGTGATTGCCTGCCTAATTTTATCTGAGTGTAACTGGAGTGTGTGTGTGTGCACTTGGAGTGGGAGGGGGACCATCAACAACAAAAAAAACTGTCTGGAGTATGGAGGATTATGGATGGACCACCTCACATGTAGCTCAGACTCAGGGAAAAATTTTTGGAGTAGCCTCTTTCAATTGCAATTCATTGGTAAATTCTGTCCTGTATAAAGCATTCTCATGTGAGACACTGCCAGTATGATCTACAGCGTTTATCTGAGATGCAGTGAGGGACCACTGGATAAAAAGCTATAAATAAAGTGCTCTGTGATTTCTAGCTAGCTTAAACTAAACATGGACACTGGCAATACTTAAATGTTAGCAAATGGTTTGGCTTTTTCCAAGACAATTGCTTTGTTGGTGTTACTTTTGGTTAGCAGGGAAGGAAGCTGGCAACACTCAGTATGCTCTGTAAAGTACTTGATGTATTGAAAAAGAACCATTTAAACACAGCCACTGCTTTTCTATATAGGTCAAGTGACTATTACTTGCAAGAGGTTCCTGAATACTACTTTTTCTTCCTCTTAAAACTGCTTTCTGAAGTCCCATTCCATTAATATTTATCTGAGTATTTTGCCTTTTTTTTCCCTCTTAAAGCATCAACGGCAACTTTCTTTGCCACTGACACAGGCAAAGCCTTCCACGAAGAGAGGATTTTTCAGGGAGGAAACAGATCATTTAATTAAAAACATTCTGGGTAAAAGAATTGGCAAGTTCATAAATTCTTCAGATGAGCCCCCTAACAGCTTAAGGGAGTTTTATGATAGCTGGCATAGCAAACCTGTTGACTACCACGGGCTTCTGCTGCCGCGCATCGACGGCCCCGAAATCAAAGTCTGGGCACAGCGTTACCTACGATGGATTCCTGAGGCCCAGCTCCATGGTGGTGGAACAATAGCTACAGCTGCCAAGATTTTGGACTTGATGGAGGAAGTGCAAAGCCTGCAGGTGAAAATGGATGAAGAGCACAGTCAGGCTGTTTCTGGAGATGTACATTCTGTTCCCTTGCTGAGAAATTCTGCCCGTTTGTCATCCTTGTTTCCATTTGCTTTACTGCAGAGACAGTCTGTCAAACCAGCTTTACCCACTAGCACCTGGAAAGACTTGGAAGATGAAGATGACTTGGTCAAGAGGGATGATGAATTTGTTGATCTAAGTGGGGATATGTTATAACATGTATATAGATTAAAGTATGGATTGTATGTGGCTAAGCACTGAGTTTTAAATGTTGTGCTGTATCTTCATATAAGGAACTTGAGCATCTGCAAACTGTTTAATGGGTTTGTGGGGTTAAAAATCCTTGATTGGAAAGAACTAGTTGCTATAATTAACTGAGCATGTTTTGAACTTCCATTTCACTCTAACAATATTTATTGCAGAACCATATTTTTAGCATGGGTGTGATAAAAATGGGAGCGTTGGCTGTAGTAACAACATGGCCATTCTGTAAAAAAAAAAAAGAAAAACAGCAAAAGAATACTTTCTGCTGTAAAGGTAGAATGATAAATGCATATGGCAACAATCATGCTGTCTTAACAGAACATCTGTTTCCATGTACTGGGAGTGGAGTACTGTGATTTGCAAATTCCCCCCACATGTAAACAGTGAAAGATGCAACTAACTGTGCACTCACAAGTCAGCTTTTGACAGCTGAGGAATACTCTTGTGGTCACCAGGGGTTTTCTGTCTGCTGTTGGATCAACAGAAGTCGTGTGCTTGCCCCTTCCCCTTTGTCCGTGTTGGTCTGTGTGGTGTCATGGTCACAGGTTGGCTGCTCTGAGCCTGTGCATGCAGATGCAAGAACTTAATGACACATTTCAAGTCTTAATGTATGGCTGCTGTGCTACATGCCCTTGCTGCCTTGGAATTTTATGTTTGCTCTTAATTTTAATGAATGAGATTTCAATTTGCCATGAGTATGTTTTCTCCTTTGAAGTAGAGGGAGACTTTCATTGGAACTTTTCTCCCACTGATGCCAGTTGCCTTTAAGGCTTTCTGTAGCTTGCACTGAGACTCTCCACATAGCAGGGAAGACTCTTCTCCTGTAGCCCTGCAGTGAAGCAGGATTTGCAGTCTGTTACCACTTGTCATGAGCTGGTGGTACAGCTTATGAATGTGGTGTTTATAGAACACCCGTGTGCTGTTGCTGGATGTAAAAACAGTACCTCAGTGAAAGAAGCCATAAAGAAATGCCTGTTGACTTGGATCTACTGTGTGTATGTTTATACAAATTTTTACTCTAAATAATTATCCTTTGTAAAGCTGAATATTATTTGACTGTCAGATCTGTTTTTAACCCTTAAATTCTGTAATACCCCAAGAATGGATTGAAGTCATAAAATCAGTTACACTGAGAAGCTACACATAAAATATTTTCTCTGTTCTCATAACAATTTAGAAATCCATGCTGGAAAACTTAGCTGGTGGATAAACTGTTGCTTAAATTTGATCAGCTCGGTGAAACTTGGGGATATTAAACTTTTGTTACTGACTTATCACTTCATACTGAGTTGTATTAATATATAGCAACAATTCATCAGCAGCCCTCTAAAAACAAATTCTCATAACTGGGAAAGGGGAGAGCTTGATGCAGCTATGCCAAACTGAAGCTTTCCAGCTCTTAATTGCCTTAAAGTCTTAGTGCGAGGACAATACTTGAGTTTGTAGTGTTTTATTTAAAAATACAGTAGTACTATGCTTTCTTTTGTGATATTTACAGCTAGCACTTGCTAGAATGGGCTGTACAGCACATTTCCTTCAGACTTAATTGTAATTCATGTGACTCATGTATGCAATAACACTTTGCATGTTGAATGAGCAGTGTATTATTAGAGTGAAGAAATACTTGCTCTTCTAAGGTCATTTGGGTTCAAGGGTGGAGTTTTTTTAAATGCTGCCATAAAAAAAAAAGATTAAAATGAATTTCTATACTTTTGATCAAACTATTGTAATGTTTCTGTCATGAAGATTACATATTTGTATTAAAGAACAGATGTTGGACATCTTATTTGTACATAAGTTGTCAGAAATATATATAGAAGAGAACTATATATCTGGAATTGAACATGGGAACACTTCTAATGTAGAATAAATACCATTGTTGCTCGTTTTCTGCACTGAAGGATTGGAAATATACTTCATATTTTTATTCCAGGCTTTTGTTTATACCTCCAAGTTTTAACACTGAATGCAAGCTAGCAGTTTTTCAGGTTTCTATCTTCTTTTTTCTTCTTTTGATTAAATATTGTTACTTCTCTCCAGGCTATTTGAAGAGTGTCAATAAAATATACTTTGAACTATTCATTGTGAGATAAGAATGTATGTTTAAGGTCCACATTTCAAGTGATGCACTAAATCACAACAAACTTGACAATCTGCAGTGGCAAGGCTTTTCTGGTTATATCCTGATTTTTACAGGCCATTATGGGGAAGCTGTCCAAATTTGATCTGGCTGTACTTCTGATGGCACCAGTGCAGGAGAGAGGACAGTTCAGTGCAATGAAGTAAGATGGCTGCGGGAAGTTAGAGGTGATCTAGAAATTGTCTGCTGAGTGTCTGTATTGGGGGGGTTATTAAAAAGTGTTTGTTTCTGTCCTAGCACTATTATTGCTTAGTGCTATTGTCTTAGCAATATACTTCCCCCATGTCCAGGGTGAAATTTGTTCTTGCTTTGTTACACTAAGCCACTTGAAGTTGCCAGAGGAGGGTGTTTCTCAAACCAGGTGTGTGTTTGAGATGGACTGAGGTGGCCACAGTAAGCAATGGAGTACAGCTTGTACTTGTGATTTTAAAATTCCACTTCTTTTAAGACACTACAAATTGCTAGCCCCTGGTCAAAGGCAGCATTAGTGCAAATCACACATTAAAACCCCATGAACATTACAAGACTGTGCCAGCTTTGTTCTTGAAGCCCCACACAGCAATAGCTGTGGGTCATGTTGTACCACAAGGTGTGCCTCTGCCTCACCCACAGCTGCTAAGGACCAGCAATTGTACTTTGACCACTTGGCTTTGATTTAGGGCTGCATTCACAATTGAAAAGGCTTAGCCATTGATGTACAGCATAAAGGAATGCAAACATGTACTTCATTAAGGTGTTTACAGCCAGCTTGCCCTCCTGATTTTTTGCTCCAGCTGAAGCTTTTTCCATTTGTGCCTGAAGCACAGAGGCATAACTTATTCCAGAGGCAGGTGAATAATTTCTGATGATGATTTCTCACAATGGATTAGTTTTGTCACAGCAGAGGTCACCTTCATTCTAAACTACCTGGAGACCTCATGCAGTATTTACGGCTGGATGCTCCTTCACAAAGAGCTAGGTTTTGCATAAATCTCTAAAAATTGTATGAAGGACTTCATTTTCTGGGATAGGAAGGAGATTTGAGTAGTGAGCTTAGCTGAGTCTGAAAAAAGCATTCCATGTACAGAACTATACGTGCTCTTCCAGGGTAGATTGGAGATGGTGAGGAGTGGAAGGGGCAAAACCCTTCTTAGGGTCTTGCTTCCTTTTTCTTGGTTTGTAATAAAGTCAATGTGACAAATGCTTTTTTTCCAGCATTTGCAGGATAACAGAACTTGGTGGGATAATAGAGTTAACTTGGAGAGGAGTGGACACAGAAGATAAGGAGAGTTGATACTTGAGCTGGAGAGGCAGTTACGTGGGGAGGGCACTATGTTGAGTACAAAGGCAATGGGGTTCTTCAGCCTGTGTTAGCAGGGCATGGCTAGACATTTGCACACAGCTCTGAGCCCCAGAGGGCTCCCTCTGCTTGGGTGGTAAGTTTGACTGGGGTCACAGCCTTAAAAGTGCTGTGGAGGCTGAGAAGATGTAATAGAGGACTGCTACTATCTTGACAAGTGTTTGGATGGGCAGTGGATGCTCAGTGCTGCCCTGGTTTGGCTGCTGGGGAGCCCTATAGAACAGTAAATGCTGGTGTTCAGCAGTAGCATGTTAGTCTGCTTTCAGCAAGCATTTGTTTTCCCTGGTTTTCGTGTAACCCAGTAAAACAAATAGGCACTTACCTTAATGTTATCCCTTGGTGCTTAAAGCAGGTGAATAAGACATGTCTAGGAAATGCATTGTAAATTTTTCTCATGAAAAGTTTTGCAGACCTAGCAAGACTGATTTCCTGTGGCCTTGACTTTCTGGTCAGACCACTCAATTTTGTCCTCTCTTCTGACATTTCCTGCCCTCGCCCATGCCAGAACATCTTTGGTCTCCATCCATCTCCTCCCTGTTCCTAAGTCATGTGCTGTTCCAGCAGTTTATAGGTTTGTCACTGCTGCTAACTTGCTGGACAATTCAAAAGCTGTGACTCAGGTCGTGGGGAACCAGGTAATGCTCATGACTTGACATGGCCTGGCCATGTAGCCTCCAGATTGCCTGTTGGAATCTACCAACTTATCAAATAATTTTTTGTCAAATACCATCAAAATTATTTATTGGTTTTCATAGCAGGTGATGGACATAACATTGATTAGGTGCCCGGTGTTGTTAGTAAGGAAGTCAGGGCAGGAGAATGCAACAGAAACCTCTGTACCTGCAGCTCAGGCATGATCCAAATCTGAAGTTCTCAGGCTGAAAGCAATGTTTCTCTCAAATAGGAAAGTCTGCTCATTTACAGTCAAGTCAGGCATCCCAGTTTTCTCTTAAAGCAACTTCTTTTAAATCTTGCATTTTGTCTGTTTCTGGATCCTGAAATAAAAATTTCATTATACTGTAGAAGCCAAAATTCAGTCCATGGAACCACTGAATTTCCTGGAAACCAGCAGATATTTCTACAACTTCTGAAACTTACAAACCTTATTGCTATTTGAAGAAAATTTCCAATTAAGAACAGCTAATGCTACTAGAAATAATGTACAGTTTTGCTAATAGAGTGTAAACCTTCAAGTCTTCTTAAGACTTTTAAAAGTCAGAACTCCATGGGCTCACTTTGCAATCAGTGGGACTAATTTCCTTTTGTTTTAGAGACATTAATTGGAAGTATGTTTATGCATGAATGTGATGACAGAGATGCTAATTTCATGTAGAGGGTGTAAGTGCCCTTGCTTTATGTTTTGGTGATGCAAGAATATATTTCCACTCTCACTCTGACCTCAATTCATAAATCAAAACAGAATGTTCCTCACCACACTCCTTGAGTTCACTGTACACATGAACCCAGTCAGTTTCCTACAAGCCACTTCCTGTATTTTCCAGTTTCCCATCCCAGACTTTCCACTGTGGATTCACCATTAGAAAACATTTATTCCTTTTCTGATGGTTGTTCATTTAATTTTGGAAAATATTGGTTTTATCCTCACCAGCTGCACTTAGCTTTTCCTTTTGCAGGAGGTGGTGGGACTATTTGAAAGCCAGATGAGAATTACTACAGATGACTTAAACAGTTCTCAAAGTACAAGGTCTCTTACTTTCCTGCCAATACAGAGCATGGTTGTTTGGGTAGCTGTATTTTTATTTTATTGTTATTGTTTTATTATTATTTTATTATTGTTATTATTTAGAGTGAGTAAAATCCTCGTGCACAGCACTTTTTCACAAACAAAAACTGCATCAAAGAAAAAGCAGGGTGAAAATCCCAAAATGTGTTTCCTAGTGCATTATATCTGCTGTTAATTCAGGACTTTGTTGTGATGGTGCCTGCACAAGTGACAGCAGAACAATGGTCTGTTCTCCCAGCAGGTTTGGGATTGGGTTACACCCGATCTGCAGCAAATGCAAGGAGCTGCCAGAGGGAGTCCTGCTAACCACTGCCCGGCAGTGCCCTCACACTGCTACTTGCCAGCTGATTTTATGGAAATCAGTGTTTTGCTTTTGTGGATTAGCTTTGCATCAGATCAGCTCGTTGATCCAAATCACCCCGTGGGGATGCAGGGGGAAACAAGAGGAGCGGAGCGGATTGTTTGAGGATGCCCCTCTCACTTGGCAGCCCCCAGTCAGAGCAGATGAGGTGAAAGGTGGAACCACAGGTGCAGGAAAAGTCACTCTCCAGCTGCTGTGCTGCTGAAAAAGAGATAAATCCTGGGAACCACCTCTAATGTGCAGCGAGCTTGAAATGCTGTAAACAGCACACATGGCCAACTCCAACTATTTAATACTTCTGAGGGTAAACAAAAAGACGGGGAAGAAAGGAGCACAATCCAAACCAGCTGTGTTTTGAGGTTGCCTGTAGAAGCTTTACAGGATGATTTAAAGTACAGCTGCATTGGATCTGACCTGTAAGTACGGTGAGCAAACCCAGTGGACTCAGTTTATGGCCATCAAACATGTTCTGATGCTCTTCAGGCCTGTAGTTCCTTAGGCTGTGCTTTGGTTGGGCTGGCAGAGTCTTAAATACCATTTTGCTGCCTGGGCTGTGAGCAAGCAGTGGTTGAGGGCAGCTGCTGAAAAGCAAATATCATGTTCTGACTTGTAATCTAAAAACAGCCATTGCTGAGAAGGTGGTTTTGGATTCCTGGTGTGTTCCTGCTGTTCTCTTCAAAGCTTCAGCCACACATAGGTGAGCTGACTGGTTACTCCCCCACGCTCCTTTAGCATATTTCAATTACTTACTTCTCATTTGTATTTAGGTTTAATGCAGGTCATCTGCTCTGCCTATAATCTGCCTATTATCTTTCTCAGGTGTAGAATCTAGTACTTTAATTTTCCATGAAAATTTATCTGCCTAATGTTTTTCTGAAAGCAATGGTGCTTTTTATGATTCAAATTGCAGCTGAATAGCTGTCTGGCAGAAATGATGACAAAAAGGGCAAGTTAGTGAAAAGAAATACAGTAATAGTAAAACCATTACTCAATGACTTGGAATTAAGTAGAGCCTGCATGAATATGGCAAACGTCCGGAGTTCTGCAGGCAATAATGAATGCTAGAAACAGCTGAAATACAATTACCAGGAATCCAGAATGATTTAGGCAGCAGGAAATGACTGAACATAAACTTTTTTATAATCTTTGGATCTTATTAAAGTAGTAATAGTCCTTCTTGTGTTGGTTGCTGACATCAATATTCTGTCTAGGTTGATGGACATCCTTCTCCTCCATACAGCTTGCTGCCTTCCAGCTCCAGCCTCAGAAGGAAAATGTCTCCCCAGCTGCAACACATGGAGGGAAAAGTTGATTGATATCTTTGCATATGTTAGGGGAGCATTGTAAATGGCTGTTCCCTGCCAAGAAATTTCTTTTGAAAAGTTACATTTAGTCAGTAAAATAACACCTGGCCATGCCAAACTAGAGTTGAAAAAAGGTAAATTTAATCATAGGACTGAAAAGGAATTCTTTAATACACCTGAACTGAAGAAAGGAAAGAAGAATTAACTCTTTCCATGGAGAGGTGGGGGAAAAGACACACTGGCTGGCTGTGCCCCTGCAGGCCCAGGGGGGAGCAGAGATCCACCTGCAGCCCCTGGAGGAGCCACAGCAGAGCAGGTGGATGCGCCTGAAGGAGGCTGGGACCCCATGGGAAGCCCGTGCTGGAGCAGGCACCTGGCAGGAGCTGTGGCCTGTGCAGAGAGCAGCCCTCACTGCAGCAGGTTCCCTGGCAGGAGCTGTGGCCTGTGCAGAGAGCAGCCCTCACTGGAGCAGGTTCCCTGGCAGGAGCTGTGGCCTGTGCAGAGAGCAGCCCTCACTGGAGCAGGTTCCCTGGCAGGAGCTGTGACCCCAGTGTGGTTCCACAGTGGAGCAGCCTGTTTCTGAGGGACTGCACCCTGTGGAGAGACCCGTGCTGTAATATTCCATGAAGAACTGCAGCCTCTGGGAAGGACTCACCTTGGAGAAGTCCATGGAGGAGTGTTTCACTGAAAGGAACCCCACACTGGAGCAGTGGAAGAGTCTGAGGAGTCCTCCTCGTGATGAAGGAGCAGCAGGGACAACATGTGATGAACTGATTTCATCCTCAATTCCCTGTCCCCTTGTGTCAGGCGGGGAGTGGAGGCAGGGAAACCATGAATGAAGCTGAGCCTTGGAAAAGAGGGGGCATGCCCTCCTTAAAAAGGAGAAGGCCTTATTAAGATTCATTCTTACTTCTCATTAATCAACTCTGATTTAATTGTCAGTGTTGAAGATTGCAATGCAAGTTGTTTTCCATTACCATCTGTATGGCAGATTACCTTTGTCAAGTGGGGAGTTTCCTTTATCTCTCTCTTTGAGTGACCACATTCACACCTCCCTGGAGAGGGGACCTCTGCTGATAACAGACTATTGAATGTCACTGCATGGCTGATAAGAACTATAACATCCCATTGTGAGATGCTCTGCCCAGAGGGAGGAGCCAAGCCTTCCTACCCAGATATAATCCAGAAGATTTTGAGACACCGACACAGCTTTCTCCACGGGATTCCCCAGAGGAACAGCAGCTGCCTCTTCTTCCATGGGATCTTCAGAGGAAGAATACATCCTTCTCTACAGATCCCCCTTGCTCCAACAGAACCACACCTGATACTTCAGGAGGGCTGCAGCCACATTTCCAATTGTACTGCCACCAACAGCCTGACCCACAGGGTGTCAGGTTGGGTTCTGACTCGGTCAGTGTTGTTCTAGTGTATTGCATTGTTTATTTTATTCTTTTTTTCTTTTCCCTATTAAAGAACTGTTATTTCCTGCTCCCGTATTTTTGCCTGAGAGCCCCTTAATTTATAGCAATTCAGAAGGGTGGGGAGGGTTTACATTCTCCATTCCAGGGGAGGCTCCTGCCTTCCTTAGCAGACTCCTGTCTTTCCAAACCAAGACAGGCAGTAAGTTAAATTAACATCTGTGGGTATTCACCCAGTTACCATCACCCTCGGTGGTAACTGGTGAGTGACCTCTCTCTGCCCTTATCCCAACCCAGGAGCCTTTAATTTTATGTTCTGCCCCTGCCCTGTTGAAGAGCGGAGTGACAGAGTGGCCTTGGCAGGCAGTGTCCAGCCAAGGCCAACCCACCACAAAACACAACTGCACCCCTTAACAGCATCTCTTCAGCTGTGTTAGATTTTGAAAACCTTTATAGCAGGATTTTCAGTCCCTTTAGGTCTGGCTGAGTATGGAGATTTTTGAAGGAATTTTGAATGAGTTAGAGATTTCTGAGTTTTTTAGATGAAGTGATTTTTTTTTTTTATCTTTTACATAAGACAGGAAGGGTGAGTTTGGCACACATTCTTACTGCATGGTTCAGAAAGTCAAAAGACCCTTAGTTGTAAGACATTTTAAGGATTTATTGACCAATAAAACACTGTTAAAAAGGATATTTATGTTTTTGACCCAATGCTTCAATATTTTGTCTTACAGACTAATGTTACAGTGTAAGATTTCTTAGCCAGTCATGTTATGATACACAAACCTACAGTACTGCATTCTAAACTTCTTGTTTACATTTGTAACAACTTTCATTTTTTCTGTATCCTAAACTCCAAAATTCGAAATTTTCTTCTTCTTAATTCAATGTGTCTCTGCTTCAAACCATAAATCCACATTCTTGCTTCTAGTACTTAAGTTTGGAAGACTTTTCCAAGGTCTCAGATCAAATCCTGCCTTTAATTCTAAGCTTTAGCTTACAGGCTCAGAGTTCTGAGAACTCCCTGCATTTTGGATTCCAACAGCTGAGTGTAAAAGGTGTTGGCCACATATTTCATGTGTCTCTATTATTTGTTCAATTTGTTTAACTGTTGGTCTGCCAGCAGGGGCAGCCACGTGTGCAGGATGAGCTTGCTCAGTGCAAATCACCCGCTGATTCAGATCTCCCAAGCCTCCTGAAGGTCTCCCTGGGCCAAGCCTCACTGATGAGCTGTGGCAGTCTAAGCAGTCTGCCTCACCTGGGGCAGCTCCATCAGGTTTTTGAGATGTATTTGATGGCAGTGAGGAGCATGAGGTGAAGGACTGCTCTGTGGAGAACGGGTAGAGGAGAAGCCTTTCAAAATGGTGCTTGGGTCAGGTGCTGGCTCAAAGAGCTGTGTTGAAGAAGCTGTACCCAGCTGTTTGATTTATCCTGTGCTCAAAGCAGCAGGGCTTCTTATATAAACCAAACTGCATCAAAGAAGCTTTATTCCTAACTGAAGTAACCTATTGGACACTGAGCTGGCCAACTGCCCAGTCTTCCTGCAGCAGGGAAACTGGCAGATGAAGGAGAATTACGAATCTTGATTTTTTTTTTTTTACTTTTGTCAGCTGTGCTAAAGAGCCATAGTAAAAATCCTACTTTGAAATAGTTTTATCTGTCTATGTATTTTCAAATATCTGTGCAACATCAACTTTCCAAAACAAGCATGCCAAAGGAAAGTGGTAAAAATGTAATCTTCTTCTCTAAACAGTCTTGGTCCTTCATATTCTATGCTATATTTCCTCATGTTAGTGGAAAAATGAAGTCTCTGCTACAGTCTGCTTCAAGCACAGCTTCATAAAAATAATTTACTGAAGTTTTACTTCCTTTGCAGTAGTATAGCTAAGACAAACATGGCCTTGCAAAGCATCAGAAATACTCATAAAACAGGATGTCAGAAACACTTAGCACTTTGTATTAGCCTTGTGTTAATAACGATGAACAAACATATATCTAAACGTGACATTAATATCTGAGGCCAAATTATAACCTTGGGGTCATGCAGATGTAAGTAATGCTTTGGTTTTGGCTGCAGGATGTTTATGACTAATGGACTAATGGTCCAGTTCCAGGCTGAGTTTGCACAGAGGGAAACAGAATACATTTGATTTAAAGAAGGGGGGAAGTCCTAATTTGGGGTTTGGGATTGTTTGATTTTGGGGTTTTTTTGCAGAGCTGTGTTTCAGAGTGGGACCATGCTTCCTGGATAAGGAGTGCTTTTGTTGCTTTGGCACAGTGTCTGGTCCTGCTCTCCTGCTCTGAGCAGTGGGAGATCACCTTGCTGGGTTTCAGCCACAGGTGTGTTTTGACTATTAAGGTCAGTAAAAGCTTGTGTCTTCTGCTCATGTATTTATTCTGCATTTGTTGCTTGGGTTGCGGTTTTCTAAAATTTTCTGTCTGAAGGGCTTAACTGTGTAGTAAACAGATGTTAATTAAAACCACTGTTTTATCCCTTAGCAAAGAGAATTAAGCTGGTACCTAAGTAAATATTAGGGAAAGCACTTAGTGAGAAAAGGCCATACATACCAAAGTAGGACACCTTGATGCAGATGGCTGACTCATCAGTGTGACATAGTCTGTGTTAAATATGGAAAGCTCAGATGTCATTTGTTGTACCTCAGCAAGAGCAGAAAGATATATGTATATGTATATATATATATAATTTTTTCTTCCAAAGATGCCTTGTAAACCAGGCAGAGATCTTGATTTACTGTCTATGCAGGTGAAAACACTGATACACTGTGCAGCTCTTCTCATTCCTCTGCTGCAGCCAAGGGCCTCCCTGACGGATGCATTCCTGTTATTTGGAGGTTCCTGCACCACACCAGGGCCACCTTTTTAGGCTGCTGGATGTATTTTTATTATCAGTTATCTGCTGAATTTCTCCACTAAGATTTTGTTTCCAACTTCCATCTTAATTTGCAGACAGCAATAATTTAGATGCAATCCTTTTCCGCCTCCCCTCCCTGGGGAAGTCATTTGAGCCCTGAAGGTCTAATCCTGGCTTCACTGATGTAGCTTATTGCTGTGAGCATCCCATGCCCCAGGAGCTGTGGGAGAAAGATTTTTGGGAGGCTGTGTTGTGTATCCAGCCCTGAAGCTGCACAGGAAAGTGATCTGAGGGTCACCTGCCACATGCTGCTGCTGCTCTAAGCCTGAGGCTCTGAGGCAAACAGATACCATTGTTCTGGCTTGGAGTTTCAATGTAAGTGGATTCAAGAGCAAAGGAAAGCTTCTTCTGGCCAGATCAAGGTAACATTTGCAAGAACTTAGTACCTTTAGAAAAAAATAAATACAATGATCCAGAAGTAAATGGCCCTCTGTGTGACACCAGCGCACCAAACTGAACAAGTGATGCAAGCACTTTTTCACACTTCCTTTCCTTTTCCTCCCTGATACAGAAAAGAGTTTTGGGGAACCACTCTCTTCCAAGTTTTTCAAGACTGTTTTTGTCAGGCTCACTGCTGCTGCATGTCTGGGCATGCACAGAAATGCACCAAGCTGCCAGTTCACTCTGCAGCCAGCAAGGCATCTGGATAGGGAGTGCTTCTTCCCTGTACCAGCATCCCTAGAAAAAGAGTCCTGTAACCTTTCCAGCTTTGCTGTGTATTTCTGGTGTTGCTTTAGCTATCTTTGCCTTCGATAGTGAAGTTTCCAGTTCCCTGTCTTCTTCCTCAATCTAGTTTTCAGGGAGAGAAAAAAAATACACTAACAGGCAGAAACATGAGCATTCTATGGAGGTACAAGGCTGATGGTAAAACTATCCTTTTTTCTGAGTTTCCTGACAGTCCTTGACTACTAGTCAGGTTTCTGCTTTCTTTGAATTCACTGTGATAGCTACAAATACTAATTTTAAAAAACAGGAGACATTCTGGAATCACCTCACTCTGTGTCTCACAGTTAAATATTGTGCTTCTCAATCCTGAGATGAGCTCAGGTGGTTAGACCATGGTGCTAATAATGCCAAGGGTGTGGGTTTGATCTCCATATGGGCCATTCACTTGATGGTCCTTGTGGGTCCCTTCCAACACAGAATATCCTGTGATAATGTGATCTTTACTTAGTTCTGTAAATGTAGCCTTATGTTTGGTGCTATATTAGTACACAGCAGGAGTCCTTACACATTTGTAGCTCATTAATAAACTCTTAAATGCAATCAGGACTTATGAAAATGCACTTACTCTACTGGACAGCAATACATTTTTTATAGCTGGCTAACCTTACAAACAATGCTAAAATGCCCATCAATCTCTATTATGCAGTTAATGTCCTAAACAGCTGTTGTCCCAACCATTCAAAGTATCAGGCCAATTTTAATTAGGAATGTGGTCTGCAGTCTAGATTCACTTAAAAGATTCTTTGCAGACCTCCTATGAAGAGATTTCTGTTTGAATAGCAGCTCTTTTGCAGCAGATTTATATATTTGCATAGATGGTTGATTGCCAGTGAAATTGCTTTAAAAGCCATCCTATACAATGATATAGCAATAATACCATTTTACAGTACAGAAGATAGATGTTTTTTCATAGATATGATCCAGCGTAGAATTAACCTCCCAAAATATCAATCCATGTTTGACTTGTTTTAATCCTTTGGGGATCAGTTCACAGGATAATACTCTGAAGCTCTCTACCTTGCAGTCAGCAGAGGCACCTGGATTACAGGTCAACACAGGAAGGTGACAGTGTTGTGTAGTGCTCTAATGCTGAGCCTCACTTCTGAATTCCCCAGCTAAGGGCAAGTACATCCCCTTCAAGATCATCTTCTGGAATTTTCTCCCATTGTCATCATCAACCATGTGAGGCAGTTCACAGCAAGAGGGTGAGACAGAGTGCTCCCTAGGACTTGACTTGGATTTTATTCTCCCACGTTTTCAAAGCTAACTTCAGCAAACTAATTAGACGTGCTTCCGGAGCTGCCGGCGTATTTAATCTACAAATGTTTATCAGTGTTTTCTGCTCCCTGGCTGGAAGGTACTACAGAAGGTATTGACATCTGTGCCAGACTTAAAAACCTTCTGGCATTCCCTGTGATCACAACCTCCTGTCTGCCATCAGGAGTACAAACCATCCCACACAAGCAGGGTGTGCTACCTCTGCCAGGAGCAGCACAGAGAGTGCAATACACTTGGCTGATTTCTCAGGAGAAAGGTAACTTGGAAATGCAGCTTTATTTCCCTTACAACAATTTTTATAGAGGCTCAGAGATGGCTGCTACCAAATGCTTCTAGATTTTTCCTCTATTTCCCAGCTGCTCACACACCTTTTCTGAGTTAATGTGACCACTAGTTCCTGGAATCTGTACTGTTCTCCCTCACTGACCCCATGGCTCTGTTTGCCTCGTATTTACAGTTCTAAAATTGCCACTCATTGTTTGATTCTCTCTGCATGGGTCTTTGGTCATAACCAGAGGGTGTAAACCTACCAAGAGTATTTGACATTTATTCCACACACACTCTGAATGCACACAAGTACTCTCTATTTAGACAACATGAATGCTGCTCTAATCACTATTTATCTTGTAAATTACAACTCTGTGGAAACATTTTCTTTGCGCCATCTGGCTTGATGTATTTTTTAATCAGTTGATGAGTATTTTTCTACGTTACAAGAAGCAGATAGTAAAGCATTTGTTGCATTAGGATGTGAAGTAAAGATTTTTCAAAGCTGAACTTGTAAAAAATTCACTGCATTAAACATTTTAAATTTTGCCGAAATACCAAAGACAGTTTTGGTGAAGGTTTCATAGGGCTCATTTTGCACAATGAACATCTGTCAAGAAAAGTGCACATTTTTCCTAGAAATGCCAGTTGAACAGGACCCCTGTGTAGAAATGAAAAGACTTCTCAATTACAAACAGCACTTTGACTAATAATTTTGTCATTATAATTTCACTACTGTAATTGTAGTAGAAAAATAACCAGTAGAGATCCTTGCTGCCAAAGAATTTCACTCAGATACAAGAAGGAAGATGCTATTACAATACAAAGATTTCAGGAACTAGCAATCATTTCAGCTCTCCTGGAGATAAGAAAATGAGAGTATCTGGAAATACTCAAAATTAAAGAATGCTTTTTAAACGAGCAAATGTGCATAGCACTTTCTCATGTCAGCCTTTGGTCTTCCTAAAATGCCAGTCATTCTTTTTCTAAAAATCCACAAGTTGTTGTAATTGCAGATAAAAAACCTAAAAGCAGCATGCGCTTGTTTTTAACTCAAAGTCCTTTGAAGATAAATTTCATTACTACTTGCCTGCATCTGATTTTATATGAGCTCAGTGTTCAATACTGGCATTTATGCTGCTGAAAGTAGTAATTACATACACAAATTTCTGAGAACCCTAGAACATTGTCCTTGAATCATCCTAAGGGAGAAGCATAAAAATGGGTATTGGAAAAGTTACGCTGGCAAATTTTGACTTTATAAATTAACAATTTAAACAACATCCAAGCAGTTGGGCATTTAAAGTGAAATTAGAGTTTGTTGTACAGCTGGAAAGTCATCAGTGTTTTTTTTTACTTAGAATAATGCTGTTAGTGTTGGAAAGCCCACTCCAAAAACCAAGAAGAAAAGCCCAGGTGGTCCACCCTGGCTACCGAAGGATTTATTTAGTAACCAAAACAACAGCAAAAATAAAACAGGTGCAGCTGAACCTGAAAGAGACAATATTACATGATCACTGTGTACCAGACACAACTTCTACGGTCAGCTGACCATTGACTCTGGTTTCCTCCCACATACAGTATCACACACAAGCCCACTCACTTGTCTTGTTTCTGATCTTCTCCTTCTTTCATCACTCTGTACCTTTCAGCATCTTGATTCTTCTTGGCAGTGAAAATCCTGTTCTTGGAGATCACACTGATAATATTGGAGAGAACAAATCTCACAACAGTTTGTTTCCAATTATCTGCTGGCATTAATGTCTAGTCTAGCACTCAAGCAGCATGTCTGTAATCAGCATGGTGTTGAAGACTTTTTGGCCTTAAGGAATTCATGTCACCATTTGGTCCTGGTGCACCAGTACTTTGTACTCCAGCACAGTGCTCCTTCAGCAATGATTCTGTGCCTAAATATAAGACTGTCCTGTCAATAGATCCCTGAAACCATACAGGGGAACATATCTCACATGGATTCAGGCCATGGCTCCACCTGACACTTGCTTTTACTGGCCTAAGTGGGAGTGTGAAACTTTCCCTGGGAGGGAATGGAAGATACAGGCAGGAATGTAAACAAGCTTGACTGGTGAAACTGCTGGATAATGGAGCCATAACACAGCCAGCAGCCTTCTTCTGGAAAACAACTCCCGTTTTCTTGCTGTCAGCTTCAAAACATGCACATCCTATTAATCTAACTGTTCCTCAGGAGAAAATCTGCCCACCTATGTCTTGTGACAGTGCTGTGGCAGGAGCAGTAGGATTCACCCTTTGCATCTGAAGCTCGAGAACCTGGCATATCTGTTAAGCTGAGGTGTCTGCAATTTCTCGCTTCAACCACCTGTGTGTCATGCTCTTGACATTCAAGTTGTGAAACATTTGTTTGTAGTTATGAGAATGTGAGCTCCTACCTCAGGTGTTAAATAAAGTTACTCTTTTGGGACCTGCTGTCCCAACACACACTTGCAATCAGTTTGGCGCTCACTTTTCCTGCTGACATCACTGAGGTAATCTCTGCTCCCATGGAGAAGCAAATCATGACAACTGCAACTAGCACAGCAGAAAGTAAGACTCTCAGATTCATGCCTTTGCTCTTCTCCCTTTTATTTCAACCTCTCAGGTGGCTATCAGCAATTAAAAATATCCTATCTACTTCAGAAGACCACTGCATTCTGCCAGAGATGGGCTTAAGGATAAACTAGGATGCATTATGAGGTCAATTTATTGCAAGATGAACTAAACTATTTATAGACCACAGCCTGTGCTTTTGTATTATTACTTCTTAACAGAGTGTTTTGAAGATTTTGGGCCTCAGCTCTCTGGATAACACTGGCATTGGGATGGGGGAGGAAGGGGAGTCTGTACCCAACAAGGTGCTCAGTGGCAGCCCAGACAATCAACAGCCAACCACAGAGTTGGAGTCTACAGCCTTCTGAGCTCCTGATAAAGCCATGCAGGACTCAGAGATATGTTTCAAATACTGCTTGGCACTGTAAAATAAATCACAGTTATGAAGGTCGTGACAAAAGATCTCCTAGGTATCCAGAGACTGCTCCTCTCTGGCACACGAGCTCTCTGCTGTGTAGAGAGGATCAACAACAACAAAATTATGTGCTGAAATATGTCCTGTTTGCTACTTTTTTATTCAGATATTGGTTTTGTATATCAATGTTGGAATGGCGTAAAAAAAAAATTAATTGGCTCAAAATTCAAGTATTTGTGTTCTTGATTCATGCTGAACTTCTTAGTTTATGTTCATCAGGTAATGAGACAGAACTGAAATTAATAATGAAGAAATAAATTTGTTTGAAATGACACCATTCAATTTGTGAAAACACCTGAGTTTCTGAGTCAAAAAAGTGACTGTTAAGTATAAGGAACTTATACTGGATACCGCATCATAATAAAAACTGAATTGATCAACAAAAAATTATAAACCCATTAGTGATCCTAATTGGTTCACTTTTGTAACAAAATACAGAAAAGAGGACAAATCAATAATATAATTAGCAACTTTTTAAAGACTATTAAACCAACTATTTTAAAAGACTGATTTTTACAAAACTGAAGTAATGATGAGTCCTTTGAGGCCCTTCAGGAAAGGATTAAAAAAAGACCAAAAAAAACCAAGGAAAAAAATTATGAGCTGATAATGGACATTCCATTAGTTAACCTTTAAAATGTAATCAGGACAAAATGAAAATGTACTTAAATGCCACAGTAATCTAGGGTGAAAGTGAAAATAAGTGTAACAGCCCAAACAGTGCATTCTATTGATAAAAATGGAGATGATAAAATTGCTTTAAGATAGGAATTGGAGAAAATGTAAGTCGTGCTTGAATGTGAATTGAATGTAGGCACAAAGCAAATTATACCAATGATATTACTAAAGTGAAATGTTAGAATTGTTAACATTCCTGTCAGAAAATGTTTAACAAATAGCCTTTCATTCTGGAAGAATAGGTAAATATTATCAGGCTTGACAAAGATTAAATTCTTTCCAGTAACAGTACGTGAAAAAAAATTAAACAGCAGCACTACAGCTAAGTAATTTGTATCAGTAAGCCAGGATAGCTTGCATACAGGTTTTTGAAATATCTTTTTGGAACCTCTTTTTGATCTCTAAATATGTCTCTCAAGAAACCTTGTGAGCTCCAAAGAACAGGAAAAATGCTAATACAGTGACTATGTTAAAAGAAGGCAAAGGGAATGACCTAGGTTAATTGCATGCCTGTCATCTGGACTGTAATCCTCAGGAAAATATCCAAATTGCTCAGAGAGGACTAAATGAATAAATGTTTGAGTTTAATTACAACTCAGAAATTACATTTCCAGGAAACATATCTTGTAGTGCTATTGTTGTATCTCTTCTTTGAGCAAACGTTAATTTGATAAAAATAACAGTGATGTTATATCCTTCAGCTTTGGCTTGGCATTTGAGCTGGTACAGTAGGACATTTTAATTAACAAAAACCCCAGAAAGATTAAAAAAAAAATCAGAATGTTGCACAGTAAGTGCACTGTGAATAATCAACAGGCCTCAAAAACCAGAAGAGGAACAATCAGCAAACATTTCTGTGAGTGATCCAGATCCTCTGGGGATCAGGACTGTCCATCTGCTATTCCTTCTTATGCTGCACCAAATTGTCACCGAGTCACAATAGGAAGGGATGCAAGAACTGGGGGTGTGGAAAATAACGAAAGCTAAAGTCACTTTCAGAGTGACTCAGAGCTCTTGCTAAACAGGGTCCAGTTAGAAAAAAAAAAACCTCAATAAATTAAAAGACCAAACAAACTACTCATTAAAACCAACAATCTATTTATTAATAAAATTTATTTATACATTAAATACCTATTTGACATATCTTTATATTTATGTATCTCATAAATACAATATTGGTTAAATGCAATATTCTAACTGTGAACTAAAAAATGTAAGCCATCCTTGCCTACAGCATGACCACCTTTATTCTGCAATAAATTAAACTACCTGGAAACTTATATGGGATTTATCCTTGATAGGAATTTTTTCGACTTTTTGGTGTGCCACATACACAAAAGGGCTCAAGGTTTGAGAAGGTGCCCATCAACAGCAGAACCAAGGGACTTCATCTCCAAAATCTGAAGTGAAAACTGAGTGAACTGACTTCATCTCCAAAATCTGAAGTGAATGCACCTGAGTTCACCTTACAGGTACATGTATATACATTGAGTCGTGGAATCACAGCATTTGGGTTGGAAGAGATCTTGTTCCAACCTCTGCCATGGACAGGGACACAGAATCACAGAATCAACCAGGCTGGAAAAGAGGTCTGAGATCTTTGAGTCCAGCCTGTGACAGAACACCATCATGTCAACCAGACCACGGCACTGAGTGCCTCATCCAGTCTTTCCTCAGACACTTCCAGTGATGGTGTCTCCACCACCTCCCTGGGCACTCCAGTCCAATGACTAATCAGCCCTTCTGTGAAGAAATGCTTCCTAATGTTCAGCCTGAACCTTCTCTGGCACAACTCGAGACCGTATCCTCTTGTCCTCCCAAGACAAGAGGCCAAACCCCACCGGGCTACACCTTCCTTTCTGGGAGTTTGCAAAGAGCGATAAGGCTCCCCTTGAGCCTCTTTTTCTCCAAACACCCCCACCTGCTCCTCATCAGCCTTCTGCTCCAGACCCTTCCCCAGCTCCCTGACCCTTCTCCAAACTCCTCAGTTTTGTGAGGGGCCCAGGACGGCTCACGGGACACTCCAAGTGTGGCCTCACCAGTGCCGAACCCACAGGTACGGTCACTGCCCCGCTCCTGGGCCCACACACCTTCCACAGCCCAGGCTGCTCACAGGTCCCACATCCACCCCAGCAGTCGGACCCCGTTTTCTGGCTGAACTCGATTGCTCAGTCATGGGAACAGGCTGCCCAGGGACGTGCTGGAGTCACTATCCCTGGAGGTCAAGAGCCGTCTGGATCCGGCGCCGGCGATGTGGTTTAGGGGTTACAGGGGCAGTTCTGGGCGGACGGTTGTACTGGATTGCCTCGAAGGTCTCACCCAACTTTAATGATTGTATGAAACCAAGCGGACTTGCGGCTGTGCAAACGAGGCACTCGTGGAAGGGCACTCCGATCCCGTAGGCAGCGCAGCGCCCGCCCCGGGTCACGGCCGCGCTCCCTCAGCCGTGGGTCCCTTTCCGGCGCCGCCCCGCCCGGCGCTGCCACATCCTCCGCTGACATCAGCCCGCGCCGCCATATTGAGCCGCCGCCGCCGCCAGCGCGGCCGCCCCGGGACTGGCCCGCTCCCCATGACTGCCCTCGGCCGGGGCGCGTAGGGCGGAGCGGCTCCAGCCCGGCCCGTCCCCTCCCCGAGCCGCCGCCGAGCCCCGCTCTCTCCCCGCCACCATGACTTCCCTGACCCAGCGCAGCTCCGGGCTGGTGCAGCGCCGGACCGAGGCCTCCCGCAGCGCCGCCGCCGCCGATAAGGAGCGGGGCGCCGGCGGCGGCCCCGAGGATGAAGGGCGCCGGGACGAGTCCGGTGACGACGAGAAGGGCGATTCCAAGGAGACGCGGCTCACCCTCATGGAGGAGGTGCTGCTGCTGGGCCTCAAGGACCGTGAGGTGCGGCCGGGGGCGCTGGGCGGGGGGTGCCCGAGGGGACGCCGGCTTTTGGGGGTGCTGCGGGGAAGAGGAGCCTGGTGGTGGGATGGGGTCAAGGGCGCTGCAGAGTGAGTGTGGCTGTGGGCTTGGGGCATAGGGGATGGGGGACGTGATGTGCCTGGAACAGGCTTGGTGTTTTGGAGGAGGTGGGGAAAAGGTACGAGGATTTTGGGGAGGGGGAGCCCGGCAGAGGTTGTGGCGCTGCCGTTTGGTTGCGGGGTTTGCAGAGGGGCTGTCATATGAATATACATGAGAGGGAATGTAGAGGACCCGGGAGGACCTGGATATGGGGGCCAGGGCTTCAGGCGAGCGTTGGACTTGCGGGCCTGGGTGAACCTGGCACATTTATCCTCTTTCAACTTATCCGTGCCTCTAATGTGGGAGGGAGATAGCTCTACTCCTGTGGGTTTTGTCAGTCAGAACTCTGGTACCTACGAGGTTCTTAAGTGCTCTAGGGTGCTGAGCAGCCCTTTTCTACTAAGACTTTGCAGAGTAATGCATGTGAAAAATATCTTCAAATTGGGGGGAGGATTATATGACAGAAATGGGCTGTGAGTAACGAGAAGCATGCCAAAATGAAGAAATGGCATTATTATAAAATTCTGTATTTTTGCTGATTTCATTGCTTAATAGTTTGCCATGATATTGTGAGTAAGTAATTGAGGAAGGTGTACTTCCACCACTGTGTTGGATTTTTTTTCGTTTGAAAAAGGCAGTCAATATAGAAAGTACATGCACTGTGGAATGAGAGTTCTGTCAGGGAAGCAGTTTAATTTAATGTGGTGTATGATTAAAGGGTGATACGCCCTTATTTTAGGTATGAGATACAGTATGGATTTGATTGAATGACCAGGGTTTTTTTTGTCAAGTAAACTTGGTTTTGTTTTTTAATTTGTGTGACAAGTAAATAATTTAATCCAGTTCATTGATTTGAATGGAAGTCTCTTGAAACTCTGCCTGTTCAGGAGGTCAAGATAATATGGGAGAGAAGCTGGTAAGTCATATGTTCTTTGACAGGGCATTGCATCTGCAATAAAATTACTGGTTGGTAGGGAATAAAGAGTGGTTTTCTTGATTAATGTTTGCTTTTTTAGCACATATCACAGCACCAAGCCTGTCTGAGTTCAAGCAGCGTTTGGACAGGGCTCTTGGGCACTGTCCTAGGGTGACGTGTGTCCTAGGCACATGGTGTGACTCTGGGGATGATGCTGTGCAGGGCTGGGAGTTGGACTCAATGATCCTTGTGGGTCCCTTCCAAACCAGTTTATTCTGTAACTCTGTGATCTGTGTATGTACCTGCTACAGTAGCATTGTGTTTCTCTCTCAGACTGTGTGTTTCAGAGTATATTCTTGTAGTCCCATAATTTCAGGTGGACCTTGCCATGGCGTCCTGATAACCTCACTAGATAGTGATCTCTGCCTCTACCTGTGAAGTTGAAGTCTTGTTGAATTGAATGCATATGAGCATTTTTCTTTCTAGATGCCTGAATAGTTGGGGGAAAGTAAGTTAGGAGTGGCAGGAGCAATTGCTGGCAGGATTGGCTTAGGATACCTTACCTTGAGGAAGGTGGTATAAACTGGGTGATCTTTCAGCCTCTTTTTTGACCAGGATTGTGTGCTAAATCTGCTGAATTGGTGGGTATTATGCTGTAAAGATCTCAAGGTAGGGAGCATTGTGTCTGCCAGGAGGAATATGTGGCACAAGTCGTCATGGTGCATCAAAGTTAACATTGGGTCTAAAAGTCTGCCTTTGCAATGGTGTGCATCAAAGTTATAAACTATCTGACTTTGCTAAGCACAGCAGTGTCATACATTGAAGGGGATCTGTTATTCCTTTGTAGAGAAAAAGGACCTGAATGGTTACAGTGGTATGGATATCCCCAGGTCCCCTGAGATTTTGCAGTCGAGACATCAGACACAAAGAATTGTAATTTCAGCTCTAGGGCAGGGGGCTTAAATGCAGAAGCTGTAGCATACCCTCTTTGTGAGCTTTGTTAGGTGTGAAGCATTGGGATTTAGACTTTGGTTTTGGGCCTGCTTGTGCCCCTCTGTGCAGGGTACACAATTTAAACCATTTGTCGTGTGTTTTCCTTCCAAAACTGGAAATAAAACTACAGGCTCATTTTCCAATATGAATATTTTTTGTTCTCTGTTACTCTAATGATAAGTAAGCAGAAGCAGCTTACTTTACACATCTGGAAATGTTTTTTTACAAAGTCTTTACTTCCAGTAGAACTGATTTACTGTAGCATTTGAGTGAGACTTTCTCAAGAGAGCAAGCAAAGCAGAGCAATATAGAGTCTGTAAAGTGTAATTTTGAAACTATATGAAGTCTAAGGGACAGGAAAAGGCAAGTTTATGAGATACAAGCTTGGTTGAAAGTCTGTAAATTTGAAGCTGAGAATATCCTTCCTGTTTATTCCAACAGGAGAAAACAATTTAATGTTTACTTTAAAATTAAAAAAAATACAAGAAGTAGACTGGATCAGCCAAAGAACATATAAATAAAAAATATAAAAACAAGAACTCTGTTTTGGCCAAAGAAGATATTTCCCTATAAATAGATGCTTTCTCAGAACACTTACTGAACATGTATTGATAACATAGCTTTTAGATTTTTAAGTAATTTTAAACACTAGTGATGTGGCTTAACTTTATATGAATTGTATACAAAATAGCTTACGTGTACAGAGCTACTTTTATAATTTCTAAGCGTACATGGAACAGTCTTTGCTACTAGGAGACAGTTTTTAGTGATAGGAAGATATTCAGTGATGCGTTGATGAGTTCAGTGTTTCCAGGAGATTGTTAGATACTAATGTGAATCTTGTTTCCAGGGTGGTGTGATGGTTGTAAACAACCACAGCAAGACTTTTGAATTGTTGTCTGGTTGCTGCTGCAGTATGGATTCAGTGATGGGAATTCCTGGCAGCTGTAGAACAAGCACACCACCCTTCAATCCTATTCCTGACATCTGAACATAATTATCTGTAGTTGTACATGCTTCTTGGACATGGCCTTTTTGTTTGTTAATGTTGTGTCCCCCGCCAGTTTAGCCTAATTAAGTTGTACCTAATGTATGTGTTCTGATTGCTCTTTTCCACCAACAGTTCTCCTTCAATCTGTATTTTCTGTGTACACATAACTATTTTTGTATTCCAAAGTCAAGACAGGTTATAAGGGATATAAGCTGAAATATGTGCATGCTTGCATAACATGACAGATGTGGTGTCCTTGGAGGAGCAGGTAATAAACTGGAAGAAAATACATTACAAAATTTTTTCAGGGAGCCATCACAATACCTGCATGTATTTGGAAATTCTTCAGAAACATATCTGGAAAATAGAGTCAGGTTCATCCATTTACAGCAGAGCAATAGCCAGTTGCTATAGGAATGAAAAGTATGCACTGAAGTAAACCCGTGCTGAATTAGGTAAAAAAACAGTATTGTGATAGGATGGGTCAATGCCGCAGCAAAAGGGAGTTACAGTGTAGAACTACTGAAGCAAAAGAAGGGAGTAATAAATATTGGAAGTTAGAATATAACTTATTTAAAAATGATAGCTAAGAGATGAGTACAGGGTAGCTGTTTCATGACAGGTCCTCACATCATCTTGTAATTCAGTCTCATAAAAATGGAGAGGTTGTGAGGTAGTCCTGCTATGTAACTTGCTCCGCTGAATTTCATCCTTGTAGGGTTTCTTCTGGTTGTGGGTTTGGGTTGTTTTTTCTTTTTTCCTCCTTTTTGAAATTTTCTTTTGGTAGTTGTTGAGAACTATATTCAAATATAGCAGTGCACTCAACTGCTTTTATCCTCTATACAGTTGCCACAACTAAACAAATTGAAGCAGAGAGAGAGACCTAGCATCCACCAAGATAAAATATTTGTTTGATCTATAACTAATTCCTCACTTGCTGAAAGAATACTCATGTAAAGTATGCTGAAAAATACCTGGCTACTGCAGTCTACTGCAACATTAAATATTTCTTAGATTTTTTACCCTTTCTTAACTGAAGACTAAAATGTCATTTGTGGGAATAAAGTAATGTTAAATCATTTCATTAGGTACAGAAATTATCGTGGATCTTTGTTACTTATGTTTGTCCTTTAAAATTTTCATTTATTGCTGAAAATTTGGTTTTGCATCATAGCTTTGTGTCCAGATAGGTCACATGAAGGTCTCCAGCTTATGATGTTTTTCATTGTATTGAAGTAAACTTTTAGGGAAGTAGTCTGCCTGCTTCAGATGGGCTATTTTTTATTGACCAGATTAGTATTAAAATGTAGTTTCCTTATTATTTTTACAAATATGAATGTCTCAATTGGTTTCTGAATTTTATATTTTAATCCTAAAAGTACTTGCATGAAAGGTGGCATAGGAATTTTGAAAACATTCAAAGTGTAGATGGTGTTTTTCTGGCTCTTAAGGTTTGACTTAGTGAAATGGATACTGTGATGCAGAAGTCTTGGGAGGATTTGCCTTTGTAAGAAATTAAAAGGTTTTGAAAAGTCTTGTTTGTATCTTTTTAGTGTTTTTTTGTCTCATGAAAACAGTTTCAGCAAGAGGCTGAATGTCAACTTAGAAGCGCCCAAGTTTTGCTGGAAAATTTCTGAGACAAACAAGTGTAACTCGAAGAGGCGTCCACTGGGAATTCATTCACATTGCAGTTGAAGAGTGATGTATGAATGTGTTGAAACCTGGACAAAGGCATGCTTTTTCTCAAACGTTCAGGGCCTAATAACAACAAAGTATGTAATGTCTGTGGTGAAAAATTCTTTCTTTCATAGTTGCCTACCTTTTTGGTCTTTTTTATTTTTGTATTTCATGTCTATAGATAAATGATAGATTAGGAGAAGAAGAAGAAGAAGAAGATAGGAAGTGTGGGAGGAGGAGTACCCCAATTCTCTTTGCTACAAGATGAGTAAAGTGCCTCTTTACCATGCTGCTGAGTAAATCCTGCTTTTGGGCTCTTTTGAGGATATACTGATTTGGAATCATTTGCATGCAGTTGGTGTGGTTGTCCCTGCTTACATAGCATGGTTAATCTGTAATTGATATTATTTTTCTGTGGATAACTTTGAGTGTGGAAAGTCTCTTTTTTTATGCCAAGCTCTCTGGTGTAGGGCAAAGACAAAAACATTGCCAGAGCATTTTTGGTAGTGCTTTCTAATTTTTTAAGTGCTCTCAAACAGAGCTTTAACTTAAGTGCTCTTAAAAACATTCCATAACTATTCTTCCTCTCCCTTTAGCAAGCTGCTTTTATTAAACATTTTGAATAAAGTATATATATAAGAAAATTTTGCTCTTTGCTGCTAGAAGATAAATAATCATGAAACTGAAAATAATATTTTATATTAAAGAAGTAGAGTTTTTTTCAGGTATTCTTTAATCCTAATGAAGATAAATAAATAATAATCCTAACAAATGCTATATAAATAGCATTTATTTCAATTAGTCGAGGCCCATGTAGTGGACTTCTTTGCAAGGGTAAATTGACCAGACTAAGTATTGTAGATAGTATATTTAAGAATTATTTTCTTACAGATCAAATAATTACTACAGCACATACTCATCTCTGTGTTGCATTACTGGAAAGAGAGAAAACTAGTCTGGAGTAAATGTGCTTGATTTCCTCTGAACAATATTTTCAGTACATTTTTAAAATAAGTTTTAGCAAAAGAAGAAAAGAATTAGTTAACTAGCCGTGTGCCACTTTTAACTGGGTTTTTTTCTGGTTTGCAAACAGGTCTTAGATAAATTTCAGCTTTCTCTCAGAAATATTGACAAAATGTTACTGCAGAATAATTTCACATGTGCTTTTCAGACATAAGAATTGTGAGATTGCACATAAAATAGTTCTCAACTGCTCTCTTCCTCCAAGTACACTGTGTGTAAGCCTGGATGAGTAGAAGCACAAAATCACTGTGCTGTTGGTCTCAGTGTGAACCAGCATTATGCATGCTAAGACTTTTCCACCTCCCCCAATAAAACCTGTACTAAACTACCATGTTTCACCTTTTTTTTTTTCTTTTTTCTTCCCATGTTTGTGGTGGACTGTTGAGATAATACACTCTATAAGTGAGGTCTTTATAAAGGGAGGGGTGTTATTTTCAAAGCTCCCTTTCTATTTGTGGATGTTACAGGATTTATTCATCACACTGGGAAATTAGTTGTCAGGCTTTTTGCATATCTTTCTGTTGCTGATACTCTTTTAAGCACTTGTAAGCTGCTTTTTGCTACATACTTTCTAGTCATCTGCCTTTATGGTCTTACTAAATAGCATGATGTAGTTGTGTTATTTAGAGTTCTTACTGCCAGATTGTCTTTTGTATATGGTTTATACTGGGAGGTTTGAGTTTAGCTTGTCGTTCTTGTACAGCACAGCATATTGCACTTCCATTTATTTTGTTTCAATAGACACTTGATTTTACTGTGGCACTTCCACATTGGGCAGTCTCTACCACGAGAGAAGCATTCTGTATTTATTATGTTGTAATTTCAGTATTTTATCTTCTGCAGTGCACAGTGACCAGGCAAGTATATGATACTCCTTGTGTAGCTTGAGGTAAATGTCAGGTGGATATTCTGTCAGTACTAATCACTCAGGGAGGGCTAACTGCAACTACACTGCTTGAGCTGGATATTTAAATGGAACTCCTACTTTAGCAACTTCTGCAAACCATGCCTGAGACTTTCAGTTAGTATATGTTAAATACTAAATGGAGGAACTTGTTCCTTTCAGTGTGAGAACAGTGCAGTGGGTGTACTTTTTATTTAACCTCATAACAAAGATGTTGACGTGACATTATTATGAGTTACTCTGTTTCTTGAAGATTGCTTGCACCTGGACAAGTGAAACAAGTGAGGAACTAGAAGCTTGTTCTGAAAAGAACTGAAGGGAAGATGGATGATATTTAGACTAAGAATAGAGGCATCTCTCTCCATTATGTACATGCTTTTTTAAAGACCCAAACACAACTCTAGAATTCCATCTACATCAATGACCAGATGCATATTAATAAAAATTAAGCATTGTGCATCTCTCCAGTTTGAAATAATACAGTGCTCAGATTTCAATATTTTTAAGTGTTTTTAATTGTGGCTGCTGTGAAAGAAAAGGTAGAAGAGAGGGAAAGTGTAGATGGTTTATTTGGGCGCAGATACACTCTTATTTATAAATCTGGAGGACAGAATTACAATTTTAATAAATGTGGCCTGCTTAGTCAAAGTTAGTGAAACCTCCACCTCTTATTTAGTTGGCCTATAAGGGGCCTGCTTTGTCTGTATCAGAAAGAATACTAGATGCAGGTTTTTCCTGTCGTTTTTAAGAGAAGCGTACTGGATCTGTCTGCAGTAGAGTTAATTTTTGTCATAGCAGTCAATATGGTGCCATGGTTTTTGTTTTGACCAAAGCAATGTTGATAACAGAAAACATTGGTGATAACACACACCCTGTACTTTCTGTTGCTGAGCAGTGTTTGCACAGCATCAAGGCCACCCACCTCTGTTTCTCACTCTGCCCAGGCCTTCAGTGGGGGTGGAAGAGGCTGGGAGGGGGCACAGCCAGGACAGCAGACCCCAGCTGACCAGAGGGGTACCTCAGCCTGTGCAGTGCCATGGTCAGCAATAAAAAGAGAGTGGAGAGAGCGGGGTGGGTGGTCATAGCCGAGGGACCACCTGGGCATCAGTCTGCTTGTGGCAGGTAGTAAGCATTTGGCATCACTTACTTTTGTTTTTTCACTTAAGGTCTTCTTTATCTTTCCACCCATGCCAAAGTGACTGAGGGTTTTTAATGGGAGTTTTATGGGACTTAGCTGCCACCCAGGTTCAGCCCAGCACTAGGGGACACTAAATTCTAATTAAACATTTATTTCATATAAATGTTAGAGTTTGTGTTCAGTGACAATAGGATGTAGAGTAGAAATCAGTTTGTTGAAATCAGTGGTTATTGAACAAACTAATTACATCTTAATTTTGCACCAATATGGAGAATAGCGATTGGACGCTGATGGAGGGTGGCTTTGCAAGAGTCATGCAAATATTTGAAGTCATTATCTACATGTGTATACAGTTAATCATGAAGAAAGGTAGGCTTCTAAGTTTGTCTTTTCATTTCTAAATGAGCAGTCAGACTCTTAAATGTTGATTTAATCAGAGGTCTCATAAGGGTTCAGCAGTGTGTGTGCGCTAGTTGCCTCCTCTTTAGAAAATTTATGGGTTTTTATTATCTCCTTTTTAATGAGAGATGTGTGTGTGTAACGTGTGTGTGTACATGCTTGAAAACATGGCAGTAACATCTGGCTTTAGTACTTTCAGTGCCTGACAGCAGCTGCTGTGTGTTACTTATTCCTAAATGCAGTGGCATGTTAATCAAATACCTGACAAGTTACTTGTCAAGATTACTGTGCTTTGTAGAATATGAAAGCATGCTTTCCTAAAGTATTTTCGTGTTTGACTGTCAGAACATTTCAGAGATTTCCCCCACTAACTTACCTTCTATTTATAACTAGAGTACAGTTTATGTTCCAGTTAATAGCTAATGATTTCATTTGCATTAAAAGAGGTAATCAAGAGGGACTGGAGTAAAACATTAAAGTCCTTGCCTTGTAGGATTTCAGTAATAAACACTCCTGCACTCTGGCTTGACTTTTTCTTCTTAATTTTCAAAAGTTTCATAGGTTAGAATGTACCATTAGATGTTCTTGCAAGTATCTGGGTTGAGAAGGTGGTGGCTTACTTGAAAGGTCAGATTTGCAGGAAAGAGCTATCTAGTATAGGTTGAAAAAGACCTAATGTAATGTGAAGAGGAATCCTGTTTATTTAAATTGCACATGATTGAAGTTTGAATATTTTTCCTTTGATGCATGAGAAAATCCAGAGTATTCCTATAGCAGTGTCTTACTTGAATATCTTCTAGTATTTACACATTTTGGGCATCTTGTTTTTATCATTTTAGTATTACTACTATGTTTCCTGACGGCACCAACTTGAGAGGGGCTGTTGACCCCTTGAAGTCATAGAGGCCCAGCAGAGAGACCTTGACAAATCACAGGGTTTGATACCACCAGCTGAGTGAAGTTAATGAGGGCAAGTGCCAGAGTCTGCGGCTGGGATGGGGCAACCCCAGATGTGGGGAGGAGTGAGATTCTGGAGATGCCTCAGGCACTTGGCAGGATTGTTTGGGGCAGCCTGTGCAGCGCCAGGAGTTGGGCTTGATGATCTTTGTGATTCCCTTCCACCTAAGGTTATGGATGCAGGATATGATAGAATATGATGCTGTGATTTCTCAGGGATGACTGGTAAAAGGGATGAATGTCTTCTAAAATTATTTTGTTTTCAGAATGTCTTCAAAATGTTTTTTCCAGCTATTTCTTTTACTGTATCTGAAATTCCTTTGTTACCCATTTTAGAGATATCTGAAAAATGAAACTCACACTTTTGGTAATTAAATCTGTTGTTTGTCTATATAATACATAGAAAATAGCCTTCTCTGAATCCACCCATATCAAGTGAATCTGGGTCATGTATTTAACCAAATGTTTTAAAACAGGTTTGTCTGTAGAAACAGTGAAAATCAATATGTGATAGACAGTAGGTGTGAAAATCATTTAGTAAGGAAAATGGAGGCAAATTGAGTCTTTTAGAATTTGCTAATAATTAAGAATTTTATTGAAACATACTGTTGTCTGAACCAAAATTCAGTTTTGGGTTTCAGGATTGCTTAGTGTCTTGGAATCTAAGCAGGGGGGAAAAAAATGAATGTGTTCTCAGCTTAACTATCATTCTTGTATTCCAGAATTGTTTTGTGCAGGATGTTTTTTTCCTGTCTTGATAAGTCCATTGACGGGGGAAAAGATTGAAGCTATTATTCAAGAGTTGTTCAAGCAAGACACCCTAACCCTGAACATTTTATTTTATTTTGGGCTAAGGCCCCACAGTTCTTTGCCAAAAGAAGTTGATTTGGAACTTGCCAAAAAATGCTGCCAGAGAAGCTGGACTTGGTTTTCTGTTTAAATCTGTCTGTCGTTGTGCAGTACCGTAGTGTCATGGAGTATGAGATTTTCTTAGAGATAATAAGTCGATAACTATTAAGAGCTAATACACTGAAATATGTATTTTGAGTGTATATTAGAAAGTAAGAAATGCTGGGTCATTAAAGCATATACATAATTTGACTGTGTCAACTTACATTGTTTGAGATTTACTGCCTGCTGCAGCTTCTGTGCTGTGATTGCATTCAGGTTGATATAAATTACAGTGACCTGCATTGGAAAGAAAAGAACATATCTTTTTGGTTCCCTGAAGATGAAAATGGATCAGTTCATATAAAATATCTGTGGTGAGAGCAGTCTTCCTTTACCTCGAGAATTCAATTTTGGACATTCCAGCCTATGTTCAATGTATGTTGCAGTAGTTTTTCCTTGTAATTGTTTTCTGTTTTGCATTTTCCCCACATTCCAATAAATATGTTTAATTAGGCTGGCAGAAAGACTTTTAATTGGTTCTTGCTTGACTTCAAGGTGCTTTATGTGTTTATTCCATCTAAGGCTCCTGAATCTAAGTCAGAGGTTCACAGAGATCTGTGTAAGGACCTAGCTGAGGGGGAGCAAATGGTGGCTGGCTGCAGAAGAGAAGTTCTAGCATTGACCAGCATTTCTGTTTGTCATTGAAAACTTGGAAAACTTTGTGGACTTTTTTGAATTTTGTGTTCTTGCATTCCAAGGCCAGTTTACCTGCTATTATGGTGAGAAGCTTGTTGTAACAGTAGGCTAGAAGAAAAGACTTCCTTTTTTTTTTGTTTGCTTTTTGAAAAGGCTTCCTTATTTCTAAGGGATAATCTAAAATTTATGTAATTGAAGTTTTTGACTGAAAAGGTCAGGTGTCAGATTTGTTGGACAAATACTTTATAAATAAACACACTTGCTATTAAGTTAAGCATCTATAGCATCAGTCTTGCTGACTCTGACCCCATTCAAGAGATACAAAACTGTATCAGTTGTTCGTTATAGAGCGATGACATTCCTAAATAAATTACTAACTTTTAACAGTGTGGTGGTTTGACCCAGAAACAGGATTTCTGGGATGCTGTGGTCAGGGCCAATGAGTGCTCAGATTTCAATATTGCCATCTGGCCCAACCACTGGGCATTGGATCCACCTCTGAGAACACAGGCTAAAAGCTGGGCTCTCCCCCTGGCAGCTCCTCTCTGGATTCCAGCGGGAAGGAGCTCGATCTCTCCCCCGGCCCTGCTGCTGGCTGGGTGGGGGCAGGGGAAAAGCCATGCGGCCCAGGAGAGGTAGGCCTGGCCCCCCAAGGGTGGAAGGAAGAAGGAAAGAAATGCCGGGAAGCAATGGGCAGCCTGTTCCCCCCCTTGGAGACAGACCGAGAGAGAGTGCAGCCTGTGCTTGTGGCTGTGTTACCTTGAAATTTGGTAAACATGTGCTGGCAGCAGGCAGCCCGGCTGAGGAGATGGGGGGGTGCAGCCAGGAGTCCGGCCGCTTGGAGGAGTTTTTAACCCTTCTTGGACAATGAAAACTTTACAGAACATTAGCCCTTCCTAGACGAGAGATAAGAGTAGAAGATAAAGAAGGAAATGGGCGAATGATGAAGGTCTGGGCCAGAGAGAGAGAGAGAGAGAGAGATGTTGGAGGAATGGAGAAGATGGAGTGGCATTTTATGCTGGACTCTTTTGTGTAGCCATGGACAGAGCCATGTTTCTGTGTGATACAGAGACTGAGTCCAGGGGGAGAAATGCCCCAGAGCCAAAGAAGATTCAGTGTGGGTACCCCTCGGCCTCAGGGGGTATATAAAATATGGGGGGGACAGATGTCCCAAAGGTGAGAGACTGTGCTTTTCTGGAACTGGACAAAGCATCCTTAAAAAGACGACCCTGGAAGCAGCCCTGGTCCTTGTTTGGGTGGTGAGAGCACCGGAACGAGATGGAAAAGGCCACCACGGCACATGGAAGGACTCCCTCTCCTCTTGAGCAACTGAAAGTTGAGCATTCTAAAGGGTGGTCCTGGACCCAGAATTGGTGATTTTGGAAGATGTATTGTATTGGGAATTTGGGGGGGAGGAGGAGAGTGTTTTTGTGAGGTTTTCATTTTTCTTGTGTTTTTTTTTTTCTTTTGTGTGTAGTTTAGTTATTGTTTTGTAGTTTAGTTAATAAAGTGTTCTTTATTTCTAAGCAGGAACCTGCTTTGCTTATTCCTGGTCACATCTCACAGCAGACACCAGGGAAAGTGTATTTTCATGGGGGCATTGGCCTTGTGCCAGTGTCAAACCATGACAAACAGCTTTTCATAGCTAAAGAATACATAAACTTATTGCTGTTTTATTGCCCAGTAACTCAGTTACTGACTGATTTGCCTGAGATTTCTTCTTGCATTTGTGTTATCGCAGAGAAGAGGTTTGCTTACCTGCAGCAGTGTCAAAGCATTTATCTTTCTGCAGTCAGCAGTTCCAGTCAGCATTTTCACCTTCAGCTAGAAAGGATAGGAACAGAATCATGTACAGGTGTTAGAAGACAATGCTCCATACTGTTCTTTGTCCTCTCCTAGTGCTGTCACATGGTATCTCCATTTAATCCAAGAGGATGTAGTGTTTCTGTTATAGAAGAATGCTGGTGATAGATGCATTTCGAATGCTTAAAATTAGGTTTTTGGGTCACCAGAATGAATTGTAATTCTATACTAAAACATTATTTATAATAAACCAGATACTGTCGTTATCCTTTCTCTATGTGTTCTGCTTATATTTTGTACTTTGCCTGTTTGGATTTGGGAGCAGCTCTTAGGAGATGTGTTGTAAAAGTTCTTCAGGAGATTTAACTGCTTTTGAAAATTCAGAGAATTATTACTAGTTGTTGAGAGACTACTTAAGGGAAACAGTGTATTAAGATGGTGGTTGTCTTTTTTGAGACTATGATAGCCCAATGCCTTTCACTCCACTTGTACTCTTCATTAAAAATCCAAATACTTTTAGGCAGTGTTTGTTTCATAAGCTGTCATAGCTGTGAAGCAGATTAAAGTTTTAAAGTTGCTTGTGACCAATTCTTACATTGGAGATAGGATGTAGGGGGAAGAAAGCAGACATCTCTGACGTGAAAATTGTTGCAAAGTTCCTAATAACTCTTCTAATTGTTGCAAAGTTCCTAATAACTCTTCACCTGCTGCAGAGCACCTGCTGCAGAGCACCTTTCCCTTCCTTTCTCCCCAGCTGTCTTTCTGTCATCACAAAACTACTACTTGAGGGAGGAACTTGTTGACTAAAAAAGTGACAATTCTGTCACAACTGTGATTAAGTCAATTGCCACAGCCTCTATTTCAAGATAAATTTTATTTGCTTGTCTTTTGCAGTAGGTTTCAAGTGTGTGACAAATGATGATTTTATTATTATTATGTTTTCTCTGTGCCTTGTGTTGGTTAATAATAGTCTAGTAGATGCCTCTGAAAGAACTTGCTGTTTCTTCAGAGAATCAGAAAGGGATGCTACTGCTGCCTTGCCAGATTTAAATAATATAACTTCCAATTTATGATCATCAGGGTAGTCATTGCTGAAGTCCGAAATGGGGAACTGCTTTTTGTCTTTTCTGAGCATATTTTGGTCATGCGTGGCTTCAGCACAGGTATCCCAATAATATACAATTTTTTTCCTCTGTTCTTTGTCCCAAAGACTAAGTTCTAGTTGAAACTATTCAGTTTATAAAAACTATTCAGGGTTTGAATGCAGTTTATCTATTGAAGTGTGGGTTGTCACGGAATGGGATGCTGTTACGTTTTGCTGTCTGTCCCAACCACATTCTTTACCTTTTCCACGCTGTCTCTGAAGTTTGCTCACCTGCATGGTGAATCAGGTGAGGAAAATGTCAATTAGCTCTCAGAAAGACCACTTGCTCATCTGGCTGACTACACAAATGCTGCTGTGGGCTCAGGTGAGAGAACAGCAAGGTACTTCCATGGAGTGAAGAAATGCTTTGTCTTCAACAGCAGTTCAGGCTTTGGACTGCTTCCCTGGTTTAGTCTCTAATGGCTAAAAATGAAGATATGGGGAAGGACGTACCTTCTCCAGTTACATGCAAGGTTTTGTGCAAGGCTAAAATGAGATGTGGTGACATTGATTTGAAAGGTCAGTAAAACTGAAATGAATCTCTCCAAGGTAAAAAGTAGTGATTCAGAAGGGTTGCTTGTGCTGGGAAAGTAATTGAACTCTGGGGTATCATTTTGTCCTGTTTCTTTTCCTGTTTTCCTGCTGTTTTTCCCCTGGTGTTTGTTTCTTCCTGCCACTCTTAGTAACTAAGAAAAGAAATTTGAATATGCATACATACATATGCTAGATGTAAGTAGACTCTTTACTAATTGTGGTATCCAAAATGAAAAGCAGCTCATATAAAATTTATACCAGCAGATGACTCAATTTACCTTTTCCAGTCCTACAGGTGATCTGAACTGACTTTGAAAAGTTTTTTTTCCAAGTTCCACCTTCACTTTAGTTAGTCCATCTCAGTCTTACATTTCTTGACAACTGTTTCCTCATATACTCATCTGAGCAGTAGAACTGAACATTGTGGTTTTATCTGCCCCCAAACTATATATTTATTATTCTGGCATGTGCATTTGGCAAGAGCCCCTAATTGGACTTGCAGGTAATTGTCCTCAGTAACTTCCCCTGCTGCCAGCAAGCGTGGTGAATTTACCAGTGTGTTTGTCATCTGGGATTTGTGAGAACATAAAAATAGTCTGCTGCACACTGGAAAGAATAGATAGCAAGGAAGAAACACCTGTTTAGGAAAGCTCAGCACTTGTTTGTATATAAACAAACCTGTAGTTTTGTGTCTCAGAGCTTTTATGTTGCTACCCCCAACAGAGTGTTTGAGTGCCATCTATGCAGAAGAAAGGAAAGTAACAGCAAACTCCAGCAAGTTTGGGAAGTCTGATTTTTATTTTTTATCATCTAGGTAGAGTTTTTTGCAATATTTTTTTGGCTGAAATACTATTCTAATAGAGAACAGGATACCTGTAAATTCAGAATTTACTGTTTACTAATGTGAAAGCTTTCATTAACCTGGATTGCACCTCCTAGCTGAGAAACCCAGAATCTAAGGATTTGATGTCTTCTGACGAGACTGTAAGGTGTATTACCTCAGAGCTGGGACTCCCAAACTCATCGGGAGTTGTAGTTGTTCACTTCTGCTTTCTGGTTTTTGGCCAGCTTCCCTTCTGATTGAGCTGCCATGGCTGGAAAGAGTTTAACCTATATTTTATTTGTTTTGTCTGAACATTAAGTTTCAGAATTTGCATTATTTACCAAATTTCAAAGTCTTGTTGTTTGTGTCTTTCGTAATAAAAAAAATTGGAGTTTCCTGAGAACAGGAATTCAAGGGTTTGGGTAGCTGTAGTGATGTTTCTCCTTTAGAAGGTTCCCTTTGATTGTTTGGTTTATTTTGGTTGTTTATTATAGATGTTTTAGTTCTGTGTTTTGGTAGAGGGTGTTTGGTGAGGGTCTGAGGAGTACTATTAAGTTTGTATTTAAAATGAAAAGATTTTTAGTAAGAGAAGCGTAGACTGGGCGGTATTATGTGCATTATCCCAGAGAAACTTCTGTTGTGGTTCCTCATAAATGTAAATTGAGTCAGGGCCAAAACTTCGACATATTACTGACCTGTGATAATAAATATGAGGCTGTGTGAATCTGAGGGTGTGCCTGAGGGGTTATGTTAAAATAAAGAAGTACTTTATTTTTTTGGAGAGTAGGCATCTGTAACCCACAAGTTACCTTCACATACTGTTACATGACTTTATGATACTTTTTTTAAAAGCTGCTGATTTCTAATTGCAATGGCTCTGTGATCTGCAAAGTAATCTGCAATAGCTTGAGACTCTTTGGATTAGAATGCATTGGCAGTGGCAGTCTTTGTTCTGTAAACAGCTGCCCTTAACCACATGAGTTAAACACATCATATTTATTTATATTACCATGTGTGTGTTTTGAAGCCTCAGAGTTGTAACTCTAAGCATTTTGCTTTCCTTTCTCTTGAATCTGAGGTATTTTCATGGATTTTTTACGGTGCCATGCTCTTTTCTTGTCTGTGCCAGGTATAGTAGAACTGCTGTTCACCTATTCTGAGTTAACAGAAGTGGAGAAAGAATGTATATTTCTGTAGTGGGAAGAGATTTTTAACAACTCTGATACACAAAACAAAGTATTCTTGAGTAAAAGATTACCCAGTCTTTTCTGAGTCTTTGGTTCTATGTTTTATTAAGAAAGTTTTCTTGTTTTTTTTTTTTTTTTTTTTAAGCTTTGTAATCCATTATGGAGTACTTAAACAAGATATGACATCTACAGCTTAATTTCATTTTTTGCACTGTTACTGCTGGGTTACTTCAAATTGCACTTGGAAAACAGAAAATAGTGATGTTGATTCAGTGGGGTCTTTCTGTTTGGTTTTTTTTTAGTTACTTTTTGTTTGTTTATTTCAAATAGAGTTAGTGTGACAGCAGCCTGGATGCTGTGAGAGTCATTGATCTGTGAAGGTTGGCTGCTTTGTGCTTAAGTGAAATGATTTTGAAGTTTTGTGCAAGTCTTAAAGCAGCCTTAATTGTGTAGAAATCACTAACGTGGCACCAAGACATCTTGAGACACATATGATCATTTTTTGTCTTCTCACTCTGACTTTTTTACATACTTGCAAAATTATAGTGGTCATGGGTGCAGTGCCCTGTTGGATCACAGATAAGGTGTTAGCAATCTTCTTTAAAGAAAAGAAAAATTAGAACCTTATGAATTTTAAAATCTCTTGGGTAACTTAATGTCTCTTAAAAAACTAAGTAGAAGCAGGAAGTGGAAAGTCAGGTAGTTTTGGTAACTGGCCTCTGTTATACAATGGACTGTTTAATAGCTGGCAGTTTCAAGTGATTAATGAATAACTAAACAAGAATACCTGTGTGAGCTAGAAGTGGGTAGAAGGCAAGTGAATAGGAGAAAGTGAATAAATGCCACAGGAGCTGGTGGGAAAGAAATGACCTAATGAACACAGATTTTAAATAACTTATTCTTAAAGTGGAAACAGGATCTTAGTCTCAGCTCTGTGCTTTGACATATCTGGGTGGGAAGTTGAGCTTTCAAAGTTAATATGGAAACAAGTATTTGGTGTAAACTTTATTCTAATTTCCCTTTTTGCTTGCCTAGCAAAACTAGTTTTTAGCTGAAAGTTTCTAGGTCAGGTCTGATGAAAAATGCTTTTGTGCTGTGTTTGTGTAAATAAACATGACAGTTGTAAACAGTTTTTTGATCTTTGAATCATATTAGATTTAAAATTTTGTCTTGCAAGCTATCCATAGCTTAAAGTGCTATTCTAGTGTGATTGCTGTCAGATAAAAATAATCTCCTGCTTTGTAAGTCTTACCCCCTGCTGCTTAGCAACTTTAATGAAATAAGTATTTCTTAGAGTTAGAGAGTTTATAAAGCCTTGCAGGAAGAGGGATGAAATAAAACTACTTGGTATTGTGTTTGTGAGAAAACTAGTGCTGTTTAAGAGCATTAAATAGTAGAATGAGTTGCATTTCTGCATAGTGGTGTTTGATCTTCAGTCAAGTATTTTGAGACTGCTAGGAATTGGAATAAATGAATAGTTTTTAAAACCATGTCCCTGTCTTGTTCTGTGTGCTGTAATGAGCAGTGGACAGGTTACATTCAGGGAGAGGGTGACATCAGGATGACTATTCCCCCAGTGAACATTGACTTCATCATGGTCTGTGTGTGTGGTTTACAGATTGGCTGCTGTCTGTCAAACTTCATTATTGTTCTTGTTTTTTAAAGAAGTTTTCAAATTTTTTTAAAACTTCTGCCTTCTGTTAAAGCAATTGAGTGGAAAACCAGAAAAGAAATTGGCTACTGACTCCTAACCTGTCAGCTAGCTGGGTTTATCATCTTTTAGCCCTTATTTCCTTACAAATAGTGCATTATTCTATTTTGCCATTCCACCTCCCCATAAATTATTAATCTCCACCCTTTTGTTTCTCTTTTGAGCATCTTTTCTAGTTATGCTATATACCAGTTAAAGCAGGTGTCAAGAGGGTGTTTGGAATATTAAAGATAAATGTTTCCCATTCATTTCTAGTTACTCCAGGAAGATTGAGTTAATTTAAAGGATGATTTAGTTAGACTGTTGTGTGCTGACCTGATGTGAAAGTTCCTTTGATTGTCTGATATCTTTGCATTAGGTGTCAAAACCAGCCCATTCATCTACCAGAACAATCTGGAAAGATCAGTTTAGTGGATTGAAAAGAATCCCTTTCCTGACTCTTAATAGGTGTACAATTTCTGTGTGTGGAAATATGTTCCTTCTCTAGAGGATCACCTGTGAGCTCTGAGTCTGGGGGGCAGAAGGAAAATAAGAAGATGGTTACAACAGGATCAGTTCTCATGGCTTCACTGTCATCTACCCCACCAAAACAAGCAGCTCCATTTATGAAGGATGTAATCTTTTTCAACTGGCTTTCAGGATTAGTTGGTTAAAAACTTTTGGGTGGTTGTGCAGTCTCCATCCTTGGAAGCTTTTGAGACATGCTTGAATAAAGCCCTGAGCAACTTGACCTGACTTCATAACTGAACCTGCTTGCAGCAGGAGACTGGACTAGAGACTTACGTAGTCATTTTTGACCTGACTTATCTCATGAGCGAGCCTACATTTCTCTGCAACCCTCAGCCTGTAGCCATCCATGTTAACTACTGGAACAGAGGAGTGTACATCTGGTAATTGGTGCTGGGAGTGGTGTAGTTAAAGTCCCTTCATTGAAGGAATAGTAATTTTAAAACGAAATTCAGCTTTCATTGCTAAAAAAGGGAACAAGCGTCAGCAGTTTATTGTTTGCATAATAATCTGAAACTTTCTATGAATATAAAGTGTAAATTTATTGTGCCTGTGAGTTTGTGCTGTAGATTTTTAGTTTGTGTATGTATTGTCTGACTTCAAAAATTATTATGTAAAGAGACTGACTGGAAATAGTGTAGGAGTCATATCTCTTCCCGCTCAAGCAAATACTGCCCTTTATCATATGTGTTATTTGGCAAAAAAGGTCTGGTGCCAACCAAAATCTTAATTACAGAATGGCATTATAGAAGTAGCTGATACCTGCAGAGTATCAGCTCTAGAGTAGAAGTCTGATTAGATAACTTCACATGCCTTTCCAAACTCATATTTATGGTGTTTTAAATAAATATATGGGACCTATTTTGGTGATTACCTTAGAGATTCAGGGCTTTTGTAGACTTTTCAAAAGTATTGGTCATCTATATAATACAGCTCTTGAAAATACCTGAGTGCAAAATTGAAACAAGTATTCTCACATTCATGGAAAGCTGTAATTTATGTCATTACTTATGGACTGGTTTGTAAATTTAGTGGACTTAAAATATATGCCCCTTATATCTTTATATGTTGGCAGCTTTATTCTGCAAAAATCATAAAATTGGCTTGCTCTTGTTTTAAGCTGGTCTTAGTTCTTGGTTATGACAATTTTATGAAAAGCAGAACATTCTTCTGCTCTTCCCCACCTTGTCTTGTGTGCAGCATATTTCTATAAAGTATCCCAAATACTATACTTTCTATAAAGTATCCCAAAGTTGGTATTTCCAGAAGTGCTTCACTAGGGGACTTTGGAAAGATCTTTATGAATGATATCAAACATTTCTCAATGATTTTACTTTTATCTTAGATACTCAAATATTAAAAAATATGCAACATTGTTAGCTACTCCATATAAAATAATTATTTTTGTAAATTTTTTTTGGTCATAATTGTTGAACAATGGAGTACAAAAGTCAACAGTTGTTTCTAGATACTGATGAGTAAATGTATTGGGTAGAGTGGTCTGTTCTACCATTTAAGCAGACAGCTGTCAATGCAGAAGTATAGAGAAATCACAGTAGGTGAGGTATGCTTAGTGGAATAAATGTGGTTTGCAGTTTTGCAGTTTGTATAAGAACTATGCTTCAAGCTGTAAAAGCACATATTTTCAAGGGATTTAAATGACAAAGTAGTAGCTGTTATAAATATTTATTTGAAAGCTTTTTTCTTTTAGTTTACTATGTTCAAGCCAAAATAATTTGTTCTGTGATTTGTGTTGATTGCCATGTTTGTGTTTTCCAGTATACTCCGTAGTTAACTTAATATCCCCTTTTAGTTTATTATTGCTTTCTCAGTGCCACATTGTTTATACATGTAAAATCATATTAATATTTCTTGGTCACTCATAAAGCCATGTGATATCAGTAATGCCAAATGCTTGATGTCTTAAAAATATCTTAAGTTTATTTTGACTGTTTATAAAACTACACTTTATACCTCACTGTTCTTTGTATTGCCCTCTTTCATTCTGTATAATTTTCCTGAGGATTCACAGTTCTTCACAAGGCAGAGACTGAGTGTCAAAACTAACAGAGGAAGAGGATATTTCTCTTTCACGTTTTCAGGGTGGGAATGATAGTGACTAGTTACGCTACTTCAAAACTGTGAAGGCAGGAGAACTGCTTAGAGAACATAGCAAGGCACTTTTTCTGTTCTCTTTCAGGTGGAGATGGAGATATTTTACTGTCTTTCCTTCTTCCCAGGGTTACACATCGTTCTGGAATGATTGCATCTCCTCAGGATTGCGTGGCTGTATGTTAATTGAATTGGCTTTGCGGGGGCGTCTCCAGCTGGAGGCCTGTGGAATGAGGCGCAAAAGTCTGCTAACAAGAAAGGTAAGTGCAGAAAAATGGTCACATTCACTTGTCAGGCTCCACGCAATACAGGAGCTATAAATTACAACTGGTTCTAAAAAAAGCCTGAGGGTTTTTTTCTTTATGTGAAGATGATGCTTCTGAGTAATGACCTAAGGCAGATGTGCAAAGTTAAAAGGTGTTTCGGTGGTGAGATGAAGTGCCTTGGAACATCTCTGGTGCCTGTTCTGTGCCCGTGTTTGTTCCCTGGATGTGTTGCTGGTGCTGTTGCTGACCAGCCGTTGGCAGTGGCTCTGGCTGGGGCACGGTGACAGCAGTTACAGCCAGTGGCACCGGCCACAATCTGCCAAAGGAACTGGATTTTGCAATGACGGTGGGATGTGGGCTCAGGCTGAAAGGAACAGATAACTGCCAGACACCAGATGTGTCCTGCAAGCCACCAGTTTACTTCTGGTGTACACAACACTGCAGTTTGTGCTTGCATTGCATGGGAAGGAAACCATCATTGTTCTTGGGACCCCTGAGAACATACTACTGTCTAGTTCAGGCATGAGGCTGGTGTGTTAAAGTGGTTGTGCTCTCTGACCTTCAGGATGGCCACATCTCTACGGTCCTTTATAGAATTGGGCTGAAGATTTGAGGCCTTTATTTTTTACTTTTACCACTGAATTTTTCCTTTGTACAAAATGTGCAAAGTCACACTCTTGGAAGAATTTTTACTTCATCAGCATTAGAGGACACTTGTAAAATAAGCCTATTGAAAACCTGGTCAAATGTTGTCTGTCCACCGCAAATAAATTCTCTTATGGAACATTTCTCTGTCAATATTATCTTTTCTAAATTTTAAGGCAAGCTTGTGAATTCCCTAACCTTCTCCCAGCTCCCTTCACTTCAGAAAAATCAAACCTCTGTTCCGACAAACAGTCCCTACTTCTTTTAGCCTCGTTTAAGCATATTCAGCATTGATTAGTTCGCACATTTTTTTTTCCTCCAGAGCTTTTGGCTTCTTAGGCATTCAGTAATCTTCTTAGGCATTCAGTCAGGAGTTATTTTCATTCTGTGAAAACCTTGTCAGTTCTATCTACTTGAAATATTAACTGTGAGGTTGCTGGGTTTTTTAAGAAAATGGAAAAATAACCTGTATGTATATTCACTAAAGAATGTAAGCAAAATTATTGGTGTGAGTTGTGATTGGTTTTTGTTTGATTGTGGTTGCATGTTTTTTGTTAAATTTTATCATGTGATTTGTTTAAAATGATCTAAAATCTACGCGATTTAGAGGTTTTCCTATTCTGCTGTTGTAAAGTATTTGAGATAACTTTTCAGTTTTCAGGCAGGAGGGTTCTATAAAAATAGGCATTAATTTAAAATTTAGATGAAGGTTGTTTTCTGCTTAAGTACTTCCCTGCAAATAAAATTCCTCAACACATCACCTCCATCAATTTAGAAATCAGTCGTGTGAATGACTTGTGTTATTTTGCACCTTATTTGAAGTTTTCCATTAACACTAAATTTCAGTTTTGTTTCTGTGTTGGCCAGATTTAAGTCTCTACTCTGTCAAGTGTCCTCCTTGTTCTGCTTCTGCAGGCTTTGCTCCCCATGCCCTTAGCTTTGGCTGTGAAATAAATACTGTGCCTAATAAGTGGAAAGAGCTGTCTAATAATATATCCAAGGTTGTAATTTTGGGGTGAAATAATTTACTTCGATCAGGTTAATTTTTACTGGAGCCACTCTCTTGATCTTGTCATCAGGTGGGGCACAAGTGATAAGGCGAAGAGAAAGAGGGTAAACTTGAGTTTTTTGGGCAGTAGCACAGATTTATAACCAGCTAAGTGTGGCTTTAATAATATAATTAACTTGAAAGAATGATAGCTACAATGATTTTCACTTAAAGCCTTAAATCAGGTTGATCTCTGCTGATAATATTTTGTACTTCAGAATGGATCAAGATGCATTAAATCTATGATTGAATGCCATAGAGAGTCAAATGAGACTGAGAAAAGAGTGGACAAGGACTTGATGGACCTTAGTGAGACTTTGTAAGTGGATATGATGTGTTACACATGGCAACATCCTTGTAAATTTGGCTTAAGAGTATGTAATTGTCACACCATCTTGGAGTTCCGTCTTTGGCATCAGTATTAGAAACAAATAAATGAATTTTGAGGTTTGCAAATGGTTATTGAGAATAGAAGATGGTACTCTATATTGCCTTACAGGCTCAGAGAGCAAATCAAATTAATAGACTTACTAGAATCACCCAAAAAATCCTTGGCAGCTTTTCTTCAATATTTTATTGCTAACAATTCTGAGCAATTCATGCAAGAGTGAATTTTTGTATTAAAACTAGAAAATTAAGTTTACTTAAAAATCTGTGCTTAATCTTTTAGCTTTGCTGAATTACAGAGCTGCATTGTGAAAAATGCAAATTAAATATTCTGTATAATTGAAATTTCCTTAGTTGGTAGGTATCAGACAAATCTAGTGCCTGATTCATGAATGAAAAATTGGAATAAAGAATATTTTTTTTACAATCAGGCTAAGGACCAGCCTCTCTGAAGAAACAAGATGTTCCCTGAACTATAGAACAGTATGACATTTCCAGAACACCTTTCTGACTACTCTAAAGTGTTAAGAAAAATAAGAGCTTTAATTTCCTTCTTATCATATATATATATGTGTGTGTGTGGAATTGTGTTGATGTATTCATTTTTCTGTCAATCACCTGCTATCTTTTCCCTGGTGCTTGTAAAGTGCTAGTTTGTAAACTGCTTAAATTGCCAGATATAATAGTAACAATAACAACAATAATAACAACTATTATTATTATTAACAACTGTAGTAATTCTTCTATAAATAAAAAGGATTCTATTTAAACATACTGACTTGAGCTAGTTTAATCTGTAAGTTTTCACTTGGTGCTCTTGATTTTGTTTCCTGAAAAAAAATTGTATTTGTGCATGGTTTCTGTAACTACTTATACAGGTAAACAAGCAGTTACATTTTTGAATTTTATTATGTTCCTCTGAATCAGTTTTTTTGTTGTGCTTTCCTGAGCGAAGAACTCAAATAATTTTAGAAGTTATTAAATAAGAGACTTGTATTGTATTGCATTTATTGTTGCATATTAAGGGGTTTATTAGTACATGTGTATTTTCCCATGTGGTTTAACTGTAATTAATTGAAACTCTATTAGTTGGCAGTGTGTTCTTCAGAGCTGCAAAACTTGCAGGTGTTGTCATGAACCTATTTTTATCTGTTCGTATATTGAAGAAAACTAGTTTTTGTACCTTTGTTTTGTTGTTATTTTTATGCAACCTCATTGTTTAACTCAGTATGTTGAATAAATTGATGTGAAGCAGTAAAATAGACTGTATTCAGAAACTAATTTAGTGCAGTGTACTTTGTTCTTGGGAGGTAGCAATGGACCTGGCTAGATAAGTGAGTTATTTTCCTTCAAAATACAGCTTTTAAATTTGTTATTTATACTATAATTTTAGCCCATTAAGGTTAATTTAAGTTACAGATTAACCTCAGACTTAAGGTATTTTGAATTAAAACATATACAGCTTTTTTTTTAATAATGAAAATTTGCCTTTTTCAATGTTGCATATTCTTAAGAGAGAGTTTGTTATTTTTTAAAAAAATTCTTTTGGTTTTCCTAACAGGTAGGTTTTTTATTGATGGGTGTGTTTGTCATATATGAATTATGTCAAAATACTGACCGTGTTTTATTCATTCTTAGGTGATTTGCAAGTCAGATGCGCCTACTGGGGATGTTCTGCTTGATGAAGCTCTGAAACACATAAAAGAGACCCAGCCTCCTGAAACAGTACAAAATTGGATTGAACTGCTTAGTGGTAAGCCTTGCACATAACGTATTTGCTTTTTTTACCCAAATAAAACTAATTATCTGGCATCACTAGAGATTATATTGCAAGGTTTTTTGAGAGAAAATATGCAAAAAAGTTAATTAGTCTGTCCTCTAGGGTAGTCTCTTGTTGATTGTAGCCTTTAATCAAATATGAGTAACTGTTGCTTTTGACTTAACTTGGTACAGAAAGGATCTGTATGGAAGTGTCAGAGGACATCTCAACTCAGTGGAAGAGGTGCCTTCTGCTGACTGAAGTAAATCAGGACTGCACCCTGGAGATGTAACTGCCTTTCTCTGTGTTTGGAAATGATGGTTGGTGGAAGTTTGGAGCCTGAGTGTGTGCACTGAGTATTCAGATCTTTCAATAAAGAAAGGAGGTGAAGAGCTCATAGCTCACACATAAAACTTGAGGGTGATTTGGCCATTAATCATAAAGAAAAAATAAAGTGTTAGGAGTTTTATTTTTTTCATTAACTGAAGAAATGTAGTAAATATTTTTAAATGTCAGATACTTCTTGTTAATCAAAACAAAGTCTTCAAGTTGAGTACTTTGCACACAGCTTTCCCTGTAAAGCTAGTAAATAGTTGAGAAAGAATGAAATGTCAGTGATCATAGAATTTTGAATAGGTTTGGTTGGAAGGGACTTTTACAGGCCATCTAGTCCAGCCCCTCTGCAGTCAGCCAGGACACCTTCCACTAGACTATCCAACTGGACATTGGATGCTTCCAGGGACAAGACACCCACCACCTCTCTGGGCAATCCATTCTGGTGTCTGATTGTGAAAAACTTCTTCCTTGTATCTAATCTCAGCCAACTCTCCTTCACTTTGAAACTGTTACTCGTGTCGCAGGCTCTGCTAAAATGTCTGACCCCATCTTTCTTGCAGTCCCCCTTTAAGCCCAGAAAGGCTGCAGCAAGATTTCCTTAGAGCTTTCTCCTCTCCAGGCTGAGCTGCAGACAGAATTGATCACTAGCCTTCATCTGTTTTCACAAAGCACATAAATGCAGCTTCCTTGGAGTAGATCAGAGCTGTACTTCATTTGTGCAAACAGCGCAGGAAAAAGTCCTGCACTGTTGACCCTCATTGTCAACAGTGTGGCTGTGAGGTTGGGGGTAATGAGATTTGGAAGTTGCCTGTGTAAAATCTGCTGCTTCTTAAAACCGATAAGCTGCAGAAATGAGCAAAATCTCTTTGCCTTTCTCTGCTTTCCTGTTTTCTTTGTTCTTCTCATTCATTCTGCACCACCTTAAACAGCCTTCCTTGCATAGCATTCATCCTCAGGTCCTTGCCATCCCCCCTCTCCTGCTCCTTGGCTGTCAGGCAAGGAGACTGGACTACACGTTAGGAGGGGCATGCCTGCTGCCGAGCCATGCAGTTCAGTTCTCACTCAGCTCCCTTTCCCTCTTACAGCTGGCAAAAACAATTCATTTTTCTTGTCCTAAATACATAATTTGTGTGGACATTTCACCTCCTTTCCCAGTGCAATGCACATCAAGTTAGGACTGGCTCAAAAAAGGTCAGCTAATGAATGAACTAGTGTTGTAGATTTTCTTTGAGTTAAGCTAAGACTTTCCTGACCCTGCAGAGCTTTGGCTCTGTGAAGATAGTTATCATCAGTGCTGTGGCTAAGGCTTGAAACAATAATTTTTACTAACGTATGTTTATTAATTTACTAATTCTTGGATTGCATTAGTGTTCTTTGGTTCCCATGGTTTAGAGATCTGTCCTTCTGAAGAAAAATATTTTAGTGGGTCTGGGTGGGGTTTTTTATCTTTATTGGTTGGTTGGTTTTGCTTTATTTTGCTTTATTTAATAAATTCATAAACTCTGTTAGAATTTTGCCTTGGGGACCAGGTCGATCCTGGAAAAAAATCTACTCTATCCATGGTTATCAGTGATGCAGAGTGCTGCTTGGAGTTACAGTACATGTCAGCTCAAAGCCATCAAGTAAATAAATATGTGGACATGTAAGATGATGTTTGCTAGGCTGATGTTTATAAGGTAGTCTCTAAAGAAAGCAAAGGTAGGGAATATAGACGTTTGGACCAAAATGTCAAGTTTCCTGCAGATGTAGCAAACATCTCTCTCCGTGCCTGCAAAGTGTCTGTGTAATTGAAGAGCTTGGTCACAAGGTGTCACCACAGCACTGACTTTCAGCCACATGGCAACTGCACCAAAATCTAGGAAATAGCCTTTGTCCTGTGAAGGGTAGTAAGGAAACCACTTTCTTGTGTTTGTGTGATAGTTTCATTTATGATCAAATTGAGGAATCGCATTCAGTGATGTGTAGTTGGACTTGTGTAGTTCAGGCCTGGTTGGGTTTTCTGCTTTTCATTCTGCAGTTGGAGTCACCTCATTTGTTTGCTTATCTTGGTTGTTATTTGGATACAGTGTGTGTCACCCTCCATCACAGAGGGAGAAACCTCAAAGTCACCTGTGGCTTACGGTTGTTGTTGTTATTTTATGCTAACCAATAAATTTTTTAAAGTTTGGTACAGAAATTCTCATATCATTTATGGAAAACCTCTATCTATGTTAGAAATACTTAAAGCTGTTCCTTTTCTTGCCCCTTAAAATGCATAGTCTTTGATATCAGGAGGGGATTATGATAAATTCTTAAGTAAGCTGGAATTAAAATGTCTTGCCTCTTAAATAAGCTCTTAAGCAAAGGTAGAATTCTCAGTGATAAAGAGTTTTTGTTGGAGCTGTTGATGCTGATTTTGTCCTTTGTCAATTTCCTCTATGCATACAGTCATGCACTCTGAAGAGCCCAGTTCTGCTGCTGTAACAAAAGGCCTTGGAAATAATTTGTATAGAAGTGTTAAAGACTCTGTCTAATATGTGGTTCATGTGGGCACACCTGTGCCACACTCACTCTCAGAGTGCATGGTCACTGTTTCATAGGGTGGAGGCAGGAAGGGGGAGAGGAGTGGAAACCTACAGAAATAAAGAAATGTGCTGGGTACCTTGTCTCTGTGGCAGAAGAAAAGCAGTAACACTTCTCCTGACATGGTAAAAGACTGTAGACAGGTGCTTAATTGTACTTTATTTTTATTGTTGCTTAAATAAATTCTGCATAACTGATTGGGTTTTTTTTATTTTACAATACAAGGTTTTTGTTTATTTTTCATATCTGTAATCAAGACATGGCTTAGCTATCATTTCATCCAAACTGTCACTGTACCCCAGAGCTGCTCCAAGGAGGTTCTCCTGGCCTCTGCCTCCATGGCAGGGATCAGAGAAATGCTGACAGGAGCACGGTGTCTTGTAGTCTGCTATATGATTTTGACAGCTCATTGTGCACCACAGAGGGGAAAAAATCACTCAGCAGTGCAGCTTAAACTTTGTCTGACCATTGTGTGGTTTTCTTGCTGTTTTAGGTGAAACATGGAATCCACTGAAGTTGCACTACCAACTACGAAATGTCCGTGAGCGGTTAGCTAAAAATCTAGTGGAAAAAGGTGTACTGACAACAGAGAAACAGAACTTCCTTCTTTTTGACATGACTACACACCCTCTCACCAACAACAACATCAAACAGCGCCTCATCAAGAAGGTTCAGGAGGCAGTTCTTGACAAGTGGGTGAACGACCCCCACCGCATGGACAAGCGCTTGCTGGCGCTCGTGTACTTAGCCCATGCCTCAGACGTCCTGGAGAACGCTTTTGCCCCCCTCCTGGATGAGCAGTATGATTTAGCCACAAAGAGAGTGCGGCAGCTCCTGGATTTAGACCCTGAGGTTGAATGTATGAAAACCAACACGAATGAGGTTCTGTGGGCTGTTGTAGCAGCTTTCACAAAGTAACTGCATTCAGACTGAAGCGTTCTCTCTTCTTTCATGTAAACCAGGTTTTTTCTCTTTTATTGACTATTCATGTTTTCTGTAATTTGTACCTTCTCACATGATGAATCGGCTTTTGTTTAATGGGAATTATAAGTGGTGTATTCCCTACTTCTCTATCTGTATACAGGATTTTGCTGGTACAAGAGACTTTCCTGTTTAAAACAACAGAAGAAGGGCGAACTGCCATATTGGCATTCCATTTCCTATTCAGTTTGAGTTACCTTAAATACTTATTCACCTCATTGTTATTGAAATGGTTTGTCACCAAAGCTCCATGTTGAAGTGTCTGTCAGGACATTTTATACACAGATATTTTCAATTACATATAACAAAATTACCTAAAAAACAGAAATGCCATTAAGCAGCTTTGTCAATAGTTCCTGTAAAATGCCCCATAAATTTTAGTTTTCATGCAGGTCTCTTGTGTACTTATATTTTCATTAGAATGATAGCTGAGTCATAAGGCTAGTATAGAAAGGTCCAATTGTTTCATAAACCAGTTTTGGGAGGGGATACATTCCATTATATTGTGTATATATAGTTCAAATTGTATATTAACAACTGCCCCATCTTAGTATTTTGCAAGATCTACTTACTTGTACACCTGGTGCCCCTTATTTGCTGTCAGCCATTGCCATCTGATGCAAAGAAAGGCCTCCTGCAGAGGTCCTGTGTGTGAAAGCTGTTTGTTTCCAGAGTCTCTGGAGTTTGCCATCCAGGTATTCTGTCTATGCATTGCCTTTGAAAATTAGTGAATGGAAAGAGACTGCTTTGTATCATTGGTACTTTTTTCTTTCCCTCCACTTCTGTATGGAAAAGACTCATGACCAGTACAATTCTTGAGTGCAGTTTTTGGTTTTGTACACAAATTAATGTTTGTCTCATAAACCTTGAACTATTTTACACTTCAAAAACAAAAAGTCAGTCCTAGCAGGTGTTGCATGTAAATGGTTAGCAAGTAATGGCAGCAGTTCAGAGAATTCAGATTTCTGTAATGGGATGCTCTGCTATATTTTAATTTTTATATATACAATTATGCTGATTAGCACACTATTGTAAAAAAACCCCAAAACCTATACAAAACCCTGACTTTTTAAAAATGTATTGCCTCTTTGCCGCTGCTTGTTATTTCCCATTGGTTTCACAGTGTAAATATTATGCATTGAAAAAATTAAGCATTGATTTCTATACTTTTTTCATTATACCAATGCAGATTTATAGTGGGGCTTACAGGTGTTTAGAAACCTTTTGGTTAATATTCAGAGCAAGAATACTAGATGGTGTATAACTGTAGAGTTGAAATTTAAGAGATCCCTTAATCTGTATACTAGCTTTTTACCTACAGTAAATAAACTATGATCTTGAAAGTGCCTGAAACAGAGTAAGCATGTCACTTATACTTTTTTGTTGCTAATTAGAAAGGTTTTATTGCCTAACTGAAAGCTTTAGTTTATATCCTTCTTATTAGAAAGGGAGAATTTATATTAAGTAGTTCAAACTGACTTAATCAGTGGTGTTGCTCAGATCTGCAGGATTCATTGCTGGGACAGGTTGAATTAATGTGGGGAGTGTGCAACTGTGCCTGCCCTAGGTAGACCTCTTCAGTCTTGAGCACAGCTCTATAGCCTCATCTGTGACTGGACTTCCAATTTTGCACTTCATTTTCAATCATTGAGATGCTTAAGTAGTTGACTTTAAAATGCAACTTAAATTCATCGTACCTCTAGAACCTTTTTTAAGAAAGGTTTTTAAAAATATGGTCCTTGACATTTAATGGCACACTGTTCTTTCAGTTCTTCATGCTATTTCTTTAGACAAATGAAATTAAAAGTATATTGTAAAGTATTTCAAACTCTGGTTTACAAATAAAAAGACAAACAGTGTTCTCTCACTTGTAAGATGCTGTGTTGAAAACTTTGAGTGGCTTGGGCATGAACTTGGGACATCGTCTTTTAAACATTTCAAGCTGTGATTGCTTTTAAGTGGAAGGAAAATGAAAATTGCTGTGTTGCTCTTATATTTGACAGCTTATGGAATACTTTCTGTATACCTGGTAGTAGATGCAGCTCACAGCTTTCATTATCTCTCTCATGTGATCTGTTTTCTCATTTTCTGTTGCTCTTTGAGAGGCGGAAAAAGTCATTAGGCAGAAAGGTCAGAAAAATGGTGGAGTGTGCAGGAGCAAGTAACGTGCGCAAAACTTTTTAAATGGCTTTGAAAATCTAAGCTACTTGAAACATGCTTCAGACAGAAAGTATCCTTCGCAATCCTTTTTCTGGCCTCTCTTCATCCTGTGAGTATTTTCCATTTTCCTACTGGTTTCATGTTTGATTGTGGGGGATATTGGAGTTTTATCACCCTTTTGGTTTACAGGGTTTAGAAGAAATCTATGGTTTAGAATCCTTTTTTAATCCCCCCCTTGAAAGATTGTTTGGGGTTCTGTGGTTTTTGGTTTGTTTTTTCTTTTTTTTTTTCCACACAGAGGATAACTGCACACAGTATTTATCAGCTTTATTTTGCTTAGATAGGACCTCTGATGGGGAGAGTCTGTGCTGGACCTGTCAAAGAAATTGGATGTAAGTGAGGAAGGGTTTGGGAAGAGCAACAGTGTCTTTTGCTGGACCACCTGGTGTAAACCTGGATATGTAGGGGAAATAGATGAACTTTTGGAGGCCTGAGTCCTAAAATTGTGCTTCCAAAAGCCCAAAACCTCTAGGAAGGTAAGTTTGGTAGGTTAACAGGAGCTGATTTGGCTGACATCATTGCCTTTGTTGCTATTTCAGGTTTTAAAAAATGGTTAAACATGGGAGACTGTTGATGAGATTCAGGTACCCTTCTACCTGTGGGCTGCTACTGCAGCTCACGGAGACCTACCTGGTTTCCAAACAGTTCTGTCTACTCCAAACCCTTGGCTCTCAATGGCTGCTTCAAGTGAAGACTCTTATCCAAAGCCTGAACTTGAACATGTGCCTCAAGGAACAGCATGTATTATTCAGGGACACATTCTTTTAAAACAAACTTTCAAGTCAAAACCAGGATTTTGAAAGTTAAATCGCTAAGCAGTGTGTACACACACACACACACACACACACACATTTTCACAGTCCTTGAGATTGACATTGTCCTCTCCTGTGTTTCTAGAGCTGGCATTACAGTTCTGTTACATGGACTGGTAGTGAAACGTGTGTACCATAAATGATGCTTTTGAGGCAAAATTTGCATAAGTGGCAGTAAAAGGCTGCTGACTGTGTGCTCATGTGTTCATGCCCATTTCTCCTACAAGGTGAAGATATGTATTAACTGATGTGTTCTCTGTGAACTGGACTGAATCTGTACTGTAACAAAATAAAGCACTCTTTCATGCTATCAGCTGCAGGTGGTTACTGCGTATCACATGCATGCAATACCTAAAGGATATAGTTTTTCATTTGCTCAGTAATTTCCAGTTTTTCCTCAGGCTGCATTATTCTCCAGTTTGAGAAACAACTTTTTTTAAAGGTTTTCATCAAAGCCTTAGCTCTCCTTCAGCTGGGCTCTAGGCAGTTCAGGCAGCCAAATTCTGTTATGTTCCAGTTATCCCTATTGTCCACCTTTTTCTGTGGAGGGGGGTTTTCGAGCTTCAGAGAAGTATGAATTTTTTTATAAAGTAATTTATTTTTGAAAATAATTTTGGAAAAAGTAAGTTTACTCTGTGGAAATGCTTAATGCATTTAACATTTTAATTATTTAGGAAATGAGATGCTGTCAGGTGCTTTGTAGTATTAAATATAAAGTGAGATCTCAGGTGTGTGTATGAGGTGACTGCCTTGGGGCAGTGGTTGGGGAAGAAGCCTGGTCAAAGCTGCTGTCCATGTTAATCTCGGAATAAGATCTGGAGTTTCCTCACAATGGGCCTTGCTTTCTCCTGCCCATGGAGCAGCAGCATGAAGCCTGTGGAAAGCTGATGGTAAGAAATGTCTCCTGACCCTGAAGAAAGCTGCTGTAGAAACACAGGAAAACCTGCATCCCAGGACAGCAGAAAAAAGGGAAAGAAATGCTGATAAAAGTAGCCTTTGGCTTTCCCCCTAACCTCCACCTTTCTGTACTTCCAAATAATTTGCTGGTTCAACTTTTTTCTCCCCTGACTCTGGGCTCTGGTCTTCTCTGTTTCTTGTCTTGTTGCTTGGTGACTTCAGCAACAGTGTGGCCAGAAGGACCAGGGCAGTGATTGTCCCGCTGTACTCAGCTCTGGTGAGGCCACACCTGGAGTTCTGTGTCCAGTTCTGGGCCCCTTAATTCAGTGGGGACTTTTGAGGTGCTGGAGTGTGTCCAGAGGAGGGGAGCACAGCTGGGGAAGCATCTAGGACATAAATTCTCTGAGGAGCAGCTGAGGAAGCTGGAGATGTTTATTCTGGAGAAAAGGAGGCTCAGGGGGGACCTTGTCACTCTCTGCAACTCCCTGAAAGGAGAGTGTAGCCAGGTGGGCCTCAGGCTCTTCTCCCAGGGAAAAAGTGACAGGACAAGGGTAAATAGCCTCAAGTTGTGCCACGGGAGGTTCAAGTTGGACATTGGGGAGAATTTTTTTATTGAAAGGGTAGTTAAGCACTGGAATGGGCTGCCCGGGGAGCTGTTAGAGTCACCATTCCTGGAAGTGTTCAAGAAACAACTGGATGTGGCACTTAGTCCTGTGTTTTAGGTTCATAGTGAGTTGCAGGCTCATTGGTGTGCATTAGTTATGTACTGGAGCCTTAGGCAGAGGCCTGTTGGTTAGGGCATATAGCTGTTAACTATAGTATCATGGGATCAAAGCCCATCTGTCTAGTAAATTGGAAGGTCCTGGCTTAATTAAAGCCCCTGAGTTGATTCCCCATCAAATCCTCAAGGAGCCTCCTCTTTTTCAGCTAATGGGTTTGTCAAAAGTACTGCCTTGATAGCTGAACTGAAGCAGCTGGTGGCCTGCTACAACTCATAACACCTGGTTTGTTAAGGTGAGCATAACCTGGTGCTAATTTACCTTGAAACTTCTCTTTGCCAGCTTCTAAAGCAAGTTAGAGTCCATGCAGCATGGAGAACTTGCAGCTGAGGGTGATGATTTTACTAGTTCTCTAATACAAGTAGATTTTGTGAGCCAGTGCTTCAAGGACTTGCTATCTCTCACTCAAGATTTTCCTACAGTGAGAGTATTCTATACAGCAGTAATTTTCTCTTTTGGGCTCTCTGCTTTGTTAAAAGAGTTGAGTTTGTGCTGCAAGTCAAAGAAGCAGGTTTGTTTGGGTATTTATTTTTCCAAAGGTGTAGACACACATTATTTACAAGGTTTCTTTATGTGTATATTATGTGATTAAAAGGGATGAGTGGGAGAAGAAAAAGGTATAATTACACTAACAATGATGGAATGAGCCATTTCTGTGGCACAATGTACTGAAATGTTTTGGTCTTTCATTTGTTTTCTTGATTACCAATTCATTATTCAGTTAATTCTCATCTAGCGTATCTGGTATCTGCTCAAAAAGGGTTTGCCATCATCTAGTGCACTAGTCCTTCAAGATTTGTGTGCTGCTGCCCCTTTCTTTTTTACATTTATTCAAATCTTGGCTTTTTTGTCCCTTTGACATGGGATTGATCTTGAAGGAAGATGTTAAAGAAGACTTTGGTGGTTGTAAAGCGCAATGACAGGCAGTTTATAAGCTTTCTTTGCTACTGCCAGGGCATCTTTATAGGTCCTTCTTTGTTTCCTGGCTGTTGAAATGAAACCAAATCATGTCTCAACCAGTTTTTGGAATCCTGCTTTGACTCCTTAAACTTCTCAGGACTTCAGACACTTCTGAAAAATACAATTTAAGTCATGAATAGGTTTTGCAGTGCTAAACAGAACAACTATTAAAAATCTCAAACCTTGTGTTTTCAGAGAACTTGCAGAAGAAATTTATCAAAGGCAGATCATTTTTCCAAGCAGAAATCTTATGGTAACCCACTCAGCAGTGGCAGTAAGCCAAGTCCTTGGCAGAGAAGTCACACTGTTGCCTGAACAAAAACTGGTCCAAGGGAGCTTCCTGTCCTGGAAAGATTTGGGATTCCTCTGGTCATTACCCTTCCTCAGTGTTCCTAAGATCTTGCATGGATATATGCTTCATTTCTCTTCACTCCTGGTGCATTTGGCATTGGCTGTGGGCCAGAGGCTGGGAGCACTCTCTCAGGTGGTGTGGCAGCTGGTCTCCATCCAGGCAGGCCATGAGCTTCACATCCATGGCAGACCTGAGCATCCTCACCTGGAGCCTGCTCCCGCAGTGGTCCCACTCCATGTGCCAGGGAGACCTCTGTGGCGGGGATTTATCCCCGGACCGCAGCAGAGGAGGCGGGGGAGCTGTGCAGTGAGAGTCTGGCTGTGCCCACCAGTGAACATGCTGCAGATGTGTCTGGGGCTGCGCCTGTGCCTGCGTGGGAGGGAGCAGCAGCTGCTCACCAAGGTCCCACTCACCCTGGAAAGCGCCATGCCATGCGGGCGAGCGGCTCTGCTTGAAACAAAGGAGTGCACATAACCTTCCTCAAGCTGGAATACGTACAAATAAAACAGGCCTGAAATAAAATGCAATTATAAACACATAATAACAGCTGGGGACTGTTTGTTGGATATGTTGCAAACAGGAAACGGAGCTAAATTCGCTGCATTAGTAGATGCCTCACTGCAAGGATGTTGCCTGATGTTAGGCTCTAGCTATTGAGAGCTTCCTTCTGAGCTCCAGCTGAAGATTTGCACACATTTTAATATACCCAAATCTGAGATGCTCATCAAAAAACATCAGAATGTACAAGCAGTACTGATATGCAAAGAAATTTGCACACAGCATTTATAGACATTTGAACCATCTCCTAGCATTATCTTTTAAGAGGAGACAAAGTTGTCTTTTGATTGTACTGAAGTATCCTTTTTTTTTAATTTTAAGTTTTCTCTTCTTGGACTTTCTGCCAAGATCACATATGGCTGACAGTCAGCACAAGGGTTAAGGATTTGTGAGGCACACACAGCAGATACGTCTGGCACATTTTCAATTCCTCTGCACAGCGATAGAGAGAAACAGCAGCCTTAATTGAAGTATGTCCTCTGAAGGTAATTGCTTCAGAGATAACTAGAGGTACAAGCAGTTTGGTGACTATGCTCCTCTTAGTGTGTCTTGCAGGCTCTGTTCATCAGCAGCACAGAAAGGCGCTCAGAAACCCTGTGGGGTTGCAGTAATGAATGAGGTTTAGTTCTGCTTGGTCCTCAGCTCTTCGCTTATACAGTCAAATGAGTCCCAGCTCTCCCACGTCAATGTCTCTGAGCTGCCCAGGGCTCTGCCGATTTGCCACTTGCCTGTTTCAGATCTGCAGCCAACTGTCAAGGCTGCCGTGGGAGCTGCTCTGCTCCCAGGCTCTTCCTCTCTCCAAGACTAGGAGCCTCATGTCCCTGGGCTTCCCTCTCTCAGCCCTGGGGATCTGTCAGGTTCACAAAGCAGCACCACATGTGGTGTTCCCAGATGAGGCGGCCCATAGTGAGCACTGTGAGCCTAAAAGTGAGGGAGACAACCAAGTGGCATGAGAGATGAGGAAACACTGATGTGTGCTCTTCTCTGCCTGCCCCAGAGCTCAGGGAGTGCCCCAAGAGCTTGGGATGGAGGCGGGGAGCCAGCATCAGGGACTGCTCAGGGAGGTTGATGTACAGATCCAGACAGCTGGATGGGATTCACCCCAAGGAGCTGACAGCGATGGACAGATTCAGCTGGAAATAACCACAGAGACTCAGAGAAGGCCTTGGGGACTTGGCCAGTGTTGTGCCTGTCTGAGGTGGAGAGCAGGGTGCAGTCAGCCTTGTCTCAAATCCTGCGGAGGTACAGGAAATGCAGCTTCTTGAGGCCACTCCAAACATGTAATAGGGCAGGAAGGCACTATGGAATGGTCCAAGATTCATTAAATCCAGCTTGGCCTGACAAAATTACCTTTTGTGACGAAACACCTCCTGTGGAGACTGGGAGGGGAGTAACAATGGATGTTTGGCTTCAGAGAGGCTTTCAACACCATATCATCATTTTTGGGAAAGAAGTCATGGAAGAGCTTATCAACATTAGCAATACCATGTGAGGTGTGGCTTGGAGTCCCCTGGTTCAGAAAGGAAGTTGAGGAAATAAAGTCCAGCAAGGGGCAGTCAGGATGATCCTGGGCCTGGGGGACATGGTTACAAGAAGAGGTAGAAAGAGCTGGCATATTTTAATCTAGGGAAGAGAAGGACTAGGGGTCCAAAACTACTTTGTAGGGGAGTTAAAAAACTAGCATCAATTCATCTCAGCAGATAATACACCAGTGGGTGATAAGATCAAGCTACACTTTTGGGGTTTCAGACTGAACTGGAAAATTTCCAGTGGGAGGGTGCTACAGCCCTGAAATAGACTAACCAGAGGCGCTGTGGTAGCTCCGTCCTTGGAGGTCTTGTGCACTGGTCTAGACAAAGCCACAGCTGACCGGATCCAGTGCTGGCAAAAACCCTTCTCCAAGTGGGAGGTTGAGCTGGATGACCTCCAAAGGTCCTTTTCAGCTAATATTTCTGTAATCCTGTGATCAGTTTCATCGCTTGGACTGTGGCTGCTAAGTTGGATACTCCAACAAGATTCCTGCTCAAAAGGTTGGTCAAATAGCAGGAAAACAGAGGGTGGTCTGCTCATTTTCTTTGAGCAGCAGAAATTCAGTCCTCACAATATTATTCAGCTTTGTCCTGAATGCCCCAAATTTTCACATGTGCCAGAAGCTTTGCTCAGTTCTTTTATGGGACTGGATTTAGATGCAGATTTTCAATGTCTTATTTGACAGCTAAACTGGAGTTATTGCCAGCCAAACTGCCACAATCAATACTTCTTTTACAATGTGGTGACAGCATCAGGCAGATAATGCACCAAAGGGTCTCATCCAGGCAGCAAACTCCAAGGAAGGCACCTGCCTGTAGTTTGGCATGGGGTATGTGGGGAGAGGCAGAAACGCTGCACCTCTGCCCACTACTGTCAGAATAGCAGAGCTGAGAAGTTTTTTGAGCTTTTGCAATGTCCTTCAAGTCCATGGGTGTTGTTTACAGTTATTTTCACTTCTTCATGAAGAAAACCTTTGTTGTGGATACTTCTGTTAAATAAAGGGAGATGAGAAACTATTTTTCAAAACATGAATTTATGGGATATTTTCAGCAAATACATACACCTGTTTCTTTCTTCAAAGACCGGGTAGCATATCGGCACTGGTGAAATACTTGCCTTTCCTAATGAATGCATGTTCATTTCTATGAATGAATATCAAGGAATTTAGTGGTGTAGCATGAACTTGTATTCCCTGCAGGGAACTCTCCTGATGTACTGCTCTGCACAGTAAGAGACTCTTTCATTTACAGCATAATGTTCAGCACAGGTTCTTTTAGTCTCCTGTTTTTCAATTCAGCATCATTTAAGTCCAATAAACAAATTGCCACTTCTGTCCAACCTGCCTCAGGAAAAGAAAAAGTCTAATGCCTCTTCAGAAATTAGCAGCCAGAGCACCTGTCCTAACAAACTTTTATTATTCTATAAGGAGAAACATCAGCCAGGATCACTTACACTCAGTCAAAAACAACAACAAAGAAGAAGAGTTAAAAAGCAAACTCAGCTGCAATTCTGGTTTGCTAAACAGTTGTACTCATATCATAAATTGTGGTAATTGGTTTTTAATTAAATTAAGTGTACACATAGCTATATAATTAAAAAGCATGTAGGCGTTCCAGATTTCTTTAGAAACTACCCACCACTTTCAGTCTTGCTGTCTGCTTTAAGCCACAGGGCCTGTGAAACAACTTTTCCGAATTTTTGGGAAAAGGAAGGGGAATTTTTAAAATAGGTGCTCCAAATTTTCAAAAAGAGTGTTTTACAGCAGCCACTGGAAACTGGATCCCTGGATACACAGTGGCATGTGCCAGAGACAGGATGGAACAGAAAGGAAGGGGGAGAGCTTTGAACTGAACTCACTGGAAGCACAGGCTGACCCCAGTGCCCAGGGAAATCAGTGGCTCTGAAAGCATTTGTTGCCTTTGGAAGACAGTTTGTTCTGTGTGACTGTAAAAATGTTTCACCATGACAATTCTTGCTCTTGTTGACTCTATTTGTAAGTGATTGTAAAAATGTTATATTGGTTCAATTCTTGTCCTTGTTGCCTCTGTTTATGTGGATGTGATGTCTCTAGCTTTTATCACAGGACAAACCACGTGGATGTTTCAGTAAACACCCAACATTTAAGTTTCTGCCTTCTCTAATGCATGAGCTGAACTTCTCAAGTTTTTACATTAAATGTGCCTTACTTAGGTGCCTCTTACTTCTGGGACTGAAGGGACAATTCTTACTCTCCGTTCTGTGTTTTCTCTAAATGAGTCACTTTGCTTTCCTGTTAGCTTTCCTTTGTGATCTGCTGTGTCACATGGTTCCTAAAAACCCAACCCAAACCAAAGTAAAATGCACAGTATTCCACACAAGTCAGGTACTCCAAGTTGTAAAGAGTCACTACATATCTACATCATCACTTGGCATGCTCTGAGATGGATAAGCCTCTCCTTGAAGCTCCAGGAGCTTGTGCCATGGCTGTTAAGAATGTTACTTTGAAGGCGAGGAGAGACTGTCAGTAAACCAAGTCCCATCTCCTCACCAAACCCTGTATCTGTTCCCCACTGTGTATCATGGGTTTTGGCTACATCAGATTTTCTGGTGAGACATCCTGCCATGATGTAAGGAGGTGGCAGGAAACTGAGAGCCTTATACTTCTTTTTCATGCTACACTAACTTCATTTGGATGAGATTATTGTGGTGCTGATACTGCGCAAGGGCTCTACATGTCCAAGGCGAGTATCCCGACTGTAGCTTCCAGCCATTATATTGAGATATTTTCCCTGTGAAGATGCATTGACATTGAAATGAAGTAAATTCAGAACTTCTTCAAAGACAGGCTGAAGTGCTTAAGAACATGCCTGTGCAGAAGAGCACACACATTCTCCTGGCACAATTATACCAGTAAAACAAAGTGCTAGGCACCAACACAGCTCACCACAAGGGCACTGTTGTTTTGGGGTAGAAATAGGCTTTCTTTTCCTTTTCTTTTAAACTCCTTCCAAAGGGATCTTGGAAGCTCTCCCAGTGCTCTCTCCTGCCTGGGGGAAGATTTGGAGGTAGGTGAGGAACACCTGAGCCTTTGCAGTGGCTTCACCCCAAATGCCACATGTAAATATAGAGATGCCCTGGATCCGTGATCCTCTTGGATGTGGGACATGAGTTTTTACAAGGGCTGACAAAAGCTCATGACAGTCCCGGCCACTAGTTATCCTTCTAGAAAAACCCAGCACCCTAAGACCCCCTGCTGGACCCCACTTCATTGTCACAGCCCATGAGACACACAAGTTGAACACTTTTACAATCACTTATACAGAAGAACTGTTTCTGATTTATACCTCAAAGATAGTTGCCTCAGAGGTTGGTTTAGGTTTTTGGGTTGTTTTTGGTGGTTTTTTAGTTTTTATTTTTTTTGAGGTAAGTTAAGAGCAACAGGAATATAAAGGCATGAAAGTTCACTAGAGCCTGTTTCAGCCTGTAAGTGGGTCACAAGACACAAGCGCTGAGTGAAATAACACCCACACAAATCAAATAAAAGAGTAGCTAACCTGTATTTAAAAAAGAATAATCTTTCTGGATGCCTTAGTCATAGATGTCTTACCCATGAAAAATTCAACACACCAAGCACTTAGTGGAGAACCAGCCACAGAGTATGCCTCCAAACCCAGGTGGAAAATGATCAGACTGACATTAGTAGTTAAATCACCTCCTCCCAATGCTCCAGGGACCTGAGATGCATGCAGTTTCCATCAGAAATAATGAAATTCATGAGTGTGAACCTTGGAAGCAGTCCCTAGTGAGAGCTTTATGGGAGAAAATCTTACCAAAGTATCTCATTTGGAAGTTGGCCTCGAGAGAAAACAAAAAGAAAAATTTAACAAACAAACAAAGTACCTGAAGAGTGAGAGAGCAGGTAGCTCTGCATGAACCCCTGCACAGACACCAGCCAACATTGCTGAAAGAGGGATGTTGCTGCGGAGAGCCCCGAGCTGAGCGGGGTTATCATCCAAGCTGCTCTGAGAGCCTGCACTGAGGTTTTATCTCTGCTGCCGGCAATTCCAGCACAGGCCCAACCGGCCCCACGGTTTGCTGTAATTACCATGGAAAGTTTGTGTTCCAGTGGCTGTGTCTGGCTGCTGGGAGGCTGTGGGCAGACACAGCCGTGGGTATGCAGGGCTGGGCAGTGCTGCAGGGACCAGGCTTGTCCCTGGAGCAGCCCTGCAGGAGCAGGGCTCCAGCGAGGAGGCTGCCTGTTGGAACTCTGACTCCTGGTACTCCAGCAGGAATGCCTGCTGGAACTCTGACTCCTGGCATTCCAACAGCTGTTTTTAGGGGGACACAGGAGCAACATCCCGAATGCCTGGAGGGGCTGGCTAATAAGCCAACAGACCCCTCAGCCTGCTCCTTGCTGGGCTGGCAGCTGGGGAGCTCCCCCGTGTGTGGGCCAGGCCTTGGGCCTGCACTGGCCTGTCCGTCCCAGTGTGTTTCCATCGTTGTGCTCACAACCCGGTGTGTTTCCATTGGTGTGTTTGCATCCCAGTGTGCTTCCATTGGTGTGTTTGCATCCCAGTGTGCTTCCATTGGTGTGTTTGCATCCCAGTGTGTTTCCATTGTGTGTTTCCATCGGTGTTTGCCCGGCTGTGCTGCCTGGGGCCAGGGCCAGGCCCGGCCTGCCTCTGGCTTCTCCACACAGCTGCTGGGCTGGGCTCCCCTGGGCTGCTCCTCTGGGTTTTTACCCACAGAGACCAGACCGAGCCGCAGTCTCTGGCTGCCATGCCAGCCTGAGGTGAGCTCCCCTGCCTAATCAGTCTGGGTTTTGCTGGGCAGATCTGCCCAGCTCCTGTTTGCCCGTGCGGCAGCGTCGTGGATCAAGGGCAGTGGCAGTGGGAGGTGAATCAGAGCCATGAGTCACTTGGTTTTAACTTACCTCTGCTTCTCAGCTGGGAATCTGAGATAACTGCAGATAATGCAGTTACTCTCCAGCTCTGGGCTTGCCCTCTCATCGTCCTGTGCTTTCATGGTGAAAGGGAAGAGAGCAGGGTATCTCTCCTCCTGCACAATCACATGGTACCCAGACGCGTCTACCGACTTCTGTCCTCCCATCAGCAATCCCTCTGGTTTATTTCTTTTTTTCAATTGACACTAAGGCCCAGAATGGGATAATTTCACAGCAAAAATGGTAACAGCTCACATACTAGACAGCAGGAATGTAAGGCTGTTTGCACCTATCATAACGATCTGTATGCAATGTCCTGCAGGAAGCAATGGACCTTCCTCAGACAGGTGGTTTCCCCCAGCTATTCAAGCCTGTGTTTCAATGTGCCCTGATGCAGCAGCCCATGAGCAAACCAAGGCAAGGGGCTCTGTCCCTGCAGCATCTATCCAGAGTCCCCTACACTGATGGTGTAAATGACCAGGGTACAGACTGGCTAGGGTGAGGATTCTAGGTAGCCAAATTCTGGGGCACCAGAGAGAAATCCAACAGCACATCACAGAATTGTTTTCTGTATTTGTTAAGATAGCCTCATGTTTGTCAATCAGTTCACAGTCAATGCTTTCATGGTCCCACAGTTCACAAATGATGGGTGACTCCAGAAGTGCAATTAGTGGGGCTTTTCTTATCAAGCTGTAGTTCAACTGTTTTTGGATAATGATGAGAACAAAAAATACTTTTATTGCCCATAAATACAGACCCTGAAATCTGTGGGAAGTTCCCTTTACCAGTTGAAAACCTGCTTTAGAAAGAAAACTAAAACTCTTGACCTTGAAATAGCTTCTAGATTGTAAAAGCAGCACATCTAGCTGCCTGATACAGACCTTAATCACTGCTGTACTTTTCGCAGCATGTAAAATTTAAGTAATAGAATCACTGTCCCCATTGCCATTCTTGCAACTAAAAGCTGATAAATAGAAGCACTGACCTCAGCTGGTTGATTTAACCTGATGAGTCATGGTCTTGAGGCCACATATGCTTCCTCTCCTCTGCTAATATTCTTCTTATTTATTTTTTTAAAGTGTGCTGGCATGCTGCGTACCATAGAATAGCTTCTCTAATGGGCAATTCCAGAAATAGAAATATCCCACTGGTTCCCTCTCCTTTGTCAAGGCTTCACAGTCCCCACTTAGTCTGCACAGAGCTGCAGCAGCTCAAAGAAATGCCAGCAGAAACAGAGGATGGGCAGAGCTCAGCTGCTGAGCCGTGAATTCCTATTGAAGTTCTCTGTCCAAGAAGCAACATGGCATATTCTTCAGTTTTGCATTGCAGGAGCTCAGCTGTAGAGAAAAGTGAAGCAGATGTGGGCTCCTCCACTTTAGCTGGGAAGCCTTGTACCTGCCACAGCAGGTGGGTTCTGCCTTGGTGCAACAGCTTTGGTGTTGCTCTCAATGAGATTTTTCTCTGCAAATGTCTCCATTTTTCATCACAGCTGAGCAAGAGTTCTGAATCACAGTTGGGTTGGCATTTCAGTCAGGATGGTGGCCCACAGCAGGCTCCTTGCCTTGGTGCTTTGTCCTCTATGCCTGGGCACCATGCAGAAATGCAGAGTGGAAAACCCTTATTGATCTCCTAGAGAGATGTGGTTTGCAGCTCTGTGACTTTGAAAAGTTTACAATCACAGGTATGATATTTAATGACTGGTTGTGGTACTTGGTGCTTGGTTGGCATGATGGTGTTTGCCAAAGGCTGGCTTTGATGACATTGAGGGTCTTTCCAACCCTAATGATTCTGTGGTGCTGTGAAGGAATGCCAGCTGTCCTCATTGCTGTACCTGTGTTGACCTAAGCTGGTGAACCGTGGTCCTGGGGCCATATGTGCTTTCTCCACCACCATCCAGATGGGTACAGGCAGGAGTGACTGCGCAGGAAAAGGATGAGATGAGGCTGGGCAGATACGTGTGCTCAGCACCCCCAGTCACACAGCTGTCACATAGCAGACAGGATGCCAGGCCAGGAGGGGATGTGAAGGACTCTGGCACTTTATATCTTGGGCTAGGGAGGAATATAAAAGGGACTGATGGAAGTTGTCAGAAGTAGGTCTACAAGTATGTAATCTGGCAGCATCAGCAATGGCATTTGCTCAATGACCTTCCACCAGCCCTGTAATTACAACCTCAAAAAGACTGCAATCAATATAATTTTCAAAAGTTGTATTTGTAGCCAGACATGGCCCATGGTCCAGTGGTCTCCATGCAGACAGGAACCTGTCTAGTTTGTGAGACAGAAACTTGGCAGAGCCCAGGCTGTCACACAAGACCCCAGAGGCCAAGGCTTTCACAGCCTGTAGGTGCTCCCAAGCAGGCCTGGCCCCTTGAAATAAAGTCCTCATGGGAGCTAATTCTCAGCTGGCCTCCAACTGGGAGACCAAGTGAGAGGCAGGAGGCTCCTGTGCCTCTGCCCCATTCCCAGCTTGCAGAGTTACCAACCCGTTGCTGTGCTGCCTTTTCCTCCCCTGTGGGCAGATCTGTGGTGCTGCAGCTCCCTAAAGGAGTGGAGCAGGAGCAGCTGCTCACTGAGCCGCGCTGTGCAGGTGGGGAGTGATGGCTTTGCACCTGGGTGTCCCTGGATCCCTTTGGCACCAGGTACTTGCTCAGCTCGGCAGTGGCAAGGCAGTCTTCAGAAAAAAAAAAAAAAGAGCTGATGCAAGACCTTTGGCTGCCTGCATAACAGCCACTTGGATCACACAAGTGTCACTTAGACCCCTTTGATACTCATGGTGTTTATGGCACTTACGCGCCTTTACTCCTAGCAAATTAACTCAAAATCAGTCTAAGCCTTCCATTAAACCTGGCAGATTCATTCTTCAAGGAGAAGACTCGTTCATTTCCCACTCTCAGAAAGAAATAGGCATATAAACATCTTTTGTGCTGATTCATTTCCTTGTGGGAATTCACCAGGCTGGAGATCCTAATGCGCTGCTGATTCTGGCCCACAGCTGGACTCGTCTCTGTTCAGGCATATCTTCACTCCTCCCTTCTCTGGATGGTAATTCTCTGCCTTCTGACTCTTTAATGTCACTGAAATGAGATTTGTATGGGGGATATTTAGCAATATTGCATTAGTATTTGACATTTCATCTCTTGGAAGTTTTTTGATGACGTTATTTGCAAGGTCGTTTTTCATCACTGTAAATTGCACTCTTTCAGGAGCAGTGTAGCAGTTTAATTTTCTAGGTCTGTCTTTTTGTCTCTTCCTCTCTATCAGGATTTCTGCAGATTTATTTGATTCACAGGTCCTTTGGATTTCTTATGCTTGTTACAATGCACCTGTGTCCCAATGGCACAGAAAAACATTTATTTGAAGTAACAGCTCTGGCTTGCAGGGCTTTGGATATGATACAAAAATAGAACAGTGTAGAAAACATTTTTTATTAACTTTTTCAGAATGCTAGACCCCAGGTAGTTCAAGTAAAATAACAACATGTTTGACCCAAAAAAAGGAAACCAAATATTGGTTGCTAGAAATGACCGCTGAGGGAAGATCTGGGAGCTCTGAGAGATTTTTGCTGCTTCACAGGTCTCCATATCATATGCTCTGAAGACTACAGAATTCAAACATGCAGTTTTTTTCATTAGCCAGTTAGTATTTTGCTAGCCTTGGATCTCTCTTTTTTCCCCCGTGTTTGTTTTTAGGGATTTTGTTTGTTTGTTTATTTTTAACAATGATGTAGAATAAATACAAAAGCAAAATGTTACAGTGCAAATGCCTCACTGAAAAGATATTCAGAAAGGTTGGTGTAGCTGTGCAATGGGAGTTATATCTGATAAATACTGATAAATATTAACTGCAGCCCACATGGTTAGTGATATTTTTGTTCTTCTGGGTGTTTTTTATTATGTTTTTTTCCCAGAAAAGTTTTGTGATGGAGGATTTCTAACTATAACAAATGAAATTTGGGGACAAACCTGTAGGAACAAAAAACATAAACAAAATGGGTGCTGCATATATTATACTGTTAAAAGCTGACAGATTAAACTAAAAAATCTCTCGTGAATATTGAACATCTATATGCAGTATTACAAAGACCTTCCTGATCCACTAAGATGTTCTGACAGTGCACCTAATTTGTGCCTTGCCCTCATTTAACAAGATGATTTTTCCTTTCTTCAGCACTTTACATCTGAGATTCCAAATGCCTTGGACAGGCATCTGCCATATGGACCCTGGAGATGAAGATGTAATTTTTTGTCCTTATTTGACATGGTAGAATATGAAGACATATAGATATGGAGAACTCAAAAAAACCTGTTGAGTGAGAGCTGCCTTTGGAAATGGTACATCCCTTTCAGAGCTGCTTGAATTTCCAGAAAAATCACTGCTGTTATGAGCAAAAGCTTTAAAATATCTCTTCCTTTCTTATTTTTTTCCAAGTTTAGAAAAATAGTTAGTGGCAGATGGCCTGCAGTGCTCAGCACTCATTCAAACAGCACTGAAATATTAGAAATTTCTATCCATGTGTCCAGGCACACAGAGACCCACATGCATGAGCAGAGACAATTCTAGGCTGGGTTTTAATGTGATTTTTCAAATCAAAGCATACTTGGAGGCAGATGTCAGACCAGATTCAAGCTAAATTTGTAGGCTGAGCTCATCAGAAGAATGGTACTATCTGACTGCAAAGGATTATAATGATGAACATGTGTGACAAGCATTTTATTGAACAACGGGTAGACTGTTTAAGGGATTTGTCTGCAGCAAGTGCTTCCTGCAAGGAGAGGACATCAGACTGTTTGTTTGTATTATGAAATCAGGATGATCCCTTTGGTTCTGGTGGACTGTAGCCCGTGTTGGATAAAGCAGGGGGAAAGAAGGAGCAGTGCCAGTACCCAGGAGCAGGGAAGTGCTGGCAGCTGGGTACCCTTGGGGCAGTGGCTCTCCAGAACTCCTTAATCTCTTAAAACACTTCTCTTTGCACAGCCCCTGATTAATGTGATACTGACTAGGCACTGCCTCTGCTATTTGTGCATTAAGACTGTGGACATTCCCTGCTGACAGATTGCTTTGGAAATGTTTAAGCAAGGCTTGGTATCTATTGCAGAGTTATTTGATAACTCCTTGGTGCCAGAGCTCTGCAGAAAGGCTTCAGTCAGAGCTTTCCTTATCATCCTGTCGAGACAGCACACACTCAACTATTGTAAATAAAACATTCTAGTTTCTCGTATAGGTATGAGCAGATAAAGATTTTTGTGCAAAGATGAAGTTCAAATTGAAGAAGGTGCTTTTGAAATGGTAAATGGTTCTATATATGTGACCACATATTTAACCATGAAATCTAATGAATTCTATGACACACAGAGGCATTGCTGTAGGCAAAGGGAGGAATTGATTACCTAATAACAGAAATCAAAGAAAAACAAACACAGTGTCAGAGCAGACTTGATAAACACTGCACCATATAAAGAATGACTAATTTGCTGAAGGAATTAGCAAAAAAGTCTTACCTTGATGAGAAGTTTTAAGAGCTCTAGAGACTAATTTATTTTAACCTTGGGATTTATCTATTTCTTTGGTCTCTTGTCTACAGTCAAGATCATCAAGTGGGTGCATTTGTCCTCTGAAACTGAAACAAGTGTTGATCTTGGAAATCCATGGAAGAAGGTCTTTAGAGAACTGTGTCTTATATATACCAAAATAATCTAAGGCTTTCACCCTCAGGGGCCTGGAAAAATAATATTTCTATGAAGAGTTGTAGCTGCATGTTTGAATCTGAGACTCTTTGACTAGTAATATTGACTTTGGTCCCTTAAAGTATTTATATAGAGTACATATCTTAGAGTTTCACAGAAAATGAAAATTTAATGTATGATATCCACAAACAATATATAGCAAATGAATCTAGTGTATATTCTACCATTTTAAATTTTAAATCTTGTTGATAATGGCCCTTTTGCTTCCTGCCTTTACCTCTCCACCCCATGTGTTCAGGGCAATTATGCTTTTGTTTCACACTAATCAAAATGAAGTACTTAGGGGTTGACCACTTTTGTGTTCTGAGGGAAACCCATTGTATCTGTGGAATTTTACATCTTAGTTAGGCTTGTGGTTTGTCTATGAAAATCCAGGGGAGGCATAAATGGAGAGAAATCCTTGCTGATGGAGTCACAGCTCTTTGCTTGTTTTTCCCCCTTGCTGTAAAGATGTAGGGTTTCAGAAAGGAGTCAAAAAATATTGGATCAGGATCATTGTTTTTTATTATTGCTGTTCCTGTTTGTGGTTGATGATCCAAATCAAAGCTGAAACAAAGTGGAATGTCACTGCTACAAATGACACAAGTCTGTGCAGAGCCAAATTGTGACTGTGGCTCCGAGCCTGGTGTGACTCTTCATTTTCTGTGCAAGGCTCTATCCAACTTCCAAGATTTCTCTTTTTCAGCCTTTTAGTTTCATATTTACTCCAGCACATTATGGAGGAGACATATGTAATGTGTTCCCTCTCCTGGGCTTTACTTATGCAAAGAAAATCACTGTCATTGCTGCTGCAGAGGAAGCAGCACGGATACATTCCTTCAAAGTAAGACAGCATCCTGGAAAAATTGCTCTGCTTTTGAAGTAATTATTTCCAAATAAAATTGGAACAGTGTGCCCACCTGAGGGCCATGATAACTCTGGGTTATTACTGTAATCACGCTGGTTAATTTTTCCATGTAGAATAGTTCATTTCAGCCTGCTTGTGAATGGAATTTACAATAGCACAGCCAGTGGTGGCTCATCCTTGGTCTATTTCATACCAGTTATGTCCATGGGGGAGTCTGTGTAAAGGGCAGATATAAGATGAGAGAGAAGATTATTATATCACAATAAAAATGAAGGGTACCAGTTTTGTTCCATAAACACAGCAAAGCACAAGTCTTGCAGTGGAGCTCACAATGTGTCAGGACTCATGCTGAGGTTTTTAAATCACAGCCTGAAATTTGGAAGCTGGGGGAAAGTCATAATTCAGGTTAATCAGTCCCAGATACTTATTGCCCCACTTTTTGCTGTCAGTGGTGGCAGCATTATGTACACCCTACCTGGATATGATGATGCTGTGCTTTTTCATTTACACCTTATTCTGTAGCTACTGCTAGACAGCCTGTCCTCGAGCCACTAAAAAAGACCTATCAAGTCAGCTACAGGAAAACCAGAATAATGTAAACACCCCACATCTGGGGGCTTCAGGGAGAGCTGAGGGCAGGTCACAGCTCAGCAGATCTGCCTGAATTGCTGGATGCTGTCCAGACATCCCCAGAGCTCGGCAGAAGATGGACACTGCCAGGGTGGCATGGGTCAGGGCAGAAAATTCCTGCTTGCTCTTGGAAAATGTGACAAAATTACAGATTGTTGAAGATGGCATTGGGATAAAATGTTGTTAGGATGACAAAATTCTACTGTGTAGCCACCCTGAAAGTACTCCACGTTTCTGAAAATATGCTACTGAAGTTTAGTCCTGCTGATACAGCCACACAACCTTATATGATCTCAGAATCATTTAGATCTCAAAAGCTGAATATTATTCCATTGGCCTAATCTGATCTTACTCTCTGCTTTCTGGGTTCTCTCCTTTTCCTTGGGCTCCAGAACCTCTTTAAGGTTCCTCTGGCTTCCAGATAACTGTTTTAGTTTCAGCATTCTTCCCTTATCTAAAGCAATTCAAAATGAGACTTTGGGCACTCTCTAGGGGGTGAAGCATGAAAGACATTGAAGGATATATTAAATCTCCACTCAGCTGGTGTCTGACAAAAACACAGAATGCTACTGATGCTATCAACATCTGACCAGGCTGCAAAATACAATTACTGCAATTCTTATATTGGGAGATCCATACTCCTGAAACCCGATTTAATTAGGATTTTGATGCTCACATGACATAAGAGGTGCATAACCTTCAGGAAGAGCAGCAGGAAAAGCAGTGTTTCTCGGATGTATAACAGGAGAATGTAAAATATTGCTGTCAGCCTCCAGAATGACTGATTCTGCTGGTAGATAAAGCTGATCTTTCCATAGAGATCTGCAGAATAAACCCAACACATAGAGCACAATATCTTTTCCCACCTTTTGGCCTGAAATCAGAAGACGTAAGTGGTGATTGATTTACATCACAAAGCCAAAGGCCAACAGCTGCCTATGAAAGCTTAGTAAAAGACATTGTTTATGAGCATTAGCTTGGACTCCAGTGTGTAATCCTGCCAGAGGCCAAATGCTCTGCAGCAGGAGCACCCAGCCTTCAGTGCTTTATATTGTTGTCTTGTAATTGATGCGTAAAATGGGGAAAATGGACACGACTGACTTTAGAGAGATTTAAATGATACTGTTATATGGGAGGAAAGATAAAGCAGTCCCTTTCCATACCACTTCTCTGTTGGTGTAACCCCTGAAATGAACAGAATTCCTCTGATTTGAATAAGAAGTGATTCAGGCTTAATCTGCTCTTTTGCCTTGGTGAGCTGTACAAATAGGCTGGACTTGCGTATCTTTAAAAAATTAAGATAATGAGTCATCAGAAGTTAGTGTATGTGTATATTGGTGATTCTGATCCATACACTGCTGCTTAAGTTAATCATAACATTTGCATGGCTATTGGATATTATTCCCCAGAAGAAGTGATCACAAAGAAAAGTTGTGCTCTGAAATAAGGGGTCAGCACTCTGGTTGCCATGGGCCCTCTGGGAATTTTTCATGTCCCACTGGGATATAATCACAGTTTTGAACTTGAGAGTCAAAAGGTATAATTCTCAGAGTTGCCCTGCTTCACCTCATCATCCATCTTGCTGTTGTGAGCCAGCACCATTTCCAGAGAGCTACCTGGCAGCACAGAGGAGTGATTTGCAAGCATGTCTGTTCTCATGGGGATAAATAATGAACTGAGCATCATTCAGAGGCAGGTGCCTAGAAACAGGGGGGAAAAGTCGTGAATGGGGGCTGAATTAGTTTCCTGTCGCAGTGCTTTTAGAGAGGCCTTCATACCCTGTGACTTTGCACTGGCAAGGGCACAGGGCAGCATTGACCATGTGGAGTCTTGGTCAGTGGCAGAATTTGTTGCACCCCCGAATCTGTTGCACCCCCAAATCTGTTGCCACTGACATTTCATTGAATTGTGTGCGGGATTAACCCTGGCCCCACAGGGAACCACCTAATGGGCTCACACTGCAGAGTGAAGACGCAGGGGAAAACCAGGGTGGGACGAGGTCCTCCTGCGTGCTCTGGGTTAGTGGGGTCTGGTGAGGTGCCAGCCTGTTTGCCGGCAATGCTGGTGAGAAAACCTCTCATCGCTGGGAGCTGCCCAGCAGCTATGGCTCGCTTCGTGTGCCTGGGATTCCCTCGTGGAAACAAAGTCACCGTCAGGAATCACGCACCTGGTGGTTTTTTGCACCTCACCCTGGAGTTCATCAGCGTGAAAGGGGCTGGGTTTCTTTCGTTGCATGCCGTGGCCCCGTCGCCACCAGGCAAACCTCGCGGCTCTGCACGGGGGTGGTCGGGGTGCGCTCTGCAGCGCTGTTCTGTTTGCATGGAAGCATTATGCATTCACAGGTCAATCCAGCTCAGCTCGCAGCGTCCTTCCCGTGCTGAAGAGTCCTAAGGCACTGCCTGGTATCTTGTGGTGAGTCCGTCACTGCAACAAGTGCCTGTAGACAACCCTCTGCTCTAAACGCTGAGCTTGATTTAGTTAGCAGCCCAGACATTGCCATCACGACCAATCATCTTCAAAGAAGTGATAGGCAGAGCATCTGGGCCAAATTGTAACATGATTACCTGACAGAGTCTTTAATAAAGACAATACTTTAGAGACACTTTGGTTGATCTGAATTTTTTTCCCAAATTTAATTTTAGAACAGCAGTGCTGGAAACACACTCCCTGAGCCTTTTACAGGGCCATGAGTCAGGAGAGGATTCTGGCTTGAAAGAAAGCAGAGACACTGACCATTCCTTTTTGCAATGCTTAAGGAACGCGAACCTGAAAAATCAACAAAACACTTTAGAATGCAGTTTCATTTTGCTAATCTTGAGATTTCTATTAAAGGAAAAGAAAACTTTATTAAACATATTAGAAAGGATCAGCTTAGATTAAAAAAAAAAAAGTGTAATTCACTGTTCATTTAAATCATCCTCGGAACTAGCACAGCACGCTGAGCGAGAACCGAAGATAAAAGCGATACAAGGAAAACGTTTAAAAGACTTGAAAAAAAAAATCCCGATGTGCCCTAAAACATTAAAACCCTGGCAGAGAGCAACGCCTGCTCGGCGGGGGCCGCAGATGCCAGGCAGCTCCCGCAGCGCCGGCCGGCCCCCGCAGCGCGCTCCGCGCCCGGCCCAGGTGTCCCGCGCAGGGAAGGCGGGCGGAGGGAGCCCCGGCAGCGGAGGGAGCCCCGGCAGCGGAGGGAGCCCCGCCCGCCCCGTCGGGCCGCCCCTCGCGGCATCCCCCGCTCCCGCCCCGCCGGGGCCGCCCCCGCGCTCCGCGGGCCGGGCCGGGCGCTCCACGGGCGAGGCAGCGGCGCCGGGCCGGGAGCGCCTGCCCCGGGCACGCCGGGCAGGTGTCGGGCCCCGTCCCGCCGAGGTGAGTGGGGAGCGCGGCGCGGGGGCGGCGGGGCCGGGGCTGCCCCGGCGGCGGCTTCGCTCCCGCGGGGCCGGACCGGGCCGGGCCGGGCTGGGCTGGGCTGGGCGCTCCCCCCGCGCTGCCGCAGCGGGACGCGGGGGCTGCATCGCCCGGCGGTCGCTGTGGTCATCCCGGCATCGGCACCGGGGGCTGCGTGTAATTCGCGGACGGCGAGGTGCAGCCCCCTCGCCACTGCCACCGGGGCTGCGTCTGCCGGGGGTCGCGGGTGCCTGCCCCGGTTGTCTGGGGGCTCTGTGTCCTGCGGGAGGGCAGGGTGCATCTCCCCACGCCAGGGCTGAGGCTCTTCATCTTACCCAGAGTTGTTTGTGCGGGCTAGCAGCCCCTCCTCCGTGTGTCAGTGGGATGCCTCCCCCGTGATCCCTGGGGCTCCATGCCTAGGGGGGCTGAGGGTCGCATCCCTTCCGGAATGCGTACCCCATCGTGTTGGGGGCTCCATTCCTAGAAGGCTGGTGAGTTGCTAGAGTCCATGCCCAGGGGGCCAGTGGGGTCCATCGCTCTGTAGGTCAATGGGGCAGGTGTTGACAGGGTCCGTCCTGCCGGGTTTCATTCCTCTGGAGGTCGGTGGGCCATATCCTCTGATCTGGGGGTGCTTGTAGGGTCTCTGACCAGCCCCCGCTCTGCTATTCCCGGGCGTGCCTGCCTGGGGGGCGAGGGGCAGCTCCATCCCTGCCGTGACACTTTGTCCTATCTCCCGGCATGGATTAGGTCATGTTGTGACAGTGCCTGTTACTGTCTTGCAGTGCACAGGAGCCGGGGATGTGAGGAAGAGGGGCTGCTGTGGTAGAAAAAACAGCAACCACCCCCCTCTTCCATGTACAGAGCAGTTTAATAAAATCAGACAGCATGAAGCATGAGGCCGATTTTTCCCCCCAATCATCAGAAGGTGGTTCTCTGTGTCATTAAATACTCCTCTTGGCACAAAGCGGGCTGTGATGTATGCAGTATTGTAAGCCGGGGAGCAGTTGTGGATGAGATATGTAACAGGAAAACATCAAGAGCTGACCTCAAACTCTGAAGTTAACTGTGCTGCCTCTCCTTCGGGTGGCCTGGGGTACTCTATTAAACCTGTCTCAGTTTGTAACTATCTGGCCGTTCCACGTGGCCGTAAAAAGCTCTGATGCCCCTTTGAAGGCACCATAAAGCTGCAAATGGGCTTAATATAGCCCATCCCGTTAACCTCAGTGCTTTCCCTCGGTATCCTTTTAATGAACAGCAATGCTCATGAATTTCTCTCAGTGGGCTGTCAAACCTTCCCTGCTTCTGTCTGGGAAAGAGCGCTGTGAAGCTTTGGGAGAGGAATCGTCCCAGAACCGCCTTCAGTCCCTCGTCCCTGGGGGCTGCGGGAGTTTGTGGGGCACTGACACAAGATGCTGGTGCGCTCTGGCCAGAGCAGGGGCAGCGGGTTCAGGCACTGTCCCTTCACCAGCCTCATGGTTTTAGTGGAGACATCAGGGCTGGGGCTTTGTTTCACTGCTGGCAGAGTGGCTGTGAGCAGGTGTTACCAGAGTGCTCAGCTGCCTTGGTGCAGGTTCCTCTGCCTTCATTTTAAGGCACACTGCAATGCCTGTACACCCTCTGCAGCTCTCACGTTCGTGTGCAGGGTGCATGTCCTTGCAAATGCCGTGCTAAGCCCTTGGGATGACTCACAAACTTCTGTACAGTGCCTTCTCCCTCTCTTGCATGGGTCTTTGCACTCGATGAATTATCTGGGTAGCCAAAGCTTGTGCCAAGTGGAAGAAGAGCCTGTGATATTACCGATATTACTGAGTTAATAATTTTCTGAAAAACAAAGTGCCTGAACGCAAATAGAATGGAAAAATGTGTCTTTGAAGTCTTTTTTTCCTTTAAATTTATTCAGTGCCTAGCCTGGAGGAAACCTATTTTTTAAACTTTTATAAACTCTAACGAATATTTTACAGGAGTGGGAAGGATTTATTCTTAATTTCTTTTATTTTTAAAATATTTTTTATAAGTATTTTGGTTTTCATGACGTGCGGTCTTTTCTACGTTCCCTTTGAAATGTTGACAGGGGAATGCTAGTCTAAAAATCTTGATGTGTGACTAGATGTTTAGTCTGGTGTACCAGCTCCTGAGCTGGCAAATGCAGCTGCCAGCAGCTCTGCCAGCAGCGCAGCAGGGCTGGGTCCAGCCAGGGATGCCCAGGCTTCCCAGGGTAGAAATCAAGGCACTGATTGTCTCAAATGAGTTGAAGTAGGGAGGGAAGGTCAGAGTCTAAGTGGTATTGCAAAGGATTTCCTAGGAATGCAGAGAGCTGCAGCTATCTTGCGTGGCAGGTATCTGCTGCAGGGGTTATTTGGCAATGCTGGTGACATCAAACCTTAATGTTGTAAGGGTCAAATTTAAAAGCTATTGCATATCTTCATGGGTGTTTTACTAGCTTTTCAGTAGCTTTGTGAAATAGGAAACATCTCTGGGCAAGATTTTGGCTGGGTGCAAGAGTGCACGCTTGTGTTGGGAGGTAGGGAAGGCTTTAATATGAGGTCCATCTGCCTTAGCTCATCTGCACAAGCATTGGAAAATGCTTCCTGCCTTTAAATCCAAGCCATTACATCTGTGGAAAAAAACTCTTTAAAAAAAATTATAGTTCTTGTACACTGCACACTTTGTGTCCTGAAAGGACAGTTGAGTTGCCCTAAATTCAAAGGTCTGGATTTTGCCACAGGAATATGTGAAAAGGTCTTATTGTGCAGACACATTTCTAAACTGTTCTGAATGTTGTTGCTAAAAGTAGCTTCTTTACTATATTTGTACACATTTCTATAATAGCTAATATTTCTGTATATTATTAATTGTCCCCAGTATGGAACTTGTTCTCTTGCTGGGTTTCCTGCTGGTGTTTGTGGGTGCTCTGTGTAGCATTCTTACCTGAAATGAGTTCCAAGCCCCCATAAACTCCATTAGACAAATGTAGAATTTAAAAAACAAAAAAGAAAAAAAGTAGTTTTAACTGGGCCATGTTAAGTCAGGAAATACAGAGGCTGAGGCTCCAGCAGCAATATTAACTTGGCTGCAGTACACATCCTGTAAGCTCTTTCATGACATACACCTCATAATGTAAACAGGAATAAGCACGTAGATTAACGTATGCAGAGAAGGAGTGTTTTTATGAAAAGAAAAGAGCGTTTTTATGGATTTGCCCCCCTTGTCCCTGTGACAGCTGGGTCTTGCACAGAGCCTGGGAAAGCCTGGCACTGCCTCACGCCAGGCTGGGCAGTGTGTCCATCGCTGACTCAGGCATACCCGGCTGCTCATGGGGTGAGAATAGCAGCAGCAAATGAGTAATATGGGGTCTGTTTCTGTCAAAACAATAGCAGGGTAATGAACTGCATTTTGTTCTTTAAGGTCTGAGTTGCAGCATGTATGATGCTTAAGCGTTCCCTCTTGTGCCTCTCCCCACTGGCGTGCCTGGCCCTGCTGAGGCTGCTGTGGTTGTGATGAAGTGTAGTGGCTTTGCTTTGGTGAGCCTCAGCTTTCTGCTTCTATTACCCACGTGTTATAGTAACAGCTCTCCCAGCTAATTTTAACTAGATCATGTACAAAACCGATTAAATGAATATTGTACTTTAATACAGATCTGCAATGGACCAAGCAGTATTGCTCTTTCTATGATGTTGTCTTAATTAAAGACTGTGTTATTAATATATTTCACTGAATTGATAAATTTAGCCTAAAGGTCAAAAGTCTAATATGACCTTCACCATGTCACAAGACATTATATCTTGTGCAGTTACCACTGCTCTGAGCTGGAGATTTGCATGCGATGTGGTGTCATCTAGGGCAGAGTCTGTGGTCCTTCAGCAGCAGCTTCCAGCAATGACAGAGGTGGTCTGGGTGAATAAAATTAATTTACGGGTCCTCTCCAGAAGAAAACAATTATCCTTTTCTGTCTAAAAAGGGCTCCTAATCAGTATCAGCACACTGATATTGCTGCCTTGCTGTGACATTGTAAAGCTCTGCAAGGGAGGTGGGAGCAGCTGTAATGCTGCAATCTAATACTTCTCCTCTGATACCTGCCTAATGGCACCTCCTCTTCAGTGCAGCCTCCCAAGGATGCTGCTGGAGCATTGTTGTAAGCCATGCTGTTGAGCTTTAATTTCATTATTGTTCGATTTGGCCAGCATTTTATTCACTTTCTCTGCAGTGTTAGACAATTTGCAAAGGGAGTTAGTAGCTGGGTGGGTAACAGCACTTACTGTGTGCACTTAATCTAAATTTCTCTCAAAATGGAATTGTACTAAAGTAATTCAGTAAAACTTTGAAATTACAGTAAGGCTGCTTTTGATAATTGAGTCATTCCCCCTCCCCCCCCCCCCCCCCCCAACTAACTGTGTTTATTAAAATTATCATGACCTCACACAGAATGGTTCAAATCAAACAGAGTGTCTGTATCGCACTGGGTTTTGGTTCTGGCCATTTTTGCTGTGTGGTGGAGGTGAAGGTAGGCACTGCTTTGGGGCCTCACTATGGTGGATGCCCAGCTGTCCCCTGTCAGCTCTCACAAGTGGAACAGTCCCTGCCAGGATTTGTGCTGGGGGACTTGTCAGAAAGAGCAGCATTGAAAAATGAGAAAACCATGGAAAATGGTCTCTTAACTACATTAAACACTTGTGAAACTTCTGTCATTCTGCAAAAAAACCCTGTAATTTTTACACAGTGGAGCTGTCCTCCCTGACTCAGACTGGGAAAAAGACCTATTCAATGTTACATTTTAATCATATACAACACAAAGACTTTTGCTGTGCTGTTTAAAATCCAGCTTTCTTTCAGGCTGTGTTCTGCCGGGATGTTTTCATCCAAAACGGACTGCTGAGGCTGACAGGAACAGTCTGAAAAAGCAGCTCTAACCTTCCTTCCTGACACTTCAATAGTGACACCCACTGTGGGAAACTAGGGCATAAATGCATTAACACTTGTCACTGGGAAGAAGATCCTCTCCATGATGGGGACCAGAAGAGAGTGATTCCTAGATTCATGATACAAATTTGTTCATTATTTATTTCAATCAAAGTCTGTAGGTGCTGCTACAATGAAAAATTAAAGTGCACTTTACAGAATGCACATGAACTGACACCCTGCCAAACCCAAAGCTTTCCTGACCTACAAAACGAAGGAGACCTTTGATGCTTCCTCCACTCTTTGCAAATTCTCAGACAAACAGGCTTTGTTCAGAATTTCGACAGAGGTAGGACCTCCTGAAACAGATGCCAAACCCACTGTGTTCACTGTTGCCTTCCAGGGAAAACATCCTGCTTTTGCCTCCTGGTATTACAGATCTGCATGAGAGCAGCCCAGCTGCTTGGTCTCCTGTAAATGCTTTGGACTTCACTAGGTGTCCTCTCACCCGTGCCACCATCCTCTTGCATGCTGTCTGTAAGTTCAGCAGTGCTCTCCTCTTCCCAGATGGGTAAAAGACAGCTTGTTTCCTGCTGGAGCAGGGTTTTTCCGCTCCTCCAGCTGTATGCAAATACAACACTTGTATAAATCACTAACTGTGATCTGACTGAAGAAACACACTCCTGCTTCTCTCTCTGCTTACAGGGCAAAAGCAGTTGCCTGGTGCCATGGGCAAAGTCTAGTTTTAGTACTGAGCTGTGTCTTTTACTGGATGGTCTTACTACCATAGAATGGCCAGGACTGGAAGGAACTTTAAAGGTCATGGAATTCCAACCTGCCTGCTATGGACAGGGACACCTTTCACTTGATCAGGTTGCTCCCAATTCCATCTAACCTGGCCCTGAACACAGCTTCTCTGGACAAACTGTTCTAGTGCCTTGCCAACTTCACAGCAAAGAATATTTTCCTAATACGTAATCTAAATCTTCTCTCTAAATCTTTCAGTTTGATGGAATTCCCCCTTGTCACTACAGGACACCACTTAAGTCTCTCTCAATCTTTCTTGCAGGCTCTCTTCAGTCCTGGAAGGCCACAATTAGGTCCTATCCCAAAGCCTTCTCTTTTCCAGGCTGAACAATTCCAAGTCTTTCTGTCATTCCTTGTCAGAGAGGTGCTCCAGCCCTTTGATCATCCTGGTGGCCTCTGTGCTGGCTTCAGCAGCTCCCTGTCCCTCCTGTGCTGGGAGCCCAGGGCTGGATGCAGTGCTCCAGGTGGGTCTCAGCAGAGCAGAGCAGAGCAGAGGGGCAGAATCCCCTCCCTGCCCTGCTGCCCACGGGGCTCTGGATGCAGCCCAGGACACGTTTGGCTCTCTGGGCTGTGAGTGCCATGGCTGGGCCATGTGCAGCCTCTCACCCACAGCACCCCAAGCCCTTCTGGGCAGGGCTGCTCTGGGGCTGCTCATGCCCAGCCTGTGCTGGTACCAGGGGTTGCCCTGACCCTGGTGCAGCATCAGCACTTGGCCTTGTTAAACTCATGATGCTCCCATGGGCCATTCCTTGAGTGTGTCTGGGTCCCTCTGGATGGCATCCTGTCCTTCAGGTGTGTCAAACCACACCTCAGCCTGGTGTCATCTGCAAACTTGCTGAGGGTGCAGTTGATCCCTTCATCTGTGTCATAAATAAAGATAATAAATCACACTGGTCCCAGTACAGACCACTGAGGGACTCCACTTGTCATTATGTTCATCAGGACTCTGAGCCACTGACCACTACTCTCTGGATACAACCCTCTGACCAGCTTCTTATCCATCTAACAGTCCACCCATCACATCCATCTCTCTCTGATTTAAAGAGAAGGATGTTGTGAGGGATCATGTCAAAGACTATAAAAGTCCTGATAAATGACATCTGTAGTCTTTCCCTTGTCTGCTGATGTGGTCATTCCATCACAGAAGGTCACTGGGCTGGTCAGGCAGGGCTTACCTTTGGTGAAACTGTGCTGGTTGTCCCAAATCATCTCCGTGTCCTCCAAGTGCCTTGGCACAGTCTCTAGGAGAATGTTTTCCATGATCTTCCCAGGCATAAAGGTGAAGTGATTCCTGGAGTTCTCTTTTTTTTCCCCTTTTAAAGATGGGTACAATGTTTCGTCTTTTCCGGTTACCTGGGATTTCACCTGGCTGCCATGACTTTTCAAATATCATGGAGAGTGTCTTGCTAACCACATCAGCCAACTCCTCAGGGCTCTGGGATGCACCTCACTGGGTCCTGTGAACTTACACGCATGTGGTGCATTTTTCCATTATGTATTCAGGTGGTCACAGACCTGATCTCTACTTAGAGTGGGAGGGAGTTTGGTCCCCCATAGTCTCCATCCTGCTGTCCATCCACCTGAGGGATGTGGGAAGATAGGTTGCCAATGAAAACTGATGACTGAGATCTGTTGGGGTGTGCATTTCTCAATACAAAGGTTGAAGAAGCACTTGGCATCCATGGGTTTTGAGAAAGCTTCTGTCCAGAGTCTGCAGCAGAACACAAACCCCAAAGGCTCTGCTTACTTAATGCCAACCCAACACTCTGAAGCACACGGTGCAGCTCCTTTGTGTCCCCTGCACTGGGGAGGATGGTGGAGGGGAGCCCTGGCAGCCACCTCTGCTCACTGTTGTGCCTGGCTGTCAGCACATCAGCTTTAACCAAGGCTGGCAGGAGCTTCAATGGCATCTGACCTCATGTTAAAGACTAAAGTCCCTGTCTCATCTGAACTCAGTTCCATCCATGAAGAATTTCAGGTGACAAGTTGGACAGGTATTAAACTTTAACCAGCTGTTCATCTTTAAAATATTAATCCTGTTCTTATGCTCTTACCTGTTTTCCCAGTGTGCCTGGGTTTGAAGGAGTTTCACAAGTGATGACTGCCTATCTTGTGGTCATCCCAGATCTGCAGTGTCAGTTTCCAATTTTCAAGCCTTCCTCACAGGTGTTTCTACTGGGAACATGCTCACCATGTTTGTCTGGGAATACAAATATGCTGAATTCAGGCCAGCTTTCAGTTTTCTTCCCAGGCTCTCAGCAGCATAGATTATATTCCCCTTCTCTTAATCATCTTCCCCACCCTTTATTGTTCTGCACCATAGAGGAACCTTCCTCCATATGGGTTGTATTTCAATCCTTGAGTTCTTGGAGTGAGGAGGTGAGCAGAGAAATGTCTTCATTGCTATGATGGGGTTTGGGCTGCAAGATGACATGTGACACATCCTATTCCATTAGGAATCCATTATGGAGTAGAAAACTTCCTCCTGTTTATCTTCTGAATGAAACTATGAGCATTTCTGTATGGGAAATCTGTCCCGTAGCTCAGCTGGAAATAAATAAATGCAGCAAACAAATGGGTGGCACCATTCCAGAATGCACAGTTATTCAGGTTGGTGCACTGTGGCTGCTGAGAGGTGTGGGCTCTGGGGAGCAGGCTGTGATGGGCTCAGCTTGGCCTGCAGCCTTGTCTTTCAGACCACGTCCACATGCTCATCACAGGATTTAAACCTCTGTGCAGTGAGTAGTCTGAAGTGAGGTGAATCACAGCTCTTGGAGGTGTAGGGTGGAAAGGACCTGCTGGGTCACCTGTGCTTTACTTTCAAGAGGATCCTTCCTAATTAAAGCATGACTCGTGATTGCAAGGTGTCTTATTTGGGTGGTTGAATAAATTGCTGTCCTCTCTGTGAGATGTGAAAGTGTATTTACTAATGTGCCTGTAAATGTCTCAGCTGTGAGGCTGTTATTTACTGCACTATTGTAATGCAAATGTTTGTGGTTATGTTTGCATTGATCACACAGAGAGTGCACGCAAATTTTATTTCTTGCGGTATTTAGGCTTGCTGGTTTTTTTACTTCCTGCTGTATCTGTTCTGTTAGACACTATATCATAGAAATTGCTTGAAGGGTAATTGCCTGTCACTCAAGTACCATTTTACAATATAGAGCTGTATCAATTAAAAGATTCTTTCTCCTCCAATTAATTTTGATTCTTAGGGGTAGATAGCACTGTTCGTCTGCAGAGCATCCCAGTAAATCATTCGGTACTTTGTACATTTATTTACATTTAAATGTATTCCATGTGAAAGGTAATGGACTGTAGTTACAGTTGCAGAAAGAACATTCATTGTCAGAGTCCTCTGGCTGGCTGTGGTGCTCCCAGCATGGAGGCAGCCTGAGTGCTCCAGTCTGATAGATGTGAAATCACGGTTGTGATCACTGTGAAATCACAGCCAAAGAGGAGGCAGCTGCCCTCTTTTCATGTGCATCTAGGGTTGGGAGGTAGGGAGAGGTTTAGGTGCCACAGTTGCAAGTTTCTTAAATGAACTGCTTTTTCAAGTTTGTCAGTCTGAAGAGCAGTATGTCCTACATGACTCTTTTGTGGGTGTGGGCAAGCATCAAAAATGGTAGCTCACCTTGAGAAACATGGGGAAACTGTTTAGAATTGGTATTTCTTGTTTGAAGTGGTCCTCTAATGGAAGAGCTTTTCAGTACATACAGACACTGGAAAAATGGAGCCTGTGAGTAGGAAGCCTTGGCTGGAGACAGCCTGCTTTGAGATTAATGATTTTATCTATGGCCTTTTAATACCTCCTGTAGATGGGAGGCTAGCTCAGGAGTGGTCTCTCTGATGGGAGGCAGGAAGTCCTGCTGTTTGGCAGGCATGATATGACATCTTTAGTGTCTCTCTTCAGTGTTCATAGGGGCTAATCCTACCTTGGGGTTAGGGATGGCTTTAAATTTGATGGAGCGTGGATTAGATGCCAACTGATTTAGATATCTAATCTATAATGAGTAAAACTATTAGTCTGAGTCATGTAAGTATGCAAGGAAATATATCTTGAACTTTATGTACTATTAGATAGTCCAGACAGTGGACATTACATTTGCTGCTGGCAATGATACTGCCATGGGCTCATGCTCAAAGGGATCTCTGGATCCATTGTTTTTTGTTGTGGGGAGGAGGGAGGTGGCTGTTCCAATACCTACTGTAAGCTGCTAAAACTGATTACATTATTATTTTTTTTATTTTTAACAAACTAGTTAGTCTGTTAAAACTGGACTTGAGGTTTTCTGTGGAAGACCTAATACTTGCCTTAAAATCACCAGGTTTCATTTTGGTCTGTAATTGCCTGGAGTTCACCTGGCTGCACTGACTGCTGAAATTGTTGGTATTTCAAGGCCATTGTGTGGGCTCTGAGTGTCAATGTGTGTGTAGGTTGTGTCGAGGGTCAACATCCCTTATTTGAGAGGGGGGATGAAGATCCATTGGGGCCCATTTCTTATAAAGCCAGAGCAGTCCTGGAGCAAAACCCCATGTCTTTTACAGTAACCTTTTTCTTTCAGCTCCCACTTCCATTTATTTCATGATGCTGTTGGCACTGCAGGGACAGTTTGCTCTTCCTCAGCTGCACTTGGAAACTTTCTCTTTGCTGGGAGGTGCCCTTGGCAGTTTGCATTGGGGAGCAGGCTGTGATTTCGGTTTAAATGAACACTGCTTCTCTTAAATAAGAACTTGTTTAAATAAAGTCAAGTTAAAAAACAGCCAAGAGTCTTTATGGAAGAGCTTCCAGTTTAAACATGGCCTGGCAATGATGTGCACAAGCCTGTCAGCATTTTAAAGAGGTGACCCTTTACAGCAGTGTCCCTGTGTCATTGCTGAAGGTGCTCAGGAAAGAGCAGGTTCTCAATTTCCCATAAATATCAACAAATTTTGAAGGGATAGTGAGAAAAGTGGCCTATCTTGTGTTGATAAAAAGTGAATGCAGATTTTTTTTCAGAAACCTGCTTGTTTCAGTGAAGAGTGCGTAGGAATAGTCATATCTGGTGTGTTGGGAAGGGCTTATAAAGATATTCAGGACAATAAGCAGCTACTTATTCTGGGTGCTGGCATGCTTTTTTCTGGCTACCTGATGTGTCAGGTATAAGCTGCTGCTCAGTCCAGGCCACTCCCAGAGGAGCTGGGTGTCCACAGGTGACAAGCCTGGAATAGTAAACCCTCTCCCTGTGCTAGCAGTGCTCTTGCTGCTTATTGCTCTGCATTGCAGGAGCCGAAACTGATATCCAAAATATGAGTTCCACCTGCCCCTTAGTTTTCCTGACCTCTTTAGTATTTGTAATCCCTCTTTTACGCTCCTGTTGTTATGAAGAAAGGCAAAACAGGCAGGAGACCCTGATTATGTACTCAAGAAGCAATTAAATGGTGTTGGAAATGCTGCCAAAACATGAAAAGCAAAGGGAAAGGACAAGTCTGGATAAAAAAATATTTTCTGTTTCTTATATTGTGTGTATTATTAATGGATGGAAAATTATTTCAGACAAAGCTGTGAATTTTGTTAACTCTTCTAAAAACACTCTAATTTTTTTTAAAGCTTCCCTGTGAGTATTATGACCAACCTCATTTCACAGCTAGATATATTCATCTCAGTTAAATGCAATGGACAAAATCTAGAAAACCCAACTGCTTAACATTATAAGCAGCTTGCATAAACATGAATTATTAAGGTCACAAAAGCTCCTAGAAACCAGCTGAAATGAGTGCACTGTTGCATTTCTTTTTTTCAAAACATGCATTAATTAATAAGGGGCTTAGTGCCCCAGACTGTTTCTCCCCCCTCCACGCCTCCATCAGATTTTGCTTTCATCGAGTGGAGAGGAAAGTGTCACTCCTCTCTCTTCCTCCTCCCTTTTGTTTGGCTGGAGCACAGGAAGGTGCCAGACTTCATCCTTCACAAGCCAGTCATTCACAGCTGTGATACCCTAAAATGCTCAGGCGGGTTCTGTTGGGGCACTTACAACAGCAGCACGCCCTCCAGAACGGCCAGGGGTTTCATGTTATTCCTTCTCGGACTGCCAGAATAGGAGCAGGAGCCTGAGTACAGGCTTTCGGGAGCTAGAGAGCACTCACATCCACATGTTTGGGCAGTGCAGAGAGGGCAGGGTGCTGACAGGAGAAATGTGGAAGAGAAGAAGACAATGAAAGGACAGCTGGGTTTATGTGGGCGTGGGCATCGTGTCGTGTGCTGGTCCCCTCCACCTGGCATGGGCATAGGCAGCACGTGGTGGCCGTGGAGGCATTGGAGATGTAGGAATGTTTGATGGGAGCTCCTCTCCAGCCCCTTCCAGCACAGGAAATAAATTCAGTGGCTTGAGTGAGAAAAGGGCTGCAGTGACTGAGGGGGTCAAGCCCTACTCGTGTGCAGAGGCAAAGCACATGTCAAGTTCAGCACTGGAAGATTCTTGGAGCAAGGAGCTGAAGAAGAAAAAGAAAAGCAAGAATAGAGTGGTGTTAATTTTTAAAATGAATTAATTCATTTGTGGTGCTGGCTGTAGAGGAGGCAGGTCAGATTAACTGTGTGGAGGGAAGAGGCTGCAGTGACCGAGTGGGAATTGAAGAGAACTTTAGTGTTGGGTGCAGGTGGTGTGGGTGTGGGTGGGGAGGCTGAATTTGATGGAACTTCCACAAGAAGAAACAGGTCAGATAGAGAGCTTACTCATGGGACTCTGTTTTTAGGAGAGGGGATGGCTTCAGACATGGTCCTAAAATGTGAAAAATACTGCAAGTGAATATTGCATGGGAACTTGTGTGTGAGGTGGTTGAGCCTTGGTATCCTCGAGATAGCAAACAGCATGAGACTTTCTTTTGTGGTTTGTACTGCAAGTAAACCCCTTAAGGTAGACACCTCCCTGTGCTTGTCACAAGTCAGTGTGGAGAAGGTGGGGACAAAGGCTGATGGTTGGCATCTCTCTCTGCTGTCTGTGGTCCTGGCATCTGCAGAAGAAACTCAGGTAGGCAGGGTTTGGGTTATTGAACCCCAGAGAAATGATATCTTTACTTCTGGCCTTGCTGGGACTCCATTTTGCTTGGTGCCTTAATGAAATACAGCACAAATGCCAAGGCATCTCATGTGGGCTTCTAAAAATCTTCCCAGGTACCAGACCTGTGCTTTATCTGCGAGGAATCCAGTTCCTGCAGCCACCAGAGAAACAGTTCAAGGAAACACAAACATTAAAGCCGTTGTTCAAATGCCTCTGCTCTGGGGTGGGTGCCTAATTTTAACTTCTCAAACAGCAAAGAGTTTCTTTGGGATGGGTTTGGGGGGGAGGACCTGCCTCCACCAGGCTGCGACGTGGGGCACAAAGGCCACAGTGCAAACATTCACCCCAAAGAATGATGGTTATTGGGCCTGCCTTGTTAAAAACAAAGAAAAAGGTTTGTACCATGCTGTATTCCATCATGGTTTTTGAAAATTAGCCGCATCAGAGGCTGCTTTTGATATATAATAAAAAAACTCTAAGCAACAAAGGGGCTTCTTTTAAAGCAAAGACTTGACATATTTGTTAATACTCAGGGTAGCAATGCATTAATTTTAAGGCATGCTTTTTTTTTTTTAATGAGGACACTAATTAAAATTAATCCATTTATAAATCTTTCCACATCCAATTTTAAAGCATAAATAAAACATTTGCCTTGTCTGTCCCTTTTCTCATCATGAGACAATACAGACCATGTCACTTTTAACTCTTTATGGTAATGAGCAGATAAAACTATCTTAAATGATTTGCTAAAGGTATAAAAATTTGTGGCACAGTGGAGATATCTTTTAAAGTGCAGGAAGGATGACAGTGGAAATGTTGGGAGTGCCTCAAAATGTGTTTTAAAGCTTGCCTTTGGGATCTGCAAACTTGAGCAGTTTCTTGCCATGGCTGCCTCTCTATCCTCCATTCCCATCCCTTTCACAAAAATGAGTTGTCTGTTGTCTGTCTTCCTTAAGGTGCATTTTTCAGTGTGATAATTTGCATTATAAAATACACAGGGATGAATTTAGTCCAGTTTTGCTCACAAAGTCAGGCAGGATTTTAATGGGTGAGGTTGGAAAAAGAGAAGTGGTGGACCAATCCACGAATATGCCATATTTGATTAATTTATGTGATTTAAAATTAAAAACAACAAAAAAGAGGGCTTATGGCATAGAAATTCTTTGAAGTTTTATTTCTGTGACATGTGAGACTGTAGCGTTGCCAATGCTGAAGGTATTTTTCTGTGCCTTGTTTAGAAAGGAAGCTAAACACGACCTTGGGCCTGTGATTGTTGGGAGCTCCTCAATGTATGTTAATTAGTAGACTGTGAGAAAAGTAGTCCAGCTGCTCAGGGAACTATATATTCTAATTTTTTAATGTGTTCCAGATATTATCAGTTGTGCCTACAGATCTTTGGTGCAGTTGTGGCTGTGTGGAGGTTGCACGTGTCTGTGTACCACAGTAAGGCACTTGCATATAGAGTGCTGGCAAAAATCTGCTACCCTCTCCTACCCAAAAAAATCCCAAACAATCAAAAACCCCCTGTAGGTGATACTTTAACATGAGCTGTGTGTCTCTGCTTTGTCTCAGGCCATGCCAAAGTGAAGAGATAGCACGGAGCAGGTCTGTTGTGTGTGAGGATGCTCCTCTCTGCTTTCATATGCAGATTTTTAATAAAACAAGTATGCATCTCTGCTTCTTGTCATTCCTGTCCCTGGGAAGTTTCATGTCCCTTGCTATCTTCTATCAGTTTTCTGCTCTTTGGTTTTGATGTCTGTTCTTTATAAATCTTCCAGCCTGAAATCTGCCCAGAACTGCCCCCACTCCTCCTTGGCAGGACTAAAGCTCAGCAGCTGCAGACAAAGTGAAGGTAAGAGGAGAAAAATTGCAAATCCTCAGAGAAAAATGTGCAAAGCAAAGTAATGCTGCCTTGGGAAGGGGCAGCTTGCTATGGTTCTCCTACAGACACAAGTGCTTGGTGGATTAGCAGGCGGAGAGTGTAGATCATTGTTTCCAGCAGTGTTTGCACTCTAAATATTTATCCACTGTGCACAGAAGCATTGTTCCACCTTTCCCAGAGAAGTTGTGCTCAGGTAGGAGGTTTGAGCTCCCCTTCCTCCCAGGGGTAATGGGATTTAGATTTGTGATAGCAAGTTTGTGGCTCTTTAACAAAGTTGCTGAGAAGGACTGTTTTAAGCTGTGCTGCTGTTAATCAGTCTGCTTTTGTGGAAGCACAAAGAGACAGATGTTGCAATGCAGAAGTTAAGGCTCCACTAAGTGTTTGCTCGAGGTGTTCTTTCTCCATGGGTGCTGCCATGGGAGGTGGGGGAGCTCAGGAGGACATGCTGGACACTCACCCTCCTCATCTCCAGAAAATGAGAGGATTTCTCCTTGCAGAAAGCAACTTCTGCATGGTGCCGTGGAGGGCTTTTTGTCCTGTGTGCTCAATTTTCGGTTTTAAAGTGCTGTGCAAAATTACTTCTTTGCTTCCAGCCGCAGATTCAGAACTGCAAACCACCCACCGTACAGCTGCTAATGCACAGATTATCTCCACAGCCAACAGCTTTAAGTAATCAAACAGAGATAATTTTACCTCTGTGACCCAACAAATAAACACCAGAATCAGGAAAAATCCTTTCGCCCACACAATCCTACCCAGGCTTTCAAGGGCAGAGCGAGGAGTTCCGTCAGAGCCTGCAGAGGTGTCAAGGTCACCAGGTTTGTCCCATCCTGATCGATGGTGAGCTGGCAGTGCTGTGGTGTGGGGTGCTCTCAGGAGGTCATGATGCTCTGTAACCTGATGAGACCATCTCTTGCTGCTGCAAAAGACATTAAATGAGTAGGGCATAGACTGGAAGTTGTGTTTGCAGTCCTGCTTTCACAGGAAAAGCTGTGGCTTGGATAGGCTTTTGTTGATGACTTCAGCCTTTAACTTTCTGTTCTTTGGAAGAACACACATTTCTCACAGCTATCAGGGGTTTAGCGCCATTAAGAAAACACAACTGTTACATATTGTAACATTGCATCTGTGGCTTCTTTCTCACTGACCCGTCACCACCAGTGTTGAGAAAGAGAAGAATTGTAGCCCAGAAGTCATATCAGAACACATTTTTTTTTTTGCACTTTAAAAGTCTGTTTCTCTTTGCTTTTATTTCCCAGATCAGCTAGTTGTGACCATTTTCTTAGAAATGAAGTCCTGGTGTTTTTTTAATTTTAGTAAATTCTAGTTGCTCTGAGCTTTCCCTGCCCTTTCCCCCTTTGTTCTAGTAAACTCATTTCCTTATTCCTGTTATTAAGGATCCTTAGCATATTGTCATTGGGAAACAGCACTCATTTCTTCATGGAAAGAAGCTGCTTAATGTTTCATGTGTTGCAGTGAATAATTAAATAAAGAAAAATATATTAGCCCACAAAACTAGTTGGCAGCTGAAAGGAAGAATGCATTTGCAGTCTGCTGGGGAAAAGTGACACTCCTGGCCTGGTGTCTTGAAGCACGCGGGTAAGGTTTAAAAGCGAATAGGTCTAGCCTGACATTGAAAATAATCTGGATTTTTCAACTTCCCATGCACTTATAACATTAATCTTTAATTGTCGTATTCTTGAGCTACTGGCTGTGAGATCAGACCTGGAATTGGTGGGGCTACGGAAAACCAGGCTGGTAAGTGGAATGAAATGTCAGCAGGGACCATGACCTTGTGAACTGTCAGGGCTGGAAAGGCTGTCAGCACTCAGGCAGGCAGGGGGCCTGGCAGCCTGATAGTGGATGGCACGAGCAGTCTCCATGTAAATAAGGGTTTTATTGCCCTTCATAGTCCTTTTCACCCCTTCTGGGCTCTACAGTCATTGCCCCTTTCCTTTCGATTTTATAATGCATCTTGAAACACAACTGTTGGGCTCTGCGAAAGTGGGGTGAAAGACTGGGCAGATGGGATTCTGTGCTGGGAGAAGACTGACTGCTCTCAAATGATCTAAATGAGCCATGGAATTTTCTTCTTTCCATATGAAACCAGAACTGAACTGTAATTTTGCAGTGACCTTTGCAGTTTTACGAAATGAGATCAGACACTTGCCATCCTCATGGCAGAGAGAGCCTTGTTTTAACAGTAATTCAGGGCCCAGTTACAAACTGGGATCTGTGCTGAGTATCTTTTTCTTTACCTCCTCCCATCTAGTTTTTCCTCTGACTGCACATATAATCTCAAATGGATAAAATGCTTTAGTAGAATTTGCTGAGACCAGAGACAGAGAGTTGTGTGCAGAACAACTGTGCCATTGCACATCCCTTTGGATCTGGTTAGTGTTAGTCTCATCAGCTCAGGTAGGGGCCTTTGTGTTCTTTTTCTAGCCCTGTGTGCTGACATTTGGAGTCTGGATACCATAATTTCTGTCTGCATCGTGCAATTGCCTTTTGCATTTTCTTTTCTGTGTGTGACCTGCAGCTCTGGCTGCGGTGGGGACACAGTGAGCAGGACTGCAGGGATGATGTGGATCTGGTGTGCTTGATACTCACCAGAGTGACTGCTCAACAGCCAGAGAACATCTCGCAGCCCTCCAGCCTCCACGTGCTCTGCTGCTCTGCCAGTGTGACTGGCCTGACCTCTGCTCAGAGTGAGAGATTGGGTCCAATTCAACTTCTAGCAATGTGGGGAGAGGCCGAGGGAGCTGTTGCAGCAACCTGAAGAGTCTCCAAAATGAGGAGAAAGGGGACTTTTTATTTCCAAAAAGACACTTAGAAATTCTTGTCAAGGGTTGTGCTGAACCAGTGGTGTTAACTCTTCTTCTTGCTTATCTAAGTACTGCTGAAGTTGTGACCTTTTAGATCATGTCCACCAATTCTTCTCTTTAAATTGATAGACTCTGCACTGAATGGCTCATACTTGGTAAGACAGATACAGAAAAGATGAAAAAAACTTTAAGAAGAAATGTAGTTTTTAATTACAATCTCCTGCACCTCATCTTTGGTAGCTCATCAGCTTGTGATGGGCTGTATGGCAGAGAGGATAGAGATGCAGAGAGGATAGTGCCATTTTAAATGTGCTGCTTATTTCACTGGCTTAGACCTTTCCTATAGAATGGATTCAGCAAGGTAAATAACCACACATCTACTTTGAATTGCATGAATACTACCACTGAAATTAGTGACACTCTTCCTGCGGTTCATTTAGGATGCATGGTTGCAGCTGACCCAATTCCTGCTGAAATAAGTGGAAGAATTTCCCAGTATTCTATAAACCCAGCTCAGGTCCTAAATCCACTTAACCCTTTGAGTGCCTGCTCTGCTGTCTGCTTACCACAGTGTCATGGTTTGGGAGTGGTACAAATGCTGGCATGCATTGCATTGACCCAAATTTCTTCCATAAGGTCCACCAAAAGAGGAGCTCTCCTCAGCCCCCAAACACACCGCAGTTCATCTTCTGATGCTGCTCTGTTCACTATGTGATTCCTCCCCTGCCTTCACCACTCTTGATTTCATTCAGCAGAATCTGCACTTTGCCTGTGCAGGAGTAACAAGCAGGAGGAGTCACTGCGCTCGAGAATCGGTAGGAGGGCAACGGCAGCCAGACCTGGAAATCCAGTAACCCTGGTACCACTGACCTCAGGATTAAACCCTGCTCACTGAAACATGAGCCCAGGCTGCCAAATTGCCCGTGATAAGCTTTAAAGAACTGGGAATAAAACCATGCCTGCATCTATTTTCATTGCAGCAACTTTTTAGCTGGAGGCTCATAACTGGCTGCAGCAATGTGAATGGAGAGCCCCCACAAGAGACCTGGCAGTGCTCAGCTGTGCTCCCGGATCCCATTCTTGGGGTTTTGTTTGTTTGTCGTCTGGATTAAGGGGATTAAAGACTTAACCTTTGTACAGCCTTTCAAATAATAACTTGTTTGTGCTCGTACTGCATGTCAGGGAAGGATTCCCCCCCGCTCCTGATTTCATGATACAAGTGAAGATCTGAGAGTGGTCAGGCTCATGTAAAGTTGTGTCTTGTGCTTTAATCCCCCCTAAATTCAGCTCAGTGCTCTGTTCTCTGTTTTGTGGTGTTGCTGGGACCAGGGCAGGGTACCTGCTTCAGACCTCTATCCCAGGAGCTGGGAGCTGTCATGTTAGTGGGGGGGTCACAGTGTGAGCTGCCAGATCCTCGTCCAGCTGCTGCGCCTCTGGGCTGTGTTTTTTGTAATCAGAAATAAAATTCCTGCTGCCAGATGGGACCCTGCTGCATATCAGTCTGTCACTGGCTGGCTGTGGCCATTTCTTACCTCCTGCTCTGGAGTGGCTTTTCTAAACAGGTTTCAGAGGTTTGTAGTTCTCACTGCAGCCCTTTGAGTGAGTGGCTTTTTTGAGATTATTTTGGGATTTTTTGGGGATTATTCCAACAGTGACTAAAATTTTCAAAAGCATCTAAGTGATTTAACAAATTTATTGGCATACGTGAAAACGAGACTAAGGAAGACTTGAGAGCTGTATTTAGCTTGAACATTTTTCTTCTACTCCCTGTGCATATTTCACATGTAATTAAGGGAAGACCCATGGCCACCTTTGGGACCAGCTGGTCCCACCTGCAGGTCTATCATCTGCAGGCATGGCCAGGACTCGCTTTCCTCAATATGGTGCAACACCTGCATGGTCTGAAAGATCCTCAGGAGACAGTCAGGCAGACACAGAGATGTGGGTGGCCCTGGCTTTAAGATCTTGTCCTTGGCGCTGCTTCCTTGCAAATAGCTCTGATCCAAGAGACACTGTACGTGGGGGTGGGAGTTTCGGGGATTGGATTTTCTGGGGATGGGAGTCCTTGTGTTGAAGTGTGTGAGGAAAAGGCATTCCTCTGGCAGTTTTTCTCCTGCCAGGGAGGTTGACCCACCTGGTTCCAAACGGGTAAAAGCAGCTCAGTCTTGTGAGCGCTGTTCCTGGAGATGTGGCAGTGCCATAGGATTCCAGTAGATGCAGCTGTCAGCGTGGCACTCTGCAGATACTTGGTGGGGAAAAAAAACCTCTGTAATTTTGGCTCTTCCTGTTCTCAATGGACTGGAAGTAACAAGGGTGATACAACTTTATCACCTGGATCAGGTAACAGCTTTCCCATCTGGAATGTCATCACATTCAGTAATTGTTGCCCCCTCCAGCAAACTACAGCTCTTTTCTAGACAGAGCAGCCAGTGTAAATAATAATTTAAAAGCTACAATACCTAGAAAAGCCATGGATTTACAAGTCTGTATCCAAGAGTCTCTACTGTCCAGCCATGCTCAGGACATGAGTGACCACTGCTTTTCCTCCAAAGACAGCACAATACTGTGTCAGGCTCTAACAAAGGTTGTTACCATCAAGGACTTTACTCTAGGCAAATAACTTTTACAAGAACTGCCTCAATATTGCCTAAAAATGTACTTTAAAGAGAATCCTTAATCAAAGTGATGTAACAACAGGAGTATTTACTTTTCTACTTGACCCTGGAACAGATAAGTCACAGAGAGTTAACCATTCTCTGCATTTTAGAGGGGATGTTATCTTGCGAGAAATTTGCCCTACCCTACTTAAATTTAGAAGATGTGAGTCCCCTTGTGTCTTCTGCACAGCAAAGGGAATACAAACTGAGCTTGAGCAATACATGTGAAATTTGCCAGCAGTTCTCCACTGCAATAAATACCTCTTGCAACATAACACTGAAATCTGTGGATTGCAAGCCTGTGCTTTCTGGAGTATAATATACTTCATCCACTCCACCAAATGCCCATAAGGAAATTGTAAGTGAAATTAAACCACAATATATGAGAGTGAACTTGCACAGACAGTTGACTTAGGACAAAAGCACCTCATTCTGGCTCCTGACTATACAATTTTCAGAAGCAATTCACAGCAAGTACGTAATAGTCAAATAAGTTGGGTTGGACATTAAGCTATGTGGTGGGTAACATGAAGAAATAAATGGAAATGTGGTTACAAATTTGAAACTTTATCTTTGGAAACTCTGTGTAGCATTTTTGAGAGTTCCACTTGACCTACAACTGCTGGGTAGAGGCAGTAAAAGTGATATAAAGGCAGTGAAAATGAATTAATTTGAAAAGTCTAAGTGAATATTAATAGGACTTGCTATATTCAACAATTTGCAAGCGTGTCTGGCATTTATAGATGAACTGTGCTGTTTGTTACATATTACATTAAAGAAGAATCCTGAACCAACATATCAAAATGTCAAACTAACACAGCATTTTTCTTTGATCTCCTTTTTTGTTAAAATGAATTATTGATAGCCTTTTCTGTGGCTGACAGGAGAGATTTCTGATTTTTATTTGAGTACTAGATCACATCTCCTATTCCTTCTGTAGACAGAGGTCTTTACAACAACATCTAGATATGGTGTGTGCAATTGCAGAGCTCAGATTCTTTCTAGCAGGGAATGTTCTCCCCACCCATCCCATGCTGCTGTGATTTCTTAAGCTGATATTTTCATTGGACGTCTTTGAGCAAATACACAGCCCACCCTGGAGTCAGCGGTCAGGACGAGGGTGCAATGGCTTTGTGTGGGCCCACAGACCACAGGGGTGGTGGGTGTGCAGCTCCACAGAGGGATCTGGAGCTGGTTTCTCAGGATCTGTGGAGAAAAACCTGTTTGTCTTTTCAGTGATGAGGCTTGGAGAAGGTGTTTTCCAGAGTGAGGTTCGATTTATGCCAGTTTCAGGGAGATGGGGTGTGTGGTTCTGGAGGTTTTGGTGGTACCAGAGGATAACAACGTCTCTATTATCCACCAGTACCTGGCCTGGACATCAGTAAAGCCTTGGTCACTGCAAGAGCTCTCAGCTGCTCCAAGTTCTGTGGTTTGCAAAACTTTCTGTCCAAATGTCACCCAAATTACAGTTCCAGCAGTCATGTGCTTCTTAAGGATGCACCTCCCTCCTGGAACTTGGCAGCCCCCAAACCCTTTTGCTGCACTTCACCTGCAGATGCAGAAGTGGTTTTGGCTTGTTTTATTTTAAGGTCAGAAGACTCTGTCAGAGAAACAAATCTTCCTCCTTATGGTCTCCTGTTTATCCTGTTTAGCATTTTTAATTGCTTCCAAAAGATGCTGCTTGAGTTTGGCAGCTGTTGGGGCTCTTCCTCCAACATCTCTGGGTTTATTCAGGCACAAGAAAGGATTGTGCAAGTTGTAGCCATAAGGCTCATGAAAGATTTTAGATTTGCATGGATTTAAATTGTTTCACTTGGTTTAAGTCAGAATAAATTGACTGGAAATGTGGGTGAGGGTGGCCCCAGGCAGAATGCTGCATGGAGGACAGAGGGACACACTTATCTACTTATACTCCCCCATCCCCAAATGTGTTTCTGTTGCCTGCATCCCATTACAGATTTGAGAAACACATTTCCCTCCCTGCAGTTGTGGAATGGGGGACCAGCAGCCCTTGTCTTTCTGTGCCTCCAAGGAGATGCAGGGCCTGTGAGTGCCTTTCCCTGCCTTCTGCTGTCTCTCAGCCAGCAGGTCTGCTAGCTTTCTTCATGCTTTAATCAGGTTTTTTCTCTCCGTTCTGCTGACCCAGTTTAGGCTCTTTGAAGGCGCGGCAGAGCTCCCCGGCGGCTGCGGCTCTGCCTTGGGGGGACGTGGATGGGCGGCGGAGCTGAGCAGGCGGAACGGCAGCGCTCGGCCCAGGGGAGGAGGGTGCTTTTGGAGCTGTGGGTCTCCTTGGTCTGCTCCCCTGGGCACATCTGGGCGCGTGTTTTTCTCTCTTAACTGCTGCGCATGGCGTGCTGTTTTCTGTTTGGTTGTTGGTGTTTTCTTGTTTCTTTTAAAAATATTTTTATCTTTTAAAGGAGGTTTCGTTTCAAGGCTGCTGGAGCAGTCCGCAGTGGGGTTTCAGATGCGTGTGCTCACACTTTGTGCTTTAATAGCACCTGACATAACCTGGTCACAGACATGAGCCAGGCAGATTATCCATCCCCCACTGCTGCTCTGTCCCCTCTCCTGTCCCCTTTATGTAGGGCATCCTGTATCTCAGGCAGCATCCCCTGCCTGAATCCCTTGAGGAGCCTGAGGGGAGCCCTCCCTGCCTCCCCTTTTTATCCTGGGCTCTCAGTTTCGTGTTCAGGTGCTGAATTTGTGGCTCTTTTCTCTGTGTGTGGGTGGGGATGCCGGCTTTGCTCTGACTGCACGGGGATGATTGCAGCTCTGCAGTAATAATTACATGAGCCAGGCTGAGGAGTGATGGTCGGGGAGAGGATCTGTGTGGTGGGATGACTCAGGGGTGGGATGACGCAAGCCTGGGGCCTGACTTTGTCTTTGCAGGCTGCAGAAACTTCTCTCCCAAAAGCTGGAGTCTAGGTCGGGAGTGATTTACCACAAGGCTGCCAGTATCCATTCTCTCTGCTTGGCACTGGCCCCACTTGTTACTGCAAAGGCCTACAGGAAAAGCATGAGACCATTTGTTTTCATGGTTTTTGTTGGTATTTGGTGGTTTCCTGCCTGGCTGAAGGATCTCAGGTGGTGTAAGAGGCAAATAAGGACCTGTCCTCATGAGATGCTGTTTGTCATGAATTCCCTGACAGTTTACACTTTGGAGTTTTTATTGCAAATTGATTTTATTTCATCCCATGTCCCATTAACCAAGAAGGGTAATTTTGGCTTGCATCCAGGCTTACTTTAATCTGGGTGAAACTACTTGTGTAGACATTCTTTGGGGTATCAGAGGGTCTTCAATACAAATCTGGTCTGGTGCTGTGGCAGCCTTTGGCTGACCCTTGCTGACCGTTCAGCACAGGAGACACCACTTTGTGTTTCCTTTGCTGTACTTTCCATACTTTGCCATACTTTTTCCTGGCTGTAGGTTCAGTCATGTAGGTCACCCAGATGGGGACTCCTTGTAGCTGCCCTTCTGTTAACACTCGTGGTCTCAGCCTTCTACATGCTGTTGCTTCGTTGGTGGCTGCACTGCAGAGACTGTTCATAGTCCATCCCTCCTTCTCCTAAATGCTTCTTTAGGTCCAAGCACTCAGCCCTGTAGGAAATGGCGCAGAAAAATGGACTTCTGGGTCTGCCTGATGGTTGTCAGGTAGAAACCAGCTTGTTCCAATCTAGGGCATTTCCCATAGGAGTGCTTTGCTGTTCAGGCTCCCTATATGGACAGTTGTGTGCAGGGGATGCCATCCCTGTGTATTAAAGCAGAAACTGCTTTTGTATCTGTTCTAGAGATGATGTATTCTTATTTTGTAACCCCTCTTATTGCCTGTCCCTTGTCTTCTCATACATCTTCATAGGGGTTAATTTTAAACACTGGACCTCTTTCTTGTAAATTCCATTGCTGTTTTTCTCATGCATATTTGTTATTCAGTGAATAAAACAGGGAACTTCTGAAAATTAGTGTGAGTTGTATTTGTTAAAGTGGGTAGGTAGTGTCTCTGGAAGTTTTCCCACAGGGTTATTTTGGTCCTGGCCCTCAGGAGCTGAGCTGCTGGCAGGGCTGGGCTGCACCAGGGCGCCTGGTGGTTTGTGGTACACACACAGGCTCTCAGCAGACCCCTGGCTTCATCTTGCACTTGAGATCGTGCCAGGATTTAAGCTCTGCAATGAAAGAAAGTGCAAAAACCCTTCTCCACACACATGGTAGTAATACTTTAAGTATATTTATAGAAAGGGCTGGTATTTTTTCCTGTTGGTGTTAAATTATGGTAAGACGGATAGAAGTGTTACTACAATGCAGTTCTTCATCTCCTCAGAGCATTTATTCTCTGCTGTGTAGCAGCTCTGTGTGATGCTGATGTTGTATGGTCATTTTTGGATCATTGCTCTCCTGTGGTCTAGGCACAGGCCTTGGATACCCCTCTGTGCCACCACATTGCTCCACCAATTGAGGGATTATCAGTGGGGGTTGTGTGTTTGTCACACAGGTTTGAGAGTTGTGTGGAGCTAAGGTGGAGGTAAGACATGGTGCTGATTTTGGACTGATCCTGCATGGACTCAAGCAGAACCAAGCCCTGAGACCAGCTGCTTTTCACTGCCTCCACAGCAGAAGAGAATAGTAAGAGCAGCTCAGCTCTTCTGTCAGTGTCTTAGTGCTTTAATTTTTAGTAATTTCTCCAAGAATCAGCTGTTCATATTTTTTCCCCCCTGTGCAATGGCTGACTTCTTAAAAGCAAAGACTTGATTTCTTGCAGGCTGTGTTTTCTGTGGTTTTATTAATTTAATCAGTATACAGGTGTGTGTATAAATGTGCAGTCACCTTACCAAAAATAAACGCTGTCAGAGCTTTTGCTCCTGCATTCAGGGCATAAAATCTGGCAGTGCTTTGGGCAGCTCAGGTAGCCTTCACACTGATGAATAGAAAAATCCGATCAATTGTTCCTTCAAAAAGCCACCTTTCTTTTTGAGCAGCTCAGACATGCACTCAGATATATAATACAGGCAGCAGAACTGAGCGGAAATTAATCCAGTCTGTAGTTCCTACAGTGAGAAAATGTCTGGAAAACTTCGTAGCAGGTTGCCCCAAGATGGCACTCTGTGTGCATGTCATGTTAAAATAATCTTATGGTTCTGAGAGACCATCTTTATGCACTGCATGTGTCTCTTCCTGGGGAGGTAAGGTGCAAGCCAGAGGTGACAGACATGCAGCAAATATTGTCACCCAGCCCTTGAGTGATGGTCAGTGAGAGCATCAGGAGCGTTGTCAGAGGTGATGCAGGCAAAGATAAGAGGATCATAGCAGAAAGGGAACTAGTAGTTTGTGACCAGAACATGACCTAATATGTTTTCATCCTTTTACATGCTTTTTTTGTGTTGATAAGGTGGTGTAACTCCCAGATATACAAAATATTTCATGCAATTGTTTTGCTATTCCTTTATCTCCTCTGGTGCGGGGTACAATTCTTCGGGAAGGGAGTTGTGCCCTAAGTAAAATCTGACTGATGAGGAAGCAGCATTTCCCCAGGGGTAGGTCCAAAATAATAAAATAATTTCCTCTTCTTTTGATAGTGGAAAAAGTGCTGAAATATTAAAAAAAAGGTGAGAGGATAGAGGGGAAAAGATGGTACCTTAACTTTAGGTTAGAGATCGTAGGATCATAGTTTGGCTTGAGTTGGAATGGACCTTAAAAATCATCTCAATCCAACCCCTCTGCCATAGGCAGGGACACCTTTCCCAAGAACAGGTTGCCCAAGGCCCCTTTCAGCCTCGGACACTTCCAGGGATGGGGCACCCGGAACTTCTCTGAGCAGCCTGTGCCAGGTGCCTCACTACTCTCACTGTACGATTTTTTCCTAATACCTAATTTAAACTAAATCTTCTCTTTTAGTTTGAACCATTTCCACTTGTCCTGTCATTCCAGGCTGTTGTAAATAGTCCTCCTCCATCTTGTTGGCTCCTTCAGGTACTGGAAGGCCACAATTAGGTCACCCTGAAACGTTCCCCTTTCCAGGCTGATAAACCCCAATTCTCTCAGCCTTTCCTCACAGCAGAGCTGCTCCATCCCTCTGCTCACCTTGGTGGCCTCCTCTGTGCTGGCTCCAGCAGGTCCCTGTCCCTCCTGTGCTGGGAGCCCAGGGCTGGATGCAGTGCTCCAGGTGGGTCTCAGCAGAGCAGAGCAGAGGGGCAGAATCCCCTCCCTGCCCTGCTGCCCACGGGGCTCTGGATGCAGCCCAGGATTCATTAGGCTAAATTTTGGAAATTCTTAAGCCCAAGGGGATTAGCCAAATGTATATTTTAATGAATGGGAAATTTTCAAATATGTTTAACTTTGTTTGGTGTCTTAGGTAGCATGTGAGGCACTTTTTTATTTCTCCTTGCAGAGTAATATTTATGATTCTGCTTTAATGTTTTTCCTTGTCTATCCGAAAAACTGGAAAAGGAAATTTTAAAATAATCAAAGTTTTCTCCTTATTCAGTGCCTCTGTAGCTGTCATTTATAATTCTTTAATGATGTACATGCTTTGAATAAACCACGTATTTCAAAATTGTTTGTAGAAGGAAAAAATCCTTTCACACTTTCGCACTGTATTTTTTATAATAACTTTTATCAACCTATGACTGAAAATTTGTCTCCATTTTGAAACTTTCTGTAATAGACTGAGATAAAATGCAATTCAGCCCTTCACATATTCCATGGGCCAAAGAGATCCTTCATTCAATTAATCCCAGAAAGGAAAGAAGAGAAAGGAATAATTTACAGGAAACTCTTGGCCCTGAACCCCCTTCCAAGCAACTGCCAAACTAGGTATGGCACAGCGGCAGTGGGTGAAGCCTCCTTCATGCGGGTGGGAGATGAAACCTTGAGGGGTGGGATGTTTTCTGGAGCACAGGGATGCTGTCACCCTCTGAGCCCGCTCAGGTGCTCACCCAGCGCTGCCTGGGCTGGTGCAGGCACTGACTGCGCTGCCCCACGGCCTTGGCAGCGCTCACTAACCCGGGTTTGATGTGGCATGACAAGACACCGAGTTCTGCTCTGGCAGCGAGGCTGCTCACGTGCAGTGCAGCCTGCCAGGCTCTCCCAGGGCGCCTGAGCCGTATCCGTGCGTAATGGCCTTGTGCAGTTAAGTGGAGCACGCTGCCTGAGATGAAAGTCGAATTTCAGAGCAGGCTTGCTTCCCTCCCCTCCCTCTCCCTGCACCGGTGCCCCTTTCACCAGCGCTACGGGATGTCTTCCTGCTTCCCCACCGCTCCCCAAAACACACAAGCCCTCCTTCCTGCGCGGTGTAACTAATCTGGTTTGCTGACTGAGATCTGCCGGGGCCTTTAAAGTGATGCCAGCTACTCTGTACTCAGTGTAGCATGGCAGCATTTCAGAGTGAAGCTAAAAATCCAAATCCAATAAGCAAGGAAATAACCATAAAGAAGCAGCCCTGGTTTCCATTCTGTCCATCAGCTTGCTGCCTGATGGGGCAGCTTTGCACTAAAAGTTGGCCATGGACCATATGTTAGAAGTATGAAGACCTCTTTTTTTCCTACTTTTTTCCTCTTTAAGCTCAAATCTATGAAGAGATGCATTTTTTAAAATCCTATAGGAAAATCACATTATTTTCAGGGATGAGCTCTCAGGCAGTTTGGATTCCTTTTTCTCTCTGTTGGGATTAGCAAACAGCAGCAAAACTCACACTTCTCTTCCTAAATCCCCCTTCAAAACGGAAGGAAGGTTACCCAAGCTCAGGTTTTGTTCTTTTGAGATTTAACTGAAAGAGAGTTTCAGTGAGGAGGTTGTGATCCTGTAAGGTGCTGGCTTTCATGAAAATTAGCAGAACAATTTTGTGAAAAATATTTGCATTTCAAGCGAATGCAGATTAGTAAGACTTTTACGGTGAAAAAGACTTTTATGGTTTTGTTAAAAAAAACAGGTTAAATGATTTCTTGTTTGTTAAGTTTGTGGAGAGAAGATGACTTTTCAAAAAAGCATTAAGGAATCCCCAAAAATGTAGGGAGAGCAGGGTATGACAAAAACCCAGAGTGATGGGGGGCACCATCCATAGTGCCAGGATGGGTCCTGGAAGCAGGGGAATGCTTGATTTTGGAGAAGAATGAAACAGGTGCTGGCAACTCTGTGGCTTTCTAAAATGGCAGAGTGATGTTCTCTCTGCCAGAGCATTCCAAGGGAAAACTGTTCTTATATGGTTTCATCAGGCCAATTTTAACTTTTATTTTTATTGTACAAAACAAATAAAGAAATTCACCAGTGTAGGGAGGATTAAGAGTGGATAATCCATTTTTGTGACTCATTCTGATAAGAAAAGAGCTCATCAACTCCCTGTAGCCTTGCATCTGAAGACAGTTGCTGACAGATTGCACAAAATATGTCCCTGCATTTTTAGGACCCCGAGACAGCATCTTGCAAGCAGATAAAACCAAATAAAATCTGACAAACCGTCTTTGTACTGGAGAGATGAGAGGAAAAGTGCAGATACTTTATGTTAGAGGATTTGAATGTGAAGCTATGAAGAAGGGCATTGAATTATAACTTAAACTCCTTAAATGTTCTCTTGAACATGAAGGATCTTAGTTAATTAAAAGTTATTGCATAACTGCTGCTGGGGAGTGAAAAGTTTATTTTTAATTATACTGTCTTACATAATGGTTACACGATGACAGAGGCAGAGAAAGTGATTTAAGTATACTTTTTTAATACAGTGAAATTAAAAAGTGAGGTGTTGATGCATTAATTCATCCTTGACTTGTCCCTGGATCTGTTTCATGATCTCTGCTTCAGCATGTAGTTTTTGAGGAGAGTGTCTGTTTGTTCTGGACTTGCACAGCCCACGGCTGTGATGACGACTTCTTGAGCATGGTATTCATCACGATAATAAATAATCTTGTCCACTTTCAGCTTCTCCTTTGATCTTAGAATGTTTTGGCCAGCAGACTGGTACACATGCATCTGTAACTAATATGCCAACAAATCACATCTATAATTTATCGTAATTGTGGAAAACCTATTTCAGCTGGATGATTTCTTAAGTAATTTATTTAACTCTGGCTATAAGGACTGTATTTTCTGCCTTGATACAAAGAACTGCTGGCTTTAAAAGCTGAGCATGCAACAGTACAATTAAGTATGTTTTTTTTTAACCAGAGACAGCATCTACAGAAAAGTTGCAAACAGAGAAAGGGAAAGTAAGATAGAGGGGAACTGAATATTTGTGTGTAACGTAGGTAAAAGAGAATCTTGTTTTCTGTCTAACTTAAAAATATCTCCAATGAAGTACTCCCTTCCCTCTTTGAAGTCTGTGTGTGCCTGCTCAGTGTTTGCCAGCACTGGAGAGGTACCACTGTGGGGCTTTGGGTCATTAGAACTTGCCTGGCTCCTGCATGCTCAGGAAGGGACTGCTGGAGGCTGCCAGGCTCTGCTCCAGCCTCTGCTCCATCCACAGCCCCTGTGTGGGGCCTTGATGGCTGAAATGTTGTGTCCTGAAGTGTAACATTCAATTTTTTATCTAAACAAATACTTGTCTGGAGGGGCCACCACCAGCTGATCAGGCTTAACCAAAAATCAGACAGGAAAACCTCAGCTTGCAGAGTGGTCCCGGGTTCACCCTTGTCAGACTTTAAAAGGCTTGTTTTGGCCATGAACAAACTACTGTCCATTTACTTCTGCTTTGACAAGCACCTTTCCTACAAAAGGACTCATGATGATGATCATTGTTGAGCTGGCCTATAATATGTAGGGTTTTTAAGCTGAATTATGATAGACACCATAATAGCTCTAAGGAAATCTGGTGTGAGACTCCTCTGCTTTGTGGCCTTGGCCTGCCCTTCCCCCTCTTCAAATTCTGTAATTTCTGGAAGTTCCTAAGACTTTTTTTGAGTTACAGAGGACCAGCTGGAATTGATTTACCACCTGACTTAGTGGGGCTTTGAACAGAAACTTAGAGCTATTGAGTATTTCTGGCAAAGTCTTGTCAGAGGTTTAGAGCTTGCTTTGTAAATGCATTTATTAATTAATGTCTGCCTCTCTTTCATGGCTTTGGCTATTATTTTTTTAAATGGAAGCCATCACAAAGGGTTTAATTGCAGTGGTTTTTAAATTATTTTGTCTTAGAAATATTTGTCAGGGAAAATTGAATGGATGTAAAAATTAATAACATCAGATCCTTTCAATAAAAGGGAATTAATGCAGTGAAGATATGCAATATCAGGTTGTATCTATGGGGTCAGATTTGCAGAGATCCCTCTCTGAGGTACATGAAATCATGAATTTAGAGGGATTGAGAATATTGTCTGTTATTGATGTTACAATTTGCTTTCATCCTGTTGTTTGGTGGGGTGGTTAACGCTCAGGGGTACCATGTGCCTGGTGTTACCATGCATCTGTATGAACAGCAGTCTTTTGCACTGCCCTTCCCTTTCACGCTTGTCCATGTATCTTCAATTGTCATCTAAGTATAAAGCCCAAAACTCAGTAATTTGATTGTTCATTGGTAAGCTTCTTATGTAAGTCAGTGCTTCTTATGTCCTTTGGAAGGGTTTAATTAAACTCTTTTCAGGTAGCTGGAAAAAGTAGGACAAGAAGGCAGGATGTCAAGTAACTCTTCAAACCAGTCTGATCTCCCATGACCAGGGCAGGTCCTGGAAACCCTGGACTGGGATTAAGATGCCTGCATGATTTTGAGTGCTAGAATCTGGCATCTTTGTTTTGGCAAATATCAGGGGTATATTGCATATTGTTTATCATAATTTCCCTTAAATATTAGTGGGAAGCGTGTGCCAGTTGTGAAACTGAAAGAAGAGGCTTAATGGAGAGGTGCTGAAGCCAGACATGGTGTTGGGGGTGGGACTTGATGGGTGGAATGGTTCAGCTCCACATCCTCAAACTCCAGGAGTATGCTGCCTGGGGAAGGCACACAAAGGAGCTGCAGCAAGCAGCAAATAACCCCATCTATACCCCGGGAATACAAAGTGGTGTGCATTCGGGTATATGGTGTTAGATGCAGCATTTAGACATTACAGGATGGGGATGCAGTAAAAGACGGCAGAGAGCAAATACTGCCTAGCCCTGACAAACCTCTTTAGTTGGCCAGCACACCAGAACCATCACCTTCTCAAAGGCACTTCACCTTTTCTTTCCTCTTTGTTAATTAGATGCAAGAAAAGAGTAAGTTTCTGATTTAAGCTCTGGCTTACTGAGCTCAGCCCTGAAAATTGAAATCTGTCTGCGACTGGGAGTTGTTGGCTTCTGCTCCATGGTTCTCTGGGGAGGAGCTGCTCACTCTCACAGCTGGTTTCCCTGGGGTTTGGCTGAAAATCCTCTGCTGCTGCCTCCTTGTGTCTGTGTGTATCCCAAGGGGAGGCAGTCAGTGTCCTGCTTCCTTTCTGGCATTTTCACATGGGAGGCTTGTAAGTTTTAGATCAACTGGAAACCAAGACAAAGTGGAACTTAGATTCATTTGAGAGGGGTGATTTTTTTTGGTTGTTTGTTTGTTTGTTTGTTTGGTGGGGGGTTTTGTTTGTTTTGTTTGTTTGTTTGTTTTTTCTGTTTTTTGTTGGGGATTTTTTGTTGGGGTTTTTTTTTTTGTGTTTTTGGTTTTTTTTTTTTGGCAGGGGGAGGGCAGTGTCCGCTGATTTACTAATTTGTTTTTCTAACTCGTGAATTTCCAGCCCCCTAAATGTGACCAGAAAGGAGCCGGCATCACTTGGCAAAGGAACATTTAGGCTAAGTTTCGTTTTGCCAGAAATGTTTTTCCTTAGTTGTTAAAAACAGATTGGGGTTTTTGACAGCACAATGTGGTGTCCAGCCCAAGTGTGGGTGGCAGGGAACACTTCGTAGGGGGGGTGCCAGATGTTTTTCTCTGCCTCAGGGGAATATCTTTGAAAATGCTCACCCTTCTGGTGAGATCTGCTGCTGCGCAAACTGCAGAAACTTAGAGGGATCCCAAACAATTGTGCTGCCTGTGGACTGGTGCTCTTGTACCTCCAGAGCTCAGCAGGAAGCCAGGGGATCTTCTGTCTTGATCTGAAGCTCCGTGACCAGACGTGTCTCTGACTCATCATCTCCAGTGCACTGCTACTGCAAATTATTTGAATTTCCTGTGAGTCCGTAACCAAGGTAATGGCACTCGTTGTCACTGGTGGAGCTGGCTGTCCTGTTTTGCTCATGGATTTTCTTTCTGATGGTGCTTTGGGAATGGTTGTCTCTGGCTGAATGACACTATCTCTGTTTTGCTTGGTGATTGAAAGTGTCTGCTTTGATCTTGAAATCAGAGCTGAAACTTTTTTTCCACTGATGTTTGCTTTACCCATGCCTAGCTGCTGTTAGACGGGTATTGACTTCAACTCTGTGAATACCTGTTTTTCTGCACTGTGCTCTGGGGTCAGTATGGAAAAAAAATATGTCTTTGTTCTTAGAGAGAGCACAGCATTCTGCAGGAGTGCTCTCAGCCTTTAGGGATTTTTGTCTGTCTTCTGATGGGTGTCTGGTTTTGTTTTGAGGAGATTTCTGGACCAGAAAGTCAACAAAATGTAGGTCCAGAGGGATAATGGGAGTTGTGGAATCCAGCTGCCCATCTTAGAGGGGGAGAAAATGTGTAGGCCATCCCTGATGGACAGGTCCTAGCTTATTTAGCCTATTCTTCAAAAAACCTAGGGCAAAATCATCTTCTACTAGCTTGCTCCACTGCCTTCTCCTTGCAGGTTTTTCTAATTTGTACCCTAGATATTCCTTGTTGGCAATTAAGCTGATTAACTTTTGGTTTACTCTCAATGGACATGTAGTACAATTCACTGCTGTCCTTTTTGCAGCCTTACACAGCTTTGAAGACTTAATGTGTTCAGACCTCTCTTTCTGAGCATACATACATTCCTTTCTTTGAGCCTTTCCACAGAGGGACACCCACCCCTGCAGTAAAATTGCCAAAATCTGGAATATTTCTCTTGGTCATCTACTAGGTTGTCTGGGGATTCTTCTTACTGTATGCAGTGGAGATGATTAATGGAAAAATGCTGGTTATAATCTGTCATGGCTATCTTTATTTCTAAGAAGTTTTTTTTGAACCTCTTTATAAAGATGACTTTAGCAGATATGAGCACATGTAAGCAAAAAAAAAAAAATCTTCTTTAACACAAAATATTATTGAAGTTCCTTTTTATACAGCAACAATTTAAATGCTTCTTACTTCCTTTCAAAATATAGGATAGAAAGATTTAGGGAATCATGGGCAGTTATTCTTCCTTCTTACCTCAAAACCCTGCTGCAAAAATTGTGCATCTTCCAGAATGCCACAGGGCAATTTTGTAAATGTGGGGACAACCGGAGCTTGAGTTGCTTTGTGGATTTGAATGACTTCAGACTATTTTCTTGCAGCTGAATATTTGACTGTGTGGGAGGGTTTTCTCCTAAAAGCAATGAAAAAACAGGGGGGAAGAAAACACTAAGTAAATTATAGTTCCAAATTTATTCAACAGATCAGAGTTTCTGTACCATGGATACAGATTCTATCACTAATATTTTGCACAAAGAAAGGAGGTAGTGCCACAGACCTGCAATTAATATTTCTCTTCAGCAAAATATTGTGATGTAGCTGTCCTGATTCTCAACATGTACAAAATCAGTATGTTCCAAGCATTATTTTGCACTCTGCTTCAGTTTCTTGGGAGAAGTGTTGCAGCAGAAGCTGGTACTTAGTTTATAAAAAGCACAGTCGGTATCACTGGGAGGGATTTTTGTGCCATGTGATGTGGTGTGGCGTGTCCTTTCCTCAGATTACAGACAGCCAAAGTTAATTGCCAGTGTGATGCCAGGCTGCAGCCAGCTCCATGGCTGCCTGGCCTGGCCTCTTGGGCAGTTTCCCATGCTACACACTCCGGAGTTTGGGCTACCATGGAAAATATGGTGTGAGCATCTGCCCGCCTGGGCTGCTGCTGCTGCTCCCCGTGGAGAGAGCTGGGCACTGGCGTGGAAGGATGTGCCAGTCCCTCGTGGGTGCCCGTGTCAACAGGCTGGAAACACTGAGCAGCCATGCAAGGAACAGCCTCTGGGTCTGGCCATCACACAAGTGTGCAGGCTGGAGCTGCTCCTCCAGCTAAGACAGGTTTTAGTGTTTTGGGTATAACAAAGCAAAGCCTAACCTAAGGATGTGCATCTGCAGAAGGCAGGGGATTTTCTTTTTCCTTTTTCAACCACTTTTCTGCAAAACATTCTAAGTGCTCTGTTGCAGACAATAAGTATGTTGTTGAAAAAGGTTGATAGGCACTGCCTGGGCTTGACACAAGTGCCTGTGACACAGCACAGTTGGTATAATGACTTATTTGCAGAGAACAACATATCTGCATCCAAGACAAAGTGCTTTGTATGCTAGGACTTCTGCTGCCCACAGATGCTTGGAGAATTCTTCATAAGAGCTGGGGTGCTCACAGTTTTGGGTGAAGGCTTCTGTTGTCTGTAAGGGCTGAACTCTGGAGAGTAAAACCAAAAACCCCACAATATTTACCCAGGGGCACTTGGTGTCTCTGCTTAGCTTTGCATTGCCATCTCTTTTAGAAATGTGAAATCAGGGTGGTTTTTTTTTTCCCCCCTACCTCTACATGTTTCCATCACCATCATATTATGGGTGCTACCAGGTGCAGATGGTCATCAAATCATCATCATATTCCTGCCTGTGCAGCAGTGCACCTTCCTCTGTGTCAGGATCCCATGGGGGATGTTTTGCATGCATGCAGCTCATTTAGGGAAGTACTTGGAACTTGCAGACCGACTGGGAATTGAATTTTATTTTCTCTCCCATGGTAACCACCAGTTTTTGCTCAGCACGAATGGCTGTCTTTCATCAGAAGACACATTTTTAATGGAGAAATAACTGGTAAAAAAAAAAACCAGAGCTGCCATGCATTTAGAGACAAGATGTGCCTTAGCTAAATCATTGCTTCTAGAAAAGTTGTTTAGCCAAGCTGGCACCCAGCTGCCTTCACCCTGACCAGCAATAGTCTCCCACCAAACCACAAGAGTCTGCTTGGAATTTTTCTTAAGAAGTAGTCCTTGCAAATCCTCATCTCAAACTGCAATTTTCTCTTTCCCCTGATTTTGCTAAATCCAGGTATCCTTGATATCCCTTGCCTGCTATATCTTCCCTGTACCTCAGCCAATTCCCTACTCTCTAATCTTTAATCCTTAGGTTGTTTTTCTTCTTTAGCCTGTGGTTTTGCATTAGTTAATCTGGGTTTTGCACATGCCTGCTTTATCTTGCAACACAGTGGGTTGCCCACTGATGGTCACTTTCTCCACCAGTGTAGAGCCACCTTCTACAGCTCTTGTTGGCACAGGAAACATGCTGTCAGAAGTGCAGCAGTGACTGTGGGGACTGTAGACTGGCACAACTTATGACAGGTCAGAAATTCTCCCAGAACTGAGTTGGGCAATTGGCTGGATTGAAGTTGGCACAGAAAAACACCCAGCCTTTGAGCAGGGGCTCTGCCCAGTGCAGCTGAGTAATCCTTAAGATGTTTCCTATGTTTCTGTGTGGATATATAATATTTTCGGCTAGTGTCCAGGCAGCCCACCAAATTCTGTTAGCAGTCTGATCCTAAGGGGATTAGCTAATGACTTTCCATACTGATTGGATAATGACTTTTTGGAAAGTGAGAACTCAGCAGAAAACAATCCTGGCAATTACAGTCTGCTCATGTCAATACTGCAAGTGTTGCAGAGCAGTTCCATGAATAAAATGGCTTAACTTCTCAAATTAAGTCTGTGTCTGTCTCACCAACCTCCCTACAGTCTCCTATTCTTGTCTGGTAGAGGAATATCAGACAGGATATTTTATGCTCCAGACTCTTTGGGGGTGAGAATGGTTGTAATCTCCCTGAGCAGACTCTTGTTCTGTCTGCTGCAAAAGCTTTTGATGGCATGTCCTGGATCCTGTTGGCTTTTCAGGTGCAGCCCAGCCCTGTGGGCTGGTGGCACACTCGTGTCTCCAGGCTGCACAGATCTGTCCCCTCTGGACCAGGAGAGGTGCTCAGTATGCTACTGAAAACAGCCAAAAACCTCTCCTGACTTTGGAAGAGAAGAGAGGATTTCAGACATCCAAATCTAGCACAGGCATCAACGGGGATATAAATGCTCTTTTGAAATGTATGGTTGAAAGGGGAAGTCTCTAAGCAGATCCCTGAATGAAGGTCTGGAAACAAGGGGAGAAATAGTTGCATATGTAAACACTCAGTTCAGAACAGGTCAGAAAGAGGTCAAGTTTGCAACCAGCATTCTGATAGCTCTTCCAGAAAAGTGGAGCACAACCTCACATTGACCCTTAGGGTATGCAAAGGAGAACAATTATGCTATAAGAACAACTCAAAATAGAAACAAAATACACACAAGAAGGGTCCTCAACCATACCAACACTTAAAGTCTTTGTTCCCTCTGGAGACAAGAAAGGGTGTGCAGCACAATCTTCCTGGTACTTGCAGTAATTTTTACTTTTTCTAAGCACTCGTTTTGCCAACAAAACAACAGTTTAAAGATGTGTTAGCAGCTGCATCTGCAACTGCATCCTTCAGCCATTGTTATGCATAATTACTCACTGTTTTATCAATTCTTTTGTGCTCCCAGTAGTCTGGTTTGAGAGCCAAAGTACATCACTGAGATGTCTGCTTGGGTCCCATCAGAGGCACTGAAACTTGGCTAACTAACTGCTTTGTGCTGTTTGTTTTACCCTCGCTGCTTGATGCTTGATGTAAAAATCAAATAAACCCCTCCAGCCTATAAATGGGGTGGCAAACTTCATAAGTAACAACAGTGGCCTGCATGCCACAGTTTGCTTTCTAATAGATGGAGTTTATAAAAGACATCTTTAGCAAATAGTTAGCAGGAGGGAGAACTGCAGATAAGCAGTTTATTGGAACTAAATGTGACTGCTTCATTCTCTTTCCAGCTGCTGTTAGACTCAGTCTTAAGCAGTGTTGGTAGCTTAGTTGTAAAGAGCAGCTAAATATTGGAAGTGTTGGTACCTCCTGATTGTGAGCACAGAGAAATCTTATGCTTGTTTTCACGGTTACATATTGCTTTGGAGATTTTTTGTGCCATGTGCAGCTCACCTCTCCCATAGCTGCTTGCCTCCTCCTTCCCCACAGTCACTGACTTGCTTCCCTGAGAAGAATAACGCCTATCCCAGGTTTCAAAGGAAATTTATTTGAAAATGCAGTTACATTTCCTCTTTTTTTTTGGCAACCTTACTTTTTCCACTCATCTTTACTGCAGTGCAAAAGTCAGTAGTTTTTAATGAAAACTAATTTTTACTCCTTCTCCTCCACAAAAAAAAAAAATTAAAAAACACAATGACAGATCTTTTTCTGGAAACCAAATATGATATGATTTGAGCATGCACACCCAGGAAATTATAATGCAAACTGATTTGCAGTGTAGTGGCCATTGCCAGCTGTTGGCTACAACAGAGTGCTGTTGTGTGCCCTCCTTGTCACTGTTGCCTCCAGTGATGCTCTGAATGGTGCCAAGTGCATCCCTCACACCCTGCCTCGGAGAGGGGGACACCCCTCTTAGCTGTCCCCAATAACAAGTCCCCACCACTGCCACTCACATTCCTGGGGTGCTGCCCCAATATAGATGCCTCCCCTTTCCCTGTGCTCCTTGTCACTCAGCTGCTTTTTTCCTGCTCTGGTCTGGGGCAGGCCCTGCTGCCTCCTGGCTGTCAGTGCATTCCTCCAGCTGTTGCAGTTGTGTGCCTCTCTGCCTCTCGCATTTCTTCACAGGCTGAGTCATCGCCACAGCTCCTGAGCGCTCCTGCACCTTCAGCATCTTGAATCTTGGTCTGAATCCTACTGCTTGGGCCAGTTTCTGGTATTTTCCTTCATTGTCCTGGTTTTGCAGATTATAAATTTAAATTAAGAGGGCTCTGATTCTCCACTCTCTGCCGCTCCCGGGCCCTTGCTGCATAGTAAGCGACCAGCTGACAAACACGGCATGTAACATCATGCATATTCCTGCTGACATTGTTGACAGCAGAGCTCATGCATAAAAAAATTTATGCCATAAAAGCATAGGTAGCTCTGCAGACTTCTGCTCTATTTAATGCCCAAGTCAGAATATTGGTCAAAGCTTCTATAAGAACAAGAAATGACATTTCCCCATCTGCTCATGTGAGGGGAGGAGTTTCTTCTTTGAAAAGCAGAATAATTGTTAGAAGACAAATGAGCAGGCTAAACTGCAATATGCTTCAGGAGTAATTGCTCCTGAGTTGCAAATGTGTTCAGTGAACAGGGGCTGTGTAGCAACGCTGTTGGGAACAGGTGTAAAAGCTTTTTAATGCTGCTGGCAAAGCAAAATGGTGCTTCTTTTTGACCATGAAGTAAAATAAGAGAAGGATTTAATAATAATTTTTAAATAATGACTAAGAGGAAAGTTTTTGTGCTTCTTATCTAACTTATTTTCTGAACCATGCACATTTGTTAAAGCAGAGACCAAAGGATGAGGTCTACAGACATCATGGTCCTGTTCTATCTAATAGCCTTTCTGCTGGTTTTTGGCAAAGTATGTAATTGTAAGATAGGCTGGGTTCTCTAAACGGAATCTAGTTCCAACCCACCTGCCATGGGCAAGGGTCACCTTTCACTAGATCAGGTTGCTCACAGCCCCAGTCTGACTTTGAATGTTTCCAGGGATGCGACATCTACCACTTCTCTGGGCAACCTGTGTGACTGTCATAGCAAAAAAAAGATTTCTTACATCTGGTCTGAATCTACGCTCATTTAATTTAAAATCTACTACTCGTCCTGTCACAACAGGCCCTACTAAAAAGTCTATCCCCATCTTTTTAACTAATAAGAAAACTAAAAAACTAAACTAATTTTAAAGTCTGCCCCCCTTTACTGATAAGCCACAATAAGGTCTCCCTGGAGTCTTCTCTTCTCCAGGCTGAACAGTCCCATCTCCCTCAGTCTGTCCTCACAGCAGAAATGCTCCATCCCTCTGATCATTCTCAATGCCCTCCTCTGGGCATTGAGAATGATCAGATCCTGGCTCCAGCAGCTCCCTGTCCCTCCTGTGCTGGGAGCCCAGGGCTGGATGCAGTGCTCCAGGTGGGTCTCAGCAGAGCAGAGCAGAGGGGCAGAATCCCCTCCCTGCCCTGCTGCCCACGGGGCTCTGGATGAAGCCCAGGACACGTTTGGCTCTCTGGGCTGGGAGTGCCATGGCTGGGCCATGTGCAGCCTCTCACCCACAGCACCCCCAAGCCCTTCTGGGCAGGGCTGCTCTGGGGCTGCTCATGCCCAGCCTGTGCTGGTACCAGGGGTTGTCCCAGCCCAGGTACAGCACCAGCACTTGGCCTTGTTAAACCTCATGATGCTCCCATGGGCCTGCTTCTTGAGCTTGTCTGGGTCTCTCTGGATGGCATCCTGTCAAACCACCTCAGCTTGGTGTCATCTACAAACTTGCTGAGGGTGCACTTGATCTCACTGTCCATGCTGTCAATGATGATATTAAATAGTCCTGGTCCTAGTACAGGCCCCTGAGGGACATCACTTGTCACTGATCTCCATTTCAAACAGTGAGCCATTTATCCATTGCAAGGTGTGACTTTGTGTCAAGAGCTGCCTCTCAGTTTGCTGAACGATGCTCCTGCATTCAGGGCGCAGGGTCTGCATTCAGCATCAGCACTTCCTGCCACTGACCACATGGTGAGACCCAGTTCCCTCCTTTCCAGGCAAAGCAAATCCTCTTCCACTTTGAGAACACCATCACCCAAGGGGACAGAATTGTAATGGTTCTTTCAGTGTTGAAGGTTGTCTTCCCTACTGCAGCTCAGTGTTCAGTGCAGCAGGGAGCTGCAGCCCAGGTCTTGCCCTCACCTGCCTTGCAGAGCCATCTCTGCCAAACGTCGCAGGTATCTGATGTGAAAAAGAAAATGTTAATGGAAACTATCCAAAAGGCAGGTGGCCAGGGTATAATCCCCTCCCTGTGAGCTATTTGAGAACAGTGTAACAAATGTGTCATATTGCCTCTGGAGATGCCCCATTCACAATATTTCTGGGAGAAAGACTGTCAATTTTCTTGCTGATTTTGTGAGCTAAGTTTAAACTAAGTTTCCCATTGCTCCACTTATGCTAAAAACATTCCCGGATAGAGCAATGTAGGAGGGTTGGGTCATACACTTATTTACATGAATGAAAAGCCACATGCACAAACATTTAGCATTTTATTATTATAAAGACAGGCAAAACTCCTTTTCTTTCCCTTCTTAAAAATTCAAATCTGCGCTTGAGTTTTCATGCATTTGTTACAAATTTCTGGATTAGTGGTAAGTTAGAAATCCTTTGTTTCTCTACCTTTGCTGTCACTTGTCTAGTTTGTTTGCATTTCATAACGCACGATGAAAGGCCTGTGGGTAATCTGGGCACTGCTGCTGCCTTAGACCCCATGCAGTGTCAATCCTACCCGGCCTCATCTGAAGAACCTTAATCTTCTACCTGAAGGTGCTGAACGTGATTTAGTGGGAAGGTGTGGGCTGCACATGCTGTATCCCTGTCCACTTCTGCAGGCTTGTGTGTTTCATGGCATCATGCCACCAGCTGCACAGAGGAGTTGTCAACCATCCATGAGCATGCCTTTCCACCCAGAGCAGATTCTTTCCAGAGGTTTGTTCAATGAGAGACACATGCTTGAAGGTGGTGGTAACGCTAGTATTTAATATTTCCTAGTATCTAAAGGCACTTTGTGCCAAGCTGTTTGAAAGGCACTCATGAAGACAATGGATCACAACCTGTTAGATCTGCAGAAGGGCTGTGCTGGTGAGCTGGGGTTAGTGGGTCCTCTGGGCATCTAGGCACCTGGCACTGGTGTGTTTTTCAGCAGTAAATGTTCAAAGCAGGAATTTAAAGCATTCCAGTGCAGTGTTTCCTTCTGGGCAGAAGACATTTGTGCCGACCTGCCTCTGTGTGCCTGTGGACTGCTGTTTGTGCTGTTGAAATGCCAGCTGGCTCCGGGCATCCGCGCTCAGTCCCGCGCCGCGAAGGCACGGGCGCCGCTTGGTTGGGCCCCATAAATAGCTTTTGTTCATTCATTGAAAATGCAGTAATTATAAACACGCTAGTTTAATAACTGTGTTTAATTAATGGTGGGTTAGTAAACGATGCATGGAGAGGAGGTTAAAATTTACTAAAGGCTATCACTGTGTAGCTCTTAATTGAATTAAGCGTGTATTAAACTGGGCCTCTTTCCTGTCCCTGGAGAAACGAGCTGGGTGCACTGGACCGTATGGATGCTATTGATTTCAGAAAGCTCTGGTTAAAGGCAGTACAAAAATGCTCTGTGGCCAAAGTCCAGATCCTTCTGCATATATAATAAGGCCAAGGCAGTGTTAGCACAAAACGATAGAGAGCATGATGTTTACTTAAGGAATTAATATACCTGTTATTATTATCACAAGTAATTTCCCAAGAAGACCGAGTGAAAAAAAAATTCCCTGCAGTAAAATTTTAGCCTTATTTTGGAATTGTTAGCTCTTTTAATAGTTTTTATGCAGGAGAAGAGGTTGTCCTGTGTCTGGTTTTTCCTGTGTCTATGTAAAGCATATAAACACTTAAACACAGCGTCAAAAAATCTTAAGGAAAATATCAACAGATTTTTTATTTTGTTTTTTCCATCCATCTGTGTCCAGCAAGACTTTTTATAGCATAAGTAGTCCTCCAGGAAGATTTGTAACGCAGGGAATGAAGGCAAGAGCTGATGGGCATGGCATACTTGTGCCCTGTTTCTTTTAGAGAAACTCATGTCATGCTTGAAATGAGTCTCTATAAAACTTGTGTTCTTAGCAGAGGAAAGTTGCATGTACATGTGGAATAAAGGTTGTCTCCATTTGCAAAGGGAAAAATTAAGGAGAAGCTGCAGTTGAGCTTGCTGGGAGATTTGGACAAACACTACAGTTCAATGTAATGGAATAGGGGTTTTTTTTAGCTTTTGGATTAAAAGCTTCTAATGGACTTTTTAATGTATTTTGAAGGTCAACCGTTATATATTGCAAATGAATATTTTCATGTTTTATGAGTATGTGTTCTCACTGTATTCATGTGCCTTCTTCTAGCAGTGTCTTCTGATGTTGCTTTGGCTTTGCATTATAATCTTTACAATTAGTTCTTCTGGAGCCAGTAGAGTTTTAGCCATGTGGAAAACCAGGAGTTGGCTTTGGATTTTATTTTTTTTTTCCCCCTCAAGATGAGCAACTTGTATACTCGGGAAAAAGCAGTTTACATGAACTCAATGGGCCAATACCCTATTAAAAATTTTGCAGAGAAAGAATCTGATGGTATTTTTTTCACAGATCCCCAGCCCTGATGCTGTGGATCTGTGAAAATCATAAGATCACAAAATCTTATCAGAGCTGTTGGATAACTGACTCAGAAAATGCAGACAGTTTGTATTTGACTGTTTTTTTCTCCTATTGTACAGGCTGCAGAATCAGAAATAATATAAAGTGATCATTAGGAGAAAGCTAGGAAAGTCTCATTAACCATTTGACCAAGCCCTCAGTTACAGCATTTTTTCCAGAAAAATGGCATTTTCCTTCAAGTCCTTAGAAAAATTCTGTTTGAACTTTAAAAGGCAGATATTGTGCAGAATTTATCTGCTGTGTTTGTTAAAAACATCTTTTCTAGATTTATAGAAAAGTAGGTCACACTAGGGTGCACTGTTTCTTTTTGTGTCTTACTGACAAAAATGTAATCACAGAAGGATGTTCTAATGAAGCAATTAACAGGAAGATTTGTAAAAATATTTGAGGAATATCAGTTTTCCAGGAAGTCTGGCAGTTTGGGAAAGGACCAGACTTTAAAGAATATCTGAAATACTTGAACTATCAACAAGAAAAAGCTAAGTAACTCAAAAGGTGATTTAGAGAAACATATAAAGAAATTTAGTGGGTTTGGAAGTCTGACAAAATTCAGGAAGCAGTGGAAGAAGTATTTAGTGACAATTCCTGAAGAAGGGCAAGACGATGGAATATAGATGATTGTTGGTTTTGGTGACATTTGTGCCCTCTGGGTGCGCTTGGTCCTGATGCTGTTCATGCTGGGGTGAAGGGTGAAGTTTCCACCCACGTGGAGGCTCTGTGAGTTTCTGGAACCTTGCATGCCTGGATCTTGGGATGACACCTGCAAGGAGATCTCTTGTTCTCTGGAGGGCTCTGTGCAGCACCCACGTACTGGTTTTGTGGATGAAAGAGCTGCTTTAAATATCAGTACTGAGGTTTGTGACACTGTGGCACAGTAACACACTTCTGTTTGGGTTTGTGTTGTGAATATTATGCCTCTGGTGTTTTTGTGAGAGAAGTGTGCCTGGTGAGAACTAGAGCAAGCCAAAACTGCTAAAGCTTGCTTGCGTGGTAATGTTATCTCTTTCATGGGCTATTGCTCTCCCACAATATAATTTAGTTGAGTATAAGTTGCTTCAAAGAAATCCTGCTGGTGTTGCTGCTTGTTACTCTACAATATTTGAGTTAAAATAGCAGGGAAAAAAGGGTGGCTTAGCTTTGATGTCTGATACTGTTAGGAGTGAGTTGCTCTTTCCTGCTTCAGAGAGCTTCTCACAGCTGTTGAGAGAAGTACTTAGCCCCAAAATGCAAGACTTGTATCCCCCAGGGCTGGCGGAGAAGAGGTTGTGAATAATTTGACTTGAAGTCAAGGTGGTGCTCGGTGGAGCAGGAAATTAGGAGTGCTATTTTTAAATCTGAAGAACTTATTAAAAAGCAGTAATAGTTTTCATTAGACAAAGAGCTTTGAGTTTGGGAGTCTCATGATTTGAGGTAGCATCATTCATCAAGTAAGTGTTTTTTAAAGAGTGCCAAGTAAATCTGTCTTTCTGGAAGGGTTGGTGACTATCAGGAGAATTAAGTAAGGGATGCGAAGCTTTTTGACATAAATCTTGGCATGCCAAGTATGTCTCTCTAAATTGGCAGCTGGTGTTGCCACACATTAGCATTTAGAATAAAATAAAAATGACAAATTTGTCTAATGTGAGAATAAAACTCACACAGAAATTCTGCTCAGTCTGCATCATTTGGTCCTCTCTCCCTTTTCCCTGTGCCTGTGATTTTCCAAGAATTTTAAAGATGAGAAAGACACAAGCTTTCATACCCCCTCCCTTTCTAACACCAGATGGAAAATGGCCCATGGACATAAGCTTGCAGCAAAAGGAGGGATAATTCAGATATTAGAGAAGAAAATTCTGACTGTAAGGTTTGGGGTCACTTAGCCAGACAGGCTGGGGAATCCACACACGTGGAGATTGCTGTGCAGGAATTTGCAGGGATGTGCCATCTCTGTCCAACACTATTTCAAGCAAGGAGGCTGAACAGAGGCCCACTGAGGTACTTTGCAAACTAGGTTAGTGTGCTTTCTGTGACAGAAAAAGGGCAGTCAGCCTTTGAAGATGGTTATACCAGGGTAAAATCAAGAAAGCAGAAGTCTTACCTTCCTTTGTCCTTGCCCAAGACAGAAAAGCGTGTTAATGCAAAGAATATTTGACATTAAAAAATTATGTACAACCAGAGCAGAATAAGATCCAGATCCCCATGGCTGCAAAAAGTCGCTTTGATTTTTTTCCAGACCTTTGGGTTTCTTAGCAGCAAGTTCTCTGCCTAAGGGCTCTTCAGAAAATGGGTAGTCTAAAGCTGGCAGGTCTTGAGATTAATTTTATTTTTTTCTGCTGAATATAAGTCCAAGAAGACATGTAGTAATCATGATAACACATTTACAGCTTCACTGGAATGCCCTGACCCTAAGCAGGTCATAAGCTTCAAAAAGTAACTGTTTTCTGTGATGTTAAAAGAGCATTTATTCTTTGGCTTTGTAAGACTTTATAGTTCAGTAGACTGTGAACAAAAGTGCTATTTGGTGCTTCAGGAAGATTTTTCTATTTATTACTGCCCAAGATATCTCTTATCTCCAAAACAGAGATGACTTTTGAGGTCTCATACTCTTCAGCACCTGATTGTACATATTTGCACAGACCTGTAAATGAGATATTTCCTTCCACTGTTGAGTCACTCTTGTCCAACAAGTGGTACATATGTAAGTAAAACCAAAGATTTTTTTTGAACTCATTATTCCATGGAAAGCTGATTAATGAGACCTTGAAACCTAATATCCCCAAGAGACAGTTCACAGCACTGCATGCAACCTAGCTCAGAGCAAGCCATAAAAATCAGAGGTGACTTGAGAGTGAGCCATTATGTTGTGTTTGGAGGGAAATTCAGGCTCAGGCACACAGTGGAGCTTGCACTGGGTAACAATTCATACAGGTCAGCTGACCTGTGGTAACTGGGGCTCAGCGTCCGTCCTCTGACAGACAACAGGAGGTCAAACCCAGGCTGTTGTGGGGCTCCTGCCCTGCTCGCTGCCAGGGCATGGTGCTGCACCTTCCCTTTCACAAGCACTAATGGCTCTGTGGCCAGGTCTCCAGCCTGGCTGATTCCCTGGGGCAGTGGTAGGGGTCCTGCCCCAGACCAGCTACCCTCTGAATCCTTGGGAAGAGAGAGCATATGAGGACACTGTGCATTCCCAAACATGCAGCAAGGAGCTTGCTCAGCTGTGATGACTGGCTTGGGCTCTGAGCTTTTTTTCTAGAAAGATTGTCAGATTTTGAATGTCTACTTTCTCACCACTCTCATGACAATAAATGTGTTGTGTAGCTTCCAAGACAGAAAAAATTGCTTCTTGGTGCCAGATGAGGTTTGCTTCTACTCTAGTGACTCGCAAAGTAAGTCTGAAGTTTGCTGAGGCTGCTTATGGTTTTTAGAAACCATTCCTTTTAGCATGATGAGTTTGGTTTCTAAAAGCCCTTTGAGGGGGTTGAAAATTCTACCTTTGGCCTCCCAAACCACTGCTGTGGTTCAGACTGGTGAGGTTGTTCAGTCATGGAAAGTGGAGCAGAATAGGTTTTGATAGCATCATCCCAAAGTAATGATGGTAGGAAGGGAGGGTGGAAGAGGGCAGAGGAGGGAGATGTGTGGAAAGACAGTGTCTGGTTTGCATGTGTGTGTGTGTGTGTGTGTCTGAGAGAGAGAGAGAGAGGGAGGGAGGGAGAGAGAGAGAAAGAGAGGGAAGATTGAGTCTTCTTTGCTGGAGGAAGAAATCAAAACCCCTCTCCGAGGGCGTAGTCCTGCTCTTGATTCACTGCATGCCAGTTGAAAAGGGCAGCCCAGCTGGATTTCTGTCTTCTGTCTTAAAGAAATCTCTGCTCTCCGAAGCATTTTCTACCTTAAATGCAAAGACTGGCATCACAGCTCACACTCTTGAGATGTCTGAAGCAGACTGGTGACTGCTCGCTTGATCTTCATTAAGGTGCATTTCAGTGGTTTTACCTGAGTGTACTGGAGCTGTTCTGGGTTGTGGCCAAGCTGTAGTCCCTTGTTTGTTGCCCTGCACTCCCACGTTGAGGTCTGAGGGAAGGAGTTTCCACTCCTGCGAGTCTCTGCTGCCCCGAGGGGCCGGCTAAGGCCTGTGGGGCGAGCTGGTGCTCTAATGAGCTGTGGGCATGTGAATAATGAGGCAGAAACTAAATCTCCCACATCTCTGTCCATCTGAAAATTATGAAGTGCAACATAATTTATCTGAGCAACCTCATTTTCAGCACTTTCTTCCTACTTCCTCTCCAAGTGTTGTACTTTTGCTTTGGAAACAGCTCTGCTTTATATTTATCCCTGTTATATGATGGTCCAGAAAGCTTGCATGCATCCCCTTTTAAAAATTTTTTCCCCTAAGTACAATTAATTTCCAACTAAAGGTTAGCAGTTGCAAAATGCAAATGTAAGAATATGGTGTTCTAATGGGAGAAGAGAAGCTGTGAGCAACCTGCCTATCCCCAGGAGAACTGCAAGGCTGGAAGCCCCAGGGATGAATACCTGAGATGGGTTAAACAAGGGCTTAATTTTTTCTTTGAAAAACACTATTACCTGGTGTGTCAAGTCTATTCAAAATAATCCAAAATATCTCTTGGCAGATTATGGCTTTAAGAAATCCCATTTAATTCTGCTTCTTTCCTTAATGGATTTCTGTTACGGTTTACACTTTTAGGCTTTCTGTAGAAGCAGGGCAAAATTTCTGTCTGTGTGTTTTGTCTGTGGGGAATAGAGAGTCCATAAATTAGCTGTTCCTTATAGGAAAGCCTGCAGTGGCAATTCCTGTGGGACATTGTTCCTCTCAAGGGGAAACATCTTTTCAGGCTTGGCTCCTGCAATGCACATTGGGCTTTTTATATCGGGCTGAGGACCAGCAGGATGAGGATGTGTGGTCATCAGCCTTGTCTGCAAGAACAGTATAAGACGCCCAAACTCTTCAGATTTTTAAAGCTGAAGGTAGAGAAAAAGGCAAAAGAAAAGAAAATATTTGGGGATTTCTTAGTATAGTTCTCTGGAACTTTCACAGGAATTTAAATATGATATTCCAGTGAATATGTCTCTTTAAAATACTGGGTTTTCCCAGTGGATGAGAATTCCAGTTTTTTACTAACTCTACTTTATTGTATTTTTAAGGTTTTCCATCTTGAGGCTGGGCATCTGGGTTCAGTTTTTGTTTTATGAAAAAAGCACTGGGACATTTAAATAATTCAAGGGAGAAATTATATGCGCTCAGCAAACAGATGTCAAAAAAAAAAGAAAGAAGCTTAAAATCTAGGCCTCCAAAGTCACTTCCATATATTTCCTTTTTAAAGAATGCATTTTTAATCAGCTTTTAGAAACAAAGCGCTGTGCTGACATATACATACTTACTCAGTGTTTCATCATGGGACAGAACAAAGAAAGTGAAACCAAAGTTACAAACTACTGTATTATAATATGCTAAATAAATGCTGTGATACCAAATTGGCTCACCTGACAAAGCCCAGAGTTACAAGACTGTTGTGTTGTTGTTTTCCAGATGATGTGAAGATAATTGAATGAGTTTCTATGCTTTGTAACAACAGGAGTTCATACAAGGGCTCTGGTGGCTCTGGTAAAATCAAAAAGGGAATTAAAGAAGAATACCCTTTTCCAGGAAATACAAGCACTGTTCTCACTGTAATTTGTAATTATAATTTCTGATTCATCTTTCATAGTCTTTTTCAGCACATTTTCCTATGAAATAATTTCAGGGGTGAAGTTTGGATTGTAGTGTGTCTCTGCCTCCCTGCACACAGCACAGCTGTAGAAAGGCTCCTGCCCTGGGTGTCGTCTAAACTGTCAGCCAAAACATGAAGAAATGCAGTAATCTGTAGGGAGTCTTGCATGTTTTAGTGGAATAATGGAAGAAAAGCAGGTGAAGACAGACAGAAGAGGACCTTGCCCTCCTGAGGTTGGCATTGAAGGGGTCAGCCCAGCTGCTTTTGAGGCGGCTGATAAAGCTGCTGTTGCCACACGGTTTCTCGGTGCTGCCATGTCAGTAGTTTGCATTTGAGTTTGAGGTGTTTCAGTCCTGGTTTAGCACCTGGTTGGAGCTCTGGACAGTCTGATCTCCAGGGGCTGCAGGTTTGCCCTGGAGAGTGCATGGGAGAGCAGGGACAGTGCAGGGTGTCCACTGTGCTGTTTCCTCTCCCCCTGGGGAAATGCCTCCACATACCGCAGTTTCCACTGGGCTTAGAGCCAGCTGAGGAAGATCTTCGAAGATGGCTGAATAATCCAGTGAGGGACAGAGGCTGCTACGCCTTTCACTGGCACCTCTAAGGGTGGATCAGGTTCAGTGGAGCAAATCTTCTCCTGCCAATCACTGCCATCAGTGTGAAGGTGATTTCTGGGTTTGTCACCTCTCCTCCGTTTTCATTTTGGTGGAGGGGATTGCTCAGGTTTTATGGGGTATTTTTAAAGTCGTGTGTGACACCCTGCTCCTCCTGTCTTTATCCACCCTGCCCAAATTGAACCATGCTAGCAGCTATTGCAAAAGAGATGCTATTTAATCAGGTCCATGCTTGCTTATTGCCAGAACAGGAGAATGTGGGACTAGCAAAGCAAGGAAGGTTGTACCTGCTTTCTCTGGCACTGGGTGGAAAGAATTACACTTTGTCATGCTCTGGCTTTCCTGGCTGCTGGCTTGTGGATGCTTGCTGGCAACTCGGCGAGCTTTCCTGCTTGGGAAGAGTGGTTCTTTCTGCAATTTCAGAGTATTTCCTTTTCTTGGTTGTTTTTCTTGTTGGCTCTGAGTCTTCCCTGCTTGCAGGTGGCTCATAGTAAATTATTAGTCACCAGTAAAAATAATTTTTTTTTTGTAGATGCATAGTGCAGTGATATGGCTATGAAATAACTTTTTTTGACAGCATCTTAATATGTTGCTTGGGATGCTGTGATGACTTTGAAACTGAAAGTGTTTAAGAAAAGTATTTTCTAATACAAAGAGGTTGAATTTTCTAATGCTGAAATATATGCTGAACATTGATATATGTAATATGGTGTTTGGGAATATTCTGGTGACAAGATATACCTATTTCAGCTCCTGATCCCAAGCATGTTTCTAAGCACATGAAAAAACAGATATATTGTAAGTCTGTTGATATGAGCAATATTATGTAGTTCCTTAAGTGTTTGAAGGATTAATACTTTAGTTTTTGATAACTGGACTATGCTGCACTTGCTTTTTTCTTAAAACTATCCCCAAATGTGTATTTAATTTATAATATATGAGTCTAATATTGTAGTAGCACTATATATAGTTTTTAAAAGTCTGTTTGGTTTAAATAAGGCTCACTTTGAAGCTTGAGCTTAATGGCAAATTTGGGGGAAAATCGGGGGTGTGTGGTAGTTCTGTTTTGTGTCTTTTCTTTTAGTGGTTATATCCTGTTACAGAGAATGATTATGATGATAGCTTATGTGGGGGAATCATCTTGTTGCATGTTCTTAATCTTTGGCATGTCTCGGAAAGCCTGCCTACCTTCTTTCAGATATGATCTGCAGTTACACCCATCTGAACAACATAATACATGAAAGTGCAGATGATGTGTCTTTAAGTCCAGTGTGTGATTAATACACCAATACTGTTTGGGATAGTAAAGATTACTGTGTGTGTTTGCTCTGAATGGACTCCCTCTTTTGTTCCTTCAGCCCAGTAAGAACCTTGACTCAGAAACTTGAATATTTAAGATGCCTGAAGGCAAGACTTTGCTCTCCAGGCTTTGCTTCTTGTCTTTGTAGAGATGATGAGTGCATAAAACCACATGATTAGATGAAGCATTGAATCATTATTTATAAAGCATAACATTTATTTATGTATTTTTAATTGGGGCTCAATTCAGCACTGAAGTCTTCTGAAGCAGCAAAGGGATACAAAAGAACTACCACGACAGCAACTTCTGTGTGTGAAACCTTTGTCCCGGACTTTGTGCCGATTTAGTGAGATGGTATGTGGTGTAAATGTGTAGAAAATGAGTGTCCTGAGCAATACATGGTGGTAACAGCGTTCCTGAAGACTCTGCATGTCTGGGCTGCAGTATCTGGACTCTGATGAACATTGTGTGCAGACTTCCAGGAAGGCAAGCATCTTCTGAATTTCCCCTGAGAGCACAGGATCTGCTGGCTGGGGGTAGGTCCTACTCTTATGGCAGCAAATACTTCTCAATTTCCAAGGCCAGGTAAAATACCCCTTACATTCTAAGAAGCTTGCTCTATCTCTAGCTGCACTCTCCCCTCCTTTTTCTTGACAGATCATTTTCATTTAGGGAAAAAACTCTGTTTGAAAGGCACTAGACCAAAGATTGCAGTGATTACTTCATCTAGTTATTTCTGGAACCAGAGTACTATCCTGAGCTTGCTTGTGTGGAACTTCAGAAACAGCCATAAAATTCAGCTGCCTCCAAAAGCACGATCACACATTGCCCGAGAAGGGTCAGAAGAGGCTTGGGAGGCTTCCAGATCCATGTTCCAAGAGATATGGGTGCAGAAAGACATTGCTGCTGTGGTCAGTACTGGGGCAGGTCCTGTGTGATATCTTAATCAATGATCTGGACAAGGGGAATCAAGAGCACCCTCAGCCAGTTTGCAGATGGCACCAAGCTGGGTGTGAGTGCTGATCTGCTGGAGGGCAGGGGGGCTCTGCAGAGGGATCTGCCCGGGCTGGATCCATGGGCCAGGGCCAATTGTGTGAGGTGCAACCAGGCCAAGTGCTGGGTCCTGTCCCTGGGTCACAGCAGCCCCTGCAGCTCCAGGCTGGGACAGCGTGGCTGGAAAGCTGCTGAGGGGGAAAGGCCCTGGGGGTGCTGGTTCCCAGCGGCTGGACACGAGCTGGGTGTGCCCAGGGGCCAAGGAGGCCAAGGACATCCTGAGTGTATCAGCAGTGGTGTGGCCAGCAGGACCAGGGCAGTGACTGCCCCTCTGTGCTGGGCGCTGTTGTAGCTGTATCTCAAATCCTGCTCAGTTTTGAGTCCCACAGTGCAGGAGAGACACTGAGGTGCTAAAGTTGGACTCAGTAACCTTGGAGATCTTTTCCAACCTAAATGATTCTATGATTCTATGAAAGAAATGGATGCTGTAGTCAGCATCAGCAGCATCTATTCTCTGAGAGGTGAGAGCTCTTGCTTCTAGTGAGTTTCTACCCGCAGGGTTAACTTTCAATTTGGGAAAGAAAAATTCAGTCTGGTATGCATGGTTTGGGAGGCTGCTGTTCAGCTGGAGTTCAGCTGGAGGTTAAGAGGACAGAAGCAGCAATGACTGTGTTATGGTTCAGTGGTCTGTGTCCTTCAGAGGTCATAGATGAACCCTTTGTGCCTCAAGAACCTCTGCATTGATCTGAGAGCAGGAATGGGAACTAAATTAAAACTGCAGAGACTGAGCCTCCATGCTGTTGGCTGTGGTCAAAGTCATGTCCTGGTTTTGGAGATGCATTCCCTAGAGGAGATGATGAACAGTCGGCTTCATGTGTGCTCTTGTCTGTCAGGGCTGTATGAAGGAAAGCTGAGCTCTGTTGATGTCTTTATACACCTGAACCAGCCCTCCATGGAGAAGGAGTGAAGTGTATGCGTTGAAGGGAAATACAGGTATTGCCTCAAGGTAGATATTAGTGGTAAAAATGTAAACTGTTACCTGAAAGTCCTTTGGTTTTTCACCTACTGGCTGAGTGGGAAGTGAAAGAACATTGGTGATGATGAGTAAGTGAATAGTGTTACGGGATCTGCCTGTCATTGTCTAGGGTAAGTTTTGGGAGGAAACTTCTGAAGTGGTCTCTAGAAAGTGAATTCAAGCTTCCCCTCTTTGAGAAAAGTGGAAAAAATTGTTTATTTAACAGGAAAAGTACTCACAATCATAAAAAAATGAGAAGCATTAACTCTCACTGTTCTGAAGAGATGGCAAACTCAGAGAGTGCTTGTCGTGGGCTGTAGCTGGGCTCGCTCAGTCTCTCATCCATCCCTGAGGTGCTGGAATGCAGCGTCCTGGCCCCAGTGGACCACAGGCATGAGCTCCTGGTGCCATTCTGGGTGTTCAGTCCAGAGCAGGGCTGATCAGTTCCAAAAAAATGAAAAGCCACACTCCAGGGAACTTCTCTGCCTAAGCCAGCTAAAAACTGAATAAAAGCAAAGGAGAGCTCTGTCCCCCTGTCTGTCCATGCTGCAGAGAACTCAGTCCATGAGCTGGAATGCAGGAGAGTAAGTGCAGTTTCTGCAGACAAACCACGGATGACTTCTCTCTCCTTTGCTCTCAGAACCTGTCTTAGAGGTGCAGAACTTATTGCTGGGCTAAACAGGTGAGTGGGGATACAGTGAATTCAGTATCATGAAGTGATATGAAGTGTCATGAAGTGGGGATATGGTGAATTCAGCATGATGAAGTCAGCCCACGACACTGCCAAAGCCAAGATGGAGAGGATCTTCTCTGAAAGTCCTTTCCTAAGCTCTACTTGGCACACTTGCTTGGGAGCACTCACAGCAGGCTGTTAATTATTTCCAGTGCTCAGGTCATCAGATTAGAGATGATTAATGGATTTTGGGAATAGTGATGTGGAAATATGTCTTGTTATATCTGGTAGTAATAATAATAAAAATATTGTTTGTCTTAATTCAGACTTATGGGAAAATAGAAAACTATTTATTTATTTATTTATTTATTTATTTATTTATTTATTTATTTATTTATTTAAAATTTTAGCCTTTCCAGTAACACAGTGAAATCCCATCAGTCCATCTTCCAAGTGTATTCATTTTGCAATGTTGTAAGCTGTTTGTTTTCTTGGTGCTTATCAGCATTTAATTTAAACAGTTTGTTGGGGACATTTGTTTGTTTACTATAGAATCACAGTATTGCAATATGAGATGTTTGTGGTTTGTTTGTAATACTAGATGTATGACTCCTGCAGACAATGCAGTCCAAATTCAACATGTTATTTACATTTTCTTGTTTTATGAATAATTATTGCAGAGTTCTTTCCCACAGGAAGATCTTAAGAAGAGTGGAAGCATTTGAAAATAATTACAGATCTACTTTTGTGCCTATTTTAATATAAGTGTTGTTTTCAGAAAGAACTGGAGTGTACTGTAAATTTCTATAGAGTGTTCAAAACATTACTTGGAAGGCCAGTCCCTCAGGAAGCCTTTCAGTTGAGACAGTTGGGGTTTTGGCTATAAAGGTATAGGTAAATAGGGGTCTGTTTCAAAGTCATACAGGAGTAGGTGACATTAGCAAGGGCCTTTAAAAACTGTGTGACTTATTAAGGTGCCTAAATGTAAATTTGAAGTCTAATTCTGTTACTTATATCCTTATGCCTTATGTAGTTGTGACAAGTTTCCTGTGTGAAAACACACGTGTGTGTGTCTCTGTGTGTGTGTCTGTGTGTGTGTGTGAGAGAGAGAGAGAGAGCTGTGCTATTTTCAAACTTGGAAAAGGGATGTTTCTTGGAATCTGCATACTTAAAATTAGATTTCCTCTGTGGTTACACAATTGTAGAGTAAATCCAGAAAAGCATCACTGACTAATTATGTTACTGTAGATTTTTACTTCTATAAATTATGTCAGAAATGAATTCTGAGTACTCTGAAAATTCATAATGGTGCTTCCCAGCATCAGCTCTGAACTCTTCAGCAAGTGGAAGAGATCCAAAGGATGATTAGGCATGTTGATGTACAGAGGAGGCTGAATAATTGCAGAACTGGATGGGTACCATTCTTGAAGAGACTCTTTAAATACAGTTCTTTCATCATTGAACAAGCTTGCAATAACTTGGTTCCTTAAACATGCTTTTTTTTCTACTATCAAACTGAATAGTCTTTAAGGGCTTAGAGGTAGATAAGTAGTTTTAATGATTTGACATCTAAAAAAGTTTGCTTTGATGTAGTCTGGGACACTAGATCATGTGAGAATTAGGTGATTTTTACTCTTGTCTGAAGTAAGTTGTTTCATTCTGGTTTAAATGAATGCAAAAAGGCAAGCCTGTCTTACTTCAATACTCAAAATTACATTGAGAATAAGAATATTGGAAAGATTTAGAAAATCACTTAGAAATTGCAAAGCTTCTTCATTTTCCCACCTGACCTGGACTTGGAGAGGAGGCTGCTGGAGACAGTTTGTGTATAAAGAGGTTGAGGACAAAAGAGAATAATTTGATTTTGCTAAAGGGTTCTGTATCAGTATCAGAAAGAGTTTTAGATTTGATCCTCTCGTTAATAATGGATGGCCAGATGGATGTTTCCTCCTCTGCTGTCTCTTTTTAATTCATCTGAATGATGGTGGAAAATGCAGCCCAGTGGTTTGAACCCAGCTGTCTCTCCAGTTTAAAAGCCCATTGTGTCTGTCTCTGAATCTCCTCTTGCAACACAGCAGTTTTGGTATGTTGAAAAGTGAACTTGGGAGGTTTCCTTACCAAACCAAGCAGGTCAAACAGCCTAGTTATTTAATACACAAAAGACCTAAAACTGTGAAGCTGTATCATCACAGCCCTGGCTCAGCATTTTATTGCCATCTGCAACCCAACTGGCTTTGGTTATCCCTGCTATCAGAGCAGGGCTGCCTGCATGACTGCTCACCATCCCAAAATACATCATATTTGCTGTCCCCAGAGGACACCAGCCTCTTAAACATAGGCAAGACTGCAAGGATGTGCAGTCAGGGAAGGGCTTGTGTTGCATGACCTGGGGTGGGAACTGGAGCTTTTGGTCAACACCAGGGTTCAGAGCTTCACTGTTAACTGCTGACATACAGTAGATGTGTTCTTCAGCTTTCACCTATTCGTTTTATTTTTAGTAATATAATTGAAATCTCACCATGTTCCTGCTCCAGTGGGAAATACTTTCTAAGATATCATGATCCCCGATTTCTGGTATAATTTCATTCGATATGTTTTGGAAATGTGTCTCTTTTTATGAGCTTGCTTATGTTGTATGGACATAAAGAGGAAGGAGGAAGTGGATGGCTTCAGAGCTCTAGAAGGAATAAGCAGCTTCTACCAAGAGGCACTGGTTGGTTTTGTGGGAACAGAGGCAGCTCCTCCTGAGCAGTGCTGCTGACAAGGACATACCCTATGGTCTTTGGGGCAATACTGGTGGTGGAAGCTGCTGTGGACTTCACACTGTCCCTGGGCTGAGAGTGATCCAGTCCTGCAGTGCAGTCAGACAATCTGGAACAAGGGTAGAAGGAATGAGGAGAGCCTTGCTCTCTTCCCATCCTCTGGTGGGGCATGGTGCTCCACCTCATGCCTAGTAGTGGGGGCACATATCATCCTTATGAAATTTTCCAGTGGCCCTGTGCCTAGAGGAAAGCTTCAGATGAGGCTGTGTGGCATGCCTACTTTCTTGTAGCTCCATTCCATCTTTACAAAAATGGGCACAATCTCATTTCCTTAAGGAAAGATTTTGCTAATTGCCAGTGTTGTGGGTACTGTGAGAGCACCTGGAAATAAGTAACTCCTGTAGAGAGCTATTTGGTGGCAAAACAAATCCAGGTATATGGTTAGGTTTTTACCTAATTGTTGTGCCCCCCTTTAGAGTATAAGGTTTCCTGCAAGAATTTCGCATTTCCACGCTTGGCTGTTTCAGTGCCCTCTTGGTGAACCGTTCTTTGTTCTCAGGGCTTGCTTGGGCTGATACTGTAAATGTCCTGGCAATTACTAGGTTTGATTTAGTAAGTCTAGATGCTTGCACGGGCCTTTTGATCTTTAATATAGTGGACATAAATACTTGAAAATCAAAGCAGTTAAGAAAGCATTGCAGGGAACCTGTCTGCAAGAACTGATACAGTTTCACCACTGCTTTTATTTAGCTATGCTATATTTGATTTTTTTCTGTGCCCAGTTTGGTTAACTGGTTTAAAGCAGGTTTCATCTGATCATATTCAGATACCTCTATTTTACTTGGCCACACATTTTTTAGGCAATGGAGCAGAAAGTGCACTTGAAAGATGTCAAGCATCTAGTCTGAAAATAAAGACCTACAAGAGACCAGATAACTATTTTCTCCTTAGAGGCCCTGTTCTTCTCCTTTGGCCAGAAATGGAGCCCATGGCGACAATCTCAGATGAGGATTTAGGTGATATTAAAGAACAAAAATCCCAGTTTTAATATTCCTGTATTCCTGTTGTTTACTTGTGAGGAGGTCAAACCTGAGGCTGTGGTTTGATTGCGCAGAAAATCCAGCTTTAGGGCTCCTACAGCTGTACTAAAAGCACTGAGGCCATGAAATATAAAATGCTGACTGCTATAAAACTTCCTGTCAATTCAAATTTGTTCAAAATCTCTCAAAGCCTCCCAGCGTAATATTTAAATTTTTATTGCCAGGTCAAATATCAGAAGTCTTCCTATGGCTGGCATAAAGCTGACCTGTAAATGTGCACTCTGGCTAATTCAGCAGAAACGTAACCGTGTGCCTGGATCTGATTTGTACCACTGGGTAATCCAGAATAAAAGAGATTTGCTGCTGACCTGAAGGATTTCAGACCTCAGACCATCACAGCAAAACTATCTTTAAATAACAGTGTGTCTTTTAGAGAAAACTCCAATTCAGTTCCAAAGTGATTTTCTTCCTTCTTTTTTTTCCTATTAGTTTCTAACTAATAAGTAGAAGCTACACTTGAATAGAAATTAGTACATTAAGGTCTTTTGCTGGTAGTGGATTTATTTCTCTGGTGCTGAAATGCCCAGATGACTTTAGGAAAACAAGTACAATGCCTTCATCTATGTATATAAAAAGATTTACGTTATATGTCAAACATAACCTTTAAAGCAATTATAAAGTCATCTCACTCAGGGGATGAAAACAATTTTTGGAATAACTGTATGTATGTTTTTCTGGAAGTTTTGGCCAGGCTGGAAATGCCAAAGGGCTTATCCTGGAGGATTGGGTCTTGGCCATTTGCACAAATCACCTTTTAAAAATCAGTAATGGGACATTTTAATGACCCTCTACATTTCTGTTTCCCCCTATGAGACAGTGATTATAGGAGCTCTTTACATCATTCCTTTGAGGACAACATAGGAAGAAAAAGCTCAATTTGTCAGAAAAGAAAAAAGCTTATTGTTTATGCACTGAATATCCACATATGCTTTTTGACAGTTCCAGCCTCAACTTATTTAAACAAAATATTCTTATTTTTCCATAAGCAGTCATTTAAGACAGCTTTTGTGCTGCCTTAAGAAAGCCTTAAAGAAGGAGCCTTTCTTCACCTACATAGCATATGTTTAGCTTGGTATTTTGAACTAAAAGGCTGGAGATGAAGGAAAAAAGGGTACTACTTCCTGAGCCATAACTAAAAACTTTCACTGAGGAATGGAGGAGATAGCCAGTTTATTTACGTGGGTGGTATTTCAGCCTTTGAGAGTACATCTTATGTGGATGTGCTGGGTGGAACAAGGGCAAGTAAGAGCTGATTTTTGTGGCTGTAAATACTTCAGGGATGAAGGTGAGGAGAGCTGATAAACACTAAGAAGAGCAGAGATCTGTAGAAGCTGCATGTCTGTGGGTATAAACTGATTATGAATACATTTAAGCCAGAATACAGACCATTTCCAACTATGCAAAGTGTTGGGGCAGCTTTCTAGGAAAATATCAGAGATGTAAGTGTCCTTTTCTTCTATTTGAAATTCAATGAGTTTTATTGGTTTGAACATGAAAACGTTGCTTGTGATAGGTGGCATCTGGATTTGATGATGCCCAGGAGGATCTTTGTGGTTTGTGGCACAAGGAAGGGGACCAAGCAGCTCTGCTCACCAGGTGCTGGTGGCACACCTTTGGGAAGAGGCATGCACCCAGGCTGCAGCCATGCAAAGTGGCTGGTTTTGTGGTTGGATGGAAAGGAGTAGGACTTGGCAGTTGGCAAAGCTTAGTGAGAGGGGACCATGCTTCTATCAAGGTTTTTGCAGCGTCTTTTTGATCCTCTGAGAGCATCTGGCCCAAAAGCTTCTCTTCTTGCAAAGAAGAGCACCTGTCTTGTGCTGTGGGTTGGCTCTGGGTTCAGTCCATGGGCTGCCACAGCAGTGCAGTGTAAGACTGAGCCCTAAAACCAGTACTTAGCATGGTGAGAGTCTTTTTAAGATTAAATCCTATGAAAGGCTGATCCCCTTTGTGGGTCCTCCTCAAACTGAGTGGTCATGCTGTCTCTGCACCATCATGATTCTTCTATTTCAACAGGATTAATATTGTTTCCATAGTGCATTCAGTATATTAATTGACATTTCCCACCCCAGTACTTTCCCAGTTGAGATGTTCTGTTCTTGCAAACATCCTATCTGCAAAATCTTAGTTCACTTTATCCTTGAAACTGCTAATGAAAAATCTCAACAGACTACACTACTGAGATGTAGGTAAGATGGGAGATTTAATTACCAGAGAGTGTTAATCAGTAGCCTCAGAGGGATTCAGAGCAACCAGGACAAAATCTTTTTGGTGGAAAGTTGTCCCCAGGAACAAGGACTCCTTTTCACAAGACAGGGGACTTTGGGCCCAGGGGCTGCCCCTTCCTAGTTCTGGCTTGTTTTACTCCAGACAATTCCAGTGTGGGCATAAAATTAGAGTATTTTGTATATAGGTCTGTATTCTGTGCAAGGCAGGTAGGGTGGTCTGGCAGATCTGTCACCTACAGCAAGTAAGGAAGGTGGTAGTGACTCCATGAAATTTCTCACATTGGGCTTTGAGTCTATTTTGTGGAAGTCAAGAGTAAAAATAAATTTCTTCTTAGCATTGAGGTTTCCATTTTTATCAGGCAGGTCTATTTTTTCCCTTGATGAACAGCTTATCACCTTTCTATTTTTGGCTTCCATTGGCAATGGACACCTGACCCACTCTTCTCACCCGCACAGAGGCGTTCAGCTCAGTGCTGTGTTGTCTGTTACATCTGGAAGGAGTATTTCCTATTTATGCTTGTCTGGAGTAATTTTTCCAAAGCCAGAAGGTTTTGTTTGAGAATATCAAATCCCTTGAAAGTACTGTATAATTATCTACATGATTAATTTAAGTGTCTGCCATGGCTCTGCAGTGAGCTCAGGGGCGTAGACAGGCAACCCGCAGCGTATCGATGCCCACAGCTTTTCCTGTGGGGAGAAGGAATGGGGTTTTGAAGGCTGCCTGCCTCCGGCGGCGAGGAGGGGGCTGTCCTCCTCTGTCTCTGGAGGGATGTATGTGCATGGAGGGGGAGAGAGCCCTCCAGCAATGCTGCTAAATGAATGATGGATGAGTTTTGCATGGAATGCAGATGCCTTTGAACGCTCCAGACGGTGAACTGCAGGATTGAAGCGGAAGTCAACACCCGTGCCCTTTGCCAATGCAGAGGAGATTTGGAGACTTGAGCTACAACTCTGAGCTGCTTCCCTGGATATCTTCGGGTTCCAAGGAACCCCAAGATCTCCAGGGACCCTGGCAGTGCTTTTGATCTGGGGATAGCTGGCAAAAGACAGTCTGTAACATGTCTACCCAATGTCAAAACTGATAAACAACTGAGAACAAAACTTCTTAAATTATTAGGCAAAAGAGGCCTCAAAGAATGATCTGGTCCAATCTTCTCTAGAGCTCGAATGGTTTTGAACCCTGTCTGATCAGTGACAGCTATACCAAAGTTTGCTGTTAAAGCGAAGGGTGTCATTGCCATAACTCACAGGATGATATCCATTAAATGACCTCTTACTGTATTCTCACTAGGAGAGAAAATGATGAAGGAAGTAAAAGTAAGAGGGGTTGAAATGGAGAGATCTCCCACAACCCAAGAGGTATTGGCTCCAATCATTGTTCATGGCAGATCTCTGACCTTTTGCAGAGACCATGAGTGTTGGAGACTCCAGCACCTGAGATGGTGCTCCCCAGGGTCTTGATATTCTTCATCCTTCTGAGTGTTACCTAACCACCACCCTGAATGTGCCTGGACATGATTCGCATATATTACTCCATCATGGACAAGAGGAACAGACTGTTTTTCTCCTCATGGTCACTGTGGGGCATTGTAAAATACATGAGGACCTTTAACTTGTGCTCTCACACCCTACCTGCAATACTTTCTGCTTTTTAGCAGGCCCTAATTTTTTTCAGTATTTTCTAGTAATTCACACTTTCAAGACTGGCAAGTCATGTCAGAACTCTGTTCCTACAGGGCACTTTTGCTGCTGAGACCTTCCCAGCCCTGTGTGAGGCTACAGAAATACTTCATATGCCATGTTACCTTTGTCCCCATTGACACATCCTGGGATAATGACCCTTTTTTTTTCTCCAACAGCAGGAGATTGACAAGAGTGATTCCCTATAAACCCTGGAAAATGTTCAAAGCCGAGGTGGGCGGGGCTCTGTAGTGGAAGGTGCACCTACCCATGGCGGGGGGGATCTTGGGACCACATTCCTTCCTAACCCCATCCATTCTGTGATTCTGTGAAAATGCTGCATCTCTTGCCAAAGATTTGCCACATAGCCAATCCTTTCTAAGTGAGATATTCCTTTTGTAGTACTCTGCATTTGTCCTTGATGAACTTGACCCTAATTTTTGGAGTATGTTTTTCTGATTTTTGCCAAGATATTTTAGATGCTAATCCTGTTCTCCAGTGTGTCTGCAGACACACCCAGCTTCGTGTAATCTGCAGATTTAATATGTGTACTGGCTTTCATTGTCCAGGTCACTAATGAATGTGCTGAGCAGAACTAGACTATATAGATCCAGCAGAGCTCCACTTTCAGTGTCCTTCTGTTTCACAGAATGTCATTAGTAACTACTCCCTGGGTATGGATTTATAGAAGTCTCATTTAATCATATTTCCCTAGCATATTTATGAGAAAGTTGAGACAGTGACAAAAGCTATAATAAATCCCAGATAAATTATATTCAACAACTTCTCCATTATGAAAAGAAATTAATTTGATTTCACATGATTTTATTCTTGCCTCTCCAATGTCTGCTGCTGCTTATATTTTTGTTCTCTTCCACATACATGCAAACTATTTCTCTGTTTGATTTGAAGTTTTTAGGATCATTGATGCTAGATTGACTGATGTAATATTTTTCTGCTGCTTCTCTTTCTACCCTTGAAGACAGCCACTGCATTTGCTGTTGTCCTTAATTCTGGCCCCTTACCTGTTTGAGTTCTCACAAGTGACAAACCCCCTTACTGTTTGAGTACTCACAGGTGACCAGCCATCTGAGATGGTTTTAGTTAGTTTTGTAGAAAATTTAAATGGTGCTTTTTCCCACTCTGCTGGACTGGAAATACCTGAATTGAACTAATGTCTTACTCTGTTACAGGCAGAGAAGAGGATAGTATGCCTCTGTACTGATATCGTGTCACACTGTGTACTAATCCCCCGTGCATAGTTGGTAATTTTAACAAGAACTAAAGGAAAACTCAAACCAGTGTTGTCTCTTTTGGTGTCATTTTTCAATAACTTTCTCTCTGAGCAACATTTTTAAGGATTGCCTTCTTGGTATTAATATGCATATAAAGGGTAACTTTTTTTTATCTTCTGCAAGTTTCATTCCATTTTTATACCCTGATGTTTCTATTATTTTTGCCTATGTGTTCACACTATTTTTTAACTTGTGCTCAGTAACCTTTTACTGCTCTTTCTTCTTGTCTTTGAGGAGAATAAAAAGCTCGTGATGCTGCCAAGTCTTCTGATCCTTCTTCATTGAGATGCTATTGTGCTTATGCCTTTTAAGCACAAAATATTGTTTCTTCGAGAAACTACAGCTCACCTTGATTTCTTTTTCTTTTTAACTCTTCTCCATGAATTCTCTCCTAGCAGTTTTTTTTTTTTAATGTACTGAAACCAGGAATTTCTGTTTTGCTGTTCCAAATCCCTTGATTTTACAGGCATTCTTACATGAGTTTCTTTCCACCTTCTTACCCCCAATACATCTCTCTTTGGAGGTACTTCCCTGCTAATTCCTTGACCCCGTCCATTATGTGAGAATGTTGCTCTGAAGGCACCAGGACTTTCTATTTCTTGCTATTTTCTATTCCTAGTAGATATCTTATGTTTCTACTTTCACATTAGCATTGAGTCAGCTGTTATCAGGTTCTTGGTTTAGGGTTTGTTGTGCCTTCTCCTGTGTTTGTTTTGTGCTTTCTGCCTTTATTATTAACCAGGTAATTTAGCACTTTTTACTCCTCCTGGGTTCTGGACCTCAGAGCCAATATACACATCATCCTCAGTATGCCAAAAAATTCTGCCTCTACTTTTTCTTTGTTGGCCCACATATAAGCTATGCATTTTTAGATCAGTATTCCAGATCTAGGTCTTACTACAGTAAGTTCCATTTATGTCTATTAAATCATTGCTTTTATCTTAAATATGAGATCTTAAATAAGACTTAAGTTCTGTGTAAAAAACCCCATATATTCACCAGTGTTGCATTAGGTTTAGAGGATTTAACCTTATCTCCTGATCAGTCTGTATCACCTCTTGTTTTAGACATGTGCCTGAGCAGTTTCTGTCTTTATTCTCCTCCTTTTCTTCCCTGTTTTGCCTGCCCTGAGCCTAACTCAGAAGTCCCTCTCACTAAGCAGAGGGCCAGCTCCTCCTTTCCCAAGCTGATGTCCATCCCTGTTGAGCCATTGGTGTAATTCCAGCCTCTTGGTGAAGATGCTGGTGCCCTTCTGTACAAGCATGTCGTGGCCCTGAGCTGTTGTTGTCCCTGCCTGAGCTTTCTTGGGGTCACTCCCATCCATCTAAGTGTTGTCCTACAGCCAAGGAGGTGGCAGAACTTTGGATCCAGCTTCTGGGCAGCAGCATTTTGCAAGAGCCTTCCTCCACACTCATTCTTTTGGGGTTATAAGCTCTTTCTACAGCTTTTCTACCTAACACAAACCTTTCATACACCATCTGCAAGAGCAGACCTGCAGGCTTCAAGCTCGAAGCTGCTGCTTTCTTCGGTTTTCCTGGTGCACAGCTCACTGAGCATCATCCACTGCTAGAAAATAAAGCCCTGAAAGAATCTGGTCAACCAGACTTCACTTGTGTCAGGGTTTTTTCTTGTTTCATAGATCCTAATGATCCTGGCAAAAAACCCCTGTCTTGTCCTGTTGCCTGCTAACTCCCGGCTCCCACTGACTCCTGGCTGTCTGTGTGCCTCCCTCTCCAAACTGCAGGAAATGGGGGAATTCACCTGCTCTAGTCTTTTCCCAGGAAACTAGACAGTCACTTCTCCTAGATGCTTTACCCACAAGGTGGCTGTGAGCCACTGCTGCCATGAAGGGAGGGATCCCATTGGCGTCCTCACCGTTCGTGTTTGCTGCTGCCCATCCCTCGTCCAGCTTGGTAGGGAGCTAAGTTGGGGAAGAGACCGGTTTAAGCCTTTCCCAGCCCAAAATCACTGGCATGGACGGCAGAGCTGTCAGCTTCAGTCGCTGGTGAGGCCGGTGCCCCTCCAGCGGCCCTCGGCTGGAGTGTCTCCCCCGCTCCGGTCAGAGCCCCGGAGCTGCGGCGGGAGCATCCCCTGGGCTCTGCAGCCCGCATTTCACCGCCAAGGTCAGGAGCTAATGGTGACCTTTTATTCCCTTGCTGCGGAGAGCAGCTGGTGCCCTCAAGTGGTAAATCGCAGGAGGAGAGCGGCCAGGCCGCGCGAGCCGGGCCTGGGCCGCCGGGCCGGGGCTACGGGGCGCCTGCGGTGGCTCGGGCACTTCTAACCACGCTGCTTTATCCTTGCAGGACGAGACGCCGTGGTGACCGTGGTGGGAAGGGCGCTTTGTTCCCCACGGAGCGGGGACACCGGCGGCAGGCAGGCCTGGACAGCCACAGACGCTTGCAAACTTGACCCACCAGCCTGTTCACAGGGCCGGTGCAGCGCCTGGACACCAAACATCCTTCCTTGACTGTGTTTTTGGTCAGCTGGAACCCCCCAGAAAGCTCCGTGAGACTAGATGGGGCTTGCTTTGGACCTGCAGCCCCGCTCCGGCACGTCCCCAGGGGCTGCGGGGCGCCGCGGCAAGAGAGCCGGGTGGGGCCGGGGCTGAGGCCGTGAGGGGATGCCCAGGGAGGGACAGCGATGCCCATCACACAGGACAACGCGGGGGTCTTCCTCCCCCTCCTGTGCCAGTGGCTGCAGAACAGCCGGCGGGAGGGGGCCGAGGGGGCCGAGCAGCAGCTCTGCCGCTCGGCCGTCCAGAAGCTGAGTGAGTACATCCAGCTCAACTTCTCTGTGGACGAGAGCAACCTGCAGCCAGGGAGCTGTGGGACTTTGGATACAGAGATCTGCACCATGTACTTGGCCCAAGAGATGCGGAAAAATGAAGTCCTGGGCTTGAGCTTTGGGAATATCCCTGCTCTGGGGGACTATGGGGAGAAGCGTCGGGGAGGAAAGAAGAGGAAGGCGCATAAGGGGCCTGTGCTCGATGTCGGGTGCATCTGGGTGACAGACTTGAAGAAGAACAGCCCGGCTGGGAAGTGTGGGAGAGTGCGCCTGAAAGACGAGATCCTTTCTCTGAACGGGCAGCTGATGGTCGGTGTGGACGTCACCGGAGCAAGGTAAGGGTGGCAGAGCCGCCTGCAGCAGCTGCTGACTCTGGTGCCACACGGGGCAAGGCGCAGTTGATACCGATGGAAGTCCAGGAGAAGAGGTTTTGCCCTTTGCTTTCCAGCCCCTGAGAGAGCCCTGGGTTCCTTCTTAAGATTTTGTAGAAAATAAAAAACAAAAGCAAGTTGATAATTAGCCGACTTGTGCTACTCACACTTCTGCTGGAAAATTTTCAGGGGTCACTGGGTCAAAAAATTATACGTCATAATCATCAGAGGGGCTGCAGTAAAGCAGGACCCTTCCCGGGTCTGTATAAAACTGTTTTCTTAAGCAAAAATGAACACAGACGCAGCAGCACTGGAAGATATTTTTACAGGTGCTCATATTTTTTGTTGAATTATTTCAGTTGAGGGAGGCGTTTTTGACAGCTAAATGTTGTCTGAGACTTTCTCAAAGCAAGACATTTTTGTGTTTTCCAGTTTGGAACAACTTCATTTTAATAAATTCCATTTGATTCTAATGCATTTGCTCTCTTCCTGACCCAGAAAACTTGAAATCTTTGAGTTCAAATCAAAAATTAGGATTCTTGCAATGATACAGATTATTCTTGTGTTGTTGGTTTTTTTTTTTTTTTTTTTTTTTTTAATTCAGCTATTCCATGCTGTAAAATCAGTTATTGTCCCAGTTTTGCTCTTTGTGGGCTGGTAGACTTTCTTACATTACCCTTTGCAAAGGCAAAACCCTTTCTCTGCTGTAGATGAGGATGTAAACGTTCATTCATACCTGAGGTTACAATGTACCTAAGGGCATGAAATCCTCCCCCTCTTGCCAAAAAGGAATTTATTTTGGGGGTGGGCACTTTGGGAAGCCCAGCAGGCAGGATCGTTTCACTTGAATGGGACAGGAGTTTGGGCTGACCATCACTCCCAATTCTGACATGTGGCAGAATAAAAACAGTGACTCCTCAATCTGTGAGTGCTGGGCAGCTCAATCTTCTATGGTTTTACAGGTATGACAACAACCCTCTATAATTCCTAGCTTGTGATTCAAAAAGTGTATACATATTGGTACTGTGGCAGTATCAATCAGTGGCACCGCCAAACTTGAGAGCATTTAATGGCAAAAGGCATTAAAAATTTGCTGTTTCCTCTTTGTCAGGGGTCAGTGTTTCTAAATACAAAAGAATTGCTTGCAGTGGGCAACAATAATGTTATCTTATTAATAATGCAATATGAGAGATAATAGCCAATGAAGTTGAAAATATTTTGATATCTGTCCCTTTTGGCCTGTCTCTGAAGGCCTAATTTAGGGTTTGTTCCTTTTTGGAAAGCTCTGTTATTAAACCAGCAAGCTGTGACTGCAGCTAATGGGAACCAAGTGCTCCATTTTCCTTACTTTTTTTGGCCATTACAAAGGCAGAGTTTTGGTAGTGTGGAGCCAGCGTTGTTCTTAAAATCCTGTTTTAGAATATTCAACATCCAGTTTAGGCCAAAATTTAGGACATTTCCTGTTTTATTTTCAGCATCCAAAGCATCCTTGCCTAACTTGCTGTTGACTGCTATTTGACAAGGGTGATGTTGATGGATGGCAGTTTGGGACCTCGAAGATGCTCCCAGTTTGGAGAGCTGACTTTTTCCTATCAGGGAGCTGGCTGGCAGCTCCAGCCCCATGTTCCCACACTGTGCATCTGGAGTACTTGAGGGTGCTTTGAGAGTCTTTCAGTAGTTTTCCCCACTGGGGTGCTCAGAAGGGACATAATTCTGTCTAGCTTTACAATAGGCTGAAAGACAACATCATCTTGGCTTCTGGAAAGACTGCTTCCAAGAAGAAGCTTTCCAAGGGAATTCCATATTGCTGCTATGGTGGAAGTAGCAGAGCCCTTTTCCCCTTGTTTTTTCAAGGTGTTGTTGGGGCAGGACAATGCACTAAATACTAGTTCTGACTCAGTTTCTGACTGCCTAATTATTCCCTGGCTGAGTGAGAAACAGTTCCAGGTCAATACAAGGAACTCTGATTCGTGGTGTGATTTACTTTGTGGAGCCTGCCTGTGGTCAGTGAAAGTAAAATACTGCCTGAGATCCTGCAGTGTCAGATTGGACTGGGCAAGCAAAATAACTTCTTGTGTGTTTATTCCACACCTGTCAAGCGTTCCAAGGCAGCCCCATCTTGCCTGATGAAGGAGTTTTTCACACTGATGCTGTGAGGAATCTTCTGATTTATTCCCTTAACAGTGGAGGATGTGGCATGGGGGTCTGCCATTTCCCAGCTCTGCAGCAGGGTTTGCAGAAGTGTTCTCACTGGGCTTCGTGTAACCTCAGCTCTAGCTCCAGCCTGCCATCCAAACCCTCCCTGTTCCAAGGGGCTAAACTAATACACCAGAAAACAGGAAAGGAGAGGTGAGGGCACACAGTCTCTTCTGCTGGCTCTCCTATGGGTATGGTCAGCCTCCAGAGGATCCAGGGGCTGATGATTGGAGCTGGAACAGATTGGGCAGCCCTGGACAGACAGGGCTGTTTTGGCACCTGCCTGGTGTGCCTACAGGTCCTCCCATCTCAGAGTGGTGATGAGGTCAGACGCAGTAAGAGCAGCACAGCACTTCCTGGAGGAGCCAGCTGTGAGTACCACTCATCTCTCTCTCCTTGCTAGGAAAGCTGAATATGACTTCTTTAAAGAAAAGTCATTTATTTAAATTCCACCTGATTTCCATGTAAACAGCAGAGACGGGTTGATTATTGCTGAACTTGTTTCTTTTTTTTTCCTTTCTTTTCATTTAGAGAAACATTATGCAGTAATAAAATCATCAAAGCTCTTTGCTTAACAGGTATTATTACATTAGAGAGGAATAATGTAGGTGGTGTCATTTTTGGCGACGTTAGTGATTGAGGGAAAATTATTGCTCTCTTTAGAGTTAGCAAATTGTGTGTCTATCAAACACAATTGCAGGGAAATGAGCTGTATTGGAATACTGAACAAAGGTTAGTCAAAACTCTGCCTATTTATTTATCTTCTGTCTATACAACTGTATCTCCAAAATATGTGGGTTATGTTCCCCCAGACAACAACTTCCTATGTATTTTGGATCTACTCTACTCATTTTGGGCTATTACTCACTTACTGAAGGGAGGCTGTTAGTATTTCTACAGACGACAGATGATTCCTTCATTTCTTGAACATAACTGAATGGAGCTTCATTGAGCAAGCCCTTGGAGCACTGCAAAAAAAAATATTTTTCCATGAATATAATTCAGTTTGAAATATTTGATTATGAATTTCATCAAGCATAGCTGCAGTGCTTGGACACAGCTACCATATACATTTAATCTTTAAAATCGGTGTTAAGTAGATTTTCAAATTCATGCTTGTAAAAAGCAGAGTAAGATACATTACCAGTGTTGACAGTGTGATAGAAACATGAGTTATTATTATAATTTTGTTACTGAGAAAACCCAACCACTCCTTCAAGTTATCATCTTTCTCATTGCCAAAAATTACCAAACATTGCCATATGTGGGAATAAAGTCAGAGAAGTGGCTGGCTTCTTTTTAACCAACAAACCGGAATGACTTCCAAAAAAACGAAGAGAGAACTATTTTGACAGCTATACCTTTGCACACTGCTTTCTTAGTCTCTCCTCTAAAGTCAGTGTCGAGGGGGAATTGCTAAGACTCCTCCTCAGAATAGATATGGCATGCCAAATTTCAGGGAATTCAGTTTATTTTCAGAGATGCAGAGAAAGACCTTCAGGAATCAGGTCTGCAATGGGGAGGGAGCTTCAAGTGCCACTACTGAAGGCAAATCTTTTAGTTTACCTGAAGCTGAGGGTTTTCAGTAGAGCCAGGGTCTTTCCTGAATGCTTGCTGCTGCTGCACATCTTATGTTCATGCCTCCAGGATAGCTGGAACTATGAAGGTAAAGTCCTGCTCCTCCTCACACGTCAATGCCACCGGTAGGTGTGTGATATATGGACATTCTAAGCACAGTCCTGCCTTTCTGTAAGTGCTAGCAGCTGATTACAAAGGACAATTTAAAATGTCCAGAGGACAATTTAAAATGTCCAACAAAATTACAGGTCTCAAAATGCGCATAGCACTTTGTGCTGCCTGCTGTGGCAATCATTAACAGTCCTGGGCTCTGCTGGGTGAAATCTTGATGTTCTTTGTCAAAATAAGGGTTCTTGCTGGTGCTGGAAACAATTCATGCAGTTCTTGGCTGTAATTAGAGACAGATTCTGCCCTGAACAGGGGTCTTCATGCGGGCAATCTTCTTTGTTCCTGTGCTGTGAGCCCTGCAGACAAGGAGCAGACCTGTACCTGCATAGTGCATGTGCTGTGGGGATGGGAGCAGTGAAGTACTGCTGTGTCTGAGAAGAGCTGTTCAAAAATCTGAGTGTGATTTGAAAACTGTTTTGTCTGAAGACAAATGCTTTTCAAGGCACTTTTTTATTGAGATCCCCTTTCCTCAGAAGTTTGAATGGGATTAATTTTTAAAAATAAACTGCTTTGCTCCTGCAATAGAAATATTTTCTTGCTGGGAAAATCATCCTTTCCCTCCAAATGTGGTCACTCTTTGATATTCAAGTGCTCCAGTTTTGCATTTTCCATGGGGCACTGCTTCCTGCCATGCTGTGTTGAGGCACTGCCTCAGGAGGCTGGCTGTCCTTGCCATGACTACTTTGTCCCTGTCCTGGCAGCTGCAGTTGTCTCTGGAGCATCTGCAAGATTTTGTTGTACTCTGTTACTCGTCAGTGTGTTCAAAATGCATCCATGTGCCCCTACTTATGTGTGGGGATGGGATACTCTGGGAACTCCCTCAGCACATCAGCTGCAGCCCTCAGGACACATTTTGGGTAACAAATCCGTTCCTTAGCTGGGTTGGCTGTCGGGGTGTGTGAATGCCTGTGTTATGGTGCGAGGGGGTAGTTCAGGTCTCTCTGCCTATGATGGGATTGTGTTTCATTGGAGTTTTTGGGGATTTATCTTCCTGGCAGCACAATCTCCTCTACACATCTTTTTTATTACAGAAAAATCACCCCAAGAAAACCATCACTGGTCATCACAGAAAGCTTTGTCTAACAGCACCCCCACCTCCCAGGCACATCAGGTTGCACAGATCAATTGCTCTGCTTTACTGTGTTTCCTCACCTCCTTCCTAAAGCAAAAGTGCTGCCAACACAAAGTGCTGCTCAGTATAAGCAGCTGCTTTTCCTGGTGCTAGTAGGGCCTTCTCTTGGTTAATTCCACAAGAAAATATTTTTGTTTTAATAGGAAAAATAATGGAAATTTATCCTGTCCCTTTGCCCTTGGCCAAGGGGCAAACATTTCTGTGTGAATTCCTTGTTAAAATATTAACAGCACTGACTACCCAGCAAAAAATAAATACAGTGGTCCTGGAGACTGCAGCCTCCAAATGCAGTCTCAGGGAATAGAGTTCTCAGACCTAAAAAAATACCCCCAACCTGTTGTGGAATTGAATTAGTTTCCTTTTTTATATAATATTACTGATCTTCGTACTGTTAAGTGATGGATCAGGGCACAGAGGTGGAAACCTGGGGCTTGTTATCATGGGCAAGGATGAGAAGCTTGTGCTGATGTGCCCTCCAAGCTGCCTGGTGCCTGAGTCCTGAGGATGGAAAATAAGCAGCACATAGGGATTTTGGCTGAGTTTTTTCTCATCCTGTTGAGCTGCTGTGAGCTGGGATACAGTAAATGTGTGCTGAACCTGCGCAAAATAAGAGAAAGCCTATGGGTGTCTAACATTTGCAAGGCACAGCCTAAGTCTCACTGTGCTCCTGAAGTCTGGAGCATGCAGTCCCCTCTGAAGCATGGCTGCTGTATTTTACACTGATAGTGGATATAAATCCCCTACTTGATAGTGGATATAAATTCTTCCCTCTCCCCTCCCTTTAAATATAGCAGGACTAAGAAACTAAGAAAGAGATGTTTTTCTTCCTTTCTTTTATGTTTCCTGGAAGGTACGAGCAGACTTAGCCACGCGTGTGGAGAAATAAATTGCTCTGAAGAAATGAGCTTTATTCCAAATCCTCTCTTAAGAGCCAAAGTCTTAAATAGAAGGTCACTAATCCCCAGACTCAGAAGAGATCATTTAGCTGGTTTGTCCTCTTTGCTTTATTAATCTGAGTGTGTGTTCACTTGGTTCCCCTCCTCACCCTCCAGTTCCTGCCCTCCTTCTCAATTTCCCCAGGCCAGGGATATTCTGTGGAGGCACAACTCATTCCCTTGTTGGAATGGCCATTAGCAACATCCCATTACCACAACTGCCTCCTTAACAGACTTTCTGAACCCCTCATCCGCCTCAAATTTTCATCTTACTTATCTCCTTGCTCAGACAAGTTTTATCTAAACCCCATTAAAAATGATGGAAAGACTTCCACTGATTTAAATAGCTCACATCCTCTATGCGTTTGCATGTTTGTCCAAAAATTTAGGGATCGATATGCCCATCACTGCCTCCTACATAGTGTCAGCACTGAACAACAGAGCTGGCCTCTCTCTAGAAATCGTGATTCCCCCAGAGCATACATGTATAACTAGACAACAACCTCGGGTTATCTGCCAAAATTGCTCCCAACCCTGCCTCTGCACGCTTGCTTTTCAGAAGCATTGCATCAGGCTTGAAAACACTTGGACGGTGGTTGGTGGTGTTGCCTTAGGAGGTGTAAAAACTTCAGAGGTTATAGAGAGGGTTTTTTCTGTGCTTTGTTTTTGTTTTAATGAGGTGTGAAAGTTCTGATTAGAAATCTGTACTTTGCTGCCCAATGAATGGCTGTGCCTCTCCATTTAATTTGCTGCTCTGAACGCGCTGTAATTACAAGAGAACAAGCCCAGTGTTTGGGAGGGAGCTTTGCCCTCCCTGCTCTTTCCTCCCTGCTCATCCTCTGTGGGAACAGCCTGTTTTGGTGAGTCAGCCTTGTGCCTTGTCATTTACCTTGATACCAAAGTGCCAGCAGGATCCCTTTTACATCCTGAGTGGGATTTTCAGCCTGACACACAGCAAGCATCTCATGCTCTCAGGTCATCTGGAAGTACAGTCAGGGCGCAGCAGAACGTAGCTAATTGGCAAACTGCTGGAATGTGCAAAATAAGAGTCGCTTTTTTCCACTGCTCAGCCAAGTAGCAGGTGAGGCCTTCAGCCACAGCATCAGTAATTTTCACAGCCTCTCCAGCAGTGTGTTTGCTAGCACAGAACAGTGCTTTAGCCATCAATAATTAAAAATACAGATGTTAAAAGACACAAGCAAGGAACATTCCATGCCCATTATTCCTACTCTTTCTATAATGCTTGTGCCCAAACACACCAGTTTGCCATGTGCAGTCATTCACAGCATCTTCTAAACTGTAAACATGACTTTCTCTTCATATTCTGGGAGTCCAGAATTTTGCACAAAGCAGGCTGTGGGCTAAAGATTGATTTTCTTGAGACGGAAGCTCTGAGCTGCTGCAAAAGGAGGAGGTGACTGGAGTCAGGCTGCTGAGTGGCAGTGAGAATCCTGGGAGGTTGTCCTTTTCCACCTGTACTGACTGATGTGCCATGAGCCCTGCAAAGGCACAGCTTCTCCAGCCCTCATTCAAATAGTTTTTCCTACGGCATGGTCTAAGTGAGCAGCATTCTCATTCTTAGATGTGCTTTGCAGCTGCTCTGCAAAGCAGGACATGATCATACCTTCTTGGCAACCTCTGGGTGTGACTCTTGCTGTTCTGAAAGATGTACTAGAACTGAACTGTGACCCTCCAGAGCTAAAAGCATTAACAGTGATGGCAGCTTAAAACCCACTTATCCCTTCACTGGAAATCTGGCCTGGATTGGAAAGGACAGGAGCAGGGAGGGTTGAAAAATGGTGAACATTTTTCAGAGACAGTTCTATGGTCAGAGGCTCAACATCAGCATCCAAGAGAGGGTTTGTCAACATGAGCCTGCCATCTATGGACATAAGTGAGAGGATAACTACAATAAACAGAGGTGAGATCAGCAAAGAGACAGGTATATAATCACAGAGGCAGCTATTGGAGTGGATGGCTTTTGGGATGGGATTTTTTTTTAACATCGAAAGCTCATTGCTTTTTTTAGCTCATATGACACTTGCCTCCAGCTCCAAGCAGTATCACATGCTCCTTGAAACTTATTTTTCTGTCTCCTTTTTATCAGATGTGGGCTAAAAGGCAAAGGGCATATGTATCAACTGCAGACTCTGCAGTACTGCTCACTGTTCTTGCTTCTTTCTCTGGGTAAAATGTATGATGTTCAGCAAGATCATGTGAGCCTCCGAAGGAAAACATGTTTAACAGACCAGTAACAAGAAAAAGATAAGTTGGCAGGTACTGTGACAAGATTTGGGGCAGTTCAAGAATGCTTGTACCTTCCAAAACAGGACAAGAGTAAGGCAAATGGTGACTATTAGCAGCAAACTTCACCCTAGAGCATCCAAGACTCAAGAATCCCATCCAACTGAAGCCTCTCTAACAAGAATGTGAGAAACTAGAAGTAGATGGAAAATGGATTCAGGCTTTTTCAAAATAAAACAGAATTGTTGAAACATGACTGAAAGAGGTTACTGTTACTGCTGATGCCTAAGACTCATTTCTATTGTTTAAAAAGGTGTCAAGGTCTGGTTTTAACCCTTCTCCATAGCTGGTACTATAGATGACCAGATGACCTTAAAAAAAAAACCCAAACAAGTGAACAACTTGCAAAATAAATATTTGATTAATGTAGTAATAACTTTGACCTATGTTTCCTATGCCATTATTTGACCACTGGAATAGGTTCAGGCTAGCAGGATGACAATTCGATGAAGCAAGTCAGGGAAGTCTTCCTGCCCATCCTTCTACACTTTGACCAGTGTCTCTTTTTGCCATCATAAATAAAGAATTGCTAAGTGCTTGCCAATTTTTCATAGCCTGGGCTATTTTTATTTTGGTAGCAAAGAGAAAAAAATCAGACATGTGGTAGCCAGTAAACTCTGTGGTACCATCTCCCTGAATACAAAGCCCTAGGCTAGAGGTTGGGGAATTCAGTCTTGAAAACTTGTGGATGACAAATGGAGCCAAACCAGTGTGTGATATTCTCAGTGAAAATGGTTTCTAACAAACACTAATTGTTCTGCTGAAAATGACATTTCATGTTTTCATCTCTGGAAGAGTTCTACTAAAACAGATTTTTCTCGGTTTCCTCTAGAGGGCAATGTCATATAAATATTTTAAGCAATTTCTTGGTTCTGTCAACCGGGAATTTTAGCCTGTCTTATCTAGGAATTTGCAAGACAGCAGTGAAAATTGTTTCTTTACATGCTTTTAATATGCATATATACGTAATGTAATCTGATTCTTGGGCTTGTAGAGTGCAATAGCTAATCCCTGTAAGAAGCAATAAATATGTTGTGCATTTTGGGTAGATTTGGCTATTCTGGAATGTGAAGAAGGAACTGCTGATGAAGATTTGACTCTCTTCTATACCTGTGCAGCTTCAAGGACTTCTAGGAACCGCCCCTTACGTGACAATTCTAAAAAGGATTATAATCCAGTTGTCTAAGAATGAAGTTATCAGTTGTAGTTTATCTGTAGCTGAAACTTCAGAGCAGAGGATAAATCTAAATACCAAATCTAAGTGATTCAAAATACCTAGGAAACAGAAAGGTATTGTGTTATTTATTTCCATAAAAATTTATGTGTATATTCCTGGGTTTACTAACTGTATTGCTTGTTTGATGGATGCTGATAACAGCACAATTCCAAATTAGTTGTCCACATAAGCAGCTGCTAAAATTAGTATGACTCAAAGGTGGTCACTCTGGACTTTAGTAATTTAATTTAAGGGACGTTTTTAGTCACTGTAGTATAAAATGGTAACTATAGATAAAGGCTGTTTTCCTTAAAGCTCAGGTGCAGGATTTGAAAGATATTTCTATGGGCATAAATTTATTTTCTGTCACTTGTATCATTATCTTCCTTCCTTCTTCCAAAGTCACATTAGGAAAAGGAAAATTTGCTCTTGACATTGCAACATGAAAATGGCCTTTGGGAAATCCTTTTACAGTTTTGTCTCCTTTCCTCTCCTGATGGCCACTAGTCCTTTGGAGATTCACCATAATGGCTTTACTGGATTGTCTTGCAAATCCCATACATTTACTGAATTTGTGTGTTAACATTCTTGATAAAATATTTTTTCCAAAGTAGTAGCAGGCAATCTGCAGTTGTCAGGTTCTCTAAATGAATAAACCTGTTAGTTTGTTTTTCCCCAAACAGGAAACACAATTAATTGAAGTAAAACACTTATTCCCCAAAGTGCTTTATTTTGAAAACAATGGCCTGTGAATAAAAAAGCAGTATTTGCATTAGCTTCAAAGCCTGCAGGCATTAGGTAGCAAAGTAAGATTTGCTGTCTAATTCTGAGTAATAGCAACTCTAAGAAAAATCTGAGGTCTTTGGTAGGTTTTAAAAGCTTAAAGAGGTGAAAATTGCTTTTAAATTATTGCTGCTGGCCAGGCAGGACTGTTTCCTAAACTCTGCCTTAACAGAAGTATGATAAGCAGTTTGCGAATGTTAAGTTCCTGGGAAAAATTTTTAGAAACCTTAGACGGAAGTAAATATTCTTAGTTTCATTTCTCCTGCTGCATGAGAAGCTTCATGTTTGAACCTTCATCATCACCACCTTCATTTAGGACCTGTGTTTAGATCTCACTCTCTGTAAATTAGCTGGCAGCTTAATGCTTAATCACAGGGGGATTATTCCTTGCCGGCTGCAAGGAGCTATGTTTGGGGCTGTCGGTGTGTGGGGAGGTTGTTCACTCTGGGCTGGGATCCCTGTTTGTCGGTAGCCCAGGGACTGTCACACCTGCATGGCTGCTGTCACACCACCAAGGCTCACAGCTTTGTCTTCTCATTGCCCCCTCTGCCTTCCTTGCTGCTGAGTGCTCTGCAGTGCAGCTCTCCTGCTGCTGTGACCAACCTCTCTGACAATTCCATAACACCATGGGCTTTGCTGGAATGCCTTCTCCCTCCAATTTGCCTTCCAAATTTCCTCCTGCCACTGCATATCTCTCCCAGCTATACACTAAATAGTCTAATCCCCGATCTGCTCTTCTGTTGTGGCCTGCATTTGGAAAATAAGTGGTGTATACAGCAGAGCAGAAAATTATTTAGTAATCCAGTTTTATCATGATGAACTATGTGGTTAAAATAAATCCGATTTCAATAGTTCACCTGTTATGCTGTGGAGAAAGAAATAATAGTTAAAAAAGGTGTACGGATGCCAAATGGATTAGAAGTTAATGGCTGGTGTATGGAATTCTAAATCAACAAAGGTTTACTACAGGGCTGTGCCTTTAAAAGGACTCTATATTATATAGTGGATGAGAAAGGTGGAATATCGGTGCTTTATAAGAATGATTTTGTGGCTTAAATGTTTTCTCTGATGACCTGAGAAGCAAATTGTAAGCTGTGGAAATGAATTTAGGGAGCATCCTCACTAAGAAAAAAATCATGCAAGTTAGAGAAGTAAACATCTCTCTTCAAACAGGTAGATTTCAGATGAGGTTCAAAACAAAAGAGGTAAATGACAAGAAGGTAGAAAAATTTAGGATGGAAGGAGGACTTAGAAATTCATTAATCCTGGCTGGATGAATAATAATCAGAAGTGTTTTGTCTGATATGTAATTAAATTAGATATTATTATCTGTTAAAACCATTCAGCCAGCTCTAATAACCAAGGAAACCAATCCTGAGTCCAGGTGTTAGCTCCCACACTCCCTGAGGTTTTACCGGCCTCAGGGACATTCTCTCATTTAATGATAGTATCAATAATAGTATTAAAGAATATGAAAAGTAATAGTCTCCCTTTTTATGTAATCTTCAACATGCAGAGCAGCACACCTGGGATGCACTGTCCATGTCCTACATCAGGAGAAATCATGCGTGACTCTGCGAAGCCAAGTGGAGATCTCCTCTAGATTAAAAAATGTCATATACCGTGCTATACATGGAGTCAGAAGCTGATGTAAGAATCCGGCATGAACCCAGTGTAAAGAACTAGTTTAAATTCCATGTAAAATTTTGACTTCTTCACATTTTAGTGGTATTTGCTATTTGCTTGTAGCTCAGGCTGCCGTCTACAGTAGGCCCATGCTGGTTCCATCTTCACCTTCCATTTCTCTTCCACATGCTTCTATTTTAAGTCATTGACTTGTAAGTTATGCTTTCGTAAACTGTATATGACTTAGAGCTATGTATCTACCTCCTGTCAGGAGCCTAATGGATAGCATGTGTGGACTTAAGTAGTGTTGGGTCCTGGTCAAGCCTTTTCCCCATGCTGTGAACAAGTCATGGCCTTGGTGACAGGGAGGTGATGATAGCAGCTCACTTTCTGCAGGTGCTTGAGCTCTTGGGGGGGAAAAGCACTTTATTAAATGCTGGGTTTTGTGGCAGAGAGTTTCTTTCCAGGTACTTGCTTGTCTGGTGCAGGGTTATAAAGTCAGAGTACCTTCACAAGGGCTAAAATCCTTTGAAATACCTGTTTCTGCAGAAGTACATTTGAGCAATACCAATAAGCTCTAGCTTAGGAGATACCTGCCTGGTTATGAATTTAGCTATTATCCAGTCTTCCCAAGTATCTCCAAGAGGTGTCCGTGTACAAGGGAGAGATTTATTTACATGTAAAGTTTCCTAGAGTAATGACAGAATGGAAAAACTGAATTCTGTTTTTCCGAGGCCTTGAAGCCAAAACCCTGTCCTTTGCTGTGCCTACTGCTTGCTATGTGGGGGAAAAAAATTCCAAAAACAAAACCAAAAAATTTCTTCTGCCTTGTTTTTGTCATGGTGATCTAGCCAACACACAGCTGAAGTCTGATTTCCTTATACAGTATTTTTGATTTGTGGTGAACTGAGAAGGTCTGAAGCCAATCCTGCTGGAGCTGCCAGTTATCTGGTAGGAGTGCTTGCTCCAGTTGATAAAACTTTACATATTGTACCTTACTGCATTATCTTTTAGAGCTGAAACAGTGAAAAAGTCTCACAGGGCTGAAGACTTTGAATGGGTTTTTATTAAGGAAAAAGGGGCCACTTTATGGCTTTATTGGGGAAAATGTGATTTAATAGTTTCCTGTTTAACACAACTCTTATTTTGTGAGAACTTCCTTGCAAGTATGAACAGGCTAATTGGGAAGCTGAGGAGGAATCGGTACCAAAAGGTAAGTGTGTGAGAAAGAGAAGAGCAGAATTAAATATAGCCATATTCATTGCATGGGAGCAGCATATTCATACTGGGAGCAGCCTGGTAATGCAGGGGCCATTCTGCTACCCCAGTTCCCAAACTTTGCCCTCTCTCATGGTCACTTCACACATCCCCCTTGCTTTGTGGCCCCCAGTTTGCCAGTCAAGGAGCCCATGGGGTATGTGCAGGAGTGATGTGAGAGTTTCGGGTGCAGATGCAGGGAGGAAGTTTGTATGTAGTCCATAGAATACTGTTTCTGGGGTTCCCCAGGCTCCTTCTCTGAGGACTAACTTGGTGCATGGGATGGGACAAAAAAGTGAACGTGAGGTTGGGCTGAGAGTTTCCTTTTTTGTCACGTTTTGCTGCATGCTCTTCCAGCAGCATTCGTCAAAGTAGCCTGGAAATTGTGTCCTGGAGAAAAAGCTTGATTGAATATATAACTTTTAAACTCAGCATTGCTCTTATTTTTCCCCAGGTTGCATGCATTTGGAACTTTTAACCTTTAGATTGTACCAATTGATCAAAATGTTCCTGTGTCATTACTAAAGCTTGATTTTTATTTTTCTTCTGTTTCAATTGGTAGCAAAATCTTAGGAGGAAGGCTTGGAACCTCACCAAATGAAAACCTGAAGCCAAAGAAGAGCATTTGTTGTTTGGAATACCTCTTCTTTCTTAGTACAGTCAAAAGGCAAACTATTTTTCATCCCTTGTAAAAAGGTTACATATTCATTCAGGGGGAAGGAGGTGAATCCCAAGTGTAGGAGATAGAGGAGCAGTTCCTGATTTTCATATGTATAAGCATTATGGCAAGGCAGATTGATTAACTAAAGAGGTGACTCTTGGTTTATGACCATGTAAAAGGAGAATTGAATCTGCATGATGCATTCTCAAATATGGTCAGCTACCACAGATTGATCCAAAAGAAAACATCACACCTCAAAAAAAAAAAAAAAAACAAAAAAAAAAAACCAAAAAAAAACCAAAAAAAACCAAAAAAAACCCGCTAAGGATCAGTCGTAAATCTTCAATCCAAAAAGATTAATAGATAGCCTAGGAAAAAGTCCCAAAGGGATCAGAAATCCAAGAAGGATCCTGCCCATGGAGCCCATAGGCACAGTGTCTGAGATCTGCAATCAGTACCAGATGCTGCTGATACGAGATGTGGATCTTGTAACAAAGAAATGCTGGACCCATTCAGCCCAAGCAGGAAGACTTGCAGATTAAATTTGTATTAGTTGGAGCCTGTAGATTGCTTTTGCAAGCAAAATTGAGCCTGGGTGTTAAGATGATCTGGATCAAGAAACCCAAATTAGGTTTCCTCCTTAAAGAGGAATGAGCACATTTTGGCACCACTTTTCATAACGGTTTTGGAAAGAAAATATTTGGAAACAGATGCAGTATGTTTCTGTATATTAAATCCAGTCTGTGAAATAAGCTACTCTCTCTGACTGCACAGAATGGTCAGAAGACTCCTGGAACAAGATCCCCCCCTACATTTTATGTGTGTTTTAAGGAAGACTCTTTGAAACATTAATAAGTGGCGAGTGGATGGCATATTCTGATATGTGCTGGAAAGTATGCACAGATGAAATGCAGGATGGTTTGCAATGTTTAAAAAGCAAACAAGATCTGGTCTCCAACTTGGAATATCATAAGGATCACAGCATATTACATTAATGGAGGCCATTCTAGCATAAAATGAAAGCCCCAGTCTCTGCAGCCCTGGTCTAGGACACTGGGAAGGCCTGTTGCTGTTGCTTGGGGTGTGGTGTCCCGGGTCGAGTACGGCTCAGTGGCAGCACCCCTGCCACATGGACCAAAGCACGCGCTGATACCAATGTGGTGGGCGGTGAAATGGCCTTCAGTAACAGTCGAACAGGGTAACTTATAACAGGGGGTAATGGTAAAAGGTACCAAAAGGGACCAAAGCACACGCTGACACCCATGTGGTGGACGGTGAAATGGTCTTTAGTAACAGTCGAACAGGGTAACTTATAACAGGGGGTAATGGTGAAGGGTCACGGTAAAAGGGGAGGGGTTAGGCGTAATATCTCGAGATGTCCAAGATAACGCGATATCTTGAGCCCACATTTCCCCCCCTTTCATGACCTATTAAAAACATAGAAAATGCTGAGGTTTAAACTGCATAGTGGGACAGTAACAAACTTGTAACTGTAACAAAACAAACAACTGTAACAAACTTGTAACAAACTTATCACTGTGGATATTTAACAAATGAAAAGTTAAACAATGTAACACAAATGAAAAGCTAACGATCTCTAACTGGTTTTCTAAAAAAAAAAAAAACAACACAAACTTATTTAAACTACAGGGTGATCAGCCATGGGGCTGACTGAACCATGACTTCGGGCATTCTTGCAGGACTTCCTCAGCTTATCTGTTGACATCACAGCACCAAATTGTCCTCCCAGAATCTGCGACCTGTTTGACTTTAAAACCAGGGCATTTTGGGGAGCCCATGTCCGGACTCATGTTCTCTCCAAAACGCACTTTGGACCCTTTGTTGCAGGAAAGGTTCTGGGTTGATTGGTATTCCATCCAAGCAGAGTCAGAAGTTGGCCAGAGTTCCGACCCTACTTGATGGATACCACCCAGGACAGGTGCTGAGCTCTTTTATTTTTTTTTCTTTCCCCCGGTTCTTCTCTGCGCCGGCCTCTCACTGGGTTTTTCACAACCCCAGTGTAGTCTGCCATTGGGCTGCCTGATGACTCAGAACAGCCTTCTGGGAGCAGGGTATGCAGGCCTTGGGGGTATCTGAGGGTCCAGTCCTGCAAAACAAACTTTTCAGATTTCGTTAGTTCTTGCCCTGAAGGTCTGGTTTTATTGATTTGAGCGGGCACCATTTCATTTTACCATCTCTCTTTACGTCTGCGTACCCTCGAGCCATAAAGTATCAGCCTTCAACCCGTTTCCCACTCTCCTAACTCATTCCTAATTATGACCTGTGGGCCTTCCTCTAGTGTCTGGATGGCCCAGAGTCACAATGCTAAGGTGTCCTTCTGGCTAGAAAGATCTGTTCACTGTATAGTTTGCTATACAGTAGGCTGCTGCAGCAATTTGTGAAGGAAGGTACTTCAGAAGAGGATCAACTTGAAGGACACTCGGCTCTGCAAGATACCTTGCAAAGTTCTCTATCCTCATACAGATTCCCCGTCTCTGAATATATTGAAGGAGGAACTGGTTGTTGGTTGGGGCTGTTAGGTCAAAACCCAGCACTTTGAGAAGCAAGTGTTCCATTCTTAGCAGCTTCTTCTTTGTGTAGGTACCATCTGTCTTATAGACAAATTCATCCCTGTCTGGTGAGTAGATCTCTTCATACTTCGCAGCCAGAAGAATTGCTGCTGTTCCCACTTCCCTCTGAGAGCAGACATGCAGGAAAGAAACCTGTCCAGGAAGTTCACTGCCAAGTACAAAGTCTCTGTCCGAAGTTTAGACGCTTCCCCTACCCGGGAGCACCACGGCCCTAGCAGCGGCAACAAGGGTAATGTAAAATAACTCCAGGGTGGAGCACAGGTCGCTGGAGGGGACAACGTCTGTTGTAGCCTACATTATTTTTGTAGTTAAAGAGAAGGGAAAAGTGTTGCTTTCACAGGAAATCCTAGTGAGCAAGCACATATGGGCAATGGATTGGGAACTTGGGAAAGTTAATTAAACTTGGACTGAGAGCTTGTGTAGCCCTACCTGCTACACAAGTCCTGCTAGCTGGGTTGCTAGCCATGCAAGTAGAGCCTAAGCATCCTACTGGGTGTTTGCAAGGGGGTAAGATACTCTGTTCCCTGGTCTGCTCTGAAAACACACAGTGCAGAACTTGTGTTACTTACCTTGAGATACGTTTGAGAGACAGTGCACTCCCAGCAGCCTTCTTTAGCAGAGGGGCTGGCCTTGCTAGCCCTGGCCCAGCATTATCCTGCAGTCAGGGTAGTGACAGGGGCTGAGAACTGGCACCAGCCCTCCTCTCCATGGCCCTTCCCTCTCTTCTCTTTGTCTTATGCTTTATCTCCCTTATGCTTTTTTCTGGGATGTGTGGTCATGTTCCATTTTGTGTCGTGGCTAAATCACTTCCAACACTGCAAGTGAGGGAAAGCAGGGTGAGCACCATCCTGGCACCGTTCTTACACCAGATTGCCAGCAACACCTTGATGGGCTAGTTGCTCTCTTGCCCAAATCAATTTCCTCTGGTAGTTTTGGAAATCCCAGTATGAGGCCTGAACAGTCACAGGTGTGCAGAACCCTTCCAGCCTGCAGCAGCTACCTCCAGACTGGGGTTAGTGGGTCAGAGGTACATTCTTCTCCTCTCTGTTGACCCTTTTGATTGTAATGAGATGTACATCATGTTCTGTGTGTACAGACAATATTCAGATTGCTGTTCTTGGGCAAAGGAAATAAACCACCCTGATAGCTGCATTCCCCTAGGCTCCTGAGCACCCCGTGCAACATTTTACACTCAGCAGAGCTTAGCAGAGTTAAAAATAGTTCTTGTTGTCAAAATATTTCTTGGTAGTAAAAATGTCCTTAGGATACTTTGTGAAGTGGTAACCTTTGGACATAATAGGGTAAGGAGAAATCAGAGCATAGTCTTTAATGCTGAAAAGAAAAAGAGAGTTTGTCTTAATTGCGCAATATGGGAGAAAGTTTAGGAGCAGAGAAAAGTGCCATCACCTTGGGGAGGGGAAGAATGGAATTTAAATGGAGATCTAAGGGTGAGTATGTAATGTATGATACTATATCTTTGTTAAGTATTTTTTCCTTCAGTGCTTGAAAGTTTATCTGGAAGAAAATGTCTGACTGTAGTGGATGAAAGTCTTGCTGGGAGTCTTTGAATTCAAGGCACGGTAAAGCCTGGCTTTTCACTTTTTATTTGATTTTAGAGGGTAATGTAATTCTAAATTTGGCCTGCAAGTTATAATTTCTAAAAACAAGCTTAGATGCGTGTTTCCACCCTGGAAAAAAAAACCACTCTTAGTGATAACAGATTGTTTTGAGCAAATGCATGTTCCTGTGTAGAGTCTCAGAACTGGGCCATACACTGTAAAGAAGTGAATGTATTAAGTGAACAGAAATTTAAATTAAAACAGAGGACATTACTGAGAAAAATGCATACAGTAAATAGGGATTGCAGTGTGACAGACAGCTTAATGATTTTTTTCATTCTAATAACTGTAGCTGGAGTTAAATGTAGCAGATAAGGTAAATTGCTTAAAGGCCGTATGATTTCTGGCTTATTGCTCTCTGTTTTACTTCAGCAATACCAGTACATTCCATTATATCTGTTTTCTGCTCTCCAACCTGAACTATACCTTTGTGTTTTGAAATTAAATACAGTATACTTAATGCCATGTAAATCACCACTGTTTTGAACTATGTGATATCGTATTGTTCTGGCACTACAGATTTACCTGAATTAGAGAACTGCTGAGGGAGAAGGCTTTATCTAAATTTAAAGAAGCCTCTAAATAAACTCTACAAGCACATAAGGAAAATAATTAAAAAGTGAGGTCAGAGCTGTATAGTATGGATGCATTGCATCGTGGCTTGGAGTTTCATGGAATATTCTCTAAAAGTAAGTATTCTTTAATTTATATAATTGAATTTTAAAAATACCAGGCTTATAAATAAACTGCAAATGCATAAAATCAGCTCTAATATGATTGCTTGCTAAATATAAATGTTTCCACAAACAGCTCTCTGCCCTCAGAGCTCAACCTCTGGCTAATGGAGCATATTTTGAAGATCATATTCCAGAAAGGGGCTTGTGGGGAGCAGTGGGAGGGGGTTATCAATACAGTCATCTTACCTTACATCACTGCAAGGAAACTAGCAAGCAAAAAAAGAAAAGAAAAAGAGTCTACTGGAAACTAGTGATCTTAAATAACATTTTAAATAACAATTAGCCTTAACATAGGAAGTCACAGTGTCAGCCCTCTGGGACAAAGACCCTATGTCTGTGTTTTCATTAAAAACTACTGACTGTGTTTTGAGTGCTATAAAAATAATAATTATGGACAAGTGAATAGAAAAATAAAATTGAGAGGTTCAATTTCTTGACAGCTCTCAATGGATTCCCATTCTCAGTTTCCCATGGATTGCTTTCCTTTTAGGATTTTTCCTAAAAATCCCTGCGTTCTGTTGTAGAAAACATCTCTGACTGTAGCCTATGTAAGTAAGGAGCACAGATGAAAAGCTTGCTGGCACATAGAGACAGGCCATCAGAATATCTCTGAAAAATCAGTGAAAAAGCATCTAATTTCCTACTATTTGTATGGCGGCAGGAATAAGTGAGTGTTTACAAATAATTCTAGTTTAGGTCTTGCGAAAGCCTGTCCACCTGCAATTTGCACATAAAACCCCACTAAAGATTAAGGACTGGCTTGTTTTCAGCCAAACCTGGAGCTACTTCGAATTTTTTGGGTCATTGGAATTGTTCTGCACACCCCATGAACTTGCAGCCAGCACAAAAAGATGAGGGTGTAACTCCCAGCCGAGCCCTGGGTGGCTCTAGTGGCATGCTGGCTGTGGGCTGTGGTATTCAGCTCTCCAGGGCTGTTTATAGTAGTTGTGTGTTGGAGCTTTTAAACTTGCATTTTTTAAAAAAACACAAACCAACCCAAACTACTTTTGTTTTGCTTGTGTGCAGAAGAAATGGAGAGGGAAAGGTTTTCTCTGCGGCAATCCTCTCACAGTGTAAGAGCATGCGGTGCAGAAATGGGGCTTTCTGGAGGTGGTGGTTTCAGAGGCTCAGGAAACTCAGTGGCCTGAATTGATGCCACAGATTGGCCGAGGAAACTGTGAGGAGAGCTGCACAGAGATCAGGGAAGGGATTTTTGTATTTACACTGTCACAGCTGGGAGCAGATTGTGGCTTTTGCAGTCCTCGACTCCGCCCTGGCATGCTGGATGCCCATGCAGTATTAACTCTCTTTTGTGTAATTTTTGTGGTTTTTGGCTGAGTCCTGAAGTTTGTGGTTTTGTTTTAGGAAAAAAATGGAACATCGTACTGTTGTCTTGGCTTATACGTAGTCCTGGTGGATGCTTATTGTGTTTTTAAAGGAATTTCTTTTAAATATGCACATTCATTTTGATGCCCATTAGATCCACAAAAGTCTTGGATCCTGGGAAGATGCTGTATAATTAACTTAATGTGTGTTGTGTGTCAGGGATGGCAGACATCTAGTGCCCAGGACACAGCAATGTTGAAAGAATGCAAATGTCTATGACTGCTGTAAAGAACAAATGTTTCTGGTGCTTCCAGCTTCTGCAGATAATGCTTGAGATAAGGCAAGGCTTAAAAATTGTGAGTTTAAGGTACTTAGGAACAGAGCTAATACTTAAGAACTTTCCTCAGTTGTTTCCTCGAAGTGTTAACTTCTCATACTCAGACATTAGTGAAACTGATTTTAATGACATTTAGTTTGTGCTAATGTGGCCCTGTGGTGATTTGTGCTATTTGTTGTTTATCTGAATGTGAATCAAGAATTTATTAGTACAGAGACATTCATAAGGAAAGAGCCAAAAATAATGGCAGTCCCAGAAATGCCATGCAGTATTGCCCCTGTGGTGTGGCATGGGATCCAACTGCACCTTTATTAGCTAAGCACTAAAGTGGCTTTTTCTGTAGCTTTCTTTTGACTGCCTTGGGAAATGGTTTCATCAGTCCACCACCCTTAATTTTCTTAATTTTTCATTTTTGTACTCCTGAAATTCAAGGTAGAAATTAATATGATGCCCAGCTCTGTGGGGCAGAAGAGAATGATCTGTGCTAAGTAGTTCTTCTTGCATATGTATGAAGCCAATTTTCTTTAGACAGATTTCTTTAGATAAATCAATGCTTTATCTTTATAGAACTGTATGACTCAAATCCTGTTTTGGCTTATAGCACAACAGATTACTTTGAAATGCACAGCTGCGTGTATGTGCATAAAATATGTAAATGCTATCAATATTCTTTAAAATAAAAGCTAAGAAGATTTAGGGCCCAATCCCCCAAATTTCAGTGGGATGTTCACTCCTAAACAGACCTAGAAAAGCCCTGCACAGCTGTCACCAAATTGGGAGATGTCTAATAGTTCTAGACTTTCCTGATGTCCAAGAGGCAGTTTCTCTTCCAGGCGCTCTCTTCCAGGGTGCTTCAGTCTTGCCTGAGCCTGAGCAGCTCATCTGTCTCCTTGTGCCTTGGGGACCCTGTATGCCATTTCCCACTCCACAGTGCCTCCTCAGGCCAGTCAGCAGGAGAAACCACCTTCTCACTCCCTAGGCTGCTTCTGCCAAGGTTTTACCAGGCAGGACTTTGCATTTTACTTTGCATTTGAATAGGAAATTTAGGTCATATTTTGTGGCCCATAGGATAAACATTTGCTGGATCCTTCCAGACTACCAAGTACGATAGGAGATTGTGCAGAATAACTGCTGTGATCTCTTTTCTGTTTATGACTATAGCATAAATAGGTAGTGACACCAAAGGAGGCACAAAGAAGGGTGTGATTCCTACTCCAAAACTCTTTTGTAGTATTATAATAACCAGGTCATGGGCAAAACACAAAGAGTTTTTGGGTGGGGACTCAGAACAACCTCTCCTCCCACATTAATATCCTCAATTTTGGATTCTGTTTTACACAGATGAGTACATGTAAAGAAGAGGTGATGGGGAGGCCTTGGGCAGGAGTCATCTGGAAGCTACTTGTTTTCCTAGGAAAATAATGCTGGTGAGCATTTCTCTCCTCTTGAACAGAGGCTATGGAATTTGCTGTCCATATCCTGGATGAATTTCCCAGCCCCTCTGCTGCTCAGAGCATGCATGCAGCCATCACAGCCTCCTCTCACTGTGCTCAAAATCTGGTCTCTGCTTTTTAAATGAAGGGGCTTATGAGTTTTTTTCTTTTGGTATTATTTTTTTTCCTCGGGAGATGTCAGGCCATGAATCATGGTGGGAAGGGAGGCATTTCCTGGTTAGCAGTGTTGAGCCCCACAGAGTTGCACATCCCAAGGATTTAAAGCTTCCCTTTGGGTTAGCTCTGGGTATGTTAACTATTGGTGTGTTTCATTTTGGCACCTATTTAACTGCCTGTGCTCCCCGGGAGCTGAGGCACTGACATCAGGCCATGCATTTTGCTGCAAGGAACACAGGTTAGAGACTCTTCTGTCTCCTTCTGAACTCCTGTCTCCCTCTAAACTCATAGAAGGCTGAAAATCACGCTGAAAATCCTGAAAAACAGGAGGGACAGTTATTTCTCTGCAGGGTAGTACTTCGGGGAGCCAGAACTGCTGTGGGCAAAGCTAAGCTGTTAAAAGATGGCTTGAGTACAGCATGGGACTCAGCAGAAGAATTTAATCCCTGTCCATCTTGATTACAGTTGTGATCTGCTCACTCCTTGGGCAAATATAGTTATACCTTTTTCCCCACCCCCCAGTTATAGCAGTGGGTTTTCTACCTGTATATGGCCAAAACTTCTGTATCAGGAGATGGCCGTGTCCGCAGCTGTATAGTTTAGATGGCAGAAGTAGAAAATGTAATATTGGCTGCTGTTAGGTCTGCCGGGAATCGGCTGCCACACACCTGGAAAATGGCCGTGAGATGTTAAATGACAGCCTGTGATAAAGACACTTGGCTTTGGCACAACAGGCCAGGCTCTGGGGAAGGAAACAGCTCCTGGCAGTCTTGTGGAAGCAGCAATGGGGATTTTAATTTGGATTCCGAGACTGAGAAATATTTTCAACGGGGGGGGGGGGGGGGGGGGGGCGGCAGGGGGGGCGCATACCCAGGACGCCTCTCAACAGGAGCCTGCTTTGGGTGGAGCAAGTGTGAAAAGCACGGTGTCTAGAGCAGGTCCCGCTGGAAAGCGACCTGTGAAGGTGCCCGAAGGCAGCGCAAGGCTGCTCGGCACATCCCCCCGGCGGGGGCGGCTGGAGCTGCGGGAGGGGCGGGCGCCGGGGGCGAGGGCCCGGCTCTGTCCCCAGGCCCCGGGCGGGGGGGTGGCCGTGCCCCGGGATCACCGCTCCCACCTGCGCGGCGGGCGGGGCGGGGCGGGGCGGCGGCTCGGGCCGTGCGTGGCCGCCTGCAGCCGCGCCCCGCGCCCGGGAGGCGGCGGCGCCGCCGACGAAGGTGCCTCCCCGCCGGCAGCAGCGGCAGCGGGAGCGGCGGCAGCACCGCCAGCAGCAGCAGCAGCCACCGGCACCGGCGCGGCCACCAGCGCAGCGCAGGCGTCAGCACGGGCACCAGCACGGGCACCAGCACGGGCACCAGCACGGGCACCGCCGCCGCCGCCGGCGCGCACCGGCTCCGCGGCTCGGCGCCGGCAGGTGATGGAGCGGATGAGCTGGGGGGGCGGGTGCGGGCACCAGCCGTGTCGCCCGCGGTAGCGGGGAGGCTGAGCCCGGCGGAAGGACGGGAGGCGAGGCGAGGCGGACAGCAGCGGGGAGCCGCAAGTTGCGCCGGCGGCCGGAGCGGGGCGGGTGTGCGGCGGCCCGGGGGGACCCGGCTGCGGCTGCCGCGGTCCGGAGGGTCCGTGCGGGCGGCGGGAGCCGCGGTGACCCGCGGGCTGCGGGACTCTCCCCACCCCGTGCTAGGGGCCTCGGGCTCGGGGCTGGGCAGAAACTTCATTTGAGATCTGGCAGGAGGGTACGCGTTCCCGTGGGGACAGGGCTCGGTTCAAAACCACTAAACAGTTCGTTTGGAGAAAATCTTTACAACCCCAGGCACAAACTGCTTTCCTGTAGGACACACGAGCACCAGATATTTAAAATGAAAGCGCTGCTGAAAGCCTTGCAGAGGAGCTTCTCTTGGCAAGCCAGCGTACTGAAGGCTTTTAATAAGGAAAATACAGTCTTTCGACTGGATGCAAAAAATAGAGCTGAATTATTACTTCCTAAATCTATCATGATTCCTGGCTTTCAGTTAGGAGAGCTTTTGGTGGCATTCAAATGCCACAACCAACATGTTCCTTAAATATCTCCTAATCCCCGAGCAAACAAAAGTCTATTGGTGTTTAGTGTGTTTGGTACATGTAGGTCAGAGCTGTACTTCATTCTTATTTCATAGTTTGTGGTGATACAAATCCAGTGCTTCTGCTCAGCTGAGTTTTGGCAGGGTCCTCTCTTGCAATGGAACTGGGGGACCTTCTAAATGAAGCTAACAAATAAAATATGCTTTGAAATGGAGTGCAGATGGGAAGCCTCTTAAGTATTGTGTTGCACAACAGTGCACTGTGTGTGCATTTGGCTCGTAGAACTGAGGTTTGTGAGTGCATTCACAATCTGAACTGGACCCTGTGCTGTTCAGAAATATCATGCATTAGTGTCTAAAACAGCAGCAGTTCTGATGATAAAGGTTAATTCATCCCTCTCCTGACAGTACTTTTGGTGCCTGACACCTCTGGTCAGCATATTTCTTAGAAATTTGTGTATGTCCTAATTTTCTAATTCTGAGATATTCTTCAGTTGTGATTAAGAGGGATAACTGGTGTTTGCAAGCTCAGGTGGGTGGTGGCTCAACTTTTTTAAAGCTGTTTTGTGAGTTATGCGGCTGTCCCTTGTATTGTACAGCACCTGTGAATTGCCGTTTCATACTGACTGATAGCAATAGACTGATAGTAACACCCTCAACAATAGAAATTGAGGCTCGCCATCCCAATTTCTTTATCCCTACATCGCACCCTTTCTTCACAGTAGGGAGTGTCCCTTTGGCTCCATCTCCTGGCTCAAAAAGAGGATCCCTCTTCATTGAGGAGGTATGGAGAGATGGGAAACCTGGGTGATATTGGTAAAAAGTGAGTGAAAAGGGTGATGAAGGCTTTTTCTTCATCTTGAACTGCGTGGTCTTGGGATCTGTTACACCAAGGTCCCTCCACTCTATTGGAAGCTGGAAATTAGGTTCTCACTTTTATTTCCTGAAAAGAGAGCATGTCTCTTATGCTACTTCTTATGTCTTGGAAAGATTTTTCACTTAGTGACTAAATATTATCATGGTATTTAGAAAATCATAATTTAGAATTTCTTTCCTCTCATGGATCTGCTCTCAACAGAAGGGTTAGTCATCCCTCCTGACACATCTCTCTGTGTGATCTTTTCGTGGAAATGTGTTAATGATATATCCTTTATGTCATGATTTTTCTGCATGGTCAGGGAAGTGTCTTGCCTGCAAATTATTAATCCACTTGAAACAGAAAACCTGTGGTGCTGTGGAAGGATCTTGCTGTGATTTAGCAGATGTATGACTATGATTGACTTTGTGTGTGAGCAGAAGGAATCCTATTCTGCAAGTACAGTGAGATGGCAGGAATTTTCCTTTGTGGAGCATCTTTTGTGTGCCCTCTCTTTGGTGGAGAACAGCTTCCTTCAAGTGCCAGAGACAGGAGGGAAAGAGCCTTAGCCAGACTGTAGAACCAGAGTGCTTGTCCTGCTTGCAACATCCAGATTTCTGTATCCACCCACTGTACCCTGAACTGAAAGGGGAAGGTGTTGGGCTGTTCTGTCACTGGTGGATGCTTAGTGTTTGAGGCGCTCATGGGATAGCAAAGCAGTAAGGTATAACTTCCTAGAGCTGGCCAGCTATATGAAATTGGGAAGATCTCTTTTGTTTCTGTATAGATGAGCTCTGTATTCCAGCAAGTGCCAAACAGTATGTCCGTGCCATGTAGTGCTTCGTTGTTACTGCCTAAAGCATGATAGATGATGTGGGTTTACAGTAAGAATTTACAAAGACAGCATGGCATGGTCTGGGTGCTGCCTGTGTTATTTTGTTTGTGGGGCACTCTCAGTAGAGGTGTTTCTAACCGTACCAATGGACAGCAGTTTCCTCTGCCGTGGGGCAGAGTGTCCCCCCTCTGCATAGAGAGACATTCCTTCTAACACATGCAGTCTGGCAGCAGGGGAACTCGGGGAAGGGGATAGATAGCTCCCATGAGCTCTGGTGGCTCACAGCTTCTCTCTGGTCATCCAGAACCTTTCCCTTGAGGCTGAACATTGGTGACTCTCTGAAATAATTTTTTGTCTGCAGAGTGCACTATTGGGGGGGGGGGGGGGGGTGAGGGGAAGGTGATTCTCCGCAGATTAGTTCTATCTTTTAATGTCTCTGCTTAGCTTTTTACCAACCTTTGTGCTTGATAGGATCACAGAGCCACTAACACTAGCCCTCCAAGGCTGAGCTGAATTATTTTCTGACTTATGTATCACAAAGAGATGCATCAGCTCAAGAGATTCCAGCTGCAGAATGTGTAGAATGTGTGTGTGTGCAGCAAGCCTTGTTCAGATGTTATTTCCTTAATAAAATTGCTCATTTGGCGTGAAGGGTTGTTGGCTGGTTTGGGTGTTAGGTTCTTTCTTCACTCTCCTAGCCCTGGGATACAACAGTCAAATTTTCTTCTCTCTGGCTGGTTCTGTAAGGTAATTTAAGGTCCACAGTCTTGGTAGAACTGTGATTGCGGGGAACTTGAGGTGGTAGCCTGTTTGACATGTGTGGGTAGAAATGGATGTTGCTGTGAGTACTGCGTGTTTGCTAGGGACTGCAGAAAGGCAGCCAGCCCCTGAGGAATGCTGGCAGAAAATGCTGGCTACAAGCATCCTAGTTAGGTTTGATTTACCTGAATATGCCCTGACTTCACACAGTCTCAGACACATGCACTTTCATTCAGTGTAGGCCGAGATTTCTTCAGAGTCTTGTAATTTTTCTTCCCTCTTCCTCTTTCTCCTCCCCTCAACCTTGCCCTGTGGTAGCTGTCGGTCTAGTGCAGAGGCTGGGTTTGCAGCAGAGCCTGCACTGCCTGTGAGATGGTTCACAACTTGTGGAGCTGGATTTGCTCTACCTGATGAGCAAGAAACATTTTGCTCATCATGGGAATGTTATCACTCATGGAGTAGTTGCACTCAGTGTTTTGCTAGGCTAAAGACTTGTAACAGCCTGAGACTGCTAATGAGGAATAATATATTCAGTTAAAATACACAGTGGAATTCTATTATTATAGGCCAAAATGTAGTAAATGATGAAGAGCTTAGTCCAGGATTCAGGGAAAATGTTGTCTTTTCTGCAGAGTGCTTTGTGAATGTTGATAGTGATCAGTAGTTGAAGTCACATGAGCCACAACCCTGCATGGATCCTGGTCTGTTGTTCAGAGTTGCGGAGAACTGGGATGTATAGGAACACTGACTTGAGGACACAACCTCAGTCCATCTAATGTCTCAGAGGCCAATCTGCAGGACTAGTGGTTGTGGGAAGGTGATCACACCACTCTGTGTTGCCTCAGCTCCGGTCCAGTAGATCCCTAAAGCATTAGGAGAAGGTGCCTCTGCTACCCCTAGACCTGCATGGGATGCAGTGTGGCTGTGTTTGCTTAGCCCTGCACTGGAGTGAGCTGGTCCAGGTGTGCTGGCTTTGGGGCGTGTCATACCCATGTCATGTTTTGTTTTTTCATATACAAATCTCCTCCTGACAATACGTGATTGACTAAAATTAATGTTTTGTAAATCCAATGCAAATCTAAAACATAAGTTGAGCACTGCAAAGGGAAGGCTGTTAATGTGGCTGCCAGCATTGCTTTGTGAAAATTTAGATCCACACTGGTGTAGTTCACTTGTCCCACAACATCTTTGTTTGTCCCACATGTCCCAAGAGCATGAAGAAGCTCTTGGCTGCACATGAATTCTGAAAAGAGCTGAAATTTGCAGTAATTTGCAGAATTTGACCTTTTGTCTCAAGAAACTGTGATGTGGCTTCCAAGTACTACTGTAAGTATATACAAAATAGACAGGGAATGTATCTGCAAATCCTTGCAGCTGCTGGTGAACTGGGAAAACAGCAAGGGCAGTGTTGATGTTGCTGACACAGGAATTGTAGAGAGGAACAGGAATCTTGTCCTGCTGAACAGGAAGGAAGCTTATTTTCAAGTTCTTGTCCGTAAGGATGGTCAAGAATGCTTTGGTGGGGACAGTCTTATGTGCTGTTTGTTCACAGATTATCTTGCAGTCAACTAACGATACCAGGCAAAAGACCTTTGTCCTTTGTCTTTGAACACTGACCTTCCTCTTTTGGGGCAGGATATTTTGCGATGTGGGTTGATCCAGTTATAGCTCTGGTGCTCTTTTAGGTCAGAGCTGAAGGGGGGGGGGGATGCAGCAATGAAAGCAAAAAGTTATTGAGATCCTTAAACACACTGACATGTAGGAAACAGCTTTTAAAAGACCTTTTTAAAATATGAATGAGAGTGAGATGTAAATTACTTGCTAAGAGGCCGGTTTCCAGAGACAGGATAACCATAGGGGATTGCTTGGCTTGTACTGTATATTCATCCTATTGGCTGAAGTTCCTGGCTTTTTCCCAGATTCCTTAATATGAAAATATTTATTGAAATTGATGTCTTGATTCTGTAGGTCTTGACCAGTGACCTAGGGAGAAGTGTGACATGCTGAGCTGATACTCAGGCTTTTTGTGGTTGAGTACAGAACAGATTTGTTTATTGACTGAGTGACATCTCCGGTGTAAATTCCCCATTGCTTGGTTGATGATGAGCCAACTGGTAAGAAATTGGGGAAAGTTGCTTTCTTAAGCAAAAGGAAGTTATTTCCTGTATCTCTTCTGGGAAGAAGGCTGTGAAGGATGTAGAAATGTTTTGTGCATGAAATCACTTCAGCTTTTTCACATTGTTCATGAAATGTAGGTGAAAAAAGTAGAATGTTTTTGGTAGGCGCCACCTGCTTAACAAGACCCAACAATGATGCAAGACCTAAAACTGTGCTGCCCTGATGAATTCCCAGTGCTGATGTCTGAATAGCAGAGTAGGGAGTAAAGAGTGGAAAAGAGCTTGGGAATGGAACATTCCTCTAGGGTGATGGACACATCTGTGAGAGAAAGCAAAGGAGAAGATCTGAAAAGTGCCTTCTAGCAGTGCAAGGAAACTGAGACAGGTAGGAGGTGTCTTGTTGACAGAGCAGGTGTCTGTCCATGCAGCAGCATTTTCTATCTGCTTGAGATATTGCTGGGCTCTTCCGAGGGAGCTCAGAATTTATGGGGCTTCAAAGGGAAAGCTCTTTTCAGGGCACTCCTTCTCCAGCTGGACTTAAATTATTTGTGATTTACACCAATCTGTAAGAATGTGTCTGCTCTTTCCTAGCTGTAGGCTCTGTTTTAAGCTTTGGATAAGGATAGTGTCTCATCTCTTCTCATGTCCAGCTGCTGCAATCCTTTAAAAGTGTTGCTTTCACTTAAAAACCATGATGTGCCTTCCATGAAGCAGAAGTTTAGACCAGCTAAGATGGTCTTTGAGGTTATCCTCCAGCAAAGAAACTTCTAAAGAAGCTGCCACTCAGCCATGATACTTGAGCAGCCTTCCAGAAACAGCTGCTGGGGATGTAGAAAGCTAAACTTTTCATGGTTGAAAAATTAGTTTTGCTGTTAAAACTAAAATTTAAGAGAGTGCAGGTGCCTGAAAAGTGCAGCAGCTGGCTTGAGCAGCCAGGGCCCTTCTGGAGGAACAGGGAAAGATAATTTTATATTGTCTTGCAGGAGCTCAGCTGCCCTGTGAAAACAGTGCAGAATTGGCCAAAGGCAGTTATTTGTGTTTCAGGTGAATTGCAAGAGAGTGCTCAGGGAACATGGGAACACATAGTAATAGTTTTAAGGACACTTCAAAGAATTGATTATCATTTAATTTGGAACTCAAAAGCTACGATATACAAATAGTTTCCACTCTGTGTTCCCATTGCTTAGCAAAACCTCCTGCTAGTGCTTGGTTAAGAGCAGGAAGTTGTTGTCTTTGGTGTTGCAATGATGACTTTCAGAATTCTGTCTAATGAAGAGAATGTCGGATCTGCCAGTCCCAAAGATGCAGGACAGTGAAAGTACCAGATTGTGATCTGAAGAATAGAGGGAAATTGGTAATTTCTGTTTGTACAAACTGTGTAATTGACTAAGGACTCATTTTATTCTCATACATAGAGAGTTTAGGTGACCTAAAATACCCTATGTTTTATTGTAAGGTTTGAAGATTGAGTAGAGTACAGTAACTGCAAATACATGTATATACATGAAGCCCCTCTGTGGGCAGAGTATTTGGCTGTAGGAAACAGCCAAATGAGCTAGTTGTTCTGTTGGTGTATTTTCTAAATCTAAGGTGGTGGTGGGACAGTAAATTCACAGAAGAAAAGGTAGCTTGTAGGGGTAGTTCTCCTTCCTTGCACATCTCCTGTGGCAGAGGCAGTAGGTAATGGAAGTGATGTGGAGTCTAATTTCTATCCTGCTACAGAGGCATTTTGAGCCTTTGAGATGCTGCAGAGAACATCCACAGGTCTCTATACTGCAACATGTGGAGAAGGAATTTTTGTATAAATATTTGAGAAAGATGTTTTTGTGTTGTGTGGATTTTCCAGGCACCTCCTCCTTAATCCCACTTCTGATGCAGGGCTCGTGCACTTGCCTCACTGTCTGGAAGGGTAATGTCAAAAGCATCAGTCATGGGTCTTTATACTGATTGACATTAATTAGCCTCTATGTTTTCCTTCTCTCACCCTTGTCCCCTTCTTAACTTCATGTTTTTCCTTTGAAATAGAGATTAATTTGGAGTAGCAAGATAGTCAACTGCCCTTATTTGAACCTGCCTGCACTCTTAATTTTGTTGGGCAGTGTTGGGGTATAGTGAGGGAGTTCAGCTATGAGGGTGAATCATTTGCTATCACAATGATGGTTTCTAAAGCCCTCAGCCACCAACCACCTCCTTTCCTTTAGAAGTGTGTCTCTTCTAGCTAATTTTGAGACACCTGCTGTGCTTTTCACCAGCCTCCCTTTGTTGACTTTTTTTACTTGATTTGGGGATAACCTCAAGTTTTCTGGGGAGAAGTCATTCCCTTTTCAACTCTGTAGAGATTTGGGAAGCCAAAGTGGCTTCTACCGTGTCTATGTCGTAAGTATGGACTCTCCATACACTTAAACACCGTGTCTCTGGGATTACAGCACAAGATCTGGTGGCAGGTGGGGGAAGGTCTGGGAGGTTCTGGGGTAGCAAAGGGTCTGGGAGGTTCTAGGGTAGCAAAGCAGCTCCTGAACCTTGTTTGGTGAGCTCACTGGGCTGTAGGTGGTGAGGATGTATATTATCAGGACCAATGTTGCATTTCTTGCATGGTTGGCCATGTTTTTGGCTGTCTTCAACAACCATCTTCTAGAGTTTCAAGTACTGAACAGTCAGTATCCTATGTGTCTAATTTATTTTTTTTTCTTTTTTTGCAAGCCTCTTTTCAGGTTCCAGCCTAAGCCTCTTCTTAGGTGGTTTGTACTGCTGTATCTTTCCTTTTTCCCCCCTCAAAGAGAACCTTTGTTTGCCCTAGTAGCAAAGCCATCGCCTTTGTGTCTCATGGGAGAGGTCATCCTGCTGACCTTTCTTTGCACTATTCCAGTGTCACATAACCTTTCTTGAACTCCGTAACCTGAAATTGCAACATTGTTCCAGCTGAGACCTTACTAGGGTTTTGCATACTTTCCCATTCCTCAGTGAGACCTTGAACAACATCTGTCTTTTTTACACTCTTGCCATGAGCTACTAAACCATCCAAATCTTTCCCTTTCTATATCACTTCCAACTGTTGAGCTTTGAAGCTGCAGAGCATATTTCTTAAATCCTGAAGTGCATGACTGCACTTGGCTTTATTACAAGCTGTACCTCCTGTCAGTTGTTTTAGTCCTCAAATGTTCTGAATACACTTCTGCCCATCCTCTGAGTTGACAGACTTTCTCAGCTATATGTTGTCTGCAGATTTCATTCACAGTCCCCTACTTTTCCTATCAAGGGAATTAGTGGAATTGCTAGATAAGACTGTCCTAAGGCGGATCTTTTAGGAAATCTGTTTATAGTTTGTCTTTCTCACCAGAATTTCAACATCTGCACAAGCTGCCCTTCTTCTGCCTTTTGGGAGGTGGAGCTTGGTTTGGCTTTAACCCTGGTCCTAAATAGTAAACAGGATGCATTCTGGAGCTGGGCTGGTGGGTGATCCACATGCAGACAGGCATGTGGAGTGTTGGCAGCAAGAGTACATGTGTCAGGGCCGTAATGGTAAATATTTCCTCTTGGGCAGAGAAAAATGGCTTTGTGTTCTAGTCTGCTATTATCAACACTTAGCAGTTCCTGGAGAAGGTTTATTTTCATCTTGGAAAACAAAAAAAACTACAAGAAAAAAAACCATGCCAAAACAACCCCACACAAACTCAGAAAAATAATAGATGCATGTAACCAATGATTTTAATATAAAGTGGGAATGGCATTTTTAGTTTATACTCTTATTAACTGTAGGAATGACCAGAGCTGAAAATATCAGTTGTGTCATCTCTAAGCATTGAAGGCGTAGCTGAAATAGAATTGTCACTGTCTCACTTGCTTATTTGAGTGTGTCTCTGGCAGAAATGGTCTTGAAAATCTTGATCTATGTCTTTCTTTATGGTTAGTGCCAAAAGACCAGAATAGATCATCTCTGTGAGCCTCATAGAAGCCCAGTTCAAGTCAGGAGAGGATTACTGTGGTCTCCCAGAGCTTGGAGCAAGCAGCACAGCCGTTTTTAAAAACATCAAATGCACTGAGTGGGTCATTATAGAATGGAAAAAAAAAAAGCTATATTTTGAAGCATATGTTATATATGCCAAAAATGGCCAACAATCGAAATTATTAATGGAGGACACAATCTAGGGCATTAGCTTTATACATTTTGTGAATACATGTGTCAGAGAGAGAAGTTCTGTACTTGCATGATATTCATAAAATCAGTGTTTGAGCAAGGTGAAGTACTACAAACCCACTCTTACCGGCTATGTTTTCTTTGTTCAGTGGCTTTAAAGCACACCTGGAGAATTCTAGCACATAAAAGGAGCAAGCAGGCCATTCCTGGGCCCGGAGGGGATTAGGAACTCTGTTGCATCTGTGAGATGTTCAGCTGATGCAGTGAGAGTCTGGACTACACTAGTTTGAAAATGAACAGCATTTGCCATCCAGCCACAAAAATCCATGTGTGACAACTTGCTCTCTGTGGGTGTATTTGAAGAGACAATTTAGAGTTTTGTCCTTGTATTAGTATCTGGAGGAGGACAGATCACATCCCAAACAGATCTTTTTCTTTTAAAGAATTATCTAAAGGTAGGATTAAAAAATTTATATTTTTTCAGTTCCTGTTTCAGTATGTTCCCTGCTGCTGTTCTGCACATATTTGCTCATCAGAATGCCAGCGTTGGATTCACAGAATCTCTGTTAAAGTAATGGAAATGTCATATGATTGGTTGTTACTATTTAGTCACTTGTGTGTCAGTTGTACAGTGTACGGTTTCCTTTTTTTTTCTTTTTAATGGCTCTTGAAGGCTGATCCCTTTAAGTTGCATGACAGAGGGTTTTTATCACTTAGTTCGAAAATTTTCTGCTTGAAGTTCAATTACTTTCCACAAGGTGTGGAAAGCCCCAGTTCTCTACAGGGGTTATTTGAGGGAATGTTTGTACTTTGGGTGGCCAGTATAAGAGGCTTTGATCCTTAGATCTGCCGAACTGTGAAACTTGTGCAAAAAATACTTTCCAAACATGAGCCAGTTTTTGTCCTACCACCTGAATACACCTGGTTTGTTAGAGGTAATGGAAGAGGAAAGGCTGCATGGGGATGACTGCAGCTGTCTGTCTGAAACTTTTGGCACTGTCCTAATTTTTGGTTCTGGTGCTTTCTCCTATTGGAACAGATTTTTGAGACCTCACTACCACAGCTGTGGCGTTGCGTGGGCTACATAGCTGCATACCAGCCCGGGAATGTTAAACAGAGTTATAATAGATTCTTATTTTCACCTCGTGATTTAAAACAAACTCTCCAACATGTGGTTGTGGCTTGTGTGTTGTCACTTTACAACACTTGCAGTTTCAAAACAGATGACTGGAATTGCAGTGGTTTTTAAGAGCACACTTGCTTTTTCCCCAGGGTTTTCCTCCTAGTGGCAAAGTTCCCTTCTTGCTACCTCCAGTCCAGCAGGGGCCCAGGCAATCTGTCTGGGCATGCAGTGCTTCTGTTCCCCAAAGTCTCCACTACAGAGCTGTTGCTCAAAAATTAACTATTTCGAGTATTTATAGTGCTGCAGATGAGTTTCCTCTGCTGCCTGCTCAGTGAGGCTCCTGGTCCTGTGGCAGCACATGGGGAGGAGGCAGCAAAGCTGAAGATGAGCAGCAGAAATGTCGAGTTTGCCTTACTGTGCAAAGATTTACAGTGTTTGCTGTTGTGTATCTTAGCCTCATTTACAGTACACACTTAGGCATGGCTTGTTGATGTAAAGCATGCCAAATCTCCATTGCTGAATTTACAAGGGAGACACAGGGCCAAAGTCCTGTCTTAGCTACCATATAGGATTTTCCTTTAATGAGGATAGTGAAGTAATTGCTTATTGGGACTTTGGGACCAGATCCTCTCCTAGAATAAATAAAGCTAAGCTCATTTAGAGCAATTGAGCATTAATCTCTATAAGACTTTTCTAAAGATATATTGCAGTGAACATAACAAGGAAGAGAGCTCATTATTTTCCAAGAGAAGTGACAGATGAGAGTGCATTTCCACTCCACAATTATCATCGCTTCCTTTTTAATCACATCACTGGAAACATTGAGTGGCCACTGCAATGGCAGTATTTGTGAATGGAGGCTGGATGTATTCAAAACAGCATGAGTGCAGCAATTTTTCTTTCTTACAGTGTATCTTGCCAAATACCTAATTTTCAAAGATTAGAGTCCTGGAGCGCGGAGCTGAGGTCTGATTGGCTGGAGGACATTCACGGCTCAGTAATGAAACACTGATGTATAAAATGGTAATTGATCCCTGGAGCACCGTGAGCACTGAGCCAGATGACATTATGTGCAGATTCCAGCACGGCAACAGAAACTGTGCAAATGTTGGCACAAAGGGTTAAATGTGAGATTAACTAACCATGTTCTGCAGAGATGGGGCTAAAATGAAATACACCGTTTAAAATATTTGGGGTGATTTGTCAGAGAAGGGGTTTTCCATGCAGTTCTAATCTCTGTATGTTTGTTTCACAGATGCAGTCAGAGGTGATTTCTTCTTTAGAAAGGACTGCTGCTAAGTCCAAGCCTAAGACCAGTCACAAAAAAGTAACTTTGGAAGCTAATGGTATTTTTTAATGCACCTGTATCTATTGTATGTTACTTCTGCATACTTCTTTTAAGAATATTGCTTGCTGAGGAAAACTTTTTTTTTTAGTGTCAGAAAGGCTGCTGCAGTACTAGAGCTCCAAAATAATTAAAAATATAATCCCCACCCTGCTGCTGTTTTTAGACATTTGTGTTTGGCCTGTATGACTTGTCCCTCCATGCAGTCCTAACAGAACTGGTTCCGTGTGGGTAGTTAAGCAAGCAAGACATTGCAGTTGTGACAATGGATTTTGTGCCCTTGGGTACACTGGGAGGCTGAGCTGGAACTCCTCTGTGGTTTCTGATCTTACTGGAGTAGTGGTGCTTCTGTTGTCCCCATGGGCTGCTGTAATTGCAGGTTCAGTACTTCCCATGTTTGTTGCTGTGCTTGGAGACCATCCAGACTCCTTTCTGCCGCACTGAGGGAATAAGGGTCACTTGAATAAACTTTCTTTCGTGTGTGGGTGGGGATAGCACCTGTGTGGTTTATGCAGAGGCATCTAAACTCTGTATGTCTGAATCCTAATGCAGAGGCTGTTTGAGAGTGTGCTCATTGCAGGCTGGACCCCACCATACCTCTGCTGTACTCCCCATCTGGTATGTGAGCTCGCTGGTGCATACAAAACATTTCTGCAGCTCTTCCAAGGTAATAAAAGTCATCAGTGTGGGTGGAACAAACATCCTTCCTTCATCAAAAGCTTGGAGAGCTTGAAGGTAGGATAGTAGCCAGCCCCTGGTGCAGGAGAAAAAATTGTGCTTGGGGCAATCAGCTAATCTTTGCCAATTCTCTGCACTACTTTGGATGACCTTTCTTTGCTTGCAGAGTATTTGACTGAAAGGAGTTTCCTTGTGCTGGTAATTCTGGAAAATGTGAAGGTAAATTGGTGTGTGTTTAGAAGGGTAAAACTATTTGATTCCCAGAATCCTAGAGACATCAGTCCAGCTCTCTGCCAGCCGGGTCACGTTGTAGCCAGTTGGGTGGTAGAAATTCCTGATCGATGAAGTGACAGTCTGTTTTCCAAGCTATTGGGCAGTCTCCAAGGTGGATTGCAGGATCTTCTCTTGATTTCTTTCATCAATTGCCTATTGTGTCTGAAAACAATTGCTCAGTTCTTCATTTTAACTGTGGCAAGACTGTAAATTAGGTTGCATGCTTCTTTTCTTTTTGTTTGAGTCAGTTTGTTGGGGGTCTTTTGGTTGGTTGGTTGGTTATTTTTTTGTTGTTGTTTGTTTGTTTTGTTTGGCTTTTTGCTTCTTTTTTTTTTCCTTTTCTTTTTTCCTACCCTGTTGAGTCATAAATCTGGTGGAAGTTGGTAATTCTGCCTCCTCTGTGGCTGATCTCTGGAACAGGCACCTCAGGGAAGTAGTCATGGCACCAAGTCTCTCGGAGTCCAAGGAACCATTAGATTTAGTTAAAACTAAGGCAGTTCTGTGAGGAGCTTGGTGATCTGTATGGGCCCCTTCCACACTGAAATGTTCTGTGATTCTTTGTTCACTTTAACTTACGCTTGCTAGGATTTGCATGTACTTGTAGATATCTTGTGAAATTACAGGCTGGTACTTCTGTGGATTTCCTGTCTATTCAGCATAACCCACAAATAGGGCATCCTAAGCTCAAATCAGTTCAGGTAGTTAAAGTTAAGTGCTGCTACATGAGCTTCACTGTGATCTTGGGTGTTGCTTATATCATTTTGGCCTAATTTTGTGGGGAAATGGGGTTTTAAGTATGCTGCAGGTAGTGCTGGTGTCCTGTTAGGCTGTCCTGTTTATGAGCCCAGGAGAAAGTCCAAGTGGAAATTGTTATGGTGGGTGCAGTGGATCTTCAGGTAACTGGATCTTCAGGCCTTCTATGAGCCTAAAAGCCCGTGTGCAGAGCAGGCTGTATGATGCCACAAGCTAAAACCCCACTTTTGCAGGCAGGTGAAAATGCAGAAAGGCACCTGGGCAGGTTGGTAGAGCTCCCTGTTTTCCAAGCTGCTGGAGTTGCAAGAGGACTGCCGCCTCTACAAAAAAGTGCAAATGGCAAAAAATGCTTGCCTCTGTTTGATTCATAATCCCCCTGTATTTTTCACTGCAGCTGTTGCCTGTAGGGTTTTGAATTACTTGGTTTGGACAAGAGTTGGCCGCATGAGTGTCTCACTGACTCTCCCTTTCCCGTTCTGCCTCACTGTGTTGTGCTGTTGGCGTTATGAACATCCCAGGATGATGCTTAAATCCAAATAAACAGAGTTGCCATGGCAATTAAAAGAAAACTGGAGAAGCACTTTTGTCGTTCTTGTATAATGCCTTGTATGATGCCATGTTCATAGAAACTTCAGCTCTGAGTAGGATAATATAATTTTTTTAGGAGAAATAATGAAATTAGAATCTGATGGATAACCACGTTGTGGTGATGGAGTTGTTGCACTTTGTATTTGCAGCCTTTTGGTGCCTCACAGCCTCCCAGAGCTCTGGTTGCACTGGGCAGGGCAGGTTTTCTTTGGTTTCCTTGAACATTTGTTTTGGGTAATTTTCCTCTCCAGACTGTGCCACTTGCTGTGGTTTGTGGTGGGTCACTTCTAGTCTGCTGAGTTAAATGAGTAAAATGTCTCAGTTTTCTTCTCCTGGCAGCACCATGGCCATCACCAGCTGACAGATGCTCATGAAGTTAGGTCAGTGGTGCTCCACTGCCAGATGATTGTAGTTAAAAAATATTTGTAAGTGGCTAGAACTTTTTTTCTATTCTTTGCATATTGATTGATTGGCTTTTAGCTGAAGCCAGTATGTATTTTAGACAGATGAAAACCAGATTTTTTGTGAGCATTCTTGCGTCTGTTTGCGTTAAGAATGCTATTAATACTTGGCTCAAAGGAATTTAATCTTTTTTTTTTCTTCAGAAGATGATCATTTTATAGCATGTTGAACATTAAAGTTAATACAGGTATCCAGACTGTATGAAAGGTTTTTTTATATACATTTTTAACAGAAAAATACCTTGCATGCCAGCAATGCCATCAGCTTATTCTCTCCCTTTACCTTGTTCTCAGCCCATTTCAGTTCTTTAATCTTTTACAGATGTACCTCCTTACAAGGAGGATTTTAAGTCTATAATTTGTAATAAAGTTCTATTTTCTTTATATATCTTATCTCGGCAAAAGCACACTAAATATAAACTGGGGAAATTAAAAGTATAATAAGTAATTAATGACAATGGTTTTAGTGTAGACATCATAGAAGTAACGTACATGTGTATTTTAGAATGTTTCCTAAAATCTGACCAATTGCTGAAAGTATTGGAAATATTTGAGCATGAAGGAGAGTAACAGTGACTATGTAACAAAATTGGGGAAAATGTAAAATAAAAAATGGTGGGGTGATCATCATCCATTAGTAGCATGCCTCTATGAGGACTATCAGGGGCTTAAATGCAGAAGTCACTTGGTGAAGTTTGTTGTGTGGTAGGCCAAAGATCAGTCTCAATAATTGCAATGATCTCTCCTGGCCTTGAAAGCCTTGAATTGAGTAGTTCTAGTCATGTTTCTAGCAGTATAGGACACAAAATATGGAAAGTCCTTATTCTGAAGAGTTTGCAATGCAAACAAGAGAGATATGGAATAAACAGGATGTGCCAGAGAGCTCCAGAGAGGAAATGACTGGGATGTCATTGTTTGTGAAAGTGTCGTCCATGAGAAAGCACTACAGATTTATAACTTTGGGGCATCACGTAAGAAATGAGCAGAGAGGAGGACTTGAAATGGGTGGAATGATGCATAGGAGGAAGAATGACAAAAAGCATTTTATACTTTGAGAGAAAAGGGGAATGGAAAAACCCCCACAAGGATAGGCCAATTGCAGTCTTTGCCTGACATATGGGAGAAAAATGAACAAAGGCTGCTTGGACTTTAAATAGGGCTGACTCAGTCTGGACTTCCAAGGCAAGGCTGCTGAGTGAGAGCTTTTTGCACCAGAAAGTGTCTGTGATCCTGTGGTGTCTGGTACCCAGACTGGTGATGTTACTGAGCTTCGGTCTGCTCCTTCATTCAACCCAGATTCTGCTGGCAGGACTGAGTTCAGACTAGGCAGGTACAGCAGTCCTCTTATCTGTTAGCAAGGGGAAGAGATGAAAGTGGTAACTGTGTGCCCTGGTGATAGAAGTGGGTGAGGGACAGGGTTTTTACCTGTTTGGGCCTGAGCATCTGAGATTGTGTCCCCAAACCTGGGCTGTGGCAACCAACTCTAGGAATCCCCATTCAAAATAGTTAGATCTTTGTCCATTTTAATATTAAACTGAGAAAAATATGTGACCTCTTCCAAGTGTTTAAAGATCTACTATGGCAGCAGGGAAGTTCAAGCAGTGCATTTAGTGTGGCATGGCTTCTGTTTCTTGCCAGCATGTGCTGCTCCAGGTATGCATGGGTATGTACCTGCTTTGTAAATACAGTCACAGGTTTGTGTGCAAAGATCAGACCCATGTGCGTGCCAGGTGTGAACTTGGCAGGGATCACTTGCCTTACTGGAACCGCTGGACAGAATTACTCTTTGTATTATAAAGACAGTTGCAGTCTATATTGTTCTGTTTAATATATCTTTTAAATGGCAGGGATTCCACATGATAGATTCTTTTTTCTGTGTGCACTGAAAGCATTTTAAAAACCGTTTAAATATAATCCATATTAATTTGACTGTACGGATGCCTTTTTAAAAAGCACTGAGAAGGGAGAGAGGAGACTTTGGGAGCATGCCATGTGCTGCCTCCCATCAGATGCCAAAATTTGTTAGCAGATGAGGCTTTTGGATATTTTCTCGGTGGTCAGGGGGTTCAGAGCAGTTTTGGTGCAGGATGTGATATTCCCCTATCAGGTAGACCTGCATGCTGTGGGTGACTTGCAGGGATGGCCAGCATTTGGTGTGTGTGAACTTGGTGACCATTACTGGAGGCTGGGGAGAGCTTGGTGGGTGATGGCCGGAACAAAATTTTCTGACATGACAATAGTGAAGATTCTGGGCCACTTAGCAAATGCACATGAGAAAGGAGTCCAAATATGTGTGTGTGTGTGTGTGTGTGTGTGCAGACAGGCAAGGTTTGGGTAACTATCTCCTGAGGGTGGACTCTAAGATTTGCTTAACAGTTGCTGGTTGAGGTTTTGATCATTGTGATCAAAAAGGATTCGATCTGTGCTGTGACAGTTTGGCTGCTCCTCTGCCCTCTTGTTGCAGCATTTCTGAAGTAGGGCAGTGGAGCTGGTGAAGGCTCTGGAGCACAGGTCTGATAAGAAGTGACTGAGTGAGATGGGGGTGTTTAACCCGGAGAAAGGGAGGGATCAGGGAAGAACCTGATCCTTTCCCAAGAGGAAACAGCCTCAAGTTGTTCTAGAAGAGGTTTAGATTGGATATTAAAAAAAAAAGTTCTTTACCAAAAGAGTTGTCAAGCACAGGCTCCCCAGGGAAGTGGTGGAGTCACCATCCTGGATGGAGGTGTTTGCAAGAAATGTAGATGTGGCACTCAGGGCTATGATTGAGTTGGGCTTGGCAGTCCTGGATTCATGGCTGGACTCAGAGGGCTTTTTCAACCTAATTAATTCCATGATTCTTTATTGGCCCTGTGAGAGGAGCCCTATTCATGTAACATTTATTTGGTTCCTGGCCTATAGCAAAATTGGTTAAAATTGAAGCATAATTGATCATAAGTAGTACATTATTTTTCTGGATCTTTTTCTCATCCATGCAGAAAAATGAAATACTGCGTTATTTGTTTTTCCCCTGCATTACATGGTTGTCTAGTATCTCCTGATCTTTTGAAGTCCTGCACTCTGAAGACCTCACAGCTGAAAAGTGCTAACTTGGCCTTAATCCAGAATTTTGAATCAAAGTCCCATTACATTGCTTCTTTGTTCAAGGGATGAAACCTGTGTTTCTGTGGGACCTGGGCTGGGCACACAGTGTGGATGCTGCTGCCAGAGAGAGCAGGGTGGAGGGGTCCCCTTCTCCCCCAGCTGCCAGCTGCTTGGCAGAAGAAGCAGAAGTCAAGGAGTAAGCTGAAGTGGAGCCTGAAATGTCCTCAAAGCACTGAAGAGGACTTTTGGCCTGGTTATGGCTTTTTAGCTAAAGGGAGAGTGTCTTTTTTGGCAAGGCAAAAGTCTCATGAAACAGGTCAGATCAATCCATCTGCTTTTTTGCTAGAAAAGCAAAATTCAAATGAGACTCGTTATCTGCACAGTTTATATATTTAGGAGTTGCGTTAATTATCCTCATTAGCTTAGTTTCTTGAGAGAAATGCTCTTGATCTTACCCCTTGTGCCAGAAATACAATCTGGAATGAGTCTGTGAAAATAAATAACACATTGGTATGGTTCATGCATTGACTTCTGAGTACCCTGCTTGGGCAGCATCTGTCATTGTGATCATTCCTGTCTCGCCTTGCTGGGACCCTTCAGATTATCTTTCCTGGACTTCAGCTGGTAGGAGCTGCCATTTAGCATATCAGTCCACGTGGTCAAGAGGTACTGCTCTCTGATAATACTCTGTGCAGCTTACACTTGTCAGACACTGGAATCTATTTACTGAATTCTTTTCAGACAAGTCGTTTTTGGCACTTTGCAAAGTTTCTTTCCATGTGTCCTCTCTGGCTGAATGCTAATTTATTCAGAAAGGCTCAGCTCCAAATGCACGAGACAGTATTTTCAGTGTTTCCTACTGTCTGGACAGCACTGCATTTGGAGAATTCATGCCTCTTGTCTCCTTTGTGTCCTTAATTTCTTTTGCTAAATGTGTGATGATGTGACACAGACACTTCATACACTTACATTAAATGGCATTGTATTGTGATGTGAAAATCAATCTCCACTCATAGCCTCTCCATTGGGAAACACCCGATAAGCTTATTGTATCTATACAATAAATTGACTTGAAGTGCCTTTGACAAATGACATCTCTGAATTTTCTAGTCTTTAGTGATTCCTCTAGCCTGGAGGATACAATGAATTAGCTGATCTAAGCTGAATTGTCCTAAATATCCTGATTATTTCTACTGTCTGAACCAATGGTGGAAACAGAGGAAAATTGTAAGGAGAAAGGGATAGAAATTATAGGGTATGCAAAAAGAGAGATTGTCAGGTCTGAAGGGCAGTTGTTTCCATTTAGTATGACCTTGTGTATAAAAAGTAGCTGTAGACCTTCTTGAGTGACGTTTGAAACATATAATCACTTAGTCCAAGCTTTGGGATGGGATTTTGCTCTCAGTTCCAATTCCATAAGCAGCTCAGATATCCATCTGCATGGCTCTCAACATCGCAGCACCCGATTATTCACGGTGGATTAATGAGATGCAGAAATTAAACCAAGGAAGTGCTTTTGATCTCCTTTACAATCTAGGAAATAAGGCGCAGTGTCCCCTGCTCCCCTTCCCCTGGGAACTGCTTAGTTTGAGTGAGAGTCACATTTAAAATGTGTGTAAGCACCAGCAAGGGCTTGTGTGCTCTGCCAGCACAGAGCTCCATCCTGCCCTTGCACCCGGTGTGCTCCACAGTGACTTATCCACATGGCCTGGATTCAGGCTGTGTTTTCCAGCAGCACGTGCTCACTGCCACTGCCCTCGTGGCTGGGTCAGGAAGCTTAGTGCTGATCCTCATGCCTGGACATGCTGCAGTGACTTGTGAACTGCTTGTTCTTAGTTAGACCTAATTCCCCGCAGGTCTGATCAGTGAGGTGATCTCTGGGTGTGCCAGCCAGTCATGTGCATATGCACAACAGGCACAGTGTGCAGATGAGCTCTTGTGGCCGCTCTTTAATTATAAAAAAATAGTTTAAAAGTGGGTAGAGGAGGCCACGCCTGGCTTTGTTGGGGTTGGGTCTCTGGGACTGGGGCAGTTGCTCATGGGCAGTTGCATAGAAGGACCTTGTTAAAGCCTTAATCCAAATGTTTTCTCTTTCATGGTGTAGATTTTGCTTTTTTGCTGGATTTTATTTTTTTTTTAATGAGAGGAAAGCTAGATGCATCCTATTAATTAGCTGTGGATGTTTCATTGCATCTGATCTGACTCATGCTTCCTCAATACAAATTTCAGACCTTCGGTAAAGAGAAGATCTTATTTCTTGGCAATCGGGTCATCGAGATCAGCTAGGAAAGGAAGCAAAACAAGGCTTTTGAATTTAAGGAACTCCTCCAGTGGTGCCTTGTTCGTAACTGGGCAGTGTTTTAGCAAGGCAAGGTGTTACTAAATCTGTCTCTTGAATTTGGAAATCTTTGTGAGATGCTACTAGTCAACCAGGTTTGAGTTTGAAGGAAAACAGGCAATTAAGTGGGGAGGCATCAGTTTCTCCTGCCTACCACAAAGAGCCGGCTGATGTCCCAGTAAATTACAGCTGTCGGGAGGTGGTGATTCATCTCTGCAAGCAGCACAACAAGTGGGAGAGCAGTTGTTTGGTGAAAGCAATGTTCAGGCCTCTTAGCACACTTACAATTTTCCTGTAGAAACCTGGGGACGGATTAGCACATGGTGTTCTTCCTGGAGCCTTCTGAGAACTCTTTCAGAGGGAAACAGGAATATCGTGTTTATCCTCCCTTTCCCTTGATCACGGCCATGCTTTCTCACCCTGCCCTTGTGCTGATGCCACTCTTGGCATGGGTGGATGGTCAAACAGGTCAAGGGACTAGTGCTGTTGAAAACAAACTCTTTGTGCTACACTCCCAGGTTGGTTTTTCATGCATGAGCCCAGTTTGGAAGTGAACTTGAGACATCATCTGGTCAAATATTTCAAGGGAATAGGAGACTGGCTTTTCTACCTAGCACTCTGCATGCTCACATCCTGGAAACCTCCAGCAATATGGACTCTCCCACATCGCTGGGAGGCTGCTTTTTTTAATTGCATCATATCCCTGGTTTGCTGATGGAGCAGCTGCGTGGCCGTGGCACATGGGTGGGAGTGTAAAAGCATACAGGCACAGCACCATGGTGGCATTGATTCTGCTTGTCCTAATCTTGCCTCTGCTCTCAGCTCTGCTTTGAGTTTGCTGAGTGGCCTCAGGCAGTGACTGTAATCCATCACAGGTTTCTCCAAGTCTAATGCTAGTCTAATGCTGACCTGTGTGGAGCAGAGGGATGCATCCAGCTTTAGTTAATCCAGTTTAGCATGTGGACTAATAAGGGCTGAGAGCTGAGCCCAGTTTGTTGGTGAAATACTTGTTTGTTTCTTATCTCCTCATGGCTCTGGGGCCATGAGTGAGCCCACATCTTTGTGGGCCGTACATTCACATTAAATCCCAGTGCAGGGACTGATGAAAGCTGAAACAGCTTGGGCTATCAGTTATGTCCCTGGACATGGGATTGTGTGAATGGTGTACAGTGATGAGAAGACATCATGGAAACCCTACCTGACTGTGAAAGTAAGTGTGGCTGCTGTGAAAATAGACACAACAAATTGGATTACACTTAAGAGGAAAGTGCTCTTACTCACTGCTGAGTGATGAGCAAAGTGAATTTTGGGCTGTGAATATAATGATGTGATTTATTAGTAGTCACTTCCGTAGTGGTTGTCATCTATAGATCTAAAGTGGCAATTAGTATGAAGGCACAAAAATATTGTTCTTACTTTATTGAGGCACAAAATCCTCAAACGACCTGCTGCAGGGCATTTCATGAGTCAGTGGGGTTGGGCATGATGTCTGCTTTGGGGAGGATAGTTTTCCTGTAATTGGTTTGGGTCTGCCAATGTGATTTGATTAATAATTGTGAATGTGACTTGAAATTTTATGGAGTTGTTTGCTGATGGTGGGTCGGAGCGTTGCCAGCACTTGCTGACAGTAGAGGCTAATTCATGCTAATCTGTAGTCTTGGTATGGTTTAATCCAATTCATCTTGAGTAACATGTTTCTCCTTTTAAATCCTAGTGCTCCTTTCTATTGCTGTAGTTAACAAATAGATAACCTGCATGTTTTAATGGGAAATACAAAAAACCCTTCAAGCCTTGAGAGCTCTGTAGGTGTCCTAGCTGCTCTTAGTTTGCTGCTTTCTTGAAGTTGGAGCTGGTTTTCCTCCTTCTCCAATTAAGTCAGATAATTAAATCTCCCTTTTTTACTCATAGCCAGCATTTTTAATCCTGTAGCTCAGCCTGCCAGAGTAAGTCCTCTACATTTCTCAACGCAGCAGATCCCTAGTAAACATGGCATTAAATCCAATCCCATGCTGCTTCTCTCTGTTTGTCTGTCTTTTCTTGACCTGTGCTTTTATGCTGTGTGTTTCCTGTGCTAATGGTTATTTTATTTAAATGCCAGATGCACTGTGATTATACTTTTAGCTCAAAGTATAGGGAAGGGTTTTTTAAGTGTTAGATTTAGTTACATGTACTTGATATTTAAGAGTACAAGCACAAAGATGTTTTGACTAAAGCTGCCTAGACCCCATTTGACAATCAAATAAAAAGCTGGAAGTTTCAACATGTCTACAGCAATACTAATTACTTCCCCACTTCTGTATTCATTTCATGTCCTTTGTTTGATGGTGAAAGCTTTTAAATCAGCCCCTGCATCTTACCTGAAGGGTGCTTTGCAGTTGCTAAGTGTAGATGTAGGGGATGATGATGTGACAAGGAGCTGAGTTGAAGAACTTGAAGTCTTGTGGGGCTTTATACATGATGCTTGATGACTTCGATGTACCAAACAAAATTCGAAGATAATACAAATACAAATAATGCTTCACTTCATGGATAAAGAAATACCGACGTCTCTTCCCACTTGGATGCTGTTCTTGTTCAGGACTTCTGAACTGTTTCCTTCTTCTATACCTTCTCCTCATGGAAGCTGCTTTTGGAACTAGATTCAAATAGTTATTTACTAGTTTCATTTTCAATTAAATTTGAATTTGCTGCGTAAAAGACATGAAGATGTATGCAAGAGATTACTTAAATGAAGATGTGCAAGAAAACCCAGTGCAATATTTGGATTGCTTTATGACACTTGAAAATGAAGACTTGGGCTTTGTAGCTGCAGTAACCTGGTCCTTTGCATAGAGTGGTTGGCACAGTTTTATGCTTATAAGACTTATTTCATAGGACTTCTTGCTAAGCTGTGGCCTGAGGCAGCAGAGTAAGTGATGCTGTGGGCAAGGCCATACACTTGTGGCTGGAGTGTACAAAGCCAGCCTGAACACAAGTGCATCCAAGATGTCTGTATCATGATGTTCCCAGCTCCCATTTGTGTCATCAGGGTGCCTTTTTGACAAAAGGCTGTGATGTACAGGGTTTGTGTATGTTTATTACATCTCATTGATTACTGTCTATTCTGAAGACAGATTGATAATTAGCAAAACAAATTGCTGGGGAGGGGGTGTGTTAGGGGAGTGGTGCTGGTGCTGTCTGTTGTGATGTCTGGAAGAGATCCAACAAGGCATGCAGCTGTCTGCCATATAGTTAGAATGAGGTCGGGTCAGTGGTGCAGATTGAGGCTTTCTTCTTGTCTAGGAAAGGAAATAAATAAGAGTTTAGAAGAAGGAGAGAAGTAAAAATAAGAAAGCAAAAGAATTCCCCATTTTTGGGGGTGCTGTTCCAAATGGGCAGTACTGTGGAAGTAAGAGTTGGCTTCTGTGTTATGTGTATTGGGAGAGAGCTTTCAAACAACTGCCTCGGTATCTCATGCTCTTCCTTTCCAGAATTTTACTTTTTTTCCTAATGAATGTTTTCTTATCCTTCTTTGCCTAATTACTGTTTTCTGTGAGGAAAACCTCAGTGAGAATCAGTAGCTCAATTTTAAAAATGAAAAAGTCTTTGAAAAACTGTAATTTTAAGGGTTTGGATGGTGGGGATTGGCTTTTGCTTCCCACTTAAAGTGATTTCAGGGCTTTTGCAGGCTGGGTGTACAGCTTGGGGCTACTGTGGACTTCCAGTCAGGGGAAGACCTGATGCCTGGTTATTCAGGGATGCAGGGAAGAACACACCTGGAAGAGCCTTGCCTGTGTATGTGCTGCTGCAGTTGTGCAGCACAACTGTGCCAGGTGCTTCTAGAAATGACACTGCGCTGATGGGGGATTATTTGTGCTATAGAAGTGAAAATTTCTGGGCCTGGAATGTACCGTGAAGGAGGGAGTAGACAGGGAACTCCACAGAGGCTTTTTTCTGCCCTGTATTTTCTACAAGAGAAAAGCAGACCTGAAGCGTAGCTGCGACTAATGGGATCCTGAGCTGAACTTTGCTGCTTTCCCCTGTGATCACGGCAGACTGACCGAAGCTCTGCTCTCGGAACTGGCTTATTTCAGGGTGTGTCATTGATTTGTTCTGGATGGTGGCAATTCCTCTGACTTCACTGCAGTTTTTAGAAAAGGAGGGGTGTGTGTTTTTCATCCAAAACAAAGCAAATCCACAGCAAAATTGTGTTGACTGCATTGTCCCTGAAGCACAAATAATAAATGCCCCTGATTTTTGTGAGGAGAAAACCAATCCAGCTTTAGTTCAGGCACTACTAACTTGCTATCTTTTTATTCCCCACAAAAATTTTTTCAGTTCTGATTTCACAGAATTGGAGGTAAAATTTAGTTCTAATTTTAGAGCTAAAATTCTACCATTTTAGTTATACAGGCACTGTTCATATCATGCTGCAAAGAAAATGTAAGAACTTGAGTGTGCCTCTGTAGTTATTAAATGTTTGCCATTGGGGATAAAATTGGAAGGAGGAGGAAAAGCCAGGCTGAGCCAGAGGGTGATCAAAAGTCCAAAAGGTCTCAGAAGCCAGTGTGCCTGGGAGAGTATAAAAATGGGACACTGATGTCAAAGCCATTTTGGTGCTTTAAGATGTGCCATTCTCGGAGTTCAAGGACCCTGGAGCCAAAATGAATGGCTTGGGTTGGGAGCAGTTTATAACTTCAAATTGTCACTTAATTTTCTTGTTGTTATTGTCATGCAATTAATGTCATGGCCATTGAGCTAAAAGATGAGGGGTTTTGATTGGATTTTTGGGTCTGTAATCGCTGCTGTGATGTGGCTGCCTGGAGGCAAGGACTTGCAAACTGATCTTTCCAATAGGAGGATTATAGCTGAGGAGGGAGTGCTGGGTTTAAAGAAAGAAAAGTTTAAAGCTGTCATATAGTGGTTTCCACTCAGATGAAAAAGAAGAGGATTATAAAGCTTTTGTAAAAAAATAAAAAATGTTAAAAAATAGCATTGTTAAAGGACTCACAATGGAAAAATCGCTCTTAGGGAAAAAAAACCTCTTGGGACTTGCATTTTGAAAGCATTATTCCCCACAAGTAGAGGGTGAAGTGAGCTCCCAAAAGGTATGACAGGCAGCTCTCAGGGCTGTGCATCTCCAAAATTCTGCTCCTGAGAGAATTTTTCTCATCCAGACTGGTGGCTGAGTTGCTGTTGTACGCAGCTACTCTCAGCGATGTAGCCGCTCTAATCTGACTCTGTGACTGGGGACTTCACATATTTTGTTGGTTATCTTTCCTGTCACTGCATTTTGGATCCTCACATTTTGTGTGAAAAGATCTCTCCTTCTATCCTTGTTGAGGCTTGAAGGTATTTTTTGCAGATAGAGGAGAGATCAGGCTGCCTCTGGGAGGTTGTTGGGCATGGGGGACTCATACCTGGGGTGGAAAAGGGAGAAAATGTCATGGAGAATATGGAAACACAGATCCATTTGATGAATGAGGGGAAATACCTTCCTTCTTTCCATATTCCCTTAGTGCTGCCTTAAGCCATTAGGTCAGGAAGGGATTCAAATGTTCATTTCAGACCCTTGATGTGCTGTCAGGTTAGCCCAAGTAGACAGGCCACTCAGGTACCTGAGATGTGTAAACCCAGATTTGTTTCCTTGCTCTTTTTGTGTGATTTACCCAGGATTACTTGTATTATTTACCGAACTTTCTAAAGATCAGTGGTATTGCAGCATCTGAAGATTTTTCACTGTAGTGCTCTATTGGTTCTCTGAGTTGCCTGTGTTTGACTTGGATCAAAGCATGAAGCAGTGTCACAGACTTCAGTACTCCCTGGTAAGGGCCAGTGTATTTAGTCATGGCAAGTGTAAAACATCTCCATTTTGTGATTAAATTTCTTTTCTGTTCATGGTAGTATTTTAAAATACCACCTTCATGATAACAGCTTCTTTCCAGAGCATGTCTGCATCAACTGGAAGGGTAGTGACTATAATATTAATTGTTACAGAAATAAATTTTTTTCGCTTATTAGCAGAAATAAGTTAAATGAGGTAAAGCTGGGTCACACTACTGCACAGCATGTGCAAGGCCATGCTATAACTCTTGGCTAAAACGCACACATCCACATTTGGTTTTAAAATGCAAAACTAGAAGTTGAATGCCTTTCTAATTGCCAATGCTAATTGAATTACTGGGGCATTGTGAAAACCTGTGGAAAGACTACGTGGAAAGAAAGCAGCTTGGCTCGAGGACCTAAGCTGACTGGCATCACTGTGAGAGGCTGGAGTTGCCAAAAGTTTGCAGACACTGCTAAACATGGCTAAGGGGCCAGGTTAGCATGGGACTCCTGCCTGGCTTACAGCCACAGGGATATGCAGGATGCTCCTTGAGCTAATGGGGGCCAGGTAATGGAGAAGGCTGCTAAGATCCTTGAGGCTACAGAAATGGTCAGGTCCATCCCTGCCTTCCTAATGATGGCAAGGAAGCAGAAACATTGACCAAAGCAAACTGAGCCCTCAGTTTGCTTCACACCAGGGATCACTGCTGTACAGCTGGCTGTGGTTCTCTCTCTTTGTATTTGGCTTTTAAAATTCAAATGCTTTGGCCAGAAACATTATAGCACAAGTCTGTGTCTCAGAGGACATTAGTCTGTAGAGACACTTGGCAGGACCACAGAATATCTGGATGTGGAGTAACTTCCTTTTTCATTTTGTAAACCCTTATGTAAACACATTGTTTGGATCACTGGGAGTTGATTGTTTAACTTTTCTCTCTACAGTTTGAAAAGTACCAACAACAAAAAAAAAAAAGCCCAAAAGGAAAAAGAAACCAAATGCTACTTATTTTCCTGGTGTGCCCATGTAACACTTTCCAAATGTAAAAGCCTCTTAGGATACGGAAAAGCAGCAACACTATTTATACTGCCTTTATGAAAAGACTGATCAAAGAAGCACAACTGTGCTTGGCTTTATTTAGCGTTGATGACTGCATTAAGGTCAGGGTGCTTATTATTTTATTGAATTCAAAAGTTGTGGGCTCTGCAAAGCATAAAGCCGGCTGAGGCTCTGGTGTGTGCTCGATTTATATCGTATTATGTGCTGTGCTATCACAACATGTTTTGTGCTATGATGGCTGTATTTCTTTGACTTGTCAGCCACTTGGAGAGTCTTCCTTGTGTTTGGGACTTGTCTGTCTCACACTCTCCCTCTCTCTCTTTTTTTAAAATTTTTTTCTCTTAAACCTTGCTGAAGGGTGTTGAGAATTAGGAAGGTTTGACCTTGCTGGGAGCACATGTGTTTTCCTCCATGGGAGAGAGCTAATCCCAGCTGTGTTCAGCTGAGCAGCCAATACTCTCAGTGCACAGGTGCAGGGGGGTTAAAAGGCATGCATGTGCCCTGACTCATCCTGCCCAGCTGCTGTGGTCAAGCAGCTTTCTTGGCCGCTAGCAAGGCTCTGAAGAGATCTGTGGAGTAAAAATAGGTATACAGAAAAGCCTGAAGAAATGAGATGAGGGCAGTTTCTGCTGATTTCCCATACAGACATGATACCTTGTACCAAAATGTCTTCATGTGTTGTAGAAATATGGGACAGAGTGTGGGGTTAGTGCCCTTCTTCCTGGGGTTAGGGAAGAGTGCTCAGATAGATAATAAAAAGGGTTAATATTAAAAGGGTGGTGTGCCAACTGACTGCACAGCTGATTAAAGCTTTAAGAGGTGGATCAGACTAGATCCCAGACCAGAAATCTCACTAAAAAGCTTTGCATAGCTTTCTATGGGAGCTATTGTCAGTTCTTCTGCATACAGGGTAGTGACACAGCTTTTGTTCTGTCCTGCGGACGGTGGCTGTGAGCGGGCCACATGGTCCAGCTCTGAATATTGCTGGCGTGGGACAGAGGCCTTTTGACATGGCATAGTTCAGCATTTTATTGTTGAGATTTCTCCTTTGTAACTGCTGGTCACATTGGCGGTGAAAGCAGTGCAGCATTTAATGCAGACAAAAGCAATTCTTACGTGCTAGGCGAGTTTGAAATTGTCAGGTTTTCCCACGTTCTCTGGAGTTCAGAGTTTGGCTGTGATTAGTGGCCCCCCACTCCTCCTCCAGTAGCCCCATTTCTCACTTTATGTATCAGTTACTGTTTTTATTACCTTCATTTAGTTACTGGGGGGGGGGGGGGGGGGGTTGTCTCCTTTTTTTGCTGTCCTTTAATTGCCTTTTCCCTAGTTGTAGTTTGACATTACCACCTGCTTGGCAGTAAAGATGATGTGTGACCCTGAAAATGGAAGGTGAATCATTCTTTCCTAGTCTGCTCTTGTACCACAGGCACGTTGAGGCCAGCAGTGGCCATGGTGGGTCCTTGTTGGCTGCCTGGCAGAGCTCTCCTGCTCTTGGATTTGGTGAAGGCATAGCCCAGCTGACCCACGGCCTACCTACATTAGCCCTGGTCAGATGAGCTGGAGGTGCTTATGAGCTTCTCATTTTCCAAACACTGAAGACTTTGATCGGACTAAAACTGGCAGCTACTCCAGTAACAACGCTTCACATAGCATGTGGGATCTGGGAGTTTTCCCCTTGATCACTTGGAAGGAGGGCTGGTAGTCAGGACCCTGGCAGAGCTGCAGATGTCCCTATTTTTTTTTCTGTCACATCTTTGCATCTGTGCATCTCTGCATGTGTTTGAGACCGGAGCTGTTCACAGGGCTCTACTCACACCTTGCCTGCCCTCCTGGGAGAAGATTAAAGGTCAGCCCTGGGTGCTGGGAACTGAGGGTCGGCTACTGGCGGTCCTCTCATGGACAGAAGATGGATCTGAGTTTCAGGGATGCAGGTTGTGTGTGGTCCTGGCTGCTACAGGGTGGAGCACATCCAAAAGATGGGCTTGCCCTCAGTGTCTGTAGCAGGGGGATTCACAGCAAGTGCCTGTAGAGCTCTGGTCTTGCAGCTGTATGCTTGCACAGCTTTGGTGTTGGAGATTAATGCACTGTAGATGCTGTGAGGTCGTGATTTGATTTAATTTATTTCACATTGAACTCATTAACTGCTCTCTGTCATGCATATTTTTGACCAGCAGTGAGCAAACTGTGCTGTGGGTGCCAAGGATGTGTTAGCAGACATTGAATAGTGTGTAAAAGGGTATGATGGGATGGGTGGGGAGACACTTGCCAGCTCCTGACTTCCACTAAGTTTCCACTGCAGGCTTCACTGCTCATTTGGGGATGAAATGCAGGATCTGGCACTCGAGTCTGCAGGGGTGCTTGACCCATCTTGGAGGTGTCATGATATAAAGCAAGTGTTCAGCTCCAGTCATAATTTCTTTAGGTTAAGAAGCTCTGTTTTGAATTCTTTGTGACAGGATCTGTAAAGGTACAAAAGAAATTAATAAACTGAGTAAATCAATAGGTCAGTAAATCTAATAGGGATTTAAGGTCTGCCCTCCCTTCATTGAATTTGAGTAATGATGATTATATATAAGTTTAAACTGCCAAGTTTGGACTTGAATCCAGACTGCTACTTCAAGTCTTATATCCTGGCTTTTAGCTTCTGGTCCAGATCCAATACATTAGGATTAATATATGTCTATTGGCAAGTGCAAGTAGACCTCAAAATAAGCTATTGGTGTGCTTTGTTCACAGCTCTGTTTCATATATATGCATCAAGGTCTTGATTTTCAGATAAAACCAAATAAACTGGAGGAGGTGACAGGCTTTTATGTACAGCAAATGGCTTTTGTGACCCATTTTGGGGAGAGCTGGAAGTTTTACACTGGTGGCTGCTGGGCAATACTGGCCTCCTATCCAAAGAAGGAAAATCAGTGGAATGTACTAAGTAAGTTGAAAAATGAAAGTGAAATGGCACAAAATATATAAGTGAGTTTGGTGTGATAGCTCTTTTCTTTATAGGACTTCAACTATTAAGTAAGTCAGGTGACTGTTGCTTTGCTGAAGGCAAGTCTCTCTAGGTGGTAAATTGTCCTCAGTCCCTCCAAGGTTTAGATCTTTTTTTATAAAAGCAATCCCTCTTGCAAACTGAATTTTGCCTGTGGCAACTCCTCTAAGGCATCAACTTCAAGCCTGGTCCAAAGCTAATTAAATCAAAGAGTATTGATCAAATAGTTAGCCTCATGCTTTGGCTTTGCGTTCTCCTTGCTTGAGCAAGGAGCTTCCTTGAAACCCTGACATCCACTGGTGTATTTAGAGCTAGGGAGGGAAAGAAGAACTTGTGCCTCTCTTCCCTTGCAGAAAAAAGTGAAAATGCTGGGGGGATTGAGGAGAAAAACATTTGGAGAGGAGGGCTAACCTCTAAACTGGGAGGTAGGCTGGGATTTTCAGGGGCCAGGGGCATGTGGAGAGCTGACAGCATCTTCCTCTGCTGTTAGCCAGCACATTTCCATAGGGTCATTGCCAAAAACTCCCAAAGTGAGGGACTTTAGTCATAGCCACTACAAGAAGGGCTTTGTGAGTACAGTACTGGCCCTTGTCCCCTCTTGCTTTCTGTGCCACAGGCAGCTTAGGCCAGCTCTGGTTTTGGGAACATGTAGTGTCTTATATAAAAAATGCAGTAACAGCTGTAGCAGAGTGATTCTGCCTGGTCAAATTAAACAGGAGTTTGCAAACAGCATCATGAGAAGACAGAGCTAGTACTGGCTCAGTGCCTTCAAGGTAGTCAAGAGCTTTCTGTTTACCCGCATGGAATATGTGGGTTTTATGTATGTACAAGAAAAGTAAAAAATCCAGTAGAATACGTCAGATTTAATCAAACTTTTGGAGTTTGATAATTATTTTGATAACTGCAATGGTTAGGATAACCATTTTGTTCTATTTTAAAATATCCTGTAACTTTAATAATAGTTATATCATTGTCCTGCATTTAATGCCAAGCTTTATGTCCTGTAGTATTTTAGATTTAACAGGTATTGTGTTAATCATCCAGACCCCAGACTTTGAGCTGGCACCTGAGCTGCTAGTAACCAAATCAATTGCCCAGCACACTGCAGAATTTTTGTGTGGGTATGTATTTCTATATTTGATCAGTGTGAGAGCACATATCCCAGACAAAGAAAAATTGTTCATGGGAGAGCAACTGCCACAATATTTCAGAGTAAAAGCTGAAGCAGCCTAATTTTAAGATTTTACATATAACAGATGAAGCTGTTAATAGCATCTTGGCATCAAGATAGCACCAAAGAAAAAGGAGATAATCAACAGGTGCCCATCCTTTGGTTTTGGTATTTTCCTGTTTTGTTTTTAATACCTCATTCCTTATGTATAATGGGGGTGGTGCCATAATTGTCATGGTAACGGGGCACAATGGCAATTAAAATGGATGTGGGTCTTTTGTTTCTGGGACCATGTGGTTGCTGAAGTGTCTATTCTTGTGCTCTGTGGCAGTTTGCTGAAATTATCTGATGTGTGTGACTTACAGGAGCACAGCCAATGGAGATCATGTGTTTTGTTGCTTCTCATCTGAGTAAACACCAACAAATGGGACCCACAAATTGCCTTTATCATTGATCACATGGCCTTGGGGAAGTGGTGGTGGTGTTGGATATTTCTGTCTTCAAAGAAGCTGGTGTTACACTGAATTGCTGGTAGGGAGGAGGTGGACCCAAAACCTCCTTGCTGCAGAAGGTTGGTATTAAGTGAGAAGAACGTGGAAGCTGGAAGTCCCTGGGGCAGTTGTTGCTGTGCTGGGTGTCAGGGCTAAGGGCTCCTGTCCTGGCTGGCAGGAAGGAGATTCTTGTGCCTCCTGATGAACAGGGATGTGTCTCTAAAACAAGACACTGTGCTTTTTTTGCCCACAGCTTCTCGAAAGGCTGTGAAGGAGCAGCCGTGGCTCTGAGCCATTACTGTGCTCCCAGAAGGAAATCCTGGTCATGCAGGGCAGGTGGCAAAATGCCAGCTGATTTTTGGGGAGGGTAAGGGTTTGTCAGGGTTTTACTGCTAGAGATGGGGGTTGATGAGGACAGAGAGCAGCCTCAGGCCTGCTGTAGGGTTGCAGTGAAAATACCACTGTATTGAAGTGCCCATGGCAGAGTTACTTGGCATAGACATGTATAGTCTCTGCTTTGCATGTGGGCTGTCTTAATGCCCTTCTGTGTTGCTAAAGGAGCAGAAATGTCCTGCTACAAGGATGTGATCCAGCCCTCTACATGTCCAACAAAGAAATTCTTGTTCCTAAACAAAAGGCTTTCTTAAGAAATATATAGATGCCCAGAGTTTGAATTTATGCTTTTCTCTGTGGGATGAGTCATTGCACTGGTTTTTAATAGAGCCCCTCTGGATTTATGTGGCTGCTGCTCAGATTAAACTCTGATCCGGTGTGTGAAATAAGATTCAGTAGTTGTTGTGCTCTGCTGCTGTCCTGACACTTGCAGAGAATTGCTGGTTAAAGTCTGCTTCTTTTTTTGTGCAGATAGCAGTTACTAAATACATTTCGGAGCATCCTCCTTTCAGGTGACACTGGCTGTCTGCATGTGTTGCTACTTGATGTTTTTTTTAAGCAAACATCCAATACCTGCTGGCTTGTTGGTTGTATTTTGTTTAATTGAATTCAGTCTTATGTGAGAACATGCTGACAAGTCCAATCAATACAGTCAGTGAAAGTGTAGGAAAAGGAGGGGGAGGAAATCAGCTATATGACATGTTATAAACTAATAACGAAGTTGTTGTGATGATTTGTAATGGTAATTTTTACTTCCCCCTGTCAGAACTTGCTGCTTTTTTCCCCCCTCCCTGTAGTTGCTGCCAGGTTCTGCCCTGAAATTCAGAATTATGATTTGTCACACCTTTGGAGCAAGCAGTGTCGATTCCCTTGGGGAGGGGAAGTGAGCTGGAAGAGCTGGGTGCTTTGGGTGGGGCAGCAAGTGGAGGAGGAGCAGGAGAGGAGGGGGATTGGGGTTGTAGGGAGTGCCGGTGGTGCTGAGCCCTCAGATGCATCCCTGCTGGTCTCTGCTGTAAGTAAACCTGCATGTAAAGCAGATAAATGGAAGTCAGAAAAAAGGGAAATTTCTTTTCCTATGATGCTGTTGCCTTTGACTTTCTTTACTTTGTTTTTTTTTTTAAGAAGCAAAGGCTTATTTGCCAAGTAAACCCACTCTTTAAGAAGCAGGGATGGGCAAGAACTCTTGGAATTAAAATTTGTGAGCCTTGCAGTCTGCTTCTCTGCCCTTTGCATATCTTGTGGGGGTTTGTAAACTTTGTTTTGCTTGACAGCCTGTCTGCATCTATGAGGGAGGGTTTGCCTCTGGCTAGTGTGCCCTTTGCATTAAATTAAGCAATCCCCACTTCTCTGTCCTGTGAAAGTTGAACTGGAACAGCTGTACAGCTCATTTGTAGTACAGCAACTATTTTTTTTACCCTCTCTCTTTACTTATTTTACTGCAGCTTTGTCTTCTCTTGTGTGTCTGTCTTCCATCCCCTCTGCTGTCACTGTTGAATATTCAAACTCTTGATCTGCACATGGGCTAAAAATCATTATTGCTTTGAACTTACAAATGAATTAAGTGAATTCCCACATCCACCACAGGAAAGGAAAATATTCAGTTTGAAATATAATTTGGAGCCTATAGGAAAATGCATCTGATGAAGTTTGTGCTAATTCTATAGCTTCAGTACCAAAGCATCAGCTCTGTTATCATCAAGAGTATTGAGTGCAAGCTCTGTATTTTCATAGTAACTCAGTATGGCTAATTAGTTTGAAGGCTCTTTGAAGAAGCCGATGTATTGACTAAATAAGCTCTTATTTTTCAAAGCAACTAAAGGCATTTTTAATTTACAGAGCAGATAGTTGTAAAACCGCCTTCAGTTTGCATACCAGGAGCCATTTGAAGCTGAGTGTGCTCAGATTCAGGCTTACTCCTGCGCTGTCTGCCAGGGCTGGTGTCAGTGTGCTCCAGGGAGGTTTCTGGGTCTTTGGCACAGTAGCACAGCATGAATGTGTGCCACTGGGCTGGATGTGCCCAGGAGGGGGATGTCATGTAATGACTGCCTCTGCATCATTGAAATCAGGGGCAGTATTACCAGTCTGTTCCCTGTTTGCAGGCAGGTTGAATCCAATAATGAAGAGCAGCTTTGAGTTTCTAACCAGATGACATGGCTAATCCTAAGGCATGTATAAAGCGGCCGTAGTTATTAGGAGATTTGTGGCTTTGAAAGTTCGGATTCCCTTAGTGCAGTTTGTTAATGGCAAGGATTTGCAGTAAGTGAATAATAGATGAAAGTCATCAAAAGGCTTACAGGGGATTTCTTGTGACGTGGTGCTGGTCTGTCTCATGCCAGAGCTGCAGATTTCTGGGTGGATCGTAAAATCTAAAAAAAGAAAAGGAAAAAAAAAGGGAAAGAAAGGGAAAAGAAAAAAGAAGGGCAGTCATTCCTGTTTTTGTGTCACTTTGGATGATCAAGTTGATGGCGTGATGCATTGGGAAGCACAGCCACAGTGCAGAGTGCTGTATGCTTAATTCCCTTGGCTCTGGCTTTTCCTCAGGCCAGCAGTGCCCCAACAGCAAAACAGACCCTTCATAGCCCCGGGGTCTGGCAGCTGAGGGGAAAGGATGCCCCTGGCCATCTTCCCTTCTGCACTGTGCAAGGTGAGCAGGGCTGGTGCTGCACCTCCTCACCATCTGGCACAGCTCTTCACTGGGCTCCCAGGAGTATTTCTGCCTCTAATGCCTCTGGTACCACAGCACCAAGCATTTCCTACAAGTCAGGAGCTGCTCAGACCGCACTGCAGTGGGGTCTGCAGTTCTGTGTGATGCCTCTCCTACGGGACTGTCCCCCCTGCTTAGGCAGGAGGGTGCCAGTGCTTGTGCCAGGGACTTTGCTCAGCTGGGGTGTTGCGCAGTGATGCCTGCCCTTACCCGCTTCTGTGGTCATAGATTTTGTCCTTAGTCACTGGGCTGGTGCACCTGCAGACACCTTTTGGATCAGCCCCTGCTCAGAGCTCAGGTCGGGGCTGCAGGCAGCTCCTCCTGAGTCCATGAGAAGCACAAATCAATGAACAACTCTCTCTATTGTCATGGTTTGATAGAGGTGTGAGACAGAAAACAGTTGGGCAGAAAAGCTATGGGGTGGTATTCTGACATGGGATGAAGTGTGAGAGCTTGCTATCTCCCATTTGTTTTAATTTAAAAAAAATACATTTAACTCTGCTGTCGTGTTCCAAGTTGAATTGCACCTGTGTTGTATTTGGCAGCATCTAATGAAGCTACAACTTGGGGCAAATCCTGATGAGTTTTGGCTGCAGAAGCAGCTGGGAAAGATTGATTTGATGCTGGGAAAAGCCAGTTATGTGAATAGCTGCAGAAAGCAGAGTCCTGTCCACCCTCCTGACTGTTGAAATAATCTTCACTTTCAGGGGTGTTGGTAAGGACTGTCCCAAGGCAGTTTCTGTGATTTTAGTCTGCATCGTGGCCTGCCAGAGGGATGCTTGTGTGTTCTGTAGCTGGAAGTGTGGTTACACAGCCTGCAAGATCTGTATTAAATCCAGAAACTCCACTGTGTGCAAAGCATTTGTTGGGAAGTTGAAGTCATCTGCAAGCTCTAATCCATGAGCCCTCCAAGGAGGGCATGTCTGTCTTGTTCATGTTGCAAAACCAAGTGAAAGTTGGGAAATGTTTATGGCGACTGCCATGTGTGTTCCTTAATTCTTGTCCCTTTTGGCTTCGTTCAAACTCACTGTGGTTAAAACAGAAAGTGAGGATGTAATTAAGAAGCTTGTTTATGTGACGATCCATGGAAAGAGGCAAACTCCCTACAGGCAGTAGGCACATGTATATCTGGCATTGTTCAATTCCTGCCTTGCAGGCTGTTTTGCAGAGACCTGCTGTAGTTCCCAAAATTTACTTGAGCATTTGGGGATATGCAGTGTCAGTGGAGTTTTCATCCTGAGGGCAATTTTCACCTGAGCAGGTGTGACCCCTGGGTCAGTGACAGCCTCAGCAACTTGGTAGATGCTGCTCTTTTGTTGGTCATCTGCTTCCGGCTGGGAATCCTGAGCATCCATCGTTGAAGTGCCTGAATGCAAAGCAGTGCACTTGCCTGGGCATAAGTAACCTCAGCCCCATCACTGGGCAGCTCGCTGGGAAATGTTTGTTCTCACGGGGAATTGTAAAACTGAATGAGTGTCAGCATGATTTGCTTGTTTTAGAGAGGGCGAGTCCTTTATTCTGGCCAAACAGCAGGAATATCAAAGATGTGTTTAGGCAGTGGGAGAGCGAAAGGGTTTGGTGTGACTGACGGAAACTGTTGAGCAAGAGATGGTGCTTTGTGCAGGGTTATTATGGTTGGAAACCTGTCCCAGCATGCAGGGGAAGCACGGTTCAGCAAGCCCATAGTCAGAGCCGAAAGCAGTTCATCCCCAGGATTTACTGTGTGCGCAGCCGGTCCCCACCGCAGAGAGCAAAACAGCGAAGTTAAATAGCTAAATAAACCTCCTGTCCCTGCAGGCAATGACCCTCAAAAGGCAAAATTATTGTTTGCAAGAGTGGGTGCAAGTGAAAGGAGACGCTGACAGGCTGGTAGGGAGGGCTGAGTCTGGGCAGCCTTGTAAGCATTGTGGTCGTGGGTGACGGCATTGCTGGGTGTGTTGAGAGTCTCGCCACTTGTGGAAAATTCACTCCTTTTCTTCCTTGGGCCTAGCTGTCCTGAAATCACAAAACGTAATGTATGTAGGGGTACTTTTGTATTTGTTCAGGCTCTTTCCCACCTGTTAAGGTTTCTTGCAGTATTGTCACATCATACTTTCCAACTTTTCCCCTGCTCTGATGGAGTGTTCGGTTTTCCATTTTGCTGTTAGTGAAGAGCTGTATTTCTCATCTCAAATACATGTTTCTTAGCTTTGTGGTCAAATTGCAAGAGCTGGGGATGCTGAATAACAGGAAAGAGGAAGCAGTTGATTTAAGTAGCTACCATTTTCAGTATTAGGAAGAATCCTGAAAAATGCTCAAAGCCAAGCAGTCTTCTGAAGGCGAGTAGCCCTTGCTGCTAGAATTGGTCCCCTCAAATAAATCTGAGAGCTGTGAATTTGTTCCTTCCCTATCTGCCCCCCAGCAGTTGCAGGGTTATTTGAAGCCTGGCTTCTCCGTGTTAATAGGGCTCCTCTCAGGAGCTCAAGTGAGCCTGCAATAGCATTGGAAATAAGTCTTTTCTAACCCAGCATACTGCTTCCTGCTGTAAAGTAGACTTGATTAAATTTTCTGGCTCTCATTTTCATTGCTTGCAGACATCCAAACCTTCACTTCTTAGTGGAAAGAGGTACATTGGGAATTACAACTAATGTTAAAACCTAAATAATGTGATTTGCCAAAACAATGTTGCAGAGATTGTTATTTTGTTTTGTTTCATGTATTTTTTATTTCTCCCCCCATTTGAGATACCATTGTAAAATTTTGCTGCTGGTATAAAAGGTATTTCAGTGAGATGTGTTTGTTCTCTTACCTTTTGGGCATTTGTGATAATTTCTGCATGAGGAAAAATAGGCAAAAGGGTGATCTCACCTCCCAGAAACAGCGTGTACCTGCCACTAGCACTTCCCTGTGCTGCTGTAGCAGTGCTGGCTGGGGGCAGATTCAGACCCCATGGTCTTGCAGCCCTCCCACCAGCGAGCTTGGCATCAGGGAGTTGTCAAAATCACACATGAAAATTTTTATGGCATCCTCCCTGTCAGCTCTGTCTGTGCAAAATTCCTGGATTATGGTAAAGAATATCATCTGTGCTGAACTCATTCAGTTTTGAGTACAAACCATTTCTCTCCGGTTAAATCTATTCCTGGCTGTCAATGCTTCCTGGTGTGATTTGAAACTGGGGGCAGAATTAGATAAAAGACTTGCAGGGAGGAAGAGGGAAGGATGTGAGCTGGATGCTTAGAAAGCGGTTGTTTTAGAGGGATGATCCTAAAATAGCATGGAGGAAAGGCAGGAAGCCCTGGAAATAGGGTGGCAAGGTGTAAACACAGTGACAAGATTTGAGAATTCAGGGTGAAGTGGCAGCAGCATCACACACTGGAGGTACTTTGTACATGGGTCACACGTGGACAGCTTTTGACCCTCTTCCTTCTTCCTTCGTGTGAGGCATGTATGCTTTCCAGCTGGGTGGTTTATTTTGGGCACTGATCTCAGGCACATGGTGTGATTCTTGGGATTGTGTCCTGTGCAGGACCAGGAATTGCACTCGAGGATCCGTGTTGGATCCTTTCCAAATCAAAAAGTTGGAAATTTCCACCTCAGAGTGTTCTGTGATTCTGCTCCATGTTTTGCAAATGGACTTGATTGGGCTTTCCAGTATGGAGTGAGTCTTATACCTTGGTAGGAACAATATGTCGTGCAGGAAAGAGTAGATCCACCTCTGGGCCTCCAGAGAAAGGGAATTTGATGCCTTCTTTGGTAAAAGCATAGAAGAGGTGTAAAACTCAGCGTGCCTCTTAGGTGCTCAGTGAAACATCAGTTGTACAGGGGGCCATTGGAAACTGGGAGAAGTTGCACAGGACAATGTTTGGAGCTTCCAGGATCTTGTATTCTAAAGGAAGTCATCGTGGTGGGAGAGACTGTATCTGATCAGCAGTAACACAGCATAGGTCACTCAGTAAACACAGGTGATAATGCCTATGTGAAACTTGGTGTCATTTTGGCCTGTTACAGCCAAGGTTTTTGTAATTTTTAAATTGGTAACTAGCCAGTTTAAATTGCTTAGTATATTGTAACTGGAAGTTATATTTGTGAATGTGGCTGCATATCCAGCTGAATGTCTGTTGGCAGCAGAGCTATGAGCTAACAAATCAGAGCCAGGATGGTTTTTGGATTAGCCCGCTTCTGTTTGTACACTCTGCCACTAACCAAGGAACAAAGAGAATTTGGCTCCTTAACACCCATTAGTCTGTCTCTAGGACCCAAACCCAAAAAGCACCATGTGTTTCTGTCTACTGTGACTTGTAAATGCAGATGTGGAAGTTGCATGTTCACTAAGATCAGGATCTCTGTAAAGCTTGAGTCCAACATCTCAGCAGTTGGAATGCAGCCTCACTGCTCTGCCCTGCTAGGACAGCCATACATCAGCAAATCCCCAAGGATTTTATGATGCCTGCAGCTGCTAAATCTGCTAGGTTTGGGATGTCTGTCAGAGCTTTGGGGGATCCTCAGGTGTGGAGAATTTATAAAGCTCCTCAAGTCATCCTGCTCAGCTGTTTGTTCTGGGAGGGGAGAGGGATCAGTATGGCCATTCACATCCTTTTTCCACGAGCAGTGTAATTTGGGGGTCCTTGCTCTGCTTGTTGGTCTCCTGAAGCCCTGTATAAGCTTTTGAAGCATCTCAACAACATTCAGGGCAGAAGTGCTGTGCCAGCATAATTGAAATGGTCTTTTCTCCCTACCTGTGGTGGGGATGTGATTCAGCTGGGCTTCCTTGTGTGCAAGGAGGGTGGCCATCCTTTGGGGTTTAGAAATGGGAGGTGTGAATACCATGCAGCCAAAGTCAGACACTGCTCCCGTCTGCAAGGTGTGTGCAACTCCCTTGCCCTGGGTTGGGGCACACACGTCTCAGCCCTGTGTAGGTGAGTGCTCTTGGTGAGAGTGGAACTGTGGTCCCCTGCCACTGCCATTCTTCTCCTGTTCCTGCCTCTGTGCCCCTGGGACCAGATGAGGGTGTGTGATCAGGTGAGGGTGTTGTCTGTGTTTCAAATCCTCATTTTGAGGACTGAGTCTTTAAAAGTTTGCTGTGGCTGGGTTATTTTCAAGCTGGATTGTTTCCCTCCTTGGGTTCATTTGTACTGTTGCCCACATGACTGTGCCAGCACCTGAGCAGGCAGGATATGGGGTGGGAGGAAAGCTGTAGTGCTATTTAGTGTAGTCTGATCCCAGATATAAGTTGATTGTGTAACTGCAGTATTTAAATCTAGTGGCTTCACCACCTCAGACCTTACAATAACTCTGTGGAATGCCATGTTGTTGGCCCTATCTTTCCATGGAAAGACTTGCCTGGGCTGCTGTCAGGGATGTAGAGTACAGGAAGAGGAAAGGAATTCAGTCTTCCGAAATTCAAAGCCACATCATTGCATTGATGCCAGGTGGAGTGAGGTGTCTCACCAGGCTTTATCTTGGTCCCATGTCACAATTCCATCTTCCAGAAAAAGCTGTAGACAGGCACAGCATCCATGAAAGTAGAGCAGCAATCCTCCCTCCACTCCCTTTCCACCATTTCTGAGAGTTTGGGATTCCACACTGTACAAGGAGGTCTTGCCCAAGGCCTCCTGCCAGCCTGATTAAATTTACATTGAAATTTAACTTCCAAAATAGCTTTTTCTTCAAAATTTTGCTAAATCTAGTTGCATTCTGTGCTGTAATTTTAATTGTGAAAAACATGCCATAGACAAAAACACTGGATTCGGTTTTGTTTTTCAGAAAGCTGCCAATTAGGCTGTCCTGAGAAAAACACAGTGTGCCACAGAGGGCCATGGCTGCTGTGAGACTTAGGGCTGTTGCTGCTTAACCTTGGCCACAAGCTGAGGGCTGAGGGTTGCTCATCCTGAAAAGGGAGATGGGAGCACCTTCTGTGTTCCCTGCACTGTTTGAATGCTCCCCCTGGGTGTGATTAGTAGCTGAGCTCCATGACTGACTTCTCCTTTGCCCTTTCTGCCTTTCCTCAAGTTTATTAAGGGAGGCAGAGAACATTGTGTCCCTTGTTTGTGCCATTGCCTGCAGAGCCTGGGGCAGGAAAGGGCTTGTTGGTGATGAGATATTGGATCAAGATCATTCCTGGTGTGCTTCAGTTCTGTGCCCAAGACTATGTTGAAGTAACAGCCAGGTTTACCAACCCTGTTGCTTTCTGCTAAGATAAATAATGGCTGGAGAGCTTAATCCTCCAAGGAGGTGGATGAGAGGGCTGGTCATCAGGTGTCCTTGCAGCTCTCAGGAAGTGGAACCTCTTACAAGCTTGGATGTAGCAAGGTTTGCCCTGATCTTTGTAGGCTGGTGTTCCCTTTTGCCTGCACACATAAAGGCAAGCTCAACTCCTGGCTGAAGACGTGGCAATCATTGGAAAATTCCCATTGGTGCTTACCAAAATCAGTCCTTAGTGGGACGGATGTTCTTGCACAGTGACAGGGAGGTGAGGGTTTCATCAGGAGCATCAGTCACTATCTGTTAGTCATTAATTTGCCTTACCTGAAAAGCAAGTTTGCTCCTTTGCAGACATCATGGAGAAATGTTAAGTGTAGCTTTTGAAATCCCCCTTGGGTCTGGAGGTTTCAGTTCTGTGAGGATCTGCACTGCCCTTCATCTTTCCAGCCTGAAGAAGATTGAGTTTCAAGACATTTTACCATGCCAAAGTCCTTTAGAGAAGAGCATAAAAATGGTCTGTCTGTCCTGCAAAGGACATTATAGGTCCCAGGAGGGCTAGGCAGGGGCTCTGAAAGTGGTCGTCTCGACTGAGGTTTCTGCTCAGTTTCTGCCGGTTTCTGTCTTGGTGAGCTGCATGATGGGGTGGCTGGCGGGATGTCAGTGATACTCTGTGTATATCAATTCCAAAGCACTTTCTGATCTGTCAGGATGAAGGTTTCTGGAGAAATGCTAAATAGTATTATTAGTGTAAAATAAACATACTTCAATATTTCTGACCCTAAAGTGGATCCAGATGCTTTCTTATGGCTGCTGGATCTGCTTTGATTTTTCCATGGCTCAGTGTAGCTGTCTGTATTTGTTTAAGTGAGATAGGATGTGACAGAGAGCTTGTCACAGCATGCTCTTGTCAAGTCAGAAAACCTTTATATTTATACATGCACAAACTCATATATACATATATTTGTAAAAAAAAGGACAAAATTGCTGTCTTAGTCTAAGACACTATTTCTGAGTCTGATACTTCACATGTGTGCCAGGGAGGTTGGAATAAACTCAGTAAGTTTATCAGTTTTTATGATCACAGCAGTCAGTTCAGCTGTGTAGGGGAGAAATGGGATTTGCCTGAATAACTCAAAATAGTCTCCCAAGGAAGTGAATGTGTGTCTCTGTCTTTATAGCTCTGATACAAAAAGGGTATTAAATGTCCCTCGATACCAGCAACAGGTTGTGTTTTCCAGCCTGTGGTTGAGCTTTGCGAGAGATAACTTTCCAGCCCTGTTTAAAGTCTAAAACAATTTTTCTCTGGTTTTAAGGATTATTAACATTTTCATGGTTTCTCTACTACAGAGAAGAACTAGTACTTTCCCACTGCTTAAGGGTTACGTCCTATATGGGTTGGGGTTTTACCAGCACTGGTGCCAGGGTGAGATCAAAGCAGCAGGAGCAGCTGGGTGGTCCTTCCTTCTGAGCATGCCAGTGGGAAATGTTTCCAAGCCAGTATTTCAGTGACTTTTTTTTAAGATCCTGTTTGTGGAGATGATGCTGCAGTGTCTGAGGGGACTCCCAGCTGTGCCAGGGAGATCTGACACTACCTTGCAAAGAGTGGAAAATACAGAAAACGTGGATGGGTGTTCTGCGGGTAAAATGTTTTGGTTTGGTAACTGATACTGACAGATGTATGGTCAGCTAGTAAAATCTCTTGCATTGTTAAAATCAGTGATAATAGGATTTGTTATGTGATGTGATCTGGTGGCAGCTGGAGTATCTGCTCAAGCTTTCTTAGCTGGTGTATGAGATCCAAAGCCTCTGCAAACAAAAGTGAGAACAGAGAATCTCATTTTCCAATAAATTTAGATAAATCCAAGCTGAATTAGGGATGCTTTTTGTCCACACACCTTCTCCATCCAAGCTGAGGTCTACGTTCAAACTTAGTGACAACTGGGAGGTTGCTGCTGATTCCCCAAATCTGTGTTGAGAACTGTTGTGTATGCTCATCAGCTCTGATCCTGCCTGAGACACTGTTGGTGTATTGATTGCAAAAATCTCTGCAAGTGCTCTACAGGGACCAAATCTAAAAAAAAAAAAAAAAAAAAAAGCTTTTCTGCATTGCACATTTTAAACCCCTTGAGAAGCAGGATTTGAGGTACTTTCCATATTTTTGCAGTTTTCTACTGTCCAGAGACTGTATAATTGCATTTTATTGAGTCTGTCCCACTACTCCCTTCTGGCATGGGATGCTCCTGGATTGATAGAAAACAATTTAAAATATGAAGGTTCTTAGTCATTTAATGCAACCTTACCTGTTCTTTGCACAGTGTTGAGAGCTTTCTCTGCTTCCCTTGTGGTTTATTTATTTGCTTTTTACTTAAACAGGAAAGAAATGGCAAAGAAAAAGGAAGCTAGCCAAGTAGCTGGCATGTACTTAGCAGAAATTGCAGGTGGATCAGTCTCCTTGGTTATCATCCCCACCTTGGAAGGGCAATACAATAAAATGACCACAATTTCTTAGTGTATTATTTTCAACTTGTCTCCTATCTTGTATTATGAGTTTAGTGTTCTATCAGTGCTAGTTTTCCTGGTCTTTGGTTTGAAAGAAACTATTGAGATAATGGTGCCACTAACTGCATCCGTGCTCCCAGGAGGACTTAGCCTGTCCGGAAATACCTGACATGATCCAGTGTATGCAGTGACTTGCTGCCATGCAAAGGTAACTGCTCACTGACCCAGAGAACACTTTTTTTTTGTGTGTGGAAACTTACTGTGTTCTTTGAACTGCTGAGAAATACTCAAGACATAAGCGCATGAGTTACTACAGGCCTGGAACATGCAGGCCACCTCGACATATGGAGTAAATCAACACAGCTCTGCTGACTTCAGTGCAGCTGCATCTATAACCACTTGCTGTAACCCTGCTCCAGACTGGAGGGAGGATTGGGTATGAAGAGTGGATTGAAAAAAAACCTCCCTTTTTGCTTACATCTTTACACTTTATGAACAGAATAAATGGGCCATGAGTGGAGGTGAAATAGTAAATTATTTTTGCCTCTTTAGAATTACTTTATTTGGACATATGTGAGGTTCCTTCTTGTTCTCCGTACTTCCTAAATCAAGTCGTTGATATGCATGCACTTGGTTGCTGGCATTAAAAAATACATCAGTAATTAGTTCAGAGATTGGTGTTTCAAAAAGCCCCATATACATGCACCTGCACAGAAACAAATCAGGCAGAGTTGACACTGCATAAAGACAGGGTGGGCAGCACCCACGTAAGGCACACGACTATGGGAAGAGGAGCTGCTTTCCTGTTTCCATGTGCCAAGAGAAGCAGTGCTATCAGGCTTATGTGTGATGGATCAGAGTGCACTGGTATTGCTGCAAGCAAAAGTCATGAATTTTAATCAACTTTACTGGCTGCCTTGAAATTTGAGTTGAAAGATAAATGTGAAAAACAGGCAGCCCATATTGTTTCTGGAACAGAATTGCCCCTTTTCAGTTGATTAAAAGAATTCTTCTTTTAACTTGATAATCAAAAATAATTCCATGTTAGCTCAGGATTTTTTTTTTTTTTCTATGCTAACCCTTCAGGTCCTGCCTGCTTCATGTGTCTCCCAGAGCCAAGTGTCGCCTTGTGGCCACCCAGACAGTTGACTTTTGCTGCAGAGGCTTCCCAGCTGGCAGGGCTTCTTGTCTGTCTGCTTTCAGCCATTTGGAAAAAGATGGGTTTAGGGATTTATTTTAAATATTCTTTATGTCCAGGGAAGGGGAGGGGAAAAAAGGATTGCCTGGTGAAAACTGAAAGGACTGTCCAGGGAGTTGAAGTTCAATTTGTATTCATTGGGAACTTTGGCACAGCCAGCATACTTGTCCTTCCCATCTGCGGCTCCAGGGCTGCTTTTAAGGTTATTTAGTTGTGGTGTTTATTTAAACATCAGTCTTCCTGATTAAATATAAGTGATTTGAATGCCAATGTTGTCTGTGGGGGACATTGAAGCTTTGCAAAGAAGTGGAGTGAAAATACCAGCCCTTGTCCCTGGACAGAAATACACACCCATCATATTACTTCCAGCCACTGCCAGGCTGGTCTGGCTTACTTGGAGTAGTTGAGGGTGCTTTCCTCACCCCTTTGCCTCAGGGGTTATCATAGCTGCTTTTCCTGTTTTGCCATTAAGTCACCTCTGTGCAGGATTAAGTTTGAAGGATTTGTTTTATGGCCAAACAACTTTTAAGAAAGGGAAACGGAAAACTAGCCTACAAGCAGCAGGGAGGGAAAAAACTTGGTGGCAGACTCCTGAGTGGTTCCTCCTCTCTGCTGTGCTGTTTTCTCTTATGATCTGCGGTTCAACTCCACACCTAGTTTCTCATCTCCTCTAAAAGCTGTAGGCTCAGCAACTGCTCTATATTAGTAAAGAGTTCATTTCATTGCAGCTGCAGCACAGGCTTATTTAATACTGTGGGAAATTCATGCTACCTTCTTACCTTAGTGAGAAAGGCAATATAGTTTTGGGGCCTAAATTAGTGTGAAAGGGCACATACAAACCTGCTACATACAAATTCCAGCTTGTTTGTACTCTCAGTTGGTTACACCCTTGGCTCAGAACCCAAATATTTCAAGAATTTGGGTTGAGGTATATTCTAAAAGAAGCATGAAGTTAGATTCCCCTTTTGCATCAGTGGGTGCAGTTTCTGTAAGGTCACAGAGGGTTTGTTTGAAGCAGAAATGTTAATTCCTCCAAGGCATGTCCTGAGACTTTGGGAGGGGAAGTGATGCTTTACTCTGGTAGGAGAACCTGGGGGCTGCTCCTTGCACAACTGAGATGACTTGGCCCCTGTTTTGATTAAAATATGCTTGTTATGAAGGAAACCCACCTGATTTCTACGTCTCTATAAAGCATCTGGGATGCCTTGTAGTGCTGTGCTTTGCTGTACTGGGGCCATTGGTGCTGTGCCTGCTTACCCTAATGGCTGATTTTTTTATTTTCCCAGCGGCCTTCAAAGCATGTACATATGCTGAAGCAGATTAGTTTCATTAAGGAGGCTCATTTCAGATGCAGATGCTCTATGGGCTTCTGCACAAATGAATCCTGCCTGATTTTCAATTTTTTGTTAGAAAATATTTCTTTATTTTAATACTCTGCTGGCAACATTCTCTGCTCTCCTTTCCTTACTTCACCTTTACATGTTGCTGCGCTGCAGATATGGAGGTCAGGGCGTGTGAACTGGTGGCATTTATCAGCTGTCATGTTACACTGTGGTGGGATCAGCCTGGGTGGCTGGTAGGACTGTTAATTATTCCTGGTATTTTCTTCTGATACTGAGGAAAGAGCATTTGCCAATTCCTCGTGTTATCCTAACCTGCCCTTACACCAGGTAATCAGCTGGCTGAGACAGTGCATGAACATCACGGGACGCAGTGAGTTGGGATGCTGGGGTGGGATGTGGGCACTGCAGGGCGAGTGGTCCATGGTTCTCACACATCCCTTTCCTTGCAGTTACCTGGCCGAGCAGTGCTGGAATGGCGGCTTTGTCTACCTGATCATGTTGCGCCGCATCAAGCGCAAAGCGCCTCTGCCTCCCTCCAACGGCAACAACAGCAACAGCTGCGACCCCAAAGCCAAGCCCAGCCCTGAGCCCGGAGACAGAGCTGCTCAAAATGGGAAAAGGACCAGGAAGTTCGGGGTCATCACCAGGACACCGGGCAGCAAGGACAGCAAGGAGAAGCTGGGCTCGGAGCACGGGAACGGGCACTGCACCCCGATGGAGGTGGAGGTTGCTCAGCCAGAGACCTCCGAAGCAGAGAGCAATGGGGAGGAGCAGCACCAGGGCACTGGGGCGCCGTACCGGGGCCGGCTGTCAGATGATGGCATGCCAGACATTGGGGACCAGGCTGCCCAGGTATGTTTGATTTGATTCTTCTGGAGAAGAAAGCAGCAGCTGTGCAAGCAAATTAGGTTGATTTCTCAAGCAATTCTCTGGTTTCAATGTTCTGACCTTGGGCTGAGCCTGTAGGTGACAAGACAAGCTGGCAGGGCACCCGGCTGTGGGATGGCATCTAAAACAGGGGGGCAGGAGGATTGGAGAGTTAAATAGTAATTGTTGGAAACCTCTGTCATACTCCATCTCTGATGGCGGGTAGGTCCTTTAATCTCTTGACCTGTTAGGGTTGGCCTCAGGATTTTTTATTGACACAACTGATGACCCTACAACACTGGAGCGGGAGATGTCAGTAGAAGATGGTAATTTTTGTCCTTTGGAGCTTCATGTTTAGCTCTGTCTGGACTTGATGTCACCTTGCAATTCATGTTAACATTGGGATTGGAGCTTCCCTTTTTGATGCACCAGACCACATTGCATGTATTTGTGATACGAAACTTGTTTGGCCAGTGTCTGGGAACCACATGGAAGTAATTGTGGATTTTGCTCAGAGTTGATGAGATAGACAATTTGTTAATGTTTGGGACAACAGTGGGATCGGGGCTTTCATTGCTTCTCTCTTTGTCCTAATGGAGATCTTGGGGTTTGTTGCCTGTCTGGAATTGCTGCATTGCTGGATGGAGGAAAATAACCTAAGCCTTGATCAGGTTTCAGTATGCATCTATCACCAGAAGCACCGCCTGCCAATCTTTCCAGAGGCACTGATAGTATAAACAGATGAAGGCTGCTTTGCTGGGCTTGGGGCTGGCTGCAGCAGCTGGTTTTGGTTTTAAGACTTCAAAGCTGGTAACAAAGCACTGTGAGTGGACATCTCATCACTAAATTCTGTTGAGAAAAGCAGGGAATTAAACGTGCCCTCTGAATTAGTGCTCCTCAGCACTACTCCAGGGTAGTGGTGATCGTGGTTGTAAAGTTACAGTAATTTAATTTAAAGTACTTTGTAGGAGCTAAAAGCAATTTAAAAAACCTCTGGTTTTAAAAGAAGCATAACTGCAAAAACTTGCTCTTTGCATCAGTGAGACATGTTGGATTCTATGGTGCCACAGAAAGGGTAGGGTGCTTGTGTGTGTGTTCTTGCAAGCCTCGTAACTGTAGTCATTCTGAAAGAAAACATTAAAAGCTTAAAAATAAATAAATGAATCATTTGGTGTTTTGAAAGTTCTGGTCCATATAAAGGCTTCTTGAATCTGTTCTGAAGATGTCTAAACACATGTTGTAAATGAAATTGATCAGACTTTTTTTTGAAGTGGAAAGCCAAAAATACATGTGTAAAAAAAGAGAAACTCTTGATCCAGAGCCATCTCGTGCTAGTGCTACCTTGATGTTTTGAATAATTTTGATTGGTCTGAGGAGTAAATTGTTCAATTCAGAACATATATGTATCAATGTGAGCAATAAATAAATTTTTAATGCAAAGCACATACAGGATGGCTTTGTGAAATGTAAAAACATAGCTGAGGCACTGGAAAAATTCAAGAGCTGTAATCTGTTCAGTTGTGGTCTAGTGTCATTTAGTAAAATTGCTTCTCTCCTTTTTTTTATTTCCTTCCCCCCTAATATTTTGCTTGGAAATATGACCTCCATCTGTGTCAGGACTAATTACATTTTCCTGACATTTGAATGAGGAGAAATGTGAATATCTGGAGCCTGAATAGCACGCCTAGCTCATCCTTTGCTTTTTAATGACAAGGGGGGCTTGCAGAGGCCCATCACTTACAGCATCTGTGGGGTAACTGCTATCAGAGTAATGAGTGGCCTAATTAAGTTTCTTAAGTATTGAGTAGGGGCAGTGAATAAAATTTTCAAAATTATTTGTTTCCTGTTAAAATAAAGAAAAAAGGTGAGGAATGAATACACTCGGGAGCCTCAGATCGCACTTCCAGCTGCGTTTTCAAAGCATGACCTGGCAGTCAGGCATGTGACATCCAGTTGTGTCAGGAGCCTTTTGAAAACGGCATCCAGGATGTCCTGTCAGAAGTTGCAGCCTCCTTCCAGGCTTCAAAGTGCAAGCCAAACCTCCCATAGCCTCAGGATGAGTATCTCCTCCCGAGCAGGGACAGGGTGCATTGGCAGGGCACCCTCTCCATGGGGAAAGCAGCTCCATCCCTGCTGCCTGCCCCGTGCTCACCATCTCCTCCACATGTTGGCTAATTGAATATCCACAGCTGTCAGCCCTGTGCCCCTGGGGAGCACTATATTTGGTTCGGGGGAGACCCAGCCTGTGGCAGACTAGATGGCTGCAGGTGGGAGGAAAGGCTTTAAGAAGCCACTCAGGGACCAGCATGGATGTGGGAGGACCTCCCTGCTCCTCTCCCACTGTTCTTTTCCCACCCCAGGAGGCAGATTGGAGCTTTACTGAAACTGAAATGCGGAGTCCAGGAAAATTCCTTTCTTTTCCTCTCCATAGGAAATTTGTTTGAAGTTGTAACCAAAACAGGGGAGAAGAGGTTGTGTTGATCTGCATGTCTTCAGCCACTGCTGTGCTGATCCCAGTGGCCAGCTCATGGCCAGTGTCTAGGGGATGTGGTACTGGGAGAGCTTTTGAGGCATCTATGCTCCATTTCAGTGCCTTTTGCTTTCAGGGTGCTTCTCCCACAAGCATGGGGCTGTTCTGCCATTATGTCTCCCATTTTCTCTGTGCATGCTGCTCATAACAGCAATGCTGGATCACGAGGCGACAGGCGAGATGAATACTGTTTGTCGAGCGAACCTGCCAGGAGATTCCTGTGTTACTGGTTTGTGTGCATGTGCCAGTCCCCTTCTTCAGGCTTGCTTTCATCTCTCAGATCTTGATCTGTCTCTCCTTGCACTTGGCATTGCTATTGCTGTGTATAAACAAATCTGCTAGGCTGTCTGCTGGTATGTAACCCTCAGTAAATATTGTACCTGTCAATTAGCAGGCAACATTTAATGTTTACAGGTGGTTAAGTTATGCTGTAATGTTTTAGGATGAACCTAAATGACCTTTAAAAATGTGGGGATTCAAAGCAGCAAAGCTGCATATCTGCCTGACAGGAAGATCTCTAAGATCTGGAAAGCAGACCTGACCTTGGAGAGGGACCCAGGCTGGCAGCAGTGGGAGTCAAGGGCAGTGATTTAAGATTAGGCAGTCTCTGAGCTGGAGTAATGACCCATCATATCCTGTGAAGATTGGGAGCTTAAACACAGATATCAAAGTTTACTTCTTCTATTCAGTGGCCTGAGACAGGGTGTAGTTTTGCAGGGTGATTATACAGGCACAGATGGAAGAGAAGTATGGGAAGGGGCTGCTGGAGCCCACTAAAAATTATAAAGAAAAGGAAACTGTGAACTTTCCTCTCAATATACCAGCCCTGTGGTTTCACTGTGTTGACTGGTAGGACAGAATGCCTCAGTTTTGTTCTCAGTTTCTCTGTCCTGGTCTTTTGGAAGATCTGTGGACTGCTTTCTGTTGTTGTTCAGCCCCTAAGGAGTGCCCAGAGATGGCCAGATACAGCTGGCATGGGCAGGGATCAGAAGTAGGACTGGGGTTTGCAAAGACCAGATTAGGAGTGTGAGGGGCTGGAGTCTGGTTGTCAGAAGGGACTTAAACTGATCCAGGTTTTGCTGGCATGATGAGAAGTTTGGCTTTCAGGCTTGGCTTTCAGTGATGAAGCCAGAGGAAGCTTGGACAAAGATGAGTTATACCAGAACAGACTAGCCACCTTGGCTTCCTCCATCCTCAGCAGGATGCTCTGAAAGCCTTGAAGAACCCAGCTGTTAAGAGCAAAAAAAAAGACACCCCTAGAATGGCCTTGAATTCTCTTCTTTATAAGCATCCAAATTATTAAGGTCTTGAAATCCAGATCCAAATGTATCAGTGACTAGGGGAAACTGTGTAAAGGACCTTTGGCAGAGTGAAAATGCTTTAATAGTTAAGGGAGGCAGGTGAGAGGGGCTGGGGCTGTGCATTTCAATATTTCTCCAGTGGCAAAGATACATGGCACAGGAGGAGTTCAGGGTGTCCTGGGTGGTGGTGGCACTGTGGGGTGGGGTTGTGGTGGGATGTCTTTCCAGGATGGAAACAGATCAGCATCTGGTGGTTCTGCAAACTGTGTGTGATGCTTTTCTGAAGTCAGCGTGCCATCTATTAACAAAAGGAGAGAAAGGGGAAGGCAAGGGAATGTTTATGCCTTGCCTCCTAGAGGTTTTTGGGCAGGTCTGGGTTGTAGCAGCAGTTGAGGATCTTGGCTTCATGCTGTTAACCCCATTGCTCTGGTCTCAGTCCCCAGAGCAGCGTGCCTGCCTAGCCAGCTTTGCTCTTACAGCCCAGCTGAGCCCAGCTTGCATGGACCACAACCCTCTCCAGATGTATGAGCCTGTATGCAGGTGCACACAGACGTGTCTGTATGTAGAGAACCAGCCAGGACTTGCTTTTGTACTGCATGGTACATTTTATCAGCAGCTCTTTTCATTCTTCGGGCCCATTATTGCTTTCTTACTGGCGTGGCTCATCTTGGGTAGGGATGAATGCTTTGGAATTGCATTTTACTTTGCAGTTAGGGAAGGCTGACAGGCATTCTACAGCAGTACTTGCCAATTAGTGTTGGTAAATGCCAGCATTACCTTGACTTTTGGTTAGTGGAAAATGTTCCTTATCTTGCCAAGCAGAAGAGGAAGGCTAATAGCACATTACAGGAATCAAAACATGAGGCTTGAGATAATGTAATGGCTTTAAGCATTTTACTATTTTGTTAAACTTGATGGGAAAAAAAAATTCTCACCCTTTTGCTGTACCAAAATGTATAACTTGCTGTGAGCAAGGTAGTCCAGTGAAGCTACTGAAGCTAAGTTGCTTTACATCAATTTTTTTTGGCAGCCTAAGCAGTAATTACTGTTTCATCAGGGCTTTTATGGGATTCCTGTGATGCACAGTTTAGACATAAATAACACTGGGTTTAGGTGTTAATGTAGATACTTTTAGTCATGTAAAGGCCTTCCTCAGAATCTGATTCAGTTCTTAACATCTTTTTATCTGTTGTGTTTTCTTCCAACTTTCATTAACATGGATCCTGGGGCTATCTACTATCTTGAAGTTTTAATGTGCACTGTGATAAGCATGTCTTTCCTCTTTATTGTCTGTTTTGGGTTGTAAACTCTCTTAGGGACAAGGGCTGTCTTTTAATTGCAGCTATACAGCACTGACAAAACTTGGCCTTATTTTTGCTTGGGGTTTTAGGAAGTGCTTTGATGTAGCTAGCAGTGAAATTACAGTTAATATTTTTTGCTGCCAGTTATGTTCCACCTTGCCATAAAACAACAAGCATCCCGATTTTCTGGGGTTAAGTCGCTTGCTGCCAAATGTTTTCAACTGACTTAAGATTCTGCCTGCCTTTGCTGTGATTTAAGCGATAGCTGCAGCTGTGGTGCTGTAGACTTTAATTTTGAATAGCGACCTGTCCTTTTATCTTGTTTTTGTACTGAATTTTCCAAGGGTGCTTAGATGTAGAGATAGTCTGGTAATGGATAAGTTACAATGTGTTGGTTTAACTGTGTCACCTTGAAACGAGGTCTTCACTCTCGGAAATGAGCTATCCCCAAAGGCAGCGTGGGAATGTTCGAGGTTCTGTTGCAGGAGGGCTCAGCCATACTCAGCTATCATAAACCATAGGTGAAAACCCTGCTATGAAAGCATTTCCCACCCACACAGAAAGTGGGTGTTTGGGCCTTTTCTCTTAATATTTTGTGTGCCGTATTAAAGAGACAGCAAACCCACAACTGAAATGCAAATGACTAGCTTTAGCTGAAATTCAAGTTCACACCATTTTATGTTTTAATCATTAAGTGCGAATAGTTGAAACCAAGTGGACATGCCTAAAAATAGAGTATGTTGTCTGCTTAGGTGCTGCAATGTTTCAGGCATTTGTTGGAATTATAAAGCTACATATACTTAATTTTTGAGGCAGAGTGCTGAAAGCACTGAGCAAATCTTAAAGACTCCTGCTGTGGACAGATGTAATACCAGTCCCTGTGAGACACCTCTCTTCATCAGTGTGTGGTGACCTACTCTAGGCTGGGCTTTAATCTGCTGCAGGCTGCAAGGGTGTTTTCTGAGAAACTTCTGACTAAGCAGCCAGCCATTCCCAAAAGCACACAAAGAGCATGAGACTGGCTACTCAGTACCCAGTAGAGTGCAAACACCTGTAGCCCTTAAAAGCCTGAGCCGCCTCAGGGGCAATTGCCAGGCAGAAACCCCCCAGGGTCAGAGACAGAGGAGAAAAGCCTTTGTCTGATCTCTCAATAATGATTCAGCTGATGGCAAGAGTGGAACAGTTCAGAGGGGTGCAATCCAGATGGTGATGGTTCAGGATGACAAATGATTCTAGCAGGTTTTTGCGAGGGGTGATGGTATAGTTCAGGTGCTTGCACTGGCTGATAAAATGTTTAAAGCCCTTGCCAAGGAAATGATGTCAACAAGCAGTCTGTCTCGGGAGACGGATCCCTGGGCGACAGTCTTGCTTAAACTCGTGAAATTTTCATCCACTCTGCTGTGCTGCCTGTTTTGTGTATTTTAATTATGTGTTTGTGTTTGGGGGAGGCTATGTTTTTGCTTTTTACTGTTCCCCAGGCTTCATCCCCTAGGACACTTCTCTTTTCATAGGGAAAGTACTCACATTTTCATGAAAAGATGCCAAATGTCTGGCGGCTGTTTGTCCAAACAAGGGGACTTGTGAGATCAGAAATGAACACTTGAACGAAATCACAGTTATGCCTGTGCTTCTGGCTTTGAGGACATGGAGAATTTATATTGTCAATACTGTGTGATTCCTGTTGGGTTGGGGGATTTCCCCCCTCTTTTAAGTAGTGTAGGAGACACACTGTATGGCTTGCATCACCCAGAGGCAGAAGCCAAAGCCTTCAGTGGTTCAGCATTAAGAAACTTTCATAGGCAGTAAGGATGGACAAAGAACTCCTGTCTTGGAATAATTTATTGATAAAGAAATTTAAGATTATTTCCTTCCCCTGCTTTTGATTTATCTTGGAGTTGTTTAACTTGCTTGTGCAACAAAGAAAACAAAACCCAGGGTAGTAGATGAAAACAGGGGTCCTGCTTTCAGATCAGCCTTAAAAATAACATGGCTAAGATCAGATAAAAAATACACTCATTATCACTAATGAAATAATTGTTTTGTTATGAATCTGCAAAAATCAGATTTTGGCATGATTTTCTGGTGCTGAGTCATTCACATTAATATCTGAGATGTGAAGAGTGATGGCTTTTGACTGTGTCTTAAGACTGATGCATTCAAGCTGCTCACCTGGTATGTGACGGTGCAAGTTAATTCCCCAGCTACCCATCTGTCTGTCCCACCTGCCTGCTGGGGAATGAGGAACAGTGGGAGGAGGCATGATGTGATCCAAGGTGGGGCAGGGAGCTGGGAGTAGTGCTTTTAATTGATCTCACATCAGTGAAGGATGCTGGGCAATGGTGTGTGAGCTGGGACCATCCCAGTGTTCTCCCTGTTCACGTAGAGAGGGTTTGTTGTACTACAGGTCTAATGTAATGCATTTCTGTTCGGGGCATTTTGTGCTGGTTTTCAGCTCTGTGTGATCAGCATGCTGGTTGCCAGCTGCTGTGAAGCTTATCGAAGTAAATTTTTATAATGCATGCAACTTGGAACTTTCTGTTCAGTGTCACGTTTCCAGAGCAGCTTCATGGCAGGTGAGGAAGATGCTTGCTTCTGCTGCTTCTAATGGGAGACCCTGAGAAGTTTGTAAGTGGGAACTGGTTCCTGCAGACAGACAGTAAAAATCCACGTTGAACTGAGGGAGGGAGTCATCCCATGGGTTGCATTCAGGTCCATGTCAGTCAGTCGGTGTGTGCATACAGACTTTGCATGGTTATTGATATTCTTATCAGGGCTTATCTCTGTTTTTGTTTTAAAATTGTTACATATTTGCATCAGCTTCATCTGAATTGCTGCTGTGACAGAAAGTGTTTTTTCATAGACAACTATTTTACATTTTCCATTTTACTGTCTGGCTTTTTAACTACTTACGGTGTTTCTGTTTTCCATTTGTTTACACCTTGCTCCTGCCAAGCTTGTCTTTTATGAAAGATTTCAAAGCAATTTTTTTTCTTTTGTATATACAGATTTGCAGCTTCTTGAACACAGCACAGTCAAAATAAGTCAAACCCCTTTTAAATCCCCTGCAATTAGCTAGTGAAGGGGAAGCAGGGGAAAGAATGGCTCCAGTGTCTTTTTCTCATTTATTTATTTATTTTCCTCAACACTCGGAGGAAAAACGTTCCTTTTTGTTTTATTAATGATGTGCTTATGAAATGGAGTGTTTGATGGTGTGCACTCGGAGCAGGCGGAAGGCGAGCTTCCCCACGTCGCGCTGGCAGCACGCTCCCTTTCTGATCTGCAGCACTCTTAGTTTATTCCAGATGTAGGCTTGCTCTCAGCAGAGGCTGCCTGATGTACAATGGCTTCATGGTGGAGAAAAAATGGCCTGTGGGGACCCACTGGAAGCTGCCAGTTCTATTCTCTATTCTCACTTGTGGATTGTTACATAAGATGACCCTTCCCCTGTGGGCCCCCCACTTCACAATTAATCCAAGTAGAATATTCATACTGTCTTTTAAAACATTTTAATTATTTGTAACCTAGGCACTTTGAAATTGATCAGATTCAAGCGGGAAAATCTGGTCCAAAGGGCTGCCTGCTTGAAAGAGCCAAGTTGGGACGAAAGTTGAGTCACTAGGAGTGATGTAACTGCAGAGAACAGAAATTAGCCATTAGTCCAGCTGCAGCCTGACTTGACCATTTGTGTTTTTGTGTGAGGGAAGTAAAAAAAATGCAAGTTTGGAAGGGATTTCAAGAGATGACCCAATCTCATCTCGTCCTCCGAGACTGACTTTGACAAATGTTGGTTCATCATGTCCATGAAATCCTTTGCTGGGAGGAATCCATGTAAGTAGGGCTGCTGCTGCCTGGGATTACAGGCAAAGTCTGTGGGGTGCATCTGGGCAGAGTTACTGCTTTAAAACTCTCAAAATAACCATGTCTTTCTGAATGTCCATCTTCGCCAAATCTCAGGTGAATTGCATGGCATTCTTTGGATTGTCTTATACAAGTATTCATCTCATGGTGAGAAACAAAGCTCACTCCTCAAAATTTGAAGAGTTTAATAAGGGATAATAAAGGACAGATGAATAAAGCAAAAGTAGCAGCTCTGAGTGCATGGCAGCAGCCAGAGCCTCGCTCAATTTTTTAGCCAGCAATCCTTTATACTGTTGCAGTGGCATTAGTTTCTCAAGTGACTTTGCACATTTTTGGAGCCAGTTTACTACAACTCCGCCTTCAGTTGCCACAACATTGCCTAAGTCCACAGCTACAGTCTCCAAGGGTCCATCAGGGGGATAGTCCAGGGTGGTCTTCTGATGCCACTTTAGACTCCTTTTATGGTATTTTGTTCTCTGCCTGTGCTGTCTTGGTTATACATTTTTCAAGAGCAGTTATATCTTGTGATACATCCTTTGCAAGCACGCTTACATCTTGTGATAGCTTTGCTTTAGGTGCACTTTTAGTTACACTCTTCACAATAGCAATTATCATTTTCACTTTATCTACAGAAGTATTTACAATTTATACTAATTTGCAAAAGAATATACATAGTAGCAAAAGCCAACTGTTGCATAGCAGATCATAACATCCTGTCATGAGCCTGTCCTCAGGTGCTGCACAGGGTGCTTGTGACCTGCCTTTGGCCAAGGAATATAGTTCAGTCTCCTAAGGAGTAAGCAAGGCTGGATATCACCTGGTCCCTGGCTGTGGTAGGGGCTGGTAGTGCCTCACTCTCTGTCCTTGATGAGGGTTTCTGGAGTTTGAGACTGAGCTGGCATCAGCACATCTTGTGCTTTGTGCTTGAAGTGCTTTTGCACCAAGAGCTGTGAGGTCACATGTACAGATTTCTTGGGTCTCTGATGAACAAAGCTGGGGGGATGTTATTCTGAGTTATTTAAAAGTGAAGCTGTGAGAATTATTCTGAGAGGATGGGAAAATTCAGATGTTAATAGAAATGTGGAACTGACAGCAGCTGAGCAGCAATTGGAATCGTGCAGACGATCAAAGAAGAACGGTCAGCATTTAAACTCATCCTCTGGGCAGGGATTAAGCAGGCTCCAAGGGCAGTGACATCAGACCTGCGAAATGCCAAAACTAACTGCACTTGGAGTTTCCTTTGGGTATTGCAAGTCCCTGGAGTGGAGTGAATGCACCAGAATCCTAGCTTTCTTTTAAAGACTAAGTGAGCTTGTAGCCTTTTTGTTCATGAAGGAAAGCTTGAAAATAGGATACTTCAACAATTTTCAAAAATGAACACATTCCTTGCTACTTTTTTTTTCTTTTCTTATTTTTTAAAGTATTTAAGCTTTGTGTAGTTTAACCTGGCAGTCCTCAACAAAACCAGCTTTAAGTAAAATTTAAATGCATTTATAAATCCTTAGAATTGGCACAGAGCTTTACTTTTAAGGCTTTCCTGTGATGGACTCGCTTAAGATGCACGTTCAAAGCAGCACCATTTTTAGCCAGCTGTGAAGTATCCCGTGCTGCTCTGTACAGAGAACACAGCAGATTCATGGGGAGGGAAAGGGGGTTCTGCTGGACACCCCCTTTATCCAGAGGCCTCAAGGAAAGGCTGGCAGTCTGCTCTTCATACATAGCTTTCAAAACCTGGGAGTGACATCCCTCAGAGGTACGTGTGTATTGGTGGGGGGCATTTGCTTTCAGTGCATAGTTAAGTGAAGAGCTATGAATGTTTTATGAAGGAAAGGGAAAGAACACTGAGGGGTTCTGATTTCCAGCTGATGACACTGAGTTGTTTATTCCCAGTGAAATCCCTGCAGCTGACCGAGGACTGAAGGGACAGCATTTCCTTACACAGGACTTGCTGGCAGTGGCATTTGAAAATGAGTGAAAGAAATACATGTTTGGGCATGTGCCAGATGGTTTTGTTGTCTTTGTAGATGTGTTTTTCTGCCCATGTTTGCACTGAGCAGTGCTTTACTTCGCAAGGACTTTTGATTACTTTGCAACAGCTTTTGATTTTAGTGGGCATTCAAAGGGAATGAGATTGGTACTTGCATCAAAAATAGTAGTAGTCTTGCCATTTGCTCTTATTAAGTGCTCTGTATATGAATATTTGAGAGTTGGTCAGTTAAGAATAAATTTGGGAATTTTTGCAATAAAATATGTGATAGAGAAGAGTGCTAAGGAGTGCAAGCCAGGCACATTGTGGGCCTTGTTGTAACTTATGTTCCAAAAAGCTTTTCCAAGTCATTAAAGGCAATTTTATGACTGCATTGTTAAATTTTATTGGAAAGTCTGCTTCCAAACTGGGTTTAACAAGGTGGCATCTTATGAGGAGAATGGATGGTCATCCTTTCAGCCTGGGCTTGGTTGCGGGAGGTAGAGAGATTGTATTTCTCTGCTGTACTGTCTTCATTATGTGTGCAAGGTACTTCACAGCAGTAAAACTTCTCTGGAGCATTTTCATGCTGTAGTTCAGTTCTGTTTTTTAGCTAGATAAATATAGTTGACTCTTGCCCCTGCATTTAACACAGTGTCTCATGTGTCACTCTAATTTATTTTAAAGCATCCTCTGTCCTGACATGTCCTGTTATTCAGCAGGAGACTGGCCCTTTATAAAGGCATTGAAGATCCCAGTTAAACCTGCTGGGATATTGCCTATCTGCAAGGCTTTCAAGTTAACAAATTACCCACAGGTGTATGTTTTCAGGCTCAAACTTTTGGGTCACCTCTTATAGAACCTGCTTTGATTTTTCTGTTTTACCTGTCGTCTAAGGGCTAGGATTCATTAATATCATAAATGTTATTATTAATATTCATGTCAACATTAGTAATGTTAGTATTGATAATAATTAATTATTCTTGTTATTTTTCACTTTATTCTTAAGATAATGTTGTAGCTACTGACTTCTTTGTTCCTTTTTCTGAAAAAACAGTATTTTAAAAGTTTCAGGGATCAAGTGAAAAAAACCCACATTTTTTTCTCTTAATACTCTGATAAACAACAGTGGCCTAAAATCTGCAGGTTGCTGCCACAGCCCTTGGGTTTGCCGATATATTTAGCAGTTCTCCTTCTCAGAAACAAGCAGCAATTTGTGCATGCTCTTCGCAGTTTGCTATGAAATTTTAATCATCTTTGCTACTTGGGCGTTTGAGTAGTGCGAGAATGTTACTTGTGTGCATAACACACCCAGTCAGAAATAGCTGACCTGGTGCCTGGTGACTACAACACATGGCTTAAAAACTGCCTCCAAATTGTGCATTTTGCTGTCTTACAAGCTTGAAAACTTCCAAGGGTTTTTCATAATCCTGTAGTCCTGGTTCTTCCCCTCTCTGACAGCATCCTGGCAACTGCCTTACTTATCTTGCTTGCTGGTTTTTCTCTTTCCTTTTTTGCTCTGCTGATACTGTCACACTTGTGTTTCCTTGTGCCCAGTCCTGCTAGTAGGACTCATGGGAGCTAGTTTCTGTTTTGCATTTCATATTGCTCTGAAGTTTGTAAACTGCTTTTTGGGTAAATCTCTACATCAATTAAAAATAACTAAAACCAATAAAGGTGTCCTGAACATTGCTTATTACCTTGCTTATACTGAAAATTGTTCTCCACAGTGGGTAAATTTATTATTTACAATCTGTGCCACAGATGCCCAGTAAGAAATACTTGATTGGCAGCTGATTATTTGAAGTTCGTGGTTTTTTCCCTGTGTCTCAAATCCTGCAAACCTCTCTGGAGAGGGAAGCACTGCTGTGTGATGCAAGTCTGGTCCCTGCTGCAACAGCAGCTGCACCACTTGATGTTCAAGGTCCCTCTTGAACCACATCTTGGTCCTCTGCAGCCCTGCACGGCTCATCCTTGAGTTTTGGCGAAGGGGTTTGAGACCACTGGTTGCTCTGGGAAGGATCAGGGCATTGAGAGCAGTGCCTCTGCGTGGCTCAGAAAAGCTGCAAACACCCCTGCAAGGAAACTTCTGCGTGCTGACCCTGCTCTGTGCTGCCTCCTCCTTTCTCCCTCCTTGGACCACAGCTAACATAGCAAAGCTCAGCAGAAACACCAGTATAGCTTGGGCTATACAGGTGTGTGGTGATGGGCAGCAAGGCGCTAAATAGCTCCCTCCCATACCCTCCCAGCCCTCTCCTGGTGTTCCAAATCCAAATTGAAGGACTTTCTGCACGTTTTCTCTCAGCGAGAAGGTTGCCGCATATGGAAGATGCACATTCTGAAGGGGACGGACGGGCTGGGAATCCAGATAACGGGAGGCAGAGGGTCAAAGCGCTCCCCTCACAGCATCATCGTCACCCATGTGGAGGAAGGCGGCTCTGCACACAGGTGAGGTGACAGTGGTGCCTTCATGGTGGTGGGTGTGATGGGATAACCACAGCCATCACTGTTATCTGGGTTCATGAGAGGGGATGGGGGTTTTGCCCTCCCGTGGTGCAAGGGTGAGAATATGGCATTGTCAGACTAAAAATTTATTTTTGTGTTTGATCACTGAAGCTTCTTCTAGAAGGTTTTGTCCAAACTGTCGACAGATCAAACACTTCCTTGGTGGTGGAGGGTAAACCAAGGAGCCTGATGGCTTGTTGGGCTTTTCTCCCAAGTCCATTTTTGGAAGATGTGCCTTTCCCATGCGATCAGTTGTGCAACCCCAGGGTGCTTACTGACTGCCCTGCTATTCCTGATGGGGTGGAGATGGGGCTTGCTACTGTTCCTAATCCAGTGGGGCACAGAGAGGACTTGTGGAGTGTCAGCCCTGCAAAGAGGGTGAAATTCCCCTGGTTATAACAATGACTTCAGGTGGGCACCTTTCTTGAGCCCCTTTTTCTAGCAAGTAATACTGCACTGATCAGTGCAAGCTCAGCATAGTGAGATCGTACGTTGTCCATGCCTCCGCATCCCACCACGTTCCAGCGGAGCCGGGCACTGTGGTTAGGCCCACCCTGCAGCTCCGTGTTCCCGCTGTGTTTCTGCAGGGATGGCAGGCTGATGGCCGGCGATGAGCTCCTCATGATCAACGGGCAGTCGCTGGTGGGGCTCTCCCACCAGGACGCCGTGGCCCTCCTCCGCTCGGCCGCTGGCCTGGTGCAGCTGGTGGTCTCTAGCAAGGTACAGACATCTCCTGGGTGGTCTCACTAATGTACATGCACTAGTGTTTGAGCAAGTGCTGCGTGAAAAGGGTGTATTTTCCATAGGGAATCACGTGTGCACTTTTGCTGCTCTAAATTTAATGCACAGTGAGGGGAAATGTATCAGTAGCTGCCATAAATCTGTGGCAAATCAGCACAGTATAGACCAAATTAATGATTTGCTTGTACTGTCACTGTCACTCAGTGTGCAGATGAGTATTTATTCATGCAGACGTTACCTAAGTTTCGGCCAAAACCATTTTCTTAAAATTACATGCTGAGTAAAGCAGGCTGTTCTGAGCCTCCTCTGCTTCCTGCCTGCACAGCCTGTGTACCTCTCATCTCTGTCCTATTTGTGTGCCTAAGATTTCTTGAAAATTATCTTTTGGCTTGAGTTCCTTTATTTTGTCCTTGTTAATAGCATGGAATGGAGCTCTTCAAGATAAAGGAACATGAAACTTCAAGGAAATGAGAGTAGAACTCATTTATCAGTTGGGCTCTTTGTTCTGCCTTGATCACAGAAGAGGTTGAGGGGATATTACATAATATTTTGCTTCTTTGTTTAAGAAAATCCTGCTCACCTCCATTTGCTCTTCTCCATGGAGCATATCCTGCTGCCCCTGGACCTGGGTTGCTGCAGATGTTTGGTGCATGGCCAACCGACTCCCAAAAGCACCCAGGGATCTCAAATTAGGACTTGCCTGCAATGTGGGGATCAACAGGGCCTTTGAGGTGGTGACCAGAACATCTTGGCCCAAATAGAGCACTCATATTACCTGCATTTCCAGGGTGTCAGCAAGCCACTGTGTTAGAATTTTAAATATTTTTCTTAGCTTCACCTTCAGATTTCCCCAGCCATCCCAAAGCAGGTTTCTGTGACTTAAATGTCTGGATGCTCTTAAGGCTTCCCTGGATGCTGCATGCACATGTTTTTCAAGAAGAGCCTCTATTCCACCATATCCAAAGTGAAGAGCCTGTGACTTCTCTAACATTTCTGTTAGACATTGAAGATCATTTCAGACCTTCTTCAGAGTCACAGTCTGGCATTAACCCCACAAGTGTTTATTCTGGAAACATCACACTTTGTCCTGAGTAGATACATTTTGTGTTTCCTTTGACAGCTGGATTCTGCCAAAGCACATGGCAGTAGACTGCATTATTTCTCCTTAAAATTAAGTGCTTGTTCCTGTGGTGACCTCATAAAAATAATCATCATGCATAAACTTAGGGCATAAAACTTCACTTTCCTGATCAGGCTGTGAATCTGCTTGTCCTGGGCTCTGTGCACTTGGACAGTTTTCATGTCCCTGGAAGGGGGGACTTGGAAAGGCAAGCAGTAGGGAGTACAGCCTGTCCTGTATTTCTGGCAGCCCCAGAAAAGGTGTAGATTGGTGAAGTGTTCCCTAGTAGCTCCCTCTGGGCATTCATTATTTGTTAGTATAGGAATGCAGCTTTGCCTTTTAGCCTGGCCATCAGTAACACAGAATTTGTTCTGAAAGCAGTGAGTCTGTCTGGCCACTGCTTTTGGCTGAGGCACATGTTTGCCTACCAGAAAATATGGCAAAGACTTAAGCATTGGGAATGAGTTGGTAGAGGATTGGTCGGTCAGTTTTCATTGTATTGTCCTCAGTAGCATTGTCAGTGTATTATTCTTATGTCTCTAGGTAGATAAACATGTAAAGAGAACATCCATAGGGAGGGAACAGGAGCACAGGGTGTGATTTGGGTTTCAATGGAATGAGTAATGAGGTCTGTCAACTCTCAGTTCACTCTCAGTGACATTTACTAAATCCAAAGTGGGGAGGAACAGGCTGCTGAAGAAGCATTTATTTTAAATTCTTCTTTATGAAATCGAAATGTTTTAAGCATGTATTGGCCTATGTTTATTTTATATATATATATATATACACTTTAAAACCAAGCCTGCTTTTTATAACCAGACCATTAAAAGTTTGAGCATATGGAAGTGTGTAACACAGGGAGGATTACCAGTGAGCTCACAATGGGCAGGTGAGATGGGGCAGTTTTACTGTGGCACTGGTGCTTTTCTGCACATGATGTAATATATTGTGTTGTCTCTTGGGTAGGAATCTTCTGAAGGGGATCTTCTGAAGTATCCATCTACCAGTTTGCCAGACTTGCTTAGCACTTGCTCAGTCCAAGACTCTGTGTCTTGCACTGACAACAAGGAAAACGAAGAGCCAGAAGAAGAAGATGTGAAAGGAGTGAATGTGTCTCCTGAAAAACTGGTTGCTGTAAGTGTGGTTTTGGTGTGACATTTTTGCTCTCTCTCTCAAAGCCCGCTTGCATCTGTCACATTCTTCTACAGCCTGACAAGGAGCACATCCTTGGGACCAGGCAATCCCATCCCACCCCACCCAGGCCTCCTCTGCTTGGGATGTGGGGGAGAAGCTGGAAAGGGGATGGCATTTATCACAGCCCCTGCCACCTCTGAGCTGCAGCAAGGCAGCGGCACAGGGAACAGGAGCTCTCGAGGCCTCCAGCCTATGTTGCAATCATGGTTTTGTTTTTCTCTTCGATTGTTTTCCACCCACTTCCACTGCTTTTGTTGGATCTGATGCAAAGTCTCTTGCCATGCTTACGCAGTTACATGCTCTTCTTTCCCCTCCTTTTGTAACACAACTTCTTTAACAGTTTTTGATCCAATTCTTGAAGTTTGTATTTGCTCTGTCAAAGCCAACAGACATTTTGGAGGAGGGATAGGAATTTCTGGCGGTGAACAATAGTTGAAGTTCTGAATAAATGCTGCTGGTTGATAATCTCACTTGCATTCTCTTCAGGGCTGCATTAAGAAGATATTAAATAGGTTATTGTTATTTATTTGTAATGCAGCAGCTCTATGAAACTTCATAGGTCTTCTGGGCCTTTTTTGTATGGTGCAGACAAAAAATAAAATTATGTTTCTAATCTAAAGAGCTTGTGGACTGGTTTTCCAACAAGGGAAGGCAGGTGGATTCACTTAAAGGTTTTATCTACTTCTTATTTTCCTTCTTGTCTTCCCCTCACACTCTTTTCTGTTAAAATAAATCAGTTAAACCTTTTGATGGCTCAGATATAATACTGGTTTGGTGATTTGTCTTGATTTTATATTTTTACACTTACACCTGAGCAAAAAGGCTGTTCCCCAGGATGAGTCTCATGATGCTGATGTTTACTTCCTACATGCCTGTCATCTCTGAATTACTTTGAGTCAATGTTTATAACACTCTCATGCATCTTAATGCTCCAACAAATTTTCTTGTTTCTTCACTGTCTTCTCTTCTATGTGCAAGGGTGCCTTTTTTGGGGGATGCAGGGAAAAACAAATAAATGTGGAACACTTAGCATGCTGATGTTTGTGTAGCGTTTGTGTGCGAACTTGAGTGGGCATCTAAGCATTCTCTTGACTATCAAAATACTTTGAATTCTTCTACATATCATGCTTTCTATTCTGTTAATTTCTAATAAGACTATGCCTTGGCAGCACTTAAATATAAAAATCAATTTCGACAAAATTTAATTATGTGTGGCTTCAGGATTAAGCTCCCTGGCATTCCACTGACTCTTTCTGCACACACTGAGAGTTATCTGTCACTTGGTTTGCTCATGTCTATTCCAGCAAGGCTCTGCCTGGTTGCCAGTGATGGCTTTTTCATCAAGTGTTTCCTTTCCAGATTAATGTAGTGCTCAGGGAAGCTCAAGATGGTGGAGGTGCTCGTGACCATGAGGACACAGCTGCATGAGCCTCCCAGAGCCCCTCTGCTTGGACTCTGCCCTGATGTCCATCACAGTGCCACTGCAGCTGGCAGTGGTGGTGGCCACTAACTCAGAGCCAGCTGGATTTGCCTGCCTGTCAGGCACTCTCACCCCTGATGGCAATAGCTCTTGGCTTCCAGAATACATCACTGGAAGGTTGAGGGGTTGAGGGGAAATCACAGAAATATGGGTACAATAAACACTTTAGAAGAGTAGCAGCAGGGTTTGTTTTTTTTTTTTCATTGTCTTTTCTGCTTCTAGTAATTTCTTTTGTTGAAAGGATGTAATTTAAAGAAATGTACTAGGTTACTGGTGACTTTCAGGACCTCTTCTGTTTTTGCATGATCTGCAGATGAAATCATTGCTTTTCTGATCCAAAGCACAGAATGTGTTTGTGTTCCTCTTGCAATTGCCGTGTCAGCCTCAGAGTGCAGACAGGGCTCTCTGCAGCCTGGGGTGGGCAGTCTGTACTGTGTAAACCTCTCAGCTTTACCTTCATCCTCATCCATCCCACTCAGGTCTGGGCATCCTGAGCTGGGCTGGGCTGTGCAAATACTGCATACCAGGTAAATGTATGGTAAATGTGTGGAAAAGATAAAATTCATGTGGCTTTTTTCCACCTGGCCAAGACTGGGGGGGATTTTTCATAGCAAAGCTTAGAAGATGATTTTAAGGCCAGTATGAAATCAAAGCATCACAAGATTTTATTTTTAAATTTATACGAATGCGTAGTCCAATTTATTATTGCACAATTGCTCTGGAAATCACTGCTCTGTGCTGCTCTCATGCTTTTGATGATATTCATGTGTCTTCTCTTTCTCTCACATATATTCCATGATATCTGTACTGTAGATAAGGGATGACAGTGTGGCTGAGGATTAAAGCAGGAACTAAGCTGGACTATTTTTAATCAGTGCAAATGTAATTGCATTAGACTTTCAGGATGGGTGGTACTCAAGGTCTGCACCAGGTAAGTGAGACTGTGATCTCAGTCTAAGAGTCAGTCTTAAATTTGAAGCTGACTCTCAACTCAGCCCTGTCCAGGAGTTAACCTTTCTCACCTCTGACAAGTGGTTAATGGATTTTCTTGTTCATTCTGCAGGGCTCTGGAGGGACTTAAAGGGGTGCTGTCAGGTGCTCATGTCATAATGAGTAATTCAGAGTGTTTTATTGTCAGCTGAGGCTTCACTGTCCCTTTTCTGACCCAGAACAATCTATCTAATTCTTTAAAAAGTCTAGAAGATACTAAAAACTTGCAGGAGCTTCTAGGTTTGTCAGAGGTATTGTGTCATTAAATTCCCTGTGAATATAATTCACTGCTGAGTGTTCAGAGCCATAATTAATAGACCTGATGGACTTGTGTTTTAGCACCTGATTGCCTAAAGGCTGAACCAGGCAGAAAAAACAATCACTTGGAATGAAGGTTTGTATTCAAATATTCATCCTTGTAGCAACTTAGAACTCAGCAGAACCAGGCTCTTAAGGAAAGTGATGTAAGTTGTCACTGTTTTGAAATGAGACATCCCCCAAGATCCCTTCCAACCTGGCATATTTTAAAAATCTGTGAAAAAAATAGTTAAAGTTATCTTTTCTAGATGTTGGTTGTGAAAAAATTTCCCCATGAGCAGTTGTTTTCAAGTCTTTTAAGTTCTGCTCCAGCAATTTTGGACAGGAAAATAGAGCCTGAGCTAGTCAGCTTCTGCAGAACACAGCAGAAGAGTTTAGTGACACTTGAAAACTGTAATTTAAGAGAAGTATCACTTTAAGTCTTGCTTGAAAGTCCACTTGTTAAGTTTCATTAATAAAAATCACATAATACAATTTCAGTGGAGTTTTGCTTTTACAGTCTTCTTATGTAAAGCCCTGTTTAACATGAAACATGCCTTAAAGTTTTAACTTCATTAAGACTTGTGCTGCCAGGCAGAAAAAGGATTGCATTAACATGCTTAAAGTGCAATTCTTTCAGGAGTAGTTTGTCCAAAATGTTCCTTAACTTCAGACACAAAGCACTGGCCAGAGAGTTGTGTTATCCTAAATGGTCCTGAGACATTTTGGGGGTTTTTAACTCCTCCACCCCAATCCATATTTTGCTGTGTGCAGTTGACACTGCTATTCTAAAATGTAACTATTATGTCCAAGTGAAATATAGGATAATATGATAGTATTTGCCTTGGATGATTTATTTTTAATTCTAATTCACTTTTACTAATGTTTCTGTTGCTTGAAATTGAACCTGTCATTGCATTTCTGGCTGGTGGAGCAACCTGGGAAGTGAACTCTAAAGAGAAGGCTCATCTGCCAAGAATTTACAAAGTGTCCAATGAATTTGGGGATTTTTGGTCCCTAGACAGAAGCATGCGCCATTCGTAGTTCCTTCAGAAGTTACTTGCCTTTGTGTGGTTCAATATCTGGTGGTCTGAATATTTTTTAAATGTTCAGCTTCAGTGACCAACTTTATATTAATGGCTTGAAATTTCTAGAGGTTTGTAAAACACAGCAAGAGGGTGTCTGCCTCAGAAGGTTTGGATCTGTAGTTGCTGGAGGCAGGGATGGAAGGCTGGGGACTGCTTCTCTGTACTTAAATCTTGTGTTCTTCCCAGTTTCTTAAATCTGCTATTCCTGATGCTGGAGGCAGGACCCTGAGCTGAGTCTGTTCCATGCAGAATGGAACTGTAAAAAGAAAAAAGGAGCTCGCCCTCATCTCTTCTTTTGAGGGGGTGCTGGGAAGGGAATTTGCCTCCCTGTGCCCAGGCTCACCATGCAGGCAAGCCCTGGGGACACCACCTGTGGCAGCACCCCCAGCTGTGTGACCCTCTGCTGTGGGGTATCAGGGCCTTTCTACTCATGTTTAATCATTTGGAGATGACCTGAAGCATGGGATGTGTGCCTTCCCATCAGTGCCAGGCGTGTTGCATGTGGAGACATCCATGACCCTGCAAGGTCTTCGCCGCCTACCAGCAGCAGAAACAGGATGGCTCCTGCTAAAGGTTCCCTGTGTGATCCGGGTTACCTGATCCCTGCCAAAGCCCACTTGTGGTTTTCATGCAAGATATGTAGCTGAAAAGGGATAAATAAACCAGTTTGGTGAATGGGAAGAATTGCATTTGTTTAACTCTGCTCCCTCTCAGTTTTGTTTTTTTTTTCTGTGCTGTAGGACTGACTAGTTGTTTTCTGCCATGAGCCTTTCTGTCTTACCAGGGAATCCACACATAATTACCTGTAGCCATGCAAGCATAATGAAGAACAGGATAACAATGCCATAACTTTAAAAACAGTCTTGGGGTCAAAAGTTCTTCTGGAAACACTGAGAGAGAATTTCAGAGAAAGCATTAGCATTGAGAAGGAACAGGAAGCATAACTCAACAATTAAATGTGTTCAGGGCGTGGAGAGGGGCCCTCGTTACTTGGAGTACTGGAATGTTTGTTCCCATTAGGGCACTGCAGTCTCAACACAGGCTGCAGAAACACAGCTCACTCCTCAAACAGTGCTGCATGGCTGGGAGAAAAGCAAGAAAAATATTTTCCTGGCAGAAATTTGCTTAGCAATGAGAGGCTTTACTTAGGGGTGGGGGGAAGGGGAAGGAATTGAAGAGCCTGGTGTGGGGCTTTTTTATGTACTGGGAAGGGTTCAACAACTCTTTTCCTCTTTGTGGTGATGACTGTCAATGTTTGCAGATCCTGCCCTGTGCCCCATCTCTCTTGGAAGGGGCAGGCAAGGGCAGGGTCCAGCTGTACCTTGGCATGGCTCGCAGCTGCTGCTCAGCTGTTAATGCTGAATTTGTTGAAAGTCTGGCTGTACTGTACCTTTCTGAGGTACAGTATATATCCAGCATATCGATGGGCTCTGTGCCCATGCAGTGCCCTTCCTTCATGCTGTGGCTGATGAGACACACTGGGTCCTACAGTGACTCCAGAAGCAAGTTTTCAGAGTAAATATAATTAGGAATTTGGGCAAGAGAAAATGACAAAATGCTTGGAGACCAAATCTTGTTCACACAGTGTTAGGGCTTCTAGTGTTTCTAGAAGCCCTATCACATTAAAATAGGCAATTGCAGTTGGTGTGGGGAGTTGCTCAGCGATGGGCTGGTTGTGGTGGTGTGACACCGGTCAGGGCTGGGGGAAGCAGGAAGAGTGCTGAAAGGCCTCCAGGGGTGCATCATCACTGGATTACTGTTTTTCACACATTGTAAGATTCACCTGTCAAGGAGACATTAACATGAGTGCGGAAGCTCCTCAGAGCACTCCTGTCGTTCCCTGTGCCTGGCTCCCAGCCCTTCTGGGCCTTTTCCTACGGCTTCCATCTTAAAGGCAAAGACCAGAGAAAACTCTTTCACCCAGTCCAGTACTTGAAGGGTTCTCTGTAGATGTGATGCTGTCTCCAAATCATGAATACCTCCTGTTGCTTGGGCTGGTGGAACATAACCTTTCTTACTTGACCATAAATAACAGTGTGGACAATGCCCAGAGTTACAATTTTTGCACTTCCCATGTGATATATTTGAAAGGCCGAGTCAGCAGAGTAATAGAAACGCAAGTTTATCTATGGTACAGGTTCTGCATGGTCTTTGTTTTTGTGAATGAGGGATTTTCCCATAAAGCATCAGATGCAGTACAGCCTGTCTCTCGTTTGGCTGTTTGGATAACTGCCCGGTTTTGAAGGAGATGAACTGCCTTTAACAAGCTAAAAATAACACCCTCATGGCACTGGAACAAGAGAAATGCTGTCACAGCCATGCAGTTCACATACATTAGCAGAAGGATGATACACACTTGAGAATTTTTGAGTTAGTGTGAATGTCTCAGAACTACATCTGCAAATTTTTGACTGTGTACACTGTTCAATCTTGGTTGGAATCAGGTAAAAATAATTTGAGATGTGCTGTGTAGCATCCATAATGTATGAGATTTCAGATCCTTGAAGATGCAGGTATGAAAGACACGTCATCCAGGTATGAAAGACAACTCTTACATATTCCATATCTTCTTGTATACTTAGGATGGCATAAAATGCCAGTTTGCAGCTGAAATCCAAAGCTCCCACCACTGGTGTCATGGGAACACTCTCTGCAGCTGTTGGTTGACGTCGGTATTAAGAAGGTCTTGTTTCATTCTCAGGAGAGCTGTTTATTTTGAGGAGTGATTATTGCATATTTTGTCCTTCACTGGGAATTAAAAGATTGTCATTAAAAAAAAAAAAGAAAAAGAAAAGAAAGAAAGATAAGCTATTTATTGTTTGTTATGATGTAAAGGCTCCAGATTTGTAGTAAGCCATGAACTGAGCATGTATTAAACAAAATAATGGAGTAGCTGAACCAGCTTTCACACTGCTTGAGTTCCATGTTTGTCATACACTCATGGAATCCCTTAGGTCTCTGCTGTTTACTAAGACTGGTCTTCTGGGATCTCTATGCAGCACATAGAGACATCTTGTGGGCAGTGACTAAACTGCATGGAAAGCATGTGTCCTGCTTTTTTTTCCATGTTTTGGGGGGGGAAAGGGATAAAGCATAAAAAAGAGAACAGCAGGGATCTGTTTGTGTGCATTTGATTTCCTTTAGCTCAAAGCTGTTTCTAGTGGAAAATCATAATATACTGCAGAAGAAGAGTAATCTTGTCCAAAAAGGATTGGGAACTGTTTTGCTGGGAGCATCTTACTGTTTCCAAGGCATGTGCTGTCTGCGATATGTGTTTCTTGGAAAACGTAGCTGCGTTAGCCATTTCCTGCTTTTCTTCATGTTTAAAAGGATATTTTTTAGGATTTTTTTTTCTTTGAAACATTATGAATAATTTTAGTGACTCTTTGGATATCTGAAAATGGAGTGTGCTTTGCTTAGCTGCAGCTCTGACCAGTGAGTCATTGGAGCCAGCACAGCTGGGACCCAGCTTCATCAAGAACCTGCCAGCATCCTCTGAGCAGCGGTCAACACATGGTGGCTCCTGGTGTCAAACACATTCAAGAGGGTTTTGGAGAGTCTTGTAAAAAATAAATAGAACATTACTGAAGATGAGAGTAGCTCAGCTCTGCCACAGTGCATTTCCAGTCTGTTTACAGAGTGGGCATAGGCAGATATTGCTGCTGTCTTTGTGCTGGTGAATGCCAGGGTTTTTTTCTTATGCGGGTTTGTGTATGACTCTGAATCTACTCTTGTAAATCTACTCTGTATCTACTCTTGTGTATCTACTCTGTAGATTTTGAGAAGAGACACAAAAATAACTGCTGGGAGTTTGTGCCTGCTGAAGTGGATAGCAATTCCCTGTCTAGCAACTACTGCATTGTACTGAAGGCTTAGGGTTGCTTTTGAGTGCAGGCATTTAGTTAAGTGGCAGACTAGACACCACTTTAAAAGCTTTTGTTTTGTTTATTTGGCATTTCCACCTATTCAGAAAGCTGGGCAGATCCAGTTCTTGACTGTTTATCAGATTTCCTGATCTCTTGCTGCACATGAACCAAGAGTTTTCCAACACTTTCTTTAAAATTAAGTTAAGGAGGGCTTGGGTTCCTGTTCCCTTTGGCTGGGCAGGAGGAAGTATGGGTTGCTCCTGGTGTTACCAGCATGTGTATTTCTCAGGTGAGCTTCTGGGGAAGGTGGTGGAGGCTTTGTTTCACCAGTGCTGCTGAACACAGCCCAGATTTGAGTCCTCCCAAGGCCTTCCTGGTAAAAGTACAGAACTACTGTCTGCCTTGTCAGCTTTGCACCAGGGGAGCAACCAGGGCAATGTTTTTTATAAAGGTGCCAGTTAAAGACCCTGAATTAGTGCTGACCTGAAGGTGATGTTCCTTCTCTTTTCCTCCATCCCTGTCTCCAAGTGGTTCTCTGCTTCTGTGTCATGAAAGAGAGGAGCAGCAATGCAAGTGCTCTTTGGAAGAGGGGAGCTTCTTTCTTTGGAAGAGGGGGAGCAAGCTAGTCCTCTAGCTTGCACCAAAAATTGCTACATCTGGATTTAGTTTGGACTTCCTTTGAGCCTCATGGTTCAGTTTAGGGAGCTCCCTGGGCTTTGGGATGTACTGTGTTTTGGAAAAATGTCCCTGGGTACTGCACCCCCTGATGCAGTGTGTCCCTGCTCATCAGCCTCCTTTTAGGATCTGTGCAGATCTGTGCATGCCCTAAAACAGAGCAGTAAGGCATGGGAAACTCAGTGCTTTCCAAGATTAGAAAATCCATGTTCTCTGCATCACTTGCAATGTTAATTCTCGTAAATTATAGTGCTGCAGTTTGTAATTTTTCTGTGAGATGGATTCAATTAAAGTGAAAAAGAGCTAATTTAAAAGTGAAGGTATTTTACTTTCTGTGCAAGGCAAAGGGGCATGTGGAGTTCCCTGCCTAGCAGATACATTTAAGGCTTAAAGCATGCTGTGCCCCATAAAGCAGTAAGTAATTGCACAAATAACTGAAACAGCTAGAATTATACCAGATCGTGGAAAAAAATCTTGAAAATTTTTTGAAAGGTTAAAGGCTTTAAGGCATCAGCTTGTCTTGAGGGACTAGGAAGAAAGACTTTTTGCAGGGAACAGGTGAAGGTTTGCACTGGGTGTTTGGGGCATTGCTCTGAGGAGTCTGTGCTAGCTCCTCGTGGAGGCCTCTTGGGTTCCTCCTGATAGCTGCCCCACAGTCAGTGGTGTTGGGGCAATTAATGATTAAATGTTTGGGGTAGTGCTGCTTGAGGAAAATTGTCATGGCTGAAGACCGGGACAGAGTGAATGGGACCAGAGAAGATGTGGAATTTTCCCACTGAGCTTGCGCTGGTGCACAGCCATTCCTCTTTCAAGTGGCTGTTTTGAAGAACGGCAGTAGTCTTGCTGGTGGACTTGCTTTGCCCGTGCAGGTAGGACAGACTTTGTCATGCTGCAGACTTCTCGGCCTGGTTCTCACTGCTTCATTCCCAGGCCACCAGGATAAACTGGTCTGCATGCTGCCAGCACTCCTCGGCAGAGCCAGCCAGTCTGTGCCATGGGGAATTGGGTGGGCTCGCTCCTGGGGAAAGGCAGCAGCTGAGGAGCTCTGCAAGGGCAGCAGAAAAGCAGTTTGCTTATTAAATTGTATCAACCTCTGTGTGCCGCCTTGTTTTTGTAGATCGGCAAGGGATTGCCAAGCTGTTTGCAGTTAAACAGTGCAGACTGTCATAATCCTGCTCCTCATCTCACCTAATTAAGAGCCTGGTCACGCTGGAGCTTTGCCGAGGCGAGGACTCCGAGGGCAGTTGTTCGCTCTGGTGCAGTGCCAGGACCGCGTGTCCCTGATAGTGCCGTTTCCTTCGAAATCAATTGAGATGTCAGCGTCACTTGATCCCAGAGCTACTTAATGAACTGGCAAAATGGGCTCTATTTTTAGATCTCCCTTTAAACTACTGTGCATGTTAAAGCTCCCCTTGTCCTTAACACTGGAACAGCACTGGGAGGGATTTATTGGTTTAGTTTAATAAGAGACCTACAGGATTGAAATAATAAGCTTCATTTCCTTGAAAGTGAGGAAAATTAAAATGGCATGGTTAAATCTGGGCAGCCACCTCAAGACAGTAAAGCGATATGTTCATGGTCAGAAGGATAAGGTGGAGCTGGGTTTTTCTTCTTGTCTAGGTTATGAGAAAGCCAAAGATTACAGACATATGCCTTTGGGGAGTTCTTGCAAGCTTTGCAGATCAGATTTCTAAGTGTTTTCTGAATAGGATAAAACTACTGGTGGTTTATTAGGCATGCTCAACAACTTAAAGAATATCTACTTCATTGCAAATGTTAGTGTCTTCCCCTATGTGTTTATAATTAGTGTCAGAAAAATACTTCTGCTAAAATTTAAAAAAACCAATAGATAATTTAAATGCTTTTAATGACACAGATAATTTACATGGTTTTGCTTCCTAATTGTAGTCTGAAGCCTAGTTGGATAAACTATAATTTCAGGAAGCTGTTGAGAATGTCTTGAGGCTTTCCCTAGCACTGGTGTTTGCACGCATGTGACCTTCTGTGGATCATACATGGGGTTTGGGGGTTTGCTATCTGTAGGCTCACAGGTTCCCCATAAGGGGAAGGTAGCTTGGGGTGCACAGTTTCAATACAAGTGGAAATTGGGTCCTGTTTTTCTTCCCACCACACTAGATGAAAATGTATGTGGTTGCAGAATGCACTGGTAGTTTTCTCCTGTGGCACAGTCAAAATAAAAATCAGCAAAAACCCCAATATATCAGCAGCAAACCTAAATGTTGTAGAGGCATAAGAGGTGCTGAATAGGTCACCCTTGAGCCTGAGCTCAGGGTGGAAATTGGCCCTGGCAGAGATGATTTCAGCATCTCTTTGTACAATACTACAAACTAAGTCTTTTTTTTCTCCCCACCTCTGAGCTGGAGGAAGTGGTCCAGCTTTGGGCTGGGAGCTGTGTGTTTTTACCAGCTACAGCTGCCCATATCCATGCAGACTGCAAAAACCAAACAGCTCTACAACTCTAGACTTGATCTGTGTTGTGCTCAGCTCCAGAGAAGTCATATTGGACCCATTCCCATCTGTTGAATGCCCCAAAGCATGCCAGCTAAACTGGCTGCTTTAGGGAAACATTTGTCTTCTTTTTCTTCATCTCTGTGCTTCACATATTTTCCCACCACAGAGTTAGCACTGGCCCTGTGCAGCAATTGCACACCTGTAAGACCACCATGTGATTTTTGTGTCTGTGCAAATAATTTCTACCCTTCTACAAGGGAGGCACCCTCACTTCATAAGGAGTGTTCCCTCTTGTAAGGCAAATTGCAGTGTACCTTTGTGAGATCCATGAGGTCCTGTCTCATTCCCATGTGCTTCTGCTGTCTTCTGGATATCCCGGAAGTCTCTTGGAAGGAGAGCTTGGGATACTTTGGCTGTGATCTAATTGCTGATGGTTTGGGTTTCTTAGGTGGGGTTTTGAATCTGATGTTTTACATATCTTCTGGAATTAGGCCCTTTTCAGGGTGACTAAATCACGAGTGCTGGTTTTTTTCAGACTAATGAATGAATCAGATGATTCTAAGTTTACATGGAGCTGTGAGCTGCAAAGCATTTGATGCTGGAAGTGGACTCTAAAGTAGTTGCTGCAGTGCCTTGAAAGATCAACAGCCACTAGCTAGGATGTACAAACCATGTGTAAATTAAGTGTAGCTGTTCATGTTGAAGGGGAAGGAATAAAAAGCAGTTCCCATTCCAGCTTCCTGTTTCTGCCAGTTTTATGTTTTCCTGAAGTTTCTACTGTTCAAACTAAAATCACGAAGTCTAGACTTTGCACAAAAGATAAACTTTGGCTTTGTTGGCTTGGGTATAAGAGGGACTGGGGGATGGGAGGCAGGTTGTGGGAAAGACTGACGTTTTTAAGATTGAATAGCAGAAGCAGAAATTATTTTCACAGGAAAGTGTTTGGCTACTTGGGTGGGGTTTTTTTAAAAACTGACTTCCAGCAGTTCACCAGCACCTTCCAAAATGCAGGGGCTGGGCAGAGCCTGCCCATGGGCAGCTCTGCTTGTCCCTGAGCACAGGAGAGCAGGAGGCAGAGGACATGTGGCCGTGCTGCTTACCTTGTTACTTGGCATCCGAGCAAACACAGTCGGTAAAGAGACTCCTCCTGTCCTGGTGCATTTACTCAGGGTTGTGGGGTTGTGATTCCACCTGAAAACTTTAATTGCTCATTTCTAGGCTTTTAAAGTGCTTAGCTGTAATAACTTTCTTTAAATAAGCTTTTCATCATCAAGCTTTGCATTGGTGCTCAGCAGACACTAACAGTAAAATAATGCTTTTTAAAAGTAGTTTTCTCTGTAAAGATGTGATGTCTCTGGAAGCCTGCAGAGCAGCACAAATGGAAATAAAAGCTAGAATTTTGTTCAAATACATGAAGAAGCAACTAAGTGAGGTGCCACGGAGTGCTGGATGCATTCTGGAGGCATTAGTGTGGTGTCTTGCAGAGGATGCATAACCATCATGTCTGAAGGCAGTATGAAAAATTACTTACAGAAAATACTTAATACAATGACATGTTTTGGAAGCAAAGATGACATGCAATGGAAATTCCTGTCCCATAATGACAATGAGAAAAATGTTATCAACGTCTCTGGTTTACAAGAACTTTTTATTTTTTTTAAATTTCTTTTAGGTGATGGAACCTGAGAAGTCTCAAGATCCAGCTTGTGCAGAAGTGTCCAAAGGAAACAATCAGAGTTCAACTCTGGCAAGTGGCATACTGAAATACAGAAGTCGATCTCAAGGTAAAGCTGGACTGATAGAAGATAGCAATTGTAGATTTTTTATTGTAGTGTATTTATTTTAGCTCTCTAAAAGTGAGATAGGATTTCTTTGAACTCATATTAGTTTATTTTGGTAGAAAAATCCCATCTGTAGGATAGTTGCATTCAGGCTCCTGAGCTGATCTATTGTAGGAACAGAAATATTATGCAAATTTTAGAAGTGTCTTGTTTGTTTGTTCGTTTCTTTATCTTTTTTTTTTTTTTACTGTTTGCATTGTCTGTATATTTCAGTGTGCTCTGATCAAAATGGCAATTACAGTGACTAATCCCTCGATTTTCTGTTGCTTTGACCCAAGTCTTAACAGTAACCTGTGTGCAGAGCTTGATCATGTTCTCAACCCTAATGCTTTCTGAGGCTCCCTCCCTCCTGTGTTCACCCTAATTTCCAATTACTAAGGTATTTTTAGAATACTCCAGTGTGCTCCTCTGCCTGTGGTTCCTGAGGCTGTGAGTTGGTGGTCACTGGGGATCCAGACCCTGTTGCTGTGAGTGCCAATGCCCTTGGGCTGTGGGTGAGCCTGGAGCATCCGCCAGCCTGGACTGCAGCATGAGAAAGGAAGATCCATTTGGAGATGGGCAGAAAACACAGAATTGCAACTGTTCTCCTGAAGAGAGGGAGAACTGATGGGAAAGGGTTAGTTGTAGGCGCCAGGGAATGAAAGAATGCCAGGATGCTGGTCCTGCCAAGATTGCTATCCTGTCTGTGTGCAGCAGCAGCAGCCTGTGTGCCAGGGGAAGGGGAGTTGAAAAGCAGAGATTCCAATTTCAGATCCCAAAGCAAGGAGCAGGTTTAAATTGCGCTCTGGGCAGTGGGTACAAATTCTGCCTATGGATGCATCAGCAGAATTGCTTTCATGCTGAGTGAAAAAAAGCAGCTGCCACAGCTCTGTGCTCCATCCATCCCTGACACTGGCAGCAATGCTCACACAGCCTCCAGGCAGGAAGGAGGTGGCAGAAAATGTGTTTGGGGCTCTCCTGGGCAAATTTTCAGCGCATCTACCTCAGACCATGACTCCCTGTTCCTGGGGTACGGACAGTGAGGATGAAAGGAAGACAGAGCTGTTGCTCTCTGTAGCAGCTCCAACATAAGGCTGGTTTAAAGTAATCTGAAATCCTCATTATGAAATCCAGCTTGTGCAAATTTGGCTTGTGTCTTGGGTTTTGGTCTGTAAAATAGGGGTTAATGTCCCTTCCCTGTGTGTTGTGGAAATGACAAGGATAAATGTGTGGGAACTGCTGTGACTGGGGATTCTGCAGGGACCTTGGAGAAAATGAGAATTGGAGGAGCCCTGTTGCGAGGAGTAGGGTACTCTGTGGCTAATTATGGATGTCCTTCAAGACAAATAATTCTGTTTCTTACTTGAACTCTGTACTCCTCTCTTTAAGACAAATCTACAGAAGAAACCTAGAATTGTTGCCAAAAGAAAAGAAAATAGCATTTTTTTGGCACATTTTTACTTTTTCCATTCCAGAAAAAAATTCCCTCAAAGTGACATGACACCTCCAGAAATGAATACTGCTGCAGTGTCAGGTCTTTTAATTTTAAATACATGAAGCCTGAGAGCTTAGTGCACTGGCAAGTGCCATTGGGTGTGAACAGATGAATTTCTTTCCTGTCCCTGAGCTACCGACTCAATTATCTTCTGCTTTTCCTTAATACCACGATTTCAGTATCAATGAAAGATTGCAGAAAACCTATGACAGCAGAAAAAGTTCTTGGTTGAGTGTGATCAAAACTGGTTTCCAACTGCCTGGCTGGGAACTGCGTAGTATTGTTTCAAGGCACTTTAATTTGGGATTTGCAGGAGGTGGTTATTGCCTGCTGGTGAGAGAGGCTAAAGCAGCTCTCAGATGTTGAGGGATGTGTTTCTGTGGTTTTTCTTAGGTGCCGGATCCCGCTTGGAGTCCGTGGGAGAAGACGATGAGCTGATGGTGGAAAATGGTGAATCAAATTACGAAATAGCAGTGAAATACTCCCGAGGTGGAAGAAAGCACTCTCTGCCCCAGCAGCTGGAGTCAGCAGGAGCCAGACAGGTGAGCGGGAAGGCAGAGCTGCCTGTGAGCACCTCATGGTGCTCAGTCCTGTGGCATCTGCCTGAAGCTCACAGAAGTGGGCAAGGGTCATGAAACAGGATCACAGAGGTACATCAGGGGACTGAAACCAGGCCTGGACACCAAACTGGGGTGTGTTGGCCACCTGTGGAGAGCTTCTTTGAGTGTTGTGAAGGAGAGTACTGCTTGCTTATGGCCACAAGGTCCTAAGGCTGTTCAACTTAGGAGTTGCAGTTCTAGAGATCTGAGGACTTAAAAAAATGCATAATGCTCTTTATTTTAATAATTTTAAAATGTAGGCCTTTCCCTTCTCCTTTCTTTTCTCCTTTTTTTTAGCAAATAAAGACTTGATTTTATCATGAGGTTATCTTTAATCCTTTTAATTTAAATTGTGACTGATACATTTCAAAATGGTTCTACTGTGCAAAATGTGGGAAAATTACTGTGGCAGGATTCACTTTGATTGTAGTGAGCTGGGGTTTCATCCCTTGAACATTTCTCTGAATATATCTCTAAGATACTGCATCCCTCTTCCCCGACACATGCAATTTTCCCAGTATGACATCTTCAGTATCTTGCCAAGCAATCAGAGCAATTATCCTTGTTTGTTGATGTTAGGACTACCATATCGTGAAGAAATCCACCCGTTCCTTCAGTGCTGCCCAGGTGGAATCTCCATGGAGACTGACCCAGCCGTCCATCATTTCCAACATCGTCCTGATGAAAGGGCAAGGCAAGGTGAGGATTTCTGCATGTTCCTCACATGTAATGAAAGCTGGCATTTAAGAGGTGTCTCCTGTACTCCCAGCTCTCTCAAGGTAGCTGGTAATTGTGCTAATGATAAACAAATCCCATTTCCAAACATAAATGCCAAAGTAACACCTGCAAAATACAGGGGATGTGATGTTCATGTTGTCCACTTGACACAGGGTGGCTTTCATTCTGGTTTGGTGCATCTCGCCATTACTGAGATATCAAATATTTATAATGGATCTCTAAATATGTATGTTTATGCAAAGTCAGTGCAGCTACAGAACAGTACCTGTTCACATGTATATTTATGGACAAGCATATTTCCTCTCTGTGGAATCTGGATGCATTTTTAAAAAAAATAAATTACTGCAAATTAAGCATTAAACCTTAATGCTTAAGGTTTAAGACAGGTTACTAGCTGATTGCTTCTCAGAGAGCACTGAATTCCATGGGTCAAAGAGTCATATTCTCTCCCTCAATAATGTGTTTGCACACTTGCTAGATACCAGCTGGCTGAATGCTAAGAAAAAATAGATAAGCATTAACCTAGGTATACATTGTTTTCCCTAATCAAATCCACGGTAGTATTGGAGCTGTCATTTAAATATGCTAAAAATATGCATGTCCTTTTGTGAAACAGTCTTCAAAGTCATCAGATGGATTTGTTTTGGACTAAGAAGATTTGTTTTGACTTTCAAGCTCAAATGCAAAACTAATTCCTTGTTGTGCTTTATGTTAGAAAAAGAGTTAGAAATAGTTACTTCTATGGGTAGACTGGCCCACAGTCGCTTTAACTTCCCTTGGTTTAGGAGCTGTGGGTCTTTTATGATGAGCAAATATTTCTTCATTTCTCTTGGTTTTTTACTCTGTTTTTCTCATTAAATTAGATTATTTCTCCCCCTGGGATAAGCTATCCTCTCCAGCCTTTCTGCATTTAGCTCCAAGGTTTTAGGAAGCAGCTGGGAGAATGCAGACCCTAGAGATCATGAACCACCTGAGGCAGCTGCCATTTTGTGTGCCTACCAGCCACGTCATGGGTGATCTCCTCTATTAGGGATTGCACCTTGTACAGTTTGTGCAATAGTGCTCAGTTCATTATTCCTGTGCAGACCTGGGACTTGAAATTGTTGCAGTGTGAAGTTATTTCCTTTCCCAGTTATCCCAGTCCCTCCCAGGTGTGGCAATACCTTCCTCCTCCCCCTCCCTTTGTCTCCTGCTAAGTGCTGTCAGTCAAAGCTAACATTCCAGCAGGGGCATCTCTGGTTGGCAGAAGTTCAAAAGATGTCCCTCATTGTAAAGGTCATTGGCCTGTCCCGGGTGTCACCCTTCCCCTGAGACTCTGCCCCTCCCACCTGGGTGGTGGCTCACCTGTCCCTTCCCTCCCCCTGCCCGGGTCTTAAAACTGTCTGCAAGCACGTGGTGATTCATTCAATGGAGTTGGTACTTGAGATTCAGATGTCCGTGACCTTGGAATAAAGTCTGGATTATAACGCTCCATTCGAATCCGCTCCTTTTCCTCTTCACCTCGCCTAAGGACTTTCTCCAGAGGTGAGACTGCGTTCCTCCTAGCCTGGGTTGCCCAGCTGCAGCATCCAGCCAGCCAGAGGTATCTCTGTGGTGGAAACCACCACAGCTGCTGTCTCAGGCCAAGTAGCGAGGGCCAGAAGAGCCCAGGCACTTCCCATCCGGTAATATTGGAATTTTATTTCAATAGAAATGTTTCTCTGCAGAGTTGTGGTGTTGGTGGCAGGGAGCCAAGGGTTTGCCTTTAGGTTTGCATCCACATCTGCAAGGGGCGGTTTCCTGCAGTGGAGTGGCAGTGCTTGTCTGGGAACATGGGCTAGTGTAGGAACTGCTGTACTTTGCAGGCATATTTCTCCCAGCCCTCCCATGGAGCTGTGGGGAGACCTCCTGTGTCCAGGCATGGGAGTGCCAAAAGCCTCCTGCCTTCTGTAGGTTGATTTGCCATTTATAATTGCACAGGGTTGAACAGTTACTGGAGTTATTTTCTGCACAAAGTTCTGCACAAAGGAGCTAAGTTGCTGCCTGTCCAGAAATCAGTAATGTCTTACCAAGTTACTGGACTTGGTAAGTTACTAGACTTGTGGTGGCCTGCTCTGTGTTCATGTAGTGAAACAAAAGATCTGATTGTTGTGTTGGATTGTAAAGTCAGTGCTTGCCCTGGCAGCATCTCTCAGCTGGAGAGTGCTGCCCAAGGCAATAATAGTGTCCATGGCTTCAGATCACTAAAGCGCAACAGTTCTCCACATCCTTTGTCCACCTGGTTGGTGACTTTTCCCTTTATTCTGTAAAATGCATAAACAGCAGTGACGAGTGGGGAAATATGGGAAAGGGTTGTGAACCAAGGAAGTGATTTGTCTGGGAAATAACTCAGCAGAAGGGGGAGAGGTTAATTCTGCTGTGTTCATCAGTTCTCAGGTCAGCTTTGCGAGATGGTCCCATAGCCTGCTGGGGTAGTGCAGGGGTAACAGCTAATGGATGGAGCCCTGGGGAATCTATTGATCTAGATTTATTTAAATACAACGTGATATATGTCTCCAGAATAATTTAAAATGTACATGTGAGTGGTAGCCCCCACATGCCATTCTCCTTTCAGCTACATTCCTGACATTGCAGCACTGACCTTATGTCATGTTCTGAAGCTTTTCTTCTTCCTGAGGAAATGTAGGATCTGTGACATAAGAGAAACCTATAGTTAATCCTGGATATAGATCTCAGGGGTAGGAATTGACTGTCTATTAATTCAGAATGAATGTGTTACTGTTTTTAAAATGGGAAATCTATTGACCTCATATTTTGAAAAAACACAAAATATTTTCAGAGTTTTTGCTATATCAGCTTAGGGTGCCTGCTGCTATATTTTGGGCTGATGAGTGTGTTGATAATGGAGTGAAAGTAAATGAGGAAATGGAATGAGAGAGTAAGTTTACCAAACAATTCATCAGAAGATTTTAGGTTTTCATCTTTCCCTTGTCTTTTACATTACTGGCAGTCTTTCTCACACAGATGATAACGGAGTAAGGTGCCAGCTGTGTGTCTTCTCCTCTCTTTTCTGTAGGAAAAGAGAAAATCTCTTCAAATCTCTTCTTTCTGTAGGGTCTTGGATTCAGCATTGTGGGAGGTCAGGATTCTGCTCGTGGACGCATGGGGATTTTTGTGAAGACTATATTCCCAAACGGAGCAGCGGCTGCTGATGGAAGGCTTAAAGAAGGTATGGTAGAGAGAATCCAACTTCACATAAACGACCACAGTGGGATATTATTTCAGTCCAGGAGGAAAATTCAAGTACAGCTATGGTTAGGCACCTGGCCAGCAGCAAGAGGCTATGGAAAATGTAAAATGCCCTGTTTGTTCATCCTATGGAAGATCATTCATGAAAATTAATCTGACTGTATTTCGTATTGAGAAGGGGGAACTACAGAATAGTGGCGGCTGCTTTGTTTTCCCCTTTCTCTTTCATGAACTTCATTTTCCCAAACAGCAAGCTGCAATTCTGCAGTTGGAGAAGGTCAGTGACAGCAGGAAAATACAGATAACCAACAACACCTGGCTTAAAGATGCTGGACTGAGAAGGCACTATATATAGGGACGTGGAGTCTGGGAGAGGCTCTTTTGAGCCCTTGTAGTCTAAGCCTCCTGGTATGATTTTGACAGGACAAGAATCATAACCACAAAAAAAAAAAAAAAAGGATGGGATTGGCAGTAAGATCACTCTGGTTGGAGAAGGAAGTACAGCCAGATTTTATTACTGCTATTCGAATCTTGGTGTCTGAGCTGAATGCATAGCCTGCTCTGTGTGTGCTGCACCATGGTCTGAGTGCTGTAACACAGCATTCTGACAGACTCTGTAGTGTTGAAAATACAAAGTGACCATGGGTTTAGAGTGGTGGTTTACAGCCCTTCCACAGGGGTTGTGTTACTTTGCTTCCATGGAAAGCTGCTCCTGTGTTACTTCTCTCAAGCTGCTCCTGTGTTTCTTCTCTCCTCATATCATCATTCCCCTCTTTCTGTCTTATCACACTTGTTGTATTTGAGGCTGCTTTTGGTGCCAACTCTCACACTTGCTGCCAGAGGGAAGCTTGCATCCCTGCATCATAGGTTGTGCACTTGCCGTGGGAAGCCAGTAAGTAGCAGCTGTCCCGTAAACCCAGGAATCATTTGCAGGCTATTCATAGCTTGAAAATTCTTCTCTTTTTTTTCTTGACTGAAGCTAGGAAAGGAGAGGAGGGGTAGACTTAGCTGACAATATTGCCCCATGTCATTTTGCACAGACGCAAGTAAAATTACAGGAAGTGGATCAGGAGCATGCTGACCCTCTTTTTAATAAAATTAAGGTAGATAGCGCAGCTGGGTGTAAGTAGTAAGACCTAGAGCCTGGAAGCTGGTAGAAATCTGACAGGACATGTTCCTTGAGGTGAAAAAGACATTTGTTGTCACAGCGTGTGGGCTACCACATGCTTCTCTGTCCGCAGGCATTTAGTATGGGAACACATTTGCTTTCTGCACGTGGATGCAAGGTTCGTTTTCTTGAACAGGCTTTGAAGTGATGTGCTGTAGTGTTTCACTTAGTTCCTCATTTCTCCTGTTAATGCTTACAAAAGAAAGGCAGTTTTATAGTACCTTTGGACTTAATGTCATAATAATTTTCAGACTTCAGTTAATATCCTTAGCATTTTCAGCTTGTTTGTGAGAATGGGAATGCCAAGTTCAGAATCTCTGCTGGAGAACAGTTTTTACTTTGGTAATCCATCACTAGTAACTTGTAGAGACATTAGTACAAGTGGAAATAAATTGAGAACAATAAAAGGCTTTTTATTGGATAGTTAACTGAAATCCTTATAGTAGTGGATCACCTCGTGTTCAGGAAGGATGTTTTAAATCTTTTTAGTCTTCATATTGCTGACCTCATTTTTTGTATCTGTTTACCAGGGGATGAAATCCTGGAAGTTAATGGAGAGTCTCTGCAAGGACTGACCCATCAGGAGGCCATCCAGAGGTTTAAGGTAACATGGATATAGCACTGAAGAGCTTCACGCTCCTCTTCACTCTTTGCCATCTCTTACCCTCAGCTTGATACTCCTGCGCTGCCACGAGTTGCCATGCGCAGGTTTGGTGACCAATGTTGCTCTCCTCACGGCGGTGGTTCTGTGCTGTCTCTGCAGCAACTCAAGAAGGGCGTGGTGACGCTGACGGTGCGCACGCGGCTGCGCAGCCCCAGCCTCACGCCCTGCGTCACCCCCACCCTGCTGAGCCGCTCCAGCTCCCCCAGCGCCAGCGGCACCGCGCCCGTCCCTGGCCTCGAGGAGCCCGAGGGATCCTCCTCCAGCCGCAAAGGACCTGGCCCCAAGGACAGGATCGTCATGGATGTGACACTCAATAAAGGTGAGCGTCCATCAAAATGGTCCGGGAGAACAAATCTCTTCTTCTTAGGGGAGTTTTTGGGAGTAGGTTAGAGATTCTTATGCCTGGTGCACCCAAGTATGCTCATTTGACATGGAACCACAGGATGAGGGGGAAAAGTACCCTCTAATGCAAAAACTTCTGAAGAGTTCCTCTTCCTGCATTTTGCTTTTCCAGAATCAGAAGCCTCTTATGGGTAGCCTCTTATGCTGAAAGGAGGAGGCTGTGAGGCAAAATGTAAATCAGCTTCCTGGCAGCCCAAGAGGCTGTGCCCTTCTCTTAAAGGGCATCTCCAGGGAACACAAAGCTGCACAGTGGTGAAAAGCTCCCCGATAACCTGTTTGAACTCCATGAGGGTTGCTCTCTTTAATAATTGCTCATTATAAACTTAAAGCATATGTTATATGTGGTAGACAAATATGCCTATTTTAAAGACTTATAATACAGTGATTTTAAAGGTTGGATTCAAAATTTTGAGAGAGAATGGAAGATATCCAGTGATCCCTACAACAGGGATGTTGTTACCTGAAGGAAAGCAGAAGTGAAAGTGGACAGAGGTCACCACTGAACCAGAGATAATGCCTCACCTTCCTTTGTGCTTCTTTGCTGAGGAATGCCATACAGATATTTAACAAAAGAGGGCAATACAATTGGTAGCATCTTCTGTGCTTGTGTTTTCTGCAGTAATTTTAGGTGACATCTTGATTGGATTGCTGTCTCTCCTCCTTGTGCCTTGGACCAGATCAGACCTTTCCAGGAGGTTCCCACGGTGCACAGAGTTTTTTTCTGAGATACATCAATCTCAGAAAACAGTCAGGATCAGCTATTTTCAATCCTGATTTCCATTTGTTGGTCATAGCTTCCTGACTGACTGCACCTAAGGCCAGCCCTGAAACAATGACACGAGTCCTGAACTCAGATGGGATGTGGGAACACAAACACTTGTGTGTCCTTTGCGATTACAATCTGCCACGTTTCTTTGTACTTCTTGTTTTTCACAGAGCCAGGGGTTGGGCTCGGCATTGGTGCCTGTTGTCTCACACTGGAAAACAGTTCACCCGGGATATACATTCACAGCCTGGCCCCAGGATCAGTGGCTAAAATGGATGGCAGATTAAGGTTGGTTAAAGCAGAAAAATGCTGGAGTGGTATTACAATAAAATCGATTGAGATTTTGTTTTCAGCAATTGGTTGATGTAGCAGAGAGGAAATTTATACTTAAAGAGTTCACCAAAAAGAAAACATTTAAGTTAAGACATTCCAAAATAGTATTAAATGCCCAGGAAACATTATTCTTTGTTCTGAAAACAGCATGATGATTAAGGTCTGGGTTGTTTGGTTGTTTTTTTGATTTATTTTTTTATTTCTCTATACAGAAAGGTGAGCCTAATAGCACCCTTTGAAAAAGGGGAGCGGCAAGAAGTGCAGCCTCTTGATTTTTTGTGAGAGCTGCAGCCAGAGACCCCAGACTGGGAGGAAATTTGCAGAGCACTGCTAAAAGATCAGTCGCGTGAAACTCTCCTAAAAGGAGCTGGGATAAATGTTCCTGCTGCTGCCTGTGCCCATGCCTTAGGCTCTTACTGTCAGTCTGGTAGGATTGCTCCAGGCTGACCAGCAGCACTCTGTCATGAAGCAGGGATGTGTTTAGGAAGCAATCATTCCCAGGATCCCCTTGTGCCTACATTGGATTAAGTGACAGAAACTTGCTTTTCCTTTTGAGGAGGCTTCATTTTTGAAAACCATTGGAGGAAACCTTGCCACTTTCTGCATTCCTCCATAAAATGCTGGTGGGTGCTGAGAGCATGGCTCCAGAGGGGAGACTGTGCTGAAGAGGTGCTGGGACTGTGTGATCCTCTTTGAGTGTGTGATGTGAGCACTGGTGCAGAAAGTCTGAGCAAATGCCTTGCTAGAGAGTGCCTTCTGTTTCCTGGCTCACCAGGAAAACTGCAATAGAAATTTGATTTCTTGGAATAAGGGAAGAAGATAATTTTATGGCGGCATTGCTGCCAAAACCCTTGAAAGTTTCTATAATATAGAAATGTCTACAGGAGACAGCATTTAATGGTAACTTGCTTTCTTGCAGGCCCCTTTGGAAAACATTGCAGTGCTGGTTATGTCTGTATGTAACAGCTGCATTGTTTATTAAGTTTATGTGATTGATTATATCCAGGCGTGCTTCCCAGATTTTTAGCTTGCTTCTTTGAGACATTGCTTCTGTTGCCCCATCAGCAATTTATGGCTTCATAGGCCAAGACTTACAGGGTGGTTTTGATTTTTAGAAAACATTGTTAATCAAATGTTGGCTTTGCAATGCCAGGGGAGGTTTGAATCCAGCTCTTCTGTATCTGAACTCCCTCTCTCAGTCATGTGGCTATGTAAGTGACTCCATTTGTGCAAGTTTAAAGGGTCAGCAGAGCAGTGAGATGATTGCACAACTGATAAGTCACTCTTTACTTTCCTGAGCCTGTACCAGAAGTGCAGGTTACTGAATTGCAATTGTTATTTTGCCTTTGGTGTGTGTACTCATAGTGTCACACACCACAGTGTCATTGTCACAAGTAGCCCAACACAACCCGGCAGTTGTAGATTCATTGAGAGCGTCTATTCAAAGCAAATGTTTCAGGAATTATGGAGAATGCTTTAATGATATCCCTAGTTGATGATATTTTCTTTTGAATAGTTCCAGATGTCTGAGCACCATAGGCAAGAGTTACAAAACTGAGAAAACTGAGCTAAACAATCATAGAATCATGAAATGGTTTGGGTTGGAAGAGATGTTAAAGATCATCTTGTTTCAGATCTCCTGCCTTGGGCAGGGAATCTTCTGCTAGGTCAGGTTACTCAAAGCTCCATCCATCCTGGTCTCAAACACTTCCAGAGCTTTTCTGGGCAACCTGTTCCAGTGCCTCACCACCCTGACAGTAAAAAAACCAAAATAAATTGTTCCTAACACCTGATCTAATCCTGCCCTCTTTCAGTTTGAAGCCATACCCCCTTGTCATATCACTACCTGACCTTTTAAATCACACAGTGTGTTTTCCTTTCAGGAGAATTTTGTTTTGTTTTTTCTTTTTCCTTTTTAATGGGTTCTCTATGATAATTTTTAACAAATACAGACCTACCAGGCTCAATCTTTCCCTGGAGTAATTTCATAAACTCATATCTAAATAATGAATTTCTTATCAGTGTTTCTGCTAAGTAATTCAGTATGGCGTGAAGGAACAACCCATCTGAATCCCATTTTTACTATTCTGTGCTCAATAAATATCTGAATGCAAAACTGGAACTGAAGCTTGCTTTCACCCTGATCTGAATGTAAACAGTTTTCTTGGTTGATTCAATAGAGATTTTTTGCACCAACAGTAAGTGCAGAAGGGATCTCTGAGCCTCCATTGTGAACTCAAGAGGACTTAAACCATTCACATCACTGGTAGCAGCACCTTCTTTGAAAGTCATGTATTTTCCAGAACACTTATGTCTTTGAAAAATCTTGGCCATCAGTTGAAAGCACAATTTTTTTTGCTTGGAAGGTGGTTGTGATTAGGTGACTCTGTGTCTCTGCAGCCGGGGTGACCAGATTCTGGAGGCGGATTCTGTGAGCCTGCGTCACGCAGCATTAAGCGAAGCCTACGCAATCCTCAGTGAGTGTGGACCAGGCCCAGTCAGCCTAATCATTAGTCGTCATCCTAACCCAAAGGTGAGGAGAAAATGAGTGAGTGTATCTGGATTGTTTTCATCTGGCACTGTAATTTGAGTCTTGCTGTTGGAAAAGCAGAAAATGAAGAAAATGGCTTTTTCTTGCTATGGCGTGTGTTGTGCAAGATGTCATGTTTGATTGTAATGATGTAAAGGATTGTAATGATGCTTCCTAGTTTTGTAAGTCGTAGCAATGTTGGACTGTCCCTGGTGCTTTTCACTTAGTCACCCACTGATCAATTGCATTTTCCTGGAACTGCTTGAATGAAGTGTTCCCATCTTTCTTGGTATTTGGATGAAGTAGCAACGCAAATACAGCACAAGACCTCTTCCTCCTGAAAGTTATTTTGCAGTTACTTTGTCTTTGAGTATAATATAATTTAGGGCCAGGAATATATGTATCAACAGCTTGAATTGATCAACTGTAATAAAGTAAAATCTATCCAAAGATCAAAGTTTTCCTTCAGGAATTAAAACGTGAGAATATGGAGCACACTGCTACTGAATCTGTGCAAGGTCAGTTTGGAAATAAGGCTGTATTTACAAAGTAAGTGTTCTCAAGCATTTTTTAAAAATTGATGATAGAAGATGAAAGCCTATTAGCCAAGCTATAGGGAATAACAGCTTCTTTTATTTCAGTATTTCAAAGAATTTCATGAGTGTACAAAACCTTCCTGTTTAAACAGGAATGAAGCTGTAAAAATATTTGCATTAGTGGGTCCAGAAAGCTCTGACTTTTGAACTCATAACTACAAATGGCCTTAAGAAAGTCATATCTAGGAGAACTCAGGTTTCTTATTTTGTAATTAATAGCGTATTTTCTGCTAAATCAAATATACAGTCAACAAACAGAGGCCTGCTTTCTAGAGTTTATTATCTTTGTTGGAAGGCCTTGTGTTGCTAGAAAGAAAGAGGCTGTGGTTCATTAAAGGTAAGCATGGTGAGGGTAAGAGTTGGGCTCATAGCCTAAGATAACAATATTTCTGGTGAGTCTGTGTGCTGTTCTGAACCAAAACAATGGTTCAATGTGATTGCATTATTAAGGCTTGCAGACTTTTTGGATTGTCTGTAAGAAGCATGAAATAAAAATGCCGTGCTGTAGAGCCTGCCCTTTCTCATCTGTCCCTCTTCTTGCAGTGGTGGGGTCTTGAAAGCTGATGAGTGACCTAACCTGGTGTCTGCTGAAAGGATGAACTGAGTTAAGCTAATTGCTTGGTATTACTCAGTAACAGAGGGAAACTATTAAGTGGCTCCTATTACAGTTTTCCATAAGTGATATTTAAGATGACAACAAATCCTTTGCCAAGAAATCTATGAAAAGCTAAAAGTTGAGCTGGAGAGACCCTAAAGCATTTTTCCAGTACTGAATCCATAATCCTGGCAGTATTGAATCCATAATCACTCATGGCTGGATCTCTGGAGGAGTGTCCCTATAGGAACCCATATTTATTGTTATGTTACTGTCACCCATTTTCTGAAAGCACTGGGGGTTTGATAAATAAGTGTGGGTATTTTTTTTTTCTACTTGCTTATAATAGTACCCCAGCATGCAGATTAGAGTTAGGATTTAACTTGTCCCTTTCCATTTTGAACTGTCTGAACATAAAGGATGCTAAACATCAAAGCTGGCAGAGTTTGCAGAAGCATGGATTTTTGGTTAACTTAAAAAATGCACTGCAGTGTGCCTGGGACCTGTTTTAATTCTTGAGGTATGTTTTACCCAAAGGTTTGTGTTAAGGCCATGGATCATAGTCTAAGGATCTGGTCCATGTTCTGCAGGAACTCCTGTGCCCCAGGAACCCCAGGACTTTTGGTTTGCTGTAAGGTCATGACTCAGGCTGGAAACAGAGATGTGTTTTTACAAAGGTTCATGTTCTTTCGAACATTTTATGCTTAACTTCTTATTTTATAACACAAAAGATCTACAGTACATTTTGCTGCTGAGTATGTTTGCTTTGGTGTTTTCATGTACTTCCAAAAGAAATACCACAAAATTTTCTTTCTGCTTGTTATTCTGACTGAATATGGCATTTATGCTGTGTTTAAACTGCTGAGTTTGCTTCAGAATCTCTCAAATCTTCATGGTTCAGGAAGACTCGAGTTTGTAGTCTCTATTTATGCTGAATTTTAATTCATGTAAATCAATGTGCATAGAAAGTATTTTTGACAGAATTAATTTGCTTTCTGTTCTTAAATATATATTCCTGCAGACTAGTTGTTCCTGTATAAAATCATATGTTTTCCAGTAATAAGAATTAAACGTATGGCAGTAATTATGGGCTAAATTAGCAAATATGGTAAACCAGTATTTATTCTTAAACCAGAGAAACATTAACTTCCAATTCCTGATTTAGGTTTTCTTTTTAAAAGCAAGGAGAAAAGAAAATTAAAAAGACAGCTAATATTATGGGAAGTCTGGTATTCTTCCGGTGGGTTAAGTGTAGAATAGCTTAAGTTTCTGATGTATGCTTGCACAACGCAGTCTTTGTCTATTTTAAAGTCACATTTTCTCAACAAATCAATACACAGCTTTTGATTGAATTAAAACTGGGCTCTAATAGCTTCATTTGATTTCTTTAAGTCTGGGACTGTTTTATTTGTTTATATTTTGTGTCACTTGGATGCAGTCTTCTTGCAGCTGGCAGGCTTCTACTGCCTGTTTTTTGCAGGAAAATGGCATCGAGAGAGTCTGAGTCAGGGGACAAGGGCTTAGGAGCACTCAGCTAGGTCTTTTTTATTGTATCTTTAAAGATAGTGGCTTATATGGAATGGATCATGTACTTGTGATAAGTGGTAAGACTCTTGCAATTTCTTGTACCCTGTTTGAGCTTTGTCTTCCACCACACTTCAGGTTTCAGAGCAGGAGATGGACGAAGCAATCGCACGTACTACCCACCGAGAGAGCAAGGACTCCAGCTCCTCTCACGTCACAGGTAGCAACATGTTCTCTTCTCTAGTGCCTGTTCTCTCACAGATGCAGGAGCATATAAGGGCGTGCTCTGAAGTTCCCCAGCATTAATCTTTTGAGAGCCCTCAAGACAGCAGAACAGTGTAGGGAGTATCATCACTCTGTCCACTCCAGAAATTTTAGCACAAACATCCAGTTCAGATGAATCAGCCCTGCAGCTTATGTAACTTGCTTTTGTTCACTGGGCTGCCATGACCTGAAAGTAGGGCTATCAAGAGGTGGTGGTTCTGAACTTTTTTCAAGATGAGGGGAAGCGCAGTGTTCCAGTAGAGAAAGAGCAGGAGGGGTCTACTCCATCCATGTATGCTTGACCTTAATGGCAAAAAAACCCCAAAAAGTATTTTGACCATTTGAAAAAGTCCAGGTGTTGCATAATGAACTATATGTTATAACACCATTTTGATCTTTAAAGTCATGTCAAGATGTGTACTCTGGCATCTCTGTGATGTGTTTGAACTCGAGCATTTCCCAAAGTCTGGCAGATGAAAGCAAACTTTTGGCAATGGCAGAGTGACCAGTAAGGTGATGTTCAGACAGAAATGTTAGATTTGTTATGATCCCCTTTATATGTGTGTCAGCTAAGATCTGCTTTGAAGTTGACCTTGCCAGTGGCTGCTGATTGTCTTCTGAGGTTGCCCCTAGTCAGCAGCATGCTCCAACAAATGGGGAAGACCATCTCCTGCTCCCCTCTTGTTCATAGCACTGCCCTGGGCCTGGCTGGTGGTAACATTCCATCTGATCTGAGGGGGAGTTCGTGAAATGCTGAATAAATCTCAGTTTAGGAAAGCAATTTAGATACTAAGTAAGTGGGATTAATAATAATAATGCAGCCACTACCTCAGAAGATGAATGAGAAGCCTGTTTGATTATATGGACTACAACTTTAATTTTTGGCATCTAACTAATCTGCGTTTAACAGGAGCTGTGCAAAAAAGTCCATCTCCCAGTGTGAAGGCCAAACAAGGAGAGACCTCATCTCCCCTCAGCTGGACCATGAAACGCTTCTTGGAGCCAGCAAGCCGGGTAAAAGGATTAGATGCAATAAAAATAGAGCCTGCTTCAAATTCAGCTTTTACTGAAGCTCTTACTTGGTCAAGGGGTTCAAAACCAAACCTGCATGCTCCTTCCCTGTCACATGAGCTCCATAAAAGGGTTTGTTTCTTGTGGGACACATTTAAATTGTGACAGCAGCAAGCTTCTCTTTGTCTGTGTGACTGTAGCCTTTGGGAGTGATGTGCAGAGAAGGATTTGGGGTCCCACCTCCTGCCACCTCCAAGGCACCCCTGCTCTGTGGGACACCGACAAAGTTAGCAGGAAGGACCTGAGCCTGTGGGCAGAAGGCTGAGACTAATTCCCTTTATATAGCCATTGCAGGGAAGAATCTGTTTTTCCTGGTAAAGCCCTGGAAGCCATTGACACTGTGTCTGGAGGTACAAAGCCTTCCCTTCTCTCAATGTAGAACAAACGGAACTGCAAAACTGAATCGTTTCATCCCTTGTTTCTGCGCTGAACTACCCCTGTAAAGCAGTGGGATTTGGAATCCTTCTTTATTTATTGTATTGGCTAAAAATGTGTTGGTGTGCAGTGTTTCAGACATCCAGTTTCAACAGTTTGGCTCTCAGTATACTGACAAGTCCTCTATTTTAAAAATAGGGTTTAAACTTTATTGACACAGCAGTATAAGTGGTCTGTGTGGGGCTCACATGCAGGCAGGGGCTTTATACATCGAGGACAGCTGGTCACCAGGGTCACTTCTCTTCAGCAGGGATCTGTCAGCTCCGAGGCAGAGCTTTCCCAGTACTTCTCCCACGATGGTTCGAGCCATCTCCCCTTCTCTGATGCTGTCCCTGGCTCGTGTGATGAGGACCAGCTCCGTCAGAAGAACAGGAACAGTTGGCTGGACGATGGCTCTCTTCTCCCTGGCAGCCTGAGTAAGTGATGCAAATGTGTCTGGTCGTTGGGCTGGTGGGGCAGAGTCACTGAGGGCTGGGCTCCTGTACAGGAGAGCTGTGCTGGGAAGAAATGCCAGGCAGTGTATTGTAAGCCATTGTTGATCCCATGAAGTTCTGGAAAATTGAAGGAATTTACAACAATCCACAGAAATGCCTGTTCCCATGATATTTTGTTGAAAACACTGTTGTGATAGTGTGAAATGACTTTGATTGGTTTGGATGAAACTAAATTGACAGCACTGCAGAGTTTGGGTTTTTTTTTTCAAATGACTGATCATCTTCTTTATTACATTTATGGACCCTGTTCATAGCTATCTCAGAAACTTTGAGAGGGTCAATATATTTATAAAAACAAACAAATGTGCAATTTTACTTCAGATATTTTGCATGTGTATCTTTCTCCCCATAATAACTGGCTGAAAGAACCTTGTGTGTCCTTACTGATGTGCATCTGATCACAAATTCAAAGGGTGTATTTGTTCTCCCTTTCCTGTGTTTCTCAAGTAATTTCTTTGTCTCATCTTATTTTCTGTGGAAATTGTTTAATGTTTGACAGCATTTTTACATTTCTAACTAGCCACCAAAAAGAGCAAAACAAAATAACTTCTTACAAAGTGAGATGCAGTGCTTTCTAAGGAGAACGTGGGAAGGGTTCTTGTGTTTGTTACTTGCTAATTTGAAGTTGATTGTTGTGTGCTTCAGTCTTTGTTCAAGAAGCCAGTTTTTACTCTCTATGAGTTAATGCAGGAGCCCTGAGCTTAGATTTAGAGAAAATGTGAAAGAAAATCTGTTGTTTAAACTAAAATACACATTTGAATTTGCATCCCTTTCTTCTTTGAATCATAGCCATAATTTAGAAGTAAACTGAAAATAGAACTAGACATGCTAATGAACTGATTTTGGGAATTACCCATAAATTGTAATGCTATCTGCAGTCCTCTTGATGTTTACTGTAGTTAGAGGGAGGACATGAAAAGCCTGGTTTTTGCTTTGTGAAGAAGAGTTAAGCTTTCTCTGTAAACAGACCCACATATATTCTGCTGTAGTGAGATGTGCGGTATTAAAAATCATCTGTAAGTACAGTTAAAGTATAACTTTTTTTCCCCTAGGTGCTAGAGATGCAGGAGTGACAAAAGCAAATGGTTTGGCTTCTCCAGCTAGTGGGAGGTCATCTGGCCATCACAACAAGCATGTGGAGTCTGTCCGACCTGGCATCCTCAGCGACAGCCCCAAATCTGCCCGCAGCCCCTTTCACCGACAGAGGCGTGTTGTTTTCTATGATGGTGACGCCAGTGATGACGATGAAAGTTCCCACTTGCACAGAAGCCAGAGGGCCAAGAGCCAGGAGGATGCTGGCATTGTCATTACAACCTCGTCTGTAGAAATCGATGATGAGAGCCAGGACAGTGAGTCATCGAGATACAGTGGCATGGAGACATCTTCCCCCGTCTTCAGCAACTCTGTGGAGTCTGCAGACAGCACGCTGGAGCAAGCTGAATCTCCTTTTTTCCCCATCATAGCGTTTGATTACTCAAGTGTGCCTGAAGTTCGTCTTGGCAGCCTGAGTTTGAGGGAGCTCCGGGAAGCACAGCTTGAATCCAAGAGATCACCAAAACTTGAGCACAGAGCAGTCACCAGAGTGAAAAGCATGATGAGCACTGAGTGCCGAAGCCTTCAGAGACACAGGACGGAGGAGCATGGCTCTTACAACAAGCCTGTTGCCAGGATGCTCCCTCACAGCAGGAAGTGTGAAGCACCTGATGTGGTCGGGCAGGGCCAGGTTGAAGTTGTCACTCTGGTTCGCAATGAGCACGAGTCATTCGGCCTGGATCTGGAAATCCAAGCCATGCCCTTAAAGGTTGTCGTCACAGGGATGCGGCCAGGGGGACCAGCAGAAATGGTAATTTGTAATTTGAATGCCTTATAGTGATGTGCTTTCCCATTGTGGGGCTGATTGTTATTTTCACTTATTATTAAGCAATTGGTCTGTTGAGAGTAAGCACAACTGAGGTGTTTGTCCTTGCTGGGCAAAATGTCTCACCACAAAAATGTTGTTCTGGAGCTGCTGCTAAATAAATTGTTTCTGATTCAGAGGGGTACCCAGGCTGATTTGAAACTAAGAGAGGCAGGACACAGATCCACTGAGATGGCCTCATCCCTCCTTGCAATTGCAATTGCAATTTTGAGGGAATGCAATATTTGTATTTATTTTCTAACTATGGGCAAAGACAAAATAAGTAAATCCTGGTGGCAGAGGATGGTGGTAACAAATGTATATTATGCTTTACTATTTTATATGCTCATGTCCCCATATTACAGGAATCTGGAACCAAGAGGCTTTAGGTGCTGGCCAGGTTTGCCAAGAGCTACAGTAATACCAGTAACACATTGCTCTTTTGCATCTCACACATGCCCATACCAGTATGGATATGTGCTTCACGCTGGTTGTGGAATTGCTAGATGCAGAAGTGCAGAAAGAAGAAGAATACTCTGGTGTACAAACCTGGCTGTAGCATTTTTAATCTCATTAGCAGCCTCTAGAGTAAGAGGGGATATGGCATAGCAGTTTGAATAGGGCTGTGAGATCTGGGGATTTGGGTTTTGTTCCTGCCTTTTTCTCAGATTTCTTTTGCAGTATTTAGAAACAAACCTTTACCTTAAGAACTCAATTCATGTCCATTCACTGGTTTAAGAGAGTTTCACCTAAGAAGTAGTTCGTGCATGGAATTAAAAAATGACACACAGGGTTCCAATCCTGAAGAAGCTAGGGCTGATTTATCCCATTTCATTTAACTAAGAGGGCTGTGTCCTCCATTGTGATACTCATCTCCCTGAAAAAACAGCAGATCTTTTGACCTTCCTGTTTTAGATTGATCTTTAATTCTCCTCCTGGCAGAAACACAGTCTGTTCTTTATTTATGTGCTGGCAAACTGACAGCAGTGGTACCTGTGCTCTGCAGTGACGTGAAACAGGGGATGTTGCTCATAAGCTATTAATTGCTTCCCTGCAATCTCTGCAGGGCTTCTGATGTGTATTTATAATTTCCTTGAATCTCTCTTTGTATCAGGGATCAATGGGCAAGATGGCTGTAGGAGATGAGATTACCACTATCAACAGCATCCCCGTCAGCAAGATGATGTATGAGGAAATCTGTTTGCTTATGCAGTGTCTTCCCACGTCCGTAACCCTGGAGATCCAGAAGGCAGCGTCAGGTGAGAAAGCAGTTTTGCTTTTGTAGCATTTATTCTGGGTACAAGTGAAACAAAATGTCCTTGGATCTGCTGGGCCTGACCTTCTGCTGTCCTAGCTTTCCACATGGATTCAGAGAAGAGGACAGGGGGACATTGTGTCTGCATTGGTGAGCCAAGCAAAGCACTTCATCACCAAGTCAAGCTTCAGGGTCCTCCCTGGCACCATGATAAGGGGAGAAAACCTATTCCTGTGTGAAGTATTCAAAGTTCCCACATAGAGTAGGTCCCTCCTGCCAGTGTTTGCAGAGGTCTGAGTCATTTGATGCAGTTCTGGAACTAAAATGGCAGTGGCTCTTGTCCTGACCATTCATTTTATTGCTGTGCCTGTTCATTAAGTATATAGGTCCCTTATAATCAAATCTGTCTCTCTTAAATCTGAAGTTCTAGTAACGTTTTTATGAATGGACAATAAGACACTAAAACCCTCCTTTCTTTCTTTTTTTCTTTCCTTCCCTTTTATTATGTCAGAATTCTCTAAAGTGCAGGAAGATGAAACAGAAAACTAAAATCTTACAAAAACGTTTATTTTTATGTTTTATTACAGAAAGTTTTCTAGTTGAAATACTTGATACTTTCTTGCTTTCTGCTCAGGGCTGATTTATGCTTCTACAGCAATATATGAATCCCCACAGACTGTTCAAATTATGTGGTGTGGAAATGAGTGTTTAAAAAAGAAAAGCATACTTTTCAAATTCAGGAAGAACATAATATTTTGCTTTGTTCGAGCTTATGATCCTCTCTGTGTACCTTTGTGTACCTGGGAACTAAAGTGCTTCCAGATGCTTGACTTCCAGTTGTTCTTTAAGGAATTCCAGGCTTGGCAGGATCTTGTTCTTGTTTCCTTAGATTGCTGTGGCTTTTCAAACCAATAGCAAGGACACACTGGGGCAAGGACACACTGGCAGTATTTTGTAAGGCACTTCACCCTTCTCCTTGTCCTGTCCCACTGGCAAAAGAGGTGGTAATCCACCATGCTGAAGCAGGGGAGTAATTCAAATTCTAATCTGGCTGCTTGAGATTGCCCTCCTGAGGTGTTTTTCCCTTGTTGACTCCAGGAGGAATCAGTACTTCTTAACATGATACCTAAGTTGAGTGATGTGGATGATCCTGCAGGTTAGTGTGAGAAATACAGAGATGTGCAGGCACCTTTAAATGAGCAGGAAAGGACACTGCCACTGAATAGCCTCTCCTTCTCCATACACTTTCTGGGTTCCATGTCATAGTAACTGACCTCTGGAAGGCAGCTTGAATGGGGATGCATGTCTCAGAAGCAGTGTAGAGATGTGAAATCTGCTGCATAGAATGAAGTGCTGGAAACTGAAGATGTGGAGAAATGGGTGAGGAGGAATATGTCAGAGTGCAGCAGTGACAGGGAGCTGGGTGTGCTGCCCAGGAGTGGGTTAAACATGTTCTGGAAGCCAGGAGAGGTCTGTGCCAGAAATGCAGTAAAGCCCATGTGCTTAATGTGTGCATAACGTCACCCATGCATGTCACATTGAGCACCTGCAAAAGTGCTGAGGGGTCAGAGCCAAGTTATTTATGCACAGACTGTCCCTGTGTTATCTGGTCACCTTTGCTATGTCAGGGCTTTCTGTGCTCCCTGGGGTCTCTGTTGGAGACTTCAGAGATGAAACAAGTGATGAGAAGCTGTGCTGCTCAACATGACTTACTGCATGCTGACACTTTGGTAGTTAGCTGCTTGACTGCTGCAATTTCAAAGATGAGAGTTAAACAGATCATGACTGCTCACCTTGGATAAGTGGATTGCTCCCTTCTGTGCACTACTCAAATACACATGGTTATGATTAATTTGAGTTGTTGTAAACATCATTACAGAAGAGGAGGAGTGCAGATCAAAATGAAAACATGTAGTCTATGTGGGTGTCTATTTTTGTAATAAAACCTGGTGTTTTCTATATCACTTCTTATATTTGACGGGATTTTGCCTTTTTTTTTCTTTTCTTTTCTTTTTTTTTTTTTTTTAAATCGTGATGCAGCTGTCAGCAGATTTACAAACCTCATCCTGTCTCCAGGGATAGACACTCAAAATCAGGCCAATGTCAACAGCATCCTCACAGCAGAGGAAGAACAGAGCTCTGGGAAGCGAGAAAGAGCAGGTCTGCAGGCTGCTGTCGGCGGCTGCGCGGCGGAGAGAACAACACTGCCGCCCGATGCCCCGAGCAGGGACGTGCACAGAGGCAGCCCGAGGGCCGGCCGTGAGGAGGACTGCGCTGCCATCCCTGTCACCGACATCGATGACCTGCTCAGCCAGATGGGTGCCCCCCAGGGCAGGGCCTCACGCACCCCATCACGCGCAGAAAGTCCCCTCCGGGACGAGTACACCACCATGTGCTGCTGTGGCACTGACGAAGGCTGCCCCGGCTCTGAGCCACGAGCACCCAAGGAGGAGCTGCTGGAAAAAACTGTGAATTGTGGAGCTAATGCACAAGGGGTTTTGGGGCTGTCTGTGTTGGACTCCATCAACACAGGCAAACTTTTTACTGTGAATAAAAACTCTTTAAATAACTATTCTAGGAATTTTAGCAGTTTAAATGAGGATGAGTTTCCTGCAGCAAACTCTCTGGAAAGGAAGAGAAGTGACCCGTTTCCAAAGTCGATGTATGGGGCTGCAGAGGATTCTCACTCGGATGCAGAGTCTATCACAGAAGCCTTTGACAGTGCTAGTGAGGTGTTGCTTGGGCAATGTGCTGCTGCTAATGCCCCCGCAGGCTCTACTGTAACAGAGTCAGATGAAGAGCAAATTGAGATTTGTTGCATGAACGACGAGCTGCAGAAGCCCGCACAGGAACAGCATCGCACCTCTGGAACAAGCTCATCCTCGCTGTCCCCGCTGCACCCTTACAGTGGCAAAGCTTTGCAGAGTGAGGGCTGTGCAATGTGTGGGTCACTGGAGACAAGCATCAACAAACTAGGTTTGGAAGATCATGATGGTCCCACTCCATGTCCTTCACAGTGTCCAGATGTGTCCTCTGCATCCTTGTGTTCTTCTTCCTCAGTTCTCCTGTCAGAAGAAGACATCCTAAAGAATTCAGTCAGTATCCCTGAAGTTTACTCTTTCTGTAACAATGGTGCCTTACATACAGAAGAACAGATAGATTTGGGGAACAGTAATGAACATAAGAAATGCTGTGAATCCGTTGAAGAGAAAGGATCTCTGCACTGCAAAAAGACAAGCTTTTGCTCTGCTAGAAATGTCAATGTCTTGGAGAACAGCTTGTTTGAGAAAGAAGGATGTCATGATGAGCAGAGATCCAAATCTGAAAGTGAAATGGCAGTTGATGACTGTAATCATGCTGTTGATTATTGCTCAGTGAAGAAAGAAACCAACAGTTTGTCCACCTTGTCTAAAACAGACAGCAGTCATGTGAATGCATCGTCAACAAGAGGAATATCACTCAGGTCACCCTTTCCCACTAGATCTAAAGATCCAAAGGCTAATGCAACTCACGAATTGCCAGGAAAAAATGAGAAAATTAACTCTGTGACTTCAGGAAGGACTTCAAATGGAAAAGTCCAAAGCTCAGGCACAAATCACTGCAAAGGAGCTGCAGTACCGCACAGCCCATCCTCACAGAAAAAATCCTGTCAGGAGTCTAAGGCAATGGCACAAAAAAGTATAATGGACACCCTTTTAAATAATCAGAAATCTAAAGCAGGACCAAAGCTAAAAGGGTTCACCATCAAAAGCAAAGCAAAGGCAAATTCAGATTCTTCTGGCATTACTCCTACCAAAGTCAATGGAGCTGATCAGAAAAGGGCTTCTGTTTCTCCACAACTATCCCCCAAACTCCTGGGAAAAAAAACACCATTGTCCCGTAACTCACCTACAAACTCAGATCCTGGAAAGAGCATTTCAGCAGCCTCAAAGACTCTGAAATCAGAGCTAGAAAGTAAATCATCTCTGGTAATTTCTGAAGATTCACTTCTGCCTCTCCTGAATGGCAGCAGCAGTCCCACCATGAGTGGTGAAGTGAAATGTGGCTGTGGGGAGCTACCATGGGGCAAGCTAAAAGAGAAGCAAGTTTCCATGCAGGCTGTGGTGTGTCAGGGTAAGGATGCTAAGGTGGATGATTTCAGAGCCAGAGATAGTCAGTCCATAGTCACTTCACCTCCTCAGGGGATACCAAAAGCTGAATATATGAAAGGGAGAACTGATAACCCCGGAGGAGACCTGAACACAATCAAAAGCGTCCATAGTGCAGATGACCTTAGGCAATTAGATCTGCAAAACGTAGGAATGGCTGCTGGAGTCTGCTCTTCTTCATTAGGGTCCCCCTCAGTTCAGCAGGAGCAGCTGGAAGGGCAGGAGATCCAACGCACTTTCATTGAGGTGAAGCTTTCCTCTTCATCATCCCCTTCCTCCTCCTCTTCTGCCTCATCCTCACCAGCATCATTTTTGCGGCTGCCATTGCTGGAGAAAGCAGAAGAGGTGAATGCAGAAGTGCCTCGGCTGACTGAGGAGATGGGAACCATGCAGTATTTCTCAAGAGGACATACTGCTGGAGACAGACGTCTCTGTGGCTTGTCAAAACCTGTGACAAGGACCTACTCAATGCCATCCCAGTTATCAGGTCACTTGAGGGAGGACTGCCATGTTGCAGAGGTTCACCCTATGCAAGGCCCTCAGGGCCAAACTGCAGAGGAGAAATACCCACAGGCAGCAACGGGGATGTTAAAGATGGTTCACCTGAATCTGCCTAACAGCCAGAGTGGAAAGGAGCAGGCTTGCACCTCCAAAAGTGCCCAGAAGGTCCATGACACGTCCCCCTCAGCCAGTGACGTTAGCTATCCCACTGCTGATAAACTGAGAAACTTCAGGCGGAATTACTATTACTATGAGCTGAACTGGCCACATGAGCCAATTTCATCCTTCTCTGTCAAACAGAGGATCAAATCCTTTGAAAATCTGGCAAATTTTGACCGGCCCTTCGTGAAGGCCATTGATATATGTTCGGCTGCAAGGTTGCCCCTTGCCAGGAGGTCGTGTGGTGGCTTGGCCGCCACATCCAGCTCTGCTGAGTCACCGTGGGCACTGCGGCGCAGCTTGAGCTCCTACGGTGGCAGTCCCAGCCCAGCCAGCACCGTGGCCAAGTCTCCGCTTGGCACAGAGCCTGTGTGTGTGACCGAGGGTGGCAAAGGGGATGGAAAGCCCCAGAGAAGCGAGGAGGATGGTGCTGGGGCAGACATGGCCGCCTTCCCCACCTCGGCCTCGCAGGTGCGCCGCAGCCGAGGCCTGGGGCGGCCGCCGCTGTCCCGCTCCAGGCTGCGGGAGCTGAGAGCCCTCAGCATGCCCGACCTGGACAAGCTGTGTGGAGAGGGCTTCTCAGAGCCCCCACAGCCCGCCTGCTTCAAGACAGAGCTGGAAATCACGCCCCGCAGAGTCCTTGGCACACCTGCCCAGAGCGGGGCAGCTCCAGCAGCTCGCTGCAGCCCAGCGGAGCTGGGTGGGATGGGAATGAGAGCCTGCAGCCCCCGGGACAGCGGCTCAGGGACGCCGGGTTCTGCCTCGGATGATGACATGCCCCATGGTAGATCTCTGGATGGGGGGAAACAGCTGGTCTATCAGGTTGGTGTCAGCTTTGCTGTTGTTTTGTCCCTGCCCAAGGCAAAGCTTCTACTGTGCCACAGGTCTGCCCCAAAGCGTGTTTCAGCCTGCTGTCCCCTCACAGTCTAGGGCTGCCATTCATGACCTTGATGCCCATGCTGCTGTGTCTTGGCTTCAGTACAGAATTAAACATTTTATCCTGGAATGGCGGGGCTCCTTTTCTGTGGCCCCTCTAGCTGGTTTTGGTCAGTTTTTGGCCGTGTTACAGCACAGGAGTAGTTGTGGAGAGGAGGCTGCACAGCACTGCCTGTCAAGCACAGCCTGTGGTGACAAACGAGCTTGTTGTCCTGCCAGAAGTAGTCTTCAGATGTAGCTGTCTCCTGTTAATGTCTGTTGCTAAAACCATTAGGGAAAGATGAGGGGAACAGAACAGGGACTGACTTTCAGAGTTATTCTTAAATAATCTTCTCTGCCCCTTCCTATTCTCCCAGCATACACCATTTCTTACCAGTTTTCGAGATTCCTTCTTTGTCATTTATCCTAATAAAGCCTATACTGTATACATGAAATGTATTTCTACAAAATTGGGATATATAGAGCTCTTCTGTCTTTTTACATTTATTTTAGCTTGGATCAGCTGCTCATCTCAAGCCTGGACCAGCAAAAACTGCAATCTGTTTTGTCAGTGGTAGTACCAAAATGTGATGTTGCTGCTATGCTCCAAGAAGTCAAAGCACAAGTAAAGGTAAAAACCGTAAGATAAAACTCGGTTATTGGTGGATTTAGGAGGGTTTTCTTAAAGGCAGATAAAATCTTCCAAACAGTTTCAGGGCTCCTCCAGTAGTCACATGACAGGCTTTTACTATCAACTGCAGTTGATGTTAATTTTACCAACGCTGGTTTTAAGTGCCTGCTATAAACCTGTGATAATTTTGAATGGCTTTTTGTATAAGGAAGTTCAAAACCAGTTGTGAGTCACAATAAATAGACCTATTTTAAGTGGAAAAGTATTCCTCCATCTGGGCTCCCCAGTAACTGCGCATCAGAATTTAGCTTTCCACCAGCCATCCGGGTCAGACTCAGTTTCACCACTGTGCAGGGGAAGCTCTGCTCCTCTTTCTGCCTGGTGCCTTTTGCTAGAAGCTGCAGTCAAGAAATTGAATTTATTTTGTTCAATGCTGAACTTGAACACCAGAATGCAGCTGCTGAAGGGTTTATAAGAGACTCCTGTGACCTTTCTGTTCTCTTCTGTGGAAACTGGTTTTTGTATCAAGATAACCTGCTTCATTATGTAGGTGTTTGAAGAAGGCGTCCAAAGTGAAGTGCCTGCCAGAGCATTACTTCCCTGCTTTTGGTGTTTCTGTTTGTGGGATACATCCACATCCTTTTTAAATGAGAATAGAAGTTGATAAAATAATGATGGTGCTGGAAGGGAAACTGCCATCTGGTCTGCATAACTGCTGGCTGAGCTGCATCTAGAGTATTCTTGAGTTTTGTTCACAAAGATTGCAATTTCAGACATAGAACAGGCTGAGGGGAAAAGGACCTCCCCAAAATATCCAGCTTTATCTCCTTCCAGGGGACAGCATAGCTAAAGAATGCAAGTCTCAAAAGTTTGGTGAGCCAAGAGGGCTAGCTAGGTTTACTGATAAAATTAGGATTGGATTGCACAACTGGACAGAGGTAATTGAGTGTTCTCTAAAGTATTTTGCATGTGTTTTTGGAGAGATTATTTATTTATGCCACTTTTCAAAGCCTGAGAGCTCAAATATTTATAAAGCTGAATGCTTTTTGGAATGCACTCCTTGTCTGCATAGTTTCTTATCCATATTTAAGCCCAGTGTGGCACATACTCTGGAAAATTTTATACTATTCAAATGGTGGATTTTGAATGTACAATAGAACAGTTCTTCATAGTTATCCAGTTGCTGAAAAATTAGACGGACTGCCTGATTTGGACTGAGAGCTTCTCTGGGAAAAGTTTGTCACCATCCTTTGCATTAAACAGTGCTGAATTTATTGTTACTAGAATTTAATAGATGCTCCTAGTATTAATTTGAAAGTGGTAATTTTATTTAGGTCTCTGTGGCTAGTATCTTTGGCTAAGAGTCTAAACAGAGGTGATTACTGGAGGCCTGGTGTGTCCTTTGTGTGTCCAAGTAAAGCAGTAAGAATCTATAGCCAGGTCTCTGCCCAGTATTATGTGCGCTGGCAAGGGGCAGCTTTGAGGGCTGGGGAGGGACGGAATGCACCTTGGGAATGGGAAGCCAGTATCCAGACTGTGTTGTTGACTGGCCCAGCACATCTGATCCTTGGATAACTCTTTTAAAATCTGAACTTCTGAGTTTCCTTCCTTCACCAGTATAAACAAATTAAGTTGAGATATCACGGGTTGGGAAGAGTCTGATCTGTTCTCACTTGAGTATGGGTGAGCAGGTCTTAGCATTTACAAAACACTGTGGACAAAGATATTCTGTTCTCACTGCTCCTCTCTCCTTGAGTGCTGATGGATCAGTGATGTGGAGCAGGATGACATCATTTTATGACATTGCAGGAATGCCTCTAGTGTAGGAAATCTTCCCCAGACACTGTGTGGCAGAGAAACATGCTGTGAGACCAAGAATTTGACTGTTGTTTCACCACAAAATCTAATGGTCTGTGGCTCTCTGTGCTGTCTGAAACAAAAGGCAAATGCTGAATTAATATCTTTAGTGAACTAAATATGTCATTTAATGCTACATAGATTAAGAGATTGGATTCTAATGATTTGCTGTTACTTGGCAGTTTCTGGAAATAACTGGTGTTAGATGGTATTCTGGGGAAAAGCTGAGAAACCTGCTTTCTACTTCCCACATCTGATGCTCTGCCCTACAAATAAGTACTATGTGCCTGCTCCATCAGATTCCTTTCTATAGGTCCCCTTACACCACAAAATGTGATCTCTGTGACAGTGTCAGACTTGTTGGGTGCAAACCTGCACCAATTTTTTTTTTCTGTGCAAGATGCTCCCATTTCTACAACAGCACAGCTCAGTCATGTTTAGGTCACTAACAGGCTCCTTACTTTCATCTCCCAAGAGAAACAGTTTTTTCTGCTGTCCTGTCTGACCTTCCCAAGCTTCAGTAATATAGCCACTCCCCCTTGCAGGATTGTCCAGCCCTGCCAAGAAGAGGGTGATGCAACTGCCCTGCATTACATCTATGTTACTCTTTCGAAGAAGAAGAAATTGGATTAAAAAAGTGTTAATAATACACTGAAGAGTGCAGTGCTTGGTCCAGAAAGGTGTATGGAAGTATTGAATTTTGACTGCAAAATATTGAACAATGCAAAACTGACTACAGCCTGTAGAAATTAGGCTGCCCAACATTTCATGCCATTTCACTACCTAATTTTGACTTTGTTTGCTAGCCTTGGACTGACTAAAGAAACCTTTCTTGTCACCTGAGTTCTCCTAGATGGCTGCTTTATTCTGTAACATGAAGTAAAATGCATTTAATATCTCAGTTTTGATTCCTTGAGTTGTCTCTTTTCACCTGCCATAATTTGTGGGTACTGGGAATTTGTCATTTATGTGGGTACTTGGTCTTAATATTTGGTTTTGTGTTTCTTCTTCCCCTTCCTCCATTTTTCTACTAGAGCAAAGAGGACACATACTTTGTAGTCTTGCACAAAGAAGAAGGAGCTGGCCTGGGATTTAGTGTTGCTGGAGGAATAGACTTGGAACAGAAATCAGTCACAGTAAGTGATGGCTGCAAGTCATTTTTCTACAAAGCTCACTTTAAAGTAGGCTGGTGATTAGATCAAGTGCTCATTTATCAAGACTCACTGCAAGTCATTCACAGTGTCTCTCAGAAGCAGCAGTTTACCATCTGCTACTGAAATCAGAGTGTCTGGGAAGTGTAATTTTTATTATTGGAGATGGATAACAATTATGCTTTCAGGCTTTAAAAATCTGTTACTGGATGGGGTGGGCTAGATCTAAATCCTATCTATGCATGTAAATAAGATTCTGCATACAGCTGCAGTGCACACAGCCTTTTAGGGGAGACTTTAATTTCTGGCCCTTGAAAGGAAACTCTGTGCAGCAAAGTTTTTGAAGGATTTTTTAGATCACGAGACTAATTGTTGCAGACCTCAGCAAACATTATGGATTTCATGTCACAAGTTTGTTTTGAGTTAGTAAGACCTGTGGGTGGTCAGTAAATGAGGGTTGTTGTATGGTTAGGGGTTTTTTTAAGTCTTAAGCAGCATTCTGAACCAAAGATAGTGTCCTATTAAGATACTGGTATGTAAAAAGTGACTGTTCAAAAACAGATCAGTGAGATAGAAAAATCCAAGAAAACTCATGTCCTGTGTGATGATTTTTTTAACACAAAATAAACATTTAAATTCTGCCCTGAAAGAGAGAGATCCATTAAATGCTAAAGTTAGAAGAAGGGTATGTCCTCAGTTTTGGGGACATACCCAGAAGCCCTTTTAGGAATCTTCTGGGTTTTGCATTTAGACAAGACCCATATAAATAAATGTATTTTATATTAAAGTGTCATTAGGTTAGAATATGGTCAAAGTCTAGAGTGCAGGCCTCTACTTCTCTCACTATAGAAGTTGTTCCCTGTCTCTGGCCCAAACAGTGGCAGCTCTGAGCAAGAGGAAGGCTCAACAGTGTCCCACCCCAGAGGGTTCCTTAGAGAATTCCTTACCTAGAGACTGTGACTCTACCTAAAAAATAAGATCTTGAGCTCTCTCAGACAGAGGAACTAAGGATGTCTTTTTCCTGAATTCTGTTAGCCATGAGACCAAATGAGAGTCAGTTCCTGCTCTTTCCTGATGCTTTTTGTTCAGAGGGTGTAAAGGGATCTTAATCATGTTCTTGACTGGGTCCTAGCTCAATTTAAGGTTGCCGCTGGTGCTGAGCTGCTTAGATGGGCTGTTATGTCCACACTTGGGTGAAGAAATGGAAATGCCTAGTGAGCTTCAAGGTGTACTGAGGAGGCGAGCAGCTGAGGGAAGGCAGCAGATTTTTGGGCATGACCCCTGTATTCCACTTGCATTTGCATGCCTTCATCTGTTATTGAGGCTGTTATTCCAGCTTTGAAAGCCGACTTAGACTAGCTGGAAATTTATCTCATTGGATCTGTGGGGTTGTAGCAGGTGCCCGTCTCAGCATGGCCCTGCAATGAGATGGAACAGGAGCCAGAAGGCTTCTGATGCCTTGCTGCTCGTCTGGGTATTAGAATAAATTCCTAAAGATAATGCAGAAGCCACAGATTTGCTGCCTTGAACATTTGCTTGGCAGACCTAGTACTGTCTCCATGGGAAACCATATTCTGGCTGCTAAAATTAGAGTGCCTAATAGGCAAGTCCTTAAATACTGGGTCTTGAATCTTTTCGTCTGTTCCTTTTTGTAAATGACACACATCTGAACTTGATGGAAGTTTTCTCAAAGTTTAATCCACCCTGAATAGAGTATTTTTTTCCCTAGAAAAATGCATTTCAAGCCGCTAAATCATCCCTTTCCATCTATTTGCGTGATATTTGATCAGCCATATTGAGGCAAACAATTAAATACTTGTACAGCTGCAGTAAGTCAGAGCCTTTCTGTGCACAGATGTTTAGAAATGTGCATTTGAAAACAGCAGAGGATGCATGTCCCAGTCAGTGGGAACTGAGGGAGTGGGTGTTGCACACCACAGTGTTCTTGGTGGTTGCTGTGGCACAGATGTGGATTTAAGCTCTACATCACTTGAAATATGTTAACTGAAGGCCTGTGAGGAGTTTAGTGAAATCGTAAGTGATTTGTGATACTACATTCCCTGGCTGGTTTTGGTTATCTTTGTCTTAGAAATGACCATTCAATAACAGCATCTCTAAATTCCCCCGTCCCCAAATGGAGCTCTGTCTAGTCACTTTGAGGGTGTTCACTGGAGCAAATGCTGTGTGCTTGGTAACCAGGTAGTGGGTGCTGGTTGCAAATTTTGGTAGAGTGTCTCTGTTCAGTGTGGCCTGTAGAATGCTGTGTGTGGTCATGAGGTTAAAACATCCTTGTTACAATTACCTTTCTTGTAGGTCCACAGAGTGTTTTCAAAGGGAGTGGCGTCTCAAGAAGGGACTATCCATCGAGGAGATCTTGTTCTGTCAATCAATGGCAAATCTCTGGCAAGCTCAGTCCATGGGGATGTCCTGAATACTCTTCATCAGGCGAGGCTCTACAAATATGCAGTCATTGTCATCCAGAAGGAAAAAGACAAAACAAACAATTCCTCCAGACTTCAGATATCAGCTACTGGCAGAAAATGTGTGGGGTCTGGAAAGGATGTTTCCATGGAAATAGGAACAGGTATGATCTTTGTCCAAGAATAGTTGGAAGGATTCCTTCACAGAGCAGACTGAAGGGAAAAATGTCAATGTGCTTTAGATTAAGAGCATCTGTGCCTTATGTGATTGAAGGGAGAAAATGAAATTATCTTTAAATTTTATTTGTTCTCTTTGGAACCTAAATACAGTTTGGGGTTTGGTTGTTTGTGTTGGTCTTTTTTTTTTAATTATTGTAACGAAGCACAAACTTAGAAGACCTAATTTAGGGCTGAATCCAATTCCTACTTAGGTAAGTGGTTCCACATATTCTTCCAGTCCAGGATAAACTTCTTTTAAGTAATAACAGTAGTCAATGCAAGACAGAAAACAACCAGAAAAAATTTTAAAAAATGTTAAAAGTCCCATGCCCTGCCATTTATTAAGCGTAGGGACTGAGCTTGTTCTTTGTAAAAGCAGATTTCATACTGTTTCTACTAGAAACACAGAAAAAATATTTTTATGTTGCAGTAAATGGAAGTAAGCATATTGAAGTCAGCCATCCCATAGGAAAGTAGGGACAAATGGTTTAAGTGGAAATGTTTAGTGGAATATTAAGTTCCTGTTGGGAACAAGACAGCATTTTGATGTAAAGGCTGTACCTGGGGTGTTAGGAAGAGACCTCTGAAATTTTTTTGAGATTTAAGACCCAAACCCCTTCAGCACTTATCTGGATGATGCTGCTTGGGAGCAGGGGATGACCAGGGGCTTCCCCCTTCCCCCTCCAGGGCAACACTAGGCACTCAGCTCTGTCCACCCCAAAACAAGGACATGGAGCTGCCACTCAGTTCTTTTTAATCTGTTGGATGTAATCATTACTGTTCTCATGGGGATTTTTTTTTCTGTATCACTTTCTTTTGTTTTATGCTTACACTGGGTTTTATGGTATGACTTTGTAACACAGCTTATAAAAAAAAAAAGAGAGAAAAAAGCACTCTGTTAATTAATGGATCAGCCTTTCTGGAATTGCTCCCATGGATATAATCTGTGTAATTACTTCAGAATCCCTCTCTGCCCTGAATTCCCTACATTCTGCACCCTGACAAATGCAGAATATCTGCTGAGTCCAGGCACTAGGGGGCAACATTATCTCATAAACAAAATAGTGTTGGGTTATTCAGAAAGTCTTTCCACCCTCCCAGGTGAAGGACATCACCAGATGTTTTAGATAACGTTTAAAGTTGTCCAAGATAACAGTAGCAGTAATTTGTGATAACACAGACTACATAATTATTACATTCACACAAGGCAAAGAGGATCCTGTTTTCCAAAACTGCAGATTTATTTCCTCCTAAGCAAAATCATGTTTTAAGTCAGCTACAGCAATATTTAACTTCAGAGATATCTGCAATGTAGGAGGCATGGTACAACTACAGTTAATTATAATGAAATACATAGATAGGAGACAAGAAACAATTTTTCCCCCTAGTAAGTGATTACAGATTTTTGCTTAAGAGAATGGAACATGTTTGCTTAATTAATTCCTGTTACTTAAATAGATATAGTTCATTAAATAAGCAAAGGGAGAAAATGAAAGAAAAATAAATGCTCTCCACTCCCTATTTTTGTTTTTTTCCTGTTATTTTGTTGATATTCAGAGTATTTGCTAAATTTGCTGGCTATAATTTTGCCAAAAAAAGATGCCTTGGCAGGTTTTTGTTGAACATGTAAAATGAAAATGTCCCTGTGTGTAAATGCATTTTGTACTGTCTCCCATTCACAGCTACAATAGAGTACATTCCCTTCTGAGAAACTTGGTGGCATCTCCTAGTCTGACTAACTGAACTCTCAATTGCCCTGTAATGGCACCAAAAGCAAAAACCAACCAAACACAACTTGCTGTTTACTGTTATCTGCATAACAAGATGCTGTGCATGTTCAATTGCAGATCCAAACCTGGACATGAATGATGTCATCTGTGTTGAATTATTGAAAACCTCTGCTGGTTTGGGATTCAGTCTTGATGGTGGAAAAGCTTCCATTGCTGGAGATAAGCCCTTGCTTGTAAAAAGGATATTTAAAGGTACTACATGCATACAGTGGATGTTATCCCAGTTTTTCTTTTGTCTGTGCATTGTACAGACATTTCAATTACTGTACTCAGCGTTTTTTGAAGCAAGGGTGGGTTTTGTGGCTCTCATTTATTGCCACTTACTAGGCCAAAGTGGTCATTAAAAGAAAAATGCTCCCGGGAATGGCTAGGGATTGCATCTGCTAATAAATGTGGAACAATCTGCTTTGCTAAGTATAGGTCTGTCCACTATTCTAAACATTAGACTATAGCAGCAATCATCTGTATGGTGGTCTGAGACATTCATGTCATACCCAGTTCTCTTTTCTAAGAAATGCATAGTGAAGCACCACCCTGCATTATGCCCAGTTATGAATTTTACCATATTTCTGTCTTTTTGTTTTCTTCTTAAGTGTTGTTATTAGGTTTTGCTAAGAGTATGGGATATTTGTAGTCAAAAACTGCCAGTCATGGGTGCTTTGTTTGCCAGCAGGTAGCTAAACTTACATGAACCACACATAGAAAGAAAACAAATACTAGAACTATGCTGTGACTTTCATATGTCACAAGTCAGTTTGGTGAAAAACAAGGCCCTTTCTGAAGGTGACTGAAACTCTGGATGAAACTACATGTGCCCAGCATTTTTACAGAATTACTTTTCAGTGATTTATTCCCTCATCAAGATAAAAAAGTCAAACATGTATTTACTGAATTACTTATCATTGTGTGTGTGTGTGTGTGTGTGTGTGTGTGTGTGTTTTTCCCCTCTCTAGAATGTGCTTCTTAGGGTAAAGGGCATGTTTAGTTTTTGAGCTCATTCATTTACATCCTTACATACAGTCCTTTTCCCCTCCCTGTGATGGCTCATGCTAGTTTAATTATCATTACAGAAAACATACTTTCATTAGCAGTGAAGGGTATGCCTCTCTCTAGAAGCTTTCTGTGAGTGGTATTTGTCCAAAGTTTGCCATCAGTGTTTGGTTTGTTCATCCCAAAGTTTTACAGTCGGCTGCATTATTTGCCTATTACCCTGTTAAAGTTGAGAAAGTGCATCCATGTCACATAAAACCTTCATGGTTATTTTATCAGCCAGGTTTTCTTACAACTACAAAGATAAGATTCAGCATATTTCATACACTTACGTTGTTTCCTTCAAAACCAGACATCTTCTCTGAGAATAAGGCTTTATCTTGGTTAAAATAACCTTTTCTGTGAGATGCAGCACGGGGTAGCTTGCTAGAGCTGGGATGAACATTAGTGACTTGTATGGAAATTGGATGAAGTTGGAAAAATGGTTTATTTCATCCCAGTGGAAAGCAGTTTTTTGTGGACTCACTTTTTCTTTTAACACTGACTTTCCCCCACTTTTGCTTCTAGGTGGTGCTGCGGAGCAATCTGGAAACATAGAAACTGGAGATGAAATCCTTGCTGTTAGTGGGAAGTCATTAATTGGGCTCATGCATTACGATGCCTGGAACATCATTAAATCTGTGCCAGAGGGGCCTGTTCAATTGCTAATCAGAAAACACAGAACTGCAGTATGATGGAAGCACTACATCTAATCACACTTGCTAAGACAAACCATTTATAACTGTCTAAAAGCTGTCTTTGTTTATAAAGCCACACAGAAGTGTCTTAATGCTTTACAGAGAGGTGCTAAGAGCCTTGGAGAACCACTGAGCAAGCGTGTGATGAGCTTCAAAGATCTCACCTAATGATTGGGGATGAAGGAAGCCAAAAGTTAGAGACAATTTTGTATTATGTGGCAGTTTTATTGGAACTTCAAGACCTCTCCTGGGTTTGATTTAAAGTATTTTGACTGAGATAAATAACACTGTGCCTGTCCCTGATATTTTTAGTATCTTGCAGAGTGTTGGTAGTAGAACTTGTTGGTTGCCATCCTGTTGACAAGGGTGGGTTTTAGACTGTACTATATCACTTAGCTGTAATAAGACTTAAGGACACTTCCTTAGGGTCTGGTCCTTTTTTTTGTTGTAATAAGAGAATGTCTGGAACAATCTCACTTTATTCTTCTAAGTGCAGTTTTGCTAAAAGTGCATGACAAAAAGAGTATAATTTTGCACAACTTGTATGCCTAAAATACAAGCATTTTATTGCAAAGCTGAAAAATTCTCTTAAAATTAATGAATTAACTCAGCATCCACCACAACTGAATCTACTTCTAGGTGCAACTTGTATCTGAAGGCACTTGGTGTTAATGCGGTAGAAATCTGTAAGAAAATCATGTCCATATAATAGGTGATTGTCCACCAAGGTGTATACTGAGTTGTTAGTTATGATTAAAATGGGGGCGATAAAAAGTGGGGTCTGAATTTTCAAATTTAGGCTTCTAATGTTAGGCACCTTTAAAATATATATATTTTTAAAAGGGGGATAATTTCAGGTGCTGAGCACTTACAGATCCCACAGGCTTCAGTGACCGCTAAGAACGTCTGCAAGTTGGGCTGCTTCAAGAGGTCTAAGGCTGCCCAGCTTGAAAGACTCAAGCTGAAAAGTGGTGATCTAGAAATGGGGATTATAACAGATTAAATCTGAGCTGGCCATATTTGTGGTGGCTTTTAATTGGTCTTTTTTGTTTTCTCCTGTCCAGTATTTATTTTTACTTGTGTGAGAGTGGGTTGAGGATATGTGTGTGGATGATGCAATTACACCCAACTGCGTCAGGACTGGGCTGATACTGAGGGTTCTGGGTGGTCAAACTGAAAACTGTTTGTGTAGATGGGAGAAACCAGGGTGTTGGGCACAGCAAAAGAGAGGGTTGCAATGCCACAGGAGCTTAGTTTGGATTTTCTCACCTCTACTCATAGAAGAGGTATCAGTAGTGGGCCATGCTGCTTAGTCTGCTGTGCTGGGAGGAGAGTGTATGGGTGCAAGAGATTAGACTCTGTTATTTCTCTTCCTACATCTGGGATAGCTAAACAACATAAAATGCATACAGGAGGAAATGGGCCAGTGTCCTTATCAGCTGAGAACAAGTTGTTTGTTCCACAGTGCTCAGGTTGTACATCACATTAGGCTGGAGACTGCTTGCAGCCAACATCCCCAGGGTGAAGAGTCCTCGGCCTGGAACCAGTCCAAGTCTGAAGTGCTGCCTCTGTTTTCAGTGAGCCAAGACACTGCGTAGCTGTTAGAAAAAGATCTGGGCTTGTCACTTGGCCCTTCCCCAAGATCATACTGTAGTTCAGTTTATTTACATAAATTCAGCAGTGCTTGAAGCAATTGCTTCCAGGTTAGTGGAGCACTCGCTTGGGTTCATCTCTTTGACAGCTTCATTAGATTTCAGCTCATGATGAGCAGAAGAAAATTCAGTTCTGCAAGTCAACCTGAGACTAGACAAATAGAAAAGCTGTGCAATGCTTGCCTAAAAATGAATAAATAGGTTTAATTCTTTTTCAGTGACGTATTAGCATGTGAATCCAGGGAGAGATGCAGCTTTTGGTTACAGGAAAGGCAATACTGTATGTAGTCCTACAGCTCCTTTGCCTGCAGGATTTCTGCTGAAACTAATTCGGGTTCAGTGCTGTGAGATGACTGTGGAGTTGGGTCCCCTGTGAACCCAAAGCTCAGCCACTCTGTCGGGACTGGCCCATGCCTCCAGTCACCTCCGTGGTGGGAGAGGCTTCAGGAGGATGCAGCTCTTAGGGCTGGAGGACCACACATATTCCAGGCCTGCGATGGGACAGAAGAGGTTACCCCTGCATATTTGCTGAAAAACAGGAAGATAATTCAGCAGGGACAGCTGAATGGTGAGGCCTTGTTCAGGAATGACCAAAATCCGACTGTAATAGAGTGTATAATAGATACATAAAATGCATGTGGAATTTAATGCAGCGTAGTGAATGCATACCTGTATACGTATAATACGTGCAGTGCAGTACTGACTTTTTGCTACTTTAATGTGGTAAATCACAGTTGTGTTTTAGGCAATGGCATTTTTTTCAGTCCACAGTCTAGAATTCCGAAGGTTCCATCGCAGGGAGGCATATGTCTCCCTCACTCCTAAACCAGTGTGAGCTCAAAGGTAGTCTTCATTTTGTAAATTAAAGTTAATTTGAGGTGTCTTAAGATGATACGTGGTGGTATTTTCAGATGCTTATTTGCAGGTACTGTTCATTGTGAGTGATTTAGAGGGCTTTTTTTTTCAGTAATCAGATACTGTTCAGTATTTTATTTTACATGCACGTAGATAAGTGTTGGCTGAGTAACAGCAAACAGAAATGGGGATTTTTGTGTGTGATTCAGTAGTAGCTATAATTTAAAAGCTAGGTTTAATGTTTTAAATCTGATAATAGTTACTATGGGTAGAAAGATAACACTTCTCTACTAACATTAGAGCAAGCAGAAGAATTGTATTTAACCCTGATTGTTTCTGTTCCTGAAAATACCTTTTTTTTTTCCTTGTGGAAGAACATCTTCACTGATGTTGGTATGATTACAGTAGCATTTCCTGACATCTCTCTTGGGGTAACATGCCCTGAAAAAGCTCCAGGATTTATGCAGTATGGGTGTCTGCTTTATTGCAGACAAGATGGTTAGACCAAGCAGATGTAGTAAATTTTTGGTTACACACCTGGCAAAGTAAATGTTCTTTTTCTGAGAGCCTGGTTGCACTAAAATGATGGAGGACATTGCATTAGTTCATCAGTATTCAGTAGGATCACAACCATTTTTGGCCTTGCTGTTTGCATATCAGTCCCCATGGTGATCCTTCACCCTGATGGAGTTTTGGCCAAGCTCTAGGAGAGCAGAGACTTGGCAGCTGCATCCTAGAAGACCAAAAAATCAAGGTGAAATTATGCACTTCTTCACCAGGGAGCTGAAGGCATTCCAGACAAGGGGAGTTTGCTCCTAGATGGAGAAGGTTTAGGGCTTTGGTGCATCCAGGCCTGGGGAAGCTGAAGGGGCACATCATGGATATGAGAGCAGTGAGATACTGCCATTGCATATTCTGCAACCTTTTGTACCTGGAAGCTCTTTCCAGCTTCTCTAGGGACTGCATCTGTATTGAAAGCTCTGAGATTAGGGAGGGAAAAACATTTGATCATTTTCTCACTAAAAAAAAAAAAAAAATAGAAGGACAGATAAATATTAAGAAACTGTTAAGTGATTCATATTTCCTAATGACCCTCACTTAAAATTAACCCTGATAAATGTTCTGCAGTGGTTCTTGTCAAATTCTGAAGGAAGTGTTCCCAGATGGGAATGTTTACCTGTTTCTATGTTTAGGTTATATAAATGTACAAGTGAAAATATTGATGAAGAGTAGACTAGCTCATGAGAGAAATGGGGATCCCACTGTAGGTAGATTTTGTGTGTTAGTCTGATACACTTATTGTAAAATATTGTATATTTACACTTTTATTTATATAAATAAAACTTCTTTTAATTAAAACTGTTTAATATGCCTTGTATATTACAAAAAAGTCAGTGCAATAACATGAAATAGATTGTACATTTTTTGATTTTTGTCCCTTCTATGTCAATCTGTATTGCCATAAACTGTTTTGCTTGGGTTTTTTAGTGATTTTGAAAATAAATTGTATCCTTAGTACTCCTCTAGATATTTAATTTGTTATGCCAGAGTCTGGTCCACAGTTGGAACTGGCATCACAGGGACAAGCATATCAGGGAGAGCAGTCCAAGAGTATGTAAATGGTATCCAGGTGTGCATCTAAGCTAGAACGAAAATAGTACCCTCTTAAAAACTGCCAGTATGAAGAGGACTCAAGCATTTAAGAAGTGGTATGAGATGTTTTATAAAACCTGCTCTGGTTATCTTGTTTTTTTCCTGTCCCTGTTCCAGGAAAATGTGGAGTTTTCACCAAAGCAGCAGTCCCTGGAGCATGCTGCCGATAAACTGTACCTCCTGCCCAGACCCGAGGCTGTAAGGGAATGGAGAATGATTTTATAAAGCTAGGCCTAACCTGGAATTTGTTCTAGTTTCCCACCTATTCTGGGGATTAAATTCCCTTCAAAGCCACAGTGGTGGAACAGGCTGGGCTGGAGACACTCTGTGGATGGAGTGGAGCTGAAGGGCAGCTTATAGTGGGAGGTGGAGACCATCGCCCCCAAACTGGGGCGGTTTGCATCAAGTGGGCCACTCTTAGACACAAGTCACTTCACAGTCACTGCACAGCAGGCCAAAGCAAGCCTTCCTCATGGAAAGATGAGCCAGCCCAGAAAGTTCTTCTCTTAGCCGCCCTGATGTGTGGCATGCTGGAGATGCCCAAAATGGTTACGCTGCCTGGCAGCATACGGACACGTCAGCCGGTCGCTGCGAGGAAGGCTGAGCTGGAGGAAGGGCCTGGTGAGTTGGAGTGTTTATATCTGCACTGCAGGCCCGCGTGCATTGCTCTGTTTGCCTGCTGGGTTGGGCACTTGCAGCAGCACTCCCACATGGCACAGGGCAGTCCTGACCTTTCCCTGCTGTACCCATGGCACTCACCTGCGCCTTGTGCCAGGCCTGGCGAGCCTCACCACTTCCTGCTGCGCACGGTGCTGCCTGAAAGGGCCAGGTGCGGTTTTGTGCGAGGGGAAGGAAGGCATTTGCCTTCCTATGCCAGTGGTGCAGAGGGCATTTCCCTCGTGCCCAGGTTTGTGCCCCAGAAGCCGCTGTGTTTGCTTTCGGTTTCCTTTTCTGGGTGCCACGCTGCGAGGGTGCAAGCGAGCAAGAACCGCGTGAGGAGGGATAAGCCCACAGCTTCTGCTGACTCATCCTGTGGGAAAGGCCAGTGTGGCTGGATCCCAGCCTGCCCTCTGGGCACATGGACTCTTTCCTGGGCTGGAGGGGAAGAGGAGGAGCTTCGTGGTATACCAGTTTTCCGTTTGCCTTGGGACCCTTTTTTCCCTATCCCTCTCCCTTGCACACAGCCATGATGGTGAGGGATGCTGCAGAGTCTATGCTGTTGTGTAGTGAAACTCTGCAAGGCATAAAACCAGCAGGTTGGGAAGGAGATGGATGGGAAGCTGTGGGATGGTGTGTGCATTCCCCTCAAGCTTGGTCCAGCGCATCTGTTCCCAACTGGAGCCTGGCTTCTCCCCCCAGGGCTGCATGGTGAGAAGGAAGAAGATATTTTCAGTCATGATTTCCGCTGCCTTTCCGCTCCCCCCTCCTGTCACCAGTGCTGAGCCAGCCCAGCTCCTCTCCTCTCTTTCACTGACTCCCTCTTATCCATCTTCCTGTCTGTCCTGACTACTCCAACGTGTGGCCTGAGCTGGGGTCAGCAAGGCTCAAACCTCCAAGCAGCCTGGCTCTTGTAAGATTAGTCTTTAATATCTTTAATGGAAATCTTAATTGCCACAGTCAGTTGCTAAGTAAAGAGGAATACAAAAGCAAGAAGACACAATGAACTTACCTGTAAATGGATTAGTACATGTGACTTCATTTATCCACCAAGACTTGTGAAGTACTAGACAATTTTTACTTCTCTCAGTTGTGAAAGCCTTAGGGCGCAGGAAAATGAGGAACTTCAAACATGATTCTACCTAAAAAGTTACATTTCATTTCTTTTTTTTTAAAACCTTTGCTGCTCTCCTGCTCCCTGTTGGCATCACTGAATGCAATCTGAATAGGGTCTGTGATTCTGGTGTATCTGTTCCTTCTATCTATTTCCAGGAATGTATCAAAAATACCACTTTACCACATTTGGCCAGATGCTAATGGTCACTGTCCACAAGCTGGGATGCTATAAAGGAGGGCCTTGGGGAGAAGGTTCCCGCAGGCCACCCTGGAGTCTTTGACTGGCCAGGAGCAGGGCAGGTGGTGGCTGGTATGACACCCATGAACAGAGAGGAGTGATGCCACAGGGCAGCACATCACTGCAATGACAATAAGAAGTAAAACCTTCCCAGACCATGGCTCTGGGCTGCACTTTGTGGTGCCCATGGCTATGCAGGGTCAGCACAGAGCCAGCCATAGCTGCACAGGTGGCATGTCCACCCTGCTGCCTCTGTGCTGCCGGTCCCTGGCCCATGCCTTCTTGCCTGGTGCTGGGAGATTTTTGGTCCAGCATTTGGGTGCTTGATTTTTTCCTTTCTATGCAATACTGGGTTGCATAACTGCTTTTGCAGCCCCTTCTTCCTGTGTCCAGCAGCCTCATACCAATAGATGCCAGGGGAGCGAATGATCTGCATTATCTAGGATGGATTCCCCACCACTTCTGTTAAATGAGATGTTTCTTCTTCCCAGGAGCATGGCTGAAACCAGACTGTCTCCATCAGCCTTTAGTAAAAGCCTGTTTTGGGCTCTGCTTATAGGGAAAGCCAGTCATTACTTCCTCTTTCATGTAGCTGTGTTTATTAAAGCACTTGACCCAGCTAGAAGACTTCACAAATTAATAATGATTGCAATAATTAAGTTCTTTTCCTTTACAAAACCCCTCACTTTTAATGGTGATATGAAAGAACATTTCATGCGAATAAACATCATTCCCTAAAACAAGGAGTTGCCCTTCCATCCCACAGAGTGTAAAGCTGTGACTAAAAGGATATTTTGTGACAGTCAGAGTATTTTGTGAAGTTAGTCAATATTAAATGCAGAATTTCCTGCATTTCCACTGATAGTTGCATATGTGCTGGCCTCACCCATCTGTGCAGCTGAATCAGTCTGATACTGTTGCACTGATCAAACAAGTTACCTGGTTCTGAAATTCCTTGGATTTTTCCCTACATACCAAAGCCATTTCCTTGATGTGCTGCGGTGGCGCTGGATAATGTCCAGTGTCCAGCTGCTCTTGTCAAAAACTGCCTCCCTAATTCCTGATCCCAAGCAGGGCAGACATGACTGTGGCCTCCTTCCTTTGTTGCAGCTTTGTCACATCCCTGTCAGGAGCACAAAGCAGAAGGTGGAAGCAGAATGCTGCCCCTAGTTTCTGCCATGCAGTAGGGGACTGTGATCCCAGCTTGGACCCAGGAGCTGAGAGAGGTAGGGTCAGCATCCTATTATTGGCCTTATTTAGGGGTGCTGCTGAAAGTAATTTTTTTTCCTGATATTTACCAAACTGGCCTGTCCACTACAGAAAGGTTCCTTGCCCCTTCAAGTGATGACCATGTCATGAAGGAGCTGAGCTTCTGAACCTCATGGCGCTCTCACCATCCTTCCATGGGGATGAGGGAATGACACCAAAGCCACCAATGATGAAATGGCTGAAGATGAAATGGCTGAAAATGTTTTATTTATTTATTTAATTATTTAATGGGATATCTCCTGTTGCTGAACGAGTGACACCAACCTCCACGCTTTCAGAGGGCTGGTGAGAATTGCATTGCAAAGAGCCCATGCGTGAGAAGGCAGGGCAGCCTTGGTGTGGCCTGTTTGTTACACAGGCCAGACAATGTCCTGACGCACTTGGGTGAGGGCCCTTGTTTACAGCTGTAACAGATTTTGGGACTATTGCTCACTGACAGTCACCTGCTTCAGGGGAAACCCTGCCAGACTGAAAGGCAATGCATTATATCCCTAGCTCTTCCTGCCCAGCCTCCTTACACCTCTGTGGATGAACATCATGCCCTCACACCCTCTTGTGTTAATGGGAGAAAAGTGATTCAACTGAGTCCCATCCAGCAGTGTCTACTAAAAATAATGAGCAACATATGAGACATTGTTTTTCAGCTGATTTGCAAAAACATCTCATGAGGGGAAGAGGAAGTATCTCCTTGTCTGGCACTTTGTTTGGGAAATACCACTTGTGCATCCAGTCTCAGGTGTGAAGGCATGAGTGGGCTGAGGGGGCCAGGCTGGTTTTCACTTGGGGGACCACGGTGCAAACACCACCCAGTGCTGTGCTCCAGCCAGGTGCTTTGGTAAATGGAGTGTTATAGGGTGGCAACTCTATCAGTTTGCTTCGCCAGGTGGGTTTGTTTTGCTTTTTTGATATCAGATGCTTGTGGGTGAGTCAAGTGCATTTAGATTGCAATGCCATGCCCCAGTGATAGATTTTTTTCCCCCTGCCATTTAGGGAGGAGCAGGTCACAAGCATCATGCTGTGTAGGCAACTGGACACTGCTCTGGAGGGCTGGAAAGGGGCCAGACTCCATTGGGAAGCAGGTGAGAGTGTCTGTTTTCACAAGTCTGATCAGTCATGCAAGTATGATTTGCTGGTGAAACTTTGCAAAACCAGACCTCTGTGCAGCACCTATGGTAGCGCTTCTCACCAGACTGATGCCCTCCAAAGTAAAAATCTTCTGGCTTCTGCTAGTGACTAAGTGGGAAAGAACAGGGAGTTGTATCTCTTTGGGATTTTTTTCTAGTTATTAGAAACAAGTCCTTTTGGCCCAGAAGTTCTTAATCCTCCTTGCACTGGGAACATGAGCTACAAGGGATGGTGCTCTTTGCCTGTGAAGCTGGGAAAAAGCAGCACAGTGAGTGAGCAGGGAGCCTGCTGATGTGCTTGGCATAGCAGGGGAGGACCTTAGGCTCTCATCTGCACAGACACATCTTTGGGTCCCAGCCTTAGGGAAGAAGAATGTGCTCTGCACTATCCCCCTGCTATTCCCTTGTGATAAGCAGCATCATTTCCCACTCTTCCCAAACTCCAGCTTCGAACTGTGGAGAAAGTAAAACTTCGCCTGACAAAATGCTGTGTTCCTTTCTGCCTGCATCTTGGACAAAACCTTTAACTTGGATGTCTATCCTTTACAAGGAACACTCCTCTACAAAGCTGCAGCTACTCTGGTAGAAGTCATGGGCCCCCAATACCACCCAAATATTCTGCAGACAGTAGTTAACAAAAAATACTAGAATAGGTGTCTCATTTTGAAGTTCAAGGTCATGGTTATGGTTTTCTTTTTTTCCTCTTAAAGGCAGAAGGCAAAGCCTAATCTATCAAAGCATACCTGCTGGTGCTCTGCTCTTGTCCTCGTGCTTTTGCCTGCTGACATGGAAGCATGGAAGGAATTTGCATAATAAAGCCATGCTTTCGCAATCCACAAAAGAAAACCTGAGTGACAGCAACCTTTGTGACTAATTTTTCTGGTAAACACTTGGTATTTATTATCTTAGCAAGAACTCAAGACATACATGCGTGAGGCGTACAGCAGCACATCTGGCACGCATCCAGAACAGGCCTTAAGGAAAACAAACTCATGTTGATAAAGTCATAAAGCAGATCCTTTGCAGAAGTAACAAAAGAAATCTAGGGTGGACATCAGCAAGCACTTGGTCATATACTGGCACTGACCTCTTGCATCTGTGCCTTTTTCCTGAGTTCCTGTTGAACACTGCCATTCTTGACAATGCATAGAAAAACCTAAAACATTTCAAAAAAAAACAAATAGTCTTTGCATAACCAGGCAGACAAATACTGTGCTAACAGTAAACTTAGATATCCCCATGACGATGCATTTATGAGTGTACTTTTTTGGTAATATTTATATGTGCTACAGCCTAAAGAACAGGGTAGGTTCTACAATTCCACACCTCATTTCCTGTTGACTTTGCAAGCAGCATGCATTGAACAGAACAGTTTTATCCACATACTTTTCAGCTACTAATGTGAATGCTAATGCTGAATTCTTCTGAGAGTTCCAGACGGGCATGGTCATTGTTCAGTGTCCTTGATGAAGATTGCAAGACTCCACCAAGCGCAGGATATACAACAGCAACCCTTCTTATGAAGCTGGAGCTGTCTTTGATGAAGTGTTGCCCAGCTGGATGCAGTGCTAGCCTGGGAGCTGGTGTTCTGCTGGTCTGAAACTCTTTGCCTTTATTTTTCAGTACCTGAAAAACTGACCTATGTACATGTCAGTAAAATGCACTGCTTTGCAGTATAAGATAAATAACAACTATTTTTGAAATACTGTGTTCTCTCTGAAAAGGTATTGGCTAGCTTAGAGGGGAAGGGAACCATGCATCTGGCTCAAGCCAAGAGCAAAGCTCCCTGTAATGCCCCTGGGATGGCTGGGGTTAAGTCTTCCACGTGGAAAGAAGGCAAAGTCAGTCAGCTTCTGCTCAGTGACAGAAGTCAGTGTCAATACATAACAGCCCCTGCACAGGTTGTGAGTGACCAGAGTTACAAAATGACAACTTTGCAAAGGCAGATTAAGAAGATAACACAGAAAAATAAATTATAAATACAAACAATAATTTACCACAAGACAGGAGAAGACGTAATTTGAATAGACACAAATAACAAAATGTAACTATACAGCCTTAAAAATTCAAATGTGCTTATGTACAAGGGTAGTTAAGAGAAGGAACTCTCACCAGTGACCTTAGAGGTAGCTATGAAACAGCTTCAGCCTTTTTCTTGCTATCTTGGACCCATGAAAAATACTGTTTAGGATGGAGCCTGACATGAATGGAGTAGCAAAGTTACTGTTTGCCTTCACAGCAATGAACATGTTTAATTCAGCTCCTCTGAAGCCAGCCAAAAGTAATATCCCCTCAGTGAGATGGGTCATTCCCATGTAAGCCCTCAGTGGTGATGATGCATCACCATCCACTGGATGTGCTGCCACAGCTCCACCATTCTGGAACTGAGATGAGGAGGCCATGAAATGAAATGGAAAGAAAGTACAAGGTAAGAATCTTTGTCTTTAAGTAAAATTAAATATTCAAAAATCTAAGGCTACTTTCTTGTACCATGGAAATGCTCAATTCTATTGACATTATTTCTTCAAAGAGAGGTAGCTGCTTTCTTTGAATAAATAACATTCTCAGAAAAACTTGAGATTCAACTTGAGGATCTACTTCTATTGAAGTTATTTTGTTACTTATAAAGATACAGCAGAATTGTACTGTTATCAAGAAATTCTTTGTAATATTGAAAGAATCCTTCCACAATTACCTATGTATCTGTGTATGTGTAATATATATTCAGATACATGTCTTATATAATGCCAAAGTATGCTTCCCTCTCTGAAGCATGACTTATTTCCTTTATCATCAGAAAATATTATCCTTTTTATATTGAGTTTTGTCATGTTTTGAACACTTTTTCATACTGTCTTTTGAGATTAAACAAACAACTTTTGATGAATAGTTCTATTAAATACTCATGCCATGCACTTGCAGTGCACACATTTATATTTTATGTATACATACTATATATATAAACTTATACTATATATTTATACTATAGACTAGAACAATGCAACACTGTGTTAATTCATAGAATTACAACTTTTAGTCTGCAAAACATTATCTTGTAACTATAACTTTCCGATAAAGATAGTGGTTGTCTTTAACAAATTTTAATAAACACCGCTAGATCCCTGTCCAGCAGGATCCCCACTTCAGAGAAGAGGAGCAGTCAAAGGTCCAGCAAGTGGCTTCTTCTGTGTGGTATGTGATCCCAAGTTCCAACAGACTGATGCTTTTTTTTTTTCTTCATCCTGTAGGTGGGCTGAGCTCCTCGGTGAAACATGGCTATGGGACATGAGGACCAGAGGGTGACTGGGGAAACCAGGTTCCTGAAAGCGTTCTCAGACCATGGGGAAGGGCAAGTTCGTTCTTGTCCCAAATCCCCCCACGTCACCAGCTCGCCCCAAGTCACCACTGCACAGTTTAGGGGCTCAGCCCATCATTATCTTTTTTCCCCACCTGGCATCATATGCCAGAATTGCTGTAACATTCTTCAGAGAAAACATGTGATACCCATCCTCCAGCAGCTGCAGTCACCCAAATACAACGCAGCGAGATTTGAGGTTTCTTCATCTCCCAATATCTGTGGAGCCTCTTCTTCCGAACCCACAAAGCCAAGGGCCTCTTCCGTTCCGCTCGCCGTGTCTGCGGGCAGCCCAAGTTCCGGGGCAGAAGAGCTTGGCGAGCAGGTTCAGGAGCCTCTGCCGCAGGTCCCACCTGTCGCCGATGCGGGTCAGCTCCAGGGCGCACTCCACCGCCGCCTCTCGCCCTGCGGAAACGCGCCTGCTTAGCGCTTTCACGAGATCCCCACAGCACGCTACTTTTTGCCTAATTTTTTACTTTTTCCTCGTCACGAAGCACACCCCACCCCGCACCCTTTCTGCCCCCCACTCGCTGGGAGCAGCAGCCGGATCCCTCTCGCCTCCGCATGGGCTCCAGGCAGCCGCGCCGGGCGCTGGCCGCCCACCCGGTGCTGGAGCCGGGCAGCAGCGCCCGGGCGCAGGACGGTGTCTCCCTGTCCCTGCTCCGTCCCGTCCCTGTCCCTGTCCTGTCGCGTCCCTGTCCCGTGCCGTCCCGTCCCCGCTCTTTCCCTTCACCCTGCGGTACCTGCAGGAGCGGCTGGCGGCGCGGCTTTGCGCAGCGTCCGGCCAGGCATCATCGCGGCGGCGAGACGAGGCTCCGGGGCACGGAGCTCCGGGGCTCGGCGCGGTTCGGCACGGGGCGCCCAGGCTCGGTTCGGCGGGGCACGGAGCGCCCAGGCTCGGCGGGGCACGGAGGGCTCCGGCTCGGTTCGGCGGGGCACGGAGGGTTCCCGCTGCTCTCGGGCCGGCGGCAGCGGCGTTCTGCCGGCACGGGGGCGGAGCGCGGCGCTAAAAGCGCGGCTGCGAGTCCGGCGGGGATTTCCCTCGGCCCTGACGTAGCGAAAAGGCGCGGGGATCCCTCCCCCCGCGGCCGGCGGGCAGGCGGTGGCGTGCCCGGGCGGCGCGGGGCCACGGCCGGGACACCGCCCACGCTGCCGGCCCGGAAAGGGCTGGAGGGATGCGGTGCGCGGGGCAGGAGGAGATGGGAGGACGGGCTGTGCGCGGGGCAGGCAAGGTGGAGGGATGGGGAGTGCTGAGGGAAAAGGGGATGGAGGTGTGGGGTGGGCTTGTGGTGGGTCAGGGGAGATGAACGGTGGGGTTTGCATCGTCTGGGTAAGAAGAGGAGAGGGGCAAGGTGGCCTCGCTCTAGGCAGAGAGATGGGAGGGTGGGCTGTGCTTGCAGTGGTTCTGGAAAGATGGACAGGGTTGCAATGATCATGCTGAGGAAGAAGAGGTGGAAGGATGGAGAGTGCTTGGACAAGCAGAAGAAACAGATAGGGTGTGTTATTATCACAGAAGTATAGAATAGTTTGATTTGGAAGGGACTTCTTAAAGGTTTTCTAGACCAGCCCCACTGCATTTTGCTGCTTGTAGCCACAAAGACAGAAAGATTTTCAACTAGATCAGATTGCTCTAAGCCCCATTCAACCTAACCCTTGATGTTTCCCAGGATGGAACATCCACCACCTCTCTGGGCGACCTGTGCTGGTACTTCACCATACAAATGAAAAACTTCTTCCTTATAGTTAATCTAATCAATGCAGTGCTAGTTTAAATCATTACCCTTTGTCCTATTGCAAAAGGCCCTTTTAAAGTATCTGTCCCAGATTTTCTTATAGGCCTCCTCCAGGTACTGGAAGGCTGCAATAAAGAATCCCCAGAGCCTCCTTTTCACCAGGCTGAGCAACCCCAATTCTCTAAACCTTCTTTCTATTCAAAGTGATGGTGACCTTGCCCTCAAACCAAGCATGGGGAAACAAGCTAGCCCATAGTCATGTACCACTTGCAACAGCTTGGGGCCATCCCCCAATGCTGGATATTCCCTGTGGAAGTGCAGGGTCTGCATGGCATGGCTCTGGCTGACACATGCCAGGGCACACTTACCTGTGCTGGCTGTAATTTTAGATGCTCTTGCCTTTTGCAAGAAGCAAGAGCTGGAACAAAGTCACCCTCATGTCTTTGTGACTGTTGCACAATGTTGGGAGAGCTGCCAGTGATACGTGGATCTCTCATCTGCCTCCCCTCTCTCAGAGAGTTGGTATTTCATGTTGTGACACATGCTATGGACTTCTGCTTTTAGGGGAAAATTAAAACTGCTTGATGTAAAGAAAGCACAGATGGGTCAGACATAACAAAGAACTGATTTGTGGCTGAAAGTCAGTAAATTACTACCCCTCCCATCAAAACCCAACTTAAAATGTCATAGTGTAATACAGACCCACAACAGAATGTTGAGAGGCTCATTCTAAGGGGTAGGAGCCTGTGTCAAGTGTCTAGAAATGCTGGTGACTTTGAAGTTCCATTAAAAGGGGAATCATCACCACCTCGGTGCAGACAGCCTTTTCCCTGCTGTTTCCCAGAATGATGGCACACTTGAAACACGGCTGATTTCTCTCCCTGTGTAGGAAACCTCAGCCCCTTGGTGCCCAACAGGAGGCAGCTGGCACAGTGGTGCTGCAGGGCTGGCATGTGCGAGGGGCAGTGGTGCGAGCTCACAGACAGGGCATTTCTCAGGGTGAGATGTCTAAATGAAAGCTATAGCTGGATGAGGCTTTTGCAAGGCCAAAACAGTAAACTGGCTCTGTCAGCACCACACTGTGCACCCTGCCAGATTGTGACCTGTTGTCAGAGCAGCTCAGGTTGGCCACAGAGAAGTTTCTAATGTTTTTGAGGATGTATTGCCTTTGTCTCTCAGATGGTATAAAACCTATATGGCATGTGGGCTAATTTCCTTGACCTGATGTGCTTGGGGTTCCTTCAGCTGTATGAACATTGCTGTTAGTAACTCAGCCCTGTTCAGGCAGAGCTGGCCTTTGACAGTCGTTTCTGTTATATAAGAAACTGTGTCTTCAAAACAAGTTTGTTGGGTTTTAGGAGATGGCAAGGCAGGCAAACAGGTCAGGAGGATGCTTGCATGATGCGTCATCCCTTGTGGAGGAGGTGTGGTGGTCTGCAGCATTTGATACCTGGGGCTGCATCTCCCAGCCACAGTCCAACAGCTGCTCCACAAATCATAGAAGCCTCTCCAGAATGTCAGCACAAGGGGCTGGGGCCTTATTAAAACTGCCCCCTTACTAAGGGGCACCCCACATGCCCCTCCTGCCCTACTCAGTGCTCAGCAGCACCCAGTGCAGGTGAAGCACCTACAGACTGAAGCCATGAGGTCATACTGGTCTCTTGAGCTGCTGGCACGTATGTGTGACTTTGCACATTTATTTTGCATGTTTAGACAGAGCCAGGTATGACCTGAGGCTTGTTCTTCTTTGTGAATCTGGAGACAGATGAAATCCTTGGGCAAATTATTTAAATTACTCTTCCTCTAGTGAAGCCAAAACCAAATTAACCTCAATCCTGTCCTGCTCAGCAACACTTCCTCACCCTGAAGGCAGATAAGCTTAAAGGGCAGCTTGTCTCTATACCTCTGCAGCCACACAGAGAGATGGACCCTTCTTTTGCGTGAATGTGGGAGAGATTCTTTCCTAGCAGGGCAGCTGGGCACAAACCAGTGGGATAGTTGAGTTAAGCGCATTAATTTATTTTCTTTGTTTTGTTTTAAAGTAGCGATAAATAAAAATGGGATAATAGGTAGTAAAGGATACAACGTAATACAGAAGGATAAAAGGTAATAAAAAAGGGTGCACTTCAGTGTGCAAAATGGGTTAATAGACCAACCTGTGAGCCTGAGTCCCGCAAGTGCTTGTCTCTCTCTTGCTGGAGTCAGAGCCATGTATCTGTGTGCAGTGGTGTAATGCAGCGAGACCCACTCTGTTTAGAGGGGAATTGCCTCAATTTCCAAAACTGGCCCACATCCTTGCAGGGTTTTCCTGGTGTATGAGGGAGTTACTGATGTGTAAATCACAGCCCATTTTGGCGGGAACAGCACACGGTGGGGCTGCTGCCAATTATAGGATTGTGCAACAGGGCTGAGCGAAAAGAAGTAGATTGTGGTTTCAAAAGCCACTGGCAAGCTCTGACGTTTTGTTGTTTCAATTCCCCTAAATAAAGAAGTGTATCTGTGGAAAGCACAGACCCCTGGGAATCTGCTCTACCAGCAGCCACAAAAGTTGTTTCTTGCTGTGGCCACAGTGAGCAGGACCACAGGTCACCAGGTGGGCACAGCCATGGCAGGGAGCAAAGGAGCAGCCCAAGGAGCACTGCCCAGCTGGAGCTGCTGTTCAGTTTATTTCTGCTTAGTACCATTCAAAGTTATTGCAATTACACAGCTGAGGAGAGAAAACCATCTTTAGATAATGCGCCCCAAGCTTCACTGGTGTGAGTGATGTGGTTTTATCGGGAACGTGTCCATAAAAGAAAGCATGTGACATACTCTCACCGCACATAACAACAGTGCGCAGGCTTGCTGAAAGGAAATCGAATGTTGCAGAAATGAAATCAAGAGTGGGAGAGAAAGGAAACTAGGTGTTTTTTTCTCTGAACTCAGTTATTTGTGCTGAATCATTTTCAAGCTGTTTCTGCGCCTTCCTCTAAGATCTTAAATAAATCTCTGATACTGCTTCATCATTGGAGTTTATCTTCTCGTCTTCTCAAGACTGGTGTTGACAGCTCTTGTGTTAACTGAGAAGCTGTTTGTTTTTCTGTCTCCCTTTTCCCGTTTCTGCAGACTGCAGAGTCAACAGTTCCTGTTGATCCGTGTGTGTCTCTGCACCCGACCAGGAAACTTGGCTCCATTGTCAGGAGTACAAACCAAGGTCATTTCAGGAAAGTGCAGTGGCATGTGGCCATGGGCCATGCTGAGAAGGTGATGAGAGCCATGGATAAGTTTTTGTTTGTTTGTTTTTGTGGTGTTTTGGGTTGGTTGGGTTTTGGTGGTTTTTTTTGGTATTTTGGGGGGTTTTTTGGTGGGTTTTTTTTGTGTTGGTTTGGTTTTTTTGTTTTGTTTTGTTTTTTTTTTTTGCTTTTGTTGTGTTTTTGTTGGTGGTGGTTTTTTGGCTTTTGGGTTGTTTTTTTTTTTTTTTTCCAGGGTTTTTTTCATAAATCATTCTAATTCTATGGTTTGCTCTTATCAGGCACCTTTCCTCCAAGGATCTCTCACTGTTACAAGTAAAGCTTCCTAAATCCCCCAGCCTTAGGCATTAATCCCAACTTCTCTTTTCAGAGAAATGGCCTTGCTCTGTGTTAATAATATTCTGGTGGCAACTGCAGTAAAGCTTTGGCCTCCAGCAGCTACTGCTGCCAACACCTCAGCTGTGGTGAGGGAAAACGTTAATGCAGCTTTGAGTAGTTAAGTGAAATACTCCAGCTAATTTGACTTTGATTTGACAATGTGATCTCATACCACCCAGGAAAAAAAACTAAGAAGAGCAGCAGATCCACTGCTGGGATATAACCCTACTCACATAGATCTGTGCTGTTTAAATGCTACCTAATGCCCCACAATTTAATCTTAGACTCTCCCTCCTATGCTGTTCTCTCTTGCCTGCTTCCCTTGAAAGTTAAATGCATAATTTTCTTAGTAAAAAGTTAACTGTATAGTTGCTCATATATTACAGTTGTCTGTCACTGCCAGAGGGTTAAACACACACCTTTTCCTCTGTGACCACCTCTGTGCAAAGCAGGCAGCACTAATTCATTACTTGCAAAATGCTACTGAAGAATTATTCACATGTGTCTGATCTGGTGTCCATCCAAGCCAGAATGGGCTAGCCAGTACTCCTGCTGAGAGCAGTAACATTTGGTTGAGGATGGGGTTGAATAGCAGAGAGACTCCTTGATATAGCTGGAGTGTAAGAAGGTTTAAATTTCATGCTCTTTAATCAAGGAGTATTTTTAAGGAACCTTTGTTGACATAATTTTCCTGGTCTTAGGCTAAAATCAGTTTTAAATTAGCTGAGGCAGATTATCTGATGAGCTGAATATTCTGTGAAATCAGAAAGCAGAGCTCCTGCAGGTTGCTCCTTGTAAAGTCATTCCCAATTCATCCTCTTAGTAGTCACCAAAAAGATTTCTAGCTTTCTAAAAAGGTTGTAAGAGATGGAAAGATTCACAAGGTACTTTGTTAAGTGGGTTTTAGCACCTGTGAAGTTGACAACACCCTCATAAAAGCCAGTCTTTGCGACTGCTATCCAGAGGTAGGAGTTAGTAAAGTAAATATTGGTGTTGATCACTGTTTATGAGGCTGGTATTTGCTGAAGAGCTCTCCTCCATGTGTGTAGGTGTCTGTGCAAACGCCAGGCATAGTGTTAGCACAGCTGTGCCATTACTGCTGGGTTTTTGCAGAGGTCCTCCCTTGGGCAGTGACTGCGGCTGTTTTCTGTCTTGCTATCTTTGCTGAGAATGTGAATGTGCTCCATTTCTGAAATTCTTTATTGCTTCCTGCTCTGCCAGATCTTTTTCGGGTTCTGGCTCCCTTGTTCTTCTGGTTCCCTTGTTTCCTGCACCTCCCCCGCATTTTGTCATAATTTTTGTATATAGTCAATGCAACAGGCGTAGGGTTGAACAAAAAGGGAAATCTCATTTGTGAGACAGTTGCTTTGCTGGCATGCCACTGCCTTGCAGTTGAGGCAGCAACCTGGTAACCCTCAGGGCTCATTATTGGTGACTTGCTGTGAATCAGTGAAATCTAACAGGAGAATTAGAGAATCCAAGCAAGCTTTTCTGGACACCAGCATGGTGATCTGGGATTCCCAGTGTAACACAGCACCAGAGCCTCAGTGCTGCAGTGTCTCCCCTGTACCCTTCCAATGCTCTCCAGATGGGACAAGTGCTATTTTGCATGGACAGATTTTCAGACTATTGTGAACAATGATTTCTTTGAGCTGGGTGAGCTGGGTTTTGGAAGTGCCTCTTTTGAGCAATCTCTGTTTGGATAAAGAACTACTTAGTGCACCTAAATCCCACAAAACAGACATGAAGTGGAAAAGGTTTTAAATGGAGCGCCTCTCCTATGAGGAAAGGCTGAGCACGATGGAATTGTTCAGTGTGGAGCAGAGAAGGCTTAGGAGTGCCCAAACTTTGACATTCCGGTAGCTGAAGGGAGCTGACAAGAACAACGGAGAGGGACTTTTTATAAGGGCATGTAGCAACAGGACAAGGGAGAATGGCTTCAAACTGAGAGTGGGTTTGGATGAGATATTAGGAAGAAATTCTTTACTGTGAGGGTGGTGAGGAACTGGAACAGGCTGCCCAGAGAAGCTGTGGATGCTCCATCCCTGGAAGTGTTCAAGACCAGCTTGAGTGGGATTTTGAGCAATCTGGTCTGGTGGGAGGTGTTCCTGTGCATGGCAGAGGGATTGGAACAAGATCTTTAAGGTCCCTTCCAACCCAAGCCTTTCTACGATTCTGTGAAATTAGAGCAAAAGAGAAAAAGATTTAACAAGAGAATGCAGGGACTGAAGCAAGGTGGAATATATTATCTTTTGTGAAGCATTCTCCCTTGAAATTTTTAGGGCTTTAAAAAGTGTTTTGGTATTTCGTTCACTCTAAGGATTAGAACTATACATTTGAATAACATAGGTGGCATGTTCAATGTAATAAGTATAGGATCTCCTCTACCGTTTGAATTGTCTGTGATTTATGTGAATAAGCCATTTGGTGTGTTTGGTGCTTCCTAAGGCCATGTCTTTGCTATAGTAAATAATAAAAAAAAGGGAATATGATTTAGGTTTCCCTTCAAAATGTCTATCTAGGGAAAAAAAAAAGGCACAATGAAAAGTATGAGACTTTATTGTGAATAGATCATCGCAGTCCAGATGTCAGGATTTGGCAGAACCATAGGAGAAGGTTGTTCCCCTACTCCAAGCATGTGCACGCACACACACACACACACACACACACACACACACACACACACAGACGCACACCTGCTGTTGTTATGTATCCATTTTAGGATACATTTTAGGGGGTTGCAGTGAATTTTAGCAGCCTCCTGCCGCCAGAACATTGCTGGGGGAGGCTGGACCATTTCCATTTCAGGGTCGGCATGCTGCATTGTGGCAGTGTGAAACCTCTACACGAGAGGTCCCTTTGTGGGTTGTGTTGCTAGAGAAGCAGCACAGGCTGAAACTGTGTCTTGGTGAAAGCTGACAGGGAACCAACTGTGAAGGTAGAGAGACCACTTGAATCATCACTAGTCTGACAACAGATTCAGTTATGAGAGTGCTGACAACATCCCATGTTGTGAGGTAGTTTCACTTTTAAACTTCATGACTGATAGCACTGAAACGAGCTCATTTCCGTTTCTATTTTTGATTTGCAGACACACACAGAGGAGAAGAAGAGTTTGACTTTTGCTGCCTTTTCTGAACGGGAGACAAAAGCCTCCCAGGAGATGGGAAGTCCCCTGCAGCTGCTCTGCAGACGAGCCCTAGGAGCCTTGGGCATGAAGGGCTGCAAAAAAAAAAAAGTGTTGATGGCAGTGACCTTGCACAGAAATGGAAGGAAGCTTGTCCCTTCCTGTCAGAAAGGACTCCCTTTGGGCTCCCAGTGCTTTCTCTGTGAGTGGGAGCAGCCTCCAGAGAAGAGGGGGAGATGCTGGATGTGGTTCGACAGGGTGGTCAGATGCAGAGAGGAGTGCTGTCCTCCCTGAGCTCCTGTTACCATGCTGACCTAGCCACTGTGTCCATCCCCATCTTGGCTTCAGGAGAGCCCTCCTATGGGGGAGCAGCTCTGTGTAGCACCATCAGCTGCAGATCATAATCCCCTCTTTGCTAAGCGTACCCCACATTTGAGATCCTGCTTCATGGGTTTTTTTTCCAGGTGGCATCATGGAATGCAAAACCAGCACAGAGCTGATTTTTCATATCCATGCTGGGTCTGAACATGGGGACAAACTTCTGCCATGCATCCATAGCTTTGTGTTGTGGGAGGTGTGTCTCCCCACAGCAGTGAACACTTGGCTGTGGTTGTGCTGCTGAGGGATGTTGGTTACTGGTGTGAGAGGCAAAGCTGGGAGGGTGACCTTTGGCATTAAGAGTGCAAACAAAGAAGCGAGAAATAACAAGTCTCCCTTCAAGGGTAAGGACACCGTGTTCTTCCTCACCAGAGACCTCTCTGCAGATGCACCGGCTGACTCCAAAGAGAATAAAGGAGAAGTAAATAGGGGAAACAGAAAAAAGAGGGTTGCACTTAACAACAAACTATTTTTTGTACTTTAAAACCTGTTTCTATTCTCTGAACCCTATGTGCTATGGGAAAGACCTTTGCTAGCTGCTCCATGCCTCCCGCATGGGTGTGGGTGCTGTGTGTGTGCCCTGTGCCCAGTCAGAGCTGCCACCGTTCCCACCTTTTCCTCATGTGCAGGTGAGGAGTGGAGGAGTGTGGGTGCCAGAAGGAAAAAACCAGAAGGGGGACAGTCTGACCAAGAGTGGGGGTTGTGTCCCACAGGCACAGGTGTAGGAGCTGACCTCACGTGACAGCATTTTGGGCTGCATCCTGTTTTGTGGTCATGATGCCATCCACCCTGCCTATTTCATCATCTTGTGGTGGGCTATGGTGTGTGCAACTGCAGAAAAGCACACACAGGCTGTGAATCTGGAAGGAGCTCTCAATCTGCAAAGACACAGGAAGTCAGAGTTTCTTTTGTTGTTTCTTTTTTGTTTGGTTGTTTTAAGGTTTTCTGGTTTTGGGGTTTTTTTTTTTTGCTTTTTTGGGGTTTTTGGGGGGTTTTTGTGTGTTTGTTTTTTTGTTTGCTTTTGTGGGGGTGTTTTTTGGGGGTTTTTGTTTTGATGGGTTTTTTTGTTTTTTGGTTGGTTGGTTTTTTTGTTTGTTTCGTTTCTTTATTCTGTGTGCTGTTTTGGTTTTAAAACAGGGCAATTTAATTGTGAGGCGTTTTCATGTGTCCAGCAGGGGAGAAGCTGCTGTGGTTATGGCAGAGCATGGTGATGGAAAGGAAAAGGTGAGGGAAATTCTGTGCTGAGGAGGAGACAAAGGACCTTGGGGAAGGGGTGAGAGGTGGAGAAGCCTACCTGAAGTCCCAGGATGTGGGACTAGTTGGCCTCAGGACTACCAATGTATCATTGCACCCTGAGCTGCATGTTCCTGCTGCCCAGCAGAGGCCACATGGAGCAGAAATCACAGTATACATAGCAATTGTGGCATCTGGGTCTCCACCCAGGAGTTCACAGGCTCACAGAACTGCAGATCTGGCCAAAAAAAATTGGCAGTGATTGTGTCAAGACTAAAAACCCAGGAGGCTCAGATGAGAAATACCCACAGAAGTTTGGATGCTCAGTCGAATTAAATAACGTAAACTTTCAGTTTTGGCTAAGGGCTGACTCACTGCGAAAACCACCTCTTTTGTGGTATCTCAGTGATTGTCAAAAATTGGAAAATGACATCATCCTTCAAAACAACAAGTGAAATACCTTGTCAGGCTTTTTAAAGCCTCAGTTAAAAATGTCTTCACATTGTATATGTGAAAACAGACTCACAAGAGCTATCAGTCAATGATCCATTTCAGTTCTGGGTAGCACAGAGAAACTGTAGAAGGCCTCTTTGTGAATTTATCCCCCAAATGATGAAGCATATACATTAAGTAACACATTGAATTGGCGTCTCTAAAAATCATCGCATCTATCTATGGTATTCTTCACAGTGCCTGTTTCTGATTTTCTTATCTCAGTTTTTTCTTTTCATTTTTAACTAATTTTTTTAAATTGTAATGTGTTTTGAGCAACAGTTCTGGTTTTGAACAGCAGTTTGTCTCTTCCTTCTGAATGATATCCTGACAACCAACCACATCCAAAAATTAAAGCCAAAAAATTGCATTTAAGCACTTCTAGTAAACAGTAACTGTACTGATCTTCAATTGTTTTTGTTGTTATTTTTGGCCAAGCTATCCTAGGTTGTAAGATATTTGAGGTGAGGGTTATTGGTTCATGACACAGAATTGACATTACTATTACTATTACTTATTATTATTATTACTATTATTATTATTATTATTATTACTACTATTATTAATATTATTAATTTCATTAATGTGTCAAAAATTGCACTACTAATTTACAGGTAATTTATAACGTTTGGAAATGTGAGGTATACATGTAGTTGGAGCAATCACCAAAAGTATACATTTCACCTGATACTTACAAGAGCTTAAAGGAAGATCGCATTTTTTATAGATGCATGGGCAAAGTGACCTGCAAGCTGAAAACCTCTAAGGCCCAGCTTCCCCCTAAAACCAGAGCAACAGTATTACTTCTCTTTCATCAGCACAGGGTGCATCCTAGAGACAAACTGCAAACATCCTTAACTGCGATTTCCTGTATTCATTCTAATATGACCCCACCTCGAGTACTGCATCCAGTTTTGGGACCACAATAAGGACATGGACCTGTTGGTACAGTCCAGAGGAGGTCAGGAAGATGACTCTGTGAAAACAGCTTGAGAGAGTTGGGGTTCTTCACTCTGGAGAAAAGAGGTCGCTGGGGAGATCTTCTAGCACCTTCCAGTACTTAAATGGGCTACAAGAGAGCTGTAGAGGGACTTCTTACAAGGACGTGTAATGATAAGACAGGGGATGATGCCATTAAACTGAAAGAAAATAGGTTAGAGTAGACATTAGAAAGAATTCATTTCTGTGAGGATGGTGAGGCACTAGCAGAGGTTGCCCAGAGAGGCAGTGAGTGCCCCATCCCTGACAGTGTTCAAGGCCAGGCTGGATGGGGCTCTGAGCAACCTGATAGAAAGTGCCCCTGCCAATAGCAGGGGGTTTGGAATAAGATGATCTTTAAAGTCCCTTCCAACCCAAATCATTCTATGCTTTCATTTTCCAATTTTTTTTAATATCCTACCAACAGAATACTACCGTACAAGTCCCATACTAGTGTATGGGAAAAATGTGAACTGAGAAATGGAGCCATTGGTAGCCAGGAAATGGGGTCTGTTCAGTGACCTCCCATGATACCAGGACCTTGGTGGTTACAGATTTCTCCCAGGAGCAGAACATGGTGTGCTGCCTATAGAGTAAGAATATTGGCAAGTTTCATAAAAGCAGAACCTCTAGGCATTGCAGCTGTGGTACCAAAAGGTATTTCCTACCTGCTGTATTCTTTTTGTCTACTTAGCTCTCATCCACAGTCCCAGGGGTTTGGCACTAAGACATGTTTCAGACCAGAGTTTTTTGGAGGGAGTGCTCAAGGTAGCCTGCTGCTGAAACACTATGCTCTCAGCCATGAAGAGAGAGACTTTCTGGTGCCCTTCTCTTAATAGCTAAGGTCATTCCAGCTGGATGCATCTGGCTGCTCTTCCATCTCCACCAACAACCAGTGTATGTCACACCCAGTGGCAATGCCTTCAGCACTGTGGCTCACAACATCCTCGTAGGCAAACTCAGGCATTGTCGACTGGATGAGTGGGCAGTGACACAGACGGAGAACTGGCTGAGTGGCAGATCCCAAAAGGTCATAATCAGTGGCACAGCGTCTAGCTGGAGGCCTGTCACTAGTGGTGTCACCCAAGGCTCAGTACTGGGCCCAGTATTGTTTACTTTACTCGTCAGCATCTTGGAGGAAGGGGCAGAGGCCTCTTAGGGTGTTCACTGATGACATAAAGCTGAGGAGTGGCCGACACCCCAGAAGGCTCTGCAGCCCTTCAGAGGGACCTGGACAGGCTGGAGAGATGGGCAGAGAGGAATTGTCTGAAGTTCAACAAAGGCAAGTGCAGCGTCCTGCACCTGGGGAGGAACAGCCCCTGGGACTGGTACAGGCTGGGCCCAACCTGCTGGAAAGCAGAAGGACAATGACCTGGGGCTCCTGGTGGACAACAAGCTGTCCATGAGCCAGCAGTGCTCTTGAGGCCAGGAAGGCCAAAGGTGTCCTGGGATGCATTGGGAAGAGTGTTGGCAGCAGGTCAAGGGAGGAGATGCTGCCCCTCTGCTCAGCCCAGGTGAGGCCTCGTCTGGAGAGCTGTGCCCACTTCTGGGCTCAGTAAAAAAACCCATGGAGCTCCTGGAGTGGGTCCAGCAGAGAGCTACAAAGGTGATCAAGGGACTGGAGCATCTCTCTTATGAGGGAAGGCTGAGAGGGCTGGGCATGTTCAGCCTCGTAAGAGATGACTGGGAGGGGACCTCATCAATGTCTGTCAGCGTCTGCAGGGAGGGGCCAGAGCAGGGACCAGGCTCTGCTCGGCGGTGCTGAGCAGCAGGACAAGAGACAATGGGCAGGAACCGAGGCATGGAAAGTTCCACCTGAACATGAGGAAGAGCCACTGTGGGGGTTACTGCACTTTGGAACAGATGCCCAGAGAGGCTGTGGAGTCTCCCTCACTGAAGATATTGAAGAACCCTCTGGATGCAATCCTTGGCAGTGTGTCCTAAAACGGCCCTGCTTGAGCAGGGAAGTTGGACCCCATAAGCCTGTGTGTCCTTTCCAACCTGACCCATTCTGTGAAATGTGATGGAAGAAAATTCTCAATGTAAGTTGGGGAGTATTTGACAATAATGTTACTGATGTGGAGGGTCAAAGTCACTGTGTTCTCTGGGATAGTTGGGTCAGTACATTTTCCTGTGGTTGCAAAGTATTTAAGCACATGCTGTAGGCTTGAGAGAGAATCAGCACAGTGCATTAAGCATTGCCAGGCAGGGGCAGCTCAAACATGCTGGTAGTGGTGGCTATAGGACATCTTAGAAAGAAGATGTTTGGACCACTGAAAGCAAAATGGGCATGAAGTAATATTTCTCTTATTTTATTCTACCAGTTTCTTGTAATTTAGAAAAGTAGGGACTCCTTTATTCAGATAATACATTTAAGAGCTACCTATTAAATAAATATAATGATATTGAATCCTACAAGAGGAAATTTTCTTCTGAACCCGTTCACACTTTTGCCTTGGACTCCACTGTTTGGTAGTGTGGATAAATTCTGCACAGGAATTAGCGACCTGCAACGTGGTTACCCTAGCTCTGATTTATCACCTAATTGTTTTTCTCTAGCTCTGCCAGTATTACTCATTTATGATTTACATCATTTGCAAGACACGTGAGCTGGATAACTATAGTAAACTTTCAGAAATCCACAAATGATGAGACATGTTGACAAAAATAAACCTAGGCCAAGCCTGCACTGTCTCTGAGGATGTTTGGTTAGTCTATTTCATTTATGTCCATTGGCATGAAAAATCAGCTGATGGGAGGGCCTCTTTAAGAACAAAACTGAGAAAAACTGTTTTGCAAAGGAGGAAAGCAGTCAGCAAAACTTGTCTATGTAATTATGGACTATACAGATCTTATATTTACTGAAACAGAGGAAATGGAACAACTTTAAACTACATGTTTAAAACATGCTTCAGCCAGTACCAAACACAAGTAAAATCTATATTCATTTCTCTTTGCTTTAGCCTTAATTTATGTTTCCACACTTCAGTAATCTCTGATAGAAAGAAAAGGGTAAAAGGTCTCTCCACAATCCACTTTTATAGTGTTTCTCTGATTGTTTAGCACTGAATTATCAGGAATTTTTTCTTCTGTGTGTAGACTAGCTGAAGACAATGTTAGTGGCGGGGAAAAGGGATTATTTTAAAAGAATAAAATGTTAAGTTTTAGAGGGAGGACAATCTTTACATATTTACAGTTGATGAAGCATATACATGAACAGGACCATGGGGAAACCTGCACTCAATTAAGACCATTAAATTATATTCTCAGAGAGCCTTAAAATGTAAAACCTGCAGGGGAAAAAGGGAAAGAGGAAAAGGCCTCCAAGGACTCCTTATGGGAATCATTATATTTGCCTGTCTCCCTCCTACAGACACCAGAGGAGTAGCCACTTCTTGTTGTGTGGGTTCAGAAGCTCTGCTCATTACTGAATTTGTAGATAGTATGCTGGAAGGTTAGTCTTTGTTTAATGTTGATACTTTCTACTCTCCATTGCGTCATGGAGCTTTAGCCTAACCACAGCCACTCAGTGGAAATCCCCAACAGGTAATATTTTCTCATTCTTTTATTCCTTTGGCATTTATTTTACAAAATATATATGGGAGGTTTTGGGGTTTTTTCAAGCTATTGGTGCAGAAGACAAAAATTGAAGGAGAGGCCACCCCAGGGAAGGACATAATAATCAGATAAATAATTGTACCCTTTGCCTAAGTTCTTATCTTTGGCCCACAGAGCTGGTAACTGAGCCAGACTCATGGCATTGTGACAAGAATGCATGAGCAGGGAACGGGATAAATCATCTTCTCCTTGGTTGCCTCGGTATAACAAACCCAATTACCCAGTTTAACACGTGCATCATTTGATTACCATCCTTTCCCCCAGTGCTCTCCCTGGTCTTAAAATACTGCTGCATATCCTCAAAGAGCTTCTCCAGTGGGGCACCTGCATGACCACAGTAATTTGGCCCTCTTGCAACATCTCCTCCTCCTCTGCTGCTGGCTTGCAGATTCCCTCGAATCCAATCCCCATCCAAATTTCTGGGATAACAGGCGCTGGAGTGAAGTTGCACTGAGATCCTACCCTGTGTGTGTGTGTGTGTGTGTGTGTGTGTGCATGCCCGGAGGGGTGGGGTGATAAATACTGCTGCTTGCTCAGAGAAGTGGATTCCCCTCTGCGGTGGCTTCTGCCACCGGCCGCAGGAAAGTGAAATAATCACAGGAACTCTCAGTGGTGTTGCAACTCTCTGTGTTGCAGTTTCATGAGCAATAGACTTCGCTACACAGACAGTTTGATTTCTTCTTTTCATTTTTTCCTCCTTCTTTCTCCCTTCCTTACTTCCCCCCCCCCCCCCCCCTGTTTTCTTCTTTTGGGAGATTACATATTTGTATACTACCTTTTAAAACCTCATAATTTTGCATTGTAGGACTGCTCAGATATCTGCAAAAAATGCTTGCACTGTGCCCCAGGATGGGGGAGCTGAGCAGCAGATGACAGCTTTTGGCAAAATTTCTTTTATGTGCTCACTGAGGTGGCCTGAAAAGCCTGATATTCAGGTTTACTCAAAGAGGACTTGAAATGACTCATGGTCCATATTTGACCCCATGTTTGAGGAAGATACCCTCATGACTGTGAACAACCTGTTCAACAGGGCAGCAAAGGTACTGAAAGTAAGGAGCACTTTGAGAAAGGCTTTTAACTTCTGTGTTTTGGCCTCTGCATGGTAAAACTAATTTAACCAGTTTCCTTCCTTGTACTAGCTAGACCATAATAATTATCAGTCGTGCTTACATAAAAGCATTTATTTTAAAAAAGGGAAATTAACAAGAGGCAGAAAAGAGCTTGATTTTCAGAGGAACGTGAGCAGACTTTGCATAGATAAATGCTGATGCAGAGATGTTGGTGCAACAAGTTTCCAAACAGCCTTTGTTTAGACACCTTTATATAGTTTCCAGATGAAGGAAGGGAGACAAGTGGTTTCTATTTAACTTGAGCATAGTCCTTCAAAATGCCTTTCCACCGTTCAAAATCGATGGAGAATGGGTGCTTACTCAGGTTGTTTTTTCAGTTCAGTCCTGAGAAACTCGTGAATATTCCATGTAGCGCCTCCATTGTTATGCTGCCTGTATAGGTTTCCTGGGCACTTAGGAGAGAAAGATGCCATAAAGAAGGATGCAGGTAGAGTAGGGTGGTGGTCAAGAAAGTTTAGAAGTTACCAGAGCCTTTCAAGCTGCTTCGGGATGAAGGAGGAAAAAACAATGAGCGAAAGGAAAAGTACAAGAGATGGTAAAGCATAAAAGTGTGGGCTAAAATGGTAAAGGTTAAAAGTGTTTACATGTGTTGGGGTCAATGTCCATGGAAGCAGGAACAGAAATATGAAAACCTGAAAGGTCTCTTACTCTCTTACTGCCGGTAAAGCAAAATCTGTAGGAGACGCACAGAGCTCAGTGCAACAGCAGGAAGCTGTTACCAAAGATTTTCCCAGGCTAGTTCCCAGGAAAGGGCTGTTCTGTGTTCTTGGAATGGAGACACAGACCTATTCTGCAGAAAGGAAAAATAATGGAAACAAAAACCCAAGTATTACAAAAATCCTGTGAAAATTAAGGCTTTGCAGTAGACAATTCAGAGGGAGTCTGTAAAACCTAGAAAACAGGTATTGCATCAGTTCAGCAGGGGGTTAATTTATTATTCTGCGTGAGTGGGCTCATCACTGCCAGCCAGAAGTCACCCAGCAGAGCTGTGAGTCATCCCCTGAAGCAACCCTCAGCCTGGTAAAATTCATGTCCTTTTTCCAGCTTTGCTTGAGTTGTGTATCCAGTTACCCTCATTTTACAAACCAAACCCTAAGTTACTGATTCAAAACCAACCAAAAAAAAAGCATGCACTCTTTCAAGTCTGGGTGAAAATTAATATTGAAATTCTTGGACTATGTGACAAGTTTGCAGATATTACTTGCTGGTTGAAAGGCTTAATCCTGAAAAGTCCCTGCTTTAAAGCACAGTGAAATGGGTCATCCTGGTTATATCATGCTTCTGTAAATACCTATCTTGAAAGGTCCCCAAAGCCCAGTACATAAATCTTTTCTATTTATAACTTTGTGAAAAACCTCAGCCCTCACCTTGAAGCCTTCCGATAGTAGGTATCTTTTTGAATTAAATGTGATTGCTGATGTCTGAGGTTTTCTTCACCTTGTAGTTCAGCCCTGTCTGACTGGTGATAAATCTGTTTTCTCTGACCAGCTACACTAACAGATCCCTCTGGGTACAGTGGGCTGAGCAGTTCCTTTCCATAGTTATTGTGTGCTGTAATCAAAGATCACTGCAGCCTGATTACAAAGGCCTTTGCTGTCAGGAGTGTATGTGACTGAATGAGCTGCTGAAAAGAAGCACTGTCCTTTGCCTGGACCTCTCCAGATGTCTCTTATCTTGCTTTATCATTGCTGGCAGGTTGAAAAAGCAATGAGTATGTGAGTTTTGCCTGCCTCAGGACCCAGGCTTTTACTTAACGGCAGCTACTGAGAAAAAAAGGTGCTCTGAAAGAGGGGGCTCCAAGCCAGTTATGAGAAAGCAGCAGGTTCCTTCAGAAGCTTAGCACATTTCTTGGAATCTGAGCAACATGACTTGAGGGGCTGGGTCCCACCTTGGAAATCTGAGTTCCAGTGTGACTGTGTGAGGTCTTCAGATTCAGCTAACCCCTTCACAGAAGTATTTCCTGATGGATAATTTGATATTACATTTTCGAAACTCACACTTTAACACAAATACCTTCAGTTTGGAGGAAGGCACAACACCCTGTTAGACAAGCAAAAAAAAAAAAATTCCAGTCAGCAGTTTGCAAACAGCTGCATTTTATCTCTGCAAGAGAAGAAAAGAGCAACAGCAGCCTTTAATTGTTTGAATTTCAAAAACTGATTTTAGAGTAGAATTTTGTATTTAGGGATACCTCTTAACCAGAGAAACTGGTTAAGTCTATCAAAATTACATTTTCTGGCTGCTGCTCTGTTGCCTAGCCTAAAATGATGGCTCATGGCTCGTGTGGGCTCATGGAAGAGGGCATTAATTTTAGTCAGACATTCTTTAGTAAGAGAAATAATTTCAATTATTGGAGAATAACAAATGAAATTTTTGCTTTTGATGCCATATCTTTGTAGAGAAGCTGGGGACAGCTGTGGGAATCTGGAGACAACAGGTTTCATTTTGCATGAAGCAACACTGCTACAAGTTCTGCTTCAACATCATGAAGGTGCCTGAGTGGAAATTTCAGATGTATGGTTGAAGTTTGCAGCTTACTCCGGGACAAATTTTCTGACTTCACCAGAAAGGACAGTAGATGCAGAATGGCCTTTTTTGGGAGGTCATTTGCCCTCGCTTGAGTAATTCCCAGCATCAGGATGAAGTTTTCACAGCTGTGGTGTTCCAAGCAGGCCAGGGACTGAGCAGAGGAACATGCCTGGCACCTGTGCGCTGGCACAGTCCCCATGGCAGCCAAGCCCCAGCTCTGGCCCCAGCCGCCCACGAGAAGCAGATGGGTTCAGCTCTCCTGGCCCCACACAGCTGCAGCTCTGTGGCTGCTGCCGGTTTAATCTCGTGTCTGGGCTTCACGCCATCTGCGAGCCTCGTGGGAGGCAGCAAGGAGTTCTCCTGCACGTGGGTGTTGATTCCCAGATGTCTGTGTGTGTCCTCCCTTGGGATCAGGGAGCAGCAACGGCTGCTGTGTCCCTCTGGCAGAGGTTACCATCGGGTCAGCCAAAAGGGCAAAGGTAGACTCATGTCTGCCTGGAGCTTCAGCATCTCCAGCCAGTGCTGAGACCCCCAGTCTAGGTTTCAGTGGCAGCCAGTGCCAGACTTGGCTCTAAAGTGTCCCTGGGGAAGCATGTGTTTCCTTAACTTGCTGTCCTGTGGGATGGAAGTTTCCTGAATGCAGACAAAGGGAACAATTAATAGAAGTTACCAAAAAAATTATGAAATTAATAAAATGTCTTATGCTTTCCCTCAGTAAGCCATGCCAGATTTTGCATGTCAAGGCTGTTGACCTGATGCTGGGTGATGATAGAGATTGGTGCTTGATGTCCTGTTCCAGATGTTTGTGCAATACAGAAATGGCATATCTGACAGACAGGAAACCATTTTTGGCTGGTTCACTCCAATTCCTGGCAGCCATGGCCTAATTTTCCTGTGCACAAGTTTATCTTTCAGTGCTTTATGGTTTTCTTTGTAGCCATGGAAAGAGGGAATACATTTTTCACCAGAAATTCCTGTAGATGATCTGTGTATCTCATATCCCAGCAGTGCTGCGAAAGGTACCAAGAGGGTTTGCTGTGGCTTACCATGGCTGAGGATATGTAGAAATGGAAAGGACAGGGCCATAGTTATTTCAAAATGCCAAACCCTGCAGAACTGGACTTCAAGCAAAATCTGGACCTGCCTGGCCAGGTTTTAGTTCAATCCAGAAATAATCAGGCATCAAACAGATTCTGAGCATTCTTGTTCGGCCTGGAGGTCAAACACATCATTTCTGCACATGCCATAGTTTTCTCTCCAAAACAGGAAAGCAATGATACCTCTGACTGCCATTAACCTTTAGTACAGCAAGCAAGGGTGGACAGGAATGACACCTACTGGACACATCTGGGTACCATCTACAGCAGATGTACAAATCTGAAAGCAGGTCTTTTAAAGCAAATTACTGCAATGACTGTGCTATTCTGGGGACTTGAGAGCCCAAGTACTTCTGTTCTCTAATAGGGTTATGGGGCATTGTATTTATAGCAAAGTGAGTTCAAACTCAGGACATCTAAGGGCAAGGCTAACATTTCTCAGGAAAATATTGCACTGTTTCTGTGATTCAGTTCCCTTGACCATAAATTGTGGAAGTCCTGTGGTTTCTTCCCTGCTGCATCAAGCTGTATTGTTTAGTACTTGAGTTCTGTTTAGAGCTGAAGAATTATTAAAACTCCTTATTGTTTAAAACTCCTAATTACACTGTTATGGCAAGCATTTTTAAAAGGGTAGAAAGGAGCAGCTTGGTAACTACCACCCTGTCAGCCTCACCTCTCTGTCTGGGAATATCATGGAACAGATCCTCCTAGAAGCTCTTCTAAGGCACATGAAGGACAAAGAGGTGATTTGGAACAACCAGCAAGGTTTCACCAAGGGCAAGTCTGGCTTGACAAACTCAGTGGCCTTCTATGACAGTGACCACATCAGTGGACAAGGGTTGCAGATTTCATTTGTCTGGACTTCTGTGAAGCCTTTGACATGGTCCCCAACAACATCCTTGTCTTGGAGAGACATGTATTTGATGGATGGGCTATTTGCTGGACAAGAAATTGCCTGGATGATTGCATCCAGAGTATTTTAGTCAATGGCTTAATGTCCAGATGGAGGTCAGTGACAGGTGGTCCCTCATCACTCATCACCCTCAGGGGTCTGTACTAGGACCAGGACTACTCATCAATGAAAAGTCAGCGAGATCAACTGCACCCTGACCAAGTTTGCAGATGACACCAAGCTGAGGTGATTTGACACACCTGAAGGACAGGATGCCATCCAGAGGGATCCAGACAAGCTTGAGGAAAGGTCCATGAGAAAAATCATGGTTTGAAGGCCAAGTGCTGGTGCTGTACCTGGGCTGGGACATCCCCTGGTACCAGCACAGGCTGGGCATGAGCAGCCCCAGAGCAGCCCTGCCCAGAAGGGCTTGGGGGTGCTGTGGGTGAGAGGCTGCACATGGCCCAGCCATGGCACTCACAGCCCAGAGAGCCAAACGTGTCCTGGGCTGCATCCAGAGCCCCGTGGGCAGCAGGGCAGGGAGGGGATTCTGCCCCTCTGCTCTGCTCTGCTGAGACCCACCTGGAGCACTGCATCCAGCCCTGGGCTCCCAGCACAGGAGGGACAGGGACCTGCTGGAGCCAGCCCAGAGGAGGCCACCAAGGTGAGCAGAGGGATGGAGCAGCTCTGCTGTGACTGGGAGAGCCGGGATTGTTCAGCCTGGGAAAAAGAAGACTCTGGGTAGAACTTACTGTGGCCTTTCAATTATTAATATTTAATAAAAAGACAGGAACAGATTTTTTTATTAGGATCTGTTGTAATAGGGGTAATGGTTTTAAACTAAAAGAGAGTAGATTCAGATAGTTGAAAGGAAGAAAAGTTTTATAGTGAGGGTAGTGAAACACTAGATAGAACAAGTTGCTGAAAGAGTTGGTAAATGCCCTATCCCTGGAAACACTCAAGGTCAGGCTCATGGGGTTTTATCTCACCTGATGGAGTTGAAGATGGCTCTGCTCATAACCTTTAAAGTTTCCTTTCAATCCAAACTTTTCTAATATTCTGTGATTCTGTGGATTAAAATTTAAGAGGTGGAGGTGGAAAAGGCAGGATGTTTATTTTCATACAGGCAAAAGTTCATCATCCCAAACTATTCTGATGCAAAAGCAACTTGATCTGACATGGGGTACATAAATGTTAATTTTTTGCCCTGACAGATGATGGTTCTGGGGCCCAAACTAACAAGGCACAAAGGTGCTGTGCTGCTGTAAGTGGCCTTTGGGCTGAAGGTCCTCATACAGGTGAGTATGTCAAGGCCAACACCACTTGGGCTATGCGGGATGTGCAAGAATGCCACTGCCTTTAAGACAACACGTGGCTCTTCAGGTTGAGTTGTTTGGTTTAAGGCCTCTTTTGGTCTTCACAACTGACTCCTGGTGGGGACATTCAGCCAGGCTCAGATAGGAATGACTCTACTCACCTACTGAAGAGCAGTGGATTTGCTGATGTTAGAGAGGGTGCTGACAGAAGAGGGTTATATCTTCTCTGTTTTCGTAGTTCTCATGGGGCTCTTAGGTGGAAACTGAAGGCATATTCACTATTTAGGGGAACTTGGCTTTTTTAGAAAGTACTGTCTAGGGTCAAAGAGAGGGTAATTGTCTGGGGAACTGACTTGGCCATCTGAGACAGATGCTGAATTTTTTCAGGGGACTCTTCCCCCCCACCCTCCCCAGTCTACTCCTTTACAGTTGCCTGTCTTTTAATTAAATCTGCCATGTCATTTCTTTTCAGTGCTGCAAGATTATCCAGGAGTTTTTTGCAACACAGTGTAGTGGTAATAAGGCTGTTTCACAAATCATCCTGCTCATGAGTACCAGTGATTGTGGGTTTATGACGTGATATTCCCGTGTCTGAGAGGTGTGACCAAGGCTAGGATAGGGTCAAGGTCAGCACCACATGAGGATAGATTCAGAGGAAAGTTCCATGGCTTGCTGCCAGATAAAGGGAATCTGGAGCTGAATTAGAGTGACCGCAGAAAGGATAAATTTTTAATGTTGCTGCAGTGCCTTAAAGTACTGGGATTTATATGCAACCCATAGAACAAAACATGTTGATGAAAGGAAAAAATCCTTAAGAAAGAAAATCTGAAAAATAAAAAAATCCTAAAAATAAAATAATGGCTGGAAAAATGGAAGAATCAGAGAGATGCAGTCAGAAGCACTGAGTATGCACTGCTGACTGCCGGCTGTGTATTCAGGGGGTGTTTGGGTTGGAAGTGAGGACCTCACCACACTGGAACTTCTATAGTGAATAATTGAATATTCAGGCCTGTGAACTGACCATGGTATATACCCCATTTCTCAGCCATGAGATATTTTCTAGTAGCTTGGCTCCCTCTGCTGTGTGTGTGAGCTGGTCTGACAGGAGGATTTGGATGGGCTTTTCAGGGAAATCAAAGGGGGCTCTCAGTTAATAAAAATTACAGATCTTGCATCAGAATATGCCTGCCTGTTATTTATTTGCTGTATTTCTGCTGGTGGTGTCCAAGCCGCCAGCAGCTTCACCAGCACAAGTTATGCAAGGCAGGAGTCAGAGAGACCACTGCCAACATTCACAGTAACTCAGTTTCTTCACAGGAGATTGACATTTCCAGTTTCTTATGGGAAGATCTTAATCTTCCCACTTCTTAAACAGCAGCGGGGTATAAAATTACAGACCGATGTAAATTTGCACTTCTTTTTGCTAGGAGAGTTGTTTGCTCCTAATGGATAGTTAGTATTAACATTTTCTTGCTGGTTTCCTTATCAGCCTTGCTGGTTTTCTGTTTTCATTCAGGGATGGCTTCCCCTTCTCATGATCACGTTGTACTTCCCACTGCAGGCTGAAAACAAACTACTGATGACTGTGTGGCAGTAGGTATCTTATCAAAGGTACCTCCAGGGCATTTTAAGTGAGTCGGTTTATTAGCCTCACTTCTGCTGTGGATGAATTGGAACAATCAGTATTTCAGAGCTGCTTTAAGTGAACTCTGTTCACTAAGTTAAGATTAAAAAATACATTAAACTGCTTTGGGGCTGGATGGTCTCTGCCAGCTCTAGCTGGAACAACCAAGACGTCAGTCAGCACAAGTTTTCAGGCTGCTGGTTGCTGGCAAAAATGAGCTGTCAGCAGAAAAATCTTGAAATGCTGTTGAGTTTGTGTGCAAAATACACTCTCAGGTACTTTCTGGTTGTACTGTAAGAAGATCAAAACTTACTAAGAACCTCCCCTGCCCCAGAACAAGACCAGATGGTCTGAAGTCCAACATAGATTATGTTTGTCAGAGAAGCTGTGGATGCCCCATCCCTGGGGACAAGGTGGATGGGCCTCTGAGCAACCTGGTCTGCTGAAAGTTGTCCCTGTCCATAGCAGTGTGGTTTGAACCAGATGATTTTTGATGTCCCTTTCAACCATTCTGTGATTCTATGATCAAGACTCAAATCCTTCATTAGGTGCCTAAACAAAGGACAAATTTGATTTTCCCTTTTTTTAATAGCAGCCCCATTGGAAGAGTAGGACTTGTGTCCATATGAAAGCCTTAAGTAGCTAATGTGACTCTATAAGCTCAAGGAGCTTGGGATCAGGATGTAAGTGAAGCAAAAGGAAAACTTTTGACAAAAATTAGCAATGGCCTTTGCAAAAGTTCTGTTTTTTTTCTTCAGGAGTTGCTGTTTTAGCAGTGCAGGATATTTAGAAATTTCCTGTCCAGGTACAGCTATGTAGGTGGGAGAGACCATGCAAAAAGCTGTGCCAACTTTATTGTGTATACCTGAACTCTTTGCAATTTCCTTCCTATGCTGTGGTCATCTAGATTGGTTTAACAGACAAACATTGTTCCAGTCTTTGAATATTTACTTTTCATTTGGATTCAGATTAGATACACTCATAGGAAGGCTAATATACTCATTTCAGCCAAGTTTTCATTCCAGAGATGGCTGGCTGGTTGATTAGCCAAACTATGACCCTGAAAAACCCCTGAGAGATGCATTGGAACAGATGAATTGGGAAAGATAAAAGTGTACAAGACTTCTTATCTACATTTATACCAGTTTTGTTGAGACTGATAGTATTTGAGCCCTGGCAATAGACACATCAAGTTTATGATGGTGTCTGCATTCCCTGGTGCTTTATCTTTAATGTTACTCCTGTGGAATCAGGATCCTCAGCTTAATCAAAGAAAAGTAATACAAAATAATGCATATTAGAATCATTAATTCTAATTGAGATTAGAATTCTAATGAGAAGTAGTTAAGGAAAGTTACTGGATAGGTATGCTTTGATTTTGAAAAGTCTTGCAAATGAATATTAATTTGACTTAAAAATACTAAATGTAATTCAAAGATACTGGGGCACATAATAAATCAGAACGTAGATAGTTGTGAGTATATCTTTAAATATGACTGACTACTTCCCTTTCTACCACTGCAGAGCTCAAGACACAGTCATAGTCCAAGAAAACATGAGTCAACCTATAATTGTTTTTAATCTCGGAGTTCAGGGACAGCAGAAACCTGCTCTGCATCATCAGACAGCTGCAGGTGCATTTATTTATTGATCTTTAAGTGGTTTAGTTCTGGTGTCACAGGCATTGGGGCTGTGGTATGGGATTTACAAGAAAGTGTAAAGGAAAGGTTAATCCCTGAAATAAAGCAGATTCTGCTGAATTCTGAGCAAAACACAGAATTTCCTTTCTGGAACTGGTTTGAATTTACACCATTAAAGAGGTGCATCTGTTCTGCTTTACCCCTGATTAGGAGAGCCTCACCTCTGCTGCTGTTGCTAGTCCTGAAGGCAAACAGGAGGATCAGAGCCCAGCTGGAGGGACTCAGTAAAGTCAGATTGATTTATCAGAGCTGGAAGGGAAAGGGGACTTTGGTGGGTGACTGAAAACTGTGTTAGAACAGTTACTTCAAACCATGGCAGTTTTTGTGTTGTAACTGTCGGACTGATGTCACCACTAAAGGAGGTGAACACCCAGGGCTTCAGGATGAACATTGACTGAACATTGAATTTGAGCCTTTACTTTAAATGCATACGTGTTGTCATTTCCCTTCCAGCATGTCAGATTCTTCCTGCCTCCCCCCCCCACCCCCAATCTTCCCAGTATTTTTTCCTCTCCAAAGTGCACCTCCAGCCCCAGACAGGCAACTATGTCTTGATTGTTCCCAAGAGCTGGGTTTATAAGGACTGCTTCTTTGCATTTGATTACTTCATGTTTGGAGGCCTGTTTGGGAAAGGTAAAGGAAAAGGTAAAGGTATGTTAACCCACGTTCAGAGCTGAAAAGGTCTGTGTGCTGTGAGCCGTGCTACTACCTGCTTTGTTGAGGTCAGAGCTGGGTGGAGATTTAATTCCTTGCTACCCAGTTATCTTATCTGAAAGGCATTGAGTTAGGAGAAGTAGTACTCAGGTGGTGTGTGTTTGGATGAGGGGATGACTCCTTGCTCCAGTGGTTTGCGGGATCCTCTCTTCCGCAGGCAGCGGTTACTGCAGATGAAATACGAGCACAGTTAAGGCACACAAGCCTTTTTGGGGGCTCCGTCAGCGTTCTGCAGAGGCATCGCTGCGCTGCTGACGTGAAATCACAGCATTGCGCCAGGAACCAAAAGGTGGTGCTGTTACCGCAAGAAAGAGAAGGAAAAAAGTGCATCCCGATCTCTTCAAGGTGGTTGTTGTTGATCAGCCAGGGAGCAGGGGGAGAGCTAAGGACTCTCCTGGTTTTTGCAGGAAATGCAGCACTCCTGGCTTTCTTAATGCATAGGACAACTGGTGCTGGTGGGTAGGGCTCAGGAAAGCAATAAAACACAACGCAAAAACAGGCACCTGGAGGGAGGAGAAGGAAGAAAAAAGCCTGAAGTCACAGGACTTCACGTTGTGAGGTATCAGATAGGAAGTGAGACTGGAGAGGGGTGGCAGCTGATACTGGGCTGGTCTCCGCAGGGCACAGAGCCCATCATGTGCTCTGCCAGGAGGCAGCCACAGAGCAGCTGCTCCAGTTAGACATAAATCAGGAAATTGAAGCATTAAAGATCCTCAGAAGTAAAGGGAGAAGCAGTGGGAGAGTGTGGAGACCCTTAGTGTGGAAGCTCTGTAACAGAAGTAACAGGAACCCTCCTAAGATGGTGTTTGCCTCTGTCTTGGTCTCTGGAAAGGCATATGTTGAATGGGACATTGAGCAACTCAAACCCAGTCAAATCACATTTAGAAGAACACAGGAGTGCAGGTGGATTAGGGAGTTGGTGATCCTGCAGAAAAAAGTGTTGTCCCCTTTTGTCTCCCTGTGAGACTCTTTCTTCCCATGACAATCACCATCATGTCCATGAAGAAGTCCATGTCCAACTTCTGCTTCTCAAAATGTCTTGATGTTGTGGTGCAGCCTAAGAGACTCTTGGTATGTAGTGGATTCTGTCCTTTGGGGGCAGAAATTGTCCCCAGTCACCGTGGGGAGATTGAGATTTACAAAATGAGAGATTTCAAATTCAGCCCTGGAGGGGTCCCTCAGGGTTCACTTTGTAGATCAGGATGAAGTTCAGTTGCACAGCTGTGGCTGATGGGAAGTTGCTGTATCAAGTCATTTGAGGAAGCATCAAGACACCCAAACTGTACAACCATTGTTCTCAGGCCATAACATGCAGCAGTGACTGTCTGAGGTACAGGGCATGGCATTCTGCACCCTCTTCCCCCTTGCTCTTCTAGGCCACAGGTACAGCCCCACTGCACAAACCTGCAAAGGAGAGTCTGAACTGATGTTCCTCCTCTCTCCCTGTAGCTATCAGCCTTACTGAATGAATCCAATTTGTTAAATGAATGGGAAACATTGCTTGGGAATGGGCTGAGCTGTGCATGACACCACCCACACCTAATTTTTGTGGTTGCAGATTAACAGCAGCAGGTGTAAGCGCCTGCTGTGTTGTTCAACTCGTGTGTGCTTTGGAGCAGAAAGATCCCTTACTCTTGCACCCTTGCCTGGCTCATCCTTCAGGACCTCTTTCCCATCTGAAAATAAAGGAAAATAACTCTGTAAGGAGTGCTGGATGACAAAGGAAAAACAGAAAGGTGTTAAAAATGTAGAACCAGGAGCCTCAATGGGGACCTCCAGCACCCAGGTCTCCCTGGAAATGCTCTGCCTTAGCTCTGCCACTAATCTCTGGTTTGTGTTCCTGTGCTTTGATGGCTCTCTGGGGCTGTATCCATCCTGAGCATGAACTCTGCACACTGCTGTACGATCTCAACTGTTAGACCTACTAGAAAGCAGCTGCTGTGAAAACTTTTATATTCCCCAGGAGATAAAAATTGGAAATGCACAGTATTTGGTCTCTACTTGAGGATGTTCAGCACTGATTCATGCCAAGAGGAGTTAATAAGAGGCCTTGACTAGAGTGCAGCAGTGTAGATCTGTAATCAAAATCTTTGTATAATCAGAAACATGCCAAATACTCAATGTATGTGTCAGATTATCCCTATGACATAAGTGCATTGTACCTGAACATGAGATAAGTGGGAATAAACAGCAAATATTTGGAAGAATAGTTGCTGTGTTTCTGTGTGCTGAGGAGCTGTGTACATGTAGCTCAGGGTTTTGCTGTGCAGTGATATTCGTGTTTGTGCTGGATGTTTTCACTTCTTATCACCAATGTCTTAAAGCTTGTTTATTGAACTCTGGGTCAGTTTATTCAGGTTTAATGACTCTTCCACCGCATGTTTTCATTTCAAGCACATTTTTGTGGGGGGAACATTTTGTGTGCTGTTGTGTGGCTATTTCAGGAGGTTGATCTTGGGTCATTCATTGAACTAGTAGATGGATGATAGGAATGACTGTTATGGTCTCCCTTTCTTTATTTTTATTTTTTTTAACATGTGTTCTTCATTTGTGTCTTATATTCCTTTTTCTGCTTCTGTAGAGGGTTGTTGGTGAGCACAAAAAAGAATGTGGTTTCTAGAGGGTAGCCTTAGCCTACATCAGAGCTTGTGTCCCAGAAAGAGAGAAAGATGTTCTTGTGATTTGTGAATAAACGTGTGGAGTTTAATGACCCATGCTTTTTTCTTGGTGTTACAATAATCTCTTCAAGAAATCATGACAGGAAATTCAATTATAGGATACATTTGTGGTAACACAAAAAGACTGTGGCTTCATTAGAAAGAATATTGGGATGCCCTGCCTTAATTTCTACTTATGTAGGAGACCTTGGTGGATGCAAGAGATTAACACATGTGTTTTCTGGAGGATACTCTCTGACTGGGGGATATCAAGTTGTAATAAATCTGAGTTTCTGAGTAGTTCCCACACTGTCTTCTCATGCTTTCACAAGCGCAGCAAACAGCTTCCAAAAGCCTCTGTATCAGACACTTACAGAGCCTGGGCTGGCAGGTCGGGCTGTGTTTCTAAATGCACATCTGGAACACAGAGGCACTGACCTCTTAGCTAGCCAGCAGCTTACAGATGTGTCTGTTCATCAGTGAAAGAGAGAGCTGTGGAAGCTGTCATGTAAGCTGCTTCCTGTGTGTCAGGACGTGGTGACAAATCATCCAGGCTTTAGAAAGATAGGGAGGGTTTCACTGCAAAAAGTTTGAACTTTCTCACTGAGAGACAGACACTGGTAGTTTTCTCATCCACCTGACAGATATTCTAAATATTCATCTGAATAACTTTAATGCGTGCTGTCTTAGTGAGACGACACCATGTGTGCACGACTCACATCTCCAGATACTGATGCCCATGGCTTATTTTGCATAACATGCAAACAGATTTTTGCTATTTTGTAGATAGGAGTGACTGAAAGTGAACCTTTGCCTTGAAGATATCGTGAGTGCTCCTTGAGCATGCCCTGTCCTGTACTCTTGCTCACAGTGGGGAATCTGGACTTAAGATATGAGTCCCCTGAGTGGAGAACTGGAGCTGCCAGAGACACAAAGTTCCCACTTTGTCTTTCACAAGGCCTTTCACCATTTTGTAATTAAAAAAAGCATGACTGTATAATTGTGATGTAACTTTTTTTTCCAATTAAGAAGTAAACAAAAAGGCTGGTGTCTGATTTAAACCTGAATTATCATGGAAAGCATACAGGAAAAGAAAAAGAAAAGGAAAGGAAAGGAAAGGAAAGGAAAGGAAAGGAAAAAGAAAAGAAAAAAAAGAAAAAGAAAAGAAAAGAAAAGAAAAGAAAAGAAAAGAAAAGAAAAGAAAAGAAAAGAAAAGAAAAGAAAAGAAAAGAAAAGAAAAGAAAAGAAAAGAAAAGAAAAGAAAAGAAAAGAAAAGAAAAGAAAAGAAAAGAAAAGAAAATGGGAGGAGTGAGGTGTCTTTTTGTTATGTGATATAACAATTTCGGCTCTCTGCAATGTGGCTTTTCAGTGAAAATGTGCAACTTTTTTTCTGTTCCATACCTATAGATAACTCTCTTTGTGTTAAATATTTCTGCTCTTCAACACCTGTTCTACAAGTAGTATCTTAGATCTTAGGAGTTTCAAATGCAAACCAACTCTACATAGAATAATATAGATTCTTAGTAATTTTTCTGATATGAAAAGGTTCTCAAAAACTCAGTGAGATGTTTTGAGTCTTTACAATGTTTCTTATTATCCTGTAATAATTTTATAGTCCTGCATAAGGGCTGAAAACATATTCAATACTTGGATGTGCTAAAGAGTCTATGTGTGGCACTGGTTGGGTCATTTCCTCCTTTTTTCAAATTTGCACCTCTGAAGAAGAGTACCAATAAATCATTTCCTCATCACATTTTCATGGTGATAAATTATATATCTGCAGCTGTAGGAGGGATTAATTTCTACACTGCCAAAAGCCAGATTTTGCTATTCCCTCCTCTAATAATTGTTGGGCTTTTTAAAATATCATTGCTGTTAATTTCTGTTGGGATATAAGAGTCAAAGATTGACTTGCAGTCTCTGATGAGCACTTTGATGTTGATTTGATGGTCATTACAAGCACAACCAATTGCAGATGGAGAGTTCTTGGAGTGATTTGGTGCAGCTAGATCAAGGTTATGGTACTTGTTCATCTTAAATGATCTCTGCGCCTTTCTTAAATTCAGGGGGAGAGAGGTAGTTTTGATTCCATCATTTGGGCCTGCTCCATACCTTATGCATGGATCAAGCTTAGTGCCTCAAATAAGTACAAAGCCAGGGCAGTGAGAAGGGAAAATTGTGCTGGATTTGTATTGAGAAATCTTTCCCATATGGAATAGCAGTTCTAGCCTAGGAGTAATTTTTGGACTGATGTTAAAAATCTACATAATGAGATAATCTGCAATAAGAAATTTTCCCCAGTTTTTGTGCATGGGCAAACCACATTGACTGAGAAATGTTGCCAAACTTGTCTGCAGCATACAAAGCAGTAAGGCAGTTCTGTGAAAAGAAGTGCGTGTAATGACTGACATCTGTCTCCTTCACAATATCTGCTGTCTCCATGGCAGTAATTGCCACAATTATGTGAGCAAAATGTTTGATTCTAATGTCTGATTTATCAGTGACAATCTGCATAGTGTATGTTACAGATTAACATAGCTGATGCTGAAAGATTTTACAATAACTTGAAAAAGCACAGTAGCCGTTCTACTGCATGAGTGCAGAATAAATTTGTTTAAAACAAAAAATCAATATGAAACTCTTCAGAGTTCTGAATGTGTATGTGCAAAAGCTATTTTCATGTAAAAATCAAATTCATGGGAATGAAATGAGATCACTCTTGCTTGCTTGCAAGAGCTCTCCCATGGCAGCTGTGTGCCTTTGACTGTCTCGGGGGTGTAATGGCTTATTTTTAAGTAGTCTGGTTTATACTAGGTGATGTGGATTTGAAATACTAGTATGACTGTGGGATTGCAGCTGTATGTGTGTTGTGTGCTTGAAGTCTGTTCAGTGAGTAAAGATCTTCTTGAGATCTGTATGCCAGTACAGAGAAAATATTCCTTTTTTGGGGCACTGGGAGAAGAGCATTTTCTGTACTGATTTCATGAAACTGTGACTGCATGTCTATTTTATTTTTAGCTCCCTTCTTTCCACTCCAACAGATTCCTAAGACTTTCTACACCCAAGTATTCCTGGTCATATCTGGCAAATTCCTTTTTACCAGCTCTTTCTATTCTCTGAGGTTTCCTCATGGCTGTTCTGCCCAAATATGACATTATTACTTATTTCAGCTGGCCAAAAAGGCATAACTCTAGACGAAGAGATGATGAACTCCTGAGAGCCACCTTTTTTTTGTCCTGATTCTTTCAGCACACACACACACAAAGGTAATTCTTGTTTTCTTGATGCCACTTTGACAATCTGCCGAAATTTCAACTGTCTATGTCTGTGTCCCAGTCATTACATCATGCTTTTTACATGGGTTTTGTAAGCAATACTTGACAGGAGAATAATGCTGGTGCCATTTAAATTGTTGCTAGACCTCGTGTGTCCTGCAAGTGGTCTGGATGCCAGAGTTATAAAAATGCTGACTCCTGCTGATGGCATCATAGTGGGAGTCTATGTGCTCCCAGTGGTGTTCGCATTTTGGTTGAGGACTTCTTTGGCAAGTTAGGACTTAAAAGGGAATTCTTCCCCAAAATGACTACTTCCACCTCTGAGATACCAACCACCATGCAAATAATAATTACGGTCTGTTCAAGAATGGGATGCTCGACAGTACTTTCTACTGCAGAAACATGTCTCTTCCTTGTATCTGGCAAATTATAAAACTTCTAAGAATGATTTCTCAACACATTCCTGCAAGACTATTACTCTGAGTGATTCTACTAACCAGCAAATATTACACCACTGAATCATAATGGTGTTAGAAAATATAGCTGAGAGAAAGGAATATCCCTTTTCTGTCGTCTGACCTTTACTCTAATATTTTGTTCATTTTCTGGCTTGACAAGGCTGTATGTGTTAAATCTTGGAAGGTGACTAATTTCTTAGTGCTAATTTCTTTTTGCTTAATTTCTTAGAAGTGCTTTTTTTTCTTTTTCTTTTTCAATTTTTCTCCCTCTCTTTCAGTGACCTTTGTTCTAACAGAGAAAGCCAGGACATGCATTTTCATAGGAGCAAAAATTAGCTAAAAAAAGAGGCTTAGATCAAGTGGGAGTCATCTATATTGAAACAACCAGAGGAATTTAAAATGGAGCACAACTGGTATGTCAACAAGTTCTCCTGGAAAATGCTTTGGCACTTGCCAGAAATAAGAAATTTTGGCAGTGGGTGAACTTTAGAGGAAGTCAAAAAGGGAAATGAGAGAAGTGAAGTATTTTAAAGAGAAACCAGTTATGCAAAGGTGCCCATGATCACTTTATTGTTCTGTTGAGTTCCAGTCACAGTCCCAGTGTGTTAGGTTTTGCTCAAAAATAAACATTATCTGCTAGCCTCAGGCTAAAGCCTGAGGTGGAGAAATAGCCCCAACCCAGAAAGATGAACAGGACAGAGTTCTTCCTTTGCTTTTTGATGAACTCAAGTAAATGACATGTGCTGGTGAATCTTGGTCTTACAGGCTGTGTAAACTTGTACCCACAGATGTATGCCTCAAAGCAACTTTTCCAAATTACTTGCTTCTGGAATCCCTTTTATCTGATGACCAGTGATTCTAATCTGGATCTGAGAACTTTTGCCAAAACTGTTAGAGTTTTGTGATGTGTTTAAATTTTAACAAGTCAGCACTTCCTAACAGGAAAAAAATAAACCTATTTGAGAGAGTTCCCATCTGGTAGTGCTCAGATCACAATATCTTATGTCTCTCTGAAATTAAAACAGATGGAATATCTTAGAGCATTTCATCCTGCTCTTCTCATTTCAGATCATTTGCCTTCAGGAGATGGGTCTTTGAGAAACACTAAATCTGATAAGCTGAATAAGAAACTGTGAAAGTTGGAACCACTGAGGGAGACCATTCTGGGAAGTTCCTTAACTTTCATCCCTTGGATCTATAACTGATTAATCTGCAGTCTTCAGTTTAACAGTTTGACTGCAATGGCTCCTCATGTGATCAACTCATAAGCAGTTAAGATGTTCTTTTTGTTGTTCTTCCTTGTTTGTTTCTTCTTAGTTGTTTGGGTTTTTTGGTTTTCTTTTGGATTTTTTTTTGTTTTGGTTTGGTTTTTTGTTTTGTTTTTATTTTATTTTTGGTTGGTTTTTATGGGTTTTTTTCTTCTTGTTTGGCAAAAGTCACTTCCATCTGTAAAGGAGGCTGCAGTAATTGGTGAGTGTCTCTGCTGTCCGTGTAGTGAAGAACAAGGTGGAAATACCCTACTCCTTCATGTCTCCATTCTCCATGGAAAGGGAACGGACAGAAGCTACTGTATTGATCCGATTGAGAGACCCTCTCAGAGCAGGCCACTGTTAGTGTATCTGTATCACATCAAGTAAAGAGCCTAAACTTATCCAGGACTTCTGACTCTCTGTGTTACTAATTTTGGACAAGGCAAGACTCCCTGGTGCAATGGGAGCTGGGGAAAGGGTGGGAGAATTTTGCCTTCCACTTCAGTCTCTGCTTGAATTTTTTTTCCTAGAATAGAGTTGTTTTCTGAGAACCTTGCATTGATACTGAGCTGAGATCTCTAGGCAGTGACTTCCCTTTTCTTAGTCAATTCTATTCCAGGATTGGCAAATATGTGTAAAGAAAATGTTACATTTACAGCATGAAGCTGTGTCAGAACATGTTTAGGTTGTTCACTTTGGGGCTGTCCTGGCCTCACACAGGACACCCCAAGAGTCTCACCATGGGCCTGACAGCATTGCCCAAACACTTCTTCAGCTCTGCCAGGCTGCTACTGTGACCACTGCCTGGGGAGCAGTTCCAGTGCCCAGCCACCCTCTGCGTGCAAAAACCTTTTTCTGATACCCAGCCTAAACCTCCCCTGGCACAACTTCAGGCCATTCCCTTGGATCCTGTCACTGTCACCACAGAGCAGAGATCAGTGCCTGCCCCTTTGCTTCCACTTGTGAGGGTGCTGGAGGCCACAGTGACGTCTCTCTCAGTCTCCTCCTGGCTGAAGAGACCAAATGACCTCGGCCACTCCTCACACGGCTTCCCCTCCAGGCTCTTCACCATCCTTATGGCGCTCCTGCGGACACTGTCTTACAGGTTAATACCTTTGTTACATTGTGGCACCCAGCACTGGAGGTGAGGTTGCCCCAGTGCAGAGCAGAGCAGGACAATCCCTTCCCTTGCCTGGCTGGTGATGCTGTGCCTGATGCCCCCAGGACACTGCTGACTCAGTACTGCTAGCCATGCATGCAATGTCTAACCCTAACTTACAGTAAAAACAGCATGCTGGTGGGCTATACACAGCCCTGTTAGGCTGAGTTCAGATGCTTAAATTCAGATGCTTAAGTGACCCTCGTTTTTATCCATCTTTCTCTTCCCACTCCAAACTACCCCAGCCAGTTAGTTTAGAGCAAGTGGAATATCATATGTTTCCCAAAGGAAAGCAACTGCTGAGAAATCAACATGTCAATCTGCTTGAGAGAGGGCTAGTCCCAAGACGTGTGAACATAAGTGCCTCCAGACCACTTGGCAGAGCCTGTGATTCTTCACTTGCTTTCAAAGCTGTGCAAAGACAGAGTTGTCAAACAGTGCTGAGCACAGGAGTGTAGGTGGGCTGCTCTCTTGGAGTTGCTCTTTTTGCAGCTATTCTGCAAAAATTAATATATGCTGTCTTCTTCATCCTAGGACCAGGTGGAGATGGAAGGTACTGCAAGAGATGATGCTGTCAGGAGGCCAGGTCTGTAGGCAGGCATAGAACATGTTTCCTTTGAATTAGCTCAGACTCAGTATAATGTGGAAGTGACTTTCTGGAAAAGACCTAAAAATGAAGCCCCAGCCAATTTTTATAAACTTCAGTTTTCTGCAGCAATGGCTGAACCAGCCTTTGCCTTCTGTTGCCTCCTCAGTTCTAGCATCTGATGTCCTCAGATATGCTGTGTTTTACCACACCAGGTGCTGCATGTCGTGATGTGTTTGACCTGGTGCTCATGCAAGGGGCTCTTAAAAAACAACAACAACAAAAAGGGGTGGTGGTTGGGGAGCAAAGGACAAAAGAGGGTTTTTTTACAATGTCATTGCTAAAAGAAATAGATGTCTCACTGTCAAACTACATATCTGGTAGCTCTATTTCTTGGCATATTTGTCTTTAACCCTATATCCTCACAAATGTTATGGCACAAATCTAAACTGCAGCTCATCGTATTCTTATCTTTAAGTCCATTTCTTCAATGTGTTAATAAAACAAAAAATCTGTCTGCCTACAGCCTAGTGTATTTCCATAACATCAATAACTAAATTAAGGAATAAATCCATGCTCCAAAGACTGTGCTCCTTTAAACTCCCCCTTCTTCCAGTCTCTTAAGTCCCTTCTCCCTGGAAATTGGGCAAGGTTTTCTTTGTCCTGGCAGTCGAAAGGAGGCAGATCTCCAGGTCAATGCCAGCGCATGAGTGGAGAGAAAGCAGGGCCAAGATTCACTCCAAGTCCAGAGGTCTTGACTTCGTTTCCCTTTACTTTTGAGCTGTGCATAGCACTGGAAGGTTTTTTATGTAAGATCATAAAGCAAAATAAGGCACTGTATTTGTAAATCTGTTTTTACATAGAAATCTGGCATACAGAAGTGCTTTCCTTTGACAGGACTTTACTTCTGTGAGGCTTCCACATGCAATATTTAAGAGATTGTGCAGTACAAAATGCCAAGTCATCAGCGTTTTCCTTCAGCGCTTCAGTACTTCAAACTGCCTTGATGCAGTTTGATGTTTTCCAAGTAGAAGCAGTGTTGTTTTTGTGCATATTTACCCATGCTACTTGCTGGGCAAATGCTGAGAGCAGTTTGCCAAAAGGTTTTGCTTAGAAAAGAGGTTCTGATTAAGGAGTTTCACAGAGCACAGTTTGCATCAGTAAACTATCAAAGCAGCATCTCTGACATTTGCATGTCACCTAATGTTAGAAGATATGTTTATTGTGTAAACTGAAAATAATAAACCCAAGATATGAAGATCTGTTTAGAAAGAGCAAATAATGGATCATTGAAATGGGGATTAATTTCTCCACCAGAAAAGCTGAGTCCATAAGAACTTGCCATTTCCATCAGCCCCACAGAAGATTGTATTCCTGAGAACAAGACTCACTTTTTTGGAATTTCTACTCAGTGTTTCAGCTCAAACTTGTTTGTTAAAAAATGAAATAAATGCACAATGTGGAGCAACTCATCACTTGGGGACAGCTCTGACAACAGTGCTTGAGACTGTACATTTAAGGCATCAGTAACATCTTCCAGTCCTGCTGGCAGGAGAAAGAAGAGAACACTAATTCTTATTTGTTTATGCTAGTTTGGGCTGTTTTGAATTATTGATATGTCCCTTGAAACTGTCTCAGATCATTTCCCATTGAGCACAGAGGCATGTGGTGGTAAGTAGAGACCTGGCCTAGCTGCTGGACTTTCTCCTGCTGAACTCAGCATCAGAGCTGCTCATAACAGCAACAGATGTTTCTGCTTTTTAAGGTCTGTGGGAACCTCACTTAACATTTTTTTCCCCCTTCTTCCTTGCAGGAACAAATGCCAACATAGCCGAGATCCAAAAATCTTGACCTCAGCTTTATGTTATTATTGGACGTTATTGCGACTGGATATCCTATTGTCCATTCTCAAGTAATAAGCTGATAGCTTTTAATGCTGTATTTGCTTTTTCACGCATACTTTCTACGTGTTTGTTATTCAGATGCTTCCTGGCAATAAATGAGGGAACACATAATCACTGTTGCCTTCAATGCAAGTGGGTCTGCAAGATTTATCTTGTTTCAAAAGCGCTAGGCAAGCTCAGGAACAAGCCCACCAGAAACTGAAACAAATCATTCCCTTTGCCTTCTCAGTGCTCAAAGCAGTCACCTGGTACATTATATTGTAGGGATCCATGTCAACACTGTGCATAAGGCCTGACTCAGTCCTGAATACGCAGACACAGATATCTCAGAGTGCTGGGTAGTGCGTGTTAAGCTTAAACTTTCCAAATGAATGCATATACTTAAAATATTATTACTATTACTTATAAAAAAAGGAGGGGGAAAAAGGCATTTAAATCCAAGCCTGGCTTAATTTCCTATATGTCAACAATATCTGCTTTTGCCAAGGAGACCCTTGCTAGGCAGGAGATTTGCTTTCAAGAAAAGATGGGCTTTATGCCATGTTTCCACAGGTAGCTCCTTTGTGTGAATTAACAGCTTTAATTGCCAGCAGGAGGACCTTAGAAGGATTCTTGGCAGTACTTGATCAGGGGATGTGCCAAATTCAAGCATCCCTTGGCCTCCCTACCCGTACCAACATTTTCAAGATGTCAAAGCTCTGCGGAGGGTCTCAGCACTGCCTTTTCTCTGGAAGAGAGCTGGACCTTGGTGAGTGGCTGGACATGAGCCATAGGGCAAAGCTGTGGCTGAGCAGTGTATAAAACATGTCCTTGCTTTTGCAGCATAGGCTCTGCCTTCCTTCCTCTCAGCAGCTGCCATCAGGAGCTCAGAATATGAGCCAACTGGCTACATCTCTTGCACAGGGCTGGGAAATGGGAATGATATCCTGGGATTTTATTATTGGGCATATGCAGTTCCTGGACGACAAGAGTGACAAGAAGGCAGTTTTCAGAATCACAGAATCATTTAGAACAGACTTCTGAAATCACACTGACCTCAGTCCCACCTTTGACTGAGCACCACACTGTCAAGTAGACCATGGCACTGACTGCCCCGGCCGGTGGTTTCTTGCCCAGAAATGGTGACTCCACCACCTCCCTGGGCAGCCCATTCCAACATTTAACAACCCTTGCTGTGAAGAAATTCTTCCTGATGTTCAACTTCAAGATCTAGTGGGTCACAACCCCAGGTAGGCTGACTTACCGGCTGTGTCAGGAAGTTCTCTTTCACACTCTCCAGGAATTTCCTAGACTCCCTCCTGTCTCCTGTAAGTTTCCACCAGATATCTGGCAAGTTAAAGCCTCCCACAAGAAGGAGAGCTGTCAGTGTGAAACATCAGCCAGGCACTTACAGAATAGTTCATCTTCCTCTTCACTTTGGGTGGATGGTCCATAAAAACCCCCCACTGGAATATCTGCCTTGCCAGCCTTTCCCTTGATTCCTACCTATCATGACTACCCTTGAGTGCTCTACAGCCAAAACACTCCCTGAAATACAGAGTAACCCCACTGCCTGTCCTTCTGAAGAGCTTGTTGCCACCTACTGCAGCTCTCCAGCCATCAGAGTCATCCCACCACATTTTCCATGACTAAGTCATAGCTTTCCTGCTGCTCAGTGGCCACTGGCTCCTGTTAGTTACACACGCTCTCTGCATTGCTGTAGGGTAACAAGCAGAAGGAGGCAAGCAGGATCTACCTACTATGGTGCCCAGTTAGGAAAAACAATTATTTCTCCCATAAGCAGTTTTGCCACTTTTCCTGTTTCATCAGCTATTACCACCTGCCCAAACATGAATATGGCTCTTGGTGGTGGTCTTACCAGGAGACTGTGATGGTAGGGTGAGTTCATCATTGATACAATAATGGTTTAAGTTTACATGGGCTGCAGGCAGAGGAGTGACAAGCTGCCCAGCCAATCTGGGCAATCTCAGAATTAAATGTTTTTCCATTTGGGTGAAAAAGAAAAGGTGGTTCTTCGTTTCTGTGCACGGGGCTCTCAGCTTTCTGGCCAGTGACGTTTCAGGTGATTTGGATGTTTCATGACTCTGCTATGGAAATGTGTGTTCGTGTTACTGTTCCACCCAGGGCTGGCACAGGGGTTAAGGTCTGTCTTCCCCACATGTAAAATACTGCGCTAGAAGGAGAGGAGAGAGCCTAGCATGAGAAATGCAAATCCCCCTAGCTTCCTGCTATTGCTGTTTGTTTGGAGATGGCTTAAGATGTAAAAATAAGTCTGATCTGTCAGTGTTTGCTTTACTGAATTTTTTACATGCTGGTCTGGTACTGTGCAGCTCCTGTGTATCCTGCCTGGCACACAGCACCCATGGGGCAGCTGATCGCCCCTGTGATTCAGCAGCAGCAGGGCATGCAGCATAAAACCCTCCTCTGTCCTGGCCATGCTGGGGGGGTAACATAAGGTCAAGTGCTGGGATGATTCCTCTCAACTTTCTCTAGAGCTAATCCTTCTGCAGGATGAAACTCAGCATGGAACTGCGGGGTGGGATGCTGTCAGCATCTCTTGGGGCCCCTTGCAGTGGGTTCTGTTCCCCTCCTTGTCTGGCACTAGGCACTGCAGCTCTCCTTGCATGAGCTCAAAGGAGAGCTCTCAGCTCTCTACAGCCCAGAAACAATGTCACAAAAATTGTATTGAATTTCAAAGGTTTCACAGAATTCAGAAAACCCCTTTCATCAGCTGTTCTTTCCAAAACTCACCCTTTAAATTTTTTTAAAATCTATTTATCTTTTTATAAATTCTGTTTCATGCCTAGATCCTGTCCAGCATCTCTGGCACGGTCTCTGCTCAAATCCCTGCCTTCTTGCTTAGCCCCTGAGAGTTTTCACCCCTTCCAAGGTTAATTAATGAGGTTAAGTTTAAAATGAGGAACAGTTCCAAGTATGAAAAGATCAAAGTATAAGCAGATGCCTTGTCTCTATGAAATCTGACTTTCAGTGCATCTACCCCTAGAAGACAGCTCAAGATGAAGACTTTCCTGCCCTTTGCATTGCATTTCAAGATGCTTGTCACATAGCTTTTGCTCAGAGATTCGTGATTTAAAAATGGCAAGGAAATGTTGAATAAAAGGGCATGGCAATAAAGTCCCAACTTACATGGATGAATGTGGCTCTGAATGTCATATTTTTGGAATGACACCAAGTAGATGGGCTTTCCAAAGCCTTGCTAAGGAAATAGCAAAGGAGTACATTATTAAATGCCTCCTGTATTTTATAGGGATGATACTTTTACAATAATAGAGATCCTAATTCATGTGATGCATTGTTTGCTAATGAGTTTTTAGATATAGCCTCAAATGCAAACACTCCCTACATTCTTATTGCAATTAATGCAATAATAAACTACACGGACTTTGTGATTTAGCATATCAATGAAGTATTCACACTGATATTTTTCTAAATGTGTATGAAAGCACACCTGTCTACTATGCACCTGGGAAAAAACCAGAAGGGACAGCTTGTACCAAAAATTTTGCCTTCACACAGTAGCAGTGACTTGGGTCAAGTCCTGTTGCTGGTGTCTGGTTGTGCTGATAAGACGCCACTTTGTCAGTTGCCATAAGGAGGTATTTCAGTTTCCCTTCAGATTAATATAAGTAGAGATATCATAAACAATTGGTAGTCTATAAGAAGATTTAAAAGTGAATAGCTGCTCAGTCTGAATCCAGGATATGGGAGAAGGAAGGCATTTTTAATAAAAGCAGGGATGAGGTTTTCAAGAACTAGGACTCCAATCTCCCACTGAGAAGTATTCTTTCTCTAGCTCAGAGAATTTCAGTAGCTTGTGTTTTCAATACTGATACCTAAAGTACTATTTTTCTTTCTTTCTTTCTTTCTTTCTTTCTTTCTTTCTTTCTTTCTTTCTTTCTTTCTTTCTTTCTTCTTCTTTCTTTCTTTCTTTCTTTCTTTCTTTCTTTCTTTCTTTCTTTCTTTCTTTCTTTCTTTCTTTCTTTCTTTCTTTCTTTCTTTCTTTCTTTCTTTCTTTCGTCTGTACAGATGAATTTTCTGTCTCAACTGTGAAGTGTAAAATTCAGCTTAAACTTAGGAATCATTTCAGATTAATTAAAACTACAGTTTTCAGGAACAACATAGCTTATCAAGGAAATGTCTGTGTGTATCCTGTTGAAAAGTTGGAGAAAGACCCTGTCCTCTCTCCCATGTCCTTTCCCTCTCTGACATTAGTAGTTTTGCAATTGACCCCAGAGTCAGTGGCACCAGGAACAGACCAAGGGTCTCTTTTTCCTGGATTCTGGACATCCTAAACCAAATCTACATTTAGCAGTGACTTTTCATAGCCTGGCAGGATGGGAGCATTTTTATCATGATTAGCAACTCCTTAGGGGATTTTTATGGACATAAAATGTGATGAACACCATTGTACATTTTGTAAGGATAGGTTAAGAAGGCAGACTGCTTAACTTGTGGTGACCTCCCACAGAATTATGATAGCACTGTGGTAAAAATCTGCCGGTCAAATGTTTCCTCCCTGCAATGCAATAAATATCCTGGTAATTTACATTGGTGTAGCTGGTGATGAAATGTGCCTGAAGCACAGATGTGTGCGAGGCAGCAGTCCTGGGGGTTCCCGTGGGAGCGATGCTGGGATGCTGTCTGCACAGACACTGGCTCTAGCTGTAGGGCAGGACCTGCTCCTGCTTTCTGGCCCCTTCATCCTGTGCTAGAAAATTCCTTCATGCAATAGGTATCCTGATGCAAGATTGGTTCTCAAAGACTCTGTGGCAACACCAGTAAATATCTCTGACAAGTGGTCTATTCTATATTAGTTTGGCTTTACTGTAGGTTTTTTGTTTTTTGGGGTTTTTTTAAGCTTGGATGTTTTCTACATTCCATTTGCAGACTGAAGGGCACAGTTCCTATCATGAACCTGCTTCTGATCAAATTCTTCTTTTTTGTTCTTTCCTTTTTTCATGTGCTTTGTTGGTTGTTTTTATTTGTGTGGTTTTGACATTCACTTTCTATTTGCTGTTATCTGGACAAATGGTTTCTATGAATCATATTAAATGTTTGTGATGTTCAAATGACACCATCAACAGATGGTAAATGTACTGTAGCACCACCAAAATACCATGGCATGGCTAAGAATAATTTGGGATGTACTGCCACCTAATGGCTTTGCTGACAGTAAAGGAAATCAAGAGTAAGCTTGGCTCCTGTTAGGTTCAGAGAGAAGGTAAAAGGTTTTCAGTTACCATGTGGAAAAGTGTATTTAAATTACAATGTTGAAGAGAATGTGTGCAGACTTGGCTATTTTTTGACTGTTTGAGGTGCTGCAGTGTTTCATATCCCTGCTCTGGTCTGCCAGAGGAGTCACTAAGTAAGTAGAGGGCCACATTTCTATTTTACTGGCATATAACTTGAAACATTCTTGAATCTGTGTCATTAAACTCAATGGTGCTTCTTAAAACAGAAGTTCAACAATTTTGCATTCCAGTTTCAGAGAGGTCTTCCTTTGGCTGTAGCTTGACCTCTCTTAGTGGTAAAAGCGAATAAATAAATGCAGCCTTTGGCATTCTGAAAAAAAGGAGTTTGTTAGCACGTCTCTCACCTCCTCTGCTGAGAACCGCCTCCTAAACACCCTTCCTGATCCATTTTGCCATGATTTCTTCTAAGTGCAGAAAAAATACATGCTCCCAGCAAGCCTTCAAATATTTCTACTGAGCAAAGAGATTTCTTTTTGCTGCCATTAGCAGCAAAAATTATTTAGCCATGTAAAAGCCCGAGCCTAAAGAGCCATGAGCTGCTGGCCAGAATCAGCAAAACACCTGGTGTTCAAGGTAGTCTTCTGTGATCCTGCCTGGGAAATCCCACAGAAAGGGAGGCACAGTTCTGCCTGAGCTTTGTACAAGAAAATTATTGTTACTTCTGTAGCTGATCAGGAAAATGGTAAATAGTTAACAGTGAGAAGTGTCTTCCCTTGCCTCTGCAGCCCCAGCTCTGGCTCTGTTTCTGCACCATCCAGAACTTTGTGGAGATGCTCTGAACACACCTACACACCGTGTTTCTCTCACCGGACCTGTATTCAGTTCCCCCGACCTCTTTTTCCCTGTCTGTGCGTCCCTGGATCAAGCCATGCTCTGAATGCACCTTGTTGGCACCCTACCATCCCAGGAGCACACTCAGGGCACAGGGGCTGTTTGTGTGTGGCTGGCCATGCACAAAGGGAGATATTGGTAGAAAAAGCCCTGCAACTGAGATGTTACTGCAGTGGGGTTTTTTGGTCAGATTTGCACCACCCAGGAAATGGACCCACTTTTTGATTTGTTTCTTGATCAATTTAAAGTGATGATTACATGCTAACCCCTCTCCTTGGAGCATCCCTCAGCAGCCCTGTGGACTATGAATTGCATGGCACACTGTCCTACTGTGCAGTCACTTTGCAGCTTCATAATTCTCTTGTTTTCCCCTTGATGACTTCAGGAGAAGAAGAGAATAGTAACTTCTCTTTCCTGCTGCATCTAGTCAGTGGCAGACCTGTGTGCATGTCTGATGTCCAGAAAGCATAAATTAAAGATGATCTTAAAAAACTGTGTGTATCTCTTCTACTATGGTTCACATCTCAGGCTTAAGTAAAAGGGTGTGGGAAGGGTATGACTGCATAAAAATGCAATAGTTACAGAAATAGGCATGTTTGAAATGGCCCAACTGGGTAAATGGTCTAGCTATGAGATTAACTTGCTTAATTCCCTCAAGATTTGAAAACTTAAATTCACATTCAAACTCTCTGATATAAACAGTTCACATATTTATTCAAATCCTTTTCTTTAAAGAAAACACTTATCATTGCACTAAAGTTAACCATGCACAGGATGGCCTCTGAGTGCAAATGATCTAATGAAACAAGGGAAACTCTCAAAGTATTTGAATTTCACTCTGTCAGTGTTCAATAAACTGCATCCCTGATTAATGCTACAGACTCAGGATTGATCAGTGCTATAGACTTGTTCCTCTAGGGAAACAAAACCCTGCACAGCCTTCGAAAAAATAACTGCTGGCAGTAAAAAAGTCACTTTGGAAATATGCACAGGGAAGTTATATATAGTAAAGAAAACTCTTCTGTGCCCTGGGGAAAGCATGTAAAAAAGGGTTATGGGTCAAAGGGAGAGTTTTCTTCTCTGCAGTAAGAGGACCAGAAGTGCAGACTGAAGTTTGTCAGTGTGCAAGTTTTCCAGTAAAGAGTGAGCTGAGACAACTTCTCAGGCATGACCTCTTCTTACCAGGCTGCTTGCCGGAGCCCTAGGCTGAATCCTAGGACAGAAGGCTTCTGGCAATATTACACATATATATTTCTTTCCAGCTTCCTCAAGCTTGCAGTTGGGTAATCCTGGCCGAGGATCACCCCTGGTCCTAATTGATTTGCACCCAAGGTCACTTTGGCTTAGGCCCTGCATGCCCAATGGTCACAATGTTGTTTTAGGAATGATTTATCCTCCTACACCCAAACGAGCTCTCTGTCCCTGTGTCGGATGGCACGCACACAAGTGGGAAATTCAATTTTTCACTTGAGCATCGAAATTCCACTAGGGACGAAGTTCAGTTAAATCTCACGTAACTTTGATCATTTTGTATGAAATGTCAGTTGCCAACAGGAGGTCAGAGGAAGTAATTTAAACTGATTGTTTGTAAAGGAAGCTATCAGTTAGGGTTTAGTGCGTTTGGCCCAAGATGAACTTTAAAGCAGGATCTTAAATTGCTTTTGGGTTGGTCTTCCTCTGAGCCGATTCCAGCAAGAACAGTGCTGCTGTTCAAATGCAGTAACTGTTTTGGTAATTAGGTTTTTTGAGTATATCCTAAAGGACTTGTACAGTACAACAGCAGTCAGTACAGAAGGAAGAGCAAGGGGATTTTTCCAGTACAAAAGGGACAGCAAAAGATGGGACAAATAGCTTTTCTGTATACATTGCAGATGCAAGTCAGCAGGAATTATTTTAAAAGTCTTCATCTCAACTAAACAAAATGTGATATTACCTACCTGCCTGCCCCTTTTCATGGTTTAGCAGCTCATTTGGATTGATGGATTTGAACCCAAGTGTAATTTAATGCAAAGGAGTTGGGAACTCTACATTTTCCTACCAGTGAATGCTGTTACTCCCTTGGTGTAATTTCCTTGCTCTTCCTACCCAACTCTGCCTTTCCTGAGGTGATACATAAACCTCTCCTGCAATCAGGCTTAGTGCTCCCATCTGCATAAAACCATTTCCTCACTCAACAGATGTGTGATGTGTGAGAGTCACTGCAGACAGCAGCAAAATCTCCATTCAGCAAAAGTCATCAAAACTTCTGCTTACAACTCAAAAGGCTCAGTTCTCAACAGCCTCTTCTGGATTCATACACAGCTGCTGGCTCTTACCACATCCTGTGTGCTTGGTTCTCGCCCACGCACTACAAAAGTGTCAGCAAAGCTGTGGGCACTTGTTAAATCTTACAGTACTGATGTCCTGAGTTGATTAACAAATTATTAGTAATTATTTTAGTAGTTGGTGGCCCAAGCATAGCCCTTGGCTGTTCTTGGCATGGAAGTGTCCTTGCTCAGGCAGCTAGGCTAAAGATAAGCTCACATCAGTTTAACCTCTGTGTCCCTTTTGGAAAAAAAATTGTTCATCTATTTGAGCTCATCTTACCTTGATCATGTTTTTCACATTATCTGAGCTACTCCTGTCTTTGGGGCTTGAGAGCCTGTAATGGGGTCTTCATCTCTCTTTTCCATGCTCTCCCTTCCCATTGCATTTAGAGGCTGGAATGCTGTTAAAATCCATGTGTGATGAAATTAGGTCATCATCTTCCTCTCAGCTGTTTTTTTCTGGCAGCTGGTCCTCCACAGCAATGCACCAAGGGGGCCGGTCAGTATAAAGCTATGAGTGTGAGGAAAAGATGAGGAGAACTTCTGCAAAACCTGGGATGCCTCTGGGGGTAAGAAAGGCCCCGTGAGAAAGGCCCCTGTGGTTTTTGTCATTTTCTGAAATCAGAGCCAGCCACATCTCACAGCCAGAAAGCAAGGTGGGTCAGAAAGTTGGCAGAGCTTTTGGTTCTGTTTTGGTCGTTGTCCGAAGTTGATGAGCTGTAAACTCTGAAATCAGAGCTCTCCTTCCCACTGTTGCACTTAGAGGATTGAAGTGTTTATGGTGATGGGTGGGGGAGTGAAAAGGGGTTTGGGTGGAAAGCTGAGCTACTGGGATACACTGGTGGGGGATGAGCTGCAGGGATAGGAGGCCATGCCTCCTCCTTAGTCAGAAGCAACTGCTTTGAAGATCCTCTAGAGGAGGTAGTTTTCCATGCAGTGTTTTCCTCACCATGGGGCTGCAGATGCTCACTTCCCTTGGGGCACCACCTGTACATGTGGCCAGATGCCACCAGCAGCTCATTTGCAACCCCCAGTGGCTGAAGGGGCAAAAGAAGGGATAGTATTGCCATAGAGATTGCCTTAGAGTTCTACAGAAGTGGGCAGGATGCTGAGAGAATGTAGTTTAAGAATTCACAGTTGTTAAACTGATATTTTTATAGAGTTGTGGAGGGGGAAAATATCCTTCTTGTATTCAGTCCTAATTTATTGCTTTTGTTGCTTATTCCCATTTTTGTTTGCTGAGGTTACAGAAGACACTTTGGAGACATATTTCCCTTAATTTACATGGCTTGTTGTCCTCAGAAACACTGTAATACAATGAGCAGTTTTCCATTGCCATTGTGCCCAGTTAAGTCTGCATGTTTCATCCTCACGCAGTAATTTTGTCACGCACAGGTTTCTGGTATTTCCCTTTCTCTCCTCTGCTCCAGCTTTGCTCTCTGCAGCTCAAATCGATATGTACATCCCAGACATTAGCATGGATCCAAAATATTTTGAATAAGAAAGCTTTGGGTTACGCATTCTTTTAATTTGCTCAAAAATTAACACTTAGAAAACTCTGCTGCAATGGCAGTCTGGTTGTTCTTGCAAAGCAGTCCTCACACAAGGGCAAGTTTCTATACTCCACCATATTACATAGTTGAACAGGTACCTTGGAAGTTCTCCTTTTGTCTTAGCCCTCCCTTCAGCCTTCTTGGCTTGGCTGTGCCTGGGGTTTAGGCTCTCACTGTTATGCTGTGCCGCTGACCCACATCCATGGGAGCAGGCAGCTTCCCAGAGCCTTTAGCAGGCAGCTGATGCTACTAAAAATTGTCTTTTTGTGCTTTTCCCTTCCCCTACTCACTTACAGCTTAGAACTAATTTTTCAAAGCAACAAAATCCTTAAATTCAGCTGGACGTTTCCTATTTATGGCTCTTTTTGCCTTATTTTGATGTTTTTCACCCTTAATGCTTTTCTTTGAAGAGAGAAATACAGAGGGAGAAAAGGTGGGCTTGAATCAAGTCTAGTTTATTGATCCTTAGGAATATTTTCTGCACCTTGCTGCACTAATGATGGCTGTTCTTTATGAGATATGATGTATTTCTGTGACACCCACACAACCTTTGGGTCCAAAGGTTAGCCCAAACCTTTTACTTAATGCCAATTTCCAGGTGACTGTCCGTAGAACAAAGAGAGATCCAATTCTCATGAAAACCCTAGTGTGAGGCAATCTGGAACATTAAGAGTAGCGATTGTGACTGGGCCAAGAGAGTAGATAGCAACAGATAGACGATGATAGATAGATAGATAGATAGATAGATAGATAGATAGATAGACAGACAGATAGATAGACAGATAGATAGACAGATAGAAGGATAATTCATCACCAGTGTCATGTTTCTTTCATATCAGGAAAAGCACACACTTGCTGCTCTGTATTTCAATTGTGAAGGGCTCACCAGGACATTGTCAGTATCTGAGTGTCAAATACACCAAGGGCTCTCTCAGCACAAACTTGGATTGCCCAACACATGCTGAATGCCAAATTATTTTACTGAAATTGGTAAAGGCTGCAGTAAATCAGGGGTGACTGAAGAGTAACCACATATGAACTAGTTTGCCAGTGTGTTGTGCTATTAATGATTACCCACCCTTCGTTAGAGAGCAGCACAAGCAGCACAGCTGGTGTATCTAACCATTAGCCAACAGATGTTTTCCCTTCTGTTCTGACTAAACTGCTGAGGGGGGAAGGTGCTGTTAGGGTTACACATTAATCATATCCACTGTGGAGGGGCTGATGCCATCAGTGCCTGGAGTGGGAGCTTGGTGCCTCAGGGGAATTGTCACCCCAGCTCCAAACCAGTGCTGCTGGGGACAAAGAGTCACCCACACCAGCTCGTGGAGGGAGTGGGAATTCTGGGATGAATGGGTGTGTGGAAAGACAGAGAGGAAAAATGCTTAGAGGAGAGGGCAGCAAGCCAGCAATGAATGGCATAGAGGCCAGGGTTGTCCTGTCCAGGCCACGCATGGGAGTCTTCAGACAGACACTCCTCAGCCCTTTCTTCTCCTCTGCAGAGGCACTTGGCTAGCAATGGGGCTGACCTCAGCTGATGGACACACTGACTAAAATCAGGGCAGGTACTGAACAAACAGGAGCCCTCCTGAGCTGCTCTTTGGCTGCTCCTTAGTGCTGGCCTGAAACCTGGGACAGGATCTGGAGGGTTGCCTCAGGAAGAGAGGCAGAAAGCAGCAGTGGGATGAGGCCATGCTGATGCATCCCTCAGCCAGTTTCTGAGCTGTGCCTGCTCTGACACCATGTCTGACAGTCTGATTGCTTGTACGGGCTGCTCAGCTTGGAAAGGCGTTGTCCCAAGGGTAATATTGCATACGCATTCTTGTAATTCATTGAACCCCCCTTTGCTCTCATGGCAACTAGCCACCTACATGTATTTAATCCAAAAATAAGTGTTGTAGATTATAAATAGCTCCTGCACAGACTAGGAACGTATTTCAAGGAAATGTTTTGACAGGACGCCTGAAAGAAGAGTCAGTTAGGAAAAGCAGCTTGATTCAGCTATGTGCCAAGGTATGCATTGCTAATTTTCCCTGTTGTTCAATGGAAATTAGTTACTATCATTATTGTTCCTTTGCTTGCTCTTTTTTTCTGGCCATTATTTTTTAGACAGAAAAATAGATTTTCTAACTTTGGTAAGTAATGGCTTAATATTAGGTATAATAGAGGTATAATAGAGAAACATAATTTTCTGGAGAATTGAGATCCCCCTCACCTCTTTAAGAGATCAAATTAAACTAAATATCACTCTGCAGATACTTTTTTTTCCCTCTGTATGTATGTCTTTTTTGTTTTTTGGGTTTTGTTGCTTGCTTTGGTTTTTGGTTTTTGGGTTTTTTTTGGACTGACATACAGACTTGAAAAAGCTATTGCTTGATATATGGTAAAAAAAGAGAAACACAATTTTGAAATACAGTATTCTGGCTGCAAAAGAACATGTGGATTTACAAGAAAAGTGTAACTTAATTCTCCAGTGTTTTGGTCCTTTCAGACTGCTGCTGAGAGATGCTGAACATTGTAAGACACTTTCATAGAGATTGATTTATTTTTTCTTTCACAAGAACTTGGATTGCTGTTATCACAGTGCCCCAAGGCCTTAGAGACCTCACTGTGCATTTCCTTGAGGACACCTGGAACATGAGCATCATGAATCACTGGGCACTGCCAGACATTTTGTGTGACCTTCTATCAAAATGCAGGAGACCAAGCCCCGCCTGCTTGTCCTATTAAAGGGCCTGCAAAAGGGTAAATGTGGAAAGAATGTATCTCAGATTCATTGGTGTAAAGCACGCACAATTTTTCCTTGTGGCAAATCAGCCACCCAGTGACAGGCAAGGATTAGGACTCTTGTAGCCTGAAGTCAAACCAGATGTAAATTGCTTGTTTTGGAGAGAAAGGTCCTTCTCAAGGCAAAATTCTGTATTTATCCTAACAATTAACACCTCAATAAATGGACATCTGAATGTGGATTTTCCCCTTTTCTGGCAGGAAAATTATCTTTCCCAACATGCTCAGTTTGCTTTCTGCCTGTTCTTGACAGACTCTGAAATCTCCCACATCCATCACTGAAAACAGAAATTCAGCACTTTACAAGCTCAAAATAAGAGATTTTTACAATTCTTTTTCATCATAGATTTTCTCCCCTGCAAGTGTCCCACACCACTGTCTTAAACTTCTTAGTCTCTGGCCATCCACTGCAGGGATCAGGCCAGAAGCAGTACCATTAGTCAGGAAATAAACACTGAAAGATTTAGATAATTTCGTGTACGTTTCACACAGCCATCCATAGAATTAAGAAGCATTCACTGTTAATCATGGAGGGTGCCTGGAGATTCATTTTCCTGCAATGAATGTGCCAGAGCCTATTTCTGAGTAATTTATTGTTGATTTGTCAGAGTGGTCAGTCCTCATAGAAAACAGTCTTTCATCTCTGACACAACCAGCACAGCTTTAATGGGAAGGGACTCTTTAACCGAGACAGTTTAAAAACACTTGCCTTTTGACCCCTTTCTTTGAGATGTGATTGAATGTGTGGAGTGTTTTTGCAAGGAGTGCAGAATAAATAAGCAGTGAGTGTGCTGTCACAAGCTGTGGAGTGAAGGTCGTATTCTTCTTCTTCTTCTTCTTCTTCTTTTTTTTTTTTTCCTTGTGTTTTGCCAGATTAACTTCAATGAGATGGGTGACTGGTCTGAATCGAGCCCATTTCTGTGATGAGTTACATGTGTTGCTCTGTAGGGCAGAATGAAACTCCCCAGTCCAAGCTGCCTTATTTAGAAGGAAATCAGATGGAAAAAAATGTATCAGAACTAATAAGGCAACAAAAACCATCATGCAGGAGATGAAAAGCATGAAACATACAAGCATTTCCATGTCAAGGAAAACTGCAATGTTAGTGCAAAACTGTTGCTTCCACTTCATGTCAGGTTGATTTCCAGTTTAAATAACCTGACCAAGTCTGTGAATGTGGGGTGTTATATTTGTTTAAAATTAATTTGCCCACTTATAAATTAGATGGAAGTGAAAACATTCCTTCCTTGCTAGATTTAAAGGTAAGGGTCGAGGAGTTGTGCTTGCATGAGTGTGTGACCCAGCTTTTCCAAGGAGGGCAGGTGCAGTCAGCCCCCCAGGAGAGGCAGATTTCAATCTGTGGCATACCAATCATCTCTCGAGCCTCCCTGCAGCTGGCTTTGCCCATATCTACAAGAACTATGATTCCATAGCCATATGAACACGGAATTTTTTCTCCCCAAGAGCACTCAAAAACTTTGGGATTTTTATCCAGTTAATGCATCTACCACTGGAGAGTGCCCAGGGCTCCACAGGAGTCTGAGCCAAAGAAAACACATCTGGGAGGAGATGCCACAGCAGGGACACGTGCACAGAGACTCCAGGCTGCATTTGCTTTGGCACAGGCTCCAAGGATTGCCATGAGCAGAGCAGCATGAGGGCTGCTTTGCTTCCCCCTGTGTCACAGGCCTTCCTCAGCTCCCCTGCATAGCTCCAAGCATGGGAGCACACTGAAGGAATTCTGCAGTGAGCTATGGAGAGGCAGCTTTCTCACAGGTGTAGCTACAGCTACCTGAGCTGCCTGGAGCTGTGTCAGGCCATAGCTGCAAAACAGCTGCACAGCCCATGAGATAATATTTCCTGCTCTGCAGGTGGGATGGCAAATCTGTGGGAGGGTTCATCTACACGGACCAGATACCTGAGCTGTCTGCAACTTGCTGTGGATGGGCTCATAATGGAAAATTTTTGGTTTAGCAGCTAGGATGAACAGTGTGCAACATTCCTTGAAGAAATCTGCACTGGGAGCAAGTTAGGAAACTATTGCTGCATATTCTAATATTCTATAGTGTGAAACATAGCTTCTATAAATCTCCAATTTTTTTCACTTTTAAAGGTGTCTATTTTATTAACTTGATACTGCCATCAGAACAAATAAATACTTGAGACTTTACATAAGCCACAGGTGAGGCTTGATGCCTTAGTCACTGGAACATTTTTCCTAGCATTTGCAAACCATAGCAAGAAGCTATTTTCTTCTATGAACAGTATTCTATACTACAAAATAAATGCTTGTCAGTTAATGATATATAATTAAAATGAAACAAAATACACCACCCTTTATTTGTAAATTTTCAGTTACCATGGATTTTTCACTAAGGTTTTCTCTTGCTCAAGCCTCTGTGTCTAGTCTCTGCAGTATTTGGCTCAGAGTTTGCAAAAGAAATCCCATCACCTTGCTGGGGATCCACCATAATCCTAAATGGATTGATGGTGTCAGAGTCTGGCCATTTACAGGGTGTTTCTGTGGCATGCACACACAGCAGTCTTGAGTATTGCACTTCCTTTGCCAACAGCTTGCGTGCTAGAACAGGGCTCCCACAGCTTCTTTTAGTCAAAGGACACCTTTGGTTTGTGGAAAAGAAGGAATACTTCCCAGGACTATCTTCCTCCGTGCTGCCACCACAATGTACCTCTGCAAATAAAAGAGCAAGTGCTCAAATTTTAGTTCAGTTTGTATCATCCGATCTAGTTTCCCACCTACTCAGTTCCTTCTACGTACATATGGGAAATGCCTGCTGTTAAAAAGTGATTTCTGGGTCAGTGACCTTCCTCCTCAGCACCCAGGGCTTCTAGAACATGACACTGGCATGGGATGCTCATCAAAGGAGCAATTCAGGTAGATAACCTTGTAAACCTCAGAAGCACAGCACCTTCATTTTGAGTCTTACAAAGACTAGGTAGAAGGGGTATGTTTATCTTGCTGTCCATGCACTTAGAGCAGTGTGCCAGGCCTGTCAAAGGAGCCCAGACTGAAAAGGAGCCCACATGATCTGCAGAGGTCGATGGTGTTTGATAGCTGGGATGCCATGGAAGATTTCACATTCTTCAGCTCTAATCTCTTATAACAAAATGGAATTCAAACCTAACCCCTGAAAAAATAAGTCAGGTCTGGTTAGTGTGATGCCATGTCCCATGTATCCACCAGGATTTGTTTTTGGTGGATTAGTGCTCTCATTTACGTGTTTTCTTCTTGGTCAGCAGTGTTATTGTTTTAGCTGGTACTTTCAAAAGGTGTTTATTTTTGCTGCTAATCTAAGATGAGCCCTGTAATTATCTGTGAAATAGAAACAATTCCTTTCTGTAGCTGTGATGCTCTCTGGAGGCAGTGCCTGATGCTTTCTGTTTTCTGACATGCCTTTTTCCATGGCTATTTTCAAAACAGTTGCATCACATTTCAACTGCCTTGGTCTTTTGTTGATGTGTTTTACCAAAAATACTTCAGACAAAAAGCAAAGACTTTTTGTCTCCTGGATGGATTAAGTGCCATTCTAGTGTTTGTGATGAGATGTATCTTTCTCTGCCTCAATATTTTTATTTAATGCAAGTTTTGTTGGGTATTTTACATGTTGGGCTGTAGCACAGAGTAAGACAGCTCCTTGAACTTACTAAGCAAAATAAAATGAAATAAAATATTTTAACTTCCTCAGTTTCACACCTTTTCAAGTGGTAAAAGAATGGCTGGAACAAAAAGGAAAGAAGAGTAACAGCCTTTCTACAGGCTTTAGTCCTTCTTCACCTTATCCTCTGCTCTTTACCTCCCAAATGTAACTTGGAGCTGCTGTGGCTATGCCACTGTTTTCTCACCTCTTTCCACATTTTCCCTGCTCTGACAGATGCTTTGCTGAGTGCTCTACCGTCATCTTTCAGGATGTAATACCTGTTTACCCTGGTTAGACCTTACGGTTCCCTAACATTTCTTCAACCTTTTTTCTTCCCTAGGTTTCCTCTTCATCTTCCTCTCTTTTTGTTCACTTTCTCTCTCTTCCTTCCTGCCCCAGACCTGCTTCTAGGGGATCATTCCTGAGAGCTTTTGCATTCACCCCTAGCCTTTGCTCTGCCTGTTTATTCCTTCCTTCAAACAGCCTTTTACAGACTGGGTAACTGTTGATCATGTAGAGGTTAGGAAGAAGTTTTACCTCTATCTATCTGTCTATCTAGAGAGAGAGATAATAATTCAGGATTTTTTTTTATCTCTCTGTTATCTGATTCTGTGTTTTTTTTCTGAGATGGAACACTGCTCTAGGTGCCTCCTGGAGTTCCAATGGTGTGGGAAATCTTTACTCTGCCCAAGCCTGGGTGAGTGTGTAGCAGTTGAGCTTGGATTGTGCAATATTCCTTGAAAGTGGAAGTCTGGATCTGGATTTCCAGGTTCAGTTTGAGCATTAACCTGGAAGGGGCCCTAATCCATGAATGACCAACATTAAGCCTTTCAAAGTATCTATTCAAGATGTTCTTGCAAATCTCTGTTTTCTGTCTGTTTACACCTTCAGCCTTGCTCTGATGTCCCTGAACATGTCAGTGCTGACAGCTGGAGACCTGACACTTGATGCAAACACAATGCTGTAATGGGATTAAGACTATTTACAGTAACTGGTTACTTGCTTTGTGTTTGAAGAAGATGGAAAAAGACCAATGAAAATGTCTTTTGCAAATGGATCAAGAATAATCACAGTGCATACTTCTGAAGACTGCAGTGAAACATCTTAAAAAACCAGCCAACTAACCAAAAAATCCCTGTGCTCCTCTATCCCCACCCTTCCTCCCCAAACATCATGGCCATAGCTCTTTTAAAGGTGGGAGTAGAAAGGGGGTAAAAATAATCTTCTGCTTAGGGTCACTATCAAAGCTTCAAATCTCTTGAATGCATTTGTACTGAGCCTAATACAACTGCCCTAGTGGAGATCAATGAGTAGTAGATAATTAATAACTGCTCAAGATCTTCACGCATGCAAACAACCTCTGTATTTCTATGGAGTCAGGGGTACTCTGAACACCCTTCTCCTCATGTTCAGAGGCTGTGCCTTTCCACTACAGAAAAAGCCTCTTTGGAGGCAGTAATCAAGGTTTGCTTCCAGGCTATTCCAGTTACCAGCAACATCCAGAAAGGAACTTGAATTTGTATTATTAATTCAACAACATCATTATGAATGAACTGCAGGAAACAATGCATCTTCTTCCTATGTAAACAGTGTAAATAAAACTTCTGATAAGCACTTTACTGCATTGAATTCCTCATTCTTTCCTTTGAGAGCGTTCCAAAGTTTAGTGTGCAGCTTAATCAACTTCATACGTGCTTGAGTTGGGCAAGTCAAAACTAACATGACCCCGCACAAGAAAAAGCATCCCTCGCACGAGAAATCCCATTCTGCTTATTTACTATATATGAAAACAGCTCCAGCCATTCCTTCCCTGAGGCAACAGGAACTTTTCCATGTTTCCTTAACCACCGTCACCCTTCAACACTTTTCAGGACGAAAGCCTTGTTCTCAGGATGACCCTGGCTGCGTGGTCATTAAAGCTGAGATGGAGCTGATGAAGCAAAATGACCAAACTTCCAACTTTAATGTATTCAGCTGCAATATAGTTACCAACTGCAAAGTATGGTGCTGTTTAACCTCTCTTTTCTGTCAGCTATTGACCACACTGAAATTCTTTTGAATATGAAACTTGGGCCCTGCTTTGGCAAAGAGCTGAGCACAGGATTAGCTTCACCTGCAGGTTACCATCTTTAAATTAGCAAGGCTGTTAGCATGGGTTAAATAAATACATATGTAAATTAATAATAATATTTTTTAATTAAAAAGATAGCAGTGTGTTGATACAGTGCTATGTGGGTGGCAAGGATTAAAGAACAGGCAGGGAGACAAGTAGTTTAGGTAGTGAATCAGATCTTCACTGAGTGGCAAAAGTTCTGTAAAAAAACCACATTTTTGGAAGCATACATATGCCAGGCCTATATTCAGGCCTTTTAAAATCAAAGTCCTTCTGCATTCATGACACTTGGGTCTGGACTGGAAATCTTCCAAAGGATTTCGAGTCTGTGCTCTGGGATTCAATCTCCTAAGAAAAAGAAGCATTTTGGGAGGGTCGGTGACCACTTCTGGAATGTGTTAAATTAAATCCTTTGTTATCTATAGACAGACATCACAGGGGTTACAGCAGTGCAAACCTCTCTTCAGTTTCAGGCCTTGTCACTGGATATTTATTTCTTGGAGCAGGAGGATAAGGAACACGGTGTGGAGACAGGTGTCTCCCGAGCTCTGGGGTCTGGGCACCCAGGTCCTGCTTTTGTTCCTGTTATCTCCAAATCAGGAGAGGCTGCCTGGGAGAGGTGAGGGCTTAGCCCTTTGAGAAAGACTTACAGATTTCTCTGGCTTCAAGACAGTAAGTCCTGCCTTTGCTTACTCATTATTTGTATAAGGGAAAAAGAAGTAATTATGACAGAATAAACATCTGAAACATCCTCTTGAGAGCAAAAGCCAAAACAAGTGGGGGAAAAAAGTCTGCCGTGCAGCACTCCTTTGCTTAACTGAGCACAGGAGTACAGTGTGCAGTGCTGCCTAGAGGAGAGAAATACCTTGAAGCTGGCAGTTCAGAGCACAGTCAGCAGACCATGACGACAGTGGGTGATGTGCAAGTCAGGAAAAACTTCTGAAAAATCCAATAATTTCCCAGTTCATCTATAGTTAAGGGTTTTTTTTTCTGGGTACTAGACAGCATACCAAAGGGATTAACAGTTTAATCATAGCTGATTCATATATGGGGATCTGCATTGTTTATTTATTTATTTTGTTATCAGGAACTTCCTCTTAGAGACATGGGAAACTGAGGCGCAGAATGGTGAAATTACTTGTTTAAATGGTGCCTGTGGCAGGGGGAAAAGTAGAAGCGTGTTTCTCAATCTTACACCCTTTTATTACTCCTGTGCTGGTTTAACAGAGGAGTTACAGCTCCTTGCATAACCCTGACTTTTCTGGCTGTAATGATATATGAGTACAATCCATTGCTCACATTTCCCTGATTTTTCTGACTGCAAAATGCAGTCTTTTATACTGCAGGTGAAAGTACTGGAAAGGCTTATTCGCACCCCGTCATGTCCCTGGAGCTTCTGGCACTTGTAGGAAGTTACATGGTGATTAAAGCCAATGCATCTGCCCAACACTCTGCAAAGGCACGGTGGCTCTGCAGGTTCGCTCCCCTGGTCCCAAGCAGCTTAACCGTGAAAACAGGATATGGTAAAGCGGGCCGGACCCGATGCGCTGCTTCGTCGGAGTCTGCTGTCATTAATCTCCTCCGTCTTTATGAATGGTGGGGAAGCGGCAGCTGTACACAAGGATAAACAGCCGTCGCAGCAGAGATGCTTTGAACTGCTCTGCTCCTCTGGGGAAGAGATTTGAGATAAAGCCGAATCTGGAAAGCATCAGTGGTGGTGCACCGAGAGCCGCTGATCACCCCCGCCGCTCCGGACCCTTCCACCACTTTCCGTCCCCCTGAGCCTGGGGCGGGCGCCCTTCTGCCCCCCTTCCCTGCGCTGCCCGCAGCCGGGGTTCGGGAGTGGAGCGTGGCTTTGCGGGGCTGTGCGTTGATGTCCCCTCACTCCCACCGCACATCTGCCGCGACCCTGACACATCTGGCCGCCGCCCCGCCGCGGGGCAGCATCTGCCGGCACATCTGGGCGCGCGCGGCCCCTCCCCGCGGGCACATCTGTCGGCGGCGGGGGGCGGCCCCGCGGCGGGGCGGGAGGAGCGCGGGTCGGCGCAGCCCCGCCGCCGGCCGGGGCGGGCAGAGCCGGCGCGGCGCGGAGGGGAGCGACGGCCCGATGGGGCGGCCGGCCGGCAGCCTGGCCCCGCTCCGGCTGCTGCTGCTCCTGGCGCTGGGACACGCCTGGACCTACCGGGAGGAGCCGCAGGACGGCGACAGGTGGGTGTTGCGATAGCGAGGCTGCTTCTGTGCATGTCCTCCCCATCTACCACCTTCTTTTTCTTTTTTTCCTGCCTTTTGGTTTTTTGTTTTTTTCTGGGTTTTTTTTTCAATACTCCAACTCCTCGCCTTGTAGGGAGGTTTGCTCGGAGAACAAAATCGCCACCACCCGGTACCCCTGCCTGAAGCCCACGGGAGAGCTCACCACCTGCTTCAGGTGAGCGCCGCAGCCGCGGAGGACGCGGGGCAGAGGGGGCGCGGGGCTCACGCGTGTCCGCGGCTGGGGACTCGCTGCCCGCGGCCAAGGCGGGGGGGGACACACGCGTGTGCGCGTCAGAGGCAGGGACGGCGGCTGTGCCAGCTGTTTGTCTCCCCCCTGCTCTGTGCTGGCCCACCCCGGCATTCCCACCGCCCCGTGGACCGCGGAGCAGGTAACTCGTTCACATCCCTCCCGCGTTCCGCATCTCCCCTGGCAAGTCCTGCAGCTGTCCCAGGGAAGGGTTTCGGTAACTCGCTGCAAACGTCACCCCTGAGACATCGCTGGACAGAGAGGGCGCGTGTGGTTCTCATTGCTGTACCGAAGGCGCCGACAGTTTTTGATACGGTGAGAGAGGCTTCCTCTGACCTGGGTGTCCGGGACCACATTGGAGCTATAGCTGCATCAATTGCAGGATAATCAGCGAGATCGTCTGGATTTGTGCTACGCAAAATGTATCTGAAATTAGGTAGATGAATCACTCTCAGAATTGATAACTTCTTCAGCAACTAGCTATGGGGGAGAAATGTGACAGAGGCCTCTGAAATTAAGATGAATCTAATCACGGGTTTTCATTTTTCAGCGATGTGTTTGAGAAATAATCTGTTTTAATGATGACAGCTGTCCAGAGCTGTCAGTGCTTTTTTGAAGAGCTGCACACGAAGTATGAGCACACACGTATCCCTTCACTGATGCCCTCAGGTTAGCCTCATCCCCACAGACGAGATGTTTCATGTATGAAAGCTGCTTCTTATGAGAGGCTGCTTTGTGGAGGCAACTGTGCTCTGCCTGTGTGTGTATGCTTGCATGTGACAAGGAGCCACTTCTGTATACCAAAAATACGGTAACACGTGTAGAAAGTGTTACAGAGAGTGTCCACTCTTCAGAGAATGTCCATCTCTTCAGAGAGCGTCCATCTCTTCTGTTTGGCATTAGTTCCAAAGAGCTGTAGACAAACGTTGCAGCAGTGTTGTCCCTCTCCCATGCTCCCAGGCTTGTTCATGCCCTCTGGCAGCCACAGCCACCTGGGACAGTGTCCTGCCACTGCTCAGTTCTTAGGAGCATTAGCTTCCTCCCAGTCCCTGGGAAGGGCTCTGCAGGGAATGGAGACCACCCTTCCCTGCATCCCTTATCTTCTCTCTCTTGCTGTGAAAGTGAGGCAGAGCCCTCTTACAAGCGCCTCTGTAGCATCCAGTGGCAGCACATTTTGGAGAGGGACAGTGTGAAGGTTTTGCAGGTTCTTGGTTGAACCTGCAGCATTTCTCTGGTTTGGGGGCAGAGCACTGCGGCGGACAAGACAGTTCTGAGTGGGGAGTTACTGAATGAAGAAGCCAGAGTGGGAGCTACATAAAGCAGCACACACATGACCATCCCGCTCCTTCGTGCGTGTCCCAAAATCCGTCTGAGGAAAGTGATTCTGCTTTGTGTGTGACACAGGAGGACTACACAGGCTCCACTGGCAGCTGTGAACCAATGTGCAAAGAAAGCAGAACTCTGTCCAGCTGCCAATTCCCACTTCTTTAATCCTTCCTGAGGTATTTCTGACCTTTGGGCTCTGGTTGTGACAAGCCTCCCTCCCCAGCTCTCTCTCTGCACAATCCCAAGTGATATTCACTGTCCCAAATCAGCACAGTCTGTGTGGATGAGAATTTGGAAATTGCTGCATCGACCTCTTGGTTGTTTTAGTTCAAACATTTTCTGTATCTATGACTTCCAAATCTCCCTTGCTTTAAAAAAGGAAAAAATTCCATTTCTGTGCAATCATGTGTTTTTAAGGTATAACCTTTAGGCTTGGGTGAGGGCTCCATTCCTCACCCTGCAAGGTAGCTTTCATGAGAGATGCACAAGAGCAGGGCAGCGACTCTGAGAGGGAGCAGCTCTGATCAGCAGAGCAGCTCTGCACCGAGCACAGGCCTGAGCTGCCATGTGCTGGCAGTCCTGCCCCTCGGAGCTGTGGCGTGCTCTGGCAAGGACCTGCAGCATCACCCACCCGAGGGGGTGAACCCCAGGGGCACAACAGCACCCCCACTGCTCCTGGTAGCAAGGTGTGCCCTCAGCAGGCACGTGGGATTACCCTTGGCAGAACACGTTTTAATGTAAGATTCATTAATACTTTGAGGTTGAGGCTGTTAACAAGACAACAGGAAACTTGCAAGTGTTGACTAATCCTGTGGTGCCTCAAGGCGGATTTTGTTTCATAGGACATTCAGGAGCTTAAGGATTCAGTTTTCATCTCTGGGATGACAAGCAACTCTTAAAGTAACTTCAGCTTGGTAGAAACTCAGCTGTGGCTTTTAGGAGCTTTCACTCCAGGTTTCAGATAAACTTGATTTTGCTGTTCTATAGTTTATTCTTACAACACTTCATTTTTTATCTTCCTACACATCTTTATCACAGTATTTCATAATGACAATAGTTATGTAATTTATATACATTGTTAGAGGTAGATAAAGGGATAGTTAATGTCAGCTTCTATTTACTATTAGCAGACACACCTAACTTCTTTTCTAGGTCAAAGTACCATTTGTGCAGAAATTATACAAACTGACACAAAATTTATCTTGATATATCAGGCATAAGGCAACATGCACCACTACTGATTATTTGTTGTGAAATTAGTTAAATAAAATAAGGAATACATATGAAGCCAGACATCAAAATTCCTGACCAAAATGCTTGATAGAAAGTAATATCATCCTTTTATTCCTCCTGCTGGAATTTGTCATGAAAATCAGCATGGTTTTTTAGAGCACTTCAATAAAAATAGCATCTTTTCATCACAAAAAGTATTTCTTGATTTTATTTTTTTTAACCAGATTTACTTATGATTAAAGATGATCCAAGTGGAGGACCAAGCCAGAAGTGGGGCCAAGCACTGAGAATATACTGGCATTTTTCCCTGTGGCCATAGCAACCATGTACACAATCAGATGTATTTTTTTTTCTTTTGAATGTGTGCAGTCTGGCCCTTGGTTTAGTTTGATTTGTGATTTTTTTATATGTCCTTTCTATTTGTTTTCATAAGAGTACAAAAGAACAGATGCAAAAAAGCAGAGGGAGCTTATACAAAATCTTTTCTGTGGAAATCTCATTTAAACTTTTGTATGTAACTGCACAAAGTACCCAGTACTGATGTCCCCATCAGGTATGGAGAAGAATTTCTGCAGATTTGTTGATAGTAGTATGGTCCAATAAGACTTTGAATTCCTACTGTATGCCAAATTCATCAAATTTTAGGAAATTTGGGCAGCATGGGAATATGAAGCCCCAGTCACTTGTTACTGTCTTCTCCAGTTGTTTGGATGGGATATTAATCTGTTTCACTCTCATACAGACTTCTAAACACTTTGTTGGCATAAAAAATTACATGAATGTTGCATTTTTCTCCAGTGCCTGTGACAATTCAGTTTGTGCATTCTTGCAGCAGTCCTTTTGATTACAGTCCTTCCTTCATTTCCATTTTAAACAGTGCTCCTGTATGTTTTTGCTCTGGTCCAGAAGGAAAAGCAGCATCTGGGTCCAGAAGGAAAAGCAGCATTTTGCTTCATCCTGATTGTGGAGCTGCATTCCCATAAGGAGTGGTAGTGGTTATGTCACTTCTGAGTTCAGGAGGATCAACGTTTAATCTGGTACAATTTATTAATTGGAGTTTCTCCCTTTTTAAAAACTAACAAGCTTGATTGCCACAGTAACTGTTGTATATTAGGAGAGCTAAATATTTTACTCAGTTAGAATTCAGAGAGTGTAGTGAATTATTCAGAATTATTCAATATGTGTGCTTAGAAGTATTTTCTAGTGGGAAGCTGTTAGAAGTTGTAGGAAGATTCAAGCATGAAATGTGGGAAAACAAGAATATTTTTATTGCCTGACTATACCCATCTCTTTGCCTACTAGACACTTAAATATTGTTGTAAGTTCACATGAAAGAAGTAATCTTGCTGCTCCTCAGAAAATTTTTATAAAATGTTAAATTAAGGAAACCAGCAGCTGTAAATCAGGCAGATGAAAATTTGAACCTGGGTCTGCACATCTGGGAAGAACACTTTTGCCATTGCCTTCATGGGCGAAGGGAAGATTCGGGTTTTTTTTTTCTTTTGTTCAGATGAAACTGAAAGGCTGTTAGTCTAAATTGGTTGACAAAACTGATTATTTTTAAAACAAATACACTATTGACATGGTAAGAGAAATTATCCATCTTTCTCTGGCATCACTGTAAGTAGTCTCCTGCATTTTTTGCTGAAAATGAAGTTACACCCTCATTTTGTGCATATAGTGATGGAGACTTCTCCTGGTCCTTCCTTCTGCAGGACCAGCAAGGAGTAAAGGGTTTAGAATTAGGGTGCTGAACACAATTCTAGCTAATGATGGCGAAATCTTTGTAAAGATGAGCCAACTCTTTATATATATATCCAAACAAGCTCCATGTTGTGGAACTTAAATCTTGGCAAAGAACTTAATCTATAACTTTTTTTTTAGTATTTTGCAAGCAAGATCTTTTAAATAGGACTAACACATTTCAGTGTGTTAGTTCAGCTTCTTCATCTGATAGTTAGCAGCTACAAGTATTTTGTAGAAGCCCTTCCAGCACTTCAGATTTCAAATTATGCTGTAAAAAATTGTTCTACATGTCCTAAAAAAAAAGACAATTCAAATGTATGGTGAAAGAGAATGTACATATTTATACCCTACTTTGTTCTAATGCTAAACAGAGACCACCAAGCATTTCTTTTTACCCTCTTCAATGCTGATACTGCTGTTGAAGCCTACTATTTTTTATAGACTGTATAATTTTGCACATTCTTAAGAGATAAAAGTAATTGCAAAGAAGTTGGATTGTAGCTGTTTCACAAAGAGCAGCACTTTCACTAATGTGCCCTTGGGGACCATATGCAATTCCTGGTTCCCAGATACTCAGTGAGCATGTAGCAGAGCTTTCCAACATGAGAAAAAATTGCTGTATATAGTTTTGGAGCTTTCAGCTGGAGCAAGCAGGGATAATCTTTGGTCATCTTATCTTCTGACTTTACTTTTCATAAATTTCTTTTTTATAGTTGTTATTGCATTTCCTCTCTGAAGTTTTGCTGACTATTTCATATCATTGAAAGAACCCCAACTGGTATAATATAACAGTTAAACAAGCAACTAACCTGATTAGAGCAAACTACTGCCTAATCTCCAGTTATCTTGAAGGGAAATACACTCCATAATAGAATTTTGCTGAAAATGTAGAGAGACTATGATTTCAAACTTTGTATTGGTTTCAGAAAACTAAACATACAGAAATACATATATATTCACATTAAAAAAAACCTTCCAGGGAATTGTCATCACAGGTAGAACTCTGTACATATCTATGAATAAAATTTTCTTCAATACAGTACTCTTTTTCTTTTCTTACAAAACAGTGTATGCTACAATGGTGCCAAGAGATTTTTCCTAGCTTTCCTAAATTTTTTTTTTCACTATTGCTTCGGAAGTAGCACCTTCAAGCTGTATGGTTCTGATTGCATTCAGCCCTGAGTTTCATTCATTTTTCTTTGCTGTGATTGCCAGAGGAACAGATTGCTCATAGCTGCTGAGACACATTGTGAGTATCTGCTGGTTAAGGGTAACACCAACGCCATACAGCTGCCTTTAGGCTTCCACACTACACTTGGGTGGCCGTGACTTTCTGTGCCACTTTTCTGTCTCAGGTGCTAAGAATAAGAAAACTAATTATTTCTGTGTTTGGATGATAGGGACGCCCAAGATCTCAGCAGATGTGGATGATACTGGCTGCAGCAGAGACTCCTGCAGCAAAACATGGTGCTCCTGTGGGTTTCCTGTGCAGTGTCTCCTCTGTACAGCCAATTCACTACAAAATGAAAAAATTTAATTAATGATCTTAAAGAAAGCTGCATGATTACTGTGAGTGGTGCTCTCAGGTACGATGTGCTAATTAAAGGATGAGGTCAGGCAAGTGGTTGTTCACGTAGTCCAGGGGTTTTTGATGTTCACATCAAAGCAGTTTGGAGAATTTTAGAACTGGCAAGCCAAGAGCTTTATGATAAGTGCCCTGCTTGGTGGTTTGATTGATAATGAAACCCAGGTGCTTTGCATTATGGTTTTCATCTACAGAATATAGGGTTAAATATGAACTGACTTTGCTGGCCATGTCGTCTAGCTCAGAGACTCCAGACAAACAAAATAGTAGCCCCAGGGCCTCCCATGCCTGATACAAAATAGGTAATAAAAATAGGCCGCCAAAGGGAGCATGACGTTTGTAATTATCTTAAGTATTGTATATGTTCCCTAAGGTCAGGCTGTTTTGTCCTTAAAAAAGTGATTGTAGTCTCTCCTGCTAACAGCAGGATGTTATTAATACTTGTATTACTGCTCCCATTGTGATAGACACCCATTGAGCTGAGTTGTGCTGTACTGATTGCAGACAAAACAGGCAAGACAGAAAAGGCAGGAATGGAAGGGTGAATGGAAGATATGGAGCAGCAGTGAAGAGAAAGGACAGAACACCCAGGGGCATGGAGCAAGCAGAAAAAAAGAACTGATACAGCCATAAAAAGACAAAAATTCTGTCTTTGTGGTGGTTTGTGTGACAGATACGTGTGTGACAGAAGGGAGGTAATCACTCCCCAAAGAAGTATAATTTAAATGCTTCCAGGCTTCTATTTAAGTTGAACCCACAAAAACAAAACATCAGCCAAAATCAGACAAAAACCCGCACACATGCACTCCTGGGAGGATTCCTGTTCTCCCAGCTAGACTTGGAGCTAAGCTACAGGCCCTGATGCATCTTCCCTTGACAGCCTCTCCCCTTCCTTCCTTCCTCAGTCTGGAAAATCTCTCTCCCTCTCTGTCCCTCTCTGTAAAGTGTGTGTCTGTGCAGGGGCAGGAGGGACAACTTACAGGGAGATATTTAAATTTCCCTTTCAGTCCTTACTCTGTTCGGATTGCCTGTGTTCCTTGTCATAGCAAAGAGGTTTTTTGGAAGAAGTTAAGCATAAAATATTTAAAGTACTTGTGGAAAAGTAGATCAGGCTTGCTAAAGATCCCAGGTAAGACAGGATTGCCCATATTCTGCTGTGAAAGCCATTGCCCAGTACAAAGAACATGTGATCAACAGGTTTTTTGAGACCTCTGCTGTGCAGTTCTGTTTTTCTGTCATTGCATGTGTGGAAGTTACTGCATGTGGGGAACAAGGTCACACGAAGCAGGTATGAGGGAGATGCCTGATGTTGATGTACAGTAAGCAGTTACCTTGTACCTGGATGGATCTCATTTCAGATTATGCTCACTCTGGTGCAGTGCTGGTCATTTGGGCAGGCGTGATTTTGGGTTTCATTGATATTGCGGTGAATTCTCACAGTCTTGAGTTTAATATTTTGGTTTTGCCTCCACCTCAGTCCCCTGAGTCCTGAGGTGACTTTTGTCTCAAAGTGTGAGTCACTGCTGAGCTCAGTACCCATGTCACTCCAGCTGGAGCTGTTGGGGATGGCACAGGGCTTTGTCATGAGTCAGTGACAGGGAGGTGGGTCTCTCCTCTCTGGAGACCTTGTGTTGCTTACATCTCATACAGACCACATGAACCACTCCAGGTTCAATTGTGCCCACCACCCCAAACAAGCAAAGCTGACTTTGATTTGCAGTAAAAAAATGCTTTCCCCAAAGTCTGCTCAAGTTTTTTTTTTCTCTGTGTTGTCCATTTTCTGCTTGTTCGGTTTCAGTTTTCGAGCTAATAGGAGCTTCTTTTATAAACTAACAGTAGCAAATGTCACCCTGCTGCTCAACTTTGCCAGTTCTTCTATGTGGTTCCAATTGTAAGCAGAAACAATGGAAAGCAGAATCCATGCAGTCCTGACTTGATTTCTTCTTGGCCTAGTAAAAAAAAAGCAATTTGTTTGCATCTCTTCGGGAGTAGCTCTGTTTAACAGTTGAGGAGAAAAACAATTTCTGTTTTAGACAGTAATCTCAGAGCTTAGTGTTTGGAAAATCCTTCTCCCTTATAGAGTGTTTTCCATTGTGTTGTGTTGATTTCATTGCTGATCCTGGTTCAAAAAATGAAGTACAAAACCATCAAGCATTTAGCATACATCCAGCTATTGTAAATAATTTCTTCTGAGTTTCTTTGTTAGTTTCAAGTTCTAACCACATTAGTTTTAATTGACAATCTGTGCTGTAATTGAAATGAGGTGAAATACACAGTGTACTAACTGTATTAATTTTAGCAGCCACTCAGTAGTAAACACACATGAAACAGAATTCTTCTCCTTCCTTTTCAAATGGATTGGGAGATAAAGTGGTGCAGACAGTGTTTTAAGTAGGAAAGAGAGGCAAAATCTAAGCTGTAATCCAAGTTTTTAAGTGGATCATTTTTTTAAAAATGAATAAGCATAATCTAGGTCAATGGCAAGTTGTTGTAGAGCGTGAGTTTGGAGAAATATAAAACAATATTCATCTGGGCTAGAAAATTTATTATTTATCTTTCTAGTGAAAAATTATTGGTGCATAGCTTCCAGCATAAAGTACTGGTGTTCGTGTTGGCTTCATTATGTCATTATCAACTGTCAAGGAGGAAGGTTGACCACCTAATTCTCTGTAACAAAGTGTGCATGTCCAAGAAGTTGTAGGGCACATTCTTCAAAATGGATAAAGAAATACATAAAGTATTGTCATAATATCTCATGAGAAATGGATGAATGCTGAAAATATAGAAATTTGTGAAAGTACACCCAGGAAAAAAGAGTGCTCAGAACTCTGTATAAGAGAAAGAAAATTACTTTATTGGATGCATTTTTTCTTTGTAAATAACTTCCTGCCCAGAGCTCCAGTGTCTTTGTGGAATGTTAATATTTCTGTGATCACATTCAACACTTTTAATGTATGTTGTAAACCGGACATCTTGCCTACTCAATAAGATGTTATTATCATACTCAATTTTCACTAAAGAGTTTATTATCATAGCTGCACCAAAATAGTGGTGTCATTTCCTAAACACTGCTCTCTGGAATTCTGACAAAACCCCTTAGTTTAGAGATTATTGCCTTGGAGAGTTGAAACAAAAATAGCCAAAGGGAGAATTATTTTATCTTTAAAACATTATATGTGCAAAGAGGAAAAAAACAGGTGAAAACAGGGGTTTTGGTAGTTTATTAGTAGTTCTTACTGATTGAGAAGTGGAGGTTGAGAAAGAGACTTGAGGGACCAGGACTAGAACTACTGTTTGGTAAATGCTTAATCCTACTGGGAATACATGCTTTTAACTGCAGCTTCCCTGAGGCAGGAGTAAGGAGCAGTGGCAGACAGACAATGCTGGCAGCCTGGGCTGATCTTTGGAATTCTGTAGCATGATGAACCCAGCTGCTGGCCTGCACAGTGGCCTGGACAGTCTAAGGGCAAGTGGTGCATCAGACTGTGACTCTTGCGGTGCTTCAGACACTAATTTCTTGACGTATTACTTAATGGGCTGCTTGTATGCAAAATAGTAGGGTTGCTTAGGCAGTTGTATGAAGGTTATTTTGATGTATATTTGGATTTTGAAAGTTTAATAGGGTTTTTTAATCTGCTTTGTTTTCCCAAGGAAAGTATATGTCTACTCTACTGGACTTGCCTGGAGAGACAAGGAGCCTATTGCAAATAGGTCATTGGGGAGGCTTTGGGGGGTGTTTTTGCTGCTTGGTTTAGTTTAGGACTTTTTGTTTCTTTTGTTTGTTTTTTTGGGTTTTTGGGGGGTTTTTGTTTGTTTCTTTCTTTGTTTGTTAGTTTCTTTGGTTTGGGGGAGATAGTTTGGTTTTAATTTAATGGGATTTGGGGTTTTATAGAGTTTTTGTGCAAAAGTATTAATTTCAAGCTCTTCTCATTTTAAAATTAAGAAACGTAAAAAGGAAATTAGAAATAGAGAATGTGGGATTTGTTTCTATTCTACCTTATCCTGCTCGCCTTCCAGCTTGTCTAGTAGCAAACCAGAAGATACTGAATATGTTACTGCAAAGAGCGTTGCACTGCTCAGTGTCACACTTCAGTTCCCTACATTTCTAACTTCCATCAATGCACAGTAAATTAGGGATGACAGAGGGAATTGGGACAATCTGACACTTCCCAGTTTTCAGACATTTCTGTTCAGAGTCGGCTTTAGGATTTCGGGCACCAGTTCTTTTCACAGTATATGGTCAATGAGGAGAAATGGAAAGCTTTCTTCACAGCAAACTAACATAATGTTTCCTCTTAGTTTTAAAACTTAAAGAGAAATGGATATTTTGCTGTCATATAACCTCAGCAAAGAGCCTTATCCACAAGGTTTTTGTAAAGACAGACCTGCATTCCTGAATCTCCTCTGGGTTTGAAGTAAATTCAGAGTGCAATCAAAACTTCTCCTTGTGTTTGGTCTTAAATTAGGCTGTTTCCCTGCAGAAATTTCTCTGTGTGGCACAGGAGCTTAAGAACATTTTATGATTGTGTCTGCAGAACTGGCCCCTTTTTGATTTTTCTTAGAAGCTCACCTCTGTTAAAAGATGACTCTCTTGGTCCCTGCATGGGCATTAAGAGGTTGTATGAAAAGATTTGCAGAGGTTTGCATTTCCACAGCTCTGCTGACTTCCCTGGACCTACACCAAAGTGCGTCAGTTGGGGAATTCTTCATAATTATTCTTAGCATTCCATGAAAAAAAAAAAAAGGATGCAGAAAGATGTTAAAGCAGATTGAATGCATCTTACCAACAAAGCGAATTCTCTGCCTGGTTTTCCAAGCTGAGATTCTTGGCCAGAGCCTTGTTTTTGCTGTTTGTTGTCCTCGCACTGACCCGTACTTGAATTTGCGGTTTTATTGACCATGCCTGGAAGGGTCCTGGACGGTGCCCTTCCAGATTTACATCAGTGGGAGCACTGTGATCCAGGGAGGCAGGAGGGTTTAACCTTAGGAGGGCCTTGCCAGGAGTCAAGTTCTAGGTCCTGGGCTTCATTTCTCTGCTCCTCAAGGAGCTGTATCATGCCAAATTCTGCTTTCAGTTACCCACTAAAGTTCTCTATAGGATGTCAGTATTGCCTAATTCTCCAGCTATAAAATGGAGGGGAAAGCCTAATGTATGCCCCATTCTTCCACAGGGAAGAAAGAGAACCTGAAAGCTTATGCTGAAGATGTAGCACTCCTGTTACAGCAAAGAGGATTGTTGTAAATCAAATGTTCAAATAACTTGCTAGACTTTGTTTACTTTGGTGATTTGCTGTCATTCCAGTTCAACAAAATACTACTGTTTGAGATAAGAAGAAAAAAATGCACATTTTTAAAAGTATATTTTTTCATACCCACCAAGAGACAAATTAGATTTTTGAGATGTTTTCTTATGTTTCAAAAGTATCCAGAGTATTTCCACAGTGGGAGTAAGCTAATGGTACATCACTGGAACATCTCCAGTGAAAATAACTGTGGCAGAGTGAAAAGAGCAGCAGAAAACAAGTAGTCAGGAACAACAATGGCAAAAATACACATATATTTATTTATACATCCTTGTTTGCAGTATAGACCTCTGGATATTTTTAAATACCAGTAAAAGTAGACCTCAAACATTTTCATTGACCTTACAGTCATTACACTTATAAGTAGTTCCAATGAAAAGAAAACTCTTCCAAGAAATTTTCCTCAAGGACTTGACAAAGATTTAATACAGGACAAATATATATTCAGGACAGAATTAGAGGGAAAACTTTCCTGTGTTCAGATTCCTCTTAATTGTGTATTAGGTCTGAAGATCCTGGCTGTATTCCATATTGTTCCATTTGTTGCTTGCCTCTGTAAGGCTTCTCTTTTGGAATAAAGAACCAAACAAATCTAGCAACCCTTTTATTAAATGCCATCTTGACCTTGCTTCCTGGAAATATAATGGCCCAAAGGATGAAAAATTACAGCAAGTGTTTATTACTGAAATCCAGTCTCAGTTGTGAGAAGATTAAGTGTTTCAAAAGATTTAATATCCTGCCTGCTTCAATGGGATGCATGTGGAAAAGAGCTGCAAAGCAGCAGAGAACTGGAAATGGCTGTGTGATGTCTTGCTCTGTAGGCATGTGGTTGATATTTGTGGGAAATGCTTGAGAACATGAATTTTAGAACTGATCCTGACCACATCCCGATTTCCCTATCAGGCTGCTGTGGGGAAGACTTGGATCATGTATCCTTACATCATCCCAAACTATCTGATGACAATGCAGAGATAAGCAGAGACTCCCAAAATATGGGTTTGGAAGTCGAGTGTCAATTTGGTGTTTTGCAGCTGGATACCAATATCTGAGTGAAAAGCTACCTTAATCCTGATTTTTTTTGAAGGAAAACTGTAGTACCTAAGCCCATTTGTATGTATGAAAAAGTTTGTTGATGAGGAAGGTTTATTTGGCGAAGCAGAGTCTTGATAAATAGAGAAGTAGATGCTAACATCTATTAGAAATAAGTTTTATTTTTAAACAGACTAAACTGCAGATTTTAAATAATTCCAAGATTTTCCTTGTTCCTGGAGACAAAATGACGTTGTTTGCCTTTGGAGATGCTTTTCCATACTGCATTGTAGGAAAACATTCCCCATCTGATAAACTCCCTGAGACATTTTGTGGTACCTTTATGAAATGTAGCTTAGTTTATTGGGCAGAACATTTCTTTTGAAGCCCTTCCTGAAATACAAGTTTTATGAGCAGATGCAAGATGGTTTTCATTATTTGGTAGCAGATACATAGAGCACGGCAGATTATCTGCCTGCTTTACTCAGACTAAATGCATATCTTTGGAAGACTTTGAGAGGCACAGACACCTGCTGCCTTTGGTTTGCATTTTTTCATAGTGATTTTCATACAACTTCATTTTATAAATTTCCTTCTTGAAATTTTCCAAAATGTATTTTTATGCTAACTGTTCTGAGGTAATTCACAGGCTACATTTGGATGTTTCACCATTCCCTTTGTAAAGTCAATGTTTAGATGGAGGATTAGCCACACTGAGGTTTTCCTTTTACACTATAGGGCTGAAAACCATAACAAAAAGAAATTATTTATAAACTTACCATCTCAGCTCTTGCAATTAGAAAGGTTCTGACAATCTTTTAGCCATCTGCGATGGCAAACTATGAATTCTCTTGGAAGAAATTTAGGCTGACACATGACAATGAGTACACATAAAAATGGTACATAAATTACTCTCTCATCCAAGTGACCATGAATACTTTGTGTTTGGGTTTAATGCCTGTGTACAAAAAAATTAGCTAGAGTCAAAACCTGTTTTGCACCACTAGTGCAAACTGGATATAGTTCCATTGGATTTGATTGAACTTCTCTAGATTTATGCTGCTTTAAATAATGGTGAAAATAAGATAGTCTCTGAAATTCACCTTTTGTGAGGTCTCCCAGTTCCCATCAGGATGAAGCAATTTGATTGTATTTAACAGTGAATCATCTAACTCAGTAATTGCTGTGTATGAGCAATTAAGTTCTGTTTTTTTAGAACTCTTCTGTCTCACCATAGATTTTTAAATTTATTTTTGATTGTTGGTTATGCAAGATTAAAGGAAAAGAAAAAAAAAAAAGCAGCAAGAGAAAAAGCCCCAACGAAAACCTAGCAAAACCCAGGTTTCTTGCATAATTTGTTTGGCTGATCAGCACTTCTGGCTGCTTCTAAATAAATAAATAACATATATGCAATTATTCTAAAAAGTTGGAAATCCTCAATGAACTAATGTATCTTCACTAAAACCAATGAGACTTTACATTTTTAGCCCTGTCCTGTCAAGATGAGTGTAAGTTTATTCTCAGCCCGGTGATGCCTTAAGAGATGGATTATTAAACTATTTGGATGTTTCAACCCATTGAGTTTGGTAGGACTCCAGTACCTGTGTATCATCTGTCTGTGATCAAGTAAAGGGTATTTGGAATAAAAGAATTAGGAGCGAGCAATTAATTCTGATATGTGGTAGAACTTTGCAACTTGCTGATGTGAAAAACAAAACAAAACCAACAAGTCACAAATATCATTTTAGAATGTGATCAAGTCTGTGTTCAATATCTTTGCCAGGTCAAATAGGAGGATGCTCTGTATTCTCTCACCTTCACATCACTTTCTTGGTTCTCTGAATTCTCCTGCATTTATCAACATCTCTGAACTGCAGAGTAGAAAATAGAATTGATTTTAAAGTTGAGTCTGCTCCTTCCAGATGCCAAGGCAGAACATACTCTCTATTTTCCCTTGTTAATTATCCAGAAGGCTCAGCAGTGGCTTTTGTTACAGGTCTGGTTTTTTGCCTTCCTAAATGTGTCATTTTAACTCATGAAGTTTTGTGTAGATCCCTGCAAAGCTGCCTCAAAATTTTCTTTTATATTTGCTTGCAAATACCATAATTTTGCTAAAGCAGAGCAGCAAGTAAGCAGAGAGATGGGAAACACTTCAGCCTTATCAGGAGTCTGGGGAGAGTGTGTAAGTCTGCCAAAGTAGGAATTGGATATGCCCAGGAGGGAAGGCCCACCAGCATCGGAACATGGCAGGATTACACTGTCCCTGTTCCATGCTGTGTGACATGGTATCATGCAGTAAGTCTGAGAGGAAATTAAAGACATGGATCTGATCACAAATGTAAAACTGCATTTGTGATTTTGAACAGAAAATTAATTGTGGGTAATTTTTCTGGGACATGTAGATTTGGAAAAGTAGAGATGCAGGACAAGCGTCCCTGAAACCACTAGTCTGTTATGGCAGTGACAAGGAAAAAGCCCATTGACTTGAATAAATAAGGGGAGAATTATGTCTTTGAAAACTTTGGTCTTCTTGTTAGAATTCAGAGAAAAACAGAGTGCTTTCCCTGGGGCACCCAGAACTGTGAGGAGGTGCTCTGAAGTGCTCCTGGTTCTGTCATCTGAGAAGAGCCAAAGTGTATGCATCACAGGGGAGACAGCTGCATGTTCTGTCTGCTTCAGAGATGTCATTCTAGTCAGACTTTCTTCGGTGTTTTCTTAGAAGAATATATTCAGTTGCTGGAATGTTTGTGCTTTTCTAACACTCTTGCTTGGTGGATCATCGCCTCTGGTACTTAAATGTCTGGAAATGAGAGAAAATAAATAGTGGTCTAAACTTGGCAGCAACTGATCCCCAACAGGGATTACCTAAACCATTTGCTGTTCCGTGTATCCTTTAAACAGGCAGCCTGTTGTAGGTAAAATAAATTTCTCTGGTCTAGTGGGAGTGTTGGGGCAATTGTCTCTTTAAGGAGATGGCACTGCAAGTGAGAAGCTTATCAGCTGGGCAAGGCACAGGAGGAAGGGTTTGGTTACTGGACACCCAGGAACTGGAAATGAGAAAGTCAAGTCTAGTGCCACAGTCTGCATGGTGAAGTCTTTTCAGTGGCAATGAGAAATTTTTAATACTCCTGTGCAAGCCCTTGACAAGACCTCCACTGGATGAGCCTGAGTAATCCGGTCATTAACACTTGGATGAGGAGGAATACCTGGCACAAGGCTTTCAGAAACATGGACAGCCTGATGGCAAGAGGGAAGTGGTCTAGAGATGGAAAGAAGCAATAACCCTCTTGGAAAGGTAGAAGGCACTCCTAGTTAAAAAATGATGTAGTTATTTGAGTGACAATGAGTACCAAGCTTGAAGACATGGGTCTTGTTAGATCTAGTGCCATATTCATGTGAAAATCATCTTCTGGATTTGGAACTGGTTTGCATGGGGAATTCTGGACATGCTGACGACACCTTTCAGACATCTTTATGCAAGCACCCAGCTTAGAGTTGCCTTGCTTCTACTGCATAGCTTAGATGCTTTCACTAGCCATCAAAACTGTGTCCTTATATGTGTCATGTAGCCAACTATCTAGTGGTCACGCTGAGCCAGGGTATTCCCAGCTCTCATGGGAAATGCCAGTGACACCTTCAGATGTCAGAAACCAGCAGCCCTCTGTGGTCCTGCTTGCTCCAGCCTGGAGGTGTTTTGTGTCAACACAAGAGGATGTTTGGGACACCAGCTCAACCTGTACCTGTGGTTCTACCACTGATTACTTCAGCAGGATAGAAACCCTCAGGCTCACACAGTCATCATCTGGTGCCTTAAAATCATGGACTCCTTCCTTTTTGGCATTTTAGCCTTGTTATTGAACGTGGTGAATGTGGGAAATCTTATCTCTTGTCCAAATGACTTCCATGGCTGGGCTCAACATCCTGTGATGGCGCTGCCTCTTTATGAACGTCTCCCTTGTCATTGTTAGCAGGGAACAAATATCCCTGGAAATAAACAAAACAAGGAAATATAGAAAATACTTGCTATAAACCAGAGCTGTGTTTAAACTGAAGGTTTTCCCAAGGAGCTTACTAATACACATTTAGAGCAGAGCATTCTTTGTCTAGTCCTGAATGTTGACTTTTCCTTTTGAATCCTAGCAGGATAACATGGGGAGTTTGAAATGTCAAGAGTCTCTTTCATGGATCTAAATCATGACAAGTCTTTTGTACAGAATGATTTAAAATCTGAAATGGAATTAGAGCCCTAATGTCATGACCATGCGCAAATTCTTGAAAAATTAAATTTTTAATTAGTTTACAGTATGGCGCTGCACTTCTTTTTGAGGGTGGGGAGAAATGTTTGAGTCTGCTTTTCTCAGTACCTGATCAACAGATTTTAACATCAATTAGACAGTATCTCCAGGGACACAATTTTGGGTAATAGCCATGATGCTGTTCAAAGAACAGAACTTTAGCTCTTTATGTTGTTGTTCCAAGTGGCAGTTTTGGGATTAAATATCTCAAGACACATGTAAAAAGAAAACTTTCTGTATGCCTGCTGCCTGCTCAAATCCAGCCTGGAGGTTGCTGGTACACAAGCTGGAATAGTTTGCCTTTGCTATCTCCCATTAGGAGAGTGAAGGAGGGTTGTCTCATATGGTGATTTTCAGAGATTCTTGTTGCTAGATAAGAAGAGAGAGAAGACTTAATCTGGAGGTTGACTCTCCAGTGACCCTTAAAGTTGAAATAACTGAGAAAGCAGCAGTTGCAGCAGTAAAAGCTGGAAGTTAGCTGAGGGCTAAGAAAAGGGAGATTGTTGCTGTAAGGAGAACTGAACCGATGCCAGCAGAAAGCTGATACAGCAGCGACATGGGCGATGTTATCTCCCAACAGTCGTGACTGCGTTCCAGAGGCTGCAGGGTCAGACCCCAGGTTTGCTTAAGGCTACATGAAGACAAAATACATCCTTTCTATACAACTGTAAACAGGGATCTGAAACAGGATAATTAGCATTATTACAATGAGGTCTCTGCTTTGTCGGACTTCTCAGTGTGTCTCTCGTCCAAGAAGGAAAGAAAAGTCTTTGAAAACATAATTTCCGCCAAGTTTAAATGACTCAATGGCCAGAAAGAAAGTGGCTATGGCTCTATTTTCCATAATTTGTAGAAATTGCTCCATCTAGATGATTTTTACCTTGGGTAGGGGTTTGCTATTGAACGGGGATTTATAGGATGAAGTCAAGGCATGCCTGTCCCAGTCATCCACTCAACTTTCAACCCAACATTTAGAGCTGTTTTCTCACAGCCTTCTGTATTTAAAGGTCATTACCACAAATGCCAGAGATTTTGGGGTAGATTCTGGTCTTTTTATTATTTTTTAGGTCCTTGGGGGATGAATGAAGAACAGTTCAATCATGAGTCATGGCAGCTGACCACCACCAAAGGCATTATGATCATTCAACAAATATTGAAAAAAGGCAAACATTGCCAAGCTTGCCATATTTGCAAGTTACAGGCACATTTAGTCCTAGGCACAGACATGGCTAATTCTTTAGAAATAGCCACCACATGAGCTGGTAACTAGTTGCCAGGAGGACTCAGGGTGCTGGAACATACTAGAAGAGTAATGGAGCCTCACAGGCGCTTGGTTTTGGCACATGCCACATTGTGACAATCCTGTAACTTCATATATAAACCAAACGGAAGGGAAAAAATTCAAGTAAATAAACAATACCAAGGGTTTGGTTTTATCCTGATGAAATTGGTAAGTGAAATTTAGTATTCTGTGTCAATTTAACAACCTGACAAGCCTTAGACCAGGAGGTACAATGAGCTAAATTAAAAGGTTTATAGAAAAGTAAAGCAGTGGATTTCAGCTTGTGGGGATATTTTGGTTTTTATGTTTACTTTTCAAAAAAATTAGGATGCTAATGCGGTGAAATTATGTGCTGTGGGTCAATGTGTTCCCAAATGCAATTTTGAAATAAAACAAATCCCACGCCTAAACTCCCTGAGTTTGCACAGAGGAACTTGTGGAACTACCAGCAAGCTTCACTGACGCTCCAGTGCCACTGAGGAGCCAAGCCACCTTTTCAGATGGATCAGGTGGCTGGAAATGCTTCCCACGATTGTACCCTATCTCATTCTCCATTTTGCTTTTGCTGTTTGATCTTTTGTTGTTTCCCAGTACAGAGATTTTTTTTTTTTTGTGCGTGGCACCTAGAAAAGGAAGACAGAAATAAGCCAAATATTTTTTTTCTACCATTAACTGCTGTTACAAGCTTAGAGCAGTTACTGTGTCTAGGTCAGGATCTGAAAATATAGTTCCAGTTCTAAAGCCAATAGCTGTATCTCATGCTGTTATTTTGGCAGGGATTTCCAGAGGGGGTACAGTTTAGCAAAAATGGGTGGAGATCTCAAGAAACATTAACTTTCTCGGAAAAGTCAAAAATGAACAAGCAGTATGGGAGAAAATGGAAGAACATGAATTATCTCCACTCTCTGGAGAGGTATCAGTAATAATGTTTCCTCAGACTCTCCTATTTATCAATTGGAATGAAAATCCAAAGATAAAATCAGGTCTGGAAAGGACTTTGTAGGCTCTGACAGCCCACAATATCTATAATTTTTACCTGGTTTATAGGAAAAGGTGAAAGAGTATTTTCAGCTGTGACATCTGTAAGCTTGCTGTAATGTTTAAGACGCAAAACCAGCAAAGAGCCATGATTTTAATAGGTTTTAGGATCTCTGTTCCACTTGTCTTGAATATGATCTCGATTCACACTGCAGAGTAAAATCAGCACAGGAAACACTGTTTTTCAGTGTAGAAACTGTGTATATTTTCTTGTATCCTCAAGCCATGCAGGATTCTGGGGGAAAAAGAGATGACTGTTGCTAACTGATATAAAAATTGCTTTTTCCTCCAATACAGATTGCCATTTACCATCTTCCATGTAGAAGATTTTCAGACACTCATGTGGCATTTTTTCATTTGATGGGCTGGTTTGTGGTTTGAGCTTTTTCTCCCGAACTAGGCTGGTGTTTTTAATTTCTGTTACATAGCACTGATGAGATAAATGAAGCACCACAGGGGCCCTGAGGATACAACTGGTGTTTCATATTCAGTAAGGAGGCGGAGGAGCTGTAAATCCTGTAAGAAGAACGCTGTGAACACAGTAACTTGTGAGAAATAATCCTCAGCCTTCCTCTCCCCACTGTCCCAGCATCCCTCTGGCTGCTTCCCAAGGGAAGGAGCTGTGGGATGTCCATGTGGGTGCACAGTGGGGATGGGGCACATCCCACTTAGGACCCTCTCAAGAAACAAGTCCAAACCATATCTGTGCCTGATAAAATAAGCCAGCTCCTGCCAATATCAGCATCTCCCATCAGCTGGCATCAAAACTGACTGGGTGGGGAAGGGGTAGGAGGTTTCATGAAGTGCCCACAAAGCTCCAACTGTGATCCGTTTTCAGGAACAATGTAATGATACTGACTGTGGGATAGAAACCTAAATTGCTTGCGTTTCTGCTGACATTTTGCCAGTGGTGTTTTAGAGCTCAAGACCACACAAGGAAAATGGTGTTCCAGGATATATTGCCTCCTTAAGGAGAGGCTGTGAGACTATGACCTAATGTTTATAATTTTAAGAGTTATTGAGAGTCAATTGAACACGCAAAATTCCCAAGTGACTGCATTTATCACTTGTGTGATTAGCATGCTTGTGGAGTATAAACAGCTGAACAGATCCAAATGGTTGATGAGGTTCATCAAGAGAAAGAAAATTAAAAATATGTCAGATATTGTTGAAAATATAGGTAAGGCATGATTTTAAGCCCTGCTTAGAAAGAGTATGATCAAAGGGTTTTTTAATGGGCTTTACATTATTGCTGGTCCCCATAAATGTTTGGGCAAATAGAGTTTACTTGGAAGATGATAGGAATAATGATAGCATCAGTCTACTTCACAGGATTTTACACATTAGGATATGAAAGCTTCCATTATGAATTACTCCCATGAAGGTTTGTTCTTTGCAAAATGCTCCTAAGACGAGTTTACTTTTAGCATAAATATATCAAAATATGTTAAATATATAGCATCATCTTTACTATGTTCATAATAAAATTTATATAATACACATATAATCTCAAATTTTAATGGCTTTGTATATGTATTATATATATAAATCTCTTCATCATTCCCTAAGGCATCATTTCATGCATTGTATTTGTATAAGTGTAGCAAAGGTTTCTTTAGGTGAGATTACACTTGAAAGTCTGCAGCTTTTTAAAAATTACCTTTTAATTAGGTTTTCAGTCTAGGTATTGAAATCATAATGTCTTAGATGATGGAAGGTCACATATTTAATACTAGTTTGTAAAACCCTGAAGATCTGTTTTGCTGAAGATGAAACACAATGATTTTTGAATTCTAGTTGTTTCTTATTTTTACATTTTTTGTTGGCTCAGGATAGACCATGAAATTATTTTTATTTTTGTTGAGCTTCCTTTCAAGAAGATTTATTATTTTGCTTTGGCTTAGGTTGGAGTTAGGGATTTTTCTCAGCTTACTCCATTTCAATATGCCTGCATCCTGGAGAGGGAATCTGGGAAAAGACAGGACAAACTAAAAATACAACTACTGAAAGTACGAAAGCACAGTTACTGAAAGTACAAAAACTGAAAGCTGCAGATAAGTTTCATTGACTTCAAAACAAGTTTTACTTTGTGCTCTTTTGCGCCTTCTTGTTTATACGGGTTTTTAAAGGCATGCCAATGATAATTTAAAAACAAAAATCTTTTTTTATCTCTTTTTTTGATTTCACTAGGCAAATGGAGACATTTTTTAAAAGCATTCATTTGAAAAAGAATACTTTGAAAGGTATATTATTGGTGGTAGCTACTCTCAAATTATTATCTGTAATGCTATCACAATATTTCACAAGTAATACCTTCTATATCTTCTACATCTATATCTTTGTTCATTTGTGTAGGTAAACTCTGCTGACCCCGAAAACTGCAGAGATCTCTACAAGAAAACCCAGGCTAGAAGGTGTTTGCTGAGGGCACAGCTTCAAAACAGATTTATGTAGCTTTCAGTTTGCGTGAGATGGAGTTTGCTGAGAGGTTGGAAACACTGTTTTTATTGGTTTTGTTCTGCTTTTTCCTTTGGCCGACTTTGCCTTCTCTTTTTCAGTCTGCCCCGGGAGTGTGCTGTGGTTGGGACCCTGCACTTAACTCACATCAACAGTTTCAGTAAACACTTTGTTTAAAAAAAAAAAAAAAGTTTTGGAATGCATTTTTATAACAGCTTTTACACCTGTATTAATGACATTTTTAACAAACACTGTATCCCCGACCATAATCCAAGAACAGACATGTGTTGGTTTTGGAGAAATAAACACTCACAGACCAAAGGGACCTTTTCCATCTGCTCCCTTCTGCTGAGCATCAGATCTGCCCTTTGGCATTGGTTATGTTTTGGATGACTTTGTCATAAAAGCCAGGGTGATGGGGAGTCAAATGCTTCATCTGCGCATGGAATGTCAAATTTCCATGGTTGTGGTGGCTTGAGGTGGGGGCTGCCTCTAAATCCACCCTCTTCCACCAGCTAGGTGTCTCAGCGGGGCTCTACAAATGTGGTGGTTTTCTCAGCAAAGGCCATGACTCACATTTTCTCTGCTTAGTTTATGATTTATTTGTCAAAATGGCCGTAACGCACATTTCTTGTAAATGGCCCGTAGCCTCGTGAGAGAGGCTTGGCTCATCTGCTGTGGCTTTTGAAATCCTAATGACCATTTAATCGGGTAAATGTGAGATAAGCTGTGAGCTAGGGCTGGTTTCATGGCTCTGCTTGCATTTAACAGTGTCATGGTCTTCAAACAATACGTATCCTAAAGGATGAAACCGCGCCGGGCGCTGATGGCATTAAGCTGTTTTCCATAGCCCCAGCCTAGCTGTGCATCTGCAGCTCGGTGTGAATTGCCCCACAGTTGGGGAAGTCACAAATACCCGTGTACACTGTCTTTCATTACACAGCTTAATGAGATTTCCACATCCCCTGGGAAACCAGCATGTCCCGCAGATGGGTGGTATCCACATTAGCTTTTTCTACGGCCAACACATCCCTGTACTCCTGAGATCCTTTCCAAAGGAAAGACGTGATTATGCGTAACAGATTGTAAAATAAGAGGTTAAAACAAATGCCAGTATTTCAACTCCATATTGTTAGAATGTATTTTAAACAATGGAAGGAAAGAATATATTACAAGTTTGGTTTTTTTAGTTTGTTTCTGTATGAATCTTCAGGTAATGTTGAGCGGCTGGTTTGTAGCTTTTGTGCTCCTGGCAGATACCCAGCAGGAGATAATTATCTTTCAAGAGTTCCTGGCTTCTTTTTTAGTAATTTAAAATAACTGGCCAGCAGAGAATAAATTGTTCCAAAGTTTCATGCTTGGAAAGAGATCTCCCAAACTACAAAGTTTTATCAAGAACAAATGAGATAGTAAACGAACGTGCAGGCAGCCACTTAAGATCTGACTAAAGGAAAATTCTGCTCCAAACAACACAAAACTACAGGAATGTGTTTTGTCAAAGTCACAATTCATTGAATTAAAATTTCTCAGAGCTTACTGCTCTCCCCTTCTCTTAGAGCACAAACACAGAACATGTTTTTCCATTTTCAAACCCTCTGGGTCTGGAGCTGACACAGCCATCAGAGAGAGAGAAGCTTGGTCAAGTAGCTATGTTGGGGAATATGAAATTCCTGTTAAATATGAATTTTATGTTAAAAATTCATGTCAATTTACATATGCATTGTGAAAAACAGGGTATCAGATTAGATAGAATTTAGAATCAACCAGATCACAGAAAAAAACAAGTTACTTTTATCTTCATATTTACAAGGAGGTATGAATAGGTCCTTCTACAGTCACCAGACTGCAGTCTCTATTTTATCAATCTTAACAGGGCTCTTTCTACTTGATTGCTTATAATGCTAATATAATATTTTATACTTTGTATTTTATATAATCTCTTTTCAGTAATGTTCCAAAAACATTACTGAAAAAAACCTCAAAGAAACCATTATTAAAGTTACTAAAGAGTTACTAAAAATACCTCAAGTAAACTATAGACAGGTAAATGTCATTAAACTCACTAAAGACATAAAAAAGCTGTACTCTTTAATAAGATTTTTCATGTTTGATTGATAAATAAACATGGCCTACTTAACACTAAAATCATCATCTGAACTTATGTAGTTTCCAAGTATTTTAAAATGAAGAAATGTTTAGAGTAATATCCTGTTTCCATAAGATGCCATGCCCAGAAACAAGGGAGAAAATCTGTTTATCTGCTTGCATCCTGCACATCCAAAGGACATCCCCAGCTAGCCAAACACTGTCCTGGGCTGTAATCAAAGTGAGACTGACATCCAGTACAGGTCTAATATACTGAGTGTGTTTCAAGTGTCAATAACGAAACCAAATTTTCTCCAGATCTGGAATGTGCCTTGCTATACGTGAGACTTTTCTATGGAATTTGTGCTCTTTTTAAGGTGGCAGCTCAATACTTTTATAGTCTGCACAACATTTTGAATATAGGTGTGTAAAGAGTACATGATTTGATTATTCATTCCTGGCCTAAGCACAGTTGGTGCTTTGTAACACCTGACTTTGGTTTTGTAGTGATTAATGAATGTTGGGCAGACACACAAGATGGGAAATTGTCAGGGCAATTATGTCCCAGGCAAGACAGTACATCCTCTCCTTGGGCATAAGGAAGAATCTGTTCTTTTCTGGTAATGCTGAATTAGTACAGAGAAAGTTCTTAACTACAGAGTTTTTGTATGTGCAAGAACTTTGTGGTTTTAAGCATAGCCACAGGAAATGGAGTAATCATTAATGAATTTAGGGTAGATGAGCTGGCAAACTGAAAATGAAGAGGACTCCCTGTACTTAAATGTTAGTCAACTCTGGGTGAAAAACCCTGTTTTGTGAGATCTTCAGTAAGAGTGGGTGCAGCAACATCAATTTTTGGTGGCTTTTTTATTACCAAAGGACTTGCTAATAACACGCAATTAATTAAGGATGAAAATACATCCATAATCCTCCTGACAGAAGTGCTGCTTTTTAAATTTTTACCTCCTGTGAATAGTGTCAGCCTTTTCAGTTTTGGACAAGAGTGTGTCCATTACACAGTATATTAATTTTTTTCGTATGGCAGTCAAATCCTCATACACCAGTGATCTCCTGGGTGTTTCTTCTCATGCAAATTCAGATTGCGAATTTAAAGACATTTTCAGTCTTTAATTCTGATGGTGCTTGGTAAAATGACACTGCAGTAAGGAATACAGCCCACTCAGTGCCTCCCTTAAGACTGTGGATATGCCTACAAGTTATTTTCTTGCATACTTTCCTTGCTTATGGCCTCTCTTTGGTCTATGAGTTAATTGATCCAGGATTTTCTGATATAATTGTCTTAAGCTGTTGACAATTCAGTTAAGAAAGCAGTTGAGCATGTAAATGAAAAATAAACTCTATATGCTTTCATCACTCTTGCAATTAGGCAGCACTACTGATGGTTGGCTTATCAGGAACAACAGTGGGATTTTTTTCCTCTATAATTGAGGATGAGGTTGTTCCTTGATGACTGACCACCTGGGACTTCAAAGCTCTAGGAGAGAGACCTCGACTATTATCCATGCTGTGATCATTTGGTGCTTCTCAGTGATGGCCAAAGAAAACAATGGCACCCCCGAATTTAACTAGTTCCTCCAGGCTTTGTGTGATGCTGAGAGAAAGGATCATTATGAAGTTCAAACCAGAACTTTAACTTGCTTGGCAGGACAGAACAAAGTCTTTGGCCTCGGTGATGTTTTTGTGTCTTTTTCTTGTTGATTTACCATAGGGCCACATATTTGACACTGTCAAAGAGGAGGTTGCAATCTGCCTTCAGAAGAGATCTGCAAGTGCAGTGTCCTCACTGCTGTGGGCTTTTTTGTCATTTCACACTTAATGTAAAGAAAATACATCAAAAGAACAGTAAATCAATAATTGTTATAAATTAGAAACTAGACTTTGGTTATGTTTTAGTAGTGGTATTTGCACCGAAGTCTTTTACCAGCCTGTAGTGGCAGTGGGAATAGCCATCAGAGTATAATTAAACTCCATTTAGAGGGTTTAATTTGTCCTTTGGTGCTGAGAGAGTGATTCCGAAGCTTAGAGTTATAAAGGGGATTTAATCACAAAAGATTAAATAAATCCCAGTTATATTTGACAAGCATTTCACTCTTCAGTAAGTCATATGATCCATAATTATTCTCCTAAAGCCTAATTAGCTCTGTTCCTTATTTAAATCATATCTCTTCCACAAGACACTTCTGGCGTGGCTCAATCTTGCCTTTTTGATGCATGTTTTACTAATCGGGCTTTTCATCCATCCAGTTAATCAGCCCCTCCCTGCCGTGAAGCCCAGCTGCTCAACTCCCTCCCCGCTCACCAAGATGCTTTAGATGTCTCATAGCCCAGCCTCAGAAAGCTTGTGTGGCCAAGTGCCCTGGGGCAGATGATAGCAGGAGTCAAAGGCCAGCACGATAGAGAGCAGTGTGATTTAAACCTGTCTGAAGAAACCTCTGAAGACATTTTTTGCTGGAGGCTTTTGTTCCACCTATGACCTCCTCCACCAGGACAGACACTCGCTTTATCCTCTTCATGGAAATTTTTGTTTTCTTCATTTGAAACAATACCATTTCTATTTAGCTTTCATGTGCTTTTTCCAAGTGGGGCTTCTTAGCAGGAAGGTCTTGCAGCACATTGCCCCAAGATGAATAGAGTTTCAGTATCATACTGGGCCTGTGTCATTCTGCCAGTGTACATACTTGGCTCAGAAAAAGAAAAATCAAATCTTTTACCTAATCAAAAATTCCTCAGACAGAGTGCATGAACTTTTCCAAATACTTGAAATTATTAATAGAGATGCCTTCTGAAGTATAATAGCAAACCTGTATGTTCCTGCAAGCAGATATGTAATCTGTTCACATCTGTACAGTGCCGGAGAATTTTGTCAAGGTTCATTTGGCTACAGTTATCCCTTGTTTTTCCCTTTTAAAACTCAGCTGCAGAATTTCCGAAGCACTTTCTGTTGAACAATTACAAAGAAATGAGGGAGCTCTCATGAATACAAATGGCTTGCATGTTTCGCCTGAAATCTTTAGTGGGTAACTGTGCTGTGCAGATGCTGTTTCCTCTGCACCAAGACCTGGTTTGGAGCTGGAGGCCAGATTTCTGGAGAGTGATGTAACACTGCCATATTATCTATGGCTAAATTCCTAAAAAATAGGCTCAAACATGCCCATCTGTGTGTGCTTATCACTGAGCTAAGTGACCAGACTGCCTGGGAGCCCAGGTGTATAAACCCTGACACAGGTATCAGAGCAATGCCTTGCAAAATATGTCTTGATCCTACACATCAGTCATGCCATGCTGAATATTGTTATTATGTTGTTTAATTTTATTTTGTGGTGTTTCAAGTGGATAGCAAAAAAGGTAGATATCTATAAAACCAACCCAAACCTTGCTGTGGAGAGGAGGAGAGCTAAATGGGGAAGGAATTGATTTGTTGGGCTGATGTTGGACATCTCTTTTTCAATTTTGCTCAGTAAGATTGCTTACTGAGGCCAAGCAAAAGCCCAGACAAGGTGTGCATTCCTGTCCATGCTCACACAGTGGTGCAGCTGGCCCCTCTGCTGATGTGTGGGCTCAGAAGGGAATTAATGAGCCATGCTTAAGGGAGGCAGCAGGTCTTGGGTTCAGATTGCACCGTCTCCACACTAGAGATTGTGAGATATCTGTCTCCAGCGAGGCCTTTGGGGTTTGTTACACTGCCAGAGCTGGTGCTGATGCAGACATGGGGTCTCGGGCCTGACTGGAGCTCTGTGCAAATCACCAGGGGCAAGAGCAGCCCCATGGGATGGCAATCACCACGGTTAGGACCAAGGAAGGTAAAGTCTATTGGCAAAGCCTGGGGCAGAAGGGCCCCCTGGCAGCAGTGGTTTGGCAATTCAGAGCTGCCATGTGCATGGCCAGCACTCAGCTGTCAACTCCTGATGTTTCTGTCCCAGTTTTTTCCAAGTGACATAAACTCTGCCGGCAAAAAATCTCATTCAGTATGCACCAAATCATTCAACACTTGAAAGATTCCTTAAAATCATTCGATGCTCTCAGACTTTTGCACAGAGAGATTTCCCAAGTGGTCAGAGCAGATGTCAGATGTTCTGCTTCTACCATCTTCCCAGTTTCACCCTTCCTTAAAGCAGAGAGATACACTGAGATATTTCTTAAGCTGTAATACATAAGAGAGGGGAATTACTTTGCTGCATTTCTGTATCCAGAATGTTTTTCTGTGAAGCTATAATATGAAATCAGTTTTAAATTTAAGGAAAGGTAATACTTTAGAAATGAGAAAGCCTGAGTTCTGAACCTGAAGCAGTCAATGGTGCATGGACTTTTTTACTCTCCTTACTCAGGCTCTCCTTGTTATCTTGTGGGTATCCTGTTGATATGGGTCTGAAACCAAGTTGTATGGCCAGAGCTGAAGATGAGATGTATCACCAAGGAAAAAAGAGTCTTGGCTAATTTATGTGAGCATAGCTTAGTATAGGCTTTTCTAACATCAGCTTTATACAAAAGTGCTAAATTAAAATTAAGAAAACAATTTGATTTTTCAAAGGGATTTAAAAAAAAAAGGAAAAGAAAAAATTGCCCAGGGAAATATCCTGTGTGTATGAAAAGCCACATTACTGCTAAGTGCACCTCTTGTTGTGCCAGCTCCACTTCCTTTGGACACTCCTCATATCCTCATCTGTCCTGCAGGCTGGGACAGTATGCATTGCTCCTTTTGGGCCCTCATCCTCTGGCTCTGTGGACCATCTCCTTCCTTCCCCAGCACAGTGGGCTCTCAGTAGTACCCAGCAGTGAGGAATTGCTTATCCAGCCTGAATTAATGCACTTTGAGTCAAACATGTCACACTCAGCCCCACCATGCTGCCACTATTATATGTGCGCCAGGACCATGCAATTCAGGTACAACCTTACAAAGAAGGATGGAGAGGAATAGGGACATAGTGTAGGGCATGAGGACAGCAAAGAGCTTAAGAGACAGAGAACTGGTAGCAAAACATACAAATTCCCACCTCTGAAGACGCATCCCCTTGAGAGGCACTTTGCTCCTTCACACAGTGTACCTTTGCAGCTGCAGCTCAGTCCCAAATGGTGGATGAAACTGTTAAAAAACTTGAGGCCATTCCAAGATTTCAGAGCAGCTTTGTAAATGCAGCAAAGCCTTTGTTTGACCTTTCCCTGTAATCCCATGGGTGAAGCATTGTTTAATCAAAAAAATCATATCACTATTTTGTGAATAGTTACAATAATAATAACAATTGCTATGTGATTTCTTTTTCATAATTTTTATAGCAGCAGTCATTTACCAAAAATAGCTGAGGTGTTTACATAATGGAGAGCTTTTAAAAAGATGTTTTCTACATTGTCCTGGTCCATTCAAATTTTGAATAAATCCTGTGTCAGAGAAAGCTTTGGGATATTTGAAGTTGTTTATGGGGTAAAAGAAAATGAATCTCACTGGCCTTAGAGAAGCCAAGATTTTCAAAGGCAAATTAAGTCTGTTTACTTAATTTTTTGGGTTAGGAGTCTGCTTCTTCTGGGATGGATTGGGGAATATTTTGAAACCCAAACCAAAGCAGCCAGGACACAAAGGTGTCTCAGTTCCTCAGCCAGAGTCTTTGCCCAAGAGGGGAAGAGCTGGCTGGGTCCTGGATGCTCTGAGGGTCAGTTTTCCTGCTCCATGAGGAACAGACTTATTGGAGGATGTGTGGTTGACTTTCGACCAACCATCAGAGCAGTTTAGGTTGCTTTAGGCAGACAAGGATGCAGCTCCCTGGGCAGTAATGCTGGCCTGAAGCACAGCCTACAGGGGCTGCGCCTTGGGCTGGAGCAAAGTCCACTGCAATTCTAAGAGTTTTGCCACCTTAAAACACCCATGTTTGACAGGGATCATGCCAAAACCCCAGCTCTGTTGGTTCTGGTTGCTAGACTCCTCATTGTGTGGGCCATCTCCTTGGAATGCTACCTCCTTATTGCTGGGACAGGAATGCAGAAGGAAAAACATGCTGTGCTTGACCATTTCTATTTCTATTTCTAATACTCTTTCAGTTATTGCATAAAACAGGGCTGGGATAGATGGGCTTTTGTTCTGACCTACCTATGGCAGTTTTGTTGCCTTATCATCACTGGTTATTTATGCCACTCTTTTGTATAATAATTTCCAAAATAATGTTGTTTTACAGTGTTTCAAATTTCTGGGTATTTGGAGAACACATGCATGTACTTAGTGAGGTGATGGGCTGATTTAATTTCTCAGTAACTTGAAAATAAAATATGTCTCTTAAAAAGCCATGAAAGATTTGAAGAGCCAAAATGCTACATTCAAAAATGACAAAACACTCTGAAATTTGTTTCAACAGTTTGGATGCACTAATACATTCCTTTTATCTCTCCTAAACTTCTTGGCTTACTAAAAAGATTCCTATCCAGATAGTCTCTAACAAATTCATCCTACACATGGGTTGCACAACTAAAACCAATCTTAATTGTTCATTCTTAGGCTTTCAGTGGTATTATCAAATTCTGAATTGATTGTTGTTTTCTAATCTTAATTACAGTGTCATTTTAAGTGCACAGAGGGGCTTTAAAAATAATTTGAGCTGGTATCATGCCAAAAGCTGCATCTGGATTCCTGGAAGATGAGGGAAGCTTCAAATCAAACATCTGGCAAGTTTGCTGGATAGAGAAAGGCCAGCACAGTACTCTCAACCTGTGCAGTTATCAATGGGAACTCTTGGATGCTGTGGCAGAGTTGCTCAGTCTTTCAGTTCCATTGGGAATCTTGTGTCCAAGGTCTTCCTTAACCTGAGCTGATGATTCCTGGCTGTCCTGAGAAAAAGCTGTTCTTGTGGGTTGAAGGGGTGGATTCCTTGGTGGTAGTGGTTATTTTTTACACTGTTTTCAGTAGAGAGACTCAAGAAGATAAACAAAAAAAAAAAAAAAAAAAAGCCAAAAACATCAAGTGAAGGACCCCCAAGGTGTGCAGTATGCCTGTGCCTGCTGTAAGCTGCCTGCCTCAGCACTTCACACTGGTGGCATCCCACCCTTGTGGCACCACATTCCTATAGGCCCAGGTCATTCTTGCAGTTTTAGGGTCCAAAGAACAGCTTTGAAGATCACATCCCTCTCTATTGCTCTGGTTGGACCTCCTTGATGTGACATACAAAATGGCCTGACTTTGGTGCTAGGAAATACAGTGAGGGCATCATCCTGAGTATCTCAGTGGAAATGCCGTGTTTGTTCTGGTATTTTTCAAGCAGAGATTCGCCCTCAGTTCTGTGGTGCAGAGTCCTTGCTGGCCCTACAAGTTCCTCCCCATCCCCATCCCCTGGTGCTTGTCCCTGTTCTGCTCTGCCTGCACTCAGGCTGGCACCAAGAGTGTTCACAAGCAAACCTGTGCTTCCAACCTCACCCACAAGTGCTGTTTGCTTGTGAGGAACCAAAGTGTTTGAAGGGAGGAACAACAAAAAGTCACTGGTTACCACAGAGTCTTGAAGCTCTGTGAATTTTCCCCTAAATGATTCATGTTCAATTCTACCTTCAAATCTCAGTCCTGAAGTGAACACTGTGAGACAACTGAGTTAATTTCAATTTTTAGCATAAGGGTGAATATTATCTTGGAGAAGCTTTTAGGTTACTAGTGTTTTGTGCATGATCATTTAGCACATTGTGTGCTAATGCCACAAGGTATCCTGGAAACTGGGTAAACTTGGTACTCTTCATGTCACCAAACTTAATATGAAGTATTCTCTCTTAACTCCAAATAGCGGAAGTATCTATTTAATTGATTTGTTTTTATCATCAGAAGCAAATATAACTTCAAATTTCTGATTTCTGAAGTTGGTTCTGAAATACTTTCCAGGCTTAAGAAATAATTTCAATGTCTACAAATAGGAAGAAAAATAGTTTGTGTCCAATTATGCTTATTTATGAAGACTTTAAAAGGGCGGGGGGGGGGAAAGAAGCAACAATGTAGTTTTTGTGACCTGAGCCTTTGGCACCCACCCAAACCCATTTCCATGCTGAGTCCGTCCATTATACACTTTGTCAAATCTTTCATATAATCCCACTGTCTCTGCTCTTAATCTTAAAAAAATAGCCCTTTGTTTTGTATATTACTCTGGAGGATAAGGAATAGGAGACTGTCTGCAGTGTTGTCAAACCTGGGTGGGCATTTTAATGTGTCTTATGCCTCTTTTTTATTGTGTAAGGGCATTTGCTCGGTGTGCGTGGGTCTGTTGGGTGTCCATTGTTTATATCCTCTGCTGGTGTTATCTCCAAATTCCTCCCCTTCTCCAAGGGAGTAGATTTCCCCACAACTTCTCTTCCAGGCTCAGAAAAGCTGACTTTGTGGGGCCACTGGAAAGGCAAGCAGCTCTGCTCGTGGGCTGCCAGAGGGGTGAGTGCTCCTGCAGGGAGAAAGCCTATATTAAGATTTTTTTTTTTTTTTTTTGAGAAATAATAGGAAAATTGCAATTCCTCAGGAGGCAGGGGAATGCCTGGCTGCTCTGCCAAGGGCAGATCATGCACGCCAGGATGTGCAATTGGGAACCAAGTCTCTGAACAGATTGAAATCTGCAGCCTCCAGTTCCATTATGATTTTAACCCATACTTTGTGAGTTTCCCTGTTTTCTGTAAAGGGGAACTTTTGTTACAGACACTGTGTGCAGCTGTTTATGGCTTTGTGTTGATGCAATAGGTGATGTCAAGTCCCAGTCCAAATCTTCGCATCTCTCAGGAGAGCCAGACACATTCAGCTGTCAAAATATCACATTCTGGTGAGAAAGGAAAGGAAGACAACTTTAAGTCCTGGATTTGTTGAACCTGTGTGTCACCTATCCCCTCCATTTTAGCTCATGATCTGAACAACCTCCCTATGCTCCCTGTTTTGCTGAAATGCTGAAAAAAATACAGGACCTTAGACACTCTGTTATTTTAAGCTTAAATCAACACTAAACTCACCCACATTCTGCAACTAAGAGCTGCATTTCATAGCTAAGTTAGTTTGTATACCATTAACCTTTTCCCAGCTAATTACGTTCTTCTTTTTTGCCTAATATCCGTAGTTCCAGGGTTATGACTGCTGATACTGCATAACATGTCGTAGGAAATATTTGGAATTGCGGTTGGATTGTTATGGAAGTGATAAAAGGACGGGTTACTCTGTGTCAGCATCTGTCCAGAAAAGCAAAAGTATCAGTTGGTTGCCTCCAAGTCTCTTGTCAACTCATTATACATTTCTTTTTTACTTAATTTATTTTCTGGGGTTTTTTCCCCAGTACTGCTATTGTCATTGTGCCAGCTGAAAATATTTTATATCTGCAGGTGCAGCTGTCCTTGGGATCATTGTAGGGCCTTTGTTTAACAACCTGCCTGTAACTTGGTCATGCAGCGCCAGCACTTTGGTCCCATGTCCCTGTTTTTTTCCAGGAATGCCTGTTAGAGGATGTTTGCTTTTTACAGGCCAGCTGATGGAACAAAACAGAACTGCAAGCCATTGCCAGGGTGTATGTGAATATTGAGACTTGAACCACAGGAAAGCCAATCCTTTTCAAGCTGCAGCAGTGGAATCTCTCTGTGTTTCACCCCATGGAGGCAGCTGAGGCGACACCACTGAGAGTGGACAAAACCTGGTGTGGACATGGGCTTCAGCTGTGGGATCTGTAGGAACATGGTGTTGGGTTAAGGTGTTTTCACTTGTTTAACTGGAGAGGGTTCCTATGCACAGAAATCACCTGTGCCTGTTTAACTGGAGGCGGTTCTTTGGTTGGTGGGCACAGAAATTGCCTGTGCCTGTTTTCTGGGGGGTCCTCCCCACTCCTGTGTGATGAGATTACTCAGGGGACTGGGTGAGCAGGCTGCAGATGCTGCTAACAGGCCTCAGCAATGACAGTACTTAAAAACTCAGCACTTCTGACACCTCCTGTCCACCAAGCTGCAATGCCACAGCCTAAAGTGCTGCCTAAAACACCAGTATCATCGAGTTAAGTGGTGCTGATTGTCCATCAGTCCAATATGTCGCCTTCATGAGCTTCCAGAGCCATTCTCCTCTATACTCTGCTGAAGTTTTCTGTAATTTTCCTCCAGTTTTCAACCATTTCCAATTCAGGGACTTCAACAGCAGGAGACATTTTCTATAAATTCAGTTACATTTAGTCAAAATAATGGATTACTCTTGCATGACTTAATTCAATTTCCCCTTTGACTGAAGGAATTTTTATCATTCCTTGGCAAGCAGCTCCACTGTTTAAATAGCCATTGTGTGGATAAAACTTGTGTTTATTTAATTTGTACCTGATTCTTACTAATTTCATCTGATGCCTCCTGTTTCCTGTAATAAGACAGAGTTTTAGCATCAGGTAGTTCAATGCAATCACACATTTTGAGACTTTTCAGCCTGGCAGGCTCCAGAATATTTTACAGACATTTATCTGGTAAAAGTTACTCCATCATAAAAGGTTCTCCTATAAAGTCTCTGTTTCTAATCCCTTGTATTCCTTAAATCTGATTTCTGGGACAAACATCTCTTAAAACATATTTTCTGTTAAATAAAATGTCTCTCATTTGTAGTGAATTAGGAAAGAAATTATTGAGGGACGTACTTCCATTGAGATTTTCTGCAGAAGCAGGGAAGAATTGTGGCCAGATTCAGCATAGGCAGGTCTGCTCCCACAGAGCCTGGGGCTGTTTCTGCTGGCACAGGGTTGGTTGACCTCTCATTTGGCTCCCCAAAACCTCCTCAACTGACTGGTATGGCATTGTTATGGGTTTGTGGCTGACTTCTAGCCCTATCCTGGCCACATTAACCACTGAGGTGATGCATTTCTTTCCTCCATCCCTGTTGCTGGTTTCTGTGCAAGGGCTGTAACCTGTCCTTGATGCCCAAAGGACCTCACTTTGGGTTGTGTGTGTGTTTTGGGTTGATGTATGAAAAGCTGTACAGTGCCAACAGCCCGGCTCCAGGGGCTGATCCCAGCCCTGGGGCAGCACTGCTTTGTGGTCATGGCTGAGGCCAGTTCCTGCATGGGTTTAACCCTGAACATCCTGACCAGGATCTTTCCAGAGATCCCAGGAAACTGTTTCACCACTCAGCTCATGCAAAAACTTTATCCTCACCTCCCCTTTTTGCCCAGAACCTGTCCAACAGGTAACCTACAGGTTGTTTGGTTCTTATCCCCACTGCTGGGCCTGACCTTGCTGAGGCCGAGGAGAGCTCTTCAGTTACCCATCCTTAGGCTGGCGTATCACCATGCTGGGGCCAGCAGAGAATGTGGGGACTTCTTCCCTTTGTCAGCTTCCCAGAGAGGTGGGAACCCACCAAAGCAGCTGCTGGTCCATGCATCTATCTGGGCTGGGTGTGCAGTGGCCATCCCTGGGACAGAGGCATATGGAGGTTAGGAAAGAGGAGGTGAGCCTGCTGTTAACTCTCCAGAGATGTGTTCTCTGACACAGGGATTTTCCATAGGTGGGAAATTTACACAGAACGGAGATCATGGGATTTACTGATAAACTGTAGGAAAAGGGAGAGCTGGTGAAATGATGGCTTCTTATCTCTGCATGATGTGGCATGCAACCCAGGATATAAATTATGCTTTTCACCAAGTACTACTGGAAAGGCTGGTCCTGAAAAGCAGAGGTAAAGCCCATGAAGCATGCTAAGCAGCTGTGAGCTTTTTAACTAAACTCAGGATAAGTGGCTCCTCAGATAACTGCTTAGTTTGAATATCTGTCAGCTGTGGATGTCATTTGGGTGGAACATTGGAGGCTGAGAAAAGGGCTTATTTCTGTACTTTCTGGGATGTCCTCAGGGTGGCTGTGAGAGGCTGGATGCTAATGAGTTCAGCAGCTGCTGGGAGTGATGTTTTCCCACTGTCAGCATGGGTGCTCTGTTACCAGGCTGGGTGTCTTTAAAATGAAGGATGCCTATGATGGATAACAAAACTCCTCTTAGTCTTAGCGGGCTTTATTTCTTCGTCCCTTCTGAGATTTAAACTATGCTCTTACCAAGCTCGTTTAATTTTGTATGAATATTTGACATCACAGATATAAACTGCATATTTTTTAAACTCTTGGAAGCATTTCTTAAGTTTTGCTAATGCCCAGCATTGACCTTGCCAGTGGGTTGTTATCCCAAGTGCCATGGACACAGGCTGGTGTGCCAACAGGAATCTGCAGAGCAAATCTCAGAGTGCCCACGTATCAAAGGTCTCTCTCTCACATGGCCATTCCCTTTTGTGATTACACAGGATAAATAACCCTCTGTAGACCAGGTTTTCTGAGAGGTTCAGAGTCAGGCTGAGTTATGTTTTCCCCCCAAACAAGAGTTAGCTTTTATTATTTTTAGAGATTCAAGCCTATTGCTAGAAAATTAATGCTCCTGGTTTATCTTTCTTGAAGCAATGTAATATTTTCTTTGCTATGTAACTTATCTTCCTGTGCAGCAAACAGATGTTCTCACTGGATTCCTCACATCTCTGAGGTCTTTTCCCTGGATGTTTTACATTCAGTTAGAATTTATGAATGTGTAGAAGCTCCTTCTGGGATGTGCTGTGTTTCTTCCCAGCAAGTTTCCCAGGGCGCTGGGATGTCTGTTGGCTTTCTGGTGTCTCTTGGATTTGTGTGAATGCAGATTTCCAGATTGCTTTGCCTGCCAAGGATCTTCCCACCTTATACAGCTGGTAATTAACTTGCATTAATTATTATTAATAGCAAGGGCAGGTCATTATCCTACTATTTCACCTAATGTTGGAAACTGCCAGCATTTTCATTCCGAAAATTTGTTCTCTATTTTTTAACTTCTTGGCCCATAACATAATGTCAGAAATGACAATGAATCATTAATATTTACATCATAGTGCATGTGACATAATGAGAGGTGGTAGTTTGCTGGTCCTTAATCTTTCAGCTTTGATATGCCAGGGTTTTTTTGCAGGCATAAATATATGGCTGTCTCTCTGGGTCACTTTTAAGTTACTGCACTTTACTTGAAGTTGCAGCTTTTTGAAGTTGAGCATCTGCCATCTGTACTATGACAGGCCTGACATGCCTGCACTGCTCCATGAGCAACAGCAAGTACAGCTAATCCATGCCATTCCTCATACACTTTTCCAGTTGAGCATACACAAACAATTTGAAGAGAAACTTCAGCTTGGCAGTATTTTGGTAATAGCTCTGTGCATGGGACAAAGCAGTCTTCTGCTATAGGATTACCTCATGGGAGAAGTCCTTTGTTTCATTCCAGTTTGGCCTTAGAAATATGCTTTGGTTTAGCTGGTGAATTTCTAAAATTGAAGTTCAGACAAATAGAGCAATGGCTTACACAAAAGAGTTGTAACAGTTACAGTTGTTCCATGCAGCTTCTTCATTACCATAGCTATAGCATATAAAAAAAAAAAAACCCAACCATTTGTGTTTGTTTTGGTTTTATTTACAGCACATGCCCAGAACTAATTCTTAAACCTACTAATTTAAAATAAATGTTAAGCTCATGTGTTTACTGTCAAATTTATCATTTTAGAGTGTAGTGGGGTTGCCTGTCTTCCCTGTCTGTTTTCTCTTTGCCTCCCCTCATGTTATCTAGAGAAGAGTGTGATATGTGTTAAGGAGATCATTTATCTACTCTAAAATATTAAGAAAACTTGGCAAAGGGAGACTTGGGCTGCCTGCACAGAGGATGTGCACTGGACTGTCCTCCATCTCCCATCTTTTATCTCTCCTGGTTCTGCTGTGCCAGCCCACATCTATCAGATCATGAGCTTTCGAGCCATCATCTTGGCACCTTTTCAGGCTCAGACTTTGCATTTCAGTTCTCAAAACTTCTCAGCACTTCTAAATCCCAGTTTGGAGTCAGGAAGAGATGTGTATTCTCAGTGCTGAGAAGATAGAATGCATCTGTGTTTTGTTCAGGAAATGCTGCGTTACATCTTTTAGAAAGGAGACTCTTTGGTTCAAGAGTAGGTATTTCAATCACATTTGACCATCTTGAATCCTTCTGGAGTTAACTACAGCTGCTGGGTGTCATTAGGCATGTTGCTTTGGGCTAATCCCAAAGGGATTTTGGTATTGCAGTGGCTGACTTCTAGGCACCCGGCTACCTAATGAATTCCAGATCCCAAAGTCAGATATCCAGAGACATCTAGGGAAAACAAAGGACCTGAATGAGGGAGCACCATGGAAGCCCATGAGATGGAGAGGCTGCCTGAGCAAGCCAGGGGCAAATTTTAAGTTAAGATGTTGCTCAGTGCTGCAGTGTCTGCCTGGAGCCCTTTCCTGCAGCTTTGGGATTCTTCAGGATTCCAGGCACCTTTTTTAACAGGGAAAGTGGAAAGATACTTGTGATGAGCCCTGTTTGACAGTGAGAGCCTCAACTCAGGCATTGGGTGCATGGTCAGGAACAAGGTGCTGTGTGTCCCTGGGGGAAAACAGGTGTTGGACTTGCACCCTTAATCCCGAAATATATCTCAGCCTTAGTGGGAAGATTTGTCCAACTGCTTTTCAAAGGACTAGGCTAAGTGGGGAAAAAAAATCCTCATGGATGCTGGATATCAGCAAGTCAACATTTGGACCCTTGGCCTGTGGAGCTGTTTTAGAGAAGCCATCCCCAGTGCATAATACAGCCCGTCAGTTCACAAGGCTGAAATACCTCTGCAAATAAAAAGCAGCCATGCTGGCAAACAGTCTTCAAAGGTAGCGAAATAATCCCTAAGGGGAGATCTGCTTTTGTGCGGAATTCCCCAGCAGACGGCTGGGAGATCTTAACAAACAAGGCCTTTTAAACTGCCGTGCACTTTGAAGCCTGAGTGAGCATTCATTCATTCGGCACAAAAAGCAACAGTAAAGAGGGGGGGGCAAGGGGTGGAAGGGCTTAGTCAAGGTGAAAATGAAGTTGGGTCTTTCCCCAAAGCCACTGTGGGTACAAATGAATTGCTTCACTGGAGGTAATAAAAGATACGTTATCCCACATTTAATAAAAAGCAACAGTGAAAATACAAAGAGATCATTTCAGGCTCCAGTTATCTGACGTTTATTGCACACAGGCCTTTCTCCAGGACAGAGACCCAAGGAGTGTATTGCCCTTTGAAGTGTGGGCTGTGTGGCCACTTGCCCATTCGCTGGTTTATGGCTAAAGCTCCTTGATATGACCCACTTTCATCTTTCCAGTGGTGGCAGGGGCCTCTGCAGAGGGGAGAGGCCAAGTAGGGTTCTGCATGTGCACTGGGGACAGGGCAAACTGGGGAGTGCTTCAGCCTTGGAGTGTAGGTAGAAAGGAGGATGCAGCATGAAGCAGAGGCTGGGCTCAGGGAGATGCAGAGCACGCACAGCTTTGAGAAGAAGTCCTGCCATAAGTGGCAGGACTGTGGGGACCACAGGATTTGCAGTGAAAAGTGCTGAGCAGTACTATTGTGGCATGAGTGTCTGTTCCCTTTGACAACGAATAACACACGCTGGTCCTAATTTTTGCTTACCCTGCTAGTATTTTCAACTCTTGTTAGAAACCATTGAGTTATCTCTAGTGGTTAGATCATGGTATTTGGAAAAACAAGTTTCTTGACAGTGCACTTCCTGCTAACTAAGATACTAAACTCTGTGTAAGAATCCCCACTAACATCAACAAGTTTTGGACAGGGGCCATAGTCCACTTCCAGGCAGTTATAAGCTCTGCACATTTTTTATATCAAAAACAATTATTTTACAGATGAGATGCAATAAAACTGTCTGAGAAGTTTACCTTTGTAATGCCATATAGGCAAAAAACATCAGTGGACTTGAATTACTGTAATTTTTAAGTTTTCTTGTATGAAACAGTAATGTACTTTTAAACCTTATCTTATTTTTCCTTATGCTAAAGGTTTTTGCACCAGCCTCATGTTTGCCAGCAAGCCCAAAAATTTCCAGCAAATGGAGTGGATTAAGATAGTCTTTTTTCAAGGAATTGTGTTGTGAACATTCTTAAAATAACATCTTTCTTTCCTCAAAAAGTGGATTGGTGTGCTGTGATATCATTGTGCAGTCATGACTTTGAGAAACAAACATTTATATTAATAAAAAAAAATTTCAGTTGAAAGCGCTGTCAAAACAATCTCCAGGAAAGTCATTGTTGTGGACTGGAAAGAATGCTACTTCACATGTGTTTAATTATTGGGGAGAAAAAAAAATGAATCTTGCCTTGCATCACAAAAATCAATCTGCAATAACAGGAAATCCTGAGCCATTTATGCAGAGGTTCCTCTTTCATTGTATCTGGCAATTGGTTCCAGCTTCTAAAACCTGTCTAATTCTCAATTCCTACAAGAATACTGCCTCAGCTGGATTATACACAGCAATGCTTTGATTTTGAGTCTGTTTCAATGCTGTAAATCAAGACCCCCAGCCAACAATGGAAATAACTTGTTGGTATGGAGGGATGCTCTGCTGCTTTTAGCTTGTGGACACACATATGTCAGTTGAAATAGTAAAAGTGTCCAAATCCATGAACAAGAGGATGATTATTATCCTTCCTTCCTTCCTCAACCTGTGCATGCCCATGTTTACACAAGCAAAGGGAGTAAAAGTGAGGTCTGGATTGCTGTTATTTGTGCCATCCCAGCATCCTGCATTCCCGGCTCTGGTGGATGATGTTTGTACAACACAGAGCAGGAGGAGCAGCCTCTTTGCCAAAATGTTGTGACTTTTGGGGTAGGAAGACAGCAAGATGAGGACAAAAGACTTTGGGATAGTGCAAAGGAGCCACACAGGAGTGTTGGGGGCATGTCACCAGTGAGGCCTTTCAAAGTTTCTGTGCACACAACAGCAAAGGGATCAGCCTAGGGGCTACACAGCAGCTGCTGCTTCCCAAATGCAAGACACAGGGATTTAAACAAGACTGTGCAGGGTCTCCCTGATAGTGAGTAGCATCAGCCCTCTCATCAGCTCTCTCATCCCTGTGTCTATATGACACCTTATTTGTTACCAATTTATGCAGTGTCTAATGACCCCTTTTTGTAACCTCTGTAGGTCATTTAAGTAGGAAGTATCTTCATCAGCTCCCATTTGGTGTTCAGTGGTTCTTCTGCATACCACGAAAGTCTAACATTGATGCATGTACCTTGGCATCAATGCTTTCAATCTTTTCAGTGGATTTACTGTATTCTTTTTGCATTCCTCTGTGTCTTCCTTGGTTTTCTCTTTCTGACCAGTTCTCTATAATGTGTGGAGATTTCTTGTCCTCTACTTTAGTTTTCTTCCTGTCACAAACACAGAGATAGGATGCTTCCTTAAAAGAGTTCAAAACACTAAATTACTGGGATCTTAGTGTAGCATACATCTTGCTGAGGGAACCTCTCAAACAGAGCACTTGATTCCTGCCCAAAAGTTGTCAGGAGGCACCATTGCCAGGATGCCTGCAGTAGGATGAGGTGAGACTCCCCAGTCTGCTGTGCTTCTCATTTCACACACTCCTTCTGGCCCTGCTTGATCCATTGCCACCAATTATCTTAAAGCTACTTCTTGCTGCCCTAAAAATGTACAGAAACTCTCCTTCATGACCATTTCCACATCTTCAAGAGCAATTCCTACTGTCTGTTTGTCAGTATCTTTCCTGAATTCAGCTTTGGCTGCCTTTGGGAGCCTTTGGGACAACCAGATCCTCCACCCTGATGTTAATCAGCACATTGAAACACACAAGTAGGGGCTCTCAGCTGGCCTGTGCTTCTGGGGGATGCACAACCCCACCATGGCTGCAGCTACAAGACAAGCTTGAATTTTATCCTTTTATCAAAACTACAGCTTAAATTCCATAGATCTTAACCACCTGCTGCTGCAGCCTGTGGATTGAAAGGCAAGCACTGGCTGCTGTCTTCCAGAGCTAAGGCAGATGTCTTCTTTATCACTGTTTGATTGCTAGCTGAAAATTAGAAGAGAGAGTAAAGTCACCCCCACAGGTACTCGAAGTGGCTCCAGGGGAGGATGATCTCTGGCTTTCCTTATGAAAGTCTTGCACACTGCCAATCTTGTGCACACTGCTGTGTGCTCTTCTACATTCCCTAAAATTCATGCTCTGTGTCAGCTGCCATTGTGATTTTGAAGGATATTTTCCAGGCTGTTACATGACTGACGTACAGTTTCTCCTTCCTTTGTGTGACCCAGTTCCTCAACCTCAGTGTTTGCTATTCATTTCCTCTGATGGTATTCTCCTGTATATTTAGAGAAGAGCATGACTGTCTCCTCTGTTTGTGCCTGTGAAGGCATGCTCCGCATGCAAGGATGTCATGAGGAGCAATCTTCTGCTTACAAAGACATCTTCCCTTCCTACACTTTGTCAAGGAGTTAATAGTCTGTGTCCAAATGCTGTCCTGCAGCTTCAGCATCAGAATCCACCACAACTCCAGGCAGATCAAACCATTGCCTGGCACAACTTGGAGAGTTAAACTGCAGCTATAACGAGATCACAGCAGGGCTTGCTTGATGTCTTTATTCACCATTCAACTGCAGAGCCCCCTTTCTAATATTTGGATTCTGAGCCTGTTTACCCAGGGATTTATTGGTTTATCTGCACTGTGAGTCACTGCCCTCTGTTTAGAAAGCAGATGTGTGGTGCTGCCCTGTGGCGTTCTCAGAGCTGGGCAATGGGGTGGCTCCACACCAAGCTACACTAGCAGCTGGTGGCACTCAGCTGCTTAATGCTTTTTTAATGCAAATGTTCACAAAACTACTTCACCTCATGTCTCTAATTGCACACATGGCATCTGTCTATATCTACGTATCATGTCCAAAGGCATGGGGAGGCCTGGACTGTTGCCATACAAATTTACAAGATGAAATTGTCCTTTCATGAGCTAGATTGAAAGCTGGATACAGGTTTTTAGTGTCACCAGTTACCTAGCTGATATCCCTAATGGGTGGCATTTTTGGAGGGGTTAGCGTTACCATTCTGCCACGTTTGAAAGCCAAACCAATAGTATGAGCATGGAGAAAAATTACTGACTGCAGTGTGTAAATTAGGCATTGCTAGGTCAAAAATAACCCATGGAAACAGGACACTGTTATTTGCAGTGTTTGTAAAAGTAAATCACAGCAACCAGTCTGGTCAAATCAGTGCTGCAGAATGCATGGATGGTTTCTCTGCTGAAATCAGTAAGTGAGCTCAAGGGTAAATTGCAGGCACTGAGTGTAGCAGGAAAACCGGCTTAACTGTTTTGTTTGTAGGGGCAGGAAAGAAATCTCCCCTTATTCAGATAGATACCCATTTTTAAAAGCAAAGGTTTGGTGTTCAAGCATAAATTAATCTCTTAGCCACTGCCACCAAAACTACCTGAGTTATTTGGCAGCACCACAAGCCTGGCTGTGGTTTGGCAGCACTTGTATGGTCTCAGTCCTCTGGAGGGCAAGGCCTGTCATTCATCCTGCTGGGAGCAAACCCAAGGGGTCTGGGATTGGTTGAGCACCTCAAGTTGGGAGCAGAGGCTAATTGTATTAAAGAGTTCACAAAAAAAATGTGTCAGAAAATAGGAAATAACAATACTTAGGGCATGCTGTCTCCTGATTTAAGGGATAAAATAAGAATTTTTAAATATTTTGTTGCCTGAAACATTTATGTATGAGAAAACTTGAAATGCTCTTTAAATTATCTCGGATTTTTACTGAAAATGTCATCAAAATTGACATAGTCGTGGAAAACACTTGAATTAGCATTAATCAGCATTTTTCCTGTCCTGGATCGATCTGCCTGGAGTTTTTCACCTAGCCTGTTCAAGTCAGAGACAAGCCACTTAGAAGGGAGCTCATGAGAAATAGTTTAAAAAATGGGATTTCATTTTCAATGGATGTACATGTATATAGATTTATTTACATGACACTGGGATCAGATTACTTTGAAAATTTGTAAAGCTGAATTAATTTGCTTTATGTTATAGCACCGAATGAAATCTCACTTCTTTGTGGACCACAGTTACAGAAAATACTTCAAGTAATCCCATCCTCTCAGTTATTATCTGTGACATGGTTGTGTAGGTATCATTCATTTTGTGAGTAATAACCATGTTGGGATCAAGTCAGAGATAACACAGTGGTTAGAGGAGACTCTGGAAAATGGCAGGAAGAAATAGTTTGGAATAAAACAAGTTGCACAGCACCACTGCAAAGCTGTTGTGACAGGAGCCTGAGAATGCACCCTGCCTGCCTTACTGAGCATAATCCAAGATCCCAGCATCAACAAAGTACTAATAATAATTTTCCTGGGAGCCTGGAACACACCATTGTTGTACATAAAGAAAGGAAAAGTAAATAAAGTAACTCCTATTGTAGCTATTTTAAAATGCTCAATCTGGAATACTGCTTTTCAAAAATACTCTCTTTTGGATTTTTGTGGGCATGTGAACTGATTCCGGCACTTTTCTAGTCGGTGCTGTTCAATCAAAAAAATTGGTAAGGTAATAGGGGTAATCCCTTTCCTGCTGTAATTCTACTGGTAATAATTTAATTCTGTCAAGGATAGCTGTTTTAATTATTGCATAGTAAATGAGGCATTAATAAGTTCCCGAACATCCTGGATTCTGGACTTCCACAGTGCATGTTTTGGTTTTTTACTCTTTGTTAGTGGTAGTTCATGTTTGGAAGCAGTGGTGATTCTGACACCTGTGTCAAGAATTATTCAGATGAGATAGGGAGATATATTAAAAATGCATCCTACAGTCTTTGAAAATAAAGATTGCCCACAGCATCACTGGCCTTTATCACATTTTTTGAGGTTTATCTGAAAATCTGGATGGGTGGCAGCTAAAGGCACAATAAAGTAGCATTTTTGGCAACATCTGACATGATTGAAACAGTCTGTGTGTTCATGAGAAGCCTAATCCTTTTTTATTTACTATTTTTCCTCTGTTATTTATAAAACATCGCAACAACATAAATATCCTACAAGAGGAGCTTATTGCATCCTGTTTAAAATAGTTATTTTGCTGTGTACAAGCCGTATTTCCTGGATACTCAAAACCGAATTTGCCGTCCAGATTTGGCCCAGTGCTTATAGGAAGATTTACGCTGACCAATGCAGATAAATGCATGTCTCTTGAGCGCCTGTAGTGCTTGACCTTGGGCTGTAATGCACCTTTGCTGGGGGTTCCCGCAGGGATGCTGCTAGATGGGACTTCTGATTGATGCTGCTGAGTTTTACAAAATTGAAGCATCTCCATCGCAAGTGGTGCAGTAAAGCTGCCACGGAGCACACGATATTAAATGGATTACCAAAGAGCCTTCCTGCTGGCTGCCGTGCTCGCCTGCCTACCTCCTGGAAACGAGCACAAGAACATTTTTTTGGGAAGGGAAAAGAACAGAGTGTTTCCAGTGAAGTATCATAATTTGTCCCCTAAGGGTTCATTGAAGAATATTCTTTGGAGTAATTATTTTTCATTGGGATAAGAAAGGCTGTAGAATTTTAGATGTTGTGTGGGTTCTGGAAAAACCCCAGCTAATGAACAAACTTTCTTTTCTCTTTGTGGCAAAAGCTTATTATTCACAGCAAAGAATTCAGCTTGACAAGCTTGAAACTCAGATCTGACTTCCATTTTAATAGCCCTCCTCCTCCTCCTGCCCTCTGCTCTAATCTGGCAGGCTTTCACGTTTCTTGCAAAGATTTTCATTTTACCACAAGCATAATTTCAAGATGCAATAACATTGTTCTCCTTATTGGGTTGTTTTTTGGTTTTTCCTTAGCTAGCAACCCAGGCTGGCACTTCTGGTCCCTGATGTGACTCACACAGGAGGAATGCCCTGGTTGAAGATCTGCCCCAGGCCAGCAGTGGCTTTCCAGCCTTGCCAGGTCAATGCAAGGTGTATTTGTGTCCCTTGCATCCCCTCTGCTGCTGCCCTGGCATATCAGTAGCTGGCATTCATGGATAAAGGGCAACAGGAGAAAAATACCTTCAGTGCTTAACTTAACCCTTTGAATCAGAACGTAAGGTAGAAATGGAGGTAAAAAGAGATTTGTTTGTCCTGCGTTTCCATGGGTGCAGTCTAGGCCGAGGTGAAGTGGGCAACCTGGCAGCACTGGAATGCTGAGCATCCAAAGGGCAAGGATGCCTCTGCCTTCCCTGCCCAGGGCTCCCCACTCTCCTCTCCCACCAGAGCAGCTTTGTGCTGCCTCCATCCTTGCACAAACACAAGGCCTTGCTGGCATGTCACCCTCAATTACGGCCATGCAGCTGATGATCTGTGCTCATTAATCATCATGGGGAGGAATGCTGGGGAGGCAGCTGTGCAGTTCTCTCTCTCCTGTCCTTGCTGATACAAGGTCTTCTCACATTCTGGTATTAAAAACATGACTCCCTCTTTATCACTGTCTGCAGACAGGGCACAGCTGCAGCCAGCAGCACCAGTTGTCTTGAGGTTCAAACAGGCACAGCCTTTCACTGCCCCTGTTCCACATTTGTGGGTGCAGAGGACAACCCAAGTGGGGATGTGTTTCCTGCACCACAGCAGTCATGGGCATCCCAGCCAGTGGCACAGGCACAGAGAAAACCAAGGTGAAAGCTTCAAAGGAGATACAGGTTTCTGTGTCTTAATAAAAACAAGCAGAGGTGAGCTCTGTGCTGAACCCCAAAGATGGGTGAGCACCATTGTGTCCCCCCCACCCCAGCAAGGCTTGAGACACTCAGCTCCCTGCAAGACTAGCCCTGCAGCTAGTAAACACAGACAGTAAGTCTTGGGTTTCCCCCCTTCCTCTAGTGTTTTCACTGCCAAGCCCAAACTTTATGTGCAACAGATGGAGCCAGTCTGCAAACTCATAGTGCCTGCTCATCTCCCAGGCTTGACCTTTGCATGTAGAAAATGGCAGGGAATTCATATGAGCTATTTTAGCAATCTCTGGCAACTTGATTGATTTTTAAGAGCTGAAAAACATGTTTTGCATTTAAAACAGAGTTCATTAGAATAGCTGGGGTTGCCTAGCATTGCAGTGATGTGTTCAAAAAGAAAATTAAAGAGAAACCTAATAGCATAGCTGGCTTTCTGTGTTTGCCAGAGATTTGAGAAATATATTAAATAATACTTCAGCACAGAGTCAACTACAGGAACTTCTTAAAATTCACTTTGGAGTAGTGGCAGTGTTACTGCTCTTTTAAAGAAAAATGAAACAGGGGTAGCTGTGACCTTGTAATATCAATCAACATGAGAACTTCCTGTCCTGTGGTTTATGTTTCCCCTATTATCCAACAGCATGAAGAGGAAGGAGATGGGGAGCAATGCCTGACAATATTCTGTGTGATAGTGTATGAAGAAGAGAGGGAAGAAAAGGCACTGCAATGTACCAGGAGGTACCCAGGGCTGCAGACCCCGCACATGATGGTTGCACAGGACAGGAAGGTCCTTCGTGGAGGTGGTGGATGGGTGAGGCTGTGCCAGAGCATCTCTGCAGAAGGTCAGCATCCCTAGAATTGGTGCCTGTCCAGCAGAGAAGGTGGGGTGGAAGGTGAAGTTCTCTTTTCTCTCCCTTCTCTCACAGAGAAGATCAAGAGGGTTTTTTTCTGTACAACCCTTTGCTTTTTGGAAAGCTGGAGAAGAGCATGTGGAAATAAAGCAAGGGCTGCAGAAGGCAAAGCTTGGGGAGAGCTGGAGCTCACTTTCCAGTCCTTTCTGGTGCAAAAAATATTTTAAGCTGTCTTCTCAGGTGATGCCTGGCTTGGGACTTTGGTTTGCATTTACTGTAGTAGGGACCACTCACAGCTAGACCCAGAGTCAGTGGGAACCAGGTTTCAAGCACAGAACAGCACAAAAACTGAAAAAAAACAGCCTCTTTGCAGCACAAAGGTGGAATCTCCACCGTAAGTAGAGATTTTTGGTTGGTTGGTTGGGGTTTTTTAGTGTCTTAATCTCCCTGCACTTCAGTTCACTACCTGGCAAAGAAAGGAGGAAACTCTCCATAAATTTCACAGAACCTGCTTATTTTTGTGTGTATGTAGAAGAGTGTGTGTCTAGCTCAATACATAAAATTTGTGATATAAAATGAACTGTTAGAAAACAGCTCTTGGGCAATACATTCATCTTTTCCAACTGATACAATCCTAATTCTGACCGAGCACTCATGTTTTGACTTTTGTGCTAAATACAGGGGTTTTAATTCTGTAATCTTTCCTCTTGGCTGCAGTTGCTGATCTCCAATCTGAATCCTTTAAAATGGTTTTTGGAAATGTATGCCTGCTAGTAAATTTTCTTTATCTCTCATAGCAATAATACTTTCAAAAAATTCTGTAGCACAGATAAGCACGTGCTGCACATGAATCTGTCCTTAGCTGACATGTGGGTTTGAAGTGTTTTCTTAGCCCCTTGGTAAGATCACTTCCAGTGTTTCCTTTGCATCTCTTTTGTGCTTGCATCAGTCAAGAATTTATTGCGAAAGGTGAAATGTCTCTTCCAAAATACAAAACCACATATCTCCAGTCAAAGGCTACAGGGAAATGTGCAAGTTCCATGCAGACCATATAACTGAAGAAGTGAATGAATCATTTGAACTCAGTGAATGGATTTTCTGGTCACTCCTGGGGTCCTTCTCATCTGCACTGGGTTATTTCTTGTGAGTTCTTCCCATCTCCTGTCTGATGCTGTTATTGTCACAAATGTCCAGCAGTGAGGCAGCTGCCTGCCTGAGCACCCAGCAGCGACTGGCAGCACTCCTACCTCCCTCCTTCCTCCTGCAGATCAACCCTGTCTTGTTTGTCCTGGTCCTTTCTGAGCTCTATTTTGGTCTTGTGGGGCAGATAGAGCAATCTTGCAAGATATTTTCAGCTTTGAGAAAAAAACAGCAGTTCCTGTCCTGTGCAGCACTTTCAGCCTACATTGTGTTGTGGATGCCACTGTGTCTCCTGCAGGCTGCTGGGATCTCTACAGATGCTCTAACCCCTTGGAAGAGGAGAAATAATAAGAAGCACCTGGAACTAGAAATATGTTGGCTGTGGCATGACTGCTACCTGTGGGGTTAACATATTTTATCTGTTTTTTTCATCTGCACGAAGGACAGCCTTAGAGCAGCCCTGTTTTCTTTGGCTGCTGTGCTATCACAGAGCTGTGCTTCTCACCAGCATTCCCCACTATTCCTCTTCTGGGTCTAATGCTTTTGTCAAATGCTTCTTCACTGCTGATATTTATGTGAGCCAGAATGTGCTTAGGAGAGGCCCACCAAGATTTATATCCTATCATCTAAAGCATGTTTTTGGAAATAACAGCATAATTAACAAGGAAAACAACTCCCTTCTGCAACAAGCCAGCTTGTCATGATGGTTAGCACAGTGACAAGCAGCCACTGGTGAAATTTCAGCTCTTGAAAAAGGACTGCTGTATTTTTGATGTAGGCATGTGCCTCCACTCAATTATCAGAAATATGTTGAGGCACAACTTGTGCTTAGCTAGAAAAGGGTGTCAGTACAGCCATTAGCTCCTTGAGTTATTTGTTTTTGGATGATGCTTTAAGGATTATTGCTTGATTTTGGTTTCTGAATGCGATGCTGCTAAAAATATCAGCAGTTTTCTCGGAATTTGCAGCGTGTTGAGTTCTCAAGTGAAAGCTGAAAGTTGCAAATTACTCAGGAGAAACAGCAGTATCTTGGGGATCTGAGCTGACTGGGGTCTGGGGTTGGGCAAGCACTGATTGCAGTGGTTTGTCAGTCACTTCAATGTGAGCATTTGCCACAAGAAGCAATCTGCTGGTCAGAGAGAATGCTGTGAATTGCAGGCACCGCTGCTTCTGTCTGCACCACAGTGCTCAGCAGCCCTGTGTGGTCACTGACTTGCTGGGCTGTTTTGTTTCCCCACGGACCAAGACCAGTGACTGTGGCTGTCAGGAGGCCATGGCTGTGTTTGAGGGTAAGGACTTGGTGCAAGCGCCTGCTCTTTGCGTGTGCGGTGATCTAGAGCAGGGGAGGTCCCTGCTGATGTCAGGGTTTGCAGTGAGCCCTTTCATCATGCCCACCATGTGGAAACCCGTGAGAATCGTGTTGCAGGGCTGTGCAACAGGGTGCTTCGCTGTGTGGGTACAAGAGTGTCTGTCTCTGGAGTTTTCCCAAGGAGAACAAGGGCTTGCCTGTTCTCTTACACATTTAGCTGTGCCTCTGACTGAATGTCCTGTGTCAGTGCACACTGCTGCCTCCTTTTCAGAGCTGATGATAAAGGCCTTCTGACCCAGACCTTGATTTTGGTCTTTAGAGGCTGTCCCTTATTCCCTGTTGGTATTATTCAGTGTAATGCTACCCCATAATATTTTCTCAATTGCATTAGAACTCCTGTCTGGTTTTTAGATGTTCTGCCAACCCTACATTTCCACAGGTGCCATGTCAGAGACAGACAGGGGTTTGGAGGAGCTCAGCCCTGGAGCTGTTCTGCATTCCAATGGCCAGAATGGAGGGGCAGAAGCCCCTGGGTGGAATCTCTACTCTGTAGCTCCAAAGCATTGAGAGCCATGCAATTAAGGCTTGTTGCTTGTAGAAGTGCTGGTTTGTCCATCTGTATCTGTCTAAGTGCACATGTGCAGCATATGCTGGCCCCTGTGGGCCCCCTCTTGCGCAGTCCTTTAGAGCAAATCCAAACGTGACCCATGGTTCAGCTGGGATGAAGTACAAACTGAAGTCCAGGCATTGCATGGAACATCTGCTGGTAGAATCAACACTGCAACAGCCTCCTCAATCCGCACTTACTTAGCACCTATAGGTTGAATTATGAAATGATGGAGAATCCCATCACATACTTCACACACATTTCCTGTTGACAATGAAGCCGTGGAAGCAGGATGGTATCCATCCCCACTGGAAATATTCATGTCAAGGTTTTATTCCAGGAAAATCATTTAGGTTGTTCTGTAAACTTCACTGAGCTGATCTGTAACCTTTTGTCCAGCTGTGCCAGGGACATGTAACGCAGCTGGGGGGTGGCCTGATCCCTCCCTGCACTTCAGAGCACTCTCCAGGTCAGGATTGACCCAGAAATGCAGTTGTAATCCTCATTTGGTTAGAGACCATTTAGCTTGCTGTGTGACACTGTAATTACTGCTCCTTTCACAAGAGAGAGATTGTGGCCATGTGGTTTTCCTTTCAGATTTTGGTCTTGGTTTCCATTTACAAGTGGTTCTTGTAAACAGAGTCTCCCTGCTTCATTTTGTTGAAAAGCTTCTTGTCATAACACTCGGGGGGCTGCTTTATCTTGCTTTCAAACTAGCCCAGGTAGCTGGCTAGGCTGAGAGTAAGCTGCTCTTCCTCAGCATTCCTGCTTGCAGCAAGAGTTTCAAAGCTTAGGACCGAAGGAAATGGCCTCAAGTTGCACCAGGGGAGGATTAGTTTGGATAGTAGGAAAAATTTCCTCAACAAAAGAGTTGTCAAGCACTGGAACAGGCTGCCCAGGAAAATGGTAGAGTCATCATGCCTGGAGGCATTTAAAAGACAGGGGGATGTGGCACTCTGGGACATATGTGGTGGTGGGTTTGGGAGGGCTGGGTTAGTAGCTGGACTCAATGACCTGAGAGGGTGTTTTTTAATGAGCTTAGATAAAACACTGGCAGGTGACAGCACAAAAGCAGCACAAGGCAGGATTGTTGCTGTGCCTACCAACCATCTGCAGCTGTCAGCATCTCTGCCTGCCTGTGACAGTGGGGGAGGCAGGCTTGTACCTGTGGTGCTTATTTAGCCCTAGCCCTTCTTGTGGGTTTGTCTGAGTCCTGTATAAAACTCCTTCATCCTCTAGCCTCCAGCTCACCCCAAGTGTTGCAGCTTAGTGTTGCATGAAAAAGTACTTGTTATTTGGTTTATTTAATTTTGCTGCCTCATCATTTCCCTGGGTTATCTTTGGACTTTATGAAGTGAGACATGGCACAGCAATGCTCCTTATCTGCCTGCTCCCCACCACTCTGGAGTTTCAGCCCATTGTTCCACCTCCCTTTCACTGTCATTTTTTTCTTTTGTTTTTTAACATTGAAAACTTCTTGCCTCATTTGCAAATTTTCTTTGCAGACTTCCATGCTTTTGAACATTCCTGTCCTTTTTCTCCGGACATCTGAAGATTTCTCCCTCACTCCAGGATCTGTCTCTCGGGGTGTCTTCTATGACCTCTTTGGGAGCTGGGGATGCAACTCGCCTTATGTTTGCAACTGCCTTCAGGTGTTTTGTCCCAGCCCTGTAGATCCTGGGAGCACCTCTCACCTGCCTGCAAGCTGGTGGGTTACAGACCATCAACCCCATAGTCTGTTCAGGGGCTGCAGTGAAGGGAGGGCTGCTGGAGCCTCAGTTTCCTGGGTGATGCTGTGTGCAGGACATGCAGCAGCCAAGAGGTGAGGAAGGGGTACCTAGGATTAGCCCATCTCTTAGGGTATCCCTGTGCAATGGCTCTCTGCACTGGCTGGGAGAAAACTGCAGGCTCCAAATGTGCTGGTGGCAAGGGAAGCACGTTCCTGCAAGGAGGGAGCAGCTCTGGGGTGTCACCCCAGACACAGGGCTGCCTCATTGCTCTCCTGCTTTCATGAGACAGTGCCATTCTAGGTACTTTGGAAATGCTAAAGCAAAGAAAGTGGGTTGTTGCCTTTTGGGGTCCCTGTGCAGTCTTGCAGCAGGGAGATGCTGAATTTTCCTACAAATCAAAACCTGCCTTTTCAGGTCATCCTGCATGTGTTTTCTGACTTTCAGTGCAACAGGAAACTTAAATGTTGCCTTTTATTAATATTATTTCCCCCACACCAGACCTTATTTCCTCACTTTCCTCTCTGCTTGCTGGCCTGCAGAGACAAATCCAGGTAGGCTGAGGAGGGGAAGGCAGATGGGGCCATGCAGCACGTTCTCATCTTGGTGCAGTTGCAAAGCCCTCCCTGCCCGTCCAGAGCACATTGGCTAACCCAGGCCCTGCGGATGCAGTGGAATTCCGGCCATGATTCCTCATCCATGTGGATAGCCCAGATTTTTGTATGCCGTGCTGCATCCAGGGCAGACAGGTCTCCAGGGCACCCTGCATACAGCACAGTCCAGCACCACAGTGATGGTTTTGTTTTTAACCACGCTGACAATCCCCTTGTGTTATATAAGGGTTTTGGCCATGCCTATGTGCTTTCATGTGAAGTGGTGCCATTATCTCGCCCTCCTTGTCTGAACTAGATGTGCCTACATCAAAATCTGTTTGCTGAGTGAGAAGTCATTAGCATTCCCAGAGATGATCCTCAGTGCATTGCTGGCTGATGCATTTGTTCTCTCCTCCTCTCCTCCTGTGTTTCTAAGTAGCAAAGAATGTATAACTAAAATAATGATTTGGGGGCGAGAAATTGGTAATGGAAAAAATAACTTGAATGAGATTTGATTTAAAAAGCGCTGCTCTGATTCAAACTCATGGGTTACAAGCATTTCCTGCAGGCCAGTGGGAATTGGAAGACTGTCTTCGTGGGTCTTTGAAATCTTAGATGTTTTGAAAGTGAGACAATCTCTGTGCCTGTTAGAAAAACATTAGACAGCAATTAAGCTGTATTTTATCAAACAGCTCTTTTAGGTAGTATAACCAGCAGAACAAAATCCAGTCCCCAGTTTACAGACAGGCCACAGGACAAGTGTAATTTCTTTTAGTCTGCCACAGAATTGCATAGGTTAATACATTTTTAACTTGTTGATTTTGAACCCATACAGGGATTACTGTGATCTCTTAATAAGCCATGTTGACTAGAGGAGATTAACCTCTACTATTAGAAGTTGAGCTAAATCTCTGGTGAAGGCAGCAAGCTGAACCAAAAATCTGTGCCACTGGCAAAGTCTGCGGCTAGCTCCCCAACTGGCAAAATGCTTCACTTTACTGGACTTAAAGCAGACCTGCTCTGAGAAGGGGTGCTGATCAGTCCTGTTTTCCCCTCACTGGCTGAATGATGGACTACAGCTGCTGGGCCCAGGACCCCTGGTGTGCTGGGATGAGGGGAATGAGCTGGGCAGCCCTGGGGGTGAGCCCCCAGCCTCAGCAGCTGGGCAAGCTGCTCTCTCGGTCCAGAGCCCTTGGTGCATGTGGATGAGGAGGCTGTGAGCATGGCTGGGTGCTCCCACCTGAGCTCCAAGCTCACTGAGCCTGGCTGGACCTCCCATCATCACAGGGGTGAGACTGAACCAAAGACAAACAGATGCAAAGGCTGAACTGAACTGGAAAGAAACCCCAAACAATGCAAACTGGGCTTCCCCCAAAACACTAGTGCTTGGGGGCTTGTAGTTTCCTTCTTGCCTTTGTGAAGCAGTCAGTCAAGTCTGATCTGCAAACACCACTTTTGGGTGAGGAACAGGAATGCCTTGGCCCTCAGGTCCATCTTATATTTTTCTTAGAATCAGTCATTTCCTGACACGGTGCTGTAGTTTGGTTTCTCCCCTGCCCTCCTCCAGTGAACTGTTTGCCATCCCACTAAAAAAAAGAAATTACCCAGCTCAAAGCCCAGGGATCCTCGAGGCCAGAGGAAGAGTCATGAGGTTTGCTGTAGCTCTTCAGCCTGGAGAATGCACTCGCAGATCCGCTGGGTCCCGCCTGGCGCTCCCAGTCATGCTTAGTTGCTAATTAGCTCCCCCAGCCCTTTCTCTGGGAATCACGATAATGAACATAAAGAACTGTTTATTCTAAATGAGACTTCCCAAGGGTAACAGCCTCCTCAGTGGCTGTAAAAATGGAAGGCAAGCCTGAGGAAACACCAGGGTGCTGTGGGTTTTGGCAGCAGTTGATAAACATTTCTTTGTGGATGGAGCAGAGCATGTAATTTACTGTCCAGCTCTAATAAGAGCAGATTTGGCCATTCTGCTGTTCTTTTCCATTGCTGTCAAAATGCAACAGCTAAATCCCAATGAGAAATTGAGCAGTTGACGTTTTTGTAGGTAGCAGCATAAAACTTACCAGACTCTGTGGAAAGTGAATTCATCATTTTTATAAGACCTCATATGTTCTTTTAACTGCTTTATCACTCCTGGAGGGGCAGACCAATCCTGCCCATCCTTCCATAGAGGACAGTTGTGGTGGCATCAGACAACACCTAAACAGTTGCACAGCTTTCAAGGGCAGGAGGCTTCAGCTGGACTTTGTGCTGGTTCTGCATTACACAGGTGAGAATAAAGGGGGTGATCTCAAGCCACGAGCTTGCTCCTCAAGCAAAACTATCAGCCATTTTTTTTCAATCCTCAGCAGCATTTACTCTAAAGATCATACCCTAGTAGGAACTAATCAGAGTGGCTGCTTTACTAATCTGAGTGATTGTGGTGATAACAATAAAAGCAAAATAAAAATCCTATTGTCCCTGTTTTATGCCCAAAACCATAGAACAAGGAAATAATCAGCACAGAGCAATTGCCTGGGCAGAGTGATGGATTCGGGTAGCTGCCCCACTTCCAGGCCCACACTAGCTTATTCAAAACTGGCTTGGGCACCTTTGAGCCCTACTGCACTACACTGTGTGTGAACAGTGAATTAAATCAATGAAAATTCAGAGATTCGAGCTGTGGGCCAGTGAGGCCAGTGCCCATGTCATCAGGTAGTAACACAGCTTCCTGGCACAAGCTGTTGGAGAAGAATCAGACTAATTAGGATCTGTGCTTGGGCAGGGAGCACCCTCAGCTCAAGGGGTTTATTCATGGACCACAGTGGGCTAGAAAAGATCCAGACATAACAACCGGAGAGCCAATTCCCACGATTCTTCGCCCCAGTCTGTGTTTTACGGTTGTCCTCCCTTAAACACCCACCAGCACTCCTGGATGGTGCAGAGTCCCCTCTCAGGGCTGGCACTGAGCTGCTATAGCAGCCCATGGTGTCTCAGTGTGGTGCCCTGACCCCATCTTCTGCAGGACTGCATCATTAAAATGTTCTGGCAGATGAAGTAGTTAAGTTGGACATAGGCTGAAAAAGTACAGGCAGAAAAGCATAATCTCTGATGGCTTCAAGCAGCACTGAAAGGGAGTTTGTTGTTCAGGGAGTGGTGAGAAATAAAGTCACCATTGCACATGACAGTGACCTTGTGAACACACAAAGGGTTTTGGCACTCACATATTAAGAAAAGCCAGCGTTAACCACATGCCAGCTTATTTTTCACTGGGCTTCTGTGGCTCTCTGTTGTGATTCAGCATTTAATTGCATGATTGTAGTCTGGAGGTTTTCTCCAGTTCCATTTCTGGAAGGGTTTCCTGAGAGCTCCAGATACAATGATGTTTTAGTGTTGCACTCTCCCTGGCTTACGAAACAGCTGAACCCGCAGGGAGGGTCAGAGGAGCTGCGCAGCTGAGGGGGCGGCTGCCCTTGTCTCCAGCTCTGCAAACAGAGTTCCCCTAAGAGCTCCCTCAAGGCTGACCCCTCTCTGGGGGAGCTCTGGGTTCACAACGCTTGGCTGTCAAGCCACAGGCGCACGCCCAGCCTCCCACATGGGGCGATGCATCTGTGCAGGGGGGTGCTCGGGGTTGAGGAGGCGCCTCCGTGGGGGTCTTCCCGCCCCAGAAGGGACATGGCTGGAGACTGTCAGCAGACTGAGCAAGGAGGCCATCTCCTCCTCTTGGTTTTGGTGCGAATTTCATCATTTCATGGCCTCTGACCGCCTTCCCTAGGAGTGGAGCTCTGAAAGAGTTTAAGGAAATTATTTGGCTCTGGTGAAATCTGTGGCGTTAAAGTCCAGATTTTCTCTGCTTACATGTCTCAAGCAAGGCGCTGGGCTTAGGAGTTTTGCCATGCCACTGCCAGGATGAGATGCTCTCAAGAAGCATTTGTCCTTCCCTGAGGAAGACAGAGGCATCTGTACTTGAGCACATTTGTCCCTGTGCATGTTGTCGTGGTGGTTTTGATATGAAAATCATCTATTTCACAGGAAATTGTGTACAGTTATAATAAGGAATGTGATGGCTTTGATTTTCCTGCATTCACACTGTCCTTGCATCCTGTCATAGCTGAAAATATATTCAGTCAGAAACTATTGTTCTGGTTAGGGTTTGCATAAGGATTTGGGATTCTAGTTTGTGACAGGCACATTTTGATGTTAATATAGTGTGAGCATCAATACTTTTCTTCTGTGGATGGTAAAGAATGGTGTTTATTTGGTAGCAAATTGAAGGAATTAGAATCATAGAGTTATCAAAGTGGGAAGAAAATAATCAAAGTAAGGAACTATCAATTTTCCTTATTTTGATCTCAGTTTCTATTTGCAACACTCATACCCTAGTGATTAACATCATGGAAGTAAAAACATATTATTACTCCTACCACTGCTAATTAAGAGTGTGGAAAGGTCCAGAAATCCAAGTCAGAGCAAAATAACAGAGACACATTTCTAAATGAAAGTGTGCATTTTATTTCGTGCCAGCAAACACCACATGAGTAGAAGCTTCAAGCTCTGCATGCAAACAGGAGGAGTGATGCTGTTTTCAGGTCATGAACCCCCCCACACATGATGGCAATCATCACTGCAGAGCACCAGTGCACTGGGTTTTGCTGGATCCTTAAAGGAATTAACAGAACTATGGCTTGGGGTTACCTAATGTCCTGGCATTGAACTCTTTCTTGGTGTCGTGCATTGCTTCAGGATCTCTGTGCTACTAAAGCTTGTGCCTTTTTCTTCTGTTTGCAATAGAATCTGAAACTTCACCTATAATGAACTACTTTGCTTAACATTGTGCCTTAACTTTCATTTGATTTTTATTATTGCACTTTAGGAGATTCATCCACAGAATTGTCTATGTGGGCAACAATAAAAAGCTCAAGTTAAATTTATTCTGAGTTATTATCTGCAATTGTGACAGATAATAGATACTGGATTTCTGTTAGTATTGTGATTCATTTAAATAAAAACCATATGTCTGAAGTCAGCGCCTTGGAGATAAGTCAGACATCTGGCTGAGATTCCACATTTGGGAATGTAAATGATGCAGATGGTGAGATTGTAATACACACTGTGCCCATCAGGCTGTAACACTGATGAACAAGCACTTCATTAGTAGAAAAGGTGGGAAAAAAATCCAAACTGAGATGAAATTTCTCAAGGAATGCGCACAGTATTGATTTCACTTTGCTGCTTGCACTCATGGGTTTGGGGGAGTCTGCTTTACACCACAAGCCAAAACTTTATTCCAAATATATTAGAGTGAGCCAGTTATATTATAGTGCTTTCAAACAGCCTTACAGTATCAGATTGATATCACAGCTGGTAAAAATATTGGGTTTTCTTCCTTAGAGTGTCTCAGAAATAAAAAACAACTTGTGAATAGAGTAGGAAAGAAAACAATTAGTTTGTTTTATTCTGCATAAAATACTACCTCTGTAAAAGTATTCTAGTGTGAACAGTGGGCTCAAAGACAATGTAGGAGTATTGCATGTAGATAAATAGGTGGTAATGTAGAAGCAGTACAAAGTGACACAAAATGTATATTCTGAGAGGAACAGAAACACAAAATGGAAGTTCTGAGATATGAATCTAGCAATTATAATCTTGTTTTTACTGATGCTGATTTAGACTCAGGTCTAAATTCGGTATTGTCTCTACAGGCTAGCGCAGACAGATGCCTTGGGTGTACAGTGTGTTTACCTGCAAGACCGCTTTTTGGACACAACTTGCACTTTCCAGGAGGAACTGAATTTAACTCATGCAGAGCCAAAGTGACTGTCACCCACAGTTACACCAGTCATAATAAGCCAGTCAGAAAAAAATATACTGCTCTCTTATCTCCTACACTTCCTTAACAGTCACTCTGTATTTACTTATTTAAGTGCAACTTCAGCTTGAAAATTTCTGGAAGCTTAGTAATGACACAGCGTGAAACATGTTAGAGAAGGATAAGTTAATAGGAAAAAATCACCCAAACTTTCCTTGGTGGCTTGCTTTAGATAACCGTGATGACTCTTGCCTATGGCCACGGTCATGGTTTTTCCTGAGCCTCCTCTCTGCCATGACAGCTGTGACATGAAAAAGATGTTTAAATACTGTATAGAGAATAAAGCATTAGCAGAAATGAAGGCACATATGATAGCAGTTGACTAACTTTTGTGTTAAAAACACCAAATTTTCAGGTTTATAGTGCCATTCCAGTGAGGGTTGTGCAGGCAGGTTCAGGTCCTACCACAGGGACCATCCTTCCATATATTTCCTAGGTATGAACAGGCATTAAAGTAGCAACGTATTTATGCTGTAATACCTTAAAAATACTAATGGTAAAGGAAGAACCAGAAATGTGGCACTGAGCATTATCAAGAAACAGCAGCCTGACCCAGACCACCAAAATTAGCCATCAAAAATGTGACATTGTGAGAGAAATACCAAAAGCTGATGGCAGAGTAATGGGGAGAGACAGGTTCCCACAGGCAAACAAGAATATGACCAGCCACAAGCACGTCTTAAAACTGACACCCAGCAGGATGTTTGCCCTCATCGTGGGTCACGGAAATAAGGCAGACAAAGCAAAGTCCCATCACTAGAAGAAAACAAACGTTTGCAAGTGAGTTGAAAGGACCTTGCAGTCACAGACAAAACCACTGAATGTCACAGCTGGGCTGCTGCGCAGGGCAGTAGTCCAGGATGATCTGCAGGGAGAGGAAACCTGATGAAATGAGACAAACTGAGAGGCCTACTCAGTCTTCCTGGGTAAATTGGTCAATAACCCTGACTCTGTTCTCACTCTGGTGTCAGGTTTTTTCACTTCTGAACCCAAATGTTGAGCCCATTTTGATGCTCCAAATGCTGGAGTCACACCAGGACTTGCTGCTCTGAATTGCTGCCTGGAACTGGAGCTGCTGCACCAGCTGCAGCAGAGTCATCCCCAGTGTGCATTGGTTTTGGGAGAGGGTGAAGTAGTACAAATTTGGTGAATGCCTGCGGACACCAGTATCTGAAAACATGACTGCATTTTAATGGGAGGTGTAATTAATACAAGGGCAATTGCACAGTGCTGCAAGCCATCAGGCTTCCTCTCAGAATTCATCATGCTTGAGGCTCTCCATGCGTCCACAAGTCACCCTCACCAGCTCAGGACCACATCTTCGCTGCCCATCCGAGGAGGGGAGGGTCCAGGTTTGGGTTTGTGACCTTTCCTCTTAGCTCTCTTGTGCATCCCAAAAGGTTTTGCCTTTAGAAGAAGTCTGTCCCAGCATCAAGGTTTTGCCCCACAACAGGTCCAATTTCCTTTGGCCCATTTCTGCTTCTTTGCTCTCAGTGTTTCATAGCTGTCCAGAGCAAAATGCTTCTTCATCCTGCCTCAGGCTACTTGGGTGCCAGGCCTGGTAGCAGACCTCATCCCTATTTTTGAGGCAGTGGGTTAGAGGGGATAGGAGGGAGAAGAGTCTTTCAACTGGAACATGGCTGCAAATATCAAGTATACAGAGTGAAATGGAGGTGAGTTTTCTCAATAGCATTTTATTGAAGTCCTGTGTGCAACCTCAGCAGGTTATTCAGAGCTAAAACCATATTCCAGCAGCAGGATGAGAAAGAAGAGCAGCAGCCAACGCCAGTCCCATTAAATTAGGCAATAAAACCAGGGAGTAGGGCTGTGGTTTGATCAGTTAGGGCATGGTGTGATCACTCCTGCAATTAGTACATGGCTAACAGGCAATTGGCTCAGGCTGGGTTGAAAGCTGAGCCCTGTGTAGGACACAGCGTGGTGGGGAAATGTGGGGAAGTTTCTGAAAATAGCTTTGCTTTTATGTTTGGATCTGTCTTAGTCACTCATTTGTTTATAAATTAAAGAGTGGGATGCACTGGCTTTGAGGGGGCACCTCACTCCGTGCCAAAATCATGGCAGCCCATGGCTGGATGGCATTCCTGCTCCTGCCACTTTGAACAGAGGAGCTGAGTGCCACATCAAAAAGCTGCTTTGTGAACTTCCCACTGTCTGCTGACTGCAGCATAAGTGGAGTAATCTCAGCTATCCAGGCAGCTCCGACACCACTGCCACATCCCAGATACCAGGCCTTCCAGCAGCACCATATAAACAACTGCTCGGTCCAGTAATGCTTCTCTACTTAGGAAATTGCTTAAGGATCCACTCCATCCACCCCATCCTGCAACAAATAACCTGCAGATGTGTGGCTCCAAAAATAAGCCTTGGCACTGGGGCCATGGTACAGCATCACTACATAATTCAACAAACTTTCATACTGGGTTGTCTTAGAAATTAATCTTTTCTGTATGCTAGAAGTGGTTCATGGAGACAGATTCTGTCCTAAAAGAGACTACTCTCTGCATACAGAGTATTTTGCTATCATCTCCGTTGACAATAAACATGGGTCTGACTTGTGAACATGTTATGTTAAGAATTATTTCTTCCCTTGTCCAATTCATTAAGTCTGTATACTTAATAAGCAGTTTCAGCATTTATAAGGCCTTCTCTGGGAACAATAAAACAGAGGGGAAAAAGAGAGAAACATCTGGATCAGTGAACACTCTTGAAATATTATCTTTTTAGTATCTTTATAGATATTTCCAAGGGCTTACACTAAGAACTTAATTCCATTGGTGCTATTGATGTTGAAATGATATTAAAAAAACAACTTCAAGTTCTTGTTGCTTAGATAGTGATGATAACCGGCCAACTCTTCTGTTGACAATACTTTAATGAAAAAAATAGTACTGTTTGCATTTCTTTCAAGTTTTACTACCTTTTTTGTCAGCTTTTCTTCTTTTAAACTTCCATTTGGAAATGAAGTGGGAAGACAAAATAGTGATTGCGGACCAAAGCTCCCATTCCATTGGAATTTAACGGATAACCCTTTTTGTCCTCCCTTTCTTTTTTTTTTTTTAGTTTTTTGTTTGTATCCAATTTTTTTGTATTTTCAAAAAATACCTGCTAATGTTATTTTTGACTTGATTATGTGAAGTACTGTACGCTCACTAAGCTGGAGACAAGATGTTCAGGGGCTGGAGCCTTGAATACATTTTATTCAAGGGGAGCCCAAGGGGTCTGTGTTGGCTCAGTCTGGAGAGGAGGGAGTTAGGGCTGAATTTATTGGTGTCTCCCACTAACTAATGGGGAGTTACAGGGAAGACATGTTGGGGATACGGAGAAGATGAAGCCAGGCCTTCATCAGAGGTGCTCTGCGAAACAGCACAAGACGAGAGCCACAGGTTGCAGCAGGGACATTTTAAGCAGATATAAAGGAGAAGACGGGCAGTGAAGAGGTTAAGCACTCAGAAAAGGGTCCCAGAAAAGTGAGGCAATCTCAATCTCCATCCCCAAAGACGTTTAACATGCATCTGGGCAAGCCTCTGAGCAATTCTCTGCTGTCAGGTGCACTTGGATCACAATCTTCCCAAAGGTCCCTTGCCATTCAAATTATGCTGTGAATCTATTTTTCTAAAATTATGGGGGTTTTATTTCTGCTGCTTGGCTGAAACCTTGCCTTGAAAAGTCCCCTCAGCTGTGCTGAAGCAGGGTCATGCCCCAGTGACTCTAAGCCAGTTCTGGAAGGATAAAAATCCTTAGGCATAAGGAGTTGTTAAGCATCCTTATGTGATTCACAATGTATAAAATTAGACTGCTTTGTGCCTTTTGCACAAAGTGTTCTCTGAAGAGAGGAGCCACCCCTTATCTGTAGATGGTGTGGAGAGTGACCATTGAGATTTTCACATTGTCCCAGAAATCAGGAGCAATCCACATAAACCTCTGTGCTTCTTGTCCTTTTACTATGAGCTTTCCACTGAGAGGCAGAGTACCCAAATGCAGACATCATCCTCTTCCTGTCAGTTTCCAGCCAAGTGCTGGAAACCGCAATATTGTCTGGACATCATGGAGAGTCAGTGTGGAGAGTACAGAACTAATCACAGCTCAAAGGTGCTCAAAGATGTATCTTTCTTCAAGTGCTTTTCCATGCTATTTGACTTCCTTAAAAGCTGAAGGCTTTGTGTTTGGCTGCCCCCATTTCTAATCTATTTAAGTTGCAAGTGTTAGCCTGGCTGGACTTATTTACTTACTTTTTCCTGGAGTGGAATTTCAAAAACCATTCAAAAAACAAATTAAAAGATCTATTAAATATCTGGATTAAGCGGCTAGGTCTGTATCTAAGGTGCAGATGGATGGTTTAAGGTGTAGATGGATGTTGTGCCCCAGGGGGAGGGTGGGGAGTACAGGAGCAGTGGTTGATGTCACATCCCAAATCCATCAAAACCAAGATGAATCTTGCAACAGTTTCAAAGACAAATGTCAGCAAGACTTGATCAAGTTTATGTCTGAGTGATTTTTTGGAACTGTTCTTCCAAGAAGTCCAATTGTAGCACATCCTCAGAGCTGAGCATGTCCTTACCACCATCCTGAGCCTTGGTCGGAGCCTGTTCCCAATCTGACACATGTTCTTGTCAAGGCTGCCAGGGATTGCAGCAGAACCAGGATCAGGCCCTTTAATATCAGTACTCCAGTAAGTAAATGTAGACAGAATGACTGGCTTGTCTCTGAAGGTTAATTGGGATTTATGTCCTGTTTGGAGATCCAGCTTTAGAGATCTGACTTCCTGGCACAGTTTGTGTGATGTGTTTTTCTGTGCATGCGTGCGTAAAAGGAGCTTTCCTTTTGCTGTTTACCTAAAGGAGTTTATTAGACATTGCTTATGCAGCATTTTTGTGATCTTGTTGATGAGCGATGCTATATAAACAGGGCTGCATTGGGCTGGATTCAGTAAGTCTGAGAGCTTGCCAGCAATTAGTGGCTGTTTGACTCCAGCGACCGAGCACCAGCACAGCAGCCAGCCCATGAGTGCAGCTCCTCGCAGCACTGCTCTGGCTCTGCCTTCCCTCATGAAATGGAATTTATTACTCTCTATCTCACATGGACACTTGGTAGGAAATTGGAGCTACGAAATGAAGAGTCATGGAAGTTTAAAAAATCCAAGAGACAGGACAGATGTGCTGTGATTAGTCCCGCACTCTGGCTCACCTTGGGTTAGATAAATAATTGAATGTGTGCCATCAGCAAAACATACTACTTACAGACTTGGAAGGAAATTTGGCTTGCAGTCCTCTAATTGGAAGTCAGAGATGGTGGAAAAAAATTCTTTAGCTCAATTCTCATGCTTTAGATCTCAAAGCAGTGAGTTATTTTAAAACTCAAGCTTAATCTTGGATCATTTAAATTTATATTTAGTAGGCTACTTGTTCATAGACATGCCTATATATTTATGAGAATGCATTATGCTTTGCCAGTTCATTAGACCTTTTATTAAATGCAAACAGTGCTATCATTGTATAAAATTCCTTTTTTTCTTCCCCTCAGATTTCATACCTGTCAAACATTTACTTGGATTCTGCAGAATCCATACCAACTTCACCTGCAAAACTAAACAAAATCATTTTCTTGGTACAATGCCAGAAAATAAAAGAAATTTGTTAGAAAAGAGAGCAAGACAAAGCTGACAGCTGAGTCTAAGCAGATGAAAACAGTCAAAAGCCTTTTATTTAATCATTCTGCTATTTTTGACATGTTGTCTAGTGATAAATCACATGAGCGTTCCCTTGTGTTATGAAAAAAACAACTATGAAATAAAAATCCAGGAAAGAGCGGAAGAAAGTACAGTCTAGCACTTGAAGGGATCTCATATGTGATTTCGAGGATGATGTTTACATGCATTACATGTAAAATATCCAACAAATGTCTTTTCCAGTGGTGGCTGAGGTCATTACCTTTTCAGAGTTTTGTAACGTTCTCCTGCTGAGAGTTTCCTTCTTTGCTAAGGGGACGTTTGCAGGCAGACTTTTATTCAGTCATTTTTGGATAGTGGTATGCCAAGTGAGACACAGGCCCTGATGGTTACCAGCAGTGCCAGTTGGTCTGCTCTGCAGAAAAAGATGCTGATTATCCTGTGCTTGGTCAATGTGTTTGCAGCCTTGTGGCTCTGGTTGGGCCCGGAACTGACCAGGGAAAACATTGGTTCTGGCCCTGTTGCACAGACTCATTTCTTCCCCAAAAGCGTGGAACCGTGGTCTCATGTGGAAATCCCAACAGCATCTTTATGTTTCACAACAACAGCACCTTTGAGTTTCACGTTGAAAGGGAGGATCACAGGAAACGTTTCCAAAGGTCTTTTTCTCCTGCCCAAAAGAGAGATAGAAAGCTGAGGTTTGGTTGCCAGTTCTTTCTGCAATGAGCAGAAGCTTATGAGAATTTTTTTTCTGTTGTGGCTGCCTGCAGGGTTTTCACATTAACTCCTTTCTCTGCATCCCGAAGCCCTAAGAAAGTCCAAAAAAAGATGGTCTCCTGGGAGTGCTGATCTGCTGATGCAGGGGGATGTGTTGGGGGAATGATCTCCCTGCCTTGATGTTGTTTGAAACCACTACTGAATACCTCACCACATCTCATTTACTTAAGTAAAACCACAAACCCCACTGGGAGAGGTGTCCTGCACTGTTCTGTTGGAGAACAAAGGCCCAGATTGTCCTACAAAAATAATCTACTTTTTTATTGGTGGCTAAATTTGTGAGACCTGTGAGGTTTTGTTTTTGTGCATCTTTCAGTTTCATGCAGGTCAGTGCCTCCCAGCCACACTGATACCCATGTGGGGTAGAGGGCTTCTCCCACACCTCAAAGTATTTCTTTTCTCTTTTATAGAGGAATGAGCTTCAAGCATTCACAAAATACTGTGCTCAGCAGGGACTGTAAACCATCATACTCATTTGGAAGTTCTCTTCTGAGAAGAAGGAACTATAGTTTATGCTCTGCCACCATAAAAATCCCTTTGGCCATAAAAAGATGACATGAAACAGCACTTGGAGGAGGGAAGGGGTCAGTTAACAGTAAGGAGCAGCCAAGGAGCGTGTCTGAAAGCTTTCAAGAGCACCAGTCAGGGTCTCCCAGGGTAAGCACTGGCACAGTTCCTTAGAGTCAAGAGAGGTATGTGGCTTTTTCCAGGGGAGGATCTGGTCCCTGGCTTGCACTCACACAAGAGGAGTCCAGGAACTGTGAATCTTATCAAAACCTTCCCATTAGCAATGACTGGAATGTGATTTAATTTCTGGTATCTGTCTTAATAGCCAGAGTTGAGCAAAAGAGCAGATAGCAGGGCACTTTTTTTTCCCCTGCTAAGAGAAAGAAAACCATTATATGTGGGCAAAATTATTTGACTTTAATAGCTAACAAAAAACAAGAGTTGGTTTCAGGCAATGCTTTTACCACTGAAAATTTTACTTCTACAGAAATCAGCTAGTAAATTGCAGTGACTTGCTCTCAGAGGTCTGAGTTCACCAGGGTTGTTCAGGCAAATCCTGCTCTCATCAGTCAGTTAAGAGAAAAAAAGAAGCACACAGGTACCCACAGCACCCATAGGTGCTGCAGTACTTGAAGAATTCACTGTATTTGGGTTATTTTCCCTCAGCTGGGCCGATGACAGGAAGGGCTTGGGCTGGCCTTGGACCTTGCATTACACCCAGTGTGAACATAAATTATCTCTTTACAAAACTGTGAAAAAGGACTAAGTCTGGAAATCGTGGCAAAGTGTATGCTGAGCAAGTGTCTGCAGGGAGGCCATCCCCTCTTACTCAAGATTTCGGTATGTGTCCCACAGAAAGGCAAACAAAAATAAAGTGCATTGCTTCAGTTTTACACCATGTTGACATAAATCTTCTCTCCATGTGAATTACGGCGAAGCTGTGCACAGCTACTGAGCTGCTGCACTTGTGCTGCAGATGGGCTTTGTCTGTGCGTGCTTTGGCAGACAAACCTGTTGCTCATTTGGATTTCATATAGAAGAAAAGTGAGTTTGCTGCTTGATTGGGTTTTTTTAGGCTTGTTTTTAGTGTACCTCACTAGCTTGCATTTATCGATGTGCAATTATTTTTTGTAAATTCATTTCTGTATTTTATATTTACATTTTTGCTACACCATTTATTTCTCAAAGCAAGAGTGATCAAAAAAGAAACACTGGGCAGGAACAATAAGGAGAGGAAACTAACAAAGACCCTTTGTGCAATTAAAAACACTATGCCAGGTGTAACTGGCAGATCTTCAGAACACAGCGCAAGTTCTTCTAAGTTCAAGTTATGATTTAGGCTGAAGAAGCCTGGTATTGAAAAAAGTCCTCTCCTTCCCCAATAGGAAATTGGTTTTATATTAAAGACATTTCTTGAGTGTATTATGGTTGCTTTCTACCTGCACCAACTTGAATGAACAGCGCTGATCTATTTAAATCTGTATGAAATCCTAAGCATCTCTTTTGTCCCCTAAATTGGAACTGATCTGATATTCATAGGTCAGAAAGAGTGTTTTGGGGGGTAGGGATTTGACCTGCCTGGCCACCTATATGGAGTTGCTGCATCTTCCAGTGGCATGACCTCAGGCCTCAGCTGAGCTCTAGAAATTGTCTGTGAGTGCTCTCCTAGCCCCAGTAAATGGGAGGTAAAGTTCCTCTTCTTGAACTACCTCTGTCTGGGAGGAGTCATCCTGGAGACTGACTGCCTGGCAGCGTTTTAGGGATAAAGCAAGGGCAATATTTTATCCTAAGAACTCACTTTCAGGCTCAGCATAGAGATTTCTGTGTCTGCTTTACTCCTAGGAGGGTAATATTTCCTAGAGCAGACTCTTCTCTTTCTACTTTTGACATCTTTAGCAAGAGCTTCCTTAACATATTATGTTTAGTCTGAAACCAGTATAAAACTTGTATTTTTCATCTTCTCTTTGCATTTCGCCTTGTGTTCCCTTTTTTCAATCACTAAATGATGACCATGTATCTTTTTCAGCATGACTCATGGCAGAGATTTAGAGCTGCCTCTCCAAAACCTCAATAAACGCACGGAGCAGCTGTTGTTATAACCCAACTCACTGCCATGTTACTGCAAACAGATGCAGGTTAATTATAATTTAAAATGTTTATCCTGTTATTGTTTGCATTTCTGAAGATTTTCAGCAGCTGTAGGACCCTGAGTGACTCCCTCCCCTCTCACACAGTGTATTTATTTTCTGGGTTCAGCATGCCCTGGTCGGTGTCTCCGGCATCGCTGCGGTGTCCCGTGCAGAGCGGGAGGTGGGCTGGGGTGACGGCAGCTCTGCGCCAGGTGGAAGCAATTATGGGAAAAAAACATGGTCCTTGCTGGATGACTTACTGCTGATAGCTGCCAGATAAGCTAACTTAATAAAGCAGTGGCTTAATTAAGCCGCATTCCTCCCATCTTGCCTTTCGTCCAGCCCGTCTGAGGCGATGGTATCAAGCAGCTACTGCTTTGCAGGATGGGGCAGGGGTGCTGTGCTAATGCACCCCTGTGTGCTGGGCACTCTGCAGGGGGACCTATGGGTGATGGGACACAGGAGAGCTCCTGGAAAACTCACCTCCTCTCTCACGTTGCAAGGTAATAGGCCACAAATCCTGGGAAAAAAGACAGATCTGCCTAGTCATAGATATATTTGTTGGTATCAAAAGTTTGACCCTTAATCCCTCTTCTGGCATTTAGTCTTCTAGAAGCATCTCGAACTCCAGAGCAGAGGGTAGGAGCACAATATCTCCCTCTTTCTCCAGCAGGTACCCGCCAGAAAAAATAAGGGGTGACTTGGTTTTGGGGGTGTCCCTATCACTACGGATTTTCTTACGACTACAAAAGCTGAATGTTGCATTAAAGAAATCATGGTGCCCAAACCCTCTGTCAGTTTGGGCTTGTTCTTCTTCCTGAGTAAAGGTGGCATGAGAATCAAAAGTTACTGTGTTTTTAATTGCTAAAGTACCCCATTTAAAGCTGTCACAGATAAAAGTCTGCCAGAAGCTTCATCCTTTGTAAACCAGATTTCAGGTTACCAAATCAACCTAATTTCCCCAGAGCTCCTGGTTTTAGTGGTGGAGCTTCAAACACACAGCCGTGTGTTTGTGTTTCATGCATGGGCACATGTACAGCTGCATAGCAACCACCTTGCTGAAAGTTATCCAGTAGCTAAAATTATCAGCAGGAACCCCTTCTTACCTCTCATTATGTACAACGAGATTGCTGCTGTGCAATGTTGATTAGACATGTCAGCCTGGACCTGGACATCTGAAAATGAGTGTTGCTATTAAAATGCCTTTGCTAATGCTCATGTGTCCATCATTTTGACAGATTTCACTTTAAGAATGTAGAAAGCTAAAGCATGCAGGAATCCCAGGGTTGCAATGTAATGTTCAGAGAAACAGGTATTGTATTGTATTTCCTTAGCATTAACCCTAAAGTAGCAGTTTCCTTAACAAAATCATGCTGATAAGAGTGCTGTTGAGTACAGACTGCACTAATGCAAAGATCTGTAACTTTCAACTGGGAAGAGATTATCATGTGGAATGTGGTCTGAAGGCATGGCATCCCTCTTCTAAACACTTCTTTAAGTATAATTTAAAATTTCCGCAATGCAGAAAAATCTCCATGCATTTAGAGAAAATATTTCAAAATCCCCTTATCAGTAAGGCTTGGGAAAATTCCAGCAAAAATTTGAGAGGGACACTGAAAACAAGGAAATTGTTTCTCAAAACCATCTCATCCCACTGTGGAACCCATTGCTGCAAGAAGCTGCTGAAGGGAGGGATTTCAGCGAGCACTTGGATATCAGCCATGGGAACACGATTTTCTGGTTGTTTTAAGTGAAAGCTAAAGCACAAGGCTGTGCTTGCTTTGGGGCAATATCAGGGCACCAGGGCAGCGTTTAATGGCTGAAACTTATCATGTGATGGGTTCTCAATGTATGGCTGTGAGAGAAGGGTTTGATCAGGTCTGGCTTTTGGGAGAATCCAGCCAGGCATATAAAACCTCACTTTAGCCACAAGAAAGCAAATGAATCCAGCCAAAAGCCATGACCAGAGAAGCTGAGAGCAGAGAAGCAGCTCCTGCAAGGTTTCCAGGAGGTAATCCCTTACCCAGGAGCAGGTTATCACATCATCTGCTGACACAGGTCTCATTGGTCTTAAACCTGAAAATAAGGTGGGAATTCCATGGGGAAGGGTACAAATTATGGAAATTGCTGCTCCCTGTGGCTGGTTAGCTCTGGCTGGCACAACCCCACAGGTCAGCATCTCATGGCAGGGATGTCCTCCTCTCCTTGCTCATCTCCCAGCCCTCTCAAGCTGGGCTGTTTCTCCCTCTGAAGAGCAGCTACAAGGAAGCCTCTTTTCTTTTGCAGAGGGAAGGAGATAAATGTGCACTTGGAAAGCCATCAGCAGGGCTTGCAGCATATGAACAGCCTCCCCAATGCACCTTTGAACTCATTCCTCCTGCATTTGTTTGTCTTGCAGATAAAACTTCACAGCAGTGTTTGGAGAGGAGTCTAATGAGGCACCACTGTTTGCATAACAAAGCAAGGCTTCCTCTTCAGATGTTCAACTCTCATTAGGCATAATTTATATTCCATCTAATCTTAAAGAAGAGGGTAAAATAGGGAGCCAAAGTTTGTTTTTCCATTGTTTGGAGAAATGCATTGTTTGTTTTAAGCCATCAGTTGCAACTGATAGCTAATTTAAATTCAACATAATGATGGTTTGTGATGGCTACATGTTGTCCAGGGAGTGTAGTGTCAGTGACTGACATGGCTTTAGCATTCTTCTGCATTAGTTATTGAATCAAAGGAAAAAACAGAATGGATGGTTTCCCAGTTTGGGGGATATTTCAGCATGTCCACAAAGCATGAAAAAACTGTGTATTTGTAAAATACTGAGGGATGTTTTTCCCCCCAGATTCATGTATACTTGATGTAATAATGCACTGAACAGCAGGGTTTTTTTTTTCTTTTAGAGCAGTCCTGGTGGTCACCAACCTCCAACCTGTGACCGTTTGAAAGTCACTAGATCCCTGCAGTGAGAGACTCTCAGGATGATAAGGCACAGCCGTTTGTAAAGGCTCCTGAGGGCTGCTGGGAGCCTTGGTGACTGAATGTGGTGTCCTGGTTCAGGGCAAATTTTGTAGAGAATTTCCAAAGGAGGGCCCCTCCAGACAGCAAACCCACATGGCCCCTACCCCCAACTGGTTCAGGAAGGATTCCTCGGAGAGAAGTGGAAAGAACCTGTTTATTTACAGGCACAGCACCTCCCAGCACACAGAATGAACAATACCGGATGACACCACTCTGACAAAGATGACAAATTCAGAAAGTCTCTCGGGGGCGGTCGCTCTGTTCTCAGTCCCTCCGGCGCTGGGGCAGCTGCTGCAGCCACAAGGTGCAAACTCTCGGTGTTCCCAGGTCCCAGTCCGGAGCAGGTTCGGGATGGTCAAAAAAAAGGAGAGGAGAAACAGTGTAGGAAGAAATTTGGACTTGGACTGTTTAGCTAAACTAGCTAATGAGGAGAAGCAAAAGCGAGCAGAAGCAAAAGCATGCAGAAGCAAAGCAGAAGCGAGAGAGAGAGAGGGGGAGAGAGAGAGAGAGCGCAAAGCAAAAAGCAAAAGCAAAAAAGCAAAAGCCACACCAAGTACTGCCCATCTCTGTGACCCGCCAGGCTGATAAGAAAAACCCAAACAAAACTTTCACTCTTCAGAGCCAGTCTTAGAGGCACAGAACATAACCTCCAGCATTAACAGAACACATGAATGGGGATACAAGCATCATAATGTCACCCTAGGACATGTGGCTTGCAGCCTGGAGAGAAAACCAGCAGGTTTAGCTGGATGCCTAAATGTCATTAAAAGCCAGTGTGTCAGAAACAGTAATTTCTCAGCATTCAGACTTCATTCATATCATAGGCACATAAAAAGTGTCTGATCCTATTGACTCTACACTGCAGTTTTGTCCCTCAGACTATATAAGATACTCTCCCTTGCTCCAGTTGAAGTACCCAATATATTGAGTTTACCTCCTCCAGGTTTATTAGAAGATGAGAAATTACTGATAGCATCTATCCTCTGTGTACTCCTCACTGAGACTTATCCCTTCCTGCAGGTTTACATTGTAGTGACAGATATTTAAAAACAACCTTGACTGTACCATGAAAATGATGACCTGAGTTGTGTATTTGGACAGCACTGAGCTGTCCAGACAACAGCCAGACAACACAAGAGAGCAGGATTTTTGGAAATTATGTGGGATGTCGGGTGGGTCAGTGTTGGGGTACTCTGCCCCAGGCTCCTGAGGTGGCTGGACACGCTGCCATGTGAAATTCATCCTGGGCCAGGTGGTGCATTTCCCTGTTGTGTTCTGTAATGCTGAACTCCAGCTGCTCAGGATCCTTGTCTTGTTTGGTTCATCACATCCAGAATCCACCTATGGCTGTTTCTAAAGGCAGCACCAATCTACAGAGAATACATTTATTTATTCATTTATTTATTTTATTGTTTTTCAGGAAAAAATGCTGTAAGGGTTATAAGTTTGTTCTTGGACAGTGCATCCCTGAAGGTATGTGATTTCACTGTTCTTACACGTCATGTCCCCATGCATTTGTCTTTCCCCATCTGCCATCTTCTCCACATTGTCTGTTTGGAAGAGCAACCTGACAGAAGCACAGGCTTCACCATATCTCATGTATCAGTGTGGGCAGGAGCTGTTTCCCAGAAATTGTTGGGAAAATAAAAAGATCAACAACTTCCAAAAGTGCTGCTTAGCATGCCAAGCCTTGATCCTCCCCTAAGTACACACGGCTGCACAGATCTTGTGCCATGACCTGCTGCTCTGCAGACAGAGGAACATGTTCTGTCCTTGGCTGGGTAGCTGGGAGCACTCTGTGCATCTCTCATGGATGATGGCTTTCCCCTTCTATCTCTCGGATCTGGTACAGCTGACTTGACTTGCCAGGGCACAGGGAGATGGTGAGTAGGTGAGTCAGTCCTGCCTGTAATTTCCCATGGGCGTGGCGTCCTTGTCATCAGGAGCCAAGGAAGACGCAGATTTAACCAGGATAGTTCAGTATGCAGTAGTAAAAATGGATCTGGTTTGGATGAAACTGGCTCTGAATTTGTTGGACCGCAGGAACTGCCAGGCAAATGCCCAGAGACCACACGCCAAAAAACTTTTTTTTTACAACAAGTTAAAAAGTTGATCTATGGCAACATATTCTTTTATTTGATGATATATGGAAAGCCTTGATTTGGTCTGAGAATTTTCCCAGTTTGTGACTGTGATGTTTTGGGAAAAAAGTGACAAATCCACATACTGGAGAATCAGCTTGTTTTGAGTTGCAGTGTCCAGCCAAAAGGGATTCTAACTCAAACTCCAGTCCTTGTGGGTTTGTTGTGGGTTTGTTGCTGCTGTTGTTTTTAATTTGGGTCTTCTTTGCTGCTGGCTAGAAACACTTAAACAATTGGTGGACTGATGGGGGTGGAGACAGAGAGAGAAAAAGAAGGAAACAGCTCATGATGACCCTGTGCCTGGAGGAGCTGGGTAGGGTTTGGGTGAAATTGGTGCTCACACATAGTTCCTCATCCCATGGTTTTGCTGTGAGTTTTGTCTCAGTGTGTGTGATACGGGTGACAGCTCCAGTGTGAGACAGACACTTGGAAGAAGCAGTTGTGTGTATTGGAGGCAGAATTCCCACATCCTTTCAGGGTGGAAAGAAGCCAGGATTCTACATTCTGGCTTCCAGCTTTCCTATGGATTTAAGAATTTTATGTACTGGCTACTCACTGAATATAATGGATACAGCAAGAGAATTAATAGGAGCAAAAATAAAATGAGAGCCATGGCAATTTATTACTTTGGCTTCTAATGCTCATCTCTTGAGATGTTAGGTGATTATGAAAGCTGCTTTTACTACGTGCCCACAGACTTTGTCCAGTCCTGTCTTTTAACTGCGTTTCAGTAACCTGAGAGATTCTGCCCCTAATTCAATTCTCTGTTTCTCTCCCTTTGTTTCTCCATTCCCCCTTTTCAGCTTAATCTGTATTTTGCCTGGAACTTCAGAGGCCACAGCATTTGCTATAACATCTGAGACAATCTCAGGCCCTTGGTGTAGGGACAAGAAACATGATTCACTGAAGTATTTGTTTCACTTACTCTGTGACAAGACATCACTTGGCTCTTCACACATTGTTTTGGCATAATCTTGACAGAGTAGCTGTATGAAATCCATATCTCCAAACAGACACATAAATGCATTACAGATGTGAGTTTATTAGAGCACATCTGCACCTTTTAATCCAGTACTGGCACATTGAAACTGTGAGAAGTAGTTCCAGCCCTGTCTTCTCTATGATTTAACGGTGGCTGCAGGGAGGAAGGTTTACAGAGGTATAGATCCTCCCTTTTCCACCCTTTTATAGCTGCCTGGAGAACACACCAATCTCCTTCTGGGACAGCTGTTCCTTAAACAGACTCTTTCCCAAAGGCTTGTGTGTTTGCCCACAACCCTTATAGGTTTTTGTCCTGTTATTTTTCATCTGCCCTTGAAAAGGAGCAGAAATCAGTGTAGTACAGTATGAGTCTCTGCCTCCAGTTTCTGCATTCTGTCAGTTTTGTACTTACCTTCCCACTGTGACTTTCATCTGCAGGACCAGGGGTACTCAGGAAACATTGAGTGGAGTTACTTCCATGTGTCTGATTCTCTCCATAGCATCTCTTCCTACTCCACCTGTTCAGCAAAGTGGATAAAAAGAACAGCTCCTCACCTTTTTCTCCTGTGTCATCTCCTTTTTCTTTGCTTTGGAGACTCACTGCTCCAGCCAAGTCCAGTCTTGCGTCCTGTTCCATGGTCAGAGTGAAGAAGGGACAGATGCAGTATGGAGCAGTTTATTTTGGAGATCACCCTTCCTATCGCTGGTTTGTTTCCTGAGTTGGCTGTGGAAGAATTCAGAGTAAAATAGTCTATTACAGGCCAACTATAGTCAGATCTGGTCTTTCCTTAGTAATGTTGTTTCAAAAATTTCCTTGGTAAACTTTCCGTGCCATACTGCCATTTCTGAGTTCATTGAAACTTATACAGAGACATTTGTTATTCTGTTTTGGCTTTTGCATTTTCCTAAAGTCTGGAACAGCCTGATCCTTATTGTATGGTTTTGATTCATCCCTAAACCACATTTCTAAGGCTGACAAACAAGGGGTTTGAACACAGGAGGGGATTTTTGTCTCCAGTTCTGCAGAGCACACACAGGTGGTGCAACAGCTTTTGCCTAGTTTAATTTCAGTTGTGAGAACTGTTTCTAGGGAAGTCATGTTACCGGGGACCGAAGCCCTGGGGATGCAGCTCTGGAGCTGGGACCTGCCTGCAACCATTGTGTGATTTGGGTTGACTGTGTGGGACCACCAGCAAGGATATTTGTCCTTCCTGGACCCTTCTGCAGCTTTGTGTGAAGGTAAATGAGGCAATGGACATGATGGAGCTGTGCTGAGGTGGACACATTCAAAGACTGGTTACATTAAATTTGGCGACAGATGGATAAAAGAACTGGCATTGTTTAGTCTAGAAAAAAGGAGGCTGAGGGGAGACATGATAAGAGTTTTTAGGTATGTGAAAACTTGCTGCAAGGGGGAAGGTAAACTGTCCTTTATGGCTGAGGAAAAGAGGACAAAAATAATGGGCCTAAGTGTTTGTAAGGGGAGTTTGGATTAGATATGAGTAAAAAGCTTTCTGTCTGCAATGATATTTCATCTTGGGTCCAGACTACTAGGTGAGCCATATCCATCCCTTAGGGAAAAGGAAAACTAGGAAATGTTTATGCATAGCTACTCCAGCTTGTGATGGGAGATGTCCCCTTCCAGCATTGTTTTTTCTGATTTTGTTAGGGCACATCTATTAATGGAAGCACAGGGAGGCCAGAGCTTGTTTTGCTTCTGTTCTGAATAGCTGAACATGGCACAAGCCAAGTCCCACACCCGAGTGGGTACACTGGGTAAGGAGCAGCACATTCACCCCCATGCTGGACATACCATCCTGTTCTCACTCTGATATTTTTTCCGTGGAAAATGAAAATTGCAACCATGCTCAGGAAAAATACCAGCAATGCTTTAAAGCTGGGACTATTTAGTAGTGCCAAATGCAATAGGAATTTACAGCCCAGCATCGCCTAAAGAGTCCAAACTACCCCTAGACTGAACAGTTTGAAAGCAAGAGTTATGTTTTCCTTTCATGGCTGTGCACGGTTGGACACTGTTTACTGCAGGGGGTCCTCATTGCCATTCACCACTACAGCACTATGGGCAGACTTCAAGTTGTAAAGCAAGAAGGAAAGAAAGGATGCCTGTTATTCAGGAGGTGACAAACAGAATGCTTGGCACTATTACAGCAGTATGTCTATTAGAATAGTACATTTTTTTCTAAGGGGCTCTGGTGTGAGATACAGCATCTTGTTAAGTCTCATTTTGTGCTTTTCTTTATTTTGGCATGCTGTCACTTTTAACCCCAGTGCTAGGCATGTGCTCTATATACTTTGTACAGAAAATGTGTTTTCATTTGCTTTACCATCTCTTAGCTCGTTTTAATTGTTTGGAACAAACACCATACCCAGAGGTATCTGCTAGTCATTAGGGTGAGTCAATAATGAGTTTTAATTATGTATATGGAAACACAGTGTGTGCTTTGATGGAAATTTGCTTGAACCACTTAGATTTTGTTTGGACACGTTTGGTCTGGAGCATGGATGAGATATTTCTGCTGTGGCCCCCAGTGCCCACTCACTGGATTGTCACAGCCACCTACATGTCATCTGCAGGGTGATGTTCTCTGGAATGGTCATAGAAACTTGCTTTGGTGTAAAACCTGACCTTGGGCAGGCTGTGCCTGAGCTGTTTCGAGAGCAGATGCCACTCAAGGTCCTGGTGTCTCCTGGCAGATGTTCCCCATGGTGCTGCAAAACCCTCACACCCAGAGCTGGGAGTGGTCCTTTGCCCCCAGCCCTGCCGCCAGCACCATGCTGGGGGCCACATCCAGCCCCTGACAGGACAGGGGTGTGGGTCAAAGCCCACTGTGCTCTGGTGCCCATCCCTGAGGCTTCAGTTCTGCTGCTACACAGCAGTGAAATTAGAAACAGATTTTCCCTCCTTTAGGTTTCAAACAGGGACCTCAGTCTTTTGGGATTTCAATGACATACCCTGATCTGCGCACTGCAGCTATTAAGAGGGATGGTGGGTCTGTAACAATGCACTTTGCTGGAAGGGTTATATCTGGCTTCAAACAATTAACATGTGATGTAATTAACTTTTCCTTGTGATATACTTTCTGCCTGACTTTCACAGTTAACCTTGTGGTTTTTCACAGTATTCTGCATAGAAATGTTGCTATCAGGCTTAAAAATCTGTTGAAGAAAGCTAAAAGAATGTTTTAGGTAATTTAATATTTCTGTGAAAAGAACTCCTAAAATCTGCCAAATGCAAAAGTGACTCTTGCTTAAAATACAGCTTTAAGAATTAGTCTAACTACTGTAAAGCTGTGAATAGCAATTACAATTCCTTTGCTTATGTCTCGTGAATGTTTTATATCTAGGTTCCTTCAGTCCTTAAAAACAATGTAACTCAACTTTATATTAATTAGCAGAGAGGCGAAATGTTTGCAATCTAAGTATCATCCATCGACTGACCTTGGTATTTTTCCGAACCATGTTTTTCTGTCCCTTAGACTACGATGTCTGTGCTGAAGCTCCCTGCGAACAGCAGTGCACAGATAATTTTGGGAGAGTCTTATGCACTTGCTATCCTGGATACCGCTATGATCGGGAGAGGCACAGGAACAGAGAGAAGCCTTACTGCCTGGGTGGGTAGATGAGCATGTTGAACTCCTCCCTGGTTAATGATTTATCCTGCTCCCTTCAGACTTTTAGGAGTCAGGTTGAATCTGAAACCTTTCTTATTCTCAATATTATCACAGAAGAAATGTGGGGGTTAACTATGTTAATAATTGAGAGATGTAGATGCCCCTGAAATTATTAGGAGGTATTACCTCCAACAAGAATTACACACCCAAACACTTTGAAGTGTTGGGCTGATGTAATTTTTCCTTTAATTCCTCCTGCTGATTGTGAGCCATATATACTGGATATTGAAGCATTATAACTAGGCCTAATTACTAAAACTAATCCTTGGGGTTTGACTCAGATGGCCAATATATAATTCAGGACTGATCATTTACATGTGGTCCTGCTGTGGTTAGTTCTGCCCTGCCCTGCATGGTTTGCCATGCCAGGGAGCCAAGGTTTGCAGGATTGAGCTTTGCTTGTGAGCTTTTCAATGCAAGAAGACTTTCAAACAATGTTCACTGATAAAATGCCAGGTGTGTTAATAATTGTAATAGTGCAGCTTGCCCAGATATCCAGACCAAAGGCTCCAGCTTCAACTGCAATTGTGGTGTTCCAATTACTTGTTTGTTTAACCACAAAATCTCTTTTTACCTCTAAGGGAAGTCTTTTATTGTGTTGGAGGTCTGAAACCTCCAGCCATGGGACATTTTTAACCTCTGCTTCTCTCCAGATATTGATGAGTGTGCCACGAGCAATGGGACTCTCTGCTCTCAGATCTGTGTCAACACCGTGGGCAGCTACAGGTGCGAGTGTCACGAAGGCTACGTCCGGGAGGAGGATGGCAGGACATGCACCAAAGGAGATAAAGGCAGGTGCTAGTGCAGATTAGATGTCCTGGGTCAAATGGATGCCTAAAGGGTTGGTCTGTCATGAAGAGGAACTGCTCCCAAGGCTACACTTGGAGCTGAGGGTCCAAACCTGGGATGTAGCTGATTCTCCAGGGGTATCCGGGCAGTTCGCTGGGTGCCTGAGCACCTGCGGAGCAGCCCTGCCAAACTCTCTCCTCCAATGCACAGGTACACTGGAGGAGAGTGCAGGGCATCTTCTCCTAGGGAGGCAGAACAGCTGAATAGTGAAATTTACCATTACAGCTTCAGTTAGATCATTCCTGCTGGATCCAGTTGCTAAAAGCCATAGTTTGCTCCAATTATAACTTTTTTGTGGTCCTGAGCTAAGGAGACATAGGAAAAAATCTTACCAGATGAAGAGCCTTAAAAATTTCCACTGATTTCACCTGCAAATTAAATAATTTCAGTAACTTCAATTTGTATTTACACGCACACAGCTGAGATTAGCAAAAGGCCCTGGGTTGGATGGCTAGTGCCCCTTGGGCCTTAGAGGCTCAAAAAATGTGTGCTTGGGGATCCAACACATTTTCCAAGCCTTGCTTAAATCAATTTCTAAATTACATCGACCAAGACCAAATGCTGCTGACCTGCAATTATGTCAAATTGTGTGTCCTGTGCCTGGGGTCTTTTTTTTTTTTTTTTTTTTTTTGAAAATGGAATTTAATGGGAAAGGGGTAACTGTAAGGTCTTGCTCTTACATCTCACTGTTGGTTCAGAGTGTATACGTGTGCTGTGCACAAATTATTTTAAAGGTTTAACCTCATCCTAATTATTAAATTACAGCATTTAGAATACTACAGAATAAATACTGATATGAAAGTTTAAAAAGAAGGGAGGAAGAGAACAGTGGTCTGAAAAAAAAAACCAACAACTTTTGATGAATGGTGACTTACCACAGGTTCATCAATTAATGCCTGAATGTGGTCTCACAGTGTGATCCAAATCCCACTGGATGGCCAGGGCAATTTATAATTTTCATTTTCATCTGAAAATGTGTAACTGGAGCCACTCCATTAACTGTAATTGTTCCTTGTAGTTTTAAATATTTTTTTTTCCTTATCAGAGTGTGTGTGTGCATGTATGTGATAAATAACCTAGATAATCCCCCTACAAATAGGAGAGTTTTTTAAAATATTCCTCTGGGTAGTTCAAATTTCTTTATACACTAATGTCCAAAGCGTTCAGGATAACCAACCATTCAAAATATCCAAGGCTATGGAAATTATTCTACTGTTTGAAACCCACCATTTTTACACTGAATGTACACGGCACATTAAAATGTCAGTTCCAGCAGATAATCTGGAATGAAACACCCACCATCTCTCCAGATATCTCCCCAGCCAGCTGTGCGAAGTAAAGAAGGATGCTTTCTGGTCGGTTACCCCGCTGCGCTCCCCATAAATGTTGCGAATTTTGGGGTCCCGGGTGAGCGGGAGGGGCCGTGTCCGTGCAGCACCGGCTGCAGCACCACTCCACCCCGCGGCCAGCCCCAGCACCGTTCGCTTTTCATCGCAGCCGCAGCATCCACGTTTCATTTTAAAATTTAGTGGGAGAGGCAAAACCACGTTACCGCTCTCCATTTCTAACGAGGGTGCATGTTTTCCGGGAGATACGGCCGTGTTCTCATTGTTCCGTGCCCAAAGGAGGCAATTCAGATACTTTTTTGTCTTTGGAATGGCTGTAATGTGGTGACTTTTTTTTGCTCTGTAAGTGTCCTGACAGCGAGCTTTGCGTTGGTTGGTGGACGCAAGAAGAGGGAGCATTTTTTTATTGCACCCACAGTCACATTTGTTGGAGACAATGCAGCTACCCACGCAGAAGCAGGCAGATGAAACCATCTCAGCAGGCTGAGCCCAGATAATACAACACAGATGATCAGCTCAAGAGCCTCCATGCAAAGACTGCCCACATAAGAGCTCCCACAGAGCTCTCCCCTGCCAGCATCTCCTCCTCCTCTTGCAGCATCAGCAAGGCAGGCCTCCAAGCCCATGCACAGAGAAAGCACAGCGCCCTCCAAGCAGATCTCTCAGCAATAGGTGCCACAGGGCTCACCAGCATCTCACCAAAGTCAAAGGGCTCCCATCATGTGTAAGCTAGACTTTGTGTTTTGAGAGCCTTTATGAAATGGGGCTGCTTTAGGCCTTCTTCAAAATAATTTTAGTTTCCTTGTGTAGGTCTGTGCAATGGGAAGAAGTTATGTAAGTGCCTTGCTCAGTGCTGGCCCAGCTGAGCCTGGTAGGTGACCTCGGTTTCTGCACCATGTGTGGGTGGCTCCATCTAATGGCCTTTTGCCTCTGCTGGCCAGTCCTAGGTGACTTCTGGCTTTATCCACGCTTTATTCCGACTTTACTCATAGTTTGGTCCTGATACAGGGTTGGATGGGGGTAGAGCAAATGTTTGATGGATGACTCCTTCCCCGGGCAAATCATCACCTCGGTCTGGTATGAGTTAGGGGGATTCCACCTCTCTCCTGAGATGCAGCTCATGCTTGCTCATACAAGGATCTTGGACTTCTTCCTCCGACAAGTCAATCCAGGCAGCTTTGCAGAAATCTCACTGGTATGACATTTCCCAAACATTAGCTGATCCCCCCAGCACTCGTCTCCGTGGATTGTTACAGCCCTGTTTTATCTGTGCTTGTCAGCCCCGTGTGTCACATCCTTCAGGAAGATAAACTGGGTTCTAAAATGAAGCACAAGGCCAAATTCACCGCTTCTTAATCTGCATATAATTCCACAGATTCTGGTGGGATTGCATGAGGTTTCCAACAGCAGAGGCTCTGGCAGTTTCTCCACATGACTGTGTGTTGCTTTCAGCAACATTTCCTAACACAATGATAGAACTCATTTGGTGAGATAGCTATAAAAAGAAATTTTTGTTTGGAACAGTGAAAAATACAGACTTTATTGGTCTTTGAAAAAGAAAGGGAAAAAAAGTTGGGTGTTTTTTTTTAAAGGCTTCATATACATCCCTCTGTAACTCCTACACTGGTCAAAAAATGGGCATATCAGGACACTGGGGTTTTCTAAAGGAAGATGAAAAATCAGAGAGGGAGGAAGAACTCCACAGTAACTGACTAGTGGTCAAGAGCAAATTTATTTTACAGAAATGTATAGTGGTATCTTCATTACAGCACATCAATTCCCTCTTAAGGAAAAAAAGCCCTACATGGTGAAGATTATTTCAGCTACAAGAGAAAGGTTTATGGGCAAAGAGGTTTTGGAGGGAATTAAAGGAAAAAATTATTAGCATTAGGAATATAGGAGAGAAGGAGGAAAGCGACATATACTGTGTATTCCAGTACCTTCACAAAAATGCTGGAGTTCCTCTGGGAGGTCTTGTGGCTAAATAGTTTTGGATCCAGCATAGCTGAAGTTTGGTGGAATTCTATTCTGTGCTGTGTAGAGTCCATTGGAAAACATCAAGTAGTACCATCTGGTCTTAAACCTTGGAGCCGTCTGAACGCTGCACAGAAAACTGATCAGGTACCAAACCTGTGCTGGGCAAAGGGCTGGGAAGCTCAAACAGTGTGCTTGCTGCCGTAAAAATGGTAATTAATATGTGTAATACAGTAAGGCTGTTGGAGTGCAGCCATGGGAACAGGCAGTTCATGACTGGGGAAAAAACCCAGGCCTTTGTGCCCTGATTTTCCAATCAGTTCAGTACTAATAGCTGTCCTAATGCTTCTGGTTATTCCAGCATCTTGCCCTTACGTCTCTCTCCTAACTGATTAGCAGACAAGCAAGATTAATTTTTGTCTTCCAAAATCAATATGTAGCATATGAATAAAATAAATACAATTTATAGCATATGAAAATAGCCAATGCAATAAACATACCTTCCCAAATACGTGCATAGGTGGTCCGTAGACAATCAGATGGTTGCAGTCTTCCTACTGGACCTTGCAAACATTTAAAATCAAGTAGCACATAATATTTTTTGTATTAGAGGCTTCACGCTTCATTTCAAAAGATGCAGATGTTTCAAAATCAATACACATTTCTGAAAAGATGAAGGGCATTTAATCCAAGAGACAAGTGTAACACAGTAACTCAGCATGATGCCTTTTGGAAGACTTTGAAGATTCCCTGGCTCTAACAAGAGCACCTGCAGAGCTTTTCCATTGTGGGACATGCTCTGAAAGATCAGTGTTCAAACACGCCCAGCAGCCCTCCCAGGTAACATCATACAGGGCTACACATTATAGGCAAAGCTTCAATAGACTTGATATTTCTCAACAATGATGAAGTGAAAAAACCTCACCTAAAGTTTGCCAGTATGTGTCACCCTGTGGTTTGGAAACCAGATTTGTCTTCAAGAAGACATCTGTTACAACAATGCTTGTTTGCTTGCAATGCAGAACTGCTTGACTGTGTATGGTACTGGGAAAAGGACAAAAATAACATTTGCAATATCTCTCACAGTTTGAATAATTTAATGGATTCTTGAAAAGATCCTATTCATGCATAGTATCAACAGATGTGACCCTTCCTCTTGTGTGGATTTAAATCCTTGTCATTAATCTCAATCCCCATCTCTGCTCAGGCTAATTCCATCACATGGAGAATAACCCATGATGATAAAGAGCAGTTTGTGCAAAATGAGCGAAATAAGCATATTCTGAGGGATTTTACTGTAATTTATAGCATATGAAAATTTGCCCTTCAGGGGACTGTAAGTCAGTTCAGATCTATGGGGTTAGTCTACCCTAAACAAAAAGATAAAAGAAGGGGTGTGAACTTTTCCAGGTATTAAACAAATGAATTCTCTGGGGACTGTTAACTGGAAACAGCTGCTTTAAAAATGTGCTCAGAGCTGTCCCTGCAAAGTTTCTCAGCCTTACATAGAAATTCACAGTCAAAGATTTAATAATGGCAGGATTCCCTTCTCTTTTCATAATCTGGGGAAATATAACAACCTTCAAGTTGCTTTTGCTATCACTTTATGAATTTTTTTCTCCTTTGGATCTTTACATTTGTAGTGGAAACTGCTTTCTTTCAGTTGGGCTTCCCGAGAAATCTGAAAATGTGGCGAAACCGGGGACGTGCTGTGCCTCTTGTAAGGAATTCCATCAAATAAAGCAGACAGTTTTACAGCTGAAGCAAAAGGTATGAACACTGATCACTCATGTCTTTACCAGACCTGCATGTTTAACAGCAACTGAGGTTAATTTCTGTGTTTGGAGCTGTCACTGACATGTGGCTCTTGCACATACAAAGAGAAGGGCAATATATTTTAAAATCACGTAGGAATGATATATCTTCTTTATGCTCTCGTGCAATTTGTAGGCAGATTGCTCCCTGGGTTCATGGAGCTGTGTTACCAAGCTTGTGGTAACAGAGTCTGACAAACACCCATCCCAGGCTGAGCCCATGTTTCTTGGCAATCTGTGCTGGCCTGAGTTTTTCATTCACTCTGAATGCAGAGGATGTTGGACATGATGCACCTCTAGAGTAAGCACATGCAAGATATTTCATAGATGTGGGAACATGGTTTTTCATTAATAGGATGCTGGTACAGGATTCGTGTCAAATAGGTGTGGGACTAAACAAAAATATCACTAGCTTTAAATATGACTTTCCCCTTAAAAAAGAAAAACCCTCAGTCACACACCTTTTGTTATTTTTTTACCTATTCCCTTGCTAGCAGAGAATAATGCATTTAGAAACTTTTCCTGGGCTTTAATTGCTCACATATGTAGCTTCCTTTTGCATTTTAGTAGTGCAATAATGCAAAGAGTAGTAGTGAGATAATGCAAGGACACAGCCTCAGATTTGGAGAGCCATATGCAGGGATGCAGGTGTAATAACTTTTCTGGTGCCATCTCCTTTGAACACTAAGGTTCTTTCAAATTGAAGTTTTCTGTAGGAACATTCTCAGCAGATCATGCTGACAGGCTGTAATTATTTCTCCCAGGGTACTCAATTAATTTCTTTCCATTGTGTCAAAACACAATTTGGTGTATTCACTCATTGCATTTGATATTACTCATGTAATATTTGGAAGAAGGAAATCTTCCTTATTAAAGTGAAAGTCACTGAGGTTGGAGACACTCTTTATCTCCAAAATCTCAAAACATCACGTATTCCTTCTGAACCAGTATGAACACAAACATGGAAGTGACAGAATTTCATGTGTGATGGAAATTCTGTTTAAAAAAAAAAAAATGGTAGCAGAAAGGTTAAAAAAGGATCCAAGCCTTTGAGTGGCTGTTTCTCCAGCTGTTTTTCATGATGCTGAGCAGGCTCACACTGACCTCCAGGGAAGGATCTGAGGGTCACATTGTTGGCCACATTGTTTGCTCGAGAATTGATTGATGGAATTAATGGGAGGTTTTTGTGTCTAACTTCTGCTGTTAGATGCTTGTGTTCAAAACTTATTCCAGGAAAACTCAGACCACTGAGACCTGTCACTGTAGGCGTTTGTGTAGTAGCTGTGTAGCAGCTCACTCTTGCTTCACAGCTAAATCTTGTCATAGTCCCTAACTTAATTTTTCCCCCTGTATGCCCCTAGAGAGACTTGATGGACCTGGCATCCTCAGAGGGAGCCCACAGGGTTGTGCTTCACACAGAAGGAGCTGAAAGAGAAGGTTCCCAATACCCTCAGCAACTGTTACCCCAAAGAAAAGAGTTTTTGTCTATGCTGAATGGAGACCTGGCCCCATGGTGCTTCTCTGCCCAGGGAGACATCAACCCTCATGTTTCACCAGCCACTTGCCACAGCCAAGTTCTCCTGGGGAGGACATCTCTCAATAGCTGTGGTTAAAGCTGTTCTGTTTTACATAGAAAAGTTAATTTCTGTCTGCCAGGGAGATGGTTTATGAAATGAGTCTTCAGTCTTGTGGTTAAGGCTTTCAGATTTTATGAACTTCATTCAAAATTGTGGTTAGCAGAAAAGCCTGTCATCCAATGAGATGCACAGTCCTGATAGCCTAGAGGTCTGTGGGCAGTCCTAGGTTGATCTAAGACCTTGATGAAAGCAAGAAGAGTGGGAAGCTGAAAAACTGGGGAAAATATATCTGGCATGCTGACACACAGCCAACAATTAAAAGAAGAAAAAAAATGAGTAACCCTGATGCTATTGCACAGATGTGTTTAAACATCTTAATTAGAAAGCCATGTTCCACATCACTCCTGACAAGCACTGTCCAATTTTCTAAACCACAGACCTCCTAGAAACTATGCAAAACTCCAAATGCAACATGCAAAACAGCACATGGAAGATTTATTTCTAGAACAGCCTTTCTTTAGAATTTACTCTTGCTAATATTTGGATGCACATGGGAAAAACAACCAAAATATTATTTTCCAAGGGCCGTTAGGATTTGGAGTTGTAGATGGAGAAAGCCAAGGTTACCCTGGACTAGGATCCTGGTTCAGTTAAAAGGTGAAACAGAAATTAGGCCAGTGAGTATATCCAATAGCTAAGAGGATGTAAGTCAACAACAAAAACACATGGTTTGGCCCAGTGCATGTAACAACCATTTTCTGGCCAGAAGATATCAAAGAGCAGTGAGCTAGACCAGAGCCTGGGTATTTTGGCACTCCTAGTGTGTATTCAAGTCCAGCTGAGTCAGTGGGGAAACATGCATAGATGCTTTCACAGCAGATATGTGATTTCTTTTCTAACTTACTCAGTTGTTACAACAGCCTGGCTGGCAGGAACAAGTAAATATTTAAGCATCAGAAGAGAATACACTTCGAAATCCGCTTCATGATGAGTCTTTGCCACTAAATGCACCTTTTTACTCCAGTCAGACCATACATAGACCCAGCCATGAAGAGCATCCATGGCTGGGTCTATGTACTAAGTGACATCTATTTATCAACTGATACAGCTGTAGATCCCCAGAATTAGATATTTACATGCAAGCTAAAAAGTGGGCTTCAATTAATCTGCCTCTCAGTTGTGGCCACCCCTAAGGAGAAGCACCCACTGATGACACTGAAAATATTCTCAAAAAAACTACTGAAAATATAATACTCTCAGGCGGCCACAGGATTTGACTTTTTGTCTCTGCTTTTGCTCTGTCATTGGAACCACAGAGTCCTTGATTGATTTGTGTCATCTAGTGGAAGTTTTGTACCATGGTCCTTGCAAGCCTTTCGTTGTATCCAGCCAGGAATCTGCTCTGGGTAGGACCCACCTCTAGGAAACAAAACTTTGCTGACCAGAGCCAGCCAGTAGATGTTCCCATGCTGATCCTGGGCCAGTGAGGCTGTGAGAGCCACCAGATATTGAATTTTCCTCTTCAGTTCCAGGGGAAGGGTGTTGTGTCCCACAGAGTAGCCCTCTGTTCAGCAGCCCCACAGTTTGGTCTGCGCTGCACTGGCTGGGAAGCTGGCTGAGAAAGCTGCAAGGTCACTGGTAAACAAAGCATATGTTTTCCTTTGAAGAAGCAGAGATGACAGCTCACCCCAGAGATATAGGTGTGCTGAATCCCCATTTTCTGTGTGAAAAGCAAATTCATGGAGTAAGAATATAAGAAATACCCTCTGGGACTTCTGTGAAAATATGATTTCATCCAGCCACTGATTTCTGCAGGGGTGGAGTGAATCTACAAAATTCTTGTTAAACGTACATCATGACTCTTAATTTGCCTATAGTGCTGTCATCTGGTCTCTGGAACTGCAATTCTCTCCAAAACCTAGCTCACAAATGGCTGATAAATCCTTATGTTCCTGTCATCACATTTTGAGTTCCAGTCTCAAAATCAAACTGGTGTTTTGGAAATGCCACCAAGAACTAACTCAGCATTTCCAACTTTTTTTCCTGATTTTTTTTTCTTCAGAACTGTCCTGTGCATTCAACCCCAAACTACAAGCCTCACAGACTGCCTTTAAATTGTAATCCTTAAGCAATAACTTGTTTGCCAAAGGAAATTTTCCCGGTTCAAGTAGGTACTGCAGGTGCATAACACTGCGGTTTTTCCCTGTGCATTACAAACTTTACGTTTCCAGTAATGGCAGAAGAATATATGTCAAATAATTACAGAAACAGGTAGGAGTCTTAAGAACAACCCAGCTCAGAGAATTCTTGATAGCTGATAAAAAGCTTTGTCAAATAGCAGGAGTCAACATCTGTATTATTCAGTGCAGCTCTCATAAGCAAATGCTGCAGAATTCAGCATCAACTTATCCAATGAGCCAAATTCATTCAAGAAGCAACAAAGTTCACCCAGGGGTAGGTCTGCACTGCTATTGCTGAAATAGTTTTCCAGTTCAATTTGGCAGTGCAAAATCCCTAAGTCTACATGCAGCCACTCACCACTAATAAACTCCTCACTGCACACCAGCCTCTTGGCTCCTCCAGGCACCCTTCAGCTGCCTCTTAAGAGACTAAACATTTGCAGAATATTTCTAAATATGTTTAATTATTAAATACATTCAACTGGATAGGTGAATGTTTCATGGATAATTAAACAGGTAATGGATAATGACAGTTTAAACTGTAGGATGCAATTCTGCTTGCATTCTCACTTTATCTTTGTCTCTCTGTGCAGAACAGATCCAGACATCTTATGGGTTAAACACTGTGGTTACTTTCCAGGGCCAGAGTCACAAAGGATTTAGGGTTCTCATTAAAACCTATAGAAAGTCAGTGGCTTGTGCAGCAATTCAGGACTTAAATATCTGAGAAAATGTTGCCCTGAGAAAGGCAGTAAATGACTAGAGGAAACTTCAAATAAGGAAAAACAGATTTCCTGAGAAGCAGTAATGAGACTCAAAATTTTCAGAACTTGTTTCTGTATCTCTCCTGAATTTCCTCTGTCCTCTGTTGGATTGGCTTGCAGTATTTCCACATTGACTTGAAAAGTGAACAGACTCACAGAATGTTTTTCTGATTATATCAATCAAGGATATGAATACACTCATTATATTTTCCTGAAATATTTAAATAGGTGTTTGTTCACATGAAAGCTTAAATAAGAATGTAGTTTTTCTGGCTAAACATTGAAGGTCTTACATAGATTTTTTCTTTTGTCCTGGCAGGTTGCTTTGCTGCCAAATAATGCTGCTGATCTTAGCAAGCAAATCACTGGTGAAAAAGTGCTTGCCTCTAACGCATACATCCCTGGCCCCCCAGGCCAGCCTGGCCAACCAGGCCCTCCAGGTAATACCAGAGGGGTGGAAATGTGCAGGACTGTTGTGCAGGAAGGTTTAGGACTAAAAAAGTAAACTTCAGTCTGCCAGAGTGATTTCATATTTCATATCATATGATTTCATATATTTCATATTTTGATTGATATACTATGTTTGCATTTGTGCTAAATTAAAACAAACAAACAAATAAAACTTTATGGATGTTAGGGTCAGCCTCTGCCAACTGTCTGACATCATCCATTGTAACTCCATGTGTTTCTTGGCATGCAAGCTGTGTTTGTCCTGTATGTGTCAAATCTCTCCCTCTCCCTGGGATATCTCACCTGCTTCAGTTGTCATTTCCTGTATTTCAACTCTGTCTTAAAACACTCTCCATTTCATTTCAGGAATATCTATTGCTTTAGCTCACAGTCAGTAGTAGAGGAAGAAATGTTCTTTCAGTTTGTAGGAGTTTGTGCCAACTCTTTTATATTTCTTTGTCTGATTTGCAAGGATTCATCTGTTGGTTTTATGTTGTATCCCCGATTGAAAGCAATCTGAAAAGTATAACTCCACTCACACCTTCTTTGCTAAGTTATAGATTGAAACACAGTGAAAAACAGAAATCCTAAAGCCCAAACTTAATCCAGACACCTCGCATCTGATGGCCACAATACTCAAAATTCTGCAAATTGTGTTGAATGCAGATCTAATTTTGGGTCAGCAATAAATCCAAGCATTGTGCTGGATTTCATCAGGATTCTTACAGAGTACTGACAAGTACTCCTTATGAGGATTGATTTACTCCCTCCTGAACTGCATCCCACCTTCCCATTTACATCCCCTTTTGCAATTTTGCTTTGTTTTCTGAGTTATCTCATTTTCTGAGAGGATAAGTATCTTCAGTCTTCAGTTCTTCATAAGTTCAAGGACAGTATGTTTAGAAGTTCTGCAACAGACTCTGAAGGGTAGAGTGGATTGCTTTGCAATTCCTCCAAGGAATTGCAAAGGCCGGACCCTGCAGGTCTCCTACCCACCGAGTTTCCCCTTGACTGAGCTGTCCGAGGTACTGTAGAAATCTGAAAACCACCCCTAAAAAACCCCCTTAAAACCCTTGATCACCTCCTCTGCTGCCCCCGCCCAGGGAGAGTCCCAGGGAGTCATCACAGAACTTGAGTTGTCTCCTTTTGAAAATCCTAACTGTACATATTCAGTCTTGCTGAATGCTTTTTACCCTCTGCCTTTTATTCTTCGTGTTTTTCATGTGCCCTCACTATGAAGAGAAGTGTTTCCTCCTCTAAACATGAAGCGTTTGAGCTAGTGACATTTTAATGGTCTTTATTGTCTGCAAATGTTGTTTCAGGTGCCTGATTTTCTGTTTTTTGTTTCTGGCTCAAGTTTCTCTTGAGCTAAACATGTGTTTTGTGAGTGCTTCCTAAAAAGTAACACGGTCTGCTGAACCAGCAGAAGCTGAAAATTATATAAAGCAAAATGGAAGAACAGAGCCCCTTTTTCCCCAACACATTGGCAATTGCACTGGGCAAAAGAGAGGTGCAGCCCCCACTGGAAAGAGCTTGCTTGTGTCAGTCATGTAGATGCCCATGACCCAAAATTCCCATGAGTTTTCTGAGGCTTTCTTTCTATGAGATGCTCCTAAATGTGATTTTTTTTTTCTTCTTTGCGTGCAAATGAGGCATTTGTGCTTTTCTGTTCATTCCCAGTCTATGTCCCTAAGCACCTGGCAGACTCGAAGTCTTGTTATACATAAGATTTAATTGTTTGGTGGTTATCTCTTGTAGCTACTGTGAGAAGGGTTAATGTTGTCTCAAATGGCTGCTGATGTGAAGATGCAAATAAATTGGTTGTGTTGTTGTGGATTTGGGTGTGTTCAAGTAACCAGCCCATTGGGTCTTTAAAAAAAAGTCGTTCCCCGCTCCTTGCACTGATGAAGTGTCCTGAAGGCTTTCCCTGGCAGGTAACTTTTGCTTTTGATTTCAGGGGCTCCAGGACCTAAAGGGAGTCAAGGAGCTCCTGGATTGCCTGGACCTCCTGGTCAGCCAGGCCCTCGTGGATCAATGGGACCAATGGGCCCATCTCCAGACATATCACACATTAAGCAGGGCAGACGGGGCCCTGTGGTCAGTATTCCTGTCTCCTGCTGTGCACTGCACAAGTGCCCTTAGCTCCACAGCTTCTCACACCCTTGTGACACTTTCTTTTCTCTTGCAGGGCCCACCTGGCGCCCCAGGGAGAGATGGTAGCAAGGTGAGGAGAGGCACTAATTTCCATAAGATGGGCACATGCACATGTGAAGTGCAGGCTTGCTAGAGAGACTCAAGACATTTGTAGCACACCCTTTTGCCAGCTCATTTCCTTTGTTAAGATGAAAGCATCCTGTTTTCCCACTCCTTCATGTCATCTTTCTGCTACTTTGTGTTTTCCATTCCTAAAGTCTTGCAAATAGCCCTGCCAGGCTCTATGCCACGCTGAATTCTTTTCTTTCTCTGCAGCTCTTTTGGCTTTTCTGTGAAGAAATGTTGAAGCTTTAGCCCTTTTCATTCATTTTGAATTCTTCCTGCTCATTGATTCACTTATTACTGTGCAGGAGAAATATCAGAAATTCCCCACTCTGTTCCGCTAGAATCAGCAGCAATTTCCTTACATTCCTCCTTCACTTCCTATTCTTTTTCCAAACAAGCATCAGCTGATGATTCTTGATCTGGAGACAGTAAATGAGGCTGCAAAAGCAAACTTTTTAAATTTGATTCAGTCACAGCAAACTAACTGAGGTGGTATTGATTACAGGGGGAGCGAGGAGCACCAGGACCAAAGGGGATACCTGTAAGTATTCCACACAGGAGGCATTTCCACAACAGACTGATGTTGACTACTAACCACAGGTCAGCCAAAATTTAAGGAAAAAAAAACTCCTGTGCCAAGATAACAGATAATTTACATACACAGAAAATGTTGTTGGAAACAAAGTAATTACCTGTTTTCATCCAAATATTTTTGCCTACAAATCTCTTCCCTTGCTGAGTGTGTGACCGAAGGCAGTAGGTGACACCTTTAGAAGGCAGAACTATGCAGGGTGCTATTTAGTACAGTTCAACCTCTGCTCCCAATGGGAATTTGATCCCTGGAACCTTTTGAAATCCTCTCTCAGATTTGGGAAACTAGAGGTTTTGAGTTCCAGAGGAAGGAATGAACATTAACAATCTGTTTTCAGGTGAATTTGTTTAAAAAATCTCTGGGGTCCCCAGCACAGGAAGGACATGGACCTGTTTGAGCAAGTCCAGAGAAGGCCACCAAGCTGATCAGAGGGCTGGAGCACCTCTCCTGTGAGGAAAGGCTGAGAGAGTTGGGATTTTTCAGCCTGGAAAAGAGAAGCCTTCAGGGTGACCTAATGGCATACCTGAAGGGAATCCACAAGGAAGATTGAGAGGGACTATTCACAAGGGCTGTAGAGACAGGACAAAGGAATGGCTTCAAACTGAAAGAAAGCAGGTTTAAATTAGATATTAGGATATTAGGATATTTACTGTGAGGGTGGTGAGACACTGGCACAGGTTGCCAAGAGAAGCTGTGGGTGCCCCATCCCTTCAAGTGCTTAAGGCCAAGCAGGATGGGGCACTCAGCAACCTGGTCTATTGAAAAGTGTCCCTGCCAATGGCAGAAGTGCTGGGACAACACGGTCTTTAAGGTCCCTTCAACCCAAATCACTCTGTGATTCTATTCATTTATGGTATTTTCTCATTGGTGGAGTTGATTTTTAAGAGTGTGACCAGTAGAGTGTGCTCAGTATTAAGTTTATTTTACTGTGTGAAGTTAGCTAAAATGAAATAATGATTTTCTAAAATCAATACTCTCTGAATTGTAATTACCAATATATTTAGAAAGTGATGGACAGCAGCAAGGTTACCATGTTGAAAAGACACTTGACAAATAATAGCAGTCTTAAAAGAATTTGTTGATTAATCATTCTAAGAATGGAATTTATGTCAGTTTAATAAGCAAGAAGATAAGAAACCAAGATTAATCTCCTCTATTCCTATGAGGTTTGAAGATATTCCTATGAAGCAAGGGAATTGTTAAGTGACAAAAGGGCTGAGCATCTTGTAAAGGTTAAGCTCTGTCTGCAAAAACATCCGATTCTTTCAAAAATTGTTTCCTGATTAAAGGTGGTTAAAAAACAGACCATTAGCTTTTGGCAATTGATACAAAGCAGAATTTTACTGAACAACCCCTGCAGGAGTAATTCTATCAGCCAGTTTGAAAACTGTAAGAGCAAGGTGGATTGTGATTAATGGCAGTGCCTTGTGACTGCAGGGCCCACCGGGTTCATTTGATTTCCTATTGCTGATGATGGCAGACATCAGAAACGACATCGCTGAGCTGCAAGAGAGAGTGTTTGGGCACAGGACTCACTCATCAACAGAAGAGTTTCCATTACCTCAGGAATTCACAAACTATCACGACACAGTAGACTTTGGATCCGGAGAAGACTACAAACCACGGGCAACATCCAGAAACACCAGGATACAGAAGGCAGACCACCCTTAGCTATTCCTACTGAAAAACAAAGCCTCTTTAGAATTCTTCAATATAAAAAAAAATGCACTGACAATGTAATATATATATATATATATCTATATCTATGTGGTGTATATATATATATATATATATATCTTATTTCCCATTTTTCTTTCTGCTTTTCCTGAACCATGCTGCCTGTACTGTAGCTTTCCTGGTTCATGGTAGCCTCCTTGCAGAAATTCCATACTGCCAAGCCTGCACTGTGCATTGTACCTAGACTATCAAAAAAACCTTCTTAGCATATAATATGATTAAGGCATGCTCTAGCTAATAACACAGACCACAGCATTCCATCTGCCTACTTTGCATTCTATGTCCAAAAGACCCAGTACACAAATTTTGCCAGGGAGAAAGGGTTAGCTGAACATCATCCTCAAATTACGTTGATAGTGAACACTTTGGTCCACAGTTACATTATGAATGCAAATAAATTATAGCACTAAGCTCAAGTCTCCAGCTACTGTCCCCAGGCTTAGGAGAATGTGAGAAGTGGACCCCTCTTTCACAGCAGAGGCCATCTGTAAGTGAGACATGCCTTCTATTATGCCTCAGCAAGGCAGAAAAAGGCAAAAAAGAATGTTGAAGGGTTAAACAAGGGTGCTGCTGCTTGATGGGCAAATTATTCGGCTTTGTGTTGCTAGAGTATTGTTCAAAGACAGTCAAAAGATGTGTGTTTTGTAAACTACTTTAGGACACACACAGACAATACTTTTTCTTTACTATTGTCCCACTGCTCAGTGTGAAGGCCAGTTAGCTTTCTCAACAGATTCGTGTTGGATACATTACACAAAGATAATCAAGATAAAGGGGATGTTTAAAGCAGGAAACCAAATCAAAAGTGAATCAGGCAGGCTTATTGGCAAGAATAAAATATATCCCAGCCTCGCAGAAAGAGTCAGGCTCTGACCTCCTGCAGGTGCATGTCTTCCTTGGTGAAATTCTGAGGTCTGAGTGAAATCAGGACCTGAGAAAGGCCTCATGTTTGCAAAGATCTTCCACCTGTTCTGTTCCTCTGCTGCATGAGACCAACCTGAATGGCTTTCACCAGACTGGAACACAGAGTGGCAGTGTGTTTGGCTGGGTGTATGAGGAGTGTGAGTATGTGCAGGAGTGCACATGACAAAACATTTCAACTGGTACGAGGATGGCTAAGGTGAGGTACTGCACATGGGATCCTATAATTGTGAATGGGGATAAAAGGGAGTGCCCTTTATTTACACTGGAAAATTAGATGCACAAGTTATACCATACCTCATGGATGATGTATGTTGCCATTTCTTTTGGATTACTACAGCTGCTGAGGACTTTGCCATGCTTAGAATATAAAGGAGTATATTAAGCACAAAATTTCAATGTTGTGTCTGTGTAGCTGCTGCTTCTGCAGTATGTTTAGCGTTTGGTAGTGTCCATGTCACACCTGCAAAGAGAAAGTTGTTACTTTGCCATGTTTTTCAGGGCTTGCATGCTCTAGTAGAATAAATACAGGTAAAAATAGAAGAAGGGACTTTTCAGAAAATACGTAAAGGTTTGGATTCCATTCCATATTCTCTGGGCTGAAAGACAGTTGGTGTAATCCTGACAGCATCAGTACAGGTCATGCTGCATAAACAGCTGGCTGTCTAGACTTTTCCATAACTTCTGTGTACTGTCTTAAGAGGATGTGTTCATTCCTGCAGCCATTTCCCAATGTCTCACTGCCACCAAGCCACAAGCCAGGGCATTAGCTTTTAAGAACATGAGTATTCTGTACTTCTTTTCACGTTTTATCTGTATCAATATTTACAAAGCAATGCCTAAGTCATGGGGATAGCTGAAAAAAAACTATAGTAATCTCACCCTGTGGTCCTTGGGCTTCTCCTCTGTCTGGGATGAGCTCTGCCAGCAGCTGCAGATCCAAGAAATCTTGTGAATCACATAATAAGGGAGACTTGAGGAAGGTACCTTTGTCCAAAAGAGGGATGGTCTTATATGCAGTAGGCTGGAAAAAAACCTCAAAGATAGGTTTTTCAAAAAACTGAAGCATTTGTGTCTTATTTTCTTAATTCCAAGCAGGCAACTGAGTATAGATTATGTTATTGATGAATATGCAATTTTAATTAAGTTTGTTAAATGTCAAATGTTGTATTTTTAAATCTAGCAAATCATGGAACCCTTGCATATGTTTACCACTGTACCCTGCTGGATCAGGCTGGTTTCCACTAGAGAATTAGTGGCTGCAGGTTTTTGACCATCAGATACTGAATGATCTAACTTCTGTTAGATTAGTTACTTCCTACTTACAAACTAAATACTAATGCTTGCTGCCCATAAGGTGATGTATTCTAAAAAATGCACTTATTTTAGTTCTAAGTTCTGCTTTTCTGAAAAGAGGCACATACCAAATGAGAAGTTCCCACAGTTTGACCATGGAATTTCAGGGAGAGGTGACAACAGCCCTGCTGTATAAAAGTGCCCAGGGAAGAGCTATTCTGAGACTGGACCAGAAAAGCAGATAAAATACATATTTTGCTGTAAGTACAGCAAGTTTTCCTTCAGATTCATGAATATTAACATAGCACATGCTTCCAAGACTTTCTGAATGGAAACCTCAATGACTTCCCTTTCTGGAGCTGGCATCATTGGCTTTCACAGTACTTAAAAAAAGAAAGCGACATAATGTGTTCTTTGGGTTTGCCCATGTCATTGCCCTCCTCTGCACAGATTTCCTGCCTCAAAACTGTTTGAGTCCCAGCAGCAAGGAAGGAACACTATGGCAAGGACCACCCGGCGTGACACAGGAATTCCTGCAGCAGGGAGAGTCCCTCTGAGCACAGCTGGCTGGGAAGGGTCAGCCTTCAGCCCACATCCAGCTGAGATCTTTGCATGGAACTTTCTCATTTCTGATTACCTGTGTGGTAACCCATAATACATTGCATCAGCAACATTTCATTCAGATTTTGGGGTAAACACAAAAAGGTTCAGAAAAGTGTCATTTTCTTCAGCATACTAAATGTTTCATAAAGCTAGAGCAGAGGAATCAATTCCAATCTTAAGTTTTGTTAGTGGTAGCCAGAGAAGTCATTACCTTGCAAATTATTTATTACTCTGTGGCTCCAAAAATAACAAACTCTCCCAAGAATCCAAAACAAGAAAGTAGAAACTTCTACACTCATGGCTAGTCCCATTACCAGGCTTATGCACATGACAACTTTGTTTCATATAAATGGTATGTATAATTTTATTAGAAAGAAATATTATTTTGATGCTAAGACATCAAATTATAAGCAGAAGGATAATAAATAATTTGTTATTTTATTAATATAAGAAATATATTTAATGGTAACATTTGCAAGAGTGTGTAGTGATAAGAAAATTCTGATTGTTAATGGGATTAACAAAATCATGAATCTTGAAAAATGTTTTCTTTCAATATTGTGCCAAGTACATAAAGTTTAGTTTTTCTTGCAAAGCTGTAGTTCTGACACACAAGAATTCCTACATAGTCAGGCTAAATAAGAAAAGGAGAGGAAAATTAGGGTGGTGCCTGGAGTTACTGTTAGCATCACAGCTTGCATAGCCTTCTGCCTAGAAGTATTTCAAAGTTTATGTACCAAGTCCCAGAGCAGCAACAAAAGGTGGGGTCCAATTCTCTGTTAATTTCACACTTTAAAAAAATCCATATGTTTGTTCCTTTTACACATTCCAATAACTATACTATTCACTTTATTTATATATAAAATACTAAAATGTGTATAAGATGACTGTGATTTTATGATGTATTCATAATAACAAAGATATTTTTTCTTACACCGTTGGTAGCTGCTTTTTATTACACTTTGCCCTTTCTCTGCAACTGGAAGAAACAGATGGCAGGAAATCTCCTTGCGCTGCCTTCTAGCACTTTTCTTGGAGCTGAACAACACTGTCATAGCTCTTCGACTCTGGGACTTGAGCTCTTGCAAGCTGGCGTGGGCTTCAGTCTGTTATAAATGATCAAATCGATAGCCAAATTTATCAAAATATTTAACCACGATTTATTGGGTCAATTACAAAAAACAGAATTTCATGCAACCTCCACAAGCAAGACAGCGTCAGCCCCGGGAGCAGTCGCTGGGTGAAGCCAGAGGTTTGACTGACAGAGTGACAGCTTTCCCTCAAAGGTTCACCCCGAGTGTTTCCAGCAGCCAGCTTATATACAGTTTATTCTGCCTGAGGCATAGGTGACCACATCTTTCTATTCACTTCTTCGAATGCAAATCCATTTCTGTACATATGTTGAAATAGACAAACATGGGTCCCAGTTGCAGACAGAATTCTGGGCACACAGGAGAAGTTTGTATTCACATGTAATAAGTTGGTATCCGTTCCTGAGTACCCAGATGCAATCAGGGCGGGTCTGAATCTCGTGAAATTCTTGGGACACTGCAATTAATCACGGGCCAGGAAATCATCGCTGATAGTCCAGGAAGGTCCCATTCAGATGTTAAACAGGCCTGATGCTATCTTGATTCTGCCAGGAATTAGTTACAATTTGAATAGAGCTCTGTTCCTGGCTGGGGAGGTTAAAACATAATTTCTACAATATTTTATACCCACACATATCTGTTTATACAGCATGAATTAACTCCATTACATATCACAAGTCTTCGTGGGAATAAAGCACACAGCCACCTCTGCCCTGTGGATGGTTGGCGGCTCCTGTGCCACACCAGGGCTGCACGAGGCTGGATCCAGCACGCCAGGCTGCCCCTGCACAGCCCGGGGATGCGGCACGGGGCTCCGGAGCTCTCCGGCATCCCGCCACCGCTAACGGGGAAATAGCCGATATGCGGGTAAATGTGTAAACAAAGTGAAACGAAAAGTATCTATGAAGGAAAAAAAAAAAAAAAAAAAAAAAAAGGAAAAGAACGAGAAAAAATTGAATAGTCATATTAACAACCGTCTTCGGTTTTAGAAAGTAGATAGTGGAAGCAAAGCGTCAAAGACAAAAATCTATGGTTAGCAGATCCAGGAATGAAAAGGTAGACAAAGGAGTCCCCGGTTGTACTGACGATCCTGCTAGTGGTACTGTTCCGTGACTGTACGAGGATAACAGAACAGAACTGTCAAGAATTCATGTAAAGCAGGATCTCAGTTACTTGATGTGTGCATTTGGGGAAAGCCAGATGGTAGTCGTATGACTACGATGCAGTCCTTGTCCTTTTAACCAGCTACACAGCCGTGTATTGATGTCAGGCATTTTTTAATCTGCTTGTTTAATTGGCTGACATCCGATAGTTTTAAAAAGAACTAACAGAGGACCGCCGGGACCCTGGATGGCCGCGGGGCGGCTCCTTCGCGCCCGCGAGCATCTCCCCGCTCGGCCGGGCGTGCCGCGGCTCCCGGTCCCGGAGAGAGGCCCCGGTGCGCGGCTGCGGGCTGAGCTCCGTGAGGAGCGGCAGCGCCAGCAGGGCGAGGGAGGCGAGGGAATCCCAGCATGGAGCGCCGCGTCCAGTTCTGGGCTCCTGAGCGCCAGAGAGACGGGGAGCTCCTGGAGCGGGTCCAGCGGAGGGTGGCAAAAGGAATTAAGGGGCTGGAGTGTCTCTTATGAGAAAAGGCCGCGGGAGTTGGGCATGTTCATCCTCCAGAGAAGACTGAGAGGGGACCTCATCCATGTCTGTCAGCGTCTGCAGGGAGGGGTCAGGGGATGGACCAGGCTCTGCTCGGTGGTGCCGAGCGGCAGGACACGGGACAACGGCCCGAAACTGGCGCGCAGGAAGTTCCACATGAGCAGGAGGAAGAACTTCTTTACTCGTTCGGGTGACCGAGCACTGAAACAGATTTCCTGGAGAGGCAGCGGAGTCTCCCTTATCCGAGATACTCAAGAACTGCATGAAGGCGTTCCTGTGCCGTGTGCTCCAGGACGACCCTGTTCGAGCAGCGAGGCTGGACCAGCTGCCCCGCCGTGGAGCCTCTCCGGCCTGACCCGTTCCGGGACGGCGGCGCTGCGGCTGTGACTACAGCTCCCAGCGGGCTGCGCGGCGGCCGGGCGCTGCCGGGAGGCGGCGGCGGCGCCCGGGCGCTCGGTCGGTCGGCGGGATGCGGCTGTCGGTGGCGGCCGCCATCTCGCATGGCCGCGTCTACCGGCGGTTCGGGCTCAGCCCGCGGTCGCGCCTGGACCTGCTGCGGAACCTGGTGACAGCGCTGGTGCGCCATGAGCGCATCGAGACGCCCTGGGCGCGGGCCGACGAGATGCGCGGCTACGCCGAGCGGGTGAGCGGCAGCACCGCGCCGGGCCGGGCCGAGCCGGGCCGGGGGGCGGCGGGCGGCTGAGGCACCCTGACCCACCGTCTCCTTCCTGACCCGCCGCCTCTCTCCTCACCCGCCGCCTCTCTCCTGACCCACCGCCTCCTTCCTCACCCGCCGCCTCTCTCCTGACCCACCGCCTCCTTCCTCACCTGCCGCCTCTCTCCTGACCCACCGCTTCTCTCCTGACCCACCGCCTCTCTCCTGACCCGCCGCCTCTCTCCTGACCCGCCGCCTCCTTCCTCCCCGCAGCTCATCGACTACGCCAAGCGGGGGGACAAGGACGAGCGCGCCATGCGCATGGCGGATTTCTGGCTGACCGTAAGTACCCCCCAGCCCCGCATCGGTCCCGGCCCGCCGCGGAGCCGGGGCTGAGCGTGCCGCCCCGCAGGAGAAGGACCTCATCCACAAGCTGTTCAAGGTGCTGGCGCCCCGCTTCCAGCCGCACGCCGGCAGCTACACGCGGCTGCTGCAGATCCCCAACCGGGACGGGCTGGACCGCGCTAAGATGGCGGTGATCGAGCTGAAGGGGAACCCGCTGCCGCCGCTCGTCCGCCCGCGCCGCGACTCCGACAGGACCCTGCTGAACCAGCTGCTCAAGGGATACCGGCAGGACGCGCAGCGGGCCCGCGGCACCCCCGTCTAGGGCCCCCCCGTGCCCCAGGGAAGGGATGGTGTGTGCGGCAGGAGGGCTGGAGGGTGATGGAAGTTGCCGTGGAGAGGGCTGCTGAGTTTCACCACTTCCTCCCAATGGTTTGAAGATGACACTCAGCAGAAGGAAGTCAAGCTAGGAGCCCTGATGATTGGTATTTTCTGTGTAAATAAACTTTGTTCAGAAAGGCAGTTTGCTTGTATTTGAGTTGTGTTCGGAGAATCATTTAGGGCAGAAAAGACCTCTGAAGTTATTAAATCCAGCCTATGACCAAACACCACTGTGTCAACCAGACTATGGCACTAAGTGCCATATCCAGTCTTAATTTTAACGTCTCCAGGTGTGATTAGAACTGTGTCTTCATCACATCCTGGGCAGCTCCGTCATGTCTATTCACCCCTTTTGTGAAGAAATTCTTCTTAATGTCCTACATAAACCTCCCCTGACTTGGCATAATTCCTGTGCCTGTAAGTTAATAGCTTATTCCAGAAAAATGGATTTGCTAACAGTGTGTTCTAGGAGCCAGTGTTCAGCATTTCAGGGTGGGAAGTTTGGTGAGAAATAAGATACTTCTTCTGTTTAAGAAGCACAGAATGCAAATAGGGTGGTAACACTGAGCTGAGTATTATAAAGAGAAACCAAAAGAAACTTGTCTTATGAGGTGGTAACATAGGCATGAATCATAATAATCCAGCAAGAGCTTGACAGACACCCCAGCTTCAGAGGCAGGATTGCCAGACATCTCTGTTACTCTATTGGAACAAAAAAGTGGAGTAGCAGAACTTTTTCAGAGTGATACAACTACTGAGCAATAAGAATCTTAATTTGCTAGCTTTGTCTTTAACTTCAGGCCCAGCTAGTTCTTGAAAGTCGTAGCTGTAACTTTGAAGTGAAAAAAACCCCAAAACAAAACCCAAACATAAACTCACAGGATAGAATACCCAGTTGGAAAGGACTTCAATAACACCTGGCCCAACCTTTCTTGGCAAAACAGTGGAACCAGTGTGACTTCCTAAACTTTGTTGCATTTCTTCCTCCCAAGTTTCACAAATTTAAGAGATTCATACAAGTGGCCCTGTGTAGCAAACTAATTGTATGGAAAGACAAAGAACCCCCATTATATATTCTCTCTTTGAGACACTTACCTCACACAGTACCAGTTCTGTTTTAATAAACGCCAGTGAGAAATTAAAGATGGGTGGTACTGCTTAAGGAAGAAGAAAAAACAGTCAAACTGCTACAAGGGCAGTCAGACAGACTTTAGTCCTTTTGTTTCTAATAACCTTGAAACTGTTCTCTTTGCAGTTAACTGTATTCAGATAGATGTTTCCTGAACCAAACTGCTACACAACTTCCACATTATTCAAAGTCTATGCTGAGGCTTTAACAAAGTACAAAAATTCCTTTAAAAAAACATTTAATGAGGGAGAACAAGTCACACTCCCATCTGCTTGACCTTAAGTTATCTTGAGTTTACTAAAGTGCAAAAAAGCTAGAAGCTTCTAAGCTAAATTGGGGAAAATCCTTCATATGTGGGGGTTTTTTGTGCACAAATGGTTTTTTTGCAGTATCTGTATGAACATTAGGGCAGCTAAAAAACACATTTATCATCTCACAAACACAGTGTGTAGTCCTTCTCAATTCAGTGCTACTATATGTCCCTGAACATTTTTACAAGATTGTGGAAGCTTTTGCCATGAGGGTGGTTGTCTTGGCAGTCTGTCTTGTACTCAGCTGGGTCAGGCTTTCAGCTGCCTGCGGAGGAAAACAAAGGGGAAATTCACAGTTAATGTGGGAAATCTGTCCTCATTATTCCCTTGTGTCCTGGCTGCCAGGATCCGGCTGCTTCCATCGCCCTTATGGAACCACACACAGGTCCAGTGGTCACTTCCATGTCCTGTCCACTTCCACCTCTGGAGCCTGGATGCTTACCTGACCGCAGCTGTGAGACTCTGGTACCAGTCATTGATCTCTTGTTGGTTGCTCGACATCAACAGCAGTGTCTTGTGTGGAAAGGAGAGCTGAAAGACAAGCAGAATTTGTGGCATTCATTGCCAAGGCAGCAGCTGCAGTAAAAGGAAAATCATCACCACTGAATTCAGTCCCTACATGCTGATTTTTACCCTCTTTCTTCCCACACAGAAAAATTTAGTCTTAATATTGAGTGAAGCCAGAGACTGTACAGTACAGAACAAGTGCCAGTCTTGTCCATTGCTTCCAGTCATTGTTTCCATTGTTTCCAGTTTTCATTCTGACCTGTTTGGAGGTGAGCAATTAGAATTCTCAGCAGCTCATCCAGTTTTCTACCATATTCCATGTCCCAAGGGGTCCTTCCACTACCATCATCTACAGGTCACAGCACACAAAAAGAGCTAACACAGCCCCAAGTGCAACCTTGGAGGAGCTGACTTTGAAACCCCTACAGAAGACTCTGGTCCCTGTCAAGGAAGCTGCAGCCCTCAGGGAGTTGGATGCACAACATCTGTTGCAATAACATCCACATCTTTTTCATTCTCTGTTTTTCTATGTGTTCAGTCTGTAATCAGTGTAATTCATTGTCACATGAGTGTGGGGCTGCCCCCCAGACCTGTGGCTCTGATGAGGGCATGTCAGAGTCCTGGTGGAGCCTCCTCGCCTGAGCTAAGTGAAGCAACCAGCTGCCTGTAACCCCAGAGTGTGCAGGAGGCTCCACTCCATCAAAGGAGAAGTACATGCATCACTCAAGAAGGGAAGGGTTGTCCTAACTCAGACTTGCTCACTGCATTTTTGTCACCACTGTCATCATCTCGGTCCCTCTGCTGCTGAGACAGCTGGAGACCTGCTTACAGGGCTGACTCCACTGGCACCTCTGCCTGGCACAGGTGGGAAGACTTACACTGAGGAGCCCTCCTTGGCTCCACGTGTGGCCAAACACTTTATCCACGCAGCATTGGTGGAGTGGGTAGACAGCCTGGCAGGACAGTTTGTTGGAGTTCAGCAGGTGCAGCGGGTGGCAGGGCTTCGCTGCAATGAGGACATCAGAGAACAGGAAGAACATCCTGCGCTTCAGCTCTTCTCCCTTTGCAGGCACCACCAAAAGCCAGCCTTCCCGGATATACCAGCGCCCTGGGCATGGAAACAGAGACGGCTGTGAGAGCTGAGGGAGGGCAGGCAGGAATAAAAAGTAAAGGATGTAATGAGACAAACAGGAATACAGGGTGAGCCACCCTTGTAGGCTGCTGTGTTCTACATCAATTCCAGCCACTAGACGGCACTGGCTGTCAGCTGGGTCCGGCCAACCAGCACCAATAGCACCCGTGCAGACGCAGAAACCAGCTCAAAACATTTAGTATATGAGGAGCAGCTGAAGTTGTTATAAATCTACTATTTTAACTAAGAGTATATTATCATATGCGAGTCTGTTTAAAGTGATCAGAACAAAAACACGGTTTGAGAACAGTATGCATAGCTTTAAATTAACATAAGCTTTCAGAAAACACAACATGAACTATCTCAAATTGTGTTGCTCAGTTGTTTGTCATTAGTGGTGTAACAAAAACTAGCTTCTGGTTTGAAAACTTACCATTTTTTTCCTTGGTTTTTTTTGTGTGTGCTAATAAAAAAAATAAGCTCAAAAAACCTCCCCAAAACAAAACAAACCCATATTTCACAGATCATCTAACTGTATACAGACCTACAGTAGCAAGAAAATACCAATTGCAGATTACTGTTCTAAAGAGAAGGCATGAAAGGAGATAGAAAATGAGGAAGGTCTGAATAGGCAACCTTACCAACCTCTCTTGCAAAACAGAGCCCAGTGTCATCCACCTATGAAATTAATTGTGATAAAACAAGAGCAAAAGAAAGCAGGAGGGAAATAATCAAAACAACTCGATAAACCTGGCTGTAAACAGCAATTTAAAAATAATAATAATGAAATAAATAAAATAAAGCAGGACTTCTTACTAAGATTATTTTGCAGAAGATAGCCATCAACTCACGGGAGTTATGAGGACACCTGCCAGGAAGATTATTTATAAAACTGTAAATCCATAACAAAGTATTGCCACCTGATTTTGTTAAGGAAACATCTGCCAGGGAGTTTCAGCCACTCTTTCATGCCTTAGCTTCTGCGTGAGCTATAAATACCTTTTAGAATAAAAATACAGTGGATTTCATTGTGGATTGTGTCTTACTAGAATGCTACAGTCACAAAACAAAGAAGTGAGTGAATTCCTGCTTAGCTTATTCCACTGGAACCACTCCTCTTACCTGAATAAGAAACTGAGGAAGAGAAGGGTGAGGAATCAATCCAGGTTTAAAAAAAAATGGGAGGAAGGTGTCAGAAGCATGGTGCTTGCCTGGGAGCTGTTTCCTTCAGGCTATGCTGTGATCAGACTCACAGGCATACAATCTGCCCAGACTGTACTGGAAGTCTTGGAATATAGATCCAAGTCCAGGATTCCCAGGTGTACAAGTTCTAGGAAGTTGTTGTGAAAGAAGGGCAAGAAAATATCCCAGGGGAAGCTCTGGATAACAGAACAATGTGCTCAGTTAAGGAGGCAGTTCTGGCTGATACAGTATTCGTCCTGAATGTGGAAGGCAGCAAGAAAAGCAGGGTCTCATTAGTGGGAGCAGGATATCTCAGAGACACTGGAAAATGTGAAATACCCATCTCCGACACTCCCCCTTTGTTCTGAACCCACAGCATTTTGTTTTCTCTCATGTTCCTTCCTGGCAATAGGACACAATCTTAACTGTCCTGCAAAAGCTATTTTGTTTCTGGAAAGCTGGCCCAAAACTAGCACGCCCCAGCTGCCTCTTACATTTGTGCTTCTCATATCCAATGATAACTATGTAACTCCAGCCAATGGAAAACATGACTACAAGAATTCTCTGTCCTAGATAATAGAAATGCCTTTACTGACCCTCAACACTCATCCTACTATGTCTCAGAATTTGAAGAGACCAAAATAATCAGTGGACCAAACACTTTGAAACAATGGCCATCTCTGGTCTAGTTATACTGTTTTGGGATATTTGTTTGTTTGTTTTCATGGTGTAATCTTATTAGTTCTAACATTAATCAGGATAACTGATTGACCTTTTTACTTACACACTACTCCAAGTGTACCCAGGCGCCCCCACACATGCTTCTGCTCAGTATAAGCAGAGCATATCTGTGTTAGCTCCCTTTCACCTGGCAGCACCAAAAAATTCTAAGGACAGGAAAGAGAATTGTAAATTAATATGCCCATTGACTGAGCATCTTTGAGAATAACCTCTGATAAGTAACCTTTGTTCTACCTATGCTGGTTTGGTTGGGATAGAATTATCTTTTCCCATAGTGGCTGGTTTGGATTTGCACTGAAAACATCATTAACACCACAGGGATCTTTTGTTTATTTCTGTGTAGGCACTGCTCAGTGTCAAGGTCTTTTCTGCTCCTCAAGCCACAAGTGAGGAGGTTGGGTGTGCACATGAATGTGGGAAGGGTCACAGCTGGGACAGCTGATCCAAAATCCCCAAAGGGACATTTTATGTCATATGGCATCACGTTCAGCCTGTTGTGCTGGGGAAAGAAGAAGGAAAGGGGGGAGTTTTAAAGTGCTGGCTCTTGTCTTTCCAGGTAACTACAATGTGTGGTAGGGCCCTGGTCAGAGCCCTTTCCTTGGAATAGCTGAACACCTGCCTGCCCATGGCAGATGGTGGATGAATTCCTTGAATGGTTTTGCATGCATGAACAGCTTATTCTTTACTTGTTAAACTCTCTTCATCTCAGCCCATGAGCTTTGTCTGAGTTTTTCCCCATCCCAGTGGGGAAAGATTTTTTAATCCAAAATCCACACATGTTAATTACAACCACATTCACAAGTACCTGGAGGTTCTTGCATTAAAGACCTTCACACACAGTGACTTTAACACTCCTCTGCAGCTGCAGCACTGTGCCTGGATAACCTCTGAGATAGCAGAGTTGAGTAAAGCTACAGGTGAAACCCCAAATGACCATCTCATAATTGCTCAGACTGGGCACAGTTCTCACAATTTTTCCTACACAATTCAGAGGGTGGTCTGGGCATGGAGAGCACCCAGTCACATAAGAGACCTATCCATTGAAATGTTCTTACATGCCAGTGACTGTGGCTTTAACTATCTCAACAATCAACACAAATACAGTGATTTCTGGCTCAGTTTACCCATGCAGATAAAGTTCTTCATATGAAGGGTGAGAGCAGAATGCCAATAATCTTGTAGCTTAATGTGAACAACACCAGAGTCCTTGTGCCCTTTACACTCAGGAACCTGTGATTCCTGCAATGGAGTAGGGATAATGCCACTGCTTACACTCAGCCAAAAGAATTTAGTGTCTCTCTTTCATTCCCACCCAGGACTTACAATCCTGATCTTCTTGGGCTCCTGACTTTCTAACCACATGTCATCAGCCTCTCCTATCTGAATGTCAGGCAATTAAGCTGTTGCTTATCCTTACTCAAAAATTCTTAATTAAAAAAAAAAAAGAGTGCTTTAATTAGTAGTTATACTCCTTTATCACGTATCTGGAATTTGGGCAGAAGGGGAAAACTGGTTAATGTGAGTTGAGTCAGAGATGAAAGAGAACATATGTACACGTATCTCAGCATGGCAGAAGAAAAACAGAGTTGTCAGTAAGACCCACCTGCAGCCAAAACCTGAGTCTTTTGTCCTTTGAGCAATTTCTGAACCCGAAGTAGTTGTAAGGAGTTCTCTCTCTTATCAAAGATGTCTTGGACCCAGTGACATACCTCACAAACAGATTTCACAGTCTCTGAAATTACAGCAGCATACTTTGACGTTATCACAAATGAATATGTATTTCACCTTATTATACATCTTGCTAAGAAAAGACAGCATGAAATTAAGAAGAAAAGTTTTAAACCAAGTATTAACAACAGCTTTATTCAGGAATTTCTGTGAAAGATTGGACTAGAACACCTCCAGAGGCCTCTTTCCAACTAACAATTCTGCAGTTCTAGAAAACACTTGCCAATGAAACATCACAGAGAGGACTAATTTCCTGGATTTGGAAGCAAAAGCAGGAAAATGCCCTACAAGTGGTGTTAACTGCTTGTAAAAACCACAGAATCATTTAGATTGGAAAAGACTACTGAGATAACTGAGTTAACCTAGGATTGAATACCTACTTGACAAGTAGATATGGCACTGAGTGTCATTTCTTGAACATTTTCAGGGATGGTGACTCTACCACTTCCCTGGGCAGTCCATTCCACTGTTTAACAACCCTTTCCATGAAGAAATGCCTCCCAGTGTCCATTCTGAACTTCCCCTAGCACAGCTTGAGGCCATTTCCTCTCATCCTGTTGCTTGTTACCTGGGAGAAGAGGCCAATCCCCAGCTGGCCACAACCTCCTTTCAGGTACTTGTAGAGAGTGCTCAGGTCACCCCTTTTCTCCAGACTAAACGCACCCATCTCCCTCAGCCACATTTCACAGGACTTGTGCTCCAGACACTTCTCCAGCTCCACTGCCCTTCTCTGGACTCGCTCCAGCACCTCAGTGTCTTTCCTGCAGTGAAGGGCTCAAAACTGGATGTGGCATTTGAGGTGTGGCCTCACCAGTGCCCAGCACAGAGGGGCAGTCACTGCCCTGGTCCTGCTGGCCACACCACTGCTGATACACTCAGGATGTCCTTGGCCTCCTTGGCCCCTGGGCACACCCTGGCTCATGTTCAGCCACTGCTGACCAGCACCCCCAGGCCCTTTCCCCCTCAGCAGCTTTCCAGCCACGCTGTCCCAGCCTGGAGCTGCAGGGGCTGCTGTGACCCAGGGACAGGACCCAGCACTTGGCCTGGTTGCACCTCACACAATTGGCCCTGGCCCATGGATCCAGCCCGGGCAGATCCCTCTGCAGAGCCCCCCTGCCCTCCAGCAGATCAGCACTCACACCCAGCTTGGTGCCATCTGCAAACTGGCTGAGGGTGCTCTCAATTCCCTCATCCAGGTCATCAATAAAGATATTAAACAGGACTGACCCTGATATTGAGCCCCAAGGGACACCTCTAGTGACTGGATATAGCATGAAGGTCACAAATTATCCTAGAAAATTGAGGCACGTGACCAAGAGAGTCAGAGAATGGTTTGGGTTGGCAGGGACCTTAAAGATCATCTTGTTCTTACCCACCTGCCATGGGCAGGGACCCTCAAATACATCACATTGATCAGGACCATATCCAGCCTGGCCTTGAACTCTTCCAGGAATGGGGCATCAGCAAATTCCTTGAGCTACCTGTTCCAGTGCCTCACAAGCAGCAGAATATAAAAAAAAACCAGCTGCTATTTCTCCAACCTAAATATTAGGCCATTTTCACAGGCAGTTACTCCATATTTTTATTCCTAACATGTTCTCAGGGACATCTTGATCAAGATGGAGAAGGAAAATAATAATCCACTAGAACCCCAGAGAGAGAGGAAGATTTTTTTTTTTCCTTTGGAGCCAGGCAGTAGGTGGGAGTCAAAATATTCTCAGCAAGGAGTGTATCATTGATCAAAGTGCCAGCATTTACTTGCAAGTTTCTGGTACTCAGCAGTGTCTGGGCTGGTGTTCTCCAGCAGGTCTCTGAAGAAATGCTTGTACCTGAGATGGAGAGAGCAGGTTTAATTCACAAGATACCAGGAACAGCAGCAGCACCTCCTGTTAGTAACAGCACAGTGAACAACACTCAGCCAGGAGGCAGAGTAAGCCTAACCAGGCAGTTTTGGTCACACTTCATTCATTTTATCATCAAATCTCTCAGCTAAAATAACCCAAATATTTTGTACATCTGCAAATCTTTGGCTTTTCCTGGGGATCTAATAGAAGCAGACTCACCAATCACTTAAGATCATGAGGCTGTCTCAGAATTCACATGTTTTGTTATTGCCTTCAATAAGCAACAAATTTCTCTTTGAACTATCTATTTTAATAGTATCTGAATGGTAGTATTCATACCATGTTTCCAGCCCACACAAGAAAATAAAGGCATTTCTATAAGAACTAGAACCCGCCTTTTTCTTTTTTCCTTTCCAGTCTTTACTGGAGAGGATAAGATCTCTGCAAATGCTTTCTCCCAGGAAAGTCAAACAGAAAGAACTTAACAGATTCACGAACTGGCAGAACTCATATGACCTAGTGCATATATTAAAAGAGTTTTAAAGAAATTTTAACATGATAGAACTGATTAATGAAAAAAATTGGGCTTTCTAACAAAAAGCTCACATTTTTCCAAAGAGTTGGACAGCAACATATATACTGCTGTTTTGCAAGTTTAAAACAATTATATAAAGAATCACTGTAAAAACCCAGCAATCAGTTTAATGTTTACTTCTGCTGATTAAAAACATTACATAAAGTTACATGAAAGACTGTGGTATGATCTCTCCAAGTTATTTTCAAAGAAAAGAGGTGCTCAATCTCTCACATTTGCTTTAGTGTAGATGGTTGAAAAACAGCTACTGGATCTATAGCAGCAGAATCTGGGTTCCCACCATTATTACCCATACACCCTCCCCAGGAAAGGGCTGCCCATGGGTGCATACAGCACTCCCCTCAGGGAGTCAGTCGGCCTCTTCAAAGGGGAGATGATCATAGAATATCCGGAGCTGGAAGGCATCCACAAGGATCATCAAGTCCAATTCATGCCTCTGCATTTTTAAGATAACCCTGAAAATCACACATGTCCAGTGATGTGGTCTAAACATTTCTTGAAGACTGGAAGGCTTGGTGCCTCAAGAGAGAGATGCAGTGACCCTGAGTGGATCTGTCCAGACTCAGACAGATGTGATAGGCATCATATCTGAGGAAAACATACAGCCCTGATAACCAGAGAGGAAAGAGAAGCTCTCCTGCATTAATCTAATTTCTCTCCAAAAAGAGCCATCTCCAATAGTCACAATGCTCCAGGTCAGCAATCTGCATAAAAATGGAGCAAAAGCATTGCTGGCAGAGATCACCACTTCTGCAGCATTTCAGTCAGCTTGCTTTCATCCAAAGCCAAACTTCAGTAACTTACTGAGATAGCAGAAAGAGTCCAATTCTACCCCAGAGCTAGAGGAGGGAGCCAGGGCTAAACACAACTGCCGCCCTGCATCATCTCCCATCCATGTACACTGATTCCACTTTACAGGCACATCCTTAGGTCTGTTTCATTACTGTCTCTATGCTCTGATTTTGAGACACAATAGGCAACTTTCCCTTTCATAGCAACAAAGACAGTGATACAATCCTTTTTCCCTTCTTATGCTAATCCCTTGAAGACTCACAATTGCCTACTTACTGGTGCAGCCTCTGCAGGGGTAAAGGAAGCAGATCCTCTAGCTGTCTCCCTTGAAACTGAGGTCGAGTCTCCTGGAGTTTCTTAAATCGCCGGAATGACTTATTTTTCCTCACTTGCTCCTGTGTGCAGCAAAGAAAGGGATTTAGCTTTGAGGCTGCAAAAGAACTATGTGCCCTAGTCTGTACCAGAAGTTGGAACACTTCATCTTAGAGTTTAGGACTCCAGTCCCACAAGCATCAACTTTTTTTTGTGGCTATGGGCAAGCCATTCCCTTTCTCCTGATTGTTTATTTCAGTGCCCCTCCATACATGTAATTAAAGAAAAAGAGAAGGTGGAGCCAGTTAGGAAAACAAGGAGTGCACTTGTGGCTTTTTGCCATGCCTTTCAACAAAAAGCAATGCACATCTGCATTCCCATCACCTTAAGACAAGTATCCAAAATGGCTTTTTCTCTTGGGAAATCAAAAGCATGAGTACATGCATGCAAAGAGGGAAACATCCTAGTACATTCTGCATCTGGGAATAAGCATGGACAAAACTGGGAGTTCAGTGGTTTAAATTCCAGATACAGCTGTCAGGACTTTGGAATATATATATATATATATATATATATTTATATTTATATATTTATATTTATATTTATATTTATATTTATATTTATATTTATATTGTTTATGTTATTTATGTTATGTATATATGTAAATATATAGTCTGCAGAAATTTCTTGAAAACAGGTTGTATTTGAAGACATAAGTGGGAAAGAAAAAATGGTCTTCAACATAGAAAAAGAAAGTGAAAAATATGAAGGAAGAGGAAATCCCACTACTAGGATACAGCTGATGGTAGTGGGAAAGACTAGGAGACCTGACAATTCCTAGAAAGAGATCACTGTATTGTTGTGAAAGCCTGGAAACTCTCTAGACTTGCCAGTTATGAAGGAGTGGGAGTAAATACAGAACACTGCTTCAGAAAGCAGTGCTCACCATATGCACATACATACGCAAACACCTGAAAAGGCATCAGAAATTTGAAGCTCGAAGTAGAGAAGTTTTCACCATTTTATTGTGGAAGAAAGCCAGAATTTCATCAAGCCAGAAAAAGTAAGGAAACTGATCTCTCCAGAGAGAAAAAACAAATGGAAAGATGTGGCAGTTTCAAAGAATGGAAAAAGAGAAACCATATGAAGACTAAAGTACATATTTACCTTCAAGGTTTTATTTGCATGCTCCAAATTCTCAGCATAGTGGCCATAAAGATCCAGACTCTGGCAAAAATTTTCCAGTCCTGGTCCCAAATTCCCTTTCTCCAGGTGAAGGGACAGAACACTGTGCACAAGGAGCAGAGATAGCTTGTCAGGGATTCATTACTGATGGCATTTTCACAGCTCCTTCTGATTCCTTCCTTTGCTCACCTGCCTTTACCATTCTCCGCCCCATATCCAGTTTCTATACCAAATTTGTGCTTGAAGGTCAGAGAGTAAGCACAGAACACCTTGTGGAACAGGCTTACTGAGCTTAAACCACTGTCCAGTAACTGGGCACCCAGGTACGTGATACGGATCAGGAGTTTCCTGGGGACACCTCCCAGTGCCACCAAGGCTAGCAGTGCAAGAAGTGAATGCCTGTTTTACAAGGGGTTAGCCTTATTTCCCCAAATCTTACTTTCTCATCAACATAGAGTCCTCCCAATATAATTGCAGGAATTCCATCCAATGTCCACTTACTGGCTGGCTGAATATAAGGACTCCAGGGGTCCAAATATAGTTTCCAACACAGCTGGCTTCAGCGTCCCTTTGGCCTTTAAAATTGTCACAAAGTACTAAGTGGGAAAAAAAGAATTCAAACAGATAGCATTCACAAATCATCATAGAATCACTCAGTGGTTTGGATTGGAAAGGATCTTTAAGACCATCTAGTTCCCCCCTTGGCAGAGATATCTTCCAAGCCCCATCGAAACTGGCTGATCACTTCCAGGGATGGGGCATCCACAGCTTCTCTGGGCCATATGTCCCAGTGTCTCACCACCCTCACAGTAAATAACTTCTCCCTTAGATCTAATCTAAACCTACTGTCTTCCAGTTTAAAACCATTCTTCCTTGTCCTATCACCTTGTTCCTGTGTAAAAAGTCACTCTCCCTCTTTTTTATAAGCCCCCTTCAAGTACTAGGAGGCTGCAAAGGTAATTAACCTCTGAGGTCACTCAAAGGCCACTTGTGGCACACAGCAGAAGCCAGAAGTTGCAGCCTGAACACTCTTTGGCTTGGAAAGATACCAAATATTGTGCGTGTCTACCTAAGATATGCACCATCAGATGTAGGCCTTACTTGTAGCTCTGACCATAACTGTAAACACATGGAGCAGAACTACAGCACTGAAAAGAGCCTGTTTCAGTATCCTCCAATGCATCTGTTTTTCACCATCTTGTTCATACATTTTTTCTTGTCTGTGTCCCTACAGTTCATACATCTCAGACATCTTAGGCTGAGCACCCTATTCAATCAAAACTTAGAAGATTTGTGTCTGTGTACAGGCCAAGGCCAAAAAGCCAAATCCATGAGCTGTTGAATATTACAGAGGAGGTAAAGAAAAACAACAAAAAACCCTTTCAGCCACAGCAGGTGTCCCAGGCATTAGGGATGTACCACAGTCTTGCTCTTGACCCTTCCCCATGGCAACAAGAATAAGTATGTGCAGAAATACTCACCGTGAGCACCAAATCCAGCTGCTCAAGGTATTTGTGTTCTGTTTCCAGCAGTTCCTTGGCTGTCCTGCTGCGCTTTCTCTCCCAGCGAGCCCGCTGGTCTTCCACAGTGTTTGCTCCAACCACAAATGGCAGGGATGAGACGCTCATGGCAGAGTCAGAGTTGATACACAGGGAGGTAAAGGATCCTGGAGCGCCAAGCAAGACGGGCACACAACAAAAGAATAACCTATGTTGCAGGGTAGGATTCTGAGCTAAAAACTCAACACCTTCCTAGAGCAGTCAGGCTGTCAACAATGATTATTAACAATTTCCTTCTGCATTCCCTCCTGCAGGCACAGGGGCCCTGCATCAAACAGAGGAACACCATTAGGGAGACCAGGCTGTGAAAGCAATAGCAGTACATGATGATTCATCTGCAAGCAAATCTCAGTGCACAATCCCACGAGCAAACCACTGCTTCCTGTGCCTTGCTCTCCCCATTCTTTGTTTGAAATTCCTGTTAAACTCTAGCAAGTTTGTGGGTGGAAGAGGTACTGTGGATAGGAGTAGAAAATAACAATAAGATTTGTCTTGAGGGGGGACTGTAATAGGACTTCCCTCGTACCGCAGGTACAGAGAAGAGAGCACTCTTGCTTGTTTTCCCATGGAGGTTACTAAGAAGCCAGTAGTTTGCTTTGTCACTTTCTAACTGTTCTTTGTGCTCCTGGAGGTGAGAGAGGCATAGAAACTGCTGTCAATCACACCAGATTCGTTCTGCTCTTCTGCTACAGTATCATGATTTTGTTGCACAGAAAAACATTGTTTATTACACTCAGAGAAAGAGGCATGTTTTAGCAGAACATTAGATATTGTTATCTATTATTATTAGATATGGTTAGATATTGTTCTTTTGATGAAAAGGCAGTGCAGGCAGTTGCACACTTGCCCCAGCATCAAGTCTGCAGTTTTGCTGGAATCTGAGTTGCCTCTGAAAAGTTCTGTTTCCCACATGGACAAGATACACTAATACAGAAAGATGTGTCATCATAGAGAAGATTTGTCAAACAACATCTTCCAGAGACATTTCAGGTGCGTAAATCAGTATCTGAAAAAAAAGTTTCACATCCAATGAGTACCAGGACTCATTTAATGAGTTGCCAAAAGTCTGGAGAGCTGAGGGACATGCACAGTGTTTTACAGCAGCAGCTTCTCCAGAGCTTGCTCTCATACTCACTTACAGCAAAACCACAAGCCTAGCCAAGATCACATCTTGGTCAAACAGGGCAGACCTAGTGTGGATGCAGAGGATCAGTGCACACTGCAGTGCAGGGAACACCACCTTAGGCTCAGCCTTAGTCCAGAAGTGTTCAAGGCCAGGCTGGATGGGGGCCCTGAACCACCCTGTCTGTGGAAGGTGTCCTTGGGCTTTGCAGGGCTGCTGGAAGGAGATGGTCTTTAAGGTCCTTTCCAACCCAAACCATTCCATGATTATATTCAAATGCAGTTGCAAAATACTCACCAGTAATGGACTAAAGTCCTGCCATTTGCAGAGCACCTCTAGCCCAGGTAGACTGCACTCAAGGCTTTCATTTTGCAGACCAATTTCTTTTAACATATAATAATTAAAACAAACAAGTTGTACCAGGTTTGACCATCTACTGCTCACATAAAGAAGTTCTAACACTCCCATTATTGCTCAATATATTCTGTGTGAGGTCTGCAGGGTGAGAGCTGTCTGCAGCCTGTGGCTACACTAGAAAATACTTCACCTACAAGTGGCAGAACTGCTCCAGCTTGCTTCTCCCCAGCTCACATTCAAAAATCACTGAACACCCTCTATTACTGTAAACTGTCTATAGTACACCATTAGCAGCATCCCCTTCACCATTTCTAAATTTTTTGAGTACCCTCAAAAAATGTCCTGTTCTTATAGCACAGCCTCTTTGGTGTCTCAGGAGTGTAAACACACGGTGAGTCAGCTCCAAGGGACACATGGCTGCACATCCCACGCTGTGAGGTCAGAGAAAGGGGAAGGGAGAAACCCTGGAGCCCACAGCCACTCGTCAGCCACCCCGAGGATTAAAGGAGTAAATACCTAGGAGTTAATACTGGAAGTAAAACACGCGCCTATCCTTCCTTCAATTCGCCTGTGCTGCAGGGTGCTAAAAGTGTATTTTGGATCCGTCAGAACCAAGGGTATTATATTTTTTCAGCAGACGAGAAAAGATCCATTAAAAGTCGTGTGGGATTGAACAGAAAGCTATTCTTCCAAAACTGAGGCATTTTGCTCATTATCAGAGTTCTGTTTTGTTTTGGGGTGGTTTTTTTTTTTGTTGCTGTTGTTGTTTTTTGGTCTTTTTTTTAATAAAATGAAATATGTTTTAAATAAATCAATGTTTCCAGTAACAAAAAAATTTTAAAAACCAAACCACATGAGCACACTAAGAAAACATTTACTAAACTTTAACCAAATGTTTCTCTCTGACTGCGACATGGATTCAGGAAATGCTTGGTGGAATCAGGGACTAATTAGCCAAAGGGATTTTATGGGTCATGCAGTTGAGCCTTGCGCCTAAAGCGGGGCTACCACCAAAGTCAGGCTGGGCTGTTCGGGGGTTCATCTTGCCCAGGACCTTTTCTAGGGTGGAGATCGGGACGGGACGGGACACAAACACCGGTGGCGGTGGAGGTCCCGGTTAGGGTTAGGGTTATGGTTATGGTTATGGTTATGGTTATGGTTATGGTTATGGCCCCGGCCCCCCGCCGCCGCCGCCGCCCGTTACCTGCCGGTCCCGCCGCCGCCCCGCGTTCAAACGTGGCCCCGCCCCAGTGGGCGGTCCCGGGGCGGTCCCGGGGCGGGGCGGGGCCGGGCCGGGCCGGGCCGGGCCGGGCCGGGCAGGGCGGCGGCGGCGGCGGGCAGCGATGGTGCTGCCGGGGCAGCGTGGCTCCTCGCCCGGCGCGGCCGGGGACCTGGCGGCGCTGGCCGAGCTGGACGAGGCGGCGCTGCTGGCCGGGCTGCGGGAGCGCTTCCTGCAGCAGCGCATCTACGTGAGTGACGGGGGCCGGGGCGGGGGGCGGCGGCGGCGGGAGCTCGGCTGACCGGCTGTCCCGTCCCCACAGACCGACATCGGAGACATCCTGGTCGCCATGAACCCCTTCCAGCCGCTGCCGCTCTACGGGAGAGAGGTGAGCGCCGCGCCCCCCGCCGCGCCCCGCCGCCCCCCGGCCGCTCACCGCTCTCCGCCGCCGCTTCCCCGCAGGTCTCCGAGCGGTACCGGCGCCTGGAGACCGACGCGCTGCCGCCCCACATCTTCGCCGTGGCCAGCCGCGCCTACCACGCCATGCTGGGCCGCGGGGGCGGCGGACCCCGCAACCAGTGCATCCTCATCAGGTGAGCGGCGGCCGGGGGTCCCGGGGCCGGCGGAGGGCCAGGGGTGGCCCCCGAGCTCTCGCTGGGGTCTCCCTGCCCAAGCTTCAGGTGAAGCTCTTGTCCGGTTCTGTTGGTGAGTCAAAATCCATCTGCGCTGGCAACACATCCTTCATCCCCGCCGCTTTCGAGACAGATGAGCGGGCACTTCGTGAGAACGTGTGGGCAGACAAAACTGGCTTTCCTGGAGCAGCTCGGCCAGCAATCTTTACAACAGTAAAGATTCCGGGTTCACTTCTGGTAGGGAACCAGCCACTGGAATCCTGCTCTGAGAAAAGCTATTGGGTGCTCTGCTCTGGCAGCACAACTTCCATGGTAAAAGCTGTAGTAGAAGTTGGAAGGATGATAATGGAAGGAACCAGTTTTCACAAAGTGGAGCTTCCCAAGTGTAAGCGAAGAGCAGGAAGTATTAAAACATGCTTTTCTGCTCTAAGACCTTTGGGAATCTGGTTGGGGAGGATCTTAAAGTCGTGGGCAGTTCTGTGCTCTAGAAGTCAGGGAAAAGTGGTTCTTTTAACCAAAGAGCCTACCAGTATCATGAACATTTTACTCCATTTTGTCACTCCTGTTCTGCTGGAACTCAGCAGCACAGCAGGTAGCATCATTTAGCAGAGAAAGTCTTTAAACAACATTAACTAGCAGAGAAAGCATTGAACAGCAAGGAGAAAGCCTTAAAACATTAACTGCCTCTTCTCTACAGCTGGATGTTGTAGAGAACTGTTTAAATGTCCTCTCAGTTAAAATGCTACTTGCCAACTTGTTCGATTTAATGCTCCTTTGTATTTGCCTTCTGATCATTTTATCAGTACTTTTGGTCTACATGGTGTGGAAGTCAACTGCTGAATCACTGCTGAGTGTTTTGGTGGGTCTGGGAGCTGATTTTGAGGGGCACTTGAGCCCCACTCATTTCTGTAGCCGTCAGGCCATTGGTGCCTGTGCTTTACATGAAGTACTCTCAGCAAGTGATGGCCATGGGATCAGTGGGTGCAAGAGGCACTGCTGGTGGGGCTTTGGGGGATAGAGAACAGTCATTGTATTTCTATTGGGAGGTGGAAGACAAGAAAGAGTATCCCGTGAGAATTTGTGGTCAGTGGTCTGGTTGTTTTCTGCCAGCAGTTCAGAAATGGGTCTGATATATTTCTGTCCTTTTACCTGTGTGTTACTGTCACAGGAAGTTTGTGGTTTTCCTCTCTATGGGTGGTGAAACACTAATTAACAGGTTTTCCTGCATGAGCACAGTTGGGGTGAACTGTGGAAGGGAAAATGAAGTCACTCCTGTTAGACCACAGTTCCCCACAACACCACAGAAACACACCAGGGCCTGCTGTCCCTGGTGCTCTCTTTGGTGTCTCCAGCTGAGTCTGGGAGGTCTGGATTGCGTCCTTCAGAGGTGATGTTGGATGAAGCAGCTGCTGCCAGACCATGAGTGTTCATTGTTACCAAATTGTCTTCAGCCACAAATTCTACTGGCTCCTCTTGCCTTCCCAGTCCCAAAGGACATTAGTCATAGCCTGCATGTGCTGCGGTACAGCCCCTGTGTCACCTGAAGATGACTTAGCATTTCTTCAGAGCTGGGGACAGTTACACACCTGCTGTGCTTGCGTTGTGAAGGTGTTGTGCTTGTTGGAGGGTCTAAAGTCGAGCTTGAGCCATGGAAATGCTGTTGGATATTTTTTTTTGTGGAGAAGGGAGTTACTGAAATGTAAAAATAAACCTGACATACTGAGCAGGGACATGGCAAGTTCTCAACTGGCAAAATGGTCCTTTTTTGTTTGTATGTATTTGGATGGTGCTGGTCCAACCTGTGCTTGAGACCAAGGACCTGCTTGAGGTTTTTAGCCACCTGTGACATACACTTGATACTAAGCTGAGAGCCACTGGCAGCCACGAAGCAGTAAAGCCACACCACAGGCTCAAAGGTCGGCTCAAAGGAAATGGGGACCTGCCCTCAAGTATGCCTCCAGCATTTCCTGCATTTATTTTTTTTTCATGCCCATGCTGAAGTTCTCGGCTGGTGTGATGTTGTCAGTTAAGGACACGTTGTCTCGCTGACTGTACATTCCCTCTCCCAGAACAGGGGAAATGCACTTTCCAAGAGCTGGCTGTTTGACTTGGAGGCGGAGGCGCTGTGGATGTGTGACAGCAGAGTGACGTGCACTGCTGGCACTGTGGGAGTGTGGGCACCTCTGCATGTATTCCCAGCTGTCTGGCACATGGATGTGTGAACACTTGAGATCTGAGACTGCCGCAGCATCTCATGATCAGTATCCAGGTGTGGGTGTGATGTAGGTAGGGCAGATCTCTCTGGAGAAAGAGGAAGTTTTTGGCTCCAGCATTTCCAAGGAGGTTGATGTACCAGATGGCTTTTGAAGCAGAGCAAATGGTCTGTCTGATACATCCCATCCAGAAGTGACAGCATGGGGTATATCTGTGCTCCCTTGCAGAGGGGGAAAAGTTCCCTGATGAAGAACCTTATGGTTCATGTGTAAAGCTGTGGCATGTGAGTTTTTACCCACACAGGTGATTTTGCTGAAAAAATTGTGAAACTCTTGCAGAGTACTCTCAAGTGATGGAGCATTTGAGCCATAAGGGGCAGAACAACTATACTTTAAGGTTGATGGAATTTATTTTGCTTTTTCTTGGCAGCGGAGAGAGTGGTGCTGGGAAAACGGAGAGTACAAAGTTGTTGTTGCAGCACATAATGAACCTGTGCAAAGGCAATTCACAGTTGGAGCAGCAGATACTTCAGGTAGGTCATTGCAGGATGGTGCTTGGAGGTGCAGGAGCAACGCTGCTGCAAGAAAACTTGCATTAAGCTTAGGAAGCCTGCTGGTGAATCACCATTGGAAATCAGAGAGCCACACATAAGACACAGAAGAAAAGAGTGGATAAGAATGGTGAGATACCTGGCCACAAATTAGAAGGGTTAGTAGGTCAGTAATTCTGTTTGCTGGAGATGATTCTTAAATTAGAGAAAACCATTGCAATCATTTATCATGTTCTCTTTTACAAGAGATTGGTGGCATTTTTCTAAATAATTTCCTGTTTGAGATAGAGCAAGGTAGAACATGCCACTTTTATTAGAAAAATGAGACCTTGATTTAATGGTACAGAGGGATGAAGAATTCACACACCCTTTAATAACCCATCCTTGGCTACTTATACTGTCAGGCACATACCCACTAGCTGGCTAACTGCCATGCTTGCTCTTTTCATATGTCTTTGCTAGCTCATTTTGAAACATATTTGACTCTTTGGTCTGAAATAGTTCCACTTGAATTTCTCCCCAGGGAGCTGTGAGGGTTTTTTTAAACAAATCATACCTTAAACCCTCCATGTGATAGATTAGCAAGAGTGAGTTCTTGGACTGCTTCATTTTAAAGTCTGTCTTTTCAGATTTCCTGTAGAAACATGGAGGTCTTTCTCTGTGTTGTAGGTTAACTTCAACCAGTGCCCCCCAAGCCATTCTGTCACTCCGCTTCCTTAAGTGGAAAGGGGTAGAAAAATATAACAAAAACTCATCAGTTGAGATAAGGACCATGAGAGCACTCAGCAACTACAATCACAGATGAAACCAGCTCATCTTAGGGAAAATTAATTTTATTTTGTTGCCAGTTAATGTCAGAGTACGATGATGAGAAATGGGAACAAATCTTGAAGCACCTTCCCCAACTCCTCCCTTTGCCCTAGGCTCAACTTGACTCCCAGTTTCTCTACCTTCTTGCCTCCAGCAGCACAGGGAGATAGGGGATGGGTGTTGAGGTCAGTTCATCACAGTTTACCTGTGCTACTGTCTTCTTCTTCATGTTCTTCCCCTCCTCCAGCATGGGGTCCATCCCACAGGAGGCAGTCCTTCAGGAATAGACTGTTCCAGCATGGGTGCCTTGACATGATGCACTCCTTCAGGAGCAGGCTGCTTCAGTGTCATGACCCTCCCTGGGGTTCTTCAGGAGCAGACTGCTCGGGTCTGGTCCCCTCTACAGGGTGCAGTCCCTCAGGAGCAGGGTGCTCCAGTGTGGGCCCCCCACAGGGTCACAAGTCCTATCTGCAAACCTGCTCCAGTGAGGGCTGCTCTCTGCACAGGCCACAGCTCCTGCCAGGAACCTGCTCCAGTGAGGGCTGCTCTCTGCACAGGCCACAGCTCATGTCAGGGAACCTGCTCCAGTGAGGGCTGCTCTCTGCACAGGCCACAGCTCCTGCCAGGAGCCTGCTCCAGTGAGGGCTGCTCTCTGCACAGGCCACAGCTCCTGCCAGGGAACCTGCTCCGGTGAGGGCTGCTCTCTGCACAGGCCACAGCTCCTGCCAGGGAACCTGCTCCGGTGAGGGCTGCTCTCTGCACAGGCCACAGCTCCTGCCAGGGAACCTGCTCCAGTGAGGGCTGCTCTCTGCACAGGCCACAGCTCCTGCCAGGGAACCTGCTCCAGTGAGGGCTGCTCTCTGCACAGGCCACAGCTCCTGCCAGGGAACCTGCTCCAGTGAGGGCTGCTCTCTGCACAGGCCACAGCTCCTGCCAGGAGCCTGCTCCAGTGAGGGCTGCTCTCTGCACAGGTCACAGCTCCTGCCAGGGAACCTGCTCCAGTGAGGGCTGCTCTCTGCACAGGCCACAGCTCCTGCCAGGAGCCTGCTCCAGTGAGGGCTGCTCTCTGCACAGGCCACAGCTCCTGCCAGGAGCCTGCTCCAGCACGGGCTTCCCATGGGGTCCCAGCCTCCTTCAGGCACATCCACCTGCTCTGCTGTGGCTCCTCCAGGGGCTGCAGGTGGATCTCTGCTCCCCCCTGGGCCTGCAGGGGCACAGCTGCCTCACCAAGGGCTGCACCAGGGGCTGCAGGGGAATCTCTGCTCTGGCTCCTGGAGCAGCTCCTGCCCCTCCTCCTTCGCTGGCCCTGGGTCTGCAGAGCTGTTCCTCTCACACATTCCCACTCCTCTCTCTCTTCTGTGGGTGTGCAGCAGTTTTTATCCCAGAGGCACTGCTGCTGTCAGTGGTGGGCTCAGCCTTGGCCACTGGCAGGTCTGTATGGCTCTGTTGGACATGGGGAAAGTGTCTGGCATCTCCTCACCCAAACCAGCTTTAGCTCCTCCTGTAACCAATATATTGACACATAAACTCAATGCTCCGTGCTCTGCTTTGGGCCCTGGAATGGTGAATTAATTCAGGGTGGTGTCATCCATGGTGGGTCCAAGGTGAAGGCCTGTGCTGGGTTGTGAGAACATGGCATTGAGCTGGCTTAGGCCGCACTGCCAGGCTGCTTCTGACCTGAGCAGGTTCCACAGGCAGGAGAGCTGTGTTTGCAGAGTGCCTAGAGCTGGCTTGCAGTTCCTTCTCTGGAAATAACTCACTTCAGCCCAGATGAGCTGCCCTTGGAAAGCCTAGATGTGACAGTGAAGAAATAATATGCATCTTATTTGGTTCCTGTAGATATATCCAAGGACTAAAATTAGTCCTTTGGGGGATTACCATCATACCTTAAAGCTGTGTTCAACAGGCTGTCCAGCATCTACTATGAGGCATTGTTCTTTGCATTGACAGGCATTCTTTACTCAAATATAGAAAAACTCTCATTTTGCCACCTTTGCATCCAGCTTAGCAAGCTGGTCTGATCGTTCTCTTAATTTCTTTATAATACACTGTCCTTATGTCTACAAATTTTAAGTAGCTAAGCTCTCATACTTAATAACTGAGTGCCATGGTGACTTTGTTTACTGCTATTGTATAGCAGTCAATTTATCTAGTGACAGCACTAGGTACTGTGTGGAAATAGGTTGTACCAACCTTATCTTCTAAAAAATGACTCGATGATCTTACTGAGATCCCAGAAGTTCAATTGTACTGATCATTGTTAATCTCACACTGCTTAGTCTTTGTGATATTTGCCTCTTTGAATATCTTTATCCAGGCAGAGAAAAATAGGTGCTCATCCACATTCATGGAGTGGTTCCTTTTCCAGCTGAAATCTGAGTAGAAAATGGTAAAGATAACTTTTTCCAAGTAAGTTAGATTGGATTGCTTAATCTGAAGAATGGTTGTTCTCCTTCTTCACTTGTTTTAGGTGAATCCGTTGCTTGAAGCTTTTGGCAATGCCCAGACAGTGATGAATGACAACAGCAGCCGCTTTGGAAAATACATACAGCTGCGTTTCCAGAGAAATACAGGTAAAGTCAAGGGCAATTACTAGCCTAGGGAGTGGTTAGGAACTGGAGGGAGTGGACTGAGTACCCAAAACTTGTGGAGGGTAAAATTTTGGCATGTGCCTCCCTGTGGGAAGGGTGTGCAATCAAGTAGAATCTCACAGCAGCCACTGTTGGATAGGACCTGGATAGGACTAGGCCTGGATTTGGACAGAGTAGGAGTATGGGGGTGAGAGTGCAGGGTAAGTGTCAGTAATTCTCTGTGATGCCAGAAGCCTTTGTTTCTGCTGAAAGAGGTGAACAGAAATCTCTAAGACCACAGGAAGCATGGAGAAGCCCATTTCCAATGTATTGGGCAGTGTAGAGGGTCTTGCACGCAAGAAAGTGAATTTAGACAATTCTGTGCTCCTGGTACCCAAGAAGAGATGTGGGACAGCCCAGGCAGCTCCATGTTCCCCAGAGTGAAGTTCCCCACCCTGTCACCTTTTTGTGTGCAGTGCAAGGTGCCAAGCTGAGTGAGTACCTGTTAGAGAAGTCACGGGTGGTACGACAAGATACCGGGGAGAGGAATTTCCACATCTTCTACTACATGTTTGCTGGACTGTCTGCGGAGCAGAAAGACATGTATGGGTTATTGGATCCTTCACTCTACAGGTGGGTCAAAGGCAGACCCTAGTTTAGTTTTTGTGATGAGTGGTGAAGGGGAAAACAGCAAAATGGAGTTTTTTCCTCTGCCCTGGGGTTTTATCTGGGGGTGAGTGGAAGCTGGAGCAGGATCTGAATGGAGCTGTGTGAAGAGATACAGACCATCATGGAAGCTGGGAGGTCAGGAGTCTCTGCTGCACTACCTTGGAAAAGTTTCTTTCCCCTTCTGGGGATCTGCTTGTGCCCATCAGGGATGACTGAGTTACGATGCTGATTGTGTGACAGTTTTTATGGGATGTGCACTTTCTCAGGTACATAAGTGGACGATTTGGTGCACAGGAAGTAGCTGAACACTGGAAGCACAAATACCAAGAGGTTTGCAATGCCCTTGACATGGTGGGCTTCCAAGAACAGGTTAGTCATGGGGCTGTTTCATTTCCATCTGTGCTTCCTGCAGGTGCAGGGTTTCTTTGTAGCCCCTCTCTTGAAGCTCAGACCTGTTTCTTTCTCTAGATCTTCCATGTTACTTTCAGACCACCTGAGTCTGCCAGACTTTGTGGAGAGCTTTTTCCCACAGGTTGCCTGTACATCTTCTCTTAACCTCTCCAACTTCTGAGTCGTCTGTGTTGTAGTTGCTACATGCTGGTGGGTTTTTCAGTCACCTTTCTTTTGTGTTTTAGGAGCAAGTGGACATGCAGGCTATCTTGGCTGGTGTGTTGTCTCTGGGCAATGTGACCTTTGAGCCTGAGGAGAGGAATGGGTCTGTGAAGGTCAGTGAGGCCTCCAAGGGATGGCTGAAGGCTGCGGCGGTGAGTCACAAGAAATTTTGATGAAACCTTATGGGTATTATGCTCTTCCCCACTGGCTGTGTGACTGCAGGAGCTGTTCCTGCCAGAGGGTGTTTTCTGTCTCAGAATGTGAAGGTTTCTAAAGAACAAGTGTTTTTTTGGAAATGTACAGTTTGACCCCATTATAGCATTTGTGTTCACTGCTATTCGTACCCACAGATACATCTCGGCTTGTTTCTTGTCTTACATAGTCATCATATACCTTGCTGACTTCATAAAATAAAGCTTTTTAAAACTAAATGTTTTATGTTAGTGAGTTTGATGATGCCTTGGAGAAATTCAGGTGTGCAATATCTGTACATTAGTTCTGTGTTTTCATCAGATTTTTGTCCAAGGATACCACCCTAAGTGCTGTTATTTTTGTTGGTTATCTTGAATTAAGCTTTCTATTATTTTGCATTAAATTATCACTAATTAAGAAGTATGTATTTCCCAAGACCATTCCATTTTTGTTAAATGGGATGGAGAAGTTATCCTGCTTTGTTAACAACACAGGACAGAAAAAAAGTAACATCCTTCTCCCCTTTCTATTTCTTTTCATTTTGACCCGTTTGAAATCCCAGCAGCCTTGCTCTTTGGTTTCACTCCCATCTCTTTGGTTGTTTCCCTCCTACACCATACCAGAAACAACCACCTACTTCTGTTCAGCAGCCAACTTCTTTTTATCTTATTTCTGAAAGCCTGCTCCTCATTTCTTGCCTACAGGAGGGGAATTCCTGTTAAACCACTGAGGGGTTCTGCGTGTCTGAGTTTGCTTTGTTTCCTGCCTCTTGTGTGGGTTCCTGTGACTCTGAAGCTCAGATGCTTCAGCACCTGCTCAGTCACCTCCATGTGGTGCTGTTCAATAAGTCATTAAACTGCTCAGCAGGGACTGGCGTGGCTCCCAAAGAAGGTGAAAGGTGGCAGCACTGAAAGAGCAAAACAAAAAGTGTTTGAGAGGGGGTGTGTGAGGCTGGTCACTGTGGGGCTGGAGCAGATCAGAGCCCACATCTCACTCTGGTGCCAGCAGTAGCACTTGCCTTACAGTGGGGCTCAAAGGCCTGAGCCTGAGTCATGACCCCATTACACACAGACAGACACAATCCCCACGAGCAGAGTAAGGGTTTACAACTGACTGTCCTAGTCTCTTTCCTGTTTCCCAGGGTCAGTTTGGAGTCCAGGAAGATGAGCTGTTAAAATGCCTCATTTGTACAACGTCAGTGACCCGAGGCGAGCAGATCCAGCGCTTTCACACCCAGCAGCAGGCAGAAGGTAGGAAACACAATGAATTGCAGATGTGCTGGCTAGAAAGACTGGATTTTGATGGAAGGGTGTCCCCACACATGTGCAGCTTGTTGGGAACAAAGATGTCCTTCTGTGCCCCTTCATTCCTCTCACACAGAGGGAAGTATGTCAGTGTTTATCTGTTTAGTCACTTACTGACATGGAGGGCCATGAATGCTGCTTTTGTTTGGTCTCCAGGAGACTGCAGAGATTAAATGAGAAACCAAGGAATTAGCTTTGCTTTCTGCCTCAGTCCAGCCCAGAAAGAAACTCTGGGTATTTGTGCAAAACAGGAGAAGGCTCCTGTTGCAGAGTGCTGGCAGTGTGCAGAGCTCTTGGTAATAGATGGAGAAACAACCATGAGAGCAACAAGATGTCACAGCATCAGAAATGGAGTGAAAAGAGTAAAATTGCAAGCACAAGGTGTTATTTTCCCTTTCAATAAAACAAGAAAATAATCTAAAATAATCTGTACCAAAAGGTTCATATCAATTATAGTACTTTAAAAGATAATTTTAAAAAGAGATTATTGCTTCAAATAAATGAAAGAAGAAAATTAAAATGAAATGGGATTAGCTAGCTCTGTTTTACAAATTTCTCTAGACAGTAAAACATACACCTCTAATCATAAGTCATGTTAATTTGGTCTCCTCCTTAGAATGTCAGCAAGCTTTCCATCAATTGTGTCCTTTTCTTGACTACTAGCATTTAAACACTTAGCAACTATGGCCTAGGAGGAAGAGAAGTATCCAATTTTCTGAGTAAAATTTGGAGCTTCTCCCTTGGTTTAGCAGTGAGGGGATCCACACTTAGTGTATCTTCAGAGGGGAAAGCAAGTCTCTGGATATTCTAAAAAGTGGCATGACTCAAAAATGCCCTGGTATGGCATGGCTGATCTTGTAGAAAGATTGTGAAGATTTTGAAATTAAAGAACTGTTTTTACAGCTCCCACTTGCAAAGGATGGGGACAATCCAATGTTTATCTGGTCTTTAAAGTAGCTTTATATAGCCGTTGTTGCTAGAGGTGGATGTATTGAGCCAGCCTGTGCCGTGTGCCCTGCTCCCCTGTAAGCCCAGTCAGTGAGCTGCTGTTGTTCCCTCTGTGCAGATGCTCGGGACTCCATTGCAAAGGTGGCCTATGGCCGAGTGTTTGGCTGGATTGTTTGTAAGATCAATGAGCTGCTGGCTGAGAACGTGGATCCTGACGTGGAACTGAGGGAGATAGGTGAGTTCTGCCTGCTGTGCTTCTGTTCTGCTCTCAAATGTGCATCCCTCAGCCACGACGAAGGACAAGGCACAGCATGAGGTTTCACAGAGCTTGCGTGCTGGGATGCATTATCAGAACGGTGATCCTGCCAGAGATAAGAGTCAGCAGTATGAAATCTGTAGAGCCTTGTTCAGCTCTGAGCAGTCAGTTGATCTGAAGTAACTGTGAGGCTGTTCTGGGGCACTCTGGCTTAGCAGAGAAGCCAAGCTGGAGGGGGTCTTCTCGTAATTAACTCTTCAAGCTGCAGAAGAGCTGCCACTGGTGTCTCTCTTGGATGCATTTTCTCTGTGCCACAAGAGCTGTCTGATAAGAGATTTAGTTGTGTGTTGGTATACACAGTAATCTGCAGGGATGGTCTGCAGGCTCCACTATGTGCTATTCTTCCCTTTTTTTAGGCATCTTGGATATTTTTGGGTTTGAAAACTTTGCAGTGAATCGTTTTGAACAGCTTTGCATAAACTTGGCCAATGAGCAGCTGCAGCATTTCTTCAACCATGTAAGTCTGCTGGGGGTGACCTCACCTTGTGTTGCAGAGAAAGCAGAACACTGCTCTACCGGACACATCAGGAGAGCTTGGGGAAAAACATATCTGTTGCCTGTAAGGACAGAAATAGTGAATAGTGAAGCAAGATAGAGAGCAGCATCCTTCCCTGCTGGGGCAGGGGAGCCACTTGGATGGGAAAGGAGGAGGTAGGAGGATCAGGCAGTAATCAAAGTTTGTAATAGCAGGGACACTTACACTCTGACAAGTGTTCCTGCTTTATGCACCAGCACCAGTGAGTGCCAGGGTTACAGAGAGCCAGGGAGAGCAGCAGCCACATCTTGGACCTCTCATGCTGTGGCTGAGAGTGCCACACCCCCATCCTCTTGTTCAGGGCAGGAAGGAAGATGTTCAGGGCTTGTCTAGCCAAGTCTGGTGGGTGCTTCAACCTCTTTTTTCTTTATTTCAGCACATTTTCCAGCTGGAGCAGGCTGCCTATAAGGAAGAAGGGCTGCCTTGGGAGACCATCACATTCAACAATAATGAACCTATTCTGGTGAGTGAGAGGACTGACAGAATATAATTGGTCCATCCAGCCAAGAGAAGTCTTGCTCTTTCTCTGGGGAGGAGATGCACCTGGGAAGAACCTCTACAAAGGGTGGTAGAAGTGACAGGGGATGTCCTGCACTGCTTTATGTATGTGCCATGCATCTTCTTTCCTGCAGAATCTGCTCCTGGCCAAGCCACTTGGGCTGCTGTCTCTTCTGGATGAGCAGAGTGCATTCCCTCAGGTATGCATGAGACAGGAGGCAGGGAGAATATTCTGGGGGCTAATATATCTATGTCTATCTGGGCTACAAAGAAAGCTCTTGGACTGGAGTGCAGGATGAACAGAAATGTCCCAATGTCTGACTTATGAGACAGGACATCCTGATCAGAGTCAGTCTAGTGGCATTGGCATCCCTGAGAAGAGTCAGAGAGAAGGTACAGCAGAAGACTATTGCACAGCCAAGGATGCTTCCAACATTTTGTTTTGATTCTGTGTGTCCTCATCAGGCTTCTGTTGCAGCTTATGAAATCTGCTCTCTTGCAGGCAACTGATAAGACATTTGTGGATAAACTAAACAGCAGCTTTAAGGGAAATTTACACTTCCAGCCAGCCCGAGGCCGTGTTTTGGGCTTCAGCATCATTCACTATGCTGGGAAAGTATGTACTGTTTGCAGGAAGAATGCTGTTGGACTGTATATTGGAGGGGGTGGGAGTGTTGCCTGACAAATAAGGCTTTGATGTTAAGGAATGTGTGGTCTGAGGATGACACTAACAGAAGTGATGTGTTCCAGTGGATTGCCTCCTAGAATTCCCTGGGATTTATGTAAAAATTACCCTCAGGAAAGTGGGGCTACCTCTCAGAAGTGTAGCAGATTTACAAGAATCTGCTATTCTTCTAATCACCATTCTATTAGGATTCTAGTCATAAAGTAGAACTTTATAAATTAAAGTACTGTGCCCGCTGTGCAGCTCCAAAGGACAGGCTAAAGGCTTTTTCTTTACCTAATGGGTTCCAGAACACACCAGTGACTATTTTTTTGCAAACGCCTGGGAGCACTGTGTAAACAGCAGGGTAATTAATGTTTTGAAAGTGGAGGCAGTTATTTACACATTCACTGGTATCTAAGCAGCTTGAGATTTAACATTATTGCATGTAACTTTACTGCCACCAGTATCAAAAGCATTGGTCCACATTAAATTGAATTGATTGGAGGTAATTTTTGGAACAGGAGCAGATATGACAATTCAGGTCATTGTAACTTGCAGTTTAGTAATCTAATCTCAGCATTGTTGACTAAGTTATTTTTTTGTGGCATTCATTATTACAAAAATTAGCATTTAACATGTAAAAGGTGGATGTCTTGGTGTTATGCTGCACTCCTGTGGTTCTGATGCCTCTGGCATGTGCATGGTTTAGTTCCTCAGGGCTGGCATCTGAATGGGGTGCATGCTTGTTGGAAGAATTCACGTGCAGGCCAGAGTACATTCAGTTTAACTCATGGTCAGCTCCCAGCAGGCTGTGGAAGTGGCTTTTACAGCCAGCCTGTGAGCACTGCTGTCCTTAGTGACCTGCTGCCCTTTCCCCAGGTACAATATGCTGCCAGGGGCTTTCTAGAGAAGAACAGAGACACCGTGCCAGCCAGCGTCCGTGGGCTCTTCATCAACAGTGTCACCCCCTTGCTCAGTGTGCTGTTCACAGGCAAGTCCTCTGCACATCCAGCATGAGCCAAGGCCCACCTTGGCAAGAGTTAAGTGTGGGCATGAGGCTCCTTTGTTTCACAGAGTCTGTTTCACAGCTGGCAGCGCCAGGGGGACTCTGGGAATGCTGCAGCCTGCACTGGAGCTGTCAGAGCAGCATGTTTACTCCCTGTCATGGAAAGCAAGGCAGGTGTATCCCCTTCCAGAGAATTAGCTGCCCCTCAGATGCCTTCCCATCTTCTCCAAGGCCAGTGCAGGACTGTCTCCACTGGTCCTTTTAAACACTCTGTTCTTGTCTAGAAATGAAACTGGTCAAGATCATAGGTTCTAAAAATGGAGCTTCACAAATTGTTAAAAAAACTCTCAGGTCATGCATTATTTTTCTCCTATCACTACGCTCCCCTTTTCCTGTTATCAATAAGCCTTCAGATTCTCCAAGGCTTCTAATTAAATGAAAAATTTAGAGAAAGATCAGATGGATATTTCCTTGGAAATTGGCTGGCTGAACACAGTGCTTCTGGTGTAGAAATTTTGTAATTTTTTGGTCCCATTCAGTCCATGCCACTTTCTGGGATTTAGTTAAGAAACTGATGAATTTAATTTCTATTCTCCACTGTGTTTTTCAGCTACTGCTCAGGACTATCTTTCTTCATTACCATTTTTGCACTTACTGAAGCTACTTGGCCTAGTCCCAACTCTTTCAAAGTTCATAAACATCAGATACAACCTGTTCTCAGTTTGGCTGTCCAGTCTGGGCAATGGCTTTAGGTGCTGAACAAAGGATTTGGTCCAGATGACCTCCAGAGGACACTGCTAACTTCATTCTGTGATTTTATGACTCACATGAAGCCATTACATCAAGGGTGCACAAGACTCTTACTAGATCCTTTAGTAAATTAAAGTTCCCTGGTTTTCTCATCCTGTCACTGAATTAGTTATAGACTATCTGATATATAACCTCCTAATAATCTCTGATTATCTGATAAATATCTGATAAATAACCTCCTGAGTGCTGTAGATGAACTCCCTATTTGCTGCCTGTGCCATTTTTTTCTGCACTGTTAGATGCCCATTGATGATAATTCTACTCAAAGTCATTTAGGTTTATTTAATAACCTGATTGTTATGTCTTCTCAGTGGCAGAAATTAGTAATGACTGCCTTGTATGCTTCCTACAGTAGTTCCATGTGGTGAAACTGAGCATCCTATGATTCAGTATTTGTAAGGTGTGTGTGTGAAGTGAGGTTTGAATGTTTAGCCCTAGTGCATTGCAAAGGTACAAAATCAACTAATTGTCTCTGTTCTTCCAGCCACTATCTCCAGGACAGGGACCCTGATGCCTCATGTGAAAGCCAAGGTATTGCACTTCAGGTCCATATCAGAATTGACAAATGTTACCTGATAATTATTATTTGAGAAACTGTCTGAAAAAGAGCAGACAGAAGTTGGTTTAAAAGAAGAGCAGACGGTGATCAGCTTGTAACAGTTTCTCCTTTGGTTGTTGCCATGTTTTGTGCTTGCTTCTCCCATTTATATGTTTCGCCTGTCGTCCCTCCCGTTACATCCATTCTCCCTCTTTTTTTTCCGTCTGCCTTCCAGCAGTGTTCTTTGGCTGTCAATCAAGCACCTCTTTCTGGGTATGATCCTTTGTTTTGCTCTGGTTTCAGGTCGTGCCAGGAGCAGATGACAAGTTCAACAGCACACGGAAGCAGTCTGCTGGAGCTCAGTTCCGGGTATGCTACTGCTGCCCTGAGGTGGTGCCCTGTGAGATGAAAGCAGTGATAATTTTATCACTGCAAAAATCACTGCACTGCTTCCAGTGCCAAGCATGGTTAAAGCAGACATTATGTAGACGGGGGTTTTCCTGATGGTCAGGCAGGGCTGATCATGATGGGATGAGCCCAGTTGTTGCCAGAACCCATGAAGTTGCTGCAGGGTAAGAAAACGGCTCTTGCTGCAGGATATTGCACACGTGGCAGTGCTTTGGCTTGATGGACTGTTGATCTTCTTCTGCCCTTGCCAGCATTCCCTGATGGTGCTCATGGAGAGGATGTATTCTGCCAACCCACACTTTGTGCGCTGCATAAAGCCCAACAGCCAGAAGGAGCCAGGTGTGCTGGACAACCAGGTGGTGCTGCTGCAGGTGAGCAAAAACAGTGTCCTTTCCAGGGATTTCTGCCACATCTCACTGGGAGGGTAGATTCCACCAAAAGACTGTGAAAGGTGGCTCAGTCGAGTCTCCCCTTGCAAGAGAAAGAGTGGCCACACTTTATATATATGTAAAGATTCTGAGTACTTGGTTGTTTTTGTGACACAGTCTGCTAGGTCCAGATTTTGCAGTCTTAGATCTCTCTCATTTCTTTTTCATGAATGCAATGAGATCTGCTTGTCACGCGCTAGGATTCATCTTTGTATCTCCCCCTGCATGGGAGTGGTGCAGACAGTACTCTGGAAAAATTGCTTCCCAGAGGAGACTGTTCTCACCCATCAGCCAGGGCAACTCTGACTAGAAACCAAGATGGGATTGCTTTGATAGGATCTGAAATGCACTGATTTGATTTTAGTTGGATATTCTGTCAGGTCTGAGGTATAGATGCCTTAAAGAATACTGAAAATGATTGGAAGAGTTCAGAAAGCTCAGCATCCTCTTTAATGTATATAAGAAAGGATAGGATTAAGAGGAAGTTCATCCATGCCTCGGAGTACTTCTGTGTCCAGATTTGGAAATATGAAGCTATCCTCTAAGGGACGGAAGCACAGTACACATGGCTGGAAGGTGAAGTTATTTCAGTCATTGGTTTTTATGGTTTCCAACTTCTAACTCAGAGTGGTTAATTATCAGAGTTACAGGATGAGGTAATTTCAGTTCTTAACCAAAAAAACATTTTCAGAAAAAAAAAATTCATTTTGAACTGGAGAAGTTTAGGGCTGAATGAAGTAATTTCTGCCTGCAAAGGAGCAAAACCGATGTCATAATGACCTTTTCTCTTTGTTTCTCTGATCCTCTTTGTGGTGCTGCTTCAGCTGCGGTACAATGGGCTGCTGGAGACAATCCGTATCCGAAGAGATGGTTTCTCCTGGAGACCTTCCTTTGAGGAATTTGCTGAAAGGTCTTTTAAAACCTCTGAATATTCCTTGTTAGATATTATTTGGGAAATTACCCTGATAACCAGATATGGGCAATGAATGAAGGAGTTTCTTCAAAGTTCATGTGGTCTGAGGTCATGGGGTTATTTGCTGTGGAGGCTGAGTGGGAAAGATAGTGATTTGTTGTTGTTTGCTGTCAGGATGATAGGGATCAGCTCAGCCCATTAAGGATGTGGCTTTTATGTGTTTGTATTGGTTTGTTTTCCACAGATACGGAATTCTTCTAGTTAAACCTGGTGTCCCCCTCACAAAAGAAAGGTAGGAACATTAACTTTGTTGTGTGCAGTCTGGTTTGTTTTTCAAAAGCTTTTACATAGTTTCCTATGCTACTGGGAGTAGCATAAGAAACTGAGTAAAAGGGACAGAAAAAAGAGGATGGGATTTTGTGGTGATGGGGAACACAGATCCCAGGCAAGAACATTTAATGGTTAAAAAGCATTTGGTACCGGATGAATTAAATCTTTCTTGGATTGTTATGTAGAAATTAAATTCAATTGCTGTAAAGTGTTGTTGTGCTGTGAAATGAAAACTCACCCATGTATTTAATTTGGAAGTGACAGTAGTGGTCATGGGGGTCCACTGAACTCAGCATGGCAGGCACTAAAGTACTGCTGTCAGGGTCCCTCTCCAGGCTTTTTTCTGATGGCCACATGGGAGAAGAAGATATAGACAATGCTGAACAGGCAGCCAGATTGAATGTCTCCCAAGCTAGAGAAGATGTTTCTAAACCAAGAATTTTGTCTCTATACAGGCAAAATATGCCATCAGCACTTTTAGAACCTGACTGTTACACACATAAACATCCTTCCAGCTCTGCAGAGGAACAGGATTTTACCCTGCCAGTGTTTTCCTTCCTACATCTAGGGCAGCGGTTCCCCACCTCCTCTCCTCCACTTTCCCAGCCTCTCCTTCCTGCCAGTGTCAACTGTGATTGATAGTGAGAATGAATCATGTAAAGAAGCCAGCTGAGGAGTTTTTTAAAGTCTTTTAAGAAAAGGGTTTGAATGATGTCCCGGAACAATTCTCTCCTGGCAGTAGCTCCTCCTGCCTTCACAGTGCTTCCTTGAACTTCCTGATGCTTCTGAATAGAAAGAATTTCAAACCCAGCTGAGGTCACAAGAGAATCTCATAGAGGGGGGAAAGACTATTGTAAACAGGCAGTGTGTTTAGGGACACAAAAATCATGGGATGCATTTCAGAAAAAAAATCCTGTGGATATGGATTGTGGCACTGTGGAAGTTGGCCGAGATAGAAGGAAAAGCACTTCTGCTTTCCTGTGTGAGATATTAGCAAAAAGTGCCACTATGATTTCACAGCCTGGGTTAGCAGGAGAGAGAGGAAGCTGTCTGTGTGTTGCAGCAAGAGCTGCTTTCAGTTCCAAGTGTCAGGCAATCTTTCCGAGTGACCCAAATTTTATCACTGGAGTCTGCAAAATGAAACTGGAATTGGAAAACAGACTTTCTCCCAGAAGTCTTGCTGTGCTGACCTTGCAACTTGTGTCCTCCAAAGGGCTTGGAAACAGAATGTGGAAAAACACTTCTGAGAATAAAATAGGCTCTACAGAATTGCCTCCCAGGGAGCTGAAGTAAATCTGCCTCTGGGAACCCCTTTGCTGATGTTCTTCCCAAATGTGATTGTAGCTGTACCTCAAGGTGCATTATAGACTGACAGCCAGTTTACTGACTGTTGGGAATTGCTGAGGCGCTTTATGCCCCTTTATGCAACTAAAAAAAATGTTGTTGGCTTTGGGTGGAAAATTATTTATTTCACTTTTTTGGTCTCTTTCAGCTGCTTGGAGATACTGCAAAGTACAGAGCTGAAAGGCTGGATTTGTGGGTAGGTGTGGATCACTGCTGTAGGGAATAGGAAGCCTAATATTTTACATGTGTAAGCTGTCACCTGGTTCTCTTTAGGGAGAATTCAGTGGTGGTAGGAATGGGCTCTTCAAAGGAGAATGGATAAAAGTTTAGACAGTGTTTCTCACTGCATCTTTCTCTTCCAAATTCACAGAAAGTCTCGACTTTTCTTTAAATATTGGCATCAGGAACAGCTGGCAAAGCATGTGGAGCGACTGGAAAGAGCAGCAGTTATCATACAGAAAGGTGAGCACTGGGACAAGAGCTGATCTCTGACCAGGGGAAAGAAAACCTTTTCTGCAGTCCCTTCTCCACCTTTGCAGAGGACAGAAAGGTAGGGCAGGTGCCATCTCTGTGTCAAGGCCCTGTGAAGTCAAAGTGCTTATTGCAAATGCCCAGTGCTCATCCTGAATCAGGGAGAGCCCTCAGTGTCAGCCTTGGAAAAGGCAAATGTATGCAGGAGAGTGGGCTGAGCAGGGCAGGCACATGATTTGGCTGTGTCCTGAAGTCTGGCTCACTGTCCTCTGGAGTAAGGATTCTTTGTGGGTTGTGTTGAACTGGGGAGAGGGAAATGAGGGAAGCAGATCTCATTGCTGCTTTCAGAGACAGGCGAAAGGGGGTGAAATTTTGGTTTGGTTTTTTCCTTTCCTTTCCATGTAGCATCTGCTCTAGCAGCCAGTCTCTTCAGAGTGGCTGTGGGCAGATTGGTACTTCCCTACATGAGGACTATGCATCCAGGGGGAGGAGGAGGAGGAGGCTGCTGTCACCCCTCTGTTGCACTTCTATATGGGTTGTTGCACTGCTGGAGCATCTGAGCAACTTCCAGCTGTGCACCAAAGAGTGTGACAAACATCAGATGGTCACAAGCTGTGCGCTGTTGTCATCTATTGGAAGGGTGTGTGGGTAGTGGGAAATGAGAGGGTGCAGCTTTCTTAAAAAACACTTCATGTGTTTTAATAACTGGTAGAGTAGGTGGGATCACACAATGTCTGCAATCCTCCTGGTGAGCCCTGCAAATGGCTGCTTAGGGGAAAGGTTTTCCTGTGGGCTGGCATCAAGGAAGTCCTGTCTCCTTCGTGCTGTCTAGAAGAACAGAGAGATGGATGGTTAACAGGCCCTTCTGTGAGACTTTCTTTTTAGGTATTCAGCGCCCTGGCATTCAAGATGAGAGCTTAGATCTGTAATTTGATTTCTATAAATCTGTGATCTGGCAGCTTAGAGAGTAGAAGACAGTTCTCACAGGGTTTTGGCTGCCTGCTCACAGTAGATTTCCATTGCTCTTTATTAACATGATTCAGGTGTTGAGGGCTTTGTACTGAATGAAGGACTATCACCCAGTGTTCTTCCCTGAGAGAATTACAAAGGCATGAACAGCATCTTTTTTCTAACCACAACTTTTTTCTGAACAGTTTTTAGGGGATTCAGATGCAAGAAGAGTTTCCTAAAGCTGTTGGCTGACCTGAGAGCTCAAGCACAGCGGCTACAGGAGGAGGCAGAGAGAGAAAGAATCCGGCAGCTGGCACTGGCAGCAGAGGCCCAGGGTGAGTTGTTCCCACTCACAGTGACCCAGAGCATGTCCACTGGTGTGGTGACCACCTTGAAGTGCTGTGAGCTCCAGGTCATGATGGCCTGCCCTGGGATGGGAATTCCATCAGTGTGGTGGGCAGGGAGCTAATGATGTTTCTGCTCTTTGGAAGTGTGGCATTGTCTGTGGGGAGCAGATGCAGCATAATAAAGGTAATTTGCCTGGCTGTGCTGGAAGGAGGGCCAAGCTGTGGTTTTACCACATAATCCATGCAGCAGAGCCTATCCCAGTCCTAGGCCTGTGGAGAATAGATCTCATGGATTTTGGATGCTTGAGTTCACCTACTTTTTTCTTCTTGTTACAGAAAAAAACTCCTTTCCAGTCCCCATGCCACGAAAGAGGCGCCCTCAGTCTAGTCCTCATCCTTCTGATCAGTCACAGCAGCCACCAGTGCCTCGGCCACGCAGCAAACTGACAGAGGTAGCAATACTGGCTCTGCTGGGGGCCCTGAGCCAGGTGTGCTGGTTCCCTGCTCCATCCACCTTCTGCATGACATGTTCTCCTGCATGCAGTCCCAAGGGAATGTTGTCATTCTTGTCATGAGAAGTGTGAGTCCTACTGTGGTTAGATAAAAAGCATGGTCAGGACCTTTGAGGAACTGAAAGCAGCTTTCAGTAGTTGGTGGCTGATCTTCTCTTAAGACACTCAGGTCACCTGCTGAAGTGATCTCTTCAAATGTCCCCTGCCTTTGACTTGGCTTTTGTGGTAACTTTCCCTCTCTCCTTGCTTTCAGTCCACTCCTTTTGATAACTTCTTGAGTCCTGTGCCTCCTCCTGTTCTGGGAGCTGAGGAACAGACTGGGGAAGAAGCAAAAATGAGGAAACTCAAGAGAGGAGCAACTCTCCGCTGGTTCACAGAGACACAGGCCCAGAAGGTCATGCAGGATGATGGGGCCTTTCCAAGCTGGCTGCAGGGGATGATCAGTCGGAGGTGAGTCCTCTGGACACAGTGGCCACAGGGGGAAATCAATGTGTCCTTAGGACTTTGTAGGTTGGATTGGCCAGGAAGGAAGTGGAATGGGAATGGGAGTGGCCAGCGTAACTTTTCCCTTTTAATCTGTGAGCCTCAAACCCTTAGGGGAAAGCCTGGGAGTCCCTGTCAGAGGTTGTAAATGCTGAAACTTTATGTAGGTCCATGGAAAGACAATGGAAACTTGTAGTACATAAGTCCACTGGGTCCCTAAATACAGATCCTGTGTAGGGATGGGAGGCTTGTAAAGTAATCAGAGAGGAAGTACACACATGCTGAACTTTGCCTGTTCTGGACCATTTGCAGAGACATGAAGATGAACTTTTGGGTTGATTCATTATGACTGTTTTTCATATTTCAGTAGAGGTCAGGAGAAGACCCCAATTTACAGCAGAATATAGAATTCAGCTTACTTTTATTTTAAATAGTATTAAGAGGGGCTTTAGTGAGTAGCCAATGGCAAAACTCCACCAAAGCCCTCTGAGACAGGCAAAGGAAGGGTTTTTGTTGATACCTCTGTCTATCTATGGAAGATGCAGCATAGGTGGCATTTGCTTCTATTTAGTCTGGGAGAGATATCCACTAAGCCCTTCTCTCTTATGGAGCTGTTTGCAAGACTTTGTTTAAATGCTTGAACTTTTTCTACCTGGTCTGCCTCACACTTCTCTCTCTTGGCTGAATCAAGCACTGCTTTCTGAGTCAAGCTGTAGCAGTGGCATAGTCAGAGAAGTGCTGATTATGCCAGTGCTCAGACAGGAGCAGGATGGCATTACAGTCTCACTTATGTGCAAATTGATCTGTGGTGCTCCACACTTGTTAACTGCCAATATCCTGTAATTGGTGGGATTCCTTTGTCAATGTTGCTGCCATCTGAACACCCTCATCATCTTGCTTTAATTTCTTTTTTTTTTTCTCTGTTGAAATTGCAATTCTCCTTCAGCCTTATTAGATCTGTGTTCTTGGATGTTTTCAGATTTTTTCTTTTTTGTTCTTGGATTTTTTCTTTATTCTTGGAATTGTTTTTGTCCCTGTTTACTCAGAGACATTACACAGCACATTAGCTTGGTAAAGGATGCTACACTAGCTCACAGCGCCCTGGTAACTGCAAATCTTTTAATTGCTTTACGATAGTTATTGATGCCCTAACCTGTAATAATTCTTTTATCCACAGATGAAATAATGTAGGAGAGGAATTAGTGTCTGGCAGACAAAACAGTCTAAAATCAAGTACAGACTAGCCATGAGCACTGCACAGTGAAGAATGTGGCAGATTCTTCCCAAAGACATTGGTGCTTAAGCAGAGACTTAAGTTTCACACAGCAGTGTAAGCTCAGCCTCATGAAATGGAGCAGCCAGAGCAGCCCCAAATTGCCCTGGTGATTTGTAGTCACCTTTAGCCTGGAGCAAGGCACATGACAAGCACAAAGCAGAGCTTTGTCTGTTGGGCAGAGAAGGGGAAGACCTCCGTCCAGCAGAAAGTTTAGAAAGCCAGAGTGGTGTAATCCAAGCTGGTGTTTTTCCAAGGTGCTGGGCTTACCCAGTACCCCACAGCATCCTGACTTCTTCATCCCTGGACCATAGAAAGTGCACACATGCACAGATTCCTCATCTCAGTGGTGCTTTGTGACATGTTTGGTGCTGGAAGGCAGCTGTTGCTATTGCACAATCAAACCTGCTGGAGCAGGTTTGGAGCAGCCCTGCTTGGAGAGGCTTTGGCTGAGAGTATGGTCCTTCCTCAGCCTGTTAGTGCCTCCTGCGCCACCAATCTGGGTCATGAGACCTGTTCTGTAGCCAGGAGTACATGGGGCAGATGCTGGGCTCCCTGGGACACTGCTGTGCTAGCACATGAGATAGGATGTGAATCCCAGCAGTGTGGCAAGGCAGCTGCTGGCTCTCTGCTGAAAAACTCTTTCCTGGTTCCAGGGAAGCTGAAAACTTGCTGATTGACAAGCCCTTGGGTTGCTTCCTTGTTCGGATCAGCCAGAGCCGGCCAGGCTACATCCTGACATACCGGTAGGTGATGGGCAGGGGAGGCTCAGGGGAGACATTATTGCTCTCTACAACTCCTGGCAGGAGCCTGCAGCTGGGTGGGGGTCAGCGTTTTCTTCCAGGCAGCTGGCCACAGGACAAGAAGACACAGCCTCAAGCTGTGACAGGCTAGGTTCAGGCTGAATGTCAGGAGGAATGTCTTCACAGAAAGGGATGTCAAGCACAGGAACATTCTGCCCAGGGCACTGGTGGAGTCACCATCCCTGGAGGTATTTAAAAGATGTGTAGATGTGGCGCTTGGGGACATGGTTTAATGGTTGACTTGGCAGTGCTGTGTTAAGGGTTGAACTTGAAAATCTTAAAGGCTTTTTCATCCTAAGTGATTCTATGAGCACTGCATGAAATTCTGTGCTCCTGGAATTCTACACTCATAGAATTCTTGAGTTCTGTGATTCTATAAAACTGCTTGACTGGAGGACATTACCTGCTCCACAGAGGAGTCCAGTGAGGATCATGTTCAGCCTCTCCTGTAGTGGGTGCCTCAGGGCAGCTGAGGTGCCTGTAGTAGCAGCTGGGATACTGCAGAATCTGTCTCTTACTGAAAAAATAGACCTGTTTGTGGGTGGGGTGCTGTGGCTCCAAGGGTAGAGGTCCTGGTTAGGCTGTACTCTGTGGCTGAGAGGGCAAACCAGGTTGGAAGAAGGTTGCAGCACCTATGAGCACATGTTAGTGCCCGGTGCATCTCCTGCCTCTGCGTGGTACTTGTTACTGAGGATCTTGAGCCCAGCTGGTTTCTGAGGACCATGAGTGCAGGAAGCAGGGGCCAGGTTCTGACAGGCTGAGGCCCCCACGTCATGACTGTTTCTGTCCATCCCTCTCCCCAGGGGCGAAGGGCGCTGCAGACACTACATGATCCAGGTGCAGCCCAACGCTCGCTACGTCATCCTGGGCGAGGACCGGGCACACGCCTCGCTGACCGAGCTGGTGCGCTACCACCAGGGCGTGGGCATCCAGCCCTTCATGGAGATACTGACTGTCCCCTGCGGGCAGGTGAGTGCCCAGGGTCTCCGGGGGAAACAGAGGATGGGGCGCAGTCTGTGCCTTGAGTGAGAGCTTAGAGACACTGCAGCAGCATCTCTTCTGTGTTGCTGTTGAGGGGTGCCCCATTTTGGCCAAGCTTGGCTGCTTTTGCATGCACTGGGAAACGCTGCTAGCTGGGGAGTCCTGGGATGGGGGAGAGGCACTGGCAGGTGGATGACACCCCGCTGCCCCCTGAATGTCAGCAGCGGACGCAGCTGGGTATTTCTCTTTGTTGTGCTGTTCAGTGTGTGTGAAGGGTCTGCAAACCACTGCTGAATCCACTCCTCCTTTCTCCAGAAAAGTAGTGAGAGCTTGAATTACAAAACTCTGGAGAACCTCACGCTGAGTTCACCAGCAGACAAGGGGGAGAAGCCTCCAGAGAAGCAGTCCTGCCCCTCCATGCCTTCCAGCAGCACGCCTGCTCTGCAGTGGTTCAGGAGGACCAAGAATTACCAAAACCAGCAGACCCCAGAGAAGAGTAGAACAAAGCCTAGCTCTGGAGAGAGCAGCCAACGAGCCTTCCCTCGCCTCCGCTCTTCCATACGCCTGGCAATGCAGGAAATCCAGCAGGTGAGCTGGGGCATATCCTCTGCTAAGCCACAGCCCCTCTAGGATACATGGAATTTCCCTGCCCAGAGGCAGGAGAGAGGAGGATTCCACAGCTAGCACTTGTTTTCTTAGCTCCTGGGTCATAGGTTTTATTTGGTGGTCTTGGGATCAAGACTGTATTCCTTGGAATATTCCTTTCCAGCCTGTGCTCCCCTGCCAATGATGTTTCTCTGATGTTTCTCTGCTTCTCACCACAGTTCACTCCCAGTCCCATGAACATGTCTAAAGAGAGGAGCTCACTGCACTGAGGATGCACAGCCTGGGTGACACGGTAAGAGGAGGCAGTGTGTACCATTGCTCTTTCCTGGGAAATGGAGAAGCAAAGGAGCTCTTCCCTTTATGTTTTACCTGTAGCATCTCTTGGCCACAAGCTACATAGAAGTAGAGCAGGAAAAACAGAGAGCAGCAGCCAGCTTCGATCCCAGGACTACACAGAGACCAGGGAAACCCAGGAAAATCAGCCTAAATTTGTGTTCCCAGCAGCTGTAGTGCACGGAGTGCTTGCAGTACAATGGCCAGGCTGCTGGAGGGAGCTCACAGTTTGTTGGAGGGCTGGGACTGGGAAGACGAGGGCTACCAGGATGCATGGCACAGCAGTCAGCTCCAGTGGTGGAGAGGCAGTGGTGGTGGGGAGCCCTGTGGGGCGGCAGAGAGGGCGACCTGAAGGCAAGGCTCAAAGCGGGGAAAAGGCAGCAGCTTTGTTGATGTAAAGAGAATTTTCAACAAAGTCTCAGCAATGGAAACACTGCTAGTGACTGAGATTGTGATACAGTGGATGGGTGACACGGGTCTGAAGTGGGCCAGAAGAGGCCTTTTGACTGACCTTGCTTTATCCAAAGTATCTGGTGGATGTGCAGCTCCCCTGTCCCACTCAGTTGCTGCAGGCAGCTGGGAGCTGTAGTGATGCTGTAGTACACCTCTGGAAGAATCTTGGTATGTGTCAGCTGAGCGTGGACAGGGATCAGAAGACCATGCTTTTGGCTGCTGACTCACTGCAGGGCTTCCAGCCACACACCAAGATTGCCAAGTTTCCTGCGTGGTTCTGCTTTCATGCTGGAAGTCATGCTGGAGCAAAGCTTTTTAGCTGGGGCCTATCTTGTCTTTGTCCTCATAGCTGAGAAAGACAGGAACTCTTCAATAGCTGAAAAAATCCTCTCCCTGACGTATTTGGCTTAGTTGCTTCATTTCTCTGTGTCCTGTTCATTGATGTGCTCAGGGGATGCTCCCTGTGTCAGAGGTTAGGCAGAAGAAAGATAAAACACAGGGATCTGCATAGATAACTGCAAGCTTGTTGTACTGGGATGCCTAAATGGAATCCTTTTGTGTCCTCCAGTGAGTTGTGTTTCTTGACTGTCTTCCAGGTCCAAGTGGCTCAGACCTGTCCTCTTCCAGTGCTGTTGGGCCTTGCCTAACAGTGAACACATCCAGAGATACAGCAGCCTTTTTCCTTTTTTTTTTTATTTTTTTACTTTTCTTTGCTGCACCCACCTGTCCCTGTGCTATCAGACAGAGCTGATGCAGAAGTTCCCTTTCCTCAGCACTGAGGCAGATTGTGACTGCAGCATCCAGACCAGTCTGATCCCAGCAGAGGGGAGAGGATGGGAACAGTCATGCTCTGCACAGACCCACAGTGCCTGGCAGGCTGTGTGTCAGTACTTCAGTGTTCCTGGAGACTCCTCGCCTCCTCCCAGTTTGTGACTGTGAATAGTCACAAACTGGGTATCTCCCAACAACCTCTTCTGCCACAAATATTTGATTACCTACCTCTTTCTCTTTCAATACTCTCTGTTTTGGTCCTGTGTATCTGCTGCTCTGGGAGCCAAGGGAAGTTGGGCTTGGGCAGTAAAAAGCAAAACTGAAGTGTCCTTTTTGTTGAGTGCAGGAGCACTTGAACAGAAGCTGAGACAAGGTCAAGATCTTTCTTGTAAAGGGGATTCACTGCCCTTGCACCAGTGTGCTGGCACACTGCTCCACAGTCCCTAACCAGAGCTAAAGTCAGGGAATCATTGGTGAAACCCTCTCACTCATCCTGGCTGAAATCTCTACAAGTCCAGGCTGGACAACATGCTGCTTTACACTGAGGGTGGGTAGAGGGCTTGGAATGTAAAGGACCATACTACTTGTTCTGTTTTTCCTACCTTTTAAAATAAATCTCCTTTTTTTTTGCCTGTGTGGAGAAGCTCAGTAGTTTCTTTGTTGTTGTTACCTGCAGTCAGTTCAGCCGCAAATGAAAGAGAGCAGCCAACAGCTCTGGGGATAGACATGGGATCATGTGAAAGTGGAGAAGCTGAAGGCACGTGGGGCATTGACCCTGGCATACAACTGCTACCTGTAGCAGCCACTCCTCTTGTACTTACTTATGCCTGAAGTACTTCTGGAGTGCTCCTTACTCCACCTGTAACATCTCTCTTCCCAGCCAGACTCATTTCCCCCTGCCTCAGTTTCCCTGGCTCTGCTCTGAAGGACAGCCAGGCTGCCCACCCCAGCTGCCCCTTCCCTGGGAGCGTGGCTGTGTCCAGGCTGGTGCTGTTATCACTGTGATGCAGGGTGTGGGTTGCAGTGTCTCAGTGCTGCCTTTAGTCACAGGGCTGTTTCTCCTCCCTCGCCCTGCTCTGGTGCTGAGCTGTGCTGGATCACAAGGCAGCGCTGCTGCCTGCAAGACAGGGAAGCAGTGGCTGTTCCTGGCTCTCCCCAGCACTGCCTTGCAGCTTTAACACACCTTTTCTCTTCCTCATGTTGGGTTTTGGCAGCTGCTTTGAAGCTGTTCAGGAGAGAACCAGTCCAGGCAGTCGAAGGCTGCTGTTGGCAGATTCTTCCTGGCTGAGCCCAGGGGCATTTTGCTGGGCAGCCTTGGCTTCTTTTCCAGTGTTCTTAGTTTGCTCCACCACTGGGCTGCTGGGAAGCCTGCCTTCTGGGCAGCACACAGAACCACTTGTGGTCAAAACTCTTCTAGGAACTCGTGCACAGAGCTGAGACATGTATGAGAAATGCATGTCAGTAATGAAGTCCCTCAGTAACTCTTTCCTAGTTCCTGTGCCAAGAATATGTGCACGCCCAGGGCTATGATCCAGCTGCAGAACAGCTCCTGTGGCTTGGCAGGGATCATGCTGAGCCAAGAAGGGTGGTGAAGAGCTCTTCCCCAGCAGTGACTCCAGTTCTTCCTGGGTGCTGCTGCAGGCACGGGTCACAAGTGACAGAGGAGTGACATGAGGTGGGGGCTCAGGATGATTCCCTGGTAGATCTTCATGGCACAGCTGGCAAGCTTCCCCAGAGCAGAGCAGATCAATTACAGATTTCTGTTGCCTCTGTTGCAATGGGTGCAAGTTGAATCACAGGGTGTGCAGCCAGGAACCTGGCACAGACCCAGGCAACACACCTGTGTTGGCAGGTCAAGTCTCTCTCACATCTGTTACTTCTGCTTTTTCTGTGACGAGGCAGGAGGGAACCAAGGGAAAAGAGGGTGAGAAGCTGCTGGTCAGAGGAGGTTATGCAACACAGGAGACATTGGCATAACTTCTGCAGTGCTCTGGTTTGCAGAGTCATTAGCAAACAGACAGTGCCCTGCCTACACACAAAGTCTAGCCAAGCTTCTGGAGAGCAGTGTGGCTGCTGCTGGGCTGTCATGGGCCCAAATGTGTGCCAGCAGTTGGGAAAAACTGGAGGAAGAGCTGGGAATACAGTAGAATAAAATGCAGATTTGATATCTCTACTGTGGTCTTTGCCTGCATGTCCCCAGCTCATGGCCAAAGTCACCACTGTATGAAAGCTAAGAATTAATTTCATCTTCTTGCTTAAGATGACCTGTCCGATGAAGAAAGCAGTGAGAGTCAGGATTGTTCAGCCTGGAAAAGAGGAGGATCTGGAGAGACTTTATAGCATCTTCCAATACCTAAAGGGGCTACAAGAGAGTTGAAGACATTTTACAAGAGGCTGTAGTGATAGGACAAGGGACAATGTCTTCAAACTGACAGAAGGTGGGTTTAGATCAGATATCGGGAAGAAATCATTTGCTGTGAGGGTGGCTGAGGCACTGAAACGGGTTTCCAGAGAGGCTGTAGATGCCCTATCTCTGAAAGTGTTCAAGGCTGGACTAGATGGACAACCTGATCTAGTGGAATGTGTCCCAGTCTCACTCCCAGGCAGGGAGTTGGAACAAGATGATTTTTATGGTCCCTTCCAATCCAAGCCTTTCTATGATTCTATGATCCAATTATTCATTGAAGAGCAGCAGGTACAGGAGCAGCCCTACCTCATTTCCTACAGCAGCATCTTACCCCATGGCACTTGGAAAGCAAAGCAAAGAATAAATCATGTAAGCCAGGGTGGGAAAACCTTTCATGATACATCATGCTATAGTTCAGCTAGTGTGTGATGAAATGTATTTATACATTTATAGGATTTATACATTTATAGGATTTATGCATTTGCTGTCCCACAGAGTGAGCAAATACAGGCTTTACTGGGCTGAGTGAGCAGGGCAGCACTCAGAAGAGGGTCAAGCAGCCTGTGGATCCCTTGAGCACTGCATTTCATTCCCCATGGAACTTAAGCTGAGCTCTGAGAGGAAGGATAGGAACAGAAACACAGGTGTGGGGGATCTGGAAAGAGCCAGCACACAGGAAGATGGGAAGAGCAGCAAGAAGGATTTGAAATGCACAGGAGTGAGAACTGGAAGTGCTTCTCTAGTCCTGAAGGCTTGGGATTAATTTTATTTCATAACCTGGGCCTTAATAATCATCCCCCTGCATTCCTTTGCTATAACTAGTGTTTTATACCATCCTTTAGAGAGCTTTCCTAACCTGCTTTCTTGTTTTTGCAGAAGGGTTTTGTGCCCCTTTGTTACCTCCCTCTATCCTTTGCATTTAAATGATCTTGGCTGCAGACCTTTTAGTCAATCACCTCTGAACTAAGATCTGCTCCAGGTTAGTTTTATCCAAACTAAAACTGTCTCACCTTTGGCCCTTGAGGTCAGCTGGCCCCTGAAATATCTGGCCAGCAACTCTCCACCAGGCTGGCTGAAACAGAATTTTCACTCTCCTTCCATTCTCAAACTTTCCTGTTCCCCTTTTTCACAGTTCTGTTTTTTCTCCTCCTCTCCTCAGTCTGGCCATCATCTCTGATGGATGTTTGAGTTTTAGGAATGCTTGTAACCCAAGCACTGGTATGGCACTTACACTCTTTTCACAAAGGCAGCCTTCGTGTTGTTTGCTTTCTTCCTGGGCAACTTTATGGAGTATGTTGACATGTTTTCTTCCCCAAATGTGTCTTAAAGACTGATTTGGCCTTCAGCCCAGACAAGGGCTACTCCACACTACCCTCAGCCTCACTCCAGCCTGTGTCAAGTCACCATGGAGTGTTGTGACAGCATCTCTTGAGATAGTCTTTTCCTGTCTTGTAGCTGACTTTGTTATCCATACTGAGTTCTTGCATGGTGTGACTTTGCTGTATTTAGGACTGGCTTTTTGACAAGGGCTTTGCGTATCAGCTTTCTCCACCTGGTGCACCACAAGAGCGCAGAAACCACTGTGAGATTTAGGGGACAAAATTGCACCAGATTCTGGCTGTGAAGGTGTCCAGTGGGGTGTGGTTGAAGCAGATGGAGGAGCAGTGTAGGTATCAAACCAGACTTTCTCCACAACGTGTTTTCACCAATCTTTAATCAAGATTAAGCTGTGCTTAATCTTACTCTGACCAAAGCATCATTTTGCCTAGTGGTCCTTGCTGGGTTGTTCTTCCATAAGAGAATCTGGTTGCCTTTGATCCATTCTGCATTGTTTTGCATCCCAGAAATCCTAGTTAATTAATTCCTCAGACTTACAGAGTCACAGAGTGGAAAGAACCACATTTGGTCCAACCTTCCTGTTCAAGCAGTGACATCCTAGAGCACTTTGCAGAGGACTAAGTCCAGATGGTTCTTGAATATCTCCAGTGAGGGAGACTCCTCAATGTATAGTGAAAGAGAACTTAAATTTGCTTCAACCTGCTAAGTCATTACTTAATTAATATGCTTTTTTTTCCCTATACTGTAAAACAAGTAATCATTTCCCTTTCTGTTTTTCCACTTCTTCTTAATTCCACTGTCCCTTCTCTGAGAAGGAAGGGAGAAAACCTGTAACTGATCCCCAGCCACTTTCCTGGTTGGAGATAACTGGTCTGAACACCTTTGCACAGTTAGAGCTTTTCCTTGTAAATTACACCTACCCACACTTTAATTTATCATTTTATTCCCCAGCTTTCATTCTGAGATCTTGCTCATTTTCACTACACTGCATTCTTCAGCCTCACCATCAAACTTTTCCCTCTCACTGCTCACACACAGACCATTTATGAATACATCAAAAATCACAAGCCGTAGCACAGATCCTGGTGGGACACACTGGTGTGTTCCGTTTTAAACACTGACCATTTTTCATTCATTATCTCCTGCCTTGCTCTTAACCATGGGAATAAGCAGGTTGTGGAGGAGAGCAATTAAGGACATCTGGTGAGGGGTCTTTCTGAAAGTGTTTTGGGTACCCAGTAACATCCATCTGTACAGCCATATTAATTAAACTGGATTCCTCCCTCCTTTAAAGAGTGAGACATGACTTTCTTCTGCTAGAGTGGGATTCTTTCTTCCCCTTTAATCCCATTTCTCTATGTGCCCATGGGTGCTATTCTATGGCACTCTGTTGGAATTCCTCCAGAACTCTGGGATAAATGTCATTTGTGTCATTTACTGTTTGTGTTATAATTTTGTTTTTAAACCTACCCTGCTACCTGCTTTCACTCGAAGCATCTGTCCCTCCACAAGGAGACTGTAGGATGGAAATTTCTCTTCATTCCTTGTTGGTGTGGATTACTCATTTTGCTTTTGGCTGTGCCTCTACCTTTTCTGAATGGTCTTTCACACCTCTGTTATGCTATTTATGGCAGGCTTCCAGGGTGAAAATGTTTTTTTTTCATTTGTAATGGTTTGGTGGTTTGGGATTTGGCGGTTTTATTTAGTTTTTCAGCTTATCATTCTAACAGACTGTTACGGTTTTCCATTTCATTTGTTGTGGTTATTCTTCTTCAGAGAATTGCTGAAGGTGTTGAAATATCCTCAAAAGTGTGAGTTGTCTCTTCCTACTTGTCTCATTTTCTCTTTTACATGCTGATTTAGTTTTTCAGAATTTGGAGTTTCCCGGAAACACATTGCAAAATCCTGTCAGCCACACTTTTGCCAACCTTAAACACCACTTCAGATTTCAGTAGCTTCATCCTGAGCTCTTTTAGAGCCAGTTTGGAGGAGGCTAGAACACGGAGGACATTTCACAAGGGCACGTAGTGATAGGACTACTGAAAATGGGCTTTAGAGGAAAGAGCATACACTTAGATTGGGTATTAGGAAGAAATTGTTTGCTGTGAAGGTGGTGAGGCACTGGAACAAGTGGCCCAGAGAAGCTGTGGGTGCTCCATCCTTGGCAGTGTTGAAGGCCACCTGGATGGGGCTCTGAGCAACCTGAGGTAGTGGAAGGTGTCCCTGCCCATGGCAGGGGATTGGAAATAAATTACCTTAGTGCCTTCCAATCCAAACCATTCTGTGACTTTACAAAGCATGCAGATAAGGTGCAGAATTAATGCCCCATGCAGCACCATGGACCTGAGTTCAGCAGCAAAGTTATGGTAAGTCTTCAGCCCCTCCTGTGCTACATTCACACTTGCATGAGGCTTTGGGCATGTTTTACTCTCATCACATGTTGAGAATGCTGCATTTTTCCAGCAGAATCTCTGGAGGAAGCCCAGAGCATCTGAGGCTCACAGCTGATCTGGACAGGGCAGGGCAGGCTAAAATATTTTCAGCTTGTGTTTTGGTCTGTGCATTGAGTTTGCTTACTGTGCCTGGCCTCAGCTCTTTGTATCACAGATCCTGGCAGCTGACAGCCAGGGGAACCCCCTGCGTACCACAGGTTTTGTTCCCAAAGCTGTGCTTGGCTTCCAGTCAAGCAAAAACATTTGACAAATTAGGATGTTGGAAAATTAGTAAGAAACACCACACTGTCAGGAGACCTGCAAGAGTTTCAAAGTGTTTCTCCCGCTGCTTTTGTGCTTTGGAGGTGTCTGCCAGCAACTGAGCCCTGCTGTGGCTGGTCTGGCAGGCGTCAGATCAGCTGCTCAGCCCCTGCCAGAGGCACAGTCTCACCAAATACTGGCTGGAATGACAGCAAGAGCACAGCTGAGGGCCTGCTGAGCTGAGAGTGCACCAGCCTCAGCATGCTGCATGCACTGTGCTGGGAGGAGAGCAGGGGGACAGTGACAGGGACCCCAGGAGCTCTGCACAGCCCAGGGACAATGAGGTGACTTCCCTGGCGGAGCTGAGGCCATGATTTCATGCAGATCGAGCGAGGAATAGGCAGTTATCACCCTATCTTAAGGCTGTAAGAGATAGCTTGTGTCTCTGCATGCTTACGAGTTTGCTGTTATCCTGGATGGAGATTGAGGGGGAATGGACTCCAATCCTGACGAGTTAGGTAATGGAAAATATTTGCCATTGCAAGACCCAGAAATGCTTCTGTAGAAACCAGCCTGGATCCAGCATTGTCACTGCTCATCCACAGCACAGTATTCCTAACACAAGCCATTTCTTCAGAGCTGGTTCGGGGTGCCCACTGTGCTCTCCAATGTCAGAGCTGGGGCAGGGGTTGTTATCATGGGTGCTGCTCCAGCTCCAAGCCAGCTCTGCACCACACTGCTCACATCAGCCTGGAGCTACCTCTGTGTCTTCACATCCACAGCAAGGTTAATTTACAAACTGTCCTCAAACAAGGGAGAGTTGGAGTTTCGGAGGGGACTTTGTATTCAAGATAGAGCTGGAAAAACATAACCCTGTGCTGTAGCCAACAACATCCAGCAACGTTTGCCTTTAGCTTTCACCTGCAGTTCTCTTCTGATTTCATCCAATTTTGGGTGTGTCTGTTCTAGTTCTCAGTAACTGAATGCAGGACCTCTATCCCTGGTTCCACTTCTCCTTAACTAAATTTTTCATTCCTCTCTAACCTGTCTTAGAGAAAGAAGAAATGGGGATTCTCTGGACTCATCTGATTTCTTTGAGGAAGCATCTCAGGGCATGGGGAGAGGCATGTTTGTGCTGAGGGCTCCAAGAGGTGCCATTTTTCCTCAAGATCAGTGCAATCAGCTTGTCTAGAGCATGCATGCTCTAAGTCTGTGTAGCTCCTGTGCTCTGCTGCAGGCACAGGCCATTCCTCTGGTTCTGGGGCTGCTTTTCAGCCAGATGGCTAATGGCTGGGGCAGGGGACAGCACTGCTAACTCTGCATCAAAGGCTTAATGAATTCCAAAATCATGTGCTCCACGTGACAGCACTAATGCTTCCCTTCAGCGGCTCATTTGGGATTTGGTTAAAAACACATTTGCCTGACAAGTTCCCATAATTGTTACTGCTCTTTTGATCCTGTTATCCTCTCCTGGTCCTGCTGCAGGAGGCGGGGGCCGGGTCTCCATAGGGCTGCCATGGCTGTCTCTGGGCATTAGCCTTGCCACCGGCACCAGAGCAAGGAGAGCAACACAAGGAATCACAGGGAGCATGGGACTCCATGGGGTGGGAGTTCCTCGGATTTTTTGCTGGGGCTTGCCATGTCTGGTTTTTCTCAGATGGATTTTTGCTGTCTGCAGAAAATAAAGTTAGAGAAAGAGGCTGCTTTGCAGTTTAATAATAAATGGCCCCGGTTTCCCTGCAGCATGTGCAGATGACTTTGCAGTTGTTCAGGTTTTGTAATAAACACCTGTTGTTTTCTGCCTGTACCGGCCAAACTCGGTGTGATGTGAAGTTTTTCTACTTCCTCTTCTCACATATATATTAAATATATGTATATATTTTAAAGTATCACATTTTTCTCTGGTCTTCCAACAGTTTTGGTGATTAACGTCTTCTTTCAATGTTACCTTCCCCTTGGTTCACTTCACACTGGCTTGATACATTCTGTGCATGGTCAATTTGTACTTAAATGAGTCCTTCCCTGCCTCTCTCAGCCCAAAACTGCCCAGTTGCTCTTCATTTGCCTCATTTATGTAAACTCTATCCCTTCCTGTAGGGACTGCTGCCAAAGGAGATGGTTGATCCAGCTGGGCTTGTGTAGAAGAGGAGAATCTACTGTTTGCAAAGCTTTTCTTTGGTAGCTGGTCTTTTGTCTTTATTTTGTAGCATGAGCAGAGTCCTGTCTATGTCATCCTCATAGGAGGTGAAACGTGGAGCTTTTTGGATGGAAGAATGTCAGTCCAGATCAAATGCAAAGGATCTTCATTGATCATGAATCCTTTAGCAACAGGAGTGGATATAATGCTGAGAAGTGCTTCTACAGGAAGAGGTAGATAAATCGGGGCAGTAAGTCACAGCCCTATGATTGCCCAACTTAATGACACTTAATTTGTTACTGCTAAGTGTTTTGCTGACTCTTTTTCCCCTTTTAAGAAAATAGGATCTTATGTGTCAGACAAATAATATGCTGCAAGACTACGCAGGATGAGGAAATTATCTGCATCTGATGGAACCAAAACTGTACTCTCTGCATTCCTGTTGTAATTATACCTGTTAGAGAAGAGTCTCTGTGTAACATGAAGGTCTAATTAAACTGCAGCTAGGAAAGAACTTGTCCGTTCATGGTGTATCAAGTTCACAAGAGACCACAGAACCACTTGGCCAGAAGTCTGTGGTGGCCCAGGGGAAGGCTTTCATGTAGTCCTCACATCATGCAAGGTCTCCAGCCAGGTGGACTCTGGGGGTGTGTTGGCTTTGCTGTCAACACTTGGCTCATCCCACTTCATCTTCTGTCTTCCCAGACTGTCCACTTGAGACTTTGGTGGTGCATCAGCCTCTGCAAAGCACCTGGGGCTGCCCCCCACCTGGGGACAGTCTCCCTTCCTGGTGGCTCTGGTCTGTCCTGGCATCACTTGAGCAGCACTGGGAATTGGTTCCTCTTTCCTGCACTGTTCAGAACACCTGCCCTCCTCCTGCTCCCTGGGCGGCCAGGAGAGGCTGCCTGCTGGCTCCTCTCTCTGCTGGGAGCACTGCACGGACTTGTGGTCTGGCTGGTTTGGGCTTCTCCACTTTCCTGGCAGGCCAGGGCAGAGGGACTCTGGTGTCGTGCAGAGCTAGGGGTTTTCTCATGCTGCCCCTGAGGTCTTGCACTCCTGCCTGAGGCAGCAGCAGTGGTTACACTCCGTGCTGTGGATTAGTACATACAGAGTATGTATAGGTGTTATGTTGCAGCACGCTCTGAGCCCAAGCCACAGCACATCCACAGGAGCTCACAGAATCACAGGATAGATTAAATTGGAAAGGACATAATCAAGGTCATCTCTGCCATGGGCAGGGATGCCTTCCACCAGACCAGGTTGCCCAAAGCCCCAGCCAGCCTGACCTTGAGTAGTGCCAGGGGTGGGGCAGCCACAGCTTCTCTGGGCAACCTGTGCCTGCACCCTCATTGTTAGAAACTTCTTCCTCATATCTAATCTAAATTGGCCCTTTTTCAGTTTTACACCATTGCCCCCTGTCCTATCACAACAGGCCCTGCTAAAAGGCTTGCCCCTCTCAGACCCAGCAGTCCCTCTAGCAGTGACAAATGATCCCAGGAGAGCCTGGTGCCTTCTCTTAGCTTCTGAACCAAGGGTTGCCTGGTCTGGAGCACGTCAGCAGCAAAACTGATGCTAAAAAAAGCCATGAGAGGTTATGAAGAGTTTCAGGCAAAAAAATACTGGGTGGTGCAGAAAGCTGCATGGGGTCAGGTCCCCAGCTGCTAGATGAGCATCTTGGGAACACTCCTGCTGCATTTTGCTGCCTACATCACCTTCCTCAGGCATCACACATGTCAAGAGCAAATGTGAGTGAAGAGGAGGTTCAGGAACAACTGGGTCAGAGACCTGCAAAGGCCAGTTTGCTTGGTAGCACTGCTTTGATGAGCTGTTTAGGCTCTAGAAAGATTTGTTAGGGAATCCTCTATTTTTGCAGGAGGCAGAAATTATAGCTGGTCTCTAACACCACAGTGGGCTATGGGTAGATGTCCCCAGACTGAGCTGCTTGGCCTGAGACACCCCAAAGGCCTTGTGCTCTAGGAGTCCTTCCCGCAGCTCAGGGGCAGGGCTGCTGAACAACACCCCTTAGCCTGGTGCTGTTGCCAGCCAAAGGCACAGATTGAGGTAGTGAAGGAACCTGGCGCACGTGATACCAAGGTCCTGCCAAGAAACCCAGGGAACAAAATTAATTTTCCAGTGCACCTTCATCAGGCCATGCTCCCCTCATGCTCCAGAGCTCAATGCAGAGCTTAAGCCCAGGAAAAACAGGAGAGGCACATACAAGGAGAGGCAGAACCAGACTGGGAAAAACAGCAGTTAACTAAGAGATGCTGTGGTGAATTGAGGCATCCTTGTCTCCTTTTCACAGTGTCCTCCCAGGAGTCGTCAACACCTTCCCCTTGCACAGCTGTGAGCAGGAGGGACAACAAGGCTCACACGCGTCCCTGCTGCCCCGCACCGTGTCCTGCTCCAGCTGCTATCCAAATTCTGGGCTGCCCCTCTGCCTTCTTTAAGGTAGGAGTCCTTCAGCAGCTGTGCCAGGGCCTCCCCAGCAGCACATTTCTATAGGCTTTCCCCATGCTCTCCACTCAGCTCAGACTGTGCTGCCGATCACGTCCGCCCCAACACCCCGCTGGCAGAGCTATCTGTGGGTTTTATCGCCCAACAATGCGTGCAATGTTATTGTGCTAAAAAGAAAACAAAGCCTAATCCATTTTAAATTAAAACAGTGCCCCAGTGTCATGCATCTGATGCAGACATGGTCTGGCAGCGCAGTCCTGCTGGCTCCCCAAAGGCTTCACCCGAGAGGTGCTGGGCTGTTCACTCTGTTCCCAGCAGACAGCAGTCACAGCCTTCAGGCTGGGGGGTTGGGTTTCCCAGGCCCCTCTGGTCTGAAGGCCCTGGGCTGGCCTGTCTCCTAAAATGCTCTGTCACTTATAGGTGGAGCACTGCCATGTGCCAGAAGTTAGCAGCAGACAGAAACCAGGGGAGACAGAACTGGGATCTTCCTATGGAAGGAAAGGTTGATAGGACAAGAGGAAATGGCTTCAAATTGCACTGGAGAAGTTATAAACTGGTTATTGAGAAAAATGCCTTAATTGAAAGGGTGATCAAACACTAGATGAGACTGCCGAGGTTAGTGTTGGAATTGCTGTCCCCAGAAGTGCTAAAGCCATGTAAATGTTGGCACCTTGGGACGTGGTTTAGTGGTGCATCTGTCAGTGTTGGGTTAATGGCTGGACTCAATAGACTTAGAGATCTTCTCCAGCCCAAATTATTTTATAATTCTATAGTGGTATAAGTCTACAATAGAGGCTTTGCCAGGTCTGGCTTAGGGTGTATGAAGTCTCAAATGGATTTAAGAGGCGATGACGGTACTCATCCTTTCAGTTCAAGAGACCATTTTTAGTCTGTACTGCTCCTGTTCCAAGAAATTTGTTTCTGTGATGGTGCCTCACATCTGTGTTTGTCACGCAGCAGCATTAGAGTCTGCTCAGGAGGCAAGGCTGGTTCTGAGGGTGCTTCCCAGCCAGGACTCTTTCCCAGTTCTTCTCCATGGTGATTTTGTTTCCAGCTGATATGTGCATGGATATTGGCCACAGATGTGCACAGCAGACCCGTGGTGCCCAGATGGGGTTGCATGGTTGAAAACAAGGCTTTCTGGCTGTGACTAGCAGGCTCACCTCCACCTTTTCTTCATCCCCGACTCTGGCAAGGTGATTAAAGTTTCATCCCATTGTGATGAAGAACATGCTGTGCCCCGCTGTGAAGAGCTATTTGGCTTGTTTGATATACAGGTCTTTTATGTTTGCACTATTGTGCGGCAGTCACGGGTGTGAGCTTTGCTTCGTAGCCATCACGTGGCTGCAAGCCCTGCCAGTGGAAGCTCTGGCTGCACGTCCCTCCTGAGATCCCCGCCTGACTCTCCTCTGCTGCTTGTCGCTGTGTGCAGCAGAGCCTGCTCCTTGTGTGCAGCTGTGGAAGATAAGGACTGGCAGCTGCTGAGGAGACTTAAGACCTGTTCGATTTTTGTAAGCCAAGTGGCCATGAGTAAAACCCCTTTTGTTTGTGTGCTGCAACCCTCTGCATCTGACCAGCGCCCTTCTGTGAAAGGTGCAGCCCCTGCCCCGTGGCTGTGTGTGTGCAGCTGGCACTGAGGCACAGCGAGCTGCTGGCAGGCTGCAGCATCCCCGGGGGATGAGCTGTGCTCTTCTGGGCTGTACTGCCCTGGGGGCGTCTCTCTGGCATATGCTAGAGCCTCATGATTTCCATGTGTCTTTCTGGGTCTGCTCTCCTCTGTCACAACCCTGCAAGAGTCATTTGTGAATCTGACTTCCTTTCCCTCAGCCTATTTTGCCAGCTCATCTGTGACAAGGATGATTCTTAAGAACAGTAGTGAAAGAGCGCATTGACGTCCCCTGACCCTGGGATATCCTGCTACGTGTTGAAGAGACACGTTTTCTGTCTGTGGGCTTCCACACAAGCAGTGCCAGAGATGCTCAGGGCATGTGAACTCCACAGCTGAGCTCCTCAGGATGTCTGACAGCAGAGAAGTTCTCTCCTGCTGCTAAACAACCTGCTGGGATGGCTGTCAGGAATTCTGCTGAAACTGGCTCTGTGTGGGGGCAATCTCTAGTCTGGAGGTAAATACCAGGACCCTCTGGCAAAATCCCAGCTGTGCTCAAACTGGGGATTTACTGTGAAGCCTGAGTGACATGATTTTGATCTCTTCAAAATCATGGCACATGAAAGTAAAGCATGAGGACAAGGAGCAGGGCAGGCTTAGGAAATACAGGGTTTTTCCTTGGAAATCCAGATGTTAGAAAATAATATTGAGTATGAAGCAGAGCGGTATGAATTCCTACCAGGATACTGTGCCAGAAGGAACTAATGCTTTTCCAGACAAGGATGAATTGCAATGAATCACAGAATAGTTTTGGTTGGAAGGGATCTCAAAGATCATCTTGTTCTAATCCTCCTGCCCTGGGCAATGACACCTTCCAGCCTGGATCTTGGATTAGTATGTGGGAACAGGAAAGGGATTCCCTTCCATAAGCAGTTTTGGTGAGGCTGTGGCTCATAAGTAAAGTGTCCTGTTCTGGTGTCCACATCATTGAAATAATTTTGGTGGAAAATTGGAGAACTCATAAGAAAAAGTTATGGATGCTCAGGCTGGAAAAGAGTCCTCCAGATATTAATTAAAAGGGCTTTGTTTTATTAATTTATCGAAGTGGCTGTTGAGGAGTACTTCAAGTGAGCTGTGGGAAAACACACAGGACAGCTCAGAATCCTGGACTGGCCACACACCAGAATGAGAAGCAGCAACATGGTGTTAATCAGACAAATGAAAAACAAATACAAAGTGTGTAATTTCGACATCCATTGGAGGAGAGTTCTAAGAAAAATCCTAAATCCCCTGAAGGTTTATGAGCTCCGGCTATGTATTTCCCAGAAGTGAACACTGGATCATGTGCAAGCTGCCAGGCTGGGTGCCAGAGTGATTGGGTAAGGTGATGCCTGGCAGAGTGGTCTGGTAACTCTTTTTGCAGCTCTAAGTCTCTAACTAGCCACTGGGATCTTCCATCCCAAGTGCATTTTATTTTATTTTACTTTAACTGCTTTAGGTCAATAAGACACGCATAGCAATCGTTGAAAGTGAATTTTTGAACAGCTCTTCCACTAATTCCCCTTTCTTTGTGTGTTTGTCTTGTAGTCTTATGGCCCCAGCAGAGGCTTTGCCACTCCATTCCCCTTTTTGGAGGAGCGCTTAAGGAAGAAGAAGTCATCATGCAGTACACCACACAGTGATGCACAATGCCAGTGGCCTGCCTGAGTAGTCCTAACCAGCACCAGATATCTCCTAGGCAGCAAAATGTGTATGGTTTCTAGAGTATAGAGTTTGCAGTGCTGGGGAAATTTCACCAGAAAGCATTTCACAATTTTCTGTAAGTTACAGGCAAGATCCTCAACTCTGCTAATTTCTTATTCATTGAGACACTGTTTCTCTTTCTCTAATGCCAGTTCTCAGCGGGGGAGTAGCTTGGTAGCTTCCTGTGACCATAACACAACTCAGAGTTTGCTCTGAAGCCGCTTGCACCAGCCGGGCTTGCTCAATTTAAACATCCAGGGAACTCGCCTGAGCCGGTGCTCATTAACACTGTTTCTTATGTGCGTGGAAATTATTGTGTGCAGGCTGGTTACAGAAAATAACCTTATATCTACTGATAAGCGTTTCATTGCAGCAAGTAAAAGGTTACAAATGTTTACAATTATGATACTTAATTTCAAGGACAGAACGTAGAGCAATAAATTGCAGGGACTCATTAATGAAGTCACTGGCACTGAGGAGCACGAGGACTTGGCATGGAACAAGGAGTGGCATGGAATTTTTTAGTTCTCTCGGTACAAAAAACATTTTAAATTTGTGACCTGAATAATGTCTAAATATTTTAGAAGGTGACTCCAGCCCTCTGTGGTTGTATATCTATGGTGAATGATACTGAGGATGAACAAAGAATCTGAGCAATAATAAAAGTGGTTAATAACATTAACAAAGAATGTGGTGACTTGGGGGTCAAGTTGTGCATAGAAAACCTGAGAATTGTTCCCAGCTGAGAACCTGCAGAAGAAACTCCAAAGCTCCATGAAAGGGTCTTTAGCAGTCTTTGATGGAGAGCAGCAGAGAGGAAGGAAAGTTGTGCGAAGATTTAAAATCCAGCGTCAGGTGTGACTCCTCAACCAGACAAGCACCCACCTCCATGTTGTGAGACAGAGGAACAGAAAAAGAGGACAAAATAAAAAGCAGGTGTGAGGACATGCCACTCCATCCAGAATAAAATCTAGAGCTGTTCTGAAATCTAAGGTGCTCAAAGGGCTTGAAAATTTCACCCTGAGACCTGAAAGAAGCAATAGCTGACCTACAGGTCTGCTGTCTAGCAAGAGGGAGTGTCACAGCAGAGACTAAAAACGGTACCTCAGTTTCAGTGGAGAAAAGGGATCTGGATGTCTTCAGAAGAAGAAAAGTTGTTGAATAAGCAGGAAGAAGAATTGGGGGGAAAAAAAGGATTGCAAATTTGCTACAATGATTTTTTTTTAGGTTACTAATCTAGATTCTCTCTGGACAAAGGAAATGTTCTGGGTTTCTTTACCAGGATTTCAGTAAGTTTTAAAAGTAATTTCAAATGTAAATATTAATTACAGTCAAGATGACAAGGAATGCAAAGATACAATTTTAAAAGGGAAAAATAATGGGTTATCTTTTAAAAAAAAAGAGGCCCTGCGCAGTAAAGAAAGGCACTGAAGGGGATTTTGGGACCCACTGTCATTAGGGACAGTAGGGGCAAGGGGGAAAAGTGCCCCAATAAAACAAACTGGGAAAAACTGCAGTGCAGCTGAAAATCAGGTGGTTGCAGCGGAGGTGTGAAGACTGCCTGCCATGGAACCTTGTGTTATGAGCTGCTCATTGGAACTCCTGGTGCAAACTGCTGGAGGAAAACAAAAAAAAAGAAGAGCATGTGGACCACCTAATTGTGTGCTTACCGTGAGTGGTTTCACGTGTGGCAGGACAAGGGTTTTCCATACAGGTTAAATGTGTAATTTAACATGTCTGCATTCAGAAAAGAGAACTTGGACCTTGAAGAGGTGCAGCGGGTTAGTGAGATCCTGAGTAGAAGGAGCATTTAGTCTCTGTCAAGCTAAACTCTTTCAGACTTCATTCTAAACTTTCAAAACACAGTTTGAGAAGGGATAGAGTTGCTGCCTATAAATATACCAGGAATAAATGCTGCCAAAAGGGCAGCCTTCATGTAGGAGAAAATAAATTCACTTTAAAGGAAAATTCAAAGAAGATTCATAATCTCTGAGGTTTTATAGTGTGACCAAGAAAACACAGGGCAGGAGGATGACCACTGCTTTCCACATGTGACTTCATCAGGTTGTGAGGGAGGCCACGAAGCTGCTTTTTAAAAAGAGGTATCAAACTCAATGCCCGGGCAAGGATTGTGAGTCCTAATTTGGACACAGCTATAGGCAAACTCTTGTTCTGTTTACTGCAATTAAACAGATTGATGTATTCACTGCTAAAGAGAGATCGTGGCACACCTTGGTGTGATTGGAAGTGCTGCCAGTTTCAAATCTCCACATTTTTGTCCTGCTGGAACAACGCTATAGCCAGTGTTTGCCAGCAGCTGCTGGGAAGATTGCTTTCCTACCTGGAACATACTGACATAAGGATCCAGAGGCTCCCGTGTAGATTCTGCCCAAAGTCAGACAGTCAGTTCAAAGAAGTTCTGGTATTTTGAGACTCAGATCTGGAAGCAAACTTCTTAAAATAAAATTCCGCTTCCCATTATCCAAGTTATTTTTAACCAAGAGGCAACAATGAGCATGTAAATATTATACATTATAATTGTGCATAGAAACACTAAAATGTGCATTTTAAATCCACCTCTACTACAGCTGCTAGAATTCATGGTTTTAAAGGAGCTCACATATCTCAGGCTGGCCCAAGTCCAGGAGCTCTCAGGCCAGTCTGTTCCCCTGGCTACCTGCTTCCTACAGTTTGGCCACAGAGAAGAGCAGACCAGGATCTAGACTGTGGGTCTAGAGCCCCACAGCACAGGTGCTGGGGGTACTCTGAAACTAGGGACTATTACCCTTGACATCCAAGGGAAAGCAACTGCCTAATTAACATCCTTGCCTCAAAATATCCCTTGTCATTCTACCCTCAGGCACTGGAAGTTGATTATTTGCTGCAGACAAGCACTGTGTTGATGTAGGACTTGGGCAGCTGATGGCACCGGCACAACAAATGCACAGATGTGGAGGTGAAAGTAAAGATACCTGCGAGGAGACACTTCCTGCAACTTTTGTAATTGCAAAGCAGACTAACGTCACCTCAAAGGAGGGACTGTTGTTTAGGCAATTCTACCCAAATCTCAGTAATAAAATACAAACTGCAGGTGCTGGTACCTGGGATTCACTTCAGTGAGTGGCACAGCTCAGCCCGATTTTGTTTGGAAATCATCCAGGGAACTTAACTCTAAATTGTGAATGGGCACAACAGCAGCACTGATAAAATAGTGTCCACTGTTTTTGCATTAAAAGTAACAAACAAAAAGCCCTCAATAAGCTCAGGAATTCACTAGTATATCCCGTGGGAAAGGATTACTGGTACAATTTTGAATCAGGCCCAGAGTGCCAAAATTCTTCTAGACATCCAAGCCTTTCCTTAACATGAGTTAATTTTCCTGGGAATGACATCCTTTTCCTGAGAATAAACTCTTTTATGAGCATTTAGAGGTCGTCCCTCCCTACAGCACTGGAGCTAAAACAAGACCAGCCAGTGTTTCCAGAAGTACACCCACTCTATCTCAGACTGGTGCATCTTGTGCTGCACAGGATTGGAGAAGCTGCCTGGTACGCCAGTGCTTTGTGCCTCGGGCTGGATCCGTGCTGAGCTGAGCACAAGTTTGGTGCTGCGTATTTCCAGATATCTCACAGCAAACAAGGGAACAGCACTGGGCTATTTGCAGGGGGGGGCTGAATCCCTCTGATCAGATCTCCCTTGACATAACTCTGACAGGTAATCCCAGGGGACAGCTTTTGGTGAGGATATAGCACTGGTGTGAACCTTGTACAGGACAACAAACCCCTTGTGCCCTTCCCTGTGTGGGCTGCAAGGCTCACGGAATGTGGCTGTGATCTGCAAACTCCAACATCCCCAGGAGGCACCATCCAGACCAAGTGCCCTGGTGATGGAGTCACCTTTCATTCTAAGTGTCCACAGCTGCCAAGTGTCATCTCTGCAAAAGAGCTGACAAAGTGTAAGAGATCATAGGTGGAAAGGATACACACGCAGTTACAGTGGCTGTGATGGGATATGCTCATCCTCAAAGAAGAATTGAGAGTGAGGAAAATGAAACCTAAGAAAGTCAGGGCAGCAAAGAGAGTGCAGGGTGTCCTCCCTGGAGAAGCAAGCAGAACTGATAAACTCAGGTGTGAGGTGGGAAACCTCAGGGTCTAGTCCTGCAAAAAGGGTAGACTGTCATTCCTCTGCTGTATAAAACTGCCTTCTTCATCTCGCTTCTGGATAAAGACCATTTAGATAAACCGCAGGATGAGCAGGAGAGTGCATTGGAATTACAGTTTATGGTTTGCTTTCCTCCCACAGCCCTGCTTCCTTGAGTATGGACAAATTAATATCTTCTTATCCAATGGTTCAGTTTATGTGGTGTGGGAAGGAGCAAGGTGGATCAGAATAACTTGAATAATTGATCCTACCTGCAGGCCACCCCTGGAGGCAGAGTTCTCTGTCAAGGCCTTCCAGAAGAGAGGGACCAACTCTGGCACAGCCCACGGCAGAAGCCCATGGTGCCAGGTAGCCAATGGCCAATGGTAGCTTGAGTCCCCAGCTGCCAACTTTTTGGCATGTGTTCCTTCTGCTCCAGAAGGAGCGAAAGGAAAAAATCCAGCCCAAGACAGATCTTCTGTCTTGATGGATCTCGAGCCTTCTTGCAGCAATGGCAAGCCCATGGATATGGATGTATTCACACAGCTATGCTGAGCACATTCATAAAGGAAGGTGTTGGGTTGACCAGTGATTTGGGCTGGGAAAGAGCTGGGCAAACTGGTTTAGCAGAGGTGTGGAGCCTATGGGGCATGGCACAGAGCTGGGACTCTGGCAGTGCCACAGAGCAAAGCACAATATCCCACTAACTTGTCCAGTACCTTTTTGTGTGTGCACAAATTACATGTTGACGGAAAGGATTTTCCCTTCTGCACCACATCAAAAAAAAACTATTTGCTGTTTGGGCTCAAACTTCCTGCTGGGTGATTTTCATTGGTTGTGCTGTAAATCTGCTATCCTGAGAGAGTAAGTGCTCGTTCCCTGCTCTCTGGTGTGATACAAGCCAGGGTGCTATGGGCACAGAGTTCACTCCACCAGGCTGGGCAGCCATGCCTGCGTTGCTCCTTCTTTACATGAAAATCACTCTTGCCCCCAAACAACCTTGGAGCCCCCATACATGCTGTTTCTGTTCCTGACCCTTTTGTGATGGGAGAAACAAAACCATGGGCAAAAAATAAGAGCAAGTTTCACCCAAGATTTATTCAACAGCAGGATGGGGTGGACTTTTTGTTTTGGTTTGGGTTTTGTTTCTTTCTTGATAATCTCTGATGCTAACTTCACTTTTTTCTTGGCAAGTGGTGAGCTGACATTACCACGACTCTCTGGTCTCTTCTAATGTGTTTCATTAGCTGATTAAAGCCCACTTGATTACACCAAATGTGCAGCACTTTGCATCTACCAGCATGGACCACAGTCTGTTGTCCATGCACCTGGTCACTTTTGGTGCAGGACCTTGTTCAAAGCTTTTTGGTATCCAGGCACATTGTATACGTACACTGAGCAGCACCCACACGCTTCCTGCCACCTCTGAGGAGCAGGAGAAAGATTTCTGCCCAGAGTGGAGTTGTGCCATCATCTAGCCTCCACAGAAATGTTTTTCTTAACTATACATCAGCAAGTAGAGGAGATATCCACCACTGAGGAGTCCCTCACTCACCACTGAGGAGAGGGGATGGCCATGGAGGGTCTGCACCTCAACAGAGCAGGGTCCTTCACCCATTGCTGAGGAGAGTGGACACCCACCACTGAGAGGCCTTTGCTCAGGGGTCCCAACACCGTTACTGAGGGCAGGGGACAGCCACTATCAAAGGGTTCTTCACTCAGCTCTGAGGAGAGAGGATATCCGTGATGGGGTCCCTGCCCGATCACTGAGGAGAGGGGACAGTCATGGCCAAGGGGTACCAACTTCATTGCTGAGGAGAGCAGACGACCACTGCTGAGGAGAGTGGAAACCCATGGCTGACAGATCCCAGACTCCTCACTGAGGAGAGGGGACACCGACTGCTGAGAGCCCATTCACTCACCACTGAGGAGAGCGGACACCCGATGGCTGACGGCTCTTTCACCAACTGCTGAGGAGAGGAACCCCCACCCGTGAGGGGTCCTTGAGCCATCAGTGAGGAGAGGGAACGCCCGCAGCTGAAGGGGCTGAGGAGCCGGCTGGGCTCCCCCGCCCCGGCTGCACCGCGTGTCCCGGCCGGGGCTGGGCTGGGCTGGGCTGGGGGCGCCCCCGGGGCAGCCCCGCGTTCGAGTCCCGCGCCGGGCGGCTCACCTGCCCGGACCGTGCGGCGGCAGACTTTGGCTCCAGCCCCTATAAAAGGTAACGGAGGCGTGAGTCAGAGCCGCCTCCTCCTCCCCGCCCGCTCTCACTTACGTGCGGCCGGGCGGGCGGGCGGGCAGGCACGGAGCCGCCGTCCCGCACCCGCGCACTTGCCGGAGATGAACCGCGCCGCGCTGCGGGTCTCGCTCCTACTCCCGCTCCTGCTCCTGCCCGCCCTGGGCCGTGCCGGCTCCGAACAGGAACACGGCGGCGAAGAGACCCCGCATTCCGCGGGGAAAGGTGAGCGGGGGGTCCCTCGGGGCGCGGGGCTCCACGAGGTGTGGGGCGCCCCGCTGCTCCTTCGGGGTCCCCGTGCACGAGGCGCCTCGGAGCTTAGTTTGGGACCGCCAGTGCCTCAGCACCCTGGTGCGTGCAGCACCCCAGTGCTGAGTTTGGGGTCTCTGATACATGGGGTGCCCTGATGCGCAGGGTTCCCTCCCTTGCTGGGCTGGGGGTCTTTGATGAGCGGAGAGCCCGAGCGCAAGGCGTGCTGGATTTGGGATGTCTGATGCTTTGTGGAGGGGTATCCACAGTGCCAGGGAGTTCTCCTCTTGCTTGGTTTGGGGGTGGAGGGGCTGCTGTACCTCCTGCTGCACCCGTGGTAGGGCTCCAGGTGCGCCCCAGGATGAGGGGCCCCTGTGGAGATGCGCCTCCCCAGCATCGCCCAGCTACGGGCGCTGCACCCCCCAGCACGTCCCTGCCTTTGTCCCTGCTCCCGCCAACTCCCGTGCGGCTCGACTGGCCCGACCCCTGCCCAGGGGCTGGGCCCTCGCTTTGTCCGCAGCCCTTTTCCCTCGCTGAGTCCCTCTCGCATCAGCCTGAGGGGCTCAGAGCTTCCTGAGATGGGGCTACAAGGGCTGTGCACCGAGCAGTCCCTGCTTGCTCCCGGGGACCGCCCGGAGCTTCCAGCCCCGCGCCCGGCGTGGGGAACGGCGGCCGGTCCCCTTCACCCTGCAGGATATCGGCGGGGCTGCCCTGCGCCCATCTCGTCCCCCCGCGGCCCACTGGGAACGGGGTCTGGCCCTGCTGCAGAGCTGGAGGGGGCTGACGATGGGGGACGGGGGACGTGACAGAACGCAGGGCTGCAGGGCTGTGTGCCCCTCCTCCTCCTCCCCGTGAGATGTCTTGCTGGTGGTGTGGGGGCTTTCAGAGTCACTGGTTCTGGGAAAAAGTCCTGGGTCTTTGGTGTTGGTCCCTTTCCTGATTGGAGGCCACGGCACTGCCAGCGCTCTGCAGGGATTTTTGGGGAGTGCTGTGGATTTGCTCTTCTGGGGCTGAGTCCTGCACAGGGACTTTTCTGTCCCTGTTCATGCTCCTTGTCCCTACTTTGCCCACAGGTTTGTTTCCCGGGCTCAGCCTCATAGCGTGTCCTTGGTTTTGCCTCTGGTAAGGAGTTGTCCTGACCTGTGCCAGGACAGCTGCCCTGTGGTAAGGACCAGGAATTGTTTTGTGCCAGGAGCTGCTTTTGTTATTCCAATGAATCACTTTTCTTACCAGAGCCGCTCTTGCCGCCCTTGCCGGGCTGAGCCCTGGACAGAGATGGGGATGCAGACGGTTCTTGCCACAGAGATTAAGTAACCCAGGCCACAGGGTGGGAGGGCGCCGGGCGTTCAGCATGCCGGTGTGCTGCGCTGGCCAAGGGGCTGGACGCTGCGTGAGGCTTGGGATGGCTGGGTGGGAGGGCTGGGATGGAGAAGGGGAACGGAGGTGGCCAGGAGGTCAGTAGGGAACAGGCAAGTTAGCCCATGCTATACCAGTGTTAAGAGGCTGAAGTTCTGGATGGGATCCCGTGAGAAGCAGGTCATGGCTGGAACCCCGCAAGGCTCCTGCCAGCTGCCAGGACCTGCGTGTCTCAGCACCTCTGCCGGGTGGTGAGCTGGTTCCCTCTTCCTCCAGGCTAGTGCATGAGGTAGGGCTGGTGGCTTCCTAGCCCATGGAGTCAGCACGTGCTCAGGGATTTGCCACGGGGTTGGTCCCTGAGAAGACTCTGTCTCACCCAGAGACCTGAGTCCCACGCTAAGTGTGTCTTTGGGAAGCAGTATCTCCCTTTCCCTGTTTCCTCTCCCTCTTATTCAGATGTGTCTTGCTCTCAGTGTCCTCTTCTTGCTCATTCTCCAATGTCCTTTTTCTCCAAGTGAACCTATTTTTCTTGCTTAATACTCCTTATTCATCTTTCCCCCCAGCTCCAAACACTGATCTGTCCTCTGGGATTTCCCCATTTTTATCCCTTTTGTTGGGATGGCCCTTTCTCTGCAGCACTCTGTTTCCTGTTTCCCCCAACACTTGCTGGGGCAGCTGGGTTTGGAAGGAGCAGGAACGTGCCCTGGGGTAAAGCCTGTCCTGTGCCTTCCTCTACCCAAACCCTTGCCCCTCCTGGGGGGACCTGGCACAGCTGGGCTCCATAGCCCAAGCAGTCCTGCGCCAGGAGAACAAAGAACAATCCCTGCAGCGACCTGTGCTGCCAGTGGCAGATTAAAGGCTGATCCCAAAGGCTTGCAGTGGGTCAGAGTTTATAAACACAAAGGGGCTTTAATGCAGCCAGGCTTGGGAGGGATCAGTGCCCCCATGGGCAGCACATGGGGTGGTGTCCTGGCCTGAAAGTACACGGGTGCTGCTGCACGGGGTGGGTCTGGAAGGAGAAACCAGAGAGGAGATAGGGCTGGAGGGGATGGCACGGGGCTGGAGGGGATGTCACAGCCCTCCCACAGAGACATTTCCTGGCTTGGCAGAAGGATGCTCGGGTTATGCACCCCCCTGCCCAGACCCTATGCCTGTGCCGTGTTTGCCACAGACTGGAGAGCTGGCTTTGGGCAGCGTGAGCACAGCGGCACAGTCCAGGTTCCGCAATCAGGTCACTGCCTTCAAGGGACATGGTGTTTGGATGTGTTTTGTAGGCTGGGACCTGGCTGCTGTGGCTGGTCCCTACTTTGGGAGCTGCACTCTGGGCATCTCTGCATGGCCTGGTACCTCCTGAATAACACCTTCCCTTCTGGGCCATGAGCTCCACTGATCCCTTCCTAGCCTGGGACAGCAAGGTGGTCCTGGTCTGGCATCTGTGAGCTGAACTCACCCCATGGGGCTTTGGGTCAGGATTGGGTCCCAGTGGGAAGAGGAGGCTGTGGCAGGATGCCAGCACTCCCTGTGGCTGAGCACAAGGCACAGCGTGCCTGGCTGATAAGAGAGCAGGAGGGAAGAGCTGGAAGTGAGCTCGCTGTCCTGCGTGCCGCACATGAGCCATTGAGCTTCTAGAGTTCAAGGCGAGCAGATAGCACGGGTGGCTGTGCTGCTGTCAGGCAGCATCCACGCTGTGAGCAGCACGTGTTTCAGTGCTATCAGGTGCTCTGCAGCAGCCCCAGACTGCGTAAACCCTAAAATGTGAAAAAGTCAGGATGGGAGGTGCAGACCCACAGGGCAAACCCGTGGTCTCCTTCCTTATTGTTTGGCCCTGCTGCGGGTTGCCTCCTGGTCTGTGCAAATGATCCTGAGTCCTTTGGGTGCACAGTCCATCCCTGCGTGCCCTTGGTGAGGTCTCCTGGCTGCAGCTTGCTGCATCAGTGCCTTTCCTATGTGGAATTCACAGCAGCCAGCGGTTGAGCTGGCTCCTCACGCTGCCAAAAGCTGCTCCTACCCTTCCTCCCGGGCTGCAGGACATGCGGAGCAGCACGCTGGTAATGGCAGCGTCCGCCTGAGCTCGGCGGGAAAGTGTTGTTGGATGGTGTTGGATGTCAAGGAGGGAAGGGAGCTGGCGCTTGCAGCAAAGCCTGTATCCCAGAATGGGAGGGCTGAGTGGGAGCGAGGAACAGCAGGAGAAAGCACAAAGGGAGGGTGTGAAGGGGGGAAGCTCGTGGGAAACTCGGCGGGATCGCGGGCCGCTGGGGAAAGGCGGGTGGCAGGCGGCACTCAGGTGAACCGGCGGGCTCTGCGCCGCTGGGAACGGAGGCGTTTTTGCCTGCAAGGGCGGGCAGATCCTGTCAGCACCCTGCTGTGTTCTCCTGCTGGAACCCCTGCAAGGAGCTCTCCTCTTGCACGTTGTCTCTCGTTGTGCACACCGCATCACCGGGGCCGTATCCCCCCACGTTTTTGGGAGCGCTCTGCAGCCCCTGCCGGGCCAGTGGGCGCTCCGAGGAAAGGCAGGGCGTGCCAAGAGCTGCCGCACCCGCTGCCGAGGGGCAGCCACGTCTTTTGTGGCGAGCGGCCACAGCAGGAGAGAGACCTGGCATGGCCCGGCTTTTCGGGGGAGAAGACGTGCTCCGGCGGGAGGTGTGGGAGGCAGACTGAATTATGCAAATCGGCGCTTGGGCAGGGCAGTGGGTTAATGTTCACGGAAAAGGGATGCGAGATTGCAAATGCCTCCAGGTGGAAGGGATCGGAGGAGTTGGTGCAGGGCTGCTCCGAGCCGTGCCGAGGCAGGGGCTGATGCTGAGAGCCTGACCCAGGGCTCGCCTCGGCGCCCTCCTGCAGCTCTCGGTGCGTGTGCCAGGGGAGCCCAACCCTGCTCAGCTGCCCTTGAGAGATGCCTGCTCGAGGGGGCGGCCTGGGTGTGCCATCACTGCGCCCAGATCCACGGGATGGGAAAACACACTCAAGGGGGCTTCAGTGAGTGGATCCTTTTGGTTTTGATGCTGAGACATCCCTGGGGAAGTCTGCTGTGTTGGGGTGGGTTGAACTGGTTCCTGGCTGCAGCTACAGCTTTGGGGGTGTCCAAAGCTGCCGAGCTGAGCTGGCAGAAGGCTCTGAGGAGGGTCCAGAGCCCCCTCGGCTGTGGGAATAGGCGCGTGCTGGGAGATGTGGGAACCTAAGGTAATTGGCACAGTGCTGACGCAGCAGGGCAGGTGTCAGCACGGGGCTATTGCTCAATCTGTGATACGATGTTGGAGCTGCTTTCTGTCCAGGCAGAGTCCCTGGAGGTGAGCAAAAAGTGGGGTGTCGGGGCAGGCTGTGCCAGTAGAGGCATGTGCAGTGAACCAGCCCTGGGGTGCTGCAACTCACCTGTGCCAGGACTGCCCCAGTGCAAGTGTTTCTTTGCGCAGATAATGCCAGGAGGGGTAAGGAGAGTGGGGGCAGTGTGAGAGAAGATACACTGTGTTTCTGGAGGAGGGTCCATGTTCTCTGGATTTTGTGCAAAGTCGGTGCCTGGGTAGCAGGTACCCTTTGTGTGAGCAAGGCGGGCAGGATGAGTGAATCTCAGCTTGCTGTAGCACAGCTGGGTGCATCCCTGGGCAGTGCCATGCAAGCAGACATGGAGAGGGCACTGCAGTCTGACCCATGGCACACATGTCCTGGTGCATGCAGCGGAGGTTGCCCAGTCCTCTGCTTGCTACTCCTCCTTCCTATGCCTTTGGGAATACCCAAGAGATTCCTGAGCATTGCTCCTGAGCCTCAGAAATGTGACAGAAGTGAGTCAGCAGTCACACAGGACAGAGCCCCAAGATCTGTTCCCATCTCTGCAGCACACAGTGCCCCTGAACACCCTCCAGCCCTTCCCATTCCAGCCTGGCTGTGGTCACCCACTCTCCTGAGCAGCAGATGCACCAGGACCCCCAGCAGTGCCCATGCCTGGATCCTCGCTGACTGCAGGGCAGGATCCTGCTGGGCTTGGGGCCTTGCATGGGACATCTGGGCCTGGGAAAGCTTGACTCCTCATTTCTCACCCCTGAGCTGGAATCCACTCCTATTAATAGCAGTGGCGCGTCGATAGCTCTTGTCAGCAGCAGGGATGGGGGCCGGAGCAGCTCCTGCTGAGACCCTCCTGCATCCTGGCCAGGCTGGCAGACCCCCACCAAATGGCCCTATGGAGGGACAGAGATGATATTTGGGCTCAGCTGTACCTCTTAAATGCTCCTCCACGTCATTGCTGCTGCATGAATGCCCCCCTTTGCTCCAAACCTGTCCCATCCTGGCACTCTCTGCTCCTGCGCTCAAGGGCTGGGAAGTGCCAACAGCCTGTCTGCAGTGACAAGCTTGCTGGTAAGGACACATCAGAGGAGGAGCCTATGAATTACCTGTTGTGCCAGCCAGAGCAGGCACATTATCCTTTTGGGCCACGTTTTCCTGCCTGGGGCAAATTTGAGTCCCACATCCCTTTGCCTGGATCTGGTTGTTTAGAAGGGCTGGTGATAGCGAAGGTGTTTGGTCAGTGCCATCTGAGAAGAGGTTCTGGTGCACTTCTAAGGCCAGCTCCAGTGAGGTGCCAAGAATCCAGGCATTGCTGGCAGCCCTGGAGGAGAGTGACAGTGTGAGGGCCAGCCTTTTAAGTACTGGGTACTCTCAGGACCTTCCCAGGAGGGCTTTTTCCCCTCTAGATTTGCACATTAGATCTAGAGATCTGGTACACCATCAGCTGTGGGAAGCTCAGGTCACATCTTGCCCTGCTGTGGTCACAGTGTGACACATGGGTGACACAAGAAATGCAAAGGTCCTGGCATGGGATGCCTCATCTTCCCTTCTGCTTTTCCAAAGGAAAGGCTTTTGCATGGTAGGACCTTATGAAGCTCTGTGTGGGCATTTGGGTGGTCATATGAACTAAAACTGGGGACAAGAGCTGAGCATTTGGCCTGGCACATTTTCCTGTGAAAGTCTATCCCCATTGCAAGGGTGCTCACTGATGTAAGGAGAAGGTTTTGATGCTTGTTTCCTTCCTCTGCTGTCAGTGCCAGGGCAGCTTTCCCAGGTGGGAGGAGGGTGTCTGCATGGTGCAGTGCATCTTGCTGCCCAAACTCCTCGTGGAGTGTAGAGCTGCCCTTGTGAAGTGCCTTGTCTTTGGGCAGTGGAAGGTTTTGGCTGCTCTGGAGCTGCTACAGCTGCTCGGTAATGGAAGCCGGTATCTCTGATTTTTCTTTTTTGAGGATGACGACAGAATGTCAGCCCTGGGGTTTTCCCTCTGACTGACAACTGCAAGGGACTTGTGCTCCGAGGAGGCAATGCCCTCTGGGAACATGCCCTTTGCTGGGACAGGGGGAGAAGTGGGAAAGCAAAGGCGGGGAGGGGGATGGAAGGCAGTGGGAGCCCGGAGACCTGCTGCCTGGCAGAGGTGTGTTTGCTGACAACCTTTCCCTTCCATTCATGTGGTTCTTTCTTTTCTTTTTTTTCAAGGCCACAGCCACTGGAGCTATGAAGGTAAATACCCTGCAGTTACTTCTGCTTTTTTCCTACTACCCAGCAGATCCTGGAACTGAGCCAGCTGTGGTTAATTATTACAAGGCTTCCGTGCACACTCCACGACTCACCCTTCCCTCCTGCCTGACCCTGACACAGTGCCCGCACTCGGGCACGGAGGGGCTGAAGAGCCAGAGGTTGATCTGATTTCACCAGGAAGCAGCAGCTCCAATGAGGGCTTTCCCAGCCCCGTGGGTGTGGGGGGATGACCCTCAGGGAAGGGCTCCTCCCTGAATGAGAGCTCCCCGACGCTGCGCCAAGCGGGGAAAAGGCTGCTCTCCCCAGGCTGGACTTGCAGCCCATGCTGGGACTTTGACCAGCCCAGGGATTAGCTTGGCTTCACTTCTGCCCTCTGTCACCCTCCCTCCCCATCCTGCCTGGCCCTGCCCTTCCAGCAAGGCCTGGGGGGCTTCTCCACAGCACCCACGATGGGCATCCCCACAGTGCTGTGACAGGCACACCCTTTGCTGCCCCACCACCCTGGGGTTTGGCTCAGCTGCTAACATCCCAGGAACACTCACACTGGGGCAGTCCTGCGAGGGGCTGCCCTGGGCACAAGCCTGGGTTTGCGCTGGCCCGTGACGCACTAGAAGCAGCCCTCTGCAGTGCAAAGGGAGGTTTCTGAGGCATCAGCTGTGCTTATCCCAGCTGTGGTACTGGGAAGAGGTGGCCATTTCAGCAGCCAGCCCAGCCATGTCAGCTGGCCCTTTGCCACAGAGCCCAGCACCACTGTGGTACCTCGCTCCAGGAGCACTGGGGGTGGTACCTGCCAGAGGCCAGGCTGTGCAAGGCAGCCAGAGTGTGATGAGCTGCAGGGCAGCAGCTCCTCGGCTTGCCAAATCCACTTGTAAATGATCTTCTTGCACTCTTCCTAAACACCCCAAAAATAGACTTTCCTGGCAGCTCACCATGCTCTGAGACCTTTCCTGATACAGCTGCGTTCAGTCACATGTTGACATAGAGCTGCTCCCAAGCTAACTTCATGGAAACTAAACTTGCGTGCATGGCTACTTCCCTGGCCAGTGCAAGTCCCCTTCCCCAGCACCCCCAAACCTTTTTTCTGGAGGTCTCCTCACCCTGAGGATCTCACTGACAGTTCCTCCCTCCCTTCTCTCACCAGACCTGAAGCATTGGAGCACGGACTACCTGGACTGCGGGGGCACCAAGCAGTCACCCATCAATGTTGACACAGCCCAGGCCATCTTCAGCCCTGACCTGCGGCCCATCCAGCTCTCTGGCTACAGCCTGCCCGCCAACCAGCTGCTCAAGCTGAAGAACAATGGGCACACAGGTGGGGGCAGAGGCAGCTGCAGGGGCTGGAGCACAGGGAGAGGATGCTCAGATGCACCCAGCAGGACTGGGCTTCTCTGATTCCCTTCCCCTGGGCTCAGGGAAGCAGATTGTCTTGCAGGCTGTAACCCTCTTGCCTTCTAGGCCAAAAGGGAAACAACAGGCTGTAGAAATTTTACATGTCCATTTGTTTTCCTGGACAAGGTGAGAAGCCCCAAGGTGTCCAGAGTAATTGGGAGCCAGCTCCAGAAATTTGTTAGCTCCACATCTTCTTTAAAAATGTCTCCCTGATATTTCTGATGTGCATTTTCAGCCACTAGCTCGTTCCCTGCATTTCCCTTTCAAAGGACTCATCAGTCTCTGGATGTGACTTAGACCTTAAGCTATTTACACCTGTCTTTTAGGGCACAACATTGACCACCCTCCTTTGTCTGTACTTGAGGATTCTATCTCAAGATCTTAAGAAATTTTCATAGGTTTTTGTTTTCCCTTCTCCAATACTAGCATGGTTTTTGTAAACAACTTTTTGGACACGACTTATTCATGTTATTTTAGTATCAGCCTTGGTATTCCAGATATGGAGGAAAACCACATTTTTCCACAGCTGAGGATGGTTGGACCTGGTTGTTACCAGCTTTTTCTTGGAGGAGGCAGAATGTTTTGTGCACGCTGATGTCTGCCAGAAAGGGTTATGGAGAAAGGACCTTAAGAACTTGCTGATGGTGTGATAAGGCACCTCCTTGCCCTGGTAGCCAACGAGATGGAGCTGACCTGTGTGTACAGCAAACTTGACAGGTCAGGCTTGCTGTGTATGGTCAGATCAGCTGCGTGCTGCATGAACAGGGCTCTATACTGTGGCCTCCTGCCCTAATGTGCCTGCAGAGTTAAACTAGTTGAGCTCAGTAGTTGCTATTTTAGACACCCTGGCATCTGGTGTTGCTTGGTGTTTAGAAAAGCAGTGAGAGCATTTTCACTGGGGAGAGGGGAAGTACTTTCTCACAAGGCTTTTAAGACTCCTCTTTTATTGTGGCAACCACTGGTCTGCCTTATGAAAAGCCATAAATAAATAAAAAGTTGCAAGCCTAGTTAGTTATTTGTACAGTTACTCATTTTGGTAACAAAGTGTATGTGTTACATAAGCTTTTTTGAGGGCCTGAAAATGGCTCTGGTACTTAGCAGAAAGACAATGGTTTACCTATACAAAAGAAGTGTAAAAACAGATAAATTCATAGGGAGGGAACAGTTTCTCACTTCCTGTATTTGAGTTTTTAATCTCTGAACCCAGTGGTAAGGAACTTGAGATGGCTCATCACATCCCTGTTACGTGGTTAATCCCAAATCTGTGCCCTATTAGTGATGTAACTAAGGGACACCCCATTTAATAAAGGAAAAAGGAAAAGACCTTACATTAAAAATTAGGAAAATGTGCTTAAAAGAATAGGACAGCCTTTCTCAGGGTCCAGGCATGCTCGTGATATTTTTGCCACATGTCCAGGTAACTCAGTTTCAGATTTGCCACATTGCTGCAGAAGTCCAAAATAGCTGGACAAAATACGCTAAAGTAAAGAAAAATCAAAGTACAAATTTATGGTATCCAAAGAGGCAAAAATTTTAGCTCTAAGTACTTTCAAAATATTTAATGCTTCTGTGGCACTAGCTCCAGCGCTGTCATACACTTGCAGGTAGCTTTATTTGAAAGGTCCCAGTTAGCCAAGAGTTGCAGCTCCCTGTCCCTTTGCCCTGCTCTCATAGATATTCACCACTCTGCCAGTATCCTTCTCTATGAATTTTGTTCATGGTCTCTTTATATTATTCTCACTTACTGAATTAATTGTTGGATAACATTTGGCTTGGAGCTGGCCCCAGGAGTCTTTGTGGAGGGGCTCTTCACTTTCCAGCATTTTCGTAGCAGCTCTTTTTGAAGCTGACATATTTACTGCAGTATCCTACAACCTTAGGTCAGAAGCTGAACCCTGCCACATTGGCAGGCCTGCCCACAGCCTCGTGACAAATGGAAAGCAAGGTTTCTCTGTTATGACCAGCTTCTAGAAGCTCAGAGCGACTGTTTCCCTCGAGACGCCTCCTTTGCGTACCTGTGGGATGGGCTGGGCTTTGTGTTGTATTACTGACCTCTTCCTTCTGGCTCTGCAGTTGTCCTTGAGCTGCCCGACTCGCTGGCCCTGGCAGGGGGCTATGCCCAGCAGTACCGAGCTGCACAGCTGCACCTGCACTGGGGCTCCCCGGCGGGACCCGGCTCGGAGCACACCGTCAACGCGCGCCGCTTTGCTGCCGAGGTGAGGAGTGCTCTGGGTGCCGGATGCACCTTTCCCCTTGTGGTGCTGGGCACAGAAGGTGCTGGAATGCTGTCGTGCTCCTCGCCCGTGGCTCTGGCTGTCACTGGTGTGGGCTGTAACTCCTGGCCAGGATCCTGGGTGGCTCTGCAGCAGTGGAGTTCAGTGTAGCACACCGCACTTTGGTGCTGAGCCAGACTCAGGCAGAAGCCTGGTCCTGGGCTGGTGGTGCAGGAGCTGTGGCAGTCCCCAGGCTGTGGAAGCCAGCTTTTCTGGAGGCTGTGAGCCTGCTTTGGGAGCTACAGGGACTGTTTACTCTGTACACACTGTCCTCTTACTCTGCCAGCTCCCATCTGGTTTTATCCCTCCTTCTCTAGCTGCTGCCCTCAAACTGAGCCTGGCTCTGCAGTATTAGCCCCTGTTATGCAGGACGGAGTGCTGATTTTGCTGTTCATGAGCAGGGAAGTTCCTGCAGGCAGACCTTTGTGCTGGCTGCTTTGCACCAGTAGAATTTCTTGGACCCACCAGCATTTTCCCTTCCCTGCAGTGGTACTCATCACACCTGCAATATGTCTCACAGCCCTTGTGTCAGCAGGCTGTAGCCCTGCGGGAGTGAGGATCTCTCAGTGGCATCCATCAAGCACTGGGATTGCATTTTTCCCTTCCAGATCCATGTGGTCCACTACAATACCAAGTATGACAGCTTTACAGAGGCAATGGTTCACCCAGATGGCCTGGCTGTACTGGGAGCCTTTCTGGAGGTGAGTTTCATGGATCAGCAGTAGGAGGATGGGACTGGGGTGGACAGAGTTGAACACAGTTTTGGGGACTGACAGAGGTGCAAACATACTTTGGAAGAAGGGGAGAGAAAGGGCAGATCAGCCCTGATAAGAATGAAGAGGTCACTGGGCTCCTCTCTGAAGGAGCAGTACCTCCCTGCTGCCATCACCATCTTGTCCCGTGGCCTTGTTGTTACCTTGGGGTCTCTGTGTTGCAGGTGGGGCATGGGGAGAACCAATACTACCATGAAATACTTAAGCATCTGCATGAAATCCAAGAAGTAGGTAAGGCCCTGTCCCACCTCGTGCTCTGTGTCAGGGGCTGCAGCCCAGCAGAGAAACCAGCTGTTCAGCAAAGCTGCAGCACATCCAGTGCCACACTGCCCAGCATCTTCATGCTGCTGTCCTCCAAGGGCTTTGTACCAGTCTCACTCCCATTATGTTTCCTCTCCCAGGACAAGAAACCTTGGTGCCTGGATTCAACATTGCAGGTCTGCTGCCTGCCAACCTGAAACTCTACTTCCACTATAATGGCTCTCTGACTACTCCTCCCTGCTACCAGACAGTCAAGTGGACAATCTTCAACCAGACCATGCTGCTCTCTCATCACCAGGTCTGTCACAGGGCCATGAGCTCTGCATTGGGTCTTTCCCAGCCTCTCCCCGTGAGCTGGTGCAGGTGCCCTGTGCCAGGGCTCTGCAGCTCATCTGCTCCCAAAAGCGGGATGTTATTCCCGCATACATTATATGCTATTCTGCTCATACTGTTCTCCTTCCAGATGTCAGTGCTGGTTTCGACCCTGAAAAGCCCTGAGGAAGAGCTTTTGCAGAACAACTACCGGCCAGTGCAGAGCCTGCACGGGCGGCGCGTGCTGGCGAGTTTCCAGACCTCCCCTTTAGTGAAACACACTCCTGGTAAGGAGTGACTGAGCGTGCTCAGGCTGCTCCCAGCAGCAGGGATGCAGTGATGGGGGCAGCAGCAGGATTCAGTGCTTTGTGTATCCTACAGAAACACAGCATGGGTCAGACCTGCCTGGCAAGTGACATGTGGCAGCAATGGTCTAAGGGTCCTGCTCTCTCCGCTTTCTGCACTTCCTTCACCCTGCCTGGGGAAGACTGGTTTATAGAAACTTATTTTATCCTTAGTCTTGCAGATGTGACAGTAGCAGGACTAGGGGATGCAGGGTCAAGAGCAAAGAGGCAGGTCCTTGCACTCCAGCTAGCTACTTCAATCCCAAATGCAATAGATGAATTCAGTAGGAGCTGCCAGAGGTACAAGCTTGCAGCGAACACTCCTCCCTCAAACCCTGCAGGACGGGCAGTGCTGGGACCCCTGCTGAAGGCTGTGCTCTGTCAGCAGGCCCTCACAGCCATCCTGGCCAGGCACACAGTCCCTGCCTGAGGGGTTCCTGAATGCCCACCCTCTATTTCTCCTTGAAGGCCTTTCTTGCATTGGTGATTTCCAGGCATGAGTAGAAATCACTATTAATCATCAGGTGTGACTGAGTTTTTGCCCATTGCTGCTTCCTGAGGTCACTGGGGGTTTTCTGTTCAACATCCTGTTCCTTTTCTGTTCTGATGGCATTTCCTACACCTTCTGTGAAGGTGACTAATAGGAACAGCACAGGGTTGGTCCCAGGCCTCTGGGCAATGCCTCAATAACCACACAATGTGGTGCAAGGCATTTCCCTCACCGTTCCACCTGCAGCCTGCCTGCTAATGGCTCTAGGCTTTTAATCACTGTGGTCTTCAGCCCGGCTAGCAGTTTCCCATGTGGCACTGCATCAAATGCTTCACTGAAACTGGGAGAGATAAAATCTACCGCATTTTCTTTGTCTAGAATATCACTTATCAAAGAAGGATATCGGGTTAGGCTGGCATGCTCTATCTTTGGTAAACCTCTTAGATACTTTATCATATTTTCCATTTACCTCCAAGCCTTTCTTTTACTACTTTCTTGCAGAAACTGTTCCAAAGCCTCCCAACACTGGGGCAAGGGGGGAGTTGGCCAGCTCTACTTTTTTTTTCATTATTTGCTATTTCTATACAAAAATCTCCACTGTAACAAAAAGACAAAGCTCTTGTTCCAGAAGTGCCAGGAAAATGTCCCAGTACTCTTGGATGAGGTTACGGGTCCCCTGTCTTGTGTGCATAGGATTGTTGGGGGTTTCTCCCCACATCAGTGCTAACTGCCTGCTTTAGCCCTTGGGGCTGCTGAGCACTGAGATGGAGTGCTGTGGGATCACATCTTGTTTTGCTTGCAGCTGCACCTTCTGTGCCATTGCTTGTTGATCTTTTTGCCAGTCACCCCCAGCTCGGGATAACCACTCCTGTCCCCAGGTGCTGGGTGGAGGTGGCAGCTTTCCTGCAGCAGCCATGTAGCTGGAAAGAGCCCATAGATAGTGCCACTCTGTGCACCATACCCGAGCCATGTACAGATGATAATGCAGCTCTTTAAAAGCCATGCTTTCATGCTGGGCAAACATTTGTCCAGCACAGCTCCCTCCCAGCACGCAGGGCCACCAAGCCACCCCATGCCAGGTGCCCTCCCTGCAATGCAGGGCTGCCTCCTGCCTGGGAGCTGCTGACCATCTCAGGCAACTGTCCCCACGGCTGCTGCCTGCTGGGCTCTGCCCAGGTGCCTCTCTGGGGTCTCCTGTGCAGTCATGGGGTGCTGCAGTGCTCAGCACCCTGCCTTCCTTGGCTGTAGCAACAACAGTGGGGGGAGTTTCTGGCTGGGCTCAGCAAGGCTCAGGTGTGGGCTGTGGTTCAGGGATCCTTTTTTCTCACCTTTTCTCACGCCTCTGGCGGGGTGTCAGTGCTGGGCTTCCTGCAGCAAGATGCTGTGAGCTGCTGGGGATGTGGCAGGCAGCTATCCCCTGTTCATGACAATCTTGTAGGCAGCCCTACTTTGGAAGTGGTACCCAAAGGCCTTCAGGCTTGAGACTTCTCTCCCCAAATACTTCAAAGGCAATCCCCTGACTCTTGTCTCTCTTTACAGGTAGCGATGATTCAGCAACAGCAGGTAGGTGAGGGGCTGGCACAAAGCAGGGGAAGGTGGGCAGGGGGTGTACGTGCCTGGGAACTGGGGTCTCGTGCAAGCCATGTGCTGACGGGGGGCAGGCTGCCACAGTGGGTTTGTAGGGCTGCTCTAGCATCCACGCTGCTGGTTCTCATCTTCCAGTCTTTGTCTCCTTTTCAGAAGGACACTCCAGCTCATTTCATGCAGGTAAGCGTGCCCAGCCAAGGCTGGTCCTTCGTGTCCCCTCTGCCCTTGGGCTACCAGCCTGCTCCTTGCCTCCTCTTGCTCAGCCAGTAGTTGCACAGCGTTAACATGACTGTGCTTGGCTTGCAGGAGATGTGCTGGCCGTGCTCTTCGGGGTGCTCTTTGCTGTCACAGCACTGGCCTTCCTGCTGTACATCTATAAGCACCGCAGCCAGAACACACGGTGAGCAATGGGGAGACACAGGAGGACGGTGCCTGGGGCAGGATGGTCCAGGGCTCCCTCAAGAAGAGGGATTAATGGTGGTTTCAGGCAACAAGACCTCCCACCTGGTCTAACAGTCCCCCCCCCCTTCTTTCCCCACCAGGCTGGACTCGCCGACCAAATCCAAGGTCATCTACACGGCAGCCAGCACCGAGAACACCGCGTGAACTCCACACCTCTGTGGCAGTCCCAGCCCCACTGGCTCAGCCTGTCACACCACCTCCCCTCACTCCCTCCCCAGGTCAAGGAAGACCAGTGCTCCAGCACGCCTTGGCTGCACGGGCTGCCCACATGGACTGTTTGTCTGGGGGGCAGCATTTGGCCCCAATAGATATTTTTGTTATAAAAAAGGTAAAAGCTCTTAAAAAAAAAAAGTAAAATCCTCCCATGGTACCAGCTGTCTCTGCTGCCTTTGTGGGAAGCTGTGGGGCAGGAAAGAGCACCCTGGTTCAGCTGGAATCACAGTGGAGAGGGGTGGGCAGGGACCCCTTCCCAACCGGCAAAGACAGCATCAGCCTCTGTGCACCGGGCAGAGCTCCAGAGTAAGCAGCACGAGGCTTCTTCTACAGCCCAGCCCTGCCCTCCATCACTCTGGGACTTCTTCCTCCTCTTATTTGTGCAAAGCATTGGAAAAACATAGCTGTGGCTTGGTAAGGCTGAAGAAAGGCAGAGCTGAAGGTGGCAGAGCCACCGCTTGCTTGCTGGGCAGCCCCCACCCAGCTCACCTCTGGCTTTATCACAGCTAGATTAGCCAGGACAACCCTAGATCCGTGGCTACCTCCCACCTTTTATGATGGCTCCTGTGGAGCTGGAGCCAAGTTCCAGGGAGCTTTATGGCTGTGACAAAACTGAAATAAACTGGCCCTGTGTGGGAGAGGAATGGAACCTGTCAATCTACAGCCCTCAGCGGCCTCCACCCCAAAGCTATAAAATTAGAGCTCAGCCACTGCTAGGATGGACAGAGCAGGAGCAAGGCCTGCAGGCAAACAAGGTCTGCAACTGCCAGACCATCCCCCTCCAGCCACACCACCACAAGCCATTGTTACCACCGCTTGTACCCTCCCCATGACAGCAGTGCTGCTGGCCACACAGAACCCCGCTTGTCTGTGGTACTTAATTTTATTGGTATAAAAGCCCACTGTGGATAAAACTGCCTTTTCAGCCCGATGGCAGTTTCTCCCTCCCAGCCCTGTGGCACAGAACCAGGGCTGGTACCCGCCAGAAAATCCCCAAGAACAGGAGAGGGCAATGATCCATTGGAATGGTCCCTTGAACCCCCTCCCAAATCTGTGCCGGCAACAGCTGTGGCATTGCATCTCCTTCCAAGCCCTCCACCACCCTCCATGCCCACTGGGTCCTTTGGATACTGTCTTTTTCCCTCTCCTCCTCCCATCCTGCATGGTGTCAGTACCCACGGGTCCCCCAGCACCATCCTGCTGCACCAGGATGCCAGCTCAGCCCTGCCAGGGCTGTGGCTCCAGGGGCAGCAGGACTGGGCAGAGAGGTGGAGAAAGGAGCACTACAGCAGTCAGCCACGACCCAGGGCACGGCAGCACTTTGCAAAGCCCCTTCCTCCACCCTGCAGCGAGGAGGCAATGCGGGCCCCCTGCCCTGGCATGGGGGGCAGCACATCTGTGGCAGCGGGGGGAGAAGCGATGGGTTTCTTTGGGCTCAAGCCTCCGGCAGTCACAGGCAGGCTAACTGGGGCTGAGCTCACAGCAGGGCCAGCAAAGTTGGGTCCCCCAAAACTGAGGTGTTTTATGGGGACTCCCAAAAGGGCGTTGGAGTGAGCCAGTCTCAGCCACACTGGTCGGCTGGCTGCCACAGCTGGACCCCAGTGCCTGCCCCACCAGGGCTGGCCAGGGTCCCCCAGTCCAGGAGAAAAGATATTGCAAAGAAGGTGATGGCCGATCCTGCCGCCAGGATAGGAGGGGAGGGGAGGGGTGACTGGGGACCGGAACATCCTGCAGGGCCTCAGGATCCTGGCTGGGGGCTGGCTCCGCTCCGTAAACCTGCAGGAACCAACAAGAGAACCAGTGAGTTTTCACCAAACTACCCCACTTCCCGCAGGACAGGCAACAACCTCACAATGGCCTCAAAACCCATCTGCTCCTCTACTCTGGGAGACATTGGAACAACCTCTCACCATCCCAGCACCAGTCTGGGTACCCCATGAGACCCAAAGTGTCCCCCACCCCTCTCTGGAGCAGCACTTACAGAGCAGGAAGCGCCGCAGGTTCTGCGCGGATCCCCCGGAGAGCAGGTAAGCCCAGGCAGCGGCAGCAGCCATCAGCAGGTAGGAGGGCACCAGGCTGCCCACGTACAGGGGGTTGCAAAACGACTGCAGAGAGAGGCACGAGAAGAGAAGGGTGAGCAGGCAGGAGAGGACAGGGACAGGATGTGTGGCAGTGTCATCACCTCAGCAAACGGAGTGGACAAGAGGCACCAACCCCAGGATTTGGTTTGTGAAGGGCCAGCTCCTTTGCTAGTGCCAAAGGCTAGTTCCTGCCAGCACAGGCACCAGTACTCTGAATGCAGGTCCCAGCACAGAGCCCTGCTCCCAGTTACTCACCAACCCCGAAACAGTGAGATGCATGATAACAACTGCTGCGATCTCCCACCAGCGCCGGTGCTCGCAGCCATGAAAGAAGAGGATCCCCCAGAAGGTGTGAAGGAAAATCAGCACCATGGTCATAAAAGCTGCAGGGAGAAGAAGAGGTGTCACCAGGGAATCACCCTCTTGACCTAGCCAGGAGACTTGGAGAAGGCATGGAGATGAATCAGTAAAGGGAGGGTAGAGAAACAGTTTGGCTGGACTGGGAGGTGCTGGGTCAGACTCCACATGTGGGAGACATGAAAAGAAGAGCAGGGAGGGCCACAGGGAACAGCAAGAAGGGCTTGCCACAGAGATATGTGACAGGGGACTATAAGGGTCTCAGGTAGGTGAAGGTGCAGCATAGACAAGACAATGTAGGAGGGAAAACTCCAGCACCTCATCTGCTGTGTCTGAGGTGGGGCAGAGATGTGAGCAAAGAGTGCCAGTTACTCACCTGAGGTCAGGAAATACAGCTGTGAATCCCCATGGATGCCCACAGTGCCAGGCCCTAATGCGTCTGCCAGGAGATTGATCATGGAGAAGGCGCCGCTCATGAGACCAAAGCCCACGCCAGCCACTGCCAGGACAGGGACACTGTTAAACCCTGAACCTCCCAAGGGTCACCCCATGCTCTGAGTGAGCTTTGGCATGAGAAATCTCCCTTTGCTCCCAGCACCATACTCAGCCCTGCCCAGCCTCGCCCCCTGCCCCACGGTCTACTCTGCAGAGCACTCACCATATGCCATTTGCTGAATGGAAATGGGGGAGCAGCCGTCCTCACTGAGGGCCACCAGCCCCTCAATGGCCTTCCTGTGGAGTGAGAGCACACTGGAGCCCAGCACAGCCAAGCCACCTCCTGAGGCATGGTGCAGTGTTCACTCTGCACCATGCCACCTTCCCAGCAACCTCCCCCTCCCCGAGCAACACCCACCACGGAGATTGTCCGTGCGACTGTACCACCAGACAAACCAGGCATGTGAAAATCACGTGAGGCCACACAGAAAGATTTTCCACAGAGGAATGCGGGTGCCAGCCAGCCCGGCAGAGCAGGGCTGGTGTGAGCAGGACGTTTGGTGTAAGGCAAGCAGCACCCCCGCATGGAAAGCAGCCCCACTGCAGGCGTGGGAGGCCGTACCTGATCTCTGCACTTAAAGAAGGTGTTGACTAACAATGGAGGAGGTGCAGGAAGAGTTAGAAAAATTCAGTGGGGAGAGAAACTGTGAGAGGAGAGGCTTCATAACTTATACCAACTAGAGGCGTGAGGGGCCAGGCGGACGCCAGGCAGGTCCTGAGCCTAGGGAGGACAGCAGTGCTTGGGACCGGAGATGCGCAAGGCAAAGGAAACGCAGTGGTTTTGTGTCAGAGGCTGCTCCGTGGAGCTCTGCTACCCTCTGCCTGCCTGCCTCCAGCAGCGCCCTGCCGCAGGGAGCCTGCCCACACGGCTCCCCTCCTGCATTCTCCCAGGAAGACCAGGGAGTATGAAGGACACCTCCCTGTGCCTGCCTGCCCAGGCCCAGCACAGTGTCTGTCCATCCACAGGACAGGGTGCAGCACGTCCTCCCCTGGCAGCAAAACCCCTGCGCTCCAAGACAATGATATCAGGAAGGATGGAAGCTGCCCAGGCTGCTCTGAGACTGTGACCCAGGCTGCTCAATCAGGGCACCACATGCTCCAGACCTTAGGGCTGCTCTGCCCCACCACCTGAGACACACTGAGGTCAACACTGACACAGGTGCCACCCACGTGCTCAGGGTAAGCACTGAGGCAGCTTCCCACCACACCTGAAACTCCCCCCAGTCCAGCAGCTCACAGGCAAAACCTGGCACCAGCACAGCTGGGAAGAGCATCCAGCAGTGCTGGCACAGTGGGGGAGATTACCTGAGGAGCTTGTAGTAAAGGAAGCGGAAGGCCTCCTGCAGCAGCACAGAGAACATCACCCCAAAAATCAGGAGCCCCTTCTGCAGCCGCTCATCCTGGGGGTCGCTGGCTTTCACTGCGATAAACCAGATGAGGGATGAGAGCAGCAGTGACACCAGCCAGAAGAAAGCCCTGTAAGAGACAGAGCTTGCTGGCACCGGTGCTGTACCAGAGTGCCCACCGTGCTGGGACTGGCACTGGCAGCTGTGCCCCAGCCGTGCCCAGTCTCCAACCAGCACCAGTGCCACTCTGGTACCGGTGCTGGGCAGCTGGTGCTTGTATGGGTCTCACTGCTGCGCTGGGCCTGCACACCTGCCCCACTGATCACCAGAAGTGGCACCAGTGCCCCTGGCTGTGCCCACAGCAGTACCAGCACCTGTGCCACGCTCATACCCATGCCAGCACCACTTCCAGTACCACATCCTTCTGGTCCCACAGTGGTACTGGCACCAGTTTCCCAGCTGCACACACGCACCAGTACCATTACCAACCCTCCACTGGTACTGTATGAGTTCTTGTGTCTACAATGCGCTGTGACCGTAAGACAAACAATACTGGTGCTCCTGTCGTGCAAGCAGCAGCACCAGCACGAGCACTGGTGAGTCCAGTGAGCCCACATCAGCACCAGTGTGAGCACTTGTGAGTCCAGTGAGCCCACATCAGCCCCAGTGTGAGCACTGGTGAGTCCAGTGAGCCCACATCAGCACCAGTGTGAGCACTTGTGAGTCCAGTGAGCCCACACCAGCACCAGTGTGAGCACTGGTGACCCCAGTGAGCCCACATCACCACCAATGCGAGTACTGGTGAGTCCAGTGAGCCCACATCAGCACCAGTGTGAGCACTTGTGAGTCCAGTGAGCCCACATCAGCACCAGTGTGAGCACTGGTGAGTCCAGTGAGCCCACACCAGCACCAGTGTGAGCACTGGTGAGTCCAGTGACCCCACATCAGCCCCAGTGTAAGCACTGGTGAGTCCAGTGAGCCCACATCAGCTCCAGTGTGAGCACTGGTGATCCCAGTGAGCCCACCTCAGCACCAGTGTGAGCACTAGTGACCCCAGTGAGCCCACATCAGCACCAGTGTGAGCACTGGTGAGCCCACATCAGCCCCAGTGTGAGCACTGGTGACCCCAGTGAGCCCACATCAGCCCCAGTGTGAGCACTGGTGACCCCAGTGAGCCCACATCAGCACCAGTGTGAGCACTGGTGACCCCAGTGAGCCCACATCAGCACCAGTGTGAGCACTGGTGACCCCAGTGAGCACACATCAGCCCCAGTGTGAGCACTGGTGACCCCAGTGAGCCCACATCAGCCCCAGTGTGAGCACTGGTGACCCCAGTGAGCCCACATCAGCCCCAGTGTGAGCACTGGCGTGCCTGCTGCAGCCACCACGGCGCCTCAGCCAGCACCAGTCACATGCCTATCACAGCCCTGATGCCACCACCACCCTGTCACACCCATACTGGTACCAGCACCCCTGTCACGCCCACACCGTACCAGCACCGGCACTGGCACCAGCTCCCCTGTCGCGACTACAGTGATGGTGCCGAGGCACTGGGACCAGCAGCCCACTACATCCGAACTGGGACCAGCATCGGCAGCAGAATCAGTGCCCCCGCCACGATCGTTCTGGCAGCAGCCCCGGAGCTGGCCCCAGCGCCCCGCCCCGCTCACGCCGCTCCCGGAGCCCATCGTGGTCCCGCAGCCCGGCGGCACCGGAGCCCCCATGGCTGACTGACCCGGCGATGAGGATGATGATGCGGAGCGGGTCGCGGGCGATGGTGAAGATGAAGAGGCCGAAGGCGGGCCCGAAGGCGATGAAGGTGCACCCGAAGAAGACGGCGAGCGTCATTTCGGCGGGCGCGGGGGCACGGGACCGGGCGCGGAGCCGGAGCTCGGACCGGACGGGCCCCGCGGCCCCTTCCCCCTCCGCCGCCCTTCCGGGGCCGATGACGTCACACGTGCGCGCGCCGCCGCCGCCGGAAGCCTCGTCCCGGGGCGGGCCCGGGCCCGTCAGTCACGGGCGGCGTTGGATGCCGGGAAAGGCCCGGGAAAGGCCCGGGAAAGGCCCGGGCAGGGCGGTCGGGCATCGGGACGGCCTCCCCGGGGAAGGGGTGGCAGCACCAGCCTGGCAGAGCTCCAGAAGCGTCTGGTGAAGGCTCTCCGGTGCGCGGTGTGAGCCTCGGGGGGGCTGTGCGGGAGCTGGACGCGATGGTCCCCGTGGGTCCCTCCCAGTTCGGCAGGCCCCGTGATCCTGTGGGAGCGCAGCCTGCGCCCAGGGGAGCTTGACCGCGTCCCCACGGCCACCCCGAGGAGCAGGGTCTGAGCGAGGTTCCGGATGACTGGAAGCTGGCCAATGTGATACCCATTCACAAAAAGGGTGCAAAGAAGGATCCTGGTAATTATAGACCAGTCAGCCTGACCTCAGTACCTGGCCAAATAATGGAACAGTTTATATTAAGTGCCATCACGCAGAATTTACAGGATGGCCAGGTTATCATACCCAGCCAGCATGGTTTTAGGTGGGGTAGGTCATGTTTAACCAACCTGGTCACCTTTTATGACCAGGTAACCCACCTCGTGGATGCAGGGAAGGCTGTTGATGTTGTTTACTTGGATTTCAGCAAGGCCTTTGACACTGTCTCCCACAGCATACTCCTAGACAGGCTGGCAGCCCGTGTCTTGGACAGGAGCACTCTGTGCTGGGTTAGGAACTGGCTGCATGGCCGGGCCCAGAGAGTGGTGGTGAATGGTGCTGCATCCAGCTGGGGCCAGTCACCAGTGGTGTCCCTCAGGGGTCTGTGCTGGGGCCAGTTCTGTTCAATATTTTTTTTGATGACATGGATGAGGGTTTAGAGTCCTTTATTAGCAAATTTGCAGACGACACTAAGCTGGGAACGTGTGTTGATCTGTTAGAGGGACGGAGGGCTTTGCAGAGGGACTTGGAACAATTGGATGGATGGGCAGAATCTAATGGGATGAAGTTCAATAAGTCCAAGCCCCGAGTCCTGCACTTTGGCCACAATAACCCCCTGCAGCGTTATAGGCTGGGGACGGTGTGGCTGGACAGTGCTCAGGAGGAAAGGGACCTGGGGGTGCTGGTTGACAGTCGGCTGAACATGAGCCAGCAGTGTGCCCAGGTGCCCAAGAAGGCCAATGGCATCCTGGCTAGCATCAGGAATAGTGTGGCCAGCAGGAGCAGGGAGGTCATTCTGCCCCTGTACTCGGCACTGGTGAGGCCACACCTTGAGTGCTGCGTCCAGTTCTGGGCCCCTCAGTTTGGGAGGGACGTTGAGATGCTCGAGCGTGTCCAAAGGAGAGCAACGAGGCTGGTGAGGGGCTTGGAGCACAAGCCGTACGAAGAACGACTGAGGGAGCTGGGGTTGTTCAGCCTGGAGAAAAGGAGCTCAGAGGTGACCTTATCACTCTCTTCAACTTCCTGAAGGGCGGCTGTGGTGAGCTGGGGGTTGGTCTCTTTCTCCGGTCAACAAGAGACAGAACAAGAGGACACAGTCTCAAGCTGCGCCAAGGGAGATACAGGCTAGAATTAAGGAGGAAGTTTTTCAGAGAAAGAGTGGTCAAATACTGGAATCATCTACCCAGGGAGGTGGTGGAGTCACCATCCCTTGATGTGTTTAAAAAAAGACTGGCCATGGCATTTGGTGCCATGATCTAGTTGAGGTGTTGGAACATGGGTTGGACTCAGCGATCTTAAGGGTCACTTCCAACCTAGAAATTCTGTGATTCTGTGAGGTGTGCAGGCTGTCCTGCCCTCGGTGGTTCTGTGCTCCCTCCGCTTGGGACCTCCAGTCCAGCCCCATTTCAACGGGGTTGACACAGAAAGGCACTTCAGGGAGCTTCCCACTTACAGGCACCCACACCCCAACACACACCTTTCCTGCCTCCGGGAGACTTTGGACAGGAGCACTGAGTGTAGAGCTCTGCTGACCCAGCAGAAACACTGCGCCCATGCCAGTCTTGGCACACATGCAGCAAGGTCAGAGAAGGCTTTTGAGGGGTCTGGAAAGGCTTTTGTTACATCATGGAAAACAGGCCCTGTTTGTGGGAGGCGTAATTCACAGCAGAGCACTCAAACATGGCGTACAGAGGGCTCTCCTGAAACAGGGGAATCCCAAAGGAGCAGTGAGATGTGGGTCCCAGCATATCCCCACCAGCTCATGAGCTTGTCCTCACGGCCAGCAAGTTGGTAGCTGGAAGTGAGAATCACAGGATCTTTTCCACTTGTTCCGGGGATATGACTGGTATTTGGCTTGATCACCAAGGTTTACAAGGCCAAGTCGTCCCCCCAGCACAAGGGATCTCGGAGGAGGAGAGAGGGGAATAGTTTTGTCCCTGCCTAAGATTTCATAACTTTTTGCAAAACAGCCCAGAGTCAGCCCACCTGGCCCAGAGAAAGTCACATCTCACTCTGAGCGGGGGACCTCCACTTTACAACCCCTGTGTTAGTTACAGTTGCAGCCCCAGGGTTCGGCCTGCTTGGCCGAGACAGCCTCAGGGAGCTTGGTGACGATGGCCAGGACCCACTGAAGGGTGGAGATGAGGGCTGGGGCTTGCCAGCTGGGAGATGTGGCTCTGGTGGCTGCGACATCAGGAAGGAGGCTCGCAGCAGGAGGTGTCACCAGAGACATCACCAGCCCCACCACAGCTGGATTCAGGTGACCAGTGAGCGTGCATGCAGAGGAATGCTAGGCTCAGTAGGGATGGGGGCAATGCCCAGGGCATTTCTAATGAGAAAAAACAAAAGTGCCTCAGGGCAGGACAGGCCACAGAACTGTGCTTGTGCTGGAAAAGGAGTTTCGGGCTCTCAATGGTGGCAGGCGCTCAGAGAGGCTTTGGGGACATCCTGGGTGTTCCCAGCCCCCTGCTGCCTCCCACCCAAACCTGATGAGCTCCCCTTCCATCCACCAGGCCTTGGCTCCAGGACTTGTATTCTTCCTGGCTCTGCTGACCCTCCAGCCCAGACTGCAGTACTATGACCAGGCCAACATGGGCACAGCCAAATGGATAGAAGTGTGTGAGGAATATCTGCATCATGAGGTGACTTGGCTGCTGCAGGTGATAGAGGGGAAGAGGGGCACCATGGAAACCCCACTCCTTTCTGCAGTGCAGCAGCAGTGGCTGTTTAAGGTGCTGTATCAGCCCTGGTCCGTGTCACTGTGGGCTGCTGGCTGGACAGATGAAGGAAGCAGGAGAGCCAGCTACAGGGAGCAGGAGAGCTCCAGCAGCAAGGAGGAGGACAATGACCAGAAGTTCAAAGGTGCTCACAATGGTCTCAGATCTTTGTGATCACCACATCCATCACCAATGGAAACATTCAAGCTAAGGCTGGAGGGGACTGTGGGTAATATGATTTAGTTGAGAGTGCCCCTCCTCATTGTGGCAATGACCTTCTGACCTCAGCTATTCTGTGATTCTAAAGCAGGACCTGCCCAGCACTTGAAACATGGACCAGCATGATAGAATCAAGACCAGTAATTTTATAATCTTCTAAGATAATACTATGCAGTTCACCAAAATGATGATCCTAGCCCAATCCACAAAGACAATAAACAGCGTAGGGGAGACATCCTGCAAGAAAGGCATTGCATAACAGACCCCTGATAACAAGCGGGTTTTATTTATTTTCTTTTGCTCTGAAAGGCAATAAATCAACCTTGTCACCAACAACTGCTAAACCAATGCAATGAATTGTCCCCAGGAGTCCCTTTGTGCCTGTCACCCTGTCATAGGTCTGTCTTGCAGCAGAGATGCTCCAGTGCTGCTCCCAGATCCCCTGAGCAAGAGGAGCAGAGGCCACATGTGCTCCTGTACTGCACACTCCCCTCTCCCAAGCAGCAGAGCCCCAAGCACTGCATATGGGGCAGGCTCATACAAAATGGAGATGACCCCACATGGTCATGGCCGTCCTTGCTTCTCTCCAGCTGCCTTGTCTTTTGCTGACTTTGACAAGTCAGTAACACAGATACAGGGACTGGGAGATTTATGTGGCACTTGGCTTTAGGGGGCCTGACCTGTTTTGAAATCCCCCAGAGCTTTGCAAAACCCTCACAATTTGGCAATACAGTTTTTCTGGCCCTCTCCTGAATGTCTTAAGCTGTAGATGCAGGGAAAGACTGAGAGGTGGCAGTAGTCTGTGCCTGGCTCTGCACAGCTTGACAAGTCTCATCAAAGTATCTCAGATGCTCTTTGTGTGGTCTTCCCACTCCACCACGTAGTTCAAGGGCATTGAACGGAAAGGATTCAGAGATGAAATGAGGCACTGGAGAGATGAGAAAACTGGAGCAGAGGGGAGAGGCTGCTGAAAGTTCATGTGCTGGTATGTCAATGGGGTGGCAACCAACAGCAGGGCTGAAAGCTCTCTGGGGAGATCTTCAGTCTGCCAGGCCAAAATAAAGAAATCCAAAGGTTGAAATTCCATGGGAGAGGTGGAGAGACAGGAAGGGAGGAGGGCAGAGGCACTTCAGTCCTCATCATGGGGCTGTGACACCTGTGGGGAGACATGCTCCCATGCCAGCAGTTCCACCGTGCCCCATGCTCCCAGAGCTTTCCCTGGCCTATTTCTCCTTTCTCCCCACCTATTTCTCCATGAGGCCAGGGGAAAGGAGATGGGTGGAAGAATGGAGAAAATGCAAAGCTCTGCTGAACCATGACATAGCTCATGTCTTTCTCAGGCTGAGCATCACCTGGGAACAGCAGTCAGGATCTCACTGCCAAAGGAATCACAGGCCATTCAAAGGAATAAAAAGCCCCTTGCAGCAAGATGTAAACAGTTAAGTCAAGTGGACTGGTCCGAACCAGGAGGCAGCGGCAGCAGCTAATGGGGAAAAAACAGTGGGTGTGAAAGGGCTCTTTGTCCCGGCAGGAAGGCGAAGGGCGCCCAGAGGCTGGGCACTGGGACGCACCCTGACCAGGGCACAGGGCAGGCTTGTTTGCAGTGCAGGGTGCAGGCTTCCAGAGAAGAGGTGCTTTTACATGCTGGTTCTTTTTGAAGGCAGACAACCCCCTGCCTGGAAGGTGCTTTGACTAAACAACAGAATGGCTCAGCTGATGCACTGCAGAAGAGGAAGGCGGGCCCAAGGAGGAGCTCCAGCCCTTGCACAGGAACAGCTTAGCAGTCCAAGACACCATGTACTGTCCTCCCCTCCAGCTCCTCCAGGTCCACAGTGGGAGGCTGCAGCTCACAGCAGACTTTGCAACCTTGGGAAGATGAACTGAAGATGAGCACCCCATGCACAGGGAGATTTTTTTCCCTTGCTGTAGAAGGCCTTAGAACTACAAAACAGAATTGCTGGGCCATGGAGGGGCAGGAGGCCAGCAGCACCTGGGCAGGAAAGAGATGCAATCTCAACACCCTCCTTTCCTGAGCCGAGAGGCACAGCAAATAAAGGAAAGCAGATAACAAAAGCTATCCCTGTCAGGCTCTTGCTGGCTCTGGCTCGACAAGGGGTCAGCATGAATTGTGTTTCCTGGCAGTGTGTGGATGTGCTTTTAGAGGGATATCCGCTGGGTAGCGTGGGACAACAGGGCTTGGTCCACTTCACGGAGGGGCCCGAAGTGAAGGGCAGGACTAGATAATGGCTTTGGGCATCCCCAGGAAATCCAGCCCATTTTGGTAACAGCAATGAGACACATCCGGCTGCTCTTCAATTTGAGATGGAGAAAACACAGCAAGCCAGGAAGAAACTTCCTGAACATTTGCCTGCTGCATTAATATTTGCTAGCTTCTACAGCTGTCCCTCAGGCAGGCATTCAGTCACTGGCAAAAGAAATTACAACTAGTACAAAGGGTGAGCAGCTAATCCCATACCTGGAGAAGACCCTAATAATGTGTGCATGCATGATCATGTGCTTGTGTTTCCTCATTGTCATAAACATGAACCCTCCATGGAGACATCAAGAACCTTGTGGCTTCCCCAGCTGCCAACCCAATAGCATGCAGACTGTGGAAGGGGACATACCAGTGACATGGTTTATCACTGTGTAGTTGAAGAGAATGGTGAGTTTGAGCTTGAGACCTGAGGTCTCCTCTGTGTTCCAAGGAAGTGATGGAGATGAGGGAACACAGTCCAAACCATGTGGTTATTATTCTGAGCCCACCACAGCCACAGAGGTCCTGCAGACCCTCCATGCATCAACTGGAGGGTCACACCTCCTCTCCCAGTGCCTGTACCCACCAAAGGACCAAACACAGCCATCCATCTTGTCAAACTGCTTTAATATTTGGACATAAAGACAGGACATAGCCAGTTAGGCTGTGCACAAACAAGATCCCCTTGAGCAACAGTGCAAGGCTGCTGAGCTTCCCTTCTCAATGGAGGTGTGGGTTTGGCCAAGATGCAGTTCAGCTGATGACCGCATCCTGAGCATGCCAGTGGGGTGCATGTGTTGGGTAGGGAAAAGGGATAGGGGCTTGCGAGGGCAGCTCAGAGGTTGTTCAGCTCCAGTAAGGTCTGGTCCAGGACCTGGTGTATCCCCACGTTCTCCTCTTTGGCACTGGCCAGGCTCTCTGTGAATACAAGGGACACCCAGCCACGCACACAGACACAACCCAAATGTACCCAGGTGCAGCGGGACGCACACACACCACACAAGCGCGCGCACACACACACACACACACACAGAGATGGACATTTCAGTACAGCAACAGCCCCCAGTCAAACGGGGCGTCCCCTGTGGAGCACAGTCCACACAGGTAGCCCCATTTCTGGCAGGGATGAGTCCAGCCACTCTGGGGTCTGCCAGGGAAGCCAGGCCAGTCAGGCTGGTCACTGGGACAGGCAGTTACCACTCTTCAGCATTTCCATCTTCCCAGGCTGCCCCGTTGCCCATGGCTGAGCACTCTGCAGCACAGGTGCCGCTGGCGAGTACCATTATTTGGCCAGACACTGGGGCATCACCACTGGCCAGCTGCAGGCACGTGCACAAACCCTTGGCCAGCAGAAGCAGAGAACCAATGCCTGCTGCATGACCCAGCAGTGCTCCGTGAAGAAAAGAAGTGAGAAAGCAGCCCATTAACAGCCCAGAGAGTGGGCAGAGGACAACAGAGATAAGGAGCAGAGCTAACAAGGCTACAAGGATAAGTTCTGCCAGGCAGCCTTCTGCCAAGGCAGCCTCCCTCTGGTGTTCACTTCCAAATGGCATCCTGCTTCCCCCAGAGATGGGGATGGAACAAGACTGCTGTTCACCCAGTCCTATCTCCCAGTGTGTCCTGCTAGCCTCTTCTCTGTCCCAAGGTCGGGGCAGCAGGTGCTGCTAGATCCCCAGCTCTTTTCCCAGCCTTCCCAGCACCCTCCAAGGATCTCTAAGGGGATCCATCCTGCACAATTTGGGGTGACCAGAGTGAGAAGGAAGAGACTGCCCACTGAATCCCATGACAAGGGGAGGAAGGCAGCAGTACAAACAACCGCATCCCTCCCCAGCAGAGCCAGGATGATGCCAGAGGACATCCATGACTATATGGGCATCCCAGGACATCCCAAAACCTTTTGTATCTCTCCCACAAAAACTGATCAGCTCCAGAGGGGCGCCCTGTCCTGCCCAATCAGGGTAGTTACCCCTATGAGGATAAGCCAAGGCTTCACACCCTGCCTCACCCCAGCGGGGAGGGGCTCCCAGCCTGGAGCCAGCCTGGCCAAAATGGGGCAGGGAGGCTGGGCCGGGGCCAGGAGCTCTGGGCAGCTCAGTTGTTAAGTTCAGTAAGGATGACCCGCAGCTCGTTAGTGAGAACACGGTTTTTCTCGGCCTCCTGCTGAGAGCGCTCTAGAGAAAATGGAGAGACATCAACGCAGCACAGGAAAGAGAGAGAAAAAAGTGAGTTAGTGAAGAGACAGCATTTCTGAAAGCCTTCGCTGGAAACACCACAAGCCACCCAGCCAGTGGTGGGATACAGCTGGACTGGCAGGAGGCAGCCAGTCTTTGTGCAGGGACAAGACTGTAGGCCCACCAATTTGTAAACTGGGTTCTGGGACAGGGTAGGGTGGTGAGGAAGGAGGAGGTGGATCAGGACCAATTTAGAGATCACAAGAGATCACTAGTGAAGGGTAGCACGAGCCTCTTCACCAAGAGAAGTTGATGCAGGAGCCATGACAGGGATGAGATTGCTGTTTGTAGGCAATGTCTGAGAGTAGAGACAGGGAATGGACAGGACCAGGTCTAACCCTGACATTTCACACCAAAAGACTCATGGGGAAGATGGCATGAGATGGGGAAAGCTGCATACGAGAGTCAGGGAGTGGCAGGGGTCAGCACAATGGCCCCGTCCCGCTCAGCCTGGCAGCACAGGAGCCTCTTGGGTCCCAGCCATAGTCAGCCTGGGGGGCTGTGAGCTGCCTGCAACCACCTCCTACCACACTGCTGACAGCACCCACATGAGACAGGCAGGAGATGAGGGACAGAGTGGCATGAAGAAAACAAAGGAGAAACCAATGTTAAAATTTTATTGATATCAACTCATTAACCCAGAGGGACAGAACACAAAAGAAAAGTCGTGAGATGCAAACTGAAGAGCAATGTGCAAAGGACAGAAGGGTGAGGGAGGAGTGAGGGTCGCCTGCCTGCCGGGGAACAAGGTGTCTGCACAGTTGGATCCAACCCTCTATCCCCCAGGCCTGAGCTTTGGCAGTGGAGGTGCCGCTTCCCCAATGCAGGTCATCCCCATGCTGGGGCCAGCAAGCAGCACCAGGGGACTTTGCTGGAAGGATATGGGGGGGGAAATGGCCCCCCAGCCCCGGAGCTGCAGGGTCCCCAGTGCTTCTGCTGCTGGGGAGCCAAGGAGGGAGCTGCTGGAACAAAGGGCTTCTGGGCACAGTCCTGATCCCCAGGGCAATGCTGTGGCATGGGCCTACAACTACACTGTCCAGTCAGTATGTGGGGCTGCTTTCCTGCCCTGAACAAACAGCTCTAAGCACCTACACCTTGTCTCCCCAAAGAGGGGTACAGCGGGAACACCCCGGGTCAGCTCCTGTCCCAAAGGAGCTGATGGACAGGCACAGGCTAGGTAGGACAGAGGAGGACAGAGAGGGTAGGGAGAGAGGTGGGATGGCCAGGCAGGCAAACAGCCGAGCTGGGGAGAGACAGGCAGGGAGCAGGTGCAGTGCTGGTGCCCAGTGTGGGGCTCAGAGGGAGGTGATGTCATTAAGTGCATTGTCCAGCTCCTCGCTGATGGCTTTGTACTTCATCTTCTGCGCATACACTTCATCTGCAGGTGAAGGCAGGCAGGGAGCAGATGGTGGAATAGAGTGGAGGACACAAGGTGGAGAGAGAGAGTGGCTGTGAGCAGCGGGCTGAGGGCAGCAGGGGTGTGCGGGCACAGGCAGCATGGATGTGACCCTATTGCCTACCCGAGGGCAGGGCCCAGACCCCAGGAGCTCTGTGCTCCCACACCAGATGCCGCAGCATCCAGCCGCTCTGCTCCCAGAAATCCTGACCACCCCTCCCTCTGGCCAAGCACTGTCCAGCCCCACCAGGGGCATGGTGTGTCCAGTGCCACCCCAGGAAAGAAGGACACGGGGCTGGTGGGGACATTTTACCTTCTAGGTCATCAATGGTTTTCTCCAGCTTCGCCACAGACCTCTCGGCAAACTCCGCCCGGGTCTCAGCCTGTGGGAAGCACAGAGGGGAAAGGGTGAGCTGGAGGACACAGCGGGTGGTGCAGGCTGCACTGCACTCCAAATCTGCCCCATTTGCATCTCTGGTACCCTCCTCCAGAAGCCCTCCCATGGGAAAGGCAAGGGACAAGAAGGGACTAAGGCTCCATGAAGCCTCGCACCCTAAATCAGAACAGACTAATGAAAGTCATCCCAGACCCAGGTACCTGCTATGATGCTGGGCTGCAATTTAGGAAACCATGAGAGGACATAGGCATAATGGGGTCAAAACCATTCAGGATGTCAAGAACCGATTCTGTGGCAGCCCTCCAAGCCTTACCTCCTTCAGCTTTTCCCCTAGAAGCTTGATTTCCTCCTCGTACTTATCCTCCTTGGTGGAATACTGCAGAGACAGAGAGAAGCACCTGTGAGTCCCAAGGCATGTCTCTGCTGTCCTCCACCCCAGCAGGAGACTGCAGCATTCCCAGACCCCACGCATTCTTCCCAACCCTAGCAGCCTCCCTGGGTCCTACCTTGTCAGCCTGGGCCTCCAGGGACTTCAAGTTGTTGGTGACAATTTTCAGCTCCTCCTCTAGGTCACCACATTTACTACATCCCAAGCAGGGCCGGCAGGAGGGGGGGAGTGCGGCCAGAGGGCAGGAGAGAGGCAGGAGCAGAAAGAACAGGCACGGGGAAGCAGGAAAGAAAGAGAGAAAACAAGTTGAGAAAGGAGAAAACTCAGTGCAGGTGGACCAGGAGCAGAGCCACTGCGAGCAGGAGCTGCCAGGACGCATCTGTTCATCCTTTCCTTGTGCTTCCTTGCACGGATACCTCGTGCATCACCACCAGCCAAGCTCTCGCTGGCCCCGCCAGGGAAGCAGGGATGGAGGGATGGAGGAGCGTGCCCGGCCTGTGCCTGTTGGAGAGGGGGGCGAGGGGAGGCTGGTGCTGGAGGCAGTGGTGCAGAAAGGAGAGAGGTGGCTGGCATGGTTCGATAGACAGCGACAGAGAGAGGGGGCTGCTGCACATCGCCCCGCGCCCCTGCCCCAGTACCTCTTCCTCTGAGGCAATGAGGGATTTGAGAGACTGGTCCATGGTCCGCAGCTCTTCTTCCAACTGTCTCACTCGGCTGGGGTGGAAGAGGGGCACCCCGGGAGGGGGACAGCAGAGAACAGGGTCAAGGATATGATGCCAGTGGGTTGGCACACCCCTACCCCCAGCCTGCAATCCCAAAGACCACCCCAGTGACAGACCCTGCTGCTTCCAGGGACAGACATCCCCATCCCCACGTCTGCAGGGATTTGGGACAAGGGCTGTGTGGGGTCCCTGCATGCTGCCCACCAGGAGTCCCACTCACCTCTCCGCCACCTCTGCCCTCTCCTCTGAGCGCTCCAGCTCTCCCTCAAGAACGACCAGCTTGCGGGCAACCTGTTGATGGCAGCAAGTGACCCGTGTTAGCCCTGTGCTTGCCCCAGCTGGGGGCACAGGGCTATAAGGAGATGGCTCTGGGTGCTGCCAGGGTGTCAGGACTGGGGAATGGGGTTCACACCTCCTCATATTTGCGGTCAGCCTCCTCTGCTATGTGCTTCGCCTCCTTCAGCTGCATTTCCTGGAGTTCCATCTTCTCTTCATCCTTCATGGCCCTGTTTTCGATGACCTTCATGCCTCTGAGGAAAGACCATGCCAGGAGATTTTAATGCTTGTGGGTCAAGGTGTCATCTGCACATCCTGCCTGCCCATCTGCATGTCCTGTACCCTAACCACACCACCCTCTAGCTTCAGAGACACGGGACATTGCTCGGGGAGGATGGCACACTGTAGGATCCCACCACCAGTACCCCAAAAATGCTCCTGTGCAGAATTACAGTGGAGCTGGTCCGTGGGCTATGTTCCAGAGTGAGGTATGGCTATGGTGGCACTCAAGCAGGCAGGGTCTGAACCCATGTTTGGGGGGGAAAAGGTGTCCAGCCCAGGATGAGCCAGCCACAACTTCCACAAAAACAGCCTGACTGGCTGGAAGCCCTTAGGAAATATCGGAAAACATCCTGTAGAAAAGCCTTTCTCATTCAAGGTGATGCTCACAAACAGGGGATTACCAAACCCCTACAGAAGGAGCTCCTGGAGACTCTTCTTCTCTCACTCAAATGCTGTTGCTCAAACTGATCTTTGCCAAGGAGGGAAGAGCTCACATAACTGCCAGGAACACTGTGACATGCTGGGTGCTCCCATACAACCAGAGTGTCCTTGCCTGCACAGCTCCAGTCTGGGAAACCTACTTGCCCTGAGGATGGGGCAACATACACCCTCTAGAGGTCTTTTTGAATGAGGCTGTCTTGTCCTCAAATCTGACCTTAATTACCAGCACAGAGGTTCCCTCTTGGGCTCTTTATTTTGTCTTTGAGCGTCTAACGCTGCTCTGGGGAATGAAACATGCTCATATCGTCCTCTGGCTTTGGTTACAGTCTGGTGCTTTTATAAATACCAGATAAAATTTTTCAGGATTTTGTGTGTGCTCTGGATAAGAGTGTCTGTATCTGGGGGACTTCTTTGCCTTGTGGCTTTGCTCTCTCCCTTTGAAGTCTGCAGGAAAGTGAACAAAAAACCCAATAAGGTCACCTCAGAGGGACCCCACTGCAAAACTAAGGGGACTGTCTGGAGTCCATGGAGACTGACACTACTCCCACTGTCCCTTTCCATCCCACCTCTCGCTCTCATCAGCCGCCTTCTCAGCTTCCTCCAGCTTCTGCAGGGCAGTGGCCAGACGCTCCTGGGCGCGGTCCAGCTCCTCCTCTACCAGCTGGATACGGCGGTTGAGGGAAGCCACTTCAGCCTCAGCCTGGGGGAACAGAAACCTCTCAGTCATCCCATGTCAAATACATAAATTAAAAAAAGCATTTTCAATGATTACTCCTATTTACCATCCAGAACGCCCCTTGGCACTGTGTGACCAGCCCGTGTTCACTGGAATGGCATGCCTGACCATGCATTCCCTCGCCTCTCTACAGGGTTATCTCCATCCCTAGCGGCTGTTTGACGCTGGCTTCTCCCAGCCTTGCCATGTGCAGCCCCATCATGTCCTCACGCTTCCAGCTCCTGCTCTGGAGGGGGACAGGGCACATTTGCTGGGGCAGGGTGGCCATAGCAGCCGTGCCGTCACGGGGATGGTATTTGGGGTTTGCAGAGCAGTGAGTAAAGGGGGAGGAATGCCCTGTGCGGCTTCGCTCCCGAAAAGGAGATCGGAGCTGCTTGTGGATTTCCTGTTTACAGAGGCGGTGGAGTGAGCCCGGAGCTTCTCCTGCAGGAACCCCCAGGGCCCTGTGCAACAGGGCAGCCTGAAGCCCCCCCAGCTGATGCACAGCACAGTGCCGGGGGCAGTGGAGCGAGTCGCCCTCGGCAGGCTGGCGCCTGGCCAAGATGAGGCTGGCAGGACCAGAGCCCTCCCTTTCCCAGGCTCCCCACGCACAGGGCTGGGAGCTGGGGCTGGCCAGGAGCAGTGGCCCTGGCCCTCCGCCAGCCTGTTGACGCCTGGCCTTGCACTCTTTCCATTTGGTAAAGGCCTCCTGCTCCATCACCACAGTCAGGAAATGCTGCCTCAGCAGCTCTCAGCCCCGCTTCCCACTAGGAGGGTGCGAGGAAGACAAACACCCAAAAATCAAGGGATGGGTGGCCACAAGATCTCACTGTGAGGGAGCAGCTCCATGCACCAACCCAGGAGAGAGAGGCTCCTGCTTATTCACAGGCTGCAGCAGGACTGGCTGCCTGCAGTGCCTGGACACAGCCAGCCTTATGCTCCAGCACTAGAAATGCCCCAGGGAATACCAGCCAAGCACAGGCACTCTGGGAGCAGCAAGGGGCTGTCACCCTGCATGGCCCCACTGAGCAATCCCCTGTGGGGAGCTGCCGGGGTGGGGACAGGCGCAGCCGGCAGCTCTTTGAGGCGGCTGCCAGCCCCACAGCTGCCAGCCCCACAGCCGCCTCCGCCCCATGATCGCCCTTTCTACAGGCACTCAGAGACCTCGTCCCTTGCCAGAGCGCCCAATGGGGAACCGGAGCTGGCGCCCGCAGGGCAGCGCTCTGCCTGCATCATCAGCCCCACTGCGTCGGTAGAATTTTTTTTTCCCGGGGAATCACCCCCAAAGTGGGTCAGAACTGCCCGGATGGACACTTGGGAATATGAGCTCTCCCGGCAGCTCCCAGTGACCAGGGAACCCGATCTGAGGCTGCAGGAAGGGGCCATTTCCTCCGCACACAGCCCGAGTGACAACAACCCGGGTACCGCACCCAGCTCTGCCGCTCCTGATATGGTGAGAATGTTGAATGAGTGGGCATAGGAAAAAGAAAGAAAGGAAGAAAACAGAAAGCTCCAACAACTACAAAGACAAACCAGGAAAAAGCTGCAGCTTGGGCATACCATCCCGCTGCCGGAATGGAAATTTTGGCCTGAGGCAGTGTGAAGGGGTGGCGTGTCCCCACGAAGGGACAGGCTGGAGCTAAAGCTCTGCGGCCCGAACGGCAGAGTCCGCTGGAAGCCGGACAAGAGCCTGGGCGTGGGATTCTGAGCTGTGCACGCCGGCCTGCGAGGCAAGAGATCCGTTCCCAGGAGGCACCCGATCCCAAGGCAGGGCTGGCTTTGCCCAGGGGAGCCCCGCCGCACGCAGCATCTTCTCTCGCCGCACCGGCGGAGCAGGGAGGCGGCGGGCGGAGGCCGCCCGAGGCAGGGACTGCCCGAGCTCCCTGCCCCGGGCTCTCGCCAGCTGGAGGCAGCTCCCCGCGGCTCCCCGGGAGCCTCCCGGCGCTGCTGCGCCCCGGCGGCACCGGCCCGGTACCGGGGCTCGGGGGGCCGGGGCCGGCGGGGGATCCCGAGGAGCTGCCGGGGGACCCCCGCCCTCCCTCTTCCCATTCCAGCGGCCCTTACCCGCTCCCGGGCCTGCCGCTCGGCATCGGCCTCCCGCTGCAGGTGCTCGGCGCGCTCCTCCGCCTCGTCGGCCACCTGCTGCAGGCTTTGGATCTTCTTCTTGACGGCATCGATGGAGCTGGCGCTGGCCATGGCGGGGGCTGCCGGCGGGGAGGCCACACCGCCGAGCCCTTTGTGGGATCCGCCCGGCTCGGGCAGGAAGCGCTCAGGCAGCGGCCGCTCCCGCCGCCCGCCCTGCCTCCATCCCTTCCTGCTCCTCCTCCTCCTCCTCCTCCTCCTCCTCCTCCTCCTCCTCCTCCTCCTCCTCCTCCTCCTGCTGCTCCTGCTCCTGCTGTGCTGCCTCCGGCCGACCTGCTCCGCCGCTCCCCCGGGCGAGGCGGGCGGTGCTCACCCACGGCAGGAGAGAGTTCCCACGCCGGGAGGGATGCACAGTGCCCCTCATCCCATACAGGACAGAGGGTGCCCCCGGGCAGCGTGCGTGGTCCTCCGCAGGCTTTGGTCACTGTCTCTACATCCCCGCCAAGGCAAGATGCATAGCTGCTTCTGGGCAGGGCACAGTGTCCCCCCACCCTGGGTCGGCACACATGGTCTCAGGCGGATGCATGGTCCCCTGAAGGGGTACATGGTACCCCAGAGAGGGCACAGTGGCCTCAAGGCAGGGCACACACTTCTCTCCATGCCCAGGATGCATGCTGCCCCCCAGGCAGGGGTGCACAGTCACACTGAAATCCCCCAGAGCAGTGGAGAGGAGCCCAGGGAAGTAGACTCTTTTCCAGCAGTCCATGGAGTCTGTGAGTGCTGGAGCCTGTCCTGTGGAGCCCCCATGGCCACAGGAGCAATGTACCCATGTGTACTCCCCAAGTGCTGCCCTCCCCAGCCATTGCTGCAGAGCTAAGGAGGGTTGTGGACTTCTTCGTTATGGGAAGTCAGTAAGACGCATGAGCAGAGCCTGCTCCTGGGCTTTCTCTGGGGGTACCTGGGCTGCAGCCAGGTGCCCAGCATCCATCATGTTCAGTTCCTTGGTATCTGCTCCCCAATGTGAGGACCTGTCCTGCAGCCCCACAGAGTCTCATGGGGCCCATGGAGACCCTGGCACCTCCTGCCTTGGGGACTGTGCCCTGTGAGGGAGGTCAAAGCTCCAGCTCCTGGCTCTCCATCCTGGCTGGGGCACATGTCTTGATCCATCAGAAGAAGCTGGAGCTGCTGGCACTCAATCCTCCCTTAAGATGTACTGACAGCTCCCTGGCTGCACTTCACACCTGCCTCCAGGAATGCCAGTTCCCAGGCTGACCTCACCAGCTGGCAGGGCCAGGGGTCCTGGGGGTGACTCAGCCCCACTGCTATCTGCACCCTGCAGATCCATGTCCCCTTGCCAAGAGACAGTGGAAGAGGCGATACTGCGGGTCCCCTGGGAGCACACAGCCTTGGGCTTGGCCGTGGGCCTAGCTGGTCCTGCCCCTTCCCAGTCCCAGGCCTGGATGTCAGCAATGCACAAGCCAGGACATGGGGCCCAGAGCAGGAACAAGGGTTCCTGGAAGCAGTGGGGCAGGGATGAGCCAGCTGCAGGCAGAAGGGGGACAGGCTGGGGGCAGCCACCCTGATCCCCTAGTAGCCAGGCTAGGTGCCTCCTGCGATGGCCCCACCCCGAGATGCAGTCACTTCCCAGCAGAGTCCAGTTCCCTCCCACCAGCTCAGGGAATCGCCAAATAAGAGCAAAGTCTTGGCTGGGGAAAGCAGCTGGGGCGGGAACACGGGTGAAGCTTTTGGGATCATGGCCTGGGAATGGCAGAGTTTCCCTAAGGCCCCTCCGGGGTGGCTGGGGACAGGCCAATGCTGGGGATGTGGGGCGGTAGAGAGGGCTGTTCTGGCCTAAACCTCTTGTCCCAGCTGCACCGTTTCCAGCAGCCCTTGCCCATCCTGACCTGGGCACCATGGGCTGTCCCTCCTGATGACAAGAGGTTCTAGGACCACGGTGGGCTCGCAGAGCTGCTGGGAAGCTCTGTGGAGTTGCTGATCAAGAGTCAGGCATTCCCTGCCCTGCACTATCTGACACCCCTCCAAGTGCCTGGGGCAAAGTATTTCCACTCTTTAGTGCAGTCCCCATGGCTTTCCTGCCCCACCGTCCAGTGCCAGCAGCAGGGCAGGGCCATACTGAGGTGGGTGTTTATTCTTTTAAGGCAATGACATTTTTGCCAAGAGCAGGAGGCTGCCTGGATGGCTGGTATGAGCCTGAGCCGTCTGAGGAATTGGGACACGCTGTGCTCACAGCACCCACTGTCCTGGCAGCCAGGGAGGACACAGGGGTGCCTGGGGTGAGTGTGCTCAGGGGGTCAACCCAGCGCTTCCTCTGCTGGAAGCAGGAGCTTGCTGCACCTCGCACCAGGGACGAGGTCACACCAGCCCTGGCACTTAGAGCTGTCAGCACATTCAGGTCCCTGGCGAGGAGGGGAGACTCCCAGTGCCCCACACATGGTGCAGCCTGTCCAGGCTTTGGCATGGACCTGGGAGGGCTGTGCTGGTGATGGAGCCCTAGCCCTGATGCAGCCAGCCTCCAGCCTGATACGGCTCCTGCTCTGGCCCTTTCCCAGTGGCTCCCATCCACTGTATCTTCTGGTACATGACTGTCCAAGCCCACGGATTTGCCAAATTGCTGTGGACCAAGCTCAGGGAAACACCCTCCCCTGCCCAGGATGGCGTCGCACAGCCCACTGCCAGCAGCAAACCACTCCACACCCCACAGCTGACACCTGCCCAGTACCTTTGTCTGCCCCTTCCTCTGAGCCCTGCACTGGGAATGTCACATCCACTCTCAGCCACACTGAGTTTGCCCTGTCCCATACCAGCACAGAACCATTAGATCAGTGTGAACCCCACTGCACACAAGCAGCCACCTTGCCCAGCTTGACACGCCTGCCCCATGCTAGGTTAAACGTGCCCTTCCAGAGGATTCTCAATGTTTTAAAGGAGAGTCATCTGTCGGATCAGCAAAGAGGTCTGAGGAGACCCCTGGTTGCTGTCCAGGGGCTCTGGGCTGCCACAGGACTGGTGCTGCCATTGCTCGTCCTTGTCCGCTCACCCCTGTCCTTGGCGGCAGCCTCAGAGATTTGACGCATCTCCCCCATTTAGCTCCATAAACCAGCTGGGATTGAATTTTTTGTTCTCAATCCTGAAAAGCCTGGCCATGCCCTGCTGGCTGTGCTCCAGACGGCTCTCCTTTAGCTTCTCCTCCAATTTCCAGGGTTGGTTTTCATCAAAGAGGTGCTGGCTATCAAAAGGAGTATTTATTTATAGGGTGTCAAATACCCTGTGTGGCACCACAGGTCGTTATACCCCATTCCTAAGCGGCCCCGTGGCCGCACACAGCTGTTCCACCCTTCATCCTGGCCAGGCACAAGCCAATTTCAACACCTTCCTAACATCTCCCCAGAGGGATCTATTTCCCAGGAGAAACATCAGTCATGGCACTAAATAAAACTCTTCCTGGCCTTGCCCTTCTCAGGGTACGAAGTAGCACACTGGACCCCAAATCCACCCAAATCCCCTTCCATACACCCCAAGCATTCTTCCTGGCAGCCAGCACTCAGCAGCTAACCACAGCAAGAGATTTTTCTGTTTCTCTGATCTGCCACAGTTTAGCAAGCGCCACAGGTTTTCCTATGAGTATTGAGGAAGTGAGTGCCGGGGGACTTGTGACACAGCTTGGGACACTTGTCCCTGTTAGTTTTGGGGAGCCAGGCTGTAGGCTACCTCACAAAGTTCAAGACAGGACCAGCAACCAGCACTGCTCACCACAGCTGGCCTGCCCCCCCAGCCCACACAGGACCCATCAGCCCGGTTCAGTGTCAACATCGAAGGAATGGGATCCTGACAGTCTTCCCCTCGGACGCTTTCCATATAAGGGCCCCCTCTTCCTTTAACCCCCCCGAGGTCCTGAGCCTGTGCAGGGGAGGAGCTGCTGGCGTGCCTACTTACATCTGTAGCTTTCTTCTCTGCCTGCTCCAGCTTCTCCTGGGCCTCCTTGACAGACTCGGAGTACTTCTCCACCTCATCCTCAGTGCCCTTCAGCTTCTTCTGCAGGCCCTGCTGTTCCTCCTCCAGCTGGGGAAAGGACAAAGGGTGGGGTTCAGGGGGGATGGCAGTGTCTGCAAGGCTGCAAGGGGATCTGTCCTCCCATTCTCCTCCTGGGGACACCCAGCCTGTGTGGGGCACAACAGGAGAACATGGACATGGATGTGTCCGCTGACAGCTTTGGGTCTACGGGTCCTTGGGGGGCTCTTGGTGTACAGCAGCCTCCTGGACCCCCCTCGTCCCTGAGCCTGGTGGAGGTAAGGGGGTGATGGTCTCCTTCTTCCCTGTACAGGGGACTGGAGAGCTCCTGTCTTGGGGACCCAGCTCTGGGGGACACCAATCTGTGTTCCCATCTCTGTGGTTGTGGTGGGAGTAATGCAGTCCCCAGGGCTTTTCCTGGCACAGGGATAGGGAGGTGCAACTGGGGTGTCCCACTGAGATAAGACATGTTTGGGGGGACCAGTGTAAGGGGTCAAGGGAAAGTGTTGGTTCCTGGGGGACCTGGGGTTCCTGGATCTGCATGGGGTGATGTCCACGGGGACATGGTCGCAGAGAGGGAAGGTCTTAAGGGCTGTCAATCCCTAGAGCTGGCATCCACAAGCAGGACACCCAGTGGGGCCAGGTCCTTGGGCCAGGACATGCTTAGGACAGGAGACTCTGCGCTGGGGAAGCAGCGTGGGGAGCTCAGTATGGGGATTGTGTGACCCTAGAGAGTGACTGCAGTGTCCCCAGGCTGGACGATCAGCGGGACGGCATCCCCAGGGCTGGGCACCCAGCGGGATGGGGTTTCCAGGACTGGACAGCCCTAGGGTGGAGGGTCCCCAGGCTGGACTCCCAGAAGAACAGGGTCCTGGGGCTGGACACCCCTAGAGCGGAGGGTACCCAGGTAGTGCTGGGGAAGCCCGTGGGAGACCCACCTGCTTGCAGCGATCCTCCGCCTGCTTCTTATCAGCCTCCGCTTGCTCGGCGCGGTCGATGGCATTCTCCTTGTCCAATTTCAGCATCTGCATCTTCTTCTTGATGGCCTCCATGGTGGCGGGGTGTCGGCGACGAGGCGCGGGACGGCAGAGGGACGCGGAGCACCGGGAGCGGCGGGAGCACCGGGAGCGGAGGGAGCACCGGCACTGCGCTCCCCGCCCCGCCGAGCCGCCTAAAAGCTGGGGAGGGGCCGCGCCGGGCGGGGGCTGCCCCGGTACCTCCCCCGCCGCCCGCCAGCACCTTTTAGGGACTGGCTCGCCACCGGCCCTCGCACCGAGCGGGGCGGGGGGGCGGCCCCCAGCGGGCATCGCCGCAGCCCTGGCGCCCGGCACCCACCGGGGAACGGGGCGAGGGACACCCCGGGTCACGGCGCTGGGGACAATCGGTGGTACTGGGCAAGAGGCGCCCCGGGACGGTGGGATAGTGTGCAGTGGGCAGCCTGGTGGGATAGTGTGCAGTGGGCAGCCTGGCGACACCCCGGGGCAACGCTGTGGTGGTACCCCCGTGATACTGGGTGAGGGACACTCCGTGGCGCTGTGCTGGGGTACCCCAATGGCAGCGGGGAGGGGACATCCTGGGGCACTGAGCAGAGGTACCCTGGTGGCACCGGCCCCAGTTAGAGCTGTCCTCATGCTAGTGCCCTCGGTACACCACATGCCCTGTCACAGCTCCCTGGGGCCTGAGGGACCCTGCTTGCTGGCACTGGCCTGGGGACACCTCAAGGGCTGGCATGGTCCTTGGGACACACCAGTGGGCTGGCACTGAATTGTAGGGGGCACACTCAGGCTGTGATTGTGCTGAGGGACATGCTTGGCTGGCATTGCCCACGTGGGGAAAATCCCCCAGGAGGGAAATGAGCAGAGCCCCTGACCTTCCCGTCCAGCTGCTGGTGGGGCAGGAGGGCCTGAGCTCTGTGCAGACTTCTTGGCACCCACCTTCCTTCTGTCTTGCACCTTGGTGCCACTGTCCCTGGCACCCACAAGGACACCTGGCACATGCACAGCCCCTAGAGTGGCATTTTAGAGTGACACAGGGCATACAGGCAGCTCACTGCCCCTCTTCATCTTTCTGCTCTAAATAAACTGGATTCCACAGGCAAAAAAATGCAAACCCTTCAAATCCCAGCTCCTCCAAAAATAACCTGTACTTTAATAATGATCGTAAATGCTTCTGGCACATTCCCAGCTGCAGGGTGGGCTGTGGGCCGGGGGGGCTGGAAGGAGCTGGTGGAGGGGCCATGGGAGCCGTGTGGCACGTGTGGAAGGCTCGGATGGGATGGGGACAGGAGGGGTGCACAGGCTCCCCCAGCCCGTTGCCCCTGGGCTGCAGCCAACCCTTGCTTGACGCAACTTCTGGGCACCAGTGCCCCAAGAAGAGAGGAACAAAAAGTTTTTGACAGCTGGAGAAAGTGCCTTTTAGGAGCCCTCAGGCCCGGATGGTGGACGGCATAGGAGGGGTGGGAGCAGTCAAGGACCAGCAGGCTGCTGGCTCCATGAGGAAAGCAGAAGAGCCACTGCTGGACTCCGGAGAGAAGCTATTAGTACTGATAAACTAGGCACATATTTGGACAAGGAGAGTCTGTAACTGCCAGCGTGTGGCTTCTGAAGGGAGGGGGAAGATTTGTCTCCCATAATTCCTGGGAGAGAATAATTGTTTTTCTGCGAGATGTTTCAGCCTGGAGCAACTTCATGGCCTTGAGCAAGTTCATGTGCTCAGTGCATGGGGCAAATATAATGATGGGCATGGTGCAAGCAGCAAGGAAATTGCCCTGGAGCCAGGCCAGCCCTCAGATATGGCCCCAAAAGATGCTGTTCTCCCTCTCTGCTCTCTTTGCTCCAGGCATCATAGCCATGTCTGATGGACACTGCTGGAATCATCTCAGAGCCAAGGTCCACGACTCTGCCCTTAAGCCTGACCTCTGTGGGAGAAGGGAGTGAGAGAGGTGTGGGGGCACATCCCTCCCTTTGCTGCCCCATGCCCAGGCTTGTCCTGGGCTAAGGTCTCTAAGGATGGCAATCCCCTCCATATTTCACGCTAGGGTCACATCTTACTCCCAAGGAAAAGCTTGTCCTGGCAACTAATGGGACCTTTCCAGGTGCAATCCCCAATCACCCCATCCCTCAGCTCCCCAAGAAGTTGGGATGTGGTTTGCCCACTAACCTCCAACTTAGCTGAATTTGGATCCCGGTGGTGGCCTAGCACCTTATGACTGGGTCATCCCAGCTCCAAACCTCTGTATGGGCTTTCCTGAACCTGCCTGCCAAAATAACCCTTTGATCTGTGTGTGAGACTGAGGGGCAGTGGTTAATCACACCCCCGTGTCCCTCCCCTGGGATTTATGCCACCACGTCTTGCTCGTACCCAAGCTGGAGGACACAGCAGTGGATGTGCTTACAGCCCTGTGCAGGGGGTGCTGGAGCTCCCTTGTCCCCAGGATGCCAGGATGAGGCCAGAGCTGCTGCCATGCTGTGCCTGCTCACTGTCCTTGCTGGACACTCCAAAGGGCCTCATGTCCAAGCCGGTACCTGGGTGAGAGCCTGGGTCAGGCCAGCGCAGATTGTCAGGGGACAGCTGGGAGGACTGGGATGCCTGTGAGAGCCACAAATCCACCCTGGAGCCTGGCCAGGGGTAAGTGTCTTAGGAGAAACAGCCCCTCCACACCCCCAGGGACGTGACCACGGGGGGACAGGGGTTGCTGTCCGGGATGGTGCAGGATGCTGCCCTTGCCGCTGATGTTTGTAGCTCACAGTACCAGAACAGCCCCAGAGGCAAAGGACACGTGCCAACCTGCCCGTGCCCCTGTTGCACCCTGCAACGTCCCTGTTGCACCCCACATCACCTCCGCCTGCCCTGCCACTGCTTAGGCCCCCCAAATCCCTGCTGAGTGACAGGGTGGGAACAGGTGGGGACACGCTGGGGCAGCTGCTGCCCGCACAGGTTGGCTCTGGGGGGCTATTTTGGGGCGTGAGATCAACACTGGCAGCCGGCAAGGCTCCGGCCACATTCCCAGACCCACACCACAACAGACTGCTGCTTCCCCACTGATGGCCCACCAGTTACTATGGGGTAGGAGTCACCCCACCTGCACCCCTACTGCACCCTACCCAGGAGCATATTTGGCTGGTAGCAGGAATGGAGCCAGGAGCTGAGCTCCACACACAAATACCCACCCCTGCCTTCCCTGAAGCCCAAATCCCCAAGAAACAAAATCCCCAAGATCCCCTCGTGCAGTGGTGGCCCCCCGGCAGCACCTGCGAGGCCAGCACATGGCTGGCAGCGGGGGTCCGGCCTGCCGGGTGCCTGGGGCTGGACGTGCCTCAAATATTTTCCATGCTGTATAAGCACCCGTGGTACACTCCCCCCCTCCCTCTGCTGGGAGGGAAGGCGCCCAGGCCCCCCTGCCCTCCCCTTCTCCTGGAGAGGCCCATTGATACCCAGTTGGCAAGAAAGCAGGAAAACCAGATTTTATTGATGAATGCGTCTTTCTGAGGAGACACTGGCATCCCCCACCCCACCCCGGGGTGGGAGGGAGCTGGTTTCCTTCAATCTTTAATATGGGATGCTTAAAAGTATCAAAATGGTGAGAGAAGCCTCAGCGAGTGCAAAGGGGAAGGGAGGGGTCCCGGAGCCGAGGAGGGGTGGGATGCTGGGCTACGGGACCCCGGCGAGAGCTGGGTGTTAGTGTGCAGGGCATGAGCAGGCAGGGAAGTAAATGAACTTTGGAAGCTGCAGGCTCAATACTAAGAAATGGAAAAGTTACAAAAATACTGTAAATCTTGGAAAACAATGCAGGCACTTGGGAAGAAGGAGGAAGGCAGAGCTGGCTGGGGCCGCAGTCGGGGGGAAGCCCTGCAGGAAGGCAAAAAACAGGTCTGGGGGTGAATTGATCAATATTCCCCATCCTGAGTGGAGGCACTGTGGCTTCCAGCCCTGCTGCCTGCTGCCCCAGACGGGCCTGGGCTGAAAAAAATACTCATGGGGCAGACTCAGGGTCTTCCAGGGTAGCTGCAAAAGAAGATTCAGCCAGCAATAAGGCATTGGAGGTGAAAGGCAGCTCCACGCGAGAGCTCAGCGAGGGGCGGCTGCTCCCTGCATGCCACGGCACAGGAGAGGGCAAGCCACCCGCCTGTCCCCATCCCGCGTGGAGGAGAGAAAAAAAGGGCCAAGAGAGGGAAGGAAGAAGGCACAAGTAAATATCCCCTTGCAGTGGAGAGCTCTGTGGGCCCGCACCCCGGGGCTGGCGGGTGAGCCCTGAGCCAGTGCAGCCCCGGCTCCCACCCCAACCGAGTCCCTCCGAGCGCTCTGATTGTGCCTTGGGTGTGCATGGGAAGGTGGCTGGGCAGCGAAGCGGATTTGCTGGTGCAGCACCGGCTTGGAGGGGCAGCTGAGTTAGTCCCGTTGCTCTGGGTGCGGGCAGAGCTCTGGTCTAGCCCAGACAGCCCTTCGCTTGTGGCGGGTCGTCTTAAATAGGAGCAGGCAGGTGGGCAGGCGGCAGTCTGTGCGGTGAGCGGAGGGCGTGCGGCTCAGTTCTGCTCCTCGTCCCGCAGCTCCGAGGGCAGGAACTTGTACTGCTGCTGCCGGATCATTGCCAGCTTCTTCCGCGCCTCCTCCAGCTCCCGCTCCTTGCGCAGCATCTCCTCCTGGGCGGCAATAATCTGCCAGGAGAGAGCCCCAGGGTCACAACAGCCTCCCACAGGGATGGCCAGAGCCTCTGCCACAGCAGTGCCAACGCCAGAGCTGCGTTCTCTGGCTGCTGCTGCCCTCCCATCACAGCTGCTGCCTCACTGGGCATGAGGACTGTTTGTCCCTGGGGTGGGAGCATGGTACTCTGGACATAAAGCAGAACAGCACAGCTTCTGAGCTCTGCCCTGTGTACTGTGTACAGGGTCTCAGCTGCAGGGAGCCAGCACTGGGACTGTCACAGCCACACTAGGTAGATCTCACCCTCTCCCACTGCTCTGCTTTCTCCTCGTGTCACAAAGGATACTGTGGGCTCTGCACCAAGGAGAAGCCAGGGCTTTACACTCCTGGGAGCATACACCATCACCCACTGCTACTTGTGGCGGCATAAGGTGAGGCCTCATTGTTTACCCGGCGCTCAGTGGTGTGGGAGCAGCTCTCTGGCCACAAAGCAAAACACAACTTTCCCAGGCTTTCCCATTGTTATGGGAAAAGTCTGTGAGAAGATCAGAGAAAAGAATGAGAAACAATTCTTAACTTGCTGCACCTCGTATTGTGAACATCAGGAATGTGTTATGGAGATTTGTTTACCAAAGGGTGGTTTCTTAATTAGCCAATGGTGATGGTGTTTGGACTAAAGGACAAATCAAGTACACCTGTAGCGAACTAAGGTATAAAAGTACGGGTTTCTTAATAAAGATATATTAATAAGCCTTCTTTAATACATGGAGTCTATGCCAATTATTACCCGGCCAGGGGCCCGTTGCAATGATACAGTGGGATGGGTGAACTCACAGCATTTTTGTGAGGGTCTCTCAGGACATGACCTGTACTGGTGGGAGGTAGGACACGCTTCTGAGACTGGCACACACAGGTTGTGGTGACACCTAGAGCTGCTCCTGCCCTGAGCAGCCTCACTCCTCACCTGTGCAATTCCTCCGACCATCTTCTCCTTCACCACCACCGTTTCATCATGGTCCTGGAAAGCAGCTGCCTTCTGCGCTGCCTTCACCAGATTGTCTGATGCCCTCTTCACGGCATTTCCAGCGGCCTGCAGCGGGGAGGAGGAGAGCATCAGTGTGAGTCACAGCCCCAGAGTATGACTGCCGTCCAGGGGTGTGAAGGAACTCCTGCCCCAGGCTGGGCAGCAGGCAGCCAGGAGTGCTGGGAGCTGCAGGCAGGGATTCCTTTACATGGCTCGCTGCCTTGTCACCCGCTCATGACCATTTCAGGCGTTTCTGCTCCCAGGCAGGCTCTGGCTCCTCTCTGAGCAGCGGGGCAGGGACTGGGAGGCAGCCCTGCTGCCTCTCCCCAGCCCTTGGCCCCAGTGCTGAGACCCCATGTTAACCCCCCAACACACAGGCATTAACCTCTTGTGTGCCATGGCCTCTGAGGATAAACAGTGCTATAGAACATGCCCTCCACACATTAACCTCTTGAATACCAGTGAGGAAGTGCACCCATTTCAGGTATTCCTGTGCCAGGTCATTGTTCCTGAATGCTGCCAGGCTGAGCAGCCCAGCATCACTCACATGCCTGGCACACAGCTAGCAGTCAAATCCAAGCAACCTGGAGCCTGTGTTCCAATGAACTTCCCACTGATGGCATGCAGGCAGGGAGCATGAGCCCTGGAAAGCATCCACGTGCCCTCACACCACCCCACTCACCCTTCAAGCAACCGGGGCTGAAGAGGCAGCCTAGGACTCACCTGGAGCCGCTTCATGGCCTCCGAGTCATGGTCAGCCTTCACCTTGCAGGCCACCAGGAGCTGGGCTGTGGAAGCAGCCACCTGCTTGGCCGAGGAGATGAGCTTCTCCTCGCTGGCATGGCCCTGCACCGCGGCGTTGGCGGCTTCGCACAGGTTGTTGGTGGCAGCAGCCACCATGCGTGCCTGTGGCAAGAGAGGCTGTCAGGGGAAGCACAGGAGCCCTGACTGGCTCCAGAGAGGTGGTGGGGCATGGGATGGAAAGAACCAGCTTCCACAGCACGTGGGAGAGGGAGGAAGAAGCACGGCTGCTTCTTCCACTTAGGACAAGCAAAAGGGCAGAGCATCCTTGTGTTTGCAGCAGGAGTCAAGAGGAAAGTTTCCCCCTCAACCCCTCAGCATGACCTTGATACTCACGGCTGAAATGAGACCCTGGGACCACTGTCCATCATCCACTGCGTTGGCTGGGATGGCACCCACCTGTGAAGGAGGGAGGAGTAAGGGTAACCACCTGCACACCTCTCGCCACAGGCATGAGGGTTACAAGCAGCCCCAGAAGAAGGGAGAACCCTTCTCTACATTTTCTCCTTCCCCTCTTACAGCCTTACTTTTCCTTGGGCCACTAATTCCCGCTGGGCTGCTGAGGCTGCCTTCACCAGGGCACTTGTGGCTGCAGCAATGGATTTGGCAGCTTCCAGGATCTGCTCCTCAAAGTTCAGGCTCTCGTCTGCTTGCTGTGGGCAAAAGCAGAGTGTGAGTCCCAAGCAGGAGTGCTGGGATAGATGCAGCAGAACAGGAGGATGGCTGCAGGGGGCTGAGGGCAAACATATAAAGCTGGATTAAGGGCTATGGGGTGCAGCAGGACATGGACTACCCAAGGAAAGTTCAGCTGGGGATGTGGGAGATAGCAGGAGTACAGGAAGAGGGACCAGCTGTCAGATGGGCCTTCAAACCTAAAGCACAGACAGGGGAGCCCCAGCCCACCCCAAGCTGAGCACGAAGGTCAGACAAGGCTCAGCACTGCTACCTTGGGCTTGGCTCTTGGTTTCAGCTGCTCCAGCTTCTTGGCTGCAGCCTCAATGGCAGCTGCTGCCCCCAGCAGCTCATTCTCAGCGATGACAGTGGGGTCTTCTGGGTCAACCCACTCCGTCCCTAGGAACACCGGGAAGCCAGGCAGGTTACACCTGCATGCAGTCTCATTTCTGAGTTTTCCTGCCTCCTCCAGCAGCTGCTGAGCCCTTCACCCTGATCCCAGCCCTTGTTTATGCCCCTCTGAGCAGGATTTTTCCTCACCTTTCATGGCCTCAGCTGCCTGGATGAGCTCAGTGACAGAGCTGGCCACGCGCTTGGAGAAGCCTGCTAGCTGCTGCTTCAGCTCGTGGGTCGGCTTCTGCAGGATCTGGGGGGAAGGAGCAGATGTAAGCACCTGGAAAAGGGGAACCTCATGGGTCTGTTTGGGGGTGCAGTCCCCAGGGAAGTAGGGTGGGATCCCCCAGCCCCCTCCCACATGTGTACACTTCAGGCACTGTCTGAGATGCTTTCTCAATTGAGTCTGGCTATTCTCTTTGTGCCCCAGGAGAGGATGAGGTTCCCCAGGGCCCTCCTGCATCCACAGCTTCTGGGACATCTTACAGACATAAGACCCTCAGCACAAGCCTTTCTGCACTCAGCAGCTACCCACACCAAGACTTCTCCCTTGCAAATAATTTCAAGCTCCATATCTCCTTTGCTGTCCCCATATTGGAGGTTTGTTCGCAAACACAAGCCGGGCAAAGGGGCATACCCTGGAGTGACATCCCAGCCAAGGAAGGCTGGCCCATCAGGATGAGGTGGCAGGCAGTGCCCTAAGGGTTCCTCCCCTGGGCTGGAGGGACACATGCACACACCACAGCACACGTGTGCACGCACACAGGGTCCGTATGCACAAGCAGAGCTCACTGCTGGCCCAGCTTGCACCAGACAGGCAGCAGCTGCCCATCAGCTAGAGCAGGGGTGAGTACACAAACACAAGCACAAGGACCCCAGGGCCCCTGTGGACACACGCAAGTCCCACCCCAGCACTGGGCTGGGCACACAGACACGCCATGAGCAAGGCTCATGCTGAGGTTAGAGACCAGCAGGCACCCCAGTGTTGCCTTACTCACCGGCTGACAGAGAGGAGGGAGAAGAGAGAAAAGAAAGCAGTGAACACCCCAGCCAGAGGAGGGGAGATAGGGGAGGGGAGGGTGGGTGCTTTTTGGTGAGGGGTGAAGGGCAGCCAAGAGGAGCAGTGGGAACAAAGGATCAGAGATCCTGGGGAGCTGTGCTGCCAGTATTAGCTCTTACTTCAGCCTTGAAGGGCTGGGCAAGACAGGGCACCTGGATGAGGCTCCCACAGCCAGAGGAGCCACCTACACTCAGAGTAGCCACGGATCCACTCTCCTCCTCACACCCTCTGCACCTTAGTTCTCCCCACCCTGAACTGCTTCACTGCAGTTTTGAGCCACGGAATCTCTCTGCTTTTGGAGGGAGAGACCTATTGTTACCAAATACCAAGTCCCCATGGAGGCTCAAATTCCTACCCCTCCCCAGTGAAATATGCAGGCTTTCCCACTCCTCTGCCGGGAGCCATGTTTTCCAGCCTGAGACAAATAACCCTTATTCTTGAACCCTAACCATACTTGTTCATGCTCTGCAGAAGACACTGGTTCCCTTGGGGACAAAGTGTACAGCAATGACCTTGCTGCTGCTGGGGAATGAGGCAGCACCCCATCTGCCATCTGCCATATCCCCTCCCATTCCCCTAGATCCTTCCTGCTGGTGGTTTCCCAGGAACCTGCTGTCCCTTGATAAACAGGACCCGTGAGCTTCACTCCTGCCTTCACAGACCACAGTGCTGTGGAGACTGAAGTAAGTAATGGCTTTTTCCTGGCCTTGTGTTGGGCCATCCCAGCAGAGACCAGAGCAGCATGAGGCTCAGAGTGATGGCACAAAGTGATGGCTGGTTTGCCCTCATGAGCACATCTAGTCTAAATGCCTTATTATTAAGCCTGCTGTCTGGTCTGACAACGTGCTTAAAACTGCTAAATGATCTCTCTCTGGAGCTGAAGGCACCCCGGAGGCTACAAGCTTACTAAGAGGCACCTCCAGTGAACCTTTTTAAGGATGTTCCAATGTATTATGATAGTCAAAACATTGCACAGCAGCAGGATGGTAACACCCAAAATACAGGGGAATGGCGTGTTCCTGCAAGTAGGCTGACCTCGGGCACTGCCACACTAAGTCATTAGCCTAATCATCTGTTAACAACAGGTCAGCCAGAGAATTTCTACTCAGCACTCCAGCCTTGGCTGCCATGATTCATGTATGCCTGAAGCATCTTCCAGGCAGACATTTGATCTAGATGCAGAGGATGGAAAACTCACTGCTCCCCTTGGAACTGTACCCCACTGGTTGCCTCCCTTGAATAAAACCACCCTTTGACTTCTCCTCTACGCAGCTTCCTTTTCGAGCCATCGATTCCTGCCCACCTCCCCCTGCTGCTGCCAGTGCTGGTTACTCTCTGCCTAAGGGGGCTTTCCCTGCAGGAAACCACAGCTTGGGCTCCACCACTTTGTAGCTGGTGATCCCAGACAGCAGACTCTCACTAACCAGCTTAGCACAACCTTGACACAGAGCTGAATCACTGTCAGTCTCTGTCCTGTTTGAGAGATCTCACAGCACCATGGGTTGAGTGTGCACATCCCCACAGTGCCCCTGATTCCACTTCTGTGGTCTTGCCAAGAATGCAAGCTGTTGGAAAGACTTCACTGGATCTTTCCTACCACGCTAGAGGCTTAATTTACTTCTTGTAAACTAATGTTGCAGCTGAAGTCCTTGGGAGGACTCAGGCAGAGGGAGACTGGATCAAAAGGGTGCAGTGGGCGCTTCCAGTCATTATCTTTGCTATGGGAGGCACTGTTCATCTCCCACACATAGTGCTCTGGGCATGACACTTTGTTTTCCCACTGCCTGAGGTCCATTATTCCTATCACTTTTACTGGAAGCTGTATTTTTACAAGATTATGCTACCATGTTATTGATTTCCAGCCTCCATCTGTTTGCAGTCAGTTAATCTCCATCTGTTGTTAGTAAAATACCTTTCTTAGAGCCTGTTGAGCTCTCTGACATCTGCTTCCATGGCAGGGGCATGGACACACGCTGTGCCAGCACAGGCAGCAATGTGGGCTGTGCAAAGGGCTCAGTGGGAAGAGGTGAAGAGCCCAGAGGACCTTGGGATCTGGGGAACACCCAAGCAATCCACGGTCAGCCTCTGCCCACCCTGGGAACTGGCGTGGGGACACTCACCACCAGCACATGCTCCAGCAGCTCCAGGTAGCCATCAGCACACTCCTTGCCGAAGCGCAGCGCCCGTTGCCGCACGTCCCCGCTCACCTCCGGGTGGTAGGCTGCTTCCTGCAACCCGGACACAGGAAAACCCCTATTCACATCCAGCACCATCCCCCTCCACCCACAAATCCATGCTAGAGATCCACCCCCTCTGCCCGCCCCACCTTGCAGGAGCGCAGCATGTCTGCGATGGCCCGGCGGCTTAGGTTGGCCGTGGCGATGACATCCTCCTGCCGGCACGAGTTGCCAGCGGCCACCGCTTTGGCTGTGGCCATCGTGATGCCTTTCGTCATGCGGATGAAGTCCTCCGGAGTGGAAACCTTGGCAGGAGGCACTGGGGAGGAGAAGACCTGCAGGGCGAGAGGGAGTGGTGAGGCGCGGGGCGGCAGGCGAGCAGCACGGCAGCCACAGCCCCGCGGCCGTACGCACCGCCAGCTCCTGGCGAATGTGCTCGATGGTGGCCTCCAGCGCCCGTGTCCCCTTGGTGGCCTCGTCCTCAACAGCCTTCACTGTCTTCAGCAAGGAAGTGACGTTTGTCACCATCACCTATGGGACGGGAGAGAGCCAGGTGAATCCCCACACAAGCTCTGGACTGTTGCCAGCACCTGTCCTTCCCCTGTGGATTGGCTCCAAACTGCCCCATCCCCATCCTCCACTCAAACTGCCCCAACTGCTCCTCTGCAAGCGCTGCTCCACCTTTTGTGTGTCCCTTCCTACCCTTTTGTCCTGACTGCACCCCGGTTGCGCTCCTGTGCCCACACAGGCGGAAAAACGCCCTTCTCTTTCTCCAGCCCCACTGCCTCCTCCCCTTCTTCCCATCATAACCAGCACAGACCTTGGCAGAGTTCTTCAGCTGGTAGACAGCAGGGTCATCTCCAGCTTTGCCAGCAGCTGCTTTGGTGGCACCAATCAGGTCTCCGAGCGCCTTGGCCACATCCTTCACAGCATTGATCAGGACCACCTGGGGAGAGCAAGATCAGAGGAAAGGCTGAGCTAAAGTCACACTTGGGCTGGGGGTGGTGTGGCTCAGCAGTGAGAGATTTGGGCACCACAGGGCACAGGGAGTCTAGCTCAGCCAGCATCAGCCCCTTCTCTCCCCAACTCTTGGGATCCAGCCTGAGCACTGCATGACATCTGCATCCCTCAACCCCTCCAAGCAAGCTACCAGCAGCCTCCCCTCAGCCCACACACCCAATCACACCTGGGTTTCTGGGTCTTCAGATCCCAGGCTGGCAGCACCCAGCTTCACCACCTCTGCCAGGCGGGTGATGGTGGACACAGAGGACTGGGCTGCCTGGGCTAGCTTCTCCTGGCTGGCTGTGGCATTCTGCACCAACACTTTGGTGTCCTCCACCAGTGCCTTGGCTGTCTTCAAGATGCCCTCCCTGGAGAGAAAAAGTGTGTCAGGAAGGACACAGCTCTCTACTGCACACATGGTCCTTGGGGTTCAGAGACACTGTGGATCCTGGTTTTCCCATGTACAAGCTGGAGTTTTGGGAAATTGAGCCAGTACAACCTGAGCTTGAAGCTCTCCTTGGGGCTGGTCCACAGCTCAGAAAGACCATGGGACACAGCTTGACACCCCTGTCTCTGGCTGAGCAGAGGCTGGACAGGGTGCCTGGGTGGGTACCTGTGGTCAGCAAAGGTCTCAGAGTTCTCTCTGTTGAGGGTTCCTGCTGTAGCAAACATGATGGTGGTGTCAAGGTCAGCAATGATGCCAGAGACAGCGCTGGCTGCTGTGATGCAGGCTTGTGTCCCACGGTTCCCAGCCTGAAGAGCTGCCAGCACGTGAGACACCTGTGGGGTACAAGTAAAGTGACTGGGGGAGCAGAGCAGGTTCAGGGAACCCTCACTGCACGCACCTCCAACACCCCCAAGGGGGGCGCTGCTTCATAGCAAGGAGAGGAACTGGGAATATTTTGATCTGCACTCTCCTTCTTAGCTTACAGTTATTTATTTTTACCTTGCACCTATCATGTTTGGTGGCCTAAGAGATGCTGGACTCAGCTAGTTTTCAAATTAGTAAGAGCTGCAGATGCCAGGCACAATTGACAAGTGTTCACTGTTGTGTTTTTGCTGACAAGCACTGACAAGCTCTCTACCCATATTAACTAGACTTTTTAAGCCGCATATTTTCATCTGTTCTTCAGAAGCGTGCTCTTTAGATTGGCTTGATGGACAGGATGCCAGCAAAAGGTGAAGGGGAGACTGATCACTGAGTGTGAGCTGCAAGCATTGTTTGCAGATGCTTTGCCCAACTCTGCAAGAACTGGAGAGCCCTGGCCTGTCACCAGTGTGTAGATCAGTTTGCCCAGGCAGGCTGCAGCACCTGGGCATTACACTCACCCACCAGCTGCTGTTAGAGTGTCTGCAGAGGGGGATCTACCCTCCACCCCATCAGCTGGGCAGGGGGAGTGTGGCCAAGAGAGCAAACAGATTTCAACAGGACCAGGAAACCACCCTTGGAGCAGTGGCCCCAAGGGCACATGGCTGAACCCAGTATCTTTCCCACCTCACCACTGACCTCTCGACCACCTACCTTCTCAGAAACCTTGCGTGCACTCTCTATCAGCTCCTTCTTGGTGTAGGCATCACTGGGGCTGCACTGCAGGGCTCCAGCCTTGGTGACCAGGGCAGCACAGCCATGACCCAGCTCCTGCACCCGGCGCTTGATGTGGGAGCCGATCTGCAGAGGAATGTGTGTGTGACAGAGTCAGCAGGGAACTAAGCCCTGCATCTGCGACACCCGCTGGGAAACACCCGCCACCCAGCTCCTCTTTCCCAATCCTCCCACTCAGGGGAAGGAAAAAGGAAACACAGCTTTGCTCCTTGTTTCAGGGGAGGTGTGAAAGCTGCCTGTCCCCAGCTCCAATGGGAGGTTCAAATGTCCCTGTCCTCTGTTCTCACGCCCCAACAGCCCCTGCTCTGCCCCACATCACACTCCAGCACTTCCCCCGGGCTCGCACCTCCTCATTCTCGGCAGTGAGGGCAGCTGGCTTGGCCTCTTGTGCCAGCTGCCCATAGTCATGGGTGAGTTGGTTGGCCAGTATGCCCAGCTCATCTGGGTTGGTGGTGGATTTGGTGACCTGTTGATGGAAAAGGAGCAGGAGTTGGATAGGGCAAGGAGGGCAGTAGCCTGACTCAGTGGCAGGCAGTGCATTCATTACAGTGACAGGCTTGCTTGCACCCACCATTTCCTGCACAGTCACTGCAATAGCCTTGGCTGTCTTCACCATCGTGGTCTGGTAATCCACAAAGGTACCTTCCGGCTCACCCATGGGCCCCTCGTCCAGCTGCAAGAGACCACCAGGAGATTCTGGCTCCAGCTCTGACCCACAAGGTCTTTAGCTTGTAGGGTTTGATCCTGACTCTCCCTCTCTCTCCCATATACAGCTCTGTCCAGGTCCTCTCCTTGCTCTCCTCACCTGGTTGATGGCTTGGGTGATGGAGTCCACCATGCCCCCCACGACACCTGCAGCACTGGCTGCCTCATTCAGGGTGGTGGTCAGGTCCTCCACAGCTTCCTTCATCATTTGCACAGCCTCTTCCAGAGCCTCCTGGGTGTGAGCAGCTTGCTGCAAGGAGAAGCCAGAGTGAGGGAAGACAGGCGGTGGCTCCCCTCCCAACAGGGATGCTGCACACTGACCCTGGGCTTTCCATGTATGGCACACATGTGCGCACCATGCAGCATCCATGTGCAAAGGAGGGCAGGCCGCTGACACGTGCCCCTCCTGCTCACCTTGGGGTTCCCACCAGCCTCCTTGGCTGTGTACAGCATCTGCAAAGCGGATTCAGCCAGTGTTTTGGTCTGGTCCAGGAGGTTCATCTGCTGCTGGTGGTTGGGTGTTTTGGAGGCGGCGCCAACAGCTGCCATAATGAGTGGCTCGAAATACTGAGCCATCTGGGACACCTAGGGAAGAGCAGTGTCAGCACCAGCAGCTTCCAGCCCCAGCTGCATTGTACCTCTCCTCCCCAGGCACCAAATGCCATACCCCCATTACCTTGTGCCCCAGCTGCGAGGCCTCGGCCCGTGCCGCAGCAGCCACAGGCTCGATCAGGTTGCTGATCTCCTGCACAGCTGTGATCATCTGATTGTGCAATGCCTGTGCAAAGAGAGGGTGTTGCATGAGGCTGCAGCAGGGCTGGCGTCCCTTCATGCTGCTGAGAGTCCTGCGGAGGATGCCCAGTCCCTTAGGCTTGCCCACAGCATGTCCCTGACCCACCTCCTGGGAGATATCTTGTCGGGGGGCCAGCTGCTGGCTGATGGCAGCGAGGGATGCCTGGTCCACCTCCCGCAGGCATCTGTTTAGGACCTCAATGGCCTCATCACACTCCCGCTGTCCTGGAGCTTTGTCCCTGAGTGACAGAAGAATCAGCCAAGCACTGGCAGCTGCCTCACCACCCCTTCACCCCCAGCCTTGGCTGGTGCTGGTGAGGGGCAAGACCCCTCTCCCAGGCTTTGGGGTAACCCAGTGTGATAGAGCCTGGGCACATCAGTGTGCATTCCCATCAACCCTTGTGAGAACTGGAGGAGCAGCTTCCAGGAAGGACAAAAGGGACAGTGTCTTCCATCCTGTCCCTTGCCTGCCTGCACCAGCTGTGTCCAAGGAGATGATGAGCCAAAACATCGCCAGGAATGCTTGCTCAGGGCAGGGGTATGTGCCAGCAGGGAAAGAGCCACAGCCACAGAAGGACTCTGCTCACCTCATGTTGGTGATCAGCTTCTTGATGGAGTCTGAGACTGTGCGCGAGTGGCCAGCGAGCACTGACCACTGTGGTGGGTCCTTGGGGTTGACAGCCAGAGAGCGGGCAGTCTGGATGAGGCCAGCAGAGCTCTCCAGCATGGTCTTGGCTGAAATGACAATGGGCTCCATGGCTCTGCGCCCCTGCACAGGGAGACAACAGGTGAGGCAAGGGAGTGTGCATGGGAAGTTGCTCCCTCTCCTATGACCCTTACCCTGGAGCAGCCCCTCGAAGCCCAAGGCTTGCTGCCACCTCCCCATCACACCCCCTCAGTGCAGGCCCCCCAGGCTCAGGGAAGGCACAGCTTCTCTCCACCCCAGAGCAGAGCCTGTCACAGCCAGGCTCCATCCTCCTTGTCCCAGCAGCATCCCACCTCTGGGCTGATCTGAGCAGGAACGGTGGCGAACTCTGGGTTGGAAGCGAAGGCTGTCAGGTTATCCACAGCCTCTATGAGAGGGGCAGTGGCAGCACGGCACCGCTCCCGGTTCTCTTCATTGAAGTCGCCATCCAGGGCCTGGTGTGTAGAGACCAGAGCAGTTATCCAACCCCCACTGCACCCCAAATCCCATCACCAGCACACTGCCTCAGAAGGGACTCTGCACCTTGATGGTCTTCACCAGGTTGGCAGTGCTGTTGGCCACCTCCTTGGCCGACTGGACGAACTGGCGCTTGGCCACAGGATTGGCGGTGCGGGAGGACGCCAGACGGCACGTGTTGCACAGGGCTGAGGTGTGCTTTGCTACGATGGTGGCTGCTGACAGCACCTGCAGGGGAAAGCAGAGAAAGGCAGGATTCACCCGCCATTCCTACAGCTCTCCCTTTTCACCCACCCTGTGTAAGGCACCAGTGATCACAGGCATCCCTTTTGGGATCCAAGAAGGATCACCAAGATCCTGCATGCCCTGTCTGGACTGTCACCACTGCACCAAAGCTGACAGCTGGTTCCCAGTGCAGCTGATGGGGCCTGATGAGACACTAGCCATCATCTTGGCCAACTCTTGGGATGCAGCACTTCCAACTAGCTTCATATTCCTTTTGATGCAATCAAATGCCTGTAATGGAACCCCACCCCACACTCACCTGGGACTGAGTACAGGCAGGGTCCACCAGGTTCTGGCAGGCCATCTGGATGGCTTGGTTAGCTCTCGCAAACTGAGTGGGATCCACCAAGCCCTGCTGTCCAGCCTGGCTGTTGGGGTCTGAGACCCCCACAAGGTAGGCAGCCTAGAAACATGGGAGATGTGGTGAGAGAGAGAGAGCCTGCACACTGCAGGGAGGCTGCCGGAGAGCATGGGCTGCTGAGGAGTCTGGCAGCACTTCCCAGATTTGGAAAGGCGGGGGTGGGAGTGCATGCAACAGCTATGCTCCTGGGGTAAGGCTCAGGGCTGGGACTGAGTGTGTCTCACCTGGGCAGCTGCCTCTGTCAGCCCACAGAGAGCTTTGGAGGCAGCACTGATGGACTCGCCAAACTCGGGCAGTTTGCTGTTCTTGGCATTCTGGGAGATGCCAGCCATGGACTCTCCCAGCACCTGCAGGACACACCACACACTGATTATGGAGACTGCCTCCGACTCCCACAGTGCTCCCAGGATCAGAGTTCACTGCGTTTCATTGGTAGGGGAGGAATCACCTTTGCTTTTCTTCACATATCCTCCCCAAGCCCTCCCTGTTCTTCCCCAAACCTCCATTCAGGGCTTACCTTGGAGTTCTCCATGACACTGTCAAGGCAATTGAAGTAGGACATGTCATTGACAGTCTGGGTGGGGTTCTCCAACAGTTCCTTCACTGTCTGCAGGGACACAGGTGTCACACTCAGAGGAAAGTTCTGCATCCTCCAGTTGCATCTCCTCTTCAATCCCTCCTGCTCTTTGCAGTGGGGTGCAGCTCCCCCCATACCCAACATCTCAACCCCTCCAGTGCCTTGTCAATATTTGGCTTCTTACCTCCAGCTCTCGCAGGGCATTGTCACACTCCTTCTGGCCTGGGGCCTGCTGGGTGCACATGGTGATCAGCTGGTTAATGCTGTCAGTCACAGCCCTGCCAGAGACATGGGAGAAAGATCCACAGATCAATGCATGCCCCACCACACAGCCCCACTACTGTCTATGGCCAGCAGCTCTCAGGGAGCAGCTCCTCTTACCGTGCTGCTGCTGCCAGCTGATTCTTGAGGTTGGGGGCAGCAGGGTCAGCAGAGAGAGCCTTTGCAGCCAGCAGCAGCTTGCTGGAGGACATGGAAATGCTCTTCAAGTTCGACACCACCTGTGCCTGGTCCTCCTTATTCTGCAAATAAGTCAAAATGAGTTTTCTGCAGCACCTCTTAAAGTCCACACCCATCCTGGGTCTTCTCTGGGGATTTTCAAGCTGAGCTAGTTCCCTTCATCCAACTTGCCCGCCAACAGCAAGGAAACATGAATTCTTGCTGAACTAACCTAAGCCACCTTCTCCCTGTTGCTGTGGTTTTGCACAGCTCCAGTCCCCATCTCCCTGGCTGCACTGGCCACAGCCACCCTAACCACCACTGCCTAGCCACCCTGCCTTTGGTCAGCCACCTTCTCAGATATCCCAAATCTCTTCCTTCATTTAGGATACCCCAACAGGCGTTTCCTCTCACCGGGGACTGGCTGGCCATCTCCACTCCTGCCTGCAGGAATTCATTGAAGTCATGTCCAAATTTGCCAGAGGACTTGGCCAGGTCTTGAGGGGTGCCACGCGACGCCTGAACCAGCTCATTGGCAGACTGATTGAGCCCTGCTGCTGCCTGGTTGAGCTGGCTCTGCGCCTCCTGGAAGCTCTTGGTGCTGGGAGGGAACTGGAAGGAAGGAGACAGATTAGGAGAGGCACAGAGATGAGTGGAGATGGCAGATGAAAGTCTGGCACATGCCTGGGGATATGCAAGAGTGACCCAATGCATCCTCCTGGATGGACCAGCCTGCATTGCCAGATTTTCCCTTCCCCTCCCACCCCAGCTCAGCTCACCGAATCTGAGAGCAGCCTCTTGCTGGCCTCTCCCACCATGCGGATGGCAGCGTCCACATCCCGCTGCCCTGGCAGGCAGTTAACACAGCGGTTCAGGGCCTGTGACACTGCCTTGGCCACCTGCAGGGAAGCAAAGAGAGGTCACCACCTCACCTCGCCACCACCCAGCCAGCCCCACACCCTTCCCACAGTCTGATGGGGCACACTGGGGTACCCCCTGTCCCCACCTGGGCCAGGCGCTGCTGGCTCTCTGGGTCACCAGGCTTGGCCACTGCTTTCCGGGCCTCCTCAATGAGGTTGTTGGCTTTGTCCATGACATCACTGGCGCACTCCAGCATGGCACTCTGTGCCTGCGGGTCGGAGGTGTTGGCTGCCACGCCACGGGCAGCCTGGCTGAGTGAGCGCAGGGCCTGGGCCACCTCCCGGGCAGCAATTCCTGGGGGGATGGAGAGGTCAATGTCCGTCAGCTCAGTGCCCCTTCCCCCAGCCCTGTTGTGGAGGCCAGTACCTGTGTAGTTCTCATTGCCCTGGGCCACCTCTCCCAAGAGGTGAGCGATGGCAGAGCTGACAGCTTTGGTGCTGTTCCCCAGGTCCTGGGCACACTTCTCCATCTGCAGGGGGCCGAGTTGAGACATGCTGGTGAGCTGCACCTTTGGCAACTCCACTGCCTCAGAGTCCACCCTGAGCCACCCTTGCCCACACCCTCACCGTCTCTCCTGGAAGAGGCTTGAGCTTGCCATCACGAGCAGCTGCCTTGGCTTCCTGCAAGTCCCTCTCCAGGCTCTGCACCAGACCCAGTGCAGAGTCTATCTCCAGGGGTCCACATGCCTCCTGAGCCTGTGACAGAGCAGAAGGGAAGGTGAGCAGGTGACCACTGAGACCAGCTGGCTGTGGCAGAGGCCAGAACCTGCCACCAGGCTGTCCCCACCATTCCCCACCACTCTGCACAGCTGGTGACTCACTGCAGGATGGGGCTCAGCCTCTCACCTTCTGGGCTGCTGTGCGGAGCTCAGCCAGAGCTGCAGCCAAGTTCTTGGCACACTGGCTGAGCTGCATAGCAGAGGCTTGGTCCGTTATGGTGGGGACAGTGGCCTTGGCTGCAGCTACCATCTTCCCACCGGGCTGTTGGGCCAGAAAGAAAAGCAGTGAGAAGGGAACAAACAGGCAGCATCTCAGCTGCCTGTGTGCAGAAGATCTCCCAGTGTCTTAAAAGGGACAGGCATGGTAGGAAAGCTGTAATGCCAGAGCTGGCATGGGAGGCTCTGGGCAGCACGGGTACCTGCAGGAAGTTCTGGCTGGCAGCAATGAGAGCCAGCTGGGCACTGGGGCTGTCCGGCTGGGACTGGCTTCCTCGCACACCTTGCACCAGCATCGGGATCTGCTCTGCCACCACCTGCCAGAGAATAGGGTCACTGCAGAGGATCACACATGGACTCACCCCACGACCCAGTGATTGAAAGACCAGCTCCTACAGGACCTAAGTCAGGACCCCAGGGTCCAGTCTGACCACTGTGGTGGAGCAGGAAGTACCAGCACAGCTAACAGGAGATGAGACAGGGAGAGGGAGCACAGGAGATGCTGGGATCAAGCCCAGGCCCTTACCTTGCAGCTCTGCACCAGCTGCTGCTGAGCAGCGGGGTTCTTGTTGGAGGAGGAGGCGTGCTGCGCGGCGGCGATGGTCTGCGTGGCCGAGGCAGCGGCCTGCTTGGCTGCGTGCTGGCACAGGGAGGCACAGGTTAACACTGGCAGTCTGCATTGAGCCCCCCTGCCATGATCAGGGCCCAGATCCCCCAAACAACTTCTCCTGTGCCTACTCCTGTGGCACCCAAGCATTCCCAGTACCCCAAAACAACACAGTGAACACAAGGGAAGGAAGATCTCTCTGTGACACAGCATGGACACTATACTTGAAAAGGACTTTACCCCTCTGGAAAGAGGAGCTGCATAGGGGCTCCTGGACAGGCCTTGCTCACTGACTGTGCTTGCTTGCCCTTTGCAGATCCTCGCCCAGCATCTCACCTCCAGCTTGTGCACAAGCTTCTTCTTGATGGCGTTCTGTGCTGCAGCATTGGTTGCCATGCGGAGCCCTTCTGCTGCCTCACGCAGCCGCTGCTGCTGCTCCTCGCTGTCCGGGTGGGCTGCAGCTCCCTGGAGAAAACAGAAAACCCATCACACCTCTCAGGGACCATGGAGTCCCCTTTCACCCTGAAGCAGCGCCTCTGCTCTGGCCCCCACAAGACAGCCCTGTTTATAATATCTGGGAGATGTTCACAGCCTCTCTGGAAGAGCCCAGCAGCAGGAGCAGTAACAGCTCCTCTGCTACCACCCACAGCTTCCTGAAGCTCCTTCACAGGAGGAGTCCGTGCCACAGGTCCCTGGCTCAATGCAAGACCTTGCTCAGGGAACTGCTGCTCAACCAGGGGCTGCTCATCCCCTAGCCAGCACTGAGCCAATAACATTGGACAGGGCTGGGGCCAAAGCCAGCATCCACCCTTCCCCACACACTGACCTTTGCAGCCTCCACCATCTTGGCAGTGGCATCAGCCAGGATCTTGGCTGCACTCAGAAGCTTGCGTGAATTCTCCAGGTCTGTCTCTCCCTCAGCATCAGCCTTGATGGCATTGACAAGGTCAGAGGTGGCCTGGGCTAGAATACGAGCCTGACGCACCATTTCCCCTGGAACACAATGGAAGTGTGGCCTGTTAGCAAGTCCCAAGGGCTCTCTGATACCTCCCTATGCATTGTGCTCTGCCCTGGGTGTCTCACTCTCACCTGCATCGCCCATGGAGCTGAATATATTCTCAGTGACGTTGAGGATGGTGTCAGTGGCCTGGTCGTAGCGCCCGATGGGCTGCCCACCCAAGGCATGCTGCTTGATGTGCTGCAGCAGGTCGTTCAGGGCCTGGGTGACAGCCGTGGCTGCCACCCCCACCTGCTTCAGGAGCTGGTCATCACTGGTGGCTGCCTTAGAGGCCTCCACACAGCCCTCAGCCGATTTGGCCACCAACTTGCCAGCCTCAATCAGCTGCTCCTGGCAGACTGGGGAGCTGATCGTAGGAGCCACAACCTGGAAGGGAGAACAAAGGCTGGGCAGCAAGCATGGTACGCTTCATGGAGGAGCTATCCCAAACTTCTGCTCCTCCAAAGAGGATCATCATTGCTTGGGCACAGCAGCAGGGCCTCCAACAAGAGGCAGCCCACACTTCCTGTGCCAGATTCCCAATGCCCTGCCTTAGGACATGTGGTCCTGGCACACCTAGGACCCCGCTGCAAAGCTGCCCCCCAGCCAGGTGAGGCTCACACCCATGCTGAGGCAGGGGTTAACCTCGCTGCTTACCTTGGTGCAGGCCACCAGCTGGGAGGTGGAGAGGGCGCACTGGGTGGCTGCTGCGATCACCTGTGTCTGCAGCGCGGCATCCTCTGTTTTCTGAGCCACGTTCTTGGCTTTGAGCACCAGCGCAGCAGCAGCGTTGGCCACTGCCTTGGCCAGCTGCATAAGCATGTCCTGGGAGGGGACAGAAAGGGTCAACGAGGCAGCCATGGCAGTGGGAGCAGCCGCAACCATCTGCAAGGCTCTTGTGAAATATTCAGATGGGAAATGTGAGCCCTCAGGGCCCTTTCATCCACTCTGTCCCAGCACCAGCAGCACTGAATAGCTGGAAAGGCTGGCAGCACCTTGATCCCCTCTCCACTGTGTTCTATAGCTGGCAGTGAGACTGTAGCCTGGCCCTGAGCTGCAGCCTGCACTGCCACGAACACCACCCACAGGAGCTTGGGCAATGCTCAGCGTCACTGCAGTACCCTTCCCCAGACAATTACCTGTCCCCAGTGGTACCACAGCAAGAACGTGCTGCAAGGCACTGCTGGTACTTCCTGGATTTGATTAGGTTTGCAAACATTTGAACACAGCGAAAAGATGACAAACCCTTCCGGGCAAACAGCAGGCACAAGCCAGCCTTGGCACACCCACACCATGGGCAGCTGCCAGCAAGAGGCAAGTGGGAGATGCTCTCATGCTGGCCACTTGTATTGCAGGTATGCCAGCTATTTTTATTTTCAATTCTAACTTGTTGGCTGACAAGTTAGAATACATCTCTGCTGTTATTCCTGAAGCTAAAAGAGAGGTGTGACAAGGCAACCAGCCTCCTCTCTCCTGGGTGGCAGGTACACAACCAGTGCCAGGAGGCAACAGGCAGGGATCAGCACACAGTGAACTGCTCTCCTGCAGGGTACCAGGTATGACAGCACTCTACAGCCTTCAGGATTAGCCCCTGTGGCACACTGCTGGTGAAAATTGGTAGCACCACCCCTAAATAGCAAAAATCCTGGTAGGCAGGGCAGGGCTCTCTGCCTGCTGCAGCTGCCAACCTCCTGCTGTGTGTGTGATCACAGCAAGAAGCCCTGCACCCCACAAGAAGTAAGCCTCCGGCCACCAAACCAGAAGAGTCACAGCATTCCCTTGCCTCCTGCAAGCCAAGACTACTCCAACTGCAATCCATCACCTTGTGCGACAGGAGGAAAGACTGGAGAGTGCATGCATCCAATTCCAGAGTCCCCAGACCACTGCATCTGAGCCCATCAAAGGAAGTTCATACACTCGGGTCTGACAACTGTGAGGCAGAACATCCTGCTGCAAATTGTCTTCCAGGTCCAAAATCTAACCTTTGGGGATATTCTATCCTGGCACTGCTGCATGGCTGAACATTGCTTTCTGCTCTGCTCCTAGCTTTTCTGCTCCCCTTAGATATCTTTCAAGGCCTCTCTACTCAGTTGAATCTGTGTGGCTGCCATGAAGAGAAACCCCTTCTTTCTGGAGCATTTTGGTCTCTCTTATGTCTGGATTGTCCTCCACAGCACAGTGCTACCTCCTTTGTGCTGGCAGGAGCAATCATGGGAAAGCCAGCTGGCAGTCAGCTCATCTAAAAAAAACTGCCACACAAGGCTCCACCCATACTGGGTCTCTGATGGGGACAGGCAGGCAGCTCTCACAGGCAGGGAGCAGCAGGCAGGAACTGAGGCGGCTGCAAGGGGTGATCCCCGGAACAGCACTTGCTCCAGCAGCAACCCGAGTGCATGGACTTCTGAGATCCAACCACCAGAAAAGCAGAATTTTGCAAGAGCCCTTCTCCAAAGATTTCAGACTATAGTTCCCAGAGCAGCCCCCTTCACACTGGAGATGGCAGGGACCACCAAGCCAAGCCAGGGCTGTTTTACCGTCTTTGGTTCAGAGGAAGGCAGGATCCAAGAACACTGGTTTTCTGGGATCTACATAGAATCCACAAGATAAGAGTTGTTACATCACTCTAGAGACAGAGATGGGCAATGGTCTGTCCCCTCCCTCACAAAGTCACCACTGGGCACCGGCGAATGTTCAGCTCGGGCTCCTCCTGTGAGGTCCTGTGCAAAGGCCAATCGTTTTATGGAGTGGCTGTCCTTGGCTGCTGCTGGGTGCACTCACCTGGAACCGGGGGTCAGTGTCACTCTCCCCTATCTGCTGCAGAAGCTCCCCGCTGGTTTGCCCCACCAGGCCAGCAGCCTGCAGGAGATTCTGGCGAGGCTGCAAGGAACAAGGCAAAACCAACACAGGGCTCATGAGCAAGCCTTAAAACTTCACTCCGTGTTTTCCCTTGGTTTCCCCCTTCCTCTCAGTCCCACAGCCCCTCCAGCTGCCCACCTCAGCGCTGGCAGGCTGTGCTGTTTTCAGCAGGTCTGAGACGGCGCTCGCCAGGTTCTTGGCTGCCTGCAGAAGCTGCCGCCCGTTCCCTCCCTCGTCCTCCATCAGCGCAGCCAGCAGCTTCACACCCTTAGACATCTCCGTCAGGTTGGAAGAGATGGTGGTGACGGCGCAGCCCACGGCAGTGTAGTCCGTGTCTGCTGGATCCCCTACACAGGGAAGAAAGGAGTCAGGATGGGATGTGCTCCAAGTGAAGCTCCAAGAGCACCCCAACACCTGTCACTGATGTTTCCGTTCAGGGAGCAGAAGGAGTCTTTCAGCCAGACAAGAGAGACCAAACATTTTACTGAACTGGGGGATCCCTCTACTCCAATTCTCCATATACCTGCAGTGAGGTTGACGACTGAGGCCGTGCCAGCAGTGATGGCATCCACTTGGGAGTGGATCTCATGCTTCGACTCATCCATCTTGTTTTTGCGCCAAGCTTTTGATGCCTGAGTGGGGAGAACAGGATCAGGAGAAGGTGGTAGAAGTGGGGGGGTAACTGCACACATGCTCATACAGAGAAATGCAAGGAAGAAGATATAAAGAAAAGAGTGGGAAGACCTGTAACCACCCAAATTCTCTAGTCCACCCTGACCAAACTACATGACCAAGTGTCCCCTCCATGTCTGCCACACAGTGGGATACAACCCCATCACTTTTCAGGCAGCAGGTCTTCCCAGGCGCTGGTAACACTTCTTCTGGGAATGTGCCCAGCCTCACCCAGCCCAGCTTCCAGCAAGGTCCACTCCCAGAACCCCACCTTCACCCAGCACTCACAGCATCCTGCCCAAGAGGTGGCAAGGTCTCAAAGTCGTCCAGCGTGGCCTGGGCTGCATGCACAGCCTGCATGCTGGAGTTGATAGTGCCAGTCAGGGCTTGCTGGGCTGAGGTCTGCAACACAGAGACAGAATGAGTGAGATATGCCAAAGGTTTGGAATCTGGGATTACATATTTGGCTTAAATGCTCCTCTGCAATGTGCTGCTGATGGCACTACTCTAGGTAGGTCTCCACAAAGTGGGGTGGACTTAGCAAAAAGGGAGTTTCCCCTCTGCAACTCCCACTGGAAAATGCCTCATCCTATCACGGTTGTAACAGTTGTCTCACAGTTAAGCAGCTCTTGGGGAGTGGGGAGAAGATGCTGTGAGATCCCACATGGTTTTCACAGCAAGTGCCCACAACAGACTGCATGGGGCAAAAGAAATCAGCCTCCTTGTGGCCTTTTCCAAGTGCTCCTCCAGCTGCACAAGAGTTGGGGGCACCAAAACATGGCATTGGGTTCTGCCGCAAACCACAGACCTAGTGGGGGTGAAATGAGAGGCTGCAGTCCCTAGCAAGACTAAAACGTTGGGGTGTAGCTCAAGTTTGCAGAGAAGGTGCAGGTGGACACTGGCTCAGCCAGGCCAGCAAGCACACAAAACCAGTGGCACAAAGCCCCTGCTCTACACAGCAAGACAATGCTTGGTCATGGACCCAAACAGATTGGTCTACACAAGCCTGACAGTCACCTCTCAGAGTCTGTGCCCTGTGGTGAGCACAAGAAGAGCTTACCAGGGGAGGCATGTGCCCTCGGTGCATCTGGCCGCTGGTGATTTGCAGCTGAGGCTGTGGCATCGTGCCCACCTGGAAGTTTTCTGGCCCTCCAGCCCCTGTCCGCATGATGGCTGGCAGGGCCACTGAGCCCAGCTCTGCCTTGCCTACACGATTAAACTGCTGCTGCACAACTGTCGACCTGAAATGGGGAGAAATACCAGGTAAAGGAATGCCTACAGTGCTGGCACCAGGCTCTGTGGGCATGGCAGCTCTTCCTCCTTGTTGTGCTGCAAGCTTTGCTGGAGCACACTCTCCATTCAACTTGTGTGTGGCAGCTGCCTTGCTCCTGGAAAACTTACTTCTTTGGAGACACAGAGTCTTCCAGCATGGTGGACTCCTCATCACCTTCCAGTCCAAAGTGGTCCTTGCTCTTTTTCTGCAAAGGGAAAGAGAAAATCATACCCCCAAGCCCTCCCCTTCTCCTGCCGCCCAGATATCATACCAGGGTCACAGCGTCCCCCTGCCCTGCCTCCAGCTTTCCTAGCAGTACCATCTGCTAACAGTTGTTTGGAGGCAGCTGAAAGGCACATTCTGTATGCCTCTCTGGAGAGGGGCTATCAGTGCCCTTCTCAGCACAGCCTCACCTTTTTGAGGATGATATCGATGTAGCCAGCAATCAGCTGGGCAATCTGTTCCCCTTCCGTCGTCTGCACTGAGTAGTAACCATCCTGGTAATCTCCAAAATCCTGCAACACCAGGGCACAGGGTAGCACCGGAGCAGGGCACTGGCAGCCATCCTGAGCCCCTCTGGTATGCACTAAGCACCCGAGCACCAGCCATCAAAGCAAGGGCTGGGAGAGGCACCAGAGGAGGGCAAGGCTGTGCCACCATGGAGCAACAGCTGAGAGAGGGGCTGGAGTGAGAGCAGCCCCCGTACAGGGGTACCAGTGGGAAGGAGGCATGGGAGACCAGCGCTGGTCCCTACCAGGGTGAAGCTCTTGGGCGAGGCTGCCCAACGCTTGATGTTGGTCAGGCTCCACTCCTGAATCACTTCCTTGGTCTTCTCATCCACGCGCATCACGCACTCCTTGGTGATCCCCAGCAGCCGTGGCACCAACTTGTTCTTCCCCTTCATCTTCTCCTGTGGGCCACAACAGAAGGTCTGTGGCTACCCCCAGGATGGATCCACAGGGGCAGAGATATCTGAGGCCTGCCATAGCTACCAAAACACCCGCAGGGCCACACTTTCTAATGGTGACAATTATCACAACTTGATAATGCTGAATGTAACTTGACAACGTTGAATATAACTTGACAATGAGAAAAAGCATGAACCAAGGAGTAGGAAGGCAGTGCACAGGGAAATGCAAGAGGGGAGATGCAAAAAAAACTGGAGCAACATAGGCTGAGGGGAAGCAGCTGGAGACACAACAGATGGATGCTGAAGAAGCAGAATTTTGGTGAGTCTGAAGTGGGATCAGGGGGGCTGCTGCTGTACCTTGACCAAGAAGAAGGAGACCCCGTAGGTCTTGAGGGAACGGGCAAGTTTCACATAGCGAACTTTGGCTTCGATCTCACTTATGTTTTGACACTGCTTGTGGGCCTGCAACAGCAAAGCAGAACATTGCACCAGATCCACAGTCCTGCCTTGACACCATCTCACAGCCCTTCCGAGCTCTCCCCACCCTACCAGTATCCCCTGCACCAGCTCTGATCTCTGAGACCTCAGGAGCTGCCTTGTCTGCCCACCTACAGCTCCTGCTCCGATTTCTCGCCCACCAGACTGGCGTCTGCTGCCTCCTCAGACAGGAGTGCCTCAACCTTTAGTGAGGAGGAATAAAAAGTCCAGATCTCAACCTCCCCACTGCACATACCATGAAGATCTTGCGTTCTCCTTTCTGCTTGATGTACTCCTTGGGCAGGAAATCCTTGAGCCTGTCAACAGACAGCCAAGTGAGTTGTTAGCAGCAGAGCCCAAAGCCAGTGTCTGTCCTTGACTATGAACAAGTCCAACTGAAAGCCACAGACAAGCCCCTGCTAGGGCATAAGCTGAAGCTTTTGGAAGCAGCAAGAATGCGGGAGAGATCGCTGCAGCTATGAAAGCTGTCCTTGGAGTTCCCATAGTTAAGAGTAGGGTAAAGGTGCTGATAATGCAGCCCTTTGTGTGGCATCAAGTCTGGCCAGGGGGTGGGCTGGGGCCAGCCCCACAGCAGCTGACTGCATGTCCCTACAGGGCTGCCAGAGGATGGGGGGCTGGCAGCCCTCATAGCTGGTGTAGATCCCTATGCTTGGGCACTGTGCTGTGGGGAGGAGAGGGGTTGCACCAGGGGCACCCAAACCCCCAGAGCCCCACATGGCAGTGTGGCACTGGGTGCTGCCAAGCTGCCCCAGCTGCCTCAAGACACTCACTCCAGAAAGCCTGGCTTGTGCTTCTGCTCGTTGTATGGCCCAAACTGGATCTGGCACTGGTAGCCAGCAAACTCACAGGCTTTGTCAAAGGAGACAGGGTGGGAACCGTTCAGAATGTCGTCACGAGCCTGTTTGGGAATAGAAGACACCATTGTGGGCTGGGCAGCCATGCAGCCCTGTCACTGCTCTCCTCCATATCAAGCACGACATGTTTTACAGACTTAAGAGAAGTGGTTCTGAAAAACAGGCGTATGTAGGACCAGACTGTTCCCTACAGGCATCAAGTCTGGGAGAGGAACAGCAGCAGGATTTCAGGATGGTTCCTACCAGACAGAGCTGACTGGGATTCCCTGGAGAGCTCTGGAGTACACAGAGGACAGGGCTGGGATTGCCAGTGCTGGCTCTTACCCAGGACATAGCTGGGTATCCCAAGGTACCTCCCCATCATGGCTCCTGACAAAACCTTCAGCCACCATACTTGTCAGGGGCTGGCGGGAGGCAGTGGAACCAGGTGCTCTGGGAAGCTGTACCTGCACATAGAGCAGGTTGAGCTGCACAGGATCTCTCGAGTCCACGTTCTGATCAGAGTAGAAGAACTTGCGCCGCAGCAGCAGTGTTTCATTGTCATCGATGCCTTGCTCACGCAGGGTCCGGCCGTGATCCAGCCAGTTCACTGCAGACAATGCCAGGGTGTGAGCAGGGACAGGCATCAAGGCATGGCTGGTCCTGGCCCTGGGACTGCTTATGCCGAGTGAGGAATGGATGTCTGCCTGATGCATCCCAGCTCTCACCCATCTTCCCTGGGCCCCCAGGCAGGAGATATTCTAGGAAGTGTGGATACGTGTTCCTTCATCCACATGTTTCTTCCCACACCCTCTTCCTCTCACAGGGGTCCCTGCTCTCCTCCCCCAAGGCCATCAGCACAGGCTAACCCCATTCCCAGTATACCCAGACACCTACACTCATCATCTGTGTGCAGCTTCTGTTTGAGCTTTTCCATCTTCTTCTCATCTCGCAGCAAGGTCTTGTCCTTCTTGAGGGTGCCAGTAACCTCTTCTTTCTTCTCTTCCATGATCTCCCGTACAAGTGAGTACTCATCATAGTTGGTGATGCCTGCAGGAGAGCAGAGAATCAAACTCAGAAGGACTGTTCTGCCAAACACAGAGAATGGAGCAATGCAGGGGTGCAGAGCAGGGTCCCCTCCCTAGTGTCACGCACCCCTCAGATACCCCTGCTGCCAGGCCATCTGCCACAGGGCTGCTGCTGCTCCCCCAGAAGCCTGTCAGATTCTGCCATTCTTTCCCCACCTCCCTTCTTCCCCGCCAACGCTGTCCTCTCCTCACCAATCCTGGCACATATTGTCATGAGCATGTCCGTGACAGTTTTGGAGTCATCCACCATCACCGTTTTCACTGTCCCATCCAGCATGCGGATCTTCAGGGGCCGCTGCTTCTTCTTGTACTCCATGGTATCCTGCAGGCACAGCGGAGCACAGCTACCAGCAGTGGCACCAGTGCAGGGCACCCACAACCCACAGTCAGGCAAACAGCTCTCCCCAGCCCAGTGCAATAGTGGGGGTGACAGGGTGTGCTGCAGGGCACAGTGCAAGGCAGCACAGCAGGCACCCACACCACCCCCATGCTGTGAGCAAGACATCCAACCACGGAGCGAAGGGTGGAGATGGAAGGATGTGGGATGGATACCTACCCCATTGCGAAGCATGTAGTAGTCCAGAGCCTTCCCAGCCTCCAGCCAGATCCCCTTCTTTGGGTCTTCATCCGAGAGGAAGAGCCCAAAATCATTGGCTGAAAAACAGGTACAGTTTCTAACAAGATAGTCCTGAGCAGCATAAGGCCACCACAATGCCACTCTGTGCCCAGGGATATGCACTGGTGCAAGCCAGTGTGTGAAGCACAGTAGCCCTGTGAAGGCTGGAGCCCAAACCTAATGACAAACAAACAAAGCTGGCACGCAAGCTCTGAGATTTTACCACAGTTATCTGTGGAAAAAATCATCTGCAGCATGCCTACACAATGTTGAACTTGGAACTGACAGACACAACAGAAGGAAGAGCTTGCAGTTGCGGCTGACAGCTCTCTGAAATATTCAGTGCAATGTGTAGTAGCAGTGAAAGTAAGGTAGTAAAATGCTGGGGATCACCAGGAAGGGTGCTGGGAACTGGTCTATAAAATCTAAGCAATCCACACTTTGAGTACTCTCTGGTGGTAGGGTCTGCATCTCCTCAGTACAGTTTGAAAAGATACAGAGAGACAACTTGAATGATGCAACATAGAGGAGCTGGGACTCCTTTTTTTGCAGAAGAGGAGGCTGAACGAGAAGCAGCTCAAGGCTTACAAGGTCTCAGAGGTGGTGAGTAAATATCATTCACCAAATCCTGCTCCCTCAGGGTGGGGAGCCTGGTGAAAAGGCTGCTGCTGGAACCTGGCCAGTGACTTCCCAGCTCAGACCTACAGGACAGGCCCGTTTTTATGTAGCAAGAGGCCAGGACCACGCCTGGCTTTGCCCTGGAAAGGTCCTTCTCCACCTCTGCAACAATCCTGCGCCGCAGGCTGTCTTGGTTGGCTATGTTTATAACTCGTCATCTTGTTGGCAGCTCTCTTTGGGGAGGGACAAATTCCTGAGCCGCCCTGCGCCTGCCTGGCTAACACTGCTGTTAAGATCCGACTAAACAGGGAGCAAAAAAAAACCATGAAAGCTTGCCATTTTATTTTTGAAGTAAAAAAAGAACAACAAAAAACCAAACTGTTTTCAAAGCAAATTCCAAGAGGATAAATCCAAAGCACTGAAAACTGAGCAGCTTGCCCCAGATCCATGGGTTGGGCGGGGAGAGTCACTTCCTGAGACAGAGCAAGAGCAGAGCTGGAAGCTTACACCAAAGCTCCCCCAGCCCGAGAAAAAGGTGAGAAAAAAACAGGGCATCTCAATAAAGGAGCCCGAGTGCCAGTGTGTAAGGACAGCAAAGAGAAGTAAAAGCTGCAAGGAACACATAGGAAAAGAAAGGCTGTGAGCAACTGAAAAGGAACGCAGGAATAAGAAGTTCCCTTTAAGGCCTTCCCCTTGCTGTTTTTTTTATAAACAGGCTGGCTCACACCCAGGAGCAGGAAATGCAATGCTTCTTCCAACACCACTACAGCCCTGCATATCCAAAGACATCCAGTCCCTTGCTGAAGCTGAAAGCCATAGTCTGCTGGACTGCTGACCAGCTGGGCATGGTGTAAGAAGGCATTTCCTTTCAACCTCAAGGAATGTGCTGCTCCCAGATGTCGCTGCACTCCCCCTCCTCTTCCCACGACTCTTGACCTCCACTTTGCTGTCTCTCCTCCATGGCACAGCCGCTTTTGGGGGTTGCAGGGACTCAGGAGAACCCCTGAGACAGCGTCCCAGAGCTCCGACCCCCCCCATCCATGATGGGGACAGGCCACATCCGCGTGGGTGTGAGTCACATCATGAGCTCATGAGCTATAGACTAAATTGTGAGCCCAGCGGCAGCAAGAAAATACTGGAGCTGAGGCAGCCTAGAAAGGTAATGGAGCACCAGCAGGGGTCTGGCAGAGAGCTGTCAGCGGGATACAGACCCAGGGGAGATTATACATAGCCCAAGAAAGAAAAAATTAACTCAAATGGTTTATTAATGTTTGCTATGACCCCTGCAACTGTTTAAACCCACATAGCCCTAGCTAGTGGCGATGAATGTAAGTAGGACAGAAGAGCAGAGACAGAAAGGGCAGCGGACTCAAATTGCTTAAAGAGTTATTTCACTTCCAAATGTGGTTTCCTAACTTCTAAACACACAAACTTTCTTCTGGGGTATCGAGGAGGGAGTCTGAGAAACTCAGACCCTCACATCAACTGGGCAAGAGGACTTGGACCCCGCTCCCCCCACCCCACCACTTCTCTGGCAAAGCGCCAGAGAGGCAGAGACAGAAAAGAAAAGGGAGACGAGTGAAATGCCAGGAGCTAAGCCAAGGCAGCCCTGGCACGGCAGCCAGTCCCACCATGGACTTACACTGTCCTATCTGTGCCTCAGGCACCCGCTCACGGATCATGCGGCAGGCGTCGTACACCATGGTGGAGGGCTCAAACTGCATCGTCTTCACCACATTGCCGATGCTGATCTTCAGCGAGAGGGCAACCATGGTGGCGGCTGGGCTGTCCCCACTCCTGCGTCACCTGCCGGAGGAGACAGACGGTGAGCTCTGACTGCTGGCCCCACCAGTGCGCAGTGTGCTTGCTCCTTCCTCCTTCAGCAGCACCTGAGAGCCAGGATTCAGCTTCCAGTGGCAAGCCCGCGCCGGCGAGCCTGTCAGAGATCCCACCTTGCAGACCCTGGGACCTGAGACCAGCACTGGGACCCCTACCTCCTTGTCCTAAGGTCCTAAAGCCAATTTTACTTGCCTTGTGGGAATGGCAGCAGCTGGTACCCAACAAAGATACTGCCAGGGAAAGGAAGTGAGCATGAGGGAGCACACTAGATAAGCTGTGAGAGCATGATGGAAGGGGTTATAATTAAATCTGCCATGACACAGAAGCCGCAAGAGGAAACCCAAGCTTTGACCCAGAGCTGGCAGGGCCCTGCCCCAGCTATCAGGACCCCTCATGTCGCCAGCAGACGGTGCTGAGCTGGCAGCCTGAGCACAGAAATACAGAAAAGCCTGAAGCTGCACAGGGAGGGAAGATAAGGTCACCAGGCATTGAATTCACAGATTAAATGCAATTACCTGGGAAAAGCACCACTCACACCCAAGGTGTGCTCATGAGATCAGGGGCTATGGCAGCAGATACCACCCCAAGGCACAGGACAATGCACAGGAGAGCAAGGGACCACCTGCAACAGGTCTCACTGCGTGGGCATACAAGAGCCACACCATGACATCTGAAAAGGGATTCAAGCAGGGCCCAGCTTGAAGGATCAGCTTCATAGAACAGAATCACAGAATCATCAGGGTTGGAAGATTACCTAGTACAACCACCCACGTAGCACTACCACAGAAACCCCTAAATCACTAGATCATATCACCTAGCACCAGATCCAGATGCCTCTTAAACACCTCCAGGGATGGTGACTCCACCACCGCCCTGTGCAACCTATTCCAGCACCTCATCACCTTAACAGTGATTTTTTTTCTGATATCTAATCTGAACCTTCCCTGTCTCAACTTAAGGCTATTTCCTCTTGTCCTCTCACTGCAGGCACAGCAGAAAAGACTGGCCCCCATCTCACTACAACCTCCTTTCAGGTAGTTGCAGAGTTCAGGCTTAGAGGATTGCACAGAGCAGCTTCAGAGCAAGCGTTCCTCAACACAGCTCCAATACACCAGCTTTAATAACACCTAATCAGAACTGCAATATGTGTATTGCAGAGTAAAAGCTGATAGAAGTAACAGAAGTAAAAGGAGGTCATAATACATAAGTGCCCTACTTGCCTGATGCAGCTTGTAAGAGCCTTTCCCTTCACAAATCTACTGTGAAACAGCTTTCAGTGCTTTCCCAGGTTGCCAAATGCCTCAGCGTCCCTCCCAAGTCCTTTGCTCCTGCCCCACTGCTCCATGCCCTCCTCAGAATTCCCTGTCCCTGTCTGGCCCCAAATCGATGCTCTCCAGCAGTGACATGCCTTTTCCCCTCCCTGAGTGCCTGCTCATACAGAGCGAGTCCCCTGTTCTGCTGACCCAGGCTGCCTTGTCCTTAAACTCCAGTGATGGGAGGATGCAACAGCACTGGTGGGATGCTCATCTGCTTATTCTCTTTTAGATTCATTTGCTCCTACCAGACTTCCTATTATGGCTGTCAGGGAAAGCTGATCTTGCATCCTCAGCCTGGGCTGGGAAGGTTCTTGGGCAAAAAGTGCTGGCAGCCTTCCTCACAGTGCAGCAGCCCCTGGTGAGTCTATGCATCCCTGCCCGGCGCTGCCAGCTCCAGTCCCCCTGGGAGGGGGTACACCAGCAGCATGCTGCTCTCAAACACAGACCTGAGCAGCCTAGGGGCAGGATCCGTGTCCAGTTCTGGCCAGGAGCAAGTCAGAGGGCAGGGGCTCTGCTCCTGCAGAGCCATAAAGCCACGCTGGTGGTGCAGGGTGGGAGGCAGGGACCAAGGAGCGTGCCGCCTCCGCCAGCACATGGAGCGGCTCCAGCTCTGCATTCCTGAGCCGTTCTGCAATGTTTCGGCGGAGGCCCGTGGCCCCCACTGTCTCCGCTGCTGAGGAATGAAATGCACTTCAGCTCCGGAGCGACGGAGCCCATCGGCGGAGGGAAGGAGGCGGCAGAGGCACCCGCCCGTGCCATTGCCATCTATCCGGAAGCACTAGCAAAGCTGTGGAGCTGAACAAACAAGGAACACCCTGTCATGGAAAGGGTTTTCAAAGTATTTTATATGCAGGGCGGGCTGCTGCGGTCACCAGGCCAACTTCTCTGCATCTAAAAATATTCTCAAGTTGAGCATAAAGCTGCTTTCCATCCCTCTGCAGGAAAAGGAGAACATGCCACTGACAAGACAAGGTCAGAGACCACGGAGGAAGGAGTGGAGGACGTCGGACAGTAGAGAGGAACTGAGAGGAGCCAGGACATCTGCCGCTAGTTCTGCATCCTCTTCTTGCCCTCAAAAAGCCACCCAAAACCAGGCATGCACCAGAGGCACCCCTTAGCACACCCTTCACAGGGGTCACTGCGCTTCCCAAGGCGCCACAAGATGACTGCTCAATCCTTCCCACTCCCAAACACAAAAAAATTACAGAGCTCAGCAGAGAAGATGCTGATGACATCAAGGAAAACCTCAGAAAAAAGGGAGATGGTTCACTTCAATTTCCATTCTATGGAAAAAGTCAAGGCTCTAGCAGCTGGCCTTTCTGACAGCAGTGTCTAGAGCAGAAACATCCTCTGCTGCAAAAGACACCTTCTCAAACTGGGATGAGGTTTATCAGCAAAACGTGGCAACTAATCACACAGGGTTTGCAAATCTGCTGCCCGGTGTGAGGGCATCAATGCAGGGCTTGGCTCCTACAGATCTCTCCCCTCTGAGAACCATGTGGAGAGAGAAAAGCTGGACTGGATGTAACAAATGAGACAGCGTGGGAGCCTGGCACTGCAAACCAGGAAAAAAAAAGGACAGTGAAACTCAAGCTGTCCCCCTAGAAAGAAGAAAAACAAAAAACCCAAACAAACCAAGTCTTGATGAACACACACCAAATTTTTGCTGGCTCACCTCCAGAGAAAGCAAACCCATTCTCAGTCAAACCTATTCTCAATCACGTTGTCAGTATGCAAAAACAGATAAGGCACCAAAACAGCCGGGTTAACACACTTCTGCATTTTTATAGCAAGTTTTGTGCAACCCTTTTTGAACCACGGGCACTCTTCTGAGCCAATCCCAAGATGATGGCGGGGAGGGGTTAACCTTGGTGGGGTCCCACCGCTTCCCCCAGGAGCTGCTGCGGCTTCCTCCATCGCACCCCACGCAAGGTGAGCAAAACCCAGACAGCAGCGGAGGCCTCCGGGCTCTGCCTGAGGGCAGGGTCAGTGCAGGCAGGGCTGCGGGCAGACGGGACCCAAGGAACCACCGTGTGGCCCGAGGAACCACTGTGTCATTGCCAGGGACACTGACAGTGAGTTTCTGGTCACGCGATGGAATTACTGTATTTTTGTCGGAGGAGTTCACTGCTGCACTAACGGTTACGTGGAAGTGCTTGTGTCTTAAAAGACAAAAAAAAAAATCAAGCAAAATTCAACTGCAGACAGCTGGAACGCTTGTGATGAGTTTCCAGAACAAGCTGTAAATCTTCAGATGCAACAGTTCTGCCATTTTTATTACGTTCTCTCTTAAGGGACACTCCGAAAGAGGTTTTGTAATGGGGTTTGGTTTTTTCCTTCTTTTCTTATGGCAATACCAAATTTCAGCTGGGAAAAGCCCCACTGCAGACCCCCCCCCAGACTGGGAGTTGGCTGCAAGAAGCTTTATCAGCTGCAAACCACCCCAGTGCTGGGGTTTTCCACAGGCACAGCCCAGCCACTGGCACAGCTAGGAAGATACCAGGCCACCAAAACGCAATGTCTGCAGCAGTGGCTTGGCCATCATGTCAGCATCTGCACTCCAGCAGCATCAACAGGGTCAAAAAGTAAGCTGGTAAGAAGCCAGACTAGGCTCTGGCTGGGTTCTCCAGTGCAGGACCAGTACACACAGCCCCAGCAGGCACTGAGGTAGACAGGGCTCAGCCCTGCACCAATGGGAAGGCTGAGCCAGCAGCGCCAGCTGGTTTAGTGTCACACGCTGCTGAGACCGTTCAGCCCAGTTCCTCTTTCCCAGCTGCATGTCCACGTCAGATGTGGGACAGCTTCTTCCAGCTGAGGCTGAGCTTGCTTCCAGGGAGCATGAGCGGCTGTCAAGGCTAGACACAGCACCCCTGTGACCACTCTGCTGTTACCCATGGCTAGGACAGCAGCATCCTCTCACTCCTGCAGGGAGGGCAGCCCCGCTCTGCATGGGAATGGGCAGGGGCCAGGCAGCTGGGCTGGAGGATTGCAGCCGCAGCCTGCCTGCCTGCTCACATGCACTGAGCTGAAGCAGCTCCAGCTATTGGCTGCCAACATTTCGCACACATCTCACATCCTGTCTGCTCCTGCTGGGCATCCCTTGACCTCCAAAGGAATGGAGCACAAATCGTGGCACCTCTAGACTGCCCATGATGACGGCAGGCATGGGGAGCAGTGGGACTCCAGCCGCAGCCTGTCCTGCATCCTTAGGAAGCTGATCCTCTAGCACAGGACCCCAAGAGCAGGGGCTGAGGTGCAGTTCATGCTGTTATGACCTCTGGAAAGCACTGGGTGCCCTGATCCAGGCACCCATGGTTCCCACAACAAGCAACTTGTCCAGCACTGTGCTGCTGGGCAGACAGAAAGGTGAAAGACAGAAGAGAGCATGGCTGCATTCTGGGGTCATTTCACCCAGCAGCCAGCAAAGCTCAGTTCTGAAATGAAGGGCACCCCACAGGACCCTCTTCCTCTTTCCTCAGCCTTCCCACTCCCCCTTCTCTAGATCTAATGGGATGTGTCACTTTGGGAAGCACCAGATTCCTGCTGCTGCCATTCAGCGAGGAAACGGAGTGCTTGACTGGTGCTTCCCACGCACCATCACAGATTCACTCAGCACTTGGGCGCTTTCACCCTATGACCCAGGGGGAGGCAGGTGGTCTGAACCCGTCACTGGGCAACTCACAGCTTTTGGCAAAACTCAAGATCCCAAAAATATGTGCCCTCCCCTTCTCAGCAGCGAGGCTCGGAGAGAGAGAAGGGAGTAAACAATTATCGCTACCAAATATGGGTCTAACAGCCAGCGATGAAGCCACGGCAGAAGCATGTAGACATCCTGCCGGCAGATTCAAAGGGATGGGGAATTTGCAGGGGCTGGGGCACGATCGGCAGGGAACAGCCAGAGGATGGGGCAGCGATTCCCCCTGCTCGGTTAGTTGCCTCGGCCGCGACATGGTGGGGACCCACGACTTCCCCGATTGGGGCCAGTCCCACCCTGCATGGGAACCACCCCAGCGCCCCATCCCGGGGCCTACGGCCAGCCGTGCGTCCTGTGGGAACTGTTGCGGTCACCTCCCTGGCTTCGGTGTGGCCATGGGAAGCGCTGTGCCCCCGTGTCCCACCCAAAACCACGCAGCGGGACACAGACACCCACCCTTGCCACTCGCTCTGCCCCGCCTCGGCAGGGTGAGCGGGGTGCCGGCGGAAAAGCTGCGCCTGGCCGGCCCCAAACTCCCCGCGGTCCGCGGACCCTCGGCCACGGCCAGGCTCATCCAGTTCGGTCCCCAGGACCCCCGAGGTGAGGATGCTGGCCCGGGCCTCGCCACGGTGGACTCCAGGCCCGAGCCTGGTGAGGCAGGGCAAGGGCAGGGCCGGGGATAACGTGGCCGGGGATAACGTGGCCGCGCCAGCCCGTGCTGCCCCGGAGCCGCCGGCGCTCGGGCGCCGCCAGCCCCAGGGGCGATCTGGGCATGCCAGAGTGAACCCCGGAAGCCCTCGGGTCACCGCAGCCCCGCGGACAAGCCCCGGTTGGAGCAGGGAAACCCCGGTAACCGGAAAGCTGCTTCCTCCCTGCCTCCCCGCCATTTACCGGGCGGGGTGCAGGGCAGGGTCCCCGGGACATCCGTTTCCGGCAGCCCCCCGAGAGCCAGGGCGCTGCCGGTCCGCAGGACCCCACTCTGCAGCCCCCCCCTCCCCGGTTACCGGGACACCGTGTGTCCTCCGTCCCCCGTCCCCGTACCTTTGCGCGGGCAGGAGCAGCGCGGCGGCCCCGCGAGCTGAGCGGCGCTGAGCGGGCGGCACCGCCCGCTTCCCGCCCCCCGCTGCGCATGCGCCAGAGCACGGCGCGCGGCAGGGTGACACGGCATGGCCGCGCACGGTGCCCCGGGGCTGCGCTCTACCCGGACACCGCGCCACGGGCATCCCGCTCCCACCGACAGCGCTGCTCTGTGCCCGCGCGGCCCGGCCCGACGCCCCGGGGCTGGGCACGGTCCCGCGCCCGCGCAGTGTGGCCGTACTCCACCCGCTGCTCGCACCGCACCCCCGGGCGCCCACCCGCCCCGGGACACCCCCGGGGCCTCGCATGACCCCGGACCCACCACCCTCCCCTCCACCCGTCTCTCCCATCCCCTCCTCTCCCCGCCCGCCCCGCGCTCCCGGCGCCCACGCGCGCTCCCGCCGCTCCCCCTTTACCCCTCCAACCAATGAGCGACCGCCACGTCAGCGGGGGGGGGGGGGGCGGTACGCGCGGGGCCCGCCGGGAGAGCGGGTGACGCCACCGCGGTGCGGAGGGAGCGGCGGGGCTGAGGTGAGGGGCGGGTGGGCGCCGAGCCCGGCCGCGGTTCGGGGCTCCGGGCTCCGCTGCTGGGAGGGTCCGGGAGGCCCGGGGATCAGGGGTCCGGGGTCCGGCCCACGGCCGGGGCTGAGACGGCTGCTTGGTTCTCCTCGGGTGGGTGTCCCGGCCCCTGCGTTCCGGTCACCTTTCTTTCTGCCTCACCTGCTCCTCCTGTTCCTGTCCTGCCCTTGCTGCCTGCCTGGCGCACACTCCCTGGGGGAAGCTGCTCCTGTGGAAGCCATGGGCCCTGACATTGCCCGGATTTGCCCAGCTCCTCTTCCTCTTGTTGCTGAACTTTCTGCTGACAGCTCTTCCCTCAGTCAGCTGGCGCAGCCGCCCTGGCTGGGGACTGCTCTGACCCTCTGGTTTTGGGTGGGGTTTCAGGTGGTTTTGGTAATACTCTATTTTTTCTGGGTTTTTTGGTTGTTGTTTTTTCCAGACCGTGGCACTTGACAGCTAAATGTGAAAGCTTAGCAGCGCTGATGGAGAGGTGCGATGGATGCCTGCGCTCTGACAGCCTGAGCGGTGCCTCGGCTCCGGCATCGCCCACGAGCCGGCCGGGCTGATCCCGGTGAGAGCCATGCGGGGCCGCATCTCCTCAGGGACCGAGGCTCCTGGGCCATGTCTCGTCAGGACATAACAGCAGCAGCCCGAGCTGGGACCAGACTGAGCTAAAGCTGCCACAGACACACAGGTGCACAAGGGCCAGGCAGGGTTTGGCTGCAAGTCCCTCACTCTGCCCCCAGCAGCTGTGGCTGCCTGCAGCCACTGAGCTCTGCTGCTCTCCTGCTGCTGGGCCCTGGCGTCCCTGGCAGCAGGAACAGCTCTCCAGGTCACTCCTCAGGGCTGAGAGACTCTTCACCAGTGTCTGATCTCTACAGCGAGGTAAGGAGTATTTTACTTTCAGCCTAAAGGTATATTGTGTGCTAGTGACATTTATCCATCTACTTATTTATGACAATGTCCACTTACTTATTACAAATGTGTTAAATAGTACAGCGTTTGACAGCTGTCTGAATTGCTAAGTCATCATCTAGGTCTGTCAGATCACTCAATAATCACTGTTCAATGATCACTTAAACACCGTTTGATTGCCATGTAATTTTTGTTCATTGTTTTGTCATTGATTATTTAGAATTTTATCGTAATTTAATCAACAGAATCCCTTTAGTTAAAACCTCAACAATGACTGTTCTTAATTTTCGTGGGACAGGAAGCTCTCCCTGCTGGCTGCACACTAGGGGTTATGGCACCTTCAGGCTTCTGTGGAACAGCAGAATCTTGCATGCTCTCCACACCATTAAGTCTGGGATTGTTTCACTTTTCCTCTCCTTCCTGTAGCTTTTACGCTCTGGGTGGATGGAGCGTGGCTCCTGTGGCTGGGTCCCAATAATCTTGTGGGGAAGATACTGTGTTGTTGTCACTGGTGGTGCTGTAATAGCCTGGCAGGAGAAGTACTTGTGAACTGGCCATCCCTGCTGTTGACATTGCATGGGGATACTTTGTCTATAGGCTCTGAGGGACGCCTTGAAGTAAGGCTGGTGTCTCCCGTTGTGCCTGTGCTCACTTGAGTGTTGTGCTCAGATGTCGTGCCCAGAGGAACTGGATGCCCTGGCAGATGTGGATCTGCTTGACTTTCTTTTGAAGGATGATGCTCCCTGCCCTGAAATCCCAGGGGAGCAGAATGGTCTGCTGGAAGACTGGGGCCTGCCAATGCCTGAGGTGAGTTCTTTGTGAGGAATTGCTGCTGAGCTGAGGTTTAGGAGGTTTGTCTCCCTGTTGAGTAAAAGCTGTTCCTCTGCAGCTCCTGGACAAGGAGATGGATGACTTCATCAGCTCACTGCTGAGCCCTTTAGAAGATGAGCCAGACAGGCTCAGTTATTTGCCTGCCAATGATGACAGCAGCGTTTCTGAGGATCAGCATCTCTCCCATTGCCTTGGTAGCAATTTTGCCAGCCAAGACATTGTGCTGGTTGATCATAACTACTCCCTTCACCAGGACTGGCCTGCACTGGAAAGTGTGAGGTCTGACATGACAGAAGGAGATGTTACCATTGAGCTAGGTGAGTGATATGCATGGACTCTTTTCTGCCCTGGCTGCAGGCAGAAGAGAGAAAAGCAGTCCCATACTGGTTTGTTTTGGTGGGTGTCAGGCAGAGATGGAGAGAGCCTAGAGTGGAGGCTTTCTGCTGTTGTAAAATTGCTATTTCATGCCACTCAGAGCTGGCTGGTCAGGTGCTGCCTCAGTGAGGCCCAGCATTTGACTAGTCTTTCTCTCCCCAGGAGCCTGGGTGGGTTTGGAAGGCACAAGTGAGGCACTGGAACAGAGCACCACTTCCCCCATTGCTGTTGCTGTGGAAGATGAACCCCAGCTTGTGCCTGGATGCATGGTACAGGTACTGACTCCCCTGCCTGTGTACCCCAGCCTTTGCTTCTCACATCTCTCCTTCTCTTCTGACTTGGCTCCTATGAGGGGTATTGCTGAGGGAAAACATGGCATTACTTTGGGAGAGCTGATTATAGTTCTTTGTGTTTGCTGCATGCCCTCGCTGGCCCAGGATGGACTCCCAGTATTATACATTCTCAGTAGGCTTATTTTTGCTGTTTTCTAGTCTGACTTCCCAGAGCTGGTCCTGACAGAGGAGGAGAAGCAGCTTCTGGAGAAAGAAGGTGTTACATTACCAACCTGTCTGCCACTGACCAAAGTGAGTCCTCACTAGAACCAAACAGACCACTCCAATGTATCAGGTAGTGTAGGGGTTTGAAACTGCAGGACAGTGCCTTGATGAGAATATTGTTGTCCAGGTGCTGCATTCAGGGCAGTGTTCATCTGGGCTTGGTGTCCTTTTCCTTCTTTCGAGTCCAGGGCGTCATCCATGTGCACAGCAGCTTCTGGCTGCTGTCAATCTCCCTACTCATGGCTGTTTGCAGGAGGCAGTTGCACCACAAGCGCCTCCAGCTATTTTTTCTTCCTTGCCTAGTGGCTTGTGGTCTGTGTGCTTTTCATTTTCCTTAGGTACGCCTAACTTTTGCCAAGTCATGGAAGCTGCTGGCTGCATCAGCAGGCCAGGGTTTGCCTTGCAGTTTATGCAGTGGTGTGGGAAGGACAGAGCGCAGGAGAACCAGGACTGGGCACTGATACGGGAGGGTGGTGTGAGAGGGAGGGATTGCAAACACCCTGGGATTGCTGTTAATGAGATGATCCTTGCAGGCTGAGGAGCGAGTTCTGAGGAAAGTGCGTCGTAAGATTCGGAACAAGCAGGCAGCTCAGGATAGTCGTCGACGGAGGAAGATCTATGTGGATGGCCTGGAAAACAGGTATGCTCACACAGCAGTGTCATCCAACACTGACGGGACCTATATGTTCTTTTAGGGATCCTTGGCAGAATGATGATGGCACTAAATTGTCATTTCAGCCAGAATCTCATTTTCCTATCATGTTACAGTTAGTATAGCAGAGGGTTTGTGCTTAGAGTGGTACAGTTTCTCTACAAGCAGAATCAATGTAGTGCAGTTTATAACCAGTGTAATACAGGATCTATCATACAACTTAACTTAAAATTTCTAATCACCTGCATTCTAATACGTCTTAACTTACAATTTCTAGTCACCCAGGCCCTCTGCAGGTTGGATCAGATCTTATAGATGGTTCTGTGTATTAATACAGTGATCATAACATAGGTTAAAAAATGATACAAATAGTATGACTCTCTCCCTCAGTCATGGGAGGAAGCAGGCAATGGTAGATGTGTCCCTGAGCAGAGGGTCCTGAGCTGTCCAGAAGAAATTCTACTCCCAAGGTGCCCTTAGGACTTTGTAATTGCTTGATTTTGTGGACAGTGCACTTTGTACTTTTGTGCTTCCCTGCTCTGTGATAGGGCTGTGCAACACAGAGCTGGCTGTGTGCCTGTGACCTTCAAGACTGGTAAGGGAAGGGCCTGGTGCCCAGAGACTTTCAGGCTGGAAGGGAGAGGAAGAAGAAATCTGTTTGTTTTGGTACTTGGTGCACAGGACCTTCAGTGCCTGATAATGAGGGGCAGGGAATGAATACATGACTTGCTGGGCCACAGAATGGTGCTCCCACCTGCATGGCCTCAGCTGTGCTGATCACATTGCCAGGTCTGGGATCAGGGAGTGCCTGTCACAAGCTGCTGTGCTGTTCAGCTGCTGAGCTCCTGTCACCCTGAGAAAAAAGTGAGGCTGGCCCTGTGGGGCAAGAGCTCCCTGCAGAGGGTTCAGAACATCAGGGTGAAGCCTGTCTGGCACTCTTGTGTGGAGGTTGCCCAGAGCTTGCTCTGTTTAAGCCAGGTAGCTGACCTGCCAGGATGAACGTGTTTTCAGGTCAGGCTGTTAGTAATACAGCCTGATGTCACAGATCTGCAGGGCTGGTGTGTCACTAGGAATGACCATCCATAGGGGTTAATCAACTGGATTCAGTCAATCCTGCTTCTCCGCAGGACTGGCAGGGTTTCGTTCCTGCCCATATCTGGTATGAGGTGGTGCTCTCTGGGCTTTGCTGCACATGATACCAGGTGGACCCCAGGACCAATTTTGTCTGCCCCAGCCACCCAGAGTTGGTGACTGATGTGAAGTCTCCACTGCTGACCAACAAAATCTCTCTGTTTTTCCCCTGCACCACTCATCCTTCCTGGGAAGGGTGGCAGCCTGCACAGCTGAAAACCATGAACTGGAGGAGAAGGTGCAGCAGCTGCAAAAGCAGAACATGTGAGTTTGTCTTGTTGGGTTTGGCAGAAGTGGTGGAGAAGGCTGTTCCTGTTCTCAGGACTGTGGCCTGTCCCTGGCTGCAGAGGGGGGAGGGAAATGTGCAGGTGTAGGTCCACCTGCTGTGCTAACCTGCATTTCCTGCTCTACTTCAGGTCACTGCTCAGGCAGTTGCAGAAACTGCAGGCCTTGGTGAGACGGTCCGCCCCCAAAACTACCAGAAGAAAAACCTGCACCATGGTAAGTGTCTGTGGAGAAGTCCCTGCTGTCCTCACAAGTTTGGGAGAGAGGCATTTATTGCATTTAGTGATGCCTATCCATCTCCTTCACTGAGATTGTGCTGATCTTTCTGTTTCCAGATTCTGGTTCTGTCCTTCTGCCTCGTTCTGTCCCCCAGCCTCCGCTTACCCGGGAGCGTAGAGCCACAGCGGGAGCTCAAGGGTGAGTGCCCACATTGGGGCTGAGGTGTGGCTTCAGGTGAAGTGCTGCCCTTCAGAGCACAGTGCCTTCCCCAGAGACAGCCTGAACTCTGGTGCGCTTCCAACTCAGCATCCCCTTGCCTGGGGTGGCCACTAGGTTTGTCTTTCCCCAGCTCTGGACTCTTCCTCAGCCCTGCTGCAGAGGCCAGCCTGAAAGCAGGGCCCTATGCCAGGGGTGGTGCAAGGACAGGAGAGTTCCGGTCCCTGTTGGAGCACAAACTGTGCTTGTGCCTGGCAGCTGTGCAGCATCCTTTCCCCGCCTCCCCTGGGAAGAGGAAGTCCTGGTTAAACAGTTTGTCCTCTCTCCTGGGCTCTGTGGTGGCTCCATGCTCAGCACAGGAGGGTGGGAGGCTGGAAATGACAGGGTTGGCTCTACCTCTCTTACAGTGCTGTCACGGCAGATCCGCGAGTTTCCGAACCAGGGAGCACCTGATGTGCAGCACGACGCTGAGCTGGAGGGCTTCAGCCCAGAGCCTGGAGAATCCTTGCTGTTGGGCAACCTCAGTCAGTCATGGGAAGAGGGGCAGAGTCCACTTAACTCCAGTCCTAGATCTTTCAACAGCAACTCATCCTCTGACCCTCCGGCAGCAGCAGGCTCCAAGCCAGGCCCACCCCAGAGTGACCCTTTGCCGTCAGCAGTGCTGGTGCCGTGGAAATCAAAGGGTCAGGAGTGGGTCGAGCACCCTGAGAGAGTTCTCATCCAGCAGCACCATGCCAATGAGATGTGACCAGTGCTGCATCCTGCTCCTTGGGATGATACTGCGCATCCTGTGGAGCAGGGAGAGAGCTGCAGTAACAGATTATCTATCCAAGCAGTTTCTTCTGAATACTCTCCTCATTGCCAGCAACTCAGAGGGTTTACCAGGAAGGAATCGACCTGACTTTTTTTATCAGACTCTGTCTGAGATGGGACAGAAAATTCTGAGAATTTCACTATGGCTGCTGATGTGGCTTGCAGCCCAGAGTGCATCAGTGGCTTGTGGGGATGAGCTGTGGCAGGGAGAGTGGAGGCAGTCGGGCTGAGGTGCCAGTACTTGGTCTGACTGGATGCAGCTGGCAGTGGAGGCTGCTGCCCTGCTTCTTCACTGCCCAGCTGGAGATGAAGGCACTTTGTAGTCTGTGTTGTAGCCCCAAACATGTGTTCCATGTCAGTGCTCCTTAATCCTGCAGTGCTGCCTGGTTTCTAAGTGTGAGGGAGCAATTTGACCTTCAGTGCTCTCACAGGAGTATTCCTGCCTGCTGCTGCGACAGACCCAGCATGTCGCCTGTTCCTGCTAGCTTTTGAGCCATGGCCACAGCTCTCAGCCTGGCTAGAGGAGGTAATGTGGAGTCCTTCCTGAGCCATCTGTGCTGTTTGCTTACTGTAAGGCTGAGCCTTTCATCTCCTGCAGGCTTTTGGGCTTCAGGGAGCAGGCATGCCTTGAGCCAGACTGTGGAGGCAGCATGTTCAGGGAGCAGCAGAGATGCTTGCTCTTCTGAAGGCTTTCCTGGCCACAGGACAGTTTCAAAGCCGTGTCCTTGTGTGCCCAAGCCTTACTGTGCTGGCTGGTGATGCAGTCAATGGTTCTGGGTTGAACAGAAACACTTTGAGCTGGTGAGCATTGTCTTTGCCAGAGTGCAGCTTAGTGGTACCTGTAGAGATCTCCTTGTCCTACTGCAGGACATTCCATAGAGTCATATAGAATGGTTTGGATTGGAAGGGGCCTCTAAAGGTCATCTAGTCCAGTTCTCCGTGTAGTGAGCAGGGATAGCTTCAAATTGGATCAGAATAATAATGAATAGCTTCCTTATTAATAGAGTCTAAATAAATAATAATGGTGTGTGACTGTGTCCTCTCTGGTTGTTTTGGCGAGGTGCTGGGCTGCTGGGGGCTGCACCTGGGGCTGGGAGCCTTGTGGGAGAAACCCGGGGCTTGGGAGCAATCCCTCTCAGAGCGATGCAGGGGAAGCCCGCCTGGCTGTGGCTCTGCACAGGGGCGTGTTGAGGCACAGCGTGGTTTTGCAGGGCTGCTGCTTTGCTCTCACCCCGCTTCAAGGGTGCAAAAACACTCTTGGAGAAAAGTGTATGTGGTGAGCGGCCAGCACCCACCTCGCACACGCAAGCCCCCAGCGCTGCGGAAGCAGCAGCTTCCCCTGGAGGAAGCGCGGGGAGCCGGTGTCAGCCCCCGCCGCTGCTTTCGTAATGGGAGCTGCACAATCGCAGGAAGTGGAGCAGAGCCAGGGTGCTGCAACAGCCACCGGGTGGGCCTTGCCTGCTGCGGCGTTGCTAAATTCAGGATTGTCCCTGGGTCTGGTTGGGGTCACTGGGTCCACAGGAGGCACTGGCAGACCCTGAGCTCAGGCTGCAGAGCCCAGTGTAGGATGTGGGGGCACAGGAGCTCAGCAAGGCAGTGGGTGCAGGAAGCCTCACACTTGCATCCCACCCAGGGAGCAAAAACAAGCAAGGTATGAGACAGCGTTGTGTCTGCAGGGGAGACAGCCAAGGAGAGGCTCGTCCAGGGCCTCTGCCTCAGGACAGGTAGCAGCAGCTGTGACAGGGCTGGGTCACAGCTCTACTCTGGCCAGGACTGACAGCCCTTGAGCATCACCAGGGAACCACTGGAACTCTTTCCTGAGAGGTATGCATGGCATCAGGAAGGTCTAAGACCCCATCTACACTGCAGTTTAATTTTCTGCAATTTGAGGCCAGGGTGTGTAATGCCCCTCCGGACTTTAGTTTCATTTTTTTGCAGTTTGAAGCCAAGGTACGTAATGTCCTGTTCCCATCCTACTTTCATTTTTGCAGTTCAGGGTCAGTGTGTGTAATGGTCTGTTCCCCCTTTAGTTTCATTTTTTGCAGTTGAAGGCCAGAGTGTATAGTGTCACAGATGTTACACAGTGTCTCTGACCCAGCAGTAATCAATATCAAATGAACCATCTGAAGTAATACACGGTGGTGCTGCCGCCAGGAAAGTTGGGAGCAGCCACGTGAGCTGGCGTTTGCCTGGGTATGATGGGATCAGTATTGCTCTTCGTAGCTGTCTGCCTTGCTTGGCCAGATGTCAGGAAGGGAGATAACTCTGGGAGAACAGACTGGGAGCCAGGAGCTGGGAGTTTTGGGGAGGACTGCTTTATGGTCTCAGCTCATAATGGCCCAAGTCTGCTATTTTTCATTGCTTTCTGTGTTCTTGTGCCAGTCCCACAGCAAGCAGTTCTGACTTGGGGAGAGAAATGAAGCTCAGCCTGGACTTCATGCCTTGGGTTAAAGGACAGCAATGATTAAAGTGCTCATAATGAATCTTTTGGCTGAGGACTTGATTATATCAAACAGAGGGGCAGGAGCCAACTGATATTCTTGCCACCCTCCTTGTCCTCTTTGCTGCAGATCCCTGCTCTTTTTCCTAGCATGCTGTGGGGTCAGAACACGGTCTACATGTGCACTGGGGCTGCTTGCATGCACACAGAGCCCCACACTCTGCCTTAGGGCAGTGGTATGGTCCCAGCTTGCATCCCCACCTTGCTCCCTCTGTTACGCCCAAGGTCCACCTGTATCTCCCCTGTGTGATAAAAGGCAAATGCCTTTGTCAGTGCTGTGGGACTATGCTGGCAGACTGGAAGTATGAGCTTTTCAGGGCAAAATATCCTGGACAGTCCTTGGCAAGCCCCAGATGGGTGTTGCCAGATGGGAACAGAATCTTTTCTGTTTGGTGACTCCTCAAGTAATAGAGTATCTTCTCCTTTCCGTGATAGTGATGTATTGAAAATTGTGAAAGCATAAAATGAAATTTGCTTTCTATTGCTAAGGAAGTCCTAGGCTGTGTAAGCAATGCAAAACACTTCCCTATGGTGGCTTTAAACTAATCAGGTTTGCCCTTAAAAAAAAATAAAATTATTTGGGGTTTCTCAGAGAGATGGAAAATTCAGTCAGTAGCAGAAACAAGATATATCCACCTCTTCAAGGGGAATCTAAATCCTGTGTCATCATCCATCCTATTTTTATCCACTAGCACCAGCTGCTGGATATTGGTGGAAACAAAAAAAAACTATCATCTGAAAATTCGTTTAAAAAGCAGCTGGAAATACAGTGATGGAACCACTGCCTCCTTCCAGCTCTGGGCACCTCAGCCCTGGGCCTGCTGAACCCCCAGGGGTCGTGTTAGGAGCACTTTGGCAAAGAGTCTAAGGCCGAAGGCAGAGAGGTCGGGCTGTGATGCCTAAAAAAGTCCAGCCAGTGCCAGATGTGCCCTTCTCCTGGTTCTCTTTCCTTGGCCACGTCTGTTCATCTTGGCTGGAGGCACACCCCCAGGCGTCCCTCGGGGGACACAGCCGTGCCGAAGGGACTCTCGGGGCGGGGTATTTGGGAGCTTTCCCCGGGCCTGGGATGGGAGGGCAGCTGTCAGCCGGCCAGGGCTGCGCATCCGCCGGGGCTGGGAACCGGAGGCTGACGGCTCTGCGAGGGTCGTTTGCAGCGCCCCGTTCGGGACCCCAAAGCTTCCTGTGCTCGGCTCCCGCGGGGACGGCTCCGCAGTGTTCCCTCTGCCCGGCCACAGCCCGGTGTGTCCCCCGTCTCTAGGGACATCTGGGAGTGGCCCTCGGGACGTGTTACCCAGAGCACAGCGTCAGGTCTGCAGGCACAGTACTGCTGCGCCCTGCCAGGGAGGGCAGCTGGGACAGTCGCCGTCCCCAGCGACTCAGCTGGCCTCAGCCTTTGTCTTTTCCAGCCTCAGTGCAGCATGAAACCTCTCTCTGGGAGGGTGGCTGCTGCGTGAGACAAACCCCACAAGTTTGAGGCAAGGCAGAAGACAGAGCCAAGCCCTGCATCCCCACAGAAACCCTTTATTTTGCATATGGTGAACTTGCTTAAGAAAGCAAGAACCTCTGGGCTGAGATTGCACCTCAAATATGGCATGCTGGTGCCAGCAAAGTCTGCCTAGGCACTCCTTGCAATCCCGAGCCTGCTGGATTTTCCCACTTGCTGTCATTTTATCCGTGTGAAGGTGCTGGTGCCAATCCTGCAGAAAACACCAAATCAGAGGGGGTCATGCATGCTTTGGAGGGTAGAGGGGAAGCCCAGGGAGAGCACTGTGTGGCTGACTGAGGTACTACAGGTTCCAACAGCCTGTAGCAGAGGCTGTGCCAGGTGCTGGCATCTTTTCCTTCTCTTTCTGCTGTGGAGAGTGGAAAGAAAACCCCAGAGAGGGCTCTCTGTGGCCAGAGCCCATCCAGGGATCCCCCACCCTGAGGCGCCTCTGGCATGCAGGGGTGGACCACGTTACATGGATGATCCATGGCCCTTGCATATCACTGGTGACAAACCCATTCCACCCTCATGGTCCTCCCATGCTTCACCCTGTGGGATTCCTCCCTTCTCCAGCCTGAGTTGCAGAAAACCCTGGCAGAGCAGTGGCTGGGACCCAGCACTCACCGGGTGCCTTTCCAGTCCTCTGCAGGACTGTCAGCTGCCTCTCGCAGGAGCCACAGGGCATGCAGGGTCTCCTCCCCCTTGGGGTCCACATAGCACTGGCCCAGGAAGACACTTGTCCGGGCAGTCTCTGAGTCTAGAAGGGTTTAAGGTGATGTGAGTCCGCTAGAGAGGCACAAGGTCAACTTGTGTCCTGCTGGCATCCCCACCCGCAGGTTGATGGCTCCCTGCTGCCTACCTTGGAGCCTCCAGTTCACAGTGAAGGAGAATGTGGGCTGTGGCACCAGCTCTGTGTCTTGTTGGGACCCCTCCAGTGGTGAGGTGAGGAGTTCTGAGTAGCCAGCTGCAGGTCCCGGCAGGTAAAAACCAGAGAATCTGTTGTCCTTGTCCAGGGTGGACACAACCATCCGGCAGCTGGTGTCGCTCCGCCATGACCCGGAGAGAAGGCACTGCAAGGCCAGGGCTGTGGGTTGGAGGGAGGGAGAGGAGGGAGCATCCTGCTCCCACCCCTTCACCTTGGCTCTGCCCAGAGATATTTGCAGCAGTGGGTGGTGTGCCATGGACCTGATGTGCCGCTGGCATCACCATCTCAGTGTGAGCATCGTGCCTGAGCTGTAATCCAGCTCAGCCACCATCCAGGATGGTTTCACCCGCCCAAGGGAGAGTGAGACCGCCATGCTCAAGCAGCAGGTGCACTGTTTCCCCTACATTCTGGGAGGGAAAACAGGAGCTGTCTGGGGTGTGGCTGTGTTTGCCTTCCTCTGAATGACTTCCCACAGCAAGAAGCATCCTTGCGGGAGCAGTCCCTTCCTCCCAGCCTCAGCACAGCTCCCCTCAGCGCAGCACAGTGGTGTTCCCGCCAGCTCCAGCAGCCAGCCCTGGCTCTCTGCTGAGCTATGGTGCCCCAGCAGACCCTTTGGGGTCTAGCAGGACGTCAGCCCCACATCCCCACTGTCATCTGTCCCCATACCTTCCTCTCCACAGGGGCAACACACACTGCCAGGGCAAGGGCGAGGACCAGGGCAAAAGCACTTCTCCCCATGGCTGCAAGGCTGCTAAGAGCTCCTCCCAGCCCTGCAGCCTGGCGCCCTTTATAGGGCTGTAACTGGAGCCCCACCAGCGCCAGGATGGCAGCTGTGAGATGAATGGCTTGATGTCAGGGTGCCCGGGACAGGCGAGGGAGGTGAGCAGGTCTGCATGACCTGGTCAGGGCTGAAGGAACGCAGGAATGAGCACGGCTGGGCAGAGGGGTGGGGACACAAGTTTTTTATAAGGCCCTATAGTAGCCTGGAAAGCATCAATACCTTCTTTGGGAATCTGCCTCCCATGTACAAAGGCTGGAAACTACCACCTATTTCAACATTTACCCTCTCCCTGCTCTGCTGCTGCCACTGCCTGACGAGGATGCTGCAGCGCTGCACAGAAGGGAAAGTTTACTCATTTTAGAAGCAGTAACATTTCTCCAGCCTTTTCTGGATGTTAGCTGCTGGTTTTGATGCTTTTGCTTTTACTTTTGTGAGAATTAGGGGAAGAAGTAACTGCAGCAGCGTTACTGAGGTCCCAGCGAGTGTGTTTGCTAAACACACAGAGTGTGATAACCAGCACTCCATTCACACTTCTTCCTTGTATTGGCTGCTCTAAAGGACCTTTGATGTGAAAAACGCAGTGTGCACTGTCCCTGTCACCCTGAGCCATGCCTTTGCTGTGATGCCTTTGTTGTGGCAGCTGAAAATTCAGGTGAGACTCAGCTGAATCAGCACCTGCTGTGTTCAAGACAGCAGTGTTTGGGGCAAGGCATGGCAACAGGGCTGCAGTGTGCAAATTAGGAGTGGGGCAGTGCCCCTGTGGGGTGGCATCTCTCAGTGCCCATTGCTAGCCCTGGCACATCCTGGCACCCTGTGCTCAGCACATCTCTCTCTCATCTAGGTAACCTCAAAATCTGGGCTGAGTGGAAAACACCTCTCCCCTAACACATCCCTCTTTTTTGTCTTTTTCAGTCCCGAACTCATGGCCTATCACAGGTTCCCATCGTGGTAGGATGGAAGTGCCAGTTCCCCCAGGAATTCCCCCTGGGGATTCTTTTGCTGTTGTCCTGGATGCCACGCTCTGTTCTTTTGGCCTGACACCAGCTCCTGCCTTTCTGTGATGTTTGGCAGGGACAAGCCACCTGGTTGGAGACCCCAGGGTGGTGCCAGGTTTCCCCCCACTTCATGGCACCATGCTGCAGCTTTGTTAGAGCTGGGCCAGGCTTAACGGACTGTGCAGCTGCAGCGCTGTCATCCCTGGGGCTGGGGAATTTTCATAACACTTCTGCAAGAGGCTTTCTCTTCACCCACGGACCTGCCAAAAGCTTTGTGCCAAAAGAGCTGACTAAGCTTGGCAGGTGTCCACAGAGGCGAATAGAGAGACACTGCCAAAAAGCAATAGTAGAGAAGGGGAAAATCCCTGAGTGTAACCCAGGGGGATGGGATGGGATTTGGCAGGATGGGGTGGGATGGGGTCTTTAACTTGTGCACATTTTACTTGAGGTGCCATACAGCACAACATTAATCAGCATCTAAAATCTACTGATAATGCTGCCTCCATTGCCCAATCCAACAGAGCATGGATTTCCAGCACTGGAAAGGTTCTTGTGAGAATGGATATGAAGGCACTGCAAAGAAGTGCGCTGAATTTGGGGTGCTGCTGCTAGCCCTGCCACCATCAGGCAGGTGGGGAATGATGACACAGTGGGGAATTTTGGGTTTAGATGAGATGGGAAACGAGCCCAGGGAGGTGGATGGGTGGGATCAGGGAGAGCTGCACACGTCCCTGCAGAGGAGCAGTGGTGAGGCCTCACCTCAACAGGGGCATCTTTGGGGACAGAAGGTGCAGCAAGGAGAGACTCTAAGAAAAGGCAGCAACAGCTGATGATTTTAAAATTTTATTCTCAGCTGGGAGGCAGGTTTTTCTTGCCTTGTTGCTGGCAGAAACCATCCGCTGCAGCCAGACCATCCCATCATGGGCCTGGTGAAGACACAGCCTCACAGGGAGGGGACAAGTTCGGCAGGATCTTTCCTTTTGTGGTGCGTTTGCGTGTGAAGACATTTCTGCCCACCCTGTGAGAAGATGAGAGTTCCTGTAGGATGACCCACAGACACTGCCCACTCAGAGCTGCCAGTGCTCACAGCAGTGATGGGGTGTCCCTGAATTTCCCCAGGTTTCCTCAAGAGAGGACCCTGTGGGAACCTACAAAATCAGAGGGTTTTGTGAAAGCTGCAAAAGGCAGGCCTCAGAGACAGCAGAACTGTGATTAGAGCTAAGCAGCAGCCATGAGATAGGTCAGCAGAAAAATTATTTGAAAAGTAGAAAAGCAAAGACAAATGGAACAATGGTTTGTGTATTAACGCTTGTCTAGAATAACTCCTTAAGCTACAGAAAAGTTTATCTAGTGAGATATTAAGAAGTTTGAAGCTTAATAATGGAGCTCTGTGCGTTGTGTTTTAATGTTTACAAGCAGGTATTGTATTCAAAATAAGCAAGCATTGTTTTGACCAAAGGTATGTGTGCTTATAGTGGTTCACTAGAACTACTGTCAGTGTGCTTTTGCTTTGTGTGATTGGTCAAAAAACTTGTAAAGTTGTAACGTTAAGTTCTTAGTCTGCTGCATGAGATGTGAGCTGATGGCATCTTCCCATTGTCATAACCATGTAATGAGACTGATGCTGGAAAACAAAACAGCTCAAAGCATGTTCCACAGTCCCGTCCCATTTGTGATTTGTACATATACCCCCAGCCAGCGACAGACCCCTCTGTGGGATTAGTGTCGCCCTGATCCCCCCACTACCTCGTGGCTTTCCAGTCCTCCTCAAGGGACCCCACAGCTTCACGCAGCAGCCACATGGTGCTCAGCATCTCCTTTCCACCTGTATCCACAAAGCATTGCCCCACGAAGGCGGTGGTGGCATCTGGGGGGAAGCACTTATTGGGAGATCCGTGGGGAAACTGGCTTCTTCCCCTCCCGCACTGCCCTCCCAGACACAGCCATGCTCCTGCTCCGATGGCCACAGAACCACCAAACCCACGCTGGGGGGGGGTCCTGCCCTTCCCTGTGGCTCCCTCAGGTAAGGCAGGATTTGTAGCACCACGTCCCAGCTGTGCTAACAGGGTCTGGACCCACCGTGGATGCCCCAACGATGCTGGGTGAGGAGAGGCTCCCCTGTTCAAGCCCAGCACTGCCCCTTAGCACCACGCTGTGCAGCTGTTGCTGCTCTGCTGCACCAAAGCACCACCCAGCCGAAATCCTGGCAAAGGAAAATTCCTGCTGGCTGCAAACAGGAATTCCACTGACACTGCCGTGCCATCCCCAGGTGTCCCAGCACTTACTGGAGAACTTGTCCCAGCGCACAGTGAAGGCAAAGGTGGGCCAGCCCTCCCCTCCAAGCTCCTGCTGGGCACCCCTCAGCGGGGAGACTTGGGCACAGCCCCCGGAGAGGGTGACTCGTGTGAGGTATTGTCCATGGAAGTCCCCGTTGTCCCTCAACGCCGAAATCTCCATCAGTGAGTCCTGGTCATTCCTCCACAGTCCGCTGAGCTGGCACTGAAGGAACACAGCCACATCCTCTCTGTGCCCCCACCTCTGCTGCCCGCACCGGGGGAGCCAAAGCCCTGCTGTGAGTGCGGCTGCAGGGCATTGGCTGCTCCTGATCCCACTCTGGGGAAATGCTGCCCCAGGGCGCTGCTGAGGGGATGGTGGAGCAAAGCCAGAATATCCCAGCCCTGCAGCGTGCAGGGTACACCCAGACACAGACCCAGCACCGAGGGGATGCCACAGGCATGGTGCTCCCAGGCACAAACCCCAAAGGAAGGAATGCCCTGTGCACGGCTCCCTTGCAGGAACAAATGGTTCTGGAGGTGGTACCAGGTGGCTGAGGGTGATCCAGGGATACCTGCCCTTTGCCGGGACTTGGCTCTTGCAAGGCTCTTCTGCTTGTCTAAGCCTAAAATGGCATTTAAGGGAGGACTCCTGGCTGCCCACACTGCATCCCGTTGCCATGTCTGCCGCACTCCCCTTGTCGCCCATCCCCGTACCTTCCTCTCTGCAGGAGCAGCGCTCTGCGCCAGGGCCACGGCGAGGCCGAGGACCAGGATGAAGGCGCCGCCCCCCATGGCTGCGGGGCTGCGGAGTTCCCGGCCCAGCTGCCTCTCTGCCCGCATCCCAAACCCCTTTATAGAGCTGTAACCGGAGCCACGGCGGCTGGCAGCTGCGGCTTGGGTGTCCTGGTGTCAGCCTGCCCAGGCCAGGTGAGGTGACGAGGTCTGCCTGACCTGGGCAGCGCTGGAGGAACGTGGGGATGAGCACGGCTGTGCAGGGAGGCGGAGATGCAGGGATGATTTACACATCCACTTGTGGGAACCCAGAACTTCCCTCTGGCTGTTCCGGATGGCCAAGACCCCTGCCAGGGGGCTCAGAAGCCCTGGCACAGAGCCCAGAACACCTGTGGTTTTGATTATGACCCATGGAGCAAATTACCAACCTTAGAGGAAGATCAGCAAGCCACAACAGTTTAAGTAGAATAATAACGAAGTTATCATGGAATGGAAATGTAGATTTTGGGGTTTTTAGAATGGAGGTTCAGGGGGCAAGATGGAGGGAACTGGGTGTGTCCAGCCTTTCTCCTTCTTCTTCTTGGCCTCCATTTTCTGCTGTGATGTTGGCACTTTTAGATTGGTTTAGAGTAGAAGCTCACTGTCTAACATAGGTGATGGGTATTGGGAAGTTATTGTAAACATTGTATACACAGTTTTTAATATAAAGACATAACACTGCCCTGGGGGCAGGCAGAGTGCCTGAAACTGTCCTGCTGGATGGACCTCGGCTGGACAGGAGAAAATTTTTTATATTTAAGAAACAATAAACAACCTTGAGACTGAGAACTGAAGAGCTCTGACTCCTTCTTCAAGTGCCAGGCTGGGAAAAGAGACTTTCCAACTTTTCTCGGGGTCACTCTGACCAGCTGGAGACCCCAGTGTCCAAGAGGCTCCGCCGACCCCGTTCCTTGCTCGGTGCCGGAGCCCTGGGGGTGGACACAGCCTGACACTGTCCCACTGCCACCGAGCCAGTGCTGCCACCTAAACACACCGGGAGTGAGAGCAGTCGGGCCAGCTGTGCCCTGCTGCGGTGATGGGAATGCCCGCAGGGCTCATCCCTGTCACCATCCCCTCCTGCACTGTGAGTGTCTGCTGCTCTTTCTAAACTGCTTTTCCTCCTGGCTGTGCTGGGCTTTCCTCGGGTTTGGGACCTAAGACTGTCACTGCAACAGGAACTCTTGAATCAGCCATTCTTGCAAGTGCAGAAGGGCTTTCCTGGATGAAATGTAGATGTTAAAATTTGCATATTTCTGTGGGAGGGTGTGTTCTGTGCACCATCACCTCCCATATGGAGGTGATGCCATATGCATGATGCTCTGAGGCTGGGCAGGGCCCTGTCCGACCCTTCCCAAGGAGCTCCTGGTGGTGCAAGACTGTAATGGGGGTGCTCAGACTGCCTGGCATTTGCACAGGGACACGGCACAGACACATCCCCTGAGACACCGCTCTAACCAGGTGAACATGTCACCCCATACACGGAAGATAGGAGTGGCATCTGGCTGTGTCCGGATCATGAGGTGCCTCTCTGGCCCCTGCCCAAGCACAAGGGGTGAGATCTGCTTTGGCAATCCTTCTCATCTTTCCTGGGCCTGAAGACAAGGAAACCTACTCTCCTCTTCCTCAGGGAGCAGGATCCTATGTTCAAATTGCACTTTGCTTTTCATAAAATAATTATAGGGCTGCGTTCAACTCCCATCCTGGGGAGTTGCTGCAAAATTTGACCCTTGGGGCCTTGACTCCGCTCTCCCTTGCTTGCTGCCCAGCTGGCTCCCAGCACCCAGGACTTGGCACTCCCCTGTGGGCTCCATGCAGCACCCACAGGGGCAGCACGAGCACAAAGCAAGGATAGACAGTGCCCTCCAGCCCACCCAGAAGCTTTGCAGGCATCCTCAGGCAGGTCAGCCTCATCTTGCATGATCCATGTTGTCCTTCAGTATTTCCTTTCTCTCCTCACCTTTTAAGCTTTGGCCCATAGAGGTGGTGATGGAGTTTGCAGCATGGGATGGGATGGGATGGGATGGGATGGGATGGGATGGGATGGGATGGGATGGGATGGGATGGGATGGGATGGGATGAGACGGGATGGGATGGGATGGGATGGGATGGGATGGGATGGGATGGGATGGGATGGGATGGGATGGGATGAGATGGGATGGGATGGGATGGGGCTGCCCCTCTTGGGGAGTTTGTCAGTGAAAGGCTCCTTGTGGGCGGGTGATGTTTCCCTCCCCAGCCTCCTGTCCTGTGGGACCTTTAACAGGCATGGGATATGCGGAGCGTGGTGGCATGAGCCCACGTGAGCTGGACATCACAGGAAGGGCAGGGATACTCCAAGGTCATCCAGTGGACACTAGAGGAACTCTGAGAATACGAGAGGGAGGCTGGGAAAGGAGAAGCTCCTGAAAAGCTCCAGCTGACAGCTGAAGGTGGGCTGGCTCTTCTGGTTCATCGAGTGTGTCACCTGCAGTGGTGACACCCAGGCCTCGTTCCGCCTGTGTGGCAGCAGCCAGTGAAGTTGCCTTTTCTGCTCACAGCCAAGATGGTTATGTGAAAAATGTGTATTTTATGATTGGCTTTTCGCAAATGTTAAAATGAATATTATATGTGTTGTGTTAGAAAGTAATGCTGCATTAATTCTCTTTAGTACTGTGTTAAATATAGTTTTGGGTTATGAAAAATGTTAAAATAGAAACTATGCTATGTAGGATACTTGTTTTAAAGAAAGGACTTGAAGGAAAATAGCAGCCACAGGACACCCAAACCTTTCAGAGAAAAGAATTTATTGCCCTCTTATCAGCAGACATGAACTTCTTCCTGCCTCGAAGGCACTGTCAGGATTCAGAGGAAGAAGGTGATGATGACCAGACAGAATCCTGTATTTGAATTTATGCATCATGTGTGAAGTGTATGAATATGCAACAGGCTATTGCTTTTAAGGGTTAATCCTTTGTTAACGGGTGTCCTTCTTTGGGCTCGTGCTGCCCAGAAAGAGGTACCTGGACATCCATAACCCTTTGTCTCTGTTGTCTCATATTGTCCTAATTCAAATTGTCCAAATTATTATTACTCTAATTGTATTGCTATTTTTATAACCATTTTATTACTATTAAACTTTTAAATTTTTAAAAACAAGCGATTGGCGTTTTTCACAGTGACATTGGAGCCCAGGTCAGTGACCCAGTGCCCGGCCAGGCTGCCGTGCAGGGGAGGGAGCTCAGCCCTGGTGCTGCAGCACAGCCCCGCCGGGGCAGGGTGGCAGCAGTGTGGGCAAGCTGGACAAGCTGCAGGCTCCTCATCCACACAAAGGGTTATACTGACACACTCGATGAGCTCATCTGTAGGGTGGGGAGGCAAAACACATCTGGGAGGGTGCCCTGGTTCCAAACCAGACTCAGGAAGGGCTGAGAACATAGCTAAGGAGTTCCTCCATTCTCTCAGGATGGGCAGTCTGTGGTTGGCAAGGCTACAGCTGGAACAGGGCCATGGAGAGAGGCAGAAGAGCAGAGAACAATGTGTGGTCCTGACCAGAGGACCATGTAGAAGTGGTGGAGGAGATGGGAGCTGTGTGTCTCCACTCATCGGTGAAGCTATGGCTTGAAAATCAAATTTACTCCTTTGTCATTGCTGCAGAGGGGAGGGTACCAGGTTTTGGTACACCCAAACCCACCAACCATGCAGTCCCTTGAGCGACCTGGGAATTCCCTGCATCCTTCTGCTTAGGAGGGGTCAACAGCTGCACTGGGAGATGTTGGGCACGAGGAATTTCAGCGTTGAGACATGTGTAAACGGCCGACAGGAGCAGTCCCCGCAGAAACGGTTGCGCAGGACAGTTTCCCTCGTGTGGTTAGGACATGTCAGTGCTGGGGGACCCCTGCAGCTGAACCTCCTTCTCCATTCTAACAGTGACTTCAGTGCTTGAAGGGGTTTGATCCTTATGCAAGCATCACCCCATGCCAAGATCCTAATAAGTTCGTTTTCTGTTTTTTTTGTTTTTGTTTTTGTTTTTAACTGGTACACTATGTATGTGAACAGCTGTGCCACACCAGCCATGCCCATGTGATTCCATTGCCTCCACCAGCTCCCCCTGCCCCTGGAGGCATCCACAATGTGTGAATGACCCTGATAGAGGCTTGCCATGCAGCAGAAACAGTGGGTTTTCCTGCAGTGGGGCTGAAGGGGAAGCCCTGCTCATGTTTGCTGTGCTGATGAGGCCGTGCTAGAAGGACACAAACGGCGCTGGGTTTGCAGATCAACACTGTGAGCAGGTTTGCAGCTGAACAAAACTCAGAGCTGAGGGGTGCCAAATGTCCACGGAGAAACATCCCCACCCTCAACCACTCCCAGACGCCTGCAGGCACCCCCAGGCCCATCAGCTGTCACCCCAAACCCGAGGGGTGCCCGGGATGCGTTGCAGCCAGGCTGGGTGCCCCGATGTAGGGACTGGGAATCGCTGTGTCAGCTCATGCCTGCCATGATCCTCACCAGCTCTGTGGCTGCCTGCGGGGTCTGCAGGATGCTCCAGGTGCGGTCAGCACTGCTGCCTTGCTGAAGCACTCTGGGAGCGCTGCACAGCCTCGGGAGAGCCCTGCCTTGGGGAAATGCTGGCATGAAGGCAATAACGAGGACAGGAGGATGCATGCAGTGAGGCTGGAGGCTTAGCAGGGCACCTCACTGCTGAGCTGGTCACGCTTCAGGTGAGAGCAGAGTCCTGTGGTCCCTCTGCCTCCCACTTTCCCACTTCTCAGACTCCTCTAAAAACAGGGAAAAAGCTGTGCAGATACATAAATGCATAGCAGAGGGCTAGTGTAAAGACATTCTGGTCAGAAATGCTGTAAAGGAACAGGAAAAGCTGGAGAAGTGCCAGCGAGGCACGGAGAAGGGAACAGAGCACTGCTCTGGAAGCGGAAGATGAGCCCCAGGGAGAAAGAGGTGAGAAGCAAACCACGTGTGAGTTTGCAGCAAGGCAGCTGAAAACAGAGAGCAGGCAAACTTGCTGAAGCCACAGGTGCTGTTAGCGAAGCTCTCCCACCCACAGCAGGAAAACCAGGGCAGCAGAGGGGGGTGGCAGCCCCAGCAGCCCAGTCCTACTTTCAAATTCATCAAATCCCAGGCGGTGTGCCAGCTCAGGGCATGCAGCACTGTCCTGGGTTATTTTGAGAATCAAAGACACAAGGACTAAGTTTCGCATTCAGACCAAGAGCTGATTTCCTGGAAATCATTTTCTTTGGCTCAGAGGGGTGCCTAAGGCAGCGCAGGCCCTTCCTGTTTTGATCAGTCACATAGTCCATTGGGCAGAGATTTGAGAAGCCGTATTTTCAGTAAATCAAATTTCCCAGAAAGAGTTTTGGGCTGGGTGTACTGCAGCTACTGGCCCTGTGTGGCTGGTACAGAGCAGCCCTTGGCACTTTTCAGGAGTGTGGACGCAGCCAAGGCCCCTCACCTGCCTGCTTAAGGGCTGTGTCAGAGCCAGGGGCCTCCCAGCCAGGTTTTTGGGATGCAGAGGAGCTCCCCAGCTTACCCTCCCATCACACTCACCAGGCTTTCAGCAGGAAAAAGTGAGTGCTGGTCACAGTTAATGTCAGAGGATTACTTTGGGGATGCACCATCCTGTTTGGGCTGGAAAAGGGGCTTTCTTGGGGCCAGTCTCTTCCCAGAATAAGAGAATGAGAGTTTCATCCCACACCCACCCTCCACCGTGTTTCAGCCCAGCTTTTCCAGGACATATCCACAGACTGCCCAAGGCTGTGCTTAAATAACTTTATTTTTTGGGACGTCTTCCCCCGGAGCTGTAAACATCAGGGCATGCTGGTTCACACTGATCCTGCTGAGGGGGCTGCGGTCTCCCAGGTGCTGCTCCCTCCTTCAGCCCACTCGAGTGAAGGTGTTGTGCCCAGTCCTGTGGGTGGGGAAACAGCCTCTCATTGGTGCCCAGCCAGCAGCAGGGCAGGGATCCCAGGGGTGCCAGGTGCCCTGGGGGTCCCTTGGCTCACCTGGTGGCTTTCCAGTCGTCCGGCTCCGAGTCCACTTTCTCCCGCAGCAGCCAGGAGGTGTGCAGGACCTCCTTGCCATCATCCCCATTGAAGCACTGGCCCACAAAAACAGCTGTGGAGTCTAAAGCAGTGGTGGCTGTCAGCATCCCGACAGCACCTCAGCTGATTTTGGAGCTTCCCAGGCATCAGTGAGTTTAGTGCTCATGGAGCCTGAGTGGATCCCGATATTTGCGGGGAAATGGTGTGTGGCAGAGGTGCTGTCAAAGCAACCCTTGGTGCTGCCTCACCCAGACCTTGTTTTGGGAGGTGTACTGCTGTCTGCAGACACCATCCACAGTGGGGAGAGGTCAGGGAAGGAGAGACAGGGGACAGCAGGGGGAACAGAGGAATTGGGATGAGCAGCGGGACCTGCCTGAGCTCCCCACTCCACCCCACCACTCCATCCAACAGCAGCCATCAGGCAACCACAGACCTGAGAACTTCTTCCAGTTGACAGTGAAGCCAAAGGTGCACTGTCCATCCTCATCCAGGTGCTGGGAGCCAGTCAGTGGGGACGGCTGGATGGGTTTCTGGGTGCTTGACACGGCGGTGTGGTACTCGCCAGAGAAGGTTCCGTCCTTGCCAACCTCAAACACTTGCATCTTGGAGCCCAGGTCATTCTTCCACCAGCCAGTCAGGTTGCAGGGCTGGGGACAAGCAGACGTGTCCCTGGGGGCTGCCTGTACACAGCCCTCACAGGCTGAGCACCTGCCCACGCCCCCCGATGCCCTCAGGGTGCTGGCACTCACCTTGATGTGCCTTCTGCTCTTCCACATGGTGGCCTTTTCCTCCTTCTTGCTGGCCTTTTTCTCCCCAGAGTGCTCAATTTCCTGGCAGAGGATCTTGGAAAAGAGCACAAACACAGGTCAGGCTGTGGATGGTGGCACAGCTGAGTATTTCTGGAGTCCTGAGAGTGCTTGAGCATTCATTTTTTAAAATACTTGATTCATAAAGTTGCTGCTATCTCAGCTACATCAAGAGGGCCAAAGGCTGGGGTAAGGCAAGCAAAGGGGAGAGGTGAAGAGGAAAAGTAAAAGGTGGGAGCCTCGGACAGGCAGGAACATGGGTGGGACCCCTGCTGTAGCCCTGGCAGGTGAGCTGTGTGAGCCCAGGGCACGTCTGCCCGTGTTTGTGGGTACCTGCGCTGTGCACAGCACACCTGTAACACGACAGGGAAGCTCTCTGGGATGGGCATAGCCCTCAGGTCCGCAGTGGCTCCGTCTCAGGCAGAGAGCCCTGGGAAGCTCCCTGGGATGGGCATAGCCCTCAGATTCACAGTGCGCTCCATCTCAGGCAGAGCCCTGCACATCCCGCCTGCAGCTCTGAGCGCCGCCTGCTCTCTGCTGCCCTGCACCGTCCGAGACAGGGGCAAGGCACCCCCCGGGGCAGGGTCCCCACGCTTCCCCTGCCCCACTTCCCCTCCAAGTCCCTGGGAGGGAAGGGGGGGGATTTCCACATCCGTGGCTCCTGCAACAGGCAAGGAATCTCCATGCACATCCCTCCCGGGCACACGGGCTACCCTGGAGCATCACTTCCCTCATCTCCCTCGGCAGGGTTTCCCCTCTGGGTACCCGCTGGAGCCGGGCATCCTCCTGTTGCCGGGTATTCCCCCCGCTGATGGCTCTTCCACGCGTGTCCCATCCCTAACAAGCGCTGCAGCTCCCGTATCATATTCCACCTCTCCAGCGAGTCTCCCACTCGGAACACCGGGATCCCCAGGCGTGCTCCCACCCAGACTTCCCCGGAGCCGAGTTTCCCACGGCGGCTCCCAGCAGCAGCTCCCACCTGGCAGCCCGCCGCAGCCGCGGCCGCGGACACCCCTGCGGACAGGGCGAGAGCGGAGAGGACGCGGCGGCTCATCGGGATGCAGCTCGGGATGCCGCGGCGGCAGGGAACCGCGCCGCGCCCGTGAGTCACGGACTTATATTCGGCTCCGCCGAGGCTTTCCGGGAAAGCCCCGGGTGGTACCCGAAGGAAGGAGGAACCGATACTGGCACGAGGAAGGGGAAGGAGACAGGGAGGGCAAGAGGTGTGGGGACAAGGACAGGAGCAAGGACGGGGATGGGCACGGGGATGGGGATGAAGACAGGAAGAGGCTGTGGTGGGATGGGAACGGGAGCTGGGGTGGGGGCAAGGATGAGGGATGGGGGAAGTGCACATGGATGGGGAGGGGAACAGGGGCAGGGATGGGGATGGAAGCAAGGGTGGGAGGGATGGGGACGGGGCAGGGATGAGGGATTAGAGGCAGGGATGGGGATAGGCAGCCGGACTGGAACAGGGATGGACACAGGAATGGGTATGGGCAGAACAGGGATGCAGGAGGGGTTGCATGGGGCTGCCCACCGACATCACCCAGCCTGGGGGTCTTTAGCCCCATGTCTGCTGGTTGAGGGCTGGGTCTGTGTTTCCATCCTGCCGTGCTGGAGCTCCTGTGTCCCAAAGCACCCTCTGGTCACCGCAGGGGATGGACAGAAGGACAGAGAGTCATGAGGACTGGGCAAGGCATGTGTGCAGGGACAGCAGGTGATCTGCAGTGCATCCAGGGAACTGGGAGATGAATGAAGCAAACTGGCCCCAACAGCAATAGGAAAATCTCTGAGCAGGGCATTGAGGCTGGAGGTGAGCAGTCCAGGTTGCATGTGCCAGGCAAGAGAAAAAGGAAAATGAAATGTCAATAAAAGGGCAGGATCACACAAGGTCAGGAACAGGATGTGAGATACAGCTGATGAACACAGATTGTGATACAGAGGGGGTGGTGCCCCCAGTGCTGATTTCTCGTAAAACTCTACAGTTTTACTTTCAGTTTTCCTTTTAAGCAAGCACAATCATTCTCTGTCCCACTGGCTGCCTTCTTAGGAGGAACCAGGAGCCAGGGAATTTGCAGTTGTGGAGGTAATGAAATGACAGAAATTAAATTAAATCTTATGTCCTGGGCCAACATGGTTGCCAGTGGCCTCATGCCCCTCTGTGCAGGGCTCCCAGCCTCATCCCCCACTCACACCAGGGTCCCAAGGCTTTAACCTCAAAAGACCACTCAGGGAAGTCTTTGGGTGCTTCTGGTGCTGGTGACAGCCACAGTGGGTGTTTGGGGAGAGGAAGCAGGAGAACAACCCCAGCACAACCAGGGCAGTGCCAAGGATCAGTGGGGATGAACTGAGGGCTCTGTGCAGAATGTGGGCGGGAGGATGAGGGAGCTAGGGTGAGGATGAGGATGCACGGTGACTTTTGACCAAGAGCTGGACCACCAGGCACATCAACCAGTGCTCAGTCAGTACAGGGTTACCCTGCGGAGTCTCAAGTCTGTGTGCTCTGTGTGCAGCCCCAGAACCCAGCAGGGACTGAGGGAAAAGAGCAAAGGCTGAGGGAGGCTGGGGAAGGACAGGCACACTGTGGGAGGAAGAGGATGGCAGACGGGCGCTGACGCTTTCTCGGGGCACTGTGTGCTTTCTGCCCCTTCCATCAGCCTCTTGCCCCAGCAGCCCTGCAGCCACCAGGCAGCCTCGTCCTTCACACCCTTTGCACCCCTCCCTGCCCACACAGCCTCTCCCCGTGCTGCTCAGGAGCAGCAGCTAGGAGCTGTGCATCCTGGATTATGTAACTAATGAGTTGGAACCTTCATGAGCTGCTGAAATGATGGATTAGTGAATTGTAGCGTCAGACCGGTGCAAAGGGCATCGGCCCTTGTTTGATTTGTTTCCTTTCCTAAGGAGCTGATAAAGTTTAATGTCCAGATAACATCCTGCGAACATGAACACCAGAAAGGATCCGTATCCTGTTCCACTCCCAGCTGACCAGGTGCCAGCCAGTCAGTGGGAATTCTGCCCACATGTATACAACAGGCACACCTGCAGTACCTGGCTTAGCCACCCGCTCTGCCCTGCAGCTCCCTCTGGAGTCCCAGGCCTCTCTCCCGATCCCCCTGTCAGGACCCAGGACATCCCTCTGGCTGTCCTGAGCAGCCAAGACCCTCCCAGGGGGCTCAGAGACCCTGGCACAGAGCCCAAGATGCCTGTGGTTTTGATTATGATCCGTGGAGCAAGTTACCAACCTCAGATGAAGATCTGCAAGCCACAACAGTTTAAGTAGAATATTAGTGAAGTTATCACGGGGTGGAAATGTAGATTTTGGGGGTTTTAGTATGGGGGTTCAGGGGGCAAGATGGAGGGAACTGGGTGTGTCCAGCCTTTCTCCTTCTTCTTCTTGGCCTCCATCTTGTGCTGTGATGTTGGCACTTTTGGATTGGTTTAGAGTAGAAGCTCACTGTCTATCATAGGTGATGGGTATTGGAAAGTAATTGTAAACATTGTACGCATAGTTTTTAGTATAAAGACATAACACTGCCCCGGGGGAGGCAGAGTGCCTGAAACTGTCCTGCTGAGCTGACCTCGGCAGGGCAGGAGAAAGAATTTTATAGATAAGAAACAATAAACAACCTTGAGACCGAAAACTGAAGAGTTCTGACTCCTTCTTCAAGCACTGGGCTGGGAAAAGAGACTTTCCAACTTCTCTCGGGGTCACTCTGGCCAGCTAGAGATCCCGACATCCCCCCAGCATCCAGCCTGGATTTTGCACCACCCCAACAGCCCAGATTTCCCTCTGCGAGGGCTGGCACCCAGCTCTCCCCCATATGTGCATGCAGCACCAAGACTCCCAAGCAGAGCAGGAGCTGGAATTGGAGTTTGGTGGGAGGATGGGGCAGAGAGGGGTGCAGAGGCACTGGAAGAGGCCAGGGGAGGGTGCTGGCTTGCCTGCGTGCAGCTTTCACCTCACCCTCAGCTATGGGGTGTCCTGCTGTGACACTGGGGGCACTGCCTGGAGCCACCCAGCCCTGTGAATGTCCCAGATGGGTGCACAGGCAAGAAGGCCCCCGCTGAGGCCTGCAGCCATGATCAGGAAGCAGAGTTACCCAGCTACTGTCCCCCAGCCCCATCTTTCCCATGCCCTCCAAAACACCTCCCTGTTTTCCCCCTGCCAGCACCTTGCTCTCCCCGTGGCCACAGATGGGGAGACAGCCTGGTACACATGGCTGCTTGTACACCAGGGACACGAGGGACACAGCTCTCTGACGTGTGGGGAAAGGTTTATCTGGCTCCATGTGGGAGGGCAGCGAGTGTGGGAATGGGGAGCCCCACCAACAGGCTGCTGGGAGGCACTGGGAAGAAGCAGGGCAAAGTGAGGGTGTGTTTCCTTGCTAAAAGCCCAGCTTGGGGCTGGGACAGTGGGGACACCTGGGGATGCAGAAGGACAGCAGGGCGCAGGCAGGACTGGTCCCTGTTCCCATCACTTGATGTGGGTGAAGATGGAAGTGCTGAGTCTGCAGGGAAGATGCGTCAGCAGGGTGGGAGGGAGGGCTGTGGGGTGAGATGGCAGGGGTAGAGCTCACCTTGTGCCTTTCCAGGTGTCCCTGTGTCACAGGGCCTCTTTCTGCAGGAGCCACGTGGTCTCCAGCGTCTCCTTCCCTGGGTGATCCCCTGGATGAAGCCCATGGAAGCAGTGGTGGAGTCTGGCAAGGTTTGAGAGAGGCAGAGCAGGGTGGGGGCCTGCGCCCCAAGACAGGGAAGTCTGGTCCTGGCAGACTGACAGACAGACAGACAAACATGCCCTGGACTTCCCTGCCACACTGGCCAGGTGGACTGCTTCCACATCACTGGAAAGAGAGCTGGGCATCAGCCCTGCCCCTGGACAGACTGACAGATACCCCCATCACCTCCTCCAGAGAGCCCTGAAACCCACCACAGACAAGCTCTCCCACCACCACTTCCCAAGGCAGGAACGTGTGCGTGTGGCCAATCTGTGCCCACAGCCAGGGCTCCTCTGGGTGCCACAGGGGATTTGGGGCACCAGGCAGGGGGGTCCCCTCTCCCAGCATGGGCAGAGGGTCACTGTCACTGCTGTAGCTGAGAGCTGCCACTGCACAGTGAGGCCAAAGCTGGGGTGTCTCTTGGCTCTGGGATGCTGCTGGACCCCTCGCAAGGGTGACACCAGGATCTGCCACTGCAGTGTGGCAGGAGCCTGAGAAGGTCCCAGCTCTGTTCGTGGCCAGGATGGTCATATTGGAGCCCAGCTCATTTCTCCACAGGCCCTGCAGGTCACACTGGGGACTGGGGGTTGTGTGGGTGGCTTGGGCAGTGCTGAGCCCCCCCCACAGCAGCAGTGGCATGTGTGTCCCATGGCACGGCCCCTCTGTGTGACAGCTGAGACCAGCGCATGGGCACCAGCTGGGACAGCGCCTCTCCCTCCCTGGGCAGGGTAGGGCAGAGCTGGAGGTACTGGGTGCCCCCTATAGCAGGGACAGGAGGCCCACGGTACCCCCAAGCACAGCACAGCCAGAGCTGGCAGCCTCTGTGGCCATGGATGCTGCACCGTGGTGTGGCATGGCACAGCCAGACACGAGGGGAGCAGAGAAACACCATCTGCTGGGGTGTCACAGCACAGCATGGCATGGGAGAAATGTGCAACCCTGTCAGCCCTGCACACTGTGCCCAGGGGTGGCACAGCAGGGCAGAGCAGTCTGTGGCACAGCACAGCACGGAGTGGCACGGCAGGGCATGGCATGGCACCAGAAAGCACAGCATAGCAGGCGGCCCTCTGGTCATTCCCAGTGCACCACAGGGATGGCACATGGATGTGTGCCACATCCATGGATGGCACAGCCAGGGCATGCAGCCCCTCACCCCCCATCCTGCACCCAGGACAGCTCAGCACAGCTCAGCACAGCACGGCCAGACTGCCCCAGGGCTGCTCTCACCTCTCTGGATGCAGCACCAGGGGCCATGAGCAGGGCCAGGGCGAGCAGCAGCAGCAGCCCTGGGTGCCCGTGGTGCTGGTGGCCGTGTGTGGTGCCCTTTTATGGCAGAGGGGGCTGTGGCTGGGCAGTGGCTGCCGAAACCAAAGGGCCTCCTGCCAAAGGACACCCGTGGGACAGGGGCAGCCAGGCACTGCTCCAGGCTGGATGGGCTCCTGCTCCCCTGGGATGGGGCAGGGGGTCCCCAAGGGCCATGGTGGGGTGGGCAGGCTGCAAAGGAGGACTCTGTGCCATGGAGGATCACAGCAGGGGACACGCATGAGGCCTTGGGTATGGTGACAGAAGGGGCAGCAAGGCTCCATGGAGGGTATTGGGAATGTGTGTGCTGAGCCGTGACGGAGTTGTCCAGAAAAACTGGGTTTGTTACCTGGTGCATAACAAGGCAGTAATTACACACCCAAGAGAGACATTGATTTTTTGTTTTAGTTCCACAAGCCCGAGTACTCGATGTTATTCCAAAGATCCAGCACACCAAATATCAAAACATGTTGCTATTTACACATCTAGCAAACAAAGGCATTTATGTTCATTGGCAACGAGTCATTTAGTTCTCTTATTAATTACTACTCTCTCTCCTATTGGTTAAGAATTCTCTTGCATCTGATGCTAATTAATTTGCAGGCTCAGCCTTTCTTTTCTCTTGAGAAGATGGGTTTCTTGACTCAGTGGGCCATAAGCCTGATCTATCCCTTTCTACCCAGTCAGAGCTGCTTCAGCACTGAGTTTTTCCTGATCCAGTTGTCTTTATTAGTTTTTTATCTTGGGGGTTCTGCCAAGTGTCTTGTACGTTCTGCGCTCTTTGTGTCCATTACCAGTGGTATATTGTTCATCCCAAGTTTTGTAACCTGCACCCAGGTCTGAGATCATTAAAGCCCATCAAGACCTAAACTTTAACAAGGCAATTCTACCAAGTAAGATCTCTTTCTGCACACAGCTTAGAGCTTGTTTGCTGCTCTCTGTTTCACAGGCTAAATGTCCTTCCTTGTCGATTACGCTTGAAAGCATAAAAAACCTCAAAGAACGAGCCTTTTAAAGAAATATTTTACTTATCCCACATTTTGCAACAGCATGACAGGAGACTGTGTGTGTTTTGCAGCAAAGCTTTATTGGGAGAAGCAGGTGGTGCTGCGGGAGCAGGGGCGCACCCCTGGCAGTGCCGCGGTCCCCTCACTCCAGTGTCTGCAGGCGGGTGAAGATGTTGGTGCCCACCCTGTGGGGACACAGAGGAGGACGTGTCAGGGAGGGACGTGACAGCGTCCAAACACGCACCCAGCCCTGTATAACCACGCCACATCCGCACCTTGGCAGGACCCCAGGGCATGGTTCTTTTCCTTTCTGTGTTTTACCCATGCACAAAGCAGTCAAGTGAACCTTGCCATTGAGATTTGTTAAGCTGTGCTTTTAAAAAAGATAGTAAACCTGCTTTTGCCAACGCCTGTGAGAGTGGCTCTGGAAGCAACCTAAAGCACTCCCTTGTGACAGCCCAAACCCGGGGGTGCACAGGGGACGTGTGCAGGGTAGGGACAGGGGGCTCACCTGGTGGCTTTCCAGTCATTTTTGATGTTCTCCACACGTGACCTCAGCAGCCACATGGTCTTCAGAACCTCCTTTCCATACTCATCCACAAAGCACTGGCCCGTGAAAACAGTGATGGAGTCTGTGGGGACAGGACAGGAGGTGGAGGGCAGGTGGCCGAGGTGGCAGGGCCGTGGCTGCCCGGCACAGGGACAGCAGAGCCCTGCTGGCCCTGGCCTCTGGGCACAGCGGGGATGGGGAAGCAGCAGGAGGGCTCAGAGGGCTGGGCTGTCACACGGACAGGGGCAGGCAGGGCAGGCTCCAGCCCCTGCTCCCCCTCCTGCAGCTGGCACTGGGAGCTGACAGCAGCCGAGGAGCTCCAGGGACGGGGACGGGGGAGCTGCAGGGAGGGAGAGCAGTGGGGATAGGGCAGGGGAAGGCAGGGATCAGCAAGGACACCGCAGGGAGGGCAGAAGAACTTCAAGAGCAGAAGAGGGAGGGCGGGGAAGGTCCAGGATACCATAAGGAGGCTGGGAAAGAAGTACCTGAAAAGCTCCAGTTGACGGTGAAGCCAAAGGTGGGCTGGCCCTTCTGGTTAGGGCTCTTCTGCACGGACCCCTGCAGTGGTGACAGCTTGATCTCGTTGGAGGTGGCTGACACGGCCGTGTGGTAGGAGCCAGCAAAGGCTCCGTTTGCGTTCACCGTCGTGATGGTCATGTTGGAGCCCAGGTCATTGACCCAGAGGCCGGTCAGGGAGCACTGGAGAACAGGGAATTCAGCACAGCCTGCAGCCACAGCCCCCTGCCCACGCCACCCTCTGCATCCCACCCTCACTGTACCTTTTTCACAGCGAGGCCGTGAGCCCCCAGGGCCAGGAAGAGCACGAGGAGCCAGGGAGTTGCTGGCACCATCTCTGCAGCAGGCAGACAGCTGATGGACCTGGGGATGTGCTCCTTGCAGGTCTCTGCTGATGCTCCTGCTCCCTTTCCTTTTTATTTCTTCCAGGTCTGTGGGTGGCACCCCTGGCCAGGGCATTGTGCAATCTGGGTGTTTCCTAATCTGTGGTTCCCAGCCATAAGAGGAGGTAGTTGCAGCAAACATTCCCAGAAATGAGTGCTGAAGTACTGAAAATGTCCATTCCTGCTCTCCTGGCACCTTGCAGGGAGGCCCTGGCTCCTGCTGATCGGTGACTGCTGGGAAAGGGTTGGTGGGGAAAACCCCTCTCTGGAGCTGTTGCCCATTGTGTCACTCATCAGCTCTGTAGCCAGGGTTTGAGGCTCCTCAAGCCTGCTGAGCTCAGGACTGGCTGCAGAGCGCAGCTCTCCCTGCCCTTCCTCACCAGGCATGCCCATGTGAACTCACCCACCACCCAGATTCTTTTGGGACTCAGATTTCCCATCACCCCCACCCCAGACTGATGGGTCTACAAAGGTCTGATGTGCACATTAAGCTGTTGTTTTCACAAACTGGTTTGTGTTGGAAGGGAATTATTTACTCAATGAGAAGCCAACATTCACTGAATATCTGGGACATTGGATCTTATAGCGACAAAAGTTGTATTTACACAAGGATTCTTAGACAACTGTGAGAACAAATTTTCATCATTCCCCTTATGTTATACTTGTTGCTGGCCAAGAAGGCTGAAGTGAATGGATTCAGCCCAGAGTTTCTCACCCATTTCTAAATGGTTTTCAAGGCAGTCTCCTAAAATACATGTTTTCATTCCTCAAGTCATCATAGCAAAAGCTGATGAAGCCTATTCACCAGAAAAGAATACTTTTTGTAAACTGGAGACAAGGTAGCTCTTTGCAACGTCTCAAAATTTATATTTATTTTTATTTTTCTCAGTCTTTGCTTACTCTTAAATTTCACATTTGAGCCCTGGTTTCTCTCTGACAGCAAAACTCATTGCTATCCAGGCTGGAGAGCATCATATTTGTGCTGCTGGCATCTCCACAGCCTCCTCTTCTCCCTACAGGGGCCCTACAGCCCTCTTGCACCCTGCCTGGAAGAAATCCCTGGTGAGAGAGCTGGCTGGCCTCTGCACATTCCTGCCCCAGTGTTTTCTGTCGCAGAAATCAACTGCATAACAAGGTGTGTTTTCCCACATAGCTGCCATTTGCTCTGACAGTTTTTTGGCAAGCAGGTGCTGCCCAGAGCATTGGCAGTGTTTGGGATAACGAGTAAGGTCAGTTTGGGAAGGCTGTGGGGGCCAGGAGGGGCAGACATCATCCCTTCTCCATCATCCCCTCTCCATCACCCCCTCTCCATCACCGTGGTTCAGGGGGCTCCTGCAGGAACCCTGTGGATGGACAACACAAAGTCTCCATGCTGCTGATGGCAGCCCACAGCTCCTTCACAGGTGTAGGTTTATTTCAGCATCACACAGACAATATTGTTGATTTGTTCACGTAATCTTTATTTTTCCTGTACTTAACAATCCCTGTGGCTCATCTCGCAGGGTCAGGGGCCAGATCAGTGCTCAAGCAGGCAGATTTCTTGAGCGACCTCAGCTGAGTGCTGAGGTGTCTCCATGGGGTTTGCACCCTCCAAAGATCAGAGAGTAAAGTGGCTTGGAGCTGGCAATGATCAGCAGGATTATATCCTGCAATGCCATGCCTGAGCCCTGGCACAGCAGGAAGTGAGGGCAAGCAGCAGGCAGGGAAGAAATCCAAAGCAGGAAGCACTGAAGAAGTTAAAAGTCATCAGGGCTGTGGTTTAAAACCCATGTACGTTCAGGGTGTTGTGAAAAATAAGTGCTGGTGAATAATAGGAAGAAAAAGTTAATGAACAATTTAACTTGCTGCTCAAACTGGGGTTGAGTCAGCCTTGAAAAACAGTGGAGCAGGCAAAATATCTGTGACCAGGGACTGTCCTCTCAGCCCTCAGCTCCATCCATGCAGAAGCTGACAAAAGCTGAGCCTATCAGATACAAGATTTATTGAGGTACAGCCCAGAATGAAAGAGAAATCAGAAATACCCCTTTATACAGACTGAACCCCAGCCTTTGGAAGGCACGTTGCCTGGGGTTAAGGAACAGGATTGATGCGTCAAAGCAACACCAGTCCAGCCAGAAGCTGCACTGTCTTCAGTGCCTGCTCCTGTTCCTTGCCAGCTGGATCAAGACATCACTGCTATTGTTGGAAGCTGCCAACAGGATACAAATGGAGGTGGGAACCCCAAGTGTGCCTCACTGATGTGCTGACACCCTGTCCCACCAACCTTGCCATGGCGACCCTAAGGCATCTCCATCCCTTTCCATCAGCTGTGGGCTTTCCCATGTGAGGATGACACCGGCTGCTCCGGGGTGCTGCATCCAGGACAGCCTGTCCTTCCTGGATATTGTTTCTTGTCTGCCTATGTTCTTGCATGAACACTCCCCTGGGGAGTGAAGAAAAGGCCATTTGTCACCCAGTGACAGCCCTGGGCCACCACAGCGATCCCCTGCCTGCAGCAGCTCCCACGGCAGAAAAGTGGGGGAAGAATACTCACAGCAAGTAGGAAAGGCTGCTTCCCACCCCAGCCCTAAAGGCTGCTAGGGACTTAGGGAACACCAAGCTCTGAAGTGGACAGAAAGAGCTGATAGCCCTCCCTGTGGTGTCCTCAGGGCCCTCCTGCCCTTCACTGTGATGTCCCCAGAGATGCCCTGCCCTACCTGGGGTGCTCCCTGAGCTCCACTGCCCTCCCTGCCATGTCCTTCATGCTCTTTTTCTGTCCAGCTCTATCTGAGATCGGGTGAGCTCCCTGTCCCTGCCTTGCCCAGGTGCGTCCCCAGAGAGGACAGGGCTGTCCTACCCCATGGGTGTCCCTTGGCAGGAGGCTCAGCCCCCTGCTATACAAAAGGGGCCGGGTGGGCGTGGGGCAGCAGCACAGGCAGAGCCCAGGCACCCGGCACAGCCACCACTGCCGTGGGGACCCCAGGCCGCCGCTGCTGCCCTCCCTGGCCCTGTGATGCTGCAGCCCTGGGGCAGAGCCTGGCCGTGCCGAGCTGAGCCGTGCTGCGCTGTCCCGGGGCAGGTGAGGGGCTGCAGGCCCTGGCTGTGCTGTGCCATGCTGTCTGCTCTTGTTGTGCCCTGCAGTGCCATCCAATGCCATCCCACTCCATCCCAGTGCCATCCCATGAAGCAGCGTCCATGACCATGGGAATCTCCAGCTCTGGCTGTGCTGTCTCTGTGGGTACCGTTGACTAATTATTCCTGGTATAGGGGAGTGCCCAGCACTCTGAGCTCTGTCCTGCTCTGCCTGGGAAGGGAGAGGAGCTGTCCCAGCTGGTGCTCATGCCACTGCTCCCTGGTGCCACAGAAAGGGGCCATGATGGTCCTGCACATGCAGGACCCATCTCCCACTGCTTAGGGAGGCTGGAGCAGCGGCTGTGACTCAGCAGTGACCAAGGCATCCATCAAAACTCACAGTTCCCAGCACTGGGAAGGGCAAAAGGAAGGGCAGCAGACCTGCCTAATCCCCATGCCTCCCTAACCAGGCTGGTGCAACCTTCAAAGGCTGAGCTGGCACTGAAAGGAGGAAAAGGAAGCAAGGTGCCCAGCCCTGGGCAGAAGGGCGCAGGGTTTGGTTAACTGGCTCAGCTGCTCCCCACAGAGGTATTTTCCGGCTCCTTGCCTTACCTTGCCTTGCAGGCAGCAGAAAAGAAAGCAAGGGTCAGGTCTTTTGTGCCATTACATCCGGAGAAGTGGGTAAGGAGGCACATCCTGCTCCCTCCAGCAATGCTCCACAAGGGCCAGACACCACTGGGACTTGTCCCCTGCCTGCCTCCCTAGCCCTCCAGCCTAGTCCAGGAAGATAAAGGGGAATTGCAAGAGCCCCCTCTTCCAGTTTGGTCCTGTGCCAAAGAAGACACCAAAGAAGAACAAGAGTAGACAGCTGGAGAGATTTATTAAGAACTGAAGTGATTTATCCCCTTTCATGTGCTCCACTGCCTGCCCCCGGCGCCAGCAGGGAGGGGGCCATGGTACCAGACCAGGACCTGCTTCTTGGGCTCAGATTGTCACTGTCCAGGGAGCCGGGTCTCCCCTGGGGATTGTATCTGCCACAGGCCCTGCTGGGGCAGAGCCAGTCAGAATGTGCAGTGTCACCCCAGGACAACTACAGCATCTGTGTGCCTGAGCGCACCGCTCCAATATCCTCCCACACACACACTCACCCACACCCTTTTCTTTCCCTGCAGGACAGCTGCCCACCTCACCCAGCCCAAGGACTGCAGGAGAGAGGTCTCCTGTGCCTCTGGGCAAGGTACCAGCTGCAGTTTGGGATGGCTGGGGAGCCTGCAGGCTGTCAAAGCCCCGAGTGCACAGAGATGGGGGCTTTGGGCTTGGTGCTCATGTGGACCCCTCATGCTCCGTCCAGAGCAGGAATAAATTTTCCATGAGGAAAGGGGCAACACAGCTTGCCAGGTCAGTTGTCCTTAAATAGCACCTCTGGAAAATAACAAGAGGAAGTGGAAAAACAAACTTTCCCCAAAAAGCTTTTAAAAATTCTGCTCGGTAGAATGATGTTGAACTACATTCCACCTTCCTCCTGGGGAGGCTGACAGCTTACCCAGCTAGGGCATCTCCAAAAACAGCTTCTCCCCACAGTCCCTGGTTAAAGCCCTCCCATCTCTAGAAATTGTGCTTTGGGGTCCTGACCAACGAGACCATCCTGACAGGTTTTTGGTTACCAATGCTCATTCCTTTGGGTAAGGACTCTTTGAGGACTGCAATTTCTCCTTCACTGCACTGTTCTCTCAGCCTCTGCACCAGCTACAGGGAGCAGCATCTCAATGCCTTCAAAAGGTGGGACCCTGGCTAAAGGTGGACAAAGGACTGTCCAGGGCTAGTGAGGCTGGAGGTGGTTTTCCACCAAAGGCAAAAATGATGGCCAAGCCAACCTCAGAATTTATCTTGCATCTGCAAAGTCTGTGTTGTGGATAATGTTCAGGTTTTTGTGTAACTGCTGGGAATTTTGGGGAAAGGAATTACAAGAAAAATTCAGCTCCAGGTCAAGGAAAAAACAAAAACAGCTTAGTCTGAGCGAGTTCCAAAAGTACTTTAATCCTTTTGGTTTTGCAATTGGATCATGATGCAAAGGGTTGCGACTGAGAGTGGGCAACTGGGGGAGAGAGAGGAGGCAGCCTGGGGATGAAGAGGTCAGACTGAGGTACACATGACCCCTGGTGGTTTTCTGTGCCTGATTGCAGGTACTTGAAACTTTTCTCTCAAGGGAAAGTGAAAGACTTCTGAAAGGTCAGCTGTGCTTGCTGGATAAGCACTTCTTTCAGGAGATTATCAGGAAAACGTGAAAACTTCTCTCTGCCTATAACAGAAAAAAAAAAAAAATCATCAAAAAACTGGGGTAAGAATTAAAAATATTTACCAGAATAGACTGAAGTATCACGCTGAGCAAGCTATTGTTAAAACAGAAAAAGAAAACAAAGAAACACAAGGTAAACAAAAAGAAAGCTGCAAACCTGCAAACAAAAAGAAACCAAAAGCAACCATCCAGCTCCTGAGCATGGAAACAACCTGTCAGTTCAGCAAAAAGCAGCAGAGCAGTGTCACAGTGAGGAGTACAATGAGATTAAAATTCCCTGCACACTGCTGAAAATAGATACAACACTTGCAACGATTTCGTTATTGCCAATAAAGACAGGAAATGTCATTGCAGAAGTCATGGAGTAATCACAGCATCAAATGGCAAGAGAGACAAGAGCCATGGGGCTCATCAGCACAGCCCAGGGGCATGCCAGACACTTATTGTCAGCCTGCTGACACCAGAGCCAGGGGAAGCAGAGCCTGGGATGACACCAGGCAGGCCCTTGCCAGGGAAGGCTGGGCAGTCCAAAGCAAAAGCAGCAAATCCCTCCTCTCTGTGCTCAAACCAAGCATCCCTGCAGACATTTGTGCTCAGTGTGGCTCTGGAGAGAAGTCCAGGGGATGCTGTGGGAATCAGTGAAGGGCTGGGGTGTGTTGTCATTTTATTGCAGGGGTTCCATACGGTTGTCTACTTATCCCAAAAGTTTCATACCTGCTTGGTGTTTCTCGTGGGCACCTCCTCAGAGCACTGACTCTTTTTTTCTACACAAAGCAGCCAACTGATTCCAGTTCCCTTCTCAACCCACCAACCCACTCTTTCAGAGCACCCTTCTTCTCCTTGGTTACAGCTGTGGCCTGTTAAAGTCAGGCCTGTTCCTAATCTTTGATAATTGGCTCAGCTGCAACTCCTTAGGGGTAAGATTACTTTCTACACTATATTTTCTTATATTCTATCCCACTACAGGGGTGCCCTTCTCTGGCAGAAGCTTTTGGGCACACTCTCTTCAGGACTGGATCACAGGCGGTTCTTACATCTCATTTCTGACTTGTTTATGCACCAAGGCCACATTAATGAGCTCACAGACAGGAGTGATGCCAGCCAGGCAATGGGGCAAAATACATGGAAAGAATCCATGAAATGTCATGGTAAAAGAGGAGAGGAATTCAGCAGTCCCACCTGCAGTCAGCTCAGAGCTCCCCAGAGAGCAGGGACAAGTGACAAATGACCTTCAGCAGCACAAGGCTGAGGCTGGGGAAAGGCAGGCCACATTCTGGACTGCACCACAACCACTGTTTCCTCCCCAAAAGGAGCTGCAGGAAGGATTTACTGCAGGAGGGCTGGGCCAGACCCTGCCTGGAGCCCCAGGCACAGCCCCAGCCCCACGCTGGGTGTCTTGGTTTGGAAAGAGGTGTCTGCTAAGGAAGGCAGGAGCCTCCCTTGAAATAGAGAAAATGAATCCCCCCCTGCCGATAGCTATAAATTTTAAATTAAGGGGCTCTCAGGCAACAAAAATTATGGGAGCAGGAAATAACAGTTCTTTAATAGGGGAAAAAATAAAATTATAAAACAAACAATGCAGTAAACTAAAACAACACTGACAGAGTCAGAACCCAACCTGACACCCTGTTGGTCAGGGTGTTGGTAGCAGTCCAATTGGAAATGTGGCTGCAAGTCTTCCTGGAGTGTTAGGTGTGGTTCTGCTGGAGCAGGGATCCTGCAGAAAAGGCCGTAGTCTTCCTCTGAGGACCTAGTGGAAGAAGAGGCAGCTGCTGATCCTCTGGGTAATCCAGTGGAGAAGCTGTCCTGGTATTCCAGAGTCTCCAGATTATATCTGGGTAGGAAGGCTTGGCTCCTCCCTCTGGGTGGAGCATTTCACAATGGGATGCTCTAGCTCTTATCAGCCATGCAGTGACATTCAGTAGGCTGTTATCAGCAGAAGTCCCTTCCCAGAGAGGAGTGATTGTGATCACTCAGAGAGAGTTAAGGCAAACTGTTCACTTGACAAAACACAACTGCCATACAGATGGTAATAGAATACATCCTGCCTTGCAATCTGGAACACTGGGTTGAACACAGGACAGGGAATGAGCAGCCAAAGTCACCTGAAGCTCCCCTCTGATTTCCCAACACACGGTGAAGTGGTTTGTCACCCTCCCACAGACAAAGCCACTCCTCCCTTCACTCAGCTGAGGCCTTTGCCTGCTGCCCATGGCCACCAGAAAGCTCTGCCGTGACAAGAGCCCACGTGTTACGGCGGTCTCAAGGTGTTTCAGGGCGAAGGACAGACGAGAATGTGGACTCCATTATCAGAAGGCTTAATTTATTATATTATGATATATATATATATTAACTATACTAAAAAGACACAGAGAGAGAGAGAGAAGGTTTCTCAGAGAGCTAAAGCTAAGAATAGAGATAGAAAGAATGTTCAACAAAGAAGCTCTCCCGGACTCTGTCCGATAGAGCACAGTCGTTGATTGGCCATTAATTATAAACATCAGAGATGGGCCAATCACAGGTGAACCTGTTACATTCCACAGCAGCAGATAACAACTTGTTTACATCTTGTTGCTGAGACTTCTCAGCTTCTGCTGGAAAAATCCTAATGAAAGTATTTTTATGAAGAGATGTCGGCAACACCCACGGGGTATAAATAACCCAATGGTTCTGCACTGCCCCTCCCTCTTTAGGGTGTTGCAGCACCAGTGGCTGCTCTGAGCATCCCAGCAGACATGAGGAGGCTGCAGCCAATCCTCCTCTTGCAACTGAAGAGCCACAGCCTTGCAGTTACTGAACAAGTCTTAGTTGCCTTACCTATTCATAGAGGACTTTTTAAGGCAGCAAATAACATGTGTAAAGTTGCAATTTGTGAAAAATGGCAATCACTTGTTTTTAAAATTTTAAAAGTTTAATAGTAATAAAATGGTTATAAAAATAGTAATACAATTAGAGTAATAATAATTTGGACAATTTGAATTAGGGCAATATGAGACAATAGAGACAAAGAGTTACAGACGTCCAGGTACCTTTTTCTGGGCAGCAGGAGCCCAAAAAAGAAGCCAAAAAAAGGACACCCGTTAACAAAGGATTAACCCCTAAAACAATAGCTTGTTGCATATTCATACACTTCACACATCATGCATAAATTCCATTCAAATACAGGATTCTGTCTGGTCATCATCAACTTCTTCCTCTGAATACTAACAGCGCCTTCGAGGCAGGAAGAAGTTCATGTCTGCTGATAAGAGGGCAATAAATTCTTTTCTCTGAAAGATTTGGGTGTCCTGTGGCTGCTATTTTCCTTCAAGTCCTTTCTTTAAAACAAGTATCCTACATAGCATAGTTTCTATTTTAACATTTTTTATAACCCAAACCAATGTATTACACACTACTTAAGAGAATTAATACAGCATTACTTTCTAACACGACATATATAATATTCATTTTGATATTTGTGAAAAGCCAATCATAAAATATGCATTTTTCACACAAGCACTTATTATTCTGTTCTAAAAGTGTTGATGGCATGTGTTCTGCCACTGGCAGCTGAATCCTGGCATTTGCCACTGTAGAATTATTGCAAAGCACAGTGTGCAGCAAGGTCTGTGAGGGGAGTGACAGTCCCTGCAGCAGCCTGGGAGGCTGGGACATCGGCCACAGGGCTCCTCTCACCCCTGAACGTGCTCCTCTCCTCCACAGTTCACAGTGTGCCTGCGGTGCAAGGGGCAGACCATTTACCAGCAGGTCTTGTCCGTGGAGAGACCCAGCAGCCTGCAGGGCTGGAACTGGGGCTACTGCGGCCACTACGCCTTTTACCATGCCCTGTACCCCCGTGCCTGGCTGGTCTATGAGCTGCCGGGGCAGCAGGTGGTGCTCACCTGCCGGCAGGTCTCGCCCGTCATCCCCCATGACTACAAGGTAAGGCGGGGACGGCATCCCCGAGGGCAGAGCTGCTTCTTAGCGCCTTTTCCAGCATTTCCCCGCTCCCGAGGGCAGAGCTGCTTGTTAGCTGCTGCTTTCCCAGCGTTTCCCCCGCTCCCGAGGCCAGGGCTCCGTGCTCCCCATTCCCAGCGTTTCCCAGGCTCCGTGCTCCCCATTCCCAGCGTTTCCCGGGCTCCGTGCTCCCCATTCCCAGCGTTTCCCCGCTCCCGAGGCCAGGGCTCCGTGCTCCCCATTCCCAGCGTTTCCCGGGCTCCGTGCTCCCCATTCCCAGCGTTTCCCCGCTCCCGAGGCCAGGGCTCCGTGCTCCCCATTCCCAGCGTTTCCCGGGCTCCGTGCTCGCCATTCCCAGCGTTTCCCGGGCTCCGTGCTCCCCATTCCCAGCGTTTCCCAGGCTCCGTGCTCCCCATTCCCAGCGTTTCCCGGGCCTCGTGCTCCCCATTCCCAGCGTTTCCCGGGCTCCGTGCTCGCCATTCCCAGCGTTTCCCGGGCTCCGTGCTCCCCATTCCCAGCGTTTCCCGGGCTCCGTGCTCCCCATTCCCAGCGTTTCCCCGTGGCCGCTCTCAGCCCCGCAGCCGTGCGGGACTCGGCGCTGCAGCCAGGGACGGCTCAGCGCTGCCCGTGCCGCCTGCCGGCCCCAGGCGAGGGTGGCGGCTGTGCTGGGACACGTCTGCCCTTCCTCTTACCCCGGCATTGCAGCAGCACGTGAGCCTGCATCAGCCTGCCCGGCAGCTGAGTGATGAGAGCCCGGCTGGGCCCTAAAGGCCTCTTGCTGTCCCGCTGCTGCCCCGCCGTGTGCTTGCCAGCCCGGGGCTGCTCCTCTTCGGAATTTTGTCTTGCCTGCCTCCCAGATTCCTCAGCTCCTGCTGCTGCTCCTCAGCTTGGCAAGAGACTCCCAGACCAAGCTGTCATTGCCGCCGCTCTTGCTGCCGCTGCGTCCTGCGCCGTGTCCCCAGCAGGGGGAAACGATGCTGGGGCAGCTGCCTGTGGAGCAGCAGCCCCGGAGGCAGCATTGTGCGTCTCTGCCAGGACTCCAGCTTGCCAGTGGGAGTGTTCGTCTGGGAGGTGGAGAACGGGAGGGACGAGGACGTGGAGGTGTCCATCATGTTCAGCCTGCAGAACGGCCCGGGAGCGAAGGAGGCCGGGAGCGGCGGGCACTGGAACGAGCCCTTCACCTTCCACAAGGACGGCCAGCGGGTTGCTGGGGTCCTGCTGCACCACTGCCCGCCCGTGAACCCCTTCACCCTGGCCATCTCTGCCCGGGAGAAGGTAAAGGGCTGGCCCTGCTGCCGGGGCTCCTGCTGGGGAGGTTGTGCGGCCGTGCCGCACGTGGGGCAGCTGCCTGCATGCAGCTGGCAAAGGATGGGGGTGCCAGGCCTTGGGGTTGGCAGCGTTCCTCAGGGCTTGCCTGACGCCGGGAGAGGGGGCATGACTTCCCTGAGGGCTCCCTCTTTGGGGATGGTGTCAGGAGAGCGGCTGAGGCAACGCCTTGAGAGTTGCTGGGCAGCCCGTGAGAAGTGAGTGTCATGTCCTGCTGCTGGTACTGGGGAGGGGAGGGCATGAATGTTCTCCTCCAAAGGAGCAGCCCCTGATGATGCTCTTCCCTTGTTCAGGCTGGCACGGGAGTCACCCGTGTGACGGCATTCAATCCCACGGGGTTGGGTAGAGAGCTGTGGCAGGACCTGCTGCAGGATGGCAGGCTGGATTCACCCGCTGGTGAGTGCCTCCGTCCTCCGTGGGACGGGCGCAGGGGAGCAGGGCAAGGGGGCGGCCGTGCTGCTTCTGGGCACCCAGGCCAGGCTGGGGCTCTTTCCTGCAGCCTCCTTGGCTCTTCAAAATCTCTCCAGGATGCTGTGGCTTGTTCCCAAATTTAGGCAGTATCCAAACTTCCTATTGCTTGTCTGTTGGAATAATACCACAAGGCAACATTTGTCGTTGCTGTGGTTCTCCAAAACCTGTTCATACCACTTTGGGGCTGTTCTTGACAATTAGTGATGCCCTGAGACACTATGAGGAGTGGGAGAGGAAGATCGAAGCGTGGCAGAATCCCATCCTGGAGAACAGGTAGGCAGATGGGAGCACCTTCCCCGTGGCCTCCTGGGCTTGGCTGCCGCAGGAGCATCACCTCCTCGGCCTCCGAGGCTGAGCTGCCCTCTTTGCCACAGCCAGCTGCCTTCGTGGTACAAGTCAGCCCTGTTCAACGAGCTCTACTTCCTGACGGATGGAGGGACCATCTGGATGGAGGTGCCCCCTGAGTGCCGCGCCGAGGAGCTGCAGGGGCCGGCGGGGGCGGGGCTGTCCCACCTCCTCCCTGTCCTGCGGGAGTACGGAAGGTTTGCTTATTTGGAAGGTAACTCACAAGGATGAGAGGCATTCTCCAGCCTCAAGCCCTCCCGTTACTGTTGGCACGTGTTTAGAACCTGCCACGGGGATGGTTTTTACTCTCCAGTGGGTGGGGGGCAGTGCTATTCCCAGGAAAAGCCCTTGCCGGCCTGAAGGATAGGGCGTGGAGTGTTCTCCACGTGCCTGGTGCTCTGTGTAGAGAATGAAGCCCTCTTGGAGTGGGAGCCGCTGCCTGTGCCGGGAAAGATGCCCCTGTCCAGGGCCCTGTGGAGGGAGGAGCTTTGGCCCTTGTTCCCTGGCCATGGCAGGCTCCTTTCCCTCACCACCCGCCCTGTCCTGCCAGGCCAGGAGTACCGCATGTACAACACCTACGATGTCCATTTCTACGCCTCCTTCGCTCTCATCATGCTGTGGCCCAAGCTGCAGATCAGCCTGCAGTATGACATTGGTGAGTGTCCCCAGAGCCCTGCCTTGCTGCCTGCTCAGGGCTTCACCTGGGGGAGAGACGGAGCCTTGGCCACAGCTGCTGCTGCTGCTGCTGCAGAGCTGTGTGCCTTGGAGCCAGCGTCCCCCTGCAGCCGCTCTGCTGTGCCCAGCACTGGCAGCCCTGCCATGCTGCTGCCCCAGCAGCTCTGTGCCCAGCGCTGGGGGCGCCTTCTTGCCATGCTGGGGGTGCCCAGCTGGCTCTGCCTGCCCTGGAGGAGCCCTGGTCTTCCCAGCTCTGTCCTTGCCCCTTGCAGAGCAGACATGGAGCTGTTTGCACACTCCCAGTGGGACATGGGCCACAGGCCATCGCTCCAGGCTGAGCGGGGTCCTGCTGGCCTGCAGCTGCTGGGGTCCCAAGGGACTCTATGTGATGGGTGGGCTGACAAAGAGGAGCCCAAGCCCTTTGCAGGGTCACACAATGGCCTTCAGGAACAGTGGCAAGAGAGGCCAGTACTGAGGAAAGGGAACAGGGGCAGTGATCTGTGAAAGAGAGGAGACAGTGTGCGTTTGCAGAAAAGCTTTATTGTGAGAATAAAGATGCTAAAGGAGGTGCTAAAGGAGGTGCTAAAGGAGGTGCTAAAGGAGGTGCTAAAGGAGGTGCTAAAGGAGGTGCTAAAGGAGGAGGAAGGGCTACAAGTGGCACTACCTCTTCTCTGGGAGCTCCAGTGCTACCAGCCCTCAATCCATGAGCTCTTGCTTGCGCCAGAATGTGTTGTAGCCAACCCTGAGGGGACACAGACAGAGGAAATGTCAGGGTGGGACATGAGAGTGGCCCAGTGCCCAGCCAGCCCTGTGTTCTCCCAAAACATTTGCACCTTGTCAGGATGCCCAGGGAAGCTGTGCACAAGCGCCCTGTCCTCCCTCATTTTCACAGGGGCTGCAGCTCTGCCAAATGCTGAGCACCACAGGCTGGGAGCAGCACCCTTCATCCCCACCCTGGGCCATTCAGGATTCCTTCTTAGGCCTTTGGCTTTGGAAATGCCTCTCAGGAGGTGAAGCTTCCCTTGAGCTTGTCACAGACACTTTGCACACCAAGTCCTTCTGTTGCTTTATCAAAGAAACCAACACTCCAAAAGCCTTGGGGAATTACTTGCCTGTATCACAGCCCAAGTGGAGCAATGTTATCCTTACTGGAACTGTGAAAAATTCCTGTAATTACCATCTCACACTACATCCAGGATGAAGACTGACTGATGACTAAGGTCAATCATCCCATGGCTTTACCACAGCATTCCTAAGTGAGGCCCCTCAGTGCCAGCCTGGATCTATAATTAAATCACTGCTCTAATTGTGGTAAACCCTCCCAAATCACCTTATAAATGTTACATTAGTCAATGGTTAAGTGCTGCCACGTCCTTTAGACAGAAACCATTGAGCAGGGCTGAGACTGAGAGCGGAACCAGCCCCAGCTCAGATCCATCAGGAGTTTAGGAAGCACTGGGCACCTCCCTGAACTTTGTGATACATTTTAATGGTCTCACTTCTCCCTATCTATCTCCAGCCTCCATGTAAATCATTCTAGATTGATTCTAACCCATTTTTTCCTTCCTAGGTTTTACCCCTGCAAAAGCAATCAAGTGAACCTTGCCATGGAGCTTTGCTAAGTCCTGTTTTTGCAAACAGATACTAAACCTCCTTTTGCCAATGCCTGTGAGAGTGACTCCTGAGTGAGCTAAAACACTCATTTGTGACAGCCCCAACCCCTCAGGGGTGCACAGGGGACGTGTGCAGGATAGGGACAGAGAGCTCACAAGGTGGCATTCCAGTCGTTTGCAAGTTTCTTGGAGTGTAACCTCCACAGCCACATGGTCTTCAGAACCTCCTCTCCATGCTCATCCACAAAGCACTGGCCCGTGAAAACACTGATGGTATCTGTGGGAACAGGAGGTGGAGGGGAGGTGGCCGAGGTGGCAGGGCCGTGGCTGCCCCAGCACAGGGACAGCAGAGCCCTGCTGGCCCCGGCCTCTGGGCACAGCGGGGATGGGGAAGCAGCAGGAGGGCTCAGAGGGCTGGGCTGTCACACGGACAGGGGCAGGCAGGGCAGGCTCCAGCCCCTGCTGCCCCTCCTGCAGCTGGCACTGGGAGCTGACAGCAGCCGAGGAGCTCCAGGGACGGGGACGGGGGAGCTGCAGGGAGGGAGAGCAGTGGGGATAGGGCAGGGGAAGGCAGGGATCAGCAAGGACACTGCAGGGAGGGCAGAGGGGAGGTCTGGGGACACAACAAGGGTGCTAAGGAAAGGCTAAATACCTGTAAAATTCCAGTGGACAGTGAAACCAAAGGTGGGCTGGCTCAGATATGGGAGCCGCTGGGACCCCACCAGAGGTGATTCCTTGATCTCTAATGGGGAAGCTGACACAGCTGTGAGGTACTTGCCAGTGAAGTCACCATTTTCCTTTACTTCATAAATGGTCATGTTGGAGCCCAGGTCATTCTTCCAATGCCCAGTCAGCTCACACTGGAGAGGAAAGAACTCAGCACCTGTGGCAGAGCACAGCCTGCAGCCACAGCCCCCTGCCCACGCCACCCTGTGCATCCCACCCCTGATGGTACCTGCTGTGTAGCCTGGAGGCCGTGAGCCCCCAGGGCCAGGAAGAGCACGAGGAGCCAGGGAGTTGCTGGCACCATCCCTGCAGCAGGCAGATGGCTGATGGACACTGGGATGTGCTCCTTGCAGGTCTCTGCTGATGCTCCTGCTCCCTCTCCTTTTTATAGCTGCCAGATGGGTGCGTGGCAGCTCTGGCCAGGGCATTGTGCAATCTGGGTGTTCCCAAATTTATCAGCTATCAGAGGGGCTGGTGACAGCTGATATTCCCAGAATGCCTTTGTTCCAAGATAAATGCAGGTGGACGGCCCAGGTGAGATGCTCCAGTATTGTGGTGCCACAGCACCCCTCCAGTGTCACTTTCATATTTTCTGAAAAATCCCTTTGGCCCAGATTTTTCTCCTTGGAAGCTGAGAAACATCAGAGAAAAAGGAACCCAATGATGATCTCATTTGTTACTCCTGTGTTTTGTTCCTTTGGAATGTGGTTGGGGATTGTTCACCAACAGGTGATCATTACATTGGGTTTCCTTTGTGTGTTGTTTTGTCAATCAGTGCCAAGGTGTGTCGAGAGTCTGGAAAGAGTCACGAGTTTCAGTATTATCTCTTTAGCATTCTGTAAGTATCCTTTCTGTATTCTTTAGTACAGTTTAGTTTAGTATTCTTTAATACAATATAGCATCATAAAATAATAAAGTAGCCTTCTTAGAACATGGAGTCAGATTCACCATTCCTTCCTGCCACGAGGGTTGCCACAAATACAAGAAGTGGTGAGCCCAGACGTTGGCTGCAGCCTGGAGCTGAAGAACCAAGACCCTGAAATCAGGTGGGGTTCACAGCCAAGGCTGAACACATGAAGGTCTATTGAACCCTCTCGGGAAGTATCCGGAGACCCTTCGTGGAGCCGCAGGACAGCCTCTAGGACGCCGTCAATCCTGAGCAGCCTGCTGACACTGGACACTGTTGCAAGGTACTGTTAGCTCTTCTGTGGGAATCCTTAAAATCAGAGGGTTTGGGGAAAGCTGCAAAAGGCAGGCCTCAGAGACAGAATGGGTGATAAGAGCTAAGCAGTAGCCATAAGATAGGTCAGCAGAAAAATTATGTAAGACGGAGAAAAGTAGGACAAATAGAACAATGGTCTGTGTATTAACACTTGTCTAGAATAACTCCCTAAGCTACAGAAAAATATATCTAGTGAGAAATTAGGAAGTTCTAAGCTTAATAATGGAGCTCTGTGTGTTGTGTTTTAAGGCTTACAAGTAGATATTGTATTTGAAACAAGCAAGCGTTGTTTTAACCGAAGGTAAGTGTGATTATAGTGGTTGGATAGAACTACTGTCAATACACTTTTGCTTTGTGTGATTGTCCAAAAAACTTTTAAAGTAAGTTGTGACATTAAGTTCTTGGTGTGCTGCCTGGAATGTGAGCTGATGGTATCTTCCCATTGTCATAACCATGTAAAGAGACTGATGCTGGAAACCAAAACAGCTCAAGACCCGTTCCTAGCAGTCCCACCACATTTGTGATTTGTACATAGCCCCCAGCCGGTGAATAATGGTGCTCCTCTGTGAGGAAGATTGTTAAACTAGAAGAATAAAAAAGAAAACAGTGGACAGTGCCATTGCTGGAGGCCCAGGCTGTTAATAGGAGGAATGAATCATCCCCTTCATCATCTGTAGCTGATATCTTTATAAGTAACAAATAGCAACTCCAGGAGCTCCTGAGCAACAAGGTGGGAAATCATCTATGGAAAACAGAATGGGACGTTTTTTACTGGCTTGAGACAATTTTACAGAATAAAGAATGCTCAGACATCTGAAAACATGAACTGAAAGTCTTGTTAATCTGGGTAAAAGCAAATACTCAAAGTATAGACTTGAAGTCTGCTTTTACCTTTGGTTTTCCAGATAAACTGGAAAATTTATCATCTAGTCTCTCTCAAAAAGAAAGAGACTTTGGTCAAACTAATGCCTGTCTCCAGAGCTTTTATGGAGACTTTTAAAGAGAATGATTGTAATAGAGACTTTCTTGAATACCAAAACAGAAGATCTGGTTCTGAGTCTTGAATTCCAGATGGTGCTTGGCCTTCATCTTCTTCTGGGGGGATCTCGGGTTTTGTTCAGGATTTCTTTCCTTCTGGTACATCTGTGGCTTCTCCAGGCAGTGTGGACAGCACCTCAATTCCTGGGAAGGGGGAATCAGGTCAGCTTCCAGCTTTGGTCGCATCATCTGTTTATTCTGGGATTCCCTGCGTCACTGATGCTGCAACTGGGCATCCTCCCATTCTTCCATGGAATCATCCACCCCCGTACTTCCCCGGAAAGCATTCAGGATTTTTGTTGTGTTCCGAGACTTTGGGGGGTCAGGGGTCATGTCCTGGGGAGGTTGGGGATCGAACGGGTCCCAGAGATGAGAGTTTGGGGAAGCTTTGCAAAACAGGGGCTGCTGTTTCTGTGCCCCGCTCCTCTTCCGAACAAGATGTGGCCGGATCTTGTTCTGAAGTTGTGCAGGGGTGCTCTGCCTTGGGGGATTCCGGATCCGCTCTGCCTGGCTGAGGGGCTATGGGGGGTCACCCCTGCCACGGTTTCCCACTCCTGGGAAGTCACCCCCTTGGATCGGGCTCAGGCGGGCAGTTTGCTTTGTAGTTCTGAGAATTCTTTTTGGATAGATTCCTCCCCCAAGCCTCTCCCAGGGTTTTTGCTGCTTTGGTTCTCCAGCTTCTGGTTACAGGTGGTGGGGGCTTTGGATCTGGCTCTGGGGGAGGGGAAGGGGGAAGGGGGGAGGACAGAGGCAACGGGCAGCAGCCAGGGCACGAGCGGGGCCAGGATGGCTCTGACCAGAGAGATGCATGGGGTGGAGGTGGGAGAGCTGACGAAAGTTTCTGTGGAGACACAGATCATTTAGAAGCCTTGAAGCCTGTCTCATTTGCTGCTGGGGGGGGAAAAGCAGCATGTTGAAATGGCTGCTTGGAGCTGAGTTTTCCAGCTGTATCCCCATGGGCAGGGTCACAGTGTGGAACTTGTAACAGTTCATTGGAATGTGTCACAAATGCAAATTCAGGATCTGCAGCTTGAGAGCATCCCGATTTGTATGATTCTTATAAAAACCAATTTAGTGAATCGAGACGTGATTTATCAGGCTTTGGCTTTGTTCCTGTAACCAATACAACACATCCCTCGGCCACTACCTCCAGCGCGGGGCGAAGTGTTGTGGAGCTTTCCTCCTCTGTACATCCTGGCAGGAGGGGGGAGTAGAGGTCACACTACAGATGAGGTTGAACAACACTTTGTATTTTTATAATTTTTTAACCGCTCTGTAGCAGAACCAGATCCACCAAGTTTTAAGCATTTTTCAAATAACACACAGGCAAGTGCGTTACGTTTACAGCTAAGGATTGGTGAGAAGATGATCCTCCAAAGTACAATGTTACTCCCCATTATTTTGCATACAGAAATTTAAGGTTTTGGTGTCATTATTCAAACAGTTGGGATGTGCTTTCCGAGGCTGACCAATATCCACGACAATTGCCAAAAGGATGTTGGTTCATTTATGGAGATAAATGGCTTGGCTGGGCATCCCATCACGTCTTGAGGGTGGCCCATGTAGCATTGGAATGCCCACTGTGATAGCACCTACTGCTAAAGCAGAGGGTGTTGGGAAAGCTGCAAAAGACAGGCCTCAGAGAGAGCAGACCTGTGATTAGAGGTAAGCAGTAGCCAGAAGATAGGTCAGCAGTAATGCAGCCTTGGCCGGCTTTCAGGGTATCCCCCGCGGGCTGCCACGGGACCGGAGAGTGCAGTCCTGTTCAGCACAGCCTGCCCGAGTTCCCAAGCAGCTCCCAGCCCACTGGCAACCTTAGCAAGCTCAGGTGATACCAGCTCTTTCATGATTATCAGCTCATTATGTGCTTTCAGCTCTTCAGCTTGCTAAGTGCCTTAGGCAGACACGGGGAGAGAGAGGAGAAGGCTGAATGAGGTTCCACAGGGATGTCTTCATTGAAGTCTTCTGCGGAGGTTCTCAGGGACAGCGTCTTCTGCCAAACTGGGCAAAAGTAGCTCTTTAGATCGGGTACAGGAGTTTTAGAAATTGTCCAATAATAGGGGACAAGGAAAAAGGAGTAAGTGACCAATAGCCTTACAGAGAGATAAGCAAGGGTCCCAAGGTGGAAAGGGGCTTCCTAGGTCCAGTCATCATGACTAGGCATTTCCTATCTTAGGCTGCTGAACTCCAGGGAAGCCTTGCAGGCCCTGGTCCTGCTACAACTCCACTTTCTGTATTTAGAAAAAAGGCGCTCCCTATAGTTCTTTTGAAACAATGAACAAGGCATGAGAACACAGCTAGTACAAGGGCAATTACAAGGAAAACCCACAACATTTCCCCAACCAAAGATGCAACCCATCCTGTTAATCCCCATTGACCGAAAAGGTCATTGACCCAGTCTGGGTTGTATTTTACTTTTAAGTCTTTCACAAGTTCCTTCAGTTTCCATATGTTTGCGTGGATGGATTCTGAGCATGAAGAGAGATTGAAGCAGCACATTCCTTCAAAGTTGTGGCAGCCGTGTCCATGGGCAAGCAGCAGGAAGTCAATTGCTGCTCAATTTTGGAGTGATGCATGTCTTCTGGTTTCTTCTTTCTTTAAGAGATCCCTCAGGGCAGCCGATGTAGCACTGGCTTGCTTACTGAGCCAGCACCCAAGGTGATTTATTTCACCAAGGGCTTTACCTGTAGCTACCCATGGTAGGAATAAGGAGACAGCAACCTTTTCTGGTTTAGTCCAACCATATAATCTGGGATTGCAATTTTCATCAAATTGCATGTAGGATCTTTTGTGGCATTTGAATTCACTTCCTTTTCTCCAGTTCTGTAACAAGGTGATATTTAGAGTAAGGGTAGAATGTTTTCCAAGGGTACAGGGACCTGCCTGGAGTCACGAGGGGATCCCAGCCCATACTGGGTTAGCACACATGAGAAATGTTCCCTTGGGTAATACTTCGGGGTGGAGAGAGGACACAGAGATCACATCAGTGATCAGTGGTGTAATTACACCAATCGGGATAATTATGGGCTGCAGAAATTGGTGATATGTCTTTTCGGTATGTGTTTTTTGTCTGGTCAATTTCTGGCCAATTATTTTTCCGACGTCTGAAGTAAAATTTGACACAGTATGTTGCTTTGGAGGACCCCAACAGGTCCAATTCTTGGGGTTCCTCTAGAGCATTGGGCAACATTTTTTTCGACTCATCCCAAGTACCTGCCACACTGGGTCTCTTACCTGTGACGTGGAGGAGCTCTGAGTTATAGACGGGCCAGTCATCTGCTACGAAGGGAATTCCTGCCAGACAATGTGAAAGTGGGTTATCAGGGCTTCCCATGGATAACCGATGCTATCCTATTTTAATGTCCTTCATAAGGTTACCCAAACAATATGGCTAGGCTGTGGGCTAATCCAGCTGAAGGCATACAGTACAGTGAAGAACATCCAGGCAGCAGTGAAGACAGCACCAACAGAGATATTTTTCATCTTTGGACAGGAATGGGGCTTCTGATAGGGAATGTAAGCAAAATTTGTGATCTTTATGATGGAAGGGGAGGGTTAGGGTTTTCTCCCTTGTTCCTTTCCTCTGTTCCCCCCAGCTCACAGTTCGATGCTGGTGCAATGCCAGTGCCCCCATGAAAATACATTTTCCCTGGTGTCTACTGTGAGATGTGACCAGGAATAGAGCAAAGCAGGGTCCAGTTTAGGAATAGAAGGAAAAAAAACTTTCTTAACTTACAATATATAAAAGAAACACACAGAACGCAGGATGAAAACCTTCCAAACATTCCTCCTCCCCCCCACCAAATTCCCAATACATCACAGTAAGACAAAACCTTGGATTCTCAATTCAGTTACCATCCCTCAGATCACCAACTCGCAGTCCATCACCACCCTTCAGATAATCGATTCTCAGTTCATCAAGGAGAGAGGAGTCCCTCTTGCGCTATAGTCTTCCCCTGGGAACACAGTTGAAACTTTGTGTGTTTCCATGTCACTCGTGGCACTGCCCAGAGATCATTTGCCATCGTAACCTCTTCCTTCCGTGTCCAGTGCTCTCACCACTGCACTTGGACCAGAATTGCTTCTAGGGTTTTGCTTCTAAGGGTGCTTTACCCAGTTCCAAAAAGAGCACAGTCTCTGATTTTGGGACAACTGGCCACCCCAAATTTCACCCCCTGAGGCTGAGGGGTCTCAAGAACACAGATCTTCTCCTTCACTGAAGATCGAGGGCACCACCACACCCTCCTCACCTGCCGTCTCTGTTCACGCACTCCTTCACATAACAACACTGAACTCTCTTGGATCTGAGCCAGGAGAGGGGGCATGACTTCCCTGAGGGCTCCCTCTTTGGGGATGGTGTCAGGAGAGCGGCTGAGGCAACGCCTTGAGAGTTGCTGGGCAGCCCGTGAGAAGTGAGTGTCATGTCCTGCTGCTGGTACTGGGGAGGGGAGGGCATGAATGTTCTCCTCCAAAGGAGCAGCCCCTGATGATGCTCTTCCCTTGTTCAGGCTGGCACGGGAGTCACCCATGTGACGGCATTCAATCCCACGGGGTTGGGTAGAGAGCTGTGGCAGGACCTGCTGCAGGATGGCAGGCTGGATTCACCCGCTGGTGAGTGCCTCCGTCCTCCGTGGGACGGGCGCAGGGGAGCAGGGCAAGGGGGTGGCCGTGCTGCTTCTGGGCACCCAGGCCAGGGTGGAGCTCTTTCCTGCAGCCTCCTTGGCTCTTCAAAATCTCTCCAGGATGCTGTGGCTTGTTCCCAAATTTAGGCTGTATCCAAACTTCCTATTGCTTGTCTATTGGAATAATACCACAAGGCAACATTTGTCGTTGCTGTGGTTCTCCAAAACCTGTTCAAACCATTTTGGGGCTGTTCTTGACAATTAGTGATGCCCTGAGACACTACGAGGAGTGGGAGAGGAAGATCGAAGCGTGGCAGAATCCCATCCTGGAGAACAGGCAGGGCAGATGGGAGCACCTTCCCCGTGGCCTCCTGGGCCTCACTTTGGCTCCAAGGAGAAGCTGCACCTCAGGTAGGTGGGTTCTCTCCACTGGTGTTTGGCTCATGCCCCCAGAGCCCCATTTTCCCCCCTCCCTGACTTGTGTACTAAGAGGGGTCATTTGCCACCTGCTCCTGGTGGCTGTGGCCCTGCCAGCTCAGGGAGAGGGCCCTGTGTCCAGCCCCTGCTCCCCATGCCCCTGCAGTAGCAGCTGAGTCCTGCAGTTCTCTGCAGTGCAGTGTCCCTCTGTGGTGTCTGTGGAGGTTTCCCAGGTGGAGCCCACAGGGTGCTGACCAAACCCTCCCTTGGCAGGCGGTACACCCGGTTTTTTGGCAGCGATGGCGATGCTGCTCCTGCCCTGTCCCATTATGCCCTGACACACTACGAGGAGTGGGAGAGGAAGATCGAAGCGTGGCAGAATCCCATCCTGGAGAACAGGTAGGGCAGATGGGAGCACCTTCCCCGTGGCCTCCTGGGCTTGGCTGCCGCAGGAGCATCACCTCCTCGGCCTCCGAGGCTGAGCTGCCCTCTTTGCCACAGCCAGCTGCCTTCGTGGTACAAGTCAGCCCTGTTCAACGAGCTCTACTTCCTGACGGATGGAGGGACCATCTGGATGGAGGTGCCCCCTGAGTGCCGCGCCGAGGAGCTGCAGGGGCCGGCGGGGGCGGGGCTGTCCCACCTCCTCCCTGTCCTGCGGGAGTACGGAAGGTTTGCTTATTTGGAAGGTAACTCACAAGGATGTGAGGCATTCTCCAGCCTCAAGCCCTCCCGTTACTGTTGGCACGTGTTTTGAACCTGCCATGGGGATGGTTTTTACTCTCCAGTGGGTAGGGGGCAGTGCTATTCCCAGGAAAAGCCCTTGCAGGCCTGAAGGATGGGGCGTGGAGTGTTCTCCACGTGCCTGGTGCTCTGTGTAGAGAATGAAGCCCTCTTGGAATGGGAGCCGCTGCCTGTGCTGGGAAAGATGCCCCTGTCCAGGGCCCTGTGGAGGGAGGAGCTTTGTCCCTTGTCCCCTGGCCATGGCAGGCTCCTTTCCCTCACCACCTGCCCTGTCCTGCCAGGCCAGGAGTACCGCATGTACAACACCTACGATGTCCATTTCTACGCCTCCTTCGCTCTCATCATGCTGTGGCCCAAGCTGCAGATCAGCCTGCAGTATGACATTGGTGAGTGTCCCCAGAGCCCTGCCTTGCTGCCTGCTCAGGGCTTCACCTGGGGGAGAGACGGAGCCTTGGCCACAGCTGCTGCTGCTGCTGCTGCAGAGCTGTGTGCCTTGGAGCCAGCGTCCCCCTGCAGCCGCTCTGCTGTGCCCAGCACTGGCAGCCCTGCCATGCTGCTGCCCCAGCAGCTCTGTGCCCAGCGCTGGCGGCGCCTTCTTGCCATGCTGGGGGTGCCCAGCTGGCTCTGCCTGCCCTGGGGGAGCCCTGGTCTTCCCAGCTCTGTCCTTGCCCCTTGCAGAGCAGACATGGAGCTGTTTGCAGACTCCCAGTGGGACATGGGCCACAGGCCATCGCTCCAGGCTGAGCGGGGTCCTGCTGGCCTGCAGCTGCTGGGGTCCCAAGGGGCTCCATGTGATGGGTGGGCTGACAAAGAGGAGCCCAAGTCATGCAGGGTCACACAATGGCCTTCAGGAACAGTGGCAAGAGAGGCCAGTACTGAGGAAAGGGAACAGGGGCAGTGGTCTGTGAAAGAGAGGAGACAGTGTGTGTTTGCAGAAAAGCTTTATTGTGAGAATAAAGGCGCTGAAGGTGCTGAAGGAGGTGCTGAAGGAGATGCTGAAGGAGGTGCTGAAGGAGGTGCTGAAGCGGATGGAAAGGCTGCAACCTGGCACTGTCTCTTCTCTGGGAGCTCCAATGCTACCAGCCCTCAATCCATGAGCTCTTGCTTGCGCCGGAATGTGTTGTAGCCAACCCTGAGGGGACACAGACAGAGGAAATGTCAGGGTGGGACATGAGAGTGGCCCAGTGCCCAGCCAGCCCTGTGTCCTCCCAAAACATTTGCACCTTGTCAGGATGCCCAGGGAAGCTGTGCACAAGCGCCCTGTCCTCCCTCATTTTCACACTGGCAGCAGCTCTGCCAAATGCTGAGCACCACAGGCTGGGAGCAGCACCCTTCATCCCCACCCTGGGCCATTCAGGATTCCTTCTTAGGCCTTTGGCTTTGGAAATGCCTCTCAGGAGGTGAAGCTTCCCTTGAGCTTGTCACAGACACTTTGCACACCAAGTCCTTCTGTTGCCTTATCAAGGAAACCAACACTCCAAAAGCCTTGGGGAATTATTTGCCTGAATCACAGCCCAAGTGGAGCAATGTTATCCTTACTGGAACTGTGAAAAGTTCCTGTAATTACCATCTCACACTACATCCAGGATGAAGACTGACTGATGACTAAGGTCAATCATCCCATGGCTTTACCACAGCATTCCTAAGTGAGGCCCCTCAGCTCTCCTGGACCACTGCAGGGGCTGTGCCACCATCTCCTGCTGAGAGCATGGCTAGAGGGATGTGAACACCCAGTAGCAAGTAGAGTATGACTGATGCCAACCTGGATCTATAATTAAATCTCTGCTCTAATTGTGGTAAACCCTCCCAAATCACCTTATAAATGTTACATTAGTCAATGGTTAAGTGCTGCCACGTCCTTTAGACAGAAACCATTGAGCAGGTCTGAGACTGAGAGCAGAATCAGCCCCACTGCTTTCCATCAGGAGTTTAGAAGGCAGTGGGCACCTCCCTGAACTTTGTGATTCATTTTAATGGTCTCACTTCTCCCTATCTATCTCCAGCCTCCATATAAATCATTCTAGATTGATTCTAACCCATTTTTTCCTTCCTAGGTTTTACCCCTGCACAAAGCAATCAAGTGAACCTTGCCATGGAGCTTTGCCAAGTCCTGTTTTTGCAAACAGATATTAAACCTCCTTTTGCCAATGCCTGTGAGAGTGACTCCTAAGTGACCTAAAGCACTCATTTGTGACAGCCCCAACCCCTCAGGAGTGCACAGGGGACGTGTGCAGGGTAGGGACAGAGAGCTCACAAGGTGGCTTTCCAGTCGTCTCCGAGATCCTCTGAGTGTAACCTCCACAGCCACATGGTCTTCAGAACCTCCTCTCCATGCTCATCCACAAAGCACTGGCCCGTGAAAACACTGATGGTATCTGTGGGAACAGGAGGTGGAGGGGAGGTGGCCGAGGTGGCAGGGCCGTGGCTGCCCCAGCACAGGGACAGCAGAGCCCTGCTGGCCCCGGCCTCTGGGCACAGCGGGCATGGGGAAGCAGCAGGAGGGCTCAGAGGGCTGGGCTGTCACACGGACAGGGGCAGGCAGGGCAGGCTCCAGCCCCTGCTGCCCCTCCTGCAGCTGGCACTGGGAGCTGACAGCAGCCGAGGAGCTCCAGGGACGGGGACGGGGGAGCTGCAGGGAGGGAGAGCAGTGGGGATAGGGCAGGGGAAGGCAGGGATCAGCAAGGACACCGCAGGGAGGGCAGAGGGGAGGTCTGGGGACACAACAAGGGTGCTAAGGAAAGGCTAAATACCTGTAAAATTCCAGTGGACAGTGAAACCAAAGGTGGGCTGGCTCAGATATGGGAGCCGCTGGGACCCCACCAGAGGTGATTCCTTGATCTCTAATGGGGAAGCTGACACAGCTGTGAGGTACTTGCCAGTGAAGTCACCATTTTCCTTGACTTCATAAATGGTCATGTTGGAGCCCAGGTCATTCTTCCATTGCCCAGTCAGCTCACACTGGAGAGGAAAGAACTCAGCACCTGTGGCAGAGCACAGCCTGCAGCCACAGCCCCCTGCCCACCCCACCCTGTGCATCCCACCCCTGATGGTACCTGCTCTGTAGCCTGGAGGCTGTGAGCCCCCAGGGCCAGGAAGAGCACGAGGAGCCAGGGAGTTGCTGGCACCATCTCTGCAGCAGGCAGACGGCTGATGGACACGGGGATGTGCTCCTTGCAGGTCTCTGCTGATGCTCCTGTTCCCTCTCCTTTTTATTGCTGCCAGATGGGTGCGTGGCAGCTCTGGCCAGGGCATTGTGCAATCTGGGTGTTCCCAAATTTATCAGCTATCAGAGGGGCTGGTGACAGCTGATATTCCCAGAATGCCTTTGTTCCAAGATAAATGCAGGTGGACGGCCCAGGTGAGATGCTCCAGTATTGTGGTGCCACAGCACCCCTCCAGTGTCACTTTCATATTTTCTGAAAAATCCCTTTGGCCCAGATTTTTCTCCTTGGAAGCTGAGAAACATCAGAGAAAAAGGAACCCAATGATGATCTCATTTGTTACTCCTGTGTTTTGTTCCTTTGGAATGTGGTTGGGGATTGTTCACCAACAGGTGATCATTACATTGGGTTTCCTTTGTGTGTTGTTTTGTCAATCAGTGCCAAGGTGTGTCGAGAGTCTGGAAAGAGTCACGAGTTTCAGTATTATCTCTTTAGCATTCTGTAAGTATCCTTTCTGTATTCTTTAGTACAGTTTAGTATAGTATTCTTTAATACAATATAGCATCATAAAATAATAAATTAGCCTTCTTAGAACATGGAGTCAGATTCACCATTCCTTCCTGCCACGAGGGTCGCCACAAATACAAGAAGTGGTGAGCCCAGACGTTGGCTGCAGCCTGGAGCTGAAGAACCAAGACCCTGAAATCAGGTGGGGTTCACAGCCAAGGCTGAACACACGAAGGTCTATTGAACCCTCTCGGGAAGTATCCGGAGACCCTTCGTGCAGCCGCAGGACAGCCTCTAGGACGCCGTCAATCCTGAGCAGCCTGCTGACACTGGACACTGTTGCAAGGTACTGTTAGCTCTTCTGTGGGAATCCTTAAAATCAGAGGGTTTGGGGAAAGCTGCAAAAGGCAGGCCTCAGAGACAGAACTGTGATTAGAGCTAAGCAGTAGCCATAAGATAGGTCAGCAGAAAAATTATGTACGACGGAGAAAAGTAGGACAAATAGAACAATGGTCTGTGTATTAACACTTGTCTAGAATAACTCCCTAAGCTACAGAAAAATATATCTAGTGAGATATTAGGAAGTTCTAAGCTTAATAATGGAGCTCTGTGCATTGTGTTTTAAGGCTTACAAGTAGATATTGTATTTGAAACAAGCAAGCGTTGTTTTAACCGAAGGTATGTGTGCTTATAGTGGTTGGATAGAACTACTGTCAATACGCTTTTGCTTTGTGTGATTGGTCAAAAAAGTTTTAAAGTAAGTTGTGACGTTAAGTTCTTGGTGTGCTGCCTGGAATGTGAGCTGATGGTATCTTCCCATTGTCATAACCATGTAAAGAGACTGATGCTGGAAACCGAAACAGCTCAAGACCCGTTCCTAGCAGTCCCACCCCATTTGTGATTTGTACGTAGCCCCCAGCCGGTGAATAATGGTGCTCCTCTGTGAGGAAGATTGTTAAACTAGAAGAATAAAAAAGAAAACAGTGGACAGTGCCATTGCTGGAGGCCCAGGCTGTTAATAGGAGGAAAGAATCATCCCCTTCATCATCTGTAGCTGATATCTTTATAAGTAACAAATAGCAACTCCAGGAGCTCCTGAGCAACAAGGTGGGAAATCATCTATGGAAAACAGAATGGGACGTTTTTTACTGGCTTGAGACAATTTTACAGAATAAAGAATGCTCAGACATCTGAAAACATGAACTGAAAGTCTTGTTAATCTGGGTAAAAGCAAATACTCAAAGTATAGACTTGAAGTCTGCTTTTACCTTTGGTTTTCCAGATAAACTGGAAAATTTATAATCTAGTCTCTCTCAAAAAGAAAGAGACTTTGGTCAAACTAATGCCTGTCTCCAGAGCTTTTATGGAGACTTTTAAAGAGAATGATTGTAATAGAGACTTTCTTGAATACCAAAACAGAAGATCTGGTTCTGAGACTTGAATTCCAAATGGTGCTTGGCCTTCATCTTCTTCTGGGGGGATCTCGGGTTTTGTTCAGGATTTCTTCCCTTCTGGTACATCTGTGGCTTCTCCAGGCAGTGTGGACAGCACCTCAATTCCTGGGAAGGGGGAATCAGGTCAGCTTCCAGCTTTGGTCGCATCATCTGTTTATTCTGGGATTCCCTGCATCACTGATGCTGCAACTGGGCATCCTCCCATTCGTCCATGGAATCATCCACCCCCGTACTTCCCAGGAACGCATTCAGGATTTTTGTTGTGTTCCGAGACTTTGGGGGGTCAGGGGTCATGTCCTGGGGAGGTTGGGGATCGAACGGGCCCCAGAGATGAGAGTTTGGGGAAGCTTTGCAAAACAGGGGCTGCTGTTTCTGTGCCCCGCTCCTCTTCCGAACAAGATGTGGCCGGATCTTGTTCTGAAGTTGTGCAGGGGTGCTCTGCCTTGGGGGATTCCGGATCCGCTCTGCCTGGCTGAGGGGCTATGGGGGGTCACCCCTGCCACGGTTTCCCACTCCTGGGAAGTCACCCCCTTGGATCGGGCTCAGGCGGGCAGTTTGCTTTGTAGTTCTGAGAATTCTTTTTGGATAGATTCCTCCCCCAAGCCTCTCCCAGGGTTTTTGCTGCTTTTGGTTCTCCAGCCTCTGGTTACAGGTGGTGGGGGGCTTTGGATCTGGCTCTGCCTGCAGCGGAGTGGGAAGGGGGGAGGACAGAGGCAGCGGGCAGCAGCCAGGGCACGAGCGGGGCCAGGATGGCTCTGACCAGAGAGATGCATGGGGTGGAGGTGGGAGAGCTGACGAAAGTTTCTGTGGAGACACAGATCATTTAGAAGCCTTGAAGCCTGTCTCATTTGCTGCTGGGGGGGAAAAGCAGCGTGTTGAAATGGCAGCTTGGAGCTGAGAGTTTTCCAGCTGTATCCCTATGGGCAGGGTCACAGTGTGGAACTTGTAACAGTTCATTGGAATGTGTCACAAATGCAAATTCAGGATCTGCAGCTTGAGAGCATCCCGATTTGTATGATTCTTATAAAAACCAATTTAGTGAATCGAGACGTGATTTATCAGGCTTTGGCTTTGTTCCTGTAACCAATACAACACATCCCTCGGCCACTACCTCCAGCGCAGGGCGAAGTGTTGTGGAGCTTTCCTCCTCTGTACATCCTGGCAGGAGGGGGGAGTAGAGGTCACACTACAGATGAGGTTGAACAACACTTTGTATTTTTATAATTTTTTAACCGCTCTGTAGCAGAACCAGATCCACCAAGTTTTAGGCATTTTTCAAATAACACACAGGCAAGTGTGTTACGTTTACAGCTATGGATTGGTGAGAAGATGATCCTCCAAAGTACAATGTTGCTCCCCATTATTTTGCATACAGAAATTTAAGGTTTTGGTGTCATTATTCAAACAGTTGGGATGTGCTTTCCGAGGCTGACCAACATCCATGACAATTGCCAAAAGGATGTTGGTTCCTTTATGGAGATAAATGGCTTGGCTGGGCATCCCATCACGTCTTGAGGGTGGCCCATGTAGCATTGGAATGCCCACTGTGATAGCACCTACTGCTAAAGCAGAGAGTGTTGGGAAAGCTGCAAAAGGCAGGCCTCAGAGAGAGCAGACCTGTGATTAGAGGTAAGCAGTAGCCAGAAGATAGGTCAGCAGTAATGCAGCCTTGGCCGGCTTTCAGGGTATCCCCCGCGGGCTGCCACGGGACCGGAGAGTGCAGTCCTGTTCAGCACAGCCTGCCCGAGTTCCCAAGCAGCTCCCAGCCCACTGGCAACCTTAGCAAGCTCAGGTGATACCAGCTCTTTCATGATTATCAGCTCATTATGTGCTTTCAGCTCTTCAGCTTGCTAAGTGCCTTAGGCAGACACGGGGAGAGAGAGGAGAAGGCTGAATGAGGTTCCACAGGGATGTCTTCATTGAAGTCTTCTGCGGAGGTTCTCAGGGACAGCGTCTTCTGCCAAACTGGGCAAAAGTAGCTCTTTATATCGGGTACAGGAGTTTTAGAAATTGTCCAATAATATAGGGGACAAGGAAAAAGGAATAAGTGACCAATAGCCTTACGGAGAGATAAGCAAGGGTCCGAAGGTGGAAAGGGGCTTCCTAGGTCCAGTCATCATGACTAGGCATTTCCTATCTTAGGCTGCTGAACTCCAGGGAAGCCTTGCAGGCCCTGGTCCTGCTACAACTCCACTTTCTGTATTTAGAAAAAAGGCGCTCCCTTATAGTTCTTTTGAAACAATGAACAAGGCATGAGAACACAGCTAGTACAAGGGCAATTACAAGGAAAACCCCCAACATTTCCTTAACCAAAGATGCAACCCATCCTGTTAATCCCCATTGACCGAAAAGGTCATGGACCCAGTCTGGGTTGTTTTTTACTTTTAAGTCTTTCACAAGTTCCTTCAGTTTCCATATGTTTGCGTGGATGGATTCTGAGCATGAAGAGAGATTGAAGCAGCACATTCCTTCAAAGTCGTGGCAGCCGTGTCCGTGGGCAAGCAGCAGGAAGTCAATTGCTGCTCAATTTTGGAGTGATGCATGTCTTCTGGTTTCTTCTTTCTTTAAGAGATCCCTCAGGGCAGCCGATGTAGCACTGGCTTGCTTACTGAGCCAGCACCCAAGGTGATTTATTTCACCAAGGGCTTTACCTGTAGCTACCCATGGTAGGAATAAGGAGACAGCAACCTTTTCTGGTTTAGTCCAACCATATAATCTGGGATGGCAATTTTCATCAAATTGCATGTAGGATCTTTTGTGGCATTTGAATTCACTTCCTTTTCTCCAGTTCTGTAACAAGGTGATATTTAGAGTAAGGGTAGAATGTTTTCCAAGGGTACAGGGACCTGCCTGGAGTCACGAGGGGATCCCAGCCCATACTGGGTTAGCACACATGAGAAATGTTCCCTTGGGTAATACTTCGGGGTGGAGAGAGGACACAGAGATCACATCAGTGATCAGTGGTGTAATTACACCAATCGGGATAATTATGGGCTGCAGAAATTGGTGATATGTCTTTTCGGTATGTGTTTTTTGTCTGGTCAATTTCTGGCCAATTATTTTTCCGACGTCTGAAGTAAAATTTGACACAGTATGTTGCTTTGGAGGACCCCAACAGGTCCAATTCTTGGGGTTCCTCTAGAGCATTGGGCAACATTTTTTTCGACTCATCCCAAGTATCTGCCACACTGGGTCTCTTACCTGTGACGTGGAGGAGCTCTGAGTTATAGACGGGCCAGTCATCTGCTATGAAGGGAATTCCCACCAGACAATGTGAAAGTGGGTTATCAGGGCTTCCCATGGATAACCGATGCTATCCTGTTTTAATGTCCTTCATAAGGTTACCCAAACAATATGGCTAGGCTGTGGGCTAATCCAGCTGAAGGCATACAGTACAGTGAAGAACATCCAGGCAGCAGTGAAGACAGCACCAACAGAGATATTTTTCATCTTTGGACAGGAATGGGGCTTCTGATAGGGAATGTAAGCAAAATTTGTGATCTTTATGATGGAAGGGGAGGGTTAGGGTTTTCTCCCTTGTTCCTTTCCTCTGTTCCCCCCATCTCACAGTTCGATGCTGGCGCAATGCTAGTGCCCCCATGAAAATACATTTTCCCTGGTGTCTACTGTGAGATGTGACCAGGAATAGAGCAAAGCAGGGTCCAGTTTAGGAATAGAAGGAAAAAAAACTTTCTTAACTTACAATATATAAAAGAAACACACAGAACGCAGGATGAAAACCTTCCAAACATTCCTCCTCCCCCCCACCAAATTCCCAATACATCACAGTAAGACAAAACCTTGGATTCTCAATTCAGTTACCATCCCTCAGATCACCAACTCGCAGTCCATCACCACCCTTCAGATAATCGATTCTCAGTTCATCAAGGAGAGAGGAGTCCCTCTTGCGCTATAGTCTTCCCCTGGGAACACAGTTGAAACTTTGTGTGTTTCGCTGTCACTCGTTGCACTGCCCAGAGATCATTTGCCATCGTAACCTCTTCCTTCCGTGTCCAGTGCTCTCACCACTGCACTTGGACCAGAATTGCTTCTAGGGTTTTGCTTCTAAGGGTGCTTTACCCAGTTCCAAAAAGAGCACAGTCTCTCATTTTGGGACAACTGGCCACCCCAAATTTCACCCCCTGAGGCTGAGGGGTCTGAAGAACACAGATCTTCTCCTTCACTGAAGATCGAGGGCACCACCACACCCTCCTCACCTGCCGTCTCTGTTCACGCACTCCTTCACATAACAACACTGAACTCTCTTGGCTCTGAGCCAGGAGAGGGGGCATGACTTCCCTGAGGGCTCCCTCTTTGGGGATGGTGTCAGGAGAGCGGCTGAGGCAACGCCTTGAGAGTTGCTGGGCAGCCCGTGAGAAGTGAGTGTCATGTCCTGCTGCTGGTACTGGGGAGGGGAGGGCATGAATGTTCTCCTCCAAAGGAGCAGCCCCTGATGATGCTCTTCCCTTGTTCAGGCTGGCACGGGAGTCACCCGTGTGACGGCATTCAATCCCACGGGATTGGGTAGAGAGCTGTGGCAGGACCTGCTGCAGGATGGCAGGCTGGATTCACCCGCTGGTGAGTGCCTCCGTCCTCCGTGGGACGGGCGCAGGGGAGCAGGGCAAGGGGGTGGCCGTGCTGCTTCTGGGCACCCAGGCCAGGGTGGAGCTCTTTCCTGCAGCCTCCTTGGCTCTTCAAAATCTCTCCAGGATGCTGTGGCTTGTTCCCAAATTTAGGCTGTATCCAAACTTCCTATTGCTTGTCTATTGGAATAATGATGGAGCACCTTCCCCGTGGCCTCCTGGGCTTGGCTGCCGCAGGAGCATCACCTCCTCGGCCTCCGAGGCTGAGCTGCCCTCTTTGCCACAGCCAGCTGCCTTCGTGGTACAAGTCAGCCCTGTTCAACGAGCTCTACTTCCTGACGGATGGAGGGACCATCTGGATGGAGGTGCCCCCTGAGTGCCGCGCCGAGGAGCTGCAGGGGCCGGCGGGGGCGGGGCTGTCCCACCTCCTCCCTGTCCTGCGGGAGTACGGAAGGTTTGCTTATTTGGAAGGTAACTCACAAGGATGTGAGGCATTCTCCAGCCTCAAGCCCTCCCGTTACTGTTGGCACGTGTTTAGAACCTGCCATGGGGATGGTTTTTACTCTCCAGTGGGTGGGGGGCAGTGCTATTCCCAGGAAAAGCCCTTGCAGGCCTGGAGGATAGGGCGTGGAGTGTTCTCCACGTGCCTGGTGCTCTGTGTAGAGAATGAAGCCCTCTTGGAGTGGGAGCCGCTGCCTGTACTGGGAAAGATGCCCCTGTCCAGGGCCCCGTGGAGGGAGGAGCTTTGGCCCTTGTCCCCTGGCCATGGCAGGCTCCTTTCCCTCCCCACCTGCCCTGTCCTGCCAGGCCAGGAGTACCGCATGTACAACACCTACGATGTCCATTTCTACGCCTCCTTCGCTCTCATCATGCTGTGGCCCAAGCTGCAGATCAGCCTGCAGTATGACATTGGTGAGTGTCCCCAGAGCCCTGCCTTGCTGCCTGCTCAGGGCTTCACCTGGGGGAGAGACGGAGCCTTGGCCACAGCTGCTGCTGCTGCTGCAGAGCTGTGTGCCTTGGAGCCAGCGTCCCCCTGCAGCCGCTCTGCTGTGCCCAGCACTGGCAGCCCTGCCATGCTGCTGCCCCAGCAGCTCTGTGCCCAGCGCTGGGGGCGCCTTCTTGCCATGCTGGGGGTGCCCAGCTGGCTCTGCCTGCCCTGGGGGAGCCCCTGGTCTTCCCAGCTCTGTCCTTGCCCCTTGCAGAGCAGACATGGAGCTGTTTGCACACTCCCAGTGGGACATGGGCCACAGGCCATCGCTCCAGGCTGAGCGGGGTCCTGCTGGCCTGCAGCTGCTGGGGTCCCAAGGGGCTCCATGTGATGGGTGGGCTGACAAAGAGGAGCCCAAGCCATGCAGGGTCACACAATGGCCTTCAGGAATAGTGGCAAGAGAGGCCAGTACTGAGGAAAGGGAACAGGGGCAGTGATCTGTGAAAGAGAGGAGACTGTGTGTGTTTGCAGAAAAGATTTATTGCGAGCATAAAGGCGCTGAAGGTGCTGAAGGTGCTGAAGGAGGTGCTGGAGGAGATGCTGAAGGAGGTGCTGAAGCGGATGGAAGGGCTACGACTGGCACTGCCTCTTCTCTGGGAGCTCCAGTGCTACCAGCCCTCAATCCATGAGCTCTTGCTTGCGCCAGAATGTGTTGTAGCCAACCCTGAGGGGACACAGACAGAGGAAATGTCAGGGTGGGACATGAGAGTGGCCCAGTGCCCAGCCAGCCCTGTGTCCTCCCAAAACATTTGCACCTTGTCAGGATGCCCAGGGAAGCTGTGCACAAGCGCCCTGTCCTCCCTCATTTTCACACTGGCAGCAGCTCTGCCAAATGCTGAGCACCACAGGCTGGGAGCAGCACCCTTCATCCCCACCCTGGGCCATTCAGGATTCCTTCTTAGGCCTTTGGCTTTGGAAATGCCTCTCAGGAGGTGAAGCTTCCCTTGAGCTTGTCACAGACACTTTGCACACCAAGTCCTTCTGTTGCCTTATCAAGGAAACCAACACTCCAAAAGCCTTGGGGAATTATTTGCCTGAATCACAGCCCAAGTGGAACAATGTTATCCTTACTGGAACTGTGAAAAATTCCTGTAATTACCATCTCACACTACATCCAGGATGAAGACTGACTGATGACTAAGGTCAATCATCCCATGGCTTTACCACAGCATTCCTAAGTGAGGCCCCTCAGCTCTCCTGGACCACTGCAGGGGCTGTGCCACCATCTCCTGCTGAGAGCATGGCTAGAGGGATGTGAACACCCAGTAGCAAGTAGAGTATGACTGATGCCAACCTGGATCTATAATTAAATCTCTGCTCTAATTGTGGTAAACCCTCCCAAATCACCTTATAAATGTTACATTAGTCAATGGTTAAGTGCTGCCACGTCCTTTAGACAGAAACCATTGAGCAGGTCTGAGACTGAGAGCGGAACCAGCCCCAGCTCAGATCCATCAGGAGTTTAGAAGGCAGTGGGCACCTCCCTGAACTTTGTGATACATTTTAATGGTCTCACTTCTCCCTATCTATCTCCAGCCTCCATGTAAATCATTCTAGATTGATTCTAACCCATTTTTTCCTTCCTAGGTTTTACCCCTGCAAAAAGCAATCAAGTGAACCTTGCCATGGAGCTTTGCTAAGTCCTGTTTTTGCAAACAGATACTAAACCTCCTTTTGCCAACGCCTGTGAGAGTGACTCCTGAGTGAGCTAAAACACTCATTTGTGACAGCCCCAACCCCTCAGGGGTGCACAGGGGATGTGTGCAGGGTAGGGACAGAGAGCTCACAAGGTGGCATTCCAGTCGTTTGCAAGTTTCTTGGAGTGTAACCTCAGCAGCCACATGGTCTTCAAAACCTCCTCTCCATGCTCATCCACAAAGCACTGGCCCGTGAAAACAGTGATGGTATCTGTGGGGACAGGAGGTGGAGGGGAGGTGGCCGAGGTGGCAGGGCCGTGGCTGCCCCAGCACAGGGACAGCAGAGCCCTGCTGGCCCCGGCCTCTGGGCACAGCGGGCATGGGGAAGCAGCAGGAGGGCTCAGAGGGCTGGGCTGTCACACGGACAGGGGCAGGCAGGGCAGGCTCCAGCCCCTGCTGCCCCTCCTGCAGCTGGCACTGGGAGCTGACAGCAGCCGAGGAGCTCCAGGGACGGGGGAGCTGCAGGGAGGGAGAGCAGTGGGGATAGGGCAGGGGAAGGCAGGGATCAGCAAGGACACTGCAGGGAGGGCAGAGGGGAGGTCTGGGGACACAACAAGAGTGCTAAGGAAAGGCTAAATACCTGTAAAATTCCAGTGGACAGTGAAACCAAAGGTGGGCTGGCTCAGATATGGGAGCCGCTGGGACCCCACCAGAGGTGATTCCTTGATCTCTGATGAGGAAGCTGACACAGCTGTGAGGTACTTGCCAGTGAAGTCACCATTTTCCTTTACTTCATAAATGGTCATGTTGGAGCCCAGGTCATTCTTCCATTGCCCAGTCAGCTCACACTGGAGAGGAAAGAACTCAGCACCTGTGGCAGAGCACAGCCTGCAGCCACAGCCCCCTGCCCACCCCACCCTGTGCATCCCACCCCTGATGGTACCTGCTGTGTAGCCTGGAGGCCGTGAGCCCCCAGGGCCAGGAAGAGCACGAGGAGCCAGGGAGTTGCTGGCACCATCTCTGCAGCAGGCAGACAGCTGATGGACACGGGGATGTGCTCCTTGCAGGTCTCTGCTGATGCTCCTGCTCCCTCTCCTTTTTATAGCTGCCAGATGGGTGCGTGGCAGCTCTGGCCAGGGCATTGTGCAATCTGGGTGTTCCCAAATTTATCAGCTATCAGAGGGGCTGGTGACAGCTGATATTCCCAGAATTCCTTTGTTCCAAGATAAATGCAGGTGGATGGCCCAGATGAGATGCTCCAGTATTGTGGTGGCACAGCACCCCTCCAGTGTCACTTTCATACTTTCTGAAAAATCCCTTTGCCCCAGATTTTTCTCCTGGGAAGCTGAGAAACATCAGAGAAAAAGGAACCCAATGATGATCTCATTTGTTACTCCTGTGTTTTGTTCCTTTGGAATGTGGTTGGGGATTGTTCACCAACAGGTGATCATTACATTGGGTTTCCTTTGTGTGTTGTTTTGTCAATCAGTGCCAAGGTGTGTCGAGAGTCTGGAAAGAGTCACGAGTTTCAGTATTATCTCTTTAGCATTCTGTAAGTATCCTTTCTGTATTCTTCAGTACAGTTTAGTTTAGTATTCTTTAATACAATATAGCATCATAAAATAATAAATTAGCCTTCTTAGAACATGGAGTCAGATTCACTATTCCTTCCTGCCACGAGGGTCGCCACAAATACAAGAAGTGGTGAGCCCAGACTTTGGCTGCAGCCTGGAGCTGAAGAACCAAGACCCTGAAATCAGGTGGGGTTCACAGCCAAGGCTGAACACACGAAGGTCTATTGAACCCTCTCGGGAAGTATCCGGAGACCCTTCGTGGAGCCGCAGGACAGCCTCTAGGACGCCGTCAATCCTGAGCAGCCTGCTGACACTGGACACTGTTGCAAGGTACTGTTAGCTCTTCTGTGGGAATCCTTAAAATCAGAGGGTTTGGGGAAAGCTGCAAAAGGCAGGCCTCAGAGACAGAACTGTGATTAGAGCTAAGCAGTAGCCATAAGATAGGTCAGCAGAAAAATTATGTACGACGGAGAAAAGTAGGACAAATAGAACAATGGTCTGTGTATTAACACTTGTCTAGAATAACTCCCTAAGCTACAGAAAAATATATCTAGTGAGATATTAGGAAGTTCTAAGCTTAATAATGGAGCTCTGTGCATTGTGTTTTAAGGCTTACAAGTAGATATTGTATTTGAAACAAGCAAGCGTTGTTTTAACCGAAGGTATGTGTGCTTATAGTGGTTGGATAGAACTACTGTGAATGTGCTTTTGCTTTGTGTGATTGGTCAAAAAAGTTTTAAAGTAAGTTGTGACATTAAGTTCTTGGTGTGCTGCCTGGAATGTGAGCTGATGGTATCTTCCCATTGTCATAACCATGTAATGAGACTGATGCTGGAAACCAAAACAGCTCAAGACCCGTTCCTAGCAGTCCCACCCCATTTGTGATTTGTACGTAGCCCCCAGCCGGTGAATAATGGTGCTCCTCTGTGAGGAAGATTGTTAAACTAGAAGAATAAAAAAGAAAACAGTGGACAGTGCCATTGCTGGAGGCCCAGGCTGTTAATAGGAGGAATGAATCATCCCCTTCATCATCTGTAGCTGATATCTTTATAAGTAACAAATAGCAACTCCAGGAGCTCCTGAGCAACAAGGTGGGAAATCATCTATGGAAAACAGAATGGGACGTTTTTTACTGGCTTGAGACAATTTTACAGAATAAAGAATGCTCAGACATCTGAAAACATGAACTGAAAGTCTTGTTAATCTGGGTAAAAGCAAATACTCAAAATATAGACTTGAAGTCTGCTTTTACCTTTGGTTTTCCAGATAAACTGGAAAATTTATCATCTAGTCTCTCTCAAAAAGAAAGAGACTTTGGTCAAACTAATGCCTGTCTCCAGAGCTTTTTTGGAGAGTTTTAAAGAGAATGATTGTAATAGAGACTTTCTTGAATACCAAAACAGAAGATCTGGTTCTGTGTCTTGAATTCCAAATGATGCTTGGCCTTCATCTTCTTCTGGGGGGATCTCGGGTTTTGTTCAGGATTTCTTCCCTTCTGGTACATCTGTGGCTTCTCCAGGCAGTGTGGACAGCACCTCAATTCCTGGGAAGGGGGAATCAGGTCAGCTTCCAGCTTTGGTCGTATCATCTGTTTATTCTGGGATTCCCTGCATCACTGATGCTGCAACTGGGCATCCTCCCATTCTTCCATGGAATCATCCACCCCCGTACTTCCCAGGAAAGCATTCAGGATTTTTGTTGTGTTCCGAGACTTTGGGGGGTCAGGGGTCATGTCCTGGGGAGGTTGGGGATCGAACGGGCCCCAGAGATGAGAGTTTGGGGAAGCTTTGCAAAACAGGGGCTGCTGTTTCTGTGCCCCGCTCCTCTTCCGAACAAGATGTGGCCGGATCTTGTTCTGAAGTTGTGCAGGGGTGCTCTGCCTTGGGGGATTCCAGATCCGCTCTGCCTGGCTGAGGGGCTATGGGGGGTCACCCCTGCCACGCTTTCCCACTCCTGGGAAGTCACCCCCTTGGATCGGGCTCAGGCGGGCAGTTTGCTTTGTAGTTCTGAGAATTCTTTTTGGATAGATTCCTCCCCCAAGCCTCTCCCAGGGTTTTTGCTGCTTTTGGTTCTCCAGCCTCTGGTTACAGGTGGTGGGGGGCTTTGGATCTGGCTCTGCCTGCAGCGGAGTGGGAAGGGGGGAGGACAGAGGCAGCGGGCAGCAGCCAGGGCACGAGCGGGGCCAGGATGGCTCTGACCAGAGAGATGCATGGGGTGGAGGTGGGAGAGCTGACGAAAGTTTCTGTAGAGACGCAGATCATTTAGAAGCCTTGAAGCCTGTCTCATTTGCTGCTGGGGGGGAAAAGCAGCGTGTTGAAATGGCAGCTTGGAGCTGAGAGTTTTCCAGCTGTATCCCTATGGGCAGGGTCACAGTGTGGAACTTGTAACAGTTCATTGGAATGTGTCACAAATGCAAATTCAGGATCTGCAGCTTGAGAGCATCCCGATTTGTATGATTCTTATAAAAACCAATTTAGTGAATTGAGACGTGATTTATCAGGCTTTGGCTTTGTTCCTGTAACCAATACAACACATCCCTCGGCCACTACCTCCAGCGCGGGGCGAGGTGTTGTGGAGCTTTCCTCCTCTGTCCGTCCTGGCAGGAGGGGGGAGTAGAGGTCACACTACAGATGAGGTTGAACAACACTTTGTATTTTTGTAATTTTTTAACCGCTCTGTAGCAGAACCAGATCCACCAAGTTTTAGGCATTTCTCAAATAACACACAGGCAAGCGCGTTATGTTTACAGCTAAGGATTGGTAAGAGGATGATCCTCCAAAGTACAATGTTGCTCCCCATTATTTTGCATACAGAAATTTAAGGTTTTGGTGTCATTATTCAAACAGTTGGGATGTGCTTTCCGAGGCTGACCAACATCCACGACAATTGCCAAAAGGATGTTGGTTCATTTATGGAGATAAATGGCTTGGCTGGGCCCATGTAGCATTGGAATGCCCACTGTGATAGCACCTACTGCTAAAGCAGAGGGAGTTGGGAAAGCTGCAAAAGGCAGGCCTCAGAGAGAGCAGACCTGTGATTAGAGGTAAGCAGTAGCCAGAAGATAGGTCAGCAGTAATGCAGCCTTGGCCGGCTTTCAGGGTATCCCCCGCGGGCTGCCACGGGACCGGAGAGTGCAGTCCTGTTCAGCACAGCCTGCCCGAGTTCCCAAGCAGCTCCCAGCCCACTGGCAACCTTAGCAAGCTCAGGTGATACCAGCTCTTTCATGATTATCAGCTCATTATGTGCTTTCAGCTCTTCAGCTTGCTAAGTGCCTTAGGCAGACACGGGGAGAGAGAGGAGAAGGCTGAATGAGGTTCCACAGGGATGTCTTCATTGAAGTCTTCTGCGGAGGTTCTCAGGGACAGCGTCTTCTGCCAAACTGGGCAAAAGTAGCTCTTTATATCGGGTACACGAATTTTAGAAATTGTCCAATAACAGGGGACAAGGGAAAAGGAATAAGTGACCAATAGCCTTACGGAGAGATAAGCAAGGGTCCGAAGGTGGAAAAGGGGCTTCCTAGGTCCAGTCATCATGACCAGGCATTTCCTATCTTAGGCTGCTGAACTCCAGGGAAGCCTTGCAGGCCCTGGTCCTGCTACAACTCCACTTTCTGTATTTAGAAAAAAGGCGCTCCCTATAGTTCTTTTGAAACAATGAACAAGGCATGAGAACACAGCTAGTACAAGGGCAACTACAAGGAAAACCCACGACATTTCCCTAACCAAAGATGCAACCCATCCTGTTAATCCCCATTGACCGAAAAGGTCATGGACCCAGTCTGGGTTGTATTTTACTTTTAAGTCTTTCACAAGTTCCTTCAGGTTCCATATGTTTGCGTGGATGGATTCTGAGCATGAAGAGAGATTGAAGCAGCACATTCCTTCAAAGTTGTGGCAGCCGTGTCCGTGGGCAAGCAGCAGGAAGTCAATTGCTGCTCAATTTTGGAGTGATGCATGTCTTCTGGTTTCTTCTTTCTTTAAGAGATCCCTCAGGGCAGCCGATGTAGCACTGGCTTGCTTACTGAGCCAGCACCCAAGGTGATTTATTTCACCAAGGGCTTTACCTGTAGCTCCCCATGGTAGGAATAAGGAGACAGCAACCTTTTCTGGTTTAGTCCAACCATATAATCTGGGATTGCAATTTTCATCAAATTGCATGTAGGATTTTTTGTGGCATTTGAATTCACTTCCTTTTCTCCAGTTCTGTAACAAGGTGATATTTAGAGTAAGGGTAGAATGTTTTCCAAGGGTACAGGGACCTGCCTGGAGTCACGAGGGGATCCCAGCCCATACTGGGTTACCACAGATGAGAAATGTTCCCTTGGGTAATACTTCGGGGTGGAGAGAGGACACAGAGATCACATCAGTGATCAGTGGTGTAATTACACCAATCGGGATAATTATAAACTGCAGAAATTGGTGATATGTCTTTTTGGTATGTGTTTTTTGTCTGGTCAATTTCTGGCCAATTATTTTTCCAACGTCTGAAGTAAAATTTGACACAGTATGTTGCTTTGGAGGACCCCAACAGGTCCAATTCTTGGGGTTCCTCTAGAGCATTGGGCAACATTTTTTTTGACTCATCCCAAGTATCTGCCACACTGGGTCTCTTACCTGTGACGTGGAGGAGCTCTGAGTTATAGACGGGCCAGTCATCTGCTACGAAGGGAATTCGTACCAGACAATGTGAAAGTGGGTTATCAGTGCTTCCCATGGATAACCGATGCTATCCTGTTTTAATGTCCTTCATAAGGTTACCCAAACAATATGGCTAGGCTGTGGGCTAATCCAGCTGAAGGCATACAGTACAGTGAAGAACATCCAGGCAGCAGTGAAGACAGCACCAACAGAGATATTTTTCATCTTTGGACAGGAATGGGGCTTCTGATAGGGAATGTAAGCAAAATTTGTGATCTTTATGATGGAAGGGGAGGGTTAGGGTTTTCTCCCTTGTTCCTTTCCTCTGTTCCCCCCATCTCACAGTTCGATGCTGGCGCAATGCCAGTGCCCCCATGAAAATACATTTTCCCTGGTGTCTACTGTGAGATGTGACCAGGAATAGAGCAAAGCAGGGTCCAGTTTAGGAATAGAAGGAAAAAAAAACTTTCTTAACTTACAATATATAAAAGAAACACACAGAACGCAGGATGAAAACCTTCCAAACATTCCTCCTCCCCCCCACCAAATTCCCAATACATCACAGTAAGACAAAACCTTGGATTCTCAATTCAGTTACCATCCCTGGGATCACCAACTCGCAGTCCATCACCACCCTTCAGATAATCGATTCTCAGTTCATCAAGGAGAGAGGAGTCCCTCTTGCACTATAGTCTTCCCCTGGGAACACAGTTGAAACTTTGTGTTTCCATGTCACTCGTGGCACCGCCCAGAGATCATTTGCCATCGTAACCTCTTCCTTCCGTGTCCAGTGCTCTCACCACTGCACATGGACCAGAATGCTTCTAGGGTTTTGCTTTTAAGGGTGCTTTACCCAGTTCCAAAAAGAGCACAGTCTCTGATTTTGGGACAACTGGCCACCCCAAATTTCACCCCCTGAGGCTGAGGGGTCTCAAGAACACAGATCTTCTCCTTCACTGAAGATCGAGGGCACCACCACACCCTCCTCACCTGCTGTCTCTGTTCACGCACTCCTTCACATAACAACACTGAACTCTCTTGGCTCTGAGCCAGGAGAGGGGGCATGACTTCCCTGAGGGCTCCCTCTTTGGGGATGGTGTCAGGAGAGCGGCTGAGGCAACGCCTTGAGAGTTGCTGGGCAGCCCGTGAGAAGTGAGTGTCATGTCCTGCTGCTGGTACTGGGGAGGGGAGGGCATGAATGTTCTCCTCCAAAGGAGCAGCCCCTGATGATGCTCTTCCCTTGTTCAGGCTGGCACGGGAGTCACCCATGTGACGGCATTCAATCCCACGGGATTGGGTAGAGAGCTGTGGCAGGACCTGCTGCAGGATGGCAGGCTGGATTCACCCGCTGGTGAGTGCCTCCGTCCTCCGTGGGACGGGCGCAGGGGAGCAGGGCAAGGGGGTGGCCGTGCTGCTTCTGGGCACCCAGGCCAGGGTGGAGCTCTTTCCTGCAGCCTCCTTGGCTCTTCAAAATCTCTCCAGGATGCTGTGGCTTGCTTCAAAATTTAGGCTGCATCCAAACTTCCTATTGCTTGTCTATTGGAATAATACCACAAGGCAACATTTATCCTTGCTGTGGTTCTCCAAAACCTGTTCATACCATTTTGGGGCTGTTCTTGACAATTAGTGATGCCCTGAGACACTACGAGGAGTGGGAGAGGAAGATCGAAGCATGGCAGAATCCCATCCTGGAGAACAGGTAGGCAGATGGGAGCACCTTCCCCGTGGCCTCCTGGGCTTGGCTGCCACAGGAGCATCACCTCCTCGGCCTCCGAGGCTGAGCTGCCCTCTTTGCCACAGCCAGCTGCCTTCGTGGTACAAGTCAGCCCTGTTCAACGAGCTCTACTTCCTGACGGATGGAGGGACCATCTGGATGGAGGTGCCCCCTGAGTGCCGCGCCGAGGAGCTGCAGGGGCCGGCGGGGGCGGGGCTGTCCCACCTCCTCCCTGTCCTGCGGGAGTACGGAAGGTTTGCTTATTTGGAAGGTAACTCACAAGGATGTGAGGCATTCTCCAGCCTCAAGCCCTCCCGTTACTGTTGGCATGTGTTTTGAACCTGCCATGGGGATGGTTTTTACTCTCCAGTGGGTAGGGGGCAGTGCTATTCCCAGGAAAAGCCCTTGCAGGCCTGAAGGAGGGGGCGTGGAGTGTTCTCCACGTGCCTGGTGCTCTGTGTAGAGAATGAAGCCCTCTTGGAATGGGAGCCCCTGCCTGTGCTGGGAAAGATGCCCCTGTCCAGGGCCCCGTGGAGGGAGGAGCTTTGTCCCTTGTCCCCTGGCCATGGCAGGCTCCTTTCCCTCACCACCCGCCCTGTCCTGCCAGGCCAGGAGTACCGCATGTACAACACCTACGATGTCCATTTCTACGCCTCCTTCGCTCTCATCATGCTGTGGCCCAAGCTGCAGATCAGCCTGCAGTATGACATTGGTGAGTGTCCCCAGAGCCCTGCCTTGCTGCCTGCTCAGGGCTTCACCTGGGGGAGAGACGGAGCCTTGGCCACAGCTGCTGCTGCTGCTGCTGCAGAGCTGTGTGCCTTGGAGCCAGCGTCCCCCTGCAGCCGCTCTGCTGTGCCCAGCACTGGCAGCCCTGCCATGCTGCTGCCCCAGCAGCTCTGTGCCCAGCGCTGGGGGCGCCTTCTTGCCATGCTGGGGGTGCCCAGCTGGCTCTGCCTGCCCTGGGGGAGCCCCTGGTCTTCCCAGCTCTGTCCTTGCCCCTTGCAGAGCAGACATGGAGCTGTTTGCACACTCCCAGTGGGACATGGGCCACAGGCCATCGCTCCAGGCTGAGCGGGGTCCTGCTGGCCTGCAGCTGCTGGAGTCCCAAGGGGCTCTATGTGATGGGTGGGCTGACAAAGAGGAGCCCAAGTCATGCAGGGTCACACAATGGCCTTCAGGAACAGTGGCAAGAGAGGCCAGTACTGAGGAAAGGGAACAGGGGCAGTGATCTGTGAAAGAGAGGAGACAGTGTGCGTTTGCAGAAAAGCTTTATTGTGAGAATAAAGATGCTAAAGGAGGTGCTAAAGGAGGTGCTAAAGGAGGTGCTAAAGGAGGTGCTAAAGGAGGTGCTAAAGGAGGTGCTAAAGGAGGAGGAAGGGCTACAAGTGGCACTGCCTCTTCTCTGGGAGCTCCAGTGCTACCAGCCCTCAATCCATGAGCTCTTGCTTGCGCCAGAATGTGTTGTAGCCAACCCTGAGGGGACACAGACAGAGGAAATGTCAGGGTGGGACATGAGAGTGGCCCAGTGCCCACCCAGCCCTGTGTTCTCCCAAAACATTTGCACCTTGTCAGGATGCCCAGGGAAGCTGTGCACAAGCGCCCTGTCCTCCCTCATTTTCACAGGGGCTGCAGCTCTGCCAAATGCTGAGCACCACAGGCTGGGAGCAGCACCCTTCATCCCCACCCTGGGCCATTCAGGATTCCTTCTTAGGCCTTTGGCTTTGGAAATGCCTCTCAGGAGGTGAAGCTTCCCTTGAGCTTGTCACAGACACTTTGCACACCAAGTCCTTCTGTTGCCTTATCAAGGAAACCAACACTCCAAAAGCCTTGGGGAATTACTTGCCTGTATCACAGCCCAAGTGGAACAATGTTATCCTTACTGGAACTGTGAAAAGTTCCTGTAACTACCATCTCACACTACATCCAGGATGAAGACTGACTGATGACTAAGGTCAATCATCCCATGACTTTACCACAGTAGTCCTAAGTGAGGCCCCTCAGTGCCAGCCTGGATCTATAATCAAATCTCTGCTCTACTTATGGTAAACCCTCCCAAATCACCTTATAAATGTTACATTAGTCAATGGTTAAGTGCTGCCACATCCTTTAGACAGAAACCATTGAGCAGGTCTGAGACTGAGAGCAGAATCAGCCCCACTGCTTTCCATCAGGAGTTTAGAAGGCAGTGGGCACCTCCCTGAACTTTGTGATTCATTTTAATGGTCTCACTTCTCCCTATCTATCTCCAGCCTCCATGTAAATCATTCTAGATTGATTCTAACCCATTTTTTCCTTCCTAGGTTTTACCCCTGCAAAAAGCAATCAAGTGAACCTTGCCATGGAGATTTGCTAAGTCCTGTTTTTGCAAACAGATACTAAACCTCCTTTTGCCAACGCCTGTGAGAGTGACTCCTGAGTGAGCTAAAGCACTCATTTGTGACAGCCCCAACCCCTCAGGAGTGCACAGGGGACGTGTGCAGGGTAGGGACAGAGAGCTCACAAGGTGGCTTTCCAGTCGTCTCCGAGATCCTCTGAGTGTAACCTCAGCAGCCACATGGTCTTCAGAACCTCCTCTCCATGCTCATCCACAAAGCACTGGCCCGTGAAAACACTGATGGTATCTGTGGGAACAGGAGGTGGAGGGGAGGTGGCCGAGGTGGCAGGGCCGTGGCTGCCCCAGCACAGGGACAGCAGAGCCCTGCTGGCCCCGGCCTCTGGGCACAGCGGGCATGGGGAAGCAGCAGGAGGGCTCAGAGGGCTGGGCTGTCACACGGACAGGGGCAGGCAGGGCAGGCTCCAGCCCCTGCTGCCCCTCCTGCAGCTGGCACTGGGAGCTGACAGCAGCCGAGGAGCTCCAGGGACGGGGACGGGGGAGCTGCAGGGAGGGAGAGCAGTGGGGATAGGGCAGGGGAAGGCAGGCATCAGCAAGGACACTGCAGGGAGGGCAGAGGGGAGGTCTGGGGACACAACAAGGGTGCTAAGGAAAGGCTAAATACCTGTAAAATTCCAGTGGACAGTGAAACCAAAGGTGGGCTGGCTCAGATATGGGAGCCGCTGGGACCCCACCAGAGGTGATTCCTTGATCTCTGATGAGGAAGCTGACACAGCTGTGAGGTACTTGCCAGTGAAGTCACCATTTTCCTTTACTTCATAAATGGTCATGTTGGAGCCCAGGTCATTCTTCCATTGCCCAGTCAGCTCACACTGGAGAGGAAAGAACTCAGCACCTGTGGCAGAGCACTGCCTGCAGCCACAGCCCCCTGCCCACCCCACCCTGTGCATCCCACCCCTGATGGTACCTGCTGTGTAGCCTGGAGGCCGTGAGCCCCCAGGGCCAGGAAGAGCACGAGGAGCCAGGGAGTTGCTGGCACCATCTCTGCAGCAGGCAGACGGCTGATGGACACGGGGATGTGCTCCTTGCAGGTCTCTGCTGATGCTCCTGTTCCCTCTCCTTTTTATAGCTGCCAGATGGGCTGTGGGTGGTGCCTCTGGCCGGGGCATTGTGCAATCTGGGTGTCCCCAAATTTATCAGCTATCAGAGGGGCTGGTGACAGCTGATATTCCCAGAATTCCTTTGTTCCAAGATAAATGCAGGTGGACAGCCCAGGTGACATGCTTCAGTATTGTGGTGCCACAGCACCCCTCCAGTGTCACTTTCATATTTTCTGAAAAATCCCTTTTCCCAGGCTTTTTTCTCCTGGGAAGCTGAGAAGCCTTAGAGTTAAAGAACCCAATAATTATCTCATTTGCTACTCCTGTGTTTTGTTCCTTTGGAATGTGGTTGGGGATTGTTTTCCAAGAGGGGATTGTTTCATTGGGTTTCCGGTGTGAGTTGTTTTGACTAATTGGTCAATCAGTGCCAAGGTGTGTCGAGACTCTGGAAAGAGTCACGAGTTTTCATTATTATCTCTTTAGCATTCTGCAAATATCCTTTCTGTATTCTTTAGTATAGTTTAGTGTAGTATTCCTTAATATAATATAGTATAATAAATTAATACATTAGCCTTCTTAGAACATGGAGTCAGATTCACCATTCCTTCCTGCCACGAGGGTCACCACAAATACAAGAAGTGGTGAGCTCAGACTTTGGCTGCAGCCTGGAGCTGAAGAACCAAGACCCTGAGGATCAGTTGAAATTCTCCCCTGGGAGCAAAAAAAGGACGTTTGTCACCAATGGCAGCACTGGGGCAGCACAATGATCAGCTGAAGAATGGGAGGAGAGGAGAGGAGAGGAGAGGAGAGGAGAGGAGAGGAGAGGAGAGGAGAGGAGAGGAGAGGAGAGGAGAGGAGAGGAGAGGAGAGGAGAGGAGAGGAGAGGAGAGGAGAGGAGAGGAGAGGAGAGGAGAGGAGAGGAGAGGAGAGGAGAGGAGAGGAGAGGAGAGGCTACTTCATATCTGCCAGCCCTGATAGCTGTTGAGGATTAAGGATGCACTTTGGCACTAAAGCAGTCCTGCCATGGCCAGAAGGAGATAATAGCCCTTCTTGTGGTGTCCCCAGAGCTCCTCAACCCTTTCTGTGGTGTCTCAGAGACCCAACGTGTTTCCTGTGGTGTCCTCAAAGCTCCCACACCCTGCCTGTGGTATCTTTAATGCCCTTCTCACCTGCTGCCCTCGCTGTGCTCCCTGCCAGCTCACTCAGTGTCCCCCCAGACTCCATCACCATCCAGAGGGATCGGGGCTCTCCTATCTCACGGGTGTCCCTTGGCAGGAGGCTCAGCCCCCCCTGATATAAAAGGAGCAGAGTCTGGGCACCACACATGGCCACCAGCACCACGGGCACCCAGGGCTGCTGCTGCTGCTGCTCGCCCTGGCCCTGCTCATGGCCCCTGGTGCTGCATCCAGGGAGGTGAGAGCAGCCCTGGGGCAGTCTGGCTGTGCTGAGCCGTGCTGTGCTGAGCTGTCCCAGGTGCAGGGTATGGGCTGAGGGGCTGCATGCCCTGCCTGTGCCATCCCCGTGGTGTGTGTTTTTTGTGTGCTATGCTCTGCCACTCCAGCATGCAGAGGTTTTGCCTGAGGGGCTGCAGGTTCTGGGTGCACCATCCTGTACCATGTTGGGCCATGCCACAGTGCAGGGTCCCTGACCAAGGAGGCTGCCAGCTCTGGCTGTGCTTCCCTGGGGCTGCTGTGGGTCACCTGGGTGCCACAGGGTACCTCCAGCTCTGCTGCCCTGCCCAGAGGCTGAGGCTTGCTCTCTGGACTGATGCCCATGCTCTGTTCCCAGCTGCCAGGGCTGTGCCATGGGACACACTGTGGGAATGCTAATTATTAGAAGCTGGAAAAGTACTGTGTTTAGCCTTCTGATCTGAGTTCTTGCACCTGCGAAAATACTGTGTCCTTGGACATCTCTAAATGTGATAACAAGGAGTCAGAGAGGCGTGGGAAAGTGGAATGCAAGACTGAAAAAATGAAGAAGAGTTGATGTTTAGCTTAACGAATAGAATGCTTAGGTTACAGAATATGTATGAGCTTATTAACACTATTATAAAAGTATGGATCAATAAATTGGAGACTAATAATCATCAACCCCTAAGATATGCACGTTTCCCCTTCACCTCCTCAAATAGTGACTCCATTCCTTAAATGGAGTTTTTCCTTAAATAGCGTATTTCTCCTTAAATGGTGACTTTTCTTTTAACAACACACATCCCCTGCTCAGCCAGGCTGAGCGTGGAACTGAGCCTGGGCACGGACTGAGCCACCACACCAGCCCCGGGGTTACCTGCAGGGCCTGTGGAGAAACGAGCTGGGCTCTTACATGACCCTTTTGGCCCCGAGCACAGCTGGGACCTCCTTGGGCCCCTGGCACAGCGCAGCAGCAGCCGCCAGCAAGCAGATCCTGCTGTCACCCCTGCAAGGAGCCCAGCAGCCAAGAGCTGCCCCAGCTTTGGCTTCACCGTGCAGTGGCAGCTCCCAGGTACAGCAGTGACAGCAGCCCCTGCCCACGCTGGGAGGCCCCTGGCTGGCACTCCAGTCCCTCGTGGCACCCAGAGGAGCCCTGGCTGTGGGCACAGAACTGGCCCACGCATCTGCCCCTGCCCGGGGAGATGGAGGGGATGCAGGACGTGGGATTGCGGGGGCGACTGTCTGGGACAGCGCCACAGGCAGAACGGGAGCTTCAGACAGTGTTTATTAAATAAGCCCTCCTGCAGAATCACAAGGTTCAGAAAGCACTCTGTTGCATTCTAGAATCCTGCCCACTGAAGAGATTGGGCACAGCTCTATCCAACTTGGCCCCAGATTTTGGCAATGGATTGTGTCTAAAGGATTATACAGGTGTAACAGAAATTTTATACAACATAGTACCACAGCATTGAGGATGGGAAATCAGATATATTTATATAAAAACAAATAATTTATTATGATCATTAGACAAAAATATCTTTATAAGAATTAATCACTACAGATTAGAAGCTATAACAATTTCTATAGTATGATGCAATATTTTGAAGCAGTATTCATTATATTAAAGCTAGCAAGTCCAATTACAAAGTAGACCCTGAAGTTAACCATACCAGTAATTGTGGGCAAATCTCCCTGGTTCAGCCTCAAGAAGGGGGCATCCCCATGCAAGGGAGGAATCTCCACACACACTCTGGGAAGGAGGATTTTAGAAGACCTTGACCTTAGAAACTGGGGGCAGGCTTTTACAGTATAATGTGACTTGACTCGCAGCAGGATGTCAGCTCTGGCAGTTTAGCAGCTTTAGATACATTATCAATGGTATCACTTGCTGGTTTCCTTTCTTTGGTTCTTTGCCAGTTCTATCACACCTTCACATCGCTGTTCAGGATGTTGAACTTCAGGCATTGATGAGTCAGCCTCATTTCAGCGCTGGTCAATACTAAAAGCACCATGACACCCCCTTCTCCATTCATCACTGCAAATAGGGAATTGCCAATAGGGAATTGTTCAAGTTACTTCGCCCCCACTGCGGGCACAGCATCCTGATACAGAAATGGGACTGGGGTGTCCCTTTCTCTGTCCTAGGGATATAGTGCCCATCTGTCCAGGAGAGCTGTGTTTCTGTGGGCACAACAGAAGCTCCCTCCTTTCTATTCCTCCCACACCAGGATTGCACAGCCTTCAAAAGCTGCAGTGGCAGAGAAAGGAGGAGAAGGCAGCAAGGTGCCCAGCCCTGGGCAGAAGGGGACTCGATGTAGTCAAGGGCCTGCAGCCCTGTGGCTCAGCTGCTGCCCACAGAGGCCTTCTCAGGAGGAATGCTCTCTCCTCTGCTGCTGGCAAGGCAGGGCAGAGCCAGGAGCCAAGCAAGAAGCAGGTCTTACCTGCTGCTATTGCATCTGGAGAAGTGGGTAAGGAGCCACATCCCTGCTCCCTTCAGCAATGCTCCACAAGGGCCAGACACCACTGGGACTTGTCCCCTCCCTCTCCCTGCCCCCTAGCCCTCCAGCCTAGTCCAGGAAGATAAAGGGGAATTGCAAGAGCCCCCTCTTCCAGTTTGGTCCTGTGCCAAAGAAGACACCAAAGAAGAACAAGAGTAGACAGCTGGACAGATTTATTAAGAACTGAAGTGATTTATCCCCTTTCATGTGCTCCACTGCCTGCCCCCGGCGCCAGCAGGGAGGGGGCCATGGTACCAGACCAGGACCTGCTTCTTGGGCTCAGATTGTCACTGTCCAGGGAGCCGGGTCTCCCCTGGGGATTGTATCTGCCACAGGCCCTGCTGGGGCAGAGCCAGTCAGAATGTGCAGTGTCACCCCAGGACATCTACAGCATCCGTGTGCCTGAGCGCACCGCTCCAATATCCTCCCACACACACACTCACCCACACCCTTTTCTTTCCCTGCAGGACAGCTGCCCACCTCACCCAGCCCAAGGACTGCAGGAGAGAGGTCTCCTGTGCCTCTGGGCAAGGTACCAGCTGCAGTTTGGGATGGCTGGGGAGCCTGCAGGCTGTCAGAGCCCTGAGCGATATGGAAAGGGAGGCACGGGCTCCAGCAGCAACTCCATAAGCCACCACGCTCTGAGGAGACATCCCCCACACCTCTGGTCCCCACCTTGTGCTCAGCACCAGCAGCTGGAAGCCCTCTGAGGTCAAGGGCACGTAGTGGAGGTAGGGAAGGAAAACAGCAATGTGAGTACTAGCACAGAGAGGGAGGGGAGTGTCCCTGCCTGCCATCTGCACCCCCCAGCCCGCGGTGCCCTGCCCAGTGCCACGAGGCTCAAGGGCGGCTGTGGCCCTGGGTGAGCTGTGCCGGTGCCTGTGCCTGGCCAGCCCGGCGCTCCAGGGCCAGCTGCATGCTCCAGATGCTGAGCGGCCGCATGTAGGCCAGCGAGCGGTACACCTTCTTCTCCCGGTAGGCCTCCGGCGTCTGGAAAGCCATGCCCAGCCGCTCCCACACCGTCCGGTAGCAGCCCTCCGCCGTACGGAAGCCTTCCTCCACCATGCCCTGCACGAGAGGGAACAGCGCCATCAGCACGCCCACGGAGCACACCCCGGTGAGCACAGCCGCAGCAGCAGCAGCAGCAGCATCCTCCCTGCTCACCTCCTGGATCATGGTGGCAGCCAGGGAGTAGACCACGCCGACCCAGACCTCGTTGGACTGCACGCTGGAGGTGTCGGGCACGCCGTCGGGCCTCATGCCGTTCACGGCGCCCATGGTGCCGCCCGCGAAGCCCAGCACGTTCTTCTCGAAGATGGTCTGGAGCGCGCTGAGGACGTGGCTCTTGGGGAAAACCTGGGCGGAGAGAGACGGGCTTGGTGCTCACGCGGACCCCTCAGGCTGGGGCTGGAGCGGGATTGAATTTTCCGTGGGGAAAAGGGCAACACAGCTCGCTGGGTCAATAGCAACAAATTCCCACCTCAAAAAATAACAGGAGGAAGTGAAATGTGTCTTTCCCCAAAAGGTTAAAAAAGGCCCCAAAATACTTTACAGAGACATGCTGAACCACGTTCCACGTTGCTCAAGAGGACGCTGACAGTTCATCTAACGAGCTGATCTCCAAAAACAGCTTCTCACCCACAATCACTGGCCAAGGCCCTTCCCCATCCCTTGTGGGTTTGCTCTCGGGGCCTGGCCAACCACACCATCCTCATCTGCTTTATGGTTGACACTTGCAAGAGAGACAAGAGCCATGGGGCTCATCAGCACAGCCCAGGGGCATGCCAGACACTTATTGTCAGCCTGGTGACACCAGAGCCAGGGGAAGCAGAGCCTGGGATGACACCAGGCAGGCCCTTGCCAGGGAAGGCTGGGCAGTCCAAAGCAAAAGCAGCAAATCCCTGCTCTCTGTGCTCAAGCCAAGCATCCCTGCAGACATTTGTCCTCGGTGTGGCTCTGGAGAGAAGTCCAGGGGATGCTGTGGGAATCAGTGAATGGCTGGGGTGCCCTTCTCTGGCAGAAGCTTTTGGGCACACTTTCTTCAGGATTGGATCACAGGCGGTTCTTACATCTCATTTCTGACTTGTTCACTGCTGACTTGTGCACACACCAAGGCCACGTTAATGAGCTCACAGACAGGAGTGATGCCAGCCAGGCAATGGGGCAAAATACATGGAAAGAATCCATGAAATGTCATGGTAACAGAGGAGAGGAATTCAGCAGTCCCACCTGCAGTCAGCTCAGAGCTCACCAGAGAGCAGGGACAAGTGACACCTTCAGCAGCACAAGGCTGAGGCTGGGGAAAGGCAGGCCACATTCTGGTCTGCACCACATCCACTGTTTCCTCCCCAAAAGGAGCTGCAGGAGGGATTTACTGCAGGAGGGCTGGGCCAGACCCTGCCTGGAGCCCCAGGCACAGGCCCAGCCCCATGCTGGGTTAAACACAGGAGGGAATGAGCAGCCAAAGTCACCTGAAGCTCCCCTCTGATTTCCCAACACATGGTGAAGTGGTTTGTCACCCTCCCACAGACAAAGCCACTCCTCCCTTCACTCAGCTGAGGCCTTTGCCTGCTGCCCATGGCCACCAGAAAGCTCTGCCCTGACAAGAGCCCACGGGGTATAAATAACCCAATGGTTCTGCACTGCCTCTCTCTCTTTATGGTGTTGCAGCACCAGTGGCTGCTCTGCTCTGTCCCAATAGACGTGAGGAGGCTGCAGCCAATTCTCCTCTTGCAACTGAAAAGCAACAGCCTTCAGGACTTGGAATAAGCCATAGATCCCTCTGATAGTAATTTTGGCCTTTTTAGGGCAGCAAATAACATGGAAAGTTTCATACACTTTTTTCTACCGTTTTAAGCAAATTGCACCTTGCCCACAGCAAACCCCACTGGGGCCAAAGCTAGCTGCAGTTACACATCCCTGCTTGCATGGCCTCTCTCTGAGAGGATTCTGGTCTAAGATGGATTCCACTGTACCTGTCCAACAGCCTCCACTATGGTGGGCAGAGTGAGAGCAGACAGGTGCCTCCCACACTACACTGGCCCTAAAGTGTAACCTCCAACATGCGCCAGCCCTGCTGCTGCTTCCCTCCTGCCACAGGTCCCATCTTGCCACAACCACACCAGGCAGCCCCTTCTCTTACCTCAAACTCCCCTTGGTCCAGACCACAAGCTCCGAGAAACCACTGCCCAGCACACTGGTCTGACATGATGCTGATGGACGTGTCACTTCCACTGCTATCATAGTTGTAGTATTTTCCTGGAAAAGACAGAGAACAGTTTAAAAACAATAGATTAAGATACTGGCTCATTCGAGCTATCCCTACACACCTCCCTGTGTGGCAGGAGCACAGCTGCTTTTTCCACAAGATTCTTCTCCCTTTCCCACACCTATTCCTTCCTAGACACCTGCTCCTTCCCCTCCATTTGGAGGGGCAGCATCTCCCTTCCTTTCCCCCCAGCTTGCAGGGACAGTATTGCCCGTTCCCCACAAGGCTCCAAGGAGGAGCCACTCCCTCCCAAGGGACACACCGATGGCCAGCTGAGTGTGGTTCCCCGCTGCTGAGCACCTACCATTCCAGAGCATCCTCTCAAACGCCTCCTTGCCCTTGTTCAGGATGCCCAGGTATTTCTGCTGGATCTCAGTATCCCCAAGCACCTCTGCCATCTTGCACATCATGCAGACAGCAGCCAGCCACAGTCCACCGCAGTAGGCACTGCCGGAGCCAAACAAGAGAAGCATCAGCAATGTGGGACACCTCAAGGGTTCTGTGACAAACGGGATACAAGGGCCCAGCTCTGAGCTATGTCCCTTCCCCACAGCCCCCCTCTCCAACCCACACCTGCCTCTCTTGCTCACCTGGCTCCATGCACCACCCACGCGTCGTACGTCTGGTCAGCAAAGCCTCCATTTTCAATGAGCCCATCGTTATCCGTGTCAAACTTCAGCTCCGACTCCATCACAGCCTGTGGGAGAGGCAGAACATGGTCACGCAGTCCTCACATCCTGGAAGCTCCTCGTGCTCGGCTTGGGAGCATCCATCCTCTCAGGAAGCTGCTTGGCTCCTGAAGTGGGAAGTGGGGAAGGGTGATGCCCCACGGTCTGACCTCCCAGTACCTGGCACACTGGCCACATGTCCCGCAGGTACAGGGAGTCATGGGTCAGGTAGTAGTCACGGTACACCTGCAGCACAAACTTGAGGTTGAGGTCCTTCCAGTCAGCTGTGTCGTGCATCAGGTAGGCATTGACACGCTGCCATGGCTCGTCACCTAAACCAGGACAGACCAGATGCAGCAGGGCAGCAAGCAACAAACATCCCTCCTCCTACACAGGAGCGAGGACCCGAGGGCGCTGTGATCAAACAGCACTGAAATATTTTGGTGTACCCTGTGCCATCTCTAGCGAGAACAGCCTTCCTGCTACTTCCCTCCGTCTCCCTTGTAAAAGATACATGCAGCACGGTCTTCATCACCACCCCACACCATCCAGCTTTCCATTCCCAGAAAATATGGAATCACACAATCATTTAAGTTGGAAAAGACCTCTCAGCACTGCTAAGTCCACCAATGAACCACATCCCTAAGTGCCACATCTACACTTTTAAATACACCATGGATGGTGGCACCATAACTTCCCAGGCAGCCAGTTCCAATGCTTGACAACAAAAAACAGTGTATTTCATGCACCATACCCATTTCCCACAGCTTGGCATCCCCTCTGCTCCCCCACAGGCCCAACAGACCCCTCACCTGGGTCCCCAATGTCATGTGGCACCACATTCTTCATTTTCACCTGGGCTGTCTGACCACACATCAGGTACTGCCGGGGCTGGACATCCTCGTTCACCACAGTGACAGCTGCAGAGGACACAAAGCAGGACAAGTAATAAGGGCAGCAGAAATGGCTGCAGAAAGGTCCAAGCATAAGCACAGGCAAAGCCACCAGCACCGGCACACCAGGCTGCCCTTTGGAGCTCCAAGATCACAGCCCTCTGCAAAGGGCTGAAGGGACGGGCTGCTCTCCATCCCCCACTCAGCAGGGGACATGCAACTGTCACTACACCCTTAAGGAAGGTCAGGGAAGGGAACCCAGTGGGCTCAGCCCTACCAGAGCCCAGCAAAGGGCTGTGCTCCACACTCCTACCCAGCCCAGCAACAAGCAGCTACCAAGAACAGCCAGAGCACTGGGAGTCTGCAAACAGCTCCATGTCCGCTCTGCAAGGGGCAAGGACAGAGCTGGGAAGACCAGGGGCTCCCCCAGGGCAGGCAGAGCCAGCTGGGCACCCCCAGCATGGCAAGAAGGTGCCCCCAGCGCTGGGCACAGAGCTGCTGGGGCAGCAGCATTGCAGGGCTGCCAGTGCTGGGCACAGCAGAGCGGCTGCAGGGGGACGCTGGCTCCAAGGCACACAGCTCTGCAGCAGCAGCAGCAGCAGCTGTGGCCAAGGCTCCGTCTCTCCCCCAGGTGAAGCCCTGAGCAGGCAGCAAGGCAGGGCTCTGGGGACACTCACCAATGTCATACTGCAGGCTGATCTGCAGCTTGGGCCACAGCATGATGAGAGCGAAGGAGGCGTAGAAATGGACATCGTAGGTGTTGTACATGCGGTACTCCTGGCCTGGCAGGACAGGGCAGGTGGTGAGGGAAAGGAGCCTGCCATGGCCAGGGGACAAGGGCCAAAGCTCCTCCCTCCACAGGGCCCTGGACAGGGGCATCTTTCCCAGCACAGGCAGGGGCTCCCATTCCAAGAGGGCTTCATTCTCTACACAGAGCACCAGGCACGTGGAGAACACTCCACGCCCTATCCTTCAGGCCTGCAAGGGCTTTTCCTGGGAATAGCACTGCCCCCTACCCACTGGAGAGTAAAAACCATCCCCATGGCAGGTTCAAAACACATGCCAACAGTAACGGGAGGGCTTGAGGCTGGAGAATGCCTCACATCCTTGTGAGTTACCTTCCAAATAAGCAAACCTTCCGTACTCCCGCAGGACAGGGAGGAGGTGGGACAGCCCCGCCCCGGCCGGCCCCTGCAGCTCCTCGGCGCGGCACTCAGGGGGCACCTCCATCCAGATGGTCCCTCCATCCGTCAGGAAGTAGAGCTCGTTGAACAGGGCTGACTTGTACCACGAAGGCAGCTGGCTGTGGCAAAGAGGGCAGCTCAGCCTCGGAGGCCGAGGAGGTGATGCTCCTGCGCAGCCAAGCCCAGGAGGCCACAGGGAAGGTGCTCCATCTGCCCTACCTGTTCTCCAGGATGGGATTCTGCCACGCTTCGATCTTCCTCTCCCACTCCTCGTAGTGTGTCAGGGCATAATGGGACAGGGCAGGAGCAGCATCGCCATCGCTGCCAAAAAACCGGGTGTACCGCCTGCCAAGGGAGGGTTTGGTCAGCACCCTGTGGGCTCCACCTGGGAAACCTCCACAGACACCACAGAGGGACACTGCACTGCAGAGAACTGCAGGACTCAGCTGCTACTGCAGGGGCATGGGGAGCAGGGGCTGGACACAGGGCCCTCTCCCTGAGCTGGCAGGGCCACAGCCACCAGGAGCAGGCGGCAAATGTCCCCTCTTAGTACACAAGTCAGGGAGGGGGGGAAAATGGGGCTCTGGGGGCATGAGCCAAACACCAGTGGAGAGAACCCACCTACCTGAGGTGCAGCTTCTCCTTGGAGCCAAAGTGAACACAGGGCATGTCCCAAGCCAGGGCTAACTCCAGCGTCTGGTGCCCGTGGGCAGGGACCCTACAGCTGGCACACACTGCGGCTGCTGTCACCTCCCCCTTCTCCGTGGGCCTGCTTTTACCTGCCAGGAAAAATTAAGATATTCTTAAGCAACCAAGGAAGACCAAAGGGAGGGTAACTGAAGTTCACACACACCTTGAGGGAGATGAAAGTGGGCATACCAAAGCTCCTGTAACACCTGGAAGGTATAGCCCAGGGTTTTAAGGGATGATGTCGCCGCAGGGAAAAAAAAAACCTTCCATGGGAGGAGTGGTTAAAAGGATTCAGTCATCCAAGAACAGGAACAGATCAGGCAGGAAAAGCCATCAGGCATGAATGGAAGCTACAGAGTATCCCATGACTCTGTATCTGCACTCCAGTCAGAGACACTGTGACTTTCTAGGGACAGTCATTGTTTCCAGCTTTTCAGAGGGCGTTTGAGCCACCCTGGTATTTAAGAAAAGCCCTTAGGTGGCTGGATAATTATATGCTGGTCCTGACATGTGTAAAAGGTAAACTCATTAGAGCAACATAAGCACAGATCCTGACTATGATAATGTCTGGCATGCACGAAGAAAAACCACATCCCAATAGCCTGGAGAGCTCTGAGTGCATCTAGGCAGGAAGCTTATTTTTCTGGAAAAAAATTACACAGTAAACGATTCAGTTACATAATTTAAGCCTCAAGAAACCTTGCCAAGACCCAGCATCACTAGTTTGTCAGCATCATCCTTGTTTAAAAACTGACAGACATTAGGGAAATGGTCACCTTTTATGGCAATAGGAGGTGAGCACCAAAGGCTGGAGATGCCACCCTGCTTCAAGGCTCCTCCCAAGGGAGTGAGCAGAGACCTGAGGATGGATGCAGAATTATCAGAAGAATACCAGAGACGTGCAGAGAACTGTTACAGTAGGAAGAGGACAGACAGCGATGGCAGCACTAAACCCCAAGCACTGTTAAACACTGGCAGTAACAATTCAAACAGGACACAGCTCATTTATCTGGAAACAGGAGCTATGGGAAGGAGGCTGGGCAGCATGATGGCTTCTGAGCAGAAATCTCAATTCAGTGTGCAACCACACACAGAATAATGAGATACTGATACTGGCACATGTAACCAATACCCAAGAACAGCTCCAAAGTGGAATCAACAGCTTTTGGAGAACCACAGGACAAGCAATAGGAAGTTTGGATATAGCCTAAATTTTGAAGCAAGCCACAGCATCCTGGAGAGATTTTGAAGAGCCAAGGAGGCTGCAGGAAAGAGCTCCACCCTGGCCTGGGTGCCCAGAAGCAGCACGGCCGCCCCCTTGCCCTGCTCCCCTGCGCCCGTCCCACGGAGGACGGAGGCACTCACCAGCGGGTGAATCCAGCCTGCCATCCTGCAGCAGGTCCTGCCACAGCTCTCTACCCAACCCCGTGGGATTGAATGCCGTCACATGGGTGACTCCCGTGCCAGCCTGAACAAGGGAAGAGCATCATCAGGGGCTGCTCCTTTGGAGGAGAACATTCATGCCCTCCCCTCCCCAGTACCAGCAGCAGGACATGACACTCACTTCTCACGGGCTGCCCAGCAACTCTCAAGGCGTTGCCTCAGCCGCTCTCCTGACACCATCCCCAAAGAGGGAGCCCTCAGGGAAGTCATGCCCCCTCTCCTGGCGTCAGGCAAGCCCTGAGGAACGCTGCCAACCCCAAGGCCTGGCACCCCCATCCTCCACCAGCTGCATGCAGGCAGCTGCCCCACGTGCAGCAGGGCCGCACAACCTCCCCAGCAGGAGCCCCGGCAGCAGGGCCAGCTCTTTACCTTCTCCCGGGCAGAGATGGCCAGGGTGAAGGGGTTCACGGGCGGGCAGTGGTGCAGCAGGACCCCAGCAACCCGCTGGCCGTCCTTGTGGAAGGTGAAGGGCTCGTTCCAGTGCCCGCCGCTCCCGGCCTCCTTCGCTCCCGGGCCATTCTGCAGGCTGAACATGATGGACACCTCCACGTCCTCGTCCCTCCCGTTCTCCACCTCCCAGACGAACACTCCCACTGGCAAGCTGGAGTCCTGGCAGAGACGCACAATGCTGCCTCCAGGGCTGCTGCTCCACAGGCAGCTGCCCCAGCATCGTTTCCCCCTGCTGGGGACACGGCGCAGGAGGCAGCGGCAGCAAGAGCGGCGGCAATGACAGCTTGGTCTGGGAGTCTCTTGCCAAGCTGAGGAGCAGCAGCAGGAGCTGAGGAATCTGGGAGGCAGGCAAGACAAAACTCCGAAGAGGAGCAGCCCTGGGCTGGCAAGCACACGGCGGGGCAGCAGCGGGACAGCAAGAGGCCTTTAGGGCCCAGCCGGGCTCTCATCACTCAGCTGCCGGGCAGGCTGATGCAGGCTCACGTGCTGCTGCAATGCCGGGGTAAGAGGAAGGGCAGACGTGTCCCAGCACAGCCGCCACCCTAGCCTGGGGCCGGCAGGCGGCACGGGCAGCGCTGAGCCGTCCCTGGCTGCAGCGCCGAGTCCCGCACGGCTGCGGGGCTGAGAGCGGCCGCGGGGAAACGCTGGGAATGGGGAGCACGGAGCCCGGGAAACGCTGGGAATGGGCAGCACGGAGCCCGGGAAACGCTGGGAACGGGGAGCACGGAGCCCGGGAAACGCTGGGAATGGGGAGCCCGGAGCCCGGGAAACGCTGGGAATGGGCAGCACGGAGCCCGGGAAACGCTGGGAATGGGCAGCACGGAGCCAGGGAAACGCTGGGAATGGGGAGCCCGGAGCCCGGGAAACGCTGGGAATGGGCAGCACGGAGCCCGGGAAACGCTGGGAATGGGGAGCACGGAGCCAGGGAAACGCTGGGAATGGGGAGCCCGGAGCCCGGGAAACGCTGGGAATGGGGAGCACGGAGCCCGGGAAACGCTGGGAATGGGGAGCACGGAGCCAGGGAAACGCTGGGAATGGGGAGTACGGAGCCCGGGAAACGCTGGGAATGGGGAGCACGGAGCCCGGGAAACGCTGGGAATGGGGAGCACGGAGCCCGGGAAACGCTGGGAATGGGGAGCACGGAGCCCTGGCCTCGGGAGCGGGGAAATGCTGGGAATGGGGAGCACGGAGCCCTGGCCTCGGGAGCGGGGAAACGCTGGGAAAGCGGCAGCTAACAAGCAGCTCTGCCCTCGGGAGCGGGGAAATGCTGGAAAAGGCGCTAAGAAGCAGCTCTGCCCTCGGGGATGCCGTCCCCGCCTTACCTTGTAGTCATGGGGGATGACGGGCGAGACCTGCCGGCAGGTGAGCACCACCTGCTGCCCCGGCAGCTCGTAGACCAGCCAGGCACGGGGGTACAGGGCATGGTAAAAGGCGTAGTGGCCGCAGTAGCCCCAGTTCCAGCCCTGCAGGCTGCTGGGTCTCTCCACGGACAAGACCTGCTGGTAAATGGTCTGCCCCTTGCACCGCAGGCACACTGTGAACTGTGGAGGAGAGGAGCACGTTCAGGGGTGAGAGGAGCCCTGTGGCCGATGTCCCAGCCTCCCAGGCTGCTGCAGGGACTGTCACTCCCCTCACAGACCCTACCTGGTTGGCGATGACCGTTTCGTAGTGGTAAAGGCCAGGGTTCAGCTGCCAGCGGCAGAACTCTCCCCGCCAGCCACGGGTGATGGTGCCTCCCCCGATCCCGCCCAGCGGGCACCCTGGCAAAGACACCAAGAGTTAGCAACCCCATTCCTCCCCCAGGTGGCACCTGGCTCAAGAACTCTCCCCAGGCATCTCTGCAGGGCAGAGCCACTCAGTATCGCCCAAATCACGACAGCTCCTTGACTCACTCGTTCCATCTAGCACCCTGACAGCCCCGTGTGAACCCCTGCCCACCCCAGTGCCCAGAGTGGATGGAGGCTGACCATAGATCTGCTGCAGAGGAACAGCACACAAGAGATCAATGAAGGCCTTTTTCTTCTCTATCCGGGTCTTCTTGACCCACCACCTGAAGTACCTGCAAGGGAAAGAGAAGTATTGAAGAAGTGAGGAGCAGGCAACACCACCCCTTCATTGTCACCGGGCAGGATGAGCACAGGTTGAGCTTTCCCTCCGTGCAGAAGTGTACAGGAGGAACCCGTGCTCCATACCCATGGCACAAGGGGTGATAAGGCTCTATCACCCATCTGGAGCATGCATTACTCAGCAAGCAAAAGAGGGCAGAGTTCAGGCAGCTCAGGGCTGACTGCAAGGACAACTCAAGAGCAGGACTCCCAGCTCATGCAGCACAGGCTTTCCTAGACGTTCATGGAGAAGTGGGAATGCACACAAGGGCCACCACCACCCCCAAGCCTGGCACACAGTGTCCTGCTAAGGAAGGCCTGCAAGCAGAGGTGCAAGCCCAGAGGAGACACACACTGCTCCAGGGACACGAGCCTTGCTCTTCCACCTCCACATCCCCATTGCCATACACTATCAGTTCATCAGGGGCAGAGGGCACAGGGCAGCCCTGCCCTGGAAGTGGTGATGGCTGCTGCCTGCAGCTGGCAGGATCCTGGGGACTTGCCTCCATCCACAGACCAGCACTGCCCATCAGATAATTTCTCACCCAAAGGTCTGGGAATCAAGACACACAAACAGGGGCACACCTGCAGCTGGATGTGCCAGCACCACTGCAGGCAAGAGCAGCAGGGCTGGGCTCCGAGTCAATGCTTGTAAAGTACTGGCTTTGGCTAATAAACTGCCCCAAGTTAAGCCTTCTATACACAGACAATTAGCACATGGAAACCAGCTACCGGACCAGAAGCTGCTGAACCTTGCCCAGCAAACAGTCAGGTGAGACCCAGCTGGCAGCTCCATGGCCCTGGGTGCCAGGTGGGCAGGGGGGACACGGGAGCCCCCACAGTGAGCAGTGTCCCTGAGCTACCTGCAGACATCCATTCCGTACTGCTGAGCAGAAAACCAGCCCAGCCAGGAGCACACAGCCTGTCCTGCCCCTGGTTGCACAGGAGGCAGCTCACAGGCGATGGGCAATGAGCAATAATCCCCTGGGACATGCACACCCAGGAGCAAGGGGGAGAGGCTCTCCCATGACACCTCTACTACCCTTCCCAAACAGAAACAACCCACAGCTGACTTTTTGGCTGCTTACTGGGCATTCACCTTTATTCACCAACATCAAAGGTCCCCAAATCCCTCTCAGGGTGAGATTTTCTGGGCTGCAGTCTCACAGGACCTAACTGCAGCCTGCTCTCCACTCCTACAGACCCAGCTTTGTGTTTGACTGTCTGTGGATGTTTTGCTCACAGGGGTTCAGGGCATGATGAGAACCAGCCTGTCCTGCTTGACTGCCCTGAACCAGGGCCTGCCACTATCTTCCAGCTACATCTGCTGCAACTGCTCTTCTCCAGACAGGACAGTCCCAGCCTCACCCCGCCAAGGCAAGGTTTTGCAGTGCTCTCTCTCTCTCAAGGAAATGATTATTATTCTTTTTCAACCCAGCATCAGGGAACCAACCCAGCTGCTTCCCCAGCAGGCTTCTGGCAACAGGAAATTAGGTGCCCAGGCAGAGTGGCTGCAGCACAGCCTAGCAGGGCATCCTGACTTCTTGGAAAGGAGGCAGGAGATGGATTTCAGGAAGCAGTTTTTCCAGGAGAACACAGTAGAAAAGCTTTGGGATTTATTGCCACAGCCAAAGTCATTTCACCATCTCAATATGCAAACTCTTCTCCTGCCAGCTTCTCCCAAAATCATGCAAGCCAGGAGGAGAAGCCCAGTGGTCAATGCCCAGTTGCTGGCTATTAACAGCTCTGCCAGGGCTGAATAATAACAAGGAGAAAGACTTTGTGTTCTGCAGCACCAAAAGCCCTGCCAGGGCTGGAGGGCATTTCTTCTCCTTCAAACTGGCAGTGGAGTTAAAACCTAGCTGAACATTACCGAGCTGATCTGGATTCATGGCATGACCCCTCTCAGGACACATGAGCCACCTCTGTGGAAACCTACCTGTACCTCTTCTCCTGCCTCGCCAGCCCCAGCTGAACCCTCTGCACAGCCCTTCTTTCCAGACACACGTGTCCCCCACAGTTACCCTGACAAGCCCTGATTAACAAAAAAATCCTGCACCAGGGCTGTCTACACCCCCAGCCACACCCCCAGCACCTAGCACTGGTGCTGCAGAAGAGGGCAGCCTTCATCACGTTTAATTTGATGCAACAATGTCAACCCAGGATGTTGTGCCTCCTCTGCTGAGCTCCTCTGGACCTCCTGAGCCCAAGCAGTGACCCCAAGGTGCCCCCAGTGGCTACGAGCACCTGCACCAGGTGACTTTGCACTCGATGCACCAAGCCGCGCCAAGTTTTGAGAACTTCCCTGGCACAGGGGTCACTTGCCATGGGTCACCCAGGAAAGGGCAGGCCAGTCTGCAGGGCTTCACAGATCCCTGCACCATGACACACAACTGAACTCCAGGTTTCTCTCGCAGCACCAGCACCCAGGTTTCCATGAGCTGGCTGCCCCAGCCAGGCAGATGCTGAGATGCCCACCGATGCCTGGAGCATGCAGCCTCCCATATATCCCTGCATCCCTGAATGGGCTGCCCTTTCAGCCAACAATACTGGCCTTGGGGTTTAAATCAAAACCACACAGGTATTCCTCATGACCCTAGCACTTTGTCTCCTCTGCTCCTGTCGCTGGAATCTCCTTGCAAGGAAGCTCTTGCCATGGCAAAAGTACTTTGAGAAAACAACCAAATTACCTCCTAAACTTGAACAGGAGAAGAGGCAGTAGTTTCACTTCAAGCTTCTTGCTTTTTTCCTAGGAATGATACAAGGCTCTTCCCGACTTCAATGAGAACAAGGCCAGGATCACCTCTCCTCCCTGCTCACCCCACCAGAACTTCATGCTTTCCCACATGCTCAGCTCATCCCAACCTGCTGCAGCAGCTTTTCCAGCAGCCTTTCTTTATCTCCGGTGCATGACCCATGCTCTCCCTTCCCGGGTGCCCAGGCCCGCACCGGGGCGTCTCAGGTCAGACCAGCATGCCGTGCACCCCGAAGCAATCCAGAATCTGCCCTTTCATCCAGCTTTGCAGGAACCAGCTCGGCAAGTGGCAGCCTCCAAGGACACCAGCAGAAAATGGAGGCAGGAGTCATAAACCCAGCACAAGGAAATAAGCGATGCCGCGGCAGGTCCCCGCGTTCAGCCTGGCGGGGGCACAAACACTGCCAGCACCCGCGCTCCGGCCTTAAAGGCTAAAACGACACTCCGGCTTTCCAGGCGTGCTCCCCGCCGTCACCTGCAGCTCAAAGCCCAGAGAGGCGCCCCGCTCCCGAGCCCGCCGCGGCGCACAGCGCTCCAAACCCCTCCCAGCTGGCCCCAGCTTAACCTCCGGCTGCCAGCGCCGGGGACTGCGCCGGGGAGGATGCGGCAGCGATGAGCGCCAGGGGCGGGAAATGGGGGTCCCCATCGCCAAGCGATGCCCCGAGTCCTCCCAGCTCCCCCGTTCAGAGGAGCCCAAGCGCCGGGTGCTGCCCCTTCAGCACCAACCGCTCCCGGTGCCGGCGCCAGGAAGGCTGGAGAGTGCCGGCGCCCCGGGCAGGAGGAAGGCGGCTCCCGCCAGCCCGGGGCCTTCCGTGACCTGCCGGACTCTGCCTCTCCGTACACCGGGACATCTCCGGTGCCTCCCCGGGGCGAGGCCCCCGCGGCACCGAGCGGCTCCAGCGCAACGCCGGGTCCCCCCGCGGGACGCCCTCCCTCGTCCCGGTGCGTTCCCGGCCCCCTCCATCCCCCGCCGTACCGCAAGGCGAGGCCGACGTGCCGCAGGACATCGCGGAGCGGCACGTCCCCGGCGCCGTAGGGCTGCCGCAGCTCCTCGAAGCTGTGTGCCAGGCAGACGCGCCAGCCGTCCGCCGCCACGCCGCGGCCCTGCGCTGCCCCCTCGTAGCGCCGCATCAGCGGCCACTCCACCGTCTCCTCCGCCGCCGCCGCCATCGCCGCCCCCCCCTCCCCGTGCGCGCCCTCTTCTTCACCGCCCCGCCCCGCCCCGCCCGCGCCCCCGGGGCACGGCGGAAGCACGGACCCGCCCCGCCGCCGGTCCCCGGGGCTGCCCGGCCGAGCGCGGCCGAGCGCCGCCGAGCAGATTCCGAGAGTCGCCGAGCGCTGAGCGAGCGCTGCTGAGGGGCGTGCGAGAATTGCCGAGCGCTGTCCGGGAGCTGCCCGTGAGCCGGCCGAGGGTGCCCGAGTTCTGCCCGAGTGTTTCCGAGTGTGTTCCCGAGCGCTGCCCGAGTCTTGCCGAACTAGGCCCGAGTCTTGCCGAACTAGGCCCGAGCCTTGACGAACTAGACTCGAGTCTTGCCGAACTCTCCCCGAGTGCTGCCGAGCTCTGCCCGAGCGCTGCCGATCCCCGCCGAGCGGCGGGGGGAGCCGGGCCTGCAGTGGTGGCGGACGGCGAGCGCGGCCTGTGCGGGTGGTGAGTGGGCCCGAGGCGGGAGCTGCGGAAAGGTTGCGGCCCTGTGTCCCTGATCCCTCGGGTAGAGCTGTCCGTGTGCGGGTTTACGTTCGGGACCGCAGGGCTGGGGTGTCAGGGCTGTCGTTCACACCGTCGCGGTGTGTCCTGACCGCACGTCTTGCCTGTGTGGGCCTGGGAGGAAGATGTGTGTGTTTGTAAAGACGGGGCTGTGCGTGTTTCCCCCCCACACCTCCTGTGTGTGTGTGTGTGTGTGTGTGTGTGTCTGTGTCCCCATTCCCCCTCAGTTGCATGGCCCAGCCCTCTCTCCGTGTTTCCGTGACGGCACAAGGGGGAATGGCTTTAAACTGAAAATAGATTAAATATTTAGATTAAATATTCAGAAGAAATTATTTTCTGTGACGATGGCGAGGCGCTGGCACAGGTCGCCCAGACAAACTGTGGTTGTTTTATCCCTGGAAATAGTGCCAGGCAGGATGGGGTCCTGAGCAATCTGTTCTGGTGGGAGTGGTGGGAGGTGTCCCTGCCCATGGAGGGGAGCTGGAACAAGATGGTCTTTAAGGACTCCTCCACCCCAAACCATCCTTGCATCTATGATTCTGTGATAACATGGCCAGTGTTGGCTTTTTTTTTGGCAGGTGTGCAGCAGGACTGTCCAAGCCATGATTGAAGTGGTGGCCAAGCTGGGCCGTGGGCCCGTGTTCCTGGCAGGGGAGGTGCTGGAGTGTGTGATCACCTTCACCAACCCGTTGTCGGCCTCTTCCACCTCTGCCAGCAGGTACAGGAGCCTGTGCCAGTCCATGCACAGAGCCTCCAAGTGTTGGAGCTGCCTGGGTCCCTCCAGAGGGAGCAGCCCCCTCTCTTCCCTCTCTGGGGTAGTAGTCACAGCTGCATTGTAGGGCAGTGGTGCCAGCTCAGCCCCTTGTGATTTCCCTACTCAAGGCACTCCCTTAAGGAAGCCTTGCATCATCTCTCAATTTTGGGGGCGAAGCTGAGTTAATTATGCTGGTTTGGTGCCCCCAAGAAGTAGACAAGGAAGGAGGTATGCAGTTAGAGATTCTCTGTTGCTCAGGTGAGCGCTCAGTGACAGTGACTGGCAGAAAATGAAGCCAAACTGGCTGTCAAAGTGGGCTATCTGGTCACACCAGGGTGACAGTCCCACACAGCAACATCCAGGCACTGTCATTATTTCCTGCATTTGTGGAAGGAGCTCTGTTTTATCCAGCAGTGCTGGACAGTACAATGTGATCCCTGCCTCCAGAGGTGGCAGACAAAGGGTTGGGTCTGAAAGGGGCACCTTCTGCAGCCACATTTTCTGTGGCCCAGCCCTTGAGCACTGCATCTCCCCTTCCCAGTGCTGAGGAAATGTGAGAAGATGGGAGCTTCCCATATTGGCTCACAGGGGGTGACTCTATGTCACAAGTAATCACCCAAAGCCTTCGTGTCCGCTGAGTGTGCAGCCATGTCTGATTCCTTAGGGAGTGGAGGGTGCTTTCTCATCTTGAGTCCTTCCTGGGAAGTGCCTGTTTCCAGGCCTGTCAGGTTCAGCATGTTTTCATCACCAGTATGATGTTCACATGTGATTGTTTTGGTGGGCCCACTCAACAGTGCCTGCAGTCTCAGCAGCAGAAGGCTTCTGTATTTGTTGCCTTCCTTAACTTTCCATCTTTTTTTCCTGTTTCCTCTTGGCTGCTGAGATCAGTTTTCAAATTCAGCTGTGGCATAAGCATCCAGCTTCCCAGAGTTTTGTCCTTTGTGAGGACACGATGTCCTGTGTTTTGTCTGCTTCTGAAACATGTGGGACTGCAAGGGTACCAGGTGGCATGGTCTGGGGGGGGTTTCAGTGCACTCATGGAAGCTTCATTTAAAACTTCAGATGTGTTGTGATCTGCAGAAGACTGCCTCTTGAAAAAGAAGAGTTTTTAAAATAATAAAAAAGCCCCAGGTGATCAATGGGGCAAGACCTGGCTAAGTCAAACGAGTGGCAGCAGCAGCAGCAAATAGATTGGTGGTTTGGAAAATGAAGCTGTGGGTTGTGTAAAGGCAGGAACCAGATCAAAGCAACAGGCAGAGAGACTTGTCAGAGCCTGGGAGGCTTTGGGGCTGACAGGTGGAGGGACAGCGAGGTCACATATTGAGAACAGGGACAGAATTGAAAGAAAGGCAGGAAATTAATTTGATGGTGGAGTACAAGACACAAATCTCTTCTACCCAGAGGCGGCACAGAGCATGTCCCGTGTAGGCTACAGGAGTTGTGGGGGAAGGTGAGACTGTAAGGAAGTGACCTCAGCACCAGTGCAGAATCCTCCACTGCTGAACAAGCACTAGCTGAGCAAGCCAGCTCTGCTGGCAGGAAGGGACATGCAAATTTTGTTGGGACATCTGGCTAGGAAAAAATGAAAACAATCCAGTGGCATGTTGTAAAGCTATACTGAAATAGAAAGAAAAAGTGCTCAAAATGTGGTGTTTGAAGGTATTGTAATCAAGCTAAGCTCTAAGCTTATATAAAATTAGCAAACATTGCCTCAAGCAAGAGCAGTTCTCTGCTTCCAAACAGCAGATACTTTACAAGAAAAAAACGTATGGCAGCCCTGATGAAAAAGCCATGTTGGTACTTTTGAAAATGCAGAACTGCAGCTGTGGGGCTCAAAGCAACTGGGTACAGTAACTGAGGTGTGCTTGGGTAAGGGCAGCCAGCACATACAAGAGAGATCAAATAGCACATCATTAGTCAGCTGACACAAATACAGCACACCTTTTTCCCTAGTTCATCTAGACCTTTAACTGCTCTGATGTGTCACACGGAGGGACATTCGTGTGCCACAAAAAATTCCTGTGCCGCCTAGAGCTCTGTTGTTGGTGCTTACTAATCAGATCATGATGTTAGAAAACACCGGAGGAACTATTCACTGGCTAAACTACAGAGACCACTATTGGAAAAAAAAAAAAAAAACAGAGGAGTGATTTGGAAACTGAAAGGTGTCACTAGTACCATGGGAAGTGCCCTATGGAATGGCTGACATCACAGCAGAGTCCAAAACACGAGACTGTTTTTTGTGCTGGATGCGTGGCCCTACGTTAATTGCTGGGACTGTACTGAGAGGGGTCAAAATGACACCTTTGCCTCCCCTACTGCCGTCAGCAAAGTCCTTGCATAAGGAGGAGTGAGTAGGTCCTAATGAAAGACCCAGAAGCATCCTCCTTTGGTCTGGCACAAACGGCAGCTGATGTTCTTGTTGGGGATGGTGCTGTGGGACCAGAGGGAGCATGTCTGTGCCTACCTGCCCTGATGAGTGTTGAGCTTGGGACATCTCTGTGCTGTGGGCAGGGGCAGCTGAGCCCAGGCTGCAGGAGTTTGTTGCTTTAGAATTTGCCCACTTCCCTAATGGCTGTGTTGTCACCAGAGTGCTGATCTGTGTGAGAGCACAGAGGGATTTCTGGCTTGGGATTTAACTCCTCATGGCTGAGAGTTCTCTGCCCCACATGCAGCAGCTTGAGGTGTCCTCCCAAGAGTGCATGAATGGCCAGTTCTAATCTGTGGATGATGCGAAAGATGAACAAATGAGTAAAGCTTTGGACTGGATCTTGAAACAGTTGATCTCAGCATGTTGGCTGAAAGATCCCTGTGAAGTTTTGCACATGCCACCTTGTCTCTTGTCGTCATAGAAGGGGACAGGGGCTCCTGACCTCTGCCACCTGTTGTCCTCTGCCATGAGTGTACAGCACATTTCTTGGGCCAGATATGTTTTATCATGTCAGTGCTGTGCTGATGGTGTTGTGGTTCAGACTGCAATTATTGCTGCTTAAAAAGAGTCCTTGGACTGCAGAGCCAGGCTTTGGGTGAAGCTGTTGTCAGCAGCTGGGGTGGAAGTGGCTTTGAGTCAGCATCCCAGCTTGAGCTTACTCCCAAGGCTTGTTTGGAAGGGGACTGTGAGAGTAGCTTCAGTGACAGTGAAGCAACACCTTCTTCCTTCCAGACAAGCAGTCCTGCATGGAGCTGAACTGAGAGAGTTGCTCTTCCCCCAATTCCTGCCTGCTGTAATTGAGGTTTAAAGCAGAGATATGATTGTTGCTCTTTGCTTTCAGTGAGATGCTGGCATGGGCCAGCGCCCAGATCCACTGCCAGTTTCACGCCAGCGAGAACCGGGTGGCACTCCCTCCCTCTGATGGCAGCAAGCACGATGTGCAGGCAGAGAATGAGACCGTCTTTGTCCCCAACAGAGGTGAGTGCCACTCCTGCCTGTCACCTGGGTAGGGACAGTGAGAGCACTGTGAGCAGGAGTCAAGCACACCATGATGTGTGTGTCTTGATGCAGCGTGCATCGGCTGTACAAAGTTGTTTTGCTTTCCTGGTGATAGATTTTGTGGGACATTGTTAGTACTGAAATCACAGTGGCTGTTGTTTGTCCAGCTGCAGTGGCAATGTGGCAATGTCTCATAATATGACCAGAGCAAGAGATACTTCCTCTCTGGCTCTCTTCTCCCTGTTCCTCCCCAATGGGATAAAGCTTGACTGACCTGGACACAGCCTGAGGCTGTGCAGCATTCATGTGCTTCTTATTCTCTTCCAGGAGAGCGGGGTCAGTGTATCCTGTCCACCCCACCAAAGATCCTCTTCTGTGACTTGCGACTGGATCCTGGGGAGTCCAAGTCCTGTGAGTCCTGTTTTCTCTTCCCCTGCTCACAGAGCTGGTCTCTGGGGAGCTCTGCTTTCAAAACTGGCTTTGCAGACCTGAGTGCTGCAAGTGTGAGATCCGGGTGCTCACAAAAGGTGGGGTGCTTTGGTTGGAGCATGAGTGCTGAGGAGCTGCTGCATCATCCAGAGTCTGTTCTCTGCTGTGCTAGGGCTGTGTATTGCAGTGCGTCCCCTGGCCTGGGGCCTTTGCTGCAGGTCCACTGTGTAGCTGCAAGGCATAAAACTTTTAAAATACCTAGTTGCAGCAGGAGGAATGGGTACACACACCTGCATTTCCTTGCCTTTATTTCTTCAGTCACACTGGTGTATTCTTGAAATTTAGGCTGGTGTCCTCCAAAGGTTTGTTCTTCCTCTTCAGATTGTGGCTGTCCTGCCACAGTCTTCTGGATGTTCTAGTTTTCCTGCTGTGAAAGTGAGCACTCCTCATCTTCTCTGCTCAGAGCTCTCCATGTTTGAGTAGATAGCTGTGGAAAGAGCTGAGTATGCGCTGTTCTCTCTTGGTTGTGGCTGTGTGACCCAGTCCGTTCAGGTCATGTCAGATCTCCTTTGCATTCCAGTCGCCTGTGATTAGCAGCACTGATGTTAGGCTGCTAACACACCCAGGCTGTGCATGGAGAGCTTTGTTATTTTCCCAGGGATCTGCTGGGAATTGTTGATGGAGACCTCTCACACTGCAGAGCACAGGGAGAGGAGAGGCAGTGCCTATGCTGGGGTGGGCTCTGCTGGATCACTGAGCTCTGCAGAGCTGGAGGTGAAGCTGCAAGTGAGACCAAGCAGCCACGGGGTTGGGACATGCTGGTTGTGAAGCTGGTGTCTCCTGCCTTTCTGGCTTTGGAAGGGCCTGACTGGAGGGAAAGGTGGACCTGGTGAAACCAGGCTGGCTTGCCTTGGTGGTTAGTGGGGTGGGGCAGTGCCCCTAGACTGCAGAGCCTGTTGTCTGAAGACGTTTAGTTATTCACTTATTATTGTACAGCTGCATGCTGGGGAAAGGAGGTGCCATGCCAGCAGGAAGGAGGAGGTGGCAGAAACCTTACCTGGCCTGTGGCTCACCTGGATTCTCCTGTGTTCCTTACTGCTTGCAGGTTTGGTGCTGGAGCATCCATTCCCTGGGAGCAGAGGGAAGGCCCTTTTTCTGGCACACTTTAGGCAGGTTGGGCAGTTTCTGGGATAACAGATCAGTGACGACAGCCCAAGTTCCAGGTGGCTGGGATGGATTGAGGGATTGACTGTGCACTGGCTTAACAGGCAGAAGCCGTTCAACCCCCAGCTAGGGATTTTCTAGGGATTTTCTACCCTTTCCAATGACGTCGTGATGTGTGTGTGTCCTCTCTGCCTCTGGGTGGCACTGGCACAAGCAGCCTGCCTCTGCCTGGTGCTTGGACGCAGCTCCTCTGGAAGGACACAAACTCTCCTATTCTTTGAGGTTCCTTATCTGTAGAGTCCAGCCTTTCCCCTTTGCTGTGTGATTCACCTGTCTGTTTCATGTATCACATGTGATGTGGCTGCATGTGGCGCTGCTTTTTTAGCACTGAAGTCCCAGGCTGTATCACAGCCTTGGTCTCGTTCCTGCCAGGCTGTTCACACTGATCCCATCAGCCTGTGGTGCTGCTGCTGTCACGTGAGACTGCAGCTGGCACACTTGCAGACCATTCCTGGGGTCTCCTGCCAGCTCCATGGAGGGAGAGCTAAGGCTGTGTGGGTGTGTATCTTAATTCTTCATTTCCTGTTTTTCAGAAGTTTTGAGTTTTGCTACGCAGTTTGGGAAGGGGAAAAAAAACCAAACCAGAAAACTCAAGAAATCTTAATTCTGCTTCAGCAATATACTGTGTTATTAAACTGCAGCCAGAGCTGGCACATACAGCTGAGGTTCTGTCAGACTGTCTCTTGATAAAAAGACTTGTTTTCATTTGCTGACCAGCTTGTTCCCCAGTACTTTACTCTTGTTATGGTGCCTATATGTTGAAGTTGACTCATATCCCAGCCCTTTGACACGTGGCCCAGGCTGAACTCTTTAAATTTGTCACCATGAAGCTTTTTCTCAAGTCCTCAAATAATTTCTGTGGCTGTTTTGCCTCCACTCTGGTTTTGTAATACCTTTAAAAATTTGGTAGATCACAGAGAGGGGAGGAAATGGAAGCAGCCTGGACACAGGCCAGAAGGCCAGCCAGAGGGCACAGCAGGTGGGTAAGGAAGACATTTGTAGTGCAGGAATGTCCTTCCTTTTGGGATATGCACGGAAGCTGGGACTTCCTGAGTCTTGGCATTCCTGAGCCAGGTAGCAAACTGTCCATCCTTCTCTGACTGTGGTGGTCTCTGCTCAGATTATCCTCACTGGGCGGAAAGGTCTTTGTGAGCCCTCTTGTTGAATCTGGTATGGGGGTTACAGAAGTCTGCTTCTTTCCTTGGAAATGTCTGATTTTCCTCCCTGTCAGGGTAGTTCTCTGTTTTATCTGCACCCTCGTCCAGAAAGAGAGGCTTGTGTTTTAAGGTGTGACATCCTGTCGCCGCTACACACTAGCACAGGCTTTTTTCTTCCTTCCAGTCCTGTTATTTGAAATCCAAAAGTTATATTTAAAATGTAACCCTAACTTTTAATCTAAGCCTCAACATTCAGTGTGTGCCAGACATGGGGAAGGATCTGTGGTTTCAGAGCAGGATGCTGCCCTTCCTCTGGCAGGGCGTATCTGCATTACGGTGGGCAAGCCAGAGAGGTGGAGACTTTCCACAGTTCACTGTTTGTGTCTTTCTTGTTATGCAGCATGTGGTTTGGGAAAGCTTCAGAAGTGTTCACACTGTGTCAAGAGGCATTGGGGTTTGTGTGGTGGCCAAGGAGCTCTAGGAGGGCTGAATGTGGTGAAAGCCAGGCCCCAGTACCTCAGAGCCCTCAGAGTCAGAGACTGTGATCTAAGTCATCAGCTTGTCAAGGGGGACAAACCACCGGTTGATGTGAAGGTCTTGGGAATTGTTTGTTGATCATTTAGCTGCAGTCCTTCAAAGAAAAACACAGGAGGAAACTTACTTGTTGCTGAGTTTGAGGGTTTGTGTAAAGCAGAAACAAAAGAGGCATGAAGTACTGTTCCATACCTGCATGGGACAGGGCCTGGAGGAGGCTGTGCTGTGAGAGAGCTGGAGTGCACAGAGGCAAATTTGGGTTGAACTCGTGATGAGAAAATTTAGCTTTTGTGGTTGTATTCCTGGATTTTACGTCTTTCACATTCTTTGGAGACAAAGTTTGTGTGTGTGGTTGTATGTGCTGGAAGCAGTATCTGGATGATGGTGCATGTGATGTTGGGAGCAGTGTGCCTGGTGCAAGGGAGCTGGCTTGTGCTTGGCTGCTGGAGGAAAGAGAATACGGCAGAAAGCACCAGGCTCTGTCCCTGCTGGTCATAACACTTGGTGCAGGGAGCCTGCACACAACAGCTGCAGGATCTTCCTTCTGGCTTTGAAGGGCAAATTTTCTGCCCTCATTGCAGATTCATACTGTGAGACACTGCCTGTGGATGGCCCCCCCTCGTTCCGGGGGCAGTCGGTGAAGTACGTGTACAAGCTGACCATCGGCTGCCAGCGCGTCAACTCCCCCATCAAGCTCCTGCGCGTGCCCTTCCGCGTCCTCGTGCTGCACGGTAAGGCCGCGCGCTGCCCTCCCTGCACGGGCAGCCCGGGCTGCACCCTGCCCTGCTGACGCTCTCACCTCCTTCCCAGGGCTCAAGGATTACCAGTTCCCACAGGATGAGGCTGTTGCACCCTCAAACCCCTTCTTGGAGGAGGAGGAGGGCTTGAAGAAAGACTCTCGCCTGGCAGACCTAGCGACAGAGCTGCTCATGGTGGCCACCTCCCAGCGCAGCCTGCGTAGGTCATATTCCCTGCTCAAACCTCTTCTTCCTAAGAAGCTGGTCATGGAGAACGCCTCAGGGCCAGCTGCAAAATATTTCTCACTGACAAAGTGAAGTTCCAACTATGGCTGTGGAGCAGCTCTATCAGGGCCTGCTTGGGTCAGAGCCTCCTAGCCAGTCTTTGGCTGTTCCTACTTCAGACTGAGAGACCCTCTGCCCATGACACATGGCAGACAGTGTGGGGTTTGCCCATTTCCCAAAGGGAATACCACCTCTAGGGACCTGAACGGGAGGCATGAGGTCATGTCATTAACCCAGAGCACTGTGCAGAGCAGAGCCTTGTGCTGCCACAACCCTTATTCCTCTTCTTTCTCCACAGACCTGTATAACATCAGCAACACTCGTGGGAAGGTGGGGACGTTCTGCATCTTTAAGACTGTGTATAAGATTGGAGAGGATGTCATTGGGACCTTCAACTTCTCAGAAGGAGATATTCCATGTCTGCAGGTTATTGCTGTGTGTGAGATTACTGGGGAGAGGCAGGGGCTTAGGGTGAGGGATGTGGAGAAGGGTTTGGGGTGGTACTGGACTGTCAGGGTTTGTAGTGGGACCCATCTGGAGTCTCCTTGGAGTCTGAGGCAGACAATGGTCCAGTCCTGAGCTCATTTGGGAAATGGATGCCCCAAGGCTTTGCATGAGGTGTGTATGAGGTTGTGAGAGCAAGCACCCTGCCAATTTCCCTGCAGTTCTCAGTGAGCCTGCAGACAGAGGAGAGCATCCAGGAGGAGTTCCAGCGGCGGCGGGGGCAGCCTGTCTCCTTCACCGTGCACGCCCGCCATCAGGAGTCCTGCTTACACACGGCACAGAGCAGCTTCAGCCTGCCCATCCCCCTCAGCTCAACCCCAGGATTCACCACCAACATCGGTTAGTACCCACCAGGGAAGGGACATACCCCTGCTTGTCTCTGCAGGAGGACTGTGATGGCCCCAGCCCTGCCCTTGCTCAGCAGAGCTGTGTCCCTTGGGAGGGAGATGGCCTGTGTGAGTGGAGCCATTTGCTGTCCCCTTGCCAGGACAGACTGTGCTGAGACAGTTGCTGTCCATGGCCCTTGTGGGTGTTGTGTGCTGACTGCCCTCTTGCCCACAGTGTCCCTGAAGTGGAGGCTGCACTTTGAGTTTGTGACTTCTGGGGAGTCAGCGGGGACTTGCTTGGTTCGTGGGAGCCAATCGGAGGCTGTCACCTGGACTGGGGTGGAGCAGATGGAAGTGGATACCTTCAGCTGGGACTTGCCCATCAAAGTTCTTCCCACCAACCCCATCCTGGCTTCCTACGTATCTCAGTTCTCCAGCACTAACTCCATCACCATCTGACTTAGGAGAGGTTGTTGGCTTGCAGAGCTGCAAGCATGTGCCACCAGTGGGAATGGCAGGCAGGACTGTCACCAGTGTGTTGTGGTGCACGCATCCCAGTGTCCCCTTGGATCCATCTGTGATGTCCAGGTGGGCACCAGGCATATCTGTCCTGTCCATGGTTGGAAAAACGCTGCTTGATGCAGTGTCTTGTGCTGCAGCCCCCAGCCAGAGCTGGACCCTTCCTGCCTGGGTGAAGGTGCAAGTGCCAGCACTCAGCAAAAAGAGATCTACCTTCCCAGGGAACCGCTGATGTGCCTTTATCTTGTGTGGGGCTTCCAAGAAGGAAGGGCCCAGCCCAGGGAAGAGAGAGAGGAGCTCTTCCAGTGAAGCTTCATACGACCCTTGGGTGAAGGCTGTGTCCTTACAGAGACCCTACAAGCAGAGGTCTGGCATCCAGGTGAAGCACAGTGGCCACCTGGGCTGGGTGAGACCCTGCTCTCCTGCCCTGTCATGTGTCCTGCCTCTTGGAGAGTTGTCCTACACATGGAGTCCAATGCTCCAGCTACCCCCACCTGGAGGAGGCAGATGGTGGCAGGCCAGCCCTGTGCTGCTGGCGTGTGCTGGTGAGCAGGATGCAGGCCTGTGCTGGGTCAGTACAACTGTGATTATTCAAAACTGAGCAGCACTGAACCCCCTGGGCTGTTGTCTGCCTGGGCTCCTGGTGTGAGCTCCAGCATCCTGCTGGTCTTTGGATCCTTGGGGTGCTGTAAGGAATGCATGCTGTGCATCCAAGAGCTGGCATGGAGATCTCCCTGCTGAACAGCCAGCTCCCCATTTTTACTGAACTTTCCAATGAACTTTCTCTTTGCATGGAAATGTAATAAACATCTGAATGTGCAAAACTCAGCTTTCCCAAGAACCTTATTGCTACATTGTTCCCGGTGCTGAACACCTCCCACCTTCTACAGCAGTCACAGGCTGGAGACCTCTTTGTTCAGTATCTTTATTGCAAGAACAGAAACATCTACACAAGGCTCTGCACAACACAGGCATGGCACCAGCTGGGGCAGCTGCCAGGGTGGCTGCCTCCACCCTGGCACTTGGATTGCTTCTGCTTCTCCTGAACCCTCCCCACCCTGCTCCCTTGCCAGTGGGGATGGGGCTCTCCCCTGGGGACATCCTGATCTGCTACCCACCCTGGGCTGGCTCTGTTGCAGTGTTGCCCAGGGCTGGCCTACAGTGCCAGGGACCCCTGGAGCTTTTGGAGCAGGGGCATTAGTGGTTCCAGAGGTGGGTTGTGCCCCTTGCACTCCAGGAGCAGAGAAGGGGCTGGACGGGGTGTGGGGATCCTGCACGAGGGGCCGTGGTGACCCCAGGGAGCTGCCCACGGCTGCTGTGCAGAGGAGTACAGGGCTGGGAGGGAGTAGGGAGCTGCTTTGCTTGGGGCTGGATATCGGAATGCAGGACTACCACGGAGCGGGCAGATTGAACAGATTGAATCCTGTAGCCTTTTTTAGTCACCGAAGGTTTTCTGCCCACCTGGAGGAGATCCTGTAGAATCTGCATTTCCACGGTGTGCAGAACACGTCACATGGGAGGACACTCTGGTTCAGGAAGCTGAAGGCAGAAGCAAGGCTTGGTACCATGGTGTGTGGATAGTGGTTTCCTTCGGAGGTGCCGGCGGTGATGCCTCTACAGGGTGGGTGGGGCAGGTCTGGAGCATGCGGGCCGGGCGGTGTGCTCTGTAGGGGAGGGCGGCGCCGAGACTCTCTCTATCTGCTGAGCCCCGCGCCCAGCACCTTGTTCACCAGCGGCTCGGGGGTGCTGGCTGAGCCCCACTCGTGCTCCACGCTCTTCACGCACGGCAGGCTGGGGTTGGCCTTCTGCACTACCGAGATCTGACAGGTCTGTGAGTCATAGTGGGCCTCGCACCAGTCAGGGAAGTCGATGGGGTGCTGGGTGCTGCGGGAGAGGACACGGTGCTGTCAGTACCCCTGACTAGTGCTGGGGGGCTGCTGACTGCGCTGGGTGGCTTCCTGCTGCCAGCCCCCTTCCAGACCAGCTCAGGCAGGCTGGGACACGGCTCCTGGCCCATCTGGGCATCCTGCTGTGCCAAAACATCCTTTCCAATTGCCCCAACTCACCCCACCACCCTCAATGCCTGGTGGGGTCCTGCCCACCTCTGCCTCTTGTTCACCAGGACCTGGTGCCCGCAGCCCTCCCAAGGCTCTGATATCAGCTGCATTTGCAGCCATCAGCTGCATTCTCAGCCACCAGGCACGCGCTGCTGCAGGAGCAGGGTGCTGTGGTGGGAGGTGACAGCCACCCCAGCCCGGCCCCTCACTCACGTCTCACAGCAGCCCACGCCAATGGGGTGCAGGCAGGTGCAGAGCAGGCAGTTGGTGCTCAGCCACGATTCCCCAATGGAGAACTGTTTCCCTTCGTACTCACAGGGAGCTGCAAAGGAAACAGTGGTGATGAAAACACCTGGGCCTATGCTGAGGGCAAGTGGAAGCTCCTGGACACCCCTGTGCCCTGAACAGGGGCAGAAGTACCGTGAACCTCTCATCCACCTTGTGCTATGGAAGATACATGGTGGTCTATCCACCATCCTGCAGGTATGGAATGCCCTGTCATCTCTCATGGGTGATGTACCCATCTGTCCTCTCCTGGCCCTGCGCTGTGGCTCTCACCACTACCCCGTGGTCTAGAGCAAGAAGCAAGTGGCTCTTACTTCCCTGGAGAGGACAAATCCAGCCCCCCTTAAGGTCTGGGCATTTCTGCAGCCCTAGGAGGAGACAACAGAGGGATGATGAGCTGCCCTCCTCCCTTTGCTGCCCTGCTCCCTTTCCTGCACACTCAGCCCCAGCCAGGCACCTGCCAGGAGCCTTCATGGCCCACAAAGCTGTTTCTCAGCCAGAGCCCTGGGGAGCTGTTCTGTGGTTTATAGATTGCTCCTTCCACTCACCACTGGCCCATGATCCCATTCCTGAACTCAGCACAGTCCCTTCCATACTTCTCAGGCATAGGGAAGAGCCCTGCCATGCTGGGAAAGCTGAGGCCTCTTCTTCCCCTTAGCCTCTTCCCATCTCACCTCCCCACTTACCTTTAGCCTGGAAGTAGCATTTGGCCTGGGATCCTGGCAGCTGGAGGAGGAGAGAAAGAAGCAGGCAAAGCCTGCCCCAAGCACACCTCATCTTCTGTGCTTGCATGGCCATAGATGGTTGAGCTGGACTTGTTCGCTTTGCTTCTCTATTGCCTTTTCTCCTTTGCCTTCTCTTTCTCCCTCTCTGCCTTTTTAATGCTCTTCCCCTGATCCCAATGAGAGATATTTATAAAGTTCAGCTTTACGACCCTGGCCACCAGCTGTGCCCCACTGGAAAAGTTGTAAAACTCATTTCCTGATTTGAAAGGCATGAAAACAAGAGGTAGGATCAAGATTTTTAACAAGCTGTGAAAAGCTGATTCATGCCCTCCAGAAATTTCTCCAGTTGGAAGCCCCTGTGGGTGCAAGACTCCACAGCAAGGGGAGATCCAAAGGTCCCCAGCAGCGTTGCCCTCTGCAGTGTGGAGAGCACGTAAGCAGCAAGCACAGGAGACCCTGGCTCCTGACCAGAAGAGCTCCAGGCTCCCCTCTGGTCATGCTGCGCCGTCACTGCTCCTTCACAGCAAGCCAAGGCTTTGGGAGCATCCCATCTCGCAGTGACCAGAGCAGCACAAGCATTCTGCTAACAGTGTGGGTTGCAAATGGCACCATCCTCATTTGGGGATGGAGGTGCTTGCACCCAATCCTGAGTACCACATCATGGCACTTTCACCCCAGCCGGGGCTGCAGCTGTGCCAGGTTCACAGCCATGCATGGGCTGGGGACGGGGACAACAGGTTTAAAATCACAGGATCACAAAATCATAGAATCAGAGTCGTAGAATATGCTGAGTTGGAAGGGGCCCATCAGGGTCACCATGTCCAACTCCTGGCCCTGTGCAGGACACCCCAAGAATCCCAGCATGTACCTGAGAATGTTGTCCGAACACCTACTGAGCTCTGACATATTTGGTGCTGTGACCAGAGCAGCAGACAGTACAGCAACTACAACTGATGCAGAATCAGGACTCATCTGAACAGTGCCCATGAAAGGGGATTGTGCCTGTGCACCTGGAGCACCCACAATGTATATTGGGGCTGAGCATCCTCTTCCAGGGGCTGCAGACTGGCCCCAACAGAAGCAGGAAACAAGAGGGATAAAGTTAGGAGGCAAAAGGGCTTTTGGGCAGCAGGTAACCAGAGAGGTAAACGAGGGACTTGGCTGGAGGCAAGGACCTGTGGAAAGGTGCCACATCACCCAGGGTTGTGCCTGTGGACCTCACAGACCCTCACCCAGAGGGGCTGCCTCTCTGTAGAAGTGATAAGGCTGATATCAGCTCGCAAAGTGAGCTGAAGTGCAAGAGGGAGGAGGTCAGAGCCCTGGGAGCCACATGGCCCCGGAGAGCTACCAGCAAAGGGCTGACTTGCCAAAAGAAATTCGCAGCCCTTGTCAGAGGTGCTGCCAGCAGCAGGAAACAGGGCTCTGGGGATGGTCCAGCCGGGGGCTCAGCCAGCACAGGGCCATGCTGGCAGTGAGGCAGCATCAGCAGCAGTGGCATATGTGGGTCATCTGCCCCTGCATTAAGCTCCCTGTTCCTGAGAGTTTGGGATAAATTTACACCTTGACGCGTGAGGCTTAATATCCCTTCCAGAATTTGTATTGGCATCCACTATTATAGCTGGATATTTTTCTTATTCCTATAAGTGCCCAATCCCTCATTGAATGCTGCTAAATTTTGGCCCGAGCATTTTCCTGTGGCAGTCTAATTAAGCGCAGAGTGAGAAAGAAAAATGCTTCCTTTTATCCGCTTTATCCGCTTTGGATTCACCACCTTTGGATTTGAAGGCATAGTCCCTTCCCTTTGGTGCTCTGGGCCCCTTTGCCGTCCCATTGCATCCATCTTCTGCAGCTTGTGCTCTCGCTGCTGAGGGAGAAGCTTTGCATCCCTTCTTCCCCCTAGAGAATTGCCCCAGCCCTGTTGCAGTGCCTCGGGTGATGCTGTGTCCCTCGGTGGGGTGGCTGGATGGCAGCGAGCATGGGATCTGTTAGGAAAGGCTGATAACAAATCAGAGAAATGCTGGGCACGCCCTGCTGACCGCTGGGCCATGAGCCAGGATGGTGGAGTGTATCAGTGACAAATGGAACTTGCTCTTCGGTGCAGAGTTCTTACTATATAAGGAGGATAAAAGTGTTTGTCGTCAGAGCAGTTAATTAATATTCCTATTGTGTGTTTGGAAAAAGAAGTCTGGCATGCTAGTAACTGCAATGAAATAATCCATCATTGTTTCATCAACAAGAACAGCAAATGTTACAAAAAAGAAGTGGTGGGTTTCACTCAGAGGCCCACAGGATTTGGACAGGCTTCCAGAAGAGTGCTCAAAGGGGCAACAGCATCTCTTGGCTGTGGGGAAGGGCATTGCCCCTGCTCCATCAGGGATGTGGAAAGGCATTCTCAGGATTTCTGCAGCCATTACAGTTCATTTAATAGAGAATTAAAGCTACGAGTCCGTTCATGGCCATTGGGTTTTTCATCAAAGTGCTTTGCTGGGAAAATGCAGAGAAATTGAGGAGTGTCAGGACATCTCTTGGCACGCTGCAGATGGAGCAGGGCAGTGGAGCACCATCCACACTGTGTCGTGCATAAAGAAAGGGGCTGGTGGTCCCCCACAGCCTGTTGATACTGCTGTTCCCCCTCCTGACCACTTTCCTTCCCCACTTCTGCATTCCTGGGCACCCACCTGTCCCCAGCACACACAACCCCATGGGTGATCCAGAGCATTTTGGTCCAGGTTGTGCAGGACAGAACTCGTAATTTGGAAAGCAATAATTGCAATTGGACTTGGTGTTTCAGAGCTTCTGCCTGGGCTCTTGAGGGTACTGTGGCAGGAGGAGCTGACCCCCTCTCCTGCTGTGCCAGCCCGGAGGAGGCTTTGCTGCAGAGACTGAAAGAAAGCAGCTGCTTTTGGTCTCACATCTTGGGGAACAGCTGAGACCCAGGGAAGAACCAGAGAGGATAAATGGGCTGGAAGAAGTGCCTCTCTGGAAGTTCAGTCCCTTTGATTTACCAGGCAGAGCCCAACAGAAGGGATCACTGCCTGTCTACATGTGTGCCGGTGAGGAGCAGTCACCACCTTTGAGTACCCCAGGATCCTGCAGAAGGTCACATCCATGTCTCAGCATCCTCCCAGCAGGATCCAGCTCTCCTGCCTGGCCTGGGTCTCAGATTGTAGCTGTGTCTGAGAAAAGCTGGGAGCTGCACCCCACCAGGGACACAGCTTTGCTGGCCTCCTCTCCCAGCAATGCCTCTGCAGAGCAGCAGAATGCCCAGTGCCAGGGATGGGACCCCATGGATGGGGAAGGAAGAGCACCCAAGCCAGTGGTGCTGGAATGAGGTGACAACAGCCCACCCCAGCACCACAGGAGGCTCAGGGGGTAATAATTGATGCTGGACCAGTTGCCATCAGCAGAATCCAGGATCCAGGTTATAAAACCTGAATCTCCTGAGCCTTCAGCTGGAGCTGCAGCTGCAGAGCAGGAAGCAAACAGGATCCCGGCTGGCATTGTGAAAGCAAACACCATAAATCCAAGGAAGTGCTGTGATTGCTGTTTTAGGCACTGGGGAGCTTGGCTCCTGGTCCCCAAAGCTATTTTATTTTCTTTCTGGACAAAAAAAAAAAAAAAAACAAAAAAAACCAAAAAAAAAAACCAAACAAACAAAAAAACCCCAACAAAAATCCCCAAAACAAACAAAAAATCCACAACCCCAGTTTATCATTGGACCAAATTGCATTGGTGCTGCTGTGGACCCTGAAGCAGCTCTGGGTGTGGGCACCTTTCCTTGCCCAGCACCCTGAGGATGTTTCAAGCACCAGAGGACCCAGGGCACCAGGGCAGGTGCAGGTAGATGCTGGCTCTGAGTGATGAGCATTCATGAATGCTCACTGCTCACTGGCATGGCCAGACCCTGGAGAGGGGTGAGCAGAGGGGTGAGGAAGAGATAGGCAGTCAGGAGCTGGGAAGTGAAGACAAAAGGGCTAACCAGGGAATGACAGCTGGCTCATGGCATCCTTCATCTCACAGCTGGCAAGCCAGATGGGACAGCTCACAGAGGCTGGAGTACTGTCCCACCAGCAATGAGACTGTTGCTCCAAAAAGTGGACAAAATAGAGGAGATGTGTCACCTTACTCTGCAGACTGGCTGCCTGCTAGGTGAAGCTCAGTGCAGGTGGAGAAGCATGGGCTGCAAGGCATGCTGGCATGCCTTGTGTCTTCCATGGATGTCCCCGGCCTCAGCACCCCGACCCTCCTTGCAGGAAGAGGTGTTCTGACTGTAGAGGCTGGGCACAGCACTTCACAGGGGCTCTACAGCCCTGGTTGGAGGGGGTGTGTGGGTTCCCTGCTGTGGGACAGGACCTGCTGTGGGATGGTGTCTACGGGTCCCCAGTCATGGGGTGGGCTCTGTGTCCTGAGCAGTCCCACGCTGGGGCTCACTCCTGCCCTCTCTCACATGGTCTCACCCTCCCTTGCTCACTGCTCATGCCCATGTTCCATTCCCCTGGGACTTTACCAGGTCATTTATCATAGCTGTGGCTGCTCTGCATCAGGCCGGGTTTTGGCATCAGTGGGTTGGCCACACATTCCTGCTGCCCTCAGCCCTGGCAGGGTGCTGGCACCCACCCTGGCCCTCCAGCACCCTGGCTATCCCAGCATGGGTGTGCTGCAGCCCGTGGTGCTGCCTGGACTCCCCTCAAAGAAACGTGCCAGGAGGTCACGGGGTGTTTAGGAAAACAGGCCCTGGCACTTGCTGGCCATACCAGGAAAATAAAAACATCCGGGCAGGCAGCCGCACAGTGCCTGCGAGAGGCCGGCACTCCATAAATCCCCTGGAGCAGGTGCTTTGTAGTCGGCACAAGGAAATGAGCATATTATTCAGCTTGGCTTAAACCCCGAAATGTTTCCTGTCCTGTGAGTCAGAAATAACCCTAGGAGATCATTCCTAGGCCACGCAGAAACCGCACCAGCCAAAAAATGCCAGGCACTTGTTGGCCTGAGGACTTGCCGGGGAGGTCAATGGTGCAGGCCCCTCGTTCTGGAGGAGACTGCCATGGCAGTGTCGTGCCACCAGCGCTGACCTCAGCATATAAATGGCCTGGAACATGATGAGGATCCACAGGGGACTCCCAGCCTGGTCCTGGGCACATTGCTTCATTGGGATGCAGGGACAGGGAGAGCCCCAGGAGACCCTGAGGCTTTCTGTGTCCTGGGTGGATCCTGCAGATCTCTGGCTCACTGTGGTATCTGAAAGAGGGATCCCCCTGCACCGTGCATTGGCTGTTTACTGCCACCCAGGGCCATGCTGGGGTGATGCCCTGCTCTAGGGACACTGCAGGAAAAGCCATGAATGGCTGGTGGCTTCATGGTGGAAGAGATCACCTAGGTGTGGGACTGAGACCCCACATACTCAGCCTGGGGATCCCGGAGAAGTTGGAGGGGAAAGCACTGTAGGAGCTGTCTCTGGCTTGAACAGGCAGCACCCACCTGAAGGCGTTCATGGGTGACACTTCCTGTCCTAGTGCCCTGAACGGACACTCCTAAGGTCCCACCATGGGTCTGGGGCACAGAGAGGTGTGGCTTCCAGGGGCTCTCCCCACAGACACACAGTGACAACCCTTGTCCCGAACCAGGGAGGTGACACAGCTGCCACATTCATCCACAATTTTCCCTTTAAAATATTTGCCTTTGCTCTATTTTTTCCACTGCTGGCACACAAACTTCAAATCCGAACAAGGAGCCCTTCAGACTCCCTGGACAGCAGAAGCACCGGAGGCCCATATGTGGAAAGGTCACTCCATAGATCTGCACCAGTCCTGGGTGCTTTATGCCCACCTGGTCAAAGCCTCTCTGACCTTCTGGAGGTGTTACTCTCCTGTTGGGATGTGAGAGCTGGCAATAGAGACCCCAGCAGAAGCCTGACCCGCACTCAAGTAGAAATGTGAGTCCCCAGCGGTGCCTTCTCCATCCCTGCCCTCTTTCCACACAGCCTCCAGCAGGAAGGGGCTGCTGCCGTCCATGCCAGCTCTCGCTGTGACCCAGTGCTGTTTGTGCCCTGGCACAGCAGTGTCTGCACAGCTCCTCCTGGCCCTGGCAGTGAGGACCATGCTGCAGGCACTCACTCGTGGTGCCTGCCACGCTCTTTACAGTCACCTCCTGGGGCTGGCAGGTTTCTGGCTCCACTTCCAGCATGGAGGTGAAGGAGCTTGGCAAGGCCCATGGCCTTGTGCTGCTGCACGCCAGGAGGTGGAAAAACAATTGTCATCTCTGGGGACCAGGGGCTTGGTTATGCTTGCCAGGGGAACATGGAAAAGAAGAGTGGAATCTCAGGGGTGTGAGCCCCCCAGGGCAGGCAAGTATAGCTCTGCCCTCGGTGCCCATCATGATCTGGTGCAGTCCTAGGACCAACATGTGTGTCAGGAACATGGAGTGTTTGAGATCACTTAAAAATCACTGACAAGGGTATCAGCAAAAACTAAATGTCTTATTAAGTGGCACCATGACAAAGTTCATTGGCAAGATTCACTAACAAGACAGTTAAGGCACACTGAGGTGAAAAAAATGAACAACAAACAGAATCCAGGCAGTCAAAACAGACATGAACTGAGAGCCTTGTAGGGTTGTGTTTGTGCATGTGTGTGTGCATGTGTGTGTGTGTGTGTGTGTGTGTGTGTGTGTTTAGGTGTGTGTGTGTTTAGGTGTGTGTGACAAAAGGCCAGTGAGGGCAAGGATAAAAAGGAATATGGCCTAGAAGCTTAGCAGCACTCGCACTTAACACCCCTTAACTTGTAACAATTTAACAGAGGAAAAACACTTAACAGCATCTAACCTATGTGACTTAAATGTAACAATTTAGCAAAAGAATCCTTTAGCAGCCTTTAACTTAGCTTGTAACTTATGACTTAACCTTGCTTACAGACCTAAGTTACTTAGATCTGAGGTACTTAAACACCTAAGAGGGCAGCATTTCTCCCAGATTTGCTACAGCCTGTGCACAGGGGCATGCACACAGTCAGGAAGACAGTGCAAGCAAGATACCTGTGAAAAATCCCCCTCCCTCAGAGGACAGTGAAACGCTCACTTTGGGTGTCTGTGCATCCCCTCCACAGGCAAAGGGCTGAGCCTCACGGAGCGAGGGTGTCAGCCCAGGATCCATCATCGTTCAGTGATCCTCAAGCACAGCAGGCTTGAGTTTGCCGGCTCTGGGAGGCCCCGCTCCGAGGGAGGTGCTGGCCGCAGCCTGCTGTGCTCCAGGGCAGCTCAGGAGGTCTCGTTTTGGACCGCTGTTTACAGGCGGCGAGAGAGTGGGCTTTAGATGTAACACTGTTTCATCCTTGCCACAGTTTCATCCCGCACTTTCTTTGGATATCTGAGAACAGCCACGTTCTGCCCCTCCGGGAAGAAGAAAAACAGTTGCCAACACTGTTCATGAAAAACCCAGGAGCTCTGTGAGAGAGCAGCAGTTCCTGGAAGCAGGAACTGTTAACAGGGAGTATTTCTGCGAAGGTGAAGAAGAGCTGAGCCCAGGTGCTGTTTTTCAAGGCTCAGGCCTAAGGAGCATTTCTCAGATCTCAGTGCAGCCTGGAAAAGGGGGCATGCATCACCACAGTGGGGCACCACGGACCACCACAGATAGCCGTGCACCACTGCAGGCACCAGGAGTTCCCAGAGCAAAGGGAGGTTGTCATCCCTAGGTGTGGGATGCCAGGGAAACTCAGTGTGAGACCATGGGACAGGGAATGGGCAATGGAGCTAGAAAAAACCTAAGGTATGGTAAGTCTGTGTGTATGGTGTGTATGGTGTATGTATGGGGTGTGTATGGTGTGTGTATAGTGTGTGTATAGAGTGTGTATAGAGTGTGTATGGTGTGTGTATGGTGTGTGTATGGGGTGTGTATGGTGTGTGTATGGGGTGTGTATGGGGTGTGTATGGGGTGTGTATGGGGTGTGTGTATGGGGTGTGTATAGAGTGTGTATGGTGTGTGTATGGTGTGTGTATGGGGTGTGTATGGTGTGTGTATGGTGTGTGTATGGGGTGTGTATGGTGTGTGTATAGTGTGTGTATGGTGTGTGTATGGTGTGTGTATGGTGTATGTATGGGGTGTGTATGGTGTGTGTATGGTGTGTGTGTATGGGGTGTGTATGGTGTGTGTATGGGGTGTGTATGGGGTGTGTATGGTGTGTGTATGGGGTGTGTATGGTGTGTGTATGGGGTGTGTATGGTGTGTGTATGGTGTGTGTATGGTGTGTGTATGGGGTGTGTATGGTGTGTGTATGGAGTGTGTATAGAGTGTGTATGGGGTGTGTATGGTGTGTGTATGGAGTGTGTATGGGGCGTGTATGGTGTGTGTACGGTGTGTGGTGTATGGTGTGTGTGTATGGTGTGTGTATGGGGTGTGTATAGAGTGTGTATGGTGTGTGTGTATGGTGTGTGTATGGTGTGTGTGTATGGGGTGTGTATGGTGTGTGTATGGTGTGTGTATGGTGTGTGTACGGTGTGTGTATGGTGTGTGTATGGGGCGTGTATGGTGTGTGTGTATGGTGTGTGTACGGTGTGTGTACGGTGTGTGTATGGTGTGTGTGTATAGAGTGTATATGGTGTGTGTGTGTATGGTGTGTGTACGGTGTGTGTATGGGGTGTGTATGGTGTGTGTATGGTGTGTGTATGGTGTGTGTGTATGGTGTGTGTACAGTGTGTGTATGGTGTGTGTACGGTGTGTGTACGGTGTGTGTACGGTGTGTGTGTATAGAGTGTGTATGGTGTGTGTGTATGGTGTGTGTATGGTGTGTGTGTATGGTGTGTGCATGGTGTGTGTGTATGGGGCGTGTGTACGGTGTGTGTACGGTGTGTGTACGGTGTGTGTATGTTGTGTGTGTATGGGGCGTGTGCGGTGTCCCCGCGCTGTCCCCGCTCTGTCCCCGCGCTGTCCCCGCGGCGGTGGCCGGGCCCCCTCTGCTGGCTCACACCCGCACACACGGGGCGCCGCCGCCCCCACATTCCCCGCCACGGACATCTCACGCGCCCCCATCGCTCCATAAGCGAATTCCCACCGGCTTCTCCCTGCTTCCCTCCACCCTCTCTGCTTTTCTCCCCCGTATCTCTGTTTTGTTTCACCAGAGTCGTTCCTCCGCTGGCGGCATCCCGCCTGCCGCAGGTCCTGCGGGAGCAGCACCAGCTCCCGGAGCGCTCGCTGCGGAGGCTTTTCCCACTCAGTCTGTTGTCAGCCCCTCTGTGTCCCCGTGTCCCCCCTCGCCCTTGGCCTGTGCCACCGGAGCCTCAGGACAGGAGCCACAGGGCTGCTCTGGGGGCCCGGCAGGGTACAAGGTGTGCCACCATCTGTACCCCCTGAGCAGGGGTGGTTTCGCCGACACTGTGCTCTCCAGTGGGACCATCACCATCCCAGCACCATGTCCAGCCCCATGGAGAGGCTCTTCCAGATCTTTCCAGCTTCTCATTTCTGTATGTAATCGCTGTCGGTTGCATTTCACTGTCCTTCGGCTCAGGCTCCCCTGCCAGCTCCGTACCACACCGAGCCGAGATATTTATAGCCGGCAATGCAATCTCTTCGTCTCGGGTTGTGCCGAGCCGGGGGAGCCGAGCTCCGTGACCCCGCGAGCATCTCCGCTGGTGGCGACACCTGCAGTGTGCAGGGACAGCGAGAGGGACCGTGATTCCTGGCAATCCCAGAGGTGGAAGCACCCATGCCGGGGCACGCTGTGGTGCCATGCCCGCGGTGCTGCTCTGCTCTGGTGGCCTGCCCCAAAATCCCGGAGGGGACAGGACACCCTCTCCGCCGCTCAGCTCAGCATCCTTCAGCATCTGAACCACACAGGACCTTGAAGGGCCAGTGGCACCGGCAAGACCTGCGGGGCCACCGTGCCCCCAGTGCGCTCCCCCCTGCTCCCACGCACAAGCATCCTGCCCAACACAGCTCTGAGCCGTGGGGAAGGGGCTGCGCCACCCCCAACACCCCCCTCCAGTCTCTATCGCCCCCCACCCCCTCCCGATGGGAGCAGGCAGCAGGCTGGGAATGCCAGGAATGCACCGCAGGCATGCTGCCTCCGCCGAGCCCCCCTTGCCCCACCGAAGCGCCCTGCAAACAAACGCACGGCACCTCTGTGTCCCCCCTGGCTGGGCGGCCCCGCATGGCAGCCCATGACATCCCCTTCCGTCCTTCCCAAACCCCCGGGAGGGCCGGCGGCCCCGCTGTGCCCGCGTTATCCCAGCCCCAGGGCGCCGCGGGGGCTTGTGCAAGGCTCATTGCACCCCGAGCGCTCCACTCGTACCCGTCCACCCCACAGGCCTGTGTCCCATGGCAGAGGGGCTGAGGCCCCAAAAGCTGCAGTGACAGCTGTGGTGACATGCCCGTGGCATCCAGCCCCCTGCCATCCCCCGCCCCGTCAGGGCTCCTGTCGGCCAGGTCCCTGTGGCACGGGTTCCAGGGCACCCTCCACTGCTGGGCAAACACACCGGGTGTCGGGGACGGCTGGTTCCCCAGCGCATCCCAGCTCTCAGGGTCCAAATTCCCAGGTGCCTCCCTGCATCCCAAATCCCCGAGGACATCTCGAACCTCATACCCTTCCCCCAGGGGAGATACCCTCGGCCAAAGCACTGGAATCCCCCACAGGGGAGGCAGCCAGACCCCGGGCAACTCCTCCTCAGAGCCTGATTCCTCCTTTATCCGACAACGTAAGACCTCCCAAAAAACCCTTGTGAGGGCTCTCACACCCCGGATATTCCCTCCCCTTCCAGCTGGCTGTGTCCCAGAGCCATGTATCCCTTCACATCCTCACACCCCTCCCCAGGGTACCCCTTTGCCCCATCATGTGCATCCCCCACACCTCACTGACTTCCCCAAACCCTGGGGACCCCCAGCATGAGACATCCCCTCCCCAGTCCGTAGTCGTTGGGGTACCCTAGAACCTGGATGCTCTCTCACTGCGGGTCCCCAAACCCAGGTACCTCTTTCTCAACCCCGCATCCAGTGGAGACACCCCAAACCCCGATTCCCCTCACGGACCCCAGATCCCACGTACCCCCTCTTCAATCCCTGCCCACCGGGAGCCGCCGGCTCTGGGGACTTCCCGATGGGACCCCCGAGCCCGTCCCCAACCCCTCCACCAGAAGCCGAGCACCCCAGTCCCCTGCCCCAAACCGATGCCCTCTTCTCCGATTCCCCCCTCACTGCACCTCACCAGAACCAAAGCACACCTCCCTCGCTCCTCCACCCACTGGGGACACCCCGAGCGCGGATGCCCCTCCCTACCTCCCCTCCCGGACCCCCTAAAACACGGGCACCCCTCCCTCAGTCCCTGCCTTCCAGGGGCCGCTGGACCTGGGCACCGCGGTCTCTGACCCCCCTTCCCCCCCGGGGATCTTCGCCAGCCTGGAAGGCAGAGAGGCCGAACGCCCCTCCATCCCCCCACCACCCCGACCAGCGCTCCCCGCTGGCCCCACCCCTGGCCCCCCCTCTCCGGGGACACCGCCCCCCGCCCGTCGCGGTGCCGCCCATCCCCGTGCCCGTCCGGCCGGGCGGGGACCGGCGGCGCCGCCCCCCCGGGGGAGGGCGGTCGGTGGCGGCCGGCGGGGCGGGGGCGCGGCGGGGGCGCCGGAGCGGCGGGCGGCGGCCGGGGCGGAGGAGCCAGCGCGGCCCATGGCTCCGCCGCTGCCGCTGCCGCTGCTGGCGCTGCTGCTGCCGCTGCTGCCGGTACCGACGGGCGCGGGGCGGCGGGCGGCGACCCCCGACGGGGCGCCCGCCAACTTGACGGTGGCGGTGGTGCTGCCGGAGCGCAACGTGAGCTACGCGTGGGCTTGGCCGCGCGTGGGTCCGGCGCTCAGCCTGGCGCTGGAAGCGCTGGAGCGGGGCGAGCCGCCGCTGCTGCCGCGGCCCTTCTCCGTGCGCGTCGAGTTCATGAGCTCGGAGCTGGAGGGCGCCTGCTCCGAGTACGTGGCACCGCTCAACGCCGTGGACCTGAAGCTCTACCACGACCCCGACGTGCTGTTCGGGCCGGGCTGCGTGTACCCCGCCGCGTCCGTGGCGCGCTTCGCCTCTCACTGGCGGCTGCCCCTCATCACCGGCGGGGCGGTGGCCGCGGGTTTCAGCCGCAAACGGGAGCACTACAGCACGACGGTGCGCACCGGGCCCTCGGCACCCAAACTGGGCACCTTCGTCTCCCACCTCCACGCGCACTTCAACTGGAGCGCCCGCGCCGTGCTCCTCTACGTGGACCGCAAGACCGACGACCGACCCTACTACTTCACCGTCGAGGGTGTCTACCAGGAGCTGCAGGATGGCAACAACCTCACCGTCACCGTCCACATCTACTCCCCCGAGGAGGGCGGCCCCGACACCGCCGTCCACTTCATCAAAGCCAACGGGCGCGGTGCGTGGGGTGGCGCGGCGTGGGGTGCGGGGGGGACGCCGTGACCACGGGCGGGATCGGGCTGAGCGCCCGCGGAGCGGGGGCGGCGGTGTGGGGGTGGGAGGAGGAAGGGAGAGCGGAGGGGGCTCCCCTCGGGAGATCTGCGTAGGGCTTCGAGGAGGGGAGGCAAAATCCTCCGCGGGGCACAGCGAGGGGCCGAGGGTGAGATGGGATCTGTGGGGGGCATGGTGCGGGGCATTGGACCCGCGTGGGGCACAGCACGGGGAAGGATGGGGCGCAGGAGGGGAATGGGGCACCGTGGATGACATGTAGGGTACAGCAAGGGGTTAAGGGAGCAGCAGGACACATCTGGGGCACAGAGAGGGGATGGGGATACAGCGGGACGCTGCAGGACACAGCAAAGGGCTGGGAATACGGTGGGATGCATGTGTGGCACAAAAAGGGACCAGGGGTGGCAGTGGGACCTGTTTGGGGCACACCAAGGGATTGGGGGCAGTGGAGATCCACACAAGGCACAGCGAGTGTCAGAGAGGGCAGTGAGATACATGTGGGGCGCAGCAAGGGGATGGGAACAGAGTGTGATCGTGTGGGGTACAGCAACGGTGCAAGGGGGCAGTGGCACCTTTGTGGGGCGCCATGAGGGTCTGAGGACACAGTGGGACTTGAGAGGGGTCGAGAGAAAAATGGCACCCGTGTGAGGCACGGCAAGTGAACACGGATCTGCTGGGACTCACATGGGGCGCAGTAGGGAGTGGGCAGAGCGGCACCTGTGGTAGGGCATGGCAAGGGGCCAGAGGAAGAGTGGGACCCCTGTGGAGCACAAAGAAGGGCTGGAGGCACAGTGGGACCCCTGTGGGGCGCAGGGAGCGGTGGGCAAAATGGGCTCTGTGTGGGGTGCAGTGAGGATTGAGCACATTTTGTCACAGTGGGGCTGGAGGAGCAGCAGGACCCGCACAGGAGGTGAGTTCACAGGGGGCAAGACAGAACCTCAGCCCCATCCCAGACCAAACCCTGTGTCAGTGGAGGGGCCAGGATGCAGCAGGAGGAGGGGGCGCAGTATCTCCCTCCCAGGCCCCCAGTCCAGCCAACCTTTGCCAGCAAGAGCTGGGGCAGACCCGCAGCTCTTGGGACACGTGCTGTGAGGGGCACCCTGTGGGAACACCCCATCCTCTGTGTCAGCAGGATTAGGGTGACCCAGGCATGTCCTTGGAGGCTGAAGGTGATGGAAGGGATGTGGCTCTCTGGAGGATAGCATCAGCTGTGGTTACATACCCAGAGATGCCAGCATACCTCTGTGGCTGTGCCGTGCTCAGGCAGGGCCCCCCAGAGTGGCACCTGAGCACCCCGGGCTGTGCCTTGTCCCTGCTGCATCCCCAGGACAGGGCTGTGATTGCCCCACCCTGCTGATGGAGGGATAAATCAATTTGGTGCCTTGCGAGTGCCCCGGGAGAGCAGCTATATTGGGAGCGGGAGGAAATGGAGGGGCTTACAGAGGCAGCTGGAGAGCAAGGGCAGCCTGATGCTCTTTCATTATTGATGAGCAGGGTGTATCAATCCTGGAGTCAGCCACTCCGCAGTGCTTCTTAATGGATTCTGAGATGCTGTGTCATTAGGAAGGACATCTAGCCCGGATAAGTGGAGCCAGATGGGCCAGCAGGACTTGTGTCCAAGGCTGGGCAGGACCAGGCTGCAGAGGGAGGTGCTTTGGGGTGCTGGACTGGGTTCCCGTCAGGATTGAGGCCAGTGAGGCTGAGTCCATGGAGTGAGCATCCCATGGCTGCCCCACTGGGATGAGAGCTCTTCCCTGTGCCATCACCAGCCATGGGGTTTGGAGCTTGTTATGGGATGAGGGCAAAGGACGCACAGGGAGAAGGGCTGAAATCAGTGATTCCCGTCAATGTTTCCATCTTGGTGCTGTAAATCGCTCCAGTGGGAATCAATCCCTCTGGTGCAGGCAGGGGGTTGTGGCTGCTGGGGGAGAAGGCCAGGCATGGGCAGAAACCCAAGGGCTTTCTAAGCTGGGGTCATAGTATCACAGAACCATAGAAAGGCTTGGGTTGAAAGGGACCTTAAAGGTCATTCAGTTCCATTCCCCTGCCATGGGCAGGGATGTTGAGAGGCTCTGGGCCTCTCTGGCCACAGGTCAGAGAGGGTGCCAGGGTGTGAGGCTGAGTGGTTGGCCCCACAGAGGTGGGTGCTCAGGGCTGCAGAGGTGGTTATAGGTCCTTTCCTAGCCCACGTGTGTGGGACAGGGAACGGAGACTTGCCGGGCTGTCCCAGGGGTTGGGACTCCTGCATGGAATGGTGGGGAGATAGAAGCAGGGTCTTCAGCTGCATCCATGTCCATGACGTGCAATAAGGCCATTATCATCCCTCTTGGCATCACCTTCCTTCTCCCAAGTCAGGGGCAGGAGTTTGGTGAACGTTTCCTAGGGAAAGCCGCTTCCCTGCCCCTCTGTGCATCCCTAACACTGCTGGTCTTGACAGTCACATTAGACCTGGTCTTGCAGGTCTAATGAACGGGCATGAGGGGGGGTGGGATTGCCCCTCTCACTGGTGCCTGGGAGACGTGCAGGGGCCCACGTCTCTCCTGCCATTCGCAAAAGCACTGATATAATTAGAGCTGTGGTTGAGAGAATTACCGGAGCATCTGCCTGCAAAAAGCCCAGGTGCCCTGCCTGGGGAGATGGCTGGGTGGTGCTGCTGGAGGGGAGTGCATTTGGTCTTCACCCCCACACTCTCCCTGGGCCAGGGCCATGGTCTCTGCACTGCAGTGCCCTGTGCTGGTGGAACTGCTTGAAACTGGGATTTTCTGTCCGAACCTAGGATTTGCCCTCATTTCAGTGTTATATTCCATCATGCAGGGGTCAAGCAGTGTTCTGCCACCTCATCTGCATGCTCCTGGTCCTGCCCCTTCCCTGGGACCTGGCACTCTGCCACCTACACCAGAGACACCCCCTAAATAAATCAGTCAGGGGTCTGGATGCACTCCAGCCTTGCAGAACTTCATTCCCCTTGTCCTGGGTGATGCTGAGGCTGCCTCTGGCCATTCGCCGGCCCCTGGGGGTGCCCGAGCCCCCTAAGGCGCTGCTGGCCGTGCAGGAAGCTGCCAGCTGGAGGCAGCTGCCTGCCTCAGGGAGAGCCCCAAGCATTGACCCTTCCTTCTGCACAGCTCATGCAGCCTGTCCCCAGGGAGCCATCTAGGCGCCGTCCATCCCCTTGCTTGGTGGCCTTTGACCAGGCAGGCTTTTGCTGCCGCCGCAGGGGCTGGCTGCCTGCGGTGTCCCACCATCTGCCACCAGCTGTTGAGGCTCCCTAGCCCCTGTGGATCCCTTCTCTTGGTGCCTGCAGTGGGGTGGGGAGGGTCCCGTCTATGTCCTTGGGGAGAACCCTCAGGCTCTGTGTGTTGGGGAGGTGCTGAGCTGTCCATCCTGGATGAGAAATCTGGGGACATTTCTTGAGGCAGGACTAGCAAAGTGGAGAAGCCAAGAGTGTTTATTTGAAGTATTGCAGCATTTAAAGGGAACCATTTCAAACCCTGAAGCAGGCTGTTGCTCACACACAGCCCACGGTGCTGCGATTTCTCCCTCCCCCGTGCCCAGGAGCAGCTCCCCACATTGCTGTGCATTCCCTATGCCCAAGGTGGCTGTGCTGGGTCTCTTCTCCCACCTGGGCCCTTCCTCACTGCCCCCGTGGGTGACGCTGCCAGCCCTGCTGCCCCCATGGCTGGGTGCCTGCGTGGCTGGGTGCCTTCCAGCAGCAGAGACCCCTTCCTGGAGTGCGGCCCTTCCCCGCTGTCCCCATCGCCGCCTCTCCCCGGGTCCAGCCGGGGCGCTGGGCCCCACGCAGAGGAGCTGTGTGTCGGGGCCAGCGCCCAAGCGTGACATTCCTCCAGCACCCGCTGCCGCCGCCTCCTCCGTTGCTCAATCCCGGGTTCCCAGCCAGACTGGCTGGAGCGGGGGCCCTGGTTTTCCGGGGGGAGGGAGGAGGCAGTGTCAGGATCCTCAGCAAGGGCACGGAGGGCCCCTGCTCGGGGGGTTCGGACGCTTTCAGGCGCCCGTCCCCGCAGCCTGTGATGCCCCGTGCCAGCGGCGAGCCGGCCCCACACAGCCCTTGGGTGGGCATCCCATGGGGGCTGGCCGAGCCCCCAGCAGAGGGTGGGGGCAGGTGGGACGTCCTGACGGGGCCCGGGCACCCCCTTGCCGTGTGGGTCACACCGGCGAGATGCTCTGTTTCCAATTAGCGGCCGCCGAAGGTGCTGGAATCTGGGAACCTGCGCATTCCTGCCGCACAGACAGCCGGCCACGAACCCAAACATGGGTTTGTCCCATTCCACAGCCCGGGTTCCCCAGGGGCCTCCGGCGCACGGCTCCAGTGCCTCTCCCAGCCCCCCCTGATTCCGTGGCTAGGGCTGGCATGGAGCAGCACGGAAACTGATGCAGGGGGGAGACATCCTCTGGCTGGCTTTTGCTGGATCAGGGTGTGTGGGGTCTGTGCCTGGGGCATCCACCTCATGATTTCCAGCAAGTTTTTCCCTGTTCTCCTGTCCTCCTTCAGTCTGAGGTGATTGACGGGGCAGGAGTGGGTCAGTGCCAGCGGGGGCTGTGGGTCTGGCCATGGGTCGCAGGGAGGCGGTGAGCCAAGCCCTGCCCCATCGCCCCCCGCAGCCTCCCGCTGCTCCAGGGCTGCTCTGCCCCACCTGCCCCATCCCTGGCTGCGGGCTGGGGTGCAGAGGGGTGTCCCTGCCCCGCTGAAGCCCCTGCCTGTCTCTGGCAGTGGTGTATCTCTGTGGGCCGCCAGAGATGCTGCGGCAGATCATGCAGCTGGCGCAACAGGAGAACCTCACCAACGGCGACTACGTCTTCTTCTACCTGGATGTCTTCGGGGAGAGCCTGCGGGGTGACTCTGCCCGTGACCCCTTCAAGCCCTGGCAGGAGAGCCCAGGCCAGGACTCAGGGCTGCGTGAGGCTTTCCAGGTGAGCTGAGCCCACCTGCCTGGGGACAGAAACATCCCCAGCCTGGCCCCAGTGTGTGAACCAGGGTGCTGTGCTTGGTTGCAGATGGTGCTGGTGATCACCTACTACGAGCCCCAAAACCCTGAGTACCAGCAATTCCAAACCCAGCTCATCCTGCGAGCTAAGCAGAAATTTGGGGTGCAGCTCAACTACTCCCTGGTGAGTGAGTCCCCCTGTATGCTGGGGTGGTGGGGTCCCTTCACACCTCACCAGGATGCAGAGGTTGGGACACAGCCACAGACAGTGCCAGAGGGATCATCCCTGGAGGGAACAGCCACAGGCACTGCCATCCCTGCAGGGTGCGTGTTGGCCCCAGAGTGGTTATGGGGCGGTGGGTGGGTGCGTGGTGCTGCTGTGAAGGTTCTGGGATGCTCCTGTGTGCGTGGCTGTGGGTGTGCTCAGATTCCCCCGGCAGATGAACCTGGTGGCGGGGTGCTTCTATGATGGGATGCTGCTGTACGCCATGGTGCTGAATGAGACTCTGCGTGAGGGCGGCTCCAAGAAAAACGCCACCCACATCATCGAGAAGATGCGGGACCGCAAGTTCCAGGGTAACACTGGGATGGGGACAGCGGGGCTGGGAGTGCCGTGTGGGCAGTGGAACTGAGTCCCCATCCCACCTGCATCTTAATTTTCCCACAGGTGTCACAGGGCTTGTGAGCATGGACAGCAACAATGACCGGGACACGGACTTCAACCTATGGGCCATGAGTGACCCCAAGACTGGGCAGTATGAGGTGGGGGGAGGTTCCCCCTGGCTGGGGTTGGAGGATGGGATGGTGGGGTGTGGGGGTGGCCTCATCTCTCTCTGCCTGCCTTAGGTGGTGGGACACTACTCGGGTGTGGAGAAGCAAATCCACTGGCTGGGACGACCCATCCCCTGGGTGAAAGGGGCTCCCCCCTTGGACAACCCTCCCTGTGTCTTTGATGTGGATGACCCCTCCTGTGATAAAAGTGGGTGTCCTGGGCCCCCACATCCCTTGGACCCCAGCAAGCTTCCATACGGGTGCATGTCAGTCTGGCTGTCGTAGCCAGCTGGGCCACCCTGACATATCCTCTCCTGACTGCAGCCCCCCTCTCTATGCTGGCCATCGTGGCTTTGGGCACCGGTCTCACCTTTGTCATGTTTGGCATCTCCAGCTTCCTCATCTTCAGGTCAGCACTGGGGGAACCTCTGTCTCGTGGGCGGGCAGGCAGGGGAGAGGGGATGTATGCCTGACCCCAATGTGTCCCCCAGGAAGCTGATGCTGGAGAAGGAGCTTGCCAGCATGCTCTGGAGGATCCGCTGGGATGAGCTGCAGTTTGGAAGTCCTGAGCGGTACCACAAGGCAGCAGGCAGCCGGCTCACCTTGTCCCTGGTGAGAGGAGCCATCCCTGAGGCACCACCCTGCCCCTGTGCTGCCCTCCCTCCCTGCATGACACCCCTCCCTGTTGATCCCTTTCGTAACCCTCTGTTTCCTACAGAGCCATAGCCCCACTGAATCTCTCCTCAATACAACCCTTCATCCTTATATAGCTCTCCATTCCCAATAGAGACTTATTCCATCCATCCCTGCCATGACTTTCCATCCTCTGCAGAGCCACAGCAGATCCTTCCTCTACACAGCCCTGAATCCTCTATGTAGCACTGTACTTCATTGAGCCCCTATGTTGCCCTCCATCCCCTACAGACATACTTTGTCCATGTCCTACATTCTGTGCAGTGCCTCATTCTGGAGCCTTCTCCTTTCCTACAGAGCATGCAGAGCTTGTTCTGACTCTTAGAGCCCATCCTGCACCATCCCCTGCACACCTTGGATGTCCCTGCCCTGCTCCATTGGTGCAGGTCATCCCTCCATCCCAGGGTTCCTCTCCCTAATCCCCTCCTTCCCACAGCGTGGCTCCAGCTATGGCTCCCTGATGACCACCCATGGCAAGTACCAGATCTTTGCCAACACCGGCCACTTCAAGGTCAGTGCAGCAGGCAGGGAGCTGAGCCCTCCCCCTGAAATGCCCCAGCTCTGTTGTGCTCCCATCTGCCTGCACCCCCATCCCGCAGGGTGTTGGCACTTTCCTCCCCTTTGCAAATTCATCCAGTGGGCATTGACCTTTTCCCCTTCCCAAACACCCCAGGGCAATGTTGTGGCCATTAAGCACATCAACAAGAAGCGCATTGAGCTGACCCGGCAGGTGCTCTTCGAGCTAAAGCATGTAGGTGTGGGGTCTGGGCTAGGGTGGGCAACCTGCCTGGGAGTGCAGGGATTGGTCCTGGGCATGTGGGAGGGCAGCAGGAGCAACAGCTCAAGACTATCTTGGGTTCACTTCCACCTGCAGATGCGAGACATCCAGTTCAACCACCTGACCCGCTTCATCGGGGCGTGCATCGACCCCCCCAACATCTGCATCATCACTGAGTACTGCCCACGGGGCAGCTTGCAGGTAGTGGGGCATGGGGACACTGCAGGTGACACTGAGACATTCCTGGTGACCCAGCTGGGTTGCATGTTGTGGACAGGGCTGTGGATGCAGGTAGCCACCTGAGGCCTCCCAATAATGCTCACAGCTGAGCTGTCCAAGCAGGTGTCAGAGGCCAGTGGAGGGGAAGGGGTGGGTGCTGCAGACCCCCAAGCTGGGCACTTGGAGAGGCTGCCATCACCATCACCTGGGTGCTCGGTGGGGTCCACTCAATGTGCTACTGCAGGATGTCCTGGAGAACGAGAGCATCAACCTGGACTGGATGTTCCGCTACTCCCTCATCAATGACATTGTCAAGGTATCCAGCTGAGGGGTGTGAGGGGATGGGGAGAGGTGCCTGACGGATATGAGCTTCACTGTGTCCATCTGTCCCAGGGAATGGCCTTCCTGCACAACAGCATCATTGGCCATCACGGCAGCCTCAAGTCATCCAACTGCGTGGTGGACAGCCGCTTCGTGCTGAAGATCACCGACTACGGCCTGGCCAGCTTCCGCTCGCCCAGCGACAATGAGGACACACACGCACTGTATGCCAGTGAGTGCCTACCTGGGAGGACCAGGAGGATGGGGTGGCCCTGTCTCACTGCTCCATTGCTTTGTCCCACCAGAGAAGCTGTGGACAGCCCCAGAGCTGCTGCAGAAGGGACACCTGCCCACCCCCGGCATGCAGAAAGCTGATGTCTACAGCTTCGGCATCATTGTGCAGGAGGTTGCTTTGCGCAACGGCCCCTTCTACATCGAGGGCATGGACCTGAGCCCTAAAGGTGAGGATGGAGAGCACGTGTGTGGGGACATCCTGCCCCACCATGGAAGTCTGGTGCTCACTGTTGGCCACACCCTGGCAGAGATCGTGCAGAAGGTGCGTAACAGCCAGAAGCCCTTCTTCCGGCCTTCCATCGACATCGGGGTGCACAGCGAGGAGCTGGCAGTGCTGATGGAACGCTGCTGGGCGCAGGAGCCGGCCGAGCGCCCTGACTTCAGTCAGATCAAGATCTTCATCCGTAGATTCAACAAGTGGGTGGTTGGCACATGAGGGCGGTGGCTCTGGGTGGAAGTGGGGACAGCCATGGGGTGGTGGTGGGGAGGAATCTCTTCCCACAGTGCCAACTGACTGCACCCCGCCAGGGAAGGAAGCACCAGCATCCTGGACAACCTGCTGTCACGCATGGAACAGTATGCCAACAACCTGGAGAAGCTGGTGGAAGAGAGGACACAGGCCTACCTGGAGGAGAAGCGCAAGGCAGAGAACCTCCTCTACCAGATTCTGCCCCAGTGAGAGGGGGACACGAGGGCGTGTGTGGGTCTGAGGGTTGGCGTGAGTTCAGCATGCACTTGCTGCTGTGCAAGTATGGGGTCCCTTGCCAGCTTTCCATGCTGGTGTGGGGCAAGGGTTGCAGGGGGAACAGTGGGTTTGGGGTGGAGCTCACCACTATCCTTGCCAGTTCTGTGGCAGAGCAGCTGAAGCGTGGAGAGACAGTGCGGGCTGAGGCTTTTGACAGTGTCACCATCTACTTCAGTGACATCGTGGGCTTCACTGCCCTCTCAGCAGAGAGCACTCCCATGCAGGTGAGAGCAGGACTTGGGGGCCAGCACCTCTGTGGGGCTGGTGGAGGTTTCACACCCTGGGAGTGCCATCCCTGGGGCTGGGGGGACATGTCCTCTCCCAGACGCACACACACCATTGTTCCATCCAGGTTGTGATGCTGCTGAACGATCTCTACACTTGCTTTGATGCCATTATCGACAATTTTGACGTCTACAAGGTGAGTGGTGTGGTGAGCAAGCACAGCCCCCCAGAGCGAGGCAGGCAGTAAGGAGCCCAGGTTGTACCTGCCCCCTCCTGCCCACCCAGGTGGAGACCATTGGGGATGCCTACATGGTGGTCTCGGGGCTGCCGGTGCGCAATGGGAAGCTGCATGCCCGTGAGATTGTCCGTATGGCCCTGGCCCTGCTCGAGGCTGTCAAAACCTTCAAGATCCGTCACCGTCCCAACGACCAGCTCCACCTGCGCATCGGCATACACACCGGTGAGCCCCCGTGCCGGCCAGCTGGGGGGTGCTTGCCCACCCTCCAGCCTGCCCTGCAGCATCCCCGAGCGCCTCTGTGCCTGCAGGTCCCGTGTGCGCCGGGGTGGTGGGGCTGAAGATGCCGCGGTACTGCCTCTTCGGGGACACAGTGAACACCGCATCCCGCATGGAATCCAACGGCCAGGGTAAGCCAGGGCAGCTGAATCCAGAGCCACGGGGTGTGTCCTGTTCCCGTGGCACCCAGCCATGTCTCTCTTGCTCCTCTGTGCTACTCAGCCCTGAAGATCCATGTCTCATCTGCCACCAAAGAAGTCCTGGATGAGTTTGGCTGCTTTGAGCTGGAGCTGCGTGGCGATGTAGAGATGAAGGTGAGAGCACAGCAATGCCGCTGGGGTGCCAGCCCTTCCAACCACAGGGAAATGTGATGGGGAGGTGGCTTGGGGCTGGGACCCCTTGTTGCTCTCAGTGCTGGGAATGACACCCAAGAAGCAGCTCCAGGGGCAGGCAGGGTCTAACTTGCTCACCTCTGCCTCCAGGGCAAGGGAAAGATGCGGACATACTGGCTGCTGGGCGAGAGGAAAGACCCTTAAGTCATTAGATCCCAGTGGCTGTGGCAGAGCCCCGAGCTCAAAGGGGCCACCAGTGCTTTCCGGTGCCCCAGGAGGCACCGGCACCCCCTATCACTGCATCCACCTGACTCTGCAGCCCCCCTGCTTCAGCAGGGCCTGGGCAAGGTGGGGCAGCGGCCACAGCACCGTCTGCTCCCCTCCATCAGCACCAGCAAAGCCCACCTTCCCCACAGCCTCTGCTGGAGTGGGGTAACCAGCCCTCATCCAGTCCCAAAGACCTTGTATTCCCCCACCCTCTGAGGTCTGCCACCCCTGCCCTCTCCCCTGTGGCTCAGCTGGCTCTGAGCTTCTCCGGGGCCTGGCTGCCCCGCAGGGCACTTTGCCGTCTCTTTTCAGTACCTGGCCCCCAGCAGAAGTTGTGCCCATGTCAACCCCTCCCTGGGGTGGGGGGAAATGGGGATTCCTGCCAAGAGTGACTCCTTGGCCAGGTCAGGCTTCAATGCCGCAGCTCCCCCCCTCCCCAGTCTCCCCTTCCCCTGTATATAACCCCACCGGGTCATGTAAATACCCATCCCTCCTCCAGGTGTAAATATAGGACTCGCTGCAACTATTTTGTTGAAATACAAACTTCCCCAGATCCATCTGTCCTGTGGCCTCTACTTCGCTCTGCCCCAGCATGCCAGGTGGGGAGGGAGGCCGGGGGAACGCCAATATGGAACTCAGCCTGGGCTGGCGACAGCTGCCTGAAGCATCCCAAGAGATCGCATCCCAGGGGTCTGTCTGCGGTGCAGGGCAGGAGTGTGGGCATGGGGAGCCAGTGCTGGGCGGTCGCAGCAGCGGCTGTTGAGGGCTTGGGCGGTGCTGGGAAGGCAGGGCTGCCGTGGGTTTGCTTTGGCGTGAGGGCTGCAGTGCGTTCCTCTGAGCTCATGCTCTGGCCGCCCTGCTGCCGCCTCTTACTGGAACACACCTGTGCCTGGGGACTGGAACAACGGCTGCCTGTCACCCACTGCCTGCGCCAGGAGGGGACGTGTCCCAGGGGATGGGGCTGTGCCAGGGGCTCTGCCTCCATGCCTAAGGAGGAAATCTTGGGACCGCAGTGTGTTTTGGGTCAACAGTGACTTGCAAAAGGGCTGAAGGGTTTTCCATTTTGCTTCACGCTCTCATGGGATTTGAGATCCCAGGGACCCAGTGCTCCTCCTCCAAACATCCAGCTGAGGACAGCCTTGGGGTAGGCAAGGATGCTGGGACCACCTGTGTCCCCTTGTTTTTTATTACTTGTGGGGCTGGAGCTGTCTGCTCAGGGGGTCATAGGGGTCACAGAGGTTGAAGGGCTCAGGATGCCCTAAGTACATCGTAATGGGAGTGGAGAAGTCTGCATTCCTCTTGAAGGGAATGTTTCTGCCAAAGAGGGCAGTGACACCCTGGAGAGGAGAGAATTGGAGAGATCTCTGTCAGCAGCTGAGACTCCCAGGGTACTGGCAGGACAGGGTGGTGGGGGCCTTACCGGCCGTCCACGGGCTTGCTCCATCCAGAAGCTGCTTGGCTGCTCCGTTAAGTAATCGTGACGCTGCAGTGGAAGCAAAATGTGAGCTGGAGGAGATGGCATGCTCAGCAGGACAAGAGCCTTGTTGCCCCCCTGGAGGCTGCTGCAAGCTGCTGGGGGGGATGTCTACTGCCTGTACCTGGGTGATGGGCTGGGGTGTGGACTGGAAACCCATGGCACGGTAGTCGTGGTGCGTGGTGGAGATAGATTCCATGCGCTTTGGGCGGGGTCGGATCTCCTCCTCTGTCTCCTTACTGCAGTCAGAGCAGAGCCCACACCTCTCAGCTTTGGGGTCCCCATCTCCCCAGATCCCCTCCTCTGAGGCACAGCCCCAAGGGTGGGTCTCATGCGGGAGTGCAGGCTTGCCTGTATTTCTCGTAGAGCATAGATGCCAGTGCAGCCTTCCGCTGCCCTGCAGAGGGGAAGGTGCCATCAGCCTCCCAGCTAAGATTCCCCTGCTGCCTTTTTGGGGTGCACATGGCTTGTGGAGGCCAGCCTCACCTTGCCCCAGCAGCACGGCCCTGAGGGGTGGGCAGTCCTTCGGGGGGGAGCTGTCAGCGAGTGAGGAGAGGAACTGGTGGATTGGAAGTCCATCGTAGCCACGCTGTAAGTCCTCACTGCCCAAATCCTTCCTTGGCCGAGAGTCCAGGGGATCCACGACTACCTAGGGATGGACAGCAGGGGCTGTGGAAGGAGGCAGGAGCCCGTGCTGCACTCCCCCATGCCCACTCCTGGCTTTTAGACTTTTGATAGCCCTAGAGGCTTAAGCTGTAAAGAGGTGTTATCATCTTTCTGGCCAGAAGCTTGGGAAAGCTGGAGCAGGGACACAGCTTGGGCAGGGCTGACCTGTCCTGCCTGGTGGTCAACCAGCCTTGTATGGCAATCCCAAGCACCTGGGTGCCCAGACTGCCCCTGGGCAAGCACTCTTATGGCACTTGAACAACCCATGGAGTCCCCAGGCTGTGGCCCAGTTTGGTCCATCAGGTGCCCCCCAGCTTGGCTTGCCCAAGCAGGCACCCCCACATCATTGTGATGAGCTGTGACACACAGCTCCTGCTTCCCAGGAGCGAGATCCCAGCTCCCCTCCTGCCTTACTGTTACTCCCCACGTGCCTGCCTGTGCCTTTTGTGCTATTGAGTTTCATCCCTTTTCTATCCCGCTGGGCTCAAGGTCATCTGGGTGGCTATTTAAAGAGATGTGTCTGCCCAGGAGCAGGGAGCTTCACAAGATCAGCATGTGGGACACGATGGGGCCAACTTGGAGGGGCATTTTCCCTTATGGAGTTACCTCCTTCTGCCAGTCATGGGTCACACGCCTCCGGTGGGGCACTGCCTGTCTGGGTTTGTCTGCTGGCGTGGGTGGGGTGGGGGGCAGCGCCGCCAGCGGGGTGGGGGATTTCTCCTCAGAGCTGGTCCCCCACTTTCCAAGCCAGGGAGGCAGCTTGATCCTAGAGGGATCCTTCCCAGTCTCTGGGGTTGGCACCCTGCTGGGCACGACTGGTAAGGGCACAGCGGGCAGCTCATCTGCGTCTGCTATCTCCTGGGGTGGCTCGGCTATCCCTGACATCTCCCGGAGCCTCTTGGTGGTGGTTGTAAGCGTCTCCTCGCCGCACGGGGGCCTTTCCACGGGCAGGGGCTCCTCACCCTGGACCCTGAACGGTGGCCTCTCCCCATGGCATCTGGGACGCACATGGCTCCTCAGAGCGCCCCTGCAGATGGGAACAGACCCTGAAGAAAGGCACGCGGCTCATCCGCCATTGCAAACCGCACCCCCAGCCCCCACCAGCACAGGCCGCGTCCTCACCCCGGGTCCTCTGCAGTGTCACCCCCACACTGGGGCAAGGGATTCCTCTCCTTCTGGCGGACAGAAGCAGTGCCTGCTGCTGGACCTGTCATCGCAAGGGGTCCCCCCTCCTTAACTCCCTTCTGTCTCCTTGACCTCCAGCAGCAACACGCTTCCCACCCTCCTGCCTGGGCTCAGCCCCCTCCTGCTGGCGACCTCCCCACAGACCGGAGCCACCATGGTGTCACTCCCCCCCAGCCCCCAGCTCTCCACAGGCCCTGCCCCGGCTCTCCCCGCGGGGTCACCCCACGGGCTCTCGCTGCCCGCAGCCTGGGCCGCACCCCCTGCCGCAGCCGCCTCCCGCCTCCATTGCGCGTGCGCGCGGCGGGACGCGCCTCTCGCCATGGAGACGGTGCACGGCGGCCGCGCGCCCGGGGCGTGGAGCCGCGCGCGTGCGCGCTTCCTATTGGCGGAGCGACACGGAGGGGGCGTGGCCGTATCCCAAACTGGGCGGGGCAAGAAGATTAGTTCAACGGCTTGTGGGCGTGGACTCGAGTGAGTGGGCGGGGCGGGGGCGCTGTCGGCGTGAGGGGGTGGTGAGGGGGGACGGGGCTGTGTGGGGCACGGGGAGCAGGGACACGGGGGGACGGGGCTGTGTGGGGCACGGGGTGCGATGGAGGGGGACGGGGCTGTGTGGGGCACGGGGAGCAGGGTCACGGGAGGACGGGGCTGTGTGGGGCACGGGGAGCAGGGACATGGGGGGACGGGGCTGTGTGGGGCACGGGGAGCAGGGACACGGGAGGACGGGGCTGTGTGGGGCACGGGAGCAGGGACACGGGAGGACGGGGCTGTGTGGGGCACGGGGAGCAGGGACACGGGGGGACGGGGCTGTGTGGGGCACGGGGAGCAGGGACACGGGAGGACGGGGCTCTGTGGGCACGGTGTGCAGGGACACGGGGGGACGGGGCCGTGTGGGGCACTGGGTGCAGGGACATGGAGGGATGGGGGTGTAGGTCACGGGAATGCGGAGGGATGGGAATGTCGGGGGATGGGGGCGCGGGGCTGCAAGGACACAATGGTGTCCACGCTGTCAGGATCAAGGCTGTCCCCACCTCTGGGGTGCATGTACCCCGCGCCATCTTGTCCCGGTGCACTTAGGGCAAAGCTAGCCGCAGGGTCTCTCGGGGGTGCTCCGTACCTGGGCAGAACCAGCACAGCCCCGCTGGGGCAGCAGGAGGGACGTGCCCAGGGCTCCTGAGGACACATTGCTCCCCACGGCTTGACCGCCACACTGCTTGGGCCTGGCACTGGAATATGCCCGCTTGCCCCAGGGACCCCCAGCTGCACTAGGGTGATGGGGCGGGACGTGCCCGGCGCCTGGCTGGGTGCAGCCCGTGCCTGCCGGCGTGGAGGAGCAGCCTCCTCTCACCACCAGCCCTCGATGGGCCCCCGGCCCCATCCCCGCAGAGGCTGAGCAGAATAAGGGCCCTTTGATAGCAGTCAGCGGGCTCAGGAGCGAGGGCTGTTATTCCAGCGCTTTGCGGTGTGCGCCGACGGGGCACCGTGCTCTCCGCGCTGGGGCCTCTGTTTTTCCTGGCTGGGGATGTGCTCGGTCCTTCTGGCCTCGGCGGGCCGGGGGGGCCCCCACGGGGGACCGCTCCTCCCTGCGGGCCCTCGGCCCCGTGCCAAGCAGGGGCTCCTCCAAGCCCATCTGCTGCACAGCTGCAGGGAGGAGGGAGAAGTGGGAGACGTGTCCCAAGCTCATCTCATGGCTGCCCCATGCTGGGTCCATATCAGCCCTGCTGCCCCTGGCAGGGGGTTGGTGCCAGGGTGCCCCCAGGGCTGGCAGCTCACTGTGAGGGTTCTGGGTTCCATGCTGCTGGTTGTGACCCCATGCTCAGCCACAGGCCCTGTGGTGGTCCCTGAGGTGCACCCCTGTGCCAGCTCATGCTGAAGGGGTGGCAGCTTGGGGATCCTGCCCCAGCTTGCATCCCTTGGTGGTCTTCCTCGGAGCATCTTCAGATTCCCCACCAAACACCCCTGGGCTTACCTGTGGCTAGGCAGCATGGGTGCTTGAGGGATACTGAAGGGACACCAACAGCACCAAAGTACACTGTGAGACAGGGAGCCTGGCGATGCCACCCCGGGTGTGCGCACCCACTGTGGGGCAAACCACCCTGGGGTGGTCTGTGGGGCATCACTGTGGGGCTGTGCTCTGGCAGCATCAGCTCGGGGCAGCAGCCCTGGAGCTGCTGGAGCACATCTGGCTGCCTCTCGCCCCCGGCTGACACATCCCTCGCAGCCCCCCCGCCCGGCTCTTTTGGGAACTTGCGTCATTTGTGATCCTCTCCGGCTGGGCTGAGGAACCAAAACAGCCGCTGGGCCCGTTCCCCCCCCCCCCCCCGCCTCGGCCCCATGGGGCTGTGCCCACTGTCCTGCCCTGCCGCTGCTCGGGGACTGACAAAATAAACCTGGCACAGGAAGAAACACGATGGCAGGCGACTGGCCCTGACCTCGCGTGCCAGCCCGTGCCCTGTGCCCAGTGCAGCACTCCCTGTGGGACTGCTCTGGGTGAGCCCCGGAGCATGATGTCCTGGGGATCCCTGGCCCCTCTTTAGCGTCCCCACTTCGCCAGGGACACCCAACCCTCTTTGAGGTACATATCCCAAAGGCTGAACTCAGGGCTGTCCTCAGTTCAAGAGAGGCCCCAGCCTGCGCTAAGCCTCAGAGGCAGGAAGCAGCAGTATCAACAATTTCAAGGCTCATTTACACCCCGAAAACATTCCCCATACTATACTGGGTGTGGATGTGTGGGAAGTGACTGGGCTCTGCCACAGCCCCACACAGCTCCCGGGGGCCCCCCGCCGCCAGCGCCACCGAGCCGGGGGATGAACAGAGCCGCCATTCTCCCCGGCGGGCTGCGGTCCCCTGCGCGGCGGCTGGCGGGGGCCCAGGCGGTCCCGACGGCGGTGCCAGGTGGGCCGCGCACCGCGCCAGCACCGGCCCCTGCCACTAAATATAGCCCCGGCAGGCGGCCACGGAGCAGCGGGCGCGGGAGGCACGCGGCAGGGAGCGGCGGCCGCATGCGCCGAGCCCCGCGTGTGCTCCCCTCACGGGGCCGGCGCCGACACGTGCGGGCCCCGCCGCGGTCAAGGCCTGTAAACAGCGCCGTGCGTGCTCAGAGCGGCGGGGCTTTGTGTGCAGGGGGCTCTGGGATGTGCAGTTTCCATCGGTGATTCACGGTTGTGGGGTCGGGGGTGAGCAATGCAGTGAGTTTCCCTCGGAGCTGGGGTGAGCAGCGCAGTTGGGTTTTGCATGGCAGTGCACACACAAGCGGTATAGTGGGGGAGTACACGGGTATGTGTACATGGAGGGGGCAGCCGGTCCACACAGCCTGTCCTGCCCTGTGCTCTGCTCAGGGTTATGATCCTCCTGGGAGCTCCCAGAGAGGCCCGTCTGGGGTGGACAAGAAGTACACATGCAGTCAACAAACCTGCTCCGAGGGCATTCAGATCAGTCTAGTGCAATTAACTGGTTTTGAAAAGCAGAGAAACATCAGTGTCCAGTGCAGGGCTCTGGTGCCAGCACGAGGGGGCTGGCAGGGGGGCAACCTGAGGCAGAGCAGCGGCATTCAGGGATGCTGGGTCTGCGTGGTGGCAGTGGGGCTAGCTGGGCAGCACTGGACGTGGCACTCTACTGACACCCCTAGGATGTTCCCCACCTTGGGGACAACCTTGTGGCACCCAGCCTGCTCCCCCAGCCCAGCACCAAGATGAGTCTTTTGCCTGTGAGCAACCCCACAAAACCCTTCTGCTTCAACTGTGGGGTTGGTATGGGGAGCCCAGACCCACTGCAAAAAGCAGGGTACCAACTCTACTGCTGTGACAATGGAGGCCAGCCCTGCTCTGGTCAGGCCAGCCACCTCCACCCCCAAAAAAGCCACCCCGACGCAGAGCCACTGAAGTTGCCACCAAGGAGATGTTTTATTGGAGAGCAAGTGGGTAGTGGGCATTAGCCAGGGGGCCAGCCCATCTGCCGCCCCCCCAGCACATGGAGGTGTAGGTGGTAGACAGACTGTGCACCATGTTTCCCATCGTTGATTACTGTCAGGAGAGGTACAAGGGTCAGGCCACCCCCTTTGTCCCCAGCCCCCCAGGAGCACCAGTGAGGGTCCTGCCCCACGGCACAGTAGGGGATAGCAACTCACCAAGGCGGTAGCCATCAGCCAGCCCCTCTGCCTGTGCCGTGCGTGCTGCTACCACCATCAGATGCCCCAGCAGCTGCAGGAGGGGGGAGTGGCAGGGTCAGCACTGAATGACCCCCACCACCAACGTCCCAGGGACCTCTCCAGACTCACCTCAGTGTCCTGGGGACCCACGCGGCTGATCCGGGGGATGGGACGCTTGGGGATCACCAGGAAGTGCACAGGGGCTTGTGGGGCCACATCACGGAAGACGAGGCACTACCAGGGGGAGCAGGGTAAGCCCCACACCCATGGGTTCTGCCCCCTTCCCCAGTGGGGACACAGCTCCTGCTGTGCCAGCTACCTTGTCATCCTCATAGAGAATGGTGGCAGGGATGGTGCGGTCGATGATCTTGCTGAAGATGGTGGGCTGCCCTCCTGCCTCCTCGCCAGCCGCTGCTGCCTGCTGTGCCTTGCCCACCTCCCCGTCCCGCCTGCCGGGCGCCGACACGCACCGCTGGGGCTGCGGGGCATACCTGGCTTACAGCCTGTGCCCGCGGGGACAGGACAGGGACACCGCCGTGGGGGTGGGTGGGGGCACGTGGGGGAACACGCATGCAAGGTGATGGAGGGGAGCACATGGGGGTAGCGGTGGGATGCACGTGGGGGTGGCGGGGGACATGTGGGGGGATGCACACGGGGCTGACATGGTGTGCACGCTGGGATATGGGCCAGGGATGCATGTGGGGTGATGCAGGGCACATGTGGGGGTGATCGGACTAATGCATGGGGTGATGGGGGATGTGATGGGGGATGCATGTGCAAAGTGGTGGGATTCATACTGGAGTCCTGGGGGTGCACAGGGGCGATGGTGGGGTGCACAGGGGAGTGATGCTTGTCTGTGACGAGGGGTACTACATGGGGCAACAGGGAGGTGAACACGGGGGTAACACTGATAGGGGTACCCATCAGTGCCCAGGGGGCTGTTAGCAGGGTGTGCTGACAGGGATGACAGGGAACTGTCTACAGCCGGGACAGTGGGCTGTGCTCACTAGGCCAACAGGGGGCTGTCCCCGGGTCTGACAGAGATCTGTGCCCTGCGGGTGCCGCTGTGCCCACGAGGGCGCACGCTGGGGTGGGGGGTGGATAGGATACCCACGGGTGGATAGGATACCCACGGGTGCTCCGAGGCCCCGGCCCGTGGCCTAGGGGCGCGCGGGCCGGCGCTCATGCCTGCCACGGACTTTGCCCGAAGGTGGAAGCCATGGCGAGCATGGTGCGGGCCCGCTCCGTTGCCCCTGTTACCCCGCACACCCCGGTGTGTCCCCCTTATCCCGGGCTCCCCCATCCCCGCGTCCCCCCGCGCCCACCTGCGCCGGGCGCAGCGCGCCCCGCACCAGTCCCCGCGCCAGCACCGCCGCCATGGCCGCCGCTCCCGCCCCGGCCCGGCGCCCGCCCCGCTCCCGCCCCCTTAAAGCGCCCGCCCGCCACCACGCCGGGCATGCGGGCAACCCTCGCGTTGGAGCATCCCGGCGGGGACCCTCCGACCGCGGAAGATGGTCACTCCCTCCCCGAGCGGAGTCCCAGTCCCGGGCGTCCGGCCCGACCTCCCCTGCCCCTAAGGGTGGGTGCCTTGACTAAACAGTTGAGGAGCCCCGGAGGAAGGCGGTGCCAAGCAGGTTTATTTGCACTCAGAAGCCCATTCGCGGGCGCTTGCGGCGGGGCTGCGAGGCGGAGGACAGCTGGCTCTGTGAAGAAGGGAAGCACAGCTGGCTGGCCTGGCTGCCAGGGAGCTCTGGGGGCTCGGGGGGCCCCTCGGCCCACACGGACAAGTAGTCCCGCAGCGTTTTCCGCCGCTCCTTGGGGATGCCGCGGCAGCGCAGGCTCTGTGAAGACAGCAGGGCTTCGTCGGGCGCTGGTGAGGGCGGGTGGCTGCGAACTGGGGGGCTGCCTGTTGGTGGTGAGCCCTCCTGAGAGAGAACAGGTGGGCGGCCGGGGGAGAGAAGCAAGGGACCCCCATCACTCAGCTCGGACAGCTCAGACTGGTAGGTGAGGGAGGAGGTGAAGCTGGCCGAAAGGCTGCGGTGGCCCTGGGCTCGCTTCTGCCGCCGCCGCCGCTCCCGCAGTGCCCGCTGTCTCTGTGCCACACTGAAGCTCGTCCTCTCCTCCCACCACTGGTCCCAGTCCCCAGCCCAAGCTGCTGTCAGACGGTTACTCAGGGGGTCTGGACCGCCTGCCAGCTCCAGGGTCTGTGGCAGGGGAGGGGGCTGGAGGGCCAAAGGCTCCCAGCGCTGGATGCGGCCCCCTTCCTGCATGGTTTGGCGCAGCCGCTGGCGCATCTGCTTCTGCAGGCTGCTGGGGCCTGCTGGCCCCTCCAGATCTCTGCGGGTGAAGAGGCGCCTCTGGCTGAGGCTGGGGGGCCAGGTGTGCTGGGGAGGCTCTCTCCAGGCCCTGGAAAGGGCCCTCAGCCAGCGGCGGTACCGCAGGGCTGCAGCTGGGCTGGGCACTGTTGGCGAGTGCTGGGGGCTGGCACAGGGCTCCTGCAGTAGTTCACCTTCCTCCAGGGGTGCTGGTGTGCCCATGTCCTCCTCCTCCTCCTCCTCCTCCTCGTGGATAATCACCTCCAGGTTGGGCAAGTAGAATGTTTGCTCTTCCTCCTCCTCTCCCTCACTGCCCAAGCCATGTGGGCTGCTGGCTGGAGCCTCGAAGAGGGGGGAAGAGCCAGGGGCTGTTGTGGCCTCATCCCTCGATGGGGGTGCAGGGGGCTGTGTTGCCTTGTGGATCAGCCTCTGGCAGAAGACATCCCCAGCCTCAGAGAGCTGGAAAATCAACATGGACTTGCGTGGTCCATCCTCCTGCAGTGTGGCAGCTAGCCCTGCAGGAACAGGAAAGGCATTGTCACCATGGTTCCAGTCCTAGGAATACCTGGCCAGCAGTGGAGACTGCCTCCACCCCTCAGTGGTCACTCTCACTGCTGGCTCCTGCCCTGTACATCCTTTTCTATGTCATTAATCACTTCTGCAGCATTGTTCAGGGCTTTGCTCTTGCTTTTTCAGCCACCCTCCAGCCAGGCCATGACAAAGGCTACCCTTCCACTCTGTTCCACCTTCTCCCCCAGCAGGACCCGCAGCCTGGGGCAGTGTGGGACACTCACCTGCTGCAGGGGCTGAGAGGCGCTGCTGGAGCAGGTGGTGGCGGTGCGGGAGCTGGGTGGGCAGGTGCTCCAGGCACCCTGCGATGCTGTGCAGCTTCTGCGGAGTCCCCGCCAGCTGACAGGCCGACTGGCTGCCCCCTGAGGAAACACCCCAAAAACTCTCTGGTGAGCACAGACGCCAGAGCAGCAGCTGATCCCAGCAGCAAAGAAGCTAGGAGGTGAGCACAGAGGAGCCCTGGCTTTGTAGCACCCCTGGAATTTATTTCTTACCCCGGTATTGCAAAAGCAACAGCTCCTGCGTGCGGGACGCACCAAGCAGCACCTTGTGGCTCCTCCCGGGTTTCTCTGGCATCAGCTGAGCAAAGAGTGGAGGGGCCTTCATCATGTGTGCCCACTTCAGAACAGGCACCAGTGGCAACCGCTCGTCCAGCACATACATGGAGAACTAGGACAGAAGTCTTGGCTCAGACAGGACACACCCCACCACACCATGGCAGCTCCCCTCAGATGGAAGATCCTCATGCCCTGTAGGCACTGTGAGACACAGCTGTGCAGCGTGTGTTCCTCAGCTCCCAGCTGTGGTGGGACTCACCTGGGTGGTGACAAGGTACTGTGAGGGGTGAGCCCTGCCCAGGTACATGGGCAGCACCACACGCTCACCCTGCTGGCAGCCAGCTTCCTCGCCCACCTTGAACAAGTCGAAGTGGCATCTCTTGGGGGCCTGCAGCAGTGGAACAGGGCACAGTCAGCACTGTGGGCCGTGGAACCCTCTTCCCTGCCTGCCCCAAACCCCTCGCCCACCCTCCCAAGCTCACCCGGGCATCCAGGCACTGCAGGCCCGTGCGGTCAGCACAGCTGAGCACCCGTGGGTGGGCAGTGAAATCACTCCAGCGCCAGGGTGAATGGTCCCGAAAAAACATGGTCTGGGGGTCATGGCGCAGCTGCTGCAGCCTGTGGGGAGACAGCAGTATTGGCATGGGGGAGGGCTGCCCCAGTCACTTGGCCTCCCACCCCCTGGGACTCCACTGTCTGAAAGAGTCCCTAGACAGCCCTGAGTGTTCCCTCTCACCCAGTCTCAACGCTCCAGAGGTAGACAGTCCCGCTCTGGGTGCAGACAGACAGCTCCCCGGGAAGGTGAGGGCTGCAGAACAGGGGGCACAGCATCACCATGGGGCAACAGAACCTGCTACACAGAGCAGGGCTGTGCCAGCAGAGCTCCGTCCTCGCACAACCCCTTCCTCCAGCACCTACCTGACAGTGAGGCAGGAGGCAGGCACATCAGTGCGGATCACCTGCAGCGGGGCGGGAGCTGCCCCTGTCTTGCCCGGCACCCTCCAAACACCACAGTGATAGTCTGAGCGAACCCCAACAAAATCTGTCATAGGGAAGGAGGTGGCATGTGATCTGGCAGCATCCAAGGCGGCCCCTGCTGCCTCTCCTCCCTCCATCCTGTCTGCCTCAAGATGTGGATCCCGGGCATGGCTCACCTTGCCCATCCACACGGGCTGCAGCCACTTGCCGGATGCGCCCGCTGAGCTCAAACTGCGCTGGGGAGCCCCGGGCGTGGGGCAGCTCCTCCAGCACCACATCCTGGAAATCTGAGGTGCTGACTAAGGGCAGTGCAACACAACCCCCACTTCCCGCCCCAGGAACACCCCATGGGGAAGGATACAGAGGTGGTTCATGGCCTGCCCTCCAGGGTGCACCAGGCGGCCCACGGGTGTCTTCCCGTCTTCAGGGGGCAACCAGGCCAGTGCCCCCCCTGTGAGGCTGTCATCGAAGAGCAGGCTGGACCACTGCTGCGCCAGCTCCTCGTGCAGGCAGTCTGCCAGCAGCCCCAGCGGCACCTCGAAGAGCCAGTCACGACAGAGGTGGGAGAACCAGCGCAGGCGGGAGGCCAAGTGCTGCCGGGGGCAGCCACTGCAGGGCATGGACAGCATCAGGTGGGGGCACAGAGTAGGACCCCCCCCCAGACATCTGCGGGGCAGGGGACAGGGGGACACTTACCGTCGGGCTTCCAGGCGGTCGATGTCCTCCACCAGGGCTGTCATCCGGATGGTGCTGTTCCGGGCTGGTCTCTACAGGAGTAGGGGGCAGAGTTTGAGACTGGCAAGGGAAAGGGTGGGGAACAGCACTGTTAATCCCTGGACAGACGGTGACCTTCAGTTTGGCGTTTCCCAGGTAGAAGTTCTTGTGCAGCAAACGCCCCAGGGAGCCAAAAGCATCTTCTGGGTGATCCACAAAGAAATGGCCCAGCTGTGTGGGAGGGAGGGGAAAGGGTCAGTGCATGCAAAGGTCCCACGCTGCCCCCCAGGTCCCTGCCAGGATGCAATGCCTTAAATCCCACCTGCTTGGCGAAGTCCAGAGTAGCTCCAGACTTGCCTGCTCGGAGCTTCCTGCACAGGCTGCTGCGGTACAGGATGTCCTGAGGCGCAGGCGAGGGAATCCAGCAGCCTGTGGGGAGAAAGCAGAGCCGCTCGGCATCACACGAGCACAGCGACGCCGCTCAGCACCGCGGGGCAGCGACAGAGGGGGCAAGCACGTTCCCCCCGAGCTCCCTCCCGCTCCCGCGGCTCTCACCCGCGCTGGGCAGCAGCACCGGCACGGCCGCAGCCTCGGCGGCTTCCCACCTTTCGCCCGTCGCGCCGCGGCGGGGCACGAACGCCGGCTGCGCCTGTGGGGAGCGAAAGGGGGAGAGTTAGAGCGGCCCCTGAGCGTCCTGCCGCTTCCCTCGGCCGGCCCGGACGCCCGGCAGCTCTCACCTGGCGGAGGCCGGGACCAGCCTCCAGCACCTGCCCGTGCTCGCCCCAGCCGGCGACCGGCGCGGGGCCACCCTCTTCCCGCGGCGGGCCGGCGGTGAAGTATGAGGGGAAGAGCGCGGCCGGGAACTCCATGGCCCCGGCACTGGGCACGGGGTTACACGCGGCTCCCGCTACCCACGGGGACGGAGCGGCCACCGCGAATGGCGTCACCGTGGCGCTGCTGCCGCCGCTACCAATCAGAGCCCGGGAACAGCGCGGGACAGAGCGCCGCCGGCGGCACGGCCACGCGGGGCGCGACCGCCCCCTGGCGGCCGGAGGGTAAAAACGCACGGCCGCCGCAGGGAGAGGAACAGGAACGGGAGCGGGAAGGGGAACGGGAACGCGATGGGAACGGGAACGGGATGGGAACAGGAAGGGGAACAGGAGCGGGATGGGAAGGGGAACTGGAAGGGCAACAGGAAGGGGAAGGGGAAGGGGAACGGGAACGGGGGAAGCGGTGGGACCAGGATGGGAACGGGAATGGGAGGGGGAAGCGGTGGGACCAGGATGGGAACGGGAATGGGAGGGGGAAGCGGTGGGACCAGGATGGGAACGGGAACAGGAACGGGAATGGGAACAGCAGGGGAAGCGGTGGAACTGGGACAGGCGCAGGGAACAGTGGGATAGGGCCGGACCAGGACCGGAACTGGAGAATCATCGGGACAGGACCCTGCCAGGGCGCGGGCAGGAGAACGGGCATTGTTTCCTTCCCTCTGCTCGCCTCGAGAGCAGTGAAACTCCCTGTGAGTCCTGCCCCGGTTGTGTGGCCATGGGGCACCCCGCACTCCAGCGGGGTGTGTGGGGCCATGTCTCAAATATCCGGGGCTTGTGGAGTTGAAATGCGGCTCCTGGAAGGCTGAGGGTGTGCCAGTCCCCAGTCCCAGCCTGCCCCTCCTCACCCCTGCCGGGCCTCAGTGAACCCACTCCCACCCCGGCTCTGTGCTCCTTCCTCCCCACAGGGTCATTGCTGCCTCCCCTTGCAGCACCCACCTGGCCCCGGGCCCCCATGGGAACCCACACGGAGTTCACGTTAGTCCCACGGGGCTCTGATAGGAGCCTGGAGCTCTGGAGAGTATCTGGAAGGGGGACAAGCTCCCCTGCCCATTTCCCAAGGAGAGCATGACCAGCTTTCTGCTCGATGATCCTTGTACATCCCTGTGCCAGAGGCCACTGACCCCAGAGCTGTGGTCTGCGCTGGGGAGGGGGCCCCCGGCCGTGCCTGGAGGCAGGCTGGGCTCTGGGGAGGGTTGCTGGGCAGTCGGGCTGGGACACGGTGGGGCGGCTGCTCCTGCTGCAGCTCCCAGGGTGCCCCGTGGGGAGCACAGGATGGGAGAGGAGCATTCCCATGAGCAGTAGCATTCCCTGCAGCCTCCACTGTGGCCCAGGAGGATGGTGATGCCAGGGGAGCCTGGGGATGATGTCAGGGGAGTTTGGGAAAGTGGGATGAGATCGTTTCCAGTCAAGATGCCCTCATCCCTGCGGGCGGTGCCCAGACCCCCTCTGTGGGACACCTCCTCTCTAGGATACATGTTACAATTTGCTTTTAGAAGGTGGCAGCCACAGGTAGAAAACCACCCGACCCCCATACACAGGCCCCCCCCCGGGATAGGTAGCCCTTACCACCTTCAGCTCCATAGGTAGCCCTCATTGCCTCCCATCCTTTTCCCTAATTCCAAGGCATGCCAACAGCTCCATGTCCCTCTCCATTATATATTTCTGTGCCCAGGGCATATTCCTGTCCCCAGGCCTGTGTCTGTATCCCCTAGACCCACATCACTGTCCCCTGTCATTGTTTCTGTCCCAGCCCCATGTCCCTCCCCCCCCCATCTATGTCCCTCTCTGCAGCCCCACGTTCCTGTTCCTCAGCCCCGTATCTCTGTTCCCAGCCTGTATCCTCATCCCTAGCACCATGTCCCTGCCCAAAGCCCTGTGACCCCATTCCTGGCCCATATCTTGGTTCCAGGGACATGTCCCTGCCCCCAGCCCAGCGACCCCATTACCGGCCCATATTTCAGTTCCAGCACCATGTTCCTGGCCTCAGCCCCTGTCCCTGCCACAGACGGTGTCTCCGTGCCCTGTGCCCGTTCCCGGCTCGTATCTCCGTTCCAGCCCCCTGTCCCTGTCCCCAGCCTGTGCCCCAGTTCCCGGCCCATATCTCGGGTTCCAGCCCGGTGTCCCTTTCCCGCAGCCTCCCATCTGCACTCCCTCCCGTGTCGCTGTCCCCCCCGTGCCCCGGTCAGCGCCGGGTCCATCCCGGGGGAAACGGGGAGTGGGGGGGGGGGGAATTGTCTCTCGGGGCGGGCGGGGCGTGGCGCGGCCGCCGGTGATTGACGTGCCAGAGGGCCAATGGCTGCGCGGGAGGCGGTCCCGGTGGGCGGGGCGGGTGACGTCAGGGCCGCCGGTGCGCGGCGGGGCGGCCGGAGGCGCGCGCCCCACGGCAGCCGCGGCGGCGGCGGCGGCGATGGCCCGGCGGGGCGGCGGGGGCGGCGGGCAGCGCCTCCCGCTGCTGCTCCTGCCGCTCCTGCTCCTGCCGCCGCCCGCCGCCGGTGAGCGCCGCCGGGAGACCGGGGCGGGGGGCGCGGGTGCGGGGCGAGCGCGGGACGGGGCGCGGGAGCGCACGCCGAGGGTGCCGGCGCGGCGGGGGCTCGGCGGTGCCGCGGGGGACGCGTGTGCGGCGGGCGGGAGAGGCGGCGGAGCGGAGAGCGGGGCTCCGTGCGGCGGGACGCGAGGGATGATGAGCTCGGGATGGGTGCGAGGCGCGGGAGCCGTGCGGTGTGGGGGTGCGCGCAGTGGGGCGGGGGGCGGCTGCGGACGGAACGCGGGGCTGTGCGCGCTGGGCAGGAGCTGTGGGGCGCGGGGTGCGGGCGGCGGGACGCAGGGGATGAACTTGGGATGGGCGTGAGGTACGGGAGCCGTGGGATGTGGGGTGTGCGCGCAGTGCGGGGGTGGGATTGGAGCGCCGGGATGTGCGCGGTGGGCAGGGGGATGCACTCGGGGCGCGGGGTCCGTGCGGCGGAGCACAGGACAGCGCGGCGTGGGGCAGCGGGACGAGCGGGTAGTGGGCGTGAGGTAGACGGGCAATGGGGTGTGAGGTGTGCACGCAGTGGGGCGGGGTGGGAATGGAGCACGGGGGTGTGCGCGGTGGGCAGGAGGGCTGGAGGTGTGAGTCACGGGGCAGAAGGATGAGCTTGGGATGGGCGTGAAGTACACGAACAATGGGATGCGGGGTGTGCATGCGGTGGGGCAGGGAGCGGGTGAGATGGGGTGGGCAGAAGGGCTGCAGGTGTGGGGTGCGGGGCGCCATGTGGTGGGGCTCAGGGGATGCGCTTGGAATGCGAGCTTGGGATGAGCTACACGAGCAGTGGGATGTGGGGTTTGCATGCAGTGGGGCAGGGTGCGGTGGGAATGGAGCACAAGGATGCAGCGATGGGGGGGGATGGCGTCCTGGGATGCGCGGTGCACCCGTGATGGGACACGGTGAGTGCGGCGCAAGGGATGGGGCCGGCGTGCAGTGGGGTTTGGGGCAGATACGCTGCAGAGTACAGGGGTGTCCCCAGCTGGGTGTGGGGTGTCACGGGACACAGGGTACACCTACACTGGGACATGAGGTGGGTGCGATGGGCACAGAGCTGCGTGTGCAGGGGGGTGCTTGCATAATGGGCTACAGGGATGCCTGTGTGGAGGGTACTGGATGCCTGTGGAATGGGATGCGTGGATGTGCGTGCAGTGGGGCACGGTGTACCCATGCAGTGGGGCATGGAGACAGATGAGCAGTGGGGTGCAGAGTTGTGCGTGGAGGAGGGCGCAGGCAGTGCACAGGCAGTGGAACACCCTGGGACGGAGGCGTGTGCGTGGGCAGTGAGTGGGCCCGGGGGGTTGCAGATGCAGGGCAGAAGGCTGTCTGCGCGCAGGGGGCAGCGGAGATGGACAGCCTGCAGAAACGGGGGTGTGTGTCCAGCGGGGCGTCAGCATGTGCGGGGGATACATCAGCGACAGTACGAGACCAGGAGCAGGCTGTGGGGCAGGGAGCTGGCTTAGTGACCGAGATGCGGAAGGATGCTTGGGGGCTTCGAGGGGCCATCCCCCGGGAAGGAGGGAAGCCGGCCGGGGGCTGCCGGCGCGGCGGCGGGGCGGCGGCGGGAGCTGAGCGCGGTGCTGACCGCCGGCCGCGGAGCTGTCCGCGGTGCTGACCGCCGGCCGCGACCCGAGGCCGTAGCAGCGGGGCTGGGGTCCTGCGGCGCTGGCCGCTGGCGGCCTGAAGCAGAGGGGCTTTGGCTTTTCTCCTTCCGTCCACTGCGCTTCTGTGGATAGCTATCCTGCTCCATCCTTCAGCACCTTTCCCGTGCTCTGGCTGCACTGCCAAGCCGCCTCAGACTGACCCTCTGCTTCAACCATTCCCTCACCTTGCCCTGGGTGAGAGAGTGTAGGGGGGCTGCGCTGGGTAGCTCCGGGTCCTTCCCCCAGTTCACCTTCTGGAGTTGTGTTCAGCACCCTCCCTGGGGTCCCCTGCCAGGTCACTGTCCCCACGTGGGGCTGTGGAGTGACCAGGTGGCTCCTGGTGGAGAAATTGGGATCGGATGCTCTTGCATTGAGGAGACAGGTGTTTCATGCCTGGCTTGTGCCGGCTGGAGTGAAGGCGAGGGGGAGCTGCCTTTGTTCCAGACAAGGGAGCAGATGCATGTCAGTGTACAGCCTGCTGGGGCTGCACACACACAGCACAAACACACGTGCATACAAGCACATGCGCACACTCCCGGCCAAGAACATGTAGTGCAAAGCAGACCCTCTTCTCAGCTATCCCACTTCATGCTGGTCAAGTCCTCCTGGGCACAGACCTGCTCCCAGCCCCCCCTTCCCAGCAGATTGAGAAGAGGGGTATCTCATTCTTGATGTGTCTCTAGAGAAAAATGGATGGGTCTCCCAGGCTGGCACTGGGGTAGCGTGGTAATGGTAGGTGAAGTTATGGCTGCTGTCTCGAGTCCTGCTCTCCCTTGTGACAAAGAAGCGGCTGTCTCACTGCTGCTGGGGCTCCTGGAAATCCCTGAAAATCGACCTGTCAGGCAGCTTGTCAGGGGGAGGTGGCCCCCACCTGTGCCGTGGGCTTGCAGGAAGTGTCTTTCAGGCATGGGGCTGTGCACAGGCACACACCCCCACGGGCGTGGGCTTGCACGCCTCCACTCTGCCGTGCATGCAGACAGCACCCACGTGTGCATATGTGCACACATATGTGCACCGTTCCTCCTCCACAAACCAGGGGAGAGCTGGGAGGCAGTGCAGGAAGTGATCTGCCTGCTCCTTCTTCTTGTGGCTCGAGGATGAAACTCTGCACTTTGTGATGGGCTCGGTGCTGAGCCTCCCCAGCAGGCAGATGAGGGGGAAGGTGTGTTCCTGTGGGAGCTGACCTGCTAGGGCATAGCTGAAGCCATGAAGAATATCCCTTTACTGTTACAGGTAAAATGCAGGGAGCAGAGCATGAGCAGCCAGGGCCATGGGCTCCTCAGGCTACTGCAAATCAGTGCCCACAGCTCAGTGAACTGGACTTGGGGTTGTGCTGAAGCAGGAATGATGCAGACTGTGCCAGGGCTGGGTGACACAGCTGGGGACAGCTGACATCAGCCCTGGGCATTCGCTGAAATGGCACTGTCCCAGCCCCTCCCGCCTCCAGGCTGCTGGATGCTTGTGACATAATCAGAGCCTGGGTGGTGGGCCTGCTCAGGGGGGTGCTCCACAACCCCCTCCCCAACCCTTTGCCCTCCTGAGAGCCGCTTGGGTGTCCTTTGCAGACGGGCTCTTTGTGACCGACTACTTCACCCGCACACCACGCAAGCTCAGCCCCTTCCGCTCCTTTGCCAGCATCGAGCTCTTCCACTTCCACATTCCCGAGGACACAGTCATCGCCGTCTGGAACCTCATCACCTTCAAGGAGCAAGGTGGCACCTTTGGGGATCAATGCCCGGACCGCAGCATCACCGTGTGAGTAGCCTGCTTGTATCCTTCCTGCCTGCCTCTGCTGCTCCTGCCTGGATTTGCCCCACGGCTTGCCTGCTCTTGCCTGCTTCTTTGCTTGCACAAGCACGTGTACCTATAGAGTCAAAGAATCATAGAACCACAGAATCCTTTGGGTTGGAAAGGACATTAAAGATCAACTCGTTCCAACCTGCTACCATGGGACATGTTCCACTAGAGCAGGTTGCCAACTGAGTACCACGCAGCTGCTCGCTCGTCCCCCCCCTGCTCCCCCGGTGGGGAGGAGAATCACGGAAAAAAAGTAAAACTCGTGGGTTGAGATAAAAACAGTTAACTAATCAAAATAAATATGCCAATATCACTAATTATAAAACAGCTACAAAAATAATAATAATAACAACAGTAACAAAAAGGAGAGAGGGAAATAAAACCCAAGAAAGATGTGTGATTCATCACACAATTGCTCACCACATGCTGACTGATGCCCAACCTGTTCCCCAGCAGTTATTGGTGGCTCCATGCCAACTCTCCCAAGTTTATACACTGGGCAGGAGGCTCTATATGGAACAGAATATGTTCTATATGGTATGGAATATTACTTTGGTCAGTTTGGGTCAGCTCTCCAGGAAATGGTCCCTTCCAACATCTTGTGCACCTGCTCTCTGGTGGAGCATGAGACACTGAAGAGGGCTTTAGGGTAAGCGCTGCTGAGCAACTGAAACGTCAGTGTGTTGTCAACATTGTTCTCATACTAAATCCAAAACACGGCGCTGTACCAGCCACTCAGAAGAAAATGAACTCTATCCCAGCCAAAACCCAGACAACATGTATGCTCTCTCCTCATGATTCATCTTCCCAGGACCAATGCAGGCTCCACTCTTCTGTGTGTCTCACAGATGAACTGTTTTGCTTGCACACCCACTCAGGGAAGCTCAGTCTCCAGAAAGGTCCCAGCTTACACGATGTCTTTAAGCACAGAGGAAGACACCCACGTGTAGGACACACTGGCCCTGCCGCGATGCCCAGCCTACACCCTGCTGACTGCTGTCTCTCCCGCAGGTATTTCCGCTCAGGGGCTCCCTCTGTCATTAACCCGCTGCACACGCACTTCCCCAGGGACACGGCCGTCCCTGGCTCCTTCGCACTGACCCTCACCTGGACCCTGCCCAACCGCACCACAGGCGTCTTCAATGTCACCAGCCCACTGCCCGGGGACTGGTTCCTGGCTGCCCACCTGCCCAAGGATGAGGGCAAGATCTCCGTTAAGGTGAAGGGCCTGGAGGGAGGGACCATGGGGAGACAGGGCTGGGGTCTGACTGCTCTGGGCTGGCAGTGCCCAGGGCAGGTGTCACGAGTGGGGGCAGTGCCCTGTGCCCCTTGCCCTGTGCTGACTCTCCTCCGGTGCAGGGGCTCTACGAGGAGTGCCAGTATCTCTTCCAGCCACAGCTCATCGTGCAGCGCCTGGTGAACATCGCTGTGCTGTACCCCGGTCACGTCACCGAGCAGAGCATGGCCCCCCACAACCGCTCCTGCCTCTACAAGTGAGTGTGAGAAGGTCACCTACGGATGGGGCATTCTCAGGGTGGGGAGATGGGGGTGTCCCATCCCTCTGGCTTCCCTCCCCAGCCCTGTTAGTGCATAGTGATGGACAAAGCCTGGCACTGCTGTCCCGCAGGGTCTTTGTGCCCAGCTACACATCGCGAGTGCTCGTGGAGGTGCTGCGGTGCCGTGGGGCCGAGGGCTGCCCACTCTGGCTGCGTGTGCGGGCCAAGGCTCCCCCCCTGCACAACTCCACAGCCCTGGACTGCCGGGAACACACTCCCTGCCAGCTGGCACAGGACCTGCCCTTCTGGCAGCACTGGTACTACGTGTTGGTGGAGAAACACCCTGGGGTGCCAGGCACCGTCTCCTTCCAGGTCACCGTGCAGCTCACAGGTGAGGGTGCATGTGGAGGTGTGGGTGGAGGCATGGTCTTAACTCTGCTTTGGTGTGGGGGCTAAAGGATGCCCTCAGGATCTATCTGCAGCTGGGCACAGGGTTATACCCAGCTCTGCTGGGATGGGAGTGCTGTGAGGTGTTGGGGCTGGGTTGCAAATGGAGATGGATGGCGGGCAAAAAGGAAAGGCGGCGACTGAGAGTGGGCCGGAGCTGTGTGGTGCCCAGGCTGATGGCTCTGTCCCTCCAGACTGTTCCCCGACCCAGCCTGGCCCGGCCGCCCTTCCTGCCCTCCAGCGCCTCCATGAACATGCCCCACTCCTTCGGCTCGGCGGGTGGGCTGGCGCTGGGGGACAGCCCTCCACCCACCAGCCCCAACGACACCAAGCATCCGCTCCCCGTCCCTGTCACCCTGCACACCGAAGAGCGCTGCTGGCCCGTCCGGCCCACGCTGCGCAACGAGCTGGACACCTTCTCTGTCCACTTCTACATCTTCTTCGGGCCCAACGTGTCAGTGCCGCCTGACCGCCCTGCTGTCTTCGTCATCAACCTCCTGCCAGTGCTGGACAGTGGTGGGGTGCTCAACCTGGAGCTGCGGCTCAACGTGGTGAGGTGGCCACATACACCCTGGGGGGGCCAGGGGAGCTTGGGAGGGGGGGCAGGATGGGAGATAGGTGATGTCAAGGCTGCAGCAGGGCAGGGAACAGGATTTGGGGTTACAGGCAGTGGTTGTGATGTCTTTGGGTGATGGAGAATGGATTAGGGTGCTCCAAGGCCCAGGTTTGGGGTGTTCTTGGGTGAAGGGCAGTGAGTTAGGGCACTGCTAGTTGATGTGCTGTGATCCAAGTGCTGTCAGAGCAGGGGACACCCCTGGCACTGGTTTAAGGCCATCTCCTCTGCCCTCAGAGCTCCCTGTGTGGTGAGAATGTGACAGTGTTTGGGTGTCTCAACCATGGAGTCCCACTGACATCTGGTGACAACACCTCGGTCACCTGTGAGACAGGTAGGCTGGGCTGTGCATATCCATCCTGCCATGTCCGTGGGGTCACAACCCCCGTGTCTGGCAAGAGGCTGGGTGGGGGGAGGCTGCAGAGACCACGGGGGCATGTGACCCTGGAGCCTGGCACGGGGTACTCTGTCCAGGGCAGGGAGCTGCACCTTGCTCTGCTCACCCAGAGCTCTTCTGGCCCACAGAGTCTCTGGCAGGCTTCCTGCTCTCCGTTAATGCCACAGCCAGCCTCAGCCGCCTGCGGATCCCCTACCCACAGACAGGCAGCTGGTACCTGAGCCTGCGCTCGCTCTGCGCCACGGAGCACGGGTAAGAGCCCCAGCAGCGCATCCCCTCCCTGTGCCCCGAGGGGGGGGTGTCCTCACCGCGACCCGTGCCTGTGCGTGCCGCGGGTCTGGGGGTGTGCCTGTGCCCTGGGCTGCTGTCTCTGCTCATTGTGCGCACGTGGCTTTGCGGGCCGCGTGTCACCGCGTGTCACCGCGTGTCCCCGCGTGTCACCGTGCGGGTGCTGCGTGGGCACGGATGGCTCCGGGGCTCGCGTCTGCCTGGCCATCTGCGGGTCCCCGCGGCTCTTCCCTCTGTCTCGCGGTTAGGAAGCGCCTGTCAGCCCGCGAACGCCGGGCATCTGTCAGCGCCGCTCTCTCCGCCCCCGTCCGCGGCGCGGCCCATCTGTAGCCGCGCCTGGCAGGGGACCGGGCTGTCGCTGGGGGGACAGGGCTCTGCTCTGCCAGTGAGTGGCATCTCTGGTCAGGCTGGGGCTCTGCTCAGCATCTCCAGGGACTGTGCTGTGGCTCTGTTCCTGGTCTCTGTGTCTGCCTGGAGCCTTGTGGAAGAGTGAGGCTGGTGTGTGTGTGTGTGTGTGTTTCTGTACGTGCAAGGATGCGCAGTGTGGATGGTGCTGCATGCGTGTTTGGGTGCATATGCGCAGCCAGCTCTGTGTGCATGTTCTGGTTTGCACAAGCAGTCAGGGCTGTGTTTGGCACACATGCATGTGCAGATTAGACTGTGTGAGGGCACAGTCGGTGGACAGCAGACACACGTGCAGCCGGCGCTGTGGGCATGTTGGGGTGCCTGTGTGTGCCCAGCCAGCAGCTGGTACATGCTGTCAGCCTGTGGGGCTGCCTGTGCCCCTGGTGTGCTGGAGCTGAGGAGTGCTGGCAGTGCCCAGAGCCTTGTGCAGGGGCAGCCCAGGGCAGTGGGGTTGGGGTGCCTGCTCTGACTTCTCTGCTGCGTTTCTAGTTCACGCTGAGTTGCCAGACACAGTCAGTCCTTCCCTGATGGGTTCACACATGGCCATTGCAGGGCAGGACATAGTGTTTGCGCAGCAAAAACCAAATGAAATAGCAACCAGCTGGGTGTGCTGCTAAAGGCAGAGGGGCTTTAAGCATGGCCAGTTCCTCCTGCTCACTCAGGCTGGCACAAACAATTGAAGCACTCAGGATCCTTGGGGACCAGCTCTCAGCTACCGCACACAGCACCAAATAATCTCATTCTCAAGCTTGCCCAGTCCCTGGGTCTCCCATCACCTGCCTGGTCTGGGTGAGACAGGTGGCTCTGGTAGAGGCAGGAGCTCTTCAAGGGCACAGGGTGAGGGCTGGCCCCTTTCTCCCACCCTGCAGGTTTGAGCCCTGCACCAACGTGACAGCTGAGGTGTACCTGCGCGCCTACCTCTCACCCTGCATCAACGACTGCGGCATCTACGGCCAGTGCAAGCTGCTGCGCACCAACAACTACCTGTACGCTGCCTGCGAGTGCAAGGCTGGTGAGAGATGAGCCCAGCAGCCACAGACCCTGCATCCTTCCCTTCCCTTCCCCTGGGATAGCACTTGTGTCCCAGTAGTCCATTCGTGCCAGGTCTCTGCAGGGTGCTGGAAAGGGGGTTCCCTGCTCACCCCCCCCAGACGCTGCGAGTGCTGCAGTGGTGATGGCAGCTCTCCCTGGTCACAGGCTGGAAAGGCTGGGGCTGCACGGACAACGCTGAGGCTTTCTCCTACGGCTTCCAGCTCCTCTCCACGCTGCTGCTGTGCCTCAGCAATGTCATGTTTGTGCCTCCCGTGGCCATTGCTGTCCGCAGCCACTACCTCCTAGAAGCTGCTGTCTACATCTTCACCATGTTCTTCTCCACTGTGAGTGTGCGTGGGGCAGCTAGGGGCAGGCGAAGGGCTGGGGCTGTGCAGGGCAGCTCTCACAGCCTTTCCCTGCTACCCCAGTTTTACCATGCCTGTGACCAGCCGGGGATTGTGGTGTTCTGCATCATGGAGTATGATGTGCTGCAGTTTTGTGACTTCTTGGGCTCTCTCATGTCTGTCTGGGTCACTGTCATCGCCATGGCCCGGCTCCAGCCCATAGTCAAGCAGGCAAGTGTGGGGAGGGAGCATGCAGGGTAGGTGTGGGAAGAGATTTATCCTAATGGGTGCCCCGCTGCCCCACAGGTGCTGTACCTGCTGGGGGCCATGCTACTGTCCATGGCTCTGCAGATGGACCGTCACGGGCTCTGGAACCTTCTGGGGCCCAGCCTTTTCGCTTTGGGGATAATGGCCGTCGCCTGGGTAAGACGATGTCCCTTACGTTCCCATCCTGTCTGCGCTCAGCATCTCCCCTCTGCTGCCCTCGCCCTTCCCCACGAACCCTGCCTCCTGAGGGGCGTGTCGCCATGGCACAGAGGTCGTGCCTGTCCCTGCTGTGTGTCCCTGTTCCAGCCTGTCCTCTCCCCACCACAGACGGCTCGCACCATCCGTCGCCGCCACTGCTACCCTCCCACCTGGAAGCGCTGGGCTTTCTACCTGTGCCCGGGCGCGCTGATCGCGGCGGCGGCCGTGCTGCTCTACGCCTTCGTGGAGACAGAGGAGAACTACTTCTACATCCACAGCATCTGGCACCTGCTCATCGCCGGCAGCGTCGGCTTCCTGCTGCCGCCCCGTGCCAAGCCCAGCCGGCGCCTGGGGCCCCTGCCCCGGCGCAAGGGCTGTGGGTACCAGCTCTGCGTCAACGAGCAGGAGGAGCTGGGCCTCGTCGACCCTGCTGTGGCCTCCATCAACAGTATTTGTACCAGCTGATGCTACCAGCTCAGACTCCTCTGTCCTGGAGAGCAGCCCTGTGGGGCTTGGCACCCACTCTCTTTGCTGGCCACCCCTCTCTGGGGGTGCCAGGACTCCTCTGGACAGGCACACAGCCACCTGTGCCAACCTGTTCTTCCAATTACAGCCTGATTGAACTTGTCTCCAGGGGTTGCTGTGGCTCAGTCTGGGGCAGAGCTGTGGGGTCTCAAGGCTGACCTAGGTCGCATTCCTCTCTTTGCCAGGCCATGGAGTTGCTGAGGTGATATGGTTTGGTGTGGAGGGGAGAAATGGCAACTCTCTCTGGCTCCCAGTCAGAGCTGCCACTTTGTGGTGGCTGATGCAGCTCCAACAGAGCAAAGTGGCTGGCAGGAGGTGGGGAGCAGAGACTGTAGTGTTTTGGCTCCTGTCATGACAGGTTGCAAGGCTGGGATGTCCTTCTTGGGGCACTGTGCTCTCACAGATGGCTGTCATGTCCGACCCGGGAGCAGCTGTGCTGTACCAGGGCACGCAGGATCCTCTCCAAGCCTGCAGGACTCTGGTGAGCCCGTAGCTGTAGAGGGGGTAGGTGCCACTGGGTGCTGCTGCTGCCTGCCGTGGCAATGCGGACCTCTGAGAGGCCTCTGCCTTCAAAGGCCACATCCTCAGGAGCCCACAGCCTGTTAGTGTCACCCCGCTGCCTTGGACAGCCTGCCTCAGCACCTCACATGTCACTGTCACCCAGACTAGTGACCCCGTGTCCCTGCTGCTGCCACCGGCGCTGTCTCTGCAGGGCACTGGGCTCCAGAGGGAGGGCACGGCATGGGCAGCACCCTGCGACCCGGCTGGCACAGCCCTCGCTCAGCCCCTGCTCCTTGCCTGGCTCACGGTCACTCACTGCAGCCAGTGGTGACCCCGGTGTGGTGACACACTCTTGGGCTGCGTGCCCACGTCAAGGACGGGGGGTTTCACTCTGCATCAGCAGCTCAGAGGGCTCCAGGGAGGACAGGGAAAGTTTCACTGATGCTCCTCACCCCTCTGGGGACTTCCCCAATCTCCTGAGAATTTCTGCAGGGGTCTTCACGGTGGAACCCTGAGGCAAAGCTCTGCATCCTGCCAGCCACATCCTGGCTGAGCAGAGCCCACCCGCCAGCAGCCCCCTCCCTGTACCCCTGGGGACAGAGCCCGGTACAGGGAGATTTACTGGATGCTTAACAGGATTAGCAACTGCAGGCAGGCAGGCAGCTATGTAATAGGATTGCAATCTAATTAAAACTGCTTCTTGGGAGCTGGGCCCCAGCTGGCCAGAGCAGGGTGGGCTTGGGGGTTTGTGGGGGCAGCTGGGGAGGACTGTGAGGATGGGATTGGCAGAGCAGGAGGAGGGATGAGCCGGTGAGGACCAGGGCAGTGCTGGTGAGTTCAGGGGTTTGCTGCCTCTGTCTCGGGGCCTTGGTGTGGGCTACGCCCATGGGGAGCCTGGGCAGGAGCCTCAGTCATTGTACAAGGAGTGGGGAACCTGCATCTGCCACTTCCCTTCTCCCCTGAGCTCATCCTCCAGCCCTCTCTCTGCCACACAGAATGTCCTGTCTGGCCAGGTGACAGATTAAGGATTAATTTTTTAATTAAGTCCAATTGCACCCCACTGGCAGTAGCCGCCCCCAGAGGATAAGGAGCTCAGCTTTAGCTTTCACATCAGCAAGAGGGTGGAGTGGAGCACACACTGGGCACAAGCTTGTCCCACACCAGTGCACCCCAGTTTCATGGAGGTGTCAGGGCTGCGTGGAGCATCCTTACCCATCCCTCATCCCCTGTCTCACTGCTGTAGGGCTGACGTGCAAACCTGCTGCTTGTCAAATTTGTGAAGACTCTACAATAACAGAGCCAGTGGTGGGATGAGCTATCCCTGTGCAAGCAGCTGCACAGCCCCTGGCCTGCCCCACAGCAGACACCACAGGGGTGACACGTATGGGACTGGAGCCTTGAGGGGTCCTGGCAGAGGTGGACAAGGGTTTTAGCCAGGAGAGCTGCCCAGGGAAGCCTGGAGGAGCCACACACCAGCTCTGCTAGACTCTGCTTTTCTGGGCAGCTGGTGCAGCTCAGAGCTCCCTCTTCTTTTAATTAAACCAGCAACTGCATTTTTCATCTCAAGGACAGGCCACGCATCTGACCGCGCTGCCCAGGAGGGAGCTCAGCCAAGCAGCACTGGAGGGAATCCAGGCATCCTCTGCCAGCCCAGCTCCTCCCTGGGGGCCCGTGGGCTGCCTGCTGAGAGCTGGGAATCCCCATTCTCACTTCATCTCCCAGTCCCAGGGTGGGCAGAAACCCATTCCCCTGCTCAGGACGCAGCTCGGTGCTAGTGCAGAGCACACGGCACAGGTCAGGAAGGGTTTTTGCTCCCTGCTCCAGGCACCAAGCATGGAGAAGCAGGTCTCTCCTGTGGGACAGCCAGCTCAGGGGTGTGTGTGCCTCTCCCTGGGACACACCATGGGGACTCCAGTTCCCCTCAGTCACCTCCCCTTTGTTGCAAGGTCGGGAGCACCAGTGTGTCCATCCCTCTGGGTTTAGTGAGATTTTCTGTCACGGTTGCCCATGGCCTCCAGCCCCTGCCCCTTGAGGATGCCCTTGGGGTGAAGGCTGGACTCTGCCACCTTCCCCTCCTGCTCAGAGAGCTGGGCTCTCCGTGAGTCCCACCCTCCCAGTGTAAACAGCTTTCCCGATGTTCCATCCCTGCCTCTGCCAGGCACAGCAACCACATAACCATGGCAACAGTATCCCTATAACAGCCAGGTACATCTGACATCCCCATGGCAACCAGCTCCCGGAACAGCCGATGAGGAGCTTTGCTTCCTCAGTGCTGGAGAGGGATGGGGGGGATTCGAGCCATGCCAGGTCAGGCGGTGGCAGGGATCTGGGGCACAGACACAGCTGGGTAGAGTTTTTGACTCGTGTGTGGGGTAGCATAAGTCTCTACAGCCTCCCTCCTGACAGGTAGGATGCGGTGGACGCACAAGAAGGTGACAGCCCCGGGAGCAGGATCACCCCGATGGCCGCATCCCTGCTCCATCCTGCCTGGGCTGTCAGCGCCATTGGGCCAGCGCTCCCTGCTCCAGCGCAAGTTTCTTGGAAATGTGCATCCCAAACGCTGGTGTTGTGCTTCCTGCCAGTCCCCGCTGAAGAGGTGCTCCGCCTGTTGCCCTCACCCTGCCCTCCTCGGGGGCTGCCGGACCCTCCCACGCTGCCCGCCCAGCGACTCCCGTCCGAGCTCACCGCCCAGCAGCCCTGACGCAGTCTGTCGTTGCAGATGGCAATTGCATGCCATGCAACTTTAATGTGTCAAGCCTGAATTATTGAGCCCTGCAGCAGACTGCGCGCACGCAGGCAGCACCCGGCATCCCTCCTCCTCCTCCTCTCCCTTCCCAGGAAGCAGAAGGAGGGGGCTGGTGAGAGGCCCAAGGTTTCGGGGTCTGTCTGGGTGCACAGGGGTGCTGTGCCCCTTGCCAACCACCGCGGCTGGGAGGTGTGGGTGGAAGGGTGGCTGGGGGTGTCACCAGATTGGTCACCTGGCGCTTGGTGAGTCCCCAGGCAGGTGTGTAGGGAGGGAAGTGGTACCCTGCCGTCCCCATCTCAGCATTTTCTCCCTGTGTCCTCATGAAACCCCGGGTCAAGAGGCACAGATCCCCTGGAGCTGCCCTGGGAGTCCTCAGCCCTCCTGCTCACTGTGCTGCCAGACCCAGGGAGGCAAAGCCTTTCCACCCCCGTCAGTGTAAATCCCACGGTGGATACAGACAGAGCTCGCTCCCTGGCCGGACACGGCTGTCACTGTGCTGCTCCGGGGATGATGAAGGGCTCAGAGAATGCCCTGGCTGCTCTCTTATTTTTGCAGTTTGCCTGAAGCGCCCTGCAGCCACTCGATGATTTTCTCATCAGAGTAGCAAGGCTTGACTGCCCTCCCCACACAGCCCCATCCATCACCCTCGGCTGGCACCGCCGTGCAGCTCACAGGCACTGGCCCTGCCCTGCTCGGTCCCTGGCTGTCCCTCAGCCCTGCAGGCAGTGCCTGTGCCACGGCCAGCCTGAGGGAGCAGCTCTGTGCATGCAAAGGGACCCTGTTTTCCTGGGGGAGCCCATGCACAGCCTGCTTGCTCACCCCTCCTTCTCCCCCATGCCCTAGCTCCAGGTCTCATCCTCCCTGCTGCCATCCCCAAACTTTAGAGAGGGGATCAGGGACTCTCAAAGCTTCAGCCCCAGTCTGCTGCACGCTGGGTGAGGAGCAGCTGGCAGCCAGGCACTCACAAGTGGGAGATACATTTGGAGAAAGCCCAGCTCCAGTGCCGTGGGGCAGCTCCCCAGGGCCCCGTTCCTGGGAAACACCCTGCCATGGGTGTGGGAATATTAGTTATTAGAAGCTGGAAAAATACTCTGTTTAGCCTTCTGATCTGAGTTTTTGCACCTGCGAACACACTCTGTCCTTGGACATTGCTGGGTGCGATAACAAGGAGTCAGAGAGATGTGGGAAAGTGGAATGCAAGACTGAAAGAATGAAGAAGAGTTGATATTTAGCTTAACGAATAGAATGTTTAGTTTACAGAATATGCATGAGCTCATTAACACTATTATAAAAGTATGTAACCGGATCAATAAATTGGAGACCAATGATCATTCACCCCTGAGATGTGCACGTCTCCCCTTCGCCTTCCTCAAGTGGTGACCTTCCTTAAATGGTGGACTTTTCCTTAAATGGTGACTTTTTTCAACACATGGGTACCTGTCCCACAGAACTGAGACAGGGCTGAGCGTGACAAAGTCAGCCCAGGGCAGGGACAAGGGGGTGTCAGGGGGCCCAGGGCGCTGAGAGCCAGCATTGTCCCAGCAGCAGATCATGTCACAACGCCTGGAGAAGTGAGGAAACACAAGGGCGGCAGGGCATGCCCAGTTTGGCATCAGGGTAGGGGTGCAGGGGCCGTGGGTGTGAGGGGCAAAGGCTTGGATGTACCCACAGGGACCAGAGCATCGCAGGGGGAATGTGTCAGGGGACAAACAGCAGCTGCCATGGTCACACGGCTGGAAGGGAGCAGCAGACAGGAAAGGGGGACACTGAGACATGGGAAATCAGGAAAATGTGCTGGTGATGCAAAACATCACAATTTTCAGCTGCTGCTAATTGAGTTTCTTGGAGAGGTTGGTGGGGAAACCTGCGGGGGGGCTGGACTCAGGACTTTATCCCTGGCAATTTAGAAGAGGGCTGTTGAAGACCTGCTCTGTCGAGCGGAAAAACCACTTGAGTCGTGCTTAACTTCATCAAGGGAACTGCATAGAAATCAGGGAGCTTGCTAAGAGAAATTAATAGAGCAGCCAGGGGGGCAGACTGCCTGCAGACAGCATGAGAACCGCTCAGATCCGCATGCTGGAGACTTCCAGTAAATGAACACGTCCTTTAACAAGATTTGCAAGGCCAGCATGGCCAAGGAGCAGAGTGAGTAAATGGGTGGGAAAGGTCATTCCTCAAGGAAGGGAGCTGTGCCAAAATGAAGAGCACATGAAAGGGGGGGAAGGTTACATGAAAAACCAGAGCAAAACAACCCGCAGAGAGCCTTTGAGGAAGATCTTGGCAACAGTTTAAAATTGCAAATAATTTTGCAGTGCTAAATTTGCTAAATTGTTGCCATAGCAATGAGAGTTTGGGGATGTCCGGGGTGCATCAGAGTGCTGCAGCTTAGATTTTACCCCTTTGGAGGAATCTTGGGGCAGGATCCGTGAGTCCTGCCAGCTCTTTCTGTTAGGGCAAGGAAGCCAAGTGTTTATATCCCTGAAGCAGACATCTACAGCCCACAGAGGGGTGATGCTGAAGGAGCAGCCTTGGCACATCCTGGCTGGTGAGCAGAGGAAGGGCTGGGACTGCAAGGACAAAGTCTACGAGTACAAAATGCAGCTGCACTTGCTGTCAATTGGTAGGAAATTAAGGCAGTCGCTCTTGTGAGAAATCAGCCTTGCACCAACAGAAATCAAGCTGTTACACCAAATGCAATCCTGGATAAATTTATCTTAAGAAGCAAACCTGCAGAGAAAGATAAAATCAAGTTAGCAGAGGCTGAGAACACTGTCCATAGACGAAAAGCCACTGTTCCCTTTATGGCTTGCAGATTAAAGTTTTCCCTTAAAAATCATTTCCCCCCACTCAAACACTACCACTAAAATTTCCCTTGAGCCCCAAGTGCTAGGCAATATGTTGTTATGTGTGAACAGAGTTCTCAATGGAGCCTGCGTTAGAGAAATCATATTGAAGCTTCCTGTTGGACTGAGAGCGGTGCCTACGACGAGAGGAATATTACAGATTATTCTCACTTTACATAAATATGCTTCATCACCTCCACAGCTAAAACACAAGGCTCTGCATTTTGAAGGGGAATGTTTTTTGGCTAAAATTAAATGGGCTTGGAACGAGTGCAGTCCAGAGGCTCCTGGCTCAGCAGGAAGGGAGGGAGGTAAGTCCCCGAGGGCTCCGTGTGCCAAGTCCTCCCGAGCAGCTCTGCCCCAGGGCTTGCCCGCAGTCAGCGAACCTCCTGCCAGCACCACTACAAATCCCAGATGAGCCCGTGAGGATTGTTGTTCTAATTAACTAATGAAGCCGTCTCCTGTTGGGAGGATGGATAATCTGAGCTGGAGGCTTCCTCCCTGTGGTGGGGGAGGACCTGGAGCAACAGCCACCTCCTCTCAAGGGACCTCGTAAATGTTTGTACACACCCCGAGGCTGTGGGTGCTGCAGGGAGGTGCCGAGTGCTCCCAGGCACAGCATCTCCCTGCACCCTGCCTTCAACCTGCCTTCAAAAATCTGTCTGACCCCGTCCTCTGTCTGGCAGGTCCAAAGGCAGCTTGGCTGCTCTCACCCCTGAGCTTTCACTTTGGTCTCATAGTTTTCAGGCAAATCGCAAGACAAAAATTAACATTTGGGCAGGGTGAGGTCTGTGCAGGATCTCCCCGAGCCGCAGCCATGCACAGCACAGGAGGATCCACTTCAAAGGGAGGAGCCACTTCATTAAAAAAGAGAGCTAGGGCTTTTGATATCAAGATAAACATCCTGATAGACATCAAAGCAGCTTCCTCTCCTTGTCCTCAGACACCCTCTCCTGCTTCACTTAAGTTCTGGATTTTGGAATTATACCTCTGCCTAATCCATGCTGTGCTGCATCTCATCTGGATGGTTGTTTGGTGGGGGAGATTCTGGGTGCTGTTTTGCGGTGTGTGAGACCTTCAGGTCATGTCCATGAACCCAAACACCCTGTCATTGCCTTCTCTTCCACATATGAAGAGCTAGGAGCTGCTGGTGAAAGTGATTCCATTTCCATTGAAAAACATCATGTTTTTAAAAGAAAGTGCAGTAGAGAAGGGGCCAAAGGCCAGCTGGGTTGCCTGAGAACCCAGTGGCATCCATCCCTTTGGATACCCACCCCACGTGGCTGCAGGCCCATCCTTGGGCACCCAGTGGCCTGGGAGAGGGGACTGGGGTGAGGACACAGGGGTGGTGTGTGCACAGGGTGCTGGGGGGAGTCACCCCCACCTTGCTACACCTCTCCTTCAATATTGGGAGATTATGAGAAGGATTTCATAAGGATTTCACAAGGCTCAAGAGCCTTGTCCTGTTCCCAGTGCCAATACCTCGTGCTTTTGCTGTGGCCGGGGGCTTTGTCAGGGTGGCCACGGGAGCTGGGCTGCAGGTGAGCTGTGGCCAGGAGTTCCGTGTGCCCCTCCCCAGGTCACCCCAGGCCTTGGGGCACTCTTTGGGACAGCAAAGAGAAGAGAAGTGGCTGATGCAGTGGGGAAGGCACGGGACCGAGCATTCAGCTGTTAGCAGCCAGCTACAGACACAGCCCAAAGCTGCTCTCAGGGCAGCCATTTGGGTCACACTGGCTGTACCCCAGGTTTGTGACATGGGGCTGGGCTCAGGTGGGCACAGAGCATCCCCTCCAGGTTACAGCGTGCTGGCTGGGAGCGAGGTACAGGGGCAAAGGGCTTGCTGCCACTGGCAGGTGACAGCTTTATTATTTCAATTCTTCTAGACAGTGAACATAGGCTCTGGACGTGGGGCAGGCCATGCAGGAGGGAGAGGATAAGGAGAGTGGTACAGCTTTGACTTGCTCCAAAATGGGTTAAAAATAAGGAAAAATCCTCCCTTAAAAACAAGGAAAAATCCTCCCCCAAGCCTCTACTACCCTAGGGATCCATTCTAGCTGCCCAGGCTGTTTTGTTTCAGCTGCCCTGTCCAAGCTGCTGCGTGTGACAGAGGCAGAAGGAGTTGTATGCCCAGGCTGCCCAGAGCAGCATCCTCCAGGCCCCATGGCCACTAAACAGCAACACTGGAATCCTGCTGAGACGTGCTGGTGCTTTCACTTGTATTTCTAGCCTGGAGAAGATCCTGCATGCCCCAGAAGAAGCCCACCCTTTCCCCCTGTGCTCTCCTGGCTGTCACTCCAGCCCTCAAGTGCAGACACATTGCATGTGCCGGGAGGAAGGGGGTCTCACCAGGCAGGGCTTGTGATGGAGACCCCCGGGAAAGGCGAGGGCTGTGTCTGTCCCAGACCCTCCCGCACCTGCATCCCCTTGTGCCAGCTCCGTACACCTACTGGAGCCTGCACCGCACCCCAGCACTCGGGGCTCGCTGGGGAGACCCTGGGGCGCAGCCCTGCCCCGCCCCGCCCCAGCCCCGCCCCAGCCCCGCCCCGGCCCCGCCCCAGCCCCGCCCCGGCCCCGCCCCGGCCCCGCCCCGGCCCCGCCCCGGCCCCGCCCCGGCCCCGCCCCGGCCCCGCCCCGGCCCCGCCGGCTCCGGAGCCTCCGCGGGGGCCCGGCCGGGAACGCCCCGCCCGTGACGTCATGGAGCCCCGCCCTCGCCCCGCCCCCGTCCCGTCCCGGCCTCCGCGATTGGGTGGTAGGCTCAGCCGGAAACGCCCACTCTCTCCTTTCTGAGTTCCTATTGGTCGCCGAGCTGTCACTCCAGCCAGGCCGCGCCCCTCATGGGCAGGCCGGGAGCTGCACCCGGGAGACCGCGGGCCCTGCGCTCGCCCCGCCGGGCCGTGCGTCCCCTGGGCACCGCTCTGCAGCCCCGGCACCCCTCACTGCACCCCTCACTGCACCCCCGGCACCCCTCACTGCAACCCCGGCACCCCTCACTGCACCCCTCACTGCAACCCCGGCACCCCTCACTGCAGCCCCCGGCACCCTCCTGCACCCCTCACTGCAGCCCCCGGCACCCTCCTGCACCCCCGGCACCCCCTCACTGCACCCCTCACTGCACCCCCGGCACCCCTCACTGCAAACCCGGCACCCTCCTGCACCCCTCACTGCACCCCCGGCACCCCTCACTGCACCCTGGCACCCTCCTGCACCCCTCACTGCACCCCGGCACCCCTCACTGCAGCCCCTGCGCTGCTCACTGCACCCCCAGCATCTCCAGTGCTGCTGACTGCACCTCACCGCAACCCCCTGAGCATCTCACTGCACCCCTGCACCCTTCACTGCCATCCCCTGCACCCCACTGTTCCTCCCACTGTCCCCTTCAATGCACCCCTCCCTGCACTCCTCATTATGCCCCTCTGCACCTCTCACTGCACCCCCAGCACTCTCCAGTGCTGCTCACTGCACCTCACTGCAGCCCCCTGAGCCTCTCACTGCAGCCCTGCACCGTTCACTGCCATCTCCTGCCCCCCACACTTGCCCCCCACTGTCCCCTTCAATGCACCCCTCCCTGCAACCTCACTGCACCCCTCAGTGGGCCCCCCTGCACCTCTCACTGCACCCCCAGCACCTCCAGTGCCGCTCACTGCACCTCACTGCAATGCCCTGAGCCTCTCACTGCACCCCTGCAGCCTTCACTGTCACCCCCCTGCACCCCACTGTTCCTCCCACTGCCGCCCTCAATGCACCCCTCATTGTGCCCCCTGCGCCTCTCGGTGCCCCCCGTTGCACACCACTCCATGGAAATCCCAGTTCCCAGTGCCCCACATTGCTGTGTCCCACTTGTACCTCTGCTGCTATCCCCTGCACCCTGACCTGCAGCCCCCAGGACACCCCACATCCCCCCAACACCACCCTCCTCAGAGCCAGCCCCCTCCTGCAGCCCCATCTCAGAGCCCCCCTTGCTGCCCTTCACCTCCTGAACGCAGAGGGGACAGCCCACCCCACTGCCCCAGCCCCCCACAGCTGAAGGATTGGTGCTGTGGTGCCCCAGAGATGGAAGGAGTGCGTGTAGACTCAAGTGGGGAGCATGGCAGAATGGCAGGGAGCAGGCCAGGGTGCTGGGGAGTGTGCTGGGATCACGGGGATCACAGCAGGCTGGCTGGGAGCACGACAGGACAATCAGTGGAATGATGGGGAGCACAGCAAGGTCACCGTGGAGCACGGACAACCACGGCCCAGCCATTGCAACTTCCCCAGCGCAAGCAGCCGGGCTCAGGAAGGGAGATCCCACCTTTCTCTCCTCTTTGCTCACCCTGATAGGTCCCGGGAAGCGAAATCCGGGGCAGAGACGCTTGCAGGCAGCGGCCCCATCGCTGTGACGCTTGGGGCCAGAGCTGCTGGCCTGCAGCCAGGCGGTTTCTGCTCCTGCTTGGGAGCACAGAGGATGTTTTGTATGCAGTGGTGGGAGCATCGTGCCCACCAGGGCTGGCCCTGCTGCAGCAGCCCCCACAGCCCCCAGCTCCCTGCCCACTGCATCACGAGGCCTCCGTGCCTCTGTGGCACGCCTTTCTCTCTGACCCACGGTGCACAGCTGGAATGGGATGAGGGACAGCGCCGGGGGGTCACGGGCCTTTCCAGCACTGCCTGCCCGTGTTTCTCCCCTGCTAGATGATGTCTGGGCTGTGATGTTGCTCCTCACTGCTGCTGTGACACCTGCTGTCCCCCTGCCACTTTGCTGTCGGGCCCTGTCACTGTGCCCCTGGTCCCCCTCCACAGCTTGGCCACATGTGGGGTGCTCCAGCCAGCTAGTGTGTGCACCTGGAGACATGGAGTGCCCTGGCAAGCCCCTGGAAGATGGTGGGGCAGGCAGTGGGCCAGAGTGTGGGGTGGAAAGGGCAGGAGTTCAGGGACATCTAGCTGGGACATGCATTGCAACCTCACCCTGAAGGTCATGCATGGCATCCAGGCAGCGATGAGTGGGTCCATTATCCATACATCCTCAAACTGGGATGGCAACTGCTTCAACGTGGACTGCATGCCCACCTTCCTGGCTGGGCTTGATCTGGCATGGACTGGCCTCTGCACGGTCTCCCTCCTCTTCTGGGAGAAGTGGCAGGCCACCTGCCAGCCCTCCAGCACGTGGCATCTGGCATGGCACACCATTTTAATGATGTCTACATCATGATGTACGCTTCCTCTCCCTGGATGTGGCAAAGAGATTCTGGAGTCAGACAGCACACAGCCCCATCCCCATGGAGGCTGTGCACAAACTGGTGAAGGTGGGGGCTCCAGGTGAGAGTCAGAGGTCCCTTCTCCAGGCATACACCATGGTATGTCTGCAGCTACTGCTACCTGATGATGATCCATGTACTGAAGCAGCAGGATCCCTCCTGGAGCAGGAGGGCCTCACCAGAGCATGTGGCAAGCCCACGCTGTGAAAGCCCCAGAAAATCCCCTGGAAAAAACCTGCCAAGGACCTGGACACTAAGGGACCGTGGCTGCTGCACACGCTGCCTGCCCAGCACAGCATCACCCACCCCAGCCTCTTCCCCTGGAGAAGGATGCAGCCTGGGCAGCCTGGCCTCCACTCCTGGCAGTGGCCCTGCTCTGCCCTACAGGCAGCAGCACATCTCCCAGGAATCTCTGATGCCCATCCCAGGCGCTACTGTACAGGGTAAAAAAATTACATCTGCCCCGTGCTGCGTGGGTCGGGAGTTTCTCTGAGTCTGTAAATAGCTGAGTTCCCCTCGTGCTCATCTCGAAAGTGAGAAGGGGAACATTCCCCAGAGAGGGGGAAAGAATTGGTCAGTTGCCATCGCTGGTAGAAAAGCTATTTTTAATTTTATTAAATGTCTCTCTAGTATAAACTTTCAAAATATCTGGAACCTCTGATATAAAGATTTGTGCCATGGCTGTGTAGCAAAGCTGCTGCTCCTGCGGCCAGCGATGGTGGCACTCAGGGGGGGATGCACCTGGCATCAGGGGACAGCTGAGGCTCCTCTTTGTGGTCCGGGGAAGTGTGGGGAGCACTGGGGGAGCAGGGCACTCCAGAGGCACCCTCAAAAAGGGGCACGTGGGGGACATAGTGGCCAAGGGGGCCAGGATGGGTCTGTGGCCGGAGCAGGAGCTGGTGCAGGGTCTCGCCCACCTGCACGAGGCTGTGGGAGAGGAGGTGGAGGTGGGAGACCGTGTCGCTGGCCAGGCTCTCCAGCAGTGCCTGCTGCTGCCGCGACGTCTGCAGCATCTGCACCAGCAGTTGCTGGATATTCTGGAGAAAGCCTGCCACGCCAGACCCTGCAGTGAGAGAGGGGTCAGTGGCACCTCACCATGGCTCCGAGAGCTCCCTGTGAGGCTGCTGTGGAGCTGCAGGGAGCACCCACCATGCAGGCTTGTGTCTGATGCATCTTCACCTGCTGCTGGCTGCTCACTCACGGCTGCTGTCCCGTGGGAGCCTGTGGCTGCAGCAGCCAGTGGCAGCAATCGGGTTCCTCTTCCCATCCCCAGGGACGTCTCACCAGGAAAACCTGTCATGAAAGCTTGGCATGGAGCAAACAACAAGAGTGATGGAGACACCCAAGCCCCAAATTTAGCCTGACTACGACACAGAGCCCTGGGAAGGCACTGCCCCTGGGAGCCCGTGCCCTTCTCACTGGCAGGACGGGATGGAGCTGTGCCCTGGAGCACGAGGACTCACTCAAAGCTGCAGACACTTACTGGCCTTTCCCTCATTCCCTTCCTGCTTCAGGTCAGTGTGACAGCCTGGAAGGAGAGCAGACACAGCCTGTGAGCTGCAGCCACCTCTTGCGCCAGGGCACACAGGCATGGTAGCTGGGGCATGGTACTCACCCAGGAGGGAGCGGGGAGAGAAGCAGCAACCGGTGTCTGCAATGAGAACCATATCAGACCCTGCTTGTGGGGCTGAGGGGGTTTACTGGGCTGAGCAGGGCAAGGAAAGCCTTACGTGGCATGGCAGGGGGTGTGGGTGGCACTCCAGCAATGTGTTCCCCACCAGCTGCTGGGAGAAAGCAGAGAGGAGAGATACGCCTTCTGAAGGGACCTGCTGGCACTGGACCACCACCAGCCTGGGGTCTGCCCGGCTTGCCCCGGCCAGCCCCTCAGCCTGACGTGCCCTAGCCACAGCTCCAGAGCGCCCTGCAGGGCCCCAAAGCGCTTCAGAGCTAGGTACAAAAGCAGGAGTCACTCACCCACCACTGCAATGCAGCCACCTCTGGGCTGGAAGGCAGCAGCGGCGGAGCAGCGCGCAGCAACGCTACACAACACACTAGGACTGGAAGAGAAGGAGAATCCCACATCCACTTGAAACTGCAGGGGGAATTTGGGGAGACAGAAGGTGGTTACGCAGTGTGGGGAGATGGCCGGGGCGCCCACGCAAACCAGACTCAGGGATGTATCCTGCACCACCTCAGGACCAAATCCCCAGGAGTGTGAGCAGTGAGGGGCCTGCAGGTTATGCACGTGGGTGGGCTGAAGGGCGGGGGAGCTGCAGGCAGCTCTGGCCCTCACACACAGCCCAAACTCATCTGAAGCTTTATGGTGTTACCAGGCCAGTGAGGAGCCAGGAACCGCCAAAGGGAAGGGTTTTGCAGACATCTTTTCGCTAAAAATCCTTTCTTGGGATTTTTTTCCCTTCTGAGAAGCTGAGGCCTCAGAAACAAAATGTAAAAAATAGTTATCTGCTGCTGCGGAACGCAACAGGTGGAACTGGTCTGGGATTGGTCTCCTGTAAATGTTTGCATTTAGTGACTTGTCACAGCAGAGCTGGCTCTTGCTCTCTGTCCAAGCCACAAATCTCTGTTATTCATTCCATTCTATTCTTAGCTAACCTTCTGAGAAGAATCCTCGTCCTTCTATTCTTTTTAGTTAGTTATAATGTAATATATATATATCATAAAATAATAACACGGAGCCAACATTCTCATCTCTCCCCTCATCCTGAAAACCCCTGTGACCAGTGTCACAGGAAGGGAGGGAGTCACATGCCCTGCAATGCCACCAGCCATGAGGTCTCTGCGCTGCATCAGGGCCACTGCCCCTTCCAGATCTCTCGCCTCATGATCTGCCCTAGGGCAGCCAGCGGTCTTGCCATGCCCTCAGGCTGGTGCTCCCTCCTGCCCTATCCCAGCCATCCCCATCCCCACACGCTCTGGGGCTGGTTTGGAGCCAAAGCCTGCAGAGATGGAAGTCCAAACACACCCATCGTTGACCATCCCTGCTGAGGGACATGCGATGGATCCCCTGATCCTCTCAGCCTCCCATTCCCACCACACTGGCATGGGCTGGGGCTGGAGCCAAGGCTGGAGCCATGCAGCTCAGCACAGCAGGGCGGCTCAGGACTTACGGCTCTCTGGCTCGTCCTTCGCACGCTGCAGCACCGGTGACAGCAGCGCGCTGGGGCCGTCCCCGCCAGCGCCGTGCTCTGCAGGAGGAGGGCAAGGGGTGCAGAAAAGAGCTTCAGTAACCGGGGAACAGGGGTGCCCACCATCCCGCAGCCAGGACAAGCCCCGCTCCAGCTGCCTGAGCCCACGGGTACCTGGTGGCTCTGGTGAGGATGGAGAGCGTGCGGCAAGGGCCGACCTGCGCCTTCTGGAGGGCAGCTTCACCACGTCTAGGGGAAAAAGAAAGACCATCAACAGACCCGGGGCGTTCACACAGCACCCCACGTCCAGCCACGCTGCCGAGCCCACACGCCCATCCCCGGCACCCACCTGGCATCCACCGGGCACCCACCTAGCATCCTCCGCTCGCCAAAGACGGGCCGCCCCGCCGCCTCCCAGATGCTCTTCATGGCTCGGTAGTGCGGCGGCAGCCGGGGCGAGTGGCGCCCTGCCCTGCGGCGCGTCTCCCGCTCCGAGTGGAAAGCCTGCTTGAGCGCCTTCCACTTGGAGCGGCACTGGGCCACGCTGCGCCCGTAGCCGGCGGCCGCCAGCCCACGGGCGATCTCCCGCCACAGCGCCTCGTTGGGTCGCGACGTGGAGGCCATGAGCAGCGCGGCCTGCCCCGAGCGCCACACCAGCGACAGCAGGCTGCCGACCTCCGCCTGCGTCCAGACGCGCCCGCGGGGCATGCTGCCGGCCCGGGGCGGCACCGGGAGCCGCGCCGGGAACGGCCGGGAGCCGCCCCGGTGGCTGCCCCGGGAGCCGCGCCGGGCAGCGCCGCACCGGGAGCGGCACCGGGAGCGGCACCGGGAGCGGCACCGGGAGCGGCACCGACCGCCTTGCGCCGCACCGGGCGCCGCGCCGGGAGCTGCCGGGAGGCGCATGGAGCATGTGCGGCCCCGGGAGGAGCCCTGGGAAACGTAGTCCCGGCCGGGACAGCCTCCCGCGGCTCGGAGCGGGGTCCTCGTGCGCCCGCCGGGGGTGCGGGCGGGCTCTGCCGCTGCCCCGAACGAGGGCACGGCACGGGGCCACCACGGCAGCCCCGGGGGCTGAGGAAGGGGAAGGAGCACCCCGACCGCCCCGTTTTCCAGGGCTGAGATGCAGCTGCGACCACATGCAAAAAAAGGGCTTGTAAGCAAACACCCGTGGCCTTGCTCCTTGGAGAAAGGGGTGTGGGGATGTGTCCTGTGTCCCGACGATGCTCAGTCTTCCCTTGCAGTCCCTAGGGCAGATCAGACCGAGAGAGCCACGCTTGTTCAATCTGGAGAAGGTTCTGGGGAGACCTTAAGCAGCTTTCCAGTACCAGAAGGACTAAAGAGAGATGGAGGGGACTTTTTGCAAGGGTGTGTCGTGGTAGGAGAAGAAAGAACGGCTTCAGGCTGTCAGAGGGCAGGTTTAGCTTAGATATTCATCACAGAATTTCCTGAGTTGGAAGGGACCCACTGGGATCATCGAAGTCCAACTCCTTGCACAGGGCACCCCCAACAATCCTCCCGTGTGCCTGAGAACATTGTCCAAATACTTCCTGAACTCTGTCAGGCTTGGTGCTGTGATCACTTCCCTAGGGAGCCTGTTCCAGCGCCCAGCCACCCTCTGGGTGAGAAACCTTTCCCTAATATTCAACCTAAACCCTTCCTGACACCTGTCGCTGGTCACCAGAGAGGAGAGATCAGTGTCTGCCCCTCTGCTTCCTCTTGTAGACTGTCATGACGTCTCCCCTCAGTCTCCTTTTCTCCAGGCTTGAACAAACAAAGTGACCTCAGCTGCTTCCCATATGACTTTTCCTGTTTTAGGAAGAAATTATGATGAAGGTGGTGAGGCACTGGCGGAGGTTGCCCGGGGAAGCTGTTGATGCCCCATCCCTGGAATTGTTCAAAGTCAGGTTGGATGGGGCTCTGAACAACCTGGTCTAGTGGAGGGGGCTTGGAAGGACTTGGCCTTTGAGGTCCTTGACAACTGCCTGACGTGGTCGCCTAGCCCAGCCCTGGCTGCGTGTTTGAGCCAGCGGCCTTTCATTCCCGCTGCGGGCTGCCCCAAAGCCAGGCTTTGTGCGCGGATTCCGGGATGCTGGCCCCACGGCAGGGCTGCCCCTCGCCCCCAGCGTCTGGCAGCCCCAGGAGCCCCCCGGGCTTTGTGCCAGGTGGTGCCTCTGGGGACCCCCCCAGGAAGTGACACTTTCCATTTCGCATCGCCGCCGTCTGAGAAGCTGGGCTGGGAAAGGGCTGTCGCTGCCCCTGCGGGCTGCAGAGCAGGAGAGCACGGGAGGGATGGAAGAGGGTGTCATGTATGCCGACCTGCGCTTTCCCCCCCACACCAGGTAACGGCCCCCGACTCTCTCCGTGGGTTCCCTGCCCTCCCGCAGCCCCTCGCCTTCCCCAAAAATGCCCTCCCAGTCCCGCTCTCCTCACTGCCTCTGTTTGGGTGTCCTCTCTCTCAGACAGCTCCTCTCCAGCGCTGTTGCAGACTGCCTGCTCTCGGGGTGGGGGGCAGGAGGGGCTCAAAGGCAGGGAATGCCCGCTGCACCCCCATGCCACAGCACGGACACTTCCCCTCTGCTCTCCCCACCAAGCACTGTGTGCAGGGAGATAATTTCTAGGACGATCAAGCTGCTGCAAACGGGCTCTTCTCCCCCACTTTTCCCAGGTTCCCCCAGTGCCTCCTGACATCCCACCTGGGATTCACAGACATTTCCTGGCTCAAGGCTCCCCACTGCTCCCTCCAAACTATCCCTCTTCCCCACCACCCCGGTCTATTTTAACTCCTTTTCTCAGCCCCTCAGCAGCGAGCGCGCCTGCCCTGGTGCTGGGCAGCCCTCAGCCTGGGTCTCCTCTCCCTGACGCTCCTGCTGGCGCAGATCATCCTTGTCAGCCTGAGTTTCCACTGTAAGTACCAGCCTTGCGGTGCCCAGGTCTCTGCAGAGGGGCCCTGGGGTCAGGGCTGGCGCCACAGCGCTTGTGTCCAAACAGGCTGAGCTGTGGCTTCCCCATGGAGCTGGGCGCTTCTGCCTGGGACTGCGGGCATCGTGGGCTCTGGGGCAAGCAGGAGAGCTGGTGAGGCAAGGCACAACCTACGTGGCTGGAAAAGGAAGCTGGGGCGACAGCGTGGGCTGGGGGAAAGCCGCTCCATCAGGTGGCAATGAAAGGTGGGAGGGAGGGCACTGATACTGATACTGAAAGCAGCACTTTCCCCGAAAGCCTGCTGCATGCAGGGCTCCCGGGCACAGCAAAAACTGCAAGGACCTTAGCTTGGTGCAGCTAAATCAGGGCACACGTCACCCACAGCCTGTGGGACAGGACCCTGGGTGCTGCTGGCAGCAGGAGCCCAGAGTTGCTAGGACACAGCTGTGCTCTTCTGCTGCAGATTTAGTGCAACAACAAACAAGCTGCACAGACAGTCTCTGGAGAATAGAGGAGAGCCCCAGCTATGGGAAACAGACTCTGGAAGGTAAGAGAGCCTGGTGGGCTCCTGAGTAAGGTTTGGAGAGGGCCTTACTGCTGCTTTCAAGCAGCAGGATCTGTCCCTACTCGAGGATGTTTCCCTGAGCTCTCTCCCTACATATTTCTTCGCCTTCACTGCCTGTCCCCCAGCTTGTGGTGTGGAGCCTGCCCCAGCACTGCTGAACAGGCTGAACTGCTGAGACCCCTTTAGAGGAGATGGCCCCAGACAGCTCAGCGTTACCTGGGCACACCACCAGCACCAGGCTCATGGATGCCACCAGCATCCCTGTGCCCAATGACAGCAGCTTCTGGTGCAGCTAAAACCTTATCTGAGCCCCCAGCACTTTGTAAGCTGTGTTTGTATCACCTCCCCAAACCTGCAGCTCCCTGCCCTGCTCAATTCCAGCATGTTCCTGTAACTACCCCTTCTTCCCAGGGCTCTGGGGCTGGACAGTTGGAGCTGGGCTCGCAAACGAGGGCAAATGCAGAGTGGTCTCCGTGGGGCAGACATACAAACACGATGGGTGGGTCAGTGCCCTGACTGCCCACTGTCACTCTCCTGGTCCCGGGGGGTGGTGGCAGCCCTGGCCAGCTGCCCCACCGCCCCTGGGTGTTTCTGGTGTGCAGGGCAGTGCCAGTTTTGCCCGGTTGGCTGGCTCTGGGATGCGGGGCAGTGCTACTACTTCTCCTCTGCCAGAAAGAGCTGGGAGCAGAGCAGAGAGGACTGCTGCTCCAGAGGGGCACAGCTGGTCACCATCCAAGCCAACAGCACCCTGGTGAGTGCTCCCTGCTCACTCCCTGTGAGCACTGGGCTGGCCTGGTGGCCGCCTCATGGTCCCTCGGCAGGCACAGCATCGTCTCAGCTTCCCAGCCCGTGTGCCCAAAGCCTGACACACCTCCGGGCAGGGAGCTGGCGATGCTGTGGCCGTACAGCACAGCCCCCAGCTCTGACCTGTGTCTGGGCTGGGTGTCCCCGGGGGCTCATGTGGCTCCTCTCCTGTGCTAGGCGTTCCTGGTGCGCACAGCTCACATGGACGCCTTCCACGTGGGGCTGAAGCAGGATGGCTTCAGGTCTGACTGGAAGTGGCTGGATGGCACCACACTGGAATGGTGAGGCTGTCAGCTTGCTCCCAGCTGGGTGTGCTGAAGGTCCATCATCAGGGTTCGGGGTGATGGTGGGGACAGGCATGCAGGGATGAGATCCATATTTTGGCCACCTCTTTTCTTCCCTGGACTGCATTGGGGCATTTTAGGGAAGGGGTATTTTTAGCAGGGGCCTGACCCTGGTGCCCACACTCTGCCTGGGTGAGGGACTGCAGGGGATTCTGCAAGAGCAGGGTCCCAGTTTGGTCAGTGCTCAGTCCTGCTAGGATGACCTGGGGGTGCATTGTGAGTGATGGGGCTGGGGCATTGGGGCATGTGGCCTTACTGGGAAGAGGCTGGCAGGAGACTGTGCCCCATGGAGAGGGTGAACTTTGCTCCCACAGCACCCCTGAGCCATGTCTGGTCTGGCTGCAGGAGCTGCTGATGGGACAGCCTCAACCCTGCCTGCCCATCCCATCTCAGCCCATTCTCTCCCTTGCAGGATCTTCCCGGTCCAGCGCTACACCAGGTCCTTCCAGGCCTGTGGCAGGGTGTCAGGCTTGGGGCTTTTAGGTGGTGCCTGCACGGATGCCCTCAGATGGGTCTGCAAGCAGAGTGCAGCCACCGTGCAGTGGCTCCAGTCCTCGCCTCCTGCCTTCCTCTGGGGAAACACCACCTACAGCTGTGTGAGGCCCTGATGGCCAGGGTGACCCCCAGCCCGTGCCACCACCCCGTTCCCTGCCTGACCCCAGGGTATGGGCATTCCCAGGCTCTGCTGCCTCCTGGCACAGACCCCTTGACCCTCCAGAACTCTGCACTTTGCCAATAAATCCTGCCAATAACTGCAGCTGGCTTTGGGGTGTGGGGCTGGGAGGATGGAGGTGCATCCTCCAGCTCTCAGACTCAGTGGCATCACTCACAAGGGGGAAATTGCATCCTGTGGCCAGGAGCCAGCACTGAGCCAGCAGGAATCCAAGCATCCCCATGGCCCAAAGGCAGCGTTCAGCAGCAGCTCCTGTGCAGGCTGGCACAGGTCCCAGGAAAGCTCTGGGCTTTCTGACCCTGCTGGTTTCCTGGCGCTTTTGCTTCTTGGGTCATGCTGCTGAGAGGTGACCCTTTGCCTCTGCATCCCAAGGAGGACTTGGGCTGGGCAGCAGCTTGTTTGCTGGTGCCTGCCCAGTCTGAAGAGGTTCCAGCAAACATCCCCACTTTGGGTGATGTGTGAGAGCCTAAAAGGCCTGCTAGGGCTTGGTTTGGATTTGTTTGGTCCCAGAGCTGTTCTGGTTTTGGTATAGACCGCTGGGTTTTTCCAAAAGCCTGCAGCTCTGGCGCAGACCTCGCTGGGACTCTCTCCCAGCACATGCTAAAGACCAAATCCCCACAGCCAGGGCAGCCTGTCAGCCTGAGCAGCGCTGGGAGGTGCAAGGTGATGCATGGGGAAGGGTAGCCCTGCTGTGGCCTGTACCCAGGGGCTGGGCCCTTCACAGCACAGAGCATGCTGAGCAGGAGGGAGGTCATTCACCCCCCACCCCCTAAAATGAGAACATATGCAGGGGGAAAAAAAGACTTTTTGCAAATAAAGCAACTACTTCTGCTTTTGTGCAAATGAAGATGTGTCTCCACGCAGTCTGGTCTTAGCCACACTCTGCCCCCTGACCACAATGGAGAAGGACAGAAGTGGGTTCCTTCCTGGGCTGCTGCTGCTGAGCTGCCTGCATGGCCCAGAGTGGGGCCCACGCTGCCCTGCCGTGTGCTGAGGCCCTGCTGGCTGCCCCCCTCTGCCCTGCACACCCCAGCCAGGGTGACATTCCCTGCAGGGCCCTGCAGTGGGGCTGGTGCTGACCGTGGCCAGCCTGGGGGGAACCCAGCTGTGTTCACTGCCACGGGGATGCCCCAGCACAGGGTGAGCACTGGGTGATGGCAGTGGGACCCTGGGGGGTGCCCATGGGCACTCATCTTGTCACAGGCTTCCCATGGAAGAATCTCAGATGTCTCGTTCCACAAAGCCATTTATTCACAGCACAGTAACACAGAAACAGCTCCAGATGGCTCCTCTGAGGAGGGATCCCCAGCAAAGGAACACCTGGGCTTTTATCCCCTCAATGCCTGCTTGTGCTCAAGCCTTGCTCCTCTTCCTCTCTTCTCCTGCCCCCTCTCTGTGTCCATCCACCTTGCTTTCATCATCCCTCTCCTTCATTATGCAAAAGGTCAGCAGTTCCTGCCTCCTGATGTGTCTCAGTGTGCACGTATCTGTCTGGCACCTCTCATCTTCCCGCCCTTTGCTATCCCGAGGTTGGCAGCTCACAGCCTCTTGCCTCGGGCTCCCACCCCGAGCTCAATCTGCTTTTCCATCTGCATCCCTAGCTGTGCCTTGCAAGCCCAGCTGCCTGGAGCAGAGGTGTTCCTCAACAAGGGACATCTGTACCAGCCTTCCAGCCCACTCTGCTGCCTTCCTCTGGGGGAGGTTTGGTGAATAGGTAAGATGCTGCCGTTGCTGTCCCTTTGAGGACTCTGTTAGTTTTCCTGTCTGCCCCTTGCCTCTGCCACTATTTGCTGCTGGCTCCTGTCTTGCCCTTTCTTATCCCTGCATCACCTGTCCTGAGCTGAGCTTTGTTGCCCTGCCTTGATGCCAGGAAGAAGATGCAGCACAGCTCCTGGGCGTGCGACCATCCAGTGTGGATGGGGAAAGCCAGGCAGGATTTTCCAAGGGCAGGCAATTCCTTCTGACCTGGCTGCTGCTGTGGCACCAATGGCCTGTTCCTAAGGGGAGAGCAATGGGGGGACGTTTATCATCAACCTTTCTGGTCTGGGACTTGGTTTCCCATGGTCTCCTCACTGGCAAAGTGGGGATATATGAGGTCAGGAGAAGAGGAGAAGAGTGTGGGTGGAAAACCTGAATGGCGTGAGGGCTGCAGTGGGTGTCAGTAACACCCTTGTTCCCCTGAATGCAGTCACTGAAGGGTTGATCCTGCGGTCTGTGCTCCTTGGAGCTTTTATCAGTGCACTGGGTGATGTGTTGGCGGTGGCCTCAGGCAGCTGGGGGGCAATACCAGACCAGTAATGTGTACACTGGAGGGCAGGACTGGGTACAGACAGGCCTGGAGAAATGATTTGATGGGAGCCTGCTGATACTGGAGTGGGTAAAAGCGCAAATCCTGCTGCTGGGAAGAAAGGAGAAGCCACATATCAAGATAGGCAAGCCTAGGGAAAGCATGGACCAGAGGCTGGAGGGGGTCTGCAGTGAGTCCTCGCAGCGGCAACTGAGACACTGTGGGCAGTGGGGGTTGGAGCTGAGGGCTTTGGGAGCAAGTCTTTGTTTTGCATGATAGCTGAGGCTTGCAATCCTGTCCCATGCCATTGGGCTGGCTCCACCAGCCTCCTTCTATGGAAGCTCTCCTAGGAACTGCCCTCTCAGTCTGAAGCCATTTTCCCTTGTGCTTTTGCTTAAGCCTTGTGTAAAGTCTCTCTCCAGATTTCTTGTAGCCATTTTTGGTAGTGGAAGGCCACAGTAAGTTTTCCCTGAAGCCTTCTCTTCTCCAGGCTGAACAATCCCAATTCTCCTCACAGCAGAGCTGCTCCATCCCTCTGATCATCTTTGTGTCCCTCCTCTGTGCTGGCTCCAGCAGGTCCCTGTCCCTCCTGTGCTGGGAGCCCAAGGCTGGATGCAGTGCTCCAGGTGGGTCTCAGCAGAGCAGAGCAGAGGGGCAGAATCCCCTCCCTGCCCTGCTGCCCACGGGGCTCTGGATGCAGCCCAGGACACGTTTGGCTCTCTGGGCTGTGAGTGCCATGGCTGGGCCATGTGCAGCCTCTCACCCACAGCACCCCCAAGCCCTTCTGGGCAGGGCTGCTCTGGGGCTGCTCATGCCCAGCCTGTGCTGGTACCAGGGGATGTCCCAGCCCAGGTGCAGCATCAGCACTTGGCCTCATGATGCTCCCATGGTCCTTTCCTTGAGCTTGTCTGGATCCCTCTGGATGGCATCCTGTCCTTCAGGTGTGTCAAACCACCTCAGCCTGGTGTCACCTGCAAACTTGCTGAGGGTGCAGTTGATCCCACTGTTCACATTGTTGACAAAAGTACTGAATAACATTGGCCCCAAGGTGAATCCCTGAGGGCCAGCATCATCATCAGTGTCCAAGGAGGACACGGAGCCATTGAGCACTGTCTTCTGCATGGAGCTGTCCAGCCTTTTCCACTGACCAGTTCACCCATTGAATCCATTTATCTCAAATCTAGAGGAGGACTGTGTTGGAGGCTTTACAGAAGTCTGACAGATGACACGTGCAGCCCTTCCCTTGTTCACTGCTGCAATCACTCCATTGTAGAAGGGCACTGGGTTGGTTGGGCAGGACTCGTGATGAAGCTGTGCTGGCTGTCACAGGTCCAGCTTAGCAAAATGGTTGGCAACACATTCCCCTCTCTGCAGAAACACTGACTGAGGCAGGGAGGGTCACCCTGGGTCCTGGACTGGGGTCTCTCATCACCCTCCTTTGGCAGATAAGGTCCAGCCACATTCTTAGGGATCTTTCCGCCTTGGTGGGGGTGGTCTGTCTTTTTCCCCATGTTCCCAAGTCTCCCTAGTGCTCCTTCCTCTCTCCCACACCTCCATTTTTCCAGAACCATCCTCATGTGCAATTCCACGCTGCTCCCTTTCTTTCCGTGGTCTCAGGATTCACACATTCACCTCCCATGGTCTTAGGGCTCTTCACTGCCCTCATTTTCCTCCCGTGGTTTCAGAGTTTCCTCATTCATCCACCATGTTCTCAAAGCTCCCCAGCACTCCCCCACTTCCTAAATGGTCTCTGGGCTTCCCAGCATTTTCTCATGATGATGGCCCCACTGTCAGCACCCTTTCCAGGCAGGACCCAGCCCTGGGCAGGTGATGAAGGCAGCAGAAAGGGCAGGATGAGAGCTGTCAATGCTGAGAGAAGGGACAGGCTGTAAATCCACAGGTCTCCCCAAAATGGACAGGTGGAGGACATCAGTGTGTCATTCCCAGCTCCAAAAATATGCAAAAGGCAGATCCTGCACCCCTGGCAGCCTTGGGGCAACAAAGAAGGTGAGAGCCGGGCTTTGCACTGGAGCTGCACTGGCCAGGGCACACAGGGACATGCAGTGGCACAGCACAAAGCAGTATGACATGTGTTTGCATGAGTGTGGGAGAGGGGAATAAGGTCTGTTTTCCATAATCCTTGCTCTAAAACAGAGACACTTTCCCCCAGCAGTTTTGCAATGCAGTTGAGGCAAAGCGTGCGCCGGGGGCAGGATCTCAGGGTGCACACCCAGCTCCTGTTCCTGACTCCAGGGATGGAGCCGGGCTGGCAGCAGTCAGTCCTCGGCCAGAAAAAGAGGAGGAGCCTCAGGTGCTCTGCTCAGATTTGGGGCTTTCTCGCAGATCCACGGGTGGGGTTTATTACATGGCTGATTCCACATTTCCCCGTGGACTAGTGACCAGCAGTCTGGAGTGTGGCGTTTCCTAGGAAAGAGGGCAGCAGTGACAGCCTGCTCACCATGGACACCACTTCCCGTAGATCCCAGTGCTGCTGGGCAGGCAAGGCACCTGGCACAGAGATCAGCCCGAGGAAGTGTCACATTCCTCCTCCTGCCCTTCTTCTCTGCCCCTTGGGTATTTGGCACTGCACCCCAGAGCCCGGCTCTGCCGTCACCCCCCTCCCTTGGGGCACTGCTCAGGGAAGCCCAGCAGCCTTCTACTGAGGGGTGTCACAGGGGCAAAGCAGCACCTTCCTAGTATGGCAGAAGGGCAGGCGCTTGTGCCAAGGACTCTTGCACTTACGAGGGATGCTTGGTCTCCACCCACATAGGTCTCCATCCCAGATAAGGAGATGTTCCTCCAATCCAGTAGTATGCCTTAGACGCATGTGTAAAATGCTAGGGGGGAGAGAAGCTGTCAGCCACCTGCTTCATGACCAGCACTTGCCAGATCCCAGGAGCCCCAGGGCTGGCTGTGCTTCTCCCATCAGACTGCCAGCATGGGAATCTGGGGCTCATGGTGCCACCCTGGCACCTCCACAGATTCTGCTGCAGCTCTCTGCCCAGCACCACTCTCCTGGGGTACCACAGCCCCCCTGCTCTGTACCGGCACTGTGTGTGGTGACCACTCATCCTGGACCAGCAGCCGAGCAGATTTCCTTTCACAGTCGTCCTTGCTCTGCTCCCAGGTCTTGTTTGTCACCGAGATGAAGAGGCACTTGCTCTTGAAGAGTACCCAGCCCCAGGGGCAGCATTCTGGGGGCAGAGGCACAACTCAGGTGCTCATCCTTCCATGGATGCTTGGGGAGCTCAGCCTGGCTGAGTTCAGCCCCCACATCCTCACAGCAGCAGCAGCACCTGTGCCCCAGCCCCGTCACGCTCTACCTGTGTTCACGCAGGCACGCAGGCTGCTCACGGCCCTCTCGCTGCTGTTGAGCTTCCCCTGCACCACCTGCAGCTCCTCCTGCAACACAGCCAGCTTCTGCTGGGCATGCCCCAGCTCGGCGTTCCTGCTTTTCAGCTCCAGCTGGCTGAGGTTGCCCTCGTGCCACGCTCGCTGCAGCTCCTCTCTGGCCCACGCCAGCTCCCGCTGTGTCTGCTCCAGGCTCTGCTCCTGCGCCCTCAGCTCCTGCGACAGGCGGCCCTGCTCGGCCTCGTGCTCACGGGAGGAGTCCTGCAGGCTGCGGGTGACCTGCCAGTCTGGGGACAGGGGGGGTGAGCTGGACATGAGCATGGGGCCCTGCCTGGAGCACGCCTCTGGCAAGGGAGAGTGGGATAAGAGTATCTGGCTGTGGGTGGAGATTGTCCTGGGGGTGCCAGTGGGAAGGGAATGGAAGCCCCCAGTGGTGGCAGGTGGAGGGGAGACATTGGAAGGCAGCGAGAGACAGTGGGAAGACAAGGAGAGTCAATGAGAAGGCAGTGGAAGGCAATGGGAGGCAGTGGGAGGCAATGGGAAGGCAGTGGGAGGCAATGGGAAGGCAGTGGGAACACAGTGGAAGGCAGTGGGAGGCAATGGGAACACAGTGGAAGGGAGTGGGAGGCAATGGGAAGGCAGTGGATGGGAGTGGGAGGCAGTGGGAGGCAGTGGGAACACAGTGGAAGGCAGTGGAAGGGAGTTGGGGGCAGTGGGAGGCAATGGGAAGCAGTGGGAAGAAAATGGGAAGGAAAAGAGAGGCATTGGGAAGCAATGGGAAGGCAGCAGGAGGTGGTGGGAATAAAATGGGGAGGCAATGTGAGGCAACGGGAGGAAGCGGGAGGCAATGTAAGACAGAGGGAAGTCAGTGGGAGGCAATGAGAGGCAGCCATGGGAGGGCAGTCAGAGGGATTAGGAGGCAATGGGAAGGAGTAGAAGGCAGTGGGAGGAAGTGGGAGGCAATGGTTGGCAATGGGAGGCAGTGGGAAGACAGTGGGAGGAAATGGGAGGCAGTGGGAGGGATGGGAAGCAGCAGAAGGCAGTAAGAAGGCAGTGTCTGGGCAGCAGACTGTGGGAGGCAGTGGGAGGGATTGTCAGGCAGTGGGAAGACAGGGGCAAGACCACGGGAAGGGGTGGGAGGCAATGGGAAGGCAGTGGAAGGCAGTGGAAAAGACTAGGGGAGACACGGGGAGATAGCGGCAGGCAGCGGTGAAGGCAGCGCAAAGGCAGCCCCGAGCCCGGCCCGACCCCCGCCCCCGGCAGCCCCCGACTCACGGCAAGCGCCCAGCGCCACCACGGCCACCAGCAGCAGCAGCAGCAGGAGCAGGCTGGCTACCAGCAGCGCTGTGGGTATGCGCCATGGCCCGCTCCAGCGCCCTGCAAGAGAGGAGCACCCGCGGCATCACCCCGTGGGCATCCCCCCGTGGGCATCACCTCATGGGCATCACCCCATGGGCATCACCTCATGGGCATCACCCCATGGGCATCACCCCGTGGGCATCACCCCGTGGGCATCCCCCCATGGGCATCACCCTGTGGGCATCACCCCGTGGGCACCACCCCATGGGCATCACCTCATGGGCATCCTCCTGTGGGCATCACCTCATGGACATCCCGCCGTGGGCATCACCCCATGGGCATCACCCTGTGGGCATCACCCCGTGGGCATCACCCCATGGGCATCCCCCCATGGGCATCACCCCATGGACATCACCCCGTGGGCATCCCGCCGTGGGCATCACCCCCATGGGCATCACCCCTGGTGCCCTGCGTCCCCGCGGCTGCTCCACGCGTCCCCACCTGGGCTGGGCTCCGCTGTCACCGGCCCCAGCGGTGACACGTTCTCGTAGGGACTGTCATCGTCGTCGGGCGCGGTGGACGGGGGCCGCGCCGCGAACTTCAGGTCGGCATAGACCACACTCTGGGCCATGCCCCGGGCAGCCCTGCGGGCTCTGCTCCGCTTCGAATGAAAATGCAGCTGGTTTCTGCAGAAGCAGAAGTGCGGTGAGGAGCGACGGAGGGGAAAGCACGGCCACGGCAGCGGCGTCCTGCCATTGGCCAGGCACCACCGTTCGGCCTCCCCCAAAACAGCCCTGGGTCCCCTGGGACGGCACTGGGGTGCTGCAGCTTGGGGCTGGAGCATGGGGCACAGCCATAGGGCCCAGCCTACAGAGAATTAATCAGATTTCCTGGGGCAGGGCAGAGCAGGTCTGGCTTCCAGCTGGGAACAGGTAGCTCTGCTGCTGACTCCATCCAGGACGGAGGTTCGCGCTTCTTGGTGCTTGTCCTGGTTTTGGGCAAATTTGGTGGAGAATTTCCAAAGAGGGCCCCTCCAGACAGCAAACCCACATGGCCCCTCCCGCCAGCCGGTTCAGGAAGGATTCCTCAGAGAGAAGTGGAAAGAACCGGTTTATTTAGAGGCACAGCACCCCCCAGCACACAAAATGAACAATACCGGATGACACCACTCTGAAAAAAAGATGACAAATCCAGAGAGTCTCTCTCGGGGGCGGTCACTCTGTTCTCAGTCCCTCCGGCGCTGGGGCAGCTGCTGCAGCCACAAGGTGCAAACTCTCGGTGTTCCCAGGTCCCAGTCCGGAGCAGGTTCAAGGTGGTCGGAAAAAAGAAGGAAAGGAGAAACAGTCCAGGAAGAAATTGGACTGTTCAGCTAAGCTAGCTACGCAGAAGCAAGCAGAAGCGAAGCAAAGCAGAAGCAAGCAAGCAAAAGAGAGAGAAGCGAAAAGCAAGAGCAGCAAAAAATACTGCTGCCCTCTCTGTGTCCCAGCCAGGCTGATAAGAAAACCCAAACAAAACTTTCGCTCCTCAGAGCCAGTCTTAAAGGTACAGAACATAATATCCAACATTAACAGAACAGATGAATGGGGATAGAAGCATCATAACGTCACCCTAGGACAGTGCTCTGCTCCAGGATCTGAGCGTCACTGCCCTGATGCCTAAAAGAGACTCCCACACTGCAGCATGAGCTTTCACTTCTCCTCTCGTCATGGCCACATCTCTCCACTCTGCCACCAAATGCACTATGGAAAACCACATCCCAGACACCAAAGGGTCATGATAAATTGCCCGTTTTCCTCCCCTCATCCCCAGGCTGGTTCTTCCAAGCAATAGGAGGTACGCTGAGCAGTCACCCAGTAAATCCCACTGGCCTTTCCGTGCATGTCCTCCCTGGGTCTGGGCCCCTGCATGCCTAGGCAGACACACTTCATTTTCTTCCAGAAGGCTGAGTAGACGCTGCCCAACTTTTTAGCTTTCTAAACCTCCTTCCTGTCCCCTTTGAAGCTGGCTTTGATTTTTTGCCTTTCTCCACTGAGGAAGAACTTCCCTTGCTCTTGCAGTGATGATGGACAGTGGCTATGTAACACTGTGCTCCATCAGCACCACTGTGCACCTCCAGCGCTGTCCCAGGGACTGGCTGTGTTCAGATGTGCCCATCTGGCCATCTGAAAGACAGTGGGAGGCAATGGCAAGGCAGTGGAATGGAGCGGGAGGCAGTGGGGGGCGATGGGAAGCAGTGGGAGGGTTTGGGGGCATCCATTGTGAAACCTGCCCTTCTCTGGATGCAGTTCAGTAGAGACCTCTGAGACGCTGAGGGCCTGGAGGGACCAAGAAGGTGTAGGGATTGTGGTCTTGGGAAGGGAAGGCAAAGGGGACATCACTGATTTTTGTAAATCTCTGGGGCTGTTTTGGAGCAATGCCAAAGCTGGGGTCTTCTTTGGAAGGGACCAGGGAGGGGATGAGAGGTAGTGGAACAAAATACATCATGGGGAAATTCCCATTCTCAGAGGCTGGGAGGGGAAATCTCTATCTGTTAAGACCTCCAGCCCTCCACAGAGCTGTCCACATGGCAATTTGCTCCTGTTTTCAGGATTGCCCTGCTCTGCCCCGTAGTCCACAGATTTGGGTCCATCCTTCGCTCTACCCCTGCTGTGACCCCTGGCTGTGCTGCCCTCACCCTGCCCTGTGCCTAGGGGGACCATGAGCACTTTTAGGGCGTGGGAGGGGACGGGTTGGTGTTTCTGGGACCAATGAGAGGGTGCTGGTCCCCGCAGCCGTGCCTCACTAGTCCCATCTGCTCTAGCGCAGAGCAAACTTCTGCTTCTGCAGATGCTGGCTGCACTTCTCCTTTGCACCTCTGAGGGACGGCGCAGCCGCCGGGAGCAGAGGGCACATCTCAGAGAGGCATCCCCGGGGCAGAGCGGGAGCCAGCGAGGCTCAGGGCTCACCCTGGGCTCTCCACATGGCCCAGCTTTATGCTGACCTGAGGTTTGCCAAAGTGATGGGGGGCCGGAGCATGGCCAGCCAGGCATTGGAGGCAGGTGAGAGCCCACAGGCCCTGCCACGCTGTCCCTGCCGTGCCCAGCCCCACGGCCTCAGCTGCTCTCCCCTGCCTTCCTCCTACAGCCTTCGGCATGGACGAGGCAGAGAGCCCCTACGAGAGCACCCAGCCAGCACTGGCAGGGCAGGATGGGGATGGAGCAGAGCCCAGCCCAGGTGAGCATCCAGCTGCATTCCAGCAGACCCAGCGTGGTTCTGGGCTGGGTTGTGGGTGGTGTTTTGGGGTCCTCCCGCTCCTATCACCCGCACCGTGGCATCTGTGCTGTCCTCCAGGAAGGAGGTCTGGGGGCTGCCAGGGGTTTTCCAGCTCTTCAGGTGATGTCTGTTGTGTCGTGCAGGGTGCTGGTCCCGTCGGTGGTGCGTCCCTGTGGGGCTGCTGACAACTTGCCTGCTGCTGGTGGCCACTGTGGCCCTGGGGGCTTGCTGTGAGTTGGGGGACTGTGAGCATCTGGGGCAGGGAGTGGTTGGGTTGGGGGTGGGCGCTGTGGGTGAATGGAGGCATGCTCATGCACACTCACTGCTGAGTCCCCGTGCTGTCTGTCACAAGCTGGCCTATATCCCTCGCACATCCAAGCACCTCCTTTGCCTCCCATCATCCCTCTTCCTCACCTTACTTTACATTTCTTCTCCTTTTCTTTCCCATCCTGGCATTGCCCAGTCTCGTATTGCTGCACCCTCCCTGCCCTTAACCTGCTGTGTCTGCTCCTACTGCCCATCCTGCCTTGTCGCGCTCTCCCCTGCCAGATCCTACCCAACCCTTTACTGTACACTTCCCTGCTGCGTCCTTCCCTCCCACCCTTCCCATTCATCGTGGATAATCCCCTGCCTTGCCCTGCCCATCCCACCTGCTTTAAGCAGGGTCAGTCCCACATCCGAGCTGTCCCATGCTCATGTCCAGCTCACCCCCCTGTCCCCAGACTGGCAGGTCACCCGCAGCCTGCAGGACTCCTCCCGTGAGCACAAGGCCGAGCAGGGCCGCCTGTCGCAGGAGCTGAGGGCGCAGGAGCAGAGCCTGGAGCAGACACAGCGGGAGCTGGCGTGGGCCAGAGAGGAGCTGCAGCGAGCGTGGCACGAGGGCAACATCAGCCAGCTGGAGCTGGACAGGCTGAGCCTGGAGCTGCGCCGCGTCACGGGGGTGCTGGGCAGGACGGAGAGGGAGATGCAGGAGGTGCAGGGGAGGCTCAACAGCAGCGAGAGCACCGTGGCCCTCCTGCGCTCCTGCACAGCCATAGGTAGGGTGGTGATGGAGCAGGGAGGGGGTGCTCCAGCACTGGCACTGCTCAGCAGGGGCCAAGGGGCAAGTGCTGGCTTTTTTGACCATGTGGCGGGGACAGAGTGGTCCAAGAGCTGAAGCAATGCTGGAGCAGACACTGAGCCTGTGATGTCGGCTGGGAAGGTGTGGGGCTGTTCCTTGTTACCCCCCCCAGGGCATCCGTGGCTGAGCAAGCCCCTCAGCTGTGCCCCTACCCACAGATTGCTGCCCTTCGGGCTGGCTGCTGTACAGAGGCAAGTGCCTCTTCATCTCCTCGGAGAAGAAGACATGGGAAGACAGCAGAGATGAGTGTGAGAAGACATATTCTCAGCTCCTGGTCACCAAATCCTGGAGTCGTTGGACCGTGCCGGTAGGGTGCTGCTGGGGGAGCTGAGGGCAGGAGATGGTGTGTCCAGCCGTGAGGTCCCCAGATGGACTAGCACGGTTCTGGGGGCCCCTGTCCTGCCAAAACATTGGAGGGTGCAAGGCTGTTCTCTGGAGCACATGGCTGGTGGTTGACATGGGAAAGAAGGGCTCTGGCACCCCTGGATGTTTCCCAAGCTGGAGCAGGGCACAAGGCCTTGAGAACTTCCAGCCCCAGGGGCTCCTTGGGGAGATGATCACCCTGCTGTGAAGTAAATAGTACTGCAGTACACAGGTGCCATGGAATAAAATATGGAAAAGCACTTTTTCTTCTTTCCAGACCTTCCTGAAGAATGCGGATGTCCCATACTGGATTGGATTGCAGAAGGGCAGTTTTCCCTGGTACGACTATGGCTGGCTGGAGGAAGAGGACCCAGACAGCGAGGGACCCTCGGAGGCCTGGTTCTGGGTGGATGGCTCCCTTTATGAAAGGTACATGGCAGCACTGCCTCTTCCCAAAACTCCCCTCCTCTGGCATGGCTCTAGGAAGGGTTTTAAACCCACCAGTACCCAGCTCCAGGCACAGGTCCTGGGAAACAAAGAGCATGAGAGCAGCAGGGGCTGAGGGAAGGCGGGTGCAGTGGTGTGATGAGGTGCTTAGAGGACACGCAAATGGAAAGCCAGGACTTGGGGATGGGTAAAATGCAGGGCAAGAGAAGCAGGAGCCAGCAAGAGTGGACAGTAGAAACCCCCGATTTTATTTGGGGCCTAGGCAAGGTGTTAGAGTTCCATGTCTATCTCCCACATACCTTCCTGATTCCTCTCCAAAGGGAGATGAAAAGGAGATCACAGCCTCCTGTGGAGAATCCTGCGCTCCTCCCTGCCACGTGCACCACCTCCTCAGCTCGCTGCCGCTTCCTCTTGCAGTGTCTGAGAGCACTGGGGAGGAACAAACCTGTCTGGCCAGGTTCTGGGGAGCTGGCCCTCCATCCTCAGCCCTACCGTGGGAGCTGTGCCCGGAGCAGACCCAGGCTCAGGCCAGCTCCTCTGGTTGTCCTTGTGTCTTCAGGGAGGACCTGGCTCTCCCCACTGCAGGCATGAACAACCCCCAGCAGCGAAGCTGAGAGGGGGCTAAAGGGGTGTCACAGGCACTGCAAACCTTTTACAGTGTTTCCCAGCCTGCCTGGGATGCATCAGCTGAGCCTTCAGCCTGTGAAATCAGTAGAGGAGGACTGGGAGATCCCCCTTTGACTGCAGCATCCAACCCCTCCTCTGCCAGTGTACAAAAGGCAGTTGTCAGCAGCGGCAGCTGCCTCAGCAGGATTTGTAGAAAGAACATGTCAGTGCCTGATGTGTTGTTTGTTTCCCCATTCAGGCCGTGGCAGTCGAAGTCGAATGGAACCTGTGCCATAATAAGCCGCGGGAGCATCAAACCCGCCCAGTGCACTGGTCCCAGTGACCTGCACCTCTGGATCTGTGAGAAGGCAGCGGGGCCAAGCCTCCCTTTCAAGTGATGATGGCTGCTGGCCCCAGCACTGCTGTGGTGAGTCCTGCTGAGTCAGGGACACACGGGCCCTGTGGGCTGTGCCTGGAGGAAAGCAGGGAGCCTGCAGCTCTGCCTCCGGCACGTTGACCCCTCTCCCATGGAAAGGGAGAGGAATGCTGTCGCCTCCCTGTGCTGGATGGAGCCTGCCTCCATCCCTTCGCTGCCATGGCGTTCTGGGTCTGAGGTAGCTCAAGAGCTGAAGCTGTGGCTCAGCAAAGGGGCAAGATGGGGGAAAACCCTTGGCAAGGTGCTTTCCCAGCCCTGTTGCATGTGGTGGAGGCTGGGCAGCATCTCACCTTCACCTCCATCCTCACCCTCCTCTGCTTCCCCCCGCAGCACCTGCACCCTGCACCGCCTCTGCTCCAGCCTCGCTGCGTCCCTGCCCAGGATGTCCCACCCATTCCAGCCAACCCTTTCCCTCCCACACCCTGCTGCCCCTGGGCCACCCAGGGCCTTCCCAGGGATGCCCAGCAGCATGGATGCCTCCAGCTGGTGTGCTCTGGCTGAGTGGTAGAGGCTCCACAGCCGACCCCACACCTGCATGGGACACTTTGGGTCCTTCTGAGCACAACGGCTGCGGGCAGCGGGGAGCTGGGAAGCGGCTGCAGAATGGATCAAGCGCTGAACTCGTGGCTGGAGCCATGCCACATCCCCAGCATGGAGAGAGCCATGGTGCTGTGGCATGTCAGGAGCAGGAGCTGGGGACAGCGCAGCCCCATCCCCACACAGTCCCCTCCCCAGGGCAGGAGTTTTCTGCCTGACCCCATCGCAGGAGCAGCTTGGCCATGGCTTTCAGACAACCCAGCACTCAGCGGCCTCAGCAAAGCTCAGCACCCAAGGAGGGAAGCTGAGCCCAAACTGGCCCGTGCCTGTGCTGACGTTTGGGGATTTTTTTTGCGCTAATTAGAAAGTAGAGCAACGACCTTTAGGGTCCCATGGTGTCATTGTGCCTTTCAAAAGCAAAAGTTAACTCAGGCACTTGTAGCAGGCTGATGCTTTGCAAGACAACTCATCAGGACTTAAAATAGCTGCTAGACACGTGCACATGTGAAGATTAAGCAAAGCAGCCCTGATGTAACACTGTGGCCAGGTGAGAGCAGAGGAAGTGATGTTCAACCAGGCGAAAACGCTCTCGGTTTGTGATAAGGTTGTGTGTGCCATATATAGTTGATGAACTGCTGCGTGAGTAAGCTTGCATGAAGAGCAAAAGGGTGTTAAAGGCAGGCTTTTTGGAGGGGGCATGTGTCACTCGTCTGTCTTGTCTGCTGACTAAACTCACTTTATAGCAATAAAGAGACCCGGTTTGTCTGCTCTTTGTTTTCTTGTACATCACAGCAAACACGGATTCAAGGGCATGAACCCAAAGAACCTAAATAATGAAAGGGAATTTGTCGGAAGGCATCTCAATCGAGATGGGTGCTTTAGGGGAGTTGAGATCCTGGGTTGAGCCAGGCTGGTTTGCAGTCCTGGAGGAGTTCCCCTCCTCCAGGAGAGTGCCCAGGCAAGACCACGCAACCTTCTGGGCCCACATCTGATGTGCATCCGAGAGACAGAACCAGCAGTCGGAGTTGCTGGGACATTCAGTTTTTATTGAACACTTTAAATAAGCTGGGTATATATTACTAGCAATTATTATTAATAATAATAAAAAACACAAAGAGTTCTGCATTCACCAGTGCATTGTGCAGGAGGGAGGAAAGCCGGCTCCCACCCTTGCCGGGGGCCAGGCAGCCTAGCTGTGCTGCCCACTGGCCCCATCCCCATGATGCCAGGATGGCATCCTGGCCCCTCTGCCAGCATCCTGCTCCCAAACCTGCGTGCCAGGGAGATGTGAGGTGCTGTGCTGACTCAGCACCCAACCCTCAGCATCGCTCAGGCAGGGACAACCCCAGTGCTGGCAATCCTCCCCGTGCACTGCCCACAGGCATTGCCCCTCTACGGTCCCCTGCCCTCTTCTCCCCATGTCAGGGACTGGCTGTGCTCCCCACGCTTGTGGACACACATGGGTTCCCCCACCAGCCCCCCAGGATCCCCAAAAACACACATACACACGCTGACCTCTCTACCCCAGCCCAGTCCCTCTCACCCGCCTGGGTGCAGGGAACTCCCAGTTCTCCCAAGGTAGCAGGCCCATTGTAAACCCCTCTGCAAGAGCCTGCAGAGGGGTGAGCCCTTGGGGAAAGGGGGTCCTGGATCCAGGGCTTGAGCCCCGTGGCCCCCGCGGGGGACCAGCCCTGCCGCTCGGGACAGTGCTCAGGGCAGCAGTGTTATTGCACTTTGGTCCCCAGCAGAGACCCAGCCCACCTCCAGGGTTCCCTGCAGATCCCCAAGGCTGATCCTGGTGGGGTGGGTGCCTGAGTGCCTGGGCAGCGCCGTGGCAGCCACAGCACTTGGCACCACGGCCACTGGTGGCCACCACGTGCCGAGTGATGACAGACCGTGGGGATGTGCCAGGCTCCTGCACTGCCCAGTGCTGTGGCTGCAGAGGGGTGCAAGGGGCAGATGGACTCAGCCCCACTCCCCAGGGTCCCCATCACTAGGACTGTGCCTCCGGCAGCTTCAGGCTGGGCTCAGCCAGCACTGGCCCCGGGGCTTTCTGGTGTTGGCCCCGATCATGGCAGATGAGGCTTTTGGCCTCGCAGTTGAGGTTCTGGTAGCGGGGCGGGCTGGGCGCTGGCCGGTGGCAGATGGAGGCAAAGCTGAAGCTGAAGGGACTGAGGCAGCAGCCAGGGCAGGGCAGCACTTCGTCCTGCTCCAGCATGGCACCAGAGCTGTGCCCAGGCAGCATGGCCGAGCGCTCCGTCCGCTCCAGCGCTGCTGCGCAGGAGATGCTGAGCTCAGAGAAGCCGTGCTCCAGCCCGCTGCCCCAGGCCAGAGGCTTGCTGACCATCACGTGGTTGTTGTTGTTGATGAGGAGCCCGTTGGGGGCCCGCACGTCTGGCTGCCAGGCCCGCGTGCCCGAGGACGAGGTGCGGATGAAGTTGCCGTTGAGGGGCAGCGGGGTGGGCTGCGGCGGCTCCGAGCTGTCGGGGCCGCAGTCCATCTGCTCCTCTGCCTTGGAGCTGGGGCTGGGGGCTCCTCCCCAGGCCGGGGGAGGAAGGAGGGCGGGGGGCTGGGGGTCGTCAGTGGGATGAGAGGACCCCATAGCCAGCTCCAAGCCCCCGCGGTGGGGCAGCTCAGGAGAGGAGGGCAGAGAGTGGCACTTGCGGGGGCTGGTGGTGGGCGCTGAGAAGTCGCACTGCACCTCCACGGCGGGCTCAGGCGTCACGGGGTTGCTGAGCTGCAGCGGGGCGGGGGGCGGCAGGTCGAAGGTGAGCGAGATGACCGACTTGCTCGGCGTGTCAAAGAGCTTGATCTTCCCCCCCTTCAGGTCCTCACGCTGGGAGAAGGGGTTGACACGGGGGGACGCCTCCTTGGACCTGGCCCCACTGTAAGGCTCCAGCGGCGACAGCAGGGTGGGTGACTTGGAAGGGAACATGTCAGACTGGCTGCGGGACAGGCGCTGGTCTGGCTGCAGGTGCTGCGTCCCCAGCTCACGCAGGGGCGACTGCTCGCTGTGGCTGGCTGACCTCCTGGCCACCCCTGGGCACGGGCACAGGAGAGTGTCACCAGCAGCCAGCAGCTGCCCCTGTGGGGTGCTGTGGGGTGTTGGGCACCCAACAAGGTAGGGGTGCACCCCAAGGGAGGAACAGGGACCAGCTCTATCCCGCAGACCTCACACACCCCTGTCCCCTCCCCTACAGCTGATGGGATGGGATACCCCACACTCCCCCGCCTTTACACCCTGCTGTGTCCTGTCCCCGAGGTGACCACGTACCACTGAGTGTGGCTGCAGCTCCAGGTGCAGGCAGACTCTCCCCGATGCCAAACAGGGGGGTCCTGGCACCCTCGGCGCCCAGCTGGTGCTGCAGGATGCTCTCCAGGCACTGCGTGATTTCCAGGAATGAGGGGCGGGAGGTGGGCTCCATCTGTGGGCGGGAGGGATTCCCCGTCAGGGCTGTGCCTCCTCAAGCACCCCAGGGAGCCCTGCAGAGCAGAGGCAGCTCCCTGCTCGCCCTGAGAGCAGGCAAGGCAGCCTGTCCTGCCCGCCTGCCCTGGCTGGGAAGGGCGGCCAGCAGAGGTGGGAGTCTCACACTGCAGCAGTGAAAAGCCAGCTGGAGGAAGGCCGCTGGGCAGTCAATTCCCACCATGGTGCGGAAAGTGGTGACGTCCAGACCAAAATCCTGCACCAGGGAAACGAAGAAGAGTAAGGCTGGGTCTCCTGGGGCACCACAAGGCCCAGGGGACCCAACACAGGCTGGCTCCCTCCTCCCTGCACTGTCACACAGGACTGTGGATTTGGAAGCACCCCAGCGGGGACACAGCAGGGGAGGACTCTGATGTCACCCCAAACTGGGCTAAGATTGGGGGATACTAGGACACAGATACCATTTCTGCTCTCTGCCTGAACGCAACTGCCCTGTTCTCCTTTCCAGGGTCACGATGGGTTCTGAGGTTACCAGCAGAGACCACCCCTCCCTGGGCAGCAAGTGGAACACAGCACCCCGGCCCTGAGATGTGGGACCAGTCCTGCACATGGGTCTCTGCCCCACACAGAATGGCCCTCCCTTGTTTGATGAAGTGGTCCCAGCCCCAGTGCTGCTGCCCACAACTCCCCGCTCCCATCCCAGAGTCACCTCAGTGCGGGGCAGGTAGTCGGGGTCAGCTGGCACACGAGCGATGGTCTCACACAGGATGATGCCGTACGCAAACACATCGGCCTGCAGAGAGCAGGGACTCATCAGGGCACCCTGCAGCCCCGAGCTGCTGTGCCCACCATGCTGCAAGGCCAGAGCCCTTCTCCTCCCTGCAGAGCCACACCGGGGCTCTGGCACCCTGTCACCAGAGGGATGCCCAATTCCTTCCCTCTGGATGCGCCCCAGGACTGCAAACTCTGCAAACCACTGGCAGCACAAGCCCCACACAGGGCAGCCTCACCTTCTCGTTGTAGATCTCCCCACGCAGCACCTCGGGTGCCATCCAGTACGGGGAGCCCACCACGGCCAGTGGCTCCTTCTCGCTGCCCTCACTAGGAGACATTTGGGAATATTAGAGGCTGCCCAGTCCCCCACATGTCCAACCTCCCATCCTCCTGTTGCAGCAGCCCAGATCACCATTTCCATCTCCTCTCCTGGGCTAAGCCTCTTCCATGCACTCTACAAACTCATCTCTCCCCAGTCACACCACTCCCATCTCCATCCCCTCCTAGCCATTCCCAAACTGCTCCTGAAGTCACCCCTGCCAGGGACTATCTCACCACCCCCACTCCTGTGGCAGCACCTCTCTGGCCACAGAGAGCAATGCACAACTTTCCAGGCATTATCGGGGAGAGGCTGTGGGAAGATCAGATAAAAGAATGCTAAGCAATTCTTATCTTCACTTGCTGCACCTGTTGTTGAGAACATGTGGAATGTGTTATGGAGATCTGTTTACCAAAGGGTGATTTCTTAATTGGCCACTGGTGGTGGCGGTGTTTGGATTGAAGGACCAATTGAGTTTACCTGTATCATGACAGTCTGGTAAGGGTGATAGGTTTCTTAATAAGTGTAGTATAATAAAGTGATTGATCAGCCTTCTGAGAGTCATGGAGTCAATGCTAATTATTGCCCCTTCGGGGACGCCCTGCAGTGACACCATTCCTACCCTTTTAGCTGTACCCCCAGCGTCCATCCCTCTCCAGCTTCTACTCTGAGTGGGCTCCAGGGATGGGGATGGACAGGTGGGTGCTGCCCACGTACCTGTAGGTGGGGATCTTTTCTGCCAAGCCGAAGTCACCCACTACAGCTGTGTAGCCACTGGCCTCGCAGCGCACCAGGCAGTTCTGTGGGCACAGGAGGACCTGTCACACCAAGTGCACCAGCCCTACCTCCCTGGCCACTGGTTTCAGGATGCCCCAGCACAGCACAGCCTCCTGCTCCCCAGCCTGCCACACCTGGGGCAGCAAGGCAGCAACACGGGTATGGGACAACACGGGAATGTGGTGTCCTAGGACATCCTGTACCTTGGAGGTGAGGTCACGGTGGAAAATGCCCTTGGAGTGCAGGTAGCGTAGGCCATGGGCGATGTCGAGGGCCAGCTTGACACGCATGGACCAGGAGAGGGGCACAGGGCTGTCCAGCAGCTGCTCCAGGTTCCCACCGTTGATGTACTGATGGGGAGAGCCAGGCCATCGCACCGCAGCATCCCTCCCCCCGTAACACTGGATGCCCATCTCTCCCCCTAACGCATATTCCAACCAACCCACACCACAGCCTCCCAGCAGGCCTTGTCTCCACATGTGACAGGCCAAGAATGTGTCCCCACAGGCGTCACTGTCCCTTCCCCAGGCTTGCAGGAACCCCGAGACTCAGGGCTGTTGCCACACTCTTACCTCTGTCAGTGCATGCAGCTGTCCCTGGTGCACACACACCCCCATGAACCTGTGAGACAGAGGGGACCTGAGGGTGGCTGTGGCAGGGACCAGCCCCAAGAGCTTATCCAGCAGCAGCAGGAGCAGCTCCAGACCCCCAGGCCAGGGAAAAGGGGGGGCTGGCAGTGGGGAAGCAGGTCCTACCTGAGGATGTTGGGGTGCGAGAGGCGGTTCATGAGCTGCACCTCCCGCAGCATGTTGCCCCGGTTGCTGGTCAGCTTGTTCATCTTCAGCACCATGATCTGCCCCGACTGGCGGTGCCGCACCTGGAGGGGACGTAGGGAAAGCTGAGCCCCACCTCTGCAGCCCCCATGGACACCAGGCTTCACCCAGCTCCCACCCCCGCCCAGAGAGGGGAGCTAAGCACCCCATGGCACCCCAGGGACCACTAGGGCTAGGGGGGCACTTTCCCCACATCTCCAAGCACTCCCAGGACCGATGGCACACAGCCCCATCCTTCCTGGGGCACCCTGCTTGTTATGCTCCCTCTACCATGCTACACTGCCCTGAACTCTGAGAGGCAACAACAGCTCCATAAGCTGTAAGCTCAGCTCCACTGTAAGAACAGGCAGGTACAGGACTGGGGAGCATCAGGGAGGACTTGCTTTGGGTCAGCACCACCCAATCAGACCCTACCAGCACAGGGTGGAGAAAAGAGGGGTACACTGCCCCTCGGGACCAGCTCTAGGTGTGGCCAGCTGTAGTGCTTGACCCTAGTCTGGCAGGGCATGGAGCCTGCATGAGCTGTATATTTAGCCAGCCCCAGCCCGACACTGTCATGCGATCTGGGGGCCTGGTCCCCCGCCAAGAACACCAGCTGGAGCACGGCCAAGCACGGACACCCCGTCCATCTGCAGCTCCCTGGCATGTGCAGGGCAAGGCACGAGCACGGGATGCCCTGACCTAACACTGTTATGGGGGGACCACACCAGTGTTGAGGGTCCCCTCCCGAGCAGGTGCTGGGGGTGGGATGCCACCCCCGCCTCGGAGCAGCAGCTGCCCGGGGGGACAACCCAGTGGATCCCAGCTGCCCCCCAGCACACAGGGAGCTGCGCACAGAGGCGCAGGCATTCCTCAGCGCTGCCGTCAGCTCCCTGCTCTTCTCCTTTTTAGTCAATGCTGGTTGAGGCTGCTGAGCTGGTGCCAGCCCCTGGCCAGCCCCACAACACCCCCACAACACCCCTCATGTCAGGGATTGCCTTCCCAGGAAAAACACAGGGGGTTGGCAGGAGGCAGGATGTCCAGCACCCCCGTCCTGCTCACAGCTTGGCCCTTGTCCCCACCACAGTAGAGGGAGGCTGGCGTGCTGGCCCCTCCAGGGCTCTCCTCTCACCCCGTGGCCGGCACTGCTCCTGTGGCACATGCCATGATGGGGATCTATCCAGCAGGAAACGCCCAGGGGGATGGAGCAGCAGCACATCCCTTCAAAAGGCCCTGGGGAAAATGAGCGCTCTATGAAGGTCCTTCTACATGTCTGTGTGCACTGATGCCAAACCAGTCCCAGTCAGAGTGGAAGTGAGAGGCAATAACTGTGCCGTGCCGCCATCAGCTCCCTGAGCTCATGGAGAGGCTTTGAATAATTCAGCAGACACCTGCCTGTGGGCACCCCGCTCCAGTTACACCTGTGCCACCTCCAGCCAGCCCCAGACAGCCAGCTGGCACTCCTGACCCATTGACAGGGGACACGTGACAGCAGAGCTCAGAATGGACCCTGATGAGTGGCAAGGGGACACCTGGACACCTGCCACCACAGGCCCCTGTCCTGGCACCCCACCATGCTGCAGGGAGAAGGGAGGAGGGATTTCCCCATGCCTCCTCCTTGCTGAGCACTGGACACACTGAGCTCCTGGGCTCAGGGAGAGCCTGTCCCAGGGTGAAACTGCAGTGCCTGCTGTGGGGAGCACCCAGAGCACTCCTCCTAATGGGGCTCCAAGTCCTCCCTGTGCTCACTACCCTGCTCACCACAGCACTGCCCAGCAGCACCTGGTACTGCTGCCAATGCCATCCCGATGCCCTAGGACTAAGGAGTCCTAGGGCATCGGGATGGCATTGGCAGCAGTACCAGGGGTACTGCTGGGCAGTGGGGTTGCCCCTTGCCCTTGGTCCAGGTGTGACCAAGGGGTCACACCTGGACCAAGGGCAAGGGGCAACCCCACCCCATCTCACCCATCGCTGTCTTTCCTCCACCCCATCCCTGTCGGTGGGGCAGCTGAGGGCAGCACCAGAAACTGGGCTCTCAGCCAGGCTCCAGTGCAGGCTCTAGGGAGGTGGCCTGTGTGACCAAAGCAGGGTGGGCACAGTCTCCTTTGGTCCCTTCAGCTCCCCATGGAGCCGGGGGTTGAGGAAGGCAGAGCCTGGCCAAGGCCAGCAGGATCCACAGCCTTGCCCAGCCTCTGGCACTGGGTGCTGCCCAGCAAAAGCTATCATTCCCGACCCAGCTCTCCTGGCGGCAGTGCTTCCTTCCCTTCCCACGCCACGTGGGGCTGGCAGGACTGGCTGGGTCAGTTTGGCTGGCACCAGCAGCTGCCAGGCAGCAGGACCGGGCTCAGTGTTGCAGGCAGGCTGATGCCCGCCGGGATGGCTGGAGGCGGCACGGCTCCGGCGCCACGCGCCCACGCCAGGAATGCTGCGTGGCATGCACAGCGCTGGCACTCGCTGGCCATGGCCGCAGGGCTGGCCAGCTCCCTGCCAACAGGGGTAGCCCTGCATCAGGGAGCAGCATCTGGTGGGCGCCAGCTCAGCCCCACACGGTCGGGAGGTGCCTGTGGCTGAATTCCTCATTAAAAAAGCCACCTGCCATTGGAATAGGCCGAGTGAGGTCTGAGCGCAGTCACATGGGGCTGGACACCTTAAGACTGGAGGAGAGGCAGCCTGGGGAAGGCAAGGTCTTGCGAAAGCTGCTTCTTCAGGAATTATCTCAGAGATCCCAGGAGCTCCTGCCCAGTACAGCCCTGCCCCAATGTCTTTTTCCGTGATTCCATCCCCATGGGGCACGATGTCCTTGAGGCTGTCCAATGAATTCACTTGTGAGGCCCCGTTCTGCCACCTCCCCTGCAAGGTGAGCCCATACCTGGGACAGCTCAAGGCCAGCCAGACCTGGGACAGCAGGGAAGGAGTTACACTCCCTTTCCATGACTCCCACAGGCACTGTCCAGTTTACCCAGTCCGTCCAGGTGCTAGCAGCAGCCCAGCACCCTGGCCACCCCCTGACACAGACCCAGCAAAGGGCACATCAGCCGTGGCTGCAGGGGGCTCGAAGCCCCCCGCGAAGGAGGTTTCCTCCCTCACTGACGTCCAGAGTGGGCAGCAGGCAGCAGCACAACCTCCTCGGGCAGGAAGGTGTCCCCTCTCGCCTCTCTCATGCACCCTGGCATGGTGCCCAGGAATCCCAGCGCATTCCCCGGAGCTGAGCTCAGCCGGGCAGCCGTGTGGGGCTGCGGGGGGAGGGCAAGCCACTTGTCCCCCACCCAGGAAACAGGCAAGCCCTCAGCCGTCACCGATGCTGCCCGGCATCCCACAGGGCTGCTCCATTCCGGGGGTGCTGCGGGCGAGCCGGGGTGCCGTGGCGTGCTGGTCCCCATCCCATCTGCCGCCAGCACACAGCGCTGGGGGATGGGCCGGGCTGGCGGCAGCCCCAGCCTGGGCACAAGGGATCTGAGCTCTTTTAACAGCGGAAATTAGAGTCTTATTTAAAGAGCATGCTAATCAGAGCAAGCAGACGGCCTGCTCCCTCCCCACAGCCGGCACTCCCGTCTAGACATGGGGCAAAGCTCCCTGACATCTCCCCATCCGGAGGTCTCAGCAGCCACCCCCCTGCAGCCTGCACGGGGGACGGCCGGGCACACAGCCCCAGCCCCTGCTCATTCCCCTGCCCCACCCAGGCAGGGCACAGCCACACAGGGACACATCCTGCACCCAGGCAGGGCACAGCTACACAGGGACACCATCCTGCACCCAGGCAGGGCACAGCCACACAGGGACACCATCCTGCACCCAGGCACGGCACAGCCACACAGGGACACATCCTGCACCCAGGCAGGGCACAGCCACACAGAGACACCATCCTGCACCCAGGCAGGGCACAGCCACACAGGGACACATCCTGCACCCAGGCAGGGCACAGCCACACAGGGACACCATCCTGCACCCAGGCAGGGCACAGCCACACAGGGACACATCCTGCACCCGGGCAGGGCACAGTCACACAGGGACACCATCCTGCACCCAGGCAGGGCACAGCCACACAGGGACATATCCTGCACCCAGAGAGTTCTCTGGGGAAGACAGGAGGGGGGCAAGGGAGCGAGCAATGCCACTGGTAACCCACAGCCACCCACAACTGCATCTGAGCTCACAGGAATCCCAGTAACACAACTGGGCGGCACTGGAAAGCATGCTCATCAAATGGAACAGGCAGAATCAGTCAAGACAGACTTTGAGGATGAGACAAAGCACCTGTTCCTGCAGGGTGTCTGAGCATCAGCAACCCCCACCTCCTGTTCTCCCAGGAGCAGCACGGTGGGCACAGCAGGGCCCGGGGCAGTGCCAGTGCTACACTGTGGTGGCAGATCACCGCCTGGCCTGACTGGCACGCCTGGAGCATGCCCTGTGACAGAGCAGGAGAGGGGCTGGCAGGTCTCCAGCTGGTCAGCACAACACGTTTCCTGTGCCCAGGACTCCCAAGCGGCAGCTGCGGGGCCAGGGCTGCTCCCAGCCTTGCCATGGCTGGCTGACCTTGGCTAATTCACTTCCTCCCTGCCTGCCTTAGTTTCCCCATCAGTGTCACGCTGCTTCATTCTGCTCTGTAGAACGAGGCAAGGTCCCTGATGAAGGGCAGCAGATAAGAGGAAGGGACTTGCTCCATTAGTTGCACCGGAAAATTGGAAGTAAATAGAAAACTCCAAAGGTTGGTGGGGAAGTGAGCAGAGATGGGCAAGTGACAGTGATGCTAAAACCCTCTCCTGAACTATGCGCATGCTGGGAGCTGCTAAACCACACAAACACACACACACACAACATGGAAATGGGGTGCTGGACAGAGCACATCATAGAGCTGCACCTGGGAGATGGCATTTCCAAGAGAATGTGCAACATCAGGGCATGAGGCTGAGATTCAGATGAGTGAAGGCCTCTGGATAGAGCCCTAAGGATGCTGCCCACAGCCCCTGTGTCTGCTGCAGACAGCACATGGGAAAAGTAAGAGAGGGATTTGGGGAAGAGATGCAACAGTGGTTTAAGAGCTGGAGAAAATGCCTGGCACAAACAGACCTGGCTCAATCTGCTCAGTCAATTGGAAATAGAGAGGTGGCTCCCTGCAATGTCTGTGTATCTGAGAAAATGGGGGGGCTAGTGCCTCTGAAATTGCACAGGGAAAGGCGATGAGAACCAGCTGCTCCAGAGGGAAAACAGCCCTGCTCTGCAGCACAGTGGGGAATCATCTATGAACAAGCGCCATGAAAAAGAGCAGCTTCTTGTCGCTGGTGTCTCCTGTTTGCTCTGGACAGCCTTTCTGAGAGAGGTGCTTGACTGGTGGGGCTAGCTTGGGACACCAGGGCTTGGGCACACTGAGCCCTTTGGTTTTAATGCTGAGAAGACAGTCAGATGCTTGTCAGCACCCTGCCTGGCCCCGGCTCAGCTCCACACCAGGACCGAACTACCTGCGCAGGGGCAGAGATGTCAAGGTCCCCTCCCTGTCCCCCTCACCCACCAAGGCTGGAATAACATACGGCTCAGGAGCCACACAGAGCAGGCAGATTCAAGTGCCCACAGCTTTGGAAAGCTACAGAAGGAGCAAGGGAGGTGGGAGGAAAATGGGTCCTGGACTGCCCTGCCAGGCTCTGTCCTCCTCGCGAGCTCTGGCGGCCAAACCCCAGCTCAGATCCCAGGCTTACCCCACCATCCTGCTGAGCTCTTGGACTCAATCCACCGCACGAGCACAAAGCCCCATCTGGCCCCCTCCCATCCCTGCTTCCTTGCCACCATGCACACATGTCGACTACTGATCCTGATCCCTTCCCACCCCTCAACCTTCGCCAATCCCCCAAATCCTACGTGCCAGTGGCCCCACAAGAACCTGAACAACGTATGGGAGAAGGAGCATTTTGTGGCTCCGGCAGAGAGTGGGAAAACAAACAGTGAGGCAAGAAGAGACTGTGGCCTCGGTGAGACACAGGAGCATCCATTATTAAAGAGCCATATCCACGCCTGACATTATTAAATGCCTCCCTCTGCTCCAAGGTGCTGCTGTGCACTCCAAGCCAGAGATCAATAGCAGAAACCCAGCCAGCAGGGAGGTCATGGCTCCACTGAGAGCTCCAGGAGGGAGCATGGAGGAGAGAGACCTCTCTACACATTCTCCATGGCCCCTCACAGGACACCTCTTCTGTGCCTGAAGAGGAAACAGGTCTTGGGGTCCCACTGCTGAGTGGGGAATGGTGTCGGGGCTGGAGAGGGACCCCAGGGTGCTGCCAGGATGTGAATGCCCTAATGGCTGTGCTGTCTGTGACCTCAGTGACTGTGGTGGCAGGCAGTGGGGGTTGTGCCCAGCCCCAAGCTGCTCTTTGAGGGATATGAAGCCAGCAGATCACCACTTAAGGGCAGTCCTAGCCCAGTGGTTTATGGTGCCTTAAGTGATGCCGAGGCTCAAAACAACACATGCACACACCTCCCCTCTGCCGGGAGAGGTAGTGGTGACACCGAGGCACAGCCCTTCGTCCCCAGTAGCAGGGGACTGGCCTGGCAGGATATTGCCTGCATGCACCTCTGCCTCACTGCTGGAGACCCCGAGCTCCCCAGCAGCACTCACACACCCCTGTCCTGGGCACGGGCCACACACAGGCATCCCCACCCTGACAGTCCCAGAGAGGATGGAGGACAAAGGCAGCTCTAAGGGCTCAGCCAGGAGCCAGACCCCTGCTCTTCTACGGCATCACACCCCTGTCCCACAGCCAAACACCTTCGTGGGGGTCCCGCGGGGAATCCCGCACATCACCTGCTCAGCAGGCCCGGCAACGCCGGACATCACCTCAGAGCGGCTGGGAACGCTACCTGGATTCCCTGCCACCGGCACACCCCGGGCGGGCCCGGCTGCCCAGCCTTGTGACAGGGGTCCCCGTGGCTCGGCCGCCCGCCCCCCGGCCCCCCGCGCACCCCGCGGCGCGGCGCTCGGAGCGCTCAGCCTCCCCGGCTGTAAACAGAGCCGCCGCTCCCCTCCCCCTGCCCGCGGCGATGGAGGCACAACGCCCCGGCCGGGACGGGGCGAGCGCGGCGTCCCCGGCTCCGCTCCGCACGGCCCCGCCTGGAGCAGCCCCAGCCTCGCCCGGCTGCCGGGGGGATCGCGGACCCCAGCCCAGGGCGCGGCCGGGGCTGCGCTGCTGCCGCGGTCCCGGGGGACGCCCGATCCCGGCGGGATGCCCGCCATCCCCGCGCCCGCCCCGCACACCTTGAAGACCTCGGAGAAGAAGCCGGCCCCGATCTTCTCGCAGTAGAAGTCGTCGATGCGCGCCAGGGTGGAGACGGCGCTGCGCAGCGCCCGGTACGAGGAGGGCCGCAGCCGCCCGCAGCCCGGCCACGGCCCCGCCGCCTCCCCCTCGCCCTCGCCGGGCCGCCGCGGCAGCTTCTCCCACTCCATGTCGGTCCCGCCGAGCACCCCCAGCGCCATTCACATCCCCGCCGGGGCAGCCGCGCGGCCGGGGCGCCGCCGCTCTCCCGGCCCCCGGGGCGATGCTAGCGGCGGCGGCGGCGGCGGCGGCGGCGCGGGGCGGGCGGCGCTCCGGGGCGCTCCGCGCTCATGGCCCGGCGCCGGCGCCCCCCCGACCCCTGCCGCGGCCCGGCGCTGCGCCTCCGCCGCCCCGAGCGCTGGCACCGGCGGGGCGGGGCTGGGGCGGGGACAGCCCTTAACTCCTTGGGACCCGCCGGCGCCGCCGCCGAGCCCGGCGGGAGAGCCCCCCCAGCACCGCCCTGCCCCGCCCCGCGCTGCCCGCCCGGTCCCGCACGCCCCGCTGCCCGCGTCCACCGGCAGCGGGCTCCGGTGGGCGCCGAGAGGGCGTCTCCCTACGCGCCAGAGTGTGCTGTGAGGCCCTGAGATGCCGGGGCAGAGCTTGGGCACACCCCACGGACACAGGGCTTTGACTGTCCCCAGCCCCTGGATGCGCCTTAGAGGCGTGGGAATCTTCCTCCCGTGGGTCCCACCTGGATGCACATTGTGGGTGCGGGACTTCCTTTCTTCCCTGGGCCCTGCCGGGATTCCCCGTTTAGCTACGGGACTTTCTTTGTCTTCCTAGCACCCAGTTCCTGATGGACGGACAAAAGGCATGGAGATCTGATCGGATCTCCCCATATATCCAGCCCCACCCTATACGGTGTCGTGGGGCCAGTTCCCCCGTACAAGTAGCTGTTGGCAGTTTGAGCCCCGTTGGTACAGGCTTGGATCTCTGCCCCTTGGATCAGGGGCTCGGGTTCTGTCCATGCACCCAGCCTGGGTGGTGTCCCAGGGGCAGTGGATCTGTGAGCAGCCTCTCAGTGACAGCATGCCCGGTTCCTGTGGCACCCTTTCGCCTTCCTTGTTTTCCTGAGCTCTTCCACTTCTCCCTGGTTTCCTTCTGCTTGCTGCTCCCCCACCTCAGGCCTTTTGCCTGCTCTGAGGCTGAGGCTGATCTGTCCTGTCCTTCCTGCCCAGGGACTTTCTGCAGCTGGATCTGCCCTTGCTCAGTCCCACACATTTTGCTGACGCTCTCCTTGGCATCCACCTGCCTGTGCTGGCCCAGCCCTGCCCCAGCCTCCTCTCTGGGCGCTGCCACAGCCCTGACTCTGCAGCTCCCCTCAAACAGCTTTTCCCCTGCGTGGTAGGACTGGCTGCACATGCCCTGCACCACTCCAGCTGATTTTCCTGCTGGGAAAAGCGGCCACATGGAGTATCTCTTGGTGTGGCTTTTTTTTTTTTTGCCACCACTCGGCTCCAGGTGCCATCAAGCACGACATAAACACCTTGGACCATGAGCTGGGTTTTCTTCCTTGTCTCAGGAGGGAGAATAGCCCTGTGGGCTAGAGCAGGGAACTGAGCCTCCCATTTATTTATAATGGGAACACTGCCCTGCCCTCCCCCTAGGAATTCATGGTATTCCTGCTCTTCCAGGCCTGCAGAGGGAGTGGGTTTGTGCAGGGCAAGTTTCCTACACGTCGGAGGCAGAGTCTGGGGATAGGGCTCAGCCAGTCCCTGTCTCATGGGGTCTGAGCCATCCTTTTCCTCACCAGTACCACTCCAGCCTGCCCGGGTGTTGGATAGCATGTGCCAGGGAGGCTTTGCAGCCATGGGGTGGAGTGCTGTGCAACAGGCCACGTTCTTACATTTCCTCAGCCTCACATGTCAGTCCTGCTGACAACAGCCTAACAAAATGACAGCAGCAGCTCCATGGATGAGAGGAGAGAACAGCATCTGCCTGTGGGGACAGGAGGCCTCAGTCTGTGCCCTCCTGCCTTGGTGTCCAGCTGTGGCTGCTCAGATGGGTGGCAGTGGGTGCCTACCTGGGCTCAGCCCTGGCACCTGAAATGTGAGCATGCTGATGCACCCACAGCCCCATGAGCAGCTCCTCAGTGGTGTGGGACACTGCTCAGAGGAGCACAGCCAGCTCACCTGAGGCAACAAGGAGAGCCTCTCCCTTCCACTTGAGTGCAGCAGATTCCTGATGGTCAAGGCACCACAACAGGGGTGGGGAGGCCTGGTGAGGCATCTTGAAGACAGAAACTCAGGACCACTGCCTGATCAGAGCTCCTGCTGCTCACAAGTGACTGGGTTTACATCCAATTAAGTTGTAATGGATAAATTAAAGCCCTGGAGATGCCTCTGACTGTGGAAATTGCTGCTGCAGGATTTGCAGTCCCTTCTCTCATCAGCACTGGTAACTCTACTGTGCTATTTCCATCACGCTCTGCTCCTGCCTGGCACAGCAGGGCTGAGCTGAGACATGGCTAAAAGTCTCCAGTGCCCCAAATCCCTCCCATGGTGCAGGCAAGTACACTAAGCAGCTGGGTGCAAAGTCAGGCTGGGCTGAGCCTGCAGCAAACCCTGAATTAAGCTCCTCAATCCCTGGTGAGGGAAAGCAGGAAGGAGGTCTCCCTGGCTGTACTCTGCTCACGTGGATCTGCAGGGGAGAGAGGAGGGGAGCTTTGTCCTCCTTGCCCTTCTCTTTCTGGGCTCTACACCCCTCCTCTCCTGCAGAGAAAAGGCTCAGGGATTAGTAAACATCTTCACCCTGCCTGCTGGGAATTGTGCATCACCCAGGCAGAGCAGGGGTGGGAGCTTTCCACCAGCCTATGGAGGCTGGAGCTGTAGAAATGCAGAGTTACCCTGGAAGGATCAGGGCGCACCACAGGTGTGGGCTGGCCAGGCTCTGTGCAGGGCAGTGAGGGATGCAGGGGCTCTCCACACAGGAAACCTGGTCCTTGCTGCACTCCCACCTCCATTCCACAACAGCACTGTGGCACTGGGGTCCTCCAGGACAGCTCTGATTGGGATGAGCCACCAGTAATCCACCCTGACCAAAGCCTTGCCCTGCTCAGAGCCCCAGATCCAGAAGGTGAGCAGTCCCCTCCTCTGCACCCATGTGCAAGAGCCCATCCCTACCTGAGACTCCTTCTCTGCAAATGCTCTGGAAAATCAATGGCTGCTGCTGCCAGGGGTGTGCTGCCAGAGCAAGCACAAGGCTAAAGTGCACGAGGGTTTTCCAGCCTGGAGAGACTGTGCAGACACAGGGGTGAGGAGGACAAAGAGCACTGGCTGACTGAAATTACTCCCTTTGGTGCTTGTCTCCAGAATGTGGGTGCAGCCTCTTGGTCCCAAGTTTCCTCTTTCCTTCTGTGCCAGGAGATCTCTGCTCTTTTCCCACACTACCACACAGCACCCAGCAGATCTCCACCCCCAAGTCCTCTATGTTCCCCAGCTCCCTGTTTATGAGACAGCTGTTCCCTGAAAATCATGCTTCTGCCCTGTAGGAAATAGGAGCTGAGGGCCCAGCAGGGGCCATTAAAGGGTGATAGGAGCCTGGTCAGTTTGAGGAGCCCAGGGTATATGGGAGAAGGTCTCAGCCCCAGTCTGGTGATGTCCAGTGGCACCCAGGGGCAGTGGATGCAGCCAGATTACATTTCCCAGTGCCCTGTGTGCTGCTGAGCCCAGCAGGGCCATGCATGTTCCACACCCAGCACCATGGCTGCAGGCTGCAGCAGCCCTCATCCAGATGCCAGCAGGGACTGGCAAGGTCCCTGCTGTGCAGGCACATTGCTGTGCCCCCTTTGCCTCCCTGTCACTTCAGCTGCAAAGCCAGTGAGGGGTTGTGCGCAGCATGAAGGCTGCAAATATTTGTTGTGTCATTAATATTCTCCCAGCATAGTCAGCACAGCACCTGGCAGCATTTGCTCGCTGCCTCCTGTTATCTCGTTGATGCTTCTCATGCCTGGGTGCCAGAGCTGTGACATCCATGGAGACAGAATCCACATCCATCCCTGTCTCCTAGTGCTGGACAGTGATTTCAGCTCCCTGCTCTGCTTCTCCTCAAGCAAACACCAGTGCCTGTGCCTGGGGGGCACTGATGCCTGAACCCAGCTGAGTGCGTGCCTGCTGGAAGCCCCATGGGGGCAGTGAAATTGAAAACATTGAGAGCACTGATAAAAGAAAGCCAGCCATCACCTCTGAAAGGAGGGACAGGCAGCTCTGGCTGTGCCTGCACCACGTGTAACCCGGGGTGATGTGACGTGCGGCCATGTGAGCACAACTGCACAGAATCACAGAATGGTTTGTGTTGGAAAAGACCTTAAAGATCATCTTGTTCCAGTCCCTCTGCCATGGGCAGGAACACCTTGCACTGAACCGGGTTGCTCAAAGCTCCATCCAACGTGGCTTTGAATACTGCCAGGGTTGGAACATCCACAGCTCTGGGCAACCTGTTTCAGTGCCTCCCCATCCTCACAGAGAAAATTGTTTTCCTAATATCTAATCTAAACGTACTCTTTTTGAGTTTGAAGCCACTGCCCCTTGTCTATCACTTCACAGTTCCTGATGAAGCCCCTCTCTGATTTCCCTGTAGACCCCCTTTAACATGCTGGAAGGTTGCTATGAGGTCTCCACACAGCCTTCTCTTAAACCTTGAGCATGCCCAGCTTTCTCAGCCTGTCTTCATGGGGGAGATGCTCTAGTCCCCTTATTAGCTCCAAAGCCCTTTTCTTGACTCCAACAGTTCCAAGTCCACATTCTTGCAGTGATTAAGCACTACAGGGACCTTCACAGATCACCAGGAGCCGGTCACTTCTTGCCAGGCAGGGACAATGCAACCATCTCCAGCATTACCCACCCTGCTTCTGAACCAGCCTGAACACCTTATCTCACAATACCTGGCCATGCTCCCATCCTTCAACACTGCCCAGCGGATAACAGGGCTTTTCCTTGGCCTCTTCACCTGGGCCTAGGAAATGTGGCTCTCAACAGCTCCACACTCATCCCATGAGGTTTTGTCAGCCTTTTTTTTCATCTCCTGCATCTTGCCAAGCAATTGGTAACACTCCCCAGGGACTCTGCAGCACACCTGAAGGGCTTATGGTTCTGCCAGATGTGAGGCAGGAGCACAGATGCCAAGAACCTGGTCTGGCTGCAGTGCTGGGACAAGTGGGGCCATACTAGAGTGGGGTGGCCTCAGACCAGGTGGTGCCTGTGACCCACCGCAGCAGTTACAGGAGAGCAAGTGTCCTGGTTTCATCTGGGATAGAGCTCATTTTCTCCCCAGCAGCTGGTTGGGTGCTGTGATTTGGATTCAGTTGAGAATAATGCTGATAGCACACTGATGTTCCAGCTGTTGCTCAGCAGTGTTTACCCTAACTCAAGGATGGCTCAGTTTCCCATGCTCTGGCAGGGAGCAGGTGCACAAGAAAGCAGGAGGGGGCATGGCCAGGAGAGCTGACCCAAACTGCCCAGAGGGATATTCCATGCCATGGAACACCATGCCCAGGAGTTGCTGATAACTGCTGGGTACCAATAAGTGGGTGGTGAGCAAGTGTGTTGTGCCTCATTTAATTCACTCTGGTTTTATCCTTCTCCTTTTAATTAAAATTATTATTTAAAATTTCTATTATTATTAATAACAACAACAGCAGCAGCAACAGCAACAAGATTGTTTAAATAATTAAATTGCTCTTATCTCTACCCACAACTTCCCCCCCCCCCCCACCTTGAATTTTCTCCCCACCATGGCAGAGGGAGAGTGAGTGAGGATCTGTGTGGTACTGGGTTGCCAGCTGCAGTTAAACTGCAACATCAGGGCAGCCAGAGCTTTCACCCTGGTTCATCACCGCCCTTTGATCTGTATGGCTTGATGTTGCTGCAGGGAGGAAATCAGAAGCAGCACAGCAATGTGTAGGGGAAGTCTGGTGAGGGCATGCATAGCTCAGCACAGTGCCTGCCAGAGACCCTACAGAACACACCCACATGCACAGTTCACCCCAGAGATCCTGACACTAGCAAACCAGCATCCTCCTGCTTCCCCTGGCTTCCTTTCCCATCCAGAACTCACAAAAAGAAAACCTTCTGGGGGAAAGCAATGCTGGAGAACCATTCTCCTTTGAGCACTGAGCTTCTTGAGAAGGACACCTCCCACCCCAGTCCCATTGGTGTGAAAGAGATGCTCCCAGTCCCTTCTGCTCTCCTGATCCTAAGTTCTCCCAGATGCCTGAGCAAGAGGTGGGTGCTGCAAGGAGCTCCCCACCCCTGAGCCAGTGGTCAGCCAGGCTGCACCTCTCTGAGTAACCCCTCGGCCAGCCTATGGTCCTGTGATCGTCCACACCATGGATTTTTGTTTCCTGACACAGCTACAGCTTGGACTAAATAGGGCAGGGTAAAGGGATGCCATTGCTCAGATTATTCACAAGAGGAAATATGGGCACAGACATCTCCAGGTAGAGAATTTATCCGTGTGCCTGTCCTCCTGTGTCTGTTGCCTTCCCCTTTGCCTTCCCCTCTCTGTGCCAGGGCACAGGGGAGCAGTGTGACCATGCTGTACTCTAGATGCCCATGGGAGCCCTTCAGCTGGAGGTCACCATTGCCACAGAAAACGTGTGGGCAGGGATGCCATGTCCAGGTGTTGGAGGAGCTGGAAAGCAAAGGATCAGTTCCGTGTACACTAGAAAACTGGGAGCTCCCTGTGACTGCAGGCACTTCCTAGCCCTTTCCCATGTCCTTGTGCCCTTTCCAGGCAGGGCAGGCTGAGGCAGCCCAGGCTGGAGCATGGCCTCCCGGTGTGGGGGGGAAGGCAGCTGTGCTGTGCTTGTCGTGGAAGCTGCCACTTGGAGCCAATTCAATCACAGCTCTTTATTGCTTCCCCCAGCTGTTGAAAATCTCATTATGTTTAGCGAGCTCCGTGAGCAGCCCTGCCAACCTTCCTTGTGTGCTGTCTTCTTTCGTGAGTCCAGGCACCCTGGCTGCTCAGGAAGGGCATCTGCACACTCCATGGGGCCTGGGATGAAAAACCTGCATCCCAGCATATAGGTGGATCTGGCATGGACAAGGTGTACTGGGATTTTCCATGAAGACAAAGGCAACGGAAGGGGGTGTGTGTTTTTGTAAGTGGGGAGACATCTCAACAGCAAGAGCACAGGGTTACCCACAGACAGCAGCCTTGTACTCCACAGTGGGTCAAAAATGGGGAAAGAGGGTGGGTCCTGCTTGGCTCTCTTAGTGTCAAATGTGAGGCTGATGGTCCCAGGTCAGTAGCACAATAAGCAGAGGACAAATAGCAGCAAGTGGGATATGTGCTGGCTCCAGCACAAGGCAGAGCTGAGACAAATGGCACAGGGCTTTGATCTGCTGTGTCCTGCCTGCTGGAGCCTGGTTCCATTAATGCCTCTGATTGCCCTGACCTCATTTCTGTCCACCTGTGTCATGGGTGGCTGGTCACCCCACCCCGCGGAGCCCTTGTTCTCTGGTGGCTGATTGCACCAGCCCTGGACTGACTGGTCTCTGGGGGGTAATTACAAGAGACACCCGGTGCTGCAGGCTGTGGGTGAGCCAAGTGTGTCACCACCAGCCCAGCACCTGACATGTAAGTCACACCATGAGGCATGGCAGGCCCTTCCTTGTGGGTCATTCAGGAGCATCTCTGTGGCTGTCCTGCAGCCTGGATTCTCACAAAATGGGATCATAACAGGCATTATGCATGTTTCTGCTGGCTGAAGGGGCATAGGGCTCCCCACAGGAGGTTGTGGCACGAGACAGAACCTTCCCTTTTCCCCCATGTCTGCTGTGATGCTGCTGTAGGTCTGCTCAGTATCTTGACCTTGGGCTGATCTTGGGCTGGAGCACACGTGGCTTTATGCACATATTTATACAACAAAGGGCAGCTGCTCTCTAAGCTCTGGGCACTGTGCCACCCACACCACTCACACTGACTTACCAGGACACAGTGCCCTCTTCTCTCCTCCCCACCTGCCCAGCCTCTGTGGAGGATCATTCCACGCCAAGCTTTGGTCAGGGGCTGGGTGCTGGGAAGACAGCAGGCTCCCAGGGCTTCTGCAGGGCCACACACCGAGAAAGGAGGGAGCAGGGGCCCAGCCAAGAGCTTGGCTTTCCAGTATCCCATATGTGAGGGAAGCTGCTTTGGGGAGGTGTAGCATTCTACAGCTGGCACCTGCAAAGCCAGGACATGGACAGGCATCCCAGGACAGGTCAGGCAGGAGCTGTGCCAGCTCAGGGTCCCACTGGCAGCAGTGATACCTCCTCCAGTGCACAACGGGTGCAGCACCTGGCAGGATGATGGGACTGTGAAGACCACAGAATACCAGATACCACCACCAGGTGGGCCACCTTATCCCTTTCACCACACCAGTGGCTTCATTTCACTGGAGAAACCACAGTTTGACTTTTTCTTCCCTTTTTGTATGGTTCCTTTTGCAGTCACTTCTCTCAGATACCTGATTGGCATATATGATTCCTCAGGATTTGCTTTTCCTTGGAAGCTGCACAGGCTAAGAACTGTAAATGGGGAAGTCCAACCCTTTTGTTTAATGGGATAGAAGGAGAGACTCCAGGCTTCACCAAATACTCCATCGGTTCTCTAGGAAAGAGAACTGTGATGACTGGAGTCAGCACATGGGGTGGGGTGTAACATTTGAAAGGGAGCAATGCAGAGAGGCTTGAGCAGTGAAGGAGGTGCAGGGGGAGAGGTTTGTCAAGGAGACAGAGAGCTGCTCGGGCAGCTGGAGAGACCACTGGTGCAATATGCCACCCGTGATGGAGAGCAGGTGGTGGGAATAAAGGGGGATTAAGCAAGAGGGCAGAAAGAGCAGATCAGGAGCTCTGATCTTGGTACAGAGAGTCTTGAGGCAGCAGGGTTTGGGGGGAAGCTAGTCTGACCTGAGATACTGCCCCAAATCTTAAAATTCCCACCTCCTGGGCTTAGCCACCTTCCCTGTCCAAGAACCAGGGTGGGATGTGCTGGAGATGGTTCTGGGGATGGAAACAGGAATGTCTGGGCCAGATGTGGAACTGCTTGGATGTCAGAGCTGGACACCTCATTTCTGAGCACATCTCCCTCAAACCAAAATGCAGCATCCCACCCCTCCATCACCCCCAGCCTTACTCCACTCTGCTCCCAGCTGTGAACTGCTTATGTCCAATTTTATGTGCTAAAAATACCTTTCTGGGCAGTCAGCAAATGCACAGCCAAATGGGAGACGTTGGCAGCCTGAGCATGAAGAGGATTTGGGGTGTATTTAGGGTTGGTGTGGGCTGCAGCACCAGGCCAGGAGGGCCTGGATGGCCTGGGCAGTGGGCTTGCAGATTTCCAGAGGGATTTTAATCATGGTCGCAGTGCCAGAGCAGAGTCTTGCCTAGCTTGACTGTGTGCTTCTGGGGAGAAGGCATGTGCAAGTGGACTCAGAAAGGTGGGGAGATGCTCCCTGTGGAAACCACTCAGCAGGTCCTGCTCCCTCCCCGGGAAGAGGTGATGTAGCAGTCATAGCAAAGGGATTATCCAACCCTCAGGGCCTATCCCTGCTCTGCCCAGCACCCAGGAATGCCCTCCTGGGAACCCTGCAACCCTGGGCTCTGCCCTGTCACAGCTCTGCTCTCAGCACACCTGTCTTGGATCAGACCTGGCAGCTCCTCCCATAGGAGCAGAGATGGTAGCTTTGTGCTGGCCTTTGTAGCCTTGGATGAGCAGTTGCACAAGAGGGGATTCCTGCCCCTGCCACTGTCCCCAGCTGGGTGACAACAAAGGTGCCCCAGTGCCACCCCTCTCTCAGGCCAACAAAGCTCCCTGCAGACCTCCCAGATATTTTACTGGGTCCAAGGCAGACCATGATAAGTGATCACGACCAGGCTGTCACCTGTCCGGATCAGGGCTGATCCCTCTGCACCCCAGCACTGCTGGGGCTCCCCTTACCCTCCTTCTGCCCATAGGTCTGGGGTTCTGCTCCCAGCTCTGCAGATGAGCTGTAGGGGTTTAAGATGTCTGTGTTCCATCCTCATTTTGGGAAAGGGGCTGGACGGTTCCTAATTTCAGGGTGGCATGGAGCGTGGGCCATTGTCTTGTTGATGGCACTACAAGATCCCTGTGAAGGAGGTTTGGGTCTGGTGGGATTGGGAAAGTTGCTGTAGGGGTGAGGGAGAACCCATAGCAGGGTTCAAGACTGGGTTCTGGCTGGATCCTGTAGGCATTTTCCAGTTCTCCCTGCCGGAATACGCTCTAGGTTCTGGCAGCACAGGCTGCAGCCCTGACTGAGGCAGACTCTGCATCCTAGAGAGGGACCAGCACCATGTGGGGACCCAGACCAGGCCACACAGGGTCATGTGCTTGTGCTGTGCAGGGAACAGAGCTCTTTCTGGCTTTCCCATGGATGGATCTGGCTGGGCTACCCTCCTCAGGCCTGAGCCTGACCCAGCAGCTTTGGGTTGACACCCCAGCCTGGCTGTAGCCCACCTGACCATCATCTGACACCACCATCTATAGGTACAACCCACAGTGGGCTCCCTTGGGACAGGTGTGAGCTGGGAGGACAATAAGACCCTAACATACTGCTGCTGCTCGTGAGTTCTGACACAGTAACAGACTTTACTATAGGGAAACATGGTGGCTGTGTTAGCAGTGCTTTCCACGAAGCCTGATTCTCAAAAGCCACAGTTACTTCTCCTTTTCCTTGTGGTTTTGTGGATGGTTTTGAGCCTCCAGTGCTCTTCTCTATCTGAAGTAAATCTGATTGTAAATTTCAGGTGATTTGGGCTTTTCTCTCTTCAGTCTGAAAGTTTGAGTCCTGGTAGTTCTTCGGCAACCAAATGGACCTCCATGAAACAGCCCATCAATCACATTTGCAATGATCTTGAATTCAATGCATATGGCTGAGTGTGCTGGCTTTCAGAATTTCTTCAGCATTTTTCTAATGGATGCTATACCCAAAGAAAAGAACAAATCTCAAAACAGTGATAAATTTCTAAGGAGGGACAGGCCAAACACAGATTTCCAGGCCTCAGGACAGGGGAAAAGAGATAATCTCATCAGGGGTAATAGGAAGTCTCTTGTACCACTTGTGAATTTTTGAAGCTTGGTTGTTTAATTCCATTGGGTTTGCTTCTTTCTCATACCAAAGAGAGTCAGTGAGAGTGTCGGTGTGTAACTCTGGGATTTTATCAGGACAAGACCCAGTGAGTGCTGGCTGTGGCCGTTCTCCTGCACAGGAACAAGAAAAAACCTGGTTCCCAAAGGAAAGGGATCTACCAAGGAAACAAGAAGGATGTAACTCAGTACTACTGAAAGCTTTCTGGAAGACTTCACCCATTAACCTCACAACAGCTGCATGTGCCACAGCTGGAATTGATGCAATGACGTTCCCAAATGGACCTTAGGAGACATCTAATTTACAGAAAGCCCTCAGTGTTGCTGGTTTACTGGGATATTGCAGATAGATGTACCAAGCACTGTCCTGAGGATGGTGGTTCCTGGGAAAGGATCTGCCAGGAAACTCAGGGTCAATGGGTTCCTGCTGCGTGGTGAAAAACATCCTGGGTGACAGCACCCATTCCTGGAACACTTGAGGGTTGCACTGTAGGGCAATTGTGCTTGTCTGTCCAGGAAAACACACACAGAGAGACTCCGTAAAGCAGAGTTGAAAGAGGAATGGCCCAGGAGAGCTGCAACAGCACAGGGAGTCAGGTCTCATGGAAGCTTGAAGTTGTGCAAGAGTTTGTGAGCTGAAAAGGGGCTCAGAGAAGAGCTTGGTGGTGACATCTGCAGGAACAGGAGACTGGGGGAGTGTGAGTGTGCATCAAATGAAGAGCATTTAGGGAATTTTTCCCCTTAGCCAAAGACCCTACCTGACCTCAACAGTAACAGGAACAAGACACCTCCATGCATGTCCAAGGAGACCCTTTTATCCCCACATCGTCCATGCTGTCCTTGTCGAGTGCTTCCCATCCTAAAAGACACTGACAAAAAATAGCTCAGAGCAGGAAAGGTTTGGAGAAGAAAGGAAAAGAGAACATTTCCAGGTTCAGGAGCTTGTCTGATCTGGAAACTCTACTGATGGGATTCAACAGCAAGAATGTTGCAGCTGGATCAGCTCAAGGTAATCGGAAAAGAGATTTTTGGAAGTATTTAAAAGATAGGTAGATATGGTACTTAGGAACATGTTTTAGTGGTGGGCTTATTGTGCTGGCTTAGTGGTTAGACTTGATCATCATAGAGGTGTTTTCTAACATCAATCATTCCAGGATTTGAAAGAGAAAGTGATGATGTGGCCTAGGGTGGCATTGGGCACATGAATCAGGGGTGTGTTCCTCAACATCCTCCACTGGATCTGGAAGGAGAGAGGAGAGAGACAGACCTGAGAAGGTTTTGGAGGTGCTTGTTTTGGAGCAGGGAGCTTGTTTGGGAGCCTGAGGTAGCCAGGAAAGAGGCTGGACTAAGACACCTGGGGGACTGCACGGAGCCTGTACCCACCTGTCTGTGGGAGGATGTGTGAGAATCAACACTGAGGCTGGTGGGACGCTCTCCTTCCAAAGAGGAAGCCTCTTGCACCTCATGTGACTCCCCTGTGGGACCGTCTCACTTTTGTGTGAGCACCCCTCCTGCACGGGACTGCACAGACACCTTTCCTGAGCGGCCCTCGCCGAGTCCTGCCCGGGGGCTTCATGCCAGCATGGCCCTGCCAGAGCTGGCCCTGACATTCTTCCTGGCCCTTGCTCCTCTGCTGCTGGCATGGGGACAGACACACCACGGCACTGTGACTCCGTGGGTACGTCAGGAAGCAGGTAAGAGCGGATTGTGCCTCTCTCTTACGGAAACAGTTTTGCTGCTCCACTATCTGCGTATTTGCTACACGGCCTTACCCTGCTCAGCCCAGAGCTGAGGCTGTGGGAGGGCTGGAGCTGGTGTCTGCATATGCCTGAGACACTGAGGCATCCCTCATGTTGTAGGGGGACAAAGCTCTATTTGGGATGGAGGGCAGCAAGCCTCGGTGTGCTGGGAATTGTCCATGAGCGTGGGACTTGCAGTGTCCCTCTAGGAAGTGCGTAGTGTTGCTGGGAGCAGGAGGTGGCTGGGTCTTGTTCTGCAGCAGACAGATGAATCCAGAGCAATCAGAGCAGTGATGGCCTTTCTGGCAGCTCAAGCAGCACCCTGTCACAGGCGATGATGGTGTTCATCAAAGGTGTGACCTGTGAGCTCTGTGAGCTGGGATGCCTGCTCTCACTCCCTGAGGTGCAGGGAGCTGTAGTTTGATGGGATTGTTCACATCAAGAGGCTTGTTCTGCTCTTTCTACATGCCAGCAGGATTCGGGGCAGCTCCTGGGTCTCTGCTAGGTTCTTCCTACAAAGAATGTGGGTTTTCCTGTGGTGATTATATGCTGTGCCCTGGGCTTGCTGGTACCTGTTGAGGTCCCCATGGGGCACAGCATGGCTAGGGGACCTGAGCTCTGAGTATTCTCTCTGTAGGGAAACGGGAGCAGAAGTGGCTAGCCAAATCATCAGATGGGTTGTGAGTCATGCTGCCTATCACTGGTGGCTCAAGGGATGCTGCCCTTCCAGCAGTGGGCAGCTCTCAGCTTTCCAGGGCAGGATGGAACCTCTTCTCTCCTAGTCTGTACTCATGTCTGGGACTGACCCAAAAGGATCCTGGATGTCACCCTCAGGCAGGGTGCGTGTTACTTCAGGATGTTAAATGGCAGGAGGGGGGAAGGTGTGTGAGGGGGATGCCTGATGAGGCTGGGACCAAGTCAAGGGTTTCATGTCTGTCAGGTAGTTTTCAGTCAGTGAGGTGTGTGCTCTGAGGGCACTGGGAGAGACACTGTTGATGGGGAAGAAGTTTCATGTATGCATTATGTGGTCTGAAGGGATGGGGTTGGTGACCACTGTTCTTTGGGGTGGAGAGCTGGGAAGAGGGTGGCCATGATGGCGTGGAAACCCTCTGCCAGAAAAGGGAAGTGGTGCGTGCTGGTGGGAAGTGGGCAGCTGTAGCTGAAGAGAGGTGTTTTATCCTCCTTCAGGGAAGGCCAGCTCCATGCCCACTGCCTCCTCATGGACTTGTTTTGCACTGGGTGAGCAAGTCTAGGGACATGTCTGCAAGGGCAGGACAAGGCAGACTCATTTTGGGTGAAGTGCAGAGGCTAGGCTGAGCTCATTGAGCAGGGTGTGAGCTTTGTGGTCACTGGTGTGAACTTCAGTGGTCTGAGGGGCAGACTCTACCTGAAAGCTTCTTTCACCCAGTGCGGAAAAAGCTGATTAGCACACAGAGTCAAGGGATTTGATTTATTTACAGTTCTGCACAGAAAAGTGTGCTAGGTGGCAAAGCCAGCACACCAAGGCAGACAAAAGCAGGTATACTGACAGAGACACAATCTTTCTGAAGTCACTGCTTGCCTGCGTTGCTATGACTCATCCTTTCCCCTCTTCGCTGTAAAAGCACAGTGTTCCAAGAAATCATGGTACATGCTAGGAGAGTGGTGGTCTTTTTGAGAGAAGGAGGCAAATGAGCTGAGAACGTGGGATTTTTACTACAATTAAGAGCAAGGATTCATCACTAGGGTGATGAATAATGTAACAAAACTCATCAAAACTGTGTGTTTTCTAGCTCACGGGTAAACATCCTGGATGAGAAGGGTGTTATTTTTTTGTTTTTGCTCTTTCGAGGACTTAGACGATTCATTTTCTGCCTGCCTCATTCCTGTAGTTACTGCTCCCACTGCAGAATTGCTTGGTTCTTTCTCTTGTTATCTGCCACTTTACTCCTGTTAGTCACCATGGCTGCTGGCAGTCACTTCATGGGACCAAGCTGTGGAGTCTGGAATGGCAGCAGAGACTCCCTGGGCCTGCTGCATTCCCACAGCCCCTGGATTTGTGGGAGAGAGCAGCATCCCCCAGGCTGCTGGACCCCTCTGCCTGGGGTGTCTCCTCAGCAGCAGGAGGGCAGGATAACCCTGTGGATAACCCTCCTGCACTGCCCCTGAGGGTGTGGGGAGGGATGAAGCATCTGGGATATGGGGCTCATCCTGGGAGGTGCCATCTCTGCCACCCCTCTGAAGAGAGAGGGATTGGCACCCCTCCGGATGGAACTCCCTCATCCTCATGGATGCTGCTGGAGCCCAGTGACCCTCAGCCTCTGCCTTCTGGCCTTTGCACACAGGAAAATGTAAAATTCCCTCCAACTGGGACCCCAAACTGCGGTTTACTCCGAAGAAGAGCGACTACGCCTTGAACGAAGTGGTGCAGCTCAGCTGTGTTGGGGAGTTTGCACCGTCTGTCCCACAGATTGAATGCATTTCCAGAGGGGCCCAGATCCTGTGGAATGAGAATGCCACCTGCAAGGGTAAGCACAGCCCTGCACCACCCTGACCCAGGGCCCTGAGCTGGTGGCAGACCCTCTGTGACCTTGTCATGCAGATGACAGTGCAGGAAAGGCAGACCTGGATACCTTTGGCTTTCCCCATGTCCTGGCACTGACAAGGCTCTTCTGGTCTCAGCACCTTGCTGTAGGCACCTGCTGGGCTCTGTGCTCCTGAGGAATCCTTCCCAGCCAGCATCTCCTGCCTCAGCATGAAGTAGGAATAGCTGCAGGGGTTCTGCTTTTCCCCTGGAAAGCTTCTCTAGGGTTTGGGTTGTCTCTGGTGTGGGAGGCTGTTACTGCAGCATGGCTCACCTGCATATGAGGGAGACAAGAAAATGGGGGCTCAAACACCCCATGAAGAGGCCAGAATCCAAGGGAGGCTTGTGAGTCCTGGGGATGGGGTGATGAGGAGCCCTGTGTGCTTGGAGAGTGCCTGGGCACATGACACTCGTATGTTTTGGGGTGAATAGTCAGAGTCATGAGAGACCTGTCCCAAGCCTCCTCTCATAACCTCCTAAAAGTATTCCTCACCCAATTTTGCCTCTGACAGAAACATGCCAAAGGCCTGCTTGGTGGGACCCCAGACTCCAGCTGGCACCAGCCCGTGACAGTTACACAGAGAATGAAGAAGTGACTCTGAGCTGCAACAATGGTTTCCAGCCGTCCTTCACCTATGTCAAATGTGCAAGCAGGGTTCAGCCATTGAATTATTCTGTATCTCTAAAGGAAGGCGTGTGGCTGGGGAGAGACCAAAGTGGTGTGTGGATTCGAGTTCAGGGGAACATAGTGTGCATTGGTAAGCAGGGTGTCAGGAAGTGCTTCCTACCAAACTCTTGGTCAATTTCTGCCCCATTCATCCATCTCTGAGCTTCCATTGTCACTGTGGCCAGGGATGCAATTCTGATGCCATGTTGGGGCCGCTTGAATCTCAGGCATTGGATACCTGAGACCATTCCCCTTCTGAATTCTGGCACATCCTTGTCCACCACCTGTCTGGACAGGCCCCAGCCCAGCTGACACTCACCCACAAGGAAAGCCCCATCCCAACCAGCCTTGCCAAGGTGTCCCATCATAGCAGATGGATATGTCACCTTCCCTCTCCTTTCGTTGGCTAGGGGGACTGCTGGGGATTGCTGAGGCCCCACCACATACCCTGCTTCTCCTTGAAACCTCCCAGCCCAACTAACATGCACTTTCACCTCTGCCAGAAACATGCCAAAAACCCCACTGGGACTCCAGACTCCAGCTGGCACCAGACCAGGACAGTTACAGGAAGAATGAAGAAGTGATTCTGAGCTGTCCCAAGGGTTTCCAGCCACCCTTCACCCATGTCAAATGTGCAGGAAAAGTTCTGTCTGTCATCAATGGAAACCCTATACACAGAGAAGTTTGGACTGGAAAGGACAGCGGAGGCAATGTGATCAACATTCAGCCCAGGTTCAGGGTACAGTGCCTTGGTAAGGAGGCATCAGAAGCATTCCTGACTGCCCTGCTCTGCCCTCCCTGAGCAGGGAAGGCAGCCTGTGGGGGCACAGGAAGCTTCTGGCTCTGTGCTGCCTGGGGAAATGGCAGGCTCTGCTGAAGACAGTGTCGAGGCAGTTCCTGGGTCTGCTCTGTGCACGCCCTGGCGTTCCAGGGGTGCCCTGGTGGGGAGATGGCTGATGCCAGCTTTAGTCCCTGAGGGTCCTGGCAGGAGGAAGTTTTGGTACAAAGGTCCCTACCTTGATACCAGAGTATCCATTTTGGCAGTAAGCAGCACTGCCCAAGGCACAGGAGTTCAGGGACCATGCAGGGCTTCAGGCTGTGCTCACAGGGGGCTGGGTGGTGTGTGGGAGACGCAGGTCTCCCTAAGGGCTTCTGGCAAGAGCATGTGCTGGAAAGTCAGGGCAACAGTGCTCTAGGTCTGACAGGTGTTTGTGGCACGGGGGACAAGGGTAAAGGCATGTCCCCCTCCTTGTGTGCTGATTCCTCCTCCCTGTTCCTACTGCAGGCTGTCACTGCAGAGCCAGCTTTGGGGTTGACTTTATGCCTTCTCAGGAGGAATCAAGCTGTTGACATCCTGCCTGAGGGACAAACAGAGCACCAGAGTCTCTGGGCAGGCTTTGTGCACATACAGACCCCTCATGGTTTCCCCTCAGTCCCTGACTCCAGCTCCTCCTAGCCCTTCCCAGGAGACCTGGGGGGAGAAGTTTGGAGTCCTTCTTGTCCTCATCCTCTTGCCAAGAACTGATGTGGAAGAGCTGCTCTGTGCAATGTCCTGGAGCTCCCCTCTTGCTCTGATGGGCCAGGGAAGGGGATGCCCTGCTCCATGCCCTGCAGAGCAACACTGCCCAGCTAACACCTTCCCATCTTGTTGGTGCAGAGAAATGCCAGAAGCCCCAGTGGGACTCCAGGATTATCTTTGACCAAGAACAGGGGATCTTCAACCCAAATGAAGTGGTGAAGATACGGTGTCCTGAGGGGTACTGGCCTCCACCCATGGAGATCAAATGCGTGGCATTGAAGCCCAGGGAAGGTTCCATGATTCCTCGTAGTGGCTGGATAGTGAGGAATTGCACAGACACCTGGCGCCTTATGGAAGGGAACCTGACCTGTGTAGGTAAATAAGCAAGCCAGACACTCTCCCAGTGCTCTCAGTCTGTGCTCCCCAGGCATGGAGAGCAGTTCTGCACGTGTGGCACAGTGTCAGTGCCCTGTGCTCGGGGTGGCCGGGGCATGGCACAGAAATCCAGAGAAAATTCTGGATGCATCTCAGGTTTATGTCTGTGCTGTTGGCAACTCTGGCATGTGTAGTCTGGGAGAAGGCAGAATGCCCTTGTCTACCCTGTGCTGGGGACAGGCTAGTGAGGGAATGGTGGGGTTGATGGAGTTTGATGTCAAGGCTTGGAGGGGGAGGGAGTGATCCTCTTGGAATGTTCCCTTCACAGATGTTCTCCAGGTTGTCCCTGAGACCCTGGAGGTTTCCAGCACCAGCATCAAACTGAACTGGATCTGCAGGTTCCCTCGTATGTGCAAGAATATTCGGGCCAGGTGCCAGCTGTGGCAGCATTCCTCCTCAAACTGTAAGGCGGAGGAGGTGAAGGTAGAGGAGATACTGCAAGGCAAGGAGGGAACTTTCACCTGCTCCCCTCTGCAGCCCTTCACTGCCTACATTGTCACCATCTCCCTGCTGCCTAGCACAATCCTGTACACACGGCTCATCCCGACAAAGGAAATGGGTATATTTACATGAAATGTCAGGATGCCCCTCACCCTGAAGCTCAGCCAGAGCATCTGCTCCCTGCTGTGATGGTGCTGGGATCAGAGCTGCTTGCAGCCTGTGGGGATCTGGGGAAGGGGCTGTGCAGGGCCCTACAGCAGGGCCTTCCCCCTCCTCACCACACCATTTCGGCTGCAGAGGCACAAGCAGCCTTTGTGGAGGACAAGTAATTGCTGTCCAGGCATGATCCTCTTCTCCTGTGCTTCCAGTGCCAGACAAGCCAGAGAAGCTGTGGCTGGATACCGACAGGGGCTCTCTCAGGTGGAAGGCACTGCCCTCCTGCAAAGGGAAGATCACTCAATACCAGGTACCCAGGGAGTCCATGGAGTGCCCCTGGTGCCCTCACCTTGCCTGGAGCTCTGTGCAGGCGGCCTGAGGAGAGCTGGGAACCCTCCCTGGCCAGGGCCCACAGGCTGTACCCTGCTGGTGTTCCTGGTAGGGCCAGCTCCCCTCTTGTGCCCAGCCAGCAGTAGCAGCCCCTCTCCACAGAGCTGCCCAGTGCAGAAGCAGGATGTTGGTGCTACTGTCTAGCAGCTCCCTGTCCTTCCTCCAGCTGAACATCACCACCATGAGAGCAGAGGACGGCAGCTTCGTTGATTTCCACCACGTGCTGGTGAACCAGTCAGAGTATGTGCTACCTCATCAGACAGCTGGCAACAAATACCTGGTGACAGTGCAGGGCCTGACGGCTGCTGGGGCTGGGCCTGCATCACAACTGGAATTCCAAGCCTACGTCCAGGGTAATGGTTGTTCTGCCCTGTGTCTGGTTGGGGTGACCTCTCAGGGGGTGAGTGCTGAATCTGGAGAAGCTTCCAGAGCTGTGTGTGGACCCACCCTGTCCCAGCTCAGACAGGGGCAGGGAGTGTGGGCATGAAGCTGGGGGAGCCCTTCTTTGAGGGCCTTCACTGGCAGGTCTGCAGAGGGACAGCACCACTTCAGCCACTGTTTGTGCCTCTGATACCAGACCTGCCTCCTCTCCTCTTCCACTGAAGAAGGTGACACCCATCCCTGCATTTAAGTGCACAGATGGCTCAAGGTCAGAGAGCACTAGGGCTGCTGAGCCTGGGTCTGTGTCCTCCTGCTGAGTGCAGCATGGCAGAGCAGGCTGCCAGGCCCTCCAGCTGGGGCCATGGGACAAGGCCCGGTGCTTCAGAGCCTCCCTCTGCCCTGCCCAAGCAGATGTGCAGGCAGGGGAAGGCTTGCTGCCTGTCCCTGCAGCAGCCAGGGCAGCAGGGTCTGTTCTACACGTGCAGACACGCAGCAGCCAGGCTGGGGCCCCTGCTGGTGCACGGCCCTGGCTGTGGCACCCACTGCTCTCTGTGTGTCAGTTTCAGGGCAGCCTATGGGCCCTTGGCCTGGGTCAGCAGTCACTGTGGTGGTGGTGCTGTTGCTGCTGATCCCCTTGTGTGCCGGGATCATCTGGTTCGTGCTGTTCAGGTGAGTTGCAGGAGATTTGGAGTCTCGGTTCTGTGTCAGGCCATCCTGTGCTGTGGGGTGGGTGGGGTAGAGAGGTTCCCCAGCTGCTCCCACCCTTCTCTGGGTGCAGAGGACTCAGCTGGCTGGTCCTCACACAGATTTGCTCTAGGGCTCCTAGGTGGGGCTCTAAGTGTTTTCAGGGCTGGGATGGGGCTGTGTGTGCTGAGAGACCGTGTCCCCTTGTTGCTGGTGAACTGCCACTGCTGTCCCTTACGGTGTGGGTGGCGATGCCTGCCAGGGCAGAGGGAGGGTGTGCAGAACCCTCCGTGCCACTGCTGCTGGGTTCAGCAGGCTCTGGCCCAGGTCAGCCTCTCCCTGACTCAGCACTGCCCTTTTCCTTCCCAGAAAAAAGAAGGCCTTGCCCAGCAAAGCCGAGGAGGATCAGTACGCAGGTAGGATCCCCAGCGCAAGAGCGACTGTAGGGCTGGAGCTGGGAGGGGAGCAGGTGTATTTCAGGAAGGCCCAGTGGCATTCTGAGGTAGCTCCAGGCAACCCAGCTGGCTTTGGCCAACCTGTCAGACTAAAGTGTCCCCCTTCTATTCCCAGCTGAGACCCTGCTCAGTAGCCTCTTCCAGCAGCTCCTGGCTGGGGTATCCCTGAGGTGCCAGAGAGGGTTGGGAAGCGCTCCTCCTTCTCCCTCTCTCTGGGGTAGGCAGCAGCTCTTCCCAGCCCTGCTGTCCTGATGGTGTGCATCCAGGATGATCTGCTGCCCTTGGCGATGCTGCCTGCCTGAGGCTGCCCTGCTCCTTCTCTCACAGCCCCCAGGTCCCTCAGGCTGTTTCTGTCCTCTTGTCCCCCCACAGAGCTACAGCCCTATGAGAATGAACAGGGGGATAATTACTGCATGATCGAGACTTCTCCTGAGAAGTATGCAGGTAGGAAATGGGTTGTCCTGCCTGTGACCCCACATAGCCCAGAGAGAGCAGGGACTGCCAGCTCTGATGGTGTCTGAGCTCCTCATGTTGCCGAGGGCATGCAGCAGCCTCTGCCCTGGGCTCTCTTGTTCTCCTCAGGTAAGTGTGGCCAGGCTGAAGAGCCACTTCCCCCACCCCTGCCTGTTCGCGAGAGTCAGCAGTGAGGAAGAAGAGCAGCTGGAGTGGACATCTGAGGCACTTCCCTTCTCAAGGCTTGGTCCTCCACCACCGGAAGCATGACAATGAATTATCTCATGAGTTATTGCTTTCCCCCAAAATTTTCTTCTTCATCAAGCTCCAGAATCCCCTGCTACAGCACAGGAGCAGTTCAAGGCATGGGATGACCTCCTTGTGCAAGGATATGTATATGTCCTGGTAGTTCTCCAGTGCTCTGGCATAGCCATCTCACCAGCATCTTGGTGCCTGCAAATGTTCCCTGAGAATGGAGGAGCTCACAACTCCTTTTTCCAACCTTTTATCCATCTAGACCTTGTCCTCTGCTTGAGTTTAGCCTAGCTGTGCTGCCCTGGCCATACACTCCTGTGTCTGAAAAAACCAATAAATTGTTCTGGTTTGCAAGGGCTGCCTGGCCCACAAAAGCTCCCACCTTGTCATGGGTCCTCCTTGTTTTGCCTGTGAAAGCCTTGACCCCATGAATCTTCATGGAGGAGCTTGGAGTGGCTTTTCCAGCCCCTGGCAGCTCCAAGGAAGCACACCTGAGGTGCTGCATGCTCCCAGAGCAATGCTTTGCATGACTGCTTTCCCTCCTCCCTATCCTATAGGTAACACCATCTCCACTTGCATAGCTGGACCTCTGTGTTGGTCTGTGTCCTCCTTTGTGGCTGTTGGTGCTCATCTCCCATTTTGTGAGGTTCAGCTGGCACTGGCCCTCTTGCTTCATCTGTGTCTTGCAGCCTTTGGGATCTGCTGGCTCTTGGCTGCTGCTGCTGCTGTCCCATTCCGTCCAACAGCCACTGTCTGTGGGATGCCAGTGCCCAGCGCAGCCTGGATGCCGAGTCCAAAGGCTCTCCTTGGTGAGGGCTGCACTGCTGGCAAATGGGGCAATCAGCCTCTCTTTTCTCCAGCTCTGTATGTTACCTGTGATGATTCCATCTCCTTCTCCTGCCCTTCAGCACAGAGGCTCTCCTGAACTCCCTGGACTCGGGTGTGACAAGCTGGTTCTGGTTGTGCTTTTTACAGCCCTGAACACAGAGCTGTCATGGTTTTTTGCTTCAGTGTTATCTCTCTCCTCTGTCAAACCTGCCAATACCCAGTGCAGCCTGGAGGCTGAGGGGCAGCCTGGAGGCTCTCCTTGTGGAGGAGTACACTGTCAAAACATAGAGCAATTGACCTCTCTCTTCTCCAGCTTCTTTTCAGGCTGGCATGACTTGCATGTTCCGGTAAAGGCATGTTTTGACAGTTCTTCATACGAGCTGTCTGCCCATCAGCTCAGTACCTGCAGCTGGCCCCTGGGACCAAAATATCTCCTTCCTGTGAACTGTTGCTGGTGTGAAGTGTGTGCCTGATGGAGCAACTCTTTGTGGGTATTGGGCAGAGAGGAGAAGAGAAATTCAATGCTGTGTGGGTGCTGCTGGTTGAGAAAGGGGAATGAGCAGGCTTGGGATAGGGGAGAACAGTTGCAACCTCCTTGGCTATCCTGCTTCCCACTCCATCCCCCCCATCCCTAGTCATGCCCTGGGCTGTCAGCCTCATGACTCCACCTGCTCTGTCCAGACAGTCAGTAAAGGCTTGTGGTTTGGACAGGGCTACCTGCTGCCCCCAGCTCCTGCCTAGTCACCTCACTGCCTTTGTGAGGTGCTGTTCCCTGAGCTAACTGCACCTTGTTGAGGGGAGCCATGAGCAAGGCACTCTTTACCCCAGGCAGGAGTGTGTCCTGTGCATGTGCCACAGGAAAACAGAGGGGTAAGCATGGTCTCTGTGCCTCTGCAGCCCCCCATGTCTGATCACCCAGGCTTCTAAAATCCGAGACACCCAAAGTGGATGGGAGGTTCTGGGGGAAGAGAACAGCGGTGGCTGTTGATGAGCAAGAGGCATGGTTTAGTACTGTGAGTGTTTTCTCAAGCACACAGCTGGCACTGTAGGGCAGCATGCCCTGCACACTTGGGGACAGAGGAGAGCGCTGCCAAGCTGAGACAGAGCAGGAGGAGGAGGCAGCTGAGGATAGAGAAGCGGGGAAGGATGAGAGAGGGTTTGAGTGTTTCTTTCAGAAGAGCCACAGACTGTTTCAGGCATTGAAGTACTCTTTGCAGTTCATGTCCTCATTCCTATCCGTGCTTCTGACCAGGTCTTTATGTAGTTTCTCAAAGGTCCTCCATCTCCTGTGATCATTGAGGGGAAGTGACTCATCACCACTCTAAAACCCACGCAGTGTCAGGAAGCACTTGGATATTACCTCAGTAACAGGAGTAACACTTCTTGAACGCCCTGGTAACTAGGAGGGTTTTGGGAGGAAACTCTGGGATCTTGTGACAAAGTTCCTTCTGTTGAGTCCCAGAGCCTCGATGCTCCTGGGGCAAAAAGATATCAAAAGGCAGAAGTGCTGACAGGGATGGGAGGATCCCTGCCCAAAGAGGAAGCCTCCTGCATCTCACGAGGAGATGTGTCTGTTTCCTTCCTGTGGTTGCAAGCCCTGCAGTCAGATACGGATGCCTGGGCTCAGATGCAGCAAGTGGGGCTGAGATTGCAGTCCTGCCTGGGGACTTCACGCTAGGATGGCCCTGCAGTCACTGCCTCTGAGGTTTCTCCTGGCCCTTGCATCTCTATTGTCAGCACATGGCCAGGAAGAACTTTTCAACATCCAGATAGTGCCCCAGGGAACAGGTAAGAAGTGGTTCTTCCGCTTGGAAGCTTCTGCTGCCTTTCCTCCTCTGTGTTGGATATTCATCTTCACTGCCTGCAGCCCTGGGCTGGAGCCCAGAGGGACCTCTGAGGGCTGTGTCAGCTGGGGCAGCCTCTGTCTGCCCCAGGGACAGGAGCTACAATGCAGTGTACACTGCCATTCTGTGGGACAGACAGGACTGGGCTGCATGTGCAATGATGGGTCATGCCCTCCAGAAAAGCATTTGCCAAACATTCCCTGGAGAGACTAGGCCTCAATTGGGCATCAATTCACACACTGTGAATCAGGGGAAGGATCTTCAGGGAGCTGTCACTTTCTGTACACATCCTATGCCCAGGTGTGCCTGAGGGACACTGTGCCTGCTGAGAGCAGTGCAAGAGGGAGCTTGCTGCTGCTTTGCCACACAGATGGATCGAGGCAGGATCAGTGGCTGGGGCCTGAGGATGGTGGGGCTCATGGCCGTGTGCCAGGGGACAAAGCTGCTGGTTGTGGTGCTCAGCTGGGCACCTCTGGTCTTCTGCCATCAGCGCTGTTTCACAGCAAAGCCTCTGCACAAGGGGCTTGGCACAGCACTTCCCTTTGTGCCAAAGTTGGTCTGCACCTTCTGAGATCCCACATGTGCCCCTTTCAGAGAAGGCAGATTGTATTTTAAACCCCTTCAGGCCTCACAAACCTTCCTGCAGAGGCTTCAACAGGCAAGGGCTCCTCACAGAAGCCAGCATCCTTCTCTGTAGCAATCATTGCCACAAAGCCTCCCCCTGCAGCATTGCACAAACTGCTGGCACCAGCTGCTCAGCTACTGCCCATGAGCCTGGGGCACGGTGAATTTGGTGAGGAGGTGACGAGAAGAAGGAAGGGTTGTGACAGGAGAAAGGGGCAGGGGCATTGCTAAAGCAGGAGATGGGAATGCAGAAGGCACTGCTCAACCCTGTCCCCCTGCCCAGCGGTGTGGGGCAGGAGGAGAGCAGCCAAGGCACAGAGGGAGGGAGAACAGGGAGCCCCCGAGGGTAACAGGGCCGTGGCTGATCCCTGTGGGAGGGATGAGCCCTGGCTGAAGGGCCCTGCATGCCAGCAGGACTGGGGGTGCCATGGCCCAGCAAGAGCCCCCTGGGCTGGGCTGGGTGACAGGCCGGGATGAGAGGCTGGAGGGAGTCCCCTGGTGCAGGGTGATTGTGCTGGGAATGTCCCTGCTCTGGGCTTTGGAGGAGGGAATATGGTGCCCATGGACACAAGTGGGAATGGGGCAGGTTCACGGATGAGTGATCCTTCACAATTTCCATGCTCAGGAAAGTCCTTCCCAACAAGGCTTGTCCTTAGGTCACACCCCAGCAGATGGATGTGTCACCTTCCCTCTCCCACCACTCACCCATACCCCACTTCATCACCTCCTGCCCATCTAACACCCACTTTCACCTCTGACAGAAGGGTGCAAAAGGCCCCAGTGGGACTCCAGACTCAAGCTGGCACCAGACCAGGTGAATTATAAGAAGAATGAACAAGTGATGCTGAGCTGCCCTGAGGGTTTCCAGCCACCCTTCACCCACCTCAAATGTTCAAGTGAAGTCCAGTCCTTCTCTGGTGGGAAACCTGTTTACAGAGAGCGCTGGATTGGAAGAAACTCCCGCGGTGCCTGGGTCCGCATTCGCTCCAGTGTGGAGTGCAGTGGTAAGGAGGGATCAGGAGCCCTCTTGGCTGCCTTGTCTGCCCTTCCTGATCAGGGAAAGCAGGATGTGGGGCACAGGAAGTTTTGGGCTCCATGCTGCCCAGGGAAATGGCAGGTGTCAAGTCCAGCCTGCAGGTCACCACTGGGGGTGTTGGTGATAAGGGTCTCCCTGAGGGCTTCTGGCAAGACGATGTGCTCAAAGCAAAAAAGCATGGGAGAGGGATTTGTGGTGGAGTTTGTGGCCAGCACATGGCACCACTGTTGGAGCAGGATCAGAGGGCTTTACTGCCAGTGTGGCTGTGAGTACCACAGCTTGTTCCATGTGGGCTGGGCCCCTCCAGGTTCTGCAGCATGGTGGGTGCAGGCTTAGCACTCTCTTGCACAGCTTAGGGCATTCATGTTCCCTCCAAGGAAGAACAGAGCTGTTCCTGATGGACTGTAGAGATTCTGGGACATACAGAAACCTCAGTTTTGAATGAATGGGGAAAATTTCTGGAGCAGTAGTAGTCCAGCCATTCGCCCACATTCATTCCTGTTCAACACCTCCTGCTCCCCTTTGAGAGGGCAGCAGTGACCACATTCAGTCTCACTTTCCCTCCCACCATGCTGGGTGACGAGCAAAGCTGTCTGACGGTTGCATCCTTGCATGGCTGGGAGTAGAAGGGAATAAAGTGACCTTCTGGCAATCTTTCCTTCACAGAAGTGCTCCAGGTTGACCATGAGACCTTTGAGATTTCCAGCACCAGCATCAAACTGAAATGGACCTGCAGGTTCCCTGATGCCTGCCAGGGCATGAGGGCCATGTGCCGGCTGGCAGCGCCTTCCTCCCCTGCCTGTGAGGCTGAGGAGGTGAATGCAGAGCAGATGTTACATGGCCAGGAGGGAACATTCACCTGCTCCCCTCTGCAGCCCTTCACTGAGTACAGTGTCACCATTGACTTGCCCCCCAACACAACCCTGTTCTCATGGTTCTTCACGACACAGGAAACAGGTAAGTGCACAGAAATATCAGAGCTGTGTCACAGGGAGGACAGATGTTCCCCTCACTCCTCAGATCAGCCTGATCATCAGCTCTGTGCAGGGATGTGCCTGGGATCAGAGCTGCTTGGGTCCTGTGGAGTGCCCTCTGGGGAAGGGGCTGGGAGAGCCCTGAGTGGGCACAGCCCGTTCTCATTGTCCCACTCCACCCCACACTGTTGTGCTTCCCACTGCTGCAGCACACGCAGCCTTTGCCGGGGACAAACCCCTCGCAGGGAGTCCCTGTGCAGCCTGTCCCTTGGCCAGGAGCTGCTGCAGCCTCCTGTGGCCTCAGCCCCTGCCCAGGGCCCTGTGTGTGACCCCTTGGTCTGTGCCTGCAGTGCCGGACAAACCGCAGCAGCTGTGGCTGGATCCCGACAGGGGCTCTCTCAGGTGGAGCGCGCCGCCCGACTGCAATGGGGAGATCATCGGATACCAGGTATCAAGGGAGCAGGGCACACCCTCACCTCCCGGCCTGGAGCTCTGTGCAGGCACACTGGGAAGTGTGGGCAAGGGACAGCTGGCATGAGCCACAGTTCCCAGCCAGTAAATATCTGGCTTTGATGAGCACAAGCATTTTTTGTGTCATCCTCAACGTTCTTCATGCTGTGGAGATGCCCAGAGAGGTGTGAGTGCTCCATGTCCTCTGGGCTTGCTTTCTGGGTCTGCTCTGCTTTGGGTTTGGCTGGCTTTTGGAGGTTGGTGTGCAACACATGGTGACATCCCAGGGTTTCCTGTGCCTCTTGCATACTTGTTTCTCGTTCCTGCCACAGAAAAACTTGTGGTTTGAGTAATCCTCTGAAAGTCCCTCCTGAAAGCCCCTTCTCCAGAGAGCTGCACAGTTGAGTTTTCCTCAATGCATGGCCAGAAGCATCTCCTCTGTCTCTGGATTTGGGACACATTCCACAGGAAAACCCTGCTATCCAGTAGAGTGTGTGTGTGTGTGTGTGTGTGTGTGTGTGTGTGGTGGTGACATTGTTCTGAGAATGCTCTAGGTCCTCTCTGAGGACAGAGGGCTCCACAGCATGACAGGGACCTTGCAAGCTTTTTCTTAGCTCCGTCCTGGAGAAACTGTCAGACAAGCTCTTGACAACTTGTGAGCCTGTTTAGCTGGTTTCCTGCTCCTAGACACGAGTGTTCATGAAAAGAATCCTTTTATTCCACTTTCATTTGTCTATACTTTTGCATAAGACCAGAATATATTTCTATAAAGACAGCAAGTGAGAATGGACAGAGATCTCATGACAAATTCAGATGATGCATGGGCAAATGGGGACCTTCATCTCGATTACTCACGGAAATTTTAGTCGTTCTCCTTTTCTCTTAGAGAAAGCCTTCAAAGTCCAGCTTTACACAACAGAAAAGAGAAGCTCAGATAACTCTGGTTGTGGGAATGTTAGTTATTAGAAGCTGGAAAAATACTGTGTTTAGCCTTCTGATTTGAGTTTTTGCACCGGCGAACACACTCTGTCCTTGGACATCGCTGGGTGCGATAACAAGGAGTCAGAGAGATGTGGGAAAGTGGAACGCAAGACTGAAAGAATGAAGAAGAGTTGATATTTAGCTTAACAAATAGAATGCTTAGTTTACAGAATATGCATGAGCTTATTAACACTATTATAAAGTATGTAACCGGATCAATAAATTGGAGACCAATGATCATTCACCCCTGAGATGTGCTCGTCTCCCCTTCGCCTTCCATAAATGGTGACCATCCTTAAATGGTGGACTCTCCTTAAATGGTGATTCTTTTTACATCTGGTGGAGAATGTTGCCACAGTGCCTCTGGTGTTGCAATACACCTGGAGTAACCTATCCTCGGGCTCAGTACATTTATCTACAGCCCTTCAAACGAGCAGCCTCCCTCTTCCCTTCTCAGAGGCCCAGCCCTTTGCTCACAGAGGTTGCTGCTCACATATCCTCAGGGCTGGCTCCAAATTCCTCCTGTCCTCCGTTCGGAGCTCCCCGCAGAGGTCTGAGGCTCCTGCCCGTTCCTCTCCGGAGCCTTGCCCTGGCAGAGGGAAGGGCAGGCTCAGGGAAGGGCAGGCAGAGGGAAGGGCAGGCTCAGGGAAGGGCAGGCAGAGGGAAGGGCAGTCTCAGTGAAGGGCAGGCTCAGGGAAGGGCAGGCTGGCAGGGACGTTGCCAGCTGCGGGCACCTTCCCAGCGGGCAGCCGGGAGCTGCTGCGTCCCAGCTGCGTCTCCTGTCCGCAGCTGAGCATCACAGCCAGGAACGCAGGGGACAGCAGCGTGCTGGAGACCGAGCGGCTGCGCCTCAATGGCTCCGTCACCGAGCACCGGCTGCCGGGACACAGCCCTGGCAGCAGCTACGCCGTGACGATCCAGGGCCTGACGGCTGCTGGAGCCGGGGCTGCGCTGACGAGGGAGTTTCACAGCAACAGCAGCTCCGGTGAGCTTTGCTGTGGGGCCGGGCCGGGAGCCCGGGCACAGCCGAGCCCTGCTCGGCGGCCTGCGCTGCCCGAGGCCGTCGCTGCTGCTCGCCCGGCCCTGCCGATGCTCATGGCCCGCTGTTCCCCTGCAGGCAGCCCGCACGCCCAGACCATCGGCTGCCGCGGCGCCCGCGACATCGCCCCCTCGCAAGGCACGGCCGTGCTCCCCCTGCGCCCCATCGCCCGCGGCTCTGAGGCCGCCAGGTGAGCGCAGCCCCGCGGCTCCGCAGCCCCGCCGGGGCTCTCCCCACGCCGGCGCTGGCCTGCAGCCGCCTCCCTTCCCGCGGCCGCCGTGCCCTGCCCCACTGCCTTTGGGCCCGCAGGGAGCACCAGCTGATCGTGGCCGCCACGCACAACGCCTCGCTGATCGAGAGCATCTGCTGGGGGCACACAAGGCTCTCCAATGACAGCGCCTACCTGGCCGCTCTGCTCAACCTCAGCGCCGCCACGGACTTCGTGCTGGGCGACGGCAGCCGCGGGCAGGGCCTGCACAACGCTGCCCTCAGCCCGGGCCGGGACTACACGGCCCTGCTGCGCCTCGTCCGCCTCGGGCCGCAGGTACCATCGGGGGCTCCTGCTCCCTGCGGCTGCTGCCGCCCGGGGCCGGGCCCCTCGCTGCCTCTGCGCTGCCTCTGAGCCCCCGCTCCTGTCCCGTGCCTCGGCACCGTGCTGTCCCTGCGCTCCCGGGCCGCAGCCGCCTCACTCGGTGGCCCTGCCTGGGCACCTTGGCCTCCAGCCAGGCCGGTGCTGCAGGACTGGCCTGAGCTCTCCCTCCTGTCTCCTCCAACAGGCACAGAAGTTCACCTGTGTCTGCTACAGCTTCTCTCTTGGTAAGTGTCTCCTTGCTCCTGGTGCCCAAGCCTCTCTTCTGCCTGCTGCCTTTTGCCAGCCTGGCAGCTTCCCTGGATACAAGCCGGCCCAACACAAGAGCTGTTGGGTCTCACGTGGAACAGAGCAAGATCCCCACACACAGGGCGATCCTCTCTCCCAGAAGAAGCCTCAGCCAGCACACTGGCGTGCACACTTGCACATTCCCTTTGCCATTCTTGGGGCCATTGCCAGCAGGAGGCCGGGCTATGGAACTCACCCCTGCCTCTGTGTTTGTTGCAGGGCAGACTGTGGGCCAGTGGCATTGGATTGTGATTGGACTGCTTGTGCTGCTGGCAGTCATCCTTGTGGTTGCAGTCATCCTGTGGCTTGTGCACTCCAGGTGAGTGGGGATGGGACAGGGTCAGCAGGTACAATGGGGACAGGGTCAGCAGGTTCATAAACAATGCCAGTTTCTTACTCCCTTTTGCCTTCCTAGGAAAAGGAAGTACTTGCCCAACAAAACTAAGGAGGATAATTAAAAAGGTAGGAAAATGCAATTCTGCAGTCAACCATCACAGAGGGACTATTGGGCTGTGGGGCAGGTGGGATGAGAACAGCAATGTCCCAGGAGAACCTGAGTTTCAGCAGAAGCAGCACTTTGTACACTGCAGTGATACATCTCCTGATTTCCCTTAGCTGGGGATGATCAGGATGGCTCTGCCCACTGAGCCCCACATGGAGGCAGGGCCTGGTCCCAGGCAATGCTCCCTGCCTGCAGCAGGGACAGGGTGACCAAAGACAGCACCCTGAAGGCTCAGGGCTTTGAGTGAGCCATGTCTGTGCCATTCCTGCCGGGGATCTGCAGGGAGGGGTCTCAGGAGGGCCAGGCTGAGGGGCTGCTGCTCTCACTCAGCACTGACAGCACCTCTGGGGCCCTGTGGTTGGGCACAGCTGGGACGGAAGTGTTGGGTTGTGGCAGGCACTGCCGTGTGCCCCAGCCTGTCTCTGACACTGGGTGCCCTTTGTCTCCACAGGTGAAGGTGGCAAGGCTGGAGATCAGGCACTTCAGCCCCAGCCAATACCATGGAGACATCCAGAGCAGTGAGGACATGGAGAGAATGGGAAGGATAACCCCAGCGCAGTGCTGATGGCTGCCATGTCCCTTGGCTCTCCTGGGACTGTGACCAGCATGGGGCTCCCATGAAATTCATCCAATTCAGCAGGGCAAGAGGAAAACACAAGGTCCAGGAGGGCTGAGCTTTTTCATTCCTCAGCCCCTTCACCTCCCAGGGTTTGCTTACTGCTTTTGTAAGGCCTTTGGATCTGACTTTCTGTAATCCTTTTATTCAGGCTTTGCTTTCATTTTTGCATTCCTGGAAGCAGGACTTGTATGCCAGATTTCCCAGTCCCAGACTCACACAGGCTCAGGTTGATGGCCTTCTCCTGGTGCCCTCTGGGTTCCCAACCCTTCTGCCCTCTCTGCTGGTATTCAGCCAAACCCAGGGCTTTGCTTGGCCTGGCTGGACTGCTTTGTGACTCTGCCTGTTCTGTCTGGTCAAGAAATAAAGGCTCATGGATTGGAGGTGCTGCCTGTCCCACACAGCTTCTCTCTGCTCCCCTCATTGCCCCTGTGGGGTGATATTCCCTGGCTGGGAGCTGAGGGGAGCCATGAGCAGGGCTGCTGTGATCCTGTATTCCCCTGGTGCTGCCTGACAGCTTTTCTGACCTACTGAGCTGAGCTGGACAGATCTAATGTGAGTTTGGAGCAGATGTGTGGTGGGAATCCACCAAGGGTGATGGCCCTCCACACACATTTTGGCCAAGAGTGTATTCTGTGCCCATGCTGTGGTATCTCTGTGCTTTCAGCTGCCTTGCTGCCCCTGTGCCAGGTCAAACCTGGAAGAAAAGCCAAGATCAGGGGTCACCACCACCTCAGCCTTTATTGGTGAGACACAGGACAGAAAGCCATGGTGTCACTCCTGCTTCTGAAGTCTCCTGCCTTTGTTTCTGTGGTGCTGCTTGAACCACATCCAGGATATTCACCTTGAGACACCATAACCTGGGATTGCCATGCTGCAGCCACAGGCTGATGGGAGAGCCTCAGTGGAGCTGGTAGGGCAGTGACACTTGGAGCAGCAACAGGAAGAGACTGTGTGGGGCTTGAAGGACCAGTTTAGCCCTGCAGGACCGTGGATTGTCCCACTCTTGGCTCTTGTTGACTTTGGGCTTCATGCTTCTCCCACAGTAGGACAGATATCCTGTGCTCATGAGCCCCACGGATCTTCTCTGACCAAACACAATGTGGGTGTTGGTGCTGCCCCACTGTCCTTGGGGCTACCTGAGGGGACAAGGGAACCTGGATGGGACAGCTGTGCTCTTCATCCTTGGCAAGGAAGCATACATGAAGTCCTGGTGCCTCTGCTCTGGTCTACATACTCAGGTTGAGATTTCAGATAAGTTCCTGCACAAATGCTGGGCAGAGGATCAGGTTCCCATTTCAACACTTGGCCACAATTTGGAGACAGTCTAGCCTGTGTTCTCCAGCCACGGAGGACCCTTGGGGTGGTTTTTCAGGGGAGTGAAACATCTTGGGGTCATGCACATGGCTTTTTTTCCCCCCTTGCTTCCACTATTACTGATGAAGGGCTGTCCAGGGAATCAAAGTCCCATCCAAAGACAGGCTGTGGTCTTGTTCCTACTTGAAATTCCCATAGGTTTCAAATGAATTCAAATAACTGAGGGCTAGCTCATAGCAGAGCCCATACTGTTCCTGTGGATAAAAGGATGCACGTGAGGCTCTGGTGGACCAACACCTGCAGTGGCATGTCTGCATTGGTCTCCAACAGCTTCCTGACACAGAGCATGCCACACACAGGTGCACTCCACCCTCCTCCTCCCAGCTGGAGTCCACCATCCCCAGCTGAGGAATCCAGGCATGTGCTCCAGGAGCTGGAAGGATGGGCTACACCAGCTCTGCAACCAGCTGGATTTGGCAGGAGAGCCAACATCCATGACACCAAGCGTTAAGCAGCCAGGTGGACCAGAAAGGGGCCACTCATCATGCAGGATGCTTTGGTGCCCCCCTCAGTTCTGCAGAACCCGCCACTGAGGGAGTGGGTATGCCCCAGCAGCAGAAACTGGAGCTTTCAAAGATCTCATTGGCACCTGGCCTCAGGATGATCTAAGCACAGAGGGGCTAGGGCAGCTACTGGGGCAATGCAAGATATGGCTCTTGTTGTGCTGCTGCCATCCCAGCTGGGTCAGAAGTCAGCACCTACCACATTTTTAATGAACTGTCTGCGCCTCCTCTTCAGCATCCTCACAGCCTGGGACACATCCACCATGCCCTCGCTTTGGATCTGCTCACACAGGAAACCTGCAGCACAGAAGATCCCACTCCGGCTGGCTCCGTCCCTGTGGAGGAGGGCAAGGGGAGCTTCATTTGCTCTGGGATGGCAGGTGGCAGGGCTGAGCCTCAGAGGTGTCCCCCTGGACCCCCACACTTTCAGGATGATCTTGGCCATAGATCCCACACCCAACCAACCTCCACAGGGAAGCCTTCCTCCCTCAGCCTAGCTGAATTCATATCCACACATCCACCCGAGATGGAGCTGTCCCCGATGTCACTGACACAGCCTGAGCTGTGCCCAGCTCTGGGCCATGGCTGCTCCTCCAGGAGACATCACTCACCAGCAGGTGACAAGGATGTGTCCATCCTGGCTCTGCCGATGGTGTGTCTCCACCTTCCCGAGCAGGCTGATGATGGTGTCAGGGTGTGGGGGAAGGTGCTGCTGCATGGGCCAGTCTGTCAGTTGATGTAAGCGGATTTCCACTGCAGATTTCTTGGGCTAGTGGGGAACAAAGACAGGGGCTGGGCAGAGCAGAGACCTACTGCCTTCCTGGAGGGAAGGGGAGGGACAGTGCATGGCAATCCTGGCTCAGCCACACACACTGGATCAAGGGAGCAGCCCCGCAGTGGGACATGCCACTCCAGACTTTGCTCTTCTCCACCAAGTGCTCTGAGAGCAATAGACAGAGCACAAGAGAAGAGCTGAGCTCCAGGTGCAGCTCAGACTGACACCAGTCCTGTGACCAGCTGCCTGCAATAGTTCCCCTTTCATGAACCACTGAGATGCACAAACTCCAACCACAGCTGCTGTCCTCCAGTTGGAAAGGCACACAAAACCACCTCCGAGTTCCACCTCTGCCTGCAGCCTCACTTCCTTGGGATTAACCTCTCTGCCAAGGCAAAAGACTCTGCCCTGACCAGTGCCCTGCCGGGACCCCACTGGATCCTCTGCCATCACTAGCTGGGACTCTGACCCCAAATTAAAGCCTATTGACAGCTGCTCCTCCCAGCTCATGCAGAGATCCTTCTCAAAGGAGTCTGCCAGCTCTGAGCAAAGGGCCCACCTGCTGCCTGTTGCTGAGGACAAGGGTCCAGGTTGTGAAGCCAGCCCCAGGCTCCTCTGAGATCAGCTGCACGTGGAAGCGGCCATAGTCATCTTCGCCCTGGCTGGGCCAGAACTGCACGAACGTCTGGGGGAGCCGAGAGGTGCCTGATCACACATGGCCCCGCCTGCAGGCAGGGCAGAGCTCGGCCCCTCACAGCGGGGGCTCACACCAGCCCCTCGCCCATAAGCCACATGCACATGGCTCTGCCAGACACCTGCTGGGCACCAACCCAGAGAATAACACTCCATCACACAGGACACCTGGGTAGGGCTCAACAAAACCCGAGGGATGCTCATTTGCAGCCAGACCGAGGACAGCCCCCTGCTGTGGAGCTGTGGAGCTGGGACTGTCCTCAGGGCTCTCCCAGGTGGAGCCCCCAAGCCTGCAGTAGGTCCTGGTGCAAGCTGGGCTCTCATGGTAAGGTCCTTGCAGGGCCAAAGGCAGAAATCACACTGCTCGGCCCCGCAAGGAACCAGGAGAGGGGAGAGCTGTCAGAGCTTGGGCTGCTGACCTTGTCCAGCTCCTGGAGTTCATTCAGCACAACTACCGATGTGCAAGTGTAATCCCAGACCAGAGCCCAGAAATCCACCAGTGTGGTGGGGAAAGGCAGCTGCGTGATGATGATTCTCTCCTCCTCGGTGTACGTCTGCAAAAGACAGGACGATGTGTGGGGGGAGAGTCGCACAATCCCCGAGAGCCCTTCCCACAGCGGGAACGGCGCCCTGCCGCCCAGCGGAGATGGAGAAGGCGCAGGCCAGCCCAGCCGAGCTGAGAGCAGCTCAGGTTAGCGCCCCGCTGCCCTCTCAGCCCATCGCAGCCGGGCTCGGCTCGCAGCAGGCCGGGGCGGGCACACGCTGCTGCGCTGCCTGCGCAGGCAGGGCTCCGCCGCTCGCGGTCGCGGGGGCCATCTCCTGGCAGCAGGGCCAGCAGGCACCGAGCAGCAGCCCGAGCGCTGGGACACCTCCCCCGGCCGGGCCGCTCTGCCCTGGCCTGGAGCGGGGCTGCGCAGGAGGGGCCCGGCTGCCCCGAGCAGCTCCGCTCCCGCCGCAGCCTTACGCTGGCGAAGACGGCGTTGATGTAAGCTGGCGAGCCGTCTGCGTTCACCGAGGACATCAGGATGGGCCGGCAGGAGTCCGCTGCGGAGCCAAGAGCAGAGAGGGGGAAATGATGGGCTGTTCCCTCCCTACACACAGGCAGGGGGCTTTCCCTGCAACAGGTACAGCCAGCATAGCTCCCTGCAGCATGGGTTGGTGAGGACTGAACGGACAGGCACCACCACACCCACGGCTGTGACAGCTCAGGGCAGCCTGATGAGGGCTGCCCAAAACCGTGTGGCTGGGGGCACAGTACATCCACCCTCCTCATTGCTCCCTGATGTGCCTCATCTGAGCTTCTCCACTGGGAAAGTTTAGACCAGGGATCTATTTATCCCCGGCGTACCTCATGTACCTCCAACAGGCTCAGAGGGAATCAGGCTAATCTGTATTTATTATCTACTAACCAGAATACAACAACTGGACCCTGAGCCCAACCTGTCAGTGTCATGTGGCAGGGAGGGAAGCAGCAGGAAAGCATCGTTCCCCCCATGCTGCTGTCAGGCTCTGGCTTTAGGGCGAGAGGCTGCCCAGCCCTGCCAGTGTTACCTGGCAAGATCCCTGGCTTGCGGTTCTTGGGTTGGTTTCTGGGTTTCTCTGCTTCTCTGCATGGCAGGAGCTGGAACAACTCAGAAAATCTCTGCAGGGCCTGTAGAGATTATTCAGCCAAGTCAGTCCCCCCTGTCAGCAGCTCACTTTCTTGCAGAGAAATGATCCCCCATCTCCATCCCACTGCTGGGGAGGGGAGCAGGAGGAGCTGGCATCACAGAGGAGCCCCCACAGCACCAGAGCACTGTCTCCTGGTGGTACCTTGAACTCCTTCTCCAGGGCGCTGTTGCAGCCTGAGGTCTCGTCGTGTCGCAGGGAGTGCCCGCGGCTGGCGATGCTCTCCACGGGCACCGCGGTGCTGCCGCAGAGCAAACCTTCCAGCAGCGCCTCGTACAGGAAGCTGTACTGCTCCTGCGGGAGGACACGGCTCAGCTGCACGGTCTGGAGCCAGTCCAGGAGGAACCCTGGAGCTCCAGATCACCAGCTGTCCTCAAACTATGCCAGAAGAGAGCCAGGTTCATCCTTCACCTTCCTGCTGCGCATCCCTGAGGCCAGACACTCCTCATTGCAGGCAGCCCTGCTTTGGACACAGCCAGCAACTCCAGCAACCCAGACCAGATCATCTTCCTCAGGTTTAGTGCTCTCTCTCAGACCAGACCCCTGCTCTGGGGAAGGCAGCCTGGAAAACCTGTGGACTAGTTAGACCTTGCACAAGAGGCTGCTTGGTCCAGCCCAACATGGTTTTCTGTGAAGGAGCCCAGCACTAAGCAATCATGGGCACACAGTCCCTAGGCCAGGACACTGCTGCCCAGGAGCTGCCAGGAGGGCAGACATCCGGAAAGCTGGAGGGACAGGTGGACTTCTGTTCATCATCCTTGCCTACAAGACAGCCCTTCAGTGTCAGGGTGACTGATACATAAAAATGCTGCTGATACCTCAGAGAGTCTCAGGGAAATGCAGATTCCAGCTAGCTTTGGACAAGGCATTGAAAAGATCCTTCAGTCTCCATCACCTGGTAGCCCTAGTCCCTGTGGCTAGATCAGGAGCAGCATGGCTAATGTGGCTTTGCATGCCACATCTCTGGGATGGGTGGTGTTGACAGCAAAGGGTTAAAAGCAGCAGAATGGTTTTTCATTCAAAAGGAGCATGGTGGATTGTCTCTAGTGGCCTTTCAGCTGGGAATACCAAGGTCTGGAAAATGACAGTGTGAGAAATCCTATATATTGTGTATAAACAGCCTCCTGCTGTTTATCCTCTCTCTGCTTTGGGGAGCAGAATCCGTGTAGAGGGAAGGTTGGTGTTTACAGAGACCTGGAGCCCATTGTCATGAACATGGCTGAGCTCCCTGGTTTGGGACACATCAAAGACCAGAACTCACAAAGACACAGAGGAGATCACAGCCCTGCTGGTAAACTACAGGAGCACAGGCCTTTGTTAAATGGGTGAAAAGAGCAGCCCCACTGTCCCCCAGGATGGACCTAGCCTGATGGTGCTGGTTGTCCAGCTTATGTGTTACCTCCTGACATCCTCCAGCTAGCGAGGTAATGAATAAATTTACTCGTGGCATTTCAGCCATGGTTTTGTGGCTGTTCTGGCCTCCCGCCTGTGTCGACTCCCACAGGTGGGCATTGGATCTGCAGCCCGAGGTGCGGAGGGAGCAAATTCCTCACCTTGGTCTGCACCATGCTGACGCGCTGCTCCCGCAGCTGCTGCACACAGCGAAACACATCCACCTTGCCCTCAGCCTTGCCCATCTTCAAGAGGAAGTCCAGGGCGATGAAGGTGCCTGTGCGCCCGATGCCGGCGCTGAGGACACAGAGCGCCGCGGGTCAGCGCTGCCCCCGCTGGCCGTGCCCAGCAGCCAGACAGCCCCGGCGCGGTACCTGCAGTGCACCAGCACGGGGCCCGCAGGCGCTTCCAGCACCCTCTTGTTCACCACCTCCAGCAAGCACAGCAGCTGCGACGGGTTTCTGGGCACCCCGTGGTCCGGCCACAGCAGGTAGTGAAACTGCTCCACTGCTCTCGGCAGAGCACAGCCCGCCTGCAGAAAGGGAGACACAGCTGGCAACAGGGAGCTGCAAGCCACCGGGAAACTTGGGTCAACTGATTGCCTGCCAACAAGGAGGCAGCGGTGGAGAAAACCGCTTGAGAGGGGCAGCAGCACAGAGTGCTCCCTCCAGCACCACACCATGGGGACTGCTCCACTGCAGCTCCTCAGACACTGAAGGGCACATTCACCCATCCCACAGCCACACAATTCATTTTGTCCTCTGCTTCACGCTGAGCAGTGAACGCAGAGCACGAAAAGCAGCTCGTGCCCCAGAGGGGAATGATACAATCACAGCTCAGGGTATTTCCACAGTCATCAAAAAGCCCTGGCTTGCCCAGAAAAGATATACCCTAAGGCTGTTACTGCACTGATGTGAATGTAGTCACTTATTACCAGCCCATTGTGATTTTCCCTAAACATCACATTCACTTGCCATGAACTAATGCTACATCTTTCCATCAGGTGCTCTTGGAGCTTCACGTTTCAGCTACATATTGCTCTGGGCAAGACTAGAAAGGACAGAAATATGCATAACTGCAATTTCTTCATATTGTGCCTGTTTTCCCTCCTTGCAACTCCTTCAGTTTCTGCCCTTTATCTGAGGTGTCACTTCAGCAGGAGCACACATCTTGGTAAATGACCTTACATAGGTTATCTTAAACCATAAACTACGTGCCCAGGTTTAGGGCTGTAGGTGACCAAGGAGCTTCAGTGTGGACCTTCTGCAGATTGATTCAGGTGACAGGAAGGCACCTGTCCCATCATCCTGGATGTGCAGAGATTCCATTCCATAGCCTTTATCTGCTTTTATACCCTTTGTAGTCACTTCACCCAAGCCGTCAAGAATCTACAATATCCCCATGTGCAATGTCAGTCCAGACTGCTCTGGGGTGACCACTGGAGCTGACTGACTGCCCTTGCCTGGCACAGAAACCTGGGACTGATGCCCTGGCATGGGTTCCATTTATAGCAACCTGCTGACACTGCACCTTTTTGTGCAGGAGGCAAGGCTCCCCTCAGGGTCCATGTCTGCCAGCTCCCACCAGCTGCTGGAATACAAACATATCTTGCGTTCCCACCTCAGCTCCATGCCAGGCTTACCTTCTGCAGGCTGAAGATGCGTTTGACAAGGCCTGTGGTGGTCCAGGTGTTGTTGAGTGTCACGGTGAAGTCGCCGTAGACCTGCTCCTGCTCTGGCCAATACTGCTCACACTTGATCTGTCAACAGCAGTGAGACCTCTGGGCACAGGAAAACTCAGAAGGAGAGAATGGCAGCGCTGCTCCCTGCCCCTGCTGACAGCTGCACTGGGAGCACAGCAGGTGTGGAAGCCTGGGCTCTGGCAATGCCCAAGCTGAGAGGTTTCATGGGCTGAGAGGTTTTCTCTACCTTGTTCTGTTCCACTAAGCCTGTCAGCATCACGATGACTGAGGTCTTCTCCTGCCAGACCATGTGCCAGAAATCCACCACTGTCCCAGCCAAGGGCCCTTGGGAAGGAAGAGGAGACCCCTATGCAGGTGTCCAAGCCATGGACACATTTTTGGACATTCCCAGGCTTTCTTCTGCCTAGACACAGAGCCACAGCCAGGGGACATCAGCACCTCAAGGGGGTGCTGGACACATCAGCTTCATCACCATGTTAGAAATTAGGACAAGGAGAAGGGAGGGAAGCTGAGCCCATGTCAGGAATTCACTGCTGCTTTGGAGGCTCCTGCTTGCAGACCCTTGAGATGACTGTCAGCTGCTCCCACATTTGGGGCCCTATTTTCCAAGGAGCATTTCTGCAGCTCTGCAGGAAGCTAAGACCTCCTTATTGCAGACTGCACAGAACTGACAAACCCATCCAGGCTTTGTACTACTGGGGAGAGACTCTATCCGAGTGCACTGGGTGCAGACATGCCAGGCATTTGCAGGATTGTCCCTGTCATGCCAGCTGCCAAAGGGAACAAACTAGGCTTGTGAGTGGAAGGACCATGTCCTCATACTGGACAGTGCAGATACCAGCTCCAGCTGCTGCCAAGCTGCCACTGAGACTTTCCATGCCGTCTAACACCTGTAACTGGGAGAACTGAACAACCCCAGAGACCCTGGAGACACAGGGACTTGGAGTGAGCCATTCACAGCTCCCTGGCTGCTATCCCAGTTCCCCATTTCCCAGATTGCTCAGGGTAGTGAATGGCATCTCCTGATGATGAAGTTTGGGAGCACCTACCTTGAGCTGCAATGAAGAATCGTGGACTTCGGTAGGTCTGCAGGGGAGAGATTCAAACAGGTCTCATCACATGAGTTAAATGTTTAACAGGGAATGAAATAAAGGATCCATCCCCCAGGCACCAAAGCCCAGAACTCTCAGCACAGTGTGTACCACTGTGCACCTCTCCTGGCCAGCACAGACAGTGGGTACCCAGGGGCTGCATCTCAGGTCCTGTCCCCTCACATGGGTCCCTTTTTGTTAGAGGTGAGAACTCCACACAAACCCAGAGTACTCCAGGCAGCTCAGAGAAGATTCAGGGGAAGCAACATCCCAAGACCTGCCAGCTTAATGGCAAAAAGTGCCAGACCTCAGGACTCCCCGTGTGAGCAGGACTGTCCTCCTGCCAGGCACCTTTCCTACCCCTCCCAGGATAATGATTCCTCACTACCTACATCCACATAGCTGGCATTGATGTAGCCATTCCCGGTGTCAGAGGGCTGCAGCACCACACGGCAGTGATCATCTGAAAGAGAAGGGAGGTGGGCTGATGCTTTAGGGCAGCAACAAAGAGACTGATTAAGGGGGAAGGCATAATTTATTAAAGTCTGTGATTGTCTGTTGCCTCCCCAGCAGCACCCGAGGCCTCAGGACATGCTCAGGGTTAAAGAAAAGCTGATGAGACAAAGGGTGACATGGCACAGCAGGAAGTGCAATGGAGTTTTAAGGAAGATTATGAAACGGCCAAATGTACACACCGTGTGGGGCCCAGAGGAGCTTTAAAGTCTGGAAGAAATTGGGTCACTCCTTCCACTTTCCCACAAATACCTGCCTCTGGATGGTACATGACAGTGTTCAGCAATGACTACCATTAGGAGCAGGAATACAAGGTTTGATTAAGTTTGCAGGAAGATTTGAAGAGCACAACAAGGATACTCCAACAGAATATAAAAGAGTGGGGCCAGAAATGTCTCTGGGTTTCAGTGTCCATGGAGAATGAGATGAGTAGCTCAGTATTTCTGAAGTGGTGGAGGGGCACCTACACCAGCCCAGCATCCTGTGCTACCTCAGCCAGCTCCAAGAGCCTGAGACAGTCCCTGGAGAGCTCTGCTTACATGGGATGATGCTCTTGTAGCGGTTCTTGTTTTGATTACAGAGCTCCTTGCCAGCATTGCAGGGGTGCAACAAAGCAGAGGACAATTGCTGCAGAGGAAGAAAACAAGCCCACTCAGCACTGGGATATATTCTGGGGCTGGCCAAGGCCAACTGCATCACACATCCAGGGAAGGGCTGAACACTGGGCAGTGCAGCCAGGTGGGAAAGCAAAGCTAAACCAGACCTGATATTCTCTAAGAAGCCCAGCACCATTCCTGTTGACTGATTCATCATCTGTCTGTTCTGCCTCTATTTCTTCCCTCTTAAACATCTTCAGAGCCTCCAGCAATTCCTCCACTGGGATCTGTGTGCTTGCTTGCGTACATCTGTAGAGACCACAAGGACAGGACTTCAGCATCCAACTGGTGCTAAACTGGCCAGTCCTGGAACTCTGCAGCTGGGACTGAGATGGCATTGCAGCAGCCAGAATTTCTCCAAACCTTAGACTTTCCCTTCCCACACAGGTCCCTTCTCCTGGGAGGAGTCCCCTTCCCTGTGCCAGCCAGCTCTGACCACCTTGTTCCTGCAAGGAACTTGTGGAACCTGCAGTCATCCTGCCTGTGCTTTTAACAGACAGCCTGTCCAGACAAGGCACACAGGGCCCTTGCTCATACTGCACCTTTTTGACATCCTCGCAGGGGTATAGTGCTGTTGTTCTCTGAGCCTCTTGAACTGTTGCGCTTTAACCTGCAAAACAGCAAGGCAGGTGCACAGACCAGCAGAAGAGACACAGCAGAAGAAGTTGCCCATCTCACCGCTCTGCCTCATCTCAGGCTCCACTTGCACACTCCCTGCCACTGCAAGCTGCTGAATGCCTCACAGAGGGCAGGAGAGGTGAGCCACATACTCACCTGAAGATGACAAAAAGCAGCAAAGTCCCCAGTACCAGGAATGCAACAATCAGTGCTACTGCCATAACCACGGGCTTGCTGTCCAGCAGAGACGATGGCTCCTGCCCTGCAAGCAGCACAGCCCAGGCTCAGGCTCCTGCCCAGCCTGAACCAAGCATTGGGACATCCCACAGGGACATGGAGAGAAAAGGAACTTCCCTCATCTTCCACCTAAGGCTTTGCATTAGAGAAAAGCTGAGGGGGGGCAGAAGAAGCAGGTGTTTCCTTGGTGTGATACCATCCACTGTGGAACATGTGTCCCTGAAGGCCCCACACACTGCCAAGTGAGGTATCTACATGGAGGGGTTGCAAATACACCAGGAGATTACTGGGACTAGGACTAAACCTATGGAGATGGTAGGGATGATGTGAAATCACCAGTCACCATTGAGGCCCATCTACCCAAGAGTCCTGAGGATGTCCAAAGCCCATCTACCACAGATAGCCTCAAAATATAGAGAACTTCTATGAAGACCAAAGTAAGGCAATACTCCACTACATCTGCCCTGGGCCGGCTCACATCCAGGGAAGCTGCCAGGCTGGCAAAAGGCAGCAGGCAGGAGAGAGGCTTGGGCACCAGGAGCAAGGAGACACTTACCAAGAGAGAAGCTGTAGCAGACACAGGTGAACTTCTGTGCCTGTTGGAGGAGACAGGAGGGAGAGCTCAGGCCAGTCCTGCAGCACCGGCCTGGCTGGAGGCCAAGGTGCCCAGGCAGGGCCACCGAGTGAGGCGGCTGCGGCCCGGGAGCGCAGGGACAGCACGGTGCCGAGGCACGGGACAGGAGCGGGGGCTCAGAGGCAGCGCAGAGGCAGCGAGGGGCCCGGCCCCGGGCGGCAGCAGCCGCAGGGAGCAGGAGCCCCCGATGGTACCTGCGGCCCGAGGCGGACGAGGCGCAGCAGGGCCGTGTAGTCCCGGCCCGGGCTGAGGGCAGCGTTGTGCAGGCCCTGCCCGCGGCTGCCGTCGCCCAGCACGAAGTCCGTGGCGGCGCTGAGGTTGAGCAGAGCGGCCAGGTAGGCGCTGTCATTGGAGAGCCTTGTGTGCCCCGAGCAGATGCTCTCGATCAGCGAGGCGTTGTGCGTGGCGGCCACGATCAGCTGGTACTCCCTGCGGGCCCAAAGGCAGTGGGGCAGGGCGCGGCGGCCGCGGGAAGGGAGGCGGCTGCAGGCCAGCGCCGGCGTGGGGAGAGCCCCGGCGGGGCCGCGGGGCTGAGCTCACCTGGCGGCCTCAGAGCCGCGGGCGATGGGGCGCAGGGGGAGCACGGCCGTGCCTTGCGAGGGCGCGATGTCGCGGGCGCCGCGGCAGCCGATGGTCTGGGCGTGCGGGCTGCCTGCAGGGGAACAGCGGGCCATGAGCATCGGCAGGGCCGGGCGAGCAGCAGCGACGGCCTCGGGCAGCGCAGGCCGCCGAGCAGGGCTCGGCTGTGCCCGGGCTCCCGGCCCGGCCCCACAGCAAAGCTCACCGGAGCTGCTGTTGCTGTGAAACTCCCTCGTCAGCGCAGCCCCGGCTCCAGCAGCCGTCAGGCCCTGGATCGTCACGGCGTAGCTGCTGCCAGGGCTGTGTCCCGGCAGCCGGTGCTCGGTGACGGAGCCATTGAGGCGCAGCCGCTCAGTCTCCAGCACGCTGCTGTCCCCTGCGTTCCTGGCTGTGATGCTCAGCTGCGGACAGGAGACGCAGCTGGGACGCAGCAGCTCCCGGCTGCCCGCTGGGAAGGTGCCCGCAGCTGGCAACGTCCCTGCCAGCCTGCCCTTCCCTGTGCCTGCCCTTCCCTGAGCCTGCCCTTCCCTGAGCCTGCCCTTCCCTCTGCCTGCCCTTCCCTCTGCCTGCCCTTCCCTGAGCCTGGGCAAGGCTCCGGAGAGGAACGGGCAGGAGCCTCAGCCCTATGCGGGGAGCTCAGAACGGAGGACAGGAGGAACTTGGAGCCAACCCTGAGGATGTGTGAGCAGCAACCTCTGTGAGCAAAGGGCTGGGCCTCTGAGAAGGGAAGAGGGAGGCTGCTCGTTTGAAGGGCTGTAGATACATGTACTGAGCCCGAGGACAGGCCTTGCAATATCCCAGGAATTGCAGTGACGTGCTCCATAATAGGAGCTGTGAGCTTCTCAATCCTCCTGTATTTCCTCACGGCTGTCCCTTGCCCACACTTCCCAGTGTGCCTGCACAGCACTCCAGGCCGGGAGGTGAGGCTGGGCCCTGCTCCCTTGGTACCTGGTATCCGATGATCTCCCCGTTGCAGTCGGGCGGCGCGCTCCACCTGAGAGAGCCCCTGTCGGGATCCAGCCACAGCTGCTGCGGTTTGTCCGGCACTGCAGGCACAGACCAAGGGGTCACACACAGGGCCCTGGGCAGGGCTGAGGCCACAGGAGGCTGCAGCAGCTCCTGGCCAAGGGACAGGCTGTACAGGGACTCCCTGCGAGGGGTTTGTCCCCGGCAAAGGCTGCGTGTGCTGCAGCAGTGGGAAGCACAACAGTGTGGGGTGGCGTGGGACAATGAGAACGGGCTATGCCCACTCAGGGCTCTCCCAGCCCCTTCCCCAGTGGGCTCTCCACAGGACCCAAGCAGCTCTGATCCCAGGATCATCCCTGCACGGAGCTGATGATCAGGCTGATCTGAGGGGTGAGGGGAACATCTGTCCTCCCTGTGACACAGCTCTGACTGTTCCTTGTCTCTGATATTTCTGTGCACTTACCTGTTTCCTGTGTCTTGAACAACCATGAGAACAGGGTTGTGTTGGGAGGCAAGTCGATGGTGACATTGTACTCAGTGAAGGGCTGCAGAGGGGAGCAGGTGAATGTTCCCTCCTGGCCATGTAACATCTGTTCTGCATTCACCTCCTCAGCCTCACAGGGAGGGGAGGAAGGCGCTGCCAGCTGGCACATGGCCCTCATGCCCTGGCAGGCATCAGGGAAGCTGCAGGTCCATTTCAGTTTGATGCTGGTGCTGGAAATTTCAAAGTTCTCATGGTCAACCTGGAGCACTTCTGTGAAGGAAAGATTGCCAGAAGGTCACTTTATTCCCTTCCACTCCCAGCCAAGGATGCTGCAGTCAGACAGCTTTGCTCATCACCCAGCCCAATGGGATAGAAAAGGAGAGACTGGAGGTGGTCACGGCAGTGCTCTGAAAGGGGAGCAGGAGGAGTTTGGGGTCATGGTGCTCTAGGAAACTGAATGTCAAGCACTGGGTGAATTTCTCCAGTGGCACAACGCTCCTGTTGAGTCAAACATCAGGACACCTTGGGGAGAGCAGGGGGAAGCCAGGAGGGTGTGTCCCCAGCTGGGCTACATCCCAGCTCACAGGGAGCAGCAAAGGGATCCTGCCTGCGTCAAACCCTCTGAGCTCTGTGGCTGCAGCCATCCTTTGGTGCCATGGGAGAGCAGAGCAGGAGACATTTCCTCCTGGTCTGGAAGCAGGAGCTGCCTCCACAGCCTCCATCCTCGCAGTGCTGAGCCCAAGGAAAAACCCTGATCCTCCCATGCTGTCCCCCCCTCAGAGATGTTCTCAGGATCTCCCCTGCAAAGGATTATCCTGCTCCAGGTCCCTCCCTTACCAATGCACTCCACTCTGGAATGAATGCGGACCCAGGCACCTCTGGAGTCTCTTCCAAGCCAAAATTCTTTGTACCCAAATGTCTCATAATCACTCTGGAATTGAGTCTGACATTGGATTTCAGTGAAAGATGGCCGGAAACCTTCAGGGCAGCTCAGCATCACTTGTTCATTCCTCTTATAATTCTCCTGGTCTGGTGCCAGCTGGAGTCTGGAGTCCCACTGGGGCCTTTTGCACCCTTCTGTCAGAGGTGAAAGTGGGTGTTAGATGGGCAGGAGATGATGAAATGGGTATGGGTGAGTGGTGGGAGAGGGAAGGTGACACATCCATCTGCTGGGGTGTGACCTAAGGACAAGCCTTGTTGGGAATAGGCTTTCCTGATGCATGGAAGTTGTGAAGGATCACTCATCCATGAACCTGCCCCATTCCCACTTGTGTCCATGGGCACCTTATTCCCTCCTCCAAAGCCCAGAGCAGGCACATTCCCAGCACAATCACCCTGCACCAGGGGACTCCCTCCAGCCTCTCATCCCAGCCTGTCACCCAGCCCAGCCCAGGGGGCTCTTGCTGGGCCATGGCACCCCCAGTCCTGCTGGCATGCAGGGCCCTTCAGCCAGGGCTCATCCCTCCCACAGGGATCAGCCACGGCCCTGTTACCCTCGGGGGCTCCCTGTTCTCCCTCCCTCTGTGCCTTGGCTGCTCTCCTCCTGCCCCACACCGCTGGGCAGGGGGACAGGGCTGAGCAGTGCCTTCTGCATTCCCATCTCCTGCTTTAGCAATGCCCCTGCCCCTTTCTCCTGTCACAACCCTTCCTTCTTCTCGTCACCTCCTCACCAAATTCACCGTGCCCCAGGCTCATGAGCAGTAGCTGAGCAGCTGGTGCCAGCAGTTTGTGCAATGCTGCAGGGGGAGGCTTTGTGGCAATGATTGCTACAGAGAAGGATGCTGGCTTCTGTTAGGAGCCCTTGCCTGTTCAAGCCTCTGCAGGAAGGTTTGTGAGGCCTGAAGAGGTTTAAAATACAATCTGCCTTCTCTGAAAGGGGCACATGTGGGAACTCACAAGATGCAGACCAACTTTGGCACAAAGATGTGGGAATGCTAATTATTAGACTGGAAAAATACTGTGTTTAGCCTTCTGATCTGAGTTTTTGCACCTGCGAAAACACTGTGTCCTTGACATCGCTGGGTGCGATAGCGAGGACTCAGAGAGACGTGGGAAAGTGGAATGTAAGACTAAATGAATGAAGAAAAGTTGATATATAGTTTAACAAATAGAATGATTAGTTTACTGAATATGTATGAGCTCATTAACACTATTATAAAAGTATGTAACCGGATCAATAAATTGGAGACCAATGATCATCAACCCCTAAGATGTGCACGTCACCCCTTCGCCCTCCTCAAATGGTGTACATTCCTTAAATGGTGTATTTTCCTCAAATGGTGATTTTCTTTTTACAAAAGGGAAGTGCTGTGCCAAGCCCCTTGTGCAGACACTTTGCTGTCAAACAGCGCTGATGGCAGAAGACCAGAGATGCCCAGCTGAGCACCACAACCAGCAGCTTTGTCCCCTGGCACCCCAGCCTGGTTGGATAGAAAAGGAGAGACTGGAGGTGGTCCCTGCAGCAGGAGTTTAGGGTCATGGTGCTCTAGGAAACTGAATGTCAAGCACTGGGGGAATTTCTCCAGTGGCCCAACGCTCCTGTTGAGTCAAACATCAGGACACCTTGGGGAGAGCAGGGGGAAGCCAGGAGGGTGTGTCCCCAGCTGGGCTACATGCCAGCTCACAGGGAGCAGCAAAGGGATCCTGCCTGCCTCAAACCCTCTGAGCTCTGTGGCTGCAGCCATCCTTTGGTGCCATGGGAGAGCAGAGCAGGAGACATTTCCTCCTGGCCTGGAAGCAGGAGCTGCTTCCACAGCCTCCATCCTCACAGTGTGGTGCCCAAGGAAAAACCCTGGCCCTCCCATGCTGTCCCCCCTCAGAGATGTTCTCAGGATCTCCCCCTGCAAAGGATTATCCTGCTCCAGGTCCCTCCCTTACCAATGCACTCCACTCTGGAATGAATGCGGACCCAGGCACCTCTGGAGTCTCTTCCAAGCCAAAATTCTTCATACGCAAGTGTTCCATAATCATACTGGAATTGAGTCTGACATTGGATTTCAGGGAAGGGTGGCTGGAAACCCTCAGGGCAGCTCAGCATCACTTTCTCATCCTTCTTATAGTTCCCCTTGTCTGGTGCCAGCTTGAGTCTGGAGTCCCACTGGGGCCTTTGGCACCCTTCTGTCAGAGGTGAAAGTGGGTGTTAGCTGGGCTGGAGGTGATGAGATGATGAAGTGGGTTTGGGTGAGTGGTGGGAGAGAAATCTCCAGGAACCCCTCCAGGCAATGAAGGGAGATGGAAGGTGACACATCCATCTGCTGGGGTGTGACCTGAGGCCAAGCCTTGTTGGGAAGGACTTTCCTTGAGCTTGTAAAGAATGAAGATTCACTCATTAATCAATCTGCCCCTATCCCCCCCCACTTGTCTCTGTGGACACTCCTATCCACATCCCTCAACCCAAAGCAGGGAGATTCCCATCCTGTCTCTCCCTGTGCATCTCTCCTGAGCTCTGCCATGTACTGACATGTCCCCACTGGGCACAGCTGTGTCTCTGGCAGGGACAGCTCTGCATCTCCATCCCCTGATGGGTGGCATTGCTCCTCCCCCACGTCCATCCCATACAGCCTCCTGTCCCAGTGCCAAGGGCTGAGCCAGCCCTGCATCAGCAGGGCTCCTTTCATTCCCCTCTGCTCCAACCCCTGCAGGTGTGGGAGATGTCCCCAGGTCGCTTATCCAGGGCCAGCAGGGGAAGAAGCAGACCTGTGCATTCCAGGGTGGCACCTGGAGGCACAGCAAAGATCATGGGACCTCCATGGGCACCTGGCTGGCAGCCTTGGATCCTGCCCCTGGCCTGGGACCCGGCTGGGAGCCCCAGACTTGGCCTGCTCAGAAAGCACTGCAGCAGATTCAGCTTGCCCAGCTGGTTCTGCCTGGTCTGTTGTCTCCTGGCTGTGTTTTCAGCAGTTTGCTCAGGCACAGAGCCCCAGGGAGGGTGATGCTACAGGGGAGACACAGGCGAGCTGCTGCAGCCTCACTTACCCACACACAGGACATCCCCTTCAATGCGTGTCCAGGCACCTGTGCTGCTCCTGCCCCACCAGGCATCCTCATAGACTGGTTTTCCAGAACTCACTCCCTGAATTTCCATTGTACATTTGACCTCGGGGAAGGAAGGCTCGAGGCCTTTGGGACAGGTCAGGGTCAGTTCTCTATTCTGTTGGTATTCAGTTTCATTCTCCAAAAACTGAAGTCTTGCATCCCACTGAGGTTTTTGGCATTTTGCTGTCAGGGAGAAAATACGAGAGACCTTCTCAGCAAGGGAATGCTCAGGCAGGAGAAGACGCATCCATTTAAGCGGCGTAAGTGGACGCGGAACTGTGGTTACCATCAGCATTCAACACCATGAGGAAACCCAAGGGTACCCCCAAGAGCAGGGAGAAGAGGATGCGTGCGGCCGGTGAGGAGCTGATAACAGGACACTGGAGAGAGGTGAAAACTGAGGGGCAGGATCCCCTCCAACTTCCCAGTGACATACAACTCAGGAATAGACTGGGAGATGCAGGGATAGAGAAAACCTGTCCCACATGGAATGTTTCTAACCCTCTCCAACTTGGAGACTGCTCCCAACTGGGACCTGACTCTGAGCTGTGCCCAAGGTGTCTCACAGGTAGAGGTGGATGTCCAGGTCACCTCCACAGTGTGAAGTGCACGTAGCAGGGGAGACCTACTGCTTCCCAACTTACCTGTGCTGCAGCTCAGGTTCTGAGCCAACCTGTGCCCTTTTCCTGAAATGTCCAACACCTCCCAAGCATTCTTCCTGTTTGCACATCTGATGACAGCGAGGGGAGGAGCGTCGTTCTCAAAGCAGCTCACTGTCACCTCTTCCCTGAGTGTGTAAAATCTCTGGTTTGGACTAAACTGGAGCTGTGAGTCCCACTGGGGCTGCTGGCACCTCTCTGCACAGAGGAGAGGAGAAGGAGCTCATGTAAGCAGGATGGGAAGTGGTCTGCTGGGATATCCCTTGCTCTGACTTGGACAGGGCCCATCTCCTTTGGTTATCACATTCAGCTGCTGATCCCTCTCTTGCAGCCTAGGACAGAGCTATTGGTGGCAGCAGACCACCCCAAGAGCAGTCCCATCCATGCATAGAGAGCAGTCTCATCCAAGCCTACTACAGTCTTGCAGACTTCCCACCTCAGCCTCCATTTGGAAAAGGCTGGGCAGGGACTGAATTCCTTCCCAGTCTTCACACAGAGTTCCATCCCCTCCCACCAGCTTGGCCATACACCTATTCATTGTTGGAAGGCACAGGCTTACAGTAGCCCCCAGTGCAGGGATCCTTGTTGCTGCCTTTGAACCCCTCCCAGGAGCACAGAGCCCAGCAGGTGCCTACAGCAAGGTGCTGAGACCAGAAGAGCCATGTCAGTGCCAGGACATGGGGAAAGCCAAAGGTATCCGGGTCTGCCTTTCCTGCACTGTCATCTGCATGACCAGGTCACAGAGGGTCTGCCACCAGCTCAGGGCCCTGGGTCAGGGTGGTGCAGGGCTGTGCTTACCCTTGCAGGTGGGAGTCTCATTCCACAGGATCTGGGCCCCTCTGGAAATGCATTGGATCTGTGGGACAGATGGTGCAAACTTCTCAGGAATCTTCCCAACACAGCTGAGCTGCACCACTTCGTTCAAGGCATAGTCACTCTTCTCCGGAGTTAACCGCAGTTTGGGGTCCCAGTTGGAGGGAATTTTACATTTTCCTGTGTGCAAAGGCCAGGAGGCAGAGTCTGAGGGTCACTGGGCTCCAGCAGCATCCATGAGGATGAGGGAGTTCCATCCAGAGGGGTGCCAATCCCTCTCTCTTCAGAGGGATGGCAGAGATGGCACCTCCCAGGATGAGCCCCATATCCCAGATGCTTCATCCCTCCCCGCACTCTCAGGGGCAGTGCAGGAGGGTATCCACAGGGTTATCCTGCCCACCTGCTGCTGAGGAGACACCCCAGGCAGAGGGGTCCAGCAGCCTGGGGGATGCTGCTCTCTCCCACAAGTCCAGGGGCTGTGGGAGTGCACCAGACTCTGCTGGCGCCACTCATTGGCATTCCTGTCATTCTGCTGCACACGATCTGCTCACACCCACAGGCACACTTGTTTGCAGCAAAATCCCACTTGAGTTGCCACTGCTTTTGTTCTGGATGTTACACTTGTTATTTCCTCTGCTCTATCCCTCTCACAATTATCTGCTGGCTCCTAGCAGCAGCTACCTCCCATCCCATATCCCTGCTATCCTCACCCAAGACAAGTGATACCCTCTCATCTGACCTGGCAGAAGGGGCTTAGAGCACGTAGGTATTTCACCAGCTGCACATTTGGTTGTGTTTTGTAACATGTAGATTGGGCAATTGATTGAAGTAAATCTTCATTTTCATTAAATTCTAGACAGGAGTGCTGCTGCCTCTGCATGGATCTGCATTTGGCTCTCTACCCTCTGACCAGACCCCACTTTTCACAGAACAACTGTGTAACTCTCTGTGAGTGTTCCTCCTCCATACAAATGTAGCTGTAGCTGTCCAACTTTGTCCAGTGTTACCAGGGTGCAGTCAGGCAGGCACAGAGAGTTTGCACTGCTTCCTACAACACCCAAGTGGCACCAGGACTCTCAGGAAAGCAGGAGTGCTCTGCAGACCTCATGCAGTAGCAGACCACAACAGCTGCACCCCCTCAGACAGAATGAAACCCCTGACAAATAAGTGGGGAAAAAATAGCCCCAGACTGGCAAATTGAGCATCAAGTATTTCAGTTAAGTGAGAGCTACTCATGAAAGCATTTTCCATGTTTTAATTTGCATTTCAGGGCCCTGATGAATTGTAGAAGAGGGCCTGTATGAAGGTTATTCACTGATGGGTATTCCTTGATCCTAGAGGTACCACAGATATGTGAACAAAGTTGCTTGAAAAGAGTCATGTGAGGCCTGGCCTGAAGCAAGAAGCAGTTTGAGGGGATGGAAACTCTGCAGTGGAGGCAGCCTTGGGAGCTGAGGGGGTTGTGAATGCTCAGGAGCATGGCTGGCCTCTCCCAAATGGCCCCACTCTTGACTTCAGTGCGAGGGGGGCCTTGGCATTTTTCCTTTTGGAACTGTTCTACACCTCCTGGTAGCTGTGAGACCTCCCACAGGACTCAAAACCCACCGGCAGCAACACACATGGCAAGCTGCTGGGCAGGAAACCAGGAGGAAAGGAGAAATTCTCCTTTGCAGGCACTCTGCTGACACAGGTGCAGATTTCAAGAGGTATCTGGGACAGCGTCTTTCCACAAACAGGGATGCTCTGCTGGCAAGGGTGATTCCAGCTCCACAACAGAGCTGTGCCTTGCTTGCAGCTCTCCCTGAGTCTTTTCATAGAGCAAAGCTCTTCCTGCTGAAATAACTGCAAATGCACCTCTCTAGACTTGCCAGGCTTCCTTGCAGGGGCTGGGGGTAAGGTGAAAAGGCCACACCTCATGTTTGCTGCTTTAGAGGTGCATTATAAAGCAGACTTATTGCAGCAAAAATGAGAGCTAGTCTTTGTTTAAAGTTTGTAACTTTTCCTTTTACTAAAATGTGCTACTTCTGTGCAACTGAAATGAGGCATATTCACCGTTATGCTAATTATTGTTTACAGACACTTAGGACTCATTCAGTTTTTCATAAAAGCAAAGAAGGGCTTGTGCTGGAAGGTTCCCAAGGAAGATCACTTAGTTCCAGCCCTCCTGTCATGCACAGGGACACCTTCCACTACACTAGGTTGTCCAAAGCCATCCACACTCTAGCCTGGAACACTTTCAGGGATGGGGCATGCACAGCTTCACTGGGCATCCTGTGCTAGTGGATATCAAAATACTGACTGCAACACTGGGTGTTGCTGATAACTCCTCTCCCATGGAGTGGTCATCCATCAGATCCACACATTCCCAGTTTGGAGACAAGGATGTCATGCAGGACAGTGTCAAATGGTTGCACAAGTCCATGTGCATGATGTCAGTCCCTCCTCCATAGAAGGCAAACAAATTACTCAGAAATGATTTGATCTTTTGAAACCTTCACAAATAATTTCCATGTGCCTCAGAATAATTTCCAGCAGGAACTGCTCCATTATCTTGCCCAGCACCAAAGGGAGACTGACTGGCCTGTAGTTCCCTGGGTCTCCCTCATTTCCCCTTTTTAAAAAGGGGGTTGTGCTTCTCCTTTTACAGTCAGTGGGAACTTTACTGGAAGTTGCTGGTGACAATTTCTCAGCTATGATGGATAGTGTATTTGCTACTTCCTCCACCCTCAGAACCCACACATGCATCTGATCAGGTCCCATGGCTTAGTGCACCTTCAGCTGCCCCAGATGGTCCCAGACCTGATCTTTTCTCACATCAGGATGGTCTTCATTCTGCCAGCCCCTTCTTTTGCCCCCTGCAACTCGGGTACTTTTCCTTGGTTATGGGCACAAGAAAATAGGTGCTGTGTAAGACTCCTGGGCTGGAAGTGGGTGTGAAAGGACTGCATGAAACTGTGAACTGAGCTGGCATAACAGCCACACATTTCTGACCAGGTGTCCACCTTCACCAGGACTCCAGCCAATCATTTCTCTTAGACCTGGGCACTTATCAGACTTAATCCTTTGCAGGAACATTAGCCTCTTCTCTGTTGTCTTTGCTTCAAATAAAAAGGCCTCCACAGATGTGCAGACTTGATCCAGGCTTTCCTCCGTGTTCCTGTCAGTGTCTGCTGAACTGGAATGTGGGATACTGCTGGGATACTGCATGGATTCCAGCACAGCCTCAGGCAAGGGTAGGCATGGGTAGGTGAAATGTGTGCTTCTGCAAAGACCACAAGTGTGCCAGCAGTGTGTCTGCCCTTTGGACACAAAGACTACACAGGAGAGCACTCCTGCAGGCAAAGGACTCATGCTCCCTTCCTGCTTCTTCTCTGCCCACAGGGCCCCTTGCAAGCACCAGGGGGATTCCTGTTCTCTGCAACTCATTGTTTCCTTCCCAAGCTCTCTGAGCTGTGTTTGATGCCATGTGCTTGCTGAGGGGAGCTAAGAAAAGCAACCACTGTTTCCACAGAGAAAACCACTGTTTTTCCAGTTGCACTGGAGAGTTGTACTGTAAGCCACTGAAAACAAAACATGGGTCTTACAGCATGTCTCTGAATTTGGGAAGGGAGGAGATCATTTGGCCCCACTTTTTAAATTCCTCCCAGGCTCTCCTGTGCCCTTTGATGTGCCAGATGTGCCCCTGTTGTGCTCAGGGGCAGAGAGAGGCTGATACAGCACCCACATCCAAGCTGGGCATGGACATGCTGAGCAGAGCCCAGGGGCTGGGTGGGAGAGATCAGAAAAGGCAGGCAGAGCCCACAGCTCATTGCCATACTCAAAGAATCCAGTGACTGCAGAGTACCACTACAGGGGAATGCACCAGCCTCAGAAATTATCCTGGGAGTTAACAGTGTCTGACAGAGGGACAGGTATGGCAAAAAAAGCTTGCTTGCCTTGCAGAGGGGCAGTGTACGCCAGCAGGGCAGCCTGAGGAACTGCCAAAGCCCATTCACCGTGTGCACACAGAGCACCCTGCCAGCAGTGCCCAAACATCCCAGCCCCTCCAGGGCTTGCCTCCTGCCCACATTCCTACTGCTGCAGAGGAGCTGAACCCCCTGTCACAGCACTGACACCGTCTGCATCCAGGCATCTACAGCTGCTCAGAGTCCCTCCTTGTGGCATTTCTGATGATTGTTTGAGGGTAAAGCCTAGAAAGCTCTGCTTCCCTGCAGAATGGGGAACAGAAGACACTTTCAGTCCATGCCTGCTTTCATCTCAAGAACGTTGTTGATTACAATCCAGCTCGGCCTCACATCTCCAGTAAGTCCAAGCCTGTCAGGCGTGTGATTATCACTTGAGGCTCATTGGAAGAAATCAATCCATGGCTGCTGGGTGCAGTCAGGATGCACAGGCTGGGAGGGACACCTCTGTCCTCATGCTCCTCACACCCCTTTCCAAGTCATTCCATAGAAGCTGGTGTGGGAAAAGGGCACCTTGGAGCAAAGGAGCCTGTGCTTTAACCCAGGGTGGCTTCTTGTGTGCTTTGGAGGTGTCCATGGGAAGCTGTCAAGGGACTTCCACTGGAGAGATGGAGCTCCCCACTAGTGCAAAGCAGCTGGATGTGTTTGTGGGGCTGGCACACTAAAGAAGAAAGGAGAGTGCTCGGACAGAAAGGGGAAAGAAACTCTCATCTTCCAACCTTGTAGAGATTAACAGCAACTGGGAGAGTAATGGAACAGTTCTCAGACACTGTTTTTTACCCTGCACAGTGGTACGCAGAGAGCCGCCCACAGGCTCTCTGCCCCAGCTAGAGGAAGGAGGCTGAGTCAAGTGAAATTTCAGCAAGGAAAATACAGAGTAGATGTGACCAAATAGGCACCTTTTGTAACGTGCAATGAGTGCTCACTGTGAAATGGGAAATACTGAATGCCTGAGACAGGAGTGGTAACAAAAGGTTGGTCTATTTGCCTCCAAAGGCAGATATTTACTGTTTTGGATTTTTCCCTAGTTGATGCTTAAATGAATATTCCCCTCTCTGATATTATTACCCATGAATGTAGAAAGCCTTTTCCAGAAATGTCTGGCCTGCCTGTCCCTGCTGCAGGGAGTTATGAGCCTGGCAGGCTAAACAAAGGCCCAGCAAGGGCCAGAAGGGGAGGGTCAGGAGAAAGGAGAAACAGCTATGCTGATAATTCAGGTCAGGCTCCTGGGTGCAGCCCTTTGCTTAACAGCAGAGGGTTCCTTTCTTACACTATATTATCTCACACAGAAAGAAGAAAGGACAAGGAGAAATCTAAGAAGCAGTAGGGGATGTTCAACCCTTTTGGTAGGGCAGCTGAGCAGCTGAGAGAGGTGACAGCAAAGTGCACTGCAGTCTTGCTGTGTTTGATGCCATGTGCTTGCTGAGAGGAGCTAAGAAAAGCAATCACTCTTTCCACCAATGGAGACTTGTATTGCAAGGTACTGTGAACACAAACACGGGTCTCAGAGCATCTCTGTGCTCTTGACTTGCAACCAAAGCTGCTGAGCAGGTCTTTAAGAGTGATGGAGCAGAGAGACCCTGGGGATGCTCTGCTTGGGAGTCATGGCAAGGAAAGGGGATGGCAAAGCAAGTCATGGAGCAAGGCATTGTGAGAAGAGCTGGGAAATGATGTCACTTCAACCTGTACTGGTCCACCAGATGCTAAAAAACATCTGTCACGTGTCTAAGAACAGGATGCAAAATTCGTGTTTCCTGAATCTGTTCTCTGGTGATGGGAAGTGGAAGCATGGTGGAGCACGCAGTTCACCACCCCTAGGGTGCCAAGCCCCAGGCACTCCTCTGCAGTACCTCTTAGCACTCATGTTCCCCATAGGATGTACTCTAGGCACAGTTTGGAATCCAGCTGACCCGGATTTCCAAACAAATGCTTTCAGACTGGCTATGGCATAGTTTCAGCTACCATGCTCCCACCCCCTGGTCATTGCAGCTGTGCGCCTGGTTAGAACCTCTTGTCAGCTGCCACTAGATCACACACAGTGTCAAGCAAGGCTGATGAAAAGGGTGTCCGAGCCAGCTTGTATGCCTGGCCCTTTGCACAGGAAATGTTCCCCACCTGCCTTCCAGGGGCACTGGGGCTGTAAGGGGAGGAGACTTTTGTACAGGTATGGCATTTCAGGGAGGAAAAACTCCCTGTGAAAGCAGCACAGTAAGACAATAAGTTGACAATAGGACAATGACACAATGCACCCTGCTCAGTGCACGATGTCCCCATGATGGGGGAGCTGAGCAGCAGGGCCAACCGCACGTGCAAACCACATCCTGTGGCTGTGCCTGCACTGCTGTTCCCTGCACTGTGCTCTGTGGCACTATGCACAACAGGTTTTACCCTATATCTGCCAGGGGATGTGCTCAGGGATCCCACACCATTGTTCTCTCTCTGTCCAACAGCTTTACCCTGCCCCACTGCCTCTGTCAGCCCATTCCACCCTAACAGGGACAGGAGAGACACTCCTGCCTCACTGGGGCCATCTTCCTTGCCCTGTCCCTTTGCAAGGGAAGGACCCTGATCCATCAGGTTGGAGCTCAGCAGATGTGCCAGGATGGGATAAGCCAGCACGCTGAGGATGCAGGCAGGGCTGCTCACACTGCTGGGTGTGGCCAGCACATGTTTCTGTCTTGGTTCCTCTTCTCACAAGCACCAAGGTGCAAACTCAGCAATATCATCTGTGTCACAGGCAGCACCAGGCTCCTCTGGGGAAGGCTGGGTGACTGAGATCTGCATGAGATCTGCAGAGTCTGACAACGGTCCACAGGCCTTGGGACCCTGTTGCATCCCACTGTACACGACACAGATGGATCCTGGACTTAGTGTGCACCTTGAAAACAAATGGGAAAGCCATGGTTGCACATACTGGCCTGGGAGAACAGCTTCAGCAGGGCCCTGGGCATAGGGAAGACACTCTGGGCAGGAGACTATCCTCTGTTTCAGTTTGAGTCCTTTTTTATTGCATGACAGTGTGCTGTGCTTACACTCTCTGCAACCAGACACATTTTCCCTGGAAACAGGCTCCCGTGACACCTCTCCTTAGTGCAGCCCCTGATGTCACTTCACAGCAGCAATTAAAGTTTCTGATCCCATTCCCTGTACTCTGTCACAGCCACTAGATCAGCTGTTTTCTCTAGCCTGCATCCACCCAGATACAACACCACAGCTGACCAGGATGACAGGATTAGATGATAGTTTAATGATTTTTATCACCTAGCTCCAAGTTTAATGATTTTTATCACCTAGCTCCAAGAAAATGAGTTTAGACAAATACTCCAAGACAGATGCAGAACAATGCAAGGTCACAGTTCCTGCACCCACAGCTCAATTGCCAGGCAGTGCAGCCTCCTGGGAGGACAGACAACATGTGAGCCTGCAAATTCCCATGGACTCTGCTGGCATCAAAGTGTGCAGCCAGGGAAGGAAGAGCCCAGCAGAACCTGGGGGTGCCCTGATCCTTCCAGCACCAAGGAATTGCATTAGAAAGCAATTCCAGAATATGACAAGTCCTGTCCCCAAGCTCTGCTGGACACCAGGGGCTCAGCTCATGGCTCTCCCCAGGTCCTGGTCAGGCACCAGCACCCATCTCCTCTGTGGTGAGGACATGGCACCCTGACACTGTGCCAGGACAGAGGGACACCGTGTATTTCCAGCTCCATGGAGGAACGCACAGACTCTGCAGAGGCTTTCCCAGCAGCCCAAGCCTTGCTGCCCTCCATCCTCAAACAGAGCTCTGCCCAACCACAACCCAGCTGGTGGACTTGGGCCCCAGTGTGGATGTCAGACTTCCCTGATACAGCTGCTCTATCCTGCACGTCGTAAGGCTGCACAGGGGCTCTGCAAAAGGAGCACAGTAAAACCTTCTCTTGGGGGCAGAGGACGGAGCACTGCTTACCTTTTTCCTGGGGTTTTCCATAGTTGTTGGGATAGGGCTTACCACGATTTTGTGCAGCCAGCAGAGGTGTGAGGAGCAGGAGAAGCTTCCATTGCAGGGCCATGTTTGCCTATGCTCCAGGGCAGGACTGAGGTCTCAGCTCCCCTGGCTGCCTCACTGCACACCCATCTGATTGTGAGTGGTGCGAGCACGGAAAGGAAACAGGCACGCAGAGAAATCACATATGGTGCAAGAAGCTTCCTCATTGGAGAGGGAAACTCCGCCAGTGTCAGCACTGCCTTCTTTCTCTTTCAGCTCCATGGCCCTTTTTGCAATCTTGCTGTCTCTAATTTCTTGTCTAAAACCAGAGTTTTTAGGTCTTTGTCAGGAGCAGCTATTAATGACATCTGGGCTGCCTCCTCTCCCAGCACAGATTTCAAAAGGACTTGTGAGGTGCTCTGGTTCGTGGCTGGGCTTTAGTCTGGCATGGAACTGAGGTGGGAATGCAGGATGTGTTTGGATTCCAGCAGCTGGTGGGAGCTGGCAGACATGGACCCTGAGGGGAGCTTGGCCTCCTGCACAAAAAGGTGCAGTGTCAGCAGGTTGCTATAAATGGAATCCATGCCAGGGCATCAGTCCCAGGTTTCTGTGCCAGGCAAGGGCAGTCAGTCAGCTCCAGTGGTCACCCCAGAGCAGTCTGGACTGACATTGCACATGGGGATATTGTAGATTCTTGACGGCTTGGGTGAAGTGACTACAAAGGGTATAAAAGCAGATAAAGGCTATGGAATGGAATCTCTGCCCATCCAGGATGATGGGACAGGTGCCTTCCTGTCACCTGAATCAATCTGCAGAAGGTCCACACTGAAGCTCCTTGGTCACTTACAGCCCTAAACCTGGAAACGTAGTTTATGGTTTAAGATAACCTATGTAAGGTCATTTGCCAAGATGTGTGCTCCTGCTGAAGTGACACCTCAGATAAAGGGCAGAAACTGAAGGAGTTGCAAGGAGGGAAAACAGGCACAATGTGAAGAAATTGCAGTTATGCATATTTCTGTCCTTTCCTGTCTTGCCCAGAGCAATATGTAGCTGAAACGTGAAGCTCCAAGAGCACCTGATGGAAAGATGTAGCATTAGTTCATGGCAAGTGAATGTGATGTTTAGGGAAAATCACAATGGGCTGGTAATAAGTGACTACATTCACATCAGTGCAGTAACAGCCTTAGGGTATATCTTTTCTGGGCAAGCCAGGGCTTTTTGATGACTGTGGAAATACCCTGAGCTGTGATTTGTATCATTCCCCTCTGGGGCACGAGCTGCTTTTCGTGCTTTGCGTTCACTGCTCAGCGTGAAGCAGAGGACAAAATGAATTGTGTGGCTGTGGGATGGGTGAATGTGCCCTTCAGTGTCTGAGGAGCTGTAGTGGAGCAGTCCCCGTGGTGTGGTGCTGGAGGGAGCACTCTGTGCTGGTGCCCCTCTCAAGCGGTTTTCTCCACCGCTGCCTCCTTGTTGGCAGGCAATCAGTTGACCCAAGTTTCCTGGTGGCTTGCAGCTCCCTGTTGCCAGCTGTGTCTCCCTTTCTGCAGGCAGGCTGTGCTCTGCCGAGAGCAGTGGAGCAGTTTCACTACCTGCTGTGGCCGGACCACGGGGTGCCCAGAAACCCGTCGCAGCTGCTGTGCTTGCTGGAGGTGGTGAACAAGAGGGTGCTGGAAGCGCCTGCGGGCCCCGTGCTGGTGCACTGCAGGTACCGCGCCGGGGCTGTCTGGCTGCTGGGCACGGCCAGCGGGGGCAGCGCTGACCCGCGGCGCTCTGTGTCCTCAGCGCCGGCATCGGGCGCACAGGCACCTTCATCGCCCTGGACTTCCTCTTGAAGATGGGCAAGGCTGAGGGCAAGGTGGATGTGTTTCGCTGTGTGCAGCAGATGCGGGAGCAGCGCGTCAGCATGGTGCAGACCAACGTGAGGAATTTGCTCCCTCCACACCTCGGGCTGCAGACCCAATGCCCACCTGTGGGAGTCGACACAGGCGGGTGGCCAGAACAGCCACAAGACCATGGCTGAAATGCCAAGAGTAAATGTATTCATTGCTTTGCTAGCTGGAGGATGTCAGGAGGTAACACATAAGTGGGACCACCAGCACCATCAGGCTAGGTCCATCCAGGGGGACAGTGGGGCTGCTCTTTTCACCCATTTAACAAAGGCCTGTGCTCCTGTAGTTTACCAGCAGGGCTGTGATCTCCTCTGTGTCTTTGTGAGTTCTGGTCTTTGATGTGTCCCAAACCAGGGAGCTCAGCCATGTTCATGACAATGGGCTCCAGGTCTCTGTAAACACCAACCTTCCCTCTACACCAATTCTGCTCCCCAAAGCAGAGAGAGGATAAACAGCAGGAGGCTGTTTATTCACAATATATAGGATTTCTCACACTGTCATTTTCCAGACCTTGGTATTCCCAGCTGTAAGGCCACTAGAGACAATCCACCATGCTCCTTTTGAATGAAAAACCATTCTGCTGCTTTTAACCCTTTGCTGTCAACACCACCCATCCCAGAGATGTGGCATGCAAAGCCACATTAGCCATGCTGCTCCTGATCTAGCCACAGGGACTAGGGCTACCAGGTGATGGAGACTGAAGGATCTTTTCAATGCTGTGTCCAAAGCTAGCTGGAATCTGCATTTCCCTGAGACTCTCTGAGGTATCAGCAGCATTTGTATGTATCAGTCACCCTGACACTGAAGGGCTGTCTTGTAGGCAAGGATGATGAACGGGAGTCCACCTGTCCCTCCAGCTTTCCGGATGTCTGCCCTCCTGGCAGCTCCTGGGCAGCAGTGTCCTGGCCTAGGGACTGTGTGCCCATGATTGCTTAGTGCTGGGCTCCTTCAGAGAAAACCAGGTTGGGCTGGACCAAGCAGCCTCTTGTACAAGGTCTAACTAGTCCACAGGTTTTCCAGGCTGCCTTCCTCAGAGCAGGGGTCTGGTGTGAGAGGGAGCACTAAGCCTGAGGAAGATGATCTGCTCTGGGTTGCTGGAGTTGCTGGCTGTGTCCAAAGCAGGGCTGCCGGCAATGAGGAGTGTCTGGCCTCAGGGATGCGCAGCAGGAAGGTGCAGGATGAACCTGGCTCACTTCTGGCATAGTTTGAGGACAGCTGGTGATCTGGAGCTCCAGGGTTCCTCCTGGACTGGCTCCAGACCGTGCAGCTGAGCCGTGTCCTCCCGCAGGAGCAGTACAGCTTCCTGTACGAGGCGCTGCTGGAAGGTTTGCTCTGCGGCAGCACCGCGGTGCCCGTGGAGAGCATTGCCAGCCGCGTGCACTCCCTGCGACACGCCGAGACCTCAGGCTGCAACAGCGCCCTGGAGAAGGAGTTCAAGGTACCACCAGGAGACGGTGCTCTGGTGCTGTGGGGGCTCCTCTGTGATGCCAGGCCCTCCTGCTCCCCTCCCCAGCAGTGGGATGGAGATGGGGGATCATTTCTCTGCAGTGGCCCAAGAAGGTGAGCTGCTGACAGGGGGGGACTGACTTGGGTGAATCATCTCTACAGGCCCTGCAGAGATTTTCTGAGTTGTTCCAGCTCCTGCCATGCAGAGAAGCAGAGAAACCCAGAAACCAACCCAAGAACCGCAAGCCAGGGATCTTGCCAGGTAACACTAGCAGGGCTTGGCAGCCTCTCGCCCTAAAGCCAGAGCCTGAAAGCAGCATGGGGAGAACGATGCTTTCCTGCTGCTTCCCTCCCTGGCACATGACACTGACAGGTTGGGCTCAGGGTCCAGTTGTTGTATTCTGGTTAGTAGATAATAAATAGAGATTAGCCTGATTCCCTCTGAGCCCGTTGGAGGTACATGAGGTACACCAGGGATAAATAGGTCCCTGGTCTAAACTTTCCCAGTGGAGAAGCTCAGATGAGGCACATCAGGGAGCAATGTGGAGGGTGGATGTGCTGTGCCCCCAGCCACAGGGTTTTGGGCAGCCCTCATCAGGGTGTGCTGAGCTGTCACAGCCGTGGGTGTGGTGGTGCCTGTCCGTTCAATCCTCACCAGCCCATGCTGCAGGGAGCTGTGCTGGCTGTACCTGTTGCAGGGAAAGCCCCCTGCCTGTCTGTAGGGAGGGAACAGCCCATCATTCCCGCTCTCTGCTCCTTGGCTCCGCAGCGGACTCCTGCCGGCCCATCCTGATGTCCTCGGTGAACGCAGACGGCTCGCCAGCTTACATCAACGCCGTCTTCGCCAGCGTAAGGCTGCGGCGGGAGCGGGAGCTGCTCGGGGCAGCCGGGCCCCTCCTGCGCAGCCCCGCTCCAGGCCAGGGCAGAGCGGCCCGGCCGGGGGAGGTGTCCCAGCGCTCGGGCTGCTGCTCGGTGCCTGCTGGCCCTGCTGCCAGGAGATGGCCCCCGCGACCGCGAGCGGCGGAGCCCTGCCTGCGCAGGCAGCGCAGCAGCGTGTGCCCGCCCCGGCCTGCTGCGAGCCGAGCCCGGCTGCGATGGGCTGAGAGGGCAGCGGGGCGCTAACCTGAGCTGCTCTCAGCTCGGCTGGGCTGGCCTGCGCCTTCTCCATCTCCGCTGGGCGGCAGGGAGCCGTTCCCGCTGTGGGAATGGCTCTCGGGGATTGTGCGACTCTCCCCACATGCATCGTCCTGTCTTTTGCAGACGTACACCGAGGAGGAGAGAATCATCATCACGCAGCTGCCTTTCCCCACCACGCTGGTGGATTTCTGGGCTCTGGTCTGGGATTACACTTGCACATCAGTAGTTGTGCTGAATGAACTCCAGGAGCTGGACAAGGTCAGCAGCCCAAGCTCTGACAGCTCTCCCCTCTCCTGTTCCTTGCGGGGCCGAGCAGTGTGATTTCTGCCTTTGGCCCTGCAAGGACCTTACCATGAGAGCCCAGCTTGCACCAGGACCTACTGCATGCTTGGAGGCTCCACCTGGGAGAGCCCTGAGGACAGTCCCAGCTCCACAGCTCCACAGCAGGGGGCTGTCCTCGGTCTGGCTGCAAATGAGCATCCCTCGGGTTTTGTTGAGCCCTACCCAGGTGTCCTGTGTGATGGAGTGTTATTCTCTGGGTTGGTGCCCAGCAGGTGTCTGGCAGAGCCATGTGCAAGTGGCTTATGGGTGAGGGGCTGGTGTGAGCCCCCATGTGAGGGGCCGAGCTCTGCCCTGCCTGCAGGAGGGGCCATGTGTGATCAGGCACCTCTCGGCTCTCCCAGACGTTCGTGCAGTTCTGGCCCAGCCAAGGCGAAGATGACTATGGCCGCTTCCACGTGCAGCTGATCTCAGAGGAGCCTGGGGCTGGCTTCACAACCTGGACCCTTGTCCTCAGCAACAGGCAGCAGGTGGGCCCTTTGCTCAGAGCTGGCAAACTCCTTTGAGAAGTATCTCTGCATGAGCTGGGAGCAGCAGCTGTCAATAGGCTTTAATTTGGGGTCAGAGTCCCAGCTAGAGATGGCAGAGGATCTGGTGGGGTCCCGGCAGGACACTGGTCAGGGCAGAGTCTTTTGCCTTGGCAGAGAGGTTAATTCCAAGGAAGTGAGGCTGCAGGCAGAGGTGGAACTCAGAGGTGGTTTTGTGTGCCTTTCCAGCTGGAGGACAGCAGCTGTGGTTGGAGTTTGTGCATCTCAGTGGTTCATGAAAGGGGAACTATTGCAGGCAGCTGGACACAGGACTGGTGTCAGTCTGAGCTGCACCTGGAGCTCAGCTCTTCTCTTATGCTCTGTCTGTTGCTCTCAGAGCACTTGGTGGAGAAGAGCAAAGTCTGGAGTGGCATGTCCCACTGTGGGGCTGCTCCCTTGATCCAGTGTGCATGGCTGAGCCAGGATTGCCATGCACTGTCCCTTCCCTTCCCTCCAGGAAGGCAGTAGGTCTCTGCTCTGCCCAGCCCCTGTCTTTGTTCCCCACTAGCCCAAGAAATCTGCAGTGGAAATCCGCTTACATCAACTGACAGACTGGCCCATGCAGCAGCACCTTCCCCCACACCCTGACACCATCATCAGCCTGCTCGGGAAGGTGGAGACACACCATCGTCAGAGCCAGGATGGACACATCCTTGTCACCTGCTGGTGAGTGATGTCTCCTGGAGGAGCAGCCATGGCCCAGAGCTGGGCACAGCTCAGGCTGTGTCAGTGACATTGGGGACAGCTCCATCTCGGGTGGATGTGTGGATATGAATTCAGCTAGGCTGAGGGAGGAAGGCTTCCCTGCAGAGGCTGGTTGTTGTTGCGGTGCATACTGACTTCATTAAGCTGATTGTTCCATTGTTAAGTGGCATATTCATTTATCTCCCGTTTTAACCTATATGGTTCTTCCCTGGGAATGCCCTCCTATTTAACTGTCCCTCAAGGTGCCTCCTTCCTTTGTTCCAGACCCTTCCTTGCCTGTCAAGGCAACCCTGCCCCTTCTGCCTTGTCCAACATGGTAAACCCGCCCTTTGTTCTAAAATGTTCTTGGCCAATTATCCCCTGAACCAATCCTCTGTTAGACCCTCTCTCTTCCCCTAACCCGTATTAGTTGTTATCCTGAAACGACACCACAGGAGTTACCCTATTGGTTATTCTATTGTACCCACCCCCTGTTTTTTGATAGTTTAAAAACCTGTGTGCAGAGGTGCTCAGGACTCTTGCTGTCTGGGAACGTCTCGATTGTGGTCTGTAGGAGCGTCGGGGGGTAGGATGCTTGGGATGGACGGAGACGAGAGATCTCTGAAGCCAGGTTGTGGAAGCTGCGGTTTATTGCAGAGGGCGTGGGTGCAGGGCCCTGCTGGGAGCTGCCAGCCACAGCTGGAGCAGGCCTGAGAGAAGAAAGGGGTAGAGAGGATGAGAGGGTAACAGAGTAAGAGGGTAAGAGTGTAAGAGAGTAAAAAATGTTACAACATAAAAGGGTAAGAGAGTGATTTTCCCGTTACAATACAATAAATCTTCTTCTCTGTTGAATATTCTAACTCTCACTAACCAATCTAGTACAATATACAAATCCTACAGCATTTCCATAAAGCCTATAAGAATCATTACATTACAATACTGTGTTACATTTTAAACCCTAAAAACTCCTCTTTGGACCCCTTCTGCCAAACTGGCAGGGTCTGCTCGGACGCTTGGACCTGTCTGCAGGCAGAGGGTATTGTTTCATCAAAAGGGGATTACCTTCAGCCAGCTACACCATTGTTTTCCTGTTGTTCAGTAACTAAGGGATCTCAAAGCTTGCTTTCATTTCAATCTCGCTTATGTTTCTATATTCTCAAAATCTTTTGCCAGACAATCATATTTATAAGGCTTTCTTTTTTCATCTTCCCCAACAGTGGGCCTTTCTCCTAGTTTTCCTCCACCTTTCCTCATCAATAAATGAGTTGGAATGTCACCACAGAAGAGCCTCACCTGCCTTCTTTATCCAGTCCTTGCTGCATCACCATAGAGCAACTTTGCAGAGCAGAACGCTCTGAGGTTCTGACTTCAGCAACACCATCGCCAGGTCAGTTCCCCACACTTGTCACTGCTCTTGAACTTCACTGAGCTAGCCAGGGCTCCGGCAGACAGTGGCACCTTGGGTGTGGGATCTATGGCCAAGATCATCCTGAGAGTGTGGGGGTCCAGGGGGACACCTCTGAGGCTCAGCCCTGCCACCTGCCATCCCAGAGCAAATGAAGCTCCCCTTGCCCTCCTCCACAGGGACGGAGCCAGCCGGAGTGGGATCTTCTGTGCTGCAGGTTTCCTGTGTGAGCAGATCCAAAGTGAGGGCATGGTGGATGTGTCCCAGGCTGTGAGGATGCTGAAGAGGAGGCGCAGACAGTTCATTAAAAATGTGGTAGGTGCTGACTTCTGACCCAGCTGGGATGGCAGCAGCACAACAAGAGCCATATCTTGCATTGCCCCAGTAGCTGCCCTAGCCCCTCTGTGCTTAGATCATCCTGAGGCCAGGTGCCAATGAGATCTTTGAAAGCTCCAGTTTCTGCTGCTGGGGCATACCCACTCCCTCAGTGGTGGATTCTGCAGAACTGAGGGGGCACCAAAGCATCCTGCATGATGAGTGGCCCCTTTCTGGTCCACCTGGCTGCTTAACGCTTGGTGTCATGGATGTTGGCTCTCCTGCCAAATCCAGCTGGTTCCAGAGCTGGTGTAGCCCATCCTTCCAGCTCCTGGAGCACATGCCTGGATTCCTCAGCTGGGGATGGTGGACTCCAGCTGGGAGGAGGAGGGTGGAGTGCACCTGTGTGTGGCATGCTCTGGGTCAGGAAGCTGTTGGAGACCAATGCAGACATGCCACTGCAGGTGTTGGTCCACCAGAGCCTCACGTGCATCCTTTTATCCACAGGAACAGTATGGGCTCTGCTATGAACTAGCCCTCAGTTATTTGAATTCATTTGAAACCTATGGGAATTTCAAGTAGGAACAAGACCACAGCCTGTCTCTGGATGGGACTTTGACTCCCTGGACAGCCCTTCATCAGTAATAGTGGAAGCAAGCGGGGAAAAAAAGGGATGTGCATGACCCCAAGATGTTTCACTCCCCTGAAAAACCACCCCAAGGGTCCTCCGTGGCTGGAGAACACAGGCTAGACTGTCTCCAAATTGTGGCCAAGTGTTGAAATGGGAACCTGATCCTCTGCCCAGCATTTGTGCAGGAACTTATCTGAAATCTCAACCTGAGTATGTAGACCAGAGCAGAGGCACCAGGACTTCATGTATCCTTCCTTGCCAAGGATGAAGAGCACAGCTGTCCCATCCAGGTTCCCTTGTCCCCTCAGGTAGCCCCAAGGACAGTGGGGCAGCACCAACACCCACGTTCTGTTTGGTCAGAGAAGATCCGTGGTGCTCATGAGCACAGGATATCTGTCCTACTCTGGGAGAAGCATGAAGCCCAAGGTCAACAAGAGCCAAGAGTGGGACAACCCATGGTCCTGCAGGGCTAAACTGGTCCTTCAAGCCCCACACAGTCTCTTCCTGTTGCTGCTCCAAGTGCCACTGCCCTACCAGCTCCACTGAGGCTCTCCCATCAGCCTGTGGCTGCAGCATGGCAATGCCAGGTTGTGGTGTCTCAAGGTGAATATCCTGGATGTGGTTCAAGCAGCACCACAGAAACAAAGGCAGGAGACTTCAGAAGCAGGAGTGACACCATGGCTTTCTGTCCTGTGTCTCACCAATAAAGGCCGAGGTGGTGGTGACCCCTGATCTTTGCTTTTCTTCCAGGTTTGACCTGGCACAGGGGCAGCAAGGCAGCTGAAAGCACAGAGATACCACAGCATGGGCACAGAATACACTCTTGGCTAAAATGTGTGTGGAGGGCTATCACCCCTGATGGATTCCCACCACACATCTGCTCCAAACTCACATTAGAGCTGTCCAGCTCAGCTCAGCATGTCAGAAAAGCTGTCAGGCAGCACCAGGGGAATACAGGATCACAGCAGCCCTCCTCATGGCTCCCCTCAGCTCCCTGCAGGGGAATATCACCCCACAGGGGCAATGAGGGGAGCAGAGAGAAGCTGTGTGGGACAGGCAGCACCTCCAATCCATAAGCCTTTATTTCTTGACCAGACAGAACAGGCAGAGTCACAAAGCAGTCCAGCCAGGCCAAGCAAAGCCCTGGGTTTGGCTGAATACCAGCAGAGAGGGCAGAAGGGTTGGGAGCCCAGAGGGCACCAGGAGAAGGCCATCAACCTGAGCCTGTGTGAGTCTGGGACTGGGAAATCTGGCATACAAGTCCTGCTTCCAGGAATGCAAAAATGAAAGCAAAGCCTAAATAAAAGGATTACAGGAAGCCAGATCCAAAGGCTTTGCAAAAGCAGTAAGCAAACCCTGGGAGGTGAAGGGGCTGAGGAATGAAAAAGCTCAGCCCTCCTGGACCTTGTGTTTTCCTCTTGCCCTGCTGAATTGGATGAGTTTCATGGGAGCTCCATGCTGGTCACAGTCCCAGGAGAGCCAAGGGACATGGCAGCCATCAGCACTGGGCTGGGGTTATCCTTCCCATTCTCTCCATGTCCTCACTGCTCTGGATGTCTCCATGGTATTGGCTGGGGCTGAAGTGCCTGATCTCCAGCCTAGCCACCTTCACCTGTGGAGACAAAGGGCACCCAGTGTCAGAGACAGGCTGGGGCACATGGCAGTGCCTGCCACAACCCAACACTTCCGTCCCAGCTGTGCCCAACCACAGGGCCCCAGAGGTGCTGTCAGTGCTGAGTGAGAGCAGCAGCCCCTCAGCCTGGCCCTCCTGAGACCCCTCCCTGCAGATCCCCGGCAGGAATGGCACAGACATGGCTCCCTCAAAGCCCTGAGCCTTCAGGGTGCTGTTTTTGCTCACCCGGTCCCTGCTGCAGGCAGGGAGCATTGCCTGGGACCAGGCTCTGCCTCCATGTGGGGCTCAGTGGGCAGAGCCATCCTGATCATCCCCAGCTAAGGGAAATCAGGAGATGTATCAGTGCAGTGTACAAAGTGCTGCTTCTGCTGAAACTCAGGCTCTCCTGGGACATTGCTGCTCACATCCCACCTGCCCCGCAGCCCAATAGTCCCTCTGTGATGGTTGACTGCAGAATTGCATTTTCCTACCTTTTTAATTATCCTCCTTAGTTTTGTTGGGCAAGTACTTCCTTTTCCTGGAAAGGCAAAAGGGAGTAAGAAACTGGCATTGTGTATGAACCTGCTGACCCTGTCCCCTTTGTACCTGCTGACCCTGTCCCCTCCCCACTCACCTGGAGTGCACAAGCCACAGGATGACTGCAACCACAAGGCGGTCTGCCAGCAGCACAAGCAGTCCAATCACAATCCAATGCCACTGGCCCACAGTCTGCCCTGCAACAAACACAGAGGCAGGGGTGAGTTCCATAGCCCAGCCTCCTGCTGGCAATGGCCCCAAGAATGGCAAAGGGAATGTGCAAGTGTGCATGCCAGTGTGCTGGCTGAGGCTTCTTCTGGGAGAGAGGATCACCCCGTGTGTGGGGATCTTGCTCTGTTCCACGTGAGACCCAATAGCCCGCTCCACCTGAGAGAGCCCCTGTCGGGATCCAGCCACAGCTGTTGCGGTTTGTCCTGCACAGCAAGCACAGACCAAGGGGTCACACACAGGGCCCTGGGCAGGGGCTGAGGCCACAGGAGGCTGCAGCAGCTCCTGGCCAAGGGACAGGCTGCACAGGGACTCCCTGCGAGGGGTTTGTCCCCGGCAAAGGCTGCATGGGTTGTGTTGGGGGGCAAGTCGATGGTGACACTGTACTCAGTGAAGGGCTGCAGAGGGGAGCAGGTGAATGTTCCCTCCTGGCCATGTAACATCTGCTCTGCATTCAGCTCCTCAGCCTCACAGGGAGGGGAGGAAGGTGCTGCCAGCCGGCACATGGCCTTCATGCCCTGGCAGGCATCAGGGAAGGTGCAGGTCCATTTCAGTTTGATGCTGGTGCTGGAAATCTCAAAGGTCTCATGGTCAACCTGGAGCACTTCTGTGAAGGAAAGATTGCCAGAAGATCACTTTATTCCCTTCTTCTCCCAGCCATGCAGCCGTCAGACAGCTTTGCTCATCACCCAGCCCAATGGGATAGAAAAGGAGAGACTGGAGGTGGTTACTGCAGAGCTCTCAAAGGGAGCAGGAGGAGTTTGGGGTCATGGTGCTCTAGGAGACTGAATGTCAAGCACTGGGTGAATTTCTCCAGTGGCACAACGCTCCTGTTGAGTCAAACATCAGGACACCTTGGGGAGAACAGGGGGAAGCCAGGAGGGTGTGTCCTCCCCAGCTGGGCTACATCCCAGCTCACAGGGAGCAGCAAAGGGATCCTGCCTGCCTCAAACCCTCTGAGCTGTGTGGCTGCAGCCATCCTTTGGTGCCATGGGAGAGCACAGCAGGAGATATTTCCTCCTGGCCTGGAAGCAGGAGCTGCTTCCACGGCCTCCATCCTCACAGTGCTGTGCCCAAGGTAAAACCCTGACCCTCCCATGCTGTCCCCTGTCAGAGATGTTCTCAGGATCTCCCTCTGCAAAGGATTATCCTGCTCCAGGTCCCTCCCTTACCAATGCACTCCACTCTGGAATGAATGCGGACCCAGGCACCTCTGGAGTCTCTTCCAACCCAAAATTCTTTGTACCTAAATGTCTCATAATCACTCTGGAATTGAGTCTGACATTGGATTTCAGTGAAGGGTGGCTGGAAACCCTCAGGGCAGCTCAGCGTCACTTTCTCATCCTTCTCATAGTTCACCTGGTCTGGTGCCAGCTTGAGTCTGGAGTCCCACTGGGGCCTTTTGCACCCTTCTGTCAGAGGTGAAAGTGGGTGTTAGATGGGCAGGAGGTGATGAGATGATGAAGTGGGTTTGGGTGAGTGGTGGGAGAGAAATCCCCAGGAACCCCTCCAGGCAATGAAGGGAGAGGGAAGGTGACACATCCATCTGCTGGGGTGTGACCTGAGGCCAAGCCTTGTTGGGAAGGACTTTCCTTGAGCTTGTAAAGAATGAAGATTCACTCATTAATCAATCTGCCCCTATCCCCCCACCACTTGTCTCTGTGGACACTCCTAAGCAATCCCCCAACCCAAAGCAGGGAGATTCCCATCCTGTCTCTCCCTGTGCATCTCTCCTGAGCTCTGCCATGTACTGACATGCCCCACTGGGCACAGCTGTGTCTCTGGCAGGGACAACTCTGCATCTCCATCCCCTGATGGGTGGCATTGCTGCTCCCCCAGGTCCATCCCATACAGCCTCCTGTCCCAGTGCCAAGGGCTGAGCCAGCCCTGCATCAGCAGGACTCCCTTCATTCCCCTCTGCTCCAACCCCTGCAGGTGCAGGAGGTGTCCCCAGGTCCCTTATGCAGGGCCAGCAGGGGAAGAAGCAGACCTGTGCATTCCAGGGTGGCACCTGGAGGCACAGCAAAGATCATGGGACCTCCATGGGCACCTGGCTGGCAGCCTTGGATCCTGCCCCTGCCTGGGACCCGGCTGGGAGCCCCAGACTTGGCCTGCTCAGGAAGCACTGCAGCAGATTCAGCTTGCCCAGCTGGTTCTGCCTGGTCTGTTGTCTCCTGGCTGCATTTTCCTCTTCAGCAGTTTGCTCAGGCAACAGAGCCCCAGGAAGGGTGATGCTACAGGGGAGACACAGGCGAGCTGCTGCAGCCTCACTTACCCACACACAGGACATCCCCTTCAATGCGTGTCCAGGCGCCTGTGCTGCTCCTGCCCCACCAGGCATCCTCATAGACTGGTATTCCAGAACTCACTCCCTGAATTTCCATTGTACATTTGACCTCGGGGAAGGAGGGCTCAAGGCCTTTGGGACAGGTCAGGGTCAGTTCTCTATTCTGTTGGTATTCAGTTTCATTCTCCAAAATCTGAAGTCTAGCATCCCACTGAGGTTTTTGGCATTTTGCTGTCAGGGAGAAAGTATGAGAGTCCTTCTCAGCAATGGAATGCTCAGGCAGGAGAAGGACCAAGCCTTTTCCATGATGAACTGTGGTTACCGTCAGCATTCAACACCATGAGGAAACCCAAGGTACCCCAAGAGCAGAAGAAGAGGATGTGCCTGGGCAAGGAGTTGATAATAGGACACTGGGAGAGAGGTGAAAACTGAGGGGCAGGATCCCCTCCAACTTCCCTGTGACATACAACTCAGGATTGGACTGGGAGATGCAGGGATAGAGAAAACCTGTCCCACACGGAATGTTTCTAACCCTCTGCACCTTGGAGACTGCTCCCAACTGGGACCTGACTCTGAGCTGTGCCCAAGGTGTCTCACAGGTAGAGGTGGATGTCCAGGTCACCTCCACAGTGTGAAGTGCACGTAGCAGGGGAGACCTACTGCTTCCCAACTTACCTGTGGTGCAGCTCAGGTTCTGAGCCAACATGTGCCATTTTCCTGAAATGTCCAACACCTCCCAAGCATTCCTCCAATTTGCACATCTGATGACAGCGAGGGGAGGAGCGTCGTTCTCAAAGCAGCTCAGTGTCACCTCTTCCCTGAGCGTGTAAAATCTCTGGTTTGGACTAAACTGGAGCTGTGAGTCCCACTGGGGCTGCTGGCATCGCTCTGGAGAGGAGAAGGAGCTCATGTAAGCAGGATGGGAAGTGGTCTGCTGGGATATCTCTTGCTCTGACTTGGACAGGGCCCATCTCCTTTGATCACCACATTCAGCTGCTGATCCCTTTCTTGCAGCCTAGGACAGAGCTATTGGTGGCAGCAGACCACCCCAAGAGCAGTCCCATCCATGCATACAGAGCATTCTCATCCATGCCTACTACAGTCTTGCAGACTTCACAACTCAGACTTCATTTGGAAAAGGCTGGGCAGGGACTGAATTCCTTCCCAGTCTTCACACAGAGTTCCATCCCATCCCACCATTTTGGCCATACACCCATTCACTGTTGGAAGGCACAGGCTTACAGTAGCCCCCAGTGCAGGGATCCTTGTTGCTGCCTTTGAACCCCTCCCAGGAGCACAGAGCCCACCAGGTGCCTACAGCAAGGTGCTGAGACCAGAAGAGCCGTGTCAGTGCCAGGACATGGGGAAAGCCAAAGGTGTCTGGGTCTGCTGTTCCTGCACTGTCATCTGCATGACCAGGTCACAGAGGGTCTGCCACCAGCTCAGGGCCCTGGGTCAGGGTGGTGCAGGGCTGTGCTTACCCTTGCAGGTGGCATTCTCATTCCACAGGATCTGGGCCCCTCTGGAAATGCATTCAATCTGTGGGACAGATGGTGCATACTTCTCAGGAATCTTCCCAACACAGCTGAGCTGCACCACTTCGTTCAAGGCGTAGTCGCTCTTCGTCGGAGTAAACCGCAGTTTGTGGTCCCAGTCAGAGGGAATTTTACATTTTCCTGTGTGCAAAGGCCAGAAGGCAGAGGCTGAGGGTCACTGGGCTCCAGGAGCATCCATGAGGATGAGGGAGTTCCATCCAGAGGGGTGCCAATCCCTCTCTCTTCAGAGGGGTGGCAGAGATGGCACCTCCCAGGATGAGCCCCATCCTCCAGATGCTTCATCCCTCTCCACACCGTCAGGGGCAGTGCAGGAGGGTTATCCACACGGTTATCCTGCCCACCTGCTGCTGAGGAGACACCCCAGGCAGAGGGGTCCAGCAGCCTGGGGGATGCTGCTCTCTCCCACAAATCCAGGGGTTGTGGGAGTGCACCAGACTCTGCTGGCACCACTCATCAGCATTCCTGTCATTCTGCTGGACGCTATCTGCTCACACCCACAGGCACACTTGTTTGCAGCAAAATCCCACTTGAGTTGCCACTGCTTTTGGTCTGGATGTTACACTTGTTATTTCCTCTGCTCTATCCCTCTCACAATTATCTGCTGGCTCCTAGCAGCAGCTACCTTCAATCCCATATCCCTGCCATCCTCACCCAAGACAAGTGATACCCTCTCATCTGACTTGGCAGAAGGAGCTTAGAGCACGTAGGTATTTCACCAGCTGCACATTTGGTTGTGTTTTGTAACATGTAGATTGGGCAATTGATTGAAGTAAATCTTCATTTTCATTAAATTCTAGACAGGAGTGCTGCTGCCTCTGCATGGATCTGCATTTGGCTCTCTACCCTCTGACCAGACCCCACTTTTCACACAACAACTGTGTAACTCTCTGTGAATGTTCCTCCTCCATACAAATGTAGCTATAGCTGTCCAAACTTTGTCCAGTGTTACCAGGGTGCAGTCAGGCAGGCACAGAGAGTTTGCACTGCTTCCTACAACACCCAAGTGGCACTCCCCGGGAAAGCAGGAGTGCTCTGCAGACCTCATGCAGTAGCAGACCACAACAGCTGCACCTCCCCAGAATGAAGTCTCTGACAAATAAGTGGGAGAAAAATAGCCCCAGACTGGGCAATTGAGCATCAAGTATTTCAGTCAGGTGAGAACCACTCATGAAAGCATTTTCCATGTTTTAATTTGCATTTCAGGGCCCTGAATTGTTCCTCTAGGAAGATTATTCACGGATGGGTATTATTTGATCCTAGAGGTACCACAGATATGTGAACAAAGGTGCTTGAAAAGAGTCATGTGAGGCCTGGCCTGAAGCAAGAAGCAGTTTGAGGGGATGGAAACTCTGCAGTGGAGGCAGCCTTGGGAGCTGAGGGGGTTGTGAATGCTCAGGAGCATGGCTGGCCTCTCCCACATGGCCCCACTCTTGACTTCAGTGTGAGGGAGCCTCGGCATTTTTCCTTTTGGAACTGTTCTACACCTCCTGGTAGCTGTGAGACCTCCCACAGCACTCAAAACTATTCAATAAGGGAGACCATATCTACCTTTCAGGGATGGTGGACACTGGAGTTGATGTCACCATCATCGCCCACTCCAACTGACTACTGGACTGGAAATTGGTACCTGTGAATAGGGTGATCTCTGGGATTGGAGGAGCTGCCACCTCCATGAGGAGCAAAAGGACCATCCTAACTGAGGGACCTGAGGGTGGGGTGGCCACAGTAGGACCATTCATGGTAAGTTCTCCCACTATCTTATGGGGCAGGGACCTATTATCTCAATGGGGGGCAAGGCGAGAGACCCCTTCGACACCACAGGATTTCTAATTGGGGCCACTGTGGAGTGTGCCACTCCACCACTCACCTGGAAGACCAACAAGCCGTGTGGGTGGACCAGTGGCCCCTCCCAGCTGAAAAGCTAAAAGCATTCAAGTCCCCTATGCAGGAGGAGTTGTCCAAAGGCCACATCGTACCAACCAACAGCCTTCAGAACACCCCTGTCTTTTTTATCAAAAAACCCTGCATGACCTCAGAAAGATCAGTGAGGTCATTGAAGATACGGGTCCCATGCAACCCGGCCTGCCCCTCACCCTCAATGCTCCCCAGGGATTGGAGGTTGGCAGTCATTTACATTAAAGACTGCTTTTTAAACATCCCACTCCATCCCAGAGAGTCCCCATGGTTTGCCTTCTCAGTCCCATCCTTGAATAGGCAAGCCCCCTGAAAAGATACCACAGGAGGGTACTCCCCCAAGGCACGAAGAACTCTCCATCTTTGTGCCAGTGGTTTGTGACCCACATTCTGTCACCTCTCAGAACAAAGTTTCCAGACACCATTGTCCTCCACTACATGGACGACATTCTGATTTGTACCCAGATGGACACATATTTAGACATTGAGCTGAAAAAGACCATCCATGTGATCAAGGGGGCAGGATTTGAAATTGCAATGGAAAAGATTCAGCACACCTGCCTGTAGACCTACCTTGGACTCCAAATCAGCGAACAGACCATGGTACCCCAGCAGCTCACCATCAAAGATGACCCAAGGACCCTGAGGGATCTTCACCAGCTCCACAGGAGCATCAGCTGGGTGTGTCCGCTGCTGGGGATCACGACAGAGGACCTTGCGATGCTTTTCAACCTTCTGTGAAGCTGCGAAGACCTCGACTCATGGCACACCATCAATCCGGAGGCCAAGGTAGCAATCCAAAAGGTATTGATCAACGAGATCGAAAGCATTGACCATGAGACAGACAGACCATCACGCAGAGTCTAGCTTGCCTTTTTGTTTTGCAGTTTTGGGTAAGTCACCCAAATTCCATGGATTAATTCTTCAATGGGACCCCACTTTGAAGGACCACCTTTTAATTATAGAGTGCATGTTCCAATCTCACCAACCAATTAAAACCATTACAACACCCCAAGACCTGATGGCTCGGCTCATCACAAAGGCCAGAGCGCGCCTCTGGACCTTGGCGAGGTGTGATTTCACATGCATATACCTACTACTGACATTAAAAGATACAGATACTTTGCTCCAGACAAACGAGAACCTCTTGTTCACTCTTGACAGCTACCCCAGGTCAAATTTCAACTCATTTCCCAAAACACAAACCTTTTAATTCGACCTTTAATCTGGTTTCAAAATCATTAAAAAGTAGAACTCCTCTGAAGGCAGTGAGAGTTTTTACTGATGGCTCAGGTGGATCCCACAAGTCAGTTATGACTTGGAAGAACCCAGACGCTTAGGAGTGGGAGTCTGATGTCCAAATTTTCCAGAGATCCTCACCGAATACAGAATTGGCAGCCTTTGTCAGGACCTTTGAGAAGTTCGAGCAGCCTCTAAATCTGGTCACAGATTCGACTTATGTTGATGGGGTAGCTGAGAACGCTGAACATTCTTTGTTAAAGGAGGTCTCCAATCCAAATTTACACAACTTGCTCTTGAAACCAGTTTATCTACTCTCCCACTGAGAGCAACCATACCATATTATGCACGTGAGATCACACACTGACCTCCCAGGACCGATTGCTGAGGGTAATCAGAAGGCTGATGCTCTAGCCATGGCTGTACAAACTACTTTGCCTGATATATTCAACCAAGTGAAGCTGAGCCATCTATTTTTTTCATCAGAATGTTCCAGCCCTTATCCAAATGTTTAAAATTTCACAAGATCAAGCCAGGGCAATTGATGGCTTGTGCCCCAATTGCCAAGACTTTAACCTGCCTTCTATGGGAGCCAGAGTTAACCCCCACAGCCTTGAAAATCTGCAGTTGTGGCAGACTGATGTTACCCACTATGGTCCCTTCAGGAGACTCAACTACATTCACATGTCCATTGACACATTCTCTGGGGCTGTGTTCTCCTCGGCTCGTGCAGGAGAGAAGCTAAAAATGTCATCAAACACTTCCTCCTTGCATTTTCCACCTTGGGCTGGAAAATAAAAACTGACAATGGTCCTGCTTACACCCCCCACAAATTCCAACAGTTTTTAACCAGTAAGGGTGAAGCACACCACTGGCATACTCCACTCCCTGACAGGACAATCCATTGTAGAGAGAGCCCACCGTACCATCAAGCGGGTTCTTGATCAGCAGCATGGGGGAGGTTGAAACCTTATCAAGCATTGAAAGATTGTGTGAGGCTCTTTATGTTAACAATTTTCTCAATAATTCATTTGCAGGGCTAAATCCCCCCCTTGTGAGGTGCTTCTCAAATAATACCAGAGCTCAGCTCATAGCAAAGCCACCTGTGCTAATCAAGGACCCCGAAACCAAATGGATAATGGGCCCTTTTCCATTAATAACTTGGGGGAGAGGCTATGCCTGTGTGTCCACAGGATCAGGCCCAAAGTGGATCCTTGGCTGTTTTAGGTTGGAAATGGGTGTGTGTATTCTATTCCTGTCTCTGAAGCAGTTATCTTCTGTTAATTAGGCAGTTTTCTTTATCTCTTCCACAACCAATCCTCCCTCTGGGGACATATCTTCTATTAATGGGCCATTGAGTGTCACTGCCTGACTGATAAAACTATATCATCCCATTGTGAGAAGCTACACCCAGAGGGAGGAGCCAAGCATTCCTTTCTGGATATAATCAGAGATTTGGAAGACAACAGGCAGCATTTTCCACTGGATTCCCAGAGGAGCAGCCCTTTCCCACTGGATTCCCAGAGGAAGGCCAGGTCCATCTACACCACTACTATATCTTCAGAGGAAGACTACACACTTTCTACAGGATCACTACTTCAGCAGATCCACATCTGTCACTCCAGGAGGACTGCAGTCCCCATTTAATGGGACTGCTACCCACACCCTGACCCAGAGGGTGTCAGGTCATGTTCTGACTGTCAGTGTTGTTTTTTATTACTGCATTGTTTATTTTATTTTTAAAATTTTCTTCCCTAATGAAGAACTGTTATTCCTGCTCCCATATCTTTGCCTGAGAGCCCCTTAAAGGGGGTTTACATTTTCCATTTCAGGAGAGGCTCCTGCCTTCCTTAGCAGCCACCTGTCTTTTCAAACCAAGACACTGGCAAAACATCGAGCTGTATCTAGAGCCACCAGACACAGCACCCAGAAGGACTCCTGAGGACCCAGAAATAGAAGATACAGACCATACACATACAGCCTGGAGAAGGAGAAAGAGAAGAAAGAAAAGAACCACGCGCTGCACAGATCCAACTTCTGAAATCATCTCTGTTTCTCCTGGCCCATGAAACTGCCTACTGGATTTTTCATATGGGATAAGTTATATCCCATCTTAACATTTTGTTACTTTTAAACTTCCTTTTCTTTCATAATACTTCTATTTTATGCTATCCTCTAAGTTGCTACATTAGTTTCACTTCTCTCACCTCCCTCTAACATAAAAACAGAAAAAAGGGTGGAGTGTTGTGGGAAGAAGACAATAGAAGTTACGAAGTTACTTTTTTCCCCAGTTACAAGTTTCCTTTTAAGACCCACAGGAAGAGCTTTTCTTTCCTAGGACACGACCATGAGTTACCAACTACTCACCGCCACACTCTGGATGTTCTTCACCCTATAACCAGTGACCATGTGGATCATCTTGCAGTCAGCCCAACACATCTGGGTCACCCTGGCAACAACCCTCCAACAAGGCAGTTTGTGTCTGTCCATGGACAGCGTAGAAAATGCACTGTCAACATGCCTAAGCAGCCATAGATTTTCTAACGCTGGCCCATGGACATGGCTGTCAAGACTTTGTCAAGATGTGCTGTTTTAACTTATCCTCACATTCAAGGTCAATCCAAGTATCCAGAAGCTGCAAGAGCTCACAGATAACATCAAGACTGAGAAAAGCGCTGATGGACTTACTGAACTCTTTGAAAGATGGGGACTCACAGGACAGGTATCATCCTTTGTCAAGAGGCTGGTTTGGGTTTTAATTATGATTGTTGTTGTGCTAGTTAGGTTCCAGTGTTTTATTAAGTGTCTGCAGAGGTCCGTGGGAGAAGCCTTTTTAATTAAACAAGAAGGGGGAATTGTGGAAGCCCGTGAGCCCACTGGGCAAAGAGCAGTGGCAATGCCCTGGAGGCATCCCCCATAGGTTAGGGGGTGACAGAAGGCATCCCCCATGATACTCTGCAGCACTGTGTTAATCTAACCCAGTTCTCTATTCCCCATGGGCCTGTTGCCGTCCCTACCCCTTTTACGCCTATATGATCTTTTTCTAGAATATTCCCCACTCCCTGTTTCCCCATTGGTTAATGTAATGCTGCCTGTCCACCCTGGCACTCCCTATTGGCTCCTGCCCTTTGTACTGTGCCTATGTCCTCAGTTAATTTGCCCTGATGCTTTGCTCCACCCCCTTTTTTGCATATTTATACCCTGGACCCTCCACCGTCCATTGTCTTCTGTCCCTGAACTCCTTCAGCACCAGACCTTAATAAACCCTCGCTGGAACGCCCCATACAGAAGATCCTCCAGTGTCTCACCTGCCTGCTAGCTGTGGTGTGCGGCAGTGCTTGAGTGTGTGAATGTCGTGTACCTGCCCAAACGTTCTCCCTCTGAGGACACTGGCAGAGACGGTAGTGGGGCTGACACTTCGCCTCACCGCTACACACACATGAGCCAGCAGTGTGTCTGCCCTTTGGACACAAAGACAGCACAGGAGAGCACTCCTGCAGGCAAAGGACTCATGCTCCCTTTCTGCTTCTTCTCTGCCCACAGGGCCCCTTGCAAGCACCAGGGGGATTCCTGTTCTCTGCAACTCATTGTTTCCTTCCCAAGCTCTCTGAGCTGTGTTTGATGCCATGTGCTTGCTGAGGGGAGCTAAGAAAAGCAACCACTGTTTCCACAGAGAAAACCACTGTTTTTCCAGTTGCACTGGAGAGTTGCACTGTAAGCCACTGAAAACAAAACATGGGTCTTACAGTATGTGTCTGAATTTGGGAAGGGAGGAGATAATTTTCCCCCACTTTTTAAATTCCTCCCAGGCTCTCCTGTGCCCTTTGACGTGCCAGATGTGCCCCTGTTGTGCTCAGGGGCAGAGAGAGGCTGATACAGCACCCACATCCAAGCTGGGCATGGACATGCTGAGCAGAGCCCAGGGGCTGGGTGGGAGAGATCAGAAAAGGCAGGCAGAGCCCACAGCTCATTGCCATACTCAAAGAACCCAGTGACTGCAGAATCCCTGCAGAGTACCACTACAGGGGAATGCTCTAGCTAGAGGAAGGAGGCTGAGTCAAGTGAAATTTCTGCAAGGAAAATACAGAGTAGATGTGACCAAATAGGCACCTTTTGTAATGTGCAATGAGTGCTTACTGTGAAATGGGAAATACTGAATGCCTGAGACAGGAGTGGTAACAAAAGGTTGGTCTATTTGCCTCCAAAGGCAGATATTTACTGTTTTGGATTTTTCCCTAGTTGATGCTTAAATGAATATTCCCCTCTCTGATATTATTACCCATGAATATAGGGTAGAATATAGAAAGCCTTTTCCAGAAATGTCTGGCCTGCCTGTCCCTGCTGCAGGGAGTTATGAGCCTGGCAGGCTAAACAAAGGCCCAGCAAGGGCCAGAAGGGGAGGGTCAGGAGAAAGGGAAACAGCTATGCTGATAATTCAGGTCAGGCTCCTGGGTTCAGCCCTTTGCTTAACAGCAGAAGGTGTCCTTTCTTATGCTATATTATCTCACACACAAAGAAGAAAGGACAAGGAGAAATCTGAGAAGCAGTAGGGGAAGTTCAGCCCCTTTTGGTAGGGCAGCTGAGCAGCTGAGAGAGGTGACAGCAAAGTGCACTGCAGTCTTGCTGTGTTTGATGCCATGTGCTTGCTGAGAGGAGCTAAGAAAAGCAATCACTCTTTCCACCAGTGGAGACTTGTATTGCAAGGTACTGTGAACACAAACACGGGTCTCAGAGCATCTCTGTGCTCTTGACTAGCAACCAAAGCTGCTGAGCAGGTCTTTCAGAGTGATGGAGCAGAGAGACCCTGGGGATGCTTTGCTTGGGAGTCATGGCAAGGAAAGGGGATGGCAAAGCAAGTCACAGAACAAGGCATTGTGAGAAGAGCTGGGAAATGGTATCACTTCAACCTGTACTGGTCCACCAGATGCTAAAAAACATCTGACACGTGCCTAAGAACAGGAGGCAAAATTCGTGTTCCCTGAATGAACCAGCCACACGTGCAAACCACATCCTGTGCCTGTGGCTGCACTGCTGTTCCCTGCACTGCTCTCTGTGGCACTATGCACAACAGGTTTTACCCTATATCTGCCAGGGGATGTGCTCAGGGATCCCACCCCATTGTTCCCTCTCTCTGTCCAACAGCTTTACCCTGCCCCACTGCCTCAGTCAGCCCATTCCACCCTAGCAGGGACAGGAGAGACCCTCCTGCCTCACTGGGGCCATCTTCCTTGCCCTGTCCCTTTGCAAGGGAAGGACCCTGATCCATCAGTTTGGAGCTCAGCAGAGGTGCCAGGATGGGATAAGCCAGCATGCTGAGGATGCAGGCAGGGCTGCTCACACTGCTGGGTGTGGCCAGCACGTTTCTCTCCTGGTTCCCCTTCTCACAAGCACCAAGGTGCAAACTCAGCAATATCATCTGTGTCACAGGCAGCACCAGGCTCCTCTGGGGCAGGCTGGGTGACTGAGATCTGCATGAGACCTGCAGAGTCTGACAAGGGTCCGCAGGCCTTGGGACCCTGTTGCATCCCACTGTACACAACACAGACGGATCCTGGACTTAGTGTGCACCTTGAAAACAAATGGGAAAGCCATGGTTGCGCATGCTGGCCTGGGAGAACAGCTTCAGCAGGGACCTGGGCATGGGGAAGACACTCTGGGCAGGAGAATATCCTCTGTTGCAGTTTGAGTCCTTTTTTATTGCATGACAGTGTGCTGTGCTTACACTCTCTGCAACCAGACACATTTTCCCTGGAAACAGGCTCCCGTGACACCTCTCCTTAGTACAGCCCCTGATGTCACTTCACAGCAGCAATTAAAGTTTCCGATCCCATTCCCTGTACTCTGTCACAGCCACTAGATCAGCTGTTTTCTCTAGCCTGCATCCACCCAGATACAACACCACAGCTGACCAGGAGGACAGGATTAGATGCTAGTTTAATGATTTTTATCACCTAGCTCCAAGTTTAATGATTTTAATCACCTAGCTCCAAGAAAATGAGTTTAGAGAAATACTCCAAGACAGATGCAGAACAATGCAAGGTCACAGTTCCTGCACCCACAGCTCAATTGCCAGGCAGTGCAGCCTCCTGGGAGGACAGACAACATGTGAGCCTGCAAATTCCCACGGACTCTGCTGGCATCAAAGTGTGCAGCCAGGGAAGGAAGAGCCCAGCAGAACCTGGGGGTGACCTGATCCTTCCAGCACCAAGGAAGTGCATTAGAAAGCAATTCCAGAATATGACAAGTCCTGTCCCCAGGCTCTCCTGGACACCAGGGGCTCAGCTCATGGCTCTCCCCAGGTCCTGGTCAGGCACCAGCACCCATCTCCTCTGTGGTGAGGACATGGCACCCTGACACTGTGCCAGGACAGAAGGACACCGTGTATTTCCAGCTCCATGGAGGAACACACAGACTCTGCAGAGGCTTTCCCAGCAGCCCAAGCCTTGCTGCCCTCCGTCCCCAAACAGAGCTCTGCCCAACCACAACCCAGCTGGTGGACTTGGGCCCCAGTGTGGATGTCAGACTTCCCTGATACAGCTGCTCTATCCTGCACGTCGTAAGGCTGCATAGGGGCTCTGCAAAAGGAGCACAGTAAAACCTTCTCTTGGGGGCAGAGGAAGGAGCACTGCTTACCTTTTCCCTGGGGTTTTCCATAGTTGTTGGGATGGGGCCTACCACGATTTTGTGCACCCAGCAGAGGTGTGAGGAGCAGGAGAAGCATCCATTGCAGGGCCATGTTTGCCTATGCTCCAGGGCAGGACTGAGGTCTCAGCTCCCCTGGCTGCCTCATTGCACACCCATCTGATTGTGAGCAGTGTGAGCACGGAAAGGAAACAGGCACGCAGAGAAATCACATATGGTGCAAGAAGCTTCCTCATTGGAGAGGGAAACTCTGCCACTATCAGCACTGCCTTCTTTCTCTTTCAGATCCATGGCCCTTTTGCAATCTTGCTGTCTCTAATTTCTTGTCTAAAACCAGAGTTTTTAGGTCTTTGTCAGGACCAGCTATTAATGACAGCTGGGCTGCCTCCTCTCCCAGCACAGATTTCAGAAGGACTTGTGAGGTGCTCTGGTTCGTGGCTGGGTTTTCGCTGGAAGATCTGCCTTCCATACTCACCCAGACACTCAAGCAGTGACTACACCAGGAGAATCCTCACCTTTTTACTGCTGTGATAAGGATTGTGATAAAAGGGACTTCTGAAGGGCACAGATGCTCTTAATTACCTGGCAGTGTGTGCCATGGATGGGAATGCCAAGGTTTTGGCAGGAGTGGTTGCTGCTCAGGATTGACTGAGAGCACATGTTTGAGCAGAAGGGGACAAGAGCCCTGGGCACCTCAAGCTCAACTGCTGTGGCACATTGAGTTGTCAAAACTTGGTGGGGGCAGGAATGACCATGAAGGAGTGGGAGGCCAGCCCAGGCAGTGGGGCAGAAAAGGGACTGCTGGTGAGGCTGTCTGTGCATCTGGAGGCTGATGGCATTGGCCACAGCAGCAGACCCAACCATCAGAGGAGGTCCAGGGCAGGAACGGATGAATTTGAGTTTCCCCAGCCACCTTGCTGGATGTGCCTGGCCGGCATCCCAACTGAAACACAGGACTAGGAGAAAATCAAGCCCTCAAGTCTTCTCTGAGGCTTCACAGCCAGGCTGCATTCCCCTGTGATGGTTCTCCTCTGTTGTACTCCTCAGCAAGGACTCGTGTTTGCACACCTGGGGTCAGGCTCTGCTTTCTGCTGATTTGCACACCCTGCAACACCTTCGTTCAGCAGCACTGACCAGGCCAATGCAGGGTGGCCCTCTCCAAATATATTCCCCCCAGGCATGCCCAAAAACTTACCTTGAGCAAATAATGGTAGAATTCTTGTTTTCTTCTTTTTCTGCCAACATACAAGCTGCCTGGGGGCAGATACTTCTGCAGTCTTTTACCTCTCAGGAACAGAGCAGGAGACTGCTCAGCCACATTCCCTCCAAGGCTCAGAAAACCAGTCTCCTTTGTCTATGTTTCACCTCTTCCGGCAAACAGAGCTGGCAGAGCCAGGAGTCCCCATCTCCATGAGCCTGCCTTTTTATTTCCTTTGATCAAATATGAAGCTCACCCATAGGGAGTTCACTGTACTCAAACATATCTGCCCTGGAAAAGGTGTCCTGGGGTTGGAATTGCACAGACAGGACCCTGGCATGGCAGCAGGGCACAGCCTGGGAGGTACCTGGGAGGTAGGCGTGATCTGTCTCAGGTGTCTGTGAGGTTTGGGGAGTGTAGGGAGGCAACAGCTGCTCTGCATTAGCAACAGCAGCAACTCAGAGGTCACCTCTCTCTGCCCCTTTATGAATCTGGGCCTTTCAAGAAAAAAATTAAAGAGCTGCAAAAGCAAATGGTGTAGGTAGGAATAGGTTCTTAATCTTGGAAGATCTTTACAAAAGGAGTAGGAGAATTCCATAAATTAAAGAAGTCTAAAACAATCACATCCCCGGTCCCACTATGCAACATTCCCAGCAGAACAATGGCTCTCTGCTCCTATGTTACCAGTATCTGGCATCTCTAAAAATCCTTCCTGGCCCCACATGAAGCCTCAAAAGCCATGGACAAAGGAAGTTGTCAGGAAACTTTCTAATTCTTCACACTTCTCCTTGCTCCACATCATAAAAATTCAGCCTTAAGTGTAACCCAGGCTCTGGCAGGGAGGATAGAGGGGTGTTGCAAACAGTTCTGCTTCCTCCAGAGGGTCCAATGTCTTCTGGTCATACCAGGCAAACTGAAAGCCACACAGACAGCTGCATCCAGCAGGTCTGGCTCAGCTGGAAGGATGGGCAGGCTGGATCTCAGCAGGTGTAGGCAAGAAGCTGTGTCCTGATGCAATGCCAGGGTTCAGGCATGCTGCAATGCCAGGGTCCAGACATGCTGCCAGGAGTGTGCCCCGTTTCACTACAAACCTTGCAGGGCTCTGGAGCCATTTTTGCAGCAATTGTGTCACCCCAGGGACGTCACTCTGCTGTGAAGATGTGCTCTCCTGTCTACCCTACAGACATTGTAGCAGATCTGGAGTTCTTGAAGTGTTTGCAAAAAGGGCTGCTGGCTGCTTCTACAGGCTGTTCTTTGCTCACTTTTTTGTTTGTCTTATTGAGAATTTATGTCTTATCTCTCTGATACTATTTTTGTCCTCTAGACATGACTTCTTCTCTTTGAAGGAACCTGTCTGTTTTGAATAACCTCTGGCCCTGGTTGTTATTCCTGCTGCTTCATCTCTACCTTTTGATCCCAGGAGCTCTGAAAGCTCTGCCTTAACTCTTTGCAGGGTTGCTGGTCACTCCTGACCATGACTGTGCTGCTTTATCTGTTTCCTCATTTCCACATAATTCCCCTTTTTGATGCTGATTAAGATATGCCGGAGCTTTTCAGTCTTTGGTAATTATGCAATATCATGGGAACAAAGCATGTTGTGGCTGCCACCAGAAGGCAGCCTTTTCCTGGGAACATGTTTGGCCCATATTTCCTGCACAGAGCTCAGTTCCCCATCTTCATCTCAGTCTTGTGGTGCATGTAGAAAGCCATACACTAACGCCTTCCTTCCCCCTGCCTGTTTTTGCAAACCAGTCATAAGAGGGCTTGAAGACCGCCAGCAGTAGCACTCCACCCTGCTCCTTTCTTTCATTTGGTATTTCTGTTCCCAAAGGTATATCCATGGTGCAAAGAGGTCTGCATCTCTCCTCTGAAGCACGGGCCCCATCACTGGCCTTGATGAGTCACAGAATCACAGAACGAGCTGAGCTGGAAAGGACCCACATGGATTATCGGGTCCAAATTTTTGCTCTGCACAGGACTTCTGCAAGAGCCACACCACGTGCCTGAGAGCACTGTCCAAACTTCTTGAAAACTCTGGGGAGCCTGTTCCAGTCCCCAACCACCCTCTGGGTGAAGAACCTTTTCCTAATACCCAACCTAAATCTCCCCTGAAACAACCGCAGGCTGTTCCCTCAGGTCCTGTCGCTGGTCACTACAGAGAAGAAACCAGTGCCTGAAAGGTCTCGGCCTGCAGCTGAAGTCAGTGCTTGCACCCATACATGATCCTCCCCTGCATGATGCTCTCCAGGAATGGCATCTGGCTTGCAGCCCTCCCCTGGAACACACAGAGCTGCTGGTGCCAGACTGGCCCTCACCCCACCAGAGTCCCAGCCGGGGAAATGGCGCTGGGCCGTGAAGGCCGCTCATGGCACCGCTGCGGTTCGCTCAGAGGAGGCCCTGTGGGTTTCAGTGTACAGCTGGAGGCGCTGCACTGAGGCAGAGAGGGAGTCACAGAGGGGCTCAGGGGAGGCAGTCAGGAGCCAATTTCAGTGCCGAGGCCCAGGATGGGGCTGCAAAAGCCGCAGTGTCCTTCCTCTGGTGGGACAAGGCCTCAGCCCTCCTGGCCTGCTGCCGCAAGTCCGGTCACACTGACCAGGGAGCTGGGAAGTGGCTCCTGGGATTTCGGGCTGGGACAGAGGCAGTGCAGGGAGATGGCCTGTCCCCAGGGCTGACCCAAAAGCTGGATGTTCAGCTGTTTTGAGCCCACACACAGCTCTCAGGGGTTAATATGAGCTTGTACTTAGCATTATGACCCCAAACTAGTGGTCACAAGTATGACAGGGTCACCTGCATGCCCATCCCCAGCCTGGCAGCCCCTGCCCATCATGGTGCAGCTGCTGAAGGAAAACTTGTGGGATTTCAAATGTTCAAGGATGGGGCTGGACTGGATGGGCCTCAGAGCAACTTGGTCTGGTGAGTGGGATTCCTGTCCACAGTAGCAGGGGTGGAACTAGATGATCTTTAATGTCCCTTCAAACCCAAACCATTCTTTGATTCTATTAATTGTGCATGTGTGTGTGTGTGTGTGTGTGTCACTGCCTGCTGCACACATAGTCTGAGTACGAGATCTGGCTGCCAGGAAGGACATAGGAAGGAAAGGCATTCCCTTCTCTCTTCCAGTATCTATCAGGCCTTTCCATCGGACACATACATTCCTGAGTTCCTTCAGCACTGACACCCAGGGTCCGTGGTCACTGCCTTTGACCTGAGGATGGGCCAGGTCCTGATGACCTGGGCAGAGAAGGTCCAAGGGGACCTGTCAGGAACCTCTAGCACTCGACACCAGCAGGTCCCCACCTCTCAGCTGGCACATTTCCCCTTAGATTGTCATGCACATCTGGGCTCCCATCTGGACTCCGTAAATCTGCCCCAGCCCTGCTGTCACCCTATGACTTTACTCCTGCCAGCACTGGATCCCACAGTCATGTGGGTCATTCTCCCCAGCTTCTGTACCGTGCAGAGCAGATTCCTGTACCATGAAACTGGGCTCCTTTTTGCTTTCCAAATGATGAATCTCTGCTCCCAGGGTTCACCCACAGAGCACAGCACTTTGCTAAGACCTGCTTTGATATCTGAAAGGAAGCCAAGAACAACTTTGCTGAGCAGCAGCTCAGTGATACCTGCAAGGAGGAGCAGGACACTGCTGCTGCTCAGGTGTCATGAGACTGGCAGGACTGACTGCATCTTGGTGCCGGTCCAGAGCTGCCCTGGCCTGGCTCTACACCTCAAGACATATGAGGGCCTGGGCCAGCAGTGTCTCCAGAGAGCAGGAGCCCCCATAATCAGTATCTATGGACACCCAGTGTCTCTTCTTCCTGCTTAGCATGACCCTGACAGAACTTATAGGCCCATGTCCCCATCAGGATCCTACAGGTGACCCTCCAGGACCAGGCCATCAGCAGGGCCACCTGTTACAGCTCCAGTGCTGTCCCAGAGTGTCCCAATGTCCCACACACATTGCTGTGTACTTTCAGCCTTGCAGGATTCATGGGCTTTGTGCCCTGTGGCCAGTTCCTCATTGCCATAGGCTGATAGCCACCAACCTGGCTCTGCTTGCCTTCAGCCAGATGACCCCAAAGAAGACCTCAGCAGCTGCAAGTTCCATAGCAGCCATCCCAAATCCAGCTTCTGACACCGTAACCACCCCTCTGTGCCTCCCCTGCACCCAAGGCAACCCCAGCAGCAAGCACCCAGGGAGCTGCTCAGTGTCAGTGCCCACAATGCAGGCAGCTGGAAATCCCCTTTCCTGCCCCAGGGCTGACTCAGCACCCTGGGGGGCTATTTGCTAGCACATCATCCCCTTCCTCCTTTGGGACAGCCAGTGCACGCAGGGGAGCAGCTTGGCTCCATGGAACTTGTAAACAGCCCTGACCATTGCTCCCTCTGAGAGCTTAGTTAAAGCAGCTCATGTGCCAGCCCTGCCTGCTCTGTGCTGCTCCCAGCCAGAACAGGGGTTTATGCTGCTTCAGTTGTGGATTTTTTTCCAGCAGTGTTGATGCACTGCACATGTGCACATCATTTGTCCACATAGATGTAACAAACTCCAGAATGGTGCTCTTGCAGTGAAGTCTGGAGTCACAAGCAGAGTTCTTCCCTTCTTCTTTTGAGCTGCTGATGGGTAAAGAGAAGTGGCTCTTGAGGTTCATAGCAGACTTGGAGGCTCAGTGTTTGTTTTGAGTCTAAGTTTAGAATCTCTGGAGTCCTTCCTGGTGAGTGAGCCACAGCCATTGAAACTCATGGCCAGGCTGTCCCAGACTGTGGGTCCCAGCCCACAACCCCTCCTTCACCTTTACCTTCCCATGACCCAGGAGCAGATTCCAGGCTGAGATAATGTGATCTCCTGTCTAAACCTGCTTGGCTGGCTGCAAGCAATGCAAAAGGAACCCCAACCAGCACTGCTTCCCCAAGATGTCATATGTAGTGCCCACTCCCTCACCCCTCAGGCCTGAACTGACAGGTCTGACTGCTGAGGGCAACCTATGTCCTCCTGAAGGTCTGGTGTAGGCTGTGGTGAATGCAGGAGGAAGCCTGCAGTGCAGTGTCCCAGCACAGGTAACCCACAGACCCTTCACAGGGATGTGCTGAAATGATGAGTCTGGGTAGCAGGGAGCTCAATCAGCACCTTTTTTATTAATATGCATCATAAATAAAGAAATAAATAAAGGCGAGACACCTCATTCTAACAGGGAGATACAAATTAAATATGGTGCAACATCCGCTAAGCGATGTACAAGCAGGAGGTAACCTAGCAAGACCAGGGCCCCTTGCCATGGTGAAGCCAGCCCAGGCACGATGCTGTGAACAGCGTCAAGCCGGCCATGGCACCAAATACTGGCATGGCCTTTCATTAACACTGTTCCCCACCTGACAGGCAGGTGAAGATCCCCACTACAGCAGGCGGCATGAACATGGCAAGGAAGGGGTTGACTGGCATTGCCTCTACCAAGGACCCCAGGACCTCCAGTATCCCCTTGTGTTTGTGCACAACACTTATCCCCCCCACCCCACGGCACTGCTCAGCAAGACCAGAAACCCTGTGCCAAAGGGAGCACCACCCCTCCCTCCCCAGGCTCCCCAGCTCCCTCTAGGAGCACCCCCAATCTACTTGCTGAGAGCACTGCCCCCAAATCCCTAGCCCAGACAGGGACCCTGCCCTCATTCCCTCCCCTCCAGCGCCCTCCACTGAGCATCCCAGGGCTTCCCAGGCACCGGTTCCCTGCTCAGTGTGGAGGGCACAGGGCCTCCCCCCAAAGCACCCATCTCTGCACAGGGTGGCACTACCCATCCTGGACCTACGTAACACCGAACAACCCCGTGCCTTCCTCACAAACCCTCACAGCCCTTTGCTCCACACTCACACACATACCCCGTCCCCCTCCCCCGGCTGTGGCCATGCACAGCCCCAGCCCTGCAGTGTGGCACTGCCAGGACACTTGTCCCGGTACAACCCACCAGGAACTACTACAGCACACTAGGACAGGGATGCTCCGGTGTGAGGGAGCCTACCTTGCAGTGCCCCAGTAAACACAACCCATCAGCCCAGTCTCGAAGGGACCCTGCCAATGCAGGGTGCTCCCACCCCTTCAGCTGAGGATGCCGGGGATGATGGATGCTGCAGACTGCACTGCCACCCCCAGGCAGGGGACGGCCAGCATCCTGCACCTCCAGCATCCAACAGCGGGGCAGCTCTGCCCTGGCAGGGACTGCCTGGGTTCCTGTAATGTACAAGTCCATGGCCTGTGGGTGCTGCAGACAGTGAGGGGCGGAGGGGGGGGTCAGGCGGTCCCTGGTGTGGCTGCATGCATGGCGATGCCTGGCAATACGAGGTGCAGCTCGCAGAAGACCCCGGGGGGGCTAAGTTGGCCTTTGGCAGCTGCACAAGGAGGAGCAAGAAGGAACCACCTATGGTTACTGTATTCTGTAATGGCAGGAAAGGTAAGAAACTAGCAAGAAGCTGTGTTTGTTCCTCTGGCAGGGTAGGCTACCCCAGAGGAGCCCAGGGAACTGTGCTTGGCCTCCTAAACGTGTCAATAGTCCTCGTCCTCAGGGTGGGTGACATACATGATGGGCACCAGTCCCTTCTCGGAGCCAAGGCTGCACTGCAGCCAGTCACCATCCACCTTGGAGATGACCTGCAGAATATCCCCTTTGTTGAAGCTCAGTTGTCCTGCCTCAGTGGCAATGTGATGGCAAAGAGCTTTCACCTCACTGCAGGCAAAAGGAAAGTAGGGTTAGCTCACCTAACCCTAGGTGAGGACACCCACCCCACCCAGGGACCACCACAGCCCAGGGGGGAGGAAAATACCCCTTGCTTCCCTCCCCAGCCAGGCTCCCAGCTGCCCCCCCAGCTCCCCAATCCCCGCAGATTGCAGAGCTGTGGCGGATCGATGCACAAACTGCATCATTGCCCCAAACCATTCTCTGGTCCATGACTATAAAGGGCGCCTGGCAAACTGCAACAGGCAGAGCTGTGCCACCCTCAACCTAACACATTCCAGCACCTGCAGGATTGTCCACTTGGTGTCACTCACTAGGTAGGGTGAGGAGACATCCCCTGGACTGGTCGTGCCACAGCAGGTGCCTCAGGTGGTTCTGGATGGGGAGGGTCTGGCTCCGGGGCTGCTTCACGCCACATGCTAGCCCCAACTGTCTGGGCCACCAGCTGGAAGACGGACTTGTCCAAGCTCAGCCAGCCGGAGGGCAACCTGGAAGGAGGAGACAGAAGCAGTCAGTGGCTGGAAAGTGCACCCAGGGAAACAGAGCAGGTGCTCTCGTGGCAAGGTCACGCCTTAGAGGTTTGGCTTCACACACTAAGGGCACTCTAAGCAGTGCCCTGGGTCTGCAGGTAGGGAGGGCTCAGATCTAACACCACAGCCTGGACTGGGAAGGATATTTCCAGTGGTCATTTTCAGGAGCAGTAAGGGTGAATAGAGGGAGAGGCAGTGCACAGGGGTCTCAGCTACTGGCAACTTCACCCTTCCCCCACACCTGTTGTAACAATGTAAGCTGGCTGTATGTTCTGTTCTCAACATGGGGTTTTGGGAGGGATGGGGTGATAATGGCACCATGTAGCAGGGTTTAGATGCCAAGGCAGTGACAGAGCTCAGGCAGAAGAGGAAAGCCTATGAGATGGGCTGAGCAAGATTGTGGGAGGAATTAAGGCAGGCTGGCAGGACTGAGCAGGGTTACAGACCCTTGTTGTACCACCATGGCATAGCCCGGCAGTCAGCTCATGGCCTGACTTCCACCTGTGCTGCCACACTCCAAGTTAACCAGCCCTTCTCAGCCCCAAACCATCCCTGCCCTTACCTGTTTGGTTGTCTGGGCTCTTTTTGTACCTTCCTGGACCCAAACAAGTGTCCCCACTTGATGGGCAGGCTGCCTTCTGATGCACTGGTGCTGCTGTCCTCTTGGGGGGCTGCTGCTGCTGCTCCCACTCTTTGCTGAGCCTCCTTCTCCTTGCTGCGCTTTAGCTCTGTAAGCACAGAGTCTGGGGGGCTGCCCATCCAGAAGGGCCAGCTCCGTTCCTTCACCTCTTCACCTGCCACTACCTGCTGGGGCTTTTCCAAGGGCTCTTCCACGGCATCAGGACTTGGCTTGCTGTCTGCCTTGGGCCTCTCCTCCAAGGTGCCCTCAGCAATGGGACAAGCCTCTGCACCCTCCACCACTCCTTCTCGGGGAGGTGGTGCCTTCTGGGTCTCCACTGACCGGGGTGCAGGATTCAAAGCTGCTTTCTTCTTCTCCGAGCGGATGAACTTTGAGCCTTCAGCTGAACTCTCAATGTAAATCTGAGAGGTCTGCATGAGCTGGTACCACCAGCCTGCCTGCTTGTCCTTCTTCCCCTCCCACGTGCTCTCTCGCATCTTGCTCTGCTCTTCCTCCCTGTCACCTTCTCCACAGGAGGCCCCCACTCCCTTGACCCTCTTCTCACTCACAGCTTGCTGTGGGCTGTGCCCTGGTGAGATGTCACCATCTCTGGCACCCCCTTGGCACGTTTCAGGGGCGGTGCTGCAGCCATCAGGATCCTCACTGCTGCCCCGGGTCCGCATCAGCTGCAGGGTGGAGTGCACGGAAAGCAGCAGGTCCTGCTTCACACGCAGCAGCTCCTTTTGCTGCTGCTGCTCTTTGCCCATCTGCATCAGGTGGTGCTCAAAGAGGAGGTCTAGGTTGAAGGGCAGCAGGGAGAGAGGCTGGAGTAGGAGCAGGAGCTCCTCAAAAAGAGGTTGGCACACACTGTGAGACAGGCACAAGAAGCCCACTGGTTGATAGTGTGCCAGGATGATGTCTGTAGGAAAAGACATTAATTAGAGGAGATGCTCTTGTCACCATTGCCAAGCCACCATGAAGCTGCTGAAGCTATGAGGAAAGGAGATGCACACCAGTTTTCGGTCATAGCATGAGGCTCAGGCCTGGGTCAGGGAGCACCAGATGCTCTGTGACCTCTCAGCAAACTGGCCCAGACAGAGCTTTCCAGTTGTACCTGCAGCCAGGACTTGCCTGGCAGACTATCAGCCCGGATGACCTCTGCCACCAGATGCCATGGAAGAAAGATGGGAATAACCTGACAGCCCCAGCTTTTACTCACACTTCCAGGTCTTAATTATGGTCTAATAGATGGCTGTCTTCTGCTTCAGAAAGCCAAGATAAGCACAGACCTATTCTATTCTATTCTATTCTATTCTATTCTATTCTATTCTATTCTATTCTATTCTATTCTATTCTATTCTATTCTATTCTATTCTATTCTATCCTATCCTATCCTATCCTATCCTATCCTATCCTATCCTAACCTATTCTATCATAACCTACTATAAAACAGATACATCCAGTAAAGTCTGCTTTTTGTTTGTCAGGTTTTCCTTTCCATTTCTTCCTATTTCCATGCCTGAAAAGTTTCAGGTAAGTGTGCACATCTCCAGGCATACAAAATTCTCAGGCACTGGGCAGGAAACAGAAATTTGGGGAGGCACAGATCTGATCTCCTGCAGATGGACTGAGGGATCTGCACCAAAAGCTTTGGGTACTAGCTGTGGGTAGGAAGGAGAATGGAAGTCCAGGTGCAGGTGGAAGGAGCTGCATGATGCTTGGACTTCCACCTGGGATTTCCCTGCTACATTGAGACTGTGTAATAGCTTAGTCCTTCACCTCAGGGCAGAGAAGAGCAGCCCAAGCTGAGAGAGCAACAAGAGAAACACATTTCCATTTCATGCTCTATTTGTGTGCAGAGTTTGGCTCGCACTGCAGCCCACAGCCTTAGGCTCTTACCTTCATGGTTGTAAAGGTGGTTGAACCAGAACTCCAAGGACCGGATACTGCAGAAATGGAAAATTAGCAGGGTAAGAAAGAAACAGTGAAAATCTATTAAACCCATTCATCCTCACTGTTCTGCCACAAGAAGTGTGGCTGGAAAAGGGCATTTACAAAGCATGAGCTTGTAACTCAGGGAAAGGACAGTGGCTTGCTCCCATCAGCATGCCCTGATCACAGACACTCAGCCTGTCACTGAACATCTACACAGCTTTACATGTGCAACTGTAACCACGAATAACTGTGTTTGCAGCAAGACTCCTCACTGTTCTGCTCCTATGTCCTTGATAGAGCTTTGTTTTGCTGAGAAGAGGCTGCTGCGGAAGAGGCAAATGATCTACAAAACTAAGACCAGTGCTGGTGGCTCAGCCCAAAATATGCCAGTGGGGGAGAATGGGGTCACCCTGTGTGGGGAGAGCAGGGCAGAGCTTGTTCCTGCCTGGAGGAATTCTACATCTGGAGATCTTGGGAACTCTATTACCAATACCAGAGCTCTTGCTGACAGCCAGAGAGGAGCAGGGAAACACCATCCTAGCAGTGCTTATCCCTTCACCCACAAAAACATATTACTGCCTTCCTCTCTTAAACACAGCAGAGTGGGCACATTCCTTATGAAAACTAGAAGGGCCAGTCTGGAGTCCCGGACCAGGGCAATTTCTCCTTCAGAAACTCAGGCCTTGGGATCCATTGCAGCTCCAGGAAACAGTGGTTTAAAGAGGAATTTCCAAGAGTAACTCATACATATATTATGTCTAACCTCATATGAAGTTAGACAGTCTTTTCACCTGATGTTCTGGGGCTAAAACAGACTGACCCAGTTCTTCACTCGGCTACAGCCACTCATTCTCAGTCCTGACCTGGAAAGAGTTCTCTGAGGCTTACAGCTTCTTCTTTCCCTAGCCTGCTTCTGGGAAGTGGCTTCCCAGATTCTTAAGGTTTTTTTCATGGTCAATTGTGCCTGCCTGCAGTCAAGGACCAACAGCTGCTGCCAGCCCTGGACAGGGAGGTGCAGCCACCCCAGGGGTCCTGCTTACTTGAGAAGGCCAAAGATGAATGCGTTGAACCGCATGGTGTGGTTGGTGAGCTCTGTGTACTGGCTGATCTTGCTGTAGAGGCTGTGCAGCAACTTTGTGGAGGGCCCTGTGGAGAGAAGCAAATTGTTGAGATTATCTGTGGTGAGCAAAGCCAAAACTGCACCACAGGACGGAGGATCAAGGCAAGACAGACATTGTCTGGGTGTCCATGTCTGTGTGTGCACTGCCTCTCCACCATGCCAATGTAGCAACACTTAGACTACACGTGGGAGATGGGCTGTGATCCATCCCAGACAACCACTCCAAAACTCTGGGAGAGTTTCACTACCAGGACCTGCCTCCCACACTTCAGTGACAATCACAGCCACTGGCTCAAAATCAGCGTGCAAAGAGAATATTGTGGTGTGTGCTTATAATTTGGGGTCTCTGCAATCATAGACATAACTGCAGAGCTCAAGATTTGCCACAGTCAGGCTATGAGGCTTCCCAATATGATGCAGAAACCAATGTGGAATTAATTTCATTGGGTTTTTTTCCTTCCTTTTTTCAATGGTTTGGCCTGTTATGGGAGAATTTGCAAATTTCAGGAGGAATGACAATAAATACTTGGGAAGAACAGCACTGTGTCCCTCCCTTCTTGCAAGAGATGGTACATGTGCACCCTGTTCCAAGCAGGAAAGTGGGTGTTTTGCAGCCCCATCCTTAGACCCAACTTTCCCCAGCACCTCCCAAACAGTGCCACGGACACTGGGCACAGCATCCATACCTAGCTGGGTGGATGCCTCCACCACGCTCCAGGGGATGTTCCTCCTCTGGCCAATGATCATGTCCAGGACGTAAGCCTTGAGCCCATCACTCAGAATGTCCCGGACAGCTGGGCACAGGTATTTCAGGATGAGATGCCCCACATTGGGGCTCACAGAGCTGTTCCCAAGTTTGGCCTAATGGAAAACAGGCAACAGGGAGAGTGTTGGTAACAGTTTTCAAGGTACAGAAGCATGGAAACAGTTCAGTTCCACTACAGACACCCAGCAAGCAACATCCAGACAGCTCCTTGAACATGCAGGGTCTTTGCTTTCACTCCTGATGCTTCATACACCAGTTCTGGATTGCTCTCTGCAAGATCTTCCCCAGGCTGGGAAGAGACAGGAACTTGAAAATAGAATATCCTAGACTGGAAAGAGGATATCTCAATGAGAAAGGATGCCTGGGTGTCCCAAGACAGATAGATAACATGGATCTCCTGCTGGAGGAAGAAAGGAGCTGGGGATATTCCTGCTGCTGTAGATTTTCTTGTAGCTAATTTTGGATTAGGAAACACCAACCCACATAGAACTACCAGCACTGAAGGGTTATAGAACACTTAACTCAGTGACACGTCAAGCTCTAACTCCTAGAGATTAATATAAATAAACAGGTAAAGGCAAAATAGGTAGCCAGAGCTCAGCCTGAGGTGAAGAGATGGCATGTAAGAGCCCATATAAGAGCCCAGCACCAGCAGAGCAGGGACACATTCTGCTGCTTACAGTCTTTGAGCTGCCAAGGGGTCTATCCAAATGGGTCAGGCAATGGTGCTCAGGGCACAGATTTCACCAGCTGAGCTGGAATTATACTGACCAGCTGGCACAGGTTCACAAAAGCCCTGAACTGAAACTGAACTTGGCTCAGGAATAATCCTGTCAGATCCACTGAGCACGGCAGCAGCAGGGATGGATGCTGCCTTTTGACAGGTGAATGCTCAGCCCCTGGCACACTGATGTATAGAGAAACCCAAGGCTAAAACCACAGCATTGTCTGATAAGCAAAGTAATGGGGGAATGTTGCAATTATTCCCCAAACCTACACTGCAAGTACTGGAAATTCACAGTGAAGCCCCAAAAGCCATGGGAATCTCAACAGCTCCAGTTATGTTGCACAGCAATCTCTGCATCGGCAACAACTGTAATTAGGACAAAATTACACTGGGCACTGAGATAAGATTGAATGGTTTTGGAATCTGTCCCAGTCAGGTTTCTCCTTGGGGATGGCATGCCAGGGGAGTTGTCACGTCCAAATAGTGTCACACTGCTGCCCAGAGTCACCTGACTGAAGCCAGGCATTCAGCACTGAGGGGAGGCACCACAAACACACTGGGTGTCACAGGACTGCAAACAATGCCTGGTACAAACACAAGCAAAATTGCTCTGCTTCTGTGTTATTCCAGAAACGGGGGATGAGGGAGCACAGGCCAAATACAGCCAACTCCAGGGCAACCTAGATGCACTTCTGTGTTATTCCAGAAATTGGAAATGAGGGGAGCAAGGGCCTAACACAGCCAGCCCCTTAGATGTACTCTAAATACTCTAATGTATTCATGGTAAGGGCTTCCATGGGTGTGACCAGCTGTCCCAGATGGGTGAAGTCTGATGCACTTTTTTATCATTATTAAAATGATTCAATATCTCATATTAAAATGTGAGATGCTGAGGGATGGGGAACACTGCACTGTACCCTGGACAAGTGCCAGACCAGAGTCATGGGACATGTGAAGGAGGGAAATACATCTCTCCACTGTGTAAGAAAAAAGAGCTGGTGCGCTGCATCAGACCAGAAGGGCAGCTGGTCTGGTGTTTCTTCTTATAAAGAGCCATGGTAAGTACAAAAAGAAAGAGTTAAACCAGAACAAACATACATAATACTTGCCCTTTACACTTTCACAGCCTACAACTACTTCCAAGTCAGAGTCTAAGCTGGACATTATTCCTATGTGTTTAATAAACATCACTTCCCTGTGTTTTTCTGATCTTTCTTTAAATACATCTACATACTGCAGCATGCAGAAGGAATTGTCATAGATTTACTATCTGTTGTACAGTGTGCCATCACCTTTGTTTGATTTGTTCTTGCTACTCCTGCCTTTGTTAGATAAACTGTATTTTTTGACTGGAAGAGAATGGAGAGGCAATCTTGCTCTGCAATGTCTGTGCTACCCAGAATGGAGTTGGATGCAAGACATACCTTCACCCCTGGATCCCTGCTGGTTCCAAAGTGAGCCACAATCAGGTCAACAGCAGTGTTGATAGCCTTCACCAGACCTAGTGGAAAACAACAGGTCAAAGAGCTGCCTGAGGGGCTGCTGGGATGGACTCTGACAAAACACTCCTAATCAGATAGAGGCACTGCAAGCCCATGTCCACACACAAGCCCTCTCTGCCAAAAAACATGCAGACACTCTCCTAAATCCTCACCAAAACTCTTCCTGCCAGCTCCAGCACTCACCTATCAGACTGCCAGTAGGACAACCTGTCAATATTCCCAAGGGACAGAGACCGTCACCTCCACACCCCATGCCCCGAGGCAGCAGAGATGGGATCTGGGGCAATGTGTCTTTTGCTGCCTTGATGCCACAGGCTGGCAGGGCAGAAGCCTTGCATTTGAGAGGTTCTGTCATGACTCTCAGTAACAAGCCAGTGGTGTATAATCTGTCGCCTGCACCAGGATAATGTGAGAACAGAACTGAAACAGAAGGGAAACCTGCCACCTGGCAATCATGAGCACATAGCTGGCAAAGGCATGGGAACCTTTCTGCACATCCCTTGCCTCTGATATCATAACAAATCAGCCTCCCAGCCCTGCCTCTAGCATGGATCCCACCACAGCCGTATCTTGTCCTACTCTGGAGTCTTTTCTCCCACCTTTTTATATAATTGATACAATTTTATACTACTTATGTAGGACTGGACTTTTAACCTAAATTACAAAATCTCAGGTTAGCATATTGCAACATCATACAGTTACACACAGTTTTACCTTTGTACACAGAGCCTGGGGTGGCAGCATGCCCTGCCTTAGGGTCACACTCCTGTGCCTGTCTGCTCTCTCTGCCCACTCCTGTGCACCTAAGATCCTTTCTAATCATATTTCCTGGGAGAAGCAGCTCAAGCACACTCCATGGCACATTACATGGTCCACCAGAGATGTATGGACTCACCCTTCTTCTGCAGCAAGTCGATGGAGATGGACTCTGTGTTGCCATCTGGGGAGAGGCAGAACTCAGCAGGAGGTTTCTCTGCTAGCGAGAAGTAGTCAGGGAAAAAGTCATTGTAGGTAAGCTGGAGTTGCCTCATGGACTGTCCTGCAGAGATAAGACAGAGGGGACAAGAATCAGCCCCAGTCCCACACACTGAAGCAGCAGTTTCCATGCCACCTGTCCTCTGCTGGGATGGTAAGGCTACAGGCTTGTTTGCAATGCGTGCCTGCCTGATCCCCATGGTGTACCCAATACCACCTACAGCTTGACTGGGGGCCCACACGTTCTGGAAGATGCTGTGGAAGGTTCACTCTCATGGGCTAGGGCTAAGGGAAACCTTGTTCCACCAGACTCCCCATGCTGCTGCAAGCAGGGTCAGAAGTCAGCACAGAGAAAATCATTACTTGTTGCACACAGACATCCACAGACAACAACCTGCATATTTGCTGCCTGTTCTCTGGCATGGCCTCTGTTTTCAAGGGGTGACATACATAGGAGTTCTCCCATGTGCTTGACTTCCATCTGTCTGACTCTGTGCTACGCATTTTCCCTTGAAGAAGGATGGAGAAACTGTCTGGGTTGGCAGAGTGAGGTATAAGGCTTTGAGGAATTCCCTCCATGGCTTGAGGCTAGCCTGTGGAATGCTCTTCCTCCCACAGACAGACCTCACTGTTCTCCCCACAGGAGTGTCAGAGGTTCAGTCAAAAGCAGCCCGCCCCTGTCAGCCCTTCCTGCACATGTTTTGGAGGATAGAGAAGACCTTAAGGGCAAAGCAGAAGATAGAGTCCTGTGAAGGTCTTTAGTGCTATCACCTGCCTCATGAAATCTACAGCTCAGCACCCAGCACATGGTCAGGGCTGGGGCAGATGGTCAGGCACCATGGGACAGAGATCTGAGATCTCCAAGGGCCCAAACTCCTGTGTGAGACAAACTACAAACTAACCACAGTCCAGGAGCACTTACTGAGGTCTAAGTGGGCTCTTGGGCCATTCATTTTGTCCTTCAACCCAGCTCAGAGATGGACCTGACTGCTCTCACCTCACGGAGAAGGAAGGCTCCACAAAGATTTGAATCAGTGAAACAATGTTCACCTTCCTCTCGAACCCTTCAGCCTCACTGTGAAGAGATGCATCATCCCCCCTGCTCTGAGCAGGCAGAGCAGTGATGAATCCAAGGTTAACCTGAGCCTCAAGGAAACTGAGCCTGAGTCCCACAGTCACCTCCCAAGACCCCCCAGCAGAAAGGTGGTGCGCACCGTTCAGCTTGCAGTGGAAATGGCTGGTGCTGAGAGCGCCAGGGAGCTCAAAGATGGGGTTGCCCCGGTTCAGCCGAGGCTCTTGCTGCCTCCTGTCCAGGCTGCCCGCTAAGCTGGGCAGTCCTGAAACGCGGTCCAGACCCAGGGGGTTCCTCCGCCTGTACTCCCGCCACTTCAGGGCTTGGGGGGAGAGGTGGTTCGCTGGGATGCCGCGGGCAGTGAGCACCAGACAGGATGACGAGAGCACACGGGAGGATGCGGAAGGGAAACGGCAAGGGAGAGCAAGAGAAAGACGGAGGACAGAGAAAGAGAGACAGCACATTACTCAGAGGTCCAGCAGCATTTCAGGACATTAGCACACGCACATGGAGACAGGTGGATGCCACTGCCTGGCAAAACAGGGCAGGAGCTTGGGTGCCCTTGTGGATGCAGGCACAGAGGCAGCAGGTTTGGGGTGAAAGCACCTGGCATGGCATGCTGCAAGGCCAGCAGCCCACACTGCACTCTCTGGAGACACAGTGTAGGAGTTGGCACTGGAGGTACATGCTCTTATTGCAGGTCCTCCTGCAGCTTCCATATGCAATTTTATCCTGGTCTGTGGCTAGAGGAAATCGTGGCACCATAGGGAGCAGACATAGCTACAGGGAGCTGTAGATGCTCCAGACTAGCAGGTCGTGGAGGATGGGTACCTACCATTTACAGGCCGTATTCCCATGCTGCTCAGGGGACCAGAGCTGCTGGTCTCACTGCCACTTCTCCAGTGTGAATCTGCATGGCCTCCTACTCTGCTCATGGACATGCCACCCACCGAGAGAGGTGGGAGGGACCCACTGTGGAGTCGGTATTCGGAGAGTGGTAGGCTTGGCTCAAGCGGGGCCTCCTTCTTAGGAATCAGCTTGGGGTTCTCCTTTTGCCTCAGGGTGTCAGCTTTGGTGGCTTTGGAGGGCTGCATGGCACTGACAGCAGGAGATGACCTCGTGGGAAGCAAGTTAGCAGAGATGGGGCAGGACCTGCTTCTGGGGGGCTGGCTGTCTTCAGCTCTCTCAGAGGTGGGCGAGGAAGAGGAGTCCACGCTTTGGAAGAAAGGCACGTTGCAACGCACGGGGGAGTAGCTGCCCAGCGGGGATGGACGGGTTGTTTCGGGGCCAGGCTTCTTGATGCCCCCATCGCCGCGCGAGGCAGCTCCGTCCGCTGAGCGCTGCTGGGTCACCAGCGTGCCATGGGCTTGGCTCCCCGCCACCGCCGCCTGCTCTGCCGAGGTGGCCAAGGCTGAGGACTGGGAAGTGGAGATCTGCTGGCTGGCAGGCCGGCTGCTGGACAAGCTGTAGAGCTGGGAAAGGCTGGAGGCAAAATGGCTGTGCAGGGCACGTGCCTTGGGTGGCTTGCTGAAATGGTGCTGAAAAACAAAGGGCTGGATGGGCAGAGTCGTGGGACGCTGGTCCTTGCTGTAGCGTACCACAGGCTTGCTGTCTGTGCCACCACCTTCAGGGAGAGAAATGGGAAGAAAGTGTGAGGAATGGGCAGAGCAACAATCATCCTCAGCCAAGCAGAATACGGGCAAAAGGGAATGTGCTCTCTGTTGCAGGAGGAAGAGGATGAGCTGGAGGCCAGTTACAGAGTGATTCAAGTCTGAACTGGTTAGACACATCAAGAGCTGGCAAGATAAAAGATATGTTGCCCCAAGTGCAGAGTTCCAGATGTTTGGAAGAGCACAGCACTGCACCAGGACCTTGTCTGTCCTGGTAGGGTCACCAGCTTCACATCCTTTCCCAATCTCTTGCTCCCTGGACAGCACAAAGCCATGGGATCAGATGCTCGCCCTTGAGCTACCTCTGCCCAAGCAGTACCACAAACTCAAGGCCCAACATTTTGTAGCAGAGTCAGATTCCTCATCCCAAAGGACTGTCCCCTCCCACATGCACTGCGGACTTGCACAGCCCAGCATAAGCATTACATGCAATAGCACTGCAGCTCTGCATCCTGCATCACAATATATTGGTGCTGCAGCAAAGACTGCCTGCTTCCCTTTCTCCCTCCCTATTCTTTTCACTGTAACTGCCCCCACTTTGGAACACAGAGCTTCCTTCATCCTTCATGCCTCTACCAGACCTAAAAAGGACATTCCCAACATTCCACCTCCAGCCCTGGAAAGTGCCAGTCTGCTCCAGCAAATGATGTGCTAGGATGTCCTGAGGGAGTGTGGCGGGCTGATCTACATGCCTCCAGCTCCTGATGGAGCCACAAATATCCTGAGGGACACATCTGAAGTGTGACCCACTGTGCATTCAGTGCAAAACACACACAGCACTGGGTGCATATGTGGGGATGACTGAGATCAGCCCTGGTGTACCTGCTGCCTGTGGGGTATTCCAGACTTTTCTCCCTGTAGCCAGCTTTTAGCAGGGCTTGCTTTCCCTCTAGCCCCTCTCAGAGCCTCTAGGCTTGCACACTGCTCTGGAGCACAGCAGATATGCCTCCAAGTGCAGGCAGGAGCTTCCGGCATAGCCCTGATGCCTGCCTTGCTGTCACAGTGCAGAAGGAGGGACCCCTTGGCTTGGTGGGCAGCAACTGCTGGGATATATTACCCTGAAAGTTCTTGTCTGCCCCTTCTTCCCTGAGCAGGGCCTGCTCCTTGCAAGCCCTCCCTCTGAAGCTAAGAGGGCTGTAGCCATGCTGCCCTCTCCCAGCAGAGACCTGCCTTCACTGCCACCCCACACCAAGCAGACATTCAAGACTCAATAAACAAATAGGACAATAACTAAAAACCTTTTACTCCAAAGGCCAAAATCTCTCCCACCCCTGCCATGGCAATAAGCCGCATGTTCTTACCTCCTGCCAGAAATTTTCAGAACATTAAGTGGAGACAGTCTGTTAAGGCACAACAATTTTTTTGACATATAGGGGCAATTTACTGCAGTGGTCTAATCAGAGGCATTTTAGAAGGGCTTTTACCTGAGAAGCAGGTATAATATCTGCCTAGGGCAGAGACAGAGACCTCCCACAGTGCTGGAGAAATGGCCATGCTTCCAAAGGGAACGTCACACAGCTTCCTCATGAGAACAAGTGACAGCAATATCAAGGTAGAATACAACTCACATATTACAGGCTTCCCCACAGAGGTAACTGTGACAGTGACTCCCCCTTGGAACCTCTGCTGCAATCCACAGCACTGTGGGGGACATGACCAGGATATTCCAGCAGAGACATACGAATTAGACTCTGCGGGACTCACACTGTTAAATCCTAGAAGAAAACGTGTGAGCTTCCAGGACCTGCACGGAAAGGAGACTGCTGTCTATGCCTCTTCCCCTTCCACCTCCACATAACTCCAAAAAAGAAAGACTGTGACTATGACTCTGCTGAGCATTTTAACATCTCTGTCTTAGGAGCTAAGGGCAGGCGATTCTCATGGACAAGCACAGTAAATACCCTGGAAGGGATACAACCCTTCAAGCTGCACAGACTCTCTCAGTATTAATGCCATGTCCTTGGTAACACAATGTGAGAGGTATGAACAAACCCTCAGGAGGCTTTACAAATACAAGGACAAGACACTTGCCCTGATATGAGACTGAAAGGCTTCTGTGACAAAGCACAGCAAGGCTTTGTCCCAGGTAATGGTAGACCAGGAACCAAACTGCCCCAACACTGGTCTCTCATCACCATGCAGGTTTCCCTGCTGCTCCCCTCATATCCCAATGATCTGCCTTCCTTTTTTCCCTTCTGCCTAGTTTGGCTCCTTACCGTCTGCTCGGGCTCTAACATCTTTTTGTCCGTGGCCACTGGCAGAGCCACCTGAGAAGCTGGCATCTGCCTCCGTCAGCAGGGAGAGAGAGGCTTGCTCACCTGCCCCATGCCCACTGGGGACCTTCTCACTGGAGACGGAGTCTTTGGTGGAACACAAAGCCTGGCTGTCCCCAAAAGCATGATTCAAACAGAAGCCCTCGCAGCTCCGGTTCAGGCCATGGATGAAGGGCATGGGTGGAAGACTCTGGCTGCGCCGAGCCCTTTCTTCAAGGAAGGTTGGGCAATCCCGCTGAGTCTCAGGGATAGGAGAGAACTCCAGGGAAGAATCACCACTGCAGCGGTGTGGTGGGGACGTGCTGTTCTTTTTCCGTCCTTTAGCCAGCTCAGCGAACGATGTCACCCTCTTGGGGGGAGACCTCTGAATGGGTATTGCTGGACTTTCACTCAGCTTGACTGGGCAGCTCACCATGCGCTCCAGGGAGCCCAGCCTGCTGCCAGGACTCCTGTCCAGGTTCTGGTCGTAGCTCCTGGAGCGCTGCCGGCTTGTGTTGAGGTTCGGTGGTGACACGTTGACATAGACCTGACCCTCAATCGTGTTCTGGCTGGATTCTCCCTTTGGCTCCTCTTCACTGCACTCTACATTGTCTTCTTGTCTCAGGTCGGGCCTTCTGAACAGATAGTATTCTGTGGGCTGGGCTGGGCTACCCTTGGTCTGGTCTTCTGAGCAGCTAGTTATGGAAGATCCCGCAGGGCTGGGGGATGACTGGGAAGACAAGTCACATGTGACTAACTTGTAGTAATTCTGAGTAGCCACAACAAGCCGCGCTTGGCTCTGGAAGCAGGCAGTGAGGTCTGAGCTCTCTGATGTGCAAGGCTCACAGTGGAGGTGGTAGGAATTGCAGTTAGCATCAAGGACAGGTGAGGAGGAGTGTTGACACCCACACACCTTCCCCGAACTTTCTGGGTTATGTGACTCACAAGACATCTTGGATTCAGTGGGTGATGAGTGTAAATCCAGGTAAAAAGCTCCTGTGTCTGAGTGGCTGCAGAAGGAAGAGTCACAGGACAGGTTAGCTGAATTCAGGTTGGATTGAGGCTGACCATTCATTTTGTTGTAGAGTGCACTGAAGTTCACCAGGACCCCATCAGAACTGTTGCAAGAAGAGTCACTGATGTAGCCCATCTGTTGGTCAATCACTTCAGACTGGCTTGATGAACTGTAGCAGCGACAGTGCTGGATCTCTGAGCTGGAACAATGGCATGTCCTGTGCAGGGCATCCTGATTCCTCAGCAGCTCACCCATGTTCTGGTTCCACTCCTGGTCACCACTGTCAAAGGAGAAGTTGGAGGAGCTGCCACGATGGCAGCTGCATTCATCCAGCTCCATGCGTTCTGAGGCCTGATGGCACCTGTTTGCATTGTTCCTCTTCTGGATGTCGTCACTGCTGAGCTTGTCCTCCTGCCCGTCCACCACACCAGACCGGCTGGCCATGTTCCAAGATTTCACAATGTGGTTGGAGTCATGGAGGTGGAAAGGGGGCAAGGCCAGATCCTGCAGACTGAAGGGAGGCTTGCCATCAACGAGTGAGTTGTGAAGGTGGAAAGATTTTTGACCCAAGTCATCCCCAAAAATACTGAGGTCTTCACCCTCACTCAGCAGGAAAGGGTTGTGTCGCTTACTGACGCTAGGGACAATCAGGTCCCTTGCTTTTCTTTCTTTGTGATCTGAGGCCTCTGCTGAGGTTTCAGAGGTCTGGAGAAAGCTGCTGTACACCAAGGAGTCAGTCTGTGAGAGGTCTCTGTCTGGAAGGGCAGAGGTCCGTGTAATGCTGAGCTCTGGCTGGCAGAAGGGGTTGGTCCTTTTGCTCACGGAGCAGCACTGTCTATCAGGGACCTGGCAATGCACCAGGGGAATGTGATGGACAATCAGCGTCTCACCAGTCAGTTTGGGTGGACTATCCATGGTGAGCAATACTCTTCAGGGCATCAGTGAAGCTGGTACCACCCATGAACAGGTAGGGCTGCGCATGAGAGGCAGGGAAGACACTTCTCATGAGGGAATTCAGATACCTACAGAGAGACAAAATCACAAAGGAAGTCACCTCTCAGGATAGCCAGGCTATTTAAAGCATCCTTGGTTTGACTGAAGATTTCATGTGTTGACAAGGATCAAACAGACTGGTTCCTTGTCACCACAAGTCCCTGAGCACAACTTTCTTCCTCTGGGAAACAAACCATCACAAAAACAAACACGTCACCCTCCATGCAGGCTCTCGGGACAACACTTGTGATTTCACCTGACCCCTCTCAAAGATATCTGAAGAGAGCAACTGATTTCAGTCAAGAGGCCAAAGGGCTGCACAGGATTTGGGCCAAACAAAGACCTCACTGCAGATGGCACTGTGTGCTCACAGGAAAACCGCACAGGGTCTGATGGGAAGCACTGCACTCTGGTGAACGCAGTCTATCTTCTCACACTGGATTGAACATCTTTGCTTCCTTTTAGGTACACTGAACTTTCCTTCAAGAACCAAACATGGCAAGGTCTTGCAACAGACACACACAAATGTCCAGGAAGCGACTGGAAAGAGGAGCAGGCTGGAACATAAAAGCAGCAACAGTCATTCCTTTCCAAAATCCAGGAGACTCCATGAGGTCCCAAGCCCTTTTAATGGTGCCAGGGGGACATGCCAAAATATGCAACTGCTTATGTACACAAGGATTTCCCCAGTGAAAAGGAGTGGATGACCTCAGTGGGACCATGGGGAGCCACTGGCATTGGTCAAACAGGTCCCATACAGCACACTGACTTTTGCTGACCTTTGGCTGATGGTGAAACCTCAGCTCAAACTGGTCTCTGCTGTGGTCTGGGAGGGGATAATATCTCTCTGCCACAGTATCTGTGTCATTTACCTGCTTATTAGCTGCTGCACTTCACATCAGTGTGACTGCCACAATCCCAGGAGCCATAGAGGCAGGGCACTGCACAGGCAGGGCACTGAGAGCCCCACTCTCCCTGTGTTCACAAAATAGCAGGTTCTTACAGAGACAGAGGAATAACAAAATGGTTTGAGCTGAAGGGACCTTAAAGAAAATCTTGTTCCACCCCTCGTAGGACGAGGCTGCTCAAAGCCCCATCCAACCTGGGGCCTTGAGCACTCCCAGGGATGGGCCAGTTTCTGAGTAACCCGTTCCAGTGGCTCTCCACCCTCACAGTAAAGAATTTCTTCCTAATATCTCATCTAAACATGCCATCTTTCAGTTTAAAGCTTCTTCCTCTTGTCCCATCACTCTCTGCCCATGCCAAAAGTCTCTCTTCATCTTTCTTGTAGATATTCACCAGCGTTTGACATGGGAGAGCAAAGGACAAACGCAGTTCTTTCGCCTCACCTAACCCCAAGGTCCAGCCTACAAGCACCTCCAGCACAAGTCTGGAGGGGGTTTTCCTCTTGCCTTCCTTTCTACAGATCAGATAATCCAACACAGACAAGTGCATCAGCAGGCAGCTAAGGCAGCAAGGAGAGGGAGAAACCACAAAAGAGAGAGCAGTGATCCAGGATGAGTCTGAGAGATTAAAAAATGACCTAATGCTCTCACAGATCAAACACTTGCTCTGAAAACCTTGGCCCAAGCACCCTCGGTCAGCATTACACATCCCATAACTCATCCAGGTATCCCCAGTGATCACTGCACCCTGAAAATTGCATCCTGGGATCCTGGGAATGCTCTGGACTCCAGGGCCCTCACACTGACCTTCAGACTCCAGAAAGTGGTATTCACAGTGGCATTTGCCTGCCTTACCTCGGCCTTTATTACTGTGGGGTGATAATGGATTTGGAGCAGACCTGCAAAGGCATGTGGGAGCACAGGAGGGAAAGTGAGAAATGTGGGTTAAATTAAGTTAGAACAAGAGTGTGAGCAATGAGACAGCTACACAGAAACATCAGGAACTTCACTTCTTTCAAGGTGTAAGAATAGCAATTAGAAGATTATAAAAATGATCAAAAGAAAGACTTTCCTCCCACGCACAGTAGTGCTTCTCACAGACACAGGATGATGCTGGCAGGAAATAAAAACACAAAGAGGGACACAGAGCTAATGTTTGCAGTAAACATCCAATAATGCAAAAGTTAATGCTAGCACCAGTGTCAGAGAACAGACAGGCCTTCTGGTAGATGCCACCAGAGTCTTACATGGCTGGAACACTCACCTGCATGTCTGCTTCTCCTCGGATGTTTCATACAGGTTTAGGCTCTGAGGAAGAGAGGACGACTTGGACCAGGTGGTGGATATCCACCTGGACTATTAATTGTGCAACCCTAATCTCCCCCTCACCTGTAGTCTCCCTAAAACCTCTATTAGCCTTTACTCCCCTTTCAAGGGTGTAAAAGTCTTTGGCTTACAAGCCAAAGTCTAACAAGCCTTTGGCTCCTTTCCCACAGCTACTGCCACAGAGGCTGATGTCTACTCAGCCCAGATCCTTGGAGGGCAGATTTTCTTCATCAAGGATTCCTAGGACCCCATTGCTCAAGATCCACTGCGGATAACAGCAGCTCCTGACCCTGAGAGCACACACACGCAGACACACACACACACACACACACACAGAAACACACACACACACCCTCTCTTGCTGGAGGGGTGTTCCTACCTCAATTTGGACCCTGTGCACCAGCGATGGCACAGCAGGAGCTCTGAGTTTATCTGAGTTTATTTCTATTGCACTCGGCAGAAGCCTATCCTGTCTTCCCACTCCCACCTCACAAGCATTTTGGGTAAAAAGCTGGTCTCCCAGTGCCTATTTACTCATGTAGCCCACCCCACCTTTGTTCCTGCTCTTGTATCTGATTGTAACGCTCAGATCACATCTCTCCACTAGGCTCTGCTGTATTTCAAGTGCTGCCACAATGCAACCACCTGAAAAGCATAATTGTGTAGATACAGACCGTGATGGCAGCGCACTTCATTGCTGAAGCACCAGGTCTCTGCTGCCTCTGGGAAATGGCTGCTTGGAGCAGGCCCCCAGCACCAGCATCCATCTGCTGACAGGCCCTGCTGAGCAGCACACAATTCACGTCAGCACAGAAGCTGCTGTGGGAGGACAGGCTTGCACAGACACACTTTGACATTTGACGGCAAAATGTCAGAGCTGACACGCAGCCATTTCCCATCTGTCTCTCCGGTGCTCCGGCTGCAACATGAGGCTCTGCCCAGCTCTCTGGCTCCAGCAGCAGCACAGGCTCCCTGGTGGGCTGCAATTCACTGCCCACCAGAGACCCTGCAGCAGACAGATGCCCATCCTGCCTGCACCCATGATCTGCTTCCAGCACCAGGCTCCGAGGTGCAGGATCACAGGTGACATGCAGACAGCTCCTGCCGGGAGACATTCTGATGGCTTCTCTAGGGATAGGCATGACATTTTGTACCATAGCTACTCCTTTTTTCTCCCCTGCAACCTCTCCTGGCTTCCTCTGGACTTAGGGGTGCAGGGAGGTTGGCAATGGCACTGCCACCACAAGGACTGTTCAGTTCCCAACACCAGAATATCCTCTCTGACTGCATTAGTTGACCCTTCCTTATTCTGGAAGACTGCAGAAGTATCTTTCCTCTTCCTACTCAGGGTCTGCTACACTGGGATTGATGTTGGGGAATAAAATGCAGCAAGCAAACCAGTTTCAGATTTTGCTGGTTTTGATCAGTTCTTCGTAAAGCACTCACCTCCCTTTTGCAACAAGAAATTTACAGATGTGGTTAGGCAGTTCATACCTGAGCATTTTTTGCCAAATCAGTTAATTCTTCTTATTGTTGTCATGAATCCTGCTTGATGCGACACACACAAGAGCAAACACAGCATCCAGCACTGATTCCTGCCTAGAAGAGGGTGTAATAGCAGTGCAAGGCAGGGAGACATGCAGGGAGCGCCACAATTCTAGACACGCCTATACATCAGCCATTTTATTTTCAGATGTCAGAATTCTTGCCTTCTCCATACTGACACCATTTGCTGCAACATCGCAGACACGGTTTGTTTATTCAGGGAGCTCTTCCTTGAGGAGCTAATGGCTACCTGGAGAAGCTGAGGGCCACGTTTTGGATGCTTCATTCCAAGCAGGATAATATAGAGCAGGGAAAACAGCTTTTTGTGAGACGCCTGCATTTGGTGCTGAATTGCTTATGAATGATTGTACCCCCACAGAAATACACACAACAAAAACCCCTTAGCTGCAGCAAAGCTCTAGGTAAAAACCAGACGAGTGCTGAGCAGCAAAGGATGGCTCAGCACTGATCTGAGAGCTGCCTATCAGGTCCTGTCTGAGCTTTAGAGAGGAGGCTGCATGCTGCAGGTAACAGGGGCATGCAGAATCCTTTGGGCTCTGCACACCCTGCCTTTTAAGTCCCTGCAGACACAGAGGCCCTCAAATCCCTCTCCTGTCACGCTCCTAAGACTGAGGACACTGTGCTGATTCAAAGGTGGTTGGTGCAGCTTCATGGCTCCTCAGCCTTGGGTACCAACTCCTGCCTCTGCAACACTGCTGAGAAGATGCAGAAGCCACCAGACCTGGCTGCAATTGCCTCCAAGGGCTGACAAGCTATGTGTGGTGGCTGCACACCTCCAGGCATACTCTGATAGCTGTTATGGCTCCAGCCATGATTCTGGAGTTCTAGAGCTGAACCCTTAATACCCTGCTCTGTTCAGAGCTGTGCCCTGCACGCACATGGGGCAACAGGGTTCAGATCATGGTAACACAGGCTTCCTCATAAAATGTAATGCATTGGAGGAGGCAGGCAGAGATATGAGAGATAAATGTGATTTTAATGTAAAAAGACTGCACATAGAGCACAGAGAATGAGGAAGCAAGCACAGCATCACCAGAACTGTCAGCTGGAGGCAATGCTGGCTTTTTGGAGGACGGCTTTTCTGAACAGATTATTGTTTCTACAAACCTCAGTCACTTCATCCATGAAATTGAGTGTCCAAAGGAAACCTTTAACTGTGAGGGCTATTGCTGACTCCTTTATGGTTTTGGTTTCACTGCCATCATCACCTTCCTCAGCCAGACCAAAATTCATCATGTCATTCAAGGGTGAAATATGTAAAAACAGGGTTAAAAGCTAGGCATTCGGTTTCACAGAAGAAGCAGAAAAATATCTTTTGTATTAGAGCTGCTTGTTCTTTGAGGGTTGTTCCATGTGAAGCCCTGACTCCTACAATGCATTTGCGTTAACATGCCTGAAGAAACCTCACAGCCGTACAAAACAAGCACCAGCAGAAATGCTGCAAAAAGCAACGGTTTGTGCGACCTTGCAGACAAAGGCACAATACAGACATCTCCTCTTTGCTCCACGGGGAGAGATATTTTCAGTTTACTCCCCGTATGTATACCCCCAGGCAAAAGGGTTGGGAGATTGATCCAAACTGAAAACCACCCTTCAAACAGTGTGGGGGATCTCAGGGCTCACTGCATCCTGCACCAATGCTGCAGTTCATCCCTGCCCCAGCTCTGCCACTACAAAAGCTGCCAAAAAATACTGGTTGGTTTTAAACAAGAATTCATTAGGAAGATTCCAGAAAACTGGAGGGCATTCAGGGAGCAGCATCAGAGAAGAGGATAAGTGGTTCAGGGTGAGTGGCCTGGGGATGGGCCTGAACCATGGGAATGTGTAAGCAGAGGGAAGAGGTGAGGAAACCTGTAAGTTTTTGCAGGATGAGTCTATTTAGTGGTATTTGTTTGGACACCTGTTTTTTTCTTGCCAGCTAATACATCTCTATCAAATTCACACCTTCATTAAGTGCTTTATTAAATCATCCAGTGAGTTTAATGGAAAAAAAAAAAAAAGTGTAAAAGGAAATGTTTATTGTTTAACTCATCCTAAACCTCCAGCTCTCCTTCCCTACCTCAGGGGACAGGGAGCATAGTCAGGGTGGTCTGCATGCTCCCAGGGTGAATATTCCAGCACTTAATGTTTAAAGGGAGCTGCAGAAAAATAGAAAGACTAAATAATTCTTAAACTTCTGCCTCTGCTCAGGCTGATTCTGCTTGGGATGCTGTGCAGTGATTCCTGAAAAGGTCACTTCCCTTTTCTTTCCACAAAGCCCTGCCTTGGCCAGGGCTTTTTTCAGTGGTTTCCAGGACAGCCTGACTAAGCCCGCGATTAATGTATCATTACATCCCAGAACTATATGGGATTATGATGTGTTCCAAATGGAAACCACAGCACGTGACTGTCAGTCACAGCCCTTGTGCTGCTGGCAGGAAGGAGCTGCATGGTCCAGGGGTTACCAGCACACACAAAACGAAGCAATGGGTGTCGTGTGTGTATTGCTGAGGGTGACACAAGCAGCGTCAGGCAGGCATTGCCTCCCAGCCAGAGGACAAGAAGCCCCAGCTGCTCTGTGCATTTAGAGTTACACAAGACATCAGAAACAGCTCAAGGAGCAGATCTATACCAGCTAATATAGGAGCCAGGACGGTGACCCAACCAGTTTCTCCCTTTTCTGTGCTCCCTTGCTCTCTGACTCATCATCTGGCATGTGGCACTCGGCAAGAGCCATTTACAGGCCATGACTCAGAGCATCCACTGAGGTGCTCTGGAATGGAACCTGCTCCTCCTCCTGGCCCCAGCCCCCAGCACATATGCTCCTAATAACTTTATGCAAATCCGCAGAGAAGAAAAAGACTGATGTTTCTAGCTGTTCATATCACACAGAAATTGCTAATGAATTAAACTACAGGCACAGTAAATCCTTTCTTATCACAGACTCTCTAGTAGCAGCAGCAGTAGCAGCAGGAGGGACTATGCTTGCATAGCATCTTTTTGCCTGAGCATTCTGAAAGCTTCCTGAAGATCTTACAACAGCAGAAATCACACAATTCCATTTCGAAGCACAGATCTGACTGGGTGCTGGAGCCTGGGTTTTGCAGGGTCACCAGAGCACTCAAGAACTCACAGAGAAAGAAAGAAAATCTTACAAGTATATGAAATTTCTGGACACACTCAGTATTCAGAGTTGCCAAGACTACCCCTCCCTAACTGCACAGCTTTGCTCAGGCCTTAGTGATCTTGACCTAATGGGTGGCTTCCCTGTCCATGGCAAGGGGGTTGGAACTGGATGACCTTTAAGGCCTCTTCCAACCCAAGCCATGGTGTGCTTCTATGGTTTGTGCAAAGCAGGGCTGCCAGCTGGTTGCCTCATCACTGTGCTCCTTCTACTGACCTGCCCAACTGAGCAGCAGTGAACCAGCAGCTCCAGCTGAGTGGTGACAAAACCACAGCCATCAGCTGCGGGTGAACCTGAATCAAAGCCAGCAGAAAGCTGGACTGAAGGTTTTCCCACCACCTTCTATGCCTAGGAGCTGTGAGCTCAAAACTCTCCACGACAGGAGCCACAGGAGACAGGGAATGGAGTGTTTAGCTGAGGGAGTCAGGCATTAGACTCAGCTCGGCTTCAGGAATCGAGGCCAGCTCCCTGACCTGTGCCTGCACAGGGTGGCAAACTGCTCCCTAAGTCTGCCACAGGGCTACATGAAATGCAGCTTTCCAAGGCATGAAATCACTCTGACAGTTCTCATAATGAGGAGCAGCTCTCGTTCTCCTCTGTTTCTTTTTCATGGCCGCTTTAGCAGAAAGCGCAATCACAGTGAGAATCCCAATGCTACAAGGGCCACCTTCAAGGTGTGCTGGAATGCCTTGCCAAGCCCTGTCTCCACAAACGAACCAATATCCCTCAGGTAATTGTCGTGGATATTGGTCAGCCTCAGAAAGCACATCCCAACTGTTTGTAAAATAACACCAAAAACTCAAATTTCTGTATGCAAAATAATGCAATGCAATGGTGAATGAACAGCTGTTCTTATTAAGGTATCCACAGCAGGGTGAAGGCTCTTCAGATGACATCAAGAAATGGAGAGGACATGATAGTCCCAACAGCACTGGAGATTTCTGGGCTTGCTGGGGATATGTAGCATCCCTATAATTAGAATCACAGATTCATAGAATATGCTGAGTTAGAAGGGACCCATCAGGATTATCAAGTCGAACTCCTGACCCTGCATACAGCACCCCAAGAATCACACCACTGCAGGGAGAAAAGGCTTGAAAGTAGAAAATTTAGTGAGGAGGAAAAACAGAGTTGTTGTCACTCAAGACAACCTGGCAGCTGGGGGATGCTAAGACTATTCACTGTGGGAAATTTCATGTATTGTGTTTGCTTTGTGTTGTTTTCTGTCTCTCTTGAGAAATGGAATTTCTGTAAAAGACAACAGAATGCCGTCGATGATTTAAACTTCGTTCTTCACACATTTGGGTCTCCCTGTTGGGAGAAAGGGAGATAAGAAGCCTGGAGGTTACAGAAAGCACAGAACTGTGAAACACTGCACATGGGCCAGGCCCTTTGAGATGAGGAGGCCCAGGAAGGGGACCATGCGCTTTTGGTCCCTGCTAAGATGGAGTAAGCTCAGCAGGGTATGTGTCCCCATCTGTTTTTGAAACCTTCCAGCCCAGTGAGGTGATGGGATAAATCTCATTGCACTCCAGCTGTGAATTGTGGTCACCTTGGTTATTTGCATCTGTCAGTTCACACAACCCTGTATCACAATTTGGTAAGACCTCTCAAAGAGAAGTGACATATCACTTGCATTGGATTTTCTTCCCTAACCCTTACTGGAATCTGGCTTCAGGCAACATAGTGCTGGCCAGACCATGGCAAAGCAGATGACCTACTTATCCAAAGCTTATGGGAGGGTAATTTCAGGAGCAGTCTTCATCTGCACAAAAAAAAGCACACAAGGCCAGCTCTACCTCAAGTAGTCCTGTATCTTCCACCATCTTCATGACTTGGGGAAAAAGGACAAGCTAACTCCTAAAATGGACAAAGAAAGTCTGTCTTCACTGTGAACAAGGTCTTGCTGCAGTACAGCTCAGCACATCCACACAGACTCCAGCCACTCTGTGGCTGAATATCTTCCCTATTGCTTCCTTTCCATGCAGATTAAAACTGGCATTGCACTTCTGTCCCGACTATGTACTTCAGGAATCACGGCTGCAAAGCAATCCCTGCAAGAACAAAAACTCTCCCTGCAAGACAAAAGCATTAGTGACCACTTGAAAAAGCCTGACAAATAAAGAACTCAGCCTTAAAATAACTTTGTAAAAAGAGGCTGTAAAATTAGGCTTACTGTCTCTTCAGCCCGGAGCGCCACATATGTAGTAATCACTCTCAAGTGAAAAACAAACATTTCTGGGATGGCAGGTTACAGATGTACAACCTCATGCAGCTCAAGAGCAGAAACAGAACAAACAGCAAAAGCGGCTACAGGGGAGTCAAGCAAAACCACAGCCAGGCCAAGCTCTTTAAATAACAAAAAATCACCCCACAAGTCACTAGCTGTAAACAAAACAGCTAGAAATGTCAAAAAGTGCCAGCAGGATTATTTTCAGACTGGAACACAGTGGTGCTGCAATGGTTTGCTGCCACACCCCAGTGAACAGGAGAAGCAGGGCAGGTATGGCATTACCTAGGAGTGATGGGAATTGGGTCTGCCAGGCAACCTGAATGCCTGCATCTGCAAAGCTGCATTAAATGATGCAATCCTACACGGAATTTAATGCACACTGCGTGCAAACAAATCAGGAACATCAAAATCAGGCACAAACAGAATGCATCCCAGCAGCAAGCCTGCTTTTACTCAATGTTCCTCTTCCACACTGCAGATCTAAATGGTTTTTCAATCAGCAGCTGTGACCAACAGCTGACTCCTGCTAAGGCTGCAGGAGACTTTAACCCTTCCTAGCCCTAGGCTGTTCTACCAAGACCAGAAGAAATGCCTGGATACACAGGAAGACATTTTCCTTTGTCTCTTCTGCAGGAATACACAATGGTCTGGAGGCTGGCAACTCCCTGATCTGGAGATGATAGCACTGTACAAAGCAAAAAAGCTCAGTAGCTCAATAAAAGCAGCATCTGAGGAGTTAATACATAGAATTTATCCTGCCTCTGAAGGACATTAAGATCACATATAATACAGATGATTATATTATATTATATTATGTTATGTTATGTTATGTTATGTTATGTTATGTTATGTTATGTTATGTTATAATGAATATATATAATAATACATAGAAATACATTATATAGATAATATATTAATACATGGATATATACAGTAATAACACTGATACCCAAATGCTTTTAGATCCAGGCTGGATTTTACAATCCCTTGAAGGCAGCTGGAGGACAAGATTGTTTAGCATTCATATTTGAAAATGGAAATTGCCTTATTACTGCTAAGATCATGCATTTCTTGACCCTATTTTTGGCCAGGTAGCTGAACAAACAGATCCTCTGCAGTCATGTCTGAATCTCATTTCAGCAGAGTTCAGTGTGGGTAAAAATAAAAAAAAAGCAGAATTATTCCTGGAATGTTGAGACAACAAGTATCTGATGTAGGAACAAATCCTTGAGCCATTGTGAGACTACCCAGTCACAAGCAGCCTCCTTCATTTGGGAGTAGTTTACATTGCACAGCAGGTTTCATAACCTGCCCATCGAAATTTACAAGACTATTCCATCACCCCTCAGTGTCCCTTTTGTTTTTTGGAATTCTTGCAAATTTTTAGAGCTTGTAACTTCCTGAACCAGTGCCTTCCACTCCAAATTACATGCCACACCAGTAGTTATCTGTCAGTTCTTTTGAACATAGGGATATTTAACTTCATTACTTGTCCTTGGGCTAGGGCAGGGAGAGGATCATATTTTCTACTCAATTTGCCAACCTTCAGTGCCAAGATTTTCATTCTGCTCAAGCAAAAGAGTATTCCCAGATCCTTGGTCCGATTACCAACCTCTCTCCCAGTGTCCTCCTGAAGTGTGGGTGTGTTTGTATGTTCATATGGCTGGCAGCAAGGCAGAACTCAAGAGATTCTGGATGAAACCACAACATCAGTTTATATAACAGAATATTTTCCATGCAGCAGAACTAACAAAAGGCAAGCCAGAATCTTAATAAAATACTTATGAAGCAGACCAGACACTCCTAATGATTACACATACTTTCCTTCTGAGAGGGAAACATATCCCTTGTAGGGGCTGGCAACCCAAACTGAGCTCAGTTTGTAAAGCTCTATTCAGGACAGTTTATTTTAGGATATCACTCCACAAGACAGCTCATGTGCTAATTAGGCTTGGAATGACTGGGCTCAACAGAGCATTAAGGGTAAACTAAATCTGATAACCCTGGATTAACCAAGGTCTTCTGCTGATCATGTTGGGCCACACAGACCTATTGACTAGGGGGAAAAAAAAAAAGAGGGCAAACAAGGATGATCCTTGACTCTGTACCAGCAGAGCAGTCAGAGTTCCAGGAGACCCACCAAGTCTACTGAAAGGAGGGCCAGGTTGGATGGGGCTTTGAGCAACCTGGTCGAGTGGGAGTGTCCCTGCCCATGGAGGGGCATGGAATGAGATGGGAACTCCAGGGTCCTTTGCAACCCAAGCTGTCCTATGATTCTGTGAGTAGTCTGCCTTTAATCACTTCAAGGGTGTTTGAGAGAATGGAGGAGACACCTTAAGACTGCAGGCTCACAGATCTTTGCAGATAGGACATGTTCACATTTGAACATCTTCCTTCTTGAAGCTGTTGCATCCTTTCTGGACCATTAGTCTCAGAGAAGACGTGGCTGAGACAAACCTTTGCCTGTGTTAAGCCCTTGCACTGAGATGGGCCTTAACAAAACCACAAGGTTTTAAAGCTCTGCAACTTCTGAACACATTCTATAAATACACTGGGTAGTCTTATTCACAAGAATGCCAAGCCATTTGGGAATACTGCTGGGCTTTGAAGTTTGAAAGCAAGATTCACGGACTAATTAATCACAGTATGTGAAAAGTATTCATATTATCAGTTTCAAATAATCCTCCTTAATTTCCTGGAGTGCTTGCTCATTACAATCAGGGCACCTCATAAATCACTATTTTCTTTCTCTAGATTGTTCAGTATTTCATATCACAAACCCCACAGTTTCCCATTTACTGTAAGTAACTTCCATTTTTTCAATCTCTCCTCTTAGGAGCATTTTCCAGGAACTTTTTCAGTTTCCTAGGCAGTTTCTCAATTCCCTCCAGCTATGCATTCATGCTTCTGAGCTGGGGTGACTAATTTCACAGTTTTCCAATTGGCAGTGGGATTAGAAGCAGTAAAATAATCTTCCATTCCATTTCTTATGTACATTAACATCCATATATATATACCTGCCCGTTAACGTCCCTTATGAGCAGGGTGACAACCAGTTACTTTTTGCAGTTTAATAATATCAGTTTAATGAGCTGGAATGCATTTAATCAGTTTAATGATTTGGAATCTGACAAAGTGTACTTTTGTGACCATCTTCTCTTACACACACTTATGTAACTTACCATCGAGCTAAAAAATTTCAAGATTTACAACAATACTAGCCTAGGAGAAATCAGGGGATGTTTTTAAACATATCTGCTTGCTGAGGAAAGCAGTTGGTTTTCCCTTATCTCTGGAGAGTGGGCTTTGGAGCTTGCTCTCTCAGGCTGCATAAATTCTCAGCATGTCAACATGCAATTTTTCTTTGAGGTCCCTCAAGAGGTAAAAGGGCCCTCAAAGTCTTACTAGGGTCTGGGCTGCGGGATGTTTCTCCCGTGAAGTGAATTTTTCTCACTAAAGCAGTGAGGTCTAGTGGCCTGCACCCTTGAAAGAACATTCCCCTTTCATTTTGATGGGCAAGCTGAGAGGTTGTTGTGTTTTTTCTTTTCAACCTCAACTCACACCAAGGGGAAAGCAGGAACAAGGCACTGGACCAAAATCCTGGCAGTTGAATGTGCTCTGGTACAGAAGAGCAGAATCATTCCTCAGTGCCCTGGGACAATTACAAATGCATCATTTCAGTTTGGGGTGTTTCTCTAGCTTGGGGTACCAAATCATGTCACCAGCACAAAGCCTGGGAGAGGTCAGGGTTATGGAGATTGAAATGTTCTGTGGAGTCTCTGAAACTTTTGCAAAGTCACCAAGAAAACCGGAGATTACAGAAACTCCAGTGGATCCAAAATGACTCCCGGTGTCTCAACCAGATACAGCCAAGCATAAACTGAATGGCTGTGGCTGGAGCACTGACACCTTTGTGCATCAACCACGCCCACGCCACTGCCTGTCAGTGCCAGGACACACCTGTTTTCACGCAGTTTCCCCCCTCCTCCTCTCCTGTTGTGCTATGGAGTGGCTAGCCCTCCTCACCAGGGTCAGGGATGCCGGAGGTCACCCTGTGCTCCATGCTCCTCACCTCTCCTCTGACCAAGTGCTCCACCAAAACCAGCCACTCTGATCTGAGTGGGAATAAACAAGCTGTCAGGCTTACTGTAATAAGCAGTCACCACCTTCAGAGTGCTTTATACAGTAATTATAAATAGCAAGGGCCTATGGAAATGAAAATGAGGGATATGACAAGGGGCTGAAAGTGGAGTAGACATCTATGTAAGGACAATGCTCTCCTCAACAACATTCCAAGCACTGCAACCTGCAGCTGGAGGACAGTAGAATAAGTTAGATGCCAGATCTCAGCAGTAGAGTAAGTTAGATGCCATTGACTGCGGACAAGTGAGAGCAGCATGTTGCCAGTAGGAAATGGCTAAGTGTACATGCATGCTGAAATCCTCTTGCTGGTTTTCTGAAGGGAGCTACAATCACTGCTCAGGGTAAGACATACTTGGGCAAGAAACCCCTCAGAAGCCACAGCAGCAACTCACAGGAGACCAGGTGGTGAAGGAGAGGTGAGCCAGAGTAAGCCTAACCCCAGGCAGATGCATCACTCCAGGTACCAATCATCAGAATGAACTGGGCCAAGCCAAGGAAGATACACTGAGTGGGTCAACAGCATCTTGGGACCAGAGATATGAAATATTCACTCCTCCCACTAGATCTTCTCCTTGTGTGGGCTTATCATTTTGTCACCTGAATTACTGGAAAAGGTTTGAGGGTGGGACTACGGGGAAAAACACCATGTAAGCAAACACTGTAATGAACCTGCCTGCTAAGAGCAGAAAATTGTGCTAGCACAATAATCAAGACAGGTCATTCTTCCTGCTAAGAAGGGCATCTAGGAGTACAGCTATGCCATCTGAGCTTACATAGGGGCTTACATGTGACAATGAAGCCTGAGGCACACATCCCTGCTCTTTGCCATGGGAACCCCAGAGAGGGACCAAAAGAAGTTATCTTGCTAAACAATCCAGGTGAATTGGGCCTACAGGCAAAAGGAGGCAAAGTATCCATGTGGCTGATCCTGCACCAGTGCAGGCAGACCAGACAGAAAAGAATGAGCACACTGAAAGCATTTAGGGCATGTTCTTCCAGAGGCAATGGCAGCTACTTTGAGTTCATAATGAATAAGGTGAGGTTCTAGAGTCAAACTGATGAGATTAGTATAAATTGGGTAGGGAGCAAGGACTCTAGTCTGAGGTAACAGAGGGTCTAAGGAAAGTATCAGGTGAAAACCTGATATTTGCTAGGGTTTTCCATACAGGCTTTAATTGAGTACATTTTCTCTACAACTCCCAGAGCAGAAACCCCATTCTTCCCAAAAGGAACTGCTAGCATTCATGCACTGCGAGATATCTCTAACACTGTCCCCAAAAGCATAACAGGGCAGTGACACTTGTTCTCTGCTTCCAGAGAGCATTTTGTGTTGGAGCACAGAGCGGCAGCTTGGTGGCAAGGCCAGTTTCCCATCACTTGCTAAGGGTCAGTACAAAGCATTGCCAGTATGACTCAAATATTGATTATTTACCACTCAAAGCTACTGTCAGCCCCACAGCCTCAGCACTGCCCGAAAACCAACACATGGTCTATCCTCCAGGAGTCCAAACTCAGAACTTGAGCCTGAGCAAGAAGTTGCCATCAGCCTCATTATGGCCACTCACCAACACTCCAGCTCTGCCTTCCCCCTCTATCCCATTCACAGCAGTTAACAAACACAGTGGGTTTTGGTTGCATTTTTTATCCCACTACCTGTAAATTTAGCAACCAATAGCCTCGCCCAGTAAGAAGTACTTGCTTGTATCTGAGGGGTAGGAAAAAATACTGATTACATGATCCTGAGGCTGCAACACAGCCGTGGTGAGGAGGCAAAGAGCTTGTGGGCCAGCCTGCTTTTGTGCTCATCTTAACACATATGTCCTGGTTTTAGTCCACTTTTTTCAGAAAATAAATATTAAAATCATTTTCATCAAGAGAGAAAACTGAAGCAGAATCAGAGACCAGAGGTGTTTTGACAGCCCATTTCTTTCTTATTCAAGAGTAAGCAATTTTGAGATGAGTGTGAGGGCATGCAGGGAACCTGCTTGGCAGACAATAACAATAATGGCAAATCCCTGCTAAGGTTTTGCTGTCACTGATCACCGCTACAGATTTCACCCCCTGCCAGCCAAGCTCTCTCAGCTTCTTCAAGCCTTATCCCACAGCCTCTCACACAGCTGGGATGTGTTGGTGGGCTTCTGGCTCCTTTGGGCTTACGGACTGACTGGCCAAGCAGAAGCACTTTATCCCCATCAGAATACTGCCCATGAAGCAGCAGAGGTAGAAGACAAATGAGGTTTCCCACTGCCGGTTAGATTCCGATGGTTTCCACAAGCATGAGGACCAAATCTTGTCCAGTATGGGCCCTGATTCCACAGCTGACAGGAAGGCACCTCTACCTGCAATCCTCCACCTCTCAAGTACCAGCAGAGATCTCCACATCTCTTATATTGGATTTACTTCTTTTGGGTTCAACAATCATAACCGTGCCTACTGAGATGAGTTTTCACCCAGCACCCATGATACAGAAGTTGCTTTGGACTGTGCATCTCAAGCTGACCCAGTTTATATTAAACAGAATGGTAAAAAGAAAACAGAGCTGTAATGAAATATTTTTAATTTTTAAAGAGCAGATCTCTGGCACATCAGAGCAAACAGTTATAATGCCAACAAGAACAAACAGCTTGGAGAAGTACTGCAGAAAATATTTTGAATTTAAGTTGAAAAAAAAAGAATCTAGACTCACCAAGAAAGATGAGGAGATTAGAAGAGAAAGGCTCCTGATCAACCTGAATGAGTAACCACACCAAGAAGGATATTAATGGTGAGACAAACAGCACCTTCAGTGCTATTTTGGCAAAACAAATATTGAAGCTGCATCAATGACAGGTTGGATAATACAGGGGGAAGAAAGTGCAGAAAAGGAAATTAGCTTTTGATTGGAAACAAATTCAAAAAGATGAAAGCACTCAAGTCAGAAGGACAGGACATTCTTGATCCCAGAACAATGAAAGAATTGCTGGTTGCTCACACCTGGCAACTGCATATTGATAAAAATACCCATTAGAAAAGAGAGGAAAAAGGTGAAACCATGTGGCTGACAAATATTAAAGATGAAAGTCTTCAGCTGTTCTGCAAAGGCAGGGAAAGTGACCCATGTTAGATTTTCGACCTGCCCTGACTATTACATAAGTCTTTCAGAAAACACTAGAAAAGAAAAATAAGACAGGGAAATAAATTAAAAACAGGGCAAAGCACAAGAAGGGGTTGCAAAAGTCAGAGTATTGTCTGGGTATCAGGAACCACACCAGAGTGAGATCTTTACTCACTAGGAACACCAGACTGAAAGAAAATTAAGATGTCTGGGACTAAGAATTTCTTCTTTGTTTGCTCACACAGCCTCAGACACCTGACAAGCAGTAATGGAGCTGTGGGCAGGCCATTCCTAAGTTCACAGCATATTTTCCTGGGCCACCTGCACTTTCTGCAATGCAGGTCCAGGTCCCTCGTATCTAGAGATCCAGCTGCACTTTATCTCCATCATCTGCATCGATGCAGTGAGGAAGACACAGTCCTGTGGATGATTTCAGCCAGTTCCAGTCACCAGAACCTCTTGCCCACCTTTCAAGGCAGAGATTATCTGTGCACTCTCACTGCTTAACAGATGTTCTTGTAAGAGTGGCACCCACTAGCCAGGCACAGCCTGTGTGCCCTCGGGACATTCCCACCCCACACAGAGGAGGCTGCATCACCTTTTTTTTATTCCATAAGGCAGGCATTGTACACACATATATACATATATATATATATATGAGTTTTCTTTCACATGCTGATGCAGGTATGTGTGTCCTGTACATTCTGTTGCACATCCTGCCCTGCAGCCCATGATGTGCTGCACACAGTGTGCTGCTGTTACCCACCACCCACCTCCCATAGGATCCAGCTCTGCAGCAGCACCACAAAGCCAGTCTGGCACACACCTGCAGGAGACATCCCGCTCCCTGCTCCCACCAGCCTGAAAGAGACAGATTCTGGGAGACACCGAGAGGTCTTCCCAAGTCCAAGAGCAAGACAGGGGTGAGAAGGAGCTGCAGTTCAGGAAGCCTTATGTTGCTTCCAGGACATTGTCATCGATCTGCAAGAAGGCAACATGCCACTTTGAGATTTTGCTGGAAGCCCTCTCCTCCTCACCTGGCTCACCCTGCACTGAAACTCTGGGTTTGCCTTCATTACTGGGGATAAAGGCAGTGGAGCCTTGTCACTTCATAGGGACAGAGAGGAAGCAACCAAATGAGAACCTGCAGCATCAAAATGGTTCCTCCGGAGAACTACTGCAGAAAAGGCTGTGCTGAGCATCACCCCCACCCCCACAAACCCTGCAGGGCTGCACACAGCACTGAGCGTCTCAGGGAGCACAGCGAGAGGCTGGAGAATGACAACAGAAACAACACATTTGCATTCCCTGACAATGACAACCCTGAATTTCCCCTCTGTGCACTCTCCCACTGGTCTCTGACCCAAACCTCCTGCTCCCCCAGCTCTGCAATGCCTCCCAGCTGCCTCCTCTTTCCATGGTTCCTCTGCAGCTCTGCGAAACATCTACCATTTTATCTACATTTCCCTGTCGTTCTCTTGTCATTCCTTGTCGTTGCTCTTTATAGGCCCAAAAAGCTTTATCTGAATTATTCTTGGGTCACTGGCAAATGGGAAAAAAAATTCGTAAATAGGTAAGACCTGTCAAGCTCACTCTTTAGTAACACTGGTATAAAAGGCTGCAGGTGTGTGGAGATAAAAATACAGATATCTACTTCCCTTGTACTCTAGTACACCTTTATGACACCCATCAATCCACACCTTGTCTGATATGTTACTCTGTGACTCCCATATACTTCAGATTCACCCAAAATCCTGCAATTGCAACCCAACACGCTCAGCATTTTCCATGACTCCAAAAGACTGGATCTGCTATTCGATTATCTCCTTTTGTTATGACATTCCCATTTGCACATTCCCCTACAGCCACGTCACTTTAACACATACACCGAAATCTCATTATTTTATACTTTTGCTTTATTGTTCTCACTGTCATGCTGAACATTGCCCCTCCATCATCTGTATCCCTATCCCACATATATCCTTCTCTTTGTTCAAGCCCTTCTCCTATTTGCAGAGGCAATTTAATGGAAGGATTTGTGCAGAGGGTGGGGGAGGGAGGAAGAAGAAGGGAGGCAGGGATGGAAAAGAGGGATTTGGCTATAACAAGACCATGTAATTAAGCTCCAGTAACTGGTACCCAGCCCGAACCCCTCATTTCAGTAATTAAAAGCAGTAATTCCTCCATTCCTAGATAACCTTTCTCATCTGATCTGTGAAAAGAGGCAGGGAGAGTGCATCCATTTACACAGCCAGCACAGACACACCCTGGCAACACAAAGGACTCCAGCCTGCACAGAGCCCGTGTATCACTCAGCAGACGGACAGCGTTTTACATGCCATGATATTTACCCTAATGCCTTTTGAACAAACGATTTACCAGTATTTAGGGGAGGGGAAAAAAGAAGGAAAGAAAAAAAAAAAGCCGAAAAAAGAAGGCAAAAGCCACAGTGACAGCAACCTTTCCTCTGTCTGAGCCCTTTGTCTCTGTCTTTTCATGGAAGCGCTGTCTGTCAAAACAGCTTTTGAGCTGCACAGCAGCATCACCGCCAGGGATGCGCGGGGAGCAAGGCAGCGGCGGGACCACAACAACCCCGATCCGTGCGGGCTCGGCCCGCGGCAGGCACAATGGGGAGCTGTGCGGGGCCACTGCCAGGGCGAAGCACGGCTCGGCTCTGCACGGCCAGCCCCGGGCATGACAGCTGCTGCTCCACAGCTACAATGGACAAACGCGCATTCTGCGCGGCAGCCGCAACCTCCGCGCTCGCTCACATCCATGGCAGCCACAGCCAGCTCCAAAGCAATGCAGCCTCTGAAGAGACAAAGCAACCCTAAAATCCTTCATCTCCCTCAGCTAGCTGGCATCCTCCGCAAAAACAAACCGGCCACCGAGGGGCCCGAAAACCAACAGCACGGCTGACACCCACCCCGGTAATTTGTCCATCTCACCTTTCCACAGATCCTTCGTCCCCCGTCTCCCGTCAGCGAACGCACTCTGCTCCGGCACTGCTGAGCACTCAGATTCCAGAATGCTCCGTGCTCTCTTACCAGGATGCTGTGGGAAACACAGAGTCAATTTTTTTTTCTGAATTTTTTTCTTTCTTCACAGCTGCATCCCTGGCAATGCAGAGGGTCTGCGCAATCACATCTCCGATGCTGCTGCTGCTGTGACGTTGCTGCGTGTGAAAGAGCAAGCATGCCCACAGCACTGCCACTTCAGCTCCCCGTCAGTCCCTGTGGAACCTCAGACATGGCAGGGGATGGGAGGGAGCAGAAAAGGAGGGGATGATGGAGGATTGATTCTTACAGGAACAAGGAAATCAGGTAGGCAGCATTAGAAGAAATAAAAAGATCGAAGCCTGTGCCGTAAAATAGAGCTGCAGCATCCTATTTTGTGATGAGACTGGATTTCGGATGCTGTGTGCTTGCAGGCTGCCTGATCTCTTCACCCTGTCTTTGCAAAGGAAAGCAAAACGGGCTGGAGTGTTTCTACTGTTGATAATGGCAGCTAGAACCCTTGGAGATAAAATGGCAGTCTGCAAAGCAATGCAGAGGAGGAGGATGGGAAGACTGCAAGAAGCTTCCTGAAGCTTCTTTAAATTTCTCTAGTGCCTTGCCCTAGACAGTTTCATCAACAGTATCTATACAGCATCCCTGAAATGTAGATACCTCCAGAGCAAGACACAACCACCACCACTTCCCACAGCGCCGAACCCACCTGGCAGGGGCAGGATGTCTGCAGTCCCTGCTCTCACCAGGGACCTCCAATCAAGGTCCCATCAAATCTTAGCTGCAGTTTGTGATTAAAGCCCATGAGCTGGGCTAGATCCCAGCATCTCGCAACTCACAGCAGATTTTCCTACCTGAAACAGGGGGTCACCGCCTGCAAAGCTCAGACTCTCTTGCCATCTGGAAGGGTTTTGCCATATCTGCCTTTCCAGAGGCAGCTGGTGAGAAGGGATGGAGCTTGCTCCATAGGCAAAGTAGTGCAGCTCCTGATAGGGCACAGTAGCTGTGCAAGGGACAAATGTGGCTGCTTTTGCTTTTCTACCTGCTGGGGCATAACCACACACCCCAGAAACTCAGCTGTGCTCTGGCCTGTGCTGTCCCAGGGCAGATGTTTCTAGCACTGGAGCAGCATCCATCCTGGAGGGACCACTCACATTACGGCCCTTTCTCATCCAGCCCTGTGCCTACAGCCCTGTGTAGAGCCAAGCACAGCCCAGAAATTGGAGCACCCACACTGGAAAAAGCAAAACCTGTGAACCCCAGCCTCCTAAACTGAGGTTCTGTGGGAAGTGAGCAGATCAGAGCAAGGCAGAGAAGGTGTAAAATTGTTACATGGACACAGAATTCTAAGAAATTAAGAACTGCCACATGGCTGAGTACTTTTTACTTTATGCTGTGATGTACCCAAAGCAGCAAACAAGTAACAAACAAATACAACAACCCAGACAGTATAGAACTTTCTGCCTCTGGAGAGGTCAAATAAAAAAAGCTATGACATAAAAAGCTATGACAGAAAAGTGTTAGACTTATTACTGGAAGTGGCTGCCAACTTTCTCAGATACAAACTTTTAAAATGTCTCTTCAAGAATATTTAAACCAGATTTCTGTCAGAAAACCATGGCGCTGGGGGGTTGCTCCTACAAAGGGTTTCAGAGGCAGGAGTCCAGGATTCCCCTCAGCTCAGAGACCATTCCACTGGGAAAACAGGAAGGGCCTTGGGCTGTAGGCTGCGCAGACTGTTTGCAATGCACTGGAGCCAGCATCACAGATGCAACTCCGCTACTCACCTCCAAACCACAGTGAATGATCCCTCCACCAGTCCCAGAGGTCAGGCTCCAAAGGCCACGTCCTTCCCAAGAAGTCAATGTATTGGTCCTATCAGCAGCACTTTCTGCTCCCCAGCCCACTGCCCACCTTTCCTGGGATGCCTGGGACCCACTCCACCAGCTGGCCCTGTTCAAGAGGCAGGGACAAGCCCCCAGGAGGATGCAGGAGTGAGGGACCTACCTCCATGCCTGGCCATTGCAGCAAGCAGAAAGCCAGTCCTGGCAGGCTGTGCTCCAGCCAAGCTGCTGTAAATGAGACTATTTACCGTGCTCCCATTAACGTGCAGCCCCAGGACCCCCGTTTGGCCAGTCCCATTGTACTGTCAGTGTTAATTAAGGCAGGCTCAAGCAGACATCTCTGGCCCCTTCAGCTGGGACAGTCAGGGAGCAACAGTGAGGAAAGAGACGGAGAGTTTCAGCTGTGGAGCTCTGTGCAGAACAAGGGGCATTTGTTACCCAGGAGACTCGTTCCCACAGCAGAGAGGAGAATGGAAACTATTTCGGTGCCCTCCCCAGTCCTCCACAAGCATTGCCAATGCTGACGCCAGGAGGTACAAATGCTGGCAGGCTGAGTGCTTGCCTTCATCCCTGCCCCTACCACAGGACACTGGCATTAACCAATTCACTGACAGCAACGCCTGTCTGGGGTAGCAGACACACACACCACAGCAGATGGAGTCAGGGGGAATTTTCTTAAAAATCAGACAGAGCAGTGAAGCAGACAAGGGGTTCCTGAAGAAGCACTCCTATTTACAGATCTGTTCCTAACATAAAAGTCTGTACCCTCCTCCCCAAAATACATTCTGCATGTTCCCCAGATCTCAAACTCACATGGCCTCGACCCTCTGCAGCACACGCCCCTCTGCCGCATCTCCCTCCCCAGTCTGCCTCTCTCAGCAACAGCGCCAGGAACTGACAGCCTGCCCCAAAGCTTTGCAGGCAGCAGGAGATCTCAGGTACTAATTAATAAGGAAGAACAAAGCCCTTTCTTGCAGACTGTCTTCTAGGAGATGACTTCTATTTGATCACAGAGATGAGTCAGTGCAAGAAGGGGAGCATGGCTGACTCCACGGTGTCGTGCAGGGAGGAAGCAGGGATTCTGCAGGCTGGTGACTGTATTCTTTGGAGACTGAAGGTGAGAGAGATGGAGGAGTCAGGACTTGCCTGCCCCTGCAGTAACAGGGGTTCCCATCTTGCTTCATCTGGTCCGGTGCTTCCCACAGATTCCAGCAGCCTGCAGTGTAGGTAGCTTGGCAGGAGAAAATTCCTTATTAAGCACTATCAGTCTCACTATCCACAAGCATCCCAGGTGCTGGGCAGAATTTTTGCAATCTTGCCTCCCTACCCTGTGTTCCAGGGCTGTCAGAACCAAATGCACAACAGAATTTCCCACCTGTGAATTCCAGTAAGGAGGCACATCCTCCTCCCAGTCCTGGGCTGCAGCAAAGCTTACCACTCTGTGGGAGCCACAGGTGTTGCACTCACACTGGAAGTGAGCTGTACATGTACCTGGAGTTCTTGCTGACAACAGCTAGGTCACAAACAGATCAACTGGGTGTTAGAAAGCCCAACACATTTCAGTCGTGGCCTTCTTCCTTCATATATTATGCAGGAATTGGCTGCTAAGGTCAGCACATGCCCACGTACAAGAAGAACCCATTCCATTTTTGCCACAACTGTGCAGTAAAACCACCCACCAGCTGACCCAGCCTCCCACCTATTTGCTGCAAAGCTGCTCCAGTGATGCATGAACTGGAAACAGCTCAGCCCCAGATTCCAGTCAGCTGTCTGGGCTGCAGCTTTGACATCAAGCACTATGCTAGGACAGGTCTTTAATCACTTCTCACCATCAGGTGTGGGGCACAACCTGCCCACCCCTGAAACTGCCAGGCAGCCCCAGTTGTTGCCTCCAGCTTAGAGCTGTACCCCAGCAAAGGGAGATATCTGCCACCTCCTCCTAAAGTGTGGGCATTTTGACCAATCCCTCATTACCATCAATGAGTCCATGCCTCTCAAGCACACAGAAGGTGGTACAAGCAACAGCAAGCTCTCCATCACAGCAGAAAACCTGTGCCTTGCTATCTGCACATGCAACAGCAGGAACATGCCTGGGATATAGATTCTGGCCACATTTGTAGCATGGCCACAGGGACATCTTCACTCTTTCCTATGTGCTGGACCACTCAGGAGCAAGGCAAAGGCAGCTCAGTCTTTCCACCGTGCTTACCCATTGTTTGTGGCAGAAATCTAAATCCCATGGCAACCCCACCCAGCATGAACACCATCCAGGCTATTTGGGAAATGCTAGAGAGAGGGATGTTGGTCAGAGTTGAACTAAGAGCATGGGTCTGCTCAACTGGAGAAAGGGCTCATCAGAAAATGGGAGCCAACAAAAAAACAGATGATGAAACTTCATCATAAAGGAAAACTAAAATAATTCTCTATTCTTTCAAGTCCTGTGCCTCAAGGTCAAACAACATCTCTCTGACACACAGAGATCAATGTGGGCTGATTGTTACTGACACACACTCAGCATCGTTTCTGTTCAGTGGGAACAGACACAGGAGCTTTTGAGTGAGGGGTCAAAAATCCAAGCAGACTGATAAAAACATATGTTAGCACAGTGGAAATGCTTGCCCTTAGCCCTCACATTTCCCTGGGGGAATCACCAACCGATCCACACTGAGACTGCTTTCCAAGGGGAACTGAGGACAGAGGCACAGGAGTCTGTGAGGTTTTGCCGGTCACAGACATGTTCTCAACATCCAAATTCACCATCCCACCATGATGACCCTGTGTCCCAGTGATCCCTGCCCACTGCCCACAACAGCAGTACTGATTTCTTCAGGGCTAGTAACCCAAGGCAGTAGCCACACCTCCAAATGAGGAAATGGCTTCAAAGGAGAAAGTTGTTGCTGTTTTTTTTTTTAAAGTTGGACATTTCTTGTTGCTTGCTGTCTTCTAACAGAATTAATTCCCCGAGTTCAGTCCTCTGATGTTTAAGAACATTCTCTGAATTTCCAGCTTATCTTTATCCATGCACAGCTCACCCCTATTCACTCATGTTCCAAAAATGAGCTTTAACGTCAGCATTTATCCAGCCTGTGTTTAAAGTCGTATCATTTGAGTTCTCTAATCATTTCACATTAGGTAGGCTTTCCATTTCTTTGATCATACCGATCATACCCATATTCTTTCTCTGGACCCAACCCAGTTTGCACACAGCCTTCAGAGAGTGACTGGAAATGTTCACAGTCTTCCAAGCAAGGTCTCCCATGCCTTAATACACTAAAATTTCCCCATGTCTGCTAGAAATGCTTTATCCAATGTGTCCCATTGGATGACATGTATCTTTTCCATGGCTGCATCATGTTAGATGCTGACAGTTATCTTGTACATCACTCTGACGCCCTGAGTTTTCCCCCCCACTGTCACTTTCCCCCAGTGAGCTTTCAGACAGAACTGAACTTTTGCTCATTTCTCAGGCACACAGCCATTCAATTTTGAACTATCCAGTTCCCATTTGTACTGTTCCTTAAGGAATAATCCCAGCTCTTCCTGATGAATAACACTGAACAGCCTCTGATGATGCTTCCTTAGCTTTGTGTCTTTTGGAAATATCACTATTGAAGTCTTACTTTTTGGAGCACAGAGCATTATTTCATGTACTGAACAGCTTCCATTTTGAGGCTGATCTCCAATAACAACTTCCCTTCAGAGCAGTAGTTCCTCTTTCAACATTCCTGTTATCTTCCTCTAGTCTGCTTACTGCCTCTTACTTCTCAAAGGGTACTATGAATGGAAGAATTACACACAGATTAAAGGGAGGCAGGACAAGCACTTGAGAGATCCATTTCAGGTTATTAAACAAACAAAATGCTAGCAAATGTCCTGGAACAAATAGATAGGATAGGGTACTTTGTGTCCTGCTCCCTCTCTTTGCTGACCATCTGCAACCACTTCTAGAAAAATCATACTGGGCAAGGTGGCTCCTCCATCCCAATCACCATCTGAATTCCCAAGTTGCAGTACTGAGGTCAAATCCTTCCTAGTGCTGGCAATTGATGCTTCACTGCCCAGGAACAGAGGCCCTCACAAGCTCCATAAAAAGTCACAACTCCCAGATAGGGCTAGTGCTGGCACGGCCCCGCACAGGGCTGGGCTCAGTTCCACATACCTCCACACTACTGAGGCATCTATGGGAAAACTAAACCCTGCCCACAACCAGCTGCCTGTCTCCAGTCCTTTCCAGCTCAGGATTCCAGTATGTTTGCACCTCAAAGCAGGCTGGGGTAACAGGGAGATGTGAATCGCTTGAATTCTGTGTGAAAGAGAGAAATGACCCTACAACCCAACTGTTAATGCGCATCTTCTACTCCTAATACTTAGTACTGCCCAAGCAAGAGCACAAAAAAGTAGCTGAATGTTTCTAGACATAGGGAAATCAGAACACAAACAGCAGAGCAGCTCCTGGATCATGTCTGTAGGCTCAGCTTTGATCTGATAAACCAGGCTCATAAAGCTGCACAGAAAATCTTGAATTAAAGCAAAGCGTGGACATAACTGATCTAGACTGAGGTTTCAGGGTGTTTTAAGTAGGAACTCAGCTCTAAGATCAAAGCTGTTTCTTCAAGCACTCACTCAGATATTGATGCTACACTTAGTGGGAATATAAACTCTCACCAGTCAAAACCTTGGCAAGAGAAGCAGAAAGGGTATTATTAAAAAAAAAAAGCCTTTTAATCTGGCAAACAATCACTCTGAATCACTCTGAGCAGCCATGGTAACAGTGGATATTAAGGTGTTAATGGCTTCACTCCTACTAAAATTAGTTTTCAAAGCAGGATCAATGCTACCCCCCAAAACACCATTTACCTAAATAACTAGTTTCACAATAACTTAGTAGTTCCCCACTGCCATGAGGAAAGCCTTAAGCTGCCACATAACGTAATACACTGGGGCTGGTGAACTTGGCACCCACAGCACTGCTGCATTCTGACCTCAAACAAAAATTATGTACTTCCAACTGAGCAGATGAAAAGCTGCAGGGCTGAGCTGAATGTGCAGCCCTGAAATGGTTCACTGTGCACACAGCACGCACTGCTCGAGGACGGTGACTGCTTATGGCTCCCATGATGTGCAGCAAAGTGACATTCCCTGCCCACTCCAGGGGCAAGGCTGGGCTGACTCAAAGTGAGGGCGACTGCACTGCACACGAGGCTCAGCTCACAGCAACTGCAATGGAAGGGATGAAACAGAGAAAGGGCAAGCAGAGGAGAAGGAAAACATCACTGTTGGACGCACAAGAGGCCATATCCAAGAATGGAAAAAACCCTCCTGCCCTCTTGCTCAAAGACTGAGTCATAAACATTTCAGTTTTCCAAGGCAACAGTAAGTATGACAACTGTTCTGGACTTCCCCGCCCAGGGCAGGGAGGTTGGAGCTAAGTGATCTTTGTAAGGTCCCTTCCAAGCCAAACCGTTCTATGACCATATGATTCACACAGAAAACCCTCAATTAACATCACTCTGCACGTGCCAAACTCCTTCTCAGCCATCCCCATTCTGAGCAACAGCAAAAGTCAAACAGAGACATCCGTGAACTCGCACAAAGAACAGAAAGTTCCCAACAGACTTCCCAGTTCTCAAACATTCCCACTCCACTTTGCAACGAAGCCCAGGGAGTACATAACCACTTTATTAGAGACATATGATATCAGTTATTGTTGTTTATACTGATTTTCCCTCTAAGTTTCTCCAGTTACCACCCAAACTGGACACACAGTGCTGCTCTGCACTGTTACCTGCCCCAGCTGTTTCAGTGGCAAATAGAGCAGCGTCTTGCCAGCTGCAAAGCACTCTGTGATTGAAAGACACTTGAAGATTCACTCCATTCTCACCTATCAGCAGCAACAGAGCAGCACAATATTGGCAGGCATAGGGCTCCAGAGCTATACAATTGAGCGCCTGGGCTCCTGAGCACGCACACCCCAGCAGGCACCTAAAAAAGCTGCAAAGGGGAGAGGGAACAGCACCACTGAAAACTTCTCGAGGCCCTGTCTGCCACTTGTACATTAACCTGCTGGCTCTCAGATGGAGCAGTTGTCTCTTACCCTTCCCCTGTGCTGTCTACCGTCCTGTTAGCTGAAGGGATCAGGGCTATACACAAACAGCAAATTGGCATAAATTACAGCCACTACCATAGCACTTCACACAGCACAGACTGCACATCCCCACCTTTAATCACTGTGCATGACTTGCTCATTCAGAAGGGATCTGTGGTAACTGCAGATCACAGGCAGAGCTTGAGCAACAGTGGCATTTTGCTTTGAAGCAGGCAAACAGTATGTAGGGCTGTATGAATAGGCATGTCTTGCATGTGCAAGACTTGGAGTCATCCTTCCCCTCTGCCCACACTGGCACACAGCTCATGGACGTATCCTAAATGAACAAACTGCTGAGAGCTTGAAGACAACACAGAAAAAAGGACATAAAGGAGTAAACTGCAAAGCAAGTGGGTTAGTTCTCAGGGGAAAACCTGGGGCTGCATTAAAGCATTCCAAAATGTATAAAAGGCTGCTGCCAAGGGTAAGTGGACAGACAAGCTGCTCTCCACATCCTCAACAAGAGGATCCCTGAGAGCCACACAGGGGAGTTGAGGTTAGACATCAGGTATGACAGATAAAACTAACCATTCACTATTCCACCAAAAAAGCCCAACAGTCAGGAATTAAATTGGTTTTCTTAAAATTTTCCATGGTCTTGTGTATCTCAGAAGCTCTTTGCTTTACTTATTTACTTATTTAGAGGTATGCACACCTGTTAATCTTCACAGGTCCTTACTGTTAAAAAATGGAAAGAATGTATTTTTCCAACTTCACTGCAAAACAAAGGCCCATGTTACAATCTTGGTCAACTCACAGCATTAGGAAATGTCAACAGAAGGAAGAGATTGAATTGCTAAAATGAAGGATGTAGCAGCTAATGTCCTGATCAATGTGTGCTTCCAGAGATTAAATAAAGAAACCCAAGGAATGGCAAAGGAATGGCGTAGCCCAGGTCCACTGTGCCTGCCCAGGTAGATGTGAATATTACATGGCTTTTGGAGGTCTTACTGTCGTGTGACTTCTGTTTGACTCAGAGAAACAGGAAGCCTCTAATGCAGGATTAAAAGCTGAGAGCAATTTATTCTGTGAGGCAGAATACCTGGAGAAACACAAACATGATCCTGGAAAGACACAGCAAACGCACAGGTGCAGCTGTGAGTAGAACAGCATTCTGTGCCAGCTGATCTGGCTGCTAATCCACCTGGCTGTTAAAAACATACTCCAGATGTATCTTTTCCCTAAGCAGAATAGTCTCTGTGTGAGCTTTCAGCCAGTGGATTCACCCCTTTTCATCCACCACAGCAAAGAGACCTTTTCCTCAAGAATTCAGTCCTGTTGGAGACGATCCTTGGTCACAGCTGAGAACCCTTCTAAATTTCTCGCTGGTTATTATTAACATCCTCCCATCTACCAGGGCAAGCTGTCATGGATCATCAGTCAGCTGTATTCAAGGTCTCCATGTCAGGTCAGCCCATGATTAAGCAACCTTGTGGCTGAATGTGCTTATCGGTGTACATTTAATTAACACAAAGAGTCTTAACTCGCACCTCCCAGCTGCTGTGCAAGTTGTGCAAGGTCTACCTCCTCCAAAAGTCATGTTCAAACAACAGGCAGCCATACCATTTGCAGACAGGCACAGAGAGCCAGAAATGGGAAATTTGTTGGCTGTGGGCAATGATTTCACTCAGGTTGCAGAAGGACCCCCAGTGAAGAAAATGCTACAGGGATAAAGGGGATCTGTGTGTAGGAGGAAATCCTACTCTGTTCTCTAAAATAGAAAATAAAAGCTGGCAGAGGCAAAGCCCAGGCAGCAGTGGTGATGCAGGCCACAAAGGCAAAGCAGGTCACAGGAGATGGCTGACACACGTGCCAAGCTTGGATTGTGTTGGGCAGACTGAAATAGGGCTCAGCCTCCTGTGATAAAAGAGCTGGGGCAGACCGCTCTACACGCTCCCCATGGAGACATCTCGGCACCTCAGGAACTCCTGGAATCCCTGGTGTGTGACTCTGGCACCACAGAGACTACCAGAGAATGGTCTAGGCTAGATAGAAGAGCCATTAGAAAACTATCAAGAAACCATCCAGCAAAGAGGTGCTTAAGGACAAGAAACAAGACGTCCCCACACACATTCCAGTCAGAGGAACAAGAGCATGCCAGGGAGGAAAGAACCCCAAAAGAGCCCTCAGGAGCTGTGTAATATATGATGATACACAGAGCCTTGGCTGAGGCCTAGTAATGAGCAGCCACCATGGTGACTCAGAGAGCTCTTTGTTGGCTGGACACGGGAGAGCAGCAGGAAGGAACACAATAACTGAGGAGCAGGAAGCCCCTGATGAAGGACTGACTGCCCCGAGCACGTTCCTGGAGAAACAGAAACATGCTTTTCATCTCCATGACGTACTTCCATGTCCGGACAATTCTGAAGTCCGTGCTTTCAATGTGTGCTTAAGAAAGCACTCCATCCTGTGCACACACCCAGCCTGTGGCTCTGGACACACAGCATGGAAAAGAGAAGACCAGCCAAAAGGTGAGAGGGCAAGAATGATGGAGCACTGGAGATACAACAGTACAAGCCAGAAGCCAAGCATCTGCTCTGCTCCCTCGCTTGCTCTCAATGCAACAGCCAGGGAAAATGCTTGCTCATGATGTTCCAACAGAACCTGCTCTCCATCCCTGGGAACATCTGCCAGAATTAGTAATCCCGTATCAGAGGAGGTGAAGCATAGAGTGTCCAACAGCACTTGTAACCTTTTTAGCAATTTTTGCATGCCTGCTGCTTTCACAGCAATCTTCTCTTTCAGCTTAAAATAAATGCAGCCCTTCTGAAAGGGCTCAAAGACTAGAGAACCACAGAATTGTTGGGGTTAGAAAAGATCTCTAAGATCATCAAGTCCAGCTGTAACCACCCAACCCTTCCTCTACAAAGCCAGAAAGTGGAACTGATGTATCTGGCGATGCAAACGTGGGGCAATGAGCTGTAAAGGGGGATGAATGCTATCACCCTGAATTCCAGCATCTGAAGGAGATACATCTCTGTCCATGATACTGACTGCTGCTGACAACTCAGAGCAAACAGGTTTGCCCCTGTGTTTGCATCCAGAGGACATCGCACCTCTTCTCCTGTGTGTGAGGCTTCTTGTATTAAGTTGTATAATTAAGCAATGGGTGCTCTACTCCCACAGGGGCTTCTACATTCCATATGAGACCAGGCCAGAGCGGAGCCACTTCACCCATCTATCTCGAAGAGGCATAAGCTCTTTCTTCAGACTGGGCTGCTTTGAGCATGAGCCCCTCAAGAAGCCTTTTTGTGAGCTCTGGGCCTCACACACCGAGCACAAGGACTAAGGGAGGTCTGCTGCCTTCCAGGGAGGTTTCCTGCCTTCCAGCACACACCATGAGGCTGCTGCAGCTTGGCAGTAGCTGAATTGCATAACCAGCATAGAACCTGACCAACAACAAGCAAAACTCAGCCTGAGGGGAACAAACCACAGCTCCAGCTTCACAGTGGGATGGTGCATCCTGCACTGGCTGCACAGCTCAAGATGTGCAGCTCCCCAGGTATTTCTGCTGTGTTGTCCTGTTCTCAGTTATAGACACCAACTACACCATGAAAAGGGAAAAAATTGGGATAATGTTCATGTTTATATAGATGTCAAGAATGTCCAGAGCTACAGCCATAATGCAACAGACATTTAATATCCTTTCCACAGTTAAACTAATCTCCAGCTACCAGTCCTCAGGACAAACCTAACCCAGAACCAGAATGCCTCCATATCCCATTCTACAGCCCAAGACTTTCTAATGAGGCAGCAAGCTCTGGCCACCAGCAGGGACCTGGCAGCAGGCTAGATTAAAGCTAGATTAAATTTCCTGTACCTCTCATTAGACCTAGTGATAATACTCAGAACATACAGGGAAAGCCCAGTGGCAAATAACCTAAATAGAAGTGAAAGTCTCACACCTTCCTGGTGACCAGTACATCTGCTGAAGCTGAGGGCCACAGTCCTTTGCAGTCAGCAGGACAGCAAGGGGATGAAAATACAGAAAGATGTTCTGGGCCCCCTCCTGCTGCCCCCACCAAGGGTCCAATGCTGCTCTCTATGGAAGATTCCCAACACTTTGGCTGAAATGACGCCAGCACTTGGGCAGGGCTTGGTGTTATTTTTAACACTTGCTCACATAACTCTTTGGATGAATCCTGGGACGAGCTTGTCACCAAAATAGTACACTGTGGGCACTATTTATACACCCACTGGCAGCATCGCAGGATAAGCTAGAGCACCCCTTTATCCTCCCCACAGGGATACAGCGGACCCTAAAACATGGTTTGCTGTTTGGGGTAGTCCTCAGAAGTGAGCCATCACCTGCAGGAGGCCTGGCATCCCTGTCTGTCCTGCTGAGGAGACAGACACTCATCCATATGGGAGAGAAGCCCAGGTACATTAAGCTCGGGGAAGATGGATGGCTCAGTGCACATCCCAGCTGCTGTGGACTAAAAAGGGAACAGTTGTGCCTAAACACAGAAAATGCTGATGCCTTCCTATTTTATCTCTCCTTGGCTGCTGCAGGGAAATCCAGCAGGGACTGGGCTTCTTGGTTGTCACCTCTTTTCCTGATGTGGGAGCAGCAAAGGTGTGCAGTGGCGGGGGCAGATGCCCTAAATGTCAGCAAGGTTCACTGGAAAGGAGGCGCCAGACTAACAAGACTGACTGCCCTTTATCCCTAGGGACAGCAGCAGCTTCAGGCCTTTCCATATAAAAACAGTGCGCCCTGAAGCACTAAAGGAAAAAAAAAAAATCAAAAGCAAACCACCCTTTTGAGACTATGCAAGGAAAAGAGGCTCTTCCCCTGTCTGATTTTCTGGGTTAAAAATAACTTCTCTAAAGCCATTCCCGAGCCTATTGGAACTTCCTTGATTTTTGTCTTCAGTGAGTTTCTCCTCCCTTTCTCCCAAGACACATCAGACTGCACTCTACTCTCACATCTCCTGGAGAAGCAGGTGACATGACCTGAAGAACATGCACAGGATGCTGTATGAGAACAGACAAGACAGAGAAAAGAAGACTCCATCTTGAAGCAGAAAAGTTTGATTTTGTAGTAGGTTAAAAAAATGTATATACACATCTCCTTTCCTTGCAAGAGAGGCTACAGCCTGAGCACCATACTGGCTGTCTATCAGAGCTACAGAACAATGCAAAATAAACCCACTAATTGACACATGCTGCAAAGGCAGGGGCAGGACTCGTCACATTATTTGGTCATTAATGGTCACATTACTTTTAGCAGAACAAACAGAATTGGGATCAGCTCCTACCTTGCCAGATACAACCACCCCAGGACGTGGGCTCAGCTCAGCGCAGCTGGAAGCCGAGTGCAGCAGCACTGGCATGAGAGCCACAGGAGGAACACAGCACGCAGAGCCAGCGATAATCCAAAGGAAAACCAGCTCGTCCCCGTGGCAGCTCGGGGATCAGCGAGCCGTGCTGCGGGGAGTCTCCGCCGTGGATGCAGGATGGCGGGCACAGGCGAGATGACAAGGCACTTCTTCCAGACAGGAGCTGGCTGAGGAACTCCCGCTGCTGCCAGCCGCCCGCCCCCCCAGGCACAGCGGTGCCAGGGTCTCACTCCGGGAGCAGGAGAGAGGAGCGAGGGCCAGATTGCTAATGAGAGCCCCAGTGTAAATACAGATGCGCACAGGAGAGGGCTATGGCAGCAATGCAGCTCGTGTTACACAGAGCCATTTACAGCAGGCGCAGAAAGCGGGGAGAGCATGGCAGGGCTGTGCGGGATGGATCCGCGGCCTGCCTGCTCGGAGAGGGGGTGGGAGGGAGGGATGGATCCACTGCCTGCCAGGGGAAAAATGGGGTGAAGCGACCACCAGCGAGGGGAGACCTCCCCAGTTCCACATTCTCCATCGGATCCTGCGCTCCGTGCGCAGTAGGTGCTAGCGGCAATGCAAACCGATCCCACTTCCCATCCTGCACCCCAGCCCCACGCCTTCCCTGGGGCAGAGTGCCACAGCAGCCCAGCACGCCAGGGAGAAAGGCTGATTGGAGCACTGCGCCATTCACCCGCTCAGACCCACTCCTGTTGTCCAGGCCCTCTCCCCAGGCTCCAGGTCTCCAGACCTTTGACACTTACCCACCTCTCCCCAGTTAAACGTCTTTGGTATCTCCTGCCAGGATTCTTCTTTCCCTGCCATCTCAGGGTAATTTACAAGCTGCACTGCAGCTGGATTTACAGCAAATATGGAACATGGGGAATAGGGACTAGGCTGGCATCACAGACTATTGTGAATTGGAAGGGACCCACAAGGACCATCAAGTCCAACTCTTAAGTGAATGTCCCATTCAGGGGTCAAACCCACAACCTTGGCATTATAAGCACCATGCTCTAACCAGCTGAGCTCATCTCAAGGTTAAGAAGCAAGGTGTCAAAGGGTTCAGGGTCTTTTTCTCCACTGTGCCTTCAACTAGGATCAGCAGCAGCGGAGAGATTCACAGGCTTCATGCACTGCCCATTAAACAAGCCTTGGAAGATCTTTGGGAGAGGCTGGGAAGGAGCTGTTTCAGGACATTTCATAGCTCAGCAGACACTGCCTATAAGTCCTGTGCCAGGCAGGCATATAGTTCACACCAGTGACTCTGGGTGAAACCAGCAATGAAGAACAAGGAGTTCCTGTAGTTCTCGAGCAACCAGGGTCTGTAAGGATTTGGGGAATCTCCAGCTCAGTGGTGTAAAACCTCAAGAAGATCACTTTCCTGCTCAGTGCCTCAGTTTCCCCCCTTGAAAAACAAGGACACTTACCAAGCTGCTGTGGATGCTGCAAAGTTAACTTCCTCATGGGATGCTGGAGCCCGTGAACAGGAACGAGCATTCTGTGGGACTCTCCTCCCACCCACACAGCAGAGATCCCTTGTGGCTTCCCTCAACATACAAGCTACTGCTTGCCGCTTTCTTCACCCTCACCACAGCAGGAACCCTGCAAAGACAGGGATCCCCATTACCCCCAAAAGCAGGAGCATCAACCCCTCTACCAGCTGTGCCCGGGCCATCTGCCAGGCAGGAATGCAGTGCACCAGCCCAGCCTCAGCCGAGCTGTCAAAGCAGCGGAAGGGCTGAGGCTGCACTGCTCTGGAATTCCAGAAACGCACAAACACCCTGTCAGCCTGCACCAGGAATGACTCCTCCCTGCCCCGGACCAGGCTGAATCACTGGAAATACCAAAACAACGATGAGGTCACGTTCCCCGAACAAAGAACTGGAGCCAGATATAGCTGCATGGAGCAGTGTGCTAAAAGGGGACTCGCTGCAGGGGCTGGGGGCTCTGGCAGACAGGCACCATGGGCATTTGTCTCGTTTAAAAACAGCTTGGGGCTGCCAGGAGACTTTTTGTCTTCTCTGTAGGGAACAGGGAATTGGCTTTAAAGCTCTATCCTTCCCACTGAAAGAGGCACAAACATTCTAATGTTTATGAGTTCAAGGAACAAGGCAGAAGTAAAATTATGACTGGATTCTGAGTCCAGTGTTCCCAAAATCTCATTGTGATACAATGCTCAAGCTTAACCAGTGAAGAATCCACTTGCAGCAAACTGGATGGCAGAGAAAATACAGTATGTCCATTACTGCTTATTGCTTTTGCTCCAGCCTCAGCCAGCTTCCACCAAAAAAACCAAACCAAACCAAACCAAATTTAAATTAAAAAAAAAAAAGCAAACAAAAAAACCCCACAAAAACAACCAAACAACAAGAGCAACAAAACAAAAAACAAACCAAACAAGCCAAAACGTCAGAAACATTGATTTGGTAAGTTTTCAACAGGATGAGCAGCAAGTAAGAGTGGCTTCTGTCAATCCTTCAAAAATGAGACCTTCATTATCAGCAAAAAGACTTTTCAAGGCTTTACAGTTCCAAACTTTCACAGTTCTCTGTGGAGAGAGGCTGGAGACATTTTGCTATTTAGACTGTGAAGGAAATTGCAACATAAGACTTGGAAAGGATAAAGGAATTCACAATAGAATTTGCAATAGCCTGTTCTTTCCCTTTCCGTAGGACAAGACATTTGAATGGATAACAACATCACCCACAGTTATGCGAATAAGAGGCTCTAAGAATCCAGACTTTGCTCCATAAGGGGCTCTCAGAATCCAGACTTTGCTCCGTCAGGGCACAAACCATATCTCAATCATAAGCCAAGAGGGAAAAAAGATAGGACTGGACAACTAATGCCAAGCACGTCACCTGCCTGGCAGGGCAGTGCTCACTGGGCTGGCACACCCTGCAACAACCACAGCAGTGCCTGGCACACCGAGCCAGCCAATGGGCCGTGCCTGCATCAGTCCCCTTCTCTTCAAAGTCCATCCAGATTTGCTAATAAAAGTGATATGAAAATCTGTGGTGAGTTGTGTGTGACTCCCGCAGGAGACTCGTGAGAGCAGAAGTGCTCAAAACCAAATCAGTTCATTTTCACCCCACTGTTCCAGCATGCTCTGGTAACCAGAACTAACTGAGAGGGCTGCACCACTAATTCTTCTGGTCTAGTGCCCTATCCCTGACAATGTGCCACTGGCACATAAAATTCACAGAGTGATTTCACTGAGTGCAATCAGAGTGATCTCCCCTAAGGACACATTCTTCCAGCCTGCAACAATCAGGAACTCCTAGAGCTGGAGGTCACACACTGACCATCATGTTTCAGAGACACTGAAACACATCTCTGCCATTGAGGTGTCTGGTTCCTTTTGGAATCTGTGTGTATTTTCAGTCTTCATGCCATCTCATAGCAACATGTTCTACAAATCAGCTGTGTTGAAAAAGGACTTCCTCAGCCTCCTGTCTAATAAATTATTTTGCTGGATGCGCTTGGTCTGTGCTGTGAGAAATAGCAAAGTTTATTAAGGTCAGTCTTTACTCAACTTCTCCCTGCTGAATCCTGTATTACAGATGTTTGCTCTTTCCCAGTATCATCTACTTTTGTTTGTTTCATCTCTCTTCCTATAGAAGCTATCCCAGTCCCTTAATCATCCCCATTCCACTTTTCTCTATCATTTCCAGGTCTATATTACTTTCTGAAAGAAGGTGACCAGCTGGTATGTGATACCCAGATGCAGGCACAATGTGTATCTAGTATTCAAGAATATATACTAGCAAATTTTGTTTCCAGTGTTTTTTGGCTACATCTGAACATTTAGCTGATGTGCTCAGATAACAATCCACAGTGACTCCAAACATCTTGTTGTGGGCAGTGAGAAACTGTTTACAGATCACCATTACATGTGGCATTTATCAGCACGATCTCCCATTTGCTGTTTTATCATGCTAATAGTTCTGCAATATGCTCCTGTAATTCCTTGAGAAGTTTTCAAACCAACCACCCTGACCAACTTAGAATCACTAGAAAATTATATTCTGTGTTTTCCAAACCACAGCTAGATGTGTAGCACAGGCACCCCTGGGCAAAGCACAGCATTTGACAAGGAGTGCTCCAAGCACAGTGACCAGGAATGCTACATAACCTTTCAGGTCCCTTCCAACCCAAATCATTCTACATTTCCTGGCTACCAGGAACGTGTTAAGAAAATAAAGCTTTAATTGAAAATATGATTCAGTGCCATCATCATTCTGCCAAGGATCCCTGAACGAGCCTGCAGTGTTGGGTGGCTGAGACACATCATCCACTGAGGCTCCACTGAGGACTCAGGTGGAAGTGCAGAGTCCACATCAATGCTTAAGGACTACAAATATGCTCACCAAACACTCACCCCAGGCAGAAGAGATGTGAACTGTGGAAACCATAATCTCCAGTTCAGGGAAACACACACAAGAATGAGGAGATGGAGAAACTGTGGGCTTCAGGTGAGCAGCAGGTACCAGCAGCAAAACCTCAATGAGGCTTCATGTTCCAGAATCAGAAGAACAGAGACCTAGAGCCAGCAAACCTCATTAAACACCCTGCTATGAGTCCAGGGCTTTGGTGAAGAGCTGGGAATTAAGCATTCAGTGGAAAACAGATTACATAAGGAAAGAAAGAACTGGGGGTAGCCAGCCTCCCTGTACATGTGGGACGGACACGACAAGCAGAAAAACTCCTCACAACCAAGTTTAACCTGAAGCACTCCAAGTTGAGCTGACAAACCAGTAGGTTCTGACACCTGGCCTAGCTGCAGCAGAGGTTACCACAGGAAAGAGCATCAGGCAGCTACAACTACATATAGTAACTTCATTTCATATCTTCCCAGAGCTCAAAGCCCAGGAATGGAGTGGAAAAGGGTGAAGGAGCACTTCACCTATCCCTCATCTATTTTGTACAAAATTCTGCTTACACTCCCAGAAGGGAGGCAGAAATGAGGTTTTAATAAACCACAAGCCCTATGCAATATCATGGTTTGGGACATTACATTCTCCAGCTCACATTTAAAAAAAAAGAATTATTCCTGGATATTGTCCATTGAACACTGCCTTGTCAACAGATGCATTGACCCATCCAAAAACCAACATAACGAAGCCACTGAGTAAGGAAAATGCAGGATACCAGGCAGCCTGTGCAGGAAAATGTGTCAGACAGCATCTGCTGCCACAGCAAAAACTGAAACAGAAGCAGAACCGCAGAGAGACTACTGCACAGCCATAAACCAGGCTTGCACCTTCTGAATATTCTATGATCCCTTATCCACAGCCTGAAGGTTTTTGAGGGACGAGTGCCAGGAGGTAAGGAAGCCTCTGAAGCAGCTGCTCTAGGTGTTGCTGCCTAAGACGAAACGATGCAAACCCACGGCTGCCAGCAAAAGGTCACCAGACTGGAACCCTGCCCAGCAGCTTCCACAAAGCACACTAACTAGGAGACTTTCAGACTGCAATTTTTCAACATGAGAGTACAAATTAGTTTTCTAAATACAGACCTGTTCTCTTCATGGAATGAATGGCCTGGATGCCCGCAGGGCTGATGGAGGCTAGCACTTGATGACACAAAAGCCTTCAGTTTAAAATCCAGGGCAGCTACTGACTCCCTGAGTCACCTTGGTGTGCATACTTCAGGCCCCAGCTCCCTGGTGAACGAGGAAATATTGATGCTCTCTGCCTCTCCAAGGAGCCAGAATGCAGTAAACCTTAAAAGATCTCAGGATCCCTGCCATAAATCTCAAAGTTAAGGGAGGCCAACAGGATTGCTCGTTATGTGCAAAAGCCAGGCCTCCTCTACGAAGTGCCTGATTTGGATGTGGAGGCAGGATGCAGCCAGTAACAAAAACAATGGCCTTCCCTGCAGACACACTGCTCAGATCAGAGGATGCTGTGTTTGTGGGGTGACCTGTGGGGCTGGTGATGGCACCTGCAGGCCTGGCACTCACGTCTGAGAAGAGCTGCTCCCGCAGTGCACACAAGGAATTCCGCAGCACAGCCCTCACCAGGACACACACAGCTCCCCCACAGCCAGGCACGATGCTCACAGAGAACCTACAAAAAGCGAGCAGTTGGGTCATATGTTTTCCTAATTCAGAGGAAGCCTGGCCCAGCTCCGATATCCCACAACATCTCCTGGTGTTGGGAGTGAGGGTTGGAAAAGTCGAGATCCATTTATAGCTGAAAAGTCTAGCAGAGGGCTCAGCGTTGGGTGGAAAAGCAGGAGCTGACAGCTCTGTACAGTCAGCTCCACCCAGCTGGAGAGGAGAGGCAGGCTGGGGAAAGAAACAGGGGTATGGAAACCTCTTTCCTTCAATCTGGGAGTGATGGGAGAGAGCTGGCGTCCCTACAGCGCCAGGAAGAGAAAAAACACTCTCTACTTCTAAATGCATTATAAGAAGCCGGGCAGCAGAAGACTAGCTTTGGAAAAATTGAAGAGTAGCTGTGCTGCAGATACGGCCAAAAGCACTCAGAGGTCAAGCCCAGACTGCAGGGCTCTGCACCCTTCTTGTGAGCCCTTCATCACATCCAGCCCTGCAGTAACACACCTTTATCACAGGGACAGGGACAGGGACAGGGACAGGGACAGGGCTGTCTGGGAGCTGTGGCTGAGAACTCAGCCCCATGCTTATTGAGAAATGGCAGCTCCCCATGCTGGGAGAAGTGACAGCTCCCTCACTCCAGCATATTTACATCAGCCAACACATCAGCAGATGTAGCAGAATGTCCTTGCCAGCCCTCATGGAAAAAGCTTGGCCCTGAGGACAAGGCACCAGTTTAAAGCATCAGCATGCGCAGCCTTATTCTGTGATGACTTCAGCTCCTCCCCATGTTGTCAGGCATGAGAGGAGAGGTATTTATGTAGCTAACCTAATTTAGCTAACAATTGTGCATGTTCATAATAAAATTAGGAAAAAATAACCACTAAAACTGTGTTGAAGAACACAGAGATGACGAGGCTGTAAGAAAAGCAAACACAGTCCTAGGCGAGGCAGCGAAATACCAGAGCTATTGTATAGGCACTGATAAAAGAAGCATCATGCAAAAAAAATTCTGGTCACCCACATTTAAAAATTATAAACTCAAATGAACAGGTGCAGAAAGGGCCTGAGGGAAACAAAAAACCTATCAAACAAGAAGAAACTTAAGAGCCTGGCTTGTTTAGCCTAGGCAAATGTAGGCAGAGAGCAGATAGGATTGCTGTCTAAATATATCACAGGAGACAAACAAAACTGCTGAAGCAAAAGTATAAAGCTGGCATGACAACAAGAGAATAAATGCAGTGAACACATTTAGGTTGAAAATTAGAGAGAGAGAAATATTCAACCCTTAGGATAGGAAGCTTTCCAACTGGAATACCTGGATTTAGGAAGAATTTTATCAGAGGTCTCATGGGGTTAGAGGATACAGTGCATGTGCCCACAGATATCCAAGAGAGCCTTTATGCTTCTGGTTTTGTTCCAGCTGGTAATTAGCATGGGTCATTACTGAGATGTCTCCATTCATACAACAGACTTTGCTGAGTATCCAACTGGAGAGCCCAGGGCAAGCACGCAGTGCTCCTCCGCCCTCCATTTCCTAAGAGCTGCTCACGAGTAAGGACTTCCAGGCTACAGGTCAGTGGGAGAGAGTTGTGTGGATGCACACGGGCAGAGTGAGAGCTATCAGGCAGCCTGGAATGCAGGTGTTGCAGTTAGCAATGGAGAGCACCCTCGATGTGCTTCTGCCCAAACACACCTGCTGCCCCACGGTATTAGGGACAGAGATTGCTCACTGTCACCCTGTGGGTTCAGGAGAGAGAGATGGTCCAAGCTCTGCTCTGCTGCAGTGTAAGACAAGGAAACACGTCATCACTGGTTATCAAAGAATCACAGAATGGTTTGCATTGGAAGGGATCTTAAAGACCACCTTGTTCCACCCTCCTGCCATGGGCAGCGACGCCCTGCACCAGACTAGGTTGTTCAGAGCCCCATCCAACCTGGCCCTGAGCACTCCCAAGGATGGGGCACCCACAGCTTCTCTGGGCCTCCTGTTCCAGTGCCTCAACACCATCAGAGCATTATCATAATCATCATTATCATCATCATTATCATTATTGACCCCCAAACTGCAGCCCAGCAGGGCGGCAAGTATAGGCACAACAGCAAAACAATGTTCAAACTCTTAATATTTATATTATGGAATAATGAGGAGGAAAAAAGGGGGAGGGTGAAAACAAAATCCAAAATCTATTTCAGGGATTAATTTTTGACATATCAGTGAAAAACCACAGCTCCACAGAAGACCAAATTATAATTTTCAAACACGGCACAGACGATGACACGCAGCTTGAACCTCCCCCGGGGAGCCCAGCAGAGAACCGCGCACAGGAGGAGCAGCGACCCCGCTCCTCCCCGCGCAATTCCCGCACAGTTCCCGCACAATCCCCGCACCGTCCCGCCCGCCCCGCCAGCGTCCCTTACCGAGCGCCCGCACCGCTCCGCTGTTTACAGCCGCTGCACGGGGCGGGCTCTCCACGCTGCCCGCCCCCGCCGGGTCCTCCGCCTAAGGATGTCTGACGTTTCCTCTAAGTTTCCTCTTGAAACATCCTCGCCAGGATGGAAAATTTTGGGAATTTGTGTGCTTCCCGCGTCAGGATACCGGATGAAAAGGGCTGCCATCTCAGATCCATTGTCCCCACAGACAGTCCCCCCGTGCACTTCTGCGTATAAACTTGTTACATCAATTAACAGAGTGCCACGGAATCTATCATCCCAATATTCTCTTTTTATTTAAAAAAAAAAACACAATTATTTTACAAAATCAGGAGTGATGTAGGACAGACATCACTGCCAGCTGATGTGTTTCAGATGCTGATTGTGGGTCAAACCACCAAAAGAATTGTATCTGGTGCAAGCTCACCAACAGCTTTATTATCCCCTACATGTTGTAGCCAACATTTTCAAATCCCCTTTTAGCTGGAAGGTGAGTACCTTGCACGTAAACTGTATGAGAAGAGAGGCACAGTGTCAGATTTTCCTTGCTCTGTCAGCACAAGGTCTGCCTCTGCTGCTCTGCAATATATTCAGCTGCATCAGATGCCAGGAACAGCTTTGTTAGGACTTTTAATCCATAGACCAGTCTGGATATCATGGTGATGTCTGCTTATCTGCACAAATTCTCCTTTTCCCCCTAACCCCAGGGAGGCTGACTGTGAAAAACACAATCCTCATCAGAAAGCCATGATTGTCTCCGCAAAGTGAATGGTAAATCAGGGGGAGGTGACAAGCATGAACTACCACAGTGGTTTCCTCAGCCAGAGTGCAGGCTCTCACTTTACTTAGGTGTCTCCTTCCAGGGGAGATCACCAGATAATTTACTCCTTCCCTAGCAAGCAGCTCCTAGACACTGAAGTCTGGACCTATTCCCAGTTCCAGTTTTGCGCTGGCCGTGCTGAAATTTAATACCACAGTTTGCAACAAGCCTCCCCAAGCAGCAGGTGCAACAGACTAGTATGGTTGTTTTTTTGCTTTTTTTTTTTTTCTTTCCTGCACTGAGTTAAAACACAGGGAGATGAAACCTTCTATTAGAGCTTAAACAATCTCACACAGTAATTGCTGAAACTGGGACCACAGACAGCAGGGGGTTCCATGAAATGGGGAAATGGCTGGCCTCTTGCCATCATACACTGCTTCCTGACAGCTCAGAGACTCAGGACAGAGTCTCATAAATATCAACCGGTTACTGCACAAAAAAATCCAATTCAAATTAAGGAAGGAGTATAAATTTGTATAATGGAGCTGAAAAAAACCCCAACCTCAACAAAAAACAAAAACGAACAAAAAAACCACCCCCGTAACAGCAGCCAGAGGCTTAGTTCTCTGCACAAAAAAAGCTGCATTTAGACAGCTCAGCAGTGCTGGCAGGACAGACTTTCATGCTGCCACGCTGGCCTTCCACCCAGTAACCCTGCTGATTATGGAGTTGGTGTGACAAAACAGCGAGCAAATCCCAGTCCCTCAAGATCACCATGTCTTTAGCTGTGCCTGTGCATTTTAGGTCCCTCTGCTGGCAGTCAGACTGGTCGGATTTTCAGCTCTCTGCTATCCGTGTTTGATAGATAACCTGTGCCCAAGTAAAATTTGAGCCAGCACAGAGAAACACTGCAGCCATGAAACACTGCAGAGACTCCTGGGGCCTCACTAAGTTCCTCTGAATTGTGGCCGCTCTGCTCATCAGGGAGGGCGAGGGAGCTACCAGGTCATGCTTCATCCCTTACACTGAACCCCGGCGCCAGTGGAGCAAAGGCTATTTCAGCTGCTGGCCATGAAATAGCTTTTCTGGCTTCAGTAATTCTGGTGTCATCACCATCAAGCCAGATGTGCACACACCTCGTTCTGTTAAGGGGGGGCAGATGCCTCGTGCTGGCAGCTCAGGTGAGCCCTAACCACGGCACAGGCTTCTCAGGGGCCAGATTTCATGGTTTGATCCATAAGGAAGCCTGAGCGCCTTCTGCTCTTTTATTTTAACTCTAAATGAAATGGCTGGTGCCCAGTTACAAAACTTGAGAGGGTTCTGAGGACAATAATCCTTTACAAGAGCAGATTTGCAACCCAGATAAATCAGGGCAGGCTGATGACTGTCAGCTCCTGGTCCCTTGACCTACTAACAGTTTCTCTGAGCTTGCAGCACTTCCTGATGGCAGATGTGGGAAGAGGGTGGTGTTTGAGTACTGGCCGTCTCTTGAGAAAGTGGATCACAGTCAAAAGGCTACAAAATCACACATGTTACAAAGGTTGTGGGTTTGTGGGTTGTGTGGCTGGACCTAAGGCACACCTGGGGTCAATACTGTCACCCCAGTAATATGGCCCAGAGTGGATTCATGAAGAAAAATAGAAGGCACATGACTGAGAAAGACATTGCCAATTCAACCTTTTCCTCAGACTGAAATTCTCTTTGCTCTGAGGTATATAGTTAGAGGGAGAAAAAAATATTAGCATTATGAACAATCTCAGGGAGCAGAGATGCCTCCCACAGCACGCTCTCCCTTGTGCCAGGGAGGCCCTCTGGGATACCATGTGCTCCACGCTCCAGCTCACCCTGCCCGCCTTCCCCAGCAGCAGCACACATCTCTGGAGAAGAAACTAGAATCAGAGAGTGCACGTGGGTGAAAGGAAAGCCCCAAGTCCTTGATTTGGCAGCCCAGAGGGCAGAGTTCTGGGCAGCCGCTGGCTCGGTGCCTTGCAGGCAGCACAGCCTCCTCTCCTGACAGCCCTTTACTTTGGTTTGCTTTGTTAATCTTTAAGGGGGAAAAGGGGGTGAAGGGGAGGGGAGGGTGTGTCTTTTTTCTTCTCTCCTTTTTTTTTTTTTTTTCTCCTTCGTTACAATCCTTTGTGTTTATATTTGTCGCTGTTGGGTGAAAATGTTCCCGTTGTGGCAAAAGGTGATTTTGGCCGCATGTTCCTCCCGGACATGATGAGGGCTCCGAAGCCGTGCTGGTGGGAGAAGGCGTAGCCAGAGCGGCGCGTGCTGGTCCGGCGCAGGCGCCGCTTGGGAGAGGGCGGAGGGGGCCTCTTCTTGGCCTCCTTGATCTTCAGCAGGACCTGGGAATCACAAGAGAAGGCGGGAAAAGCGGAATCATTATTAACAAGCATCATTATTAACAAGCAGAGCGGAAGAGGAGCAGAGAAAGGGAAACAAAAGCAGGAATCCAGAGGAAAAATTAGGAAAAGGCATCTTCTATTCTAAAAGATGTTAATGGGAGCATCATGTGTAAGTCATGGGAGGGAATGATTTCCATGAATTCCCCATATCTCTGATATGCCATGTTTGGGGTATGGCTGTAGGACTTCCACTCAAATCACCCACAATGTGAAAGTCATATCAACAAGTCAAAATTACAGAAAATAAATAAAGAAACATTTAAGGATTGGCATTTTTAATATAGAAAACAGACTACTAAAGGGAGTTTCTGATATATAAAATCTTTTTGATTATAATGATCATTGTTATAGAATTATAGAATCATAAAGTGGCTTGGGTTGGAAGGGACCTTGAGGATCATCTCATTCCAACCCCACTGCCACTATATCAGGTGCATCAACACCTCATGTGACCTGGCCTTGAATGCTTACAGGGATAATAGAGAGATTCATGTATTCCTTGGCAGATGGGAAATAAATACTGCACTTTATCTGCAGGTAGTGGGCTTTCTGCTCCCAGGTGGCCACTGAGTTAATCTGCTGTCAAGAACCTTTTCAGAATGGGGGTGTCTAATGCAGGAGGCTGCTCTTGAGAGCCTGTGGCTCAACAGAACCCCCAGCTGCCAGACTCCTGTGCTTCTTGCTTGGCACAATGGCAGTGGCAGGTGCTTGGCCACTCTAAACATCAGGCCTGTCTGCTGCCATCTGGGGGAACTCTGTGGAGCTGGAGAGCTGGAAACCCACTCCTATCCTGTGACCATTCACTTCCAAGAGGAGGCAGAGAAGTAATTTTATGCTAGAGAGAGAGGGATGCTCAACCTCAGCAGTGAAGCTGGGATTCTGGGTGACAGCCGTGTTTGATTTCTGCTCAGCTGGGGTAAACTCACCCCATTTTTACACCCCCCCCAACTGCCTCCAACTGTCCCCCAAGGACCTTCCTACCGACGAGTCTTCTCTAGCACCCACCTACCCTCTCTGTGAGGGGTGAGAATTCCCCTAACATGTTCCCTACAGTCATCCCGAGGGTGACCAGGGAGGGCGTCAGCTGCGGTGCCTTCCCCTGAGGCTGTGCTCTGACCCCGATTCACAGCAGCTCGGCGCAGGGAGAGGAAGGAAGCACGAGGTGGCAGTAGCATTCAGCAAATGCTCCTGCTTGGAATCGAGCCCGGGGAGCTCCGAGTGCGCTGATGCTCTTGAGGGGTCCCTTGGCTGCAGTGAGCAGTGCGCTCCCTGCCCACCCCATCACTCCCTGCCTCTCCTTGCCCTGGTGCCCTCATCTTCATATTCCCGGGGATGGGAGGGAAGCTGGTTCCAGAGAGGGCATACAGCCATTAGCTACAAAAAGTAAATTCTGAAATAAGTAAAAAAATCCCCAGCAAACATATATTCCCCGGTGGAGGGTGAAAGCCTGTGATCTGCCAGGCTAAAACCGCACAGCGTCAGGGCAGGAGGAACATGCCACTCCTTTGCCACTGAGCCACAGCGCTTAAACCCTGCACCTAAAAATAGTGCAGCTTTCCTGCCTCAGAGCAGTCTAATCCACATCTAAATAATCTCAGCCTTGGTCCCAGCTGCAGATGGTTTGAACCGTGCCAAACCCAAAATTCAATCCTCGTTCTCTGGGGACTCAGGGACAGATGGGTGGCAGCAGTTGCACGGACACGGACACACACCCCAGGTGATGCCAAGCCTATGAAATGTGGCTCCACGGTGAGCCTAGGCCATGGTAAGCAGGATTTCTGGTTTAATAAGCTATCTCCTTACTTTGTCACTGGGAGTTGGCTTTAACTGAGCCTTCAGGAATCGGAAGCCAACCACGGGCAGCACGCAGAGGGTGATGCTGAGGAAGATGGCCAGCCACACGTTGGGTTGGCTGAGGGTGTTACGAGCCGTACCTGGAAAACAAACAAACACACTATTAAAACTGCAAAAGCAGCAGCTCCCACCATTATTCCCTGTTGCCCGCTGTGATTTCAGAGCACCTGGCAAACAGACCAAAATACAAGGCAGACATCGCCTCCCACAGTGAAATCACCTGGCTGTAGAGAGAACTGCAAAGCCAGTGTCACTGTCTGAGATGAGCAAAGAGAAATGCAATGTCCAGACATGACTGCGGCAACAACCCAAGTGGACAAGGGTGTCAGAATGAGTCTTTTCTCTCTCTGAAGGGTCAAATCACAGCAAAGAATTGATATAAACATTCAGGAGACCTTAAGCAGCAGCCCAGGACTCCAGTGCGAAAGCAAGAATAATGCTTTCTTGCTTCCCTGCACCATTTCCTAAAGGATATGGAATACTGGCTCTGCCCAGCTGGCGATGGGAGTCACAGTCCTTTGTGAGAGAAGCATGTGGGGAGCTGCACAGACAGTGTAGCCTAATGGGGTATTGGCAGCACCACTGCCACGTGGTGGCATGTCACTGACACCTCCTTTGAAACCAAAGTGCTTATTTCTGGCTTTTACAAAACTGTGGGAATGTAAAATAGAACAAACAGTCTGCAAAACCCTCATTACAGGACTTAATGATGCTGGTGTTGGCAGTATATTTGCTGAATATTTTCTTTCCAGTTGGCCAAATTCTGCTGTAATACAACTTCACTGAAATGTAAGTAAACAAGTTGTCTTAGTCAAGACTAGAAACACTTTCCTTAAAAATGGTTTCAAACTGGGACCTTATTAAGTGGCCCTCAGCATTATGGCTTCTTTGACCAATGTAGCAACAACAGAGCAGCAGATGAGATACACCTGGCAAGTGAGTTAGAATCATCATAGAATCCTCAAGGTGGGTAGAGACCTTCAAGATAATCCAGTCCAACTGTCCACCTGCCCCAGGAAACTGAACGGACATTCTGACTTCTCTCACTCAGCATTTTTGATTCTTAAAGCCATCTCAAAGTGGATGTGATCATCTGCTTGAAAAATATGTTGCAACAACTAACCTGCATCTCAGATATTTCTAAGGCCTTTGCTGTTGCAGTGAAGATAGACAAAAGAAGTTTTTATTGAAAAAGTCAGTAAAAAATGAAGGCATTGATTAATTCAAAAATCTGGGACTTGAAATAAAAAGTGTTGGGATTTTATAAGTAGAGACTCATAACAATGTTGTATTTATATTGGCTATGGATGTGCAGAGCTATTAAAAACATCTGAATTATTTTTAATTACTTAGCTTACATGTAAGTACATGTTCTTCGTGGTCAAAGTCTCAGGAGATGGATTAATCATTTTTTGCATGTGTTCAGAAATCTGTTATGTAAAATAACTACAAAGACCTGATCACCACTGGTATGTTTTGTTGTTGGGGATTTTGCCATTTAACCTGGCAGAAGGCTCACCATAATCACATGGCATTTTTCTCATGTCTGACTGGATGTTGTACTTCTGTGCCTTCCTATGCCAAAATGTTAACTTATTTACAAAGATCACACATCTATAAATAAGATGCTTCTATATAGCTGTAAAAATTGGATATCTGGAACCCAAATGTAGAAGAGCAGCAGAGAGCATTCCATCCAGCTCATTAGGTTTATTTAAAAGACAATTCTTATGACTGCATGGAAATCTTACACAAGAAAGGGAACATGACACACTTCACCTGGATGGATGGATGGATGGGATTCAAAATAAATCCCAGCAACCCTCAGAAATATCCTGGCATTTCTTGCAGAAAAGGCAACCAATATATCCTGAAATATACACAGAAATACTTGGAGACTTTAAGCCCTGCAGTATATCCATCCTGAGTGCAATCCAGATTTGTCCCAAGGCTTACCAATGAAGGGAAAGGAAGCTGTGAAGATCAGGTACATGCCATCACTGTACATGGTGAAGGTGATAGCAAAATAAACAGAAAGGCTGCCCCAGATGAAGAACTGGTTGACAACTGTCCAGTAAGAGGTGTCCAAACCAATCTGAAAGAACAGAGCAATACAGCTATTGTCAGTGCCTTCCTGATTTAGCAGGTCTGTGCTGAACACAGCTTGTCCTCTGCTTTGTACATCTCCCCCTGAGGATGCTATTCATTCAAGCCTCAAGAAATAACAAGTCACAAATCGTAAGATTCTGGGAAACCATTGAAGGCAATATTACTACATTTATCCTGTTGTTGCCCTCTTCTCAAGCATTCACTAGTGGCCAGTCCTGGAGACAGGATATTAAGGATTTTAAAGATCATTCTGTTTCCAATCCCTCTACCTTAGGCAGACACACCTTCCACTAGACCCATCCATCCTGACCTTGAACACTTCCAGGGATAGGGCATCCACAGCTTCTCAGGGCAACTTGTGCCTGTGCCTCAACAGGGAAGATTTTGTTCCTAGTATCTAATCTAAATCCACTGTCATCTCAAAGCCAGTAACTCTTCTTCTGTTACTACATGCCCGTGTCAAAAGTCCTTCCCCAGCTTTCTTTGGCCCTTGGTAAGTATTGCAAGACTGCAATGAGGTCTCCCTGGAGCCTCCTCTTCTCCAGACTGAACAATCCCAGTGCCCTCAGCCTCCTTAGCTGAGGTGCTCCAGCCCTCTGATCAACTTCATGGCCCTCCTCTGGACTTGCTCCAACAGGCCCTCATCCTTCTTATGCTGAGGGCCCCAGAGCTGAGCACAGTAAGTTCAAACAAGTCAGGCTTTATTTCCCCACTCCTTAGTGTGATGTCACACTGAAAGTTAGGACAGCAAGACTGCAAAGACTTCAGACAGCAGGAACTATTATCCAGGGAAGTGTGATTGATTGGTTTTCTTTTCAGAAATCTCTCTCATCCTGATGGTACCATCTGAATTTTCTACCACCAAGTCTTAGCTATTTCTTCCAGCAAGTTCAGGCTGCGTCACACATACATCATGCACTGGGCCAGGCTGCAGAGACATCTCCATAATGGAGAACCTATAAATAACTGCCTGATGGCAGACAGACAGTCCTGTGCTTCAAACCCTTCCCATAAAACTAGAACATGTCCTTCTCTATTCCCTGCCTTAACTAATTTGTCTGTTATGACTGCAATCTTCCCAAGGCAAAGACTCTTCTTTCCTATCACCCTGATCTCTTATAACATACAGATCTCCTGTTCTGTTGAACTGAGGAGACTAATCTGGTGTCAAGAGACTTTTTTTGCAAGAATGCACGATGCAGTAGAAAATGCAATGCTGTCAATGGCCCTCCAGATGCTGCTATCACGAAACAACTAATTCCTAAAAATATTACCTGGGATGCCTTACCTGTACAGACACCACGATCAGTAAGCAGGTCTGGGCCATCAGAGCAAAGGACTGGTAGTCAGCAATAGCCTTCCCATCACTCCTCATTGTATTGTACATGGCCCCATAGGGGATGAAGAAGAGGATGAGGGAGCTGTAGATGCCTTGCAACATGCACTTGACAAACACCACCTTGTTAAAGTAGAGGTTTTGCTGGCCAGGCACATACAGCTGAGGGAACAGCATGCTCCAGCGATCATCCACATCCTGAAAGCAGAGAGGAGACAGTCAGATTTGCTGGCAGCTGCCCAGCCAAAGACACAGACCCAGTCAGGGCTGCCATGTCCCTGTGACATGCATTTCCATGAGAAAAGGCATAGCACAGAATTCACTCCATTGTGCTTACTGGCATGGCACACCCCAAGGTCACCTGGGCATATTTTCTATAAAGTGTTCTACCTTTCTTGTGCTAAAAAAAAATTTACAGCTGATAAAAAAAGAAAGAATATACATTTCATCTAAAGAAGACTGCATGGTCTGCTCTCCAGAGAATTGACTGGAAGATAAGGGTTAGAAAATACCTCTCCACACAGGCAAGGCTGTCTCACTTGGATCCCTTAAGTGTCCAGAGTGGAGCACTGAAACACTGAAAAGTAGCCAGTGCCTCTTCATTTAACTTGTAAAATACATATAGGAGCAGCTTTATTGCCCCTTTATCTAGTCAAACAGTAACAGTGAGGTTGAAATTTGTGTGAAATTACCACAGAAAGAACTCACTAGAAAGGCTGAATTTGCAAAATCTGGTTTCAAAGATCCAGTTAATTAATTGTTTTGTCTGATCATTAGGAAGTCACTTGCCAGGCTTCAGGAACACAGGTAGCAGGGTATGACTGCTCCAGGGGAGGGTTGCAGTGGTACCTGCTGCTGGAGGCAGTAGCCTAACCCAAAAATCTCATCACACACTGAAACCTACAGGCCAAATCAGGGTAATCATATTTACCTCAACTCCCTGTTCCTCACAGGACTACTTAAACCCAAATCATATGACTAGGAAGGAATACACCTTCTCTCTGGTGCATCTTTTTTTTTTGTGATTTAAGTTCTCTCTGTCAGGCTTTTATTTCAGGAGTTACCACAGTATGTAGCCAAAAGTTCAGCTGCTTTTGCTTCATGGAACCAGCTCAAAATACCTGGACACAAAACCCCTATGAATAAAATCCCCAGAGTGATGACAGAAACAGTACCTGATCAAAGAGACTCATTCCTAGCACTGGGAGAGAGGTGTATACCAAATTGTAAAGTGTAATGAACCATTCATCATAGACAGTCTGGGAAAAAAATAAAAACAAAAACAAAGCAAATGAAGTTAGCAAAAGTTGTGCTTTCCATTTCTTTGAAAGTATATGCAATTACTTACTGCAACACCTTGCTTTGAGTTGTTACTGAGACAAAAGGGATGAGATTACTCAAACTCAGCATCCCTAAAGAGGGGAAGGATCACATTATGCCAGCCCAGCCTGCTGAGCACCCACTGCTGGCTGTAGCCAGAGCAGGATCCCTCTGCACCACCCTGCAACCCCAGCCCCTGATATCTGCACTCCCCATATCTGTGTTTGGTTGGAGGCTGGTTTGCCATGAACCAACTCCAGTTTTTTCACTCTGGATGTGTTCCTCTGGCAAGCTCCTGATACCCACAGGCATCTCAAGTTAAACATCTTGCTCCAAATATGCTAACAGCACAAACGTAGATCTTACAAGATCTGCACCAAACTCTAATCTGTGTCACCAGCTGATGGTTGCAATCACTTTGAATACTTGTAAAAATCCTGCAAGTGATGCATGTGCTTCATAATGCACCTAAATGCCAGAGAAGGTTTATACTGGATTTTAGGAAAAAACTCTTCATTGAAAGGGTGGTCAGTGTTTAAAAAACATGTGGATGTGGCACTGGGGGATATGATTTAGTGGTGAACATAGCAGTGTCGGGTTTATGGTTGGACTCGATGATCGAGGAGGTATTTTCCAATCTTAATCACTATATGATTACATAATATATATATTCTGTCTCCAGGTATCCGTCCTCCAGCAGCAGAAATGGAGGCAGCAATATCTGCTTTATACCTATGTGGCTAAGAATACAGACCTGAGTTTGTTTAGTGAGGTGGGAGGAATGCCTTAGTTTATTTCCTTGTAAAATGCTTCCAGGTACTTCACTTGAAAATGCTAGATGTAGGCTTACAGAATGGTTTTGGTTGGAAGAGTGCTGTAAAGTTCATCTAAACCAACCTCCCTCCAATCAATACAGACATCTTCAGCTAGGTCAGGTTGCTCAGAGCCCCATCCAACCTGACCTAGAATGTTTCCAGGAAGAGGGCATCAACCACCTCTCTGTGCAACTGCTGTCAGTGTTTTACAAACTTCATTGCAAAAAAACTTCTTCATTATTAATCAATCTAAGCTTAGTTTAAAATCATGACCCTTTGTCATGTATTGCAATAGGCCCTACTCTACAGCTCTCTTGTAGCACTTTTAGGTACTGAAAGGTGCTCTAAGATCTCCCTGAAACTTTCTCATCTACCAGCTGAACCAGCCCTCCACCCTCAGCCTGTCTTCACAGCAGAGCTGCTGCCCTCTGACCACCTCCACATCCCTGATGAAACCGCAAGCCAGACCTACCTGTGCTGAGAAGCCAGAGAAGAAGCCATACCAGAAATGCACCAAGGTGAAGGCAAAATTCTTGTAGAAGAAGTACTTGAGGAACTTGCACATGCGGATGTAGGACCACCGCCCGTGGACCAGGAGCAGGCGCTGCAGGTAGCGGAACTGCGCGAAGGAGAAGTCGCTGGACAGGACTGCCTGCATCCCCTCCTGGCCACTGATGCCAACGCCAATGTGGGCAGCTGCAACAAGAAGGTCGTTGGTCACTTCATTATACCAAGAGTTTTCACTGCTCCTTTTTTAAAATTCATTGTTAAAATGAATTATCCAGCATTGAATACCATGTTGATTCCGTCAACATGGTATTCAATAGAAAGTCAGAATGAAAAGTTATTAAAACAAGAAAAAAAATTTGGTGCACTAATTCTTTCAGCAGCATTATGATTTTGGCTCTGTGATACATTTCCCATAAGTGGGCTTTTATTATTTGAATTAAATTATAGGTTCAGTGACAGTTTACAGTTTTTTTCTGAATGCTTTCCAGCAGCACAAATACTGTTGTTTATAACAGCTGCTATTATGAAACAGTAACTTTAATTTATATTGACATGTGACTTTTATTTAATATGCATGCATGTCCTTCCAGGAGCCTTAAAATATCACCCCAGACAGGCAAAATCTTCAAACCATTTTAAATTTTCTCAGACACTGTGCTAAAAGGCAGACTGTAGCCTTTTTATGTTTCCTGAGCTTTATTAGTTCAATCAAATAATAAGATAGAAGAGTCACTTTTTTTTTTTTTTAATAGTAACTTGCATTTATTAAACATGGACATAAGTTTAATGTGACAGCTAATTATACAGCTTTAACTAATGAATGCAATCTTAATGGCTGAAGGTTGGTTTGATTCAGATGTTTCCACTGAACTGAATTGATAAAACCCCATAGTCTCAATCCTCTCGATCCTCTTGGGGGGAATGGATTAGTTTCTAATTATTACATACACTTTAACTTTCTTCTCCTTTCTTTGCTGACTGACTTATCTCCCTTGAAGCTCTCTACTTAGCCTTTTCTTTCTTAATTAAGAGGCTCCAGTTAATCAATTCTTGCAAATTAACACAAGGAATATTAGCAATAGGTCTGTCTGAATAATCTTAATTTAATTATACCTAGTTAGGATTTTTTTTTTCATAAATTCACTGAGGTAATGCAGCATCAAATGATGCTCAAGGATGGAGAGGCCTGGAAGCCTACCATCTGTAACTCAAGGGAGATAATTAACAAACAGTCCTGACACAAATAAATGCTGAAAAAAGCACCCCACATAATATTATACAGAATATTTACAGGCATAAAGATTTTATTTCTGCTTTGAGTCAGTCCCTCTATGATCCACACTGTTTGTTACATACACTGCCCTTGTGATAGTGGCCATGCAGACACACTGATTGACACATCACAGCCCAAGTGGGCTTTTCACAGAATCATAGAGCCATTTAGGTTGGAAAACACCTGTAAGATCATCAAGACCAACCATTTTGTCTGCTCTAAGGGAGAAACAATAAAATAGGCACTTAGTGCCACCTTAGCTCCTGAAGGAGCCCAGTGTGACCCACAAGGCAGGAGACACAGGTAACCTGTAGTGACAGTGCTCTGCAGAGATCTGCCAAAATCTGGGACACAGACACATGTTTCTACAAGGAGGGTGGTACAGGAGGCACTCAGATATGTGTTCCTGCTGCTAGCCTCCCTCAGAGAGCAAACACCTCTTTGAGTCAGTCTGCTACAGCACGCTGGCTGTCGGCCACCACTCACTTTTGATCATGCTGACATCATTGGCACCGTCTCCGATCGCCAGGGTCACAGCCTTCTTGTACTTCTTCACCAGCTCCACCACCTGGGCCTTCTGCAGGGGAGTCACCCGGCAGCAGATCACCACTTTGCACATGCAGGCAGTTCTCACCAGCTCCAGCTCCAGGTTCCCTTCCAGCGCGTAAGCCTGGAAAGGAGGAAGGGAGGAAAGGGAGCGCTCGGGGCAGGCTCGCAGCAACTCCTGGCCTGGCAAAGAGGGTGCAGCAGGGTGCCCACCACAGCTGAGCCAGGCCCTTACACCAGTGTGGGTGAATCCATCCACCCAGTCACAGGGAGCATCCACACTGCACATCACACTCTGCATCCTACTCCTGCAAGGTTGCACGTTGGGTGCACCACATCTGGATATGCATCACAGCTGGGCATGCATCACAGCTGGGCATGCACCACAGCTGGGCATGCACCTCATCTGGGTATTAACAACAGCTGGGCATGCACAGCACTTGCTCTGGCTGATGTAACCTGACAGAGGGCAGAAGTGTCAAACTCTAAAAGCAGGAAGCTGCTGCAGGACTTGAGACAGCCTTGTGTATCTCCATGTGAGAGAGTCTCTGCTCATCCCTCTTGGATTACTATTTAAGCTCTGGGAGATAAATAGGAACGATTTCAATTTGTTAAGTGCCTAATTAAAAAAAAAACATTTAAAAAGTTAAGCTCAGGTGGGCATGACACAGCAAAACACAAAACTAAGGAGAAGGCTGCTTTACTTTGAGCTGACCTTTTAAATCAGTCAGCTGTGTTATTTTTATTTGAGAAGCACTGAGATAATTGGATGTCTAGTCACCCTTCCAGCTCTTCATGAGGAGGAGGAAGCAGTGTGAGCTTTTCAAATTTCTTTCAGATCATGCTTTATGGCTCTGCTCTTTGTTGTCTCTTTTTAGCAGACATGTACAGAAGGAATCTTCAAGGCTCACTCCTGCTCAGAGCCATTATAGCAGGGCCCACTGCCTTGTCTGTGTAAGGCAGATGGTCCTTAGGCCACATATTCTTTCTTTTTGAAACAGAGAGCTGTGAGTCATCAGTGTCCCCTTTTTCCGCTGTCATGGCAGCAGGCTTGCTCAACAGGAGACCTTTTTGTGGTTCAGCCTGAGTACTGCTGGTCAGTGCAGTCAGAGATGGCTTTTGCCTCAATATCCTCGCTGCACAGCACCAGCAAAATGTTACCACTTTATGTATGTATAATATACCACTTTGCATTTAATGGTGCAGCTGCGTACAAATAAAGAGGTGTGATGATGCCATTAAGGATGCTGACAATTTTCTGTCCACTGCTTTCTTCAGGCAACCCCAGATGTGTGCAAAGCCCGGCACTGCCCTCCCACCCCTCTACAGGCAGGGATAGAGCACTGAGCAGGTGCTGTGTGTGGGACAGTATCACACCATTGTTCAAGCTCACAGAAATAAATAGATGACATCTAGATTTGTCTGCACTGTCCTTGTGGTCCCCGCCAAGGAGAAAGCCATAATCTTGGTGAAACTCATTGTGTCTACAGTGTGGACTGGCTGCTCCCACACAGCCCAGATTGTGTGGGACATATCCCCTTACCAGGGTGCAGGCTAGTGTGTGTTTTTCCAGGAATATAAAATAAGCTTTGCCATCACTGCCAGAGGTGCTCTGCTAGCACAGCACTCAGGGGCTGCTCTGCAGGCTGAAGGGATGGAGTAGGAACAGGCAAGGGGCTTCCAGCTGATGTCCATGCAATGCACATGGACCAAACCTGACAGACTCCTTGTCTGCTTTGCAACTGGAATCCAGGGATTATGGCCCTGAAGTTCAAGGGGAAGTGAGTGTAAAAGATGGAGAAAGGGTACTTAACAACCTAGGCACTGTCTGACAGTGTTTGGGGTCTATACACATGGTACATGAGCCAAAAGTAGAGAAAGATGAGATTTTCTTTTTTTTTACTGGGCTCATGTAGAGCTGGAAGTGAAAATTTCTGGGCTGTCATTAAAAAAGGTAGCAACCACAGGGAACAGAAGCACCTTATTTCTGGGAGGCAGCACCTCCTATGTCTATTTGCTATGTCTATTTGCTTTCACTGAGATCCAGGAAAATAAAATACAACAGATAAATAAACCTGACATAAATTACATGCTCCTCACAGACAAGTTTGAATTGATCTAAGTTGTTTTTTCTTTCCTCTAACTGGTTCTAAAAATTTTCTTAATATAGATAATTTATTGCAGAGTTTCACTGTTCTCACCAGGAAGACATTTCTTTCATCCAGAACTCTCTTATCTCAGTTTAATCCCATTACTTTATTTACCTGTCATAAATTTGAAGAGCATTACCAAGACTGATCAGTATTCTCCAGGCTCAGAAATCCCAACTGACTCAGTTTCCCACTATGCTTTCCAAATTATGCCTGACTCAGATGTCTTTGTTCTCTCTCCCAATCTGGTGTTACCTGCTCTCTTTCTAAGCAGTTAATGCAAACACTGAGCATCAAATAGATGTGGGATAACCCTCTGCAGATGACAGCTAACTGTTGTTTTAGATCAACAGTGAAGCCTTTACTTCCCAAGCAGTCTTTAATCTGTCACAATTTAATCTAGAGTGTATTGCTTCAGTTTTCTTGGAAGAACATTGTGGGAGAGAGTATCAATATATTAGTTAAGTCATAATATCTATATCCTATAAATTAAACATATCTGTTTTCAGCTATATTTAGTAGAATATGTCCTTGGCATTGAAACCCACGTCTCATGTTATCTTCTTTCTGCAAACACAAACCTTGTTTTTTTTCTAGCATGTTTCCAGAAATTAAATATGATCCAGCTACTCTATCCCTCTTGTTCACCAAAGATCATGGCCAACTGTTCTCTGTTCCTGAAACATCTTCTGAAACATTGTCTGTCACCTTTGATGCCTCAGATAACCACTGAACCTAGTCTTCAAAAAGGGGGGAAAAAACCCTTGCCCTCTAGAGTTGAATTTTTAAAGCATTTTTCAGACTCCAGTATGTCTTGCAGTAAGTTTTTCAGGGAACTCATCTCTAGCAAGGCTCTGAACCTTCCTTACCAGGCTGTGGCCAGTGATGACCAGACCGTACACCCCATTTGCTTGCTCATCAGGTATAATTATTTGCTTTTTCGAAGATTTTTCAAACTGAATGTTGATTTCATCGCTGTCCAGAAAGGAGTCTGGCTTCATCTTTTTTCTTGCATTCCTAAAAAAACCAAAAAGACAGGATAATAATGAAAATCCGAAAACCTTGCAAATATATATCTATGTTTTGTAAGAGCAACTTTATGAAAACAAAAATCAATGCTTCCCTTTGATAGTTCAGTCCAATTTTTACTGTATCCCTACAACAATATGCATTGTTTAGCTGATGCTGCCTGCACAGATCATCCCCCTCTCTGAAACTCTGACTAAGTGTTGCTAAACTTCTGCTGATTTTAAGTCAAACAAACCATCTGAGTGCCATGAAGGATGCTATCCCAAAACACATCCAATTTTCTGTGCATGTTGTCTGGCAGCCATCTAGTCCAAGAGAAAAGGACTGTGAACCTTTCCCATTTTCCACCTTTACCTAAGAACCTGTGTCTACAGAGGAGGTGAGGAATGAAGGTAAAGTTCTCAGATACTGCCAAAAAAGTATCCAGACAAAAGGCATATCCAGACAAAAGGCATACCCAGACAAAGGCCAGCAATGTGAATAAATGGCAAGAGCAGTACAGCAATGGCATAGCTCATACCTGGAGCCAAAGCCTTTGTAGCCCAGCATCACTTGTTGGTCAGTTTCAGCTGATACTCCCTATCTGACTCTGCTTTTAAAGGTATAAACCTTTATTTAATTTGAGCTCTTGGATCAAGAAGCTTCAGAACTTACTCTCAGAGGAGATTTCTACATTGTGTTTAGCTTCTGGATCTTCCAGGGAGGCAGCTCTCCCTTATCTAAGGGAGAGCTGAATGAACTGCAACAAGGAAAGCTGACAGGGAAAAAGAAGGTGGAATGATACAAAACACAAATAGTGCTGGTGCACGGCACTGAAACTGTTTTTCAGCCATTTACCTCAGCTCATTCAGTACGTCATCAGATGTGCTGCCTTCAATAATGAAAACTTCTTCCATGTCATCATTCAGCAAGTTGCAGGAGTAACCAATATTCATTGCTGTCTCTGGGAAAGATAAATAAGGAAGATAATCCATCTCAGCAGCCCCAGATTCACCCACTTCTGCGGCCTTTTTGTTCACATGACAAAAGCTCTCTTTCTGACCCAAAAGAGATTGGAGCCTTTCAGAATCAACAGTAAAAGAGCCAAGAGAGTCACTTTGATGGATGTAGCAGCAAATTTTACTTCATAAGACCACAGGAAAAAAAGAACTCTACCAAAATGAAAAAGCTTAAAATACCCTTTGATCAACATATTTGGTGTAACAAAAAAAAAAAAAAAAATTTCACGCTGATTCAAAATTTTTTTCAAGATTTTTAACTTGCCCTCTCCCTGCTTCCAGAAAAGCCCCAAACCACAGCTCTGAAAAAGAATATGGCATTTTGTCCATAAAATTCTGGAAAAGAGATTTTGGTATTTCATAGCAAAACTATTGCATTTGGAACATGACAAAATGAAGTGCTTCATTTTTCTCAAAAATTCTCTGCTCATGTCTTGGATGAAATTATTTGCAAACACTTTTGACCTCCCTGAAACACATTGTTTCAGTGAAAATACTATGTCTCCAAAAGAATTCACTGGAGTCTATTTGCTGTTCTTTCCACCTCCAAAGGCCTATGTTTCCTCCATTTCTATTCGGGATGATAAGAGCCAGAAACAAGCTGAAATGCACCCAACATCCACTTTAAGTTTTTGGAGAGCAGGACAAAGTTTTTTCCACCTTCTTCACCTGAATGATCAACTGGATGAAGGTGACACCTTTTCACAGCTTATATCAGGGACTATGGGATGCTTACTGTCACCTCTCCAAAGGCAAAGGATGCTGTCACCCTGCTTCCACTCTCATGACAGAAATTAAGGACAGGCATGAGCTGGTCATCTGGTCTAATTCCAGTTAACTGAAATTTTGCATAGCTGGCAATGAAGCAAAGCTGTGTAAGTTTGTCTTCTGTGCCGTTTTCAAAGAATGAGAACACAGGTCCTAGCAGAACCACTCCACCAGTGGAGGAGAAGAGAAGCAACCAAAGCTGTAGTGCCTTTACCTTGCTTATCTCCAGTGAGAACCCATATCTTGATGTTGGCTTTGGCAAGAGTCTCAATTGTCTGTGGGACCCCATCTTGTAGCTTGTCCTCTATGGCTGTGGCACCTAGCAGCTTAACAGAAATGGCAGGGAGCTGGTTAAGTCCTCCCACTGCTACCAAAGGAGAAAGCATTAAACCTAATTATTTAAGCAAACACAAATGAAATCCCCAGGAATAAGGTTGTACTGATTGTCATTCTTCCTCAGCAAATTTACTGTACAGCATACAGCCCTGATCCTGCAGATGTTCTAGGCTCTAATCTCCCCAGGCTCCGATGGATTATGCATAAACATGAAATTATTTGCAAGAAAGTTTGCAGAGCTACTGGCCTGTGCTGCTCCATGTGTTCCCTTCACAGCAGATAGAACTTTAATAGAGGGACAAAGACACTCTGGATCCAAGAGTGCCCCCAAACCTCCTCTGGTGTGGAACTTGATCCCTGCTGGGCTGTACTGCAGATGTCACATGGCTGCTAAACATCTTCTCCAGCCCTTAACTGTGCTCACCCCGGTCCACACTGCCACACAGCTACACCACAGACTGCTCAGGACACAAACCTTCATTATTTTTAAGTTCCCGCTTTTTCTGCTGTCTGAAGGTATTTGGTGGCTTTAACCTGTCATCAAAGAGACATGGAGGTTTCACTGCTACCTCGGGTTTCACTGCTACCACCAGCCTCCTGCTGCTTGGAGACTAAATTCAGAGGTTGGCCTTAAGCCTGGGATCCCTTTTGGGACCATACATCAGCTATGAGTGTTATCAATGTAAATAACAGCTCTGAGGGAACTTCTCTACAGGGTCCTCAAAACTGTACAATCCCTGTTTTACAGTAGTTCCTGATCCAGCTAGAGAGACCATGCAACTTCCAAAGGAGAGCCCTTCCCTAGCTCACACTTGCTTCCTCCCTGAGCACTGCTGGCATTCTGGGCATACAGCTAATGGAAGGAGCAAAGATGTCTGACCGGATTTCCAGGGTTTCAAGAAAGCACTGCCATGAGTGCAAAAGCTGGATTGCTTCTCTTCAGATCACACACATGCTTTTCATTCATTATTCATGGCTCTAAAATACAGGCAAATCCTCCAGGGCATTTAAAAACTGTAACAACACTCGGGGAGAGAAGAATGACCCAAAGATCACAGTTTAGCTCAATTTCAAGTTGACATAAACATGCTCATGGATATCATCTACCCATCCTGCCCAGGGCTGGAAGAACAAAGGAGACATTCTCATGGGCACTGGAAATTATTCACCGCCTGCCATTTCAAAGGCTGGAAAATAAATAGATCAGCCATTTGCACATACAAAGGATAGCTATGAAATATTTGTGTCCACGTCATCTCCTGCAGGCTCTGGCATGTCACTTCATCACAAGAAAGCTACTCTGACACCCACGTGAGTTAAAATAAAACCATTCCCCTGAGCTGGTGGCTGACACCCCAGTTGTGGGCTCCTGATGGAGGTGCCAGTGAACACCCAGGGCTGCCGTGTTCTGACCTGCTTCTGTCACACAACCCACTGTTGCAGAGCTGTTTGCAGAGCAGTGTTTACCAAAGTCGTTCCGAGCTGTTTATTGACAAACCACCGCCCTCGCTGCCTCCCCCAGAGCCTGGCCCAGATTCCCTGAATTACCAACCATTAGGTCTTTTTCAATCTCCTCATACAACTCCGACAGTTTGTCTTCCCGTCCCTCCAAGGCAGTGCTTGCTTCATGGTGGCGCCTAATCCAATCCTGGAAGTAGTCTTCCTCCAAGCTCTTATAGGCTACCACGAGTGTCCTCAGGCCTTCCCCAGCAAACTCCTGCAAGACAGTGGTGAGACAGAGGATCCAAGGTCCAAGAAGAACAGTCTGGTCACCTAGACTTACAAAGGACCTTCAGAAATCAGACTGGTAAAAGCATCTTGGTAAAGTTTGCAGAGGAAAGGTGAAAAAATGACACCTTAGGCCACAAATGTTGGGGTATTTTTAAATAGCAACTCAAGACCACTTTATCATTACCATCTGTTGTTCTTATGGAAAAAAAACCCCAACAATCTCAAAAGGGCTTTTATACTTTCTGGCTCTAAATCTTTACACTAACTAGGCATTTTGTTTCTCAGGTTTGTATTCTCAACAAGAGGTTCAAAACAGTGAGACCTAAATAAACACTGAACACAGCCTCAAATTTTGGACGTGGGTTCAACATTTTTAGCATATGAATTCTAGATGAAATGCACAGCATGAGCACAACTAGTCCTGGCATCTCAGCAAGCCCTTGTAAGTGCGCTTTTTGATGGACAGCATGGAGCTCAGTGTTTGGTGGAACAGCAAAGATGCATTTCTGAAATGCATCTCTGTGAGGTTTTCCCCGGGCTTGAAGTAAAGGTGCATCAGAAAAAAGTCACAGGTCTTCTAAATGTCCTGCATTAGATTTGACATCTTTGTCCATATTACAGAATCATAGAATCATAGAATATCTTGGGTTGGCGGGGACCTTAAAGATAATCTCATTCCAACCCCACTGCCATAGGCAGGGACACTTTCCATGAGACCAGGTTGCTCAGAGGCCCATCCAACTCGACCTTGAACGCTTTCCAGGGATGGAGCTACCACAGCTTCTCTGGACAACCTGTTCCAGTGTCTCATTACCCTCACAGTAAATAAATTCTTTCTAATAATTAATCTAAATATTCCGTCTTTCAATTTAAAGCCATTAACCCTTGGTTTATCACTACATGCCCTTGTAAAAAGTCCCTCTACAGCACTCTTGTAACCCTTTTAGGTACTGGAAGGTGTTCTAAGGTCTCCCTAGAGCCTTCTCTTCTCCAGGCTGAACAAACCCAAATCTCCCAGCTACTTGAGTGGTTCTCCAGCCCTTTGATCATCTTAGTAGATGATCACAGACTCATTCCAATAGGTCCATGCCCTTCTTATGCTGAGGATCCCAGAGCTGGTCAGTGTTCCAGGTGAGGTCTCACAAGGGCAGAGCAGAAGGACAGAGTCACCTCCCTAGATTTGCTGACTGTCCTGGAGCAGTTCACATGGCACCTGGTTCTCATACCTAGGCAACTAATTTGAGACCTAAAGCCATAGAAATTAATTTGTTTCTCTATTCCATAACTTAAAATTGGTGCTTAAGTGCTTTTCTAAAATCTGGGCTTTTTTTTTTCCTGAAGACAAAGTATGCTGGGGAAAAGGAAAACATCAAACACAGAGATGTTGTTGAGAAGGAAGCTCTTACATTCAGGTGTTCTGTGGTCTCCTCTTTGAGAGAGTTGCAGGATGGATGAAGCAGTTCATAAAGAATGGTGTCAGCCCCCTTGCAGTACAAAGTCAGGTCACCTTCTGGACTCCTCACTGTGAGGAAGAGGAAAAGAAATGCTACAAATCCCATACTGTCTTTTGCAGTACAAAGCCCTTCCATCAAAACCAAGAACAGTTTCTACAGGTGTCTGAATTTCCCCAAGTTTTGGCAAACTCCCAGGAATCAAGACAAGCTCTGCCTAGAAAGGAGAGTGCATTGGTCTGAGCAGAAACTACGTTGTCTCTACAGGCAGAACTTCACTGAAAAGTGAAGAACAACTTGTTTTTAGGGAAGTGGTCCTACTTCTCCTATTTTCCTACCAGCAAACTGTAACTACAATTACAATATTCCTGAAATATTAGAGCAAGTTGGAGTCTTAATAAAGGCTGCAAAAACTTTCTTGGAAAATTTTTTGTTTGGGAGAAATTGGAAATTTGTTTATTGGAGAAAAACTGTTTTCTCAGTTTGTTCTTGCTTTCTCCTGTCCTACTTCCTCAAATTTCACTGAAAATTTAAAAGCTGATTAGAAGAAAGGAGTTTCTTGCATTGTAATGAGGGGAGCAAGATATATGAAAAGCTAAGTGTCTTTAGGAGGTTAGCTTGCATCACTGTGGTCCAGATGATGAGATTTATCCCACCTGCTTCCTTTAAGTATTTTTCTGGCACTGTTACTGTGTAATTATAAAGTCAAGGCAGCCCATCTCAAGTCTGCAGAAATAAATGTTATGCAGAGCACATTGCAAAAGAGGTCTCCTGGAAAAATTCTGCATCATAGCAAAATGAGGGACAGCTCCAGAACCTAAAAAGTCGGGAAGGAAAGAAAGCAGCAAAGGGAACATACCAATCACAGACATTCGCTTGCGAACATTGTTGAAATCAAGAATAGCCAGAAGTTTGTAGACTTTTGTTTCTCCCATTTCCACAACAGTGATGGTCTCTGGTGTGCGAGCCCGGAACACAAATCCAAAGTTTCTGGCAGCAGTGACTAGGGCTCCCTCATCAGGAGATTGTGCTTGATACACCAAGTTACCTGACATGCAAGAAAAAAAAACATTATGTTGCTTTTGACTTATTTATGAACTAAAAAAAAAAAAAAACCAAACCAACGAGCATCTAAGACATAATATAGCAGCTATCCCTTTCCTTTTCAGTCTATCCACAGAGATGTAGCACTAAAAAGCACCTTGTGTCCACACATCTCCATCATGTCCCGCCAACCCATCCTCTAGGACAGTGCAAGAAGCCCCCTGGATTCTTTTGGGGATTTTAATCACTTCTTTGGAGTCTAACATCTCAGTGACAGGACAAGTTCCTTGGGTTTAGCCCCTTCTAGTCAGATCTGCATGTATTTTTCTGATCAGTATTTTCACTTTATACCTGTCAATTAATTCTAGCCTTTAAAGCACGGCTTTCATCCAGTCTGGGATTTGAGGAGGCCGACCTAGCAGCTGTGGGAACACTGGGTGAGAGGAGCTAATGAATCTCCAGTGGATAGTTACTCAATGTTCTTTGCTTTTTGGGGCTAGGAGCAGAGTAGAAAGAGAGCAGGGCAAGCCTCTGCCACCTCAGGGAAGCTGTGGCACCTGCAATTTCCGCACTCCAGGGATGTGGTGTTTGCAGTAGCGTCAGCTCCACCACAGGTACACACAGGGAGTGGAGGCCCTGGTCCTTTCTCTTCCCGTGTGGCATCTCCAAAGACACTGATTTATGTGTAGCCATACACTACAGAAAATCACCAGGGAGCCAAAAGGACCAAAACCAGCTTCTGTGGAGAGAAGACATGCTGTGGTGTGAGTGAACATAACCACTCATTCCTGTGCCCTCAGCAGTCCTCACCTTCCTTCTTCTCCTCTGGCATCACCGTGTGGCACAGGGAGAGCAGCCGGAAGAACCTGTGAGTCGGGACATCATTCAGCCTCACGGCTTCAACCAGGCTGTGGTCATAGAAGGCAAACTTTGGGTCGGCTAAAGGGTTGTAGGAGAAATCAACCTTCTCTGTGTTCTGAAAAAAACATGGCTTGGTATTATTTGCTGAGCTCTTACAGGGCTGTACACCAATTCCTGCTCAGCACTGCCCCTGTCTCTCTCCTCCTCACATTTACAAAGGACCCATCCTGCAGGGCTGGCTGCTCATGGCAGAGATTGGTGGATTTAAGGAAGTGGAAGGTCAGGAAAGGTATTTAATCATAGGACAGGACAGGGACTAGATGTGCCTTTCAGAGCAGCACTTAGGCCAAGAACCAATTAGCTAAACTGTCTCTCTGAGCAGCAGCTAATGCTCCAACAGGAGCCCTGCCAGTGGATACCCACAGCAGAGGAGTGCCTGCCTTCAACACATGCCTGCTTGGAAGCATTGTGCTCATGATGTCAAAAGCTGCCTGTGATAGTGGAATGCAGGAGCCCAGTTTAAAACAATTCAAAAGTCTGTCTTATTCACTATGTTCTCCCAAAGCCAGAAAAAATTCTGATACGGGAAAAATAGGACAGACAGGTGAAGTAAAGGTTAAACTCCACAGGCACTACCCATTTTGTCAAAAAACAAGGAGCCCCAGGCAGAGTGGAACACACTGGAGAAATGTCCAGAAGCTTACCACATGATGTGTCATGGAGTAATGGACTGCCAAGCCTGCCTCGGACAATTCTGACTCCCACCCCATCCCTGATGAGCTCAGAGTTTCCAGGATGGGAATCATCCTTTTGACCTCTGCACGCTGACATTTAGCACTCAGCCCAAGAGCACAGACCGACCCCTCCCACACTCGTCTGTGCAGCAAGGTCCAGGCACAGCAGCACTGTGGGTGTGTGGGCAGCAGGACTCTGCTCCAGAGAGGGTCGCCAGCAGCAGGGTGGGGTGGACAGCTGGCAGGAGTCCAGTGTGTGTCACCAAGCAAGGCTGACAGAGAGAGGGCAGGCTGCAGGCACGGTGCTCAGCACAAACAGTCTGTTTCAGTGGGCAATTTAAGTTCTGAAGGGATTGCAAATGAATCATCGGAATGAGGAGTGGGATTTTCATCATCATCTTGCTGTTTGTTATTTGGATTACTGCGTGCAGCTTTCAGACATTTTAGAAATGAAGATGTGTGCATTTGTGCCTGAAAGCAGAGGCTAAAGATAAATGTAAAAATTACACATTTTCACACTTTCTGAAGTCCGGACATCAGAGGAATTTAGCAGTGACCTTGCTGTTGGTGTGAACTGCACTCACTAATTCTTCGCTAAAGCTTTAATTAACTGACAAGGTTAATAAAATTCAGCAATGTCCAAGTCTCCAACAAACACCAATAGTCAAGTGTTCAAGAGAAGCTGTGCATGCACCAGGATGTCAGGTGAAGCAGAGGAGACCTGCAGGTTAAACCCAGGCTTACTGGAAAGGAACTTAATTCTGGGAATTCTCTGACATCCAGAGGAACATACATCTCTGTTTTGAGGATCAAGAGCATCAACTCTTGCAGGGTCAAAAGGATAACCTGTGCAGGGTTCTGTCCACTGATACTTATCCAGGTCCACTGAAAGCACAGATCCTGATAGCACTTGAGCACTTACCTCATTTATTTCTATCCTTTGTCCAGACATATCATACACATCACCTGCAAGCAAGAAAGATTAAATTATAGCCACAAACTGTGGGTACGTGCAGTCTCTGAGCCACAAAATTGAGTAACGTGTTTCTAAGTTAGAATCTATTTTAAAAGTTTCAGTACATTGACATGGGCACTGATGACAATGCATAACAATCAGTTTCTATGTTGACATGACAAAATCTGGAGACAGATGCTTGAAACACAAAGCAGTTACCATAAAAGTGACTAGCTTTTGAGTAAAGAAGACTTGTCTTGAGCTGAACACAGAGAGAATAGGGTTTCTAGTGCAAGACAGGAAATTAAAGTGCTTCCAGGGGATGACTTTTCTTGTGCCTTCTCTTTCAAAATCCAGCTCCTGGATCCTCCTATTTGCAGCAGTCCCTGGACACCCACAGAGAAGGAGTTTTCAAAGCCCATTTTTCCCACATCTAGGTAGCAAGGCTGCTTTGTTGATTCTCCCTGAATGGATGATCTGGTTATAGGAATTGAAGACAAGTCATCTCCAAGAAACATTATTAGAACTTCTGCCTGTAGAAAAGTTTCACTAGGAAGGTCTGGACTCTCCCAAGGCCAGCCAGTCCCAACATTTCATTGAAATAAGATCAAAATGCAATGAATTACAGGAATGCTGGTGTGCCTTCATAAAGGCCCCGGGAGTGTAAAGACACAGTAAACACCTCTCCTGAGAATCCATGCATCAGCTCATTCCCTGGGAACCGTAGCCAAGAGGCTTTTGTGCACCTCCTTCCCTTAAGCCTCCAGAGGAGAGCAGAACTAAATCATCCTTTCTGGCATTGCTTTCCAGAATGGCCCTGAGCAGCAGAGAAGTATTGTGCTGGGAAGGAGCTAAACATTTGGAAAACTACAGGAAAGAGATTGTTTGCCTTCTTTGCATGTATTTCCCATTCATTTCTTGAACCCTTACCCTGTATCTATGTTGGTGGTGACATGCACTTCAGAAAAGTTCACTAAGGGCACTTGATAGGAGAGATTTCAACCTCCTCATTAGCAGTATTGATGTTAGATATCATAGTAACACTGTTTGAGATAAGGTGGTCTCCAAATATGCACAGATTCATAGAAAGAAATATCTTCTTTTATTAGGTCAGCTGATAGCACTGAGAAAAGATGCAATCTTTCTGGCACATTAGTGCATCAGCAGGTCTGACACAGGCAAAGGAAGCATCCATATACAAATAAGCAGTGACTAATTTCTCTGGAGCATCTAATGATGTTAATCAATTAAGCAGTTAACAAAGTGCTAGCACCTCTTGAGTAGTATGAAGAAAACTGCCTGGGGCGATAGCATGAACAAGCCTTTTAAATCAATAACTTCTAGGATCTTACAGAGCTAACAACTCATGTTTCCCATTTTTTCCAACTCCCTACAAACTTTTATTTCTTCTGCTGGCTGAAGAATGTCAGGTGTAAAGACAGAGACCAGGTCATTGACTACTCCAACTACCCGAAAAGGATGAGGAAAATCACTGCTCATAACATGAGAAATTGCTGAGAGACACAGGGTGAGAAACTGACAAAATTTGCAGATGAACCCCATGAGGGATGACTGATTTAATAAGTGATTAGGAGGGAGTGAGTTATGTGAGTTACATGTTATATTTTGCAAGGTTAGCAATACCTGGCTAACCATGCCAATAATACCATAAAGAGCTGTGATTACCTAACTAGTGATAGCAGAAAAAACCCCCACCAAACAGATTTGAGTACAGATGATGTAAATCTGGGACAAATGAGGTGAAACTAATACTGTTGGGGCAGTAGTGGGGCAGAAAAAGGGAGATAAAAGAGTGAGGAAACAAAGGGGAAACAATTAATACATGGCAAATGATGCAATCAGGCTGTCCAGACATCCCTGATGGGTAGCCTTATACTTGATCACTGCAGCTCCTTACATGGCATTCTTCTCTGGATATCAGATCTAGTCTCTGTGGACAAAGAGGCACAGAGTGAAGAAAACCAAGAGAGTAAGACAAACATACCGTAGGATTTGCCATTGATGGAGCACTTGTTGAAACACATGATGTTCTGGGTGAGAGTTCCTGTTTTGTCTGAGAAGATGTACTTGATCTGCCCCAGCTCTTCGTTGAGTGTGGTGGTTCGGGCCTGAGCTGGCGTGTCATTCAGAGGGTAATACATCTTACGGTCCCAGTCGATGTAGAAACTGTTACCCAAGCGTATAATCTCCACGCTGATGAAACAGAAACAGAAGGTGATGGAATATTCCTCAGCTTAAGGGACAAGCTCTTTATCTTCAGCACCACAATTATCAATTGCAGTTAGAAGACAACTTTGACGGTAATGACAGGTTGAACTCATCAGTCCATAGGTGGCCTGTGGTGAGGGATGCTGAAGCAAGTCCCACTGAAACGATCTGCTAAGTTTACAGCAAACTCGTTTCCTTTGTTTTTAAAGCAGTACTTTATAAAAGTACTTGAAAAGTTTCAGCAGTTTTCAGACTGAGAAGCGAGGCAGGAGCAGTGGGTTTCAGTTAGTGCCGTTTCAGGAGGTGGTTTCCAGCAGAGCTGTGGGCTGAGCTGAGCCCAGTGGCACGGGATGAGCACAGCCACGTCTCCAACAGAGTGCTCCATGCCAAGAGAGCCACTGTGTCACTCAGTACAACCAAAAGAGTGGCATCAGCTTGCAGGCGACGTGAGTTTTCACCTTGCTGGGTGACATACTGGACAGGAGTGGAATTCATTCCTCATGTTTACCAACACAAAAGAGAGTCTCAGTAGCAGAGCTGACTAAAGGTAGCTACAATGATAAATTGAACGGGGCTTTGCAGTCTCTACCTCAGCCCCAAGTTTTGAGAGCATTGCCTACCTGTCACTCCTATTTGTCTATCACCAATAACCAACACAGCTCTGCATTGTCTGGGAGAAAAGAACACACAGCTGCTCATATAGCACCCAGTACTTGAACCTGGTTGCACCTACTCACCTGGCAATCCTCACACAGTGCTGAAGCCACCTCAAAGAACAGGCCATTCATTCACTGTTAGCAAGATCCTAATGGTGGCAGGCTTCCAGCCCTGCTCCTATAGCATCCTACACACCTACACATCCCCCTTAGCTGCAAAATCATCCTCTCTTCCAGGGCTCACTGCTGTCCCCACTCCAACCCTGACAAAACCTTCTGAAGGCAGCAGAAACAGGAAAAGCATCACTGTGGTTGTGTAGGAGCATCCATGATGGGGCTGTGTTAGGTTTTAAGGAAAATGCTGCTCCCAGTTAAGGCAAAAGCCAAACCTCTCCTAAGATCAAAAGTGAGAGGAGCTTCTGGCACGTACCTGACGTAGAGTGAAATAGGTACCACTGTGTTTAGAATGATCACGTATGACCAGAACATGAGGAAGCCAGAGTAGGAGGCAGAGTTGACACCCTCTGCCCAGGGCAGATAGACCTGGAAGTAGTAGCCCTTATCATGCTCCCAGATACCATTGCCAATGGCTAGGATGAGACACATCAGTGCTAAAAATGCAAAGATCTGGAAAAAAAAAAAATCAAAAAAGAAACCAAACAAATCAAAACCAAACAAAATGTATTGCGTTTTAGAAACAAGGAATTTCTTATGCACCAGTTAATCAGAAGACCCCAATGGGATAGGGTTGGATAACCTGAATCATAGGAAAATGTCCCTAGGGATGAAGAGGGAAAACCAGCAAAATTATACTTTTACCTCAAGGACAAAGCTACACAGTGCAGAGTCTGGCAACTTGGAATTAAAAGTCCTCAAAACAGCTGGGGATTTAAATCCCAAGCAGACATCTGCGCTAGGGTGGTTACAGCAAATCTCATTACAGGAGAGTTGAGCTGAGGGTCCTAAACATCTGGCTGCACACTTGGGAATACAAACTGCCTGAAGGACTTTACTTGGCCATTTGCCAGATGTCTCACAGTCTTCCTCACAATTTCTGAAAGACTACTGAGGATAATCCAGCAGCATACAGTCTGGAATTTAGCACTGGATATTATTCCGATGGTTAGAGGAGAGTTAATTGCTTTCTCAAAGCTAATGGCTGCCTCGGCATTTGCCCTCACAATTTGATTACATTTCCTTTGAGCAAACAAAAAGCAACACCAACCAGTGATGCATATCCCTGGGCTTTAGAGAAGCCTGTTTCCTGAAGCCTAAAGTAACCCGGGCAACAGCAACTGGGAAGTGAATTTCAAATTGGGAAACCTTACTGAAAATTAAGGCTTGCTCAGGAACACTATTTAACAGACACAAAACCATTACATAGATCGTAAAGCATTTTTTGATTAAAAAAGACAAGACTGTAGCAATACATTTATTTGGAAAAGAAGACAGAACAGGAAGAAATAAATTTAACAGAAATTAATACAAACTGCAAGAAATTACAGAACTGTGAATCCAACAGTAATAAAGAATCAAGAAAAGAAAAAAATAAAGTCATATACAGGTGTGTGAAAAGCAAATGTGTTAACAGACAGCCTTCCAAGACAAAGGAGAAAGGAAGAAGGATTTCTCTGCCCTGTGGTAGATGAAAAAGGAAGATTATGCCCACTGACACAAAGCATTGTGTGGCTCTACCTGCTAATAAGCATTTTCAATGCAGCAAGTCCATTTAATTCAAAGATGGAAGCTTAGAGGATTGTTTTTTAATGTTTAATAAAGTTAGTTTTTAACAATGCTTTTAAAACTGGGAAGACCCACCATTTTGGAATCCTGCTAATATAATTCCAATATTTGTAAGGTAGAAATGGTGATGGTGGGGGATATAAACTGCAGTTAACTTGTCTTCCTTCCTGAACAAATGATGAGAAAATAATTCTTTTGGCACGGTCTTTTCCAAACATTTGACATAAAACAACCAATATAATAATAAAAAAGTGAAGATATGGAGTCAACAGGCTGCACAAAAGAGCAATTAAAAATCATCTTTTGCAAGGATAATCATTAGGGAGGAAATATCAGTAAGTTGGACCATTATGTAAAGGCCACACAGCAACAATCACATTAAAAGAGTAATCAACCTTTTTTAAAAACAGTAATTGAGGGACAAACATAGAAACGTTGATGGTAAAGCTAATATTTGTACTGCTGAGGTAATCTGTGGGAGGAAGAAAGATACTTCTGTGGAGCAATATGAATCACTTGGTGAAAAGTTCATGCCTGATCAACTCAAGTTTTAATATCAAAAGCCACAAAAGGGAACTGCAGTGAGAAAAGGTGGCAGACTGAGTTTCAGGGGACACATTTATTTCACACATGAGCAGTAGCTTTTCTATTTAATTGTGCGAAGCCAAATAAATTGCTCAGCTTGTGAAATGGAGACAATATTGCTTGCTGGTAAGGAATGTGGTGCAGTGTTTTTAAATCTCTGTGAACCAGAAATTAAAACATACTTCAATCTGTGTTATTGTAATTATAAGGACTTAAGGGTATTTGAGAGGCATGACCCACCTCACTGCCCCAGAGGTTAAAAATTACCCATTTGCAGAATATCACAGTCCCTGTAGGAATTTCAGTGTGTGATTCAGCAATAGAAATATATGTGGAGCAAGACAGGAGCTAAACTTTCCCAAGGTGTCCCTGCCCATGGCTAGGGTGCTGGAACAGGATGATCTTTAAGGTCCCTTCCAACTCCAACCACTCTGATTCTATAACACAGCAGCTCTTGCCTACAGCTGCATTTATGCACATTTTGTTTTCTGTGCACTGGGCATGTCAATGCTCTCACAACCCCACTCCTGTGCAACACTTGTGCTTGCACAAGGCTCACTAACCTTCTGTTTGACCTGAAACAAAGGGAAAGGACCAAGCCATTAAAAGCAGCCCTCAAGATTAATTTCTGTGCGCAGAAACAACTCTGTGCAGGGTGCTGCAATTGCAACCACAGCCCCGAAGAGAACGGCATGAAAAATCATTGTTTGTGCATGTTCATGGAGTTTTCCAGCATGAGCATCATCCCTCCCTGGTTCCTGCGCATGCACTGACTGCTGAAGATCCTCTTGGTAAGGGTTTTGTAAAGAGGAAGTGACTTTTGACTTCAAGACAAACATTGACTATTGGACTGTGAATTAAAACAGTTTCAGTTTCTTGATTGGTACTTTGAGTTCTGCTCTGGGGTTTGAAGCAGTCAGTTGTTTAAGAGATGAATGTGAGAGCTCTCTTTCTCTGAAAATTTGCTCCCCCTAGCCTGCTAAAAAGCAGTTTTTGGAGAAAAAAGCATTTCTGGAGCTGGCAAGTGCATCCCCAGTGGAGGAACGTTAACTTCTCTCTCAGATAGATGAGAAACGCCTCCAAATGTGACAAAATAGCTATGACTGCCATCTGGGAAGGTTTGCTTCTGGTTAACCCTTGTTGTGGCAGACCAGGGCAACATTTAACAGGCTCTCCCCGCTTAAACACTGTTTTGTGCCTGGAAGTTTTAGGGGCAAACAAACACAAAATAACTTTGCCAGTGTTAACATGGAGTAAGCTTCACTACGTTTAAATTACCTATTTATAGTCAGTCGTGGCTGCTTTGTATTCTCCAGCTCAAAAGCACAATATACTGCCTGTTTTTATGACCACACTCTGTAACCTTCGACCACCCAGTGAGCTGGAAAAACCCAGTGCCCACATCCCCTTAGGTGTGCAAAGAGTCTGATGTTTAATGTATTACAGAGCTTTACTTAGACTCCAAAATTTTAGGTTCCTTAAAAATGTGTAAAGGAGACAAACACACCCTTGGCTCCTCCAGCGCCCGAGAACTCAGGCAGAGGCTGATGCAATCGGCTGCAACTTGCTCAATTTTTTTTAAACAGAGGCAGGAGGTAAATTCATCTCATTTGTTTTTATAAAGAGAGGCCAAACAGATTGAAAGTCCTGGGTGGGACCCTTGGCTTGTGAAAGGAGATTTAGCAAATCTTAATTGAACATTAAATTCTAGATTCCCAGTTCAGTTTTCCTCTGCTCTGTTTCTGTGCCCTGTGGATCCCTCCACAGCCCATTCTCCTCTACAGACAGAACATAGCAGAACACCTACCAAAATGTGAAATTCTTCAAATGCTTGAAAAATTTTGAGTGTAAGAGGCCCAAACTTTGTTTGGTTTTGCTATCCACTTAAGGGGAGAAAAGGAAGAAAAACACTGAGGGAGACAAGCTGATGAAAACTAAGCTTGATAAACCAAGATTTTCCTGTGGTAGAGATTGGTGCATGATTATTAAAACTAAGGGCATGTCCTTACTGCACACAGAGTAAGGCCTCAAGAAGAACTGAAGTTAACCCTGGAGTGGCTGTCTGTGCTGTGGCACTTCTGGGCATCCCTGGGCTCACCTAAAGGACTTTTGGGATCCAAAGGAAAAAAACCAGGAATACAGAGGCTGAGATGAAATGTGGAGGTTGGTGGGTGGTGCCACCCTGGAGATGTTTGTGCTCTAAGCTCCTGTGCTGAGGAGGCATGAAGCCAGAGAGGGCAGGGAGGGTCAGGACAGCCTTGCTGTAATGCACAGACTTCTGTCGGATGCCTCCCCCAGGGTTTGTTCCAGTGTCTGGGAATGGATCCTGTCCCCAGCTGGCTGCTAGGTGATCTGGAGAGAAGGGTAGTAGGGAAGAATCAGGAACAGTGAGCACTGACCACCAGTCATTCCAAGTGGTGCAGCATGCAAGGGAAAGCATGACAAATTTGCACTCAAAGGGAAATAAAATCTGAAGTGAAAGCCCTTTTCTTCAAGCAACATTGATTAAAGTAGTGTCAGAGTGTATGTCTTCCTTCCCTGAGTGCCTTTGAACTCAAGCAGTAAAATCTTGAGAAAGTCTGTGAAAGAATCACTATTTCTGCCTGGAAGTATTTGCCATTTGTTAAAACCACTGATGAGCTTAACCCTCAAATTCAACCTGTTTTTCAATCTGAGAACAGTGCCTGCTACATAAGATTAGTGTTCTCTAATTTCCCAGCTGCTTAAAACACCAGCTTCTGAGCATTAATGACACCATGTCTAATAATTTACCCTAACATGTTAAGTCAGGGGCTGGCATCATGTAAATTAGCAAACTCAATTACCAAGTCCTATGCAGATATCACCAGAGATAACAAGAAATCGGGAGAAAGAGAGAGAACTGCTAATGTTTATTTAAATAGAAAATGACAAAATTACTAGAAGGAAAAAAGGGCTTCAAAATATTTCTCACGCAAAAATGCAGAGGAGAAAAGCGAAAGCAGAGTAAATGACAAGTTCAGAAGGAAAGTCCTTAATTCTGTCAATGTAATGGCCTTGCTTTGCAAGATGGGCTGGCAGAGGCACTGCAGAACTCAGGCTGCTAATAAATTATGATGTACTTTTTCTTTTTATCATTAGTCACTTCTGATATTCCCCCATTTGTGTGGACAGAGAGGTGGAGCATCTGGAAGTGATGAACACATCTGAAGAAAGGAAGACACATTAATCAGACTTACCACCAGCACAAGGACATTCATGAGCCGATCGATGCTTGTTCGCTTAAAAGTTGTTTTTCCGCTGTTCTGCATCAGTTTCGTGTCTGGCCCTGGAGATGAAGCACACTTGTTAATTTTAGTAATAAAGCTTAGCTGTTCTAAAGCTGATTCCCTCTGAGGCCCCACTGTGCTTTTCAGCATAAATAACCATCACAGCTCTCATGAAGTCAGGTACATGCAGTTTAAGTATGCTAGTGGGAAACTTGGGCAGAAATGGTTTAAATAATTTGTCTGAGATTATATGGAGAAAGTCACATAAAACTACTAAATCTGGACTTTGACTCAACTCTTTTCTTTTAACATTCAACCCTTCCTTTCACAGCATATTTGGTATTGCTGTTATTGGTGACATATTATGCATTATTTCACATGTCTAGAGTATAGAAACAATAGAGGAACTAGGCTCATGAAAAGCATCTATCTAATCAATAATATTATTGATGAGTCTGATATTCCAATGTGGATGAAAATAACATAGAAATGATACACAGTGTTTATTTCAATACACTTGAGAGAATTCTTAACCAAATTTAATTGTTACATTCTTTCTTAGTCATCGATCAAAACTCTCCTCATATACTTTGTTGAGTGGATTTCTGAAACAAGAAAGTTTTTTCTTCTTGTACCTGGTAGAAACACAAATACTTGCTTACTTTGTGCATGCTGGGTGTGATGTGTCCCCACCCTAGTGCTGCTGGGCTCTGCAATCAGCATGTCAGTTTTTTACCTACCAGCATAAATAACGAGCCCAAAGCACCACTCTGTGTTCCTGATAGTACAGCCCCTCAGCAACATCTTCTCATTGTCCAGGGCATATTTCTCTCCCCGAAGAGTAAGAGTTCCTGTGAATTTATCCAGTTTGTTGTTTGGTGCCTCACATCTGATTTCTCCTGTAAAAAGAATGTAAAAGCAAAAATGGAAATCTTGGTCCAGAAAGGTGTCATCAATACTGTGTTCCCAGCTGCTCCTCAGAGAGACAATATTTCACACTCTAGTTACAGCTGACTCCTAACCCTGTCATTCCCATTCTATATCTTTTATTTACTGATGTTCTGGGATGTTGCTTCTTCCCCATATTAATCTCATAATTGAAGGGACCACAGTGAACCTCCATTTATCCAATTCTTTGAACACAGCAATTTTTTTATTGGTAGAGTACAAAACAAAGTTTCCACAGCTTCTATATGGGTGAGAAGAAATGTTGAACCAGCAACATACTTTTAATCCATACACAGCAAGTTCATAGTGGTAGGATGTCGCTGGATAACTTTAGCTAAAAGTACTGACATCACCTTTTTTCCTATTTCATTTTCCCTCAAACTGCAGGAGCCCAAGCAAATAGAATCATAGCCTAAAGGCTGCAGAAGAGTAATTAACTGAGGTGTCTTTGTTCACTGATTTTTAATTTCATATGTTTTATAACTCAGGTCCCAGGAGTGCATTAAAAGATACCACTGCCTTCTTTGGCCACTGAGCATACACTGTAAGTGATTGGAGTGTCTATTTCCACACTTTATATTTATTTCTTGTAATAAAATGTGTTCAGGTATCTCAGTATAAGAATGACTATTTAAATCAATTGCTGCACCTGACATTTAAAGATTCAAAGCAGAGCCCTGTGGATGTATTGAGAACTGGAAAATACAAATATGCCTTACTGAAATGCAATCTAGGAGTTCAGTCTGTTCACTTAATCAGCAGTTATTTTCATCACAGGCTATAAATACCTACTAAAAAACTAGCATTTGTAGAGAGTACAGTTCTTCTAGCTGCTCTCAGATTTACACACCAGGCTCAAGAGACTGGTAACAAAATCCAGAGGAGTCCAGAAGAAAAGTACAGCTTTAAGTGTCATGACCATCTTCGCCACTATAGATTTAAAATCAACCATTGCGCAAATTATCAAAAAAGCAGCTCTAATCTAGGGCAGACAAACCATCAGACATGAAAGATTGAATAATTAGGAAATTCAGTGACACATGTGGCATGGGAATTCATACTAACAACTGTGCTGCTCTTCTATTTTATCATCTGGTTAGTCCAACATGGACCAGACCTGTGCCCATAATTTCTGAAAGTCTCTAGTAACCAGGCCCATCTCCCTGCCACCCTCACAAACACCTTGAAAAGCACAAATGAAACAGGGGCTTTGCACTGGAACCTCAAACAGCACAATGCAAAGCAAACCCAGGCATGCTCTCCCACCAGGAACACCGTGCCTGCTGTGGGGCAGCGCTCCTGTCAGCATCTCGTGTATCCACATTTGCTTTCCCATAAGCAGATGGGTCTGGGCTTCTGACATGCTGATTTTGAGATCAGAAGGGATTCATCCAAATGAGACTGACCACAAAAGAGTGAGAAGCTCTAAAGGTCCCCCCCAGGGCAGCTGCACTGAGCCCAGCAGCTCTCATGTGAAGGCACCACAGCCAGGCACCATGCCTCCTGTCCCCCTCGCCCAGTAACAGCAATAAGAAATCTGGAATACATTTCAGCAGAAAGAGTTAAATACTGCCAAGTCAACTGTGATAAGTAGAGGGTAACTGAAAAGTATTGTTGCCTTTCTGGTCTCCCAGTTCCCCAAACCAAACAAAGAAATTCAGTGTTTTGCAAGCATCCTCCTTATCTGAATCATCAAACAAACATCATAATTCACATTAAGCATTCCACTGAGTGCCTGTATTAGCTGCACAACCCTGTCCTCTCTTCCTGTCTTAAAAAGTAATTAGATAAAGAGTTACATAAATATTTAAATATTTCTACTGAGGTTTGCTAAGGGAAATGCAAGGCTGGGTCTGATTCCAGGCACTCTTCCCAGTACACTGTCAAATATAAATCATCCTGGGAAACATTTTATTCATTTCAAGTATTGTGAAGAGGCCACTTTTATTTACAACATAAGTAAAATAGAGATTTAGAGAATGAATAAATATCCAATAAGAAAATTCTGAATTTTCCAAAATATTTTTAAATGTTTTTTTAATTAAGCACTTCCAAGAACACAGTGCCCTTAGAAAACCATGACGCTAAGCATGCTTGAAAGATTATCTAAGATTAAGATTCTGCTTACAAATTGATTGACACTTCAGCCTGCTCAGGAAAATAATTAAGGCATGCCACTCCAATTATTAACATTAAGCATCTAACTGTACATGTAAAAACATATTTCTCAAGACCTAAAACACCCAGAACCTCAGCCATCATTTCAAAGAAATCCTGATGTACTGAGCTGACATTTGGCAAAACTCACACATGTTATTGCATAAAACCTCAAAAAAGAAGGCAAAAGGAACTCTACCAGAGACTGCCTCAGCTATGCTCTCTGCCACATTCCCGCCACTTGTCCTGGAATCATCTACTTATTTCAAAAACTTTTTTTCCTAAAATTATTTTCCCTCTATATCTAAAACTATTTCCTGAGACCCTGCAATCCTTAAGGCATTCCAAGGACAGCAGCACTCATTCCACCCCTTTCCATAATAACTCCTCCTGTAATCTTGACTTCATATCCAAGCCAACAGAGCACTGCAGAATGTGACTAACACCACTTGGTCTGTTTCCTCATCTTCTCTCTGCAGATAAATGATGTGTGAGCATGGAGTATTCTGGGTTTGACAGGTCTAGCTCCTTTCTCTGTAAGTGCTGCTAAGTATTCTCTGGTATTCAGTGACAGGACACATGGGAATGGTTGAAGTTGCATCAGAAGGGGTTCAGACTGGACCTCTTAGGATGCATTTCTTTACTGAGAGAGCTGAGACCACTCACTGAACAGGCTTCCTAGAGAGGTGATTGATGCCCCCCAGCCTGTCAGGTTTAAGAGGCATTTTAGCAGTGCCCTTAAAAACATATTTTAATTTTTAAAATTTTTTAATTTAAAAACATATTTTAATTTTTGGTCAGCCCTGAAGTGGTCAGGCAGTTGGACTAGATGATCATTGTAGATCCCTTCCAATTAAAACATTCTATTCTATTCTATTCTATTCTATTCTATTCTATTCTATTCTATTCTATTCTATTCTATTCTATTCTATTCTATTCTGTTCTGTTCTGCTCTATCCTATCCTATCCTATCCTATCCTATCCTATCCTATCCTATCCTATCCTATCCTATCCTTTCTTGTATTTGATACGGAAAACAGTGCTGAGAAAGGACACGTTTCTTGTTTAGCGCGCCTATACTGCTTGCCTTTAGATATTTTAAAACTCAGTCTTTATTTTTTCATTGAGAGAGAAAAGGAACAACTTCAGGGTAAGTCTTCAGGCTGGGAAGGAGACACCTGTCCTGTGTGCACAGTTAGTCCTCAGGTCTGTGTGGTTTCTGGGAAGTGCCACTGATCAAAAGATAAATGTAATCAGTGCATCAGCATTGCTACATCAGTATGAAAGTGAAGTGTGAAAATGTTTTGAGACCAGAACTAAGCATAAGGTTTTGGGAAAACAGTTTCCACTGTGCAATTATGTGAACTCTTGTGCTGGCTTTCAAGGTGGGTCGTTTCGCCTTGTGCAGACGGACACAAAAGAAAAGTGTCCATCCAGAAGAATTGCCACCAAGGCAGGGTCAGGTTACAGCCATGCGTGGCACCAAGACCTGCAAGCAAGGAGGGACCTTTTCCTTTACATGTGCTGTTGATACCTGTTGTACAGACTGCAGAGTGCCTGTTCTGTTTTGCTGGCATTGTTTGCAGAGAAGACCTAGCAGGGGACAGCTTGGAAGGAAGAATCCCAACCACCCTCTGTAATTTGGGCAAATCATCTGTAAAGTGGATTTTCCATTTATACACACCATTGAACTCGGTCAGCTTCTGAAGGTCTTCTCCAAGCTCTGCAGTGACTGTCAGTGCCTGCTTCACCTTCAGGTTTGTTTCACTGTGGTGAAAAATATAAGAAAAAAAGATGAACTGAAAGTCATATGTAAACTGAAAACTCTCCTTGAAAATCACTTCTGCTCTTGAGGACAGTCTTCTTCCTTAGCCATCTGACTGACTGTGATACTGTATATCTGTTTCACCAGGCCAAAGGGTGTAGATTGTCTCTTTCAGTTGCACTGACAGGCATTCAGAGGCATTCTGAGGAATAGTACCAAAGATGAAGTGGCTCTGTCGTCTTAATTTCACCACAGAGCAGTGCACTCTCTACCCTGTCACTCATGACACATTTAAACCTAAGGTATCTAAGCATATATGAGAGCTCTGAGTCTTTTCTCCCATGGTATTCAGATCTGGAAGATTACTTCAGTCCTGGGACTAGCTAGCTGGGAAGCTGGAAGTGCAATGCCAGAAGAATACTGCATTAGTTCAGGGCCTCTTAGAAGTGGCACTAGTGTGTATGAACACTGCAAACCCATTTTAAGCAGAAATCAAATGGGGAAAGTCCAGAGGGCTGTCTGTAGGGTCTTGGGAGAGACAATTTCTTAGAATCTCTGGTCTTGCTTAGTCACTCAGACTGCTGCTAGTTCTGAGCAATGCAGAAAAGGTAATGCAAACTGGGTCATAAAGATGAGTCAGCTCCAGTTTATTCCAATTAATACAAGTTGCGGCCCTCTGAGTGGGCAGCATTTGGAAGCCTTTGCTCTGGGCTTGCATTGATATTATTCTACAGCAGACCAAAGGAGATTACCAGAGTTATCCATTATGATTATTTCACTCAGATAATCTGTCTCAAGGAAAATACTAGAGGAGGAAAAAGCAACAGCTTCTGATAGGGATATCGCAGGGACACGTGTCTAACTCTCAGCATTAGAAGAACTGCGACTGAAAAGTGAAGTCGCCTCCTCACATGACATTCGCACTCAAGAAGCAAAAGTATCCACCAGAAGGCTTTATTTTCAATATACCTACCCAAGGTTTATTCTACATGTAATGAAACACTTGCTACCAAAGCTATGGCAAGTGTGCCTGCAGCACCCAGGGTCCCCAGGAGGTGGTTTTGCAGCGGTGGCAGTGGCTGCACACCAGGGCCAGGCTCACTTACCCGTCCAGCTCAGCTGTCTCGATGTACGTCAGGCTGTGTGGCTCACTGCTCGACAGCAACAGGAGATCAGCCTGAGCACAGATAGACAGACAGATTTGGCATGAATTCACACAGTCAGCAGGCATTGCGAAGCACTGCTGCTTGTGGTTACTGCCACATCATCACTACAACTGATTTTCTTGTGAGTGATAAGAGTGGCAGAGATTAGCTGTGATCAGGATAGAGACAAATGGTACTCACTGTCACAAAGTTGTTGTTTTCTAGTTTTATTATATCCCCCACTTGGACATTCATCCATTTTTGCTCCTTTAACCTGCAAGGAAACCTCTAGTAAGTAAGCACATACAGCAAATGCTGCCTGGGAAAGTGGGGAACTTAGCTCTGCTCCTGGAGTCAGAGTGTAGGTGCCATCAGGACTTGGGAGCAGGGCCTGCCATGATGTGTCCTGATCTATACTAAGTTGGAGGACCACCACAGTACAAAAAAATAGCAGTAAAAATCAATAAAAGCACTGTTTGGGCTGACCCATGCTGGTTTGAGACCAAGCCCCACAACAGCAGCACAGTCCATGAGCACTGTCCTTGTCCTTGTCTCTGCAGTGACTACTCCCTTCCTTCCTTTTCTTAAAGGGCCACATTGCCTCAAAAAACCCTCTCTGCTTTGTGTGAGAGACTTCATCTGGGAAAACTGCAGATTGTGTGAGGTTTTCTGGATGGTACTAAGGGCAAGAGTAACCAGCTTTCAGGAAGGTCAGTGCAGGTGATTTGGTAATACACTTGACTGTCTGAGCCATGTCTGCAGTGGTCTTCACAGCACCAAGCCAGATGAGCACACAGGAAGCCAGCTAAACTGCAGGCACCAACACAGCCAAGATAGCTGTATATGAAAATTCTAGAGGTGAGAAAGATCAGTCTCCAAACCGGACTGGGAGCTCAAGCTTGAACTCAGTTCAATCTTGCTTATTCAGATCCTGGACAGGATCTGTGGTTTCCAGGTTTTGAAAAAGGCAAAACATTATAAAATTTTTGTGTCAAAATTTGTTTCCTAGACACAGTAACTAATACACAGTAAACTAAGAAACCGGTTTACTTAGCAGAGAGCACAAAAAGCTATGTCCCTATTCTTCAGTTTCCACTTATATTCTTAACTGTTTGGTAATCTGTTGGAGTTCACACAACATACTGCTATCTATAGTGTGGAAAAAAGTCACAAAATACTTCCCAGCTGTCTACAGCTGTGTCCTATGCATAGTTGGATTCCATGGAGCTGCAAGCACATCTGTCTGCCACGAAAGCCAAAGCCTCTGCTATTTTTTCTGCGGGAAAGAACTAGCAGTACAATGTCCAAAGCACGCAGCTGAAATGTTTTGGGTACATCTAAGCCAGAAGTGCTACACACACTCAAAGTATAATGAAGTGCATGAAGGAGATATTCCAGCTTCTTAATTTGAAATATCTTGTTGATAATGCCTAGTTTTGCTTAATGCAAAATAAATGCTATGAGTATAGATGGACCCAGAAGATAGCTTTGCATGTTACTTTTGGGATAAGGAGTAAAGTAATGCATGACTCTGAAATTCTTACTTAAACATAAACACCCAGAAACAGAGAAAGAGTTTAGTTTTTGTCAGCACAAGGTCACAGCCATAATGTCTGAACAGATCCTAGTACTGTGTCTAGGGTTCATTAATCAGACACATAGTCCAAAACTGCATGATGAATTAGTGGCGTGAAACAAAATTCAATTTTAAATTGTTTAGTGATCCTTGAGAATCACAGACACACACAAAAATCAAAAATATTTACCAATAAAATGCTTTTCCCTGTGAGAACTACAGCAAAAAAGGACTTACATGCCATTGATCAGGACCTGGACTGGGCGGTTGTTGACATGTTTGTCACTTTTGTGTCGATTCTGAAAATTAGATCAGAAGGTTAAAAGGCATTTCCAGGAAACCAAACACACAGGAACCATAGGCAGTTCATTAACATTTTGGGTTTCCACCCAGCTGCCTGAATGGGTCAGGCAGATTAGGGTCACAACTGAGTCAGTGTCCAGCACATGTTTATGGCAGTGACACAGAGCATAACCAGACTGCAAAGGGCAACAGGCAATACCAGGCTTGCTCTTGGAGAGAAGAAGGAGGGTAGAGCATTACATGTCACTTTAGCACAGCTCTGACTCAGCTGGCATTGTTCCCACCCACCTTAGTCTGTAAACACCAGAGAAATTCATTCCTCTGCTCTCATACGGAAAGTGGCCACTGATGTTTTGGCATTGCTCCATTGAACATCAAAATCATTTTAATAATGAGAGAAAATCAGATGTTAAACTCAGCTCTAATATCACTCCATGAAGTCAGCTGGGCTTTTGACCATTAGCTCTGATGGCAGCAGACTTTGGCCAAAGCTGACTAAGTTTGAAAAATCACAAGTGGGTTGAGCACTTGCTTCCTTGCTTCCTACCAATTTTTTTTCCCACCTAAATTGTACTAGATGACAGAGGATGAGTTCTCCAAAGTGGAAGCCTAAGAAAATATTTCTGTGCCTGCATCCAGACACATCCATGAGTGATCACATTTTCAGACATGCTGAGCAGTTTCAGAGAAAGTCAATGGAGCTGCTGGGTTGTTCAGCAATTTGGAAATTCTAGCTCCTGTTTCAGTAACAAACTACAGATTTTGGGGACTTAATTTCAGACTCCATATGAGTGCCTGCCACCAGCTGAGTTTAAGCAGTTTATTTCAGTTACTGTGCTGAAGGATCACAGACCAACTCCAAAGTACAGGTCGGAAATACAGATCTTACAAAATCATCAATGGCATCCTTGACTCCTGATACAGCCAGCACCAGCACCAGGGGCACCACTGTTGTAAACCAGGCCAGTGAGGAAATCTGAGGAATCAACTGTAGGAAAAAAAGATCTGAGTTAAGACATTTCCTGCCAGTTCAGAAAATCATTGTTTCCTAATCAAGCTGCAGACAACATTTTTCTATGATACCTGAATATAGAATAAAGACAGAAATGCAGCTCCATCCCTGATATGTGATCCGCCCTCCTCCAAAGGTGGGAGAGCCAGAAAACCCCTGTTTTCCTTCCAAAACAAGCTATAATTTAAGTTAGAAAAATGGAGTTGTCAGAAAGTGTAGTGGGTTGCTCTTTATTGTTGTTTGCAGAATCAGAATTGCCAAATCCCCAGGGTATTTCTTTGGAAGTACTGACATGGGCAAGCCTGCTGTGAGGGACTCAAGAGCTGTCTGAGCAAAACCAGCTGTGCAGAGCCCTCAAAAGCTTCTGTTCTTTGTTTCAGTAACTTCTCACATTTTGCTGAAGTAAATTTTGCATCAATGGACAATTCAAGCTGTTGCCAGGGCTGACCTTGCTCTCCCAAGAGCAGCACAGCCACTTTTGTTTCCTACATCTTTAACAGTGAGAGGACCAAAGAGTTGAAGGTGATTCTGTTAGGCTGTCAGCCAAGCAGAGGGAGATGTCTCACCCCCACTCAGTTTTCCCCTCTCTCTAGAAGTGCAGCACTAGGGATGGAAGCAATGTGAAACCAGCATTAGTGTGTCCCTCAGTTTGGATCTGGGAATTGTCGACTCCATGTGCGTTGTGAAATTAACATTTATGCACTGTCATAGCCCAAATCCTACAGGTGCCATAGCCCTGCTCAGCTGTACAGCCTGCAACTGCTGCCTTCTCACCTCCCTTGGAAAAGTCTGGGACAAAGGAGGGGGAGACAGAGTCCCACAGCCTGCCCATCACATCCGCTCCTGATGCAGGAATAGTCCCACAGGGATGGAGGGAGGAATATGTAGACTAATGCCTGCCCTCTTTAGGCTATCTTGATGTAAAGAAAAAGCTGTGTGCTTTTTATATATAGTCAACCCTAGATGGCCTAGCAAAACACACAGTGGAATAATTTAAGGCAAATACTTTGAAATAGTATGAATTTGACAGACAAACAGCTAGAGTGCAGCACAACAACGCAGGAATTGTGCTCTCAGCTCAGCTGAAAAGGCACCTTCTCTTGAAAAATACAGATGTACTGTAATTTCAAAAATTCATTCCCTGCAAATAAGAAAAAAGGATCATTTGCTGAAGGCTTAACCACATTTCACCTATGCTTTTTTGAGCTGAAATTGTAAAACAAAAAAAGCATTTGAGACAGGTTATTTTGCAAATTTGTGTGCAGTGAAATGATCAACTTTAAAACATTAAGCTTGAAACATAATCAAAATTATACCCTTCTTTTGATAACGCGTACTCTGATATGAGTCAGCAATGGCAGAGTACACAGCAAGGTGCAAAGGGGCAGAAATCCTGATATCAATTTATCCGGTGCGTTCAGCTTTCAGGGTATCATTAGCAGCAGGGATGAGCAAAGTGCAACACAATGCCATTGCAATCCACAGGGTTCAACAGTGCTGCCAGGGTCTGACACACTCCCTGGACACCTCCCTCACCTTGGAGAGGGGAGCAGCAATATTCAGCTTTATGCAAACTAGCCAAAACCTTGAGCCTTGCTGATGTTAACTCCTTCCTCTCCAGGGAAACACCACAGGTTGCAAATGTGGTGTCCTTCTTGCTGTTTTCCTTTGTGACTGCCTGTGGAATTCACCTTAAAATCTGTGGGTAAGAGACAACTTGGTTTTATACTACAAAATGAATAAGTAATGCAAATCTGAGGACAGCCAGGAGTACTCAGAGGTAGACACAAAGGGATAGTAGGTCAGGGCATGAAAAAGTTGCACAATTTCTTGAAAACTAATTAACTTTTTTCCTTCATTTACTTCAAACCCTCATATCCAAAGGTAAAAGAGAAAATTGCTTTTTTCTGCCCTACTTTCTATGTACTGTAAGATTTTACTAAGATGCTAATTCACACCAGGACTATAGCTTGCACTTCATTACACCTGTCAAACATGGACTGGCTTTGATAACAGAGAACAATCTGCTGGAAACAGCACAGTGATTTCATACCTGCAAAATCAGCAAGAAAAGGAAGTAAGCATTGGCTATTCGCTGAAACTGCTCAAACAGGTTGAGAGGCAGGAAAGTGAAGAAATTGTATTTCGATGTTTTAATTGAATTGTTCTGTAGGGAAAAAAAAGAAAATAAGGATTGGTAAAACAGGAAACAAAATTACAGCGCAACACATTTCAACTGTGTCTTACTTGCTTATATTTAGCAATAGCATTGTTCCCAACAGCAGCTCAAAAACGTTTCCTTTTCCCCCACACAGTCATGCCAGGTCTAGATAAACAGAGAATTCCTCTTGGAATGGGTGAAAACATGATGCTTGGCTTATGCCAGTGCTGCTGCAGGTAGATAAACTTGTATGTTGTTGCTCACAACACCTTCCCTTTATTAATAGTCTTCTTTCTTACACAGTGCAGAAAGAAAATTGAGAACTGTAACCAGAAGACAACAATTTTTCTGATGCTTTTTCTCAGATGCTTGAAATACCCATTGGCTGGACAACCCTACTGGAGGTATATGTCCTGCCGGGAGCAGAATATGACATTATTATTATAATTTTCAGCTCATTCAGCAAACTTTCAAGTCAGCATCTTCAACAAGTGACTTGTTTCTACTCCACAAAAATGACTTGGATTTGATGTTGTGCAAACAGTCACTAATACAAGAACTCACTGTTCCATTAAGTGAGCTGCAGCTCTGTTCCCTATTTCCAGTTTCTTTTCTAATTTCGGACAGCCCCTCCAGCCACAAGAAGTGGTTACTCCCTAGTCTGTCTTTTGCAAACCACAGAAAGACCTAAGCTTGATACTGCAGAACGGAGCATTTTCTTCCCCAAAGATGTGAGCAGTCTGGTCCAATATGTGCCACCAGCCAGACAGGCTCAACGCATCCTACTGACCCATCAGCTGCTGCTGTCCCTTTAGTTTTCGGGTGTGCAAGACCATCTTTTCATATGATGTTTAACAGGTCCTGGTCCAGGTTTAGTTCTGAAAGGATGAATCCCCCCTGTTGTGAGAACATCTTACATTTTTCCCTCTAGAACCTCTCCAGATATTGCCCATTAACCCCCTTCCAGGGAACCTAAGGTGTGACAGCACAAGGAGGCAGATATGAAGCACACCTGAACTCCATAATGAATATGCTGGTTCAACAGGAGAGAAAATGGTGATTGTGGTATTTGTAATAGCCTTTAGATATTGCTAAGCTGGTGGGAGAACAGAAGCTACTAAGTATGAATCACAGCCCATTTCTTATCCATGCATTAATCCAGGATCTCGACATCTACACTGACATGCATCAGCATGTTTCCAGCACTAAACCAATTATTTCAGGTTACCACTGAAAGGTATGTGTGGGGGAAGCTATTCTGTTTTTGGCAGTTACTGGATTTCTCTACCTTCAGACACACAGTACAGCGTATGTTCTTCAGCACTAAAATCATATTTTATCCCTTGGACAAGCCAAATGAGTAAATCTCTAAAAGGGCAGAAATTAAAACAGCCTTCGTAGAAGAGCTAGCCAAATCCTCCTCTTGACTGGACTCCAGCAAGAAAATATATTTATCAGTGATCATCATATATACAATATTGCCTGTCTCCTGGTATCATGCAGCTACTTGGTTAACTCTGGTTAACTCTGTCCATGCCACGACAAGTAGTTAAATTTGGTTTATTTCAAAATCCTTAACTGTAGGGTATGTGTCATGGACAGGCTGCATGAACACTGCTGAACAGAAGCAATGGAAAAAGATCATGCTCTGAAAACCCAGTATAGTAGGAACTAAATTGCTTGACGAGACTGTGTCCATCAGGCATGCAGTTTAGCAGATTTTTTAATAAAAGCTGGATCTAAATAAAGAAATCTGCCCACTATTCTGAGGACAACTATTATGACCAATTACTTAAAGAAAAAACAGAAGATTGTTGCTGTAGGAAAAAGTAAATGCAGGGGACTTGACCTTTGTGCGTCAACAGATTTCAGAGGGTTGCATATAACATGGGAAAAACTACTCAGTAAACACTCAGATAAAGTTTATAGATCTTTGCCTGCAAAAATCTCAGAAGGGAATAAGAAAAGAATGGGAGTGGTTTATTTCAATTCCTGCCTTCTATTTCTGTCCATTAATTACGTCAGGAAAATCATTGAATGAACCACAGCCATTCATTTTATTTCCTATTGCCATTAGGCATGGTAAAAACCCCAGACATAACAATTTCCAAATGCTTAACTGCAGGAATCTGGATAGTCAGTGTTTTCTCCGTAGTTGCTCAGGATCATTATATTGTTGGGCACATACTGTCTTTTGGGACACTAGGGCACTCCAGACCTGAGGAAAAGGACAGGGAGTATTACCATGAATCTTCTCATTATTCTAGAATCTATAATTAAAATTAATCACCAGGAAGAAAAGAACTTGTAATTACTATAAATATATCTAATTAAACACATAACTTGTTCATGGACCTCAGGGGCTAAAGGCATATCAATATCAAATTATAATGACAAACTAGAGGAAACTTCAGCCTTTCCAAATCAAAACTCTGTATTTCCACATCACAGATACAGCTGAAGCACTATGCAAGGAATCATATAATAGTGGAAATATAGAATGGTTTGGGCTGGAAGGGATCTTTAAGATCATCTCATTCCAAATATCCCTGCCATGGGCAGGGACACCTCCCACCAGACCAGGTTGCTCCAGCGTGGCCTTGAACACTTCCAGGAATGGGGCACCCACAGCTTCTCTGGTCAACACTCTTACAGTAAATGATTTCTTCCCAGTATCTAATCTAAACCCACACTCAGTTTGAAGCCATTCCTTTGCCCTGTCTGCTACATGCCCTTGTAAAAAGTCCCTCTCCATCATTCTTATGGGCTCCTTTCAGCTACTGGAAGGTCTCAGCTAGGTCACCCTGAAGCCTTCTCTTCTCCAGGCTGAGCAAACACAATTCTCTCAGGCATAGATTATGTTTTCAGGCAATACTAGAGGGCTGTGTGCTTTGACAGCTCAGGCTCTTGGCCAGCTACAGGGAAATCTCAGCTGGTCTTTGCTCTTGATCTTATCCTCTTCTGTGATGCTTAGCATCATCAAACCCTGTCACTCTTTAGAGCTGGACCAGAGCCTGACTCTGGGGTGGGAGGGGTGCTGCAGGAGCCTGAATCATTGCAGTGCATTAAATAGCTCACATGCAGCCATCATTTCACAAGCAATGCCTCTAATACATCATCTGCCTCACTGTGCCCACACTCTGCCTTCAGTGGGGGAGACTCCCATAGAGAAAAAGTCATGGAGAGGAATAATCTTTGTAACAGCAATTAGGTATTGAGAGGCCTTACTGAAACTTCTGGTTTTCCTATAGATTCATGAAAACCAGCAGCTAAGAAGAGCAGTTCTATGGGTTAAGCACAAAGATGGGGATGGGGAGCTTTACATTTACTCACTGATCTGCCCTAGAGCTCTGGCTGTGCGAGGGCAGTCCCTGCATGCACCTGTGTCCTAAATGAGCAGGTCTGAGCGTGGTTACCCACAGGCAGCCTGGAGCTCTCCAGATGCGAAGCTTGACACCAGAGCAATGTTGTCTGTGGGTGAGGGATTATTCTCATCTGCTCTTTTCAGGGGCTAGATTCACACCTCCTGGAGGTGTGACTCCACCAAAATGCTGTCCCTAAGAATAGTGCTCATCTCTCCACAGTTACACAAGTCCAGATCTGGCGGATGAGCTGTTACTTTGGGGGTGTTTTCAGAAGCCCGCCTGTGACGTCCAACAGCAAGCAAAACTCAGCAGATGGCTCCTACCTTAGATCACTGAGCAAACAAATCATCTCCTTGCCATAAAAGTCACTGGAAATAAGAGACACTGATGCTTTTGTGGCTAGATTACAGGCACTAAAGTGTATGGCAAGATATTGACCCTCTGAATTTATACCCCTGGCTCAGTGACATAATAGTTCCCAACAGCTGGACAACCTAGCCCCAAATAAATTTTAGCAAGACTTTGGTGACCCCGCAGGGAGGTGTTATGCCACAGCACTTGGCAATTCCACTGGTACTTGTGTAGCACAGACCAATGGAATAGCTGAGCAGCAGAAATGTCTTTCCCAGGTGTTTTGGTAAAGCCTCTCCAAGGAGGTGGCAGAAGTGCAATTCCATGGCACTCTGTTTAACTGCAGCAGTGCCATTGGAAAGAACACAGAAGCCATAAGCAGAAATGTGATCACAGGGCTGTGAATGTGCTCATGAAAAATTTTAATAAACTCATATAACAGTGCATAATGTGCCACCAGGGCTTTGTTTTCACAGGGAGTACAGAACAGTCAGATCAGATCAGTTTTAAGACTCCCAAGTTCACTGACTTATTCCTGATGGTAGGCAGCAGTCCTAGCTCAACAGAAGACTGATAAAGGCCAAAAGGATGTGGTGGTGTTAATCTGGTCCCTGTAGAAGTCCCTGTAAAAAAGTAAACTCCCAGGAGCAGCAAACTGGCACACACTAGAAATAAAACCACCAATTTCCAAAGCACAGTTCTCTTTTTTTTCCTTTTCTTCACCCCCCGCCCCCCGCCCCCTCCATTTTTCTTTTCTTTAAACAGAAAAAGGATAGGAGTGTCTTACATTTGCAACACCTTGACCCTCTCTTGACAGCACTAATGAAGTAAGTTCCAGGATCTCATCATATGTGAGGTATGCCATGAAAATCTATAGGAAAGCATGATCACTGGTTGTGTTTTCCTGTGATGTTCCTTCAGTCTGGTGTCACCCCATTATTGAGCAGTTAATCATCAGTGTGGTGAGTGTCCTTGTCATGGTGGTGCACAGGGCTGGCATGGCTTGGTAACCTCATGTCATTGCTCACAGACAAGCCAAGCACAATAACCTAAAAGTCTTGTCTCTCAGGCATCCCCTTCAACACTGTGCTCTCCCTCTGGCTCGGCTCAGTACTTGAAGCTCCTGCCTGTCAGGAAGGAGGAAAGAAGGGGAGGGCAGAGCACTGTTGAGTGGTGCAAAGGAGACAAACTCCAAACCACTGTTTTGTTTTCATCATGGTCTCACACAACAAGACTCCCAATCAGTGCAGTAGGAGTATTCTCTCCATGAGACTTAATCTGATGAAGAGTGGAAGACTTGCTCCAAAGGAGTCTGTGGACTTCACTGAAGACCACATCTGGCACAGCTCAATCTTTATGTGCTTCTCAGGAGCCTGATGTGCCTTGAGGACCTTGACCTCACCTGGTGTCTCCAGCCACAACCCCTGTCCAGAGCTCGGGAGTTCACTTAAGCTCAGCCAGGAGCCTTCTATCCTCACCTGAGCTATGTTGTAGAAGTTTCCATCTCCAGATTGTCATCTGTCCTTGTTTCCCTGATATGTCTATCCAGTTCTACTTCCTCGATGGACCTTAGACCTCTGGTATAGATTTGCCTTCAGCCCTGTCTCTCACCACTTCTTCTTGGGTTCCCTAAGAGGGCCCTGGACCTGATTCATCACCTCACCTTGTCTGGAATGGTCAGGATGGATCCCATCACCAGCATCCTGCCCTGTCCCTGCCAGACAGATACTGCAGGACTGCACCCTGGTCAGTGGGAGCTCTGCCTGAGCTGGATCACCTCCACTTCCAGCTTGCCCCTCTCGAAGTACAGCCCTGCTCTGGCTGTTCCCTCACAGTGCCTCAAGTGCTCTTTAGATGTACCCAGCTTACACCTCACTAAAGAGCAGTGCAGGTTGCTGCTGTTGCTATTCCTTCAGGGACTACTGAGAGCACTTTTCACTTCATCACACCACACTCCCTTCTGCCTTGAGCCAGAGGGACACTGGGGGACATTTGCAGGTTGAGACAAGAAGAGAGGGCAGCTACTGCCACAACCCTGACCATGCTGATAAGGACCTTGAGGATCACCCACCAGGCAGCCTTCTGAGATCAAAGCATGCAAGCAGAGGAGGTGGAGCAGAGTCTGAGCCATTACCAGAGTTCCCTGCTCTCCAATTAAATTTCAAACAGATAAGAATGCAGCCGCTAATCCAGCCCAAGCAATGTGTATTGGCTATAGGAAGTTATATACATCCCTCCTATTTCACTAGAGACTTCATCAAGCGACCTGAGTCCAAGCAGCCCCCTTGCTGCTGGTCCTGATGAAAGAATGCTGGCTTGACCCTGGGTCCTGATCCAAGGTGAAATCTGTCATTGACTCACAGGCCTTGCATTTCCTTTCCTATTGTCTGAAAGCCAATTTCAAAGTTGTTTTCGGAGCCCTTCATGACGTCCCAGTGCAGCTGTGCTGAATTCCAATGTGAAAGCAAAGAATTAAAAAGGAACTAGGATCAGATCAACGTTAAAAGTCTTCAGAGGAGATTTTCCTCTCCGGAGTGTTGATGGAGAGCCCATCGTGGTGGACACACAGAGGCTGTCCCCTATGTAGGTATGTTGGGGTGAGTGCAGACAGATTAAGTTGAATGAAGTCCTTAAATCTTGCTATACCACGTCTGCCACCCTGCTTTCCACTTTGTTTCAGTTTTTACACAGAACAAACCTCTTTCTGAATTCAGGAAGGATCTTTCTGTCTGCATTGTGAATAAACATAGGATTAGGACTTGACTTTTCATTTTTACTGACCTATATTGAGCCCTTTCCTGTGCTGCTCTAAGTGCCTTTTCATGCCACTCGTTCACACTTTGTTTCTGAGTCATTCCTTACTAATTTTGTGAGCTGGTGGGTAGTGTTCATACCTTCACACTCAGCCCTTCTAGTTAACTGCACAGCACTTTGTTTTAAAATTTGTTTAATTTTTCTAAGCCTTCTCCTCGACTACTGAGGCCTCATGGCTGGAGAAGTGTGGCAGGCAGGGACACACTGCAGTTTAGCATCTCCCGTATTTTCTGACAGCTCAGGGAGGGAATTTGCCCTCTGGAGTCTCCTGAAGTTGTAGAGTGATGGAGGTGGACATGCCCTTGCATGCCGCGGCAGACATGGCTTTCCACGGTGCAGTACCAGGTTCCTGCAAAGCTGGTTTGAGCCATTCGGGAGTCTTGCTTCATTCCAGGAGGGCCACCTTTCAGCAGCTGCCAGAGCTGATGTCAGACTCCACACACAACAGAGTTTTCAAGTCTTTATCAGTTCCTCTCTTCTCCCTTCACAGATATGCTGGAGACTTTGCTCCGGCAAGGGACAAAATCCCACCAGGAATAGGGATATTCAGGGACAACACACCCACCTCTGGTTGTACTTTCCCACCTCCCCGCTCTTGCTGAGATAAAGAGGGACAATACACCTCTGTACCTTTGATCTATGCCTGCGTAATAGAAACTGCTGGTTTAGTGAAAGGCTCAAATCTTCACAGCAGGCGGGACAGAAAGCCTGCCTGCACCAGAAAGCCAATATGCAACATCTAGGCTTGCATTTCCCTTTCTTTTTCCTTATTGGCCTTTCTCAGCAACGGCCTCACCCTAAAGAAACATTTACCGGCTCATCTAGCTTTGTTGCAAGAACCTGTTCTATAGGTTTTATGGCTAATGTGGCCTTAAGTTACCAAAAAATCTGAAACTCAGTGCTGTGACTTTCACTGTCTCTAAAACACTTTAAAAGTTTTGTTCAATTCGTGGGCTTCTTTTGGAACTTAGCTGTCCTTTTCCCCTGAATCACATCCTAGTGCTTAGCAGAGTAACCCCACCATGATGAGACAAATCTGAATGTGAGGAAGGTACCCAAATTTAACCCTTGCCTGGAAGAGCTAAGTTTCAGGAGTACCATAGATATGTTATGGGGGGATGCCAGGAGATGATCTCTCTTTTTGTCATTTCCACATTCATCATCAATCTACAGCATGGGAGGTGATAAGTTATGAGCAAGTTTAGTTCTTTCCATACACCCTAGTAACATGGAGTTAATAAATTGAACTTTTGTGAGGACTTACTGGAAATAAGCAGCCCAGGACACGCTGTGCAGCCCTTTACAGTTAGGGCAGTTCTTGCTCCACCACCTAAAGTCTGTTAGTACCTCACCATCCACTTGCCACTTCAAGGCTTTTTGGCTCTTTTTGGGCAGTTTCCTGGATTTCCCAAGCCTCAGCCTACACAGGACTCCAGAAATCATGAGCCGTAGCTGACTAAAATGAGGGGCATGATTAGCAAAACTCACTGCCAAGTTTTAACGAATTATATAGCTGGCTTTTTGGCTGCCTTCACTTTATCACCTAATCACAGACTTAACGAAATTCTGAAGTGCTCTCAAAGTTGTCTACTTTAATTGTGGCTATTTGCAAACCCTTGGGCACAATCAAGCAATCAGCTGGGAAGCACTGTCATGCAAAGTCAGTTTTCTGAATGGCTTTTCACAGAATTAGGCATGGAACCAGAAGAGTTGCTTGTTGCCTCTACCCTGAGGTACCTGCCCATCTCCCTCCTACTTTCTTGTCCCGCTACTGCACATTGCAACCATTCAGTGGAAGATGACAAATCCAAATGTAGTGGCAGTAACCATCGCAGCACACTACTGGCAGGTTGTGTGCACATCAAGTTCACTTCCCCACTCTCAAATCACCAGTCTTGATAAGACATTCATGCTGCATAGTACTTCACATATATTAACAGCCATGCATTTCATATTCAGGACACATGCAGCAGCTCTGGACCCTGGGACTCTCTACCCCATGTTTGTGGCTGAAAACCACTGAAAACCACATGTTGCCATCAGTCAAACCTGCTGGCAAGTCATGCTGTCCCCATCACAAGAAATTAGTGTGTTCTAAAATGCTTAGTGTTTTCACCTCTTGCCAAGAAAATACTTGTGATGTTCCTAAACCAAAACATGATTCAAAGAGCTCTCGAGTAACTGAATGATTAATTTCACCACTGGAATTCAGATATTCAAAGGACAAAAATTCACAAAATTCACTTTGGTATTAATTGGCAGCTGCAAGCACTTTGAAAGAATGCAGCTTCAGGGCAGCCTCACAGAGGGGATGCCCCTGCAGGCTGGACAGATCTAGAGGCTGAGCTAGCCCTCCTCTCCGCCAAAAAATGGTCCACAAGCTTTGGAAATGAAGTTGCCCAAGGGGCTCCCTGGCCAATTAGTCTGGCGGCCCTGGGACACAGCCAGCCTGTGTCAAGGTGCACTTTGGAATCACAGATTTCATGGCACCTAAGAAGTGAACCTAAGTAGACTGCTGGGAATCTGGCAGAAAAGCTGGCAGAAAGCCACAAGGGCCAGATTCAAAACTTTCCTGACAGAGATGATTTCACTGCAAAAGCTGAGGAACTGACACATTTCCTTTCATGTTTTACTTTAAATGGAGACAAATTTCCACAGAAAACTTCCCCCAGGTTCTGTTATTGAAAGGCCTTGGAGCCTGATCCTGCAAACACTTTGACTCACAAATAATTTTCTGTAAGTGTGCAAAGTTACTGTGCCATGCTTTTCCAGAACTGAATCTCCTTCAGCTGCCCATTTTTCAGGCTGACTTAGCAGCACTCCACCTCTGATGGTTCATCTGGCTTGTGTTTGCCTGGTTTGCAGAGCCATAGCTGGCATGCAGTTCTGTTCACCCCTTTGAAACAACACTTGAGACATGAAACAGATGCAGCTACATCTGTGACTACATCTGCATGAAACAACACACACTGGTTACTTACAGCATATTCAAACTGCAGATTAAAATCCCGGTTGTTTGCTTGAAGTTGTCTCTCTTCCTCTGCAAAGAAAAGGAAACACATCAATCATGTTTGAGGGTAAGCAGAGTCAGTACAGATGTGAATGGAGCATCAGAAAGTGCAAGCAGAGCTGCTAGAAGGGAGCGACACAGTGAATGTGAGCCCTATGCCAGGGACCTGGGGTGGCTGGTGACACTGATGGAGCTGCACTGTGGACTGGCACCATGGCATTTTTAACACCATGGAACAAGTCTCCTCCACACACCACTCACTGCAATGCCAGTGCCTGGTCAGGTTGTTCACCTTCTGGGTAGGAGTTCCCACTCAACTAGTAGTGCTCAGTCTTCCTCCTCTGCTCCTTCTCTTCCCCCTGAAGTCTCTGGAGCTTCTGCCATCAGCCTACAGCTGGTGCCCTTCTTTCAGTACAGGTGCATTTCTCAGCATCATCCCACTGATGGGACACCATCCCCACTGCAGTCATGAAATCAAAAATTACTGGAAGGATATCAAAAGGTCATCAAATCTGTCCTTTACCTCAAAGCAGGGGCTTGCCTGTCTTCCCCAAAAATGACATAGAAAGCTCCAGCACCAGCTATTTTTCAGTTGCCAATTCCAGGACTGAAGTTCCCTCCCCCTAGGGCAGTTTTCCCCTGTATTATCTAACATAAAACTCATTACTTCAATTTCAAGAGGTTTTGTCTTCCCCCAGGAGGGTCAAAGGTGTTCTTCTGCTTCCCCCAAGTTCCTTGTGCTACTTGCCAAGGATGCAGAGTACAGATAGTTCAGGGAGGGGATTGTCCCACTCTGCTCTGCACTGGTGCAGCCTCACCTTGAGTCCTGTGTGCAGTTTTGGGCACCACAGTGTACAAAAAGGTATAAAGGCTATTAAAAAGAGACCAAAGGAGGGTCATGTGGATGGTGAAGGAACTTGAAGGGAAGCCATATGAGGAACACCTGGTCTGTCCAGCCTGGAGAGGAGTAGACTGAGGGGAGACCCCATGGCTGTCCACAACTTCCTTGGGAGGGGAGAAGGAGGGGCAGGCACTGATCTCCCCTCTGGGTGCCCAGTGACAGGACCAGAGGGAATGGCCTGAAGCTGTGTCAGGGGAAGTTTAAGTTGGATATCAGGAAAAGGTTCTTCACCCAGAGGGTGGCTGGGCACAGCAGCAACCCTGACAGAGTTTGAGAAACATTGGACAATGTTCTCAGGCACGAGTTGTGGTTCTTGGGGCTGTCTGTGCAGGGGTTCTGTGATTCTGTGATTCCAAGTTCACTACATACTGGAGGCTGTTATGCCTTACACTAGCCTTCCCAAGGGTAAGCAGCTCCTGTTTCTTCGGTCACTTCTTATGCATTAATCCATCAGAAGGAACATCACCCTTGGTGCTCTCCAGTGGGCTTCCCAGCTAGCTCAGCCCATTCTGGAGGGATGCCCAAAATGGGCCATGGTTTGCAGCTGAGGCCTTACCAAAGCTGACCAGGGCACAAGGAACATATAACTTTCCTTGCAGACAATGCACATTGTGCATAAGAATTCACCCAGGAGTGATTAAAAGTAACATCCTTATGCACCACCAGCACACAGAGGATGGCTTCCCAGAATATGATCCATTTTGGCAGATCCTTTCTGGCAGAGCCGGATGCTTCATCAGGCAATGCAAATCTTTCATTTGTCCTTGCTGAACTGCATCCAAATTCTTTCAGACTATTTCTCCAACCAGTCAATTCCAATCCTATCTTTCAGTGTGCTTGTGGCTCTTGCCAGCGTGGTGCCATTCACAGATGTACTAAGTGTGTTCTTTATTCTGTCAGCCAAGATGTAGAAGTAAATATTGAATACCAGACTCAGGATGAGATATACCCCTGATGAATCTTTCAAGTTTCCTTATCAGTCATCAATATCTATTGTTAATGTCTTCTTTTTTTCTGAAAAATCTGGCACTCACTGTTTTGTGATTTTATCTCAAGCATGTATCTCCAGTTTACTTGTAAAAATGCCACAAGTGACAGTCAAGATACATGGCAGCTATCTGAGGCTTTTTCAATAGCCCTCCAGCTACCACTAAAACAGAATTAATTTTGGTTTGATGCAGTTTTTCAGGACTGCTGACTGTTAATCATCTCTTCCCCACACACACACTCCTAGTTGTTTTGAAGTGGTTTGCTGTATTGTTTTAACCTTTACTCAAGTGAAGCCAATACATCTATAATTGCTCAGCTTTTCTCTTTTCCCTGTGCTTGCTCTCTTCCCAGTCTTCTGAACTTTGCCTGCCCGTGAGCCATACTCTCAAAGGCAGAACTGCTCCAGGGCATGCTTTACCTTACCCAGTCTACCCATTCTCTCTCTATTCCAGCCCAAGACCTATCTCTTTCTTCTCTGCTTTTGGCAAGTATTATGTTAGATATCTAAAGGGGAAAAAAAAAAAAAAAAACCAACCAAAAACCAACAAACACACCACAACAAAGCCCCTCTGATTTCTTAGCTTTATTTGCTGGGCTTTTTCCACTGAGCCTCCCCAGCGACCCCAACTCTTACAGAACAACTTCTATTGCCCTTTATGTCCTTGATAGCCTTTTCTCACTTTGAGCCTTTGCCACACTGTTTGTGCTGGATAAAACAAACTGTTTTGCACCTTCTAGAGGCATCCTTCCTTTGTCTGAAGCAAATGGAGAGCTTCTGATTTCACCATTTCACTCATCCTTCTGAGCCTTTCTCTGAAAGGTGAAAACTTATACATGTGCCCTTAATATCAATTAATAATATATGTGCCCTTAATATCAATTAATAATATATGTGCCCTTAATATAAATTATTTAAGGAAATGACAGCTCTCTCTAATTCTCCCCTCACCCTAGGATTCCTCCATATGAGGTCTCAGCTATTAGTTCTTCCTATTTATTGAAGGTTTCCTTCTTGAAGTCAATGTTAAACAATTTGATACCGTCACTTTTTCCTAAGTATCATCACATCATTTCATAACTATTCCTGTTTACACTCCCTCCAGTTTTCAGAGGACCAGCCAGCTCCTCCCATTCCCTCCCTTTTGGAGGGAATCACTTCTGAAACAACCTCCTTTCCTCTCCAAAAAGTTACCCATCTCTGCACCAAAACTCTGTGCCAGCTGAGTAGGTCGTGTTCCTCTACACTTCTCTCCAGCTCTGCCTCTGCATAGATGGAATTCTTCATTTACCACCATGTCCTGCCTCTCAGAAAACTATTTTTTCTTTTTTTTCTTCTTTTTTTCTTCTTTTTTTTTTCTTTTTTAATTTTTTTTTTCTTTTTCATAAAAGACTGCCCTTCTTGGTTTTCTATACCTGTGTTCATTACCTTGTAGCATTACTAAGAGATCTGCAATTTGCTCATCTCTTTCTTCAAGCTGCATTTCAGACCATGTAGTCATGAAAGGAAAGCTTCTGTTAACCATACAGAGTTAGTTTTGTTCTTTTCTGTTAATATTCCAGCCTCGTGAGTTATCACAGCACATGTCTATTACACCTATTAAATGATGTGTTAAGATATCTAGTTCTTCCTCTTTGCTCACTCTTGCATTAGCAAGAGTCTAAGCTCTCCAATGCATTGAAGTGCTAGCCTTCCTCTTTTTCCTTCAGTGACCCTCTAAATACATGGCATCCCTAATTTTTAAGCCCTTTTTCAGGTCACCATTTTTTGGTCTCTGTCTGTAGGCTATTTTCATCAAGTCCTCTAATCACTAATGTAAAGCTATGTTAGCAGGCACATGTGCCTTTCTCCTTCTTCAGGCACATCTAACAGTATCAGTCATTTTGAAATCAGCTGACATCTGCCTCAAATGGATGATTCAGACCAGCCACAGTGGCTTCATTCAATACCCTCAAAGTGCTTAATCCTTCACTGCTTTCTTCAGACAAATTTTTCTTATCTTCACAATGGGGAGAACAATGTACCAAGAGATCAGAGTCACTTATCTGGTGTCCCAGAGGAAAACAGAAGCAGAGCTCAAGAGGTTCAGACTTGCTGGGCTTCAACTATTGTGTTGTGTGCTCCTTCAGGAATTTTTCTGAGAACAACTGGTATCCTTAAAGCCGATGAAAGATAAAGCTATTTGTGAAAAAACAGAACTTCCCAACGCTTGCCTGTTTCCTGCCATACAGTAAGTGCTACCCATATCCCCTCTTCAGGGGCTCTGAGCCTAGTCCTGTGTGCCACAGAAAAGATAAATGGTGTTAATGTAAATAGGAATAGATGACAAAGCTTGGGAGAGCCTCGGTGTCAAACGGCAGCTTCTGAAGTCCTTAGTGGCTTTTCTGTTCTGTATGCAGAAGCGGAAATCCAAGTGCTGCAGGCAACAGCTGAACGTGCCCTGAGCTCCTTTGCTCTTCCCAGGGCACACTGAGGGAGCAAGAAGCCATCCCCTTTCTCAGGTTGCCCCCAGGGTCTTTGCAGCCAGGGAAGAGGCACTTGACACATGGATTTGAACTCAAGAGTCTCAAAGGCACTTCGAAAAAAGCTGACACATGTATGTGCCCCGGTGGGGAAAGGAGCCTCTCAGAACAGTGAGATATGCACTCTCCAAGTGGCTTTTATGTGAGAAACGTTATTGGCAGCAAACAGCTCTGGGATGCACAGAAATGTGAGGCAGTGGGACGTGAAACAGAACAGGAATGAGAATCAAGGCACTGCACTCCCATACGGCATCTAAGGGTAGGCTTTCTGTGATAACCCTTTCTTAAGGCCCAGGTAACTGTGAACCTGGTTCAAAACCAAATAGAGCCTTTGCCTGCCATATCCATCCCTCTCTCTCAGAGGCAGTGTCCCTAAAGGCCAAAATACAAGGCTAATTCCTAGCGGCAATAATTTAATTTTTCCTGCTGGGTAACAGCCAATATCTTTGGCTAAATCAAGGTAAACCACAATAAATGTCACAGGGAGTCTCATCCAACAGCATCAGCAAGAACTTCCTGTCCTCTGGCTACACCAAGGGAGAACCACTGTGACCACACGCACAGAGCAACACTGCCTCAGTGGCTTTTACCAGCTGAGGACTGTGAGGTCCTACTGCTGCCTCCTAATCCAGCAGTTCTCAACCACGACAGACCACACGGCTCTCATTTGTTTCTGGAACAGTCTGGACAGAAATGAAGTCTCTTGGATGATCACAATAAACAAAATATTAAGGAAAGTCAAGCATTACACCAGCTTTGCCTGGAAACCATAACTCAGGGTTTTTTGGCTGTAGATCCAAGCATGCATGTCTTATCATGCCCTGTTGATTCTGAAAGCAATGAGGGAAAACGGAGGGTGAAGCTGCACAGATATCAGATGAGAAGTTTTTCATTTCTTGAAACTTTTTCATATATCTCTAAGTAAATCAAATGTTCTGCTTCTGCAAATTGCATTCACTGGAAAGAAGGAATGGTATTTGTACTCCAAGTTATCATTTCACTGCCACTGAAAACTATTTTAAATTATTCATCAGTGGAAACTCGGCGTACATAAATATGGCTTAGTGCCCAGTTCTTGGTCTAACCACTGAGACCAAGTCACTGGGAAAGTGCCTGTTTTCTCAGGCGGACAGTTTTAGAAGCTAAACCTCAGAGTAACATCTGTATTTAATAAAATTAAACCCATGCCAAAAAATCAGCTATAAATGTAACTGGCCAGCCCACCAGCCTTCTTACTTTAGGACTGCTGCATGGAAAAGTCCTGCAAAAGGTTAGATCCAAGATCTGGTCAGACAGCCTGGAAATTTGTTTCTGGTTTATGCTAAGGAGCATATGCCAAGAGAAGTGCTTTCAACAGGGTATTGGAAAAGTTTTGTAGATATTGGGTCTTGCAGCTCCAAGAAATGGGAAGTTAAGGTCTGCCTGGCTTTGCCAAGTCCTTTACAAACTAGGCACTGATAGTCCATGCACGAAATGAACACAGCCCAGTTAGGGGAGTGCCTGTGTAACTAACCCTGACAACAGAACAGAGACAGCATAAACTCTGTGAAAATAATAATCTCTCCTCCACCCTTTAAACAAGTGACCTCAAGAGCAAAAACTCTGCCCTGGACCAGCTACAAAGAATGGCATCCAGGAGCTGGACTCATCTCCCCAGCTTCCCTTATAGAGTGGCTCTTAGCAAAGCTATTACCAAGTTGTGAAAGCTGTAACAGATTGTTCTGGTTCCAAGGGAACTGACCCTACTGGGACTGTAATTCAGGTCTCTACTGCAACAGGCTGTAAGAGGTCCCAGAAGACCCCTTCTAGTCACACATCTCATGATGTGTCTCCTGCTACCTCCTCCTTGTCTCACCTCCCTCCTAACTTTTGTTGTCCCTGCTTTTGGGCGCATCATCATCGCTGTGTGCTCCAGCTTCTGGCATCACCTCTCAGCTGTGGCCACCTCACACCCGGCATCCAGGAGACCAGCCACCTTGTGACAGACAGACAAATCCTGGCCCTGTTTTCTGGTCTTTGCTGGACTGCTCCTCTATGTGCACAAGAGATTGAAAACTGCCATGGGGAATCATTCCCTCTATCCTCCCCTCAAAGAACCTGAGAATTATAGTCTCCACTGAAAGGCAACTCCATGGGAGAGGGCAAGTCATCATATCCTGTGTTAGGCAACCAAAACCTTTTTCTACTGGGAGGTAATTATACAAGCTAATAGATAAAGTCTCCTTGCACCTTAAAGCAATAATTGCCCCTTTCTGCAATCATTTGAGGGGAAATAACTACGCAACAAGTATATCGATTTGCAGGTGCTGTGTCTGGGTAGAGTCCCTGTCACTGGAGTAAAGACAATAGTATTATTTCTTACAGCACTGGTACCACAGAATTTCACATCCATAACACAACAATGCCTTTCTGGGATCAGAGCTGCAACAAGTGAGCTTCATCAAAAGCCAAAGGCAGGAATCTTTACGCCAAAGGTTCATCCTCTCATATGGATCAGAGGATGCATGGGTGAAGCAAAGAGCCATATGACAGGTCTGAGGGTCATAGTGGTTAAATATCTATATTTCACAGCCAGTCTGGGACACAACCATTTGTGAGACCCTCCTTTCCTGAGTGCCACCCTCACGCTGTAACCTGAGCGGCGCCGCACACCTGCTGCTCTGCAGCACGAAACCAAAGCCCATCCCTGCCCTGAACTGCAGCCAGAGCCTGGCAGGGTTCAGTGAGTGTGGCTGGAGCAGCAGCAGCGCTGAGAAACCACTGGGATGGAAACTGGGAGAGGGAGGTTAGAGCCAAGCCCAGCTCAGAGCAGGAACGTGTTCAGCTGCCTGGTAAACAAATGTGTGTTTTTATTGACTCATAGGAGGGGCTGTCCTGGACTCCATGCTACAAACCCACACATTTTTAATGTGCAGATGCCCCCTCTTCTGTGTAGACTCACTGGCTGCTCTGGCTGGACAGGATTTATGCTGGCAATCACATGAATTTTCATCTCAGAAATGGAGTAGACTGTGCTGAGGCATTTAATTAAGAAAAAGCATACATCATGACCTTACAGGGACACCATCATCAATGGGTTTAGCCTTCTTTCATCCTTCCTGTCCCTCCATTATTAAATAAATATATTTATCATGTCTTTTTGCTACAAAAACCGAAGAACCCTCCTTCCTCCTGAAGAAATAAAAAGCATACATCATGACCTTACAGGGACACCATCATCAATGGGTTTAGCCCTCTTTCATCCTTCCTGTCCCTCCATTATTAAATAAATATATTTATCATGTCTTTTTGCTACAAAAACCGAAGAACCCTCCTTCCTCCTGAAGAAATAAAATGCAATAAATACACTTTTGTGGTCATGGTCAGTGTCTTTGGTGATTGGTACTTGAGCTCAGCCTCCTGCTAAGTATCAAACAAACACCACACATAGTGGAATTTCTCACACAAGTAAAACATTCCACATTTCCCTGGTATAGAAAGCCAAAATATTTTGCTACTGGAATCACTAACAGAGGGCTCACTTTGGTGATGTACTGACCTCTTCCATTATCATACAGCAGATGAAAGGTCTGAAATAAAAAACCCTGAGGGTGAAGTGGAAATATTTCTGCCTCAGGTCTAGTACATTTTTAACATCAACATAAAGTTCAGTGGTAGACCCTGCCCTTTTCTAAAAGTAGCACTTTCTATTATCACCATAAGAAAAGAGAAAAGAAGAAAAGACAGCTCCAAAAGGATGCCCCAGATTTGCACAGCATGTGCAACATTTGTGGTCAAATAGCACTCTTGGGACACAGGTGGAAGAAGTGTTGGATAACCTTAAACCTGAAAATATTCTCATGTAGGTTTTTCTAAGAAGGGGTTGACTCATCTCTTCCCTTTTCTCATCTCCTGCAATAACACCAGTTCTGGTTTTCCTTCCTTTCCTACTCCTGGCAATATCTCAGCCACCTGCCCTGGCTCTGGGCAGAGGTGGGGACTCATCATGTCTCAAAAATGCCGGGCAGCAAATTAATTCTCAAGAAGAATCTATGTCTTTTCATATTTGTTTCAGTCCACTTCAGAATGAAATATATATATTTTCAAATATAATAGCAATATAAATTGTCTTTTCTTCATCTTGAAAAACTGATTTTTCCCCCTCCACAGTTGGTTTAGAATTTTATATCACTCTGTGTCCTGGTTTTATTTCTGATAATAGTTCACAATATTTTGACTAATATTAGCATGCCCAAAAAAAAGCAGCTTTTTTTGTCTTTTGTTTTTATTTTGAAAACTAGTCTGACAGTGAGTGGCTGGCAGATATGATTTCCTTTACTAGAAAACAGTATCCCTTAGACATGCTGGTAAATACCACAGCTTAACACAATTGCACATGTTGTTAATAACAGCAATGCACAGTGATAGGAAGTGATGCAAAAAAATCATAAAAATAAATACAGCTCCAAAACGAACTTTGAGAAGTTTTTCAATTCACAGTTATTTCCCTCATGGGAAATTATGTAAAAATAAATATGTTTTTCATACTCAATGTCTATTGTGGTGAGACACTTCCTATTGGATCGGAATGGGGATCCCAGAAGGCAGCTGAGCTAGATGTGCCAGTCATGGCCTGCCTTCCTCAGGAGCTGCCAAGCTCTGCCCAGAGCCTGCCTGCTCCAAGCCCAGCTGCCTTGGTGCGTGGCAAGAAGGAAAGCCCAGGGGAGCTTTCCAGAAGCCCTAGCTCGATTTATAACCTCCTTCCTCCTCTCACAGTGCCCTGAGGCTGGGCTTATGGAGGCGAAACTGCAGTAATGACGGCTCTTCCATCTGTAATGACTGCTCTTCCATCTGTGTAGATGAATTCTCCCTGATCTCTATTCCCATTTTTTTGATGGACAGTACCTGCCTATCCCTGTCCTCGAGGCATGAAGCTCCAATGCTGAACTAAACTGCCATGGGAGGAAGCCAGTGAACAGAGATGTTCCACAGTTGCCACAGGGCACCAGTTATGGGGATTTTTAAAGGAATTTTGAATGAGTTAGAGATGGGACCTCTGAGTTGGTTTTGATTGTGTGATTTTTTTTTTTTAATCTTCTACATAGACAGGAAGGGTGAGTTCAGCTCACATCTTTACTACATGGTTCAGAAGGTCACAAAACCCCTAGTTACCAGACCTTTTAAGGATTTCTTGACCAATAAAACACTACCAACAAGGATATTTATGTTTTTGATCCAATCCTTAAATCTTTCATCTTACGGACTCGTGCTACAGTGTGAGCCAATCTTACTCTGTAAAATAAGCCAATCTTACTATCAATTTCTTAGCCAATCATGTTACGATACAGAAACCTACAGTGCTACATTCTAAACTTCTTGTTTACATTTGTAAGTACTTTTTTTCCCCTACATCTAAACTTTCTTCTTCTTAACTTAACGTGTCTCTGTTTTAAACTATAAATCCACATTCTCGCTTCTAGTACTCAAGTTCTGAAGCCTCTTCCAAGCTCTCAGATCAACTCCTGCGCTTAATTCCAAGTTTTTTCTTACAGGCCCGAAGTTCTAGGAATTCCTTGCATTTCAGATTCCAACAATCAGCCATCTCCAACCTTCCACAGATTTGATGAACTAGAAGTGCCCCCCTTCCACCCATGTTCACTGTAGGTGAAACCTCAGTGTAAAAGATCTCAGGCACCTTTTCCATAGAAACACCTCTGCTGCTTATATAAGAGGTGTACTTCCCTGCTTCAGCTGGAACAGCTTCACCAACATTATCCAGCAACTGGTCTCCTCCAGGCATCTTTGTGTGTCAACATGAGCTGTGTTTTAGTTACACTCCTGATAAACTTCTATAAAGAACTTGAGACTATAAAAAGCCAACCTTATCTCCAAGAAACTTAAGACCATGTAACCTGTCCTCTTAAACTAAACCTATCATATTTCACCTGCACCTCAGCTCATGTGGAAACCATGCCTTCATGGGGAAAAATGCTGGGTCTCATGGGAGCAATCCTTATCCCAGGTCCAGCAGCTGATGCCTGAGGTAAAACATTTCCTCCAGTTAAAGCCATATCATGAGCATGACTCTTCAGCAAGGTTGAACATCATCCAGCTTTGTTTTTGGAACAGAAATTTGGTCTTTCCATAAGCAGTACTGCCCCTCCAAGATGAGAACATGGGATGTTCCCTGTGGGAGGGCCTTGCCTGCTCTCAGGCAGCACAGTCCTTTGGACTTCTACAAACACAAAGACTTATAAACTCTTGGATTAAAATAGCTCTTCAACACTGACATTCTAGTTAACATTCTAGTTAACATGTCTAGTTAAATGTTTGCAAGGAGCAATCATAGCTTTGGGGCTGCAAGGCAAAATAATTAAAAACACAAGAGGAGGAGAAAACACTCTCAGCTTCCTGTTATGGAAGCTCCTCATTCCCTGATCACCTCTGCTTCCTTTATCCTCTGAACTTTTTCCAGTTTGCCTTCATTGGTTTTGAATTGATGATTTGATGTGAAAAGAAATTATTCTTCCCAATAAAATACAGGGTTTATATCTAGGAAGATCTGAGTTCCTCAAATATTTGTTTGAGGGTGGGGGGGCTGAACCTTCCCTGCTAAAACCCAGGCCCGGGCCCAGGCAAAACACAGCACTTTCCTAATATAGCAACAGAATCTCTTTGATAATCTGAACAGCTACTGCATTCCAAGTAGGGGTGCCCTGAGTGGACAGTGGCTTACAGACAAAGCTGTGCTCCCTCATCTGCGAAGACAAGATGGAGTAAAAAATATCTGGGGCTGGCAGAGATCCTTCCCTGGGAGCAATCACAACCTCCTCTCCTGGGACTGTCAGAGAAGCAAACGGATGCCCCTGTCTTAACACCAGGGCTCACAGTCTGCCCTGGTCCAGGAAGGGGAAATAGCAGCACAATTGCAAAAATAAACCCCTGGGAAAAAGCTGTTCAGTCCTCTGAGCTCGGAGAGGTTGGAAAAGAATTTCTTGTCAAAATACAAGTAGGGCAGTAATTCCACATTCATCAAATACAGAGAGGAACACCCTGAAAGGAAAGGCTAGAGACTTTTCCTCTTCACCATGTCTGCAGACCTGGATCCCCGACCAGAGACTGCACACCGGGTCTCTCAGGGCGCACCCACGGGTGTGCTCTCAGGGTCCATGTCTCTAATTTACTCTTCTTCCTGTTTCTGATTGGAGGGAATATCTGGGCCATTGCCATCATAAAATAGAATCATACAATTGTTTAGATTGGAAAAGACCTCCAAGATCCACAAATCCAACTGTTCACCCAGCACTGCCAACTCCATCACTAAACCATGTCCTTAAGTGCCGCATCTACACATCTGTTAAAAGCACCTCCAGAGATGGTGACTCCACCACTGCCATGGGCAGCCTGTTCCTATACTTGACAACCCTTTCTGTGAAGAAATTTTTCCTAATATCCAAACTTCCCCTGAAGTATTGAGGCTATTTCTTCCCATCCTGTTGCTTGTTACCTGAGAGAAGAAACTGACCCCCACCTAACTACAGCTTCCTTTCAGGTACTTTTAGAAAACAATAATGTCTCCTCTGAGCCTCCTTTTCTCCAGGTTAAACACTCCCCAGCTCCCTCAGCTGCTCTTTATAAGACTTGTGCTCTAGACCCTTCACCAGCTTCTTCTCCCTTCTCTGGACATGCTCCAGCACCTCAAAGTCTTTCTTGTGAGGGGCTCAAAATTGAACACAGAATTTGAGATGCACTAGTACTTTTCACCATCCAAAGACTGGACCTTTGCAATGTGCATTGCTCATCCACCCACTCCCACAAAGGATTCCTGTAAAAAAAAACCACCAAAACCCAACTTCCCCAAGGCAGTTGTGTGTCATGACAGTGCACAAACTCTGTAGCTGGTCCTGTTGCAGACATTGCCCCAATTCACTGCCACCCACTCTGCAGCAGTCCTCCAAGGCAGTATGAAATGCAGGAAAAGGAAAGAAAGTATATTTCCCCCCCCTCCTTGCTCTGGGCCAGACATGCTCCCAAACGGGAGTTCAGGGACTTGCACGTGTGCTGTATTTACATTCCTTTGCTCCCATGAAAATGGCATTAACAGACCACACTCACCTTTCAATTTCTTCTTTCCAAATTTTAATCCAAATAGAGACATCCCAAAACTTTATTTTAGTCCAACTCCATGGAACTTCTGCAAGAGAAAAGAGAAAGCAATTCACAACACATAGAGCAGCACATACATGTCATTCTATGCCAAATAAATGGGGGAAACAAATTTCTAAGCACTGTGGCCAGCAGCCACATTTTATCATCTAGAATGCATTAAAATACAAAACAATCTTAGGTTTTCAGGCTGCACTGCATCAGTGGGCTACCTTACCTGGGACATGCTGGTCAATTCATCACCTGACATGGCACAAAGAAGGGGCCAGTGGAGGAGAGACTGAAAGGGACGTTCTCACTACATTGGTGCCATATGAAAATGAGAAATACAAACCCAGAGCTTGTGCTTTAGGTACAGAGGAACTGTGTGTCTACCCAGAGCAAGACCAGCCTCCTTGAAGAGGAGGAAGCAGCGGGAAGCACTGGTTTCCTGTAAATCTGCTGCTGCTCAACACGTGCTGGCTCACACTGTTGTCCATTGCTGGTCATCTGCATGTTTGGGGCAGACTACAATAAAATTTCTCCTCCACTGGCTGCAAACTGCCTGGCCCAGAAGCTAAGGCCAAGCACCAGAAATGCATTTAATGCTCTGAATATGTCCTGTAAGGCAGAGCAATAGAGCATTAAAAAAAAAAAAAAAACCACACATCAAAACTGGCTGGTAGTGAAATTTTCAGTGTCCCAATCATCAGACAAGTTTATTTAAAGGATTTGAAGGTGATGTTGGTGCTGACAACCTGGAGGATCTGTGAACATGAGAAAAGCTGGCATTGCTCTGTGACCAGGAGCCTGAATCAACAGGAACACTGCAGCAGTTGCTTAAGTGGTCAATGAGGCAAGCTGAGGCACTTCAGAGTGTCACAGTCTATCTAGAACAAGTTTTCTAGGTAACAGAATGTAGTTTTTTAATTTATCTTATGCTATCTGTGCAGAGCAAGGGTGCCTAAGGAGACAGGAATAGCAAATATGTCATATTTTGGAAACACACACACGCAGACACAGCCTATGCCACTGCCCAAATGCAAGCCTGATACCACACCACCAGTGCGAGCCTGGACTTCATGTGTTTGCAGAAAAAAAAAGGTAAGCTTTAAGGAAAACTCTACAATCCCTGCATATGTCAAACTTGTGCTCCAGATGCTCCAGCAAAGCTGTATTTAGCAGCTGCAGTTGCATGAATCTGAATTCAGTGAGGGGTTTGGGAGCCTCTCTGTGCCCACTCTACTTGGAAGATGTCCTTTCTCTACTCACTCCTCCAATTGTTTCTGCTCATTATGACAAGTGCTTTGGTACCACCTCTCCCCAGAATTTCTCTGCCCATGAAGCCAAACCACTTAAAGTTAAAATATGCAATGTCACAACCTAAAGTTTTCTTGACCCTGCTGACCAAACTTACTTTCCATCCCTGACCTCAGTCTATCACTTTCAACATATTTCTTCCATGTTTTAAGATTACTATTATGTCTTACATAAAACCCTAGTGACAAGGAAAAAGAGTTCCCCATAAGATGGTGGGAAGAGTGAGACACTCCCCACACACATAAAGACCTTAGACTTCCTGAGGCACCAGGAGTCACAGATCTGATAATCACTGATCTGGTAATCCTGGCAGCACAAGGATGGATGTAATCAAAATATTGATGATTACATGATCCATATGAACTCTGGATATTGCTGTATTTGCAGAACATTTCAGAAAAACAAAAGTCACTCCTCACTGTCAGCACAAATATGCAAAAGGTTAACTGGTTATAATCATCATATTGATGATTACATGACCCATATGAACCCTGGATCTTCATGTATTTTCCAAACTTTTTAGAAAAACAATCCCCAGCTACCAAACCTCTCCCAGCTGTGTACTCAATTAACAAGGCATATAATTTCAGCAGAGGGTGAAAAAAGGATGTTTATATTTTTGGGGGAGCAGAGAAGCGAAGGTGGTTATAAGCTTTCTTTTATCAGTAATAACATGAAACAAACAATAGACTTTCACATCTTCCAAACAAAAACCTGAAACTTCCTTCAGCTCTGACACATGGCTTTTGTTAATTACTGTGATTCTTTGAACCCTGGGTTCTGGTGGGACTGCAGCATGACAAGAAGACTGAAACAATACAATGTTTTGATATGGAAAGCATGTAGTTCCCACAGCTTCTCAGTGCATTAAATCAGGATTGCATGCATTGAACACCTTCATTCAGCAGTAAATTTAAATTACCATCAAGGCAGCACAAATACCCTTACAGGTTTCAATTCCCACAAAACTTTGCCTTTTAGGACAGACAGTAGGAGATAACTTTGCCACATCCATTTGCACCAATTACGCCTCCAATACATCATTGCTGCCACACAGACTTGGCATACCTGCTCACTTAGTTAAATCCCAGCAGTTATGCATGAATCCTTCCCAAGCTGACCTGATCCTCCAGGCAAAACTCAATTCCTGACTTGCCCAAACCACAATGCCATTTGAAAATGTGTCAGTATTCAATGGGCACACAGATCATGGCATTAAGGGCTGGACACACCCCTATTGCATTGAGGTGTACCCTTTATTTTCATAATATTGCAAATATCTTCCTTTACTGCTTTGTTATTGACTCACACATCTAATCCCCATAGTTCTTTACAGAGGAAAGCCACTCTCAGGAGGGCTGTAGCTTCTGTGCAAGGCTGCCTGCTCACACCCCCTCTGTGACAGGGCACTGTCACACTTCCAGGTGTCTGTTTTCAGTCCGAGAGTTCGTTGACCACCGGCTGCCAGTGAGAAGAGAAACACAAGCAAGTAATGGTGAAATTGTCCCCTTTGGTGGAGCAACAGGTACTGCTCCCGTTTGTCTCACTTATCACAGCTTGTGCAGACAGATGTGCTCTCTTGGCTGACCTTGGCTCTTCCCGCCTTTCAGCCCCAGGTTTTTTTTCCTTGGGTTATTTTAGACTCTCGATTCTACCTGCATGGTCCAATATCTTCGCACTTGTATTTATCAACAACATCCCTCAGGGTATTTTTTTTCCTCCACAGATTTCACACATAATCAAAATTCATGTCCCTGTTCAGTTTTCTTTATTTTCCTATTTTTTAAATCTGAGACTCAGTTTCCATTCCAAACTTACCATGATGGGTCATCAGCCTCCTATCACTCACATATATTATTAATTACAGTTTTAATTTCTCTTTATGCTTTCCAGGGAAAAAAAATTAAAAATTATCAGGGAAAAAAGGTTATCTCATATTTCTTTTGTTTTGTGGCATTAAGTACTTCTCATATTTTGGTAGGACAATTTCATAGCCTCCTTTTCCTGAATTAATTAAAAACCCATAAACACACAGAAAACATTCTACAGTCAGAAAAAAGGCAATTTCCTGTTTGTGTTAATTTTCCCTGGCACCAGTTATGGTCAGGCAAAATGAAGGGCAGCTTCAGTCTCCTCTAGCTGCTTTCCATAGTCTGTGTCAGCTCTTCTGGACTCTTTGTTGTTCCACTTTCCACTTGATTATTTTTGGATTTTCTTCATTTCTTTTTACCCCAGGCACACTGCATTGTCAGTAATCAACCGGGGCTCAGAGTATTTGAGCACTCATGTAGGTCCTCTCAGCCTAACAGGACAATGTGTTGCTTCCCCATAGCAGAAATTATTTAAAAGTCAAATTCCCAATTCTCACAGGGAATTGGTGCTACAAGCTACAAATAAATTATCCCCTCTCACCATAGAAAACTGCTGTACCTACGGGGCTCTATGCACTGTCTCTCTGCTGCTCACACATCTGCAATGTGTGACAATCCACCATTGACTATCCATCTGCTTTATGGCTGCTGACAGTCTTGATCAAGGGGTCTGGGTGTTTCAATAGCCACAATGAGAAGCTGCTTTGACAGATCTTGAATAGGGAAGTGATGTTTTCTCACAAACCAAATTCTGCCTCATTTAAGAAAGGTAGAAGCAAGGTGGGGCAAGGTAATCCCAAGTAGGGTGGGCAGGGAATGGTTTGAAAGCAGACCAGAGGAGAAGGGCTTGAGGGAGCTGCTGGATGAGAAGCTCAGCATGAGCTGGCTGTGTGCACTCCCAGCCCAGAGAGCCAAACGTGTCCTGGGCTGCATCCAGAGCCCCGTGGGCAGCAGGGCGGGAGGGGATTCTGCCCCTCTGCTCTGCTCTGCTGAGACCCACCTGGAGCACTGCATCCAGCCCTGGGCTCCCAGCACAGGAGGGACAGGGACCTGCTGGAGCCAGCCCAGAGGAGACCACCAAGGTGATCAGAGGGATGGAGCAGCTCTGCTGTGGACACAGGCTGAGAGAGTTGTTTAGCCTGGAGAAGGGAAGGCTTTGGTGAGATCTTAGAGAAAATTGCAGTACTTAGGCTACAAGAGAGCTTGAGAGGAACTTTCAACAAGGCATGTAATGCCTGGACAGGGGTGAATGGCTTCAAACTGAAAGAGAGTAGGGTTATATTAGATATTAGGAAGAAATTCTTTACTGTGACGGTGATGAGACACTGGCACAGGCCACCCAGAGAAGCTGTGGGTGCCCCATCCCTGAAAATGCTCAAGGCCAAGCTGGATGGGGCTCTGAGCAACCTGGGCTAGTGAAAGGTGTTCCTGCCCATGGCAGAGGAGTTGGAACAGGATGATATTAAGGTTCCTTCCAACCTAAACCATTCCACAATTCAACGATTTGGCTTGAGAACACAACTGCAAAGCTGTTCCTGCATGAGGGGTAGGATACAATGAGCTACAACATGTGCGCTGTGCAAAGGTTCACTGAGGGCTGTACTGCAAACTGGAGGAGGAGGGAGGCATTTCCCACCACCACAGCCTTGAGTGGCAAAATGACAAAAGACATGGCACAAGTTGGATGTATGCAGAGCAGATATTGTGGATGGAAAACATGTCTCTTTTCTTGGCCCTGTTTCTCTGGGCAAAGCTATATGATACATCAGATTCAATGATAAATATGAATTAGAATATACTTAGTGCCTCTGTTCCTATCACTTCATTCCCAGACTCTGTGAAATGATCCATGTTAAATACAATCATTTTTGGAAGGGTTATTTTAATCCAGATCATGGGGTGTAGTTCAGTACTGACTGAAATTCCTGCCCAAGCAGTGGTCATATCAGATCTGAGGAGGCAGTGAGTTGTGCTGAAGTACGAGAAGCAAGCTCCTAGAAATGAGAAGAATTAGTCAGAAGAACAAGATTTCTCCAGTCAGTTTTGCCACTAAATATCCTGTGGAATGTATACGCACAAAAACTTCAAACAACCCCGTGCAGGTACAAATTCAGAAAGCGTATCATGCCTCCACTCACCTTTTCAGGTCAGGTCAGTTTTTGCACAAAAGTTTGGTTTTTTTTTTTTTTAATTTCTATTTAGATGGTATAATGGTTACAAACACCCACTGATCTTAGAATTCTATTATTTTTCATGCTAAAGTACTAAATTTCCAACCAGTAACTCAACAAATGAGAAAACAGATCCCAGGCAGTGAGCATCATGACAAAAAAGGTTGAGAACTTCTTTTCTCCACTCATTGCTCTTGGTGGAATAATGATATTAAATATGAGATCTCAGTCCCTAAATTTTGAACATGTATCACTTTACATTGGATTTGGAGGCACATCTGAGAAAATACTAAGGAGTTAAAACACATCAGGTCCTCAACCTCCCTGTTTTATCCATGCCCTTGTTGCCACATGTCATGTGCTGGAGCTGGACAGTCACAGTCACTCGCAGGTATTGCAAAAGGAGGACATCACAGCTCAGTGTTTGCCAAGGCTCTGGTTAGAGCAGCATCAAGGCCTGGCACACCTGGCACAAACTTGACCTTCCCATGTGCCACACAAAGGCGTGTTTGCCAAGGGGCCCCTTTGAACTGAAGCTGTACTGTTTCAGTCAAATTTGTCAAATTTTGGTTCCAAAGAGAACAACGCATTTGCTTTTCCTTCCCAAAAGCAGACGCAAAAATTTCAGCCATTAGAAGTAATTAGTATTAATCATCTTTCAGCACTGAACTACATTACTATTTGCATTTCTCCACCCCTCCTTACATCCTCTTGTGTTTGAATACCTCAAGAGCAAAACAGGGAATACCATGTGTTGTACCACTCCCTGCTTTGCAAACACAGAAAGTGAGCTGCAGACTGGACAACCAAAATGTGTGGTTTGAATCCAAAAACTACTCTTTTTCAGGACTGAAATCAGATTTGGCACCATTAAAACCTGGCATAAGTTTAAGGCACTGTAAGCAGTCACTCCTGCCATCAGGGTCCACAAAAGCAGCGTAGCCTCTGGTTTAAATCTACTGACTCGGTGCGAAGAGTTTGAAAGTATCCCTGAAACCTCCCTGCTTTTTCCACACCTGAAGAGGTACCGTGGATGAGGTGAGCCAGCCCTACAGCTATTTTCTGGTGCTGTTCCAATCCGCATATACAGAAACCCATGAAACTCCGCACTCCCACCCCTACACTCCAATGTGCCAATGCAATTAGCTGTAATTGCTGGGAAACAGGCTCAGTCTGTTATCTGCCACGTCTTAAAGTAATGATCCAACATCCTCCATCTGTCTTCATTAAAACACTCTTTAAACTGACACCGGGATGGCAGTCAAAAAACTGCATTCAGCTCCTCTGGGTGAGTTCGTTGCGACGACGCTCAAGTTACGGATCAACAGCTGCGGCTGTGGCGGAGCGGGTTCCCAAAGAGAAAGGCAGCCTGATCCCTCTGGAACAAACAATAGCAGCTTCCCCGGGCGGCTGCTGCTGCTGCTGCTGCTCGGAATCACGCACAGCTCAGCTCACTCCACCCAGACGTCTCTCAGCTCGCCCGTAGGAAAAGCTCAACCCCGAGCGCTTTGATTAAGCTGCGCAAAACTCTTGGGTCTGGAAAAAACCCCACAAGTTTCTGTCCCCCCCCCGCCGCACCACCCCGAAACCGGCAGGAAAAACAAGAGAGCGGAAGGAACGCGTTCAGTCTTACCCTTGAAGGCTCGTAAAAGTCACAGCAACAAAGTTGCTGCCCTCCATAGCACTCCGGTACACTCCTCTCTTCTCATTTACACGCAGCTTTATCCCCTCCCAAGACCGACGGCTCCGCTCGCCGTGGCAGCGCCAGGACATTCACCTAAGGACGCAAACCTTATCCGCGCTGTGCCATGGGCATCGCGTGTCCTCTCCGACAGCCTTAAAATCCGCCGCTGACTCGCTCTGACATACAATGTCCCGGCAACTACACTTACTCCAAGTTCCCTACTTCTTACTTCAGTCACTCGGCTTGGCTCCTTGCCAAATTCTTCTTTTTTTTTTTTCCCTTCTTTTTTTTTTTTTTTTTTTTTTTTCTCTTTTCCTCCCCTTTTTCTTTTTTTATATTCTGTTTCCTGTAGGGAGGGAGAGTGTAGTAGCTCCCTTAAAAATAAAATGCTTCAGTGCTACAAACTGTGAAGGAGTAAAGTAGAAAAGCACAGCACCTAGGCTTGGGGAACCCCAATTAACTCCAGAATAAACAGCTGCTTGCTTTACCTACCTCCTGCCGATGCAGAAGCCTTCAAAAAGAAAGCAAGCTAGTGAAAGAGTCCAACATATCAAATTGCTTTCAAAAAGGATGAACTTGGGAAGGGATCCATTTCTTAGCAGCAGCCCCTCTCTGTGTCTGTAACACCGGAGCTGGTCAGGACTCCTTAAACCCAGAGACAGTCCTACAAGGCTCCACCTCACCCACTTTCCAAAGTTGTGAGTAGCAAAAACTCTGCAGAGAAAAGCCTCATAGAGCACAATTGCATAACCCAACCACAGAGCTTCCTCCAGCCAGCCAGAGGATTGCTTCGGCGCCGAATTGCTTGCTCATCCCGAGAGCATGACCTTCCCCTGCCCTCTGGGACACCTGCCTGACCACACTGTGGCCACAGGGACCCTCCTCACCAGAACCCCCCAGCACTCTCATGAGCCTTCCAACGTTCCCACCTCATTTTCCCACGTCAACAAACAAAACATTCACTTTTTTTTCCTAAGATGTGGGGCTTTTCACAATACAGTGCCCACCTATATGCCAGTGTCCTGGCATTTTTCCTGCCAGCTGCTCTAATCTTCCAGACCAGAACTGGGGCAACTACAACTTTAATCCACTTCTAGCTTCCCTATACCTGTGAATGGGAATTATTTTTAAAGCACCATATTCTTTACATAGTCATGTTCACAGTAATGCCTGTCAGGAACATCTCCAAGTATTGTGACAACACAAGAAACTTTAGCATTTCTGTGTGTACTTGTGTCTTGAGTTTTCCTACAGGGAAATTCGTGAACACTGTTAAAATTAATTTCATACCTACCCACTTGAATGCATTAATCAGCTGATTAATTATAGTAACACAAGAGTCAAGGCTTTGCCAAAGAGCATTTTCTACAAAATGAAATCTTCTGTAGTCAAGAGGATGGGTATGGAGGACTCTGGAAGCTGCAATGGTAGTGCTCCAGTCATGAAGGTTGAGGAACAGAGTAGCAATGAAGAGGACACTCTTAACACCATAAGCAATTTCTGAAGATGAAAAAGAGTCTGTGCCCTTTGCTATGACTTCAGGGATATTCCAACTGCACCAATTTGAGACAATGCTCGCTGAATTGGCTTCCTAGTTCGAACACACATACAAACAGCCAACATGGGACGTGGCACATAGGACTGATCTCCTGAAGATCCAGGTAATTTTCAGATGATTATGACCTTGGCAGCATCTAACTGGAGAAGAAATTCCCCTTGCACTAGCCATTTTTCACTTTCTTGCCACCCACACCTCATTTCAACAGCAACAGCCTAAGTATCACATTTTATTCATGCAAGCAAAAGTACAAGGATCTGGACTAATTTTGGTCCTTCTACATATTTGGACAACCCCTTGGTTTTGCCTCATTCTAGAATTTTCCCCCTTCTTATAACTTTCATCTGCTTTTCTTCATGACATTTCATTATGTTAGTTGATTACGAAGTCTTGTTTAGACTTTAAAATAGCTTTAGAAGGCTGATTTACGGTTTTTCTTGGCACTGAAAGTCCATCTCACATACACTGACCATGACTTTTTCCCTCAGCTGTGCTTTCCTTGTGGACTGCAGTGAACTCCCTCAAGCAGGGAAGCTTAACCCACATGGAAGCACGGAGCACTCAGAAGAGGAGGAGTGACTCAGGGTTATGAACTCAACTCTGGGTTCTCTTGTCCTTACCTTACACTTTGTTCCCTGGACAGCATCTTCACAATCTCCACATGATTTGTATCCTCCTTAGCAGATTCCCAAACATGCTGGGGAGCACTGCTGCCTGCAGTGGCACTTGTTGATATTTCACCTCCTATATAAAGGGTGTACGCTTATGCTGCGTGTCTGAGTGTCCCTGAAACCAGCATGGTTTGGGCAGAGATTCAGCTGGACAGATGCAACAGGGCAGCAGTCACTTGCCATGATCCACAGTGGTGGGAAGAAGTTAAATCTGCAGTTTCCAGTAAATGAGCTGTCTTCCTGGCCTCCTCCATACCATGCTCCTTCACCTTTGAATCCTCCACTTTCCCAGTGCCCACTAGTCATAGAGGGCTAACTAGGGTGGGATGGATCTAAATTCATGCCATTGAGACCTTACCCACTTACTTTATCTGGGAAAGCAACTACAGTCCTTCAGCCTCTGCAGCATTTCAACTGTGATCAAGATGCAAAACTGAAGCCACACTAACACTGTTTTAAAGGGTGCTCTCAGCCAGCTCTCCAGATTAGATTTGGTCTTCCTTCAAACAGCAAAGCTGACAGAGCAGAGGACTATCTCAGGAGCACCCAGAACCAAAACATGTCTGGTGACCTAGTAACATTTTGAATGTCTTATTATGCCCTTGAGTTACTGGAGCAAACTAGAGGATAGGAGGGAAACAAAAGAGAAGCACTCCCTGGAGCATCCCACAATGTAGACTTAAATCAAATGCCAGTCCTTGAGAGAATCTCTCGCTATGATATGCCATTTTTTAAATTACTGATGCTCATCTTGATGCCTTCCCAATGATCCAATATATTTCAAAAGGAGCACTGATGATATTTGCTTTCCCTTACTCTCTTATAGCTGCACTCTGCCACTCCTGAGCTGCAAGGTTTGAAGTTCGACCAGCTCTGCCACAGCTGGTACCATGCTGCAGATGAGTGATGGTACCACTCTCTGATGAGCCATGCTGGGCTCATCCCCCAAGCCCAGAACTAATGCAATCTCCAGGGATCACTGCCACCCACCCAACCTCATCTCCATCTCCCAAAACAGCACAAGGGCATTGCTCAGTTCCTGCTCATGCCAGAATAAACCTTCCTGCATGGCTCTGGAGGGCTTCCTCAAAACCCCCAAGGGTTAGCCTTAGATGACTGAATTGCCTCCCACAGCCTACACTTCTCTTGTCCCTACTTTCCCCACTAGTTCTGACCAGTGAGGAGCTCTTTGTGTAGGGGAGGGATAAGTAGCTCACTTCACTGTGGGGACACCTGAATATCAGTTATTATGAGCACCTGCAATGGGTCCAAGGGGTCAGATAGCTTTCCAACGAGAGACTTTCTGCATCTTCTTCTTGCCAAAAGTCAGAGTAAGATGCATGAGAAGTACAGGACTGAAAGGAACAAACCAGGGCATTATTGTTCTGGTTATGAGAGAACTGTTTTAAAAATAGATTGTAAGGAGAACATCCAAGTTGTAAACTGCTGTAGTCCAGGAAACACCAGCACAATCATAAGGTGAATAACAAAAGACCAAGGACTCCAAAATAAGCTGTATAACACATAAAGTGGCAATGTTCTTGATCTCTGTAGAGGATCCTACTGGTAGAATGCACACCACAACTCTGCAGAGGAAGGGAAAACTAAATCCTATGTGGTGTTGTTATCATGACCTGCCTGTGGGTGGAAAATGAAATAGGAGAGGAAGGTAGTGTCATGAAGTGACCAGTGGTTCTAGAGCTGTCCTTGCCTTTTGGGAGCTACTCTGCTCAACTCATTTTACCACTCCTCCAAGGAATTCCAAATTAACCCAGTCTGAAGAGGTGCTCTGGATTCCTACCTTTGCATCCATCTCTCCGGATATAATCTGAGGTGCAGCTCTAGCACTGCAGGGTCATACAGAAGTATTCCCAAACTTCACCAGTTACTCCAGAAGCTGTGAGCTGTCCCAGTACACACCACATGGAAATGGTCACAAAATAGCTTCTGTGAGTGTGTGTGTAATTACCTGAGTCACACTGATCAGGGTATGGGAGTGTGCCACTTACCTTCAGCAGGGAAGGATGAGTGTGTGGCTAGAGATGCCTTTTCCCCACCAACGCCCCTTGCCCAGTGTTCCAAGCCCTTAACAAACAATGGCCAGCTAAGGAAAATAATGAGAAAGGAAAAAAAAAAAAAAAAAAAAGCCCAGACTCTTGTCTTTAAAAAGAAAGCAACAACTTGTTCTGGCAACTGTTGATCTCATCTTCCTGGCATCAACCTCTGCAGATGTGATATCATCTGATGTTTTAAAACAGAAATTGCAATAATGTCTCATAAGTGTTGCCTTTGCAGCCCTTAGGAGATGGAGCCGAAAACCTTTTGGTCAAAAAAACAGGGGTTCAGATGCTCAGATTACACTGAAGAGCAGAAAAAAGTGCAGAAGAAAATCAATTCTGCAGGGAACAAAGCCCAAGGCTACCTCATTTCTGAGTCCAGTTCCCACCAGATTTGGGATCTTGTGTTTACAAACTCCCTCCTGGCCAAAAATTTCACTGCTCTGAGAGGGAAGATGCTGTTGCAAGGAGAGAAGTCTGAAATGTTCTCTGTGATCCTGTGAGAAACTGAGTGATTTGATGGACACAGATATTGGAGGGAGCTGATGGAGATCCTCCTGTCTCAGTAATACATTCCTGCAATAAAAATCCGTGTCTCTGCCTTTGCCCATGACACTGCATGTGCCCAGCTGCACCGGCAAAGCACAAGGATTAATCACCTGCCCAGCAAACCCCAGAGGTGTCCACACTGCCTTTAACACACGTTTCCTAATCATCACCAGTGAAAAAGAGGGGAATCCCAGGGGGATGCCTGGGAGGGCTCCTTCAAAGGTAATCACACCAATGTGAATAGAAAAAAAAATCAATAGCTGAGGGCAAAGCAGCAGCCCAGCTCTTTAGAGCCCCTGGGGACAGTGTTCTTTGTAACAGGGGTGTTGCACAAGGCCCATGGCTGGTATTGGCAAGGCAGCAGCTGCCACAAACACATGTGCCGGGTGTGGTGACACTTCAGACTCTGTCACTTGCCCACTCCTCAGATACACATCAAAAAAACCCAGCTCAAACCACTGAGGAATTAGGATACCCCTCAGTAGGATCCCATGGTTGAACACAGAGTAAATCCAAGCCATGCCAAGACTCTACGTTTTACAGAGACTTCCCACAATCTTCCACACCTTTCTGCACTCGGTATGGGTGGAAAGGATGGGAAGTCCCTGGATCTGCATGGAGTAGATGGCTTCTGCATTCTGTACAGCATCTGGGATTTATTTAGGTTCTTCATGGTTTCATTACATATTGCTCTTAAGATCAATTATCCATTCCATGAAAGACTTAGTGATATTCTGAGAGAATTCCTGCAAATAACGTCACATCCATTATGCTCATAAGCATTTTAACCATAATTCCAAATTGAAGATAACGTATGCATGCATATCTCTACTGTGTCTTTTCCAGGTTACAATTATATCTATCCTGCCAGGAAAAATATGGAGGCACCTTGCTGCCTGCCACAAAATTACTCCTAGTATCAAATTATCTTTTTTGATTTTTTCTACCATTATTTAATGAATTATGTGTTCAAGGCTTGGCTAGATTAACCTGGTGGAAGGTGTTCTGTCCATGACAGGGGGTGAAAGCTAAGATGATCTTTAAGGTCCCTTCAACCCAAATCATTCTGCAATTCTATAATTAGGTTTTTATTATGTTATTGTTTTTGACGGCTAGATTTTGATAAGCCATCCCACTTCAGAGAGGTCAGAGGGCCTTGGGGGTGACCGACTGATGTTCACTTTAAGGATGTGCAGCAGGACCAGCATTCCATTGAGCCATGATCCCAAGGGGATGTGAGCACACAGGAGTATAATACAGTAGTGCTACAATAATATGTAGTTCTGATGACTGGGACTGAGTTGGCTTCTGGACCTGTCAGAACTCAAGTTCTGTGAACTTTGAGAAGAACAAGGCAGCCCCTTCCTGGTGGCAAAGGAGGATGCTCTGGAACAAAAATAGCCATCGTATAAAACAAGGCTCAGGGAGCCTAATATATTGACAAGAGAGAACTTGGCTCCCCTCTGGAACATGAAACTTCAGGTAATTAAGCAAAGATCTAAAATATCTGTGCTAACACAATATGACATAAATAAGCGCAAAACCATTTATTTCCCTGGATATTTCCCCAACAAAACTGCATGACATTTTAATCAACAGTTTGCACTTCAATTGCAGCACCACCTTGGCAGTAAATAAGCCATATATATCCACAGCTGTGCCAGATCCCAGCACTGCCAGCCTTTGCTTTTATTCAGAGCAAATTTAATTTATGTTATATTGTTCCTGCATCTGTTCTCCAGGTATTTAACAGAAGTGCATGCTCCTTTGCACTTGCTTGGCTGAGAGCAAAGACACATATTATTCCCATCCCCCGTGCACATGGGCAGTCAGTGCTTAGGCAGTGAATTCCTGTTAACTGAGATAGAATTTGTGCATGTGAATCCCTCTGCAGCCTTTTGAAGGAGAGGAACAACCTGATGGGTGCCTGTGGCCTTCAGGATGTGATGGCAGAGTGAAGGAGGACATGCTCCTCACCCAGCAGCTCAGGAGAAACCGAAGGAGACGGCAGCAGCTAAGCCAGTGAGAAACGTGCAGTGTACACAGCCACAAGGATGTGGGTGTGTAAGTCATTTGAGGTTAATCACTGCCATTTCTTGTGTTGGCATATGATGCAGTACCACAGAAGATCCCTTTAAAAACAAGGAGATACAGGAAAGGAAGAGGTAGGTATTTAAACACTGAATTCCAAGTGCTACCATTGTCATACCATTTCTGATTTTCATGTGCTGTTTAAGGGTGAATAAATTGTGGGCCCCATAAGGAAGGACAGCATTTTCTGTTTCTGACAGAGTAATCAGGGCTTTGTTGGTGTATCTCCAGAAGGCAATGACACTGACACACAGTCTCAATCTGGTAATGTGCTATATGAAGATACACAACAAAAAAACCCCCACATTATCAAAAGACTCTGGGACTAAAGGGAATTAAGTAAGGTTTCAACAGTACTGTGCAGCACCAAATGCCTAGTCAGGAGAAATAAAGAAAGCAGTTTTCTTAATAAGGAAGTAAAAAAACCCACAAAACCCATGGCCCTTTATCTTGGTGTGGCACTGAAGCATAAAAGCTCAACCATTTTTGGTGCCTCCTCCCCACAAGGAGATAGATAATCTTTAGATAATCACAGGATATCCCAGCTTAAAATAATAGAAAGAAAGGTAGAAACTGCATGAGGATTAGTGCAGACAATGAGAAACTGTGCTCTTAAGCAAAATCTCCAGGGCGTGTTTTGTTATTTTAGGTTCTTTTTGTGCTGTGTTCCATTATTTCCAAATCTTCATTTTTAACTTTCTTAGCAGCCTCTTAACATGTAAAGGGAACCAACAAGAACACTGGAGAGGGACTTTAGACAAAATCATGCAGTGATAGAACAAGTGGGAACGGCTTTAAGTTGAAAGAGAGTAGGTTTATATTAGATATTAGGAAGAATTATTACTGTGAGAGTGGTAAGACACTAGCACAGGTTGCCCAGAGGAGCTGTGGATATCCCATCCTTGCAAGTGTTCAAAGCCAGGCTGGATGGGGCTTTGAACAACCTGGTCTGGTGGAATTTGTGCCTGCCCATGGTAGGGGCCCTGGAAATACATTATTTTACTGTCCCTTCCAGTCTAAACCATTCTGTGATTCTCTGATTATAACCTTGAATCTTGTCAAAAAACCAACATGCTCCTCATTCCAGGTGTGTCACGTCTCAAAAGCAGAGTTCTGAAATGCTCTGCTGTGGCCCAGCTCCACACTGGGCAGCTGGTATCCCCCGTGCCCAGACGCCCATGTAGCTGCTTGGGCTGGTTTGACAGCAAATATTCACGGGGCTTGAGTTAAGCAGAAATGTTTTCTAAGGACTGTTAGTATCTGGCCAAGTTCCCTGGGTGAAGCCAAGTACTAGAAAACACATGTAATCCCTAAAGACTCTGTAAAGATGGTGTAATCAGAAGAGAATAAATGCTTTGTGTCAGCAAATGAAAGTCATAATTTCTCTTAGAAAAGCATGATTGGATTAGCTCTAGGGATAAGAGTGGTACAGAGATGTAAACAGGTCAGACAGAGGTCTGAGTGTTTCTTTGGATGCCATCTGCTTAACAGGTGGTGTCTGCCCAGGCAAGGACTTGAATTTTTTCCTACAATCACATTGCTGTTTTGGTCATAGGAGAAAAAAACAGCATTAAACACAAAGGGGATAGTCAAAGGCAGCGTCCCAAGTGAGTTTGCAGAGCATATTTGAGAAGAGTGTATTTACACTAGTCCAGCAAAAAAATGCTGAGAAAAAATGCTGTTTGTAAACCAAATAAAGAAAAGCACATTTGCCTGGCCAGTCGACCTGCAGTACAAATTTGCAGCAAGGGTTGATCAGAAATTAAACTGGTGACAATCCAGAGAATGACAATCTCTGGCAAGCACACAAAGTCAGAAGTAATGTCTGGTGTCCAGCTGTAGCTGGGAAATCTCTCTAGCATGTGGTGAAGTTGTGCTTCACACAGCTATACCTTGAGACTCCCAAAAATGCCTGGGGCATGAGAAAATCGTGCCAGTGAGGCATGAAATTTAAATAGACCAAAGTGTATATTGCTTCATTAATCAATATCTGATGTAGTGGAAAGTTTTGGGATTAATGGTTTCTTGGAAAGTTGTTTCAGCAGCTGATCTTGCAAGTGTTCTACAATTTTGTTCAGGTTTTTGGTTTTTGTTGCAAGTCTTTTGCTTCTTAATGAAACAAGAAGAGGCCTCCATGGAGGCTCTACATCACACAAAGAGGAAAAAAAGGAATGCATTTATGGAGCTGTGAAGGCCAGGCAGCAGAAGCAAAAGAATTCACTTTAGGAGCGAACCAGGAGGAAAAGAAACAACCCTAGAATTAGAAATAAATTTAAAGACAAACCCAATTGCTTGATGGATATAGTAGTAAGGAAAAGCACTGGAAACCAGTGAATTTAATGTGGGATGCCTGTTTGTTTGCAGGCAGTGGAGCCTGGAGGTTCCTGAAGGGTTCCTGAGAAGTCTGACACAGGCATTGAGGCACCAATTGATCTTGCAGCAGGTAGAGCTGAAGAGGATGTTAACTGGACTAGTCATAGTTTGCAGTCCCACAAATAAATAAACATAAATCAGCATTAGATTCAGTTTGTGTTCACATAGGAGCTCCTATAAATTCAGCAGCTCAGGAAGAGATGCACTCCAATTTGGGTGGCTTTGCTGTGGGGGAGCAGCCTTTAGGACACATCTATACCAAGCAGTGCAAAGACAGAGCCCTCGGGGAAAAGCACTCAGAGGACATGGCTGGAAGGGTGGAGGAGTCTAGAAGGCAAGGGAGAGCAATCCTAATTGGAATGCAAGACATCACTCTCTTGCAAACATGCATAAATTAAGCAAAACTATTGTTCTGACTCCCCTCACACCTGTACCTTTTGCACTCCTGTAAAGCCCAATCTGCACATTTAAGATGGGAAAGTAAACAAAGTCTTGTTTGTCCAAGAAGTGAAACGGCGGGTAGGGAATGCATTGGCAGCATTTCACAAGACAACAAGAGTATAAATCGAACACTGCAGCTCTTGCTGAAGGGCAGGGTAAAGCAAGTGGAGATCTAAATATTAAATCTGTGGGTAATCCAGGTTCCCACTGAAAACTGCAACATGCAGTAACTGCACATCCCAGTAAACTCAGACCCATCGGAACAACGGAGCAGGAAGGAGTAAAGGATTCAAGAGTAACACTGAATCACCTACGGAGGCAGGCAGGGACCTGCACAGGCCCCCGGAGCAAGTCAGGGGAAGGGAAAAGGAGTCTTGTTTATCTATGGATCACAGCCCTGCCTGCAGCCCTTTCACTGCTCCTGCTTAGAGTATGGCATTGGGAGCATTGGCAAAATCAGAACATTCCACCTTTAAACTGTGAAAATCATCTTTAAATATTTAAATATACATATGGATTAGGTACAGACTGTAGAGCAGAACTCACCTCTGACTTTCCCTGCTGCATGAGTCTCAGGTACTCAGGTAGGTTTTCCTCCTCACCTCTACACCACTTTACAGGTGTGCAGGATCCTAATCCTGCTCCTCCTGCAGCCAGTGCCGAGCACATGGAAACATTTATGGATCCCAGACTGGACCCGTGAGTGTAGGGGGCTGGACGGGTACCCAGACTAAACACTGCCAATCTAACTGTGTGGAAGGTGAGTCCAGAGTGTCCCTCTAGCACAGACTGGCCACCACCAGGGATCTGTCTTTGATAGAGACGAGCTATTCCCAGTGAAACTGTTAGCGTTGTTTCCTGGCTGATCTGAAGAGAGCTATACTGTTACCAAAACAGCATGATTTGCTGTGATACCAGCAAATTAGCCTAGCTTCCAGTGATCTTTGTTTTACTTAAGCCTGCAATACTGACTTTCAGTAATGCAAAACTGCGTGTAGGTCGTGAATAAACCAACACCTAGAACCAGAGCTAAAGTGCAGTAAGTCACGCATTTGACTCAATAGAGATCCACAGGGAGCTTTTTTCACTAAGAAAAAGAAGTCATCCATCGAAAAGGAAGTGAACAGTTACTTCAGTACTGTGAATTGCAGTGTTACCTTCCTCTGATGCTTTGCAACCAAGTTAATGCTGAGAAATAGAGTGCCTCTGATCACCAGTAGTATGGCCTTAACCTTTGCTTTCAATACTGCTTTTGAAGTAATTTAATATTTGCAGAGTTATGTGTCACTGCAAATTTGCTTTACCTAAAACAAAAAGGTTCCTTCCCTCACTGCCCCATTTAGCAAAATCTCCTTCTGGTTTTCATGGGACTTCTTTTGCAGGTGCCAGAATACCTGAATAATCATGGGCAGAGAGAGAAGAGCAGTGCTTTGGGGTGAAAATCCTTCTTCAATACTTGCTTAAGTGTCTTACTCCTGGGATGTGAGTCAAAATAGTGCCAGATGTGAGAAAACATTGGAGGACTTAGTATATCAGATGAGCAAGGATTTGGGGGGAAGGGGTGATCTTTCTCAGTAGTGCAGAAGAGACTTTGGATGTGTTACCTCTAGCAAAAGCTTTGCAAAGTCTTCGGGCATCCACGAGTTGACTTTGCAGTGTGTCACATATTGGCTTAATGAAACAAAAATAACTATGCTAAGAAAAGACTGTCCAGGAGAAATCACTGTCCTGTGATTTCTATATAAGGGTCTTAAACAAGTGGTGCAAATGCTTTATCTCGGGCTCATACCCTCCGATTTTAAAGGCACTGACACCATTTATCACTTAGCACACACAGAGGCCAGAAAACAACTTGCTAATTGGGCCATCTAGCAGTTTGAGAGAGAGCACATGCCCTCCAGAGACAGTTCCAATGCAAACCTCTTCATGATGGAGGCCTGTGTTTTGTGTCTTTATTGTTAAATTAAAATGCAATTGGCAATAATGATGATAGGGACAACTCAGAGCGCCTTTCACAGAGAAGGAGAAGCCCAGCTCTCGCTTCTTTCTTCCCAGAGATTTACGAAGAGGGAGAAGAGGGGCCTGGATCCAAAGCCAATAAATGAACATGTGCTTTCCCACCGACTTTGGAGAGCTTTACCAAAGCCACACTGCAGTGGTCCCAGCTTGCTCTAGCTTTGAGTGCAGCTGACGCACCGGGGCTGGCACTACGAACAGAAAACTCTGGCACCAGGCTCATTATTGAGAAGTAACATTCACAGATGGAGTAATAATCCAGTATGCAAAAGAAAAAGAAAAAAGAAAAAGAAAATAAAAACCAAACAAAAGTTGAAGTCTGGGCTTCTGTGCAAGTTTTTACATTTTTCTCTTAGGAAAAGAAATAAAGATATTGTCCTACCTGGCTGTTCTGTGCTGTGTGTTCAACCTGGAGCCGTTCGTCACGCCCAGCAGAAGGGATTGTTTCCAGCACCATGCAGAGGGCCGCGGTTTGTTTCGAGCTCCCTGGACACGGCTGGGCGGCGAGGCCGGCGAGGGAGCCCCGCGCTTCCCGGGATGCCGGGCAGGCCGAGCCCGATCCGGGCCTTTCGGGGTGCCCGGGCGCGCTCCGTGCCCCCGGTGCGGCCTGCGAGGGAAAGGCAAAGTTCCCGGGGCTCTGGGTGGAACGTGGTGGCACCGTGCAGCGCTGAGTAAATAAAAACTGATCGTTGGACTCGGGTGTGACACCAGGCATTGCGGAGGTTTGTGAGCCGCAGGCAGGGCTCTGGGCTCCGTCCGGGGGGAATGAGGCCTGTGGGGCGCCCCGCTCGCAGCCCAGGCAGGCCCGCAGCTCGGCTTTTGGTGGATTTGTCCTCTTGGACGGCGCCCAGAGGATTTCAGTCCCAAAATCTGTTCTTTCTTACAGGTCAGACATTTCATTGCCTCCCATAAGGCCCTATAAAATGCGCCCAACTTCTGTGGGAGAGCTGCTTGTTTGAGGAGTTTATGGCGCCAGGCACTACAGGATCCTGATTCGTGTTTCTGGATTCCGTGGTTATGAGGAAAAACCACGCAGGTTCGGCTTTTGACACACTTTTTTGTTTCAATGCTCTCTTGAGACTAAATAAAACATTTACAAACATAAATCTGAGATAGAGACAAAACTAATCTAAAAAGCCACCTAAGTACAACGGTGATAGGGTGCAATATGAAAACTTGCAATAAAATTTAATTGTCTGAGTAATGACGTCTATCTGCAACACCAGTATTGCATGCTTTCCTACATTTTGATAATGCAGACTTCCAGTGCTAATTGGAAGCTTTGATTTGCTCCTTTAAGGTCTTTTTGCCACCTGCTTTTAGGTTTAATGACACCTTCTGCCTGAAAAATTCCAAATTAGTGCCAGGTTTAAATGGATAACGATTTTTTTCAAAGAAACTTTTTTTTTTAAACATTCTTTCCGATATGCTAAAGCATTGAATCAGAAGCCTTTCTAAAAGGTAATTCACACCTCCTTAACCACCTTATCTGTTTGGGGCGGTTTTTGTTCTGTCTGTTCTTGGTTAATGAAAAGAGATTCATCAGTACCACTGTTTCCTGCAGACTTTTCCAAACTAAATCTGTTCTTTCGCTTTCAGAGCAGCAGACGGGATTGCAAACATAGCAGTGAAAGCTTACAACTTTATTTAAAGATCTCCCAGTAGATAATGGGCCATGGTTATGACTAATAGGGTCATGTGGACACGATCCAAAGAAGGAAGGATAACAGCCCAAGCAACACTGAAATGAGAATCAAAACCCCTCTAACATCTGTGAGAGATCCTGGATGAGTCAATAAATGCTGCTGTGCTTCTCTTTCCTTATTCATAAAAGGGAATAATAATTCTTCACTTCATCAAGAGACCAAACAGGAGACTTTGCCAACTACAAGGTATTTAGAGACACACCAGTGATGCCTCAGAACATGAGAACTTCTAAGTCTCTTTCATGTAACAAAGGCAGAGGCTGTCCCAAAGTCCTGTTAATCACACTTTTTTTCCTCCCTCAAAATGGCAATAATCACATTTCTTTCGGGCACAAATGAATAAGCTTTTTTTTTCTGTTGAGTTTCCAGATATTGTACTGGGTCATGACGCTATTATTGAAACAGGAGGTCTTCTTAAAGGAAGAAGGTGCCACAGAGTGAACTGGAAATATGACAGCCTCTCCTGTTAGCATTTTGCCTCCAAGCACTGCAGCTGTGAGTCAGCAAGCTGATAGGAAGACTTTTATGTAGCATTCAGAATTAGTCTTGGAGGATACACGAAATTACAATTCTTTCCTGTCCGTGCTGTGTTGGTCACTAAAGTAAAAATAACTTCAAATTAACAATGGTTAACAATCTGGAGCCAAGAGTACGGCTTTAGATTAATGTTTTTGTAGCATGAGAACTCCCTTCGTCTGGAGTTAAAAAGCTACTGTTTAAGAGTGATGCAATTTTTAGGGCAAAAAGAAAGACATGCTGCTGCCTGATAAAAAGCTGTGTTGCAAGAGCTGCTTACACGATCTACTCTTCTCTTAAGGACCCTCAGCACTTTTCCAGAAGATGTCTTCCAGAGCAGTTCTTTCAAAAGTTGTTGTCCCCTTTGCAAAACACAAGGTTTTTTGGGAGCATTTCTGCTTTCTCCCATCCTGTGGTCTGTGGGTCTCACCAATAACCTTTTTTTCTCATGCTCTGTGAGTTCAGTGCCTGTTTCAGAGCTACTGAGGGAGTTTCTTCACCCTGGGTTTCTACCTTAGAAATATCCTGCCGGGCTGTGCCTTCCTGCTGGGCTGTCATGTGCAGGGAAAGAGGCACAGCAATGGACAGACCTCTCGTGACTTATTGTGGGTGCCCATCCTGCCAGCAAAAGCACACCAGACATCCCGGGATAAGAAAGCTTGGAATGACACTGTGACAGGGAGCTGTATCTTAGTCAGCCAGGAGCTTTGTGACTCTTTAAAGATTTTGTAGTGTACCATGTTTAATTAGTTTTAGAATTAGAATGTTTGACTGTGATTTTAGCTGGTTTTGATTTAGATCTGAGTTGGATGAGTGTCAGTAAAAAACCTTGAGAAATTACCTCACTGCACCTGCAGAAAGGAACTTCATGGATCCATGCCCCTTAGAGAACTTAATCAATAGCTGAAGAACAAAATTCAATAGAGAATTGTTTAATGGTTATCATATAACTACAGATTAATTAGATGTCACAGAAAAAGAAAGATAACTAGAGAAAGTTAAGGCATCAAAGGTCTATACACCCCAGAAAACTTGATTAATACATTGCAGGTGCAGTAAGGGACTCACTTCATGAGTTTGTACACCTCAGAAAACCTTATCAATGGTAATGGTCTAACCAGGACAGAGAATTTAATAAAGCACTGTTTAGTTGGATAAAACTTGGGTTATTCATTAAACAAAGATAGATGAGATACTCTGGTAGTAATTTAAAGAAAAAAAACCTCCTATGCCATGATGCAATAAATTGGGCGGACTTTTGGGAGTGTTTATAAAAAAATCTTGGGTGTCATAATGTATATAAATGTGTGCAAATTGTTGTTTCTTTAAACATGTCTATGGTGAATAAATTCCCAATATGTTCCCAATTTTGACCCAAAATTGTTATTAGGAATGTTTGTCTAATAGCTTTTTGCTGTGAGATTTAAAAGTTTTTGTTTCAACTAACAGATGAAGTGGCAGATGTTTGGGTTTGGGACTTCTACATATCCAAAAGAAAGGATAAAATCTAATGAAAGAACAGGCCCTGAAACACAGATGCATTCATCAACCACACAATTTCACTCAACATTTTGGGCAAGGACTATCCCTACTTCCTTCACTGGGTCTTGCCATGCAGGCCACAAAGACCATAAAGGCCATCAGATATACATAACTGAGTCTCAAGAACATGTATTGGTTGGGTGTGAGGAGAAATGCACACTTTAATTTAGGGACACCAAACCTCAGACTGGTTTGGCACAGAACTTCCTGCAAACAAAGACAGGTTCTTGCCAACCACCAGGACAGTTTCATGGGACATCCCCTTTCACACAAAACCCACTGCCACAAGCTCCCCTTTGCCCCCATCTACAGACTGGAAGCTGATCTGGGGGAAAAATAAATTTAAAAATTGCATTTTTATTGGATTGTTTCCCTTACCGTATTCCGCTTAAACACCAGGAAATTATCTCACAGGAATTAAGGGGAGTTGCCCTGGGAAGGTGACACAGTTGGCAGCTCAGCTGAGGTGCCTTTACACCAGTGCACACAGCCTGGGCAACCAACAGGAGGAGGTGGAAGCCAGTGTGGTGTTAGAACACTGTGACCTTGCTGCCAGGACTGAAACTTCCCACATGCAACTGTGGATGGATACAGGCTGTTCAGAAAGGACAGGGCAGGAAAGAGAGGCAGGGGGGTGCCCTCTGCATCAAGAGGTGGACTGAACATGAAGAGCTTTATTTGAAGAACAGCCATGAGCAAGCTGAAAGCCTGTGGGTAAGGATCAGGGACTGAGAAACAAAGGGAACCTTGTGGCTGGTGTTTACTACAGGCCCTGATCAAGAGGAGCCTGTTGCTGAAGCCTTGCTCCAGCTATGGGAGGCATCACACTTGTAGGCTTTAGTTGCACTGGGGGACTTCAACCTCCTCAACATCTGCTGGGAAAGGAGCACAGGGAGCTGTAAGTAATCCGGGAAACTCGTGGAATGGAGGATAGCTTCTTGAGCAAGACAGCCCTACCAGAGGGGATGTGGTACTGGATATGTTGGTTTCCAAAGCAAAAAAGATAATTGGGGACATCAAGAGTGGAGGCAGCCTGAGCCACAGTGGCCATGCATTGATGGAGTTTTAATCCTGGGGGATGTGGTCAGGTAAGGAGGTAAAGGTCAGGAACTGAACTGATCTTTAGGAAAGCAGAGTTCCAGCTTTTCAGGGAGACCCCCTGGGACCTTGCCCACAGGGCCAAGAGATTGGAACAGACCTGTCAGAGGTTTAAGAACATCTCCCATAAAGGACAAGAGCTAGCAATCACTAGGAGCATGAAGTCAGGCAAGGAAGGCAAAAGACCAGCATGGCTGAGTAGAGAATTGCTGGTCAAACTAGAGGGAAAGCAAATGCACAGGCAGTAGAAGCAAGAGCAGCGAGCTGGGAAGAGTATGGAGATGAAGTATGGTTTTGCAGCGATCAGGTAAGGAATGCCAAGGCAAAACTGGAACTGAACATGGCAAGGCACACAGGGAAAAGCAGGAAGGGCTTCCATGGATGTGTTAACCAGAAAAGGAAATTCAAAGAAGGTGCAGCCCCCCTCATGTCCCTTGTTCCCCCTTGATCTAGACAAGGTTGAGGGTTGGGTCCATGGGAACATCATAAGGCTTAATAAAACCAAGTTCAAGGTCCTGCCCCTGGGCTGGGACATCCCCTGGTACCAGCACAGGCTGGGCATGAGCAGCCCCAGAGCAGCCCTGCCCAGAAGGGCTTGGGGGTGCTGTGGGTGAGAGGCTGCACATGGCCCAGCCATGGCACTCACAGCCCAGAGAGCCAAACGTGTCCTGGGCTGCATCCAGAGCCCCGTGGGCAGCAGGGCAGGGAGGGGATTCTGCCCCTCTGCTCTGCTCTGCTCTGCTGAGACCCACCTGGAGCACTGCATCCAGCCCTGGGCTCCCAGCACAGGAGGGACAGGGACCTGCTGGAGCCAGCCCAGAGGGGAGGCTGCTGGGATAATCAGAGGGATGGAGCAGCTCTGCTGTGGAGACAGGCTCAGAGAGTGGAGGTTGTTCAGCCTGGAAAAGAGAAGGCTTCGGGGTGACCTAATTGTGGCCTTCCAGAACCTGAAGGGAGCCAACAAAAAAGATGGAGAGCCTTTTTGCAAGGGCATATAGTAATAAGGGGGAAAGGCTTTAAACTGAAAGAGAGTAGAGTTATATTAGATATTACAAAGAAATTCTTTACCCTGAGGTAGTGAGGTACTGGCACAGCTGCCCAGAGAAGCTGTGGGTGCCCCATCCCTGGAAGTGCTCAAGGGCAGGCTGGATGGGGCTCAGAAAGGTGGTCTAGCGAAAGGTGTTCCTGCCCATGGTGGAACAGGATGATCTTTAAGATCCCTTCCAACTCAAACCATTCTATAAATCCATGATCTGACTCACTGGCATTAAAGCAATGTCTGCACAATGTAGTGACAACTGGTGAGCTCTGGTTATGTCTGCTTGAAGTTATTATCAGACAAATCGGACATAAAGGCTTTCAAATTTTTTCTTTCTTTTCTTTTTTTTTTTTTTAATACATCTTTGCAGCCACTGAGTTCAAAACAGGGTCTCACAAAGGCTTGCACTGTCACAATCCACATCAGATGAACTTATGGTGCTAGGGTTAGGCAGAGGTTAACTCCCTAAACCAGATTTATGACTGAAACCAGTATGTCATGGTGTCTTCACACTGGTCAGAAATAACAGCAATAGAAATCTCCCAGTGGTGCCTACAACATGGGCCAGAGAGTGAATGATACTGAAATCAGGGAAGAACAAAATGTCTGCTGCTGAATATTCAGCCTGACCATTTACTGAGAACCCTATTCTATGAAGAATATTTGCAATAAGGCAGCCTTAACTTGCCTTCAAAGACATGACTTAAATCTCTGGAGGGAACTCCCATGTATATTCAGGACAGCTACCCAAACTCACTTGCAGAATTTAGAAGTCTCCTACTGAGAAACATTCCAGCAGATGCTTCCTGACATTTAATGCTAAACATGTTATAATGGGGCTATAAACAGCCTTTCACTCCGAAACATATGAAGGAATAGCATAAGACCCCAGGGAGAGACAGCTCTGTATAAAATGGGTTTGTTGTTGCTGATTAGGATTCAGACAGCCCTCCCTGGTGTTGTTAGTACTGGTTTGATTTGTTCTAAGGCATGTCGGATGTTTGTTGCACAAACAGACTCCCTGATGCTTTCATCATGATGGAAAATTAAAAATAAGAGGTGTTAAGTAAAGAACGGGTGCCACAGTCTGAGTCTAAAAGCAGCACATGGTCATGTAGTCACTACAACCCACTGCTGTCATGAGAACTCCTGACCAAGGTTTCCTTTTTAACTTTTGCTATAGTGTGGTTGTCACCTTCCTGTGAATTTCAAGAAGATTCATGTTCCTACTTCCCTTTGGCTGCTGTGAAAAGTCTCAGTTTCCCAGCAGTTTGTGAGAATATCAGTGACATAACCTTCAAAGCAACAATTTCTAAGGCTTCCAGGAAAACTGACATTTTTCATTCATGGCTGAATAGAAAAGAGAAAACTTTTGGCTCTCTGACCAGCAGTTAAATTTAGAGAACATTACAAGAAAAGTACATAAAAGCCATGAGAGGCATCTGGATAAAACAGCAGCTAGAGAACAGTAACAAAATAAAAATCTGGCCCCAATAAAGGTGAAACTCAACCTCATATAGGGGTCAATGGCCAGTTCAGAGCTGATTTTGTTAGAGGTTAAGTCAAGTCTTGTGCAAGGTTCATCTCACTTTTTCTGTGATTAAAATTAACATCATTAACGTGAGCCACAATTAACACCATCAGTGTGGTTCATAGGTAACATCATTAATGTGACAGGACTTTGAATTTACAACAGGATCATAAATTAGAATTTGACCCTATGGGCCTAACAATGCAAGCAAACAAAAGATCACGTGTTAAGCTTGAAATCCTTGAACACACATGAACTTCTACAATGAAAACATTAAAAATAATATTGCAAGTGATGGCTGACATATGTCTGTCTGGGATCATCCACCCTGAATTGGTCAGAGAACTCTAGAACATCACAAAATACTTCTATTTAACATATCCCATATACAAATACAACAGTGTTCATTGAGAACAACATAGTGCATACAATTTTACAGTTTTAATCCCCCACAAGAGCAGACTCAGACATACCAATACCCATTATGGCAGAGGAGAAATTTTGGTGAAGGACTTCTAGAAGCTTAATGGCTAAGATTTTTATAAAACCTTTAAGTTAAAACACTCCCTCAGCATGACAGGTGAAGCAGAGTACATGAGACTCAGCTTCCCCTTGTGGAATGAGTTACTAAGGGCCATTTTCTGTCCTAGCTGAAGTCAGTAATGAAGCTAACATACTATGTGCTAACTGAGGATTGTCCAAAGATTTTGTATTTCCAGGCCAGGTGGCTGTTTCCAACCTTCAGTATTAGGCAGTCAGTGCCAAGGGCCCCCAGTGAAACTGACCTGCAGCGTCCACCATATGAGAATACATCCCACTGCTCAAATTTCCCAAATTTGTTTTACTGAAAACCTTATGTAGGTTTTGGCTTTTCATTATTTGGTGTGTCCCAAGAGGTGCTTGAAGTTTCCAAGATTCTGGAATAGGTTTGGGGGGAAAAAACTAGGCAGGAATGATATCTTTCTAAGACTTTTCACATATTCCCATGTTCTGAGCATGTGAAGAGCTTTCCATCTCCTCCCAGGACAATTTGAGTTAAGGCAATATTACAGACATACCTAAAAGCTTCTCTTTAACCTAGCAATATTATCTATTATCTATTATTATATCTATTATATATTAAATCTATTATCTATTATCTATATATTATTTAAAAAAAATATAATCTGACAAATAAGAACAAGAGAAATAATTGCAACATTGATAAACCCAAGTACAGTTTTAACTGTCAGGGGAGTAAGTTAAACAATGATGTTACCTTTTTAGCATGGTTTCCCCTTTTCCCTACATGTTTTTGGAGTGCCTCAGTATGTTCCTTGCATGCTGGGAACGTCAGCTGTTGAGAGATGCAAATTCAAAACCTCTGTGAAGACGTCTCTGATATCCCCCAGCTACAGAAATAAACTTTTGGTTTAGGTTTGCAAAATCATCAAACTTCCTGCTCTCTCCTCTCAAGAAAAGATAAATGCTCTCTATAATAGGTGCCCTACTTACCTAAGGCTTTGATCTCTCCCAACTCTCTGCTGGCAGATTTCTGGAGGAGCCCCAGCGTACGTGAATTTACAGCACAGTGAGCTGCTGTGCTTTCCAAGAGAGCTGGTTTCAGCACCGCGTCTGCAAGACTTCAAAGGAGAGGGGAAAGTTATTTTTCTGCTTATCGCTCCAATTTCCCCCTCCACTGCCTCTGGACACTGTCAGTCCTAGGAGATCATAGAATGGCTTGGGTTGGATGTGACGTTTTCCAGGACAGGCTCTACAGTGAACTTCAATGAGCCATATCTGAGGAGAAGTACACTCGTGAGATGCTTTGGGGTACGCTTTTATTTCCTTGCAGGAGCCAGAGTGTGAAATACTACCACAGGATATACTGCCCTTTGCTTCAGACACACAAACACACCTTTATGTGTTATCTTTCACTTTGAAATGGCCAGCTGAACCAGTAGGCAAGCGTATGACTAAGCCAGCACTCTCCTCCAATCTGGGAAAGGTGCTTAGACCTTGGCAAAGCGTGGACAATATTTTGAGGGCTTGGGTTCCTGCCCCCTTAGTTAACTGCAGTGACCAGTTCACAAAGATTATGTCAGTTGGGTCACCTGGGAGCCTTTCCAGGTCTCCAGGCATGACTCATGGCTGCATGCCAGCTGAGTATTGCCTTTACCTGTAATCTCTCACCACCCTGAGAAACTGTGGATAGTTCATGCCTGGAAATGTTCAAGGCCAGGCTGGATGGGATTCTGAGCAACCTGGTCTGGCGGAAGGTGTCCCTGGCCATGGCAGGGGGCTGGAACAAGATGGTCTCTAAGGCCCCTTCCAACACATACCATTGTGTGATTCTGTGATGACAGAGCTGCCCTTCCAGTTGTGCCTTCAGTTCTGGTGGTTGATTTCATGCCAAGCATTCAACACAGGGATGCAGACCATGATTGCACAGCCTTTGGCACCACTGCAGGCTGTCATGAAGAGCCAGAAAAGTCAGCTTGCCTGACAGCATGAAAATTACCCAAAATCCCTGTCATTCTTCTGTTAAAATAGCACTTTATGCTATTCTAACAATTGTTATTTTACCAATAATTTTATATATGTAGCAACACTCTATCACTTTATTTTTCCCAGACAATTGTGATTTCTCGTGATTTTCATCATGTCTCATGAGCCTTTGTTCCAAGTTCTTTATTATTGAACTCATTGTGGTGTGCTGCAGCAGCAGCCGTGCCAGACCTGGGTCCAAAGAAAAGCAATTCAATTAACCTGGCAGGGAGAAGCCTTTGGCTGGCTGGAGGGGCAGTGGGCCAGCAAGGCCACAGCAGTCCCAGGATCTCATCCCTGTGTGTCTGCACGGATTGTGCACTATCAGCCTGCCCAGGGTAGAATCCTAAGAGAGGCAGGACCTTAAGCAATGATGAAGGATGTGTTAATCCTGGCTGAAGGCCCATGAGCAGGCCAGGACTTGGGCATGCTGGAGTAGAAGGTGTGGGGGAATTCTGCTTATTCTCAGAGAAAAACGAGGTTTGCTTTCCTGACACTGGACACGAAAATTTTATCCTCACCAAATACCCAGTGTCAGTGTTTCTAGTTCTGCAAATGGGTCCATTACATAATTGCAAAACAGCTGCTCCATGGAAATGAGAAACCTGGGAGGCTATGGGGCCCCCAAAGTCTTTCCAGAGACCTGTGTGATCTGTGTGGGAAATCCACCCAAATCAAATCCATTTCCAAAAGTGACAAGATATGAAAGAAATGAAAGCAAAATTTCTGCCGTAGGAAGTTTTGCTTCCCAGATTTGTAGACCAGTGACCTTTTTTTTTTTTTTGCTTGTTTGTTTGGCAACACTTGAAAAAAAAAGGGGAAATGAAAGAATTTCTTCCTAGGTTTCCTACTCTGCAGAACTGTCTAGTCAGATCAGACGCTCTGAGGAATAGGCTGGGTATGGATGAGAAGGTGGTAAGAACACAAACCACTAGTTAACAAAAATAGCTCTCAGAGGGCTGGCCTGATCATCCTAGGAACTGGGATTAATTGAGGGGCCCCTTGCAGGCCCAGCCTTTTCATGGAGAAAGCTTTACCTGGGACAGGGATGCCAAAAGAGCTTGGAAAATTACTTGAAGACAAACTGGGTGGAAACCCCTTTCATCTCCAGTCAACATGACCTGAAAGAATACTGCTTGATCCCAAATCCATTAGCCAGTGTGACTCTGGGAATTTGAGTGAGATGCCCAGGCCTGGTTCCAGCTGGGATCAGAGGGAGGGAGCATGGCCAAGACATTGTGGAATTCAACACCTCTTCATGTCATTGCCAGGGGCGGGGAAAGGGACAGTCACTTCCAGGAAGAAGGATGTTCCTTTCTAGCTGGGAGGAAGCCTTGGGCGGAGGGGAAGACAGGTTGGTATTTTGCCACGGGCTTTCTGTGTAAATAGTTTCTTTTTCCCACACCTTTTGTTATTATTATCACTGTTACTGTTCATTTTCTGGTCTTGTTGCTTTTCCAGTAAATTGTTGTTAACTTTGTGTTTTGAGCTGGAAGTGTTTGGGAGTGTGAGTGGTAGTGGGTTTCTTGTTGCGTGTTTTTGTGGTTTTTTTTCTTTTTTTGTTTGTTTGTTTGTTTGTTTGTTTTTGTTTTATGGTGTGGTTTTGGTGCTTTTTTTGTTTGTTCGTTTGGTTTGGTTTGGTTTGGTTTTTGGTTTGGTTTTTGGTTTGGTTTTTGGTTTGTTTTTTCTTAAGTGAGACTACTAAATTGTAGAATACCATTCCTAAGCCATGCAGCAACCAAATGTTTCAGAAAAGGAAAGCTTTGAGGTGCCTATAAACCATGGAGGAGTGTGTAAGGTCAACTCTGGTGCTTCACAGGAAAGGTAAGAGGAAGAAACCTGCATTTAGTTTTAGATTATTTCCAACCAGCTGCTCAGTGAGATGGAGATGGATGGGATGCTGCCTGATCCTTCCAGGAGACTTCTGAAATACCAAAATACATGGCCTGGCAATGGTGTGTTATCTCATGACATTTCTTTCTTTGTTCTGCACTGACTGGGTCCATTTGGGTTCGTTTCAGCATCCATTGCTGCCCTGGTAAACTTGCAGATAGACATCACCAGTTAAACTCCCCCCTTTATTTGCTCTGAACACTGCACCTTCTACCACAAGTGTATAATAAAGAAGTGTCTCAAAGTCTCAAACCAAGTAAATGAGTATTAGAAAACTAAAAACTCCCAAACCATTAACCAACAGGGCAAAACACCAAGAGCTGATCTCTATTTCTTAGAGTTTTAGCAGCAGGATAAAGAATATTTTTCTGGTAGAGTTGACAAATGCATCCAAAGCCACTGAGCTCAATACAGAGTTCACTGGTGGTGCACTACGACCTGGGCAGTGCAGTAGATGAGGTGAAATGACCTGTTGGTCCTTCCCTTGGTCTAATTTTATGGATGTTTTACAGAGAATCATAGAATCACAGAATGGTTTGGGTTGGAAGAGACCCTAAAGATAATATCATTCCAATTCCCCTGCTGTGGACAGAGATGCCACACACTAGGCCAGGCCCTGAACAGCTCCAGGGATGGGACATCCTGCAGTCATCATTGCTGAGATGAATAAAAGAAAAGTCTGCAGTGAGCTGGGCAGATGGTGGGGTGCTAAATGATGAGAGAAGTGGTGGGCTTTTCTCTCACACAAGTTGATGACCTGGATTAAAACTCATGCAAGGAACACTTTCTGCCAAGTCCCACTTCTCTGTCAGTGTTCTCAAACCACATTACAAGACTCAGATGGACCCACAGCATGGGCAAAATTGGGTGCAGCATCATTAGCTTTTGGTTTACTGTTGCTCACAGAGGTGGTGCTCTGCAGGACAGATGTGAGCTCTTACCTTGCCAAGGGTGAGCTGTTACTGCTTTGGCACCAGGATGGCACCAGACAGACACTGGAGACAGAGATGTATCAATGCCAAGGAGTAAACCACATTTCTTTATTTCCCATTTCATCGTCCCACACCATGCAGGGAAAATTAAAGATGGATATCCTCAAGTCACTTTACCCTTTTGTCCCTACTTCCCCTTAGTTCAAACCTCATACATATTAGGCAAAAATTTTGAAATTTCAGCAAAATTACTGATTGCTACAGTTAGTCCAGATGGCATGGAAGAATCCTGCTGACTTTTTATGTCAAAATCAAAAGACTGAACACAGGTACAACTCACCTTGGCTATCTGGACAAGTAAAAGTGTTATGACATACAAGATAAAGCCAGTAAATTACTGGTCAAGGGCAGAGACTCCTGTTGTTTTTAGTGGGAAAGCATTGTTGACATCACTGCAACTGTGAAATTTAAGGGATGTATGTTGCTTAAAGAGCCATCTTTTCTATTGTTAAAGATGGGGAACCAAATCTCACTAGCGAAGGCTGATCACCAAGCACCATCATGCCAATTATCAGATGGCTGCTGGCAAGTGCAGCTTGTACCTGCTGTGCAGGCTTATGGGAATCTGTGATTTACCAGCACAAGTATTTAGGAACCATTTGAACATACGAGGTTGTGAGCTGTGAGTGGGAGGGGCTTGGTTTGTTATCCTGGGCCTGACACACTCATGTTTTCCCTTTTTCAAGAGTGCTCCCCCCCAAAAAAAGTCACTGGGGCACTACAAATCTGTGAAGCAAAACTTCCTCTGGCAGGGATTTTGCTAGAATATCTTTCATAATTTCAGATTTGATAGTGCGCAGCACTCGCCTGGTGACTGAAGCCTTCACACCCTCCTTCATTTGGGGAATAATGGCAGGAGTTTAGCTCATTTGGGCTCCAGTTGAAAGAAAAAGATATTGTTTTTCCTGCTTCCAGTGTTTTTCCTGCTTCTTTGTACTCCAAGGCTGGAGTACAAGCTCCCCTCTGCAGAAAAATGTGCAAGGGTTGCTCTGCAGGGCTATCAGGTGTTGTCAGGAAAGGGTGGCTTGCAGGAATCAGCTGCTCCAAATGCAGCACTGGCCATGGCCTCCCACTTCTGCTCATGGCTTTTTTGCTACTTCCAGTGGGGAGAAGAAAAGCAGGGAGGAAAATGCCCCAAAAGCTTCACATCTGTAGCATGTGGGGATTGAGGGTATTTGTAAAAGGCTGTGTGGGTTTGTTGGAAAATGTTTCAAAAGTGAGCATGGAACTTCACTGAAACACAGAGGATATTTATGTCTTCAAACTACACACACACACACACAGACACACACACAGACACACACAAATACACACAGGGGAATAAGCTATTGCTGCTGCCAAGCTTTGAGAGAAAACCTTGGTTTCTATTGTATGTTTATTGCATCTGTGATGGTCATCCTCAGAAATTTACTCCTTTGATGAAACTGATGACCTAGGCTTGACTGCAGGCACATGAAAATAATTCCAAATAAGGACCTGCAGCCTGACAAGCTGCTGTGCTCCAGAGAAGGATAAACTGACCATGTTTATCAGCAACTTAAATTAAAGAAGGGTTTTTGACTTCATCACCCCTTCCAGCTGCCAAAGCCATACACCTCTCTGCACCTCTAACTGTGATTAGGAAGGAGACAAATAACTGTAAATTGTATTTTCTGCTTCTGGATATGCTGACAGACAAGGCTTATGTTCTTTAGTTTGCTGAACAGCAGTGGGTCATGAGGGAGCCTTGAGAAAGAGCATCTCAAGGGCAGAGGGTGGGGGAGAAGAGAAAAAAAGATTCCCAGCAGGCAGTGATTCTTTCTTTGCAGAATTCGGTTAATTCAGATGCACCTCTCTGTAGGCTCATTCACAGGGTTGGTGCTCTCATATTATCAGAATTATGGAAAATAGATGAAAATCTTTTTGGCTGACAGTTGTCATTACAGGAAAACAGCATCTCAGCAATTGGTGAATAGCTTCTATTAATCATGGCACTACCAGATGTGACAGCTGACAGGTTTTGTCACTACACAGTCACAGAAATGATAAAAGGAGGTGTTATTCTGGGTTTAGTTCCAATAAGAAGCAAAAATACTAGAAAGAGTAACTTATAAGAGCATTGTTTTCCAGTGAATAGTTACCTGTAGTTGATATGTAAGGATTAGTAAAGGGTTTTTTATTTCTGAAAAAACAAAGGACTTCACAAAGCAAAATCAAGTAAAGATAACTAACAACAGGTTAAAGTCCATCTGAGTTAATCTTGCCAAAGAAACAGAGGAAAAGATAAGGATTCTTTGAGGTGCATAGATTGGGAGTACTGAACACTATATACCTTGTCATGGCAGAACTTGGAGCTAATGCCTTTGTCTCAAAGTGAAACAATTACTGGACTGGAAGAAGCCTTCAACACAGTTTGTGATGAATACTGCAGGCCTGTGGATATCCTGAGTGCTCAAAGGCCCAAACTTTATGTGGTATTCATTGACCTTTCAATATGCTTATATTATTCGACACAAAGTGTTTTCTATTGTACTGAAATAATCCATGTTACACTCCCAGACTTCTCCTGGTCACCTTGCTGGCTGCCAAATCCGTCACTCTTCTTTCCCAGAGCAAAACTCCTCTGATTCTCAGTGTCTTTTGCAACACACAAAATGTGCAAAGGAATCAGCTCAGGCATTTCACAAACTTGCTGTTGCTCATGGTTATGCAGGGCTGTGGTAGCAGAGGTCCCCAGGTGAGAATGACAGATGTCCCCAGGGTCTGGATTAGAGAGGCACAGTTCACCTGCCTGCTCTTCTGCCCCTCTCTGACTTGGACACATTTAGGAGAGAGGAATTTGCAAAGGTGGTTGCAGTGCTGTGGTTCTGGTTTGCTCCCTCCTCATAGGTCATCATGGTTTCTTGAGATTTTGAGCTTGCTGGGGTGATGCTGGAGGGTTTCCTTGGTGTTTTGGTGTGAGGCAGTTCCTGGGGACCATGATGGGTATAAAGCCTCTTCTGTGGTCACGGTGACTGAGGGACAGGTTTCAAAGGGAACCTGGTGTCCTTTCTGTAACATCCTCTTGTCAGGAAGACGGTGGGCAAGGAGAGGCAGATGAAAAAATGTCCCACAAAAGGACTTGGCCTCAGACATCCCCCACAGAGAAAGAAGCATCCCGAAACAGAAAACAAGGAAATAGAATGTACTGTGCTATGGTCACTAGAAGTTCAGAGGGCTCAAATTCCCCTGATCCACAGGAGAGGATCACTTCCATGTTACACTTCTGGTAACACTGACATGTGGAACTGAAGGCAGAGAGGGTTTATTCATCTGTGAAGGTGGAGTTTTTGTTCAAAATATATGCAGTATCCAAGTGACTTCTGAGTTTTGCAGGTGACTTGAGCAGCATTTCAGGCTTTAGAAGTCTCAAAGAACAGTAAAAGGAAGGATGTAAAGAGAATGGAGATGCAACATGGATTTGGCAGAGCTAGAGTGTGCAGAAGCAGCTTAATCCTGGCTCTGATCAGTGATTTCTCTACACTAACCTGTTAAAGGTGTACATATCTGAAAATCGCCTCCATTATTTCTGACATGACATAGGAGCAGTGGCTGCTTGCAGGAATAAATGCATGATAGTAAGAGGCATTCAGTATCATTTGTGAGCCAGCTGAATCTTTCCACATATTGTGGGTGAGCAAACAATTTCTAGGTACATATCTGAAAGCTCAAATCTAGATGGACTCAAAAAATGCCCATTGAATACAATGTGAAATGGGAAATCTTGATGAAAGGACAATGGGGTGACATAATAGAAATGGGCAGAGAAATAGTAGAAGTCCACAAAGGCAGGGAGTGATAATGAAAAGTACTTCTTAAAGCTAGGGGAAGGTGGTGCTAGAGAGGCTGTACATTAGAGAAACAAAAAGAAGTTTTTCACATGGGACTGGAAGTTGAGAGAACTGCTTATGAGCAAAACCCAGCTCTTGTCCGGTGTAGCAGAACAAAGTCTAGTGAGGATGACAATGTTACCCAAAGAGACTTTACTGTGATAAAAAACACTGGTGCAAGAACAAATATTTCTACATTGGACATAACCTCAGGCAACAACTGAGAAGATAAAATACCAGAAAAATTAGGTCCTGAAAAAAATCCTCCAGCATCCACACTCCTAGTTTAAAAGAGGAGTCTGAGGGATTTTGTACCACAACCCCCAGGAAGGGCTTAGACCCATAGCAAATGCTCCACCAAGCTCCAGGGAATACTGCCAGCCTCATTAGGCTGTTGCAGATGTTCACAGAGCCACGTCCAGAGATTTCTCTAGAAGGGAGGAAATGAGAGCATAAGAGCAGAAAAGGAGGAAGATGACACGTCTGGAGGAAATCCCATTTCAGCCTGACCTATCCATTGCCATTTCACTGCCTACTCCCTCCCTGATGCCGTCCAGAAACCGAATCCCACATTTCAAGTGCTGTCTGCCTTCTCAGCGTCTCTGCTAGTCACTCCCAGCCTACTTATCTCCATCCATCAATTTGCTAATCTCTTCCAGGAACGCTGATAAACCACCCTTCCCACTCCTGCCCTTGGGTCTCTGCTCTCATCCATCACACACCCAGAAACACAACATCCTTTCCTATATGGACCTTTTATCCTCACCATGTGCTCACACAAGAACACATCATCCCTCTGAGTCCAGTTATCTTACTCCTCCAGCAAAGCTTTCTGATGATGTCACAGACCCAAGTTAGCCACAGTTTTGAAGGTGATTTCCCAAAGATCAAAAAGTCTCTGAAATCAAAAAACCAGGCTTGTTTTCTTTCTCCCTATTCCTACAAAATTATGTAATATTTAAAAATATTAGAAGTCTAGAAATGAAAGTATTGTCAAAAGATCTTAACCATTCACCAGTTCTCATTAGGGTGAGCTCTTTCTTTCTCAGCCTGACTTCCCAAGCTGCAGTAACCTCTTCAACTTCCTCCTTTGGGATCCTACAAAAGGTCTCTGTGTCACTGGGAAGGTCTGGCACCATGTCTGCCCCTCCCAGCAGCTTGACAACACCCTCTGATGAAAAAGGAAAGTGTTTTTTGAACTACTGACCATTGCTCTTAAGATAGGAGAAAACTCTTAGCCTCAAAAGGCTTCCTCCTGGAAGCTGGTCCACATTTTGCATGGTGGATGCTGTTCTGTCCTAATATTCTGTCCTCACAGCTCAGAAATGATCCTTTAAATGGGAAAGGCTCAAAGAAGGACAAAGACTATCAAAAGTTCGGGAAAAAAGAAACCAGGACACTGCCACCCTAAAGAGCAATGACTAGGGTGGGATAAGATAGAGATCTACAATGTCTCCATTGCCAGGAGGACAAGAACTTTAGCCTCTCTTTGAAAAAAATAATGGAGGATGCCACATCAATTTGTTGGAATCATGTGCAAAATAAAAGATAGGTCATGTTCTAGAAGAACTTTAAATCCATGAAACTGCACTAAGAAGGATAGGAAACAGATAGTTTAGACTTTATTAGAGAGGAATCATAGAGTCAGGAACAGCTCTGTACTTAAAAATCACCAGCTGCACAAAGAGCATCAGAAGGAAACATCATCACATTTACCTTGGGCTCTCTCTTCTCTGGACAGCTGCTCTGGACATTACCCACTTTTGGAGGCAAGGTTTGTGGTCTGAAACCAGTCACAGGCCTCACAGAAAGTTCCTGGGCAAGAACTGTGAGAACACTGGCAGAATTCACCCACCTACTTCCAGCATGCAGCTCTCAGCTCCCTCCTGTGCTGCTGAAAGTTGGTGTGTCTGCATTCTGCAGATGATTCCTGCATGGAACAGCAGGCCATTTGCCACTCCCTGGTATCTTTGCCACAGTGCTCCTGGAACAGTCTTTTCCAGCTAAAGGCAGCCATTTCCACCCCAGGTACCAGCATATAGACACTCACAAAATAAGTATTCTATTTGTTCATTTATTTATTATTACATATATCATGCCTACAGTGTATGTCCTATATCCAGCTGTTATTTTGAGGAATGCTCAGAGTAAAGACATTCATGTGCACACCACAGTATTGTTGCCATAGGTAGCAGCAGAAGCCTGATTGTTTGTAGACTGCAAGGCAGAAAGGAAAATTTTAAAGCATCACAATTACTTTGTGAATCCAAGAAATGAAGCAAGATGGGCCAACAATTTTAGGTAAACATGTTGCAAAGCAATGCTTGTGGAAACTGGTGCTATGATTAAAAAATCTCTCAAGCTTGGATGGCAAGAGAAGTGGTAGACTAGCGGATAAGCAGTACTTTCAGCAGAGTTGGGTTCTGGGCTTTGTTGTAAAAGCCAGACCTCTTTGCCCTGTCCAGGCCTGGTCTCCGTGATTACAGGCAACCCTTTTTTCCTTTAAATTGTTTTGTATTGGTCTGTCTCCACTGCAGCACCTGCTGAAGTGATGACAAGCAGGAATTCTGATGAGTTAAAACCTGTGAACCACCTCACCAGGTATTGAATTGGGGCTTTAAAGTCATGCTTTAAAGTACACACCTTTCAGGACATGCCATCAACTTCAGCAACTTCTCCATGACAAAGCCAGAACTTTGAGTTGTACTTAAGTTAGCTGAATTACGTAATAGCTGTAGAACCATAGAATAATTTTAGTAGGGAAAGACCTCTAAGATCATCAAGTCCAACTACTAACCCAGCATTGCCAACTCCATTATTAAATGATGTTCCCAAGGGCCAAATCTACACATCTTTTAAATACCTTCAGGGATGTTCACTTCACCATGTCCCTGGACAGCCTGCTCCTGTGCTTGTCAACCCTTTCAGTGACAAAATTTTTTTCGTAATATCCAACCTAAACCTTCCCTGGGGCAACCTGATGCCATTCCCTTGTTACTGATTACTTGGGAGAGGAGACTGACCCCCACCTGCCTACATTCTCCTTTCAGGTTGTAGAGAGGCTTAAGGTCCTCCCTTGAGCCTCCTTTTCTCCAGGTAAACACCCCCTCTCCCTCAGCTGCTCCTCACAGGACTTGTGCTCCAGATCCTTCCCCAGCTCCTTGCCCTTCTCTGGACTCACTCCAGCACCTCCAAGTCTTCCTGTAGTAAGTGGCCCAAAACTGAGCCCAGGATTTGAGGTGAGGCCTCACCAGTGCCCAGCACAGAGGGGCAGTCACTGCCCTGGTCCTGCTGGCCACACCACTGCTGATACACTCAGGATGTCCTTGACCTCCTTGGCCCCTGGGCACACCCTGGCTCATGTTCAGCCACTGCTGACCAGCACCCCCAGGGCCTTTCCCCCTCAGCAGCTTTCCAGCCACGCTGTCCCAGCCTGGAGCTGCAGGGGCTGCTGTGACCAGGGACAGGACCCAGCACTTGGCCTGGTTGCACCTCACACAATTGGCCCTGGCCCATGGATCCAGCCTGGGCAGATCCCTCTGCAGAGCCCCCCTGCCCTCCAGCAGATCAGCACTCACACCCAGCTTGGTGCCATCTGCAAACTGGCTGAGGGTGCTCTTGATCCCTCACCCAGATGATCAATAAAGATATTAGACAGGACTGGGCCAGCACTGACATCTGGGGACACCTGTGGTGACCAGCCACCAACTGGATGCAGCACCATCCACCACCACTCCCTGGGCCTGACCATCCACAGTTTTCACCCAGTAAACAGCAAGTAGCCATGAGCAGCCAGATTTTCCCAAGAGATGTTGTGGGAGGTGGTGTCAAAGGCTTTGCTGAAGTCCAAGCAGACACATTCCCAGCCTTTCCCTCACCTACTCCATGGGTCACCTTGTCACAGGAGCTGGTGAGGAGGGTCAAGCAGGACCTGCCTTTCCCAAACCCACGCTGGCTGGGCCTGATCCGGGATTCCCGTGAGTCCATGATGGCACTCAGGATGATCTGCCCCATGACCTTCCACAGCACTGAGGTCTGGCTGCCAGGCCTGCAGTTCTCTGGATCTTTCTTTTGGCCCTGCTGGTAGGTGGGCACTGTTTTTGCCAAGCTCCACTCAGCTGGAGCCTCCCTGGTGAGCCAGGGCTGCTGGTAAATGATGGGAGAGGTCTGGTGAGCACTTCCACCAGCTCCCTCAGTGCCCTTGGGTGGATCCCATCTGCCCCACAGACCTGCGTGCATCCAAGTGCTGCAGCAGCTCACTGACCATTTATTTCCCTTTGGATCATGGGGGCTTCATTCTGCTCCCCATCCCTGTCTTCCAGCCCACAGGGCTGTGTACCCCGAGAACAACAGGGATTACTATTACAGACTGAGGCAAAGAAGGCATAAAGCACCTCAGCCTTTCTTATCTTTTGTGGCTATGTTTCTCACCACACCCAATATAGGATGGAGCCTGTCCTTAGCCCTCCTTTTGCTCGTGTATTTGTAGAAACTGTTTTATATGGCAGTAGCCAGATGAAGTGCTAGTTGGGCTCTGGCCCTTTCAATGTTCTCCCTGCATAATCTCACAATTACAGGTCCTTGCTGTTGTCCCAAGCTGGCGCTTCTTCCAGAGGTCAGAAACTTCCCTTTCTACTCCAAGTTCCAGCCCAAGCTCTCTGTTCAGCCAGGCTGGTCTCCTTCCCTGCTGGCTCATCTTTTGGCACATGGAGATGCCCTACTCCTGTGCCTTGTGCCTAAAGATTTACTTCTTAAAGAATATCCAGTGTTCCCTGATTCCTTTGCTTTTCAGGACTGCCTCCCAAGTGACTCTGTTGCTAAGCATATGCTAACCAAGGAAAAAAATGGCATTTCAGATCACAGAAATTCAGAGACCCATGTTATCATGAAATATGAGTCTCTGAGTTATCTGACCTTGTCTGCTGGAAACTGGCAGAATCCCCAAAAATGAGGAGGGGAGCAGTTTACTTGACATCAAAAAGGCTTATGCTTTCATCTCTTGTGCATGCCATCTAAAGAGTATTAATGTTCATAAGAGGCTGAAAGTTATGAATCAAGTTTGGTATATAATTATTTTTCTTCATCTGTTATTTGCAAAGTATCCAAGTGCCTTAGTCTGAGTCTTTCCATTCAGCATCTTCAGGAGACAATCCCTAGTACAAAGGAAATGTAACTTAAAAGCCAGACAGGAGAAAAAAAGTAAGTAAGCTATTTTTTATGCTTTTCCATGATGCCTCAGAGTATTATCAGAAGCCAAGGACTTCAGGGAAAGATGTCCCAGACAGAGGCACCATGGAGGAGGGGGAACTGTCTGACTCATACTCCTTGCTAGGCATCTAAAGCACTAAAGAAATCTACATGCTAAACCTGAGTAATTTCCAAAGATGCAGCAGTGGCTCTGCCCTCCATGGTTTGGGGAAACCCAATCACAGTTACACTCCAACACACAAGTCCAAATGCTGCTAAAAGAGTTTATTAAAGACCATACTAACAGTTCTCATAACAATGGCACGTACAATGATTCAAAATCATGACAAATAGTGTGGAGTTTTGAAGAGCATTATTATAACACACCATGGACAAGAACAAAGCAGATGTGCTGTCTCAGAACTCTACAAGCAGGCCCATGAAATACAGGAGTCACATCATACAGCTACACAAGTGTCAGAGAAAATAGAAAGGAAAAAAAAAAGTCATTCAATATGCAGTCCTTGAATTTATTGACAGTATTACAGTACTTTATGGGCAAGGACTGGCTTGTTCCAGCTGCACTTTCCAGAGCACAAGGGCAGCTGGAAAAGCAAAAATATCCCCAATAAAAACCCTCCAACAAACATGCCTCAGGTGCAATCACCATTCCAGACCTTCCTGCTCACTAATTTTCAGTCAGAAATTCTGACCTCCCTGCAATTACTTTGCTCAGGACAGTGTTTTGTTTTTTTTAAGAAAACAAAAGCAGGATGCTTCTTTAAGACAGTGCAAAAATATTTCAATGGTATTGTCAATGGTATTATAAGATTAATGACAATCAGCATGGATCAACCACAGCACGGCCAACAGCATCTCCAAGATCAGAAGCAAACGGACGTGCTGCCCCTTGACCAGCACTCCAGACTGAAGGCTTGCAGAGGGGAGGTGTGTTCCTCTCTCCCAAGCAAGCCATCATTTCTGGGTTCATAGTGAGGAATGGTCTTAGCTACTCCAGGGTAATAAAATGCTACAGAAAGCCTGCAATATTAAATTATCCAATCCTCTGTCAAGCACTAACAAAAGAATATTGAAGTGGAAAAAGCACATAGCAGCCATGTGATTTGTAATGGCTCTAACTCTACGATTCTAACGCCGATCCCTTCCCGACCATGTCGGTCATGGCAGCCCGAGCGTGCCTTACCGAGCCCAGCAGCTTTCAGCACTCCCACGGCCATCAGGGACTCCCAGCAGCACGTGGGGATTTGTATTCTCCAAGACACACCAGCTAATTACAGCTGCAGCCTGCTCCTGGTGCGCTGCCTTTGCAGCTTTTGGCTACGAGACCTCAGGCCCCACCCTGGGCTTGTGGCCCTGGTCTGGCCCACGCTCACAGCAGCACATCCGTGGAGGTACATTCACTCGGTGTGCATCTGCAGAGCCATCTGCAACCTCTTCTCCTTTAAGCAGATGTTGAGGTGTCTGTATATCACGTTGGCATAATCTGTGTCAGAAGATCCCCAGGCAGCTCTACAGTACGTGAATTCAATGAGAGATAACTGTGCTTTGTCAAACCCCCCCAAATCATCTCCTCTCAATTTCCACACAGTTGTGTTTGCATCGTAGTGTGATTACGCAGAACCTTTTTAATGCCTGCCAAATTCAGAGGATAAAATCACAGTGCTGCATATCAACAAAACCCAGCAATTCCAGCCTCCAATATAAAATAATTTATATACATAAAGCAGAATTTACATGTTAAATAAGAAGAGATTGTCTCATTCTCTACGGTGTCTTACCCAGCTACTAAAAAATAAATAATTCACATCAGATTGATGGATTTGTTTCCTATACAGCACACGTGCGCTATCGGAGCTGACAAAGACAACATGAAAAAAACCTTTTGCAATTAATAAAAGAATTGTTGAACACTTGCACATATTGGCACAAGGCAGAAGAGGAAAGGGAACAGCTCAGCTCAGGTGCCTTCCTCTGTGGAGCGGGACTCAGATTTCAGCTTCACAAATTCCTTGGCAACTTCATCATTGGTTCTCTGAGAGAGAATCCTCAGGATTGTGAGTCCGGTCTCATCCATGTGAATCCTGCGCCCGAGGGGGCACCAGCAAGCACAGCTTCCTTTGTCTGCTATGTCTCTGAGCTGCATCACTGCTATCCCCAGAACCCGGTCCTCCCGGGCAAAGCAGTAATCCTTCACACAGACTTGGAGCTCGTAGGCATCGGGGCCATCTTCATTCCCCAGGATGCTGAAAAACACACACAAGTTCACTTACAGTGTCTGGACTGCAAAAACAAAGGTGCCAGCACCTGACTGGAGTGCTATGGTAAGTCACAGAAAACTCCTTTCTACAGAAAACCCTGGTCAGAGGGAGAGAAGTAAAACCTGCAGCATGTGGGCAATTTGCTGATTTACAGCAGTTAAAGAAAACCTGGTTACTGAAGAAGAAAAAACAAGGAACCCCTTTCAAGCTGCCTTTGCAACTTGTGTGTGTTTGTGTGTGTGTTAAACTGTGAAACGAGAGGAGTGGGAAACATTAAAGCCATGCTAATAGATTGTCAACTCAGATGACTTTAAACATTTCTGCTTCTGCTAAGGGTGGCTTCATTTCAGAATTACTATTTTAATTAGATGAAGTCTTTGTTAAAGATTCAGGACCTTCCATTAACGTGAAAGCTAATAAAAATAAATCCCCAACCCTTCTGATGTTTCTAAAATTAAAAGAATAAAAGGAAGAAAATCTCTTCACTTAGAGGAAGCCTGCCTTTCCCGAGAGAACAGAACAATTATATGAACACTCCCTTCTCTCCCTTCTCCCCCAGACGTTTATAGCCTTTTGCTGGTCAGTTCTCCTCATCCCATTTCTATATGTACAGCTGAGAGAGTTCAAGCCTGCAGCTCCTTCTGTTAAGCCTCCCAAGAAGGAATATGTCCTTGCAATAATGAAAGAAAATGAAATAAGAAGAGATCAATACTCAATGCTGAGAAACACAGCAATTTTAGCAGTGCAACTTGCTACCAATTCCAAGGGCTGTATCCTTGGAAACGAGTTCCAAAAGCATGTCCCACAGGTCAAGCTGGGATAAAAACGCACATTAAGATTAAGAAATAAATAAAAATGAACTTTTAGCCTCAACTCTACCAATAAAAAATACGAAGTTCATTAAAATGACAGAGCACAGTAAAATGTGTTCATAGGACACACAGAGAGCATTTCAGAAGGTGGCCAAAGGACACTGCTGGTATAGAACAAACCTCTGCGTCCCACCCACAGCAAAAACTTCCATAATCCAGCTTTTCTGCCAAGACATCAAAGACAGGACCAAGCTACTGGTTCATGTATTCTTCTTGGCCCTGTGCAGACTGTCTGGGGACACTGGACAACCCTATCTGTCCCTCTGCATCTGCACTTGCCATGCCAGATCCTCAGGATATTTTTCAGACTTACAAATGAAACGTTTCATTGTATTTTGGAGCCCAGTTGTTGCTCTTTGACTTGGTTGTGAACTTTCTCTTCTTGTCACTCTGGTGGGGCCCAATCATGGTGATTTCAACAAATGGACGGAACATGCCAGACGTCTGCCACTTCAGGTCGTTGGCTGCCACAACTGCAAAAGAGAGTCACAACCTGGTTCACAGCAAATAATAATTTGTAATTTTTGCTCTGGACATCCTTCAGCTCTGCCCTGCTTTCAATTTCTTGCTTCTAACTCAAAACATGACAGTGTCATAACACATATGGGCAGGACTTTTTTGTAATGGAAGGATATGCTTTTTTGATTTAGGTTAAGTTCTATGAAGGGAATTTAATGTTTGCATTAGTATGTAACTTCTGCCATACAGATTGTCAAGAAATAAGCCCAAGAAAACAGGCATTCCTCCAGCTCCGGGCAGGCTGCCCTGTTCCATGCTTACATCACCATTATGTCTGGGATAAGAAAGAAAAGGGGCATTTTAGAGGCCAATATTAAAGTCGCTGTTGAAAAGAAAAATGGGACTGCAGGTAAGAAAAACAAAGCCTATGAGCTGCGTGTGGTTTCAGGATCCAGAATTATTAGCTTTTAATTCTCCTTCTATCTCAGGTCACTGCAGGGAGCAGACTGAAGCAGAGGAAATAGCTCTGATAACCAGCTTCTGCTCTTCAGTGTAGATTTAACCAGAAGAGAGGCCTGAAGAACTGTTTATATAAATCTTCAGAGGAAATTGAAGTAGTTAAGTATGCTGTATTCAAGTGAAGGAGATGAAGGAGGAAAAGGAACCCTGGGATGAATCACTGCTTTGGTTATTTCCAGAGTGGCTGCTCAGGGACCAGTGTGGCCTTCAGGACTGGGGAGAGGAGCCTCTGAACTCTCAGGGCCTCTGTGATCTCTGGGTGTACACTGAGCAGTTTCGCAAGATCAGCCTGCCCCGCTCTCTGCAGCACAGACTAAACTGTGGCGCCTGGCGAGAGCCACCATCTGATTTTTGTTTACTCGCATACATCGCTGCCAATAAACAACCGGGCTGTGCACTGCCATGTCACCGGCTGGACAAGCTCATTTGCTGTTTCCCTACGTGTCCCTGATGTGAAACAGAGAAAACAATTCTGGCCTGAGATCCCACGAGCTAACACAGAAATATCCTGACTGCCAGCTGGAGATTTGCCCCGGGGAGCCCGAGCAGCAGCATGTGCTCTGCAGTACCTTTCACCGTGACCTTGTGCTCCCCAGTTCCTGGGTGGGTGTACAGGTCGATCTGGATGGACACTTCTCCCACGGGATCATCCACACCAGAGCCTGTTGGGAGGAAATGGACACCCCCCCCATGCACACATGGATTACTGCTCACTGGCACAGGTCTTTACGGCCTCAGGAAGACAATGTGGTGTTTTCACAGCACACCTCCCAGAGCCAGCTTTTCAGTCAGCACCGAGAATGTCACAGTAGTGCAAGATAACATCAGGCTCACATGCCCAACACACATAAACACCAACACTTCTTCCACTCCACCAAAAATTGCATCCTATTGAGAACACCAGTGAAGGCTTTTAAAGAATTAAAAGACCTCAACAGTGGACCTTCACAGGGAACAAGGATTTTTCAGAGGCTCCTGCCAAGCTACTGTGTATACATGCAGGCATTCCAGTGGTGAGCATTGGCATTCCTGTCTGCTCAGGGAAGAAGGGAGGACAAAAAAATTCAACAATAAAAGAAAAGGGAGGAGAGGACATCACACAACAGAGGAAATATAGAGGAAAAATATATATGTATAGGTATTAGTGATTTGCACAGAGCCATAGTGCAGTCTCACCCTACAAGAACCTTCCTACATCACCTAAAAGTTGTCATTCTGACTGTTTATCTGTTTCCCTCTGGAAGATGATGAGAACCCCTTCTTTGTTGTGCATCAAAAATGATGAGAGAGAAGCACTCACAATTTGCATACTTATTTCTCTTTATCAATTAGCCAGGGAGAAAACAAGATGTAGTTTCAGAGGGAAAAGATAACATGTTCATAAAAGAGCGAGATCTCATGAACATTACAATTCACATAATAAGATTTTTTCCAACTTTTTAACTTTTAATCCTAATTATAATCATGTAATATGTGGAAACGACATTTTTCTGGGTAATAAGGTTAAGATGTCATGTTAATTACAGAAAATGACTGCTCTGCAAAATGAAAATCAAGTTTTGATAAGAGAGTGATATTTTTCTGACTTTTTCTTTGATAACTGCCTGACCTCACTTTGACAATTAGCAATGCTGTTGTAATCGAGATATCTAGAGGGTAATTGAGTACCTATGAATAGCAGTTATTTTGTCTAATTTGAGGGTAAGATACATTACTAAGTGAAAAACGTGTCTGTTTGAAATTCTAGATAAGGAGATTGAAGGATATCATTACATAAACATTTTGATTAGACTGATCTAACAAGTCAACTTTCACAAGAATGGTCTGCAGCAGAAAAAACACTCATTTAAAAACCTAGAGGTTGAGTGCCAACCGGTGCAATTCTCTGAGGAAAATTACATGCCACAGAACTGTAGGCAGTGAAAGTCACATTAATACACCAGTAAAAGCATCTGAGCAACCAAAACAGAACCTCAAATTATTACCTCAGGGTAGGTTCTCATTATTGACCTGAGTACATTAAATAATCTTTAGGGTGTAACAAATATGGTCTTGAACACACAGTTTCCTCCCCACTTCGAAGGGCAATATTGCTTTTTTCTGTATATAAGCCCAGAACTTTAAAATTGGTAGGCTTAATTATTGACCTGATCCATCTGCTGGTGTGGGTCTGTCACTTCATTGTTGGCATTTTCCACAAGAAGAGGCAGAATTTCCAACAGTATGTAATGGCCATATCCACAGAAACATCAGCCACCAAACATTCAGGTCTTTATCAATCTTTAGTGTAACTAGTAGGTTATAAAGGAGATGCTGATGCCTCATAAGAATAAAAGCAGAACCATCCCACTACCTTTGAAGAAGACAAAACTCATATTACAGTTTTTTTCCTACCTTCATTCTTGTCTTTTCATATAAAAATCTTGTTCTATGAACTGAAATTTTCAAAGACAAAAAACTACTCTAAAGATGGCCAACAAAAATATTCTGAGCATGTATAACTGTGCATATACACATACTTGTACGTTTAGGGACAAGCACATTTAATTTTTGACATGAAAGCCTGACTGGTATTGCAATGCTGAAAGGTGAAACTGCAGAACTGAGCTCGTGCAAAGGGTTATAGATGTGTTTCACCTGAGATAATAAAAAGACTTTGGACAGCAAAAAATAAATTAAGAGATGAAACACTCCAAGACTTAATATAGGTAGGGGTCTCCTGGGCATCCAGACCTTTAGATAACCCCCCTTCAAGCCAGATGGTTCAAGCTTGGCCATAACCTTGAGTGCACATCCAACATTCCCAAGTATTACAGTAGCCCTTCTCAGCAAACCACACGCATGCAAGCCCAGGACTTGAAACACACACCCCATGGTAAAGGGAAGGGGAACAAGTCTGCAGCATCTCCCAAAAACCAGTCAATTTTCAAGACAGCTTTCACATCCCATGAATAAATCTCAAGCATGGGAACAGGTTCTCAGGCAAGGTACAGACTTCTAAACCACACAACCTGCGGCTCAGTCTGTGGGATGCAAGCATTCAGTGGAAGTTTACTTCTACAAGGGAACTACAGGAACAGGACTCTGGAAAAGGTTTCTGAGCATGGGCAAGGTGATTTGAAAAGCAAGGCAGTTGGGTAATGTTGTTATGGTAACAACATTAATCTTGAACATACCCTTATCAGGAAGAATGTCCTCATTAGCGGTAAACCTTATACCTTTCCCATCATGCACTGAGACATGAATTCAAAAGGCAAGAAAGCAAGCGGGATAAAGAGAGAAGAGTATGAATTACAACACAATTAGCAATGTCACTTAAACACAAGGCAAATATCCTAGCTCTTAACAGACAAAATATCCTCCTAGATCTTCTGCACCAGGATTTGGAGGGCAAGGCTGTCTGCAAGTAAGGCATAATCTGGGTTAAAACAGAACAGAATTTGTGATGGCATAACTAAACTGCAGCCCAGATCCAATCTGCAGAGCAAACATCTAGCAGCATAGTGCCATAGAAGCCTACTCAGTAATGAAATGAAAGCAGTAGGTACCTCACAAACTGGAAGGTGCAACCACTGAGCAGGGAAGTAAGAGAAGCAAACAGCATTTTTAAATGATACTGCATGAAGCCATGTGCTCCCAGGAGACTGTGGCACTTATGCAAAGGAAAACCTGTCACAGAGCTCTGGTAACCAAATGTGAGCTGTAAATAATAGTGCTGTCCCTTCTGTTCCTTCAACCTGTGTACAGTTCTCCAAACCCGTCTACCAGCCATGGTTAATGAGAAGGGTAATTAACATCATTCTTTAGCCCCAATGGGAGGGAGGGAGTCACAGAATCACAGAATATGCAGAATTGGAAGTGACCCACAAGGGTCACTGAGTCCAGCTCCTGGCCCTGCACAGGATCATCCAAAGAGTGACACCTTCTACCTGAGAACATTGTCCAAACATTTCTTGAACTCAGACAGGCTTGGAGCTGTGGCCACTTCCCTGGGGAGCCTGTTCCAGTGCCCAACCACCCTCTGGGGAAGAACCTTTCTCTGATATCCAACCTAAACCTCTCCTGATACAACTTCAGGCTGTTCTCTTAGGTCCTGTCATTGGTCAGCACAGTGAAGAGATCAGAGTCATGCCTTTCTCAGAGATAACTCAGCACTGATTCTGCAGATATTAGGTGGCATAGCGCAAATCTTCTATTCCCCAAACAGGGTCCAAAATTCTCAAGCCTACTAATGCCTACAGATACTGATTTGGACCAGTGGCCAGCTGCGCAGTACTTGTTCCCTACAGTGGGAATTAGAATTAGTCACAAAGAAGTGTCATCAGTCAGCTTTGAGATCTAATTGATGACCTCGTAACACGTGTATATGATGCCCTAAAGCCAGAGCTCCATTCTTTCTAAGCTTCTTAAAAAATACATAAATACCCATGTACTCACTTCTGTGGCAGCCTTGTATATTCCCGCTTCTGAGAGGTAAAGATAATGTTCCATTATCTTTGTGTTTCTGCTAAATACTTGCCCTCAGTAAAGTTTTACAGTCAAATCACGCATTGCATGAAGCCACTTTCTCATATCATCTTTGAATTGTCACTTTTGTGTCTTCAGTGGAGCATTTTTCTTTCTCTAATTTTAAGTACTCCAGACTGTAGCATGGACTGCAGGACATCAGTGCTGCACACTTTCCTAGACCTTAGCTCAACATTTATTTAACAATTTAACAGTAATTTAACAGTATCCACATAAAAAAACTAGCTTGGATATGGGAAATATGTGCACAGAACAGCAAAGATTGTAAGCACTCAGTCAAATGTGCACTCAAGTTCCCCATTAAAACATGGTTTGTGTAAGTGATGGCAACAGCCAGGAGTCCCTAGTGGATGTAGCAGTCTTTGACCTGTCTGGCCACTGGATGTCATCATTGCTCTGCTGGGACACAGCTACAGGACCGTTCCCTCAAAGGTACAGATTTTTAATTTAATTTCAGTGTTTTAATGCAGTATGTTTGAACATAAGGAAGACTAGACTGTGCTGCTGTAGGCAGAGATCATAGAAACACAGAGCCATCATGGCTGGAAGAGACCTGCAAGGTCATCTAGTCCAACTCTTAGTCCAGGACCACCAAAATCATCCCTAAACTATGTCCCCAGATTCCACATTCAGACACCTCTTGTACACTTCTAGAGATTGTACACTTCTCCACCACCTCCCTGGGCAACTTATTCCAATGTCTAGCCACCTTTTCAATGAAAAAATAAATTCTAATATCTAACCTGAACCTCCCCTGGCACAATTTCAGGCCATTTCCTCTCATCCTTTCACCTGAGACACGGCAAAAAAGACCAACTTGCACCTCACAATCTCCTTCCAGGTAGTTTCAGGTCCCCTCTGAGCGTCCTCTTGATGACTCAATCCACCAAAACTAAACTAAACTTTCCTCTTTAGGAACAAACCCTGTTTTGCTCACATAATCTCTGAACTATCTACACTGCTAAGGGAATGACAGTATCAAGCAGCCTCATTTGCACACAAGGGAATGTATGTGAGCTAGGGAGTGCTGTCCCCTTGATGCTGGGACTTGGTGTGATGACCTGCTGGCAGAGTTAGTACAGTCTGTGGGTTTGCCAGCTCTCTTAGGCTTGGAAGGATTGAAAAAAAAGGATCCCATTCAAGAAGATTGCAGAAGGACAAGCCAGGGAATTGTACGACTTTGCTGCTGGGAGGAAGTAGCTAAATGCAAGGCTTTTAATTAAACAGCCTAAACCCACAAAAATACCACTTTTTGTTTAGACCCAACCCTTTGTAGCATCTGTCTCCTCTTACTGAGAATAGTGACATTCACAGTCAGCCAGTGATGGTCCTTGACTAGAGACCAAATTATTCCGTACAATAATATGGAGATGTTCGCATGAAAGCAACAAAATTAACTGTTTACCCCTCCACATTCAATGAAACAGCACCACTAAGCCATAAGGCTTCTCAGAGAGTCACCAAACAGTTTGGTGACCCATCCCAGCAGCTTATTAATATGTTGTGTGGCAATCTGTAATCATCTAGCTCCCACATACCCTGTACTGGCTGCAGACAAAACAGTGCATTTGCTGCTCACCTCAGAGACTTCTCCCTTTACAGGCAGCCTGCAGCTCTGTGAGTCATCACGTTGCTGTCACTCAGCCCTAGTCAGGGCCACTCAGGCTGTGCCACACACACAGCTGGCCTGTGACAAAGGCACTGACAGGTTTCTGCAGTGGTGTCTTGCTGAAATGGTGCTTCACACCACCGCACAAGCCTCAGTGCAGTAACTTCAAATTTTGCTTAAGCCACCCACCCACATTAATTCATGAAACGTGACTGTTAAGTGAGGACTGCAGAGAAAAAAAGACCACAAACACCCAAGGCCTTATGTTTCACATATTTCTGCTCTCCCCAAATGTAGTCATGGAGTGGCAAATAACCCCCTTTTCCTCTTTTCCAGTTTCACGAGCTCCGAACTGTCACATTTTCAGAAATGCTACTGCCAAAAGCACTCTTACAAACTGGCAGTACAAGGGAGAGAAATTATGAGCAGAGCCAAGAGCTCCATTGAACCCTGCCAACACAAAAGAGTCTTACCCTGAGCTGTCTGAGACTGGACAAACGTTTTGATGAGAGTGTCCGTGGTCTGAGTGTAGAGGGAGAGAGCATATCGAAGTGACTGTAGGTCTGGACTCTTCTCCAAGAAGGTTTTCTTCAGACCATTCCCACCAGCATGGAAATATTGCTAAGAGCAAAAAGAAATGGGAAAGGTACTGACCAAGAATTGCAACCAGCAACCAATATGTATGAGCAGTTGTGCATATGGATAGGAAACAACTGGAAAAATTCACAAAACAGCTTCTATACTGGAAACCTCAGACCAGCTGATACCAACTGCTCATGGCATTCCTTTTCCAAAGCACTTAAATATGAATATGCTGACTCCCAGCACGCCAGTGCCCTGAACCTCTTCAGGTGTACACATACATGGTAGTATTCCCTTAGAGCCTTCATCACTGTGACAGCAGGGACAAACTCCTTCCATCTCACAAACCAGGACAGGCACTGTCCTCCCAAAGAGGACTTGAGGATGGAGCTGGGAACAGCAGAAACAGAAATGGAATCACTTACTTTGATTGTATCCAGTGCCAGGTCCAGAACAGCACACTGCTTTGGAGTGAGGCTCCTGGTTTCTTCTCTCACCATATGATCCTGCAAACAGCCATTGTATTTGACATGAGTGTGCTGTCAGAGGCTAAAGGAAAAGGAGTCCCAAGCATCACCACTTTCTCCAGACTCAAACTGTATCTGCATGGTGGCAGCATTAATTCAGCTGTTCAAGGAATGCTTAATGGAGTTTCTCAGAGTCGTTTATTACAGCTTAACTTGGAAATAAACTAATTTTCTCTCTTTCTTGCAGGCACAGAAGACATAAATAAGGAAAGAACTGGACAAAGGAAACCAGCAATTTAAAATCACACTTTGTCTCTCAAGAAAACCCAAACAGAAGCCTGCCCGACACCACTGTCATTCTAGAAAAGCCACAACAAAACTCTCCAAAAATCATCTAAATCAAGGAATTCTGAGAACTAGGCATTAGTGAAAGTTGTTATATGTCTGTTGTTTGTGGATTTTTTAAACTCTTCCAACTACAGAGGTCACTAATTTATTCCATCATTTGTGAAAAAGAAGAAAAAGAAAAGAAAATAGATTTGCTAAAAGAAGACATTGTTCCCATTAAGACCCACCAATTCTAACAGCAAAAAGCCAGTAATCACCTGGGAAAGAATTCTCTTTTCTGCAGTGGAAGCACATCCCTGCTAGAGTCCTGGCTGACTACAAGGATGTTCCATCCTTTGGCATTTCACTAAGCTCTTTCTCTGATGTTAGTCTAGATCTCAGGGGAAAACAGTGTATTTTAGGAAGCCAAAGCTTTGCACAAACCCATATTCTAACCGAGTAGCTGGAGGGTCAGGCCAGTTGACTTCAGGTTGGGCCCTAAAGCATTCATAAAAAAGATGCAAGCCAATCAGACAAAGGCTTTATCCCTACTTTAAACATGTCATAGGCTTGCTAGACACTTCCCAAGAGACGCATCTGCTAAACTGCCTCTGTGTAAAGCACACCTAGTCTGTGGCATTATGTGTGGGTTTCACAGGGACAAACCTGCTGGCTATCTTGCAGCTTGCTGATTCTTCACACTGCCTGATGCTGTCCCCATTCATTATCCACTGCAATCCATCTCCTGCCTGATGGAGACAGGGCTCTCTGCAGTCTAGGGGCAGCCATAAGGCATTTGCCACACTTCTCACAGACATCTAGCTATCAACTTTACACAGTGAAGCCTTGAACTGCACAGAAGATGCCTCTCAAGTTGTCAGTTTTTCAGACAAGTTCACACCCTGCTTTCTTGAGTAGCAGAGACGTGCCTCCATGTGCCTGCTCCCCCACACAGCATGTCCCTGGTCTGGGGACTGTGTGCAGGGGCACAGTACTTGGTGAGCTGCAGTGTGCCTTCTGCTGTGATATGGTGTCCTGAGGGGAGCAATAGCTCTCCTCCTTTTTCTTCATGAGCTGGGGGTAATTCAATTGAAGATGATGTGGCTTCACACTTCAGTACACAGACACTGCAGTGCACAGAGGGTAAAGTGTTCTTTTCTCTGTCTCACAGTCAGATTAAGCACAAAATCAGACAGAGCCCAAGGCCACATTCATAGGAAAGGCCAGTTTAGTCAGGGTAACTGTGTTCCCAAGGCAGAGCTACTTTCACATCTGCTAAAATTACTTTCTAGGCCTGCCTGCCAGATTGCCCCAACTGCCACAGAAAGCAGGTGGTCAGCACTTTTCTCTCAAACACCTACAGAGCTCATTCAGCCCCATGGAGAGGCCACTGCGCCCGTGCCCATGCTGTCAATGCGCAGCAACACATCACTACTTTCTCTGAGTTTTCCAGTGTCATTTCCTTCAACACATTATGTAAAAATAATCCAGAGACTGGACTGGTAATACTTGCACCTACTCAGAGAGAAGCCCACGACTGTCATTCCTGTGCGTACCTGCCCTCTGCAAATCCCACACTGTTCCTATAAAGAACTGTGCACAGTGCTACCTTGCACTTCCCAGATTGCCAGCCAGAAGCAAGAAACAAATATTTACATCAAATAATTATGCAAGTTCAAGTAGAAGAAGTAAAAAAAACCCAAAACAACCCAATACAACCCAACAAACTTTTCCTGATCTCTCACTCTCATCCTTGTACTCTCCATAGGTATTTTCAGAAGAAACTCTCTGGTCAGAGCCTGATTGTTTACCCTAGGGGCAGCAGAAGGGACAGAAGGCAGCTGCTCCCTGCTCCAGTTGCTGCTATTAAGTAGACTGAGCAGAAGGAGTTTGATAATAAGTGGGAGGCAGATATGTGGCACCAAGGAGTCAGGTTTATGGTTGGCTTTCTGAGCATTTTAAAATACACTGTGAAATTGATTTGTCATCAGGACGAGAGCCTGTGCTTGTCAGGTCTGTCAGTCTCAGTTTTCAGCTGAGTTATTTGATTCACTAGGGCTCTGTTCTCCCTGTCCTATTTAAGACCAATAATGCTTAAAATCCATCCCATAATTTTCCCAGGCTTTTAGTGGAACTGAAAAATGCAGAGGAGGGGGAGGGTCTGAAGAACCGTGACTTCCCTGTTAGCTTGTATGTGCCTGCAAAAACAAAAGGACAAAAAATAGAATATCTACAATTCTTACACAGACTCCAGCAATTTTTACTCTTGTAACACTCCTATTCTACTGGAAATTTTTGGACACAATGTCATTTCCCTTATGGTCTCCAAAATTCAGGTGCTTTCACACTTGAGCACAACTGTCTTGCCACATATAAAATCCTGTGTACCTGTACTGCTGCAGTTCTATATGTGGATATGCAAATAAAGGCTTGAACACACACCAGGGCTTGCCTGATTTGCATGATTGCGTGCATTTCTAAAAATGCAGCCCAGAGTCACCAAAGTTAAGCTTTACAGTAATTGAAGACGGGCTGCTGCTGGGGGATAACCTTCACCCAACCAGTCCAAATGGAAAACAGTAAAGTTTCCAACCCATTCCTGGCAAAAGGTGCCCCTGTACACGCTTCGAAATTCCAGTAATGAGAAAATGTGGAACAAGTAAAAGATAACAGTGGATTTCAGTGGCCACGCCCAAGAATGCAAGCAAACCACAGGAACTCACAGACTGTCCTTGTGACCTGGAGGAGGAAACAGCAAATTCAGAGTTCTGCCCTCAGACATCAGGATTACATGTGAAAGGCAGGGATGGCTTCTTTTTTCATCATGTGGAGACATGATGAGTCCTTGCTGATGCTTTTGCAAGAGAAAGGGGAAACTCAGGAAACAGGAGTCACATATGGATGCTGTGGTTCAGCTGCCACTCTCCCAGGCTGGCTACAAAGCTCCTTTCTCCCCATTTTTCCCACGGAAGCAACAGACATCATTGCAAGTGCAGAGAGCAGGGAAGGAAACACAATCCTCATGAGACACCATGTCACCAGGGATGACAGTCTGTCAGTGGGAGTGCAAAAGGCCATCACTCAGCGCAAGTGACAACTCTTCCCTGGGGAGACACACTTGGAGGCTTATGCTAGGTGACTATTAACTGCTATGTACCAGCCTCAAAATGTAGCCGGAGAACAGGTGCACATCTAATGACATAACTGCATGCCCTGATCACTTGCTAGGACTGCTAAAAAGCACTGCCTTAAATGAGCTGTGTACTGGTCACATAAACATGTACAGAAAATTTATCTGCTGGGCAAGGGACACAGGTGTATGAAGACAGCTGTATTAGTGTACAAGACAAAACCAGAAAACTACAGGAAGGGACAAATGCCTTTTGAAACTGCAATAATCACTTAGGAGAATATCCTTTCCACTGGGAAGATTTCCTTGGTCATGCTCTGACACAGAGTTCAGGTCCAGCTCCATCTCCCTCGCAGCAGCCTGTGCACTGTGACACTTAAGATTTAGACCTCCTCCTCTTGCACAATACCAGTCTTGTAGCACAAGTGCAACCACAGCAGAGCGCAATCTGAGTGCTGTGAGGCGTCACTATTTTCATACCATTCCTGTCGTGATCACTGAATTAGTGCTTGATTCGCTTATGATGAGGTGGCGTGCACTTCATAATGCTCATGTCATGCACTGTCACGTCATGCACTGTCAAAACACATCAACAGAGCCTTCATGCTAAATGCCAGCTTGCCTGTGAAGGGAGCCCACGCAGAAGGAATTTACAGACACAGGCTCTCTTCCATAAGCAACAGTTATTTTTTTAACAGTCCATGTAATTCACCCACAGCTAACGCAAGTGTCTTTCCAAGCATTAGGGACTCCCTTTTATAAATGGGGATACGGAGGAGCTGGCCAGATATTGAGAAATTTCCTTTTTTTTCATTTTAAATCAATGTACCAGACTTAGCACCGTGTATACAGAAGAGAATAAACTACTTTGATGATTAAACGCAGAGTAAGATTTAATGTTAAGCACTATGCTAATGTTAGTAGAATGCATTTAAAAGCACATTTAATGCATTTAAAGGCATTTCTCTACAACTGCATTCAGCGACAAACCACTGGAAGCACAAGACATGCTATGCACTACCACACTTCCATGCTTACACACAGGGACATTAATACAAGCCATGCAGGACAATACCTTCAGCTTTGACAAGTGTCCCAGTTCCTTAGCAGCACTGAAAATCAACTGTGTGCCCTATGGTTGCAGAAGTTAGAAAAGAAAGGAGGGGGGAAAAAAAGGTTATAAACAAGCTTCACATATTTTTCCTTTGAGCAAGTCAAGTCAGTTCACACCCGCTTCACATAACCACCCCAAGGCGAGGCACAACAACTGGACTCTCCTTGCCAATTTATTACCTAGTACAAACCCGGGCATTTCTGTGGATACCACAAAAGCTATTTCAGAGCACAATGTCTTGCTAACCAGCTCACTCTTGCTCACAGCAACCACTCACTTATACAAGATGAACCTTCAAATGGATTGCACAGCACTGGAGTGAAGGCCATCTCCAAACACCCCTCTAGATTTCACATCTAAATACACACAAAGACTGCAAAGACTGGCCAAAAGATCACACAACTCCAAGATGATGAGAATCTGTCCACAGAGGTAGGGCCCAGTCATCATGGTGGGAGCAAGTGCAGATCAGATCACAAACAAAGCTGGGCCTCAGCTGTTCAGGGCTGAGAGATTGCCAAAGTCTTGTGAATACTACAGCATCACCTTCAAATGTTCTAGAGCTTGGCCAATGGCTCTTCTTCCCCCACTGTGCCTCACTAAAGCTGTATAACCAATGAAGAAACATAAAGAGAAGATGAACCCCAGTGACAGGAAATCTTGCTTCAAGGCACTTCACCAGTCTCACAGTAAAAAAATCTCTTCCTTTTATCTAGCCTAAATCTACCCTCTTCTGGTTTAAAAGCTACATGATATCTATGTACCAACTGGTTTTTTAGGCATTTGGAAAATAAATGTTAACACATAAAATGTGTTTCACCTAGGTCAGGTTGCTCAGAGCCCCATTTAACCTGGGATGGGGCATGTTGTATAAGGACTGTTGGTTTCATGAACAGAAGGTCTCCAGTAAATCCAATTCTCCTTCCCTCTCCATTACTATCCCTTCTTAACAGTCTTCAACACTCCCACTTAACCGCAACAGCCTTGACCACACCTCACCCCAAAATACCTCAAACTGTAATGAAGCAAGATGTAAACCCAGAATTATTATACTGCCCTTTGCCCCTGCCAATGTCATTCAGCTTTCCTTTGCTGCCTTCCTGGGTATTTTTGTTCATTGCTGTTTAGGTCAGTACTCTTGTGGAACAAGAACTATCTCACACAGGGATTTGCAGAGAAGACCCTGGGAACTGGCTACTACTGCAAAGATCACTGCTGAAATAATTTTTTCTAAAAGGATTAAAATGAACATCAGGCCCTCCTAAAAGTCTGATCTCAGCAAAAAGTCTCGATACCTGTTGCCTGGGGTACCAGAAGAAAAACAGGCAGCTTAGAGATGTAACACTGGAAAACTCGGGACTTGCTCTAGGGCAACTGGACACTCTCTGCTAATTACAAGAGCAGCCGAGAACTGAATTTTTAAGGTGAGGAAAGGCCTTTTCTTTAGTTTTTCCAGCTTTGGAAATTTCTTCAAGCTGAAAGACTCTGTGACCTGAAACCAGAGATCACGTCTTGAATTGCTCTAACCACCAGCTAACCCTCACTGTTCCTCAGCCCTTTATGTTTGTTGAATACAAACCGACACAGAATGAACATTATTGATTTTCTAGCTAAACAGAAGCTCTTGATAAATGATTAAATTCACAACTTTTGGCAGGGGTGGAGGGGAAAGTGCAGGCAAGCACAATGAATCTACAAAAGAAAGCTCCTGAAATGAGGAGGAGAGCTTGTCTTGCTGTCAGTATCCAATGGGTAGTGTTGAAGAGAACAGATCTCTAATCTGAAAGAGCACAAATTTCCATGTATTTCCAGCAAGGAAGGTTGAGCATGACTGCACACCAGCAGCAACAGAGAGATTTCACTGTGGGCCATGCCAAATAACTGACCTAAATACAGAGTTTCACCAGCCTCTCCTACCCAAGAGATGCGCCTGCTATTTCGTATGATTTGCCATGAACATCTGTTGACTTACAGGGTCTTAAAATTTAAGGGTTTTGAGTCCATTGAACATGCAGGAAACAAAAACAAAAATACTTTTGTATCTGGAATTTTGAAAAAGGGAGTAGTCTCAAAACACAGTAACATCAACCTTTCTTAATTCAGTATTTTCAGCATTCACTGGACACTTTTTTTTATATACATTTGAACAACAACATTAACCAGCTCAGGCACGTAGTCTTCCTGCCTCAAGCTTCTAAGGAGGGCAGGTCAGTAACACTGAGCAATAGCTAGTGACTGGACACACTTCATGGAACAAAGCTGCTCAGATAACTCCCACTTCTTGCACGCTAAGAAAATCCTTGTCAATCAGTGGCAATCTCTGTCAATGCATCTGCAAGGAGAAATTATTTTGCTGTTACACTGAGTTTGTCATCAGTGCTGGTAACATCTAATGAAAATCTGGACAACTCCTTTCTCTGCCAAATGGCATTCTTGTAAACAAGATGCCATACTCCTCAGAGAAGTTATTTATGATGGAAAACATACGACAAAGCTCTACAGACAGCACTTATTCCAGTTGTGCCAGAGAGTGAGAACAACTGAACTTAAATTATCAGGTAGCTTTGAGAAAAGCTGCCCACAATGGAATTGATTAAAATGTCAAGGATAGAATATGAGGACAAATTAAATCCTTATCATGAATCATGCCTAGCTCTGCAGCAAACACAGCTGGAAAGGGAATGGGCCTTCATGATGGTTTTCCTCACTCTTCCATGATGTTAGTTGTACTTTCCTACACTCTTCAGAAACAAGAAACACACCTATAGTCCACAACACAGAGATTTTAAATTCCTTGTTAAGGGTCTGATTTTGTCCCTTAGTGAAAGAATGCAGAGAAGGATCATCAGCTGACTCATGTCTAATTGTTGGAGGCCAAGAGGATGGCACTGATTTATGCTCCAAGTGACTCAAACCCTCAAAGCTTAACTGCCCTACTGCTCTGCTGACAAAGTTAGGAAACAAAAGCCTACCACACGTTTTTTGGATTCCAATCCTTTTTTGGAAATCATATTATATGTGATGCTTACTTTTCTGAAACATAACACTGAAAGAAAGTTTTACCTCATATTGTACATTTACTTCCCATATTTTTGTAATTCCTATGTGCAACAGTGGGATAATTTAACAGCAGTTAAGTTAATTTTAAAAACTCTATTGTATCTGGCAATGTCTTTTAGCACACATTAAGATAAAACTATTTTTTAGTTGTGGTGTATTAAACCACAAAAATTGACAAAATAAGCTTAAAAGTGGGGATGAAAAGAGGAAAATAATTACCTGTCAGTACAGAGAACTAGGCACATATGCAGTTCACAGACCACAATTTTATTCAAGGCTAAGAAAGCTTTTTCTCCTCACAGAGACAGCCTTCAACTTTTCTGCTCCAAGCTAGCACAAGGGAGAGGATTCATTTAAAATAACAGAAGTTCAGAAAGGTTTCAGAAAACCTCTTAAAGCCATACTCTCCTCCACCACAGAGCTCTGGAGCAGCTCAGGCAGATGAGCCTGAAAAATAGGCAGTTTGGAAGTCAAATGCAAATTCTGTCCTCAGCTTAAAGAAAATTTAGTTCTTATCCTGGAAGATGTTCTCATTTAGTGACAAGAAGTCTGACAAGTAGAAAAAAGTACAGCAGGAGCAAGCACAAACAGAGCTTCACGTGAATGGCTGCAGGGTACTGTGTGAAAAAAATAAAGGAGAGGCTCCAGAGGAATCACCTGGGTGTAGACTAAGCACTTCTTCTCTCACCTGCCTAGTCACTGATGGCATGGTACAGTTTCATCATAAGCAGTTGAGAAAGAAATATATAACTATTCTGTTCATATCACCGAGCGTTGTGCACTGAACCCCAAAATACAGATTCCTGAGCGTATATCCACTCAACCACGACAGAAGGTGTTTAATTACATGCTGGATCTTAAAATTAGTGAGGTGTGAATTACTTGGTGAGTTACTGGGATCATATTGCTGCTAATCTCACAAGCCACAGGCAGAGAATGCTCAGAGAAGTCACCCATCTGAAAGTCATGAAGGAGCTGCAGATCAGGTTGTCAGAGCGGGAGGTTGTAAAACTGCCCTGTCCCCACTGGATCCCTCACAGTGCTAACCCTTTCTCACCTGAGCCCCACACCAAAGAATCTTCCAGAAGCAAATTTAAGTGGAATTGTTAGGTCTGGAGAGAGGTATTTAAGCACTGTGCAGTGGCAGGGTCATGCAAGTGACAGGCGAGGCAAACTGCAAGGTGACAGGAACCTTCTACCTGAGTACAAGGTTTCCATGACCTCCATCAAAAAGACTTCTGCACCTCCAGCAGTTTTGCTGAAAAAAGACAAAATATTCCATAAAAGAGATTCTTTTCTATCATGAATATCTCCTACTTCTTAAGGGCTGGACATGAGTTTTAGGACGGAAATCCCCATCAGTGGTCTTTCAAACACAGAGAGGCTCCACTAGGGCATTCTGTTGCTAAGGGCTGGGAGGAAAGTGTGTTACAGTGCCCGAGGCTACTTGTGTCTGATGTGCTTGAAAAAGAAAAAAAAAAGCAGGAAAAAAAAGAAGAGAAAGAAAAAAGGCAAGCCAAATTAGCTAAGAGTGGCTTGGCACTGAAGTAGAACAGCAAAAAGAAAGTATTGCTTCTGCCCATGCTGGCAGCCCCATATTTTGCCTTGCCTTGCCCAGCTAGCCTTCACTGAATGATGAAAATCTGGTGGTGACAGAATAAATGGCTATGCCCCAGATGACAGTGGAAGCAGCTCTTTGTCCTTGCAGCTCATCCAGCCTCACCACCAGTTCCCTGCTCAAGGACTGCAGACAAGGCCATTTAAATCACTGCATTGTTTGTAACTGTCCTTCTGGAAGAGCAACTCATTTCCAGTTTAGACTAGTTCAGCCTCCTTGCTACCATACAACTAATTAGACACCAAGAAATCCAGCTATGAGCATTTTGTGTTATCTCAGACAAGAAAGTATATGCTTCAATTTGCTTCTCCATTTGAAACTGAAATGATGGCACCAAGAAACTATGAAAAAAACTTTAAGTGGCTTAAAGCAATATCCTGCAGGTTGGAAGAATTGGCTGATCACAGTTATTGCCTCCTTCATGCTACAAGTATTGAATCACTCTCCTACTCTGCCTTTGAAATCCAAAACTAGCAAGCATAAAGCTCAAACAGCTCCTCCCTAGTTCTCTCTGAGGCCCTTCATCTCAGTGATTCCATTCCAAATGGGTCATGTTAATGCTGCTTCTACATGATGATTTTAGCACCTGTCCCCAAAGACTCCTTTTTAAAAGCAATTCAACCAAGACAAAGAAATTTCACCTTCCTAAATTTATTTTCTTTTTCTTCTTTACAAATCATAAAGGCAAGCAGAAATGATTACTCCAAATCTGAGCTCAGAGAAAGCAGTCCTTAGCAAATTACACCTCATGCTAATTTCATGGTTGTAGGTATAACAGTGCACTTCATTCCAACAGTTTTATTTAAAATCATCATCATCAAGCCAGAGACAAGGGCCTTCCCTCTCAGAGCAAGAGACACCTATAGCAAGAGGCGGGTTTGCATCACTTCCCTGGACACTGCAACCCAAGAGTCCCAGTGCAGATATGTGAGGGAACTGCTGAATAGTGAAAACCACTATTGTTCTACCCACCACTGGGAGAAAAGTAAGGCTGCATAACTGAGCTACAGACTGCAAGTTCACTCTAACAGCCAGATTAAAAGAATTTCTGGATCATCTGTAAATAATGAGGTTACATCCCAAACTTCACACTGCCTCCAACTGAGTGTCATCCCCCAGAACAGCCAGGCATGCATGACTGACATTTAATCAGCTTCTCTAGTTTCTCAGAACAGGGGAAGAGTTAATCTTCCATTGTTAAAAGCATCACTACATTCACAACACACATTCATCCAGCATGTCCACACAGCTGAACAATTATACAAAATACTGCCTTTGAAGAAAAACTATCTGCACTCACTTCCAGCTCCCCAGCATCACAGAGAAATCCTGCCAGCCAATGCTGGTGTTAAAACCTTCTGCGGGGGTAAAATGGGGGATGGTTGATTAAAAATCAAGCTCAAATCAACCACATCTATATAGAGAGACACTCTGGCTAATAGATGATAGGGCAATAGTGGCTGCAGGTCATGACCTAAAGCCATGAAGCCTAACTGTTCCATAATTCCCACATAAACAGACAGCTCTCCTTAGAGGATTGCAAAACACTAATCAGTGCAAACTGATACACTGGACAGAAACTCTTCTTGGATCATGTATTTTGAATTGTTTTTTCTTCAAGAGTGTGCTCTGTATCTTGAAACCCTACCATAAACAGAGAGATGCTCCCTTTCTTTACCAACTTACAGGCATGTTTTTCCATCCTCAGGCAGGCTACATGCAGACAAATTTACCTGGATGGATGACTCACTAGGTCAGGGGGATAAGTTACACAGGCAATGGCAACACTTTTCTGGTATGAGTCAGGAAGAATAAAAAGCTTTACCGTATGGTCTGTAAGAGGAGGCAGCACAATCAGCTTCTCCATGGTGTTCATTACCACCCTCCAGAGCTCTTTCAGCACCCGTTTCAACACTGTCTTTTCACACACAGTTGCAAACAGTGTCAGGCTGCAGGGAGAGAGCAAGAACTGAGTAAGTTCAAAGAGCACAATTCCCAATGAAAAAGAAGCTGCATATGGAAGATTCAGTGCCCTATCCAAAGCAGTGTCTTGTAACAATTGCTTTAAGAGGAAAAAATTTTCCCTTTTCTAAAGCACAGAGTGTGTGCTCACTGTTGGAGTTCTAGCACTAAAAACACAAAATGGATGACTGACATTTCTGATCTCAATAATTTCTGTTTACTGACCTGGGGATTACAGAAGGTGTCACTTGGGGATAGGTGGAATAATACATTTAATAATAATTGGAATAATACATGTGATCCAAATAAGAGCAGATACCATTGAACATGATCCCTTTAAGAAGACATATTTGGTTTATAGAGTATACAGAAAAAATTATAAATATATAATAATAGGTTTTAAGCTTCAAGGGGTTACTATAATGATTTTTGATGAATACCTAAATTAACACTTCCCAGAGTGCAGAAATTCCTGCACAGCTTCTGAAAGCTGCTGAACTTAGGTAGATCTTTCATGTCTAAAACCACCCCAAAATATTTCTTGGACAATTCCATATTTTGTCATGACTGCATTCACCAATCACCTGCCATGTGTTTAACCGCTTTAATACAAGGAGCTTTATTTCCCTAGGTTTTCTTCCTTTATTATTGTACAGGCTATAAAAAAGGCCAAAAGTGCCTTGTAAGTGGCCAGTACCACTAAGATAGCTGACTCTTCTCCATTGTGTAACATCTTCTCCCAACTTCCCTTCTTCCCACAGCTGGTTAGCCAGTAAATGAACAAAACAAACAGGTACAGGACTGATATGGGTGGGATGCAGGAGGCACTAAAAAGATACTCTCCTTCTGTAAAGGAGGGAAAAAAATAATCCAAGTGTGGATTATCATAATCAAAGTTACTTGCTCCACAGCTGGATGGCAAGCCTGAAGCAAACCACGTTCCCAACGGTACAAAGGAATATGGACTTTCAGGATTCATGAAGGCATGCATGGAAAATGATCAAATGAGAAGGCTCCTAGATGTAATGACTGCTGCAGAGAGTCACTTAGAACACAGTGACCCAAAAAAAGATAGGATAATCAACACTAAGAGCAACCAAACCCCCTATGTTTTAAACTTGTAAGGCTTCATATCTCTTGCAGCACTTATTATGAAAATTGCTGGTCATCCCTTACTAAATGAAGAACTGATGTGCATCAGCATTAAGTTTAACTTGTACAAAGATTAAAAACTGTTTCTCTTTGCAGTTCAAGACTTGGCTTGAACATTTAACTGTCCTTGTCCAGCTGAATCATGCTGCATGGCATTAATGCAACAGTTAATTAAAGCAATGGATCAATCACGGTCACGTCCCATCGTTCAGAAGCTTATTTGCTAGTCAGAACAGCACCAGGTACGACCAGAGCACACGCTTGACAGGACTCTGATACTGAGTAGAATATGTATCAAGTACATAAGCACTGTTTGCAATATGCTTGCTAATTGGCTACAATAAAATCTATGTAGGAAAAAACCCACAGCTAGAATATTTAGAATTTCAGTCTTTTTCACTATTTGATCAGCAGTGTGTTTTGCTGATTGCTATAATTGCCAGAGGTAGAATGAAGAACTGGAGCGTGCTTTGGGTCATAACTGGATTGAATGAAGGCTGAAGAGCCCATCCATGGCTTGTGAGACGCAGATATGGGAAGAAAAGCTATTGATTCTTCTTGAAAATCTGGAGACTGGAAATCTCAGTGACAATCCAAGAACATGGAGCTATTTTCCCCTCTGTCTCATTCTTGTTCCAATCCAATGAATTGTATGTGTAGCATATATTGGAACACTCCCTTACTTTCCATCCAGGAAGTCCATCAGTGGCCTCAGGACATTATCTGCATCTTGTGCAACTGTGTTTCTGGCATTAGCAGCAGAATTTGCTGTCCCTTTGACTTGACAGAGGATATCAGACATTTGCTTGACACATTCATCAATTCGTGTCTGAAAGCTGCACAGATAGGAGAGAGGCAAAAACAATACTATTAGTGGCACAAATACAAGGTAGAAAATTTCAAGTTCACTCAGTTTCACACTTTTCTTACACAAGACTTGCTGCTCTTTTCCTTACTGTATTTGTTACCATGGGGCATGCTCTCCAGTTCCTTATGCCCACCACCCACACACAGCTGACCACCTCTAAACAGGAGACACAAGCATATTTGAGAGTTTGTTCGTTCATTCATCTTGCAGCAAGAAATGATCCATTCCGGACCTCAAGAAACACTGTTATCCCTAGTTCAAAGCACCCTGCTGTACCCTTTCCTTTCTCCACCACAGAGACTGGAATATCACATGGAGCAATGACAATGCATGCCCTGCTTTGAGCACCCAGGAGTCCATCAGCAGAAATCCAGATATGACCCATCATAGCTAAAGTCTTTAAAATAACAGAGAGAGCCTGAAGGCAGGCACCAGCCTAAACCAGTCCACTGCCATACAGCCCATGCCAAGTGTCAAATTGGGATGTGGGGCTCAGCTGTGCAAAGTGCAGTCTCCCTGTAACGAAGTGACACACAAGGTATTAAAGCACAATTACTTTTCCACCTCTTCCTGCTAAGAAGAGATTCAAAATTAAATAATGCAGTGATTAAAAATTATGAATAGATCAGCAGAGCTGACAACTAATCAATTCAGCAAATAAAGGAAAATGCTTTGACATTTAAAAGAACAGTTACTAACAACAGGCACTACAAGTGACATTTAACTATCCATTAATGGCACAGAGGTTTGAAGCCAGGAAGAGAAGCCAGTGTTAGGTGCTAGGGTAAAGATTTAAGAGGAGGTACAAAAGTTTGGAAGCCAGGTTTATGTCTGCATAAATGACCTGAACTTCTACGTGCAAGCCACCAGGACACCTATGGGTTGGGTGTGAGTGTCCCATGGCTCTTACCTTCCTTCTCCACCTGGTCACCTTTCTGGCTCTGCCACCTCTAGCCTCATGGTCCTTCTTGCTCAATTCTAGCCTGCAGCTCACTGGAAAAATTCCAGACCTGTCTCCCATGTGCCCTATTTCTAGCAGAAAGACTCCTGCAGCACTCAGTTGTGGCTTGGCTGCAATGTCTGCTTAACCCGAGACCTAAGCCACATCAAATAAAAGAGCATAAAAAATTTCCCGTGCCATTAACAGTTCCTGCTCTGTCACATGCCAATCCCACCCCACAGTTCTCCCATTGCTTCATCAATTGCAGGACCTTGCTTCAAGATATTTTAAACCCCCCGGGTCAAGGATGGAAAATAACAATGGCCTCATGGATAAAATGTGCTATGAGTGAAAATGGTTGCCAATTTTATGAAAAATAATAGATCAGTTACTGTGGCAACAGGTTCACCTGAAAGTGAAGCTTGTGTAAATGTACATCTTAACAGGAGCCCTTGGCAGCAGCAAGCTAAAAAAACAACTTCACCTATGCTGTCAGATGGGGCCTGCTGCTCCCTAATTCCTCCAGGAATTCCTTCCTTCACTCCTACAGCCTCCAAGAACAAACAGGAACTAGCCTTGCATGAAGGATAAACCCTTCCAAGACTTATCTCCTCTCAAAGTAGCAAATGCTTCTGTGTCCAGACAAAATCCTCTCTCAGCACAAGGGTAGTGAGGCTCTCTGGACATGTGCTGTCTTCTCATCAAATACAGCTAATCTCACACAGATGAAGAAGAGTTAAGATCTGCAGTGTCAGGTATGCACAGAAGTGAAAGAGTAACTGTTTACAGACTCTGCACAGAATAGTGCGGATATCTGCCTTATCTCCTAAGTTTATATCCTTTAGGAGATCATGCTTGTATAGTGAACTGCAGCTCTACTTTTCACTCTCTAAGACTGTTAAAGAATAAATTAAGCACCTGAGACATCTGACTGGCTGGATCTCTGGTGGGCTCATCTCTCTAAAACGCTCCCCAGTATGTACACTGATAGTGGATAATCCCTTTAAATCACATTATCATATGTCAAGATTGCCCCAAATTGTTTTGTATCGGGCACCATGGAGACAATATTCAGATCAAAAAAATTCACCTCCATAATCATTATTTCTCACTCTGTGCCCAATTATGAACTTTACTGATTCCATTCAGTTACAGTTTGAGTCTTTCCATTTCTTGCTGTAGCATCCATTATGGCCATAGGAACTGCTCACTTATCTCCCTGCTTAGCTTTGCGTGGTGAAATTCAAACAGTCTTTGACAAATCCCACTATGATTTTTTTAGCCATAAGAATTGCAAACCTGTCAACCCCAGGAGGCCAAGTTGGTGCAATTTTCTCTGCCTAGCCCATGTTCAAGCTACACTACAATTCATGCCTGCATTAATCCTGTTATGCAGCACAACATGAAATGAATGGGGTTTGTAATGGGAAGTGGTTGTTTTCAAAGGTCAGTCAGGAGTTCTGTATTTTAGATTTCACTTAACTGACATGCTCTATAGTTCACTGCAAAAGTCTTATAATGTTGAGCTCATTTTATCCACAGGTAAATGAAAACACGATTTGCAATACGACTTAATTGCCATCAATTACTCTGGCAATACTTTAAACAGCTCCCTGAAACACTAGATAACATTTGCAGAAGCTTTAGGACAGGTCAGTCTCAGATTCTAAACCTGTTTCCTTCTTATTTCAGTATTCATTTAACAATCAGAAATCAAGCTGTTTCATACATTTAGAGCAGAATGTTTAAACAAGAATGCTGCTTCATAAATGCTAAACTGGAAACTGCTTTTTGAGCAGTAAAGGAGCAGGAAATTCTGTTACTGACAAGAACTACTTACTGAAAAAAAAATCATTCAGTGTAATTCAAATACATTTCACAGCTGAGAGATCTCTGTGCTACAAGAGAGAAATACAGGAAGAGAAAGAGAAATTTCCAAGCAGAGAAATACAGGAAGAGAAAGACTTCAAAAATATTTCTCACTTCTATAGATAGTTTCTGTATATTAAAGGCCATAAATTTAGGACAAAAATAAAACTATAATGCAGTTCACAGGAGTTTCTTTTCTTTCATAACCTGACTAAATGAGATTAGATAAAAGAAAGGAATGCTTCAAAGACAAGGACCTTGTAGTACTGACCTGTTACCAAACACTGCACTGAGCTCATCCAAAACATTGTTCAGCTTCACCTGGAGCTCTTTGAGATGGTCACTTGCTTCTGCATCCAACTGTGGATGAAAAAAAAAGCATTTAAATTTGAACTCAGAGGGCAGTCCACTGTCCTCTGCAGTGCTTCTCTTCACTGTTGAGGCTACCCTTAATAAGCAGGTGAACTATCCCCACTGGACTCTGCCAGGTAGGATGCTCTCCTCCACTGCCTGCTGTTGCTGCTACAGAAGCTGTGAAACAGTCAGCAGATATTTGCCTAAAAAGCAGCAAGTAATTTCCCCAGGCTCCTATAACCCTTCAATATCCTTCCTGATGTTTGTGAAGTTGAGGAAGAAAGGGAATGAGAACTCCCTGTGGCCAAGCGTGTATCTAGGGTTGAGAATCCATCAAGTATTGTGCTTTGCCCTGGGCACACAGGTCATGTCACCTCTCTGAGTCTAGAAGGACACAGGGCTTTGCAGACTGGTTGTTACTACTTGTGCATTTCTCTATGTATGATCTTAAAAGAAGCTATTTCACCTTCCTTCGTGCCGTCACGTATTTTAACTGAAGATTGACTCAGTCACTGCTTTCAGAAGGTTGGACCCCAGCTGTTTTGAAAATCTGGCCACAATATCATGGCAGGAGCTGTTGTGCACTTTTGTTGATCATTTTTGGAATGTAAAATCTCAGCTACTGGTATTGAGCAAATATTACTCTACCCTCACATGGAACCAGACAGCTTTTTGTACAGAAGTGTTCAGAGGAAAACAAAAAACAAGTTCCCCAAGCACTACATGAATGCTGCTGACACCCTGGCAGGTTCTGAAAGGAAGTGCTTCCTCCATTCTTATCAGTGCAAAGCCACCTGTTTTTAAATTGAACACGATTTGCTGTTCAGTCTTGTATTCCAGCTACCATAACCCCTCCAGCCTCAAACGAGCTAATTCTGAGCAACATACCTGTGTGTACACTTAGCAACACAGGATGAACGCTTTAGCATCATTTGCTCATAAAAAGTAACTGGTAAAACAGATTTGCCTGTGTATGCAGGCATGCAAGATGTTTGTAAAACAAAAAGCTTCCTCCTAGGCAGAGCATCTCTTTAGGAATGTAATGAGCCAGGTTCCAGTACTGTGGTTAAAAATCAGTTTAGACTTTTATGGTATATCCATCTATACAGGATTTGAACATGACAGGAGTTCCCACCTCTAAAATCAGTGCTGAAGCCCTCTTCATATTGCTTCAGCATCCATCAGAGAAAGCCAAGCCTTAGGGGATTTGGAATCTGATCTACTCATTTTCCTGTTGTAAGCTGGCATGGAAAATTGACTCTATTATGCATTTGAACTTGTGCTAATGAAACTTCTGGATCAGAATTTTAGAAGTAATTAAAGTAAGAACCAACAATCAAGCAAATGATGATTACTTAGGCGTTGTAACTTTAGGCATTGCTGCCTCTGATTATTTTTCCCTTATAAAAGTAAATTTCTTTTTCTATCATCTTTGTAACACTCTTGCTCTGTGACGGCAGAAGGAAGCTAATGTCATGACAATCAGCATTCATTCTAGCCAAGCTTGTAGGTAACAAAATAAAAACAGCATTTGGTGGTGGTGGTTTCTCTTGCCCTTACATTAATCCTTCCCTCCTACTGCGTAAAGGCACAATGAGTCACAAGCTGCCTGATTTGCTCTACTATTAATGGCACTGAATTGCCCTCTGATTTCAGCCATTTCTGACAGATTTGAGGTAGGACCAGTTCATGATTCATCAAAACGTTTCAATTAACTGCTTTTCCAGTCAGGGAAAAAAAAAAAGCCAGAAGAATTTGGCACAAGACAATTATTCTTCACTATTCACTTCTACTTCTTTATAAGCTATCAGATGCAGAGCCTAGATGATGTTTGAGGTCAGGATCAATAACTTCTTGCCCTGGTTCATGAACTGCACAATCGAAGATTTATTTTACTGTGAGGTGGCCTGGAGAGCTCCCTGGCTACCTCTAAGCTTTCCCCTCACTGCTGTATTTCACTGCAAACTGATCTTCCTCCTAGCAAATGCACTGTTGTCCCAGTACTGAAAGAAGAAACAGCTGACACAATGCTTTGCCAAGGGGACGAGGTCCATTATCTGTGGTAAAGAACTCCCACTCCTCCAGAACACGAGCTCACACACAGCTCTCTGGGTACAAGTGGCAAGACAGCTGCCCACATCTAACTTTGAGGTGCCCAGCCTCATCCTCAGGAAGCCAAACCCTGGTAGTAAGCATTCTGGTTCAGCATCCACGAAGCCCCCTGTCATGCTAGAAAAGCTGTTGTTTTCTAAGCAACTGCTACTAGGGAACAAGGATTCCACATAACACATTACTGATGGTTAATGCTTAGGCACTGGCTTGCTTTGGCTCAAAAGCAAAGTCCTCGGAATTATCTGAGTATGATATAAGTTCATTAGAAAGGTGCTGGTAGATGTGTACTGCTGTTTCCCACACATAAATCACATGTCAGTTACTGAGTACTGCAGCATGTGGTATTAACTGCAAACTTGGCCAATGTGGTGAAGCACTGATAAGAGTGCTTAAATGAACCCACAACGGTGTTGCTGTTGCTGTTCAGTCAATGAATTTTAAGCATATCAGCTATCACTGATAGCAGGAAATGTATTTGGACTGCATGATAAATCTGGCTGGTATAGCAGAAAACAGTATTAGGCAGCTGGGTCACTGCCACATGTCACATCCATACCATTTCTCTCAGAAGGCTTATGATCTCCATTCTGTGGGTATATGAGAAATAATTCAGAGGAAGAATGAAAAGTTCTCTGTGCAAAACATGGGCCAGTAGCTACACTGAGGTAGCTTCTGATCTCTGAGCAAATGTTTCAATTCCAGTAGAAATAATGGCTGGCATAGCTACAGTTCTGTGTCTGAGGCTAAATGTGTGATGCTGAAAACTGAGGTGCAAAGAGGAAAAAGCTAATCCCATATTAAACTTCAGGGAAGAAATCAAGTCTCCATTAATTTCCTGAAAATATTTGGGACTTGGCTTTTAAGAGAATCTGGGCCTCAAAGTCTCATCTGAACCCATTTAGAGCTGGAACCTCAAGTCCTCTGCTCATCTGAATGGTGGCATTTATACCAAAGTGTTATCAACTTGAATTTAGGATGATCTTCTCATCCTTTCCTCATTCATGAAAAAGAACCCCTGAGCCTAAGAATTTGCAGTGATGGGCTTCCAAATTTTCCAGGAGATGGAATTAGTTCTTTGGTTTCCACACACACTAGTGAAGTGCGAGTGGCCAGAACTGGAAGGCTTCTCTGTAAGTGGTGTAGGTGGAGAGACATGACTCTTGCCTCCTAGAAAGCTAAAGATGTTAATCAATTCCTATCTATAAAAGGCAGAGACTTTATGAAATCATCAGGTCTGATCTGGCATATCAGCAGCTGAAGAATTATGCCCTGCTAACATATTTTAGCTTTAGCAAGTTATGGAGTTCATCTGCCTCCAGTTTGAAGCTGCTGATTTTTGGTCTGCCTCCCTCCACCAGCCCCTGGGAGCTCAGCACATCCAATCCCCCTTTAAGGACATGCACTGAATTTTCAGGCATCTCCCCACTTTCCTACAGGATTCAAGAGTAAGAAACATGGAGCCCTGAATCCAAACAATAGCTGCCAACTTCTCAAACACTAGGGCAGCCTTAGCTATGGCATGTGGGATGCCAAAGAGGAGCAAACACTAGATATCACAAATCCTTTGAGCATATTTCTATGTAAATCCTGGCTGTTTCTAAGCTATCCTGCAATTTGTTATTCAGGTGGTGAACATAGGATTTAAAATGTGGGCTCACCCCAGCAAAGCATTAAGAGGAGAGTTTCCTGAAGCTTTAATTGTGAAGATTAGTTTGAAACCAAAGGCATGAAAATTGTATGATGACAATATGCTGCTGCTCAGCAGCTAATTCCTTGGGTTCCTTAGGCAGTGCTTGTCTCTGATACTCACCTCACATGCTTCCCTTGGGGAAAAAAGGTGTAGAAATGTTTTAAACTAGTTTTTCACACTACATTTAGACTCCAGCAGTGTGCAATGCAGTACAACACCTTTTAATTTCACTGCCATGAGTTCATTACTCATGAAAAGCTAAGCAAAATTATGGACTGCAGGCTGAAGTCTGATGGTAAACCACAGAGGTGGGTAGAAAATGCAAGTCACGTTAGGTTTCATTAGGTAAAGTATGAATAATTAAATAAATGGGGCCAAGTTCAGGCAAACATTACCACTGAATGTGTGTAGTCCATCCCAGCAGAGACCTAAATTAAAATCTCTGCTCTGCTGCTGTTTTGGAGATGGTTCAGAGAAATAAAAGGTTTCAAAAGATATCCAGGACTCACCCCCCAGTTTCACACTTTTCATTATGCTTTTAATGCTATCTGCCACTTCATAAACACTGCCTTTCCAACACATGCCTTTGGGATGCCTGAGAATGCTCCTGAGTCATGATGAAACAGTTTTGATCACATGAGATCAATACAGCTCAGAAGGGAAAGAAAAGCATTAATCTTAATTCCTAAAATTAATTTAAGGTAGTTTTCGCTGTGTATGCATATGTGTTTACATCTATATATATTTGCCTTGACCCAAGGGAATCCCTCCAAAGAGAGTTCTCTAAAGCTCTGCTGCAGTCCTTACTGTTTCTGAGTAGCAATGTTCACAGACATGATGTTGACATTAAACTCAGAGATGCTGGGCAATTTTTGCCCTGCTTTGAGTACTACAGTTTAGAAAAGAATAAGAAAAGTGAGGGAAAAGGTACCATAACTCCCTGGGGGCAGTGGGTGGAGGAGAGTGTAAAGAAAGGCACTACATCCAGGGCCCAATCTCAATAAGTAGTATTGGGCAAGCACTTGTGTTCCATGTTACGCCACTACACTGCAGGGTGACCACGGGTGAGCCCTGTCCCTTCGTTTTCCTCATTGCAAAAGGGAATAAGTGACCTGAATTTCCTTAGGCATATGTTCTGGACCCACTGGCAAAGAACACCACATAGTAGCAATATTTCAGAGCTTTCCAGAACTGTGCAGTGCTACAGCTACAGCTGCAGATCGAGATGGATCTGGGAATCAGAAGCAGATGAAGCCACAAGCACACGGTAACTGAAACCAGTCCAAAGGTCTGGCTGCACACATGGCACAAGTAACATATCTGCCACAGGAACAACAGAATATTTGGTACCTGGCTCTCAAGAACACCTTTGAGAACACAAGAGACTGAACAGCTGAACACCAGGGCATACCACTATCCTAGTTTCTTACTCTCACAATTGTCAGGTTCATTCTGCAGCCAATAGACTATGCAAACTAGGACAAGACCTTCTTTACTCTAGCAAAACAGAGAACCTGGCAGTTTTTGAGTCAAGAAGCAATGTACTACATAGTCACCAAGCGGGAAACCCCTGGGGACAGCAGATAGTGCAGGCACCTAACACAACACAATTTATTTCTGGTGATCAGTGGCAGCCCTATGAAGTGCAATAAGCACCATTTGAAAAGAAAGTGGAAAAAAAAACCCCAAAAAACCCCCCAGCTTCTTATTGTGTTTGCCACCTTTCTTCCTGTTTTACTTTTCACTCTGGGTTTCTCTCCCCTTCCAGTCTTTTGATTCCACAGTACAGGGGAAATAGTGGGTTCATTGCTCCTTTTTTACCTTACTTACACCTCCTGTGGAAGGTTTTAAAGGGTAGAATGCAGAGAAGAGATTTAGTTTAGGGACAGAGGCCAATAACCTCAAGAAACACCTTTTTACTCCATTTATTTAATACAGTATCAAGGGATATTTTCAATTTTAAATATAGGGAAACCCTCCTTAATGGCTACCGCTACAGAAAATAGTAGCAAACTGAATCCTTAAGGGAAATCGTATGCACAGGCATTAAACTTTTATAGGCCACTTCAGAAACATTTCATCACAAGTTTATTCTTTCCCAAAAATGAGTATTTAGCTACTGCTGCTATTACAGCAGGAAGCATAAAATGCTAGTTCTTGATGCAGGACTCAGAAAGTAGGATTACTGAGGTGACATGTGAAAGAATGACAGCAGTTTTCCTTGCCTCGTGGGGTAAATCTATTTGTTGGGATTTTTGCCACTTCACAGAATTCTGCCACTGAGCACAAGCAAGATTTAGAGAAGCAATACAGGCAAAAACTGAGCTGTCCACCAGCAAAGCTGACTTTTCTCTTGGCATACAGGTCATAGCACAGATTCTATCACAACACAACCAAAGAAAATGTACTAGAAAATAATTTTTCCTAACATCAGCATCAGCAGGCTTTTCTTCATCTTCCTGAATCTTGAAAAGCAATGAAAAAAGAAGAGAAAAAAATATACATATATTACAGCAGAACAAAAACAGTGACCTGGAGGAGTAAAATATTATTTCTGTAAAAATTACCATCTCATAACAAATGGACACATCTGAATATCCCTCAAAACACAAGCAGAGAACTCATTTGCATGTCTGTAATGTATTACATACTGGACATTTCATGCTAAAGGCACTATCCCACATTTATGACATATAAAGTGATTCAATGTTCACAGTACTGTGACCTCCACCAGCCATGCCCATGTGAACACAATAGCTAATCTTTCCTTTTCTATGCTATTCTGTGCTCCAAAAAGTTTGCTCCATGTTTTGATTACAGATTTCATTGGGAAGCCTTCAGTCATGGCTGTCCCCCCACACTTACAGTGCTAGGTGTCCCAAGGCTCTCCTCATGACTGCAGTCTTCAAGAACCAATATGACACAAACAACCCAGCAACAACAGTGCAGGAGGAACGAGGGTAACACTGAGACTCTGAGCTCTCTTACCTCTTTACCACCCATGGCTTCAAACATCTTCTCCAGCTGCACCCGCAGTTGTTGGATGTTGTTCATCAGGATGCAAGGCTGAAGGGACAAAAGCAAGTGATTGCTCAGGATGCCAACACACTGTCACCTGTGGGAGACTTTGTGCTTCAACACCCCTTCCCAAGTACCACCAGACCTGAGAGTTACATAGGAGACACTACATGCAGAGATTTCAGCACTCACACGTATTTAAAAAAATAATTTAAAAAAAATCCATTTTTTTCCAGCTTGAAATGGTATGGTCAGTTCCCATTTGCAGAATACCCAGATGAACAGACTTCTCTAAGTACCAGACTTACCAAAAGTGAGCGGACAATTGTGCTCACTTTTGTTTTTTTTAATCCCACAACACAGGCAGTGTGGAAGTTAATTTCAAGGGGACCCGACAGCCTCCAAACCCTGTGTATCATCTTCAGGACCTGCTTTTATTTTAGGCCCAAGCCAGAATTCAAACTTCGAAAGCATCCAGATGATGATAAAAAACAGCACTGAAAATATTTACACCATCACCATGGTCAGGTGCAATGTGAGTCTGGTTTCATCAGGACAATTACATGATTCTTTGGGGGAAAAGGGAAGCTCAGCATAACTCACCAGTTTCTCCTTGGAACAGTAGGACTCAAAGCTCTTGGAGAGTATGTCAGCATACTGCATCAGCACCTTCCCAATAGTCTGTGAAGGAAAGACATGAGCACTGTTACTTGTTCTCTACCGCTGCAGAAGAACTCCAGGAAGCAGAAAAAAAAATTATACTGTCTTACAGCCCATTAAGAAAAGATAAACATCTGGGTGCTGAGGGTATTACCTTTGCAAACCTCCTATTGTAGTGGGCAACAATGACAGGGTCTGGGCACTCCAGCTTCTTAATGATCTCAAAGCTCTGGTTGAGTTGGGTGAACACATCCACCACTGAGCAAGAGAACAGAGCGTGCTCGGATGTTTGCTGGAACTAAAAGAGAAGTGCAGAGAGTCATTGTCGAAAGGAAAGATCTGAAATAAACCCACCCATGGGTGTTGCCATCATCTGCCACACTGAAGGCAGTGTAACTTTACCAAAAACTACATCTTCCTCAGAATTAGTCAAAAACTCTTAAGAAGACATAGAGGAGATAAATAGCCTTTTTTGGCTGGATTATAAATTTACTGTCCTTCACTAAGTATGATCGTGACAAGCACCAGGGAAATGTATGATGATGTTGAGATCCTTAATGCAATGCACGGTTTGCCTGCCAGTTAATGAGGAAAGAAGGAGAGAGTAAAGAGCTATTTTAATTTTTTTTTTAGATTTAGCTCTTAAACAGAATGTTGCATGAGTATCACAGACTACAGTGCCAACAGTCACTGAATAACAGGAAAGCTCTTCTCTGCATTGGCAATACTCAGCAAATTAAGAGTAAGATTGGTCTGTCAGTGGATTAAGGTCACATTCTCACTGCATGACTAAGTACATGCTAAGTGCCTCAATTTTCAATTTCAATTACTTCTCCCTAACAGAGAGAGCGAGAGAGCACCAAACCACTGGCTGACAGATTAACAGCAGCAGAACAGACAAAAATGAATGATATGCACCTTGCTATTAAAAAGTTCTCTGTGACCTGTAAAGTACTAAAATAAATGAGTTTCCCAGTTGTTTAGCTAGCAAAAAGGACCACATCCTCCATTTATAAGACAACTGAATTTATAGTGTTTTATTTGGTTCTGTGCACTGTATGATGTAGCACCAAGTAGTGACCTACATACCCCATCTTTTTTATCTCTCTCCAGAGCACCGTGCAGGAAATCTAAGGAAACATCTTCATTTTCATCCAGCCACTGCATCACAAACTGCTCAAACCACCTGCAGGGGAGCAAAGACAGCAAGTTACAGCAGGAAGAGGAGCACCCAACCCCAGCAAGCCTTGTGAAAGCTGTCAGATGTCTGCATGCTGCTGCCCATGTGTGCAGTCCAAGTTTCCAAATATACTTGCACTTCTACACAAGCTAACAGGGCCTGTTATCATCACTTGAGCTGGTTCTGAGCTGTTTTTGTTCTTCTTCCTGTTTTTTGTCTTCTTGGTACCTTCCCCTTTACCCCCTCAAGAGCCACCTTTAACTTTGCTTCACCTCAAAGCACTTTGTCATGTTTTTCCCTTCCATCCACATGCCAGAGAGCACAAGGAAGACCTCCAGCCCCACAGGCACCTGTCCTGATGCTCACTTGGATGTACCAAACAGGCAGTGTGAAAATAGGCAAGCTGAGAAGCAGCTTCAGTGATGGGATTTGAAGCTGGTCGCTCTGTCCCCGGCTCCAAGGGACAGACACAGTACAAAAGGGTGTGTGTGTGTGTGTGTGTGTGTTTGTTGCCTGTGTTTAAGCAGTAACACAGCACTTACAGCCTTATTTAAATGTCTGTCTAGAGGCTGTTGCATGCAAGTGCCAACACAGCACAGCTGAAGCAAATTTTCATTTCAAATATTACTAAACAGCATTCACAAACAAGAGAAAGAAGTGTCCACGTGTAATTCAGTCCAAACAAAAGAGTATTATATGAGCTTTACAGAGTACAGCCTTCCCTACACGGGCAGCTGTGTTCATAGAGATTGTGCTAATTGTGGGCTGAGTTTGCAAAGAACATGAAAGCATGTGCCAGACATGAGAGGGAGATCAAGAGCAAATTCACAGGCAGAGAGCATACTAGATAGCCTTAAATAATCTCTACGCTTTGAAATATAAAGCACATCAATGCTAATATTGGAAATTTTAACTGACACAGTGTTAAAATGCCAACAGCAACCTGTCTATGTAGCCCTATTTATTATAGACAGCAACAGTGGAACACTGTCACAGACATATGGACTTCCTGTATTCTGGAAGAATTCCTTTTGAATGGCACTTCAGGCTCCTAAAAGTCAGCATATGTTGAAGTCTGCTGCAAGTTTCTCAAGCTTTCAACATTTTCTTTTAAACTGCAATTGTGTATTTTAAACAGCTTAAGCATTAGAAAGGAACCCAGGCACTTCACAGGGAAGCAACTATACATCTTCCACCTCTTTCACAGTTCCCAGGTTGTAAGCTGCTGACTGCTTCACATGTTACAGGTCAACGTGCAAGGAAGATTACTTGCTCGTGCCATAAGCCACAGTTTTCACTCTGAGAAGGAGAGCAACTTCCTGATTATCATTCATCCTTAGTTATTGCACCACATTCACAAGAAAGAGCCATTTGCTGTTGAGAACACTGCCCATTTTTATGGATACCATATGTTGCTACACAAAATCAAGCGCCTAGGTATGCCTGTCTTGCCAAATTGTCTAAGCAAAGGTGGCAGAGAAAACAGTACTGTTGGGGGGGTTGGAGTGGTGTATTTGCTCCCCCTCTAATAAAAGTAATCATTACATTCAGGAAGAGGTTAATTATGAATGTTGAATGAACCACTTATATCAGGAAATTCTATAAGTACATCTGCAAAGCCAGCCTCAATTTTGTCCTCTGGCAGACCCAAAAACCTAAGAGATGCAAATAATTTACAATACTTCCAGGCCATGTGTACATTCAGGGCCAAACTATGCTTTGAGCTGTAACACAGACCTAGAACTATCTTTGGCCAAATACCTCTTATAATGTTTTACTATCGGCTTGGGCTGCTGAGCAAGTCAGGGGACTCCGAGGACTATGAGGGCTACATATCCAGAACAATATGCAAAATTCTCTAGCACAGAAATGAATAAAAGTAATCTGATTTCACGCAGACATAGCTTCAAAATATTGTTATATGGCAAGTATCTTCTCCTTCCTCTGCTTCAACTATTGGTCAGGAAGCAAACGCTGTAATGACTCACACACCAGCACACACAGCAGTGGCTCACAGCGCTGCTTCAGAGACATTCTGTGCTCACAGGGGTCAGCACAGCCTGGATCCAGATGGCACAGTCAAACACTCCAAACAAGGTCTGCACAGAATACACTTCAGTCCTGCCTGCTGGGAAAGGCAGCAGAACTTCAGGACTAAATGTAAGTTCACCTTTCTTGGCTGCACAACAGCGAGGTAACACAAAAGGCTACCATTTCAGCTTGGCCGTGAGCCTGGCTCCCTCATGGTCACACTCTGCAGGTGAATTAATCTTGCTCATTTGCTGTGGGTATCTAAGGAACAATCTCTGTGCCTCAGCAAAAACTGATGCAAGAAGGCAGAGAGGGTTCCTATGAGTAAAATAATAAATACTGTGTTTGATGAAGAGAGCCAGAAAAAGTGAACAAGATCTCAAAGGAAGGAATATGTTCCCCCACCAGAGAGGAGGCAGTCTCCAATAGAGCCACAATACTACCTGCACACTAGGATCAGTATTTAAACAAAGCATGTATTTACACACCTAAAAAGCTGAGTTTTTTCAGGAATTGACACTTCACAGCTTTTAGCTGGCAGAGAGGAAGTTTTGAAGATACACTCCTAGTTACATAGCTACTTCCATTTCAGAAAATGCTTCTGAGCTTCTGAAAATAAAGGGAGTATAAAAGCCTCAATTTCAATACTTTGCGCCCTGCACTTTGTTCAAGCATATCTCAAGGCTACCAGGAACATGGTTTCTCAGAGTTTATAAACCGGAAAAGTGAATTTGTGGATGGCCTTTTGTCTTATAAGTAGAAAGACAGTGATACCTTGTAAAGGCTGACCTAGAACAGAGGCTGAATGGAGTTAAAGAATAAAGTAGGTATTTATTAAAAGGCCTCAACAGATACACCTTTGGCAGTGCAAGAGCCAGGGCTACACCCAAGATGAACCCAAAATGGTCATAAAATGGAAGACCAGTCACAAGGTCTCTCACTTTTAGAAGTTCTGGTCCATTAGCATATTGGAGTTAATTGTCCAGTTATAGCTTTAGGTTATGAAGTCTCATGCTTCTTGTTTTTCTCTCTTAATTCTGCCATTGTTTGTGCTCTTGGGCCTGAGATTGGGCTAATTTGTCCTTGGTCCCCAGCTAGAAAAGGAACTGTTTTGTCTCCGTACTCTGTGAAGAGAGCTTACTATCCCCTAATATGAACCTCAGATCTACACACTAAAGCAGTACAGAATCTGAAAAATATAAAAGCTAAAACCTGAGGCATCAACAGCCCAATAATTGTTTGGAGAGCAGCAATTTAGTTTCATCTAAGGAGTTTACCAATGTGCAAACCTGATGTGTGGACTCCTTTGTTTAAGGAAGTTCTGAGGCTAAAAATACTTGTGATGAAACAAATCAAAGGACAATTCATATCAGGGGATACTTTGTGAGAGGTGAAGGTTACGGTTGAGATAAACCACCTATGTATGACAATGTAGCTATGGTACTGAAATAGGAGGGTGAAGTAACAAAGCCTCAAATGCACATGAGCACTGACGCTCTACCACAAAAGCCAGCAGAGCAGAACAGACTGCAGAACAAAACTGAGCATCATTATCCTGATTACACAGGAGAAAAAGAGAGATTAAGAATATCTGATGGCTTGCATGAGACTGCCCTGACTCAGAGGCACAGCAAAGAGAAAGGGGCTTCTGAGACTGTCACTCTAGCACCCTGCTCAGTGAGCAGCTTATGTCTCTTGCTGACCTGATTTCTTAATCAGCCCCACAGCCCACACTGAGCAATTATGCCCAACTGCCTCAAGTCTGATTAGCATGCAGCTAGCACCAGGCTTGAGGGACTGCATGCACAACAGCATGGCAAGAGAATTCTAAGTGCCAAACTGGAAACACAGTCCAGGAATAATGTGCTTGTTAAGAGGGGTAAAGTGCTGCATTTAGACAGCAAAGAACAGTCATGTACGGGGTGGGAACAGCAGTGTGGTGGGACACAATGCTGAGGGTGCCTGCAGAACAGCCAGTAGCCCACTGGGAGCACCATTAGTCAGCAATACCTCTCAATAAAAAAAAATAAGGTTGCTTTCAACACAGCACATGACACATGACAGCAACAGCACTGCCTGCAAGGCAATGCATGGCAAGGTCTAGATGAAACATCAATATTTAAGGCCAACTGTTATGTTCAGACAAAAATTGTCTTGAAAGGGTGAGTAAACCCCATTTAGAAGAAAAGCCAGGAACAAACAAGAACCAGCGGAAGACCATAAAGAAGCACGAACAAAACATTTTACTACTGGAAACCAGGAACAATTTATTCTCTATGTGCAGCCTATGTATAGGCCATAACAAGCTCAAACTGAAGCAAGAAAGATTTGGAGGGGGTGAAAAGGAGAGTGTATGTTAAATCCTCAAAACCCAGTGAAGGAGTAACACTGAAGCACAGGATAAAAGGAGTTGTGGAGCAAACACCACTAAAAGCTTCTGAAAACCAGTTAAAGCTCTGCTAAGACCCAGGATATCTGCTGTTGCTTGAGGCAGGTGTGGGACTCTAGCTACACCATCTTCCCCAGGTTGTCCAGACAACCTTCTGGTCTCATACACCTTCTCACAACCTTTTGGTCTCGTACAACTTCTCCAGGTCTAAAATCTGTTGTTGCTCTTTTAAAGTTAGAAGCTGCAAACAACTGCTTAGAGCTCAAGAGCAACAGCTTATCTGATGCTTCCAGCTAAGCCACCCAGTCTCACTAAGAAAAAACATTATCTTTACAAATCCTGTTGTGTGTGTGTACACATGACATCCATGTACAGTATATATGCATAAAGCATATCTGTAGGCACACATCTTCTATTCAAGAACTGCCCACACTGTAGGCACAGAGGAGTAGCTTTAAGTCTGTCCATGCCATTGCTAAGCTTTGGAAATGTTGGGAGATTTTGTACAATAATGGATTGAGCTGGGTGAGGGGCAGTGGCACAGAACACCACAGGAGAAAAACATGCACACAAACACAGAAAACTGAGAGGTAAGAAATGATGTATCTTGAAGGCAGCCACAGGAGATCCAAATGGCCACCCTACCGCCAAGGTAACAAAAGGAAATAGATAGTGGGGATTTACTACAGGAGACTTAAAACACTCACGCTGGATATTCAGGCACTTTTCCCTTGAAGGCAGGCAGATCACGAACATATTCATTGTACAGCCACTTCACTTTGAAGTGTAAATTCATATAGTCCGCACTTTTACACAGTCTATGTTTCTCATGCTCTGTAAGGAAGGGGAAAAAAAAAGCAATTAGGTCTGAATTCACCACTGTAACCACACCAGGCATGGGAAGGACTTATGAGGCATGTCTGCAGAATGCAAGGGTGTTGAGGATGAAGCATCTATAGAGCTGCAAAATCTTCACAACACAGGGTTTTGGCAGCAGTTCTTGGAGGTTGGGACTATTGGGGCTCTAGAGATTTTTCTGTAGCTCTAGTGAATACTTCCATTTGTTGAACTTTTTTTTTTTGTTGTCAAAGCAATAAAAACAGAGCAATGTCTCATGGCCTTTTCATTTAACATATCATAGTTGAGACTCCATCTTTGCAGGGGAAAAACCAAGGCGAGCAAATCTGTTCATTCTTGGATATAAACAAAGGCAATAGCAACATGTTACATTATATCCCGCATGAGACAACAGTAGAAAGCACCAAGAGTTTGACAGTGTGACTCAAACAAGATCAAATGAGCTACACAGGAACTGCAGCCTTCCCTGCTCCCTCTTGGAGAAATTAGTATTTCTCTTCCACAAAGCAGGGTCTGCCACTGAGCTTCTTCCTCCTGCCACGTTTTCTTATGTTTTTGTACCCAGGCAATGCTGAGAAAATGTAGTTTCTCCCTGTATAATGCCTGTACCTCCACAACACAACCCTTCCCACACACCTACACCACTGAAGCACTGGCCATACGTTTCTGCAGAGATGATCTCCACAGACCACTGCTCCCCCTCCTTATCAGGAGAAATGTAGGGTCCACGTCTTCACTCTCAAGGCTCTTCACAGCCTACGTCCACACTACCATCTTTCAGTAATTGACTCCCACTTCTGATCAGCCCACAATTATGTATTTTAAATACTTGCTAAATTCTCCCAAAAGCAGCTCAATGCTTTCTCCCAAGCTGCCTCTCATGTGCTTACACAGGCAGATCCTTCTACTTGCACTGTTTTTCTTCCAAATCTTCCTTGAAGAGATTAAAATTAATTCCTTTTTCATGATATGAGGACTCAGCAGCTGACTTCTGCCTGCACTGTGACCCTGCATCATCAGGTGATCAATTCTGCACTGCCGCTCCCCTGTGCCTCCTGTCTGTATCCATCTCTTTCTTCTGCCAAGTTTCACAGCAGGAATACATTTTGTGCCAAGCTTCTTTGTTCACTCTAGCACCACAGCAATCTGCTAGTCCATGGCTACAATGTGAGATATTATACTAAAACATACATGATTTTGGCTTAGCCTCGGGTTTTTACCCCAGTATTTCACTTTAGACTCTTCTTTCGACTTTTAACGTGGAAACCTCATCACTGATGTTAACTCTCCAAGGGCATCACTGCTCATGTGCAGACAGGTTTCAGCTATGTTAAAAAGAGTGAGTATTTTTCTTAAATCTGAATGGGCTTATTAACTGATAGGCATGCCTATCTTACAACATTATCTATTTTCAGAAAAATGTGAATTCTTGCAACTAATTCAAAACATTGAGAAACTTCCACATCTCTCGTGAACCTTCATCAACATGACAAGAATAAAGTCCAAATCAAGTGTAAATTACCTAACTGAAGACACAAAATCCAGAGGAATGTTCATGCCAATATTTCCATAAATATCAACTATCAAGCAGTTGAATGTTCCAGTGGTTTGTCTGCAAGCTTTTGTAAGAGTGTAATACACATTTCCCCCTAGCTCACATCACAGACCCACAGAGATACAATCTCAAAAAAAAAAAAAAAAAAAAAAGAATAAAAGAAAGAAAGAGAAACCCAATCTTTGTTTCGAAGAGATTAAAATGCCCAATATCTGAGAGACATAATCCTCACGACTGATGGTACAATGGACAAATTACATGTACCATGGTCCATTTCACTCCAGAGGGAACTGTGTAAAGTCCATTCCTGTTTTACATTAATAACCTCATATCTTTCTTGAGCACTAAGAAAGCAGGAGTATACTCAGCGTCTGAACTGCTGACCCTCTGCTATACTTGAAGCAATGGTAGAAGCAAATGAGAACTCCCTCTGCAGATCTAAAACTGGAAACAAACAGAGCAATAACTGTGCCTGCTCTGCTCCCTGTGAGTGAGGAAACTGATGGACAATTATAACTTCATTAACTCGGATGTGTGCTGCCGCCGGCTGCTGCTCCCGCACGTGGAAAGTGCTGTTCCTGCTGAGGAAAGGTCTGACTTGGATGTAAAAAGGACTTAAATCAGATTTAGTTCCTCAAAATTAAACAATGCAATAAAAGCAAGCAATTCAAGTTTCTTCCTGTTTTCTGGGACATCTAAAACACTTCTAAGTTGCAGAAGAAGAAGATGCGAAGCAGCCACAGAAGCATAAACCCAAGTATAGCTACTAGGACTACCTGGCCATCTAGGCACTAAAGGAGACACTTGACACTAAGGGATAAATCACAGGAAACTAAAAGAAAGGAGAGGTCTTACCACCATAGAAGAGAACTTTACGTATTCGAAAGAAAGGAGGGGCTTGTGACAGAGAGAAGACAAGAATGAACAGCTCAAACGTTCTGGAGGACAAGGAAAGCCAACAAAGACCCAACCTCCCCCATCCCCAGCTTGCATCATCTTCCCTTCCCCTTTCAATGGACCTCACATAGTTTTGATCAGTTGCCTCCTTTGCAAATGGAAATGTTTAAGACCACCTGAAGGTGACATCGAAACACATCAGTCAGAGGCACACATTGAAAACCCATTTTAGAAAAAGTGGAGTGAAGATCATGGCAGCCATCAGTCTTAGAACATTTCTGTCCTGCTTTATAACCTGCTGGCTTTAAAAGAGCTTAGCAGCAGCAGCAGCAGAACAGGACACAGATACCATGCAGCAACTGCTGTGTTTTATCCTGAAAAGACCACAGAGTTCTGTAAGTCTCCCACATTTCCTTAGCACATTTCAGCTGCAAACAGCCTTCTTCAGAGAAAAGCTTTTGGAGTAACCAAGGCCATATTATTAAGGCCTTAATAGGGAACTGCTGCCTAGCAGCACACTTTCTAGTATTATGTCCAGTTCTCCTTTTTAGGCAGAAAACAGGACTTCTACGTACACAAAATCACAGATTTCTTTTTTTCTTGATTGTTAGCCTATTTTTCATGGGTTACCTTCCAGCAAATAATGTCAAATTTCTGTACAGAAACTCTAATAGGTACCAGGGCTGTGGAAGCATCAACACTTTAGATAGCTGGCATCTGTGTGTGCCTCTGATCCCCTTCTCCTTATTAGAAGTGAGAAAGTGGCAGAATGATTTATTTCAATCCTGCCTGCCAAGTCTACTCAGTCTCTTTTCCTATCAGAGATGTTTCCAATTTGCAGCTCTCCTAATACTGATGTGTCCAAACTAAGATGAAATGTTGCTGTCAAGGATGACGTTGATTTTCTATTACTATCTTTTAAGGTGTTCCTAGCAAAGGAAGAGCAGAAGCCTCTTTGCTTGGGGTGTTTGTGATTTCTGGGTGACAGAGACTTCAGGGAGGTCAATGAGAAAACTACTAACTACAGTTAGTGTGCTAACAGAGAGGATATCCATCTGCTTGAGCACTGGGCAGTGTCCCAGGGGTGGAGCCAACTGCACAGCTTGGAAAATCATCCTCTACGCTACAGTGACTCCAGGGTAACATAAGCCTGCCAACCAAGTCTGGGGCACGTGTATCTAATCTGTTTTACTCTTGGGCTGATGGGGAACAAGGCACACTTCTTAAAGACCCAGCAAACAGGGAAATCCTGGGTTGGCTGTGCATGGTGCCTTGAGTAGTCACTGCCTTGGGGGAGAGAGAAAACAAATGTGGTAGATCCTGGAGATTCTGCTGTGCCTCAGACACTGAGTCTCCTTTGGACAGCCAAAGGCATAATATCCAGCAGTCAAGCACACTGCTGCCATGCCTACTGCTACCAGCTGCTGATTTATACAGAGAATAGGTGTTTCATTTTGATGATTCAAAATTTTACATAATAGCAATCTAACGCTCCAGAAGGTTCCGAAAGGACACACTGCTGCAGCATCCACAGGCTGGCACGAATTCCAAGTTTGAATCCCTCTACATTCTAGGTATAAATTAGGATTTATGCATTGTCCTGCACAGGCTGCATGGTGCATATGGGGTAAGCTCCAGCTTAGAGGAGATATGCACAATGGGGAGAAGAAAAACTCAAGCAGCCAGGCAGGCACTGCTGTCCAGCTCAGAGAAGCCATCTCCCACCTGAACCTCCCAAGTCTCTTCCACACTCCCTACTGGAGAGTAGTGTGGAAGCATCAGGCAGGAAGGAAGGAAGGAAGGAGGGGGCAGTTTCATGCAGCCAGGTCTGAACTCCTTTACCTCCAAAGTCTCCTTACAGCACATGCCCTCCATTTCTACAGCAGCAGTATGGTCTTTTGAGTCTTCGTTGCAGGTCTGTTTATTGCTGGCATAAAAACTACAGAACTCTAGAACTAGTGTTACATACTACATCAAAAGTGCTAAAACTATGGGTAACAAATAAAAGTCTTTCTCTACTCACGGCTACAAGCTCCATCAAGGAGCATGAACTTACCACTTGGTGAGGTGAATGAGCTCATGTTATCCAGAACTTAGGAACAGAACATAAGGGAAAACACCATGAAGAAAATTAGGGGCAAGTACTACACTCTGTGCTCATGTGCACATATTTCCAAAAATAGATTAGCTTTCATTGCAGAGCTCCTGATCTCAGAGCAGACAAGAAATGTACCCAGGGATTATGCCACAAATTGGGAAAAGGAATATGAAACTCTTGGTGCAGGTTAACTGGTAGAAAAACCAGCAGCTGAACCTGAGAAATGACAGAGCCAAGAGCTGGGGCTGGCAAATCTAATTATCATCCTACACATCATTTAATCAGTTTCCTTTAATCCCTTTTCCCCTAGTTAAAAAAAAATGCAGCAAGTTAATGCAATCATCTGTATTTAAAATGTATGTAGTAAGGCCTGTAATTGAATTATTGTAGAGCTTGTTCTAAAGGTTATCTTCACAAGTTTCTGGAGAGCAGAGCAGTGTGAGGAATCACACTTGCCTCAAATAGAATTCTGCACCCTAAGCATTTCTTGAATATATATTTGGAAGAGACACATCCTAACACAGACTCTATCACTGTTCAACCCTCCTGCAGAATTTGAACACTTAGACTACAAATAAATTACCATGCAGTTTTTAGATTTTTGTTCAAAATGCAAAATCCCTGTCCACCAGCTGCATTTATATCAACTTCTGTCACCAAGAAATATTCTGAAGAGGGATGCTCTTTTCAACAAGTATTTATTATGCACTGAGGAACTCATGGGTGATACCAATGCTTGTCTTAAGAAGCTCACAAGTGATCAGGATATCAGGAAAAGGTAAAATAAGCCCAGAGTCATCAGTGGGGACATCGTATGAGACATGAAAAGAGAAGATTTGGGAGATCAAGCTAATCTGGGCACTGGCAACCAAATAAAGAAAAAAAAAATCATGTCCCCTTTGACAGTCATACAGCTGCACTTTGGATGCAATAGGGAAAGGGATTCTTAGGAAGGTGAGCAACAAGATCTGGAGATATGCAATTGCAATTCTCACTGCTGCAGATAAAGGAGGAAGATAGGGCACTTTTAACATGTATGAGAGGAAATTGCATTATAAATTCCTGAAGAAGAGCACACAGGAGTAGAAAGAACCATAGAGTGGCTTGGGTTGGAAGGGACTGTAAAGACCATGTCATTCCAACACCCTGCCACCAGCAGGGACACTTTCCACTAGATCAGGCTGCTCCAAGCCCCATGCAACCTGGCCTTGAACAAAGCCAGGGATGGGGCAAAACCAGCTTCTCTGGGCAACCTGTGCCAGTGCCTTACCACCGTCACAGGGAAGAACTTTTTCCTAATACCTAATTTCAATCTATTCTCTTTCAGTTTGAAGCCATTCTCCCTTGTCCTGTCACTATACACTCTTGTAAAAAGCCCCTCTCCATTGTTCTTGTAGGCTGCCTTCAGGTACCCCAGGTAGGTCAGTCACCCCAAAGGCTGAACAAATGCAATTCTCTCAGTCTTTCCTCATAGGAAAGGTGCTCCAGCCCTCCTAGATAAATAAGGACAAAATTGAAACGGGAGCTAAAATGGTCTGCAGGAGCAAATGGTTTCTATGGAAAGAGAACATGAAATTATCACCATTGCCTTATCTCTAACACATGAGCAGCAGTGACAGTCACTATAGAAAAGACTCTTCAACACAGTTAGTACGCCACAGTTCTTCTTCCCAGTGTCTTCCTACATGAGCTTGACCTCAAAAGACAAAGGCACTGTGGAGTACAAGCACATATAAAATGTTCCTAACACAGAATTGAGAACATTTCATCCAGCCCTGCAGCATGTCAGATTCAAGCCTTCACCTTGCAAAGAGTGTCCCCCTACAGCACAGTCTCTACATCTGTTGCACTGACAGAGATTAATAAAATAAATGGAGTCAATCTTTTTCACCTACAGAGCAACCCCACAGACTGTTACCTAAGAACTAAATGCAGGCAACTGTCTTACTGGCAGCATTTTTTCCTAGCAATCTGAAGAGTCTAATTGGCTGTCACTCCTGTAAGTGAGTTCAGGTCAAAGTGGGGACAAGTGGATTGAGCAAAATTTTGTAAGTGGCCAAAAGTAGTAGCTTGACTTTGGTTTGGAATATAAATACAGCTAGCACACTGCAGACAGCACTGGCACTTCTGTTTTATCACAGTCTCACCTTACGGATGATCATAAAGCCCAACCCTGCAGAGACAGTGGAAACTGGATGCTCTCTGAAACTTGTGAAAAGTTGGTGAGATTGTGAAAATCAACATACAGAACTAAAATCAAGCTCAGAAACTGACCTGTAACTGAATTATTGTAGGGCTTACTCATCAGAAAAGTACTGCAAGAAGAATTCCTTTCTGGACATTTGCTGGGTTTTGCATGCCTAATTTATTTTCAGAAACAGTAAAATTTTCTCCTTACTTGGAGATGGAATTATGCAAAGACTAATTGGAAATGAAGATGTCTGCAGCAGGAATTATTATAACAGCATCTTTCTGCCAATGGCTTAGACAACCTGTGCTGTATTATCCAGAGAACTAGAGCCATGGCACAACTCAGAGTCCACCAACTTCTCCAACCCTTTCTACTGCAGCACAATGGAAGATGAAGTTGCTGCTGGCTGCTGATCCAAGCCATCGTAACTTCTAGGCCAAAGGGAACTTCTGATTTCAAACCAGCTGGGGTGTCAATGAACAGCTTGCAACACAGCCTGACATGGAGGTCTACAGCTTATGCAGATCTCAGCCTCAGTTCTGACCATAAACCAGTGCAGGAACAAACAAATCACTAAAAGTCCCCGCTGCAATCAGTGATGCTACTCACAAGCTTAAGCCTCATTTTCCCCAAACAGATGGAGAACAAGAGACCAGCAACAAGTCAGCTAACAGCAGTGAGACATTCTCTTACCTTCCATGGCGTATTTCATATCTTGGGCAAAAAGACTCCACATCACCTCTGCGCTGATCTTCCCAACTGCAAGCTCCTGAGGAAACCTGAGGGGACATTTGGAAAAGGCTTTGGCATATGTCAAAGCAAAGGGCTCTTCCTTTTTCAGCTGTGAGCTATGCTACAAGCTGAAAAGCTCAACCTTACAGATGCTTCCTTCACCCTGATGGACCAGATGGAAATCAGAGATCATGGACTAGACTCTGTGGTACAGATTAAGAAAACTAAAAAATTTATTTAACTCAAAAAGACAGGTCGTGCATATCTTTCCTAGAGGAGGTGCACACAGTCGTTCTGGGAATGTGATCTCTATGCCCTTGCACTTTTTCCCCTTCCTTGTCCATTTTTTTTCTTTCTCCTTTTTGAAGGTTACTAGGCTGACAGGTGACTGCTAATCATGTTAGATCAATGACGACTAGGGCACAATCCAGGTCTCTGTGTGTAATACCTTGTAGGATCTCTGTCTCTCTCTGCCCTGTGGGACTGTAGGAGGGGTATCCACCAGTTGAACAGACCCATTTCAGAGTCCTTTCCAATGCTATGCAAACTCCACCCAGTGCAATCTCCCACTGCTGCATTGAACACCACATTCCTAAGCCACAGTGTAAGGCACCACAGCACTACTGTGTGCATTAATGTGCACCCCAGAACTGCTCAACGTCAGAAAAAAACCAAAAGAACTCTCACCCCATTTTCAGGTGCCTCCCTGAGTTCAGGATTGTAATAATCAGGGTGTTTGTGCTCGAACGCCATCGTAACTGAACCTTTTGAAACTCTTCCATCCCAATCAAAAAGTTATTTATATAGACAGAGACAGATAAGACAGAAAGACAGACAGACAAGATAAGTACTTCTATAAATGCACAAGTGACAGAAGAGATAGAAAGCAGTTTAACAAATAAAGCAGAGCAGACACAGACTAGCATTAGCCAAACATGACACAGAGGATTCTTACTGATTCAGAACTGGGGTATAAGAATTCTTGTCCTCCTCTATGATGGAAACTATCAAAGTGATGAGCTTGGGCCAGAAATCAAGGTTTCTGATGCTGGGGCCCTGTTCCTCAGCAGGAAGATCCTGAGTTTTGTTCTGAGAAGGAAACCATTGGAAAACCAGCATAAAATGTAAGGGCAAAGAAAAAGATGGCAAATGCAGAACACCATGCAAACTCTAAGCCATACCTGTGGACCCTCTCTTCCAAAGAGCTTAAAATTATTAATGACTGCTGGCAACTTGTCTGATCTAATGCAAAACAAAGTAACATGCCAAACCACACTGCTGACTGGGGGCCTCAAACCCAACTAATCCCTGTTCTGTCATCTACCATGCCAGGAGCAGGCCAGGCTCCAGGAGACCTGCTGAGACATCATTTTCCCTAAGCCTATTCCAAATACTTGCTCTTTAGGCACCTGGTTGGTGACTGTATCCCTGTTGACATGTTGTGTGTGCACTACTACAGAGAGGCCAGTGGAGCTCTCACACACTTGAGAAGATTTTCTGTCTAGAGGCACCTCCTAAACCCAGTGCAGGATGATGGGTGCCCAAAAACAAGGCAAAATCTCAGTGCTTGAGGTTTACATATGCTAATGACAGCTTCCTTGATCAGCCTACATTTGTATAATTGGCTTTTGCTCACTCAAAGCTACGTCAAACCTTCCCTTCACAAATAACTGCTGAGGCTGGCAAAACACATCATAATTAGTTAGTGTAAAACAATTATTATCCTCCCCTTATTAATTAGTGCTCATTAATTGATTACAGATTTTCTGCATTCAGAAGATAACAAGTCACACAACTTTGGGCTGGCTTTTTGTATCAATTATAATTCTTGTTATTATCTTAAGAAAGTAAGAAAAATTCAATTTCTGCCTGCTTATCAGCCACTCACAGGATCTGTCTGGTACTCCCGACTGTACAGCTCATGACAGTTGTTGAAAATGTACTCGTAGGTGGAATTGAGGCAAGCTTTTACACAATCCTTCACCACCTGGCTAGCTCGGGGTGGACTCTGAAGCTCTTGGACCTGGCAAGGGGACAACAAAGAGAGTCAAACAAAGCACAGTTCATAAATCAAACAGGGAAAAGGACACATCAGTATTCTGGAAACCACTCAAGGCTTGGTGGATCTGCTTTCAGCAACTTGTGACCTGAAACCACAAATGGGTCACTCTCTACAGGCATAAAAAAGCAGTGACAACACTTATCTCCCCACAGGACCATTTGAAGCATAAAAGAGATTTTGATGTGCCAAGGAAGATTCCCCAGAACAGACAGATCATGTGGCTCGATATGTGTATAATCTGAGTCAAACACACAATTTCTGCTGAATTTATAGGACTTTGTTACAAAGCCTGCAGGCAATCTTCCCCAGCATTGGAAGAATGTGCAACAGACCAGCAGAACAGTTTACATCTGATCTGCAAAGTCTTGCCAAAGTCCACTCGTCTGCCTTTAAATACAAAAAACTTTCATTAAGGACATCTTTCATCACAAGCTTTATTGAATTTTAAAGCAACCAGAATCATTAGGGACATGCCAACTGATACGCCTTCTCCTCTTGCAACAGCAGCTGTTTTCATTATTTCATTGTTACACTATTTTAGGAAAATGCTGCAGAGGTACTATAAACTAAACAGACAGGCAATCGTCACCCTGCAAATACAATTATAACCTTACAATTTTGGTATTTTCAGTACCTCCAAACTTTTCAGAGTATCTCTATAAATCAAGCTTCCAACACAGACAGACTGTCTGAATGAATAGTCGTAAAATAAAGATGTAAATCATCATTTACACTAGGGCTTAGGTGTAAAATTTTAAGCATTTCTTGAAGTAGCTCAAATTAAACACTTGCTTTGTTTTTGATAAGATAAACATTTTTAAGTAGCATGTACTAACCAACAATATTAGGTTGTAATATTTTAAAAGAAGTCTAGAAGCCAAAAATCAGGAATATAAAATAATCTTATTACACATTGCTAGGACAATAAACTTAACTATGAAACCAGCACATTAGCATTCATAACAACTCTCCTGGATCTACTGAGAGATATTATCCCATTTTAGTATTTCATCCTCCACAAGAGAAACTCTAAAATATTTACTAGATAGTGAAAAACCTTCCTAATGTTATTAAAAAAGCAAATTATCTTCCTAAAACTAGACAATTCCCTTTATTCTTCCTCCTCCTCATTTTTTTTCTAGTTTTTTGCAAGGGAGGATGGGAGAGTGTTGTGCCATTTTTATGACTGAAGAATAATATGGGAAAAGCAATTTACATCTTCATAATTCAAAATACAGAAAAGTAAAGACAAAATGTGGATGTTTATACATGGTCAGCAGCAGATTATTTCCATTTTTGTTAAGTGTCTAAAGAAAAACAACATGAAACAATGGTTTGAAAATGGGAAATCAACTCCTGGGGGGAAAAAAAAAAACTGCAGAGATGCCATTCCCATCCCCACCCATATCCCTACCTTCATCCTGAAAAAAGTGATGCTGGTCAGCAAATCCACTGTAGACTTCAGGTCCTGCAGTCGCTCACGGCTGCTGGCTGGGAAGTTATTCTGTTGACAGAAAAGGGAAATCCTGTTTGAAAGCACAGTCAGATCCATGCAAGGCTTCAAGCATGTGCTAAATAAGGAAACTGTCTTGGAAACATTTCCTGCTCAAGAAGCTTGTACCAGTCAAAACAATGCTCAATAAATAAGGCCTTTTTTCTGCAGAAGCTTATCTGTTTGCTTAATTAAATAGCTTCTCATACAAATGTAAAGTCTGTGGATGCCAGGAGACTGACAGCCCTTGGTGGCAGGGACGGTCTCCTTGGCTGTAAAAGGAGCAGGCTGGGAACAGCCTCACCACTGGCAGCCCTGGCCTCTTGCCTGAGGTTATGTGAGACCTTTCCTTTCTGCACTCAATGCCCTGTTTTTGGCTTCTCTTCTGAGATGCCAAGGGGTGTGGTGTATTCAACAGCTCTCCAGAGAAGAAAACAAGACCAAGAAGGAAAAATTAGCACAGTTCCCATAAGACAATACTGGAACTAGCGAGAACCCTGTGAGATGCCATATGTAAATACATATGCTGAATGCAGCTAGCTTTGCTTTTTGCACAAAACTCTTCCCCCTTTCCAACCTCAGGCACTGTGCCCTTTCCAACATTCCACTGTCTCCTGTGGGCTTGTGTCCTTTAACAGCATTCATGTTCCTCAGCATGTTCTTACATTCAAGCTGATGGGATTGGTTTTGCTGCAAGTGAAACAGCAGGAGCAACCTTCTCTTCACATAATCTCTTCATATCTGCATGTACAAAAATTATTAGATATGAAGGTGAAAAGAGCAGAAGGGAACAGTTTTCACTTTTTACTGAGGACTTGTAGAAAAATATGCTGTCTCTTGACAGGAATAATTGTGTATTACTGAAGTTCATTAACCACTGAAGGCAATTTGATTCTTTTTGCAGTCATTTGTAGATGGTCCTTCTCAGACAACTCTCCTTTTAAAAGTTAAGCTGTCCACACATGGGTTCTCTGGAACTCAGGGTTTTACCAAAATCAAAGACTTCCATGGGTAAAGACCTAAATACAAACTATTTGAAGAATATAAATTGCCATCTCCTGTTTGGAAAGCTGCAAACTAACACCTTTTCTTTCAAAACTTAACCTGCCCTTTAGGGTCTTAAAATAATTACTAAATGCTCCCATAATGCCTCAGCCATTACTCCAACTATAACATCAATTAGATTACATCTATATTATTTAAACTACACAAATCTTTCCTGGTCCTTTATGTAAGAACTTGTTTGTGCACATTTCAGTTGCATTAGCCACCAAAAAGCAGCTTTTACTGAACACCAAGCAAACAAAAAAGGCAGCACTGTTACAGATTCCTATTGTCATGGCTTGATAATTTTCCCTCTGCTACTCCGTGGATCAGTTGCCTCTATTTAGACCTTCTTTTTCTAGTAATGTAGCTTTAGAATAGCTCTTCACACAATATTCCTTTTATCTTCTTTTGCACCTTTCCCCTTTTCCTTTTCTTTTTGTCTTCCTAATGCACTTCTCTTTATGTTCTTATGTTTTTCTCCTCTATACATTTTTCTGTGTTTCAGGTAAATGCTAAAATCAGAAGCAGATAACTAAATAAAATCGAAGCTCACATTTTGCCACCATTTTCAAAATTTTCAATGAATTAGTCACTGACTGAAATAATATAGCAAGGCATTTAAGGGAAAAAAAGCCAGCCAAGCCACATGATAAGATAATATTGACTCAGGAGTAGCAAGGAAAGAAAGTGGAGGGTTTATGAAGCTTGTGGGACTAATGGTAACATCTGAAACTCACCTCTTCACAATCTGCTGAAGTGGGGGGTATCTCAAACCTGACCTTACATCATGATTCGAGTAAACCTTAAATAACTGACAACACGGTGCTCTAAAATATTTCTTTCATAACAGGGGAGAACAAGTCTATTTTCTTTTACATGATACCCAAAGTAGCTGATAAGAGTAATTCAAATTATTTTATCCAATCCGACTTGGATTGGAAACTTCTGGGGAAGTATCAGAGATAAGCACAGTTCACAATGCTCAAATTATTTCAGAAGTCTTGAGGAAATTACAATGGAAATAAAAAACAACGTCTACGTTCGACCCATGAGCAAAACAAAATGGTACATTTGAGCAACAAGTTTGTCATGACAATTCCTATGCAAGAAGTTAGAAATGTAAGAGAACTCCAAATGGTGTGTTTCCACTCTGCCCACCAGAACACCTGAAAGGATTCTGTTTATTCCCACTCACCCTGTACATTGAGAGATCAATCCGAAGTGAATTATGAAGCTGATCCAGAAGCTTTACAAATCGTTCTTTCTGTTGAGCAGAAAGCACCAATAAACATTCACATATCAACACTGTCCAATCCATGTTCAGAGTAAGCAGCAAAGTATCAGGTAATCAGTGTCAGATCTCATGAGAGCAGGAGAAACAGTATGGATACATGGCATTGTGCAAACAGTATTTTCTTTCAATTCTTGGATTTACTTTAAAACTGTAATTATTTCTGAAGTCTGTGAAACATCACAATTGTCAGAAAAAAACACTCCATTGTCACTCTGAAGTAGAGGCAGAACAGAAACCATTTTGACTTTGCATCTGCAATTTACACCAAACTTGTATTTGAGAGAAAATACTTATTCAGAGATGAATAAATTACAGGCAGAAAAGGGTCTAATTCAGAGCAATGATACAGCTCTGTGATTCTATCTAGATAAGTGACAAGTACTACAGGCTTCTTGTGACATAACTTCTTGAGGTCAGGTCTCTCCACTGAATTCTGATTTGGAATTGTGAACACCTCCTCAATCTATTAATAAATTCTCAGTCTGATGGGAAGCATGAGCTTTTCCAAATACTTTTCCAGCATACTCAACTCCACCACAAATTATATACAAAACATTTTAACCATTAAGGGGATAGACTTCTCTTGTGGTGGTGCTTTTTTTCTCCTAAAGCAGTTGCTGTTTTTAAAAACAAAGTTCTGAAATTACGAGATCACACAGTATATTTTACCAACAGCACTAACATGCAGAGTTAGTATTGTTTGCTCATTCCATACCATCTGTGCTCCACTGTAATGTGAACACAAAGAATCAACATCACAATGCATTACACTGATTGATATCTGAAATGTGTGATGATGAAGACAATAAACCCATGCTCTTTGTCTGGTATAAGAGTTCCACTGCTTCAAATTCCTCACAAATTTAATGTTCTTTAAACAGAACAAATTATTTACTCAAGGGTGGAAGCACTGTAGCAAATTAAAAAAGTCCAATCACAACATCACCAAACCCACAAACCTACCCCAAAATTGGAGGCTGCAAAGCGGTCCGAAGCAGACACATTTGTGGAGGCAGTGGTGTGTGCATAATAAGCATTGATATTGGCAAGTAAGGTGCTCATCACAGCTGGCACGCCTGGGCACATGTATTTAGAGGAGAGACATGCAAAATGCCTGCAAAAGGACAGTGATGTAAGTCATTCTGGTCTCTTTTGTGCAGCAGGACTTGACTTTACCCCTTTAATAGACCCCTTGTGCTGGCGGGCACCATGAACAGATGGAAGTTACACTTCATCACTTTAGAGAACTCCAGCATCTCAGAGCTTTTATTCAGAAAGGTGCCATCTAGACAACAGCTCAAAACAAAGAGAAATCCCTTCACTGCAACCATTTCCAGATCATAAAACAGCTTCTCATCCATTTGCTGCTGACAGTACGTGACTTAGTGATGCCCTGGGTCCTGATGCCAATTCCTAGAACCAAGCCTGACACAAGGAAATCGACACGATTTGCTGCTGCTTAAGGCAGACACAGGTTCTGAGGTGTCATGAGGTGGCAGCAGCTGGAAAGCATTAATGGCCAGTGAGAGTGCACGCGAGTATTTCTGTGCTGCACTGATATGTGTGATTCCTTATGGCTAACCCATTCAGCCTGCAAGAAGTGTGCACACTCATTTACATTTTCCCATTCTTTCATTAAATGCAGGGAACCCTCCTCCAGAAAATCTCAGAATTATGCTAGGAGCATACAGGCTTGTGAAATGATTAAAAAAAAATTTAAAAATCTGTTAGTCCTAAAAAAACAAAATTTAAAAAAATCGGAGCTTAAGAGGTCTTATATCATGGAAAATGGCAAGTTCATTTCAATAGGCAGATGAGATGGGGCATTTTTATGCAGAAATACTCACTGAGAAATTTAATCTAATCTGGGAACCACTTTACAAATGTAACTTTCTCCCTGAGGGACTCACAGAATCACAGAACAGTTTGGGTTGGAGGGGCCCTTTAAAGGTAATCTAGTCCAACCTCTGCAGTGATCAGGGACCCACTGCTCCAACCACACCAGGCTGCTCAAAATCCCATTCAACATGACCTTGAACCTAACCTTCCAGGTTAGGCAGGACATCTACTACTTCTCTGGGCAGCCTAGCCTATCCATGCACTGTTTCACCACCTCCACCGTAAAAGATTTTGTCCTTTTATCTATCCCAAATCTAACCTCTTCAAGTTTAAAACCATGCTTGTTACATAACACTTTGCATACCAACTGGTCATTTAGGCACTGGGTAAATAGAAGCACATGGAATGGCTTCATTTAGCTTTAAGAAGAGAAGCTGTGAGGAATGGGGGTCTAATCAGAGAGACTTCCACCTTCATCCTTGGAAATTTTTCACATCCCTGAGCAGCCTAGTCTAACTTTCAAGTTAGCCTTCCTATAAGCAGTGACTAGACTAGACAGAGAAACCTGCCAATTCTTTTCCATTTTGGCTTAAACCAATAGGCAGAAAAGCTGCTTGCAGGGTGACATAAATGCAGCTCATAACTCATCTAAGGACCCATAACCTAAAACTTTTAGCTTCTAATGTGAAAAAGTTCACTTTTGTCTGCTACATTTTTTATTACATTTGAAATAAGAAATGAGCTAAGTATAGTAATACTAGTCTTTAACAGGAAGAATGACTAATCCCAAATCCAAGTAAAAGTATAGTGACAAGGAAAAGGTTCTTTGAAGGTACAGAACTGCATTAACCTAGCTCCAAAGAGGACAAATTAGTGGCACCATTACTGAAACTTTCTGGAAGTGCTTTCAGCAGCACCTGGGAAATCAGCATCTTCAAAGAACTGTAACATTTGCCATAACAGACATATAGGACAAATGCTTCCACAAAACCTCATCCCTTCTCATATCATCAGAAACCTTCAGTGGGAACCTTGAGCAACACCTTTTTAACAGAAGAGCTCTCAGAGAGACTGGGGAGTCTCAAAATAGAAATGGCAGACAGTAATTTTTGGACTTTGAGGACACCAGTGATTCAAAGACAGGAAGTCTCTTCCCATTCACAGTAAGACCCAGAAGGAGCAGCTGCCACTGCCAAAGCTTTCCATTATTGATACACTTCATCTGCTAAACAGTGAGAGTTACATCTATCAGTTACACCAATTATCTGCACTAAGGAACACAGGAAATGCCTTACGTCATGGCCTGGTATATTGACTCAATGCCGTAACGCATTGCAAATTCATCCACGATCTCTTGGGCTGTCTCATCAAAATACACCTTCCATGCATCATCTCCTTTGGCATCAGGGATCTTCACCACCCCATTCCCTTGCACATCTGTGAGATGGTGAAAGAGATTCTGAAAAACAAAACAAGGACAAGTTTGTATCCGAGGCTGCTGAAGCCGCTAAGTAAGATTCATGAAGAGCATGAAACTGTTGATGGGGACACTCACAAATTTCTTTGTTCTCTTCCTCTTTTTTCCCCCTGCCTACTCTGTATTTTCTGCTTTTACCTCCTTTTCTTCTTTAACAAGTCTCATAGCTGAATTTTTCACATGCATACCTACATCTTTACCTAGCAGACAATGTGAATGATTCAGAAGAGTGCTTCAGTGCACTGAAACCATACACTAATTAGTTTTCCTGAAACCTACGCATTTCTGTCCTCATCATGAAAATGCCTTAATATGGACAAGCTATTTAAACTAGCTGACGTTACAGCTCTGTATTAGCATTGCAATTATTATTGTACAGAACAGTCCAAACAGATTTCTCTTCCTGAAAAGGATACCCTTAAGATTGCCCCTAACAACTAGACACTTACATTATTATCATTCAACATAACCTTTCACTTTATCTAACACTGCAAAAGTTTTCAGCTATCATTGCTATGCAGAAATTGCACATTCAGCTCAGTGGGCTTCTCAGTAATCCTCAAATTCATGTCACTTACAGATTCATCAGCCTTTCAGAGAATGGCTCCCTACAGTAAGCGATGCAGAAGTCTAATGATCTCATTAGTAGCTAGAAGACTCTGCTTTAGAGTACTATTTTTCCTGATTATATTATTCTTGCTGCAAATCATCTTCATTTTAGAATACACAAAAGAAAAATGTGATAGTTAAAAAGATACCTATTTGCAAAAAAAAAAAAGAGCAGCAAATGAACATGCATGTTCAAAGGACAAAACCAAAACAGCTTACCAAATAGTAGCCATCACTGAAATGAAAAACAATAAATATGTATTGAAGGACACAACACAGCCTACTAAAAGAAGCCTACATTCTGAGCTTCATATTTATCTTACAGAGAGTTCCCTGGTAAGGGCAGAAGGCACCACAGAGCTCCTCCAGCTCAGTGGCTGGATAAATATGCTGTTCCTGTAGATGAATATTCTTATTTGTGATACAATTGTCCTTCTCTAAGATGAATTTGCTTAACCCTCACTGATCTCAGGATATTCTTGTATACAGGGTTCTGACTACTCTTCCTTATTCAGGCACTTTTGAGACTGCCCCTGCTGCCTGCCTTTTCTTTGACACAGACAGACTGGGCATCTCTCCAAGACAGGGTTTTCCCTTTAGTCTTTCTCGCAAGTCATCTTTGGATTTCTCCCAACTTCTGCAGCACTGCCTGTCTAGCTCAGTCCATCCTGAGACAGGTCAGTACCCAGAAACCTCACCTTAATCTTCTGCTCCCCAACAGCTGTTCATAACTACACACCACTGCAGCAGGACAAAAGAATTTAACCACCAATACCTGCATCACTCAACAGCCCAAGACAGAGACTCTCTCCTCAATCAGAATTTACTCATAATGCATTTTAGTGTGCTTCCTCTAAAGAAAGACAGAGATACAGTACATGTTGAAAACAGCACTCAGGGAAATTCACAGGTTTCTCCACCTTAAACTCATCATGGGTTCTGAGTGAAACCAAACCCTGATCTCTTGACAGGAACACAGCTGTGACAGTGGGACACACTGAGCCAGCCAGTGTCAGGGAGACAGCTAAAGCTGCTCCCTGACAAATGTGGGTTTGATGATTCAGTGTGTTACGACTGCATGGCAGGGAAAAGAAAGCTCACCTAGAGCAAGGAGGAACATTTCAAGGAAATAAAGGTCAGAAAATTGCTTTTACAATAGTCAGAATGAATAGATATTCACACTTCTTACCTCATGAAGGCAAGTGTACTGAACATGATATGGAGCCACTTTCTCCTCGCCTTTGATCTCCACACTGATTTGCAGGCGAATAGCCCCAGACACTGCAGACTTATCTGTTCGCTTCTCTGGAAGGCAAAACCATCAGCAATTATTGCATTGTTCATATTCAGAGCACAGCCATCTGAGGGTGACAACACTGGAAAAAGAAACTGCTGGAACTTTGCGCTGAGTCACCACAGTGAAAACTTTCTCTTTTCTTTCAAAACATTGAATAATACTAAGTAGACATGAGCAAAACAACTGCCATGATACACCCTCAATATGACACATCTAATTAGAACTACGTACATTTTTGGACACAAGACACCCTTTCTGCCAGTAAATGTGCTACAGGCTCTTGGATTCAGTCAGCTGAACTAGAACCACCAAGGACAGATTCCTTTCTGAGAACAGGACTGATTGATGTGAAATTTGTCCCTAACTTCACCATAGCCCTGAACTCCAGAGAAATGCTGGAAAAAGATTCTGGATCTCCTAGGAGATGACAGGTTCATAGTACCTGTCACCTCAGCACCATTTGGTTGCTTGCTGGTACTTTCTACAAGTTGCTGGAAAAGGTCTCAACCACTTGCCAGCCCAGCGCAATGCACCTGATGTTCTTACAGAGTGCTAAAATGCTTGTATTGACACCAAAAAAAAAAGAACACAGGACAGCAAGTCTCCAGCAGAGGTGGATAAAGTCTTGCTTCAAGCATTTCTTCCATTGTATTTTTAAATAGCTGACAGAGAAAAAACATCAACCTTCTGGCATGTTACACTCCATTTTAACTGGGATCAGCTTTGCAGCTGCTCTGCAGCAGCATCATATGCCGTTGAAATCATGTAAACTTTTTTCCCTTCTTGCAAATTGTCCACATGCATCCAAGTGCTCTCAAACATTCCCAAACCAACATGTAACACGTTTTCAGCCCCAAGGCCCCGCTCACCAAGGTTGTACCACACATCCATTTCTCCACTCAGAGTGCGAACTTCAATGATTGTTTGCCCCAGGAAATCATCTGACTCGCGTTTCAGCCTCTGCTTGACACGAGACTTGATGTCATCATCTTCATCCCACACTCGCACCTTGATCCGGTCAGAGGAATTATGGCACTCACTGCAAACAAGAGAAAATGTAATTTTAAGAGTGTGCAATGCAGCCAGCATTTATTTGCTACATTCTCTGTACTCCTCTTGACCCACTCCTCCAACATCAGAGAGATGTATTAGCAAAGTGTAAACAATGTGCATTTATTCAAAAGTGGAGTGTCTGATATGAACAACACAACACCTTGTTGGTGCACTCTAAATGCTCCTGTGACATGGCAAATACTCCAAATGCATGCTGAATGACAGCCCTGCCTGACCTCAGCCACCAACTTCTGATTTCTCAAGCAGTATGACTCTGCTGCTTGTCCTCACTCTCAGCAGCAGCTCACAGAACTTGGGAATTCTCTTCACAGCTGTCAGTTTTGCTGTGAAGCCTACAGAAGCCAGGGGATAGCTAGGCTGGTTAATGCCAGCATACACCCCCGCAAAAAAATGACAATCATCTAACTGGTTTCAACAGCTCTCTCCATCAATGACCTCCTGCTCAGCTGTAGGCTGTAAGGGCTACCTGTCTTCATGCAGTTTCTAGGTTAGCACAGTGAAGACTTGTGACAAAGACCTTTGCGCTGGTTTCTGACAAAGGATAAATAGTTCAGGTGGAGGTAGATCTCTTTCTTCAAGACAGTCACAAAGAAAGTGTATCAATGCATAATACATTACAATCAGATGATACACCACACTGCCTGAGGAGAACAGACGTGTTACAGTAGTTACAGCATTGATATTTAATTACTAGAATTGATTCTGCCTATTATTCACAGCTTAGACTGATACTTTGTGCTCTGGGCAGATCAATAAAGACATTTCCATTAAAAGAAGCAGTTTACTGTCTGATGAATCAGCACCCTCCAGTTTAATGCACAGACCAGACGGGATTTAAAGCTCTCCCCCCCTTTTCAGGTGTTTCAGATATCTTTTGTATATCCAAATAGGCTCTTGGATGTCAGAAGTGGGTAGAACCGTATTATAACAGCTCTGCTCATTTACAGGGCATGCAATAAAGCAATTTGAATGCTCATATGAGACCATGACAAGGGTGATTACTCACCATAACCACTACAAATGTCTACCCTCAAGCAAATAAAACCTATGAAAACAGGCAACTGCTGCTGAAGGCCTGTTTTCCAGCCTTTTTAACATTAACATGCTGTATCTGTTGCTAAGCAACAGGGAGAAAGAAGAAATGGGTCAGAAGAGCTCTGCTAAGCCTGGTCAATAGGATGTGACAGTGGCTGGTTATGAGCATGCTCTCTGCCAAGAAACCATCTGGGCTCTTACTGCCACCATTGTGATTCAGGACAATGTTTAACAGACATCCTACGGATTTTTCCAGTAGAGGGGAATAGCTGGGAATTATATGGAAAGGTTAGAGGCAATTCCATGCACCTCGGATCACAGGCAGAGCACATCACTGTTCCCTGCCTTTACTGTGCAATCAAATCTGTATTTAGAGTTCAGAATAAAAGAGGTTCAATGTTTGTCTCCCATCTGCACTCTCCTCTTCCTCCTCCTTTACTTCAAGAATATCTTCCCAACAAAACCATGCAAACAAGTGTTCACAAGCAGGGAATGGTTGGAACTGCTGCTCTTTGTAGCTCTCAAATTTATCCAAGTGCTTTGCCATGTCTGCCAGCAATACAGCCTAAGCATGTAAAAGAGACCCTCTTTTCCTGACACAGTGCACTCCTGTACAGCCTGGCAGTATTGCAGAGGCTCAGTGTTCAGAAATGCACGAGTGCCTCGAAACACAACTGGGACACACAGCCACTTACCAAGCACCCATAAGTTAACTCCTGACTTCTTCAGACATCACCTTCTGGCTGACAGCTCTTTGCTAGGACCACTTTAGTCTTTTTTCTTTGCTTACAATGGTCCTTCCTCAAGGAAAATGTTCACCATTCAAACCTAAATCAAACAGTCCCACACGCATCATCCATCCCCTGCTCCTGAAGTGGCTGGCTATCATCCTTCACTCAAAGACAGCAGCATAACTCACTGCAACATCCTACAGGAAACTTTCCAATAGCATTTACTGAGCTACTTAAGCTTCTATTTTACCATACCTTTCCTTGTTATTTTTAAGAGACTGCTCAACTTGCTTTCTTTGTGCTGGTGCCATGCCAGAGAGTGAGCTTTACCACTCGTTTACTGCAGCTGAAAGCCTTGAGCTGGTAGCTTACCATCAAAAAGGTAAGTCTGTGGAACCATAGTCCTTGATTTGGTGAAGTAACACAGTTGTGTCAAAACCAGTTCATTTTTTAGTGAGCACCCCAGAACAGAATCATGAACATTGGAAGACTTGGGCTTGCTAATGGGTAAGAATTTTCTAATTAATAATAAATAGCTTCCAATTTGTGATAGTGACACAACTCCATAAGACTATGGCTAACAAGTTCTGCTGCTAGAAGCTCTCCCCATCATTAATACAGGAGCTGGTATATTTCTCAAGATGCCTGCCCCATTTCTTGTTATGTTTTTATGAAGCCTGATTTCACTGCATGCACACATACGTCTGTCCACCCTCCTACAGTTGAGCTCTCACAGCTTTTCCCAAGAGGATGCAGAGAAAAGAAACACTCTGTGACCCCACCAAAATGAAGAAATTACCAAATACTTTCAGGTCCATTTCAGAGATCAAGAGACTGGAAACCAGGTTTGCTATGTACATGGCTCAAACCCTTTATTTTTTACCCATATTGTCTCAGTGTTTGGAGTGGTGCCATTTTTATAAAAGCACTTACTTTAACACTTCAAGCTACCAAATGAAGTAACATTTTCCAGAAACAGCATACAAAATCTAAAAGAAAAATTAAAATCAGATTTTTTTTTTCCATTAAGATTTTCTGCCTCAAGCCAGTCGTTGCTGCACTGGAAGCAGCTGAGCCTGGTTCTGCTGACTTGCTCACTTATCCCACTCTCTACCTCGATCTATTTTGCCTCATTCCCCTTTAGTCTTACACAGCACCGAAGCCCCAGCACCCACACACGTCCCCTGCACTGTCAATATTTGGGTCTCTTCCCATGCCCAGCTGAGGGGAAGCACGAGAGCACACGAAGCTGTGGTTAATTCTGGTCTGCTCACACAGTGACATGCCCACACACACAGTAATTAGTATATTGGTGGCTAAACAGAACAAGCAACTGTTGAATTTACACTATAGTTCCTCCCACAACTAAGTTAGTAATTTGTATCCCTCTAATGCAGCTCCAACTTCTGAAAAAAAAAATTTGTAGGAAATGATTCTTAGTTCTGAGATCTCTGCCAGTCTGTAAAGGCTGGGCCAGATGGGCTTGGATGATGTCAGGGGCCTGGGACAGGGCATTGACTGTACCTCATCACCTTCAAAATGTGGAGAGAAAGAAAAAGGAGAAGTGTCAAAAAATGACCAGAATACTGCTTCTGAACCAATGATTCATTCTTCGAAACAAAAACCCCAACAATATTTGTGCTGAATTTGCTAATTTTACCCTGTAGAGCTGACAGGCTAATAAAGACGAAACACAACACGTAGATTTACACAAGAATAGACAAGGAAAGTAAAAGACCAGAGGAAGCAACAACATTTTGCAGATTTTAACGTAGATCAGTCAAGCCCAGAATTAAGTAGTTTTATTGTATTTCTGGGGATGTTTTTGGTATTGAACCAAAAATATTTATGGTTCAAAGAGTCTAGTGAATGTCTGTGTGTTCATATTCTGTGAGCAGTTTCCTTCCTGCTGACACAGTTCTGAAGAAGGGCCTGTAAAGTTCCACAGTCCAGTGCAGGGGACATTTCATACAATGCTAGAAAAAAAGGAAGTGCAGACCTGCTTGCAGAAATAATGGATGAGAGTACCAAAGGTGGGAAAATGCAAAGGAAAGAACTGATCAGCATGATGTTAGGACTGTGGTCATTTGAAGAGTACTGTTCTGCTTCTGAGGAGCAAAGCCTAAAAAAAGGTAGTGATTTTGTGGAAAATGAGAAAAGAAGGAGTAGCTGTAGCAATCAGTATGTGAAAGACCAGTAAAAAGTTGCAACAACATACAGAGGAGGAGCAGAAAAAAAGTTGTTTTGGGAAATGGTACAACTGGGAAAAAGCAGGAGGATTTGAATGTGGTTCAAATGAAGTGTCAAAACATTGCAGGGTCCAATTGGCAGCTCAGTTGTGGCCAACCACAAAAATGGAAGGCAAAAACTTCTCATAAGAGGCTCATTTTTAAATTATGACAAGACTCCTCTTTTAGGGAGAAAAAAGGACAGTGGAGAAAACACCTAAGGCAAAATCAGAGTGGAAAGAGAATGAAGGAAAATCCTTAGTACTTTGTAAGTTAAGCATGACAGCACAATAATATGCCCTGAGAGCCCGTTGTTGCTGTCTAAGAACAAAGAAATGAGTTTTCACTTCTTACTAGCATGAAGCTCTTTTCTTAGGAGAACAAGTATAATCATTTGCTGTTACCCAAAGTTACAAGACCAACTGACAAATTAGTGGTGCACCTCTTCTAACTACAAAGAGCAGATGAAGTGATTCTGCATTTTATATCACTAGCTACTTTAACTCAGCTTTCCAACTGGTGCTTGCCATGAGGCATCAGGTCTGCATTCAGATTTAAGTCTCATGTTGGTAACTGAGCAGGAAAACAAGTGAGATTTTATCAGAGTGCCAGTTTCAGTATCTGCAGTACCTGGAGATTAAAGAAAGCAAGACAAACTGGATGGCCTCTGCCACACAGTGAAGGGAGTCTGAGTGGGGAGAGTTGCAATTGTTATAAACACAGTGATCTCAGAAGAAGTCTAAAATGCAGCTCTGGAACAGCACATATAATCACAGAGATAACTGAAAGATGTTGAGCTTGACAACTTGCTCAGCAGCTAAAAGAAAAATTTTGTGAGCAAACAGAAGCCTTTGGGTAACTAGACAGTGGTTACTTGAGAGTAGCACCGTTCCCAAAGGATTAACAGGTATGTATATCATGTGGGCTCTGCACAGTAAAATATTTGCTGTCTGCTAGCAGGAGGCTCTGCATTCATTTTAACTCAGTTATTCTTCTGCAGTGAGAAAGAATAAACATGCCTCTCACAACCTGTTCAGAGACAATGTAATCTGTTCCAGGCAATGACTTCACACCCATCATTCAAAGCTTCAAACACAGCTGTACTCAAACCATACAACTTCAAGGGGATATTACTGTAAAATGAACAAGTAATTTTGCACCTACGCCAGAGAGAACATAATATTTAGTACTCACAGTCTTTAAAGACTATGGCATTCCCTGAACAAAAGGTACTGACAAGCAGTCTCCAAACAATCCCAGAGTTATCCCTTTAAAACTGAAATTGCCCTGTGGTCAGCTGTATCCTCCTAAGCACTGTCTCCTATTGTAACCCATGAAAAATGATGCTCAACTTCAGCCTTTACAGAAAAAAAAAAGATTCCAGGAATCTTGTAATTTTCACTGACAGTCTAAAACATGTCCAAATGGGGAATTACTGTCTTGTTTTAATTGCACTGAATATGGCAAAAATAGCTTCCTTCTAATATTACTGGACTGCTTCCTAAGGAAACAAGAGTTATGCAGACTTGTTATGAAAGCCTCTATGTTCCAACAGGTTTTGTGAGAAAAAAAACAACAGCTAGATTGAGAAGAGAAACCCATACCAGCTGCTGTCCCTGGAAAGCTTGCAGCCAGCTGGCTCTCATGGACCAACCACTACAGACACCTTAGAATCCAGCTGCAGGCAGGACACAAGCTGCCTTCTGTCCAGCCAGAGCTGAGGGCAAGGGAAGAGAGCTCAGGGCATGGGGAGAGAAGTACACAGCAAATGGAGGAGGACATCTACAAGCCTGCTCATCACAACTAGAGGAAAGAAATCAGGATTTACTGCAAGAGGAAAGGGAATATAAATCCAAGAAAAGCAGGGTTTCCCTAGTGCATGTTCACAGAACATTATGCTACAGCAGTGGCTGGAGTCCCCCACCAAGCCTCCTGCTGCCAAACACCACATATGCCAAAGTCTGCATCAAGCCTGCAACACTTTGAACAGAGCAGAAAAATCAACACCTTATGTTTTCAAAGGTCTTCAAATGCTGATGAAATATACAAAAATCTCTCCATAACACCCTATTTCCTAAAGCTATAGATGTAAATATACAAAGAAATAATTTTCAGAAAGAAACAGCCTGCAAATTGCTTGCTCAGGCAACATGAATACACTGCAAGAACTGGTGATTAATCAAAGCAGATGCCTACAGTTACACAGGCTAGTAATGACCTAAAAAGCACTTATAATGGAAACCCAAAGCATTTTGAACTTTGCCTTTTCTAAAATATGATTCTAAATCTGTACTTCAGAATTGGGTCAAACCTACCACATTTTTTTTTCTGAAAATACACGGAAAATGAACAAAGCCATTTTTAGGGAGAGATATTTAAGTTCATATACTTTTCTGTCAATCACTGTAAATAAGCACAAACCCCCCTATTTAAAATACCAGAGACATAAAAATTTTCAAACCTATTTAAGCTGCTTTTAATAAACATTATTTAGCTTGCAGAAGGAATTGCATCACTAACTTGTACAATGTGTGCCTTCATTCATGCCATGGTTATAATAAGTGTTATGATTTTAACGACTGATGCACACAGATTTCTGGCTCTACATTCAACCTTTGAAAACACATTGGAAAAGTGATCACATGGAAAGCACTAGGCACCTAATGAACATCAGCAACAAACAAGTCCACCAAGTCAGCACTGCTGACACACACATTAGTAACTGACCTGACCTCTCTACTGACACATCTTGCTCCTTTTTAATTGTTTAACCATTTTGAACATCAAAGCTTTCATATGTCTACAGCAAGGCTTTCAGTAACTACCAGCACACCTTTCTCTCACTACAAGAAATTAACCTCATTTCAAGAATCAAAGGCACCTTCCCATCCAATCCCCTAAAATTTGACAATCTCTTGATTGACCTGACAATCTCTTCTAAAAAAGCCTGGTATGTAATAGGTATTTTGGGCCTGAATGTGTTGATTTAAATTTCCATTTGATTATGGGTTAGAACATTTTAGAACCTAAAGAGATGTAAGCTGCAAAAAGATCCATAAATGCAATATAGAAACATGGGTGTGTAAAAAACCAGTGCTGCACACGCTTCTAAATGACTCTCTCCTCATCCAGCCAAAGGTGAGCTTTGATTTCTACTAATGAAACAACACACTGATTGCAGTACTGAATGCTCTCCAGGCACCAGTGTGGAAGCTGTGTTCATTCCCTTCATCTCCTCCTGCTTTTTCAAGGCAAGGAAGGCAACCACCACAGGCAAGACAAAAAGTAGCATCAACTCTAATGCCCAAGAGCATGCTACCTGCTGAATCACAGACATGGCCATTAAGTCTAAACAGTGTCACCGTTAAAATGGTGACATTTATCACACTCTGTTATCTATCTTTAAACAGAGTATTTGCTGAGGCTCCTAAAATTAGAAGGGAGCACACTGCAAATACCATGGTAACTACTTGGCATGGTAAATCAAGGTCCTTAAGGCTCCCACACGGACTTGCTGCTATTGTGAATAGAGTTATCCAAATGGCACCTAAGCATTTTGACTACTTACCAAGCAAAAATGTTACCTTGGATTAAACTAAGAATAAAGCCAGGGGCTTACTCACTCCAAATAGCAGTAGGATTTTTCTGACGTTAATGAGCAGATCAAAACTGCTTAAAAATAATTTTGTTTCTACTGTACATTGTAAAGACAAAGCTGGACTGATATGAAACTGATTTGAAAACACAAACAAATTGCACTTTGCAGAGAGAGCTCCCCCCAAGCAGTTTAGGAAAGAACAGAGAGGAAAAGAAAGGAAGGAGAGAGATGGTACAATGGAAGACCTTACACATTAAAAGAAATAAAGATTGTTGATGCTGAATGAGATCAGCCAGAATCTTCTGAAAACAGTTGTTGAATTTCATGTCTCCATTTTGGTTTTTAACATCTTCAATGACAAATTGAGGGTACAGATTATTTATTCAATAAAAGCAGGATGCAACAATGTTATCTAAAGAATTGTGCCTCCAGACTTTGCTTTAAATTCAGACCTCAAAACATTGGTAATCTTGGAAGCTCTCTCTCACAACAATAACTCCTTTGAGTATTGTTACATTGATGTTCCAAAACTGAAAGAAGAGGCTGCTGTGTGGCAGACAACTGAAAACTAATTACCTTTAAATTTGGTTGCAAACACCAGGAGCAGATCCCAGAAATAGGTTACAGAAGTTTCCTTAGTCTTTTACATGAATTTTACTCTCATGTTACAAGGAATTTTTTAGCCAGGAACAATAGCTGCTGATTTAAATATTTTTCTTTCCCTTTAGCATTCTCTCGGAACATCAGTATAGAAGTGCTCATAAAGCAGACAATTTGCATACACACAAGGAAGACAGGCAGGATAAATAGGTGTGCACTACATACGTTGTTAGAGATGTCAACCCTCCACACACACACACACACACACAATGCTGAGTAAAAATAGAACCATCCCAGATTACAGGTGATGTGGGAATGCGTACGGAGAGAGAAGACACACCTGCCAAAGCACAGATCATACAAACAGCTGACATGAGGCTGAGAGTCCTTGTCAGAGCACTTACAAGTAAAACTTCTCTTCCCAGACAGGGTTCAGATTCCCAAAGATCGTTTTTGTCCTCTTCTTTGTTTTACCCACTTGAACAGTCACATACGGATCACTGGACCCCGTCTTGTCTTTGGCTTGCAGACCCTGAGCACACACCACTGAAAGGAAAACAGAAGGGTTACCACCACCCTGCAACAAGACAATGTATCCAACGACCATCTGAAGTATCAGCTCATAAAGGCCAGAGAAACAGGAATACCCCTCATGAGAGCGTTTCTGATGAGCCTCAGCTCATGGTGCACTACAGCACCTGCAATAGGGATATCTGCACCTGCTACCTGTAGGTGCATTCAGCAGAAAGACACAGAGGTCAGAGAAGTCCTTCCTCTATGTTATAAATCCACACCAACTCTCTTACTTGAGGCTCCCAAGTGAGACCAAGAGACCCCATGACTATCCCACTCACCAGTGATCGTGATCTTTGCCGACCATTTTGAGGTACCATCCAGCACACTCTGTTTCACTGTCTTCATCTGCTGAGCATGTGTCATTTTGCTCTCACAAAACACATCTCTGATCAAGTCAAAGATCTCAGGCTTGTTCCGCTCCCGGATTTTCATGCGATCCTTCATGGCCATGATGAAATTCTGGGTCCGGTCTTCAGCTCCATGCTTTGAACTCTTCTCTGCTGCTCCTGTGCACCAGAAAATACACAATGCTCACCAGGAACAAACACACACAAAATCATGTCTCACTGAATCTGGACAGGAGGATCAAAGCTACAAGTTACCCTTCACATGATGGCTCCTGATACTGACATTCACACTCTGTTTCCCCCCATTCCAACATACACAGAGAACGTGGACTGTCTGGAGACAGAGGGAGTAATTCCTCTATAATCTGGGATCAGATTGCCCTTCTAACAACAGGTTAATTTAATATCCTTACAGCTGAGGAACACCCAGGAATGAGGTTCTTAAATTAACAGCATGGCCTCTGCTCTCATCACCTTGCTATGAACAAATAAATCCTTGCTTAGGCAAGTGCTAAGAAGAGGACATAGGACCCCCCATTACAAATGCCTATGAGCTTGTCTCAGTGCTGCACTTCAGCACCACAGAAGAGAAGCTCAGATGGGTGTCCAGTGTCGGCATTTTCAACCCATGTACCTCACAAAGCTCCCTGCTGAGCTCAGAGTCACTGCAAATCTATGTCTCCTGCTTCTCTGGATGCCATTCTATTTATCAGTTCACACAGAGACAACTCAAATAATCAATTTCTAGAACTGCATAGGTATATCAACTACAACAAATACCTGTAAGACAGCAAACTCAACAGTTCAAAACCTGAGCCATTATAAGCATGTAGTGCTACCACTGTGTACAGCAGCAGGAAATAAAAGAGCCAGGCACAGAATCTATAATTGCACAGGTAGTCAACTCCATATGACAAAAGAGAAGCCTCTGGTCACTTGCCTACCTCAAAAAATTTCAAAGTTCATATAATTATGAGATAAGACTACTCCCACCACCAAATACTTCCTACTCAATTCTGACAATCATTTTTACAGTCAGAATTTGGAAATTGACTACTGTGTCAGATGTGAGACATGCATCAATAAAAGCACCAATGTGAGCTGACGGCAGGTAACTCAGGTGTGAAATGAAAAGCAACTCAGGATTGCACACAGTCTCTCTATACGCTGTCTGCAGCAATTTCAAATTATGATCTTAAGTCAGATTAAGTTAAACCAGTACAAAAGTCCTATGAATGCATTCAATCATAACCTTTCTGTTTAATGTAATATACTTTTGTTTGTTTTTCTTCTCTAGGATAGTTTAATTAAAGTAAGCTTAGTCCCAGGAAAAATGTCCTCAATTCAAGTATTCAACAAATATTAAATTACCTTAAAAATATGTATTATAGCAGGTGCAAGGTGTGTGCAAAAGGAGTCATCAATCCACAAAGATCCATGACACTGTCTTCTTCCAGAAGTGAGCAAATATGATATCTGAAGTACCCTTGCTATAAGGAACTACAGTTTTGCATACGATACTGTTTCAGCAAGTAGTGACTAAAAATGAAAAAAGTCCTATGAACACATACACACACACACAGAGAGGAGCCCAGCAGTAGATAACCAAAGAGAATAAAAAGAGTTTCAGCTTGCAATAGACTGTAACCACTGAAATGTCAGAAGTTCATTAACGACACTGCATACCAAAGCGTGTTATTCAGGACCTGGGTGTGAAACAAGCCATAATTTTACATAACCTGAGTGCTTTTTCATTTTCCTTGCTAGAGGCCTGATGTTCACTATTCCATTTAGTACAATAAAAAGTACATGCCCCAGAGTTTCCTGTTGTTGGCTTAAGATGAAATGAAATCAAAAATACTGAAATTAATTACAAAGTCCCTGCTGTCTCTACTCACCGGTGATGCACCTAACATTTATTAAAGGAATATGAAACTGAAATGATACCAGGGGCTATGCTTTGAACTTCAGATAAGAAGTGCTATTCAGCTTTAACAGAACTAGGTCTCCTGAGGATGGAGACGGACTCTATGCTTTATATGCAGAACTACAGAAAACTACTGGGAATTTGGGAAAGGCCAAACTGAACAAATTGCCTTTCCTAGCTGGAATTCTGAGATCTGTCATGATCCAAAGAAATCAACTCTGCCCTGATCTTTCTGACTTCGGGGAAATTAAGAACCAATTAAAACTAGCCTTAATGTAAGCACTGCAGGAGTATCAAACGAGGCCTTATAATGCACGTTTGGACAAATGGAGGAATTCTAATAAAAAACGTATTTAACATCCCCACAACCTCCAGAGACCTTGCACAGCGGATTTATCCCTCTGCAAACCTAGCAGCAGTCCAGGGCACCCTAGGTTGCAGGATGTTCAAGCCATGACACACAGACCCCAACAGCCCTCTAGTCACCTCCAACACTTGGCTCTGCCTTGTGACTCCAGAGGAAACCACTCACCTCCACCCACACTGCTTCCCCACTATGCCCCGATAATTTGTCCAGGCAGCTTCATTATTCCTTCCTTGGAAAAAGTCTCTCTCTGCCTGCAGAGACTGTGCCTGAATTGCAGGGCAAAAGCCTGAATCAGACAGACAAGTTATTTAACAATACAGACAAACAAAGAACAGACAATATCTGTTCTGCTGTCTCAACAACACACTCTTTCTTAATTTTGACACCTGTTTCTTGGTACATGTGATGGTTTGATCAGGAAACAGGATTTCTGGGATGCTGTGGGGTGAGAGGCCAATGACTGCTCAGATTTTAACACTGGCACTGAGTTTGACCACTGAAATTTTGGTTCCACCTCTGAGAGCACAGGCTGGTTAAAAGGCCGGAGCTGCTCCCCTGCCGCCCTCTTGGGACTTTGGAGGGACAGAGATCAGAGCTCTCCCCCATCCAGCGCGGCTGCTGGGCAGGGGAGGGGCAGCCCACGCGGTAGGCCTGGGTCTGGACCGAAGTGGGAGTGAAGAGGCCCTTGAGCATGGAAGGGTGGAGAACGCCAAGACCCCAAGAGACATCGGGCAGCCCCGGCAGAGAGAGAGGGAGAGCCGAACGACTGAGAAGGAGAAGGGGGGGTTGCGGGCGAAAGGGCCCAGCAGGGCAGCCGTGGGAGTTCGTGGGAGTTCGGGAGAGCTGCAGAGCCACAGAGACTGAACCTTTTAACCCTTTTCTTGCATACCAGAAACCTTACAAATGCTGATCCTCCTGAAGCCGAATGAGCAGAGAAATAAGGGGTGAGATAAGAAGGGACTGGGCCACAAAGCAAGTGGAGAAGATTTTTGAGTGGGGGGTGGGGAATGATGGAGTGGCCTTTTGGCTGGACTTTTCGTGTGTAGCCATGGACAGAACCAGTTTTTCTTCCTGTGATACAGAGACTGCATTTAGGGGGAAGCAACGTCCCAGAGCCAAGTTTCAGTGTGGGTACCCCTCAGCCCCAGGGGGTATATAAATATGGGGGGGACTAGTGTCCCAAAAGTGAGAGACTGTGCTGTTCTGGAATTGGACAAAGCATCCTTAAAAAGGAAAACCCTAGAAGCAGCTTTGGTCCATGTGTAATGGTGAGAGCATTACACTTGGAAGGAAGAGGTCACGATGGCAGAATTCATCTCCGAGGGGTCCAGAGTGACGTGGAGACACAAAGGGTTTCAACGGTGTTTCCAGGGGAAGCCTATGGCACCAAGAAAGACTCCTTCTCCTCTTGGTGGACTGAGTATTCAAAGGGTGGTGCCAGATCAAGAATTGATGATTTTTGGGAAGATGCATTGTATTGGGAATTTAGCGGGGAGGAGGAGGAGAGTGTTTTTGTGAGGTTTTCATTTTCCTTGTTTTTTTCTTTTCCTTTTGTGTGTAGTTTAGTAATTGTTTTTGTAGTTTAGTTAATAAACTTTTCTTCCTTTTTTTAAGCAAGAGCCTGCTTTTTCTTATTCCTGGTCAAAAATCTCACAGCAGACACCAGGGATTTTCATGGGGGGCATTGGCATTGTGCCAGTGTCAAACCATGACAGTACAAAACCAAGAGGGCTTCTAAACCAACCATTAGGGGACTCATTAACTATCATGTATGTGTTTTAAATGCAAAACATGTCACTACACTGAGTGGCAGAGGGTGCTTTTCCGGCTCTTGGACTGGATTGTTTCTTCAAGCTGCAAAGATGTTTTTAGTCAATGGATCATCTTTTCAAATCCTGTGAATGGCAACAGAAAGGCACTGGAATATACAAGTAATATGTACAGCTTTTGGGCTTTCCTTCTTCTTCTCTATGACAGAATTATCAGTCAATTTATGACTGGAAACAGAAAGCAAATATATCTATATTGGGAATTGTATTGATACAGCTATTAGTACACCACCAGTGCTGTTATTCTATGCTTTAAGAAGAACTCAAGAAAGCAACACTGTCAGGATACAAGGCAGCTGTTCAGTAGGCGGATAATGCTTAGAAATGATATATTCTTGAAACTTAAAATAGATATTCAAGTTTCAAATAAAGGTATCCTTCTTCCTTCTGTGCAAATATTTTCCTACATAGGACTCTGGGAGCAAACAACTGTTCATCACCATGGTGTCTAACCATCATTCAACTCAGAAGCCAAGATGATTAGCACATGACTTAATTCGTCTGACTAACCCCCCCACTCACTGACTCGGTCTCGGAACTGCAGCCTCTGAACCCAGAGGACAACACACACAAGCGTGTTTCTCAACCAAAAAGCAACAATCACACCTGCTTCACAGTCCTGAGTCAAAATGCATCAAATAAAAAGCTAGCCCTGAACTGTAGCCCTGAACTCCTACCAGGCTCTTGCTCACATCATGTCCTTCCCTTCCACCCTCTTGGTAATTACTCCTCTGCATTTGTTCCTTGGTCTCCTACTCATCCAGCTCTGGATTTACTCTTTCTTTGATACCAGAATTGCCCAACCCATTGTAATTCAGTTAGTACTACACCAATGCTCAAGGCAAGAGACAAAAGCTCGGTTTCCAAAAGCTTTGCATGCCCTGGGGATGTTAAAGAACATCCCTCTATCCACTCTCACTCAAGTAAGAAAAGTACCCATTCAGAATAGACTTCTACTACTTCCAAGAATAGCAGATGGCTAAAAAGAGAGCACTGTCCCTTGAGCAGGTATTTATGAGCTTATGATAAAAAAGCTAAGTGCCCTATCATCAGAATAATAACTCCTAAGTATCTGCAACACTATGAACCAGGAGGCTGCAGTACACATACTACAACTGATTCCAGGCTATTGCACTTCAGACACCACCAATTCATGGAATAGCCCTGCTGAAGCAGTCTGTAAATGGGCTTTGATTCAAGTTGCAACAAAGCATTGCTGAATTTTTCACCAGTGCAGTCCCACACTGATGATAAATTTTTTGAGTGTATCAGATAATAAGTTTTTTTAAAACATAGGGACAAAGAAAAATACCCTCAGAAGAGAGAATCAAACTTAATTCTACAAGACTTGGGAGAATTACTTTCCCCAGAAAGGTATGAAAGATGGAAAATGGATAAACAGCACATTCTAAATCTAAGGAATAAAACCCCAGGTGTCTACCCAAAATTTTAAGGCATAAACAATGGAAAAGTATTTGTGACCAGCCTGAACATTCATTTTACTCCAATGCAACGTTTTCTGGAAGACTTACACAGATTGAAGTGAATATATATCCTGAGGTATCAAGGTATAATCAATAGAATTGTATTTGTTACCAGTCTGAAAATTCATTTTACTCCATTGTAACATTTTCTGGAAGCCCTAAATAGACATAAGTGAAGATATGTCCTGAGAATGTTTTGGGTTTTTTGCCGACAGCAACAATAAAGCTTCTGTTAGGAAAAAATCCCTCCTGAGTTCAGTATACAACAAAGTTCAGTCTTGAATTTATGGGATCTCTAAACTATTGTTTGTCCCCCAGATACCCTGTTTCTCATTCCTCAAGCACGGACTACGTTCTTCAAACATATGTATAAAAAGAAATTTAATTTCTCCATTTTCCTCTGGCTTTTTGGGTTCTAGTCAGAAGAACTTTAGCATGAACACACCAAAGTAAAGAACACAGTTGCCTGAGATTGCCTTTTAATGTGTTTCTAGTATTGATAACAACTGTTTTCCCATTCCAGAGGCAAATTCACCCCCTTCTCCAACTCCCACCACTATCCTCTGTGTTTTCTATCTTTTCATTGCACAATTACCATTTCCAGCTTCCTCTACATCTCTGCCCCAACTAATGATACCTTCCACATTCACAGTGGGCAACCCTGCAGACTCCACTCTCAGTTTCTCTTCCTTGATTCTGGACACCTTACAAGAACTCAGTAAGGAAAATTTTTGTTTGGTTGGGTTTTAGCTTTCTACATGCTTCACACTTTTTAAGCCTGGTGTACTCTCAGTTGTTTCCTCTCCGTTTCTGTAACTCTGCATGATGAAGTATCCTGAGTTTACATTTTGAAAGAAAATGTGAAAACATCTGCAACCCCCTGAATAAAATAACAAGTTCTTACTTAATGCTTTTTCATATATGAAAAGTAATTTCCAGTTGTTTCTTCTATTCTATGAAAAAACACAACATCACATCTCACGGCCCATTGCATAAGATTATGTAATTACAGCTAGAGATAAGAAAACCTTCCCCCATGGTTATTCTTCAGAGTCTCAGTTCCAGACTCCCTGTTCTCAGGGAGTCTGAATCACTGAAATTGTCTTCTACTTCTACCTTTAATTTTCTCACAGCCAACTTAGCCCTTTTACTCTTTTGTAAACAATGAGCTTAAAAAGATCATCTTACTCCCTGTAGCTTATCTCCCTCTTCCCCAACATGGTGAAAGCAAAATCAGGTTCAAACAAGGACTAAACCAATTCACAGAGCCACTGCTCCCAGCTATAAAACAGTATCTGCTGCCCAGAAAGGCTTTAAGACATGGCTATCTGTAAACTCCATGAGTAAGCCAGAGTCGTAGCAGGTGCACTACATACAGATCTCCTACACCACTGCTCTGGGCTCCAAAACATCTCTTTAGAAACATTCTATTAGGGAAGACCTAGTACAGCTACTTTTTTTTTTTTTTTTTTTTTTGAAACAGCATGATTCCTTCCCTCCCATCCCACACTGCCAAGCATCTCTTTTGAATGATTAACAATCTTGTATCATCCAAGACATTCTCATATTTCTCCCATTAGTATTGAACTCTCTCCAGTACCCATTCCCATCTGCAGTCTCCCTTCTTGAACATGGATAGCCACAACCCTCCTCTGCAGGAACACACTTCCTCTTAGTCATTAGATATTTCTTTAATACAGAAGTTTTTCCCTGTTGTTTTCAACTTCAGGACCACTGCTCTGTACAACAGCTTTGTGCCTGTTTCCTCTCTGCTGCTGGTGCAAATCTAATCCTCCTCTGTTCTCCACAGATATCTCCCTTACTAAGATACCACAACTCCCTTGCATTACAGCATCATGGGTATGCATCTGAATCCAGCCTGGATGCCTTGAGATTTTCACCTCAAATACTGAAAATTAGCAGTTAGCAGAGAGTTTTGGTGAACTCCAGAAATAGAAAGGTTATTCTCAGGCACTGACCCTGTGCATCAGACTGTGACAGAAAACTGATCTATGACCAAACTACATTCTCCTGCACCAAATGTTCATTGCTTAGTCACAGAAAGGTCTCAACAAAGCCAAGGTGCCAATGATGCAATAAATGCTAAAAACTCACCTCCCAGCTCTCAAAGACAAATCCAGAACTGCTGAGCAACTGGGAGACACAGGTGTTTGGCCAGGATCAGATGCGTCTTACAAATAAGCCTTAGTAAATAGCCCTAGACCTAACTGACAACTTCAAGACTCTGCACTCATCAAAAATACAAGTATAAACAATAAAAAACAAATGACCTATGATTCACTGGTATCCCTTGCTGAATCACTTAGCCTGGCTATCCCAAACAACTGCAGCCCAACTCAGATCACAAGATCTGACTTTAAATTCATAGAATTGCTGAAAGGAATTTGCAATAAGTCTCTTCATAGTTCACAAACTTTTCTGATTCCTTAGACTTCGTCCATCAAGTTACAATGACCAGAAGAGTGAACAAAAAGAGCCACGCCTTCCTATTCAACATTTAACACACATGGAAGAAATTTCTGTTCTATTTCAACTGAGGTATTTTGCTCTCAAGCAGGAATATAAATTTGAGACTGAATTAAGAAATGGTATTTCAAGCAAATAAGAAAAACTGGACCAAGGCAGATGCCTAAATGAATACTTTTTTTCTCTTTTTTCCCCCCTTTAATCAAATTCCTTTTAAACTTCTCTGTTGTTTGTGTAACTGTCATTTTTTCTGCAAAGTTACAGAGTTCCTTGAAGAGATGACTTGTTTTTTACTTAGTTTTTTGCACCAACAAAATAATCAGAAATGCTAGTAGGAAGATGAAATACTGCCCATATACTTGAACAACACCTTTGTGTATGACTCACCATCTCTGTTAACTCAGCCCTAGGTCTCTAAAGTGGTTCAGCCAAGCGGGCCAACTGTTGAAAAGACAAAATGCCTTCCCAGTCTGCTGTTGGTACAGATAATCCAAGCTAAGTCCAGAAAATCTATACTTTAAGCATGAGCCCAGTGCTGCTCTAAAAAGTTTAAAACAGGGGCAGAGACTGATGGCTGGAACAAGCAACCTGACATCAATACCAGGGCAGGGGGGAGAGAACAAATGTCAGAATATTCAGCCTCATATCCTCTTCATCCAACCCATACTTCAATGCAGGATATGCTAGCAAATACACAACTTGAGCTGACACAAACAGAGCAAACAAAGCAAAAAGTCAAACCAGCCATCAAAAAATCAACCAAAGCCAACAAACAGATGTGAAAGAATAAAGAATTAAACTTTCTTTACAAGGACATCAAGTGCAATGCTGAGAAGATTTTTTGCACCAGTGGAGCTGTCTATGCCTCCAAGGAGGTAGGTTTAGTCCAATGGCACCTTTTCAGAAAACACACAGTCACTTCAATCACTGCAGCTTCACTGATCCCTGAGATATCAGCAGTACACTTAGGAAGGCTCTGGCAACAATTTCTGGAGCAGCCACACTCTACTGAACTCTACTCACTCTGCAGGCAGTCAGCATTGAGCAGGTCTTGGCACTTCTCGTGGCACTTGACCCCGCACTCCCCGCAGCGCATTCCCTGCCGCGCGATGCCCCACAGCAGCCCCTCACACTCGTAGCAGTAGGTAGGAGTTGTGGCTGTCCACACTTCAAAGTTGTGTGGGGTTGTACAAGAGATGGGGTAAATTAAGGCTTGCAAGGTCTTCTTATAGACATGAGATTTCTGAAAGGCAAGAGCACATGTAAACCAACATCCAGGGAGGTGACTGAGCATATTTGTGCTGGTTAACGCAAGGGTTTTACAGGAAAAGGCATGACCAGTGCTATAAAGCTACACATTTGAGGTGGACAAATGCATGAAATTTTATATGCAGCGTCAGAGGACACCCCTTGCCTTCCAAAAGTGTCTCCCCAGATGCTAAAAAAACTGGAAGACAACATTTATGTTTGTGGATGGGAAATACCTTGAATAAAGCAAGTTTCACGCACTGTCCCTTATGGCACATAGCACAGAAGGAAATGGTAAGACTACTGAGATCAAAAAGTGTTTGACAGCACCATCAAGGCAGATAATGCCTCTTGTGGTGTCGTATGCAGGACCAGGAGTTGAACTCAATGATCCTGATGGGTACATTTCCAACTCAGCATATTCTGTGATTCTGTGTTTCTACATTTTTCAGGATTATATTGATACATTAAGTATTACTTTTATGTGTTTAGTTTCTTTGACCAAATGATACAGGAAGCTTTGCATCTATATTTCCAGACATCTGTGAAGCTGGTTCTGAATCTCAGAGAGCCAAATCCCTTTAATTTGCTTAGTCAGAATTAAAAGAAGTTAAGTAACCCTCCCACTTACCAGCTCTTCATCTTTGAGAGATGTTCTAGTAGCCATTGCTGAGGTAATTCCGGCTTTTCGGGACTGAACCAGTGACTAGGGAAAAAGAAAGTTTGTTATTCACCACCATTTACAAGTGCAATGGCATTACATGCCCAGAGATGTGAGCAAGGCTATTCTGTCATGCCAGACACCAAACCAGCAATCTACTGCATTTAAGTTGGTTCCTTAAATGACTGCTCACATCTCAGAGGAGTCAAATGTATACTCTGGAAGGTCTCCAACTTGTTTCCATCTGTCCATAATCAGTCTCACTCTAGTAAATTTCTATTTGTTTCTCTGAAAGAACTGCCAATGAAACCTGGGTTCCCATCTTCATTTTTACTTTCTGGTAGCTACAGTAGCCCTTCTGCTGTCTGAGGTCACTACAACAGACTCACTTTTGTGTATCTAACTTCATTCATATCCAAAGGGAGATTATTTCACCAGCTTTACAAAACATACAACATCCCAAAATGTGACAGTAAAGAGGTTGCAAGTAACAAGGATAAAAGAAAGGGGAGTGAGTTGGGAGCAGAGGTTTGAATGTGACAGTGTATCACATTCATCAGCCATCACTGAACACAATGAACTGCATTTTCCCCTCGGAATACTGCCTTTCACATCATGCCAGCACTGCTTTGCAGCTGTGGACAGCACAGGGCACTGTCTTTGCAGCACCTCACAGTGGCATACAGGGGATTTCTACAGCCTCTCCAGTAACATGAAGGCAGAGAAGGATACTTAAAGATAGCAGCATTTGCTTTGAAATCATCCAACTCTATAAGTTTTGTACCACTTATGTTCTGCTTTATGCTGTTTCAAGAGAAACTGAAAAAGTTCATTCCAACAGTGATGGAGCAGGACAGAGTATTGGATACGCATTCACTGCAATAAGGTAGGTTCAAAACAAAAAGCAAAGAAGTAGAGGGGGAAATAACATAAAGTAAGGGATTTTTTCTGGTAAAGACTTGATGGATAGTCTTCACCTCCACTTACCATGGCCTGTGAACAGAGAGAATGAATGCATTCAAGGGAAGTAACACAAGTTAATGCCATTATTGCAACGATTTAAGATACAAGCAGTTAGCTAGACACATGCCAAGCTGCCCATGTATAAACTGGCAGACAAAACTGTATGCATCTTTTCACATGAATTACAGGATATAGAAACTTTGGTGTTTCAGCTGTTACAGCATTTCTCTCAAGTATGAAATCGCTATGTGTACTGAATACAACCAACAGAAAACCATTTGTCCTGCAGAAGCCTTATCATACAAGCATATGAAACTTGTCCTCATTACTCACTTGGTTCACATGCTTCCTCAGTGCAGAAGCCTACTGGCAATATTGCAAATAGCTTTTAAAATCCAACCACATATGCTCGTTTATCTATCCTCTAAAATTCCAGCCTTCTGGTAAGCTGCCAAACCTCACACGGATGTTATAACTTTCCCTAAGGTATGTGATTTTTAGGAAAACCTTTTAAAATTCTGTAGGCCTAAAATAATAAAATATTTTGTGTAAAATAAAAAGGATAAAAACATGAAAAATACCCTTATTCTGTGAAATGAATGAAATTGTCTACAAAACCATAGCTCATTCTCACTGAGATTTTTCAAGCAGTACTCCTAATCCTTTAGTATAAGAACTAATTTAATAAAACACTTGAGATTCTTGAAGTAACAATGAATGTGCCCATATATCAAGAAAGTAAAGCCAGTTGTGTAAATGCTGTGTGGCAGAAGAGAAACAAACAAATCTCTTACCAGATCACTGACAAGTGGAATTGGCTTTTTTTTGCGCAGATCAGGCATGCTATCGATGCCATAGAGACCACCTGCAGGCCTGGAAATTCAGGAGGAAAAAAAACCCTAATTAATTTAGGGTTGCGTGGGGTGAAGAGGGGGATGCTTTACTGGAGCAAGAAAAACAGACAGAAGATTATACTTAAGAAAGTGTAAAGTACATGCTAAAAACGATTAAGTGGTTATCTTCTTCACATGCAACAATCCAGACATTCTTGCCTGGTCTTGGTGGTGAGGAGGGAGCACAACAAAAAGGATCAGCCCCGGGGCAGGATGCTGCCATCTTCTGATTGTAGTCTAGAATTGACACTTAATACTGGCCCTTGAGGACCATATAATTGTTAGGAAAAACTGACATTAGAGGAGAAAATATATTATTTTTGTTTCTATAAAAGAGACCATTTGTGGTGCTCAGCATTTCAAGCCATCCAGATCTGTAAACACAAGAGACAGTATTTGCTGGCAGAAGTGACAATGAAGCAAAAGGGTGATTACCCCAGCAACAGTCAGAGCCTGATGAAATAAAACACTCTGACCTACTTCCCCTTCCCCATGAGACCAGCCTGGATAATTATACCTGGATCCTACCACTTAGTGGTAACACCACATGGATGTACCCCTGTACTTGAAGATGGTATATTAATCCAGCTTAAAGGCTCCAGTAAATGTGTCCATCTCTAAGGACTTTAGATAATGCTTTTTCCTAAAGCTGGAAACTGAGCACAGACCTCTCTGCTGTAGCTTCCTCCCCACAATGAACACCCAGCCCAGCAGGCAAAATCCACAGCACCTCTCAGTGTCTCTCTCACCCTCCCCATCTCCATTCTGGTCTCAGGCCTCACTAACATTAATAATATGGCTTCTGAGGTCGTCTTGATTACAGAGACTGCAAGGGAACCCTCTGCCACTCCATCTTTAGCCATTTGTCTCCTCCACACCCTGCCACTCTGGCTTACATGTTTTGGTATTTGTGTGATAAACTGGCTGACAATTTCAGCCTGGTTATTTTGTTGATTTGGTAAAACATACCTAGTCAAAATGCTCTGCAGGAAAATTACAGGAAAAAGGAGTGTGGGACAAACTGTTCATACAGCCATAAAAACTACCTTTCCAAACAATCTAGGAAAACAAATTCCTACTACAAATTCACACACGCTGTGAAAATTGTGAGGTTGATAAATGACAAGAGGCAACCTGCAGCCAATAGAGAGCAGGGCCTACTCAAGCCCCCTTAAATACAGCCAAAAGCAAAAAAACACCAAACAAAACGTCCAGTGTGACCAAACCCATGCTACAGCTTGAGAATGGACAAGGATGTCACAACACAGCCTAGCATGAGGCTGTGACAAAGAGGAAAGCAGTCCATTATTACAGAAACATGTGACAAAATTGTAATAGCATAATAGACTTTTTTGATGGGGCGTAGGAGGGTAACGTGTCCAAGCCATGGCTGAGATGACAGCTGCTGCTGGCTGAACAAGCCTGGTGGGAAGGTGAGCAGTCACGTGTAACTACAAGAGCCATGTCAGCTCCTCAGTTTTCCAACAGTGCAGTTTTCCAACTCGGGAAATCCTCACAGCAAGGCCACGCTGTGTTTTTTTACTAGAGGCTATAATCATTTCCGATAGAGAATAACAGAAAAACTTTTTGACCAAGTCATACTGCAAAAATCCCTTCTGACTTATTATAGAAAAATCTCACCAACATAAAGAAGTAAGAAATATGTTTATATTGCCACATTTGTCCGCTGTCCTTATGCTACAAAACCTTTCCAATACTGGTGATACTGTTTTGAGGCAAAATAGGTGTCACGGCAGATCACTCAGATGATGCAAAGAATCCCAGGATTACCTGAACCACAACACAGCTTATTGATAAGCTTTGCATCAAGGATTTGTGTAAATCCCTCGAATTATGAAAGCATATATAAAATTGAAAGGGAGAGTGTATAACCTGAAAAGATTCAACAAAATGATCACAAGTGAAACTCCAGAGTTAATGCTCCTGGTTAACAGCTTTTTCCTACCTGATTTCAAATTTTTTTTCTAATTTAATTGAAAGGAAATTGTGATACTCTGACATTTCCCAGGAAATAAGAGGAACATTAAAATTGCATGCTTTATAAATTCAAGATGAGCCTATATAAATTATTGTGCTTGAGAAACATGTCTAGTTACAACTTGGTTTGTAGCAAAATACTTTTGATAGATTGAGGTTTATGACAGAAACAATGGTAAGCCAGGATGACAAATCTATTTGAAAGGTGCTTGTATTTGTCACTGAAGAGAGGTGTACTAGTACAAACATAGTTACACACCCAGATGACCTGCTTTTAGCTTGTTAATATTAATAAAAAAAATTCAACAACAATTCCTCATGTTCAAAAGTGTTGTGCTTTTAGCTACCTCAGTCCCTCTATTCAAGCACAACTGCTACCTCACTTAATAACAGAAGAATTGACAGTGCCTCAAATGTTCACAGTGCAGTTTTATATGTAATAGAATAACTCTCCTCTGCAGTGGATGTAATATTTATAGCATTATAGAGAGCTGTATTGAGGAGTGAATAGCATTTCTGTATGAGAAGATAATTTGCACTAATAAATAAAAGATACAGATATGAGATACTACACTCAGAGACTGATCCATAATACCAATTGTACATTTTCTTTTGAAGTGATATCTCCAAAGCCAGTGATTACAGACAGTGAGCTCCTGTTGCATTATACTATAAATGAAAATTGCTTGAAGCATGTATTCGTCTTTTAATACAAGTTGTATCACACAGAGGTTTCCATTAAATCTTGACAATCTAAGCAAGCTAAGGTGGTTTGCAATAACAGAGGATGACTACTTCCTTCAAAGGACACCACAACTGTAATCTTCCCATTGAAAGAACAACTCCAAACATAAATAATTTCATATACTTTGAGGCTAATAAGCCAAAATGTGGCCCGGGGTTGAATTAAAGGTTTACCTCCCACAACCACCTTTTCTGGGAATCCCTTGCATGGGATAAGCGAGTATGACAAACTTTTGTCAAAACTACATTAGCCAGACTGTTTAGCTGTATCTTGCATAGAAAAGAAAAGAATTACAGACTAGAGCAAACAATGCCTTGAATTGACAACACATGTTTAAATAATTCAGGACTTGTAGGTGTATCTACCTTTCAGGCTAGGAAATAATTTCATGTGCATGAACCAATAAACTGAGTACACTGTCTCCTTGTTAAAGCAGGAGAAGGTGCTGTTTATAGTTACAATAAATCACTGCCTCCTGCTCCTGCAAATTGCCAATTCTCCAGCAGCCCACTCACTAAGTCCCAGGTTCCTTGGGAAAAGCAGAGGGTTGCTAGGCAGCTCCAGGCATCCGCAGGTGACGATTTGTGGGAATACCAATACCACAGAACAATGACTCCAAAAGGAGAAAGCCATATAATGAAGCCTTCAATTTAACTTTATGTTTTATTAGGGAAGCTTACTTCAGTAGTATGAGAATTACCTTAAGCAAGCCAACGTCTGGATGAGATTTCAGGGCAAATCTTGCTGCTGCTGACTGACAGCTCCTAATGGGTGCCCCACCATCAAACCAAATCACCCTCACCATGTACCAGGCACATAACCTGTAAAATGTGTCACTGTCTTTTTCCTGCCAAAGGATCCCAGAGAAGCTGCCATGCTGGCACCTATTACCACAGAGTGTCACACTGCAATTACAAACAGAATTTGTCTGCTTCATTTGCTGCAAGCAGTGTGATGTGGAGAGAATGCACGACCTGATCACTCTCATCTGCGCAAAACAGGCATGATGAGCAATGCTTTAAAAATACAGACTGCAATAATTTCTAGAGTTAGTGCAGTTTTATCTACTACAAGGAATCACTGCAAATATAGAAGACTCTCCCAAACCTATCATCTTCTTTTAAGAGCAGAAGACACAGCACTCCTCCAGAGCTACTCTTTCCCCTCTGCTGCCACCAATGAATGATCCAGGAGAAAGGATTTCATGGGGACCACTCTGAGGTGCTCAGCAGCAATTATTTAATACTGCTGCCATAAGCACTTGCCACCAACACATTATAGATTATACATTGCAGCTATAGCCCTGCTCTTAACCACAGGTCTCTGTGGAAGAGCTGCATATCCCACCTCCACTGCTTTAGAAGAGACTGACATACAGCAGCAGCCTGGCCTTCAGTGAGGCTTGGCCACTTGATTATTTTATTAAAAACATCATAAATGTTTTTACTTAGACTGAACTGCAGACTTCTAAAGTACACTCTGATTATAAATACAGGGATAAAAGGTCTCAAAATACCACTTACCCTCCTTTGAGCCAGGGTGGTTTTGATGGATCAGCCTCATCTTGGCCCTGAAGTGGGAGAAGAGAAAAAAAAAAAAAAAGAAATTAGTTTCCAGAAACACCAGAAAAAGTATTTGTATTGTATTCTGCAGAAAGGGTAACAGATCACACTGCATGCAGGCAAATGCATACAGAAACTTGTTCAAGCACCTCTAATGACCAATATGTCAGGGTAAGTCATACAGACACAGACAGACTATGCAATTTCATTGAACAGCCAGGACTAGAACCTGAAGAGCCTGTTCAGTGCAACTCCACATTCAAAAGGCAGTCTTGAAGACAAACGTTTTCTTTTTTTCCAACTCCAACAAGTTATTGGAGAGCTCCTGTTACTACAGCTCACCACTTAACATGAATGTGGTCACAGTGAAGATGTTATAAATTAAAAGCCCTTGTATGAAATGCACAAATGACAGATTAACATGAACTTCTGTATGAACACTTGTGAGCTTTGCTCCTGCCCAGATGCAAAGACTCTTTAGTCTCCTAAGCAGAGAGGTCCCATTACAGCTTCACTCATTTATTTAAAAGTATTTCACTTCTAACAGACATGAAACAAGGGCCACCACCTGCAGGTCAACTGGGATTTCACAGTGTGAGGGAAAACACCACAGACTGCAAATGTGGGGATTCATATTCATGAATTCCAACCATGTGTTTATGTTCACATTAAGACTACATTCATAGAGTGTTTCTCTGCAGATCTTGAGTGGACTAATTAGAAGCGATAAGTATTTGAACACTTGCAATGTACCTGGTAGAAACAACAGGTTCTGGGTAAGGGGAAAATAGCTATCTGTAATTAGAAAACCTTTTTGTTTCAGCTCACAGGTCAGGCGTTCTCCTGCACTCCCTGAAAGAGACGCTGCTTTCACAAAGGACTAAGCAGGTCTGATGCTAATAGCTAAAACTCCAACCTCAGATAACGACATCTACCATGAGACAAAGGAGGCTGCAACTTGCAACACAGTGAAAAAGAAAGTATTTCCAGCCATGGAACCCACAACCTGAGAGTCAACAAAGTAAAGGAGCTTGAGTCAGGAAAAAAGATCCAACTCTATGCAAGATAAAGGAACACAGCCCCAGAAGAAAGTTCTCTTCTCTTTTCCTTTTTTTTTCCTAACCTATGCTCTGTGTGAGTTGTGCAACCCCACACTGTTCACAGGTGACAGACAAAGATTCCCAAGAAGAGCTGAAATAACCAAGGAAAGAAGTCCTCTTTGAGGTAACAACTTGAACAAAGACTACCTTTTAGTAATGTTTATTCTTATGTATTTAAACAGATTGAACAGTACAGTGTTATCCAAAATGAAATGGGCATGATCAGACAGGCCTGCAGAGCAGGAAGTGGCCCAGACCCACAGTCCAGTACCAGGCACATTTCCCCACAGCTGCAGCAGCACACCAGGCTCCACCAAACTTTGCTACCAACACCCCTCAGCCTGAATCTGCATTTTCTCCAGAGGGATCTGAACCAACTGCTGGTCAAGAGATATTTAATGAAGTAAATGCAACCAGATTCTTGTGAGCACACAGAGGAGGACATCTCTACCTTCCCATCTGAACACTTGGAAGAGCTGTGGTTAGAAAGCAACACTAAAATGAACAAAGGTTTCATACTGGACTGAGCTTGACACCAATGGCTCAGCTGTGCTGAATGACAGGGAATGACAAACACAAACGTGGCAACATCGATGGCAGAAGTCAGTAATAACAAGGTTTTCAATCATTTTACATGAGAATGAAATGTGACTGATATTTGAGACATTAACAGACCACAAAACAGTGTGCTCACTGCAGACTGGAGACCACAAGAGCATCAAGAATCTGGGAATAAGGGGGAAGGAAATATATAGGGAAAGTTGTTACCTAGTTAAGCAATTTCTTACAGGCAACCACAAGTCAACAGAGAACAGCCAGGAATGTGGACGTGGGGAAGGCAGAAAGTATGATCAGGAAACAAACCTACATCACATCCCAGATTTGTCATGCACAAAGTAAAATTTGTCAGGAATTTCAGCTCATTTTAAAAAATGAGCAAAAATATCATTTATTTTTACCAAGTCTTTCAGACATGCAAATAAAAACAAAAGGCAGAACTTCTCTAGTGTCAAGATTGAAAATCATCTGGGCATAATAGCACAAAACAAAAGAAAGAGCTTTCAGTAAGTGGCAGTATTGATGCAGGGCCAAAGCAGGTGATGGCTGTGTGAAAGCAGGAGTTATCACCTGCTGAAAGCAACGTAAAGAGCTAATTTGTTCCAGGCAGCCTTCTCCCTGAGAAAATGCCAAGAGAACCAGCACCTGACATCCATCAAACGAGGGCTGATGCCTTGAGACTGTAGAAGAGCGAATGCAGTACTCACAGTTAAAGTGTGTATGTGTGGAGGAGGGAAATGTGATCTAGATTAGTGTAGGACCATTAATGGCTTCAAAAGCTTGAAAGACTTCTGAGCAAACATGAAGGAAAGAATTAAGATGGAGGCTACTGAAAAACAGGTTTTGTTTCACAAAGCAACTATTTTTCTCTAAGTAAAAAATGAATGATAAACTGAATTTTCATTTCAAAAAACCCCTTTTGACGCAGTGCCATATGACGTTAATAAAGACCGGATAAGCTGAGGAGGAGGAAGGAGCTTTCAGGTGGATAAACAAGTAACTGTAACTGAGCCAGTCATGGACAACGCAATAAGGAAGCTAGTGGGAGTAAGTAGGATTTGCTGATAAAATCTGGAAATAACAAACCCAGGAGAATTATTGACACTGAACTCATAGGTCCAGTAGAAAGAACTGATGGCAGTAAATACCGCAACAATGGGGGATCAAACATGGAAAAAATGGCAAGGTCAAAGCCCCAAAGGCTGCCACGAATTTGACTGATACAAGGTGTTCCTCAGTGGAGAAAAGCATGAAAAAACAGACTTGAGTTCTAGTCATCACACTGACCATAAGCCTCTATGATACAGCCAGGCAGGAATAGAACATAAGCCATAGAACAAGTCTAATGCAATGTCTCCACAGAAGTAAAAGCATAAATACCTTTGTACTATGTTGGCAAGATTTCTTCAGAAAAGCATATGAAATCTTTTTATTCTGCATCAAAGTAAAAAATAATCACAAAGGAAAATGGCAAAAGCAGCTGGAGTATGAAAACACAATCCCATAAGGAGAAGAGCAAAACATCTTGCTTACTCTAGCAAAAAGAACCTTTTCCTGTGTTTGTTCAACAGGCAGGTGAAGAGAAGAACTACAGCTAAACAGAGGATGAAAATTCAAAGGTGTGTCACGACGACAGCTCTGTAGAAGCCTTTCGAAAGGACAAGCAGACACCAAACCATAACAGAGAATGGCATTCGGAGATTTATATAAAAAGGAAATGGCACATAATATCACACAGTGGCAGTCACCAAGAAGTCCTCTGCAGTCTCTTCTTGCACTGACAAAGTGCAAGAGTAGTCAAAGAACAAGAGGCTGTATTAGCTACACGTGCTGGCATGAGGGTTAAAGACATCTCCATCAATGCCAGCTAAACAAAGCAATCCACAGTTTGCACCCCTCTTGGGGGTAAGAACTCTTCACATATTCCTCCTCATTTAAAGAAAGCACACACTAGTATTGTCCCTCCATATGGATTTGCTGCAGGTGATGAGTTTCCAACTCTCCAAAGGCAGCACTCATGCCAGGATACAGCAGGGCTCCAGCAGCTGCCCTGGGACTTGTCACCAGCCACGGGTCTCAAGTTCAGCCTACAGCTGCAGCCTGAGCCAGTCAGAGCCTGGGCAAGCAGCAGAAACAGGCAGGTGAGAAGAGCACTGCAACACCTGTGAGAGTTTTTAACACTGTCTTTCCCAAGGACAAACGGGAAGGCAAAGGGAAAGCAGACACATTTAACACCCTGTCATCCATCCACATGCTGCAAGTCACAGAAAGTGTTTTGCTGGCTCATGGCCTTCTCTGCACAGCTCTGTCACTTGATCTTTCCTTGAAAGCAGCAGCATCAGACTGAATCTGAAATTTAATTTTTTTTAACCTCCAGTAAGCACATATAAGAGCACTGAAACAATGGAGAAACAAACATGTAAATAAAACAAGCCATCACATCCTTATTTGATTTTTTTAAAAGATTTCTGATGCTGGTGGATGACATTTTTATACCTACTATCCAACAAATACTTTAAAATAGGGAAGTGCTTGTCACCCCTAGTACTGCAGTATATTCACCCACAGTAAAGCTGTATAGTATACCACAACCAGCTGCTGAAAGGTCCTCTCCAAGTTATTAAAGTCTCTTATCAACAAAGAACCAGTAAGAAAAACTATGTCAGCGACAGAGCAGCATAAATTGAAGGTCCTGGATTAAACAAGGCAACAGACATGGTTACTTAAGGCAAAGTATTCAGTCATAGGGAAGTCAGTGTTTGGTGAAGCCTAAAGGAAACAACAGGAGTTTTGCTTACTAAGGAAAAGCAGCAGCTGGGCTTACAAGTAACTTGAGAAGTTATTTAACAAAGCTGCAATTCTAAAATTTTGCAAATTCTCTCATACACAAGAAGATACTTTAATGGACAAAACAAACCATTATGCACTTCTATAGAAGCAAAGTCCATAAAATGGACAGAGAGGCAAAAAATAAATAAATCACAAAGTCTGGAGCATCACAAGGGAAAGAAAGAATATCCACAGATCTGTTAGCCTTTTATATAAATCTAGCTCTCCACATAAAAGGCTTTGTAACAATGTAATTTTCCATCACATCTAAGTACTGTGTCTAGCACATTATCCTCTTAAAATATAAATCAGATGTAAAACATGTAAAGCTGCTTTATGCCGCTTTATTTAAACAGATAAAAAAAATCAATAATGACATCTTATTTGTTTTGAAAATCATCCTAACTTGTTTTCAAATACCATGTTTTATTATTAAACCTCAAAACCCTCAGTTAGATATAGGTTAATCTGAATCAGGCTAAAACAAGGAGCAACTGACTAGATTAAACTTCTGGTCATGCCTAAACTTCTGGTCATGCCTAACTTCTGGTGCATTTCTTCAGTGGCATTAACAGAGTCAAACTGAACTAAATCTTCCCAATTAAGTCAGTCTTGTGGTTCAATGTCTTCATTCACTCAAGTATGCTGCATTTTACATGGAATTCAAAGCTTCAACAAGTCAAGGGATTATTTTAAATTCATTCTGTATTCTGCAATAGCATCCATTTATTAAGGGCTGAAGAGCCCCAAAGGAAGCTCCTTCCAACTGATGTATCATCCAGTACCACCTTTCTAGCTGCCAGATGAACAGTTTAAAGGAGGTTTACAGTGGTTTTGCCCTGAAGTCAAAAGGGACTGTATTTAACACCAATATTTGACACCAGGTATCTCTGCATTCCTGAAAAAGCATTAATTGACAGATATTTACCAGCAAGAAGGAAACAAAACTGCTGATATACGAGCCAATAAAGCTTAGAAATGCAAATTCATTGGACTCAAGGAATGACATCTGCATGGAGGCCCAAAAATCTGTGCAAGGTTCAGCTTCTCCTGGAAGCCAGTTTTGCCTTATTTATACAGCTACAGGAGAGGGGGAAGCACAGCAGGCATTGAATACACACAGCACAGTCATGAAAATAAAAGAGCTGAGATTCCAAAAGCCAGTAATTTCTCTATGTGAGATACAGTTGCTAACACAATTGTTGACAAAGCACACAGCAGTCAACAAAACAACTCTGCAGATCCTCCTAGGAGGAAAGAGTTACCTGTTGCCCACAGGATAATGGGCAGAGGTAACCAGTTCATGACTAGAAAGACAACAACTGCATGTATTAAGGAGAAGGTTCTGCCTTTCCCATGGGGCACAGGGCTCTGGCTCAAAGCAAAGTGACTACCTAAAAAGGTAAGGGACTTGCAGAAGACATCTTTCAGCATCCAGCTTTGATTAATCTCACTACTACGGCCCAGACGTATTTTTGACTTTAATTGATGAAAGCGGACAAGCCAGACAGAGATGAAATGAAATAATATAACTGAAGAAAAATGAGGAAATACTTGGTTTAAACAAGATCCATAAAGAGGAAGACTGGAAAAGACAAGAATAACCACTTGTCCTCTACTAACGCGGTGCCTGTGCACATCACACACACCCCATGGAGCACCAAAGGGAGAAGATCACTCCAAGCATTCATGTTTTCCTCTTTGTACAAGGTCATAGGCACTGAACAGACTCTTTACTCATACACAGTGTTAACAATGCCTCAGACAATCACGACATGCTAAACTGAATCTCAGAGCCTCAGCAGGAGCAATTGACTACAGGAAGATGAGACACACACACACACAGGGGTTTCAGAAAAAGATGCTGGTTACAAGGGACAACATGTACAACCTGGAGCTCTCCTCTACCTCCTTCTGCAAAGAAAGAAAAAAAAAAGACAAGAAGGAAAGGAACAAAAGTTAGGAGACCAGATTTCTGCCATGAATTCTATACAGTGATTTTTATAGAAATTGGGGTAAAGGTTTGCCTCAAGTAGACAACGCATTTGTGCAGCAGAGTTTTCCCATGTGCTTCCTGGAACATGCACCAGACAATTAATCTCTAACAGACAACCTCAAGTTAAACTCATCAAATTTTATCCATAACTGCACATGCATTAAAATATACGCTTTTGAGAGCTCTTTTTAAAGTTACTGTTCCTGTTTCATTAACTGAAAAATTTTAAGTAACACAGAATTGGAGCTCCCATTTATCATACAGGAAAAAAAAACTGGATTTATTATAGGGAGGAACAAATTTGTTCCCTTCTCCCCCAGACTGCATCCACTGCCTGCATCCCTGCATCTGAAACATCCCCCTTGCTCCCTCACTCCCTGTATATTTTGCCCAGTATGAGGAAACTGGCAGCTCCCACGGAACACATTTTGCTTTTGCAAATATCATAATGCAGAGAGATATTTTCTGAGTTTATACATATAGGCAATTTTCCTCTGATCAAAAAAAAAAAAAAATCCTGAAGCCTCCTACACGAAATCTCATGTTTATGGATAGGCAATTTCAAGGCTAGTAAAGTTACATGAGAGCCATACTCAAAACTTCCGGTACAGACATGATATTTTTTAAGTCTTCCAATCAGATAATTCTCTGTCTGCACAGAAGAATCCTATTACTCATTTGTGTATGAAAGATGGAGGGGAAGGAATATCTTCATGGCAACAGGAGACACTCAAATTGGTTTAAAAGCAAAAATAGTTTTTGAAGCTACTGTCTATATGGGTGTAATTACAGACATGCAATCACTAAGACAGGAAAATAGAGAAGCTATTTTAACTCAATTGCTAAGGAGAAGTCAAATTACTTTAGAAAACAAAGTGCTGGATTGTAGCTAAAATAAAATTCCTCTTTTCCACCTTAAGACATGCCTGCATGGATGCTCACTAGGAAAGTCTCTGGAGCACCCTGCAGGCTTCACCTTTGGAGCTAATGGAGACGAAATCACAAGCAGCAGGATGCTGCAACCACCAGGGTGGTACAAGGGCTGTGTTCTGGCTCTGCACAGACCAGCTAACCTGGAGAAACTGAGGAAATCTGCGTTCCCTTCCAGAATCAGATGGGAACGGGTTTTGTTTGGCATGGACCCTTCTGACTGTTCTCTGAAGTAACCCTGCCTGTCCTGTTTAATTAAGCAAAACCTTCTCACCTAGACAGACACAATTCCCCATTAAGTCCTTTGGTTTTGTCCTTCTTTTTACACAGTCACCCCAAGCCCTTCCAACCCATGCCAAATCTCTCCTGACTTGGTCCATGGGGTGGTTTCAGTGTGTCTCGGGAAGATCCAGGCATCCCTTATTCCTGGGTTTTTAATTCCTTTGCATTTGAACTCTACTCCTTCCTGGCCTCTCCTGTGGAGTCTTGAAGCGCAGAAGATGTGGGAGACCCAGGCTTGTGTCCCCTCTCAGGTCTGCTGTGGCTCTCAGTCACGTCGAGCAGGGAAATCCTGCTTTTAGCCCCCGGCTGGAAAACACTGAGGACAGATGGAGTCTCTGGCAAAGCAACAGCTCAACAGTAGCAAGCTACCAGTGAGCATATGCAAACTACATATTTTTCAAAAGCGTATTCACTCCGCTCATTTGGGGTTGATTTTCCACAGAAAATTCCTTGACACAGGCTAGCACTGCCAAATTTTAAGACCTCAGGGCACTAGAGCTTCTCAAATGTAGGTCAAACTTATTTTTATACAAATACAAAGCAATAAGTCTTGCATCAGACTAATGTTTGGATAATAAAAAAAAAAAAAACAAACACAAAAAAACATTTTTGCTTAAAATCCGTATTCAACTTTGATTTCTGAGGCCCATCAGTTTAAGGCAGTTAGGGACAGTTTCAGGCCAAATGCAAAATTTGGCAAAGCTCTGTGTAACTGCAGACAGTTTTAAAATCTTGTGTCTCACTACAGCATGTGCACTCACAGCTTCATCAATGGTGACTAACTTGGCTAAACCCTGATCACAGAATTCTTTCACAATTTCACTTTTGAGCAGTCACCTTAAATATCGTAAAATCTCTAGCATTTCAGGGCTTTACTTTAAACAAGTTCAAACTATCATCATCTTCATTTACACTTTTTTCCTTTTTTTTTCAAATTCAAACTTTAAAAGCTTCCTCAGATTTTCAGGGGATATTTTATTTTTTTTTCTTTTGACTTCCAATTAAATACAACAATTATTTATATGCATCTGCCAAGTTCCAAGTTCTTTCAGTAATTTGCATCTGTGTTCAACTATAAATAATTTAAACCTTTACATCAGTGCATCATCTCTGATTCACCAAAACATGCATATTTACCAACACCTTCAAACTTATCTTCCATTCCTTTGCTGGAGGCTGCTGTCAACCACATTTAAGAAAATACCTTGAACTGAACTTTTGAGCAAATGTGAGGTTTACGTTCAGAACCAAAAAACAGCTGCAGAACTGGGTTTTCAGTGGACCTTATCTGGGAACTGAAAAGGCTATTAACAACAAATTACATTTTTAAAGTAAGACAGAAACACTCATCTACAGCTGGGGAAAAAAGCAAACCAACAACATTTCATTTCATTCCAGGTATGATGCTTTTTTCAAAGGAAGAAAATAACAGCTTGGCTCAAACTTGAGTACATAGAAACAGGACACAGAACTGCAGTTTCTCTTTCTTGAAAAATGCATGCCAAAACAACACTGTTTCAGAGAGTCACAGAATCATAAAATGTTTTGTGTTGGAAGAGACCTTAAAGATCACCTAGCTGCAACTCTTTCCCTGTCTAGCTGTCAGGGTCTGGGCTGCTTTGCTTCCTGGCACCTCCATAGTTTTCTCCCCAAGGTCCTTCTTTTCTTATCCTTCATACACTTTTTCCACTATCTTTGACTTCTTCTGTCTCTCAGAGTACATTTCCTACATTGTGACTTCATCACACACTTATTTTTATAGCTTCAACTGCCAACTGATCTACTGTAGATCTATCCTTATGGGAGTGGCACACAAGTATCACCAATTTTTTGTCACATCACTGGATGATGTTCAAGAGAACTGAAACAGGGAGCACAAGAAATCCCAATTCATCCTGGAGCCAGATCTAAGGTACAAAGCACAGCTCTGTTTCTCCTTCTCAATTGTTTTGGCTACTTCTTGCCTTGTGAACATGCCTGTGCTGCTCAAACTCTGCTGAGATGAGCAGCCTCCTCTCACATTCAGAAACAGGCTATTTCAGTACTTCTGCTGTACTGTGGCACATGCTAATCCAAACTACTGCCTGTTCCCTCAGGTTCTAAAATTAGGACATATGTCCAGGACTTGAGCACCACACAAACACCACCCAAAAAAAAAAAGTATCTGTGCCAAGCCCACTAACAAATCTCATAGTTTCCCTCATTAAAAACTTACTGTTTGAGCCAACTCTATACTAAAGACCTTGCATAAAATAATAAAGCAGAGAGCTGATTACCAGCTTTATGATCTGCATAACTGAGAAGATGACTGGTACAGAAATCAAGTATGGGTTGACAGATTATTTCTTCACAGTGAAAGCAGAGTCACTGGAAAAGCACTTGGCAGGGAGAGGAGCCCCCTGATCATTCTGATCAGCTTCCATGATTACAAGAAGAGTGAACTCAGTATTTGATACAAGGAAGTTCACAACAAGATTTCATGTTCACGTGAAGATTTCAAGATGTAGTTAAAATAACTTCCACTCTTGAAACAAAGCCTCTTTCCTTAACTGTGTAGTGACTCACAGGGATGACACTGAGAAAGCCTTCTCACTGCCTGGAGAGGAAGGGGGAAGATGGACCTACACTTCAACTTTAGGTTCTGTTTCACCAAATCAAGGCTGTCAAAACATGTCCCATCAAAAGATGCCAGTCAGCTCTATCTCCCACAGACTCAGGAAATGAGTTTAGCAACACTGCTCCACCACTGTATCAGCTCACATCTGCTTTGGTCACACATTTCAAAATCTGTGCTGGAAATAAGGGATGTAGCTCCCCAGAAACAAAAATTTTTCCATTTCATAGACAAGTTATGGAAACAATACCAAAATACAAGTTTAAATGTTCCAGGTTTTTAACTATTATTAGTAGTAGTATTTATTATTTTAAAGGTCTCTACTAGGATAACATCTAGGAGTGATTAAACATTGAGAACTCCCACTTTGTGACAGAGTCACTTGAAGTCTAGATCCACTCAACTCTCAAAACTGCAAATCTGGCTACTTATAGCTCAAATGCACACTTTGTTATCACATGTCTTAGCTATTATATTTAACAAGAAACCAAGTCACGAATTATGACGAAAAACCTCAACACCTGCTATTTGGAAGAAGCAGTGCAAATCTTCCTCTCTCAAAAAAAAAAAACAACAAAAAAACAAACAAAAAAAAAAAAACCAAAAAAAAAAAACAAAAAAAGTTGAAGCTTTGAAGCTTTTTAACTGGCATTTCAGCATGTTACACAGTAAATTTTAGGGAGTTTTGTCAGTACAGTTGTACAGCACACGTGCTTGTCTTTGTAACTATTTGCTCACAACTTTTAATAAACTCAAAAAATGTTCACAGTTCACCCACAGAATGACGTGTTGGCCACTGGCTGCACAAATACCAGATTTTGACATCTCCTTAAAAACATTTTTTCGTTTTACCTGAATTTGTTTCCTCAGCAGAAATCCAGTTTCCCTCCTGTGCTAATTCTTTTAAGAGTCTCCTACGCATTTGTCTCTTTTCCCTCAGCACATTTTTGAAATTGTTGATGCATTTGTTCAGGTAGATGGTCTCTGCGCACACCTTGTCAAGGCTCATGGGCCTGCACTCCTTTCCTGGCTCAGGTAGACAGTTCCCGTCTTCTCCAAGCTCCACAGGAGGTAACTGCTGCCTAGCAGGGGTTTCACAGACAGATGATGGCAGCACATTGGAAACGGGAGGCTCATGCGAAACAGAGGAAAGACTGGAAGGAGCAAATTGCATCTGAGCAGATGCTTCACTGTTGACATTTGCATTTGCCTGGCTCTCAGAGGACTGACTAGGAGGGGTTTCTGCAAAGTAGTCAGAGCTGCCACCCATACCTGAACTGGTCAGCATAAGCGTGTTGTCATCATCCATCTGTAAGCCACTATCATTTTCCAAAAGGATTTCAGAATCACTTGTCTCCAGTTTATGGAACACCACTTGCAGAGCAGATCTGAAGTGGTGAATAGCTTTTCCAAGCTTATTAGTGTAAAACTTCATGTCTACAAGATCAATGTTGTCCCGGGAGTGGTCAAGGAAATATTGGGAATTTTCCAGGACATCCCTAAAGACCTGATCAGTTGGATCTTGATCATTCAGGTCCATTTGGATCATATCTTTCAAGCTGTCACTACTGTCAGCCATTTCATCTGTTGTATGATCATAGCTAATGGTTGTCACCCCACTAGAAACATCTTCTCTTTGAACATCACCTTTCTCTGCACTGGTAAATTTGCAAGAGTTATCATAGTCTGTTTCAATTTCTTCTGTGGTTATCCCCTCATCTTTTTCTAGAAGAGAAGAAGAATTCTCAGTGATGCTTTTAGTGTCAAGCCTCTGCTCACTACCGTTACTTGAAGCACACATCTGGCTTGCATGGCCTGAAGAGTCAGATGAGCAGCAGTGATTCCCATCACCTGATTTAGGTGAATTGGTCACCTGTGGAGGTTCAGCAAGGTCCCTGTCATCTGAAGGCTGCTCACTGCAGCTTACTGTTTGTGCTTCCTTTCCAGCTTCAAGTATCAAGGTGTCTTCCTTGGTCAAGGCTGACTTCTGCACAGAATCGAGCCTCTCCCCTGCACACTCTGCTGTCCTACTTGTGCTTTTATACTTAACCTGGCATGAGTCGGTCCGAAGGTGCCCAACTTCATCAGTTCTCTGAGCTCCATCAGGATTCACAGAATTATGATTGTTTTTCTTATAGCCAGACTGCGAAGAGACTGAATCTGTTTTCTGGCCCCTCTGGCCATTCTGCCTCTTTTGCTCCTCACTGGTAGCAACCCGGACCCCTGAGCTCTGCAGAAGGATAGACTTCTGTAAAATAAAGTCTCTCTGTTCACAACTCACAAGTTTCACAACTGCTGGTCTTGGCATTAATGGCTTGCCTGTACCAATATCCGACCTATAAGCATCTTTTATATACTTACTGCACTGAATACCATTGAAACAGTGATATTCAGACAAAAAGCTGCAGATAAGCTCTACTGTGTTTTCACCATCTTTCTCTGGGATGCCATAAAAATATAACACTGGTTCTTCCTTTTGTACATCCCTTCTTGGCTCTCGAGCATGTGTACCCTGGGTTTTGCCACCAGAACCACCTTGCAGGCCTTCTATCTCACTCAAGACAGTGTCCACACAGCTGGAGACTTCATCCACAGAGCCTTTTATCAAGGTGAGGTGCTGACGGAGCTCTGCAATCTCTGTCTGGATTCGACTTATTCCCTGTAGCTCTTTAACAATGTAATCAACCACATCAGCTGAGCGGTCTCTTGACTGCCTTCTTCGACTCTTGTATGCAATGGTCTTTTCCTTGGGAAAGCACCCTTGCCTTTCAGCTGCATCCCTCCAGCTCATGGTAATGCTCAGGGAAGAAAGGTCCTGCCCCTCAGACACTCTGCCCTTTATTTCAGAAGAGGTCTGTGTGATACCATCAGAACTTCCCTGCAAGTCCTTCTTGTTCTGCTGAACTGAACATGGTATTTTTACGTAGCCACCCCAGTTCAGTTCCACCTCACCAACACACACTTCACTCACTCCCTTGGAATCATGTCCTCCATCCTGATGAAAGTCCCCTCCAGCCATGGAAAACTCAGTGCTTGGAGAGCTCCTGTCGATTCCACAAACGAACATGTCTGACTCAATCTCCACTGGGGAGAGCTGGCAGCGATGTGCATGGTTTGAATTATCATCTACCTGGCCTTGGAGAAGCCTCTTCATTTTGTCCCGCAGAAACAAATGGAGTTTTTGCTTCCGGAATTGCTTCCTGCCCTGCAGTTTTACAACAGGTTTTCTGTGCAGAAGTGAAAATTCATTTTCTTGCTTTTTCAATCTACTTCTAGCAAACATCATCAGCTGCACCTGTGTTTCTCATAGTGCTACAAGATGCACAAGCACACATCAATCACTTCTCAATGCACAACTTGCATCCAGTTTTTATTCTGTCATGAGGCAGCTACCGAAAGAGGGGAAGAAAACATTACAGTTTGGTTCAGATAGAAATATCCGAGGTGATTTAAGCAGAAGAATTTAAAAAAACCCAAAATCTAAAACAGCATACACATAAAATCAGACAGAAAGTGGATGTGCCATTTAAAGTGTACAGACATTGTCTTGGTTTTGGCCACCTCCCCAGATCAGGTTCTTGTTGGAATAAGTGTTCCTCACTCCCTCTTCTATTCAAGAGAGTGAAAAAAAAAAAGGTCAAATTCAAAAAGCAATTTTGTGGTCGCTTTTCTACCACGTTTGCAAATTAATCTCTAGCTTGAGCTCCTGGCAATTGCGCATTGTGTGATTTAATTACCCCCCAAATGCGGAGTTCTGACATTATAAATTCTATCCTTGCACATTTCCTCTCCTTTCAAGTTCACAATCTTCATTCTTTCTTCAAACCAAAGCAGAAATCAAATTTAACTTGGCACAGTACCAGCTAGCCCACAGGAATTGCACAAAGTGATGTAAAGTGGCAAGAAGACTGGATGACAGATTTTAGGAGTAAAACCTTTCTGCTATTTTAGTATTTTCATCTTAATATTTTGCTACGAAGCAGTAAAAAAAAATAAAATCCAGAAAGTGAACCAAACAAAAAACCTTAAAGCTTGCAAGCTCCCAAACTAACCTACAGTTAAATATGCTACACTCAGCATATGCACAAACAGGCTGAGCTGACAGCATGAAGCTTCTGCATGTCACTTCTACTCTAGCTCTGGAGATTTTGCAGTTGATTATTTTTCCCTATTTAAATCCCCTCTGTAATGAGCAAAATAAAAACAAAAAAACCCCACAATGTTAACTACTTTAAATTTCCATGTGCTTTTACTGCCTTACTTACTAAGCAACACACAACCAGTTTTTCCTCCAAAGAGTAGGGCACACAAGAGACCCACACAGGATCCTCCTGGAGGCAAGGTGACTGAAGAACACAACTCTGTATTTGATGATTCAGTTTGGACTTGCTGCCTGAAGCACATATTCTTTCTCATATTCTTGTTTAATTTAAGACTTACGGTAACTTTCTTTCATTTTTATTGTTTCATTTTGTGGGCAGGAACGGAGAGAGTGTTTTTTGATCTGGAGGAAGCAGCATTGTAAATACCAATCTCTATAATTACGACTGAATTAATATGCTATAAAAGAGGTTGCATCTGTGCTACAGGTTTAAGTTTCCTCATCAAGCAGCTCAGCTGAACTTCCATACCAAAGGCAATACCTGCCCTTTTGTAGGCTAAATAAATTCTCTGCGAGATTGATTATCAGCTTCTTTAAAGAAAGTAAGTTTTAATTTTCTAGAATTTTCAGGCCATTGGTCCAGAAAAATTAGTTGGGATTTTTGGTGGTTTTTTTTTTTTTTGTGTGTGTGTGTTTGGTTTTTTGTGTGTGTGTGTGTTTGTTTTTTTTTTTTAATGTAACTATTTCCTCATAAAACAGGTCTGACATAAGAAATATTTTCTCAGACTCTCTTCTTCCACCACTTACACAGTTTAGCCACTTTCACTTGAGTGGGTAACTGATATTTTTATTTTATTTTTAACATAAAAAAATCACTTCTGTACCAGTCGTAAGAAGTGAAGAGAGAAGAATTGCTTGGAGAATCTCCAAGAATTGCTTGGAAAGCAAGCAATTGGATTCAATGGCAGCCAAAAAAAAGAGCTCCACAGTTGTGGCTCCCTACACATGTTGCTTGAGGGTAGCACACAGAAATGCTAATTTCAAATATTATCCAGCATATTGAACTCCAAGTGGTAGGAGAAAAGCCTACATATGCTTGTGCAAGGTTTCCCTCTGAAAGCTCAATCTTCATCATGTTTCCTTCTGCATGCAGCTTTCAAGGCACCAGAGAGGCATAATGACAACTTTAGTTTTAGAAAAATCAATTCAAGACAGAGTTGCTCTCACTTCCTTTGTCTGCTACAACACCCAAGAGCAACAGTTTTTTACAGAAATCACCTTTTCCTGCTGAACACTTACTTGCAAGATTGCAGCCATTCCAAAGCTGACAGCTCAGTGCAAACAGTACAGTGCTGTCATTTTTATTTATATACAGTATTTGTGGCATATATATATATGCATGTGTGTGTGCGTGTGTACAGAGGAGTATCTACTTCGTTGGAGATTTTCAAAAGCACATCTTTGATTTCATCAAATACCAGCAGTACCTTTCCATCTTTCCCCAAGAAGGACAGAAACTGCTTCCTCCAAAGCCGGGAACAAGGCCAGAGCAGAACACATGGACAGCAGCTCTGGCTCAGAGGGAAGCCTTTCTACCTCTCTCTACAGCGGATGGAAACGAACGGAAATCACTGTTTACCACCAAAGATCAAATCACTGCCCACTGAGTGGAATGCCAAGAGTCAAGTAATAGAATCTCCTTCTTTATCCCTCTCCCGCAGGCTTCCTCTCTCCATTCCCTACCCCAAGCCCACGCTCAGACCTGAAGCTCTGAGCATTCACTCATTCTGTGGGCTGGTCCCAAAGTGTCTCTGCACCTCCTGCCACATCCTCTCCTCCTCCTCTCCACCCAGGGCTGTGTGCGTGCTCCTGTCCCCTGCCATGCTCCAGACTAGGTGCTTGCAACTTGTCTTATATAAAGACCCTTTATTTTTCTTGTGTTGTCTTGTGTGTTAGAGCCATGCTTTTTTGTAGCACAGACATGTGAAGCGACAATAAAAGTTAATGCAAGTTCATCCAGGAAAAAACCCCAAAACCTAATCTAGATGCAAATCCCTGCTGAAGTCTTTTTCTCTTCCAGAATCACTCCAGGAGTCACATTAACACATAACAAGAAATCAAGTCTTTTAGAAAATAATATTTGGATCCTGGTGTTCTGCCAGATGTTGCAAGCCTTCACTGACTACACACGGTTTGTTCTGACTGCCTTGTTAGCAGGCATTTCCTTCCAGGAGAATTCCATGCTCAGTTCAGTACAGATGTCTCTGGATGTGTTAGAGAGCAGCACGCACAGACACCACCACTTCTATGTTCCCCAACTTCCCAAAACAGAGCCAGCCTCCAACTCAACATGAGCTGCTTTACTTGGGGATGTTTGGGTTATTTTTTGTTATTTCCATGAAGACAAAGCTGACATATAAGGATTTTAGAGGAGGGAAACAGGTGAGCTACCACAAACACTTGCACATCTCATTACCTTGTCACTGGACACACTTCTGAAATAGCCTTGTAACACATGAACAACAGATACTTTTCCTCCTGACATACAGATTTGCCATGACAACAGGAGTAAAAGCATGTCATGCCAGCACCCACGAATAAGAAAAAAAGAACACAAGAAATCCCATGAAAGAATAAAATCCAATTATGTTATCTCTACTGATCAGCTGGGGATCAGACATGTTTTATGCTTACAGCATAAAACAGAGAGTGAGGCTCTCACCAGGGAGAGGGGAGGTGACTGCAATCCCCTCTGATCAGCATGTTCAGTTCTGTGAGACACTGGACCAGCGTGGTTCAAAACAAAGGCTGCATTGTGTGCCTTCAGCACTGCCCCACATTGCAGCAGGCTGACTGCAGTCTGGTGGAAGAAAAAGGGGTGAGAGCACAAAAACTCTGCTAAAGTGAGTTATGTTTATCTTACAGATTCACAGATTTGTTTAGGTTGGAAAAGATCTTTAAGGTCATAGAATCCAACTATTTACTCAGCATTGCCAGGGCCACCACTAAACCATATACCTGAGTGCCACATCTATATGTCTTTGAAATATCTCCAGGGATAGTGACTCCACCACTCCCATGGGTAGCTCATCCCAGTGTCTGACACACCTTGTTAATGGCTATGTGGTTTTCATCACACTAAGGTTAGTACTGAGATACCTTTAGCCCACAGTGTCATGTTAGAAGGTGCTGGTACCTCAGGGTACGTGAGGTGTTCAAGGAACCCAGCAAAGAGATATAAAAACAATTAACTATGATCAGTAAAACATTTCACAGCAGCCTTTCTAGCTATTGACTCATGCTACTGAGTGAAATCTTTTTGATTAGATTATATTTGCAGTATCATCTACACAATGCGGTATTGCATTACCTGTACTAGCAATTACACCTGGAATAGCAACAATAAATAAAATGGCTGATAAACAGTCTTGCTACTTTAAAAACTGCCATTTAAACATGAAGAATACCAATAACTAAAATGCAGGACGTTGTGAGGAAAAAGATTTTGGCATTTAAAAGAGAAAGAAATCATGGCTAAGGCTGCCATAGCAACATCGCCCCAGCACTCAGCATGCTGAAACATTGACTCTTCCTGAGAATATTACAGCATTTTTAAACACAATAATTGCTGAAAGAATCCTAACAAGGCTTGACAGAGATATGAAGAGTTATCATCAGTTTTGCTGTTTGACTTCTGGAGATGAGCCTGCAATTTTCTAATTAATATCATTAGATTTAATTTTGGGTTGGATGATACCTGAACACGACATTATTGCTTTGCTGCTGAGAATGTGTCTTTCTTCAAACCTTCTTCTGATAATTAACAAAAATTCTAACTTTTGAGTCCTAACATGGATGATCAGATCAACAAGGTACTGAGCTGAACAATCCTGGGCAAAAAGCAGCAGAGCTGGAGAACAAAACATACTGTTGAGAAACACCTTCACCCCAGGACATTTAGGCTGAAGGTAACGTGCAGAAGAGACATATGGAACTCCACAGTGGATTGAAGAGGAAATACATTCATGCCATTGAAAAGACAGTAGTTACAAAAGGATGACAATAATTTCACAGAAAACAATGTGAGAAGAGCTATTACCCACCTACTAGGTTACCTACTTGGTAACCCTTTCACAGTCCCTCTGCTGCCAAGCCTCAACGCTTCCTGTTCAGGAATTACTGCTCTAGCTGCAAAACTACATCCCAGACTTATCTGTAGAACTTTCTTAAGTTTTTAAACACTTCCAAATATATTTTGTAGGTTGTATTGGTACCTACAACTTTTATTTCAATACAGCTAAGCAAAAACTATGACAAATCTAACCCACAAGATTTCAAGGCAATGACAGCCAGCCTTCACACCTGACACATTTCAGAAAAAAACCCCAAAAAAACACTTAAAACCTTTCCAGAGCAGTTTGATAGAAATGACAAAAGGTCAGGTGAGGTCAATCAGTCATCCTCAGTGTGGAAAACTGATCCAGGGATCAGAACTGTGCATATAACACAGTTCTGCACCTCCCACAGCACAATTATTTCTCACCTTTTACACAAGGCCTGCTGACCAAGGGAAAAAAAACCCCACATCTGAATAATACTTTGCCACGCCAGCAAGTTGTCAGGGTAGCTACTAAGTAACGGAACAGTAAAAAAATCACAAACTATGAGGGTAAAACACCCACGGAAGTGTTGCAGGTTCATGGCATTCACAAATGCAAAAACTTCTTTTGCAAAACAGCATAAAATTAAACCAATGTAATGGAAGAGTGATCTGTGTGATCGAGGAGATACCACTTTTTGCCTTAACTCCTTAACAGCCTGTCACAAATTTAGGGGACACCCCAGAAGTTAAGCGCATCTCAGCTTTCTGTAAAATGGGGACTAATGTCTGTCATCCAGACAGCATCCCTTCTGTGAGCACAGATGGAGTGGGACTGAGGCATCCAGACTTTTAAGTCCAGCTGCCTTGGGAACTCCTGGAGGGCACCTCAGCACCATGCAGCCCTTCTATTCCTCAGTGCCTCGATGTGCTTATTCCCTCTGCATCCTTCTATCCCAGCTTTTCCTGCAGGCTGGAGGCAGCAGAGCCTGGCACAGAGATGCATCGCCTGCAGTAACAAATGAGGTCTGTCACCACCTGGCAGCCAGGAAAAGGCAGCATCCGGAGACAGAAATAGGGGTTGTCCCCAAGCATAGAGGGAAGCACAGGCTGCAAGCTGCCGACCATGGCAGTGCAAAGGCTCATGCCTGGTGAGCAGCAAGCTAATCTGAGACACCCACCAAGCTCTGAGACAAGCCTGTGCTGAGGAAAAGGCAAAAGGGATAACTGACTACTGAAGAGAGACATCACAGCTGCTTCTGTCTATCTTATGTAAAAGTTACTTCACTTTTTTCCAGCAAATATGAAACCTGAACAGCAGCTATCAGCAGTCTGAGAGCAAATGGGGAAATAGTTAGGTTCAGCAGTACCCTGAACTGAGTAGTTCCAAAGCATGGGGGTTTTGTACACAGCTGAATCAATCAGTAGATGGCTTGCCCGTGACAACCTAAAGCATTAATTGTTCCTTAAAACAGGTTTATCCCAAATCAGGATGCTAAGAACAAAGCATTATATTGAACACAGGGGGCAGGATCAAGGAGCAACTTCTTGTTTAAAGGAAAAAGCCCCAAGAACTGAAACAAAATTATCAAGGCATGCTGACAAGTTGGCTGGCCATGGGATGAAAACTCTAGAAATGTCTTCCAGAGTTTGGGGAAAGGTCTCTGATTATTCAGCTACATCTAACCAGAAAGAAAACAGACAACACTGACAGTACAAACAGAGTAGCTCTGGCTTAAATGAGGTTTGCATGCGTTGTTATGAAAATGCTGAATGATGCTAAAAGCTCTGCCTAGACTAACAGAAACAGAATGTGCTGTGCCTCTCCTCTACTTGCAATCCAACTTACAGCCCAATGCTGAACTACTGCTGGATCAACAGTGTGAATTCTCCAAGTCCTGCATTTCTGACAAGAACCACCATGAACCACTCATCAGTAAGGATTTTCTAAAAACTCTGATGACTCACTAATGATGTTTGGAGCTGGTTTTTCAGGTGACAGTGCCTCAGCTCACAGGGACATTCAGGCAGGGGAGGGACAGGCAGCACTCACCAATACAAGGTGATGAATAAGGATACCTTACTTCTGTTGTCAGGGCAGAGAAAGCACAATCCTGGTACAGACTGGTTCTACACAATCTTACTGATTCTGACCTGTTCTGCACTCCCTTAGGACAGACTCTTGGCAGTGTTCAGCCAGGCTGGATGAAGGTACCATATGCAGCAAATGGAATAATTAGGGTTTTACAGCTCATGATATTAAAACGTAGCACGTGGCAACTAAAATCCTCCTGGGCTAAAACTGCAGCTTTACTTCTATAAGCTCTCTCCTTTTCATCTCAGGGACTGAAGACCTTAGCATTCTGTATTAAGTCTTTAGGTTTATCCCCGAAAGGCTTGCTCCATTAGCAAAAGAAACCTGGCCATATAAATGGAATGAAAACTGAAAAGATATCTGAAAACAGTCACACCATCTGCTCTGATTCATGAGCTTGTACAGCATCCTCATTGCTCCTGCATGCCAGTCATTCCATCTCATCAACTCACAAGCTTCTCAGCACAAGAAATCAGGCCAATGACAAATACTCTGTGTTAAAAAAAGACCTTTCTTAAGTGACATTTAAGTAAGAATCAAACTAGTAATTTATTACTTCATGTTATTTGCTTCTCAAATGATCAAATTTAAATTATCCCCAAGCTCCTTTCCCTTTAACTCTTCTTCCCATAGTGATTTCGATGTCAAATTCCAGCTGAGATACAAACCCTCCTTACAGAGAAGTATGAGAAGTAAACAGACACAACCTCAATTCTACTCTTCATAAGAAATCTACAATTAGTGTCTAATGGGTGAAAACAAAAGCTAAGAAATAGAGCATACAAATGAACAAACTAAGTGTAAATTGTTTTACAAAGCACATTTTTAAATCCAGTCAGCTTCCAATGGAGCTATTGAATTGCTAAAGTAAACACACACACATGCACAGAGAGAGCTCACTCTAAAAATAAAGAGCAATTCTCCTTGGTTGCTGCCTACTTGCAGTTTATACCCAGGCACTTCATTTGTTCCAATTTTTCACTTACCTTGCTGCTTCAAAATAAAACAAAAGATTAAAATGTAAAGGAAATTTATAGAACTAATAGAAAACTACAGAATACAACAGCTTGCTCTCATAGAAAATACAGGTCCTGAAGGATTCCTAATGTTGTTAAAGGTTCACCGGATAATGAACTTTCACTATGGAGATTATCAGCATGTTGTTGGTGTCCCATCTGAGGTATCAGGGAAAGCAACGTTAAAGGCACCAAGAGTTTCCCGTTCCACAGCAGCACTAGGATGAGAAATCACGTAAAGTTGAAGGCATGTTGAAGGGAATAAAAAATGCAAACAGCTACTAAAAAATCCAAAAAGCAAAAACCAGCAGAAGCTAATGACTGCAAAAGCTAAAAATGCAGAAATCCTTTTGGTTTCCAGGAGCATCCCTCAACAGAAATTCTTTAGTTCCCCACCACAGTGCATCTTTTCCCTTTCTCAGGCTGTACCAAGTACAGTTAAAACTTCATCCTTCTCTTCAGATGTGACTCAACAGAAAATATTGTACTTCAGAGGCAGAGAGAAAGCTGTGCAGCTACTTTACTCCTCCTCGTCAGCTGCCTACTGCCTAGCTCCTCACACACGCAGCCTCCCCGCTTCACTCCTTGCCTCAAAATGATTCTCCACTTTATTATCCATTCAGAAGGAAATACGAACTGATGGAGCCAATCTGACTAAAGACAAAACGCACTCCTTTGGCATTACGAGAGCAGGCAGCGCAGCGCAGCGAGCGGATCTCTGCTGAAAAAGCGCTCTGGCATCCAGCGGGACTGTGGAGAAGGGGGGCTGGGGGAAAAAGCCCAGGACTCAACATAATTAACCAGCTCCAAGAAGATTTTTTTTGCCCAGCTCTGAGATGGAGGTTTATTTTTATCTCTCCTGTTCACCCCCTGACTAACCCACAAGATTCAGCTATGCCCTTGCTGAAATGAATCCAGTTTCCAAGGAAGACTAGTACCAGCTCTGCTACAAGTGTGGGGGATTGAACACCCGTTGATCTCTCATTTCCCAAAAATAAAAGTCACATTGTTACATAAAAGAATGACTGCAGAAGTGTTGTGCACAGAATCAGATCCACTCACGTTGTACTGACACTTCTCTCCTGGGAGCGAGCAGCAGCAGGCACTCATCCTGCAAGAAGTGCCTGAATTAAAGACACCATTTATCTGCCCCACAAACTGCTCCAGAGGCATCCATCAAACTGCCACTGAGAAAACCTCGCTGGCCAGTTGATCCAAGTTCACATCCCCCTTTCCACAAATGCTCCCTTTATGCTCTCCCCCCTCTTCGTGCACCCAACACAAACACCCACCTCCTTCCCAAATACTGTTTCTCTGCCTCTAGCATCAAAGGCACTGTGTGAGTTCTAGTGTTGCTCAAGAACAACTCACTGCACCTTTCAGAACAGTGTCTTTTCACAGTGTGGGGTGGGATTTTGAAGAGGCCTATATGACTTAGCTGTGGAAATGCCACTATCTTCCCATCTGTTCAATTACCTCCTACCTCCTCATGAGCCAGCCTTGCTGTGAACGATACTTCCCCTTCAATATTTTACCTACACCAATATCAAGTTTTATTCACCACTTCTTCCACAAGCATCACTGTGCTCCCTGTCCTGCCCTCACTAGGGGCAGTGCAATATCCAATGCAGGAGAATATCCAATGCAGTGTATATTCTCCTGGCACTTTCAACCCTCTGCTCCCACAGCTCCATCCCAGTACCTTGCTGTAGTGCCAGCTGGTAGCAGCCAGACTAGTGCCCCAGCTTATTTGTTTGTTTTGGGTAACAAGTTTCACATATGGACTAATGTCACAGTCCACAATACTTTGTCTCAGCAGCACCACTGGTGAATTGTATCCCTGTTCTTTCCCTGCGCAGCCACAGCACTGCCCCTTTCAGCCAGGCACAGAAATCATGCCACCAACCTCCTTTCAGATCCTTGGAAAGGCTCATGTTCCTCATGGTCACTCACATCCTCCATCTCCCAAAACACCCTCTCATTTTTGCTCTTTCCCTTGCTGCAGGGCAGGGAGTATAGGTCAGATTTTGAAAAGTGATTTAGCTTTGAAGGATTTTAAGAGTCTGACCCTGAGCATCTCAGGGTTTTATGTTTGCATTCTGCCAGGAAAGCAGGGTTCCTGCCCAGCTGAGAGCACTGAGTCTGACTGCAATAGGAATGATTCTACTAAACACAGCAATTATAGCCCTTGAGCTCAGAGTCAAAGCTCTGCATCAAATTCACCCACATAAGGATGAAGATTGCCTATCTGAGAAAATAAAATGAAATCCAGGATTTGAACAGCACTTAGAATCTTCAACGCTCTGCCTATGAGTAAGATGAGAAAGATCTTGAGAGAAGTCTCTTACATAGCAATAGTTTAAAAATAAAATAGTAGGTATCCATCAGACACTTTTTATTTACATCAACACTCTACAGCACCTGAAGCATCCACTAGACAGCCTCACAGGCTTTTAAATGCCTTACTCTTTCCAAGAATCCTGCTACAAGCGAAGTCAAGTCATCTTGCCATCACTGCCTCGGTCCCTCCCATCTTTTTCTTCTTTGGTCTATGCCCATCCCTGCAGCCATCAATACCAGACAGTAATACATCAAAGTCAAAAATGTACTGGAGTCAAACACAATGCTCCAGCCACAATTCCTGAGACACAAAGAGCCCACGCAAATTTCCAAACACTGACGCATAAAATACCAATATTCCCATGGCTGTCTTACAGGAACAGAAGAGAAAAACACATGGAAAACTGAACAAGTCTCAATAGACAGAACATGGGGACATTATAAAGGAGGTCATGAGCAATGAAGTGCTGGGAAATGTCACTGCCCTTACCACAGCTCACAATGTGGCTAAAAAGGATAAAAAACCAGGTGTCCTCAGAAAAAAGGAAGATGACACCTTTCAAATATTTAGAACTCTTTACCTAATACACAGGATATTGAGACAGACTCTGTTTGTCAGAGATTTTTTTCTGAAATAAGTAAAATAATTTCATGAGTAAAATAGGCATGACTTGCACATAAAAAAGTCTATGAGAAAGTGTATGCTTTACCTTAAGGCTGAGAGCACTGAGTTATTTGCTTTCTACTAGAGAAATAAACTTCCACTTAAAAATTTAAATACTTCTTACTGCAATTTTTTAATTCACCAACAGATTTTAATTTTAGGTTGAGCCAGCAGGGAATTATTAAAACTGATAAAGCCTGGCTTAGCTATATAGGCCAAATGCTTTGATGTCTGCGAGGTATACGTTACCCTTTCTTCTTTTTTAATCCTCATTATCTATTTCATTCCAACTTCCTGTAAAGTACTGAATTACTGATAAAATTGTAAAAAGTAAGCAATTCCTTCATGAGCATGAGTGGATTAACCAAAAGAAAATGACCACTCTTCAAGCACTCTTCAAGGTCCTGCTCCTCCCTCTCACACACTTAGGCCCCTTCTCCCTGCAGCAAGACAAGCAAGAACATTTCTACTTGGTCTGGGGCAAGTAGAAAAATAAATGGCTATGGAAATTAGAGGATAAAAACATTACACAGAGAGATGAAACAAAGAAACAAGGTGGAGGAAGTCAAGACAGAAAAGTCAATGGAGAAAAGCTTGTCTAGAACTGCAGAGAAAACTGCCCAACTCACTCTCAGGTTTAATTCATCTCACAAATGGCCTTGGACATCTCCGAGCCAAAAGCTCTCTAAAACAAATTTTTTATTTCACTGGGAAAATATAGAACCATCTGTCCCAGATGACACAGCCTGCTGCATCTCTCTAAAGACAGAGTTTTCAGTAAGGCAGCCTAAGTTTAGTGCTGCACTAGACCTCACAAGCTCAAATACACAGAGTAAAGTTTATCAATTTATTCAGCAGTGAGAACATGCTATTTATTATCTTCTTCAAAGGCACAAGAAGATTAAATCAATCACGAGACTAAAGACGAAGTGTTAATGAAAAAGCAGTGACCTCCTGCTGTTTGGCAGCTGTCCTCAATGAATACCAGCTCTGAGGAACTAAGCATCACACAACCCGAGCAGTGCTGCTGAGACAGAGCCTGGAAGAGATGAGACTGTATATTCTCAGGCATTTTAAACTGCCCTGTCAATGATGCTGCCGTCATTACAGCAGCTCCAGAATACATTCATGAAACATATACTTAAGATGTTGCTGTCAGATGAAAGAACAAATTTAATAAAGTGCCATTCAAAGCATTAATGGCTTTCTTTCCCCTCTAGGAAAGGCTAAGGCAAGGGCAACATACAAACTTGGAAGGGAAGAAAGGCACAGGTACTTCACACAGCACCTTGAGCACCATGGAAACTGATAATGGCCTGAAATTACATTGAAAGACTAAAAGAAAATGAAGGAGATAATCTTTCCCAAAGTTTCCAGGGTTCTCACCCTTTGAAAAGTTTTTTTTTCCTCTCATACAAGCTGAATTATTTTTTTTTCTAGAAAGACAATGAGAATGGTACTAGCCCATTGAAAAAAAAAAAATGCACAGATTAGAGGTATTAGGACTTTTTATGTTCCAAAGACAGGCAACCTCAGTTCACTTGTTGTGAATGGCTGAGACCAAACCACTGGCTGACTCATCTCTACAGCAAAGATGTTTACACTCCATATGTATCATCCAACTGTAAGGACATCTGCTGAACCCTGAGATATCAACATATCTGAACAAACAGAACAAAAGACTTTAACATACCTGAGAATGAAGAGTACTTCCAAGGCCAGGAACGTAATAAGATTCAAAGAGTTGGATTTTTGTGAGGTTAATAAAAAAAGGAATTAACATGGCACTAATATTTTTTAAGAGCCACAAACTTTCCACCTTCACAGATTAAGTTTAGGGCAATCTTTATTAGTCAAGCAGCAATCAGAGACCTTTGAGTTGCCTGCAATGCATTCTCCATTCTCTGTCCCTCTGAGGCTGCTGCTACTGCACCACTCAAAAAACTCCTCCAGAGGCTGAACAGATCTAGTCTCACATGAGAAGTCCTAAGGTGCAAAATCTTTAAGAGTATTGGTCATAAAGTCAGAAACCCTCATATTATCATCCTCTATTTAATTTGTTTACAGCCATCATTGTTACTCACAATGGCAATGCCTTTCCTCAGAGATGTGAGGGAGCCTTTAAAGGCAAGTGCTAAACCTGCTCATCCCCTTCTTGTCTTGATGAGGATGTTTGCATTTTTGATTTTGGGATACAAAAAACCCCAAACACTACCGGTTCTGCACACTTACAGAAAAGGCTATTTTATTCCTCATTCAGTAGGCTCCAACCCCTCAGGGGCACAAACAAGCCTTGGCTCCCAGACGCCACGCTCCCTTCAGAAGCTGTCGCCGACACAACGCCAACCCCACTCATCACAGCCCACACCAGCCTTCAAAATCAGGGTGATGAGACTTTAAAAGCAGAGCTGTCTCAGGTGACAGGTTGTGGGAAGCATGTTGTCTCCTTGTGCCCCAGCAAAGACAGACATAAAATCTTCTTTGCATACTCCTGAAAACATCAGGATAGCCCCAGAGCTCTTGTCCTGGGTTTTGGCTGCCCATCCGAAAATACAGAAACCCTCATCAAGCTGAATGATCATTCTCTACTTTTAATTATGAAGTACAATTAGAAGATGGGCTCTTTTCTTCAACTCAGACAACTTGAAACTTTTAACCAGCTGGATATCCCCATTCTGAAAACAGCTATTACCAACTATTATGCTGGTTTTTAGACTGGAGTCAGTTTAAGTACCTTAAGTCAACAGGCAGCATGGAAGCATTTACAGCAGAGAAAACTCTCCCTCTGCTGCCTCCTCCTTCAAATTACATGTCTCTCCCTTCTAACAGCATCCAAAATATAAGGACTTGATATCCTACGAAATTGGAAAATTACAATCAATGCGTTAATTGCACATCTAATTAAATAATCAGCATCCCTAAAATGCAAAAGCATCTGGGCACAGACATGTGCTGTGTGTAGAAAAACCTGTAATTATACTCTCAGTTGGAGCTGTAATTGCTTTTTTGATCAAGAAACTTGGGAATGAAAGGTTGCAGATTATATGAAATATAGACCTCAAGCAGACATAACAGCTTTCCAACATGAACTTGAGGCAAGCACAAGGGAAGTAAACTATTCAGCATTTCTATTGTAAACTATTCAGCATTTCTATTGTAAACACAGAAAAAGAAATAACAGACTTAACTTGCAGCAGTGGAAAGCTAGGTTAGACACCTGGAAAAGCTTTTAATCAGCAGTGAGATAGATTATCAGGGGAAGCTAAAAAGTCTCTTTCCCAGAAGGTTTTAATGAGTGGAAGTGCACACATTTTAAAGGGATGATTTTGAAGAAGATAGATGGTCTAGGTAATCTCTTCACATCTCAGTTTTGTTGCTCTTTATCCTTCAGAGCCTATCTCAGGTAGGAAACTACATGGTAATACATATAGCTGGCTAGAAACCGTGAGGGTACATTTCTGCCCATGGGTGGTCTGCAGGACAACCCTGCTTCCCACAACACAACAGCTTAGTTCACACACTGCAGAGCCCATTTTTCCTACCTGAGCTTGACAGTGAGAACATGGAAACTGCCTCTCATAAAACTGTCCATATGCATTCTACAAGGTCAGTCCAACACACAGGGATTTGGCTGAAGGAAGGAAGTGTCTTGATCCTACAAGGTAGCACTCCATAGGAACTTCCACAATTCTTTCTCTGGTCGAAGGTAAATGCCCTTTCTCAGCTAGAAGAGGGCATCCTTCTGATCACTGAACAAGAAACTATTTAACATTGTTTCCTTGGTGTTACTCAAAGCAGGATGGCATGCTTTATTCATTGTATCACAGCCAGACCCTACCATTACAGTTACACCACCATTACATGCAGTGAGCTAAGGGGCACTCCTCATCATATTACTAAAGTAATTCAAGCTTAATTGGTGTTTTGACAGCATACCTGTGAAGTTAAAAAGTCCCCGCTACAACTGAAGTACAAGGGCAGCATCAGGTCAAGAGCTTCTTCTCTGAACACTCATCTTAGGACAACAAACCCCAGATTTCTCAGAGTAATTAAGTTGGGAGCATATCAAGCACTAAAAGACCAGCTTTTCAGCTACTTCAGTTACTGCTCTGATAACTCATTTCCAGAATCTTAAATCAAATAACCAGAAATCAATTCATGGATCTGAGAGAGAGGAAATGGAAAAATAGTTTCAAAAGCCACAGGGGCTTGTCCAGCGTCATGTAATAACATGGCAGGGGAATAACTAAAAATCCTACAAATCAATATCCAGCTACCTCTGCTAACAGGTTGTGTCCTCTACCAGCACTTTCCTTCTCACTGCTACATATGCCCCAGCTTTCAAAAAATAGGGAGAAAACATTGTTTACTATCCTACCTTCACCTTTACGTCTCCTGGCTTAAGTAATATGCTTTTCTCTTGGTGGGAATTATTTTGTGTATTTATATTCCCTGCAGAAGGCAGCAGCTGATTAATGAACCCAAATGTCCCACAAATACTTGCTGCAAATCCCATACAAGCCTCTGTCAGTCTCTGAGGACACCATCAATACAGACGCTGAACAAGAAAAAAAGAAGTGCCACATCAGGGGTCTGACAAAGCCAACTCCAGCAACCAACTCCATATTAATAAACTCAGACACACTTTTCACACTGCCAGTAAAGGCATTTGACAGGCTCACACTGGGCCTGAATTAAGTTGCTCTGGAAATCCAGTCAGCCTGCTCAGCTAACTAGGAGGGGCAGAGGAAGAAATTTAATGCAAAAAATTAAAAATGCCTGGACTAAGAGAGCCTCTGCAAGAGGATGAAAACTGCACTACAAACCAGGTTTTGATAACATAGCTGACCTGAGTCAAGTCACTGAGAGGCCAGCTGGCCCCTTTGGCAAAGGGAGGGGCAAGCACAGCTGGACCAAAGCACACACTCAAATACTGAGCAGGATGATGGGGTTATTCCTATATCTGCTGCCACTGTTCAGTGCTCCCAGGTCACAGAAACCACTCCAACCTCCCAGAGAAACAGGAGTAAAGGCCAGATTAAAAAGGGGTGATTCTGGCAGCTGTAAACAGTTGTATATTAACAAGCTATTACTGCTGCAAGCTAAAAATAGAGTGATATAATTCGGAGGAGTAACATGTATCCATGTCACAAAATATGGAGAGTTGTACTTGCTTAAAATTGAGTTCCTTAAATTAGGCATAACAAAATTCACCGTGAATACACCAGCCAATCCATAGGTATTTGCGTAGACAAAACTGGATCCCTCAGCTACTCGTTTTATGAGAAACCACAAAAAAAACTTGCATGATTTCAATCTGTTGCACTAACATAATATACTGAATAAAAATAGAAAAATATAAATAAATTGCATTAAAATTTAGCACTCTCAGTTTCTCAATAACAGTTTCTCAAAAATGTGTTTGCTATCTTAAAATACAAGGTGAATATTGACTCATTAACAAAAATAAAACCCAGATGGAGACATGGTTAAAATAAGCTGATCTTTCACATAAAGCAATTTCTATTTGTATTTCAAATACTCTTGTACGCAACAACCTAAAGTATTAACTAAAGTGAGGCTAAATGAATTGAGTCTTGAACTGATTTATCTGAATTTGTTCCTAGATGGACAGCTCTATTATATCCTTTTTAGTGCATGTCCCTCATTTTGTCTCTATTGCTTTTCAAGGTCTCCTATAAAACAATTTCCAAGTGCTAGCTTTTAAAAAACTTTTAATGACTATGAATTCAATTGCAATTTACAGCCTAAATAAGAAATTGAAATCCCATGGGGAATTCCTAAAATCTGATTTAAGAACAAACCTGTTTACAAACTATACCATATTTTCTGAACGGTTACCACTTGAATATCTGTCAGAAAACAAAACTGTATCTGTGACAGGTTCATTAGCAGGCGTGAGTCACTAAGAATACCCATTCTCCGAGAAACCCCTCATGCAGTCTAGGATCCTTAATATCTGCTGCGCAGCTGTATGGAAAAGCCACCACTCAAGAAGGACTGCAACATTATTTCTGCAATTTCAGTTCAGTGAGAGCTTCTAAGTAGCAAATACCTCTCCTACACACCTCTGTTTGTGTTTGGAAACCCAGAGGGCCCTGCAATGTGGCAGCTTGGCAGGAAAGGCAGGCAGGTGGGTAGAGCAAACACAGGGAGGCCATGCGATGAGGAACAGTGATGGAGGCTGTGGTTCCACGGACATTTCTGACAGCCTACTTAGAGGTTGTCTGGATGATGAAGTCCCCATTCTTTGCTCCCACAGGCAACTGTCATATAATAGCATTCATTAAAAAAACCTGTTTTTAGATTAATTAGAAAGGGCAAAGAAACCAATTTGGAAGCTGTTCACTAACAATTAATAAAATTACTTTCTGATTTCTATCCTGGATTTGTTCTTATGGCCTTCTGTTCTTCTGCTAACATGAACCTTTAACTTAAATAGCTGCAAACTTGCCAATATTTACTCCCATGCTCTATTAGTACATGGCAGCAACATCTGCTCTGAGCTTCCACTCTACTAAGCTGAGCCATACTTGTTTGGTCTCATCTCACACAACCTCAGCACGTTCCCACCCTGGGCTGCCCTCTCCGACTTGTATTCTCTGATGTTTGCAATAGTCCCCATTTTCTCCAAATCATTTGATTTGATTTCTATGTGTCATATTAGAAATATTATAGAAATACAGGCAGCAGAGAACTATTGCCTACCTTGCTTGCCACAGTGTAGCATGGAGCATAAAGCAATTAATTTTAGTAATTTCCCATTTGCCAGGAAAAGTTTTCATAACTATTTCTACAGCCCTACTAGTGAGGGCAGACTAAATGAGTTTACACTTACCCACAACAGCTCGTCCCTCTCTTACGGATCCAATGCATAAACAGCTTAAGCAGGATACTCCTGTTTTGAGCACATACCCCCATAGTCAGAGGGCAGCACCACTGCTCACCTGGTACTACATCATCCTGCAAACCTGAAAGCAAAAGCCACCCACTCAGCAAGAGACTCTCTGCCTAGAGCACCCCAGTAAACTGGCACTCAGATTTACCTCAATCCTTACAGCATCTGGTACCTGCACACTTGAGCAACACATGAGAATCTCAAGCTACATTTGAGATTTCACCCCAGCTTTATGCCTAAATTATCTTTAGTTTTACAGCACACAAAGGATAGAGCTGTCAACAACCTCAGGAAATTCCTCCTGCAGAACAGATATTGATACACTGATGTTCTCAAGTGCCTTTCAGCAGAGGAGGTGTGTTATAAACCCAGCTCAAGGACTGCCAGGAAAGGCTGCAGGCCTTTTCCTACAGATTCAAAAACCGAGGAAAGGAAGAACTTGTCCCACCTTTTCCACCTCCAGATTTCAAATTAAACCAACAGGGAACCACTGAAAATCCCTTTTGAAAGTGTCAGTCATTAACTATCAAAGCAATAGAAATGAACACACAGTTTGACCCAAATCCAGCTCATCTGATCAGTCCTCCACAATGTCACAGAACTATCCAGACTAAATATGAGCAGACAGCAGACAGTACGTGTGTGTCTATTAGGTGGCTTAAAAATCCCATCTGAATGCCAAGAAATGAGTCTGCATGCAAAGAAAGTTCTTATTAAGTCAGTAAGGGTTAACTCAGTAAGAACTACATCCTAAAAGGCAGTATTCATTTCCTGCTTCACAATTTGCTTGAACTCTATACAGAAAATAAAAATGCTACTCTGTTTCCAGCTGACACACCTGAACAATGGGATGCCATCCAGAGGGACCTGGACAAGCTTGAGAAGTGGACCCATGGGAACATCATGAGGTTTAACAAGGCCAAGTGCTGGTGCTGCACCAGGGTCAGGGCAACCCCTGGTACCAGCACAGGCTGGGCATGAGCAACCCCAGAGCAGCCCTGCCCAGAAGGGCTTGGGGGTGCTGTGGGTGAGAGGCTGCACATGGCCCAGCCATGGCACTCACAGCCCAGAGAGCCAAACGTGTCCTGGGCTGCATCCAGAGCCCCGTGGGTAGCAGGGCAGGGAGGGGATTCTGCCCCTCTGCTCTGCTCTGCTGAGACCCACCTGGAGCACTGCATCCAGCCCTGGGCTCCCAGCACGGGAGGGACAGGGACCTGCTGGAGCCAGCCCAGAGGAGACCTCCAAGGTGAGCAGAGGGATGGATCATGGCTGAGAGAGTTGGGATTGCGCACCCCAGAAAAGATAAAGTTCCAGGGTGACCTGACTGTGGCCTTCCCATTACCTGAAGTGAGACCAAAAGGAAGATGGAGAAGGACTATTCACAAGTGACAGAACAAAGAAATATGGTTTCAAGCTGAAAGAGAGGAGGTTTAGATTAGATATTAGGAAGAAATTCTTTACCGTGAGGATGGTGAGGCACTGGCACAGGTTGTCCAGAGAAGCTGTGGATGCCCCCTCATTGGCAGTGTTCAAGGTCAGGCTGGACAGGGCTTTGAGCAACCTGGTTTAGTGGAAGGTGTCCCTGGCCATGGCAGAGGCATTGGAATTAGATCATCTTTAAGGTCCCTTCCAATGCAAGCCATCTTATGATTCTACGATTTGATTTTACATGCTATGTAGCACCATGCAGAACTGGAGTACTGATGTCTTCAGGCATTTTATTGCGCAATTTAACAGCTTTTTGACCTTTGAATATCACTCTTACAATGGGGGGGTAACAAAACAATCATCTTACTTCAATCTGGATGGACGGTACTGGAAGACTTCAGTTACACAATCCATACATGATTCCAAAAACTGTCTCAGAAGCATGCAAGGCAACCCTGCCCTAGATCTAAACAAGTTGTGTAACAACACAGCTTGGAAAATAAGAAACAACTAAGAGAAAAGCATTACTAAAAGCAAAATTTGTCAAGTCCTAGCCCCTTTTTTCTGGCCTTCTGGCCTTTCCTGTGAAGTTATGTTATTATTCAGTGCATTTGCTATCATTGCACGAATAGTTATTGCTTCGTTTGATGCTCTCAGCCAGTGCTGGTTAGCTCATCTTTTAAACTCTTGTGCTTTGTAAGCTGAAGCCCACTGCTATCTCTCTGGTGCAGCATTTCTTGTACAGATTGCTTCAGTAATACACAGAACTGGGAAATATCCCCTCCTCCCACACAGATCCTTAAAAATAAGAGTGTGAAGTCTGGCTCTCCCAACAGCCAATGCTATTTTTAAGGGCTGCGTATGTGGCAGGTAGGAGTCCCCCCACCCACCTCTCCCATTGCACCCCTATTTTGAGCAGAAGCAACTGGCTTACTCCAGTGTCAGATGAAACTCTCACAATTTTTCCTGATAAGTACAGGCATGAGTGTCATGTCAAGGTGATCAGGACACCACAGATTTCTGTGCCTCATTCCAAATCAGACACAACCTCTATCACCAGAGCACACTGCTGCAATTCTGTTCACCATTACAGCCACAAAAAAGGTGCAAAGGGGGGAGTTTTGCACAACATGGCAATGATTGTCTCAGCTCCATTTCTAGTGCTGTTCTATGGCCTTTAGAGGACTCAGACCACTCTTCGTACAGATTTGGGTTTCATTTTTACTGAAAGATTCACCACTACAGCAGGTCCTGAGAAAACACAATCACTTGGTCAAGAAGGTTTCTGGAAGAGTCTTGATACAAATGTGAATGCAAGCTGGGTAGCATCAGACAAGAGAAAAGAGCTTACTGTAGTTTACCTCAGTTCAGAGGGATGAGCTATGTGCACACGAACAGTTCCTTCAGCCTGCCACACTCAGGTCGTTTCTGTACACAACCACCACAGAAACTGCTGCGACCTGACAGCCTATATGAGAAATGTTGCTGGAGAAAAAAAGGCAGAAATCACAGATACACAGTCTTACCAAGAATCTAGGAGTTGTACAAGACAAAGGTCATCTATCCACATCTCCAGCGCACTGCTGCCACCCACATCTTGCTCTCTGATCAGCAGAGATACACTTGCATGGAGAGGAATAGAAGTGACTAAGATACCTTTTCCTTCAGAAAACACCAACTTGTCACAATCAAAACTTGCTTTACAGGACCATAATGAATTTGAGTAAGAATATTTCTCTGCTCTAAGATAACCAAACAGTTGAGGGAGTGCAGAGAAGAGTTGTTCCCTGAAGGAGTGTTACATCTTAGCAGTCAATGCACTTTTCTAAACCATGGCAAACCTAGGTCCAAATCTCAGTGTCACTCAGTATTTAGATCAGAACAAGTGTCCTATTCCTCCCTTATTCTATACATACCTACCTTCAAAAAAATAATAGGTATCATGACAGTCCATTTGCAACCAGTGCTGTCATTATGACCTTAGAGAAGCAAAGAGTTCAGCAAAGTGGATTTCCTGGACATAATGTGCAGTAGTGCCACAAAGAAAGAGATGCACCTAATTGTGGAACATACCATGGTTGTGAACTGCATCCCAGATGCTGCACAAACACCTTCTCTTTTTTTTTAAAGGAAATGAATGGAATAAACTTCAGAAGAAAAGCAAACTAATCTTGGATTCCCACTTAAAGACTTCAAATCAATTTTGACTAACAGATATGTGCAGTTTACAGCACGGGTCTAGAGAAGCAAAGCCCCCTGAATTCATCTGGGTTTTTTTCTAAATAGCAACAAGAAAATATTGAGAAAACTGAAGGGGACGATGCCTGGTGTGCCAGGGGATACAGATCATCAACACCAAAACTGGGTTTTAGCAGAGATGCCCATATATTGATATGTTCGGACAAGCTTGCAAGAAAGAGCAACTGAGCAGGCTCCAAGCTGCTGTGGTCACCATGGAAAACATTGCAAAAGGCTTCACAAGAGACCATTTCTCTTAACTACTCAAAAAGGGGAAAGGTTGCTGATCTTTTCCACTGGAGGTAAGGTTACCAAACAGCTGCTCAAAAATCACAACAGCAGCTAATGAAGGCACAACACTATTTTCTGGTGTGTACATAAAAATAATTATTGCTTTGTTCTAATGTTCATTGTAAAGCACATTAAAAAAATTATATTATTCCCCATAGATTCTTAGGGAATCTCAGAAAGGATAAATAAAAATGGCTTTTATTCCAAAGAGAAGCGAATATGTATTTTATTTATGACATTTGGAGAAGAAAGAAGCTTTCCCTCATTAGAGCACAGCCTGTCAGCTGAACTGTTGCCCCTAACAGAGAGGCAACAACAGACATAAATTGTTCAAACACCAGGGAATCACCCCACACTAAAAGCTGCTTCAAGAAAGGCACAAAGGGCTTTGGAGTGCCTCAAAGACTTGTCAGCCTGCAAACTCAGATGCAACAGAGACAACCAAGATTATGGCATGAGAAGACAGTCCCCAGTACTTCTGTATTTGAATGCTTTCTAAATAACTATTGTTGTGCAATCCCTAAGAGATCTAAAAGATGCATTTTCAGAAAGGATTTGACTGTTTTAGCCACCTAACACCAGACAGTCTGCAGTACTGCTGGCAGCAACTCTTGGATCATGCCTGACCAACAGGATCTCCACCAGAGGGTAGGAGCAGCAGATTCATGACCACAAGTAAGTTCTACAGATCCCCACCAACACTGATCCCTAAAACACTTGATCAGGAATGTTGGTATTTTGGTGGAGGTTAAGATAACCTCCAAAGATCATTAGACAGAAAAGAAGGGAGATATTTAACTGGAGATGTACTTTTTCTGCATGAAGAGAAGTTTCTAGTAACTCTGCTAGAGTCAGTGCTTCAGTCTGCTTCTTTGCCACTGCGTAGGAGGCTTTGAAAATGCAGAGCTTACTCATCTTCACGGGACTGATAAAGAGACACCTAGGCAACAAAGCTTAAGGGAAATAAAATGCCAAAAGTAAATTATTGCATGGACTGCAAGATCCATAGAGGTAGAAAGTGTTATGTTTGCCCAATTATCCCATCATAAAAAAAAAACCCAACAATATTTGAGATAGCAGCAATTTTAATTGAATAGTTTAGAAAATATATAAATAAGGGATAATTTGGTTCCAATATTAGCGCATAAGCAAAAGAAAACTGCGGGGTACAGAGTGCAGGGCACATGGACCCTTGCCACCTCACGTACAAGCTTGCCAAGTAAAAATTACCCCCTTATATGCCATGTGTTAATACCATCTCCTCCTATTTTCGGTTTGTCATATTTCTATCTCCGCCTTCATTACCACCTTTACCGCGCATACGCCACCACTCAGTTTGGTGGTCGCACAAGTCTTTTGGGGGTCGTCTGATGAAGATTTGTAGTCTTCCTCTGTGTCCTTTATTTCACCTTTGGGTTACACATGCGCACCAAGCCGGTACAATGCAAGCCAAAACTAACATATCACTACATCTTAATATCAAGGCAATAAATCCCTTATAATAAGCATTTTCTGGGACCCAAGCAGGTTTTGCTCATTTTTAGCAACTCCATCTCCGGCCTCTTCCTGTGATCCTTGAACATTTGCCGGGAGGGGGGGGTAGAGCCCCTCCTCTCCCTTTCTTATGACTTTTAACTGTTTTATTATTCCCAAATATTAATTACTGTATCAATATTGATTACTGTTTCAATTTTATCAGCACGAATCACACCTATTTACCACAAAAGGGAGAGCTTCCTGTCTTTTGCTGAGTGGCTCAAAGCAGTTTGTTCTCCGCAGGTGCACAGTCCCTGGTGTACAGATCAGAGTGCCTGGGTTCAGATGTGGAGGCTGATTTCACACAGGGACAGGCAGATAACTTACAATCAAAGTTGCAACCAAAACTGGCATCAGACCCTGCTGGTCTCTTCACCATGACTTTAAGTCCAGCAAGGACTCCTTAGGGCATCCCACTGTTGCTTATGAAGGGAATAGTGGTGCTTTGCATCAACAGCTTGCTTTCTCAAAACCAAAATAGGGCTTCACACTAGAAAATCACCAACACATCACCCTCCCAGGACTAGGGCTTTTAAAACTCAGACTATCATGGTTCTTAAATATTTGCAGGTGCTTGATCAGAAGTGAAGCTATAGAGCACAAGAAAATCAGACTAAGGATATGACTGGGTACCTGCAACACTAAAGGAAAACCCCCTTTAGTGCCCGCTACTGCAAGTGATCTTCATAGTCCAGAAAACTACTGTCATGAACTACCTCTGCCATCTCAGTTTGTGACCTGATTATGTATCAGTCAAGAAGAACAGACTATTGATATTTAACAGGGAAAGACAAAGGTTAAATCAAAATAATTGGTATAAAACGGCATTACTTAAAAAAGGAGGAAACACTGATCCTGTTACTTTGGTTTTGAAACAAAAACAAGTCAATTGATGTATTTAAGATGCTGACAAAGAGAGAAAAATTATTCATAAGACTTTTTCCCCCCTCAACAAATTCAATGTAAGTGGAGAAAATCCCATATCCCATACCCTCTTCTAATATTTAAATATACTTAAAAGAGTAATTTTGATGATTTAACGGAATTTTTGCTCTTCTTTGGTCTGCCAATTCTTCTGCTATACAAAAGTCAGATTCAAATTTGTATAATTTTAGAAGTCACATAGCTATGTCCCTAGCTGGAGGCTATTTCAGTTGCTGAGGGCTGCAAGTTGAAGATGCAATAGCTACGTGTTTGTTCTTCTTCTGGAAAAGAAGCTCCCACTGAGGGACTGCAGCAGATGAACTATCAATTAATCTCTCTTTGTAGTCGAAGTTCTAAGTGTAAAGGTGAGGATTACTGAGTCATTCCTTGCAGGGCTGAAAGCCCTAGTTGATTCTAGCATAATTAAGTTTCCTCTTCACAGAGAAAGAGAACAAGAAAAACAGCAGAAGTGAAGAACAAAACGTACGTGCATGCTACAACAAAGCTTTTTAAACATGCACAGTAACAAATTCCTGTGCCATTTTGTAACTGTCAAGTCTTAATTAAAATACTACATTTCTCTGACTCATGGTCAGAATGTAGGATGCATGTACATTATTCACATGAATATTAATCTTTTCCCAGGTAGGAGGCTGAATTGCTCAGGGGATTTATAATCACATCACGTATGGAAACTTCTGGGGTGTCTTTTTCTTTTCTGGACTTTTTCTTTATTCTTTCAAATTTCAGTCAGATCATTAACAATTAAGGGTTGCAAGAATCATTTCATTAGTCTATGTGATAGGAGTCCAGCCCCTCAGATCTGTGAGGTGGAGCTCTATGTGTGTTCATGAAATGTTACAGCACATGGAGAAAGAGGAACACAGAAATGTGCTGGAGACATCCCTTCCAACACTAAGGACATAACCGCTTGCTCTGAATTATTACTGGAACAAACAAGAAAGGTCTTATGCACTGACAGAAGGTGGAAAGATGTTAATTCCAGAGGAATGAGACACGACCTTTCTAGCTACCTGCTTAGACTATGACCACAGGGACCTTTAAAATCCTGATCCTCATCTGAAAGTCTGCCTTTGCATCACTGACTTTCAAACAAAATCTGTGGAGAAACTGATGACTCAACTTGCACGGAAAGCAAATAGCAGAGATGCTCCTCTAGATTTGAGCATAAGTGCAGCGAGAAACGAGGATGCAAATAAATCTGAGGAAACTGTGAGAGTCACCCTGATACCTTAGAAGGAAAGGAATTAGACAAGCTAGAAAACACTAGGTGATTCAAGAACACAAACTAATAAAAACTGAGTGTCTAGAGCTCAAGAGAAAGAGGCTTAAAGGACCAGGGAGTTCAGGAAGCTGACGAAACAGCATCACTGGACAAAAATCAGAACTTGCCCCAGTGAAGAAACCTCCTGCCTTCTAGGAGGGCTTGAACTCTCTTCCTGAGGAAGTTTTTAAGGCCAAAAATGATTGCACAGGAAGGAAATCAAAAGGCTGAAAATTAAACATCTAGCAATGAACACACAATATGACAAATAAAGGATGGATGCCATTCATAGGAAAAGGTATCATCAAGTGGCATTAAGAAGGCTGGAAATTTGATGCCTTAATTGCTTCAGGTCTTCAGTGAAAGGGCCAAGCCCAATCAGACAGGTGACAGAATTAATACTGGATTGTTGTGGGGGGGTTTTAAAGGAAAAAGGTTTAGAAGGTTATTAAAAAGAGGCTGCAGTAAAGAAAAAAAAAGAAATAACCACCTTATCTCTGTTTAGTCAGAGGGCTCTGATAAACACTTATCCTCAGGTTCCATGTTGCAACACTGATAATCACTAAGCACTAAGAACTTGAGAAACAGGCAACACGCTTCAAGATTTGAAAAAGACAAAACATGTATTTATGCTTAAAAAATAATAAGAGAAAGCCTTGTATAATTATAAAAGCACTAACTTCACACACACACTCCAGGTCCCTGGGGATTGAAGACTGGAACAAATAATCAAATTATTTGCAAATCTTCAAGAACATGAAAAGGAGAGAAATAACTGTGAGCATGGTTTCATCAAGAGTAGAACTGTGTCAAATGCATTAACTTCCCTCTATGACAAGCTAAATTTTTCTAAGGGGTAGACAGAGAATAATAGAACCTTTATACCCTGTGATCTGGATGAAGCTGTTAAAATAGATGCAAACATACTGGTAAAAAATTGATAATCATGGTAGCCAAATTCAAAGAACGTATCAAGAAAGATCCCTCAGGCAACTCTGGTAGTTCACAGGCCATCAGCTTTGGTTTTGTCACAGACAACCTGAATTATTTGTTCATGTAAATGGTAAGGAAGACACAGACAACAAACTGCTTACAAAGTGAAAAAAAAAAAACCCAAACAACAAAAAACAACTTCTGTGAGGACAAGGCAAACCCATATTCAGCTGTAATCCAACACAAAGATAGGCTATGCAACAACAGACAAGACTCTTTTTCAGAAGGAACCTCAGTTCTGCAAAGTGTAAAAGGCTAACTATGCATCAGTTACAAAAAAAGCATCATCACAGCAGGACAGCCAGTATATCCTGGAATATCAGGACCACAGGCAGGAGAACAAAGTCTTGGCTGCTCTATAGTCCTCATGAGCAGGCTTGCAGCTGGATTTGTACATTCAGCTTTGGACACTGCACTTCAGGGAAAATAAAGAAATGAGCAGGAGAGAGAATAAAAAAAAAGCCAGGCTAATGGAAAAGTGCCAAAAAATTCTGTCAAGAAAACACTAAAAGAAAAAGAATCATCAAGTTAACACAAGAAGAGCAAGTAGGGCTTTGTCCTGTTTTTGCAGTAGCCCTTTATTATTACAGTATTCCTTGTCCTAATCATGAGACATGGATTTATATGGAACAAGAGAGACCTAGAGCACAGATAAGGAAAAGTCTTCGGACAGAAAAGGCAGCTAGGTCCCAGAGCAGGCTGCCAGAAAGCTCCAGTTCCTACGTTTTTTGGTTTAAGGGAAAATTTGATCAATAGTTGTCAGCTTTGGTCAAGGCAAAGCAAATAATGACATTTTGCTATCCAAACTGAACTATTGTTTCAGTATCATCTCAAAGCATATTATCCTTCCAATTCAGCAGAATCACAAAACAATGGTGAACCACCTTATGGTCCTTCTACTTTCTCAGAAAAAGAGAGAGATCCATGGATAGGTGGTGTTGAATCTCTTGTTCCTTGTTTGTGCACTTGTTTTCCATGTGGCACAGAATTAAACTGTTTTGTTTGCATGCTCTACAAAATCATAGCAGAAGCTCATTTCTTCTTAAATACTAGTGGTGCCTTCACTCTCCATGTCATACTGAGAGTTTTGATCCAAATCCTCTCTACTCAGAAGTGAAGCCATTGTTAGATGAAAAAGCATTTACAATCCAGACAAAACAAGAGAAAATCAATTTTGCCAACCAAGATGCAACGCAACAACAATCAGTTCTTGAAAATTTGCAAAAATCCACAAGAGAAATTCCTGATTGCGATAGATACTGTAAAATCTTCTATAAAAACAAAACAAGTAATCTCTAGAAGAAAATAGTATTTTTAAGTGAAATATATTAACTCTGCACTTGGGTTAGCAGGAAAAATCTACAGAACATGAACACCATATGTTATCTTTCTGTGGGCATATAGATGGATAAAACCATAAGAATTTTTTTTAAATCCAACTTTTTTGGTTCTTAAACAGTGTTTTCTAAAACAAGAGTGTTTATACTGTTATAGAAAATGTCACAACCTTTTCCTTTTGACTTCCCAAATCAAGACTATTTATTTTTAAATCTTACTTTCATGAGATGGAAATACCAAGACTTACTATACACCCACTTTCAATAAGTATATATAAAAATATTTGATGCAAAGTTTCCCAAGGAACATTTTCACACGACAAATAATACAGATAACTCCTACTAAACTAACAAGCTATCCTCAAGTTGCCTTGAGAAAAAGTCTTCATTTCAAACAATTTAGAATAAACCACTTAAGTCCTAGACACTATTATTATTATTATTATTATTATTATTATTATTATTATTATTATTATTATTTACAAATTCAGAGCTAATTTCTCAGCTTCTGCATCTTTTCTGATATTCAGCTCTAGTTCCACACAATGATGTTAAAAATGTCTGGTAGAATCAGAGAGCCCTAAAACCATCATAACATGCTGCAGTCCTACACAATACATTCAATACAATTTTTGTCTGCAAAACATCAAAACTGTAAGAGGTGCCTTACAATGAAGAAGAAGTGAAACCCTGAGCCACAGCAGCTCAGAAAAGGAGAAAAGCAATACTCCATCCTACCTGTTGAAGCTGCAGTCGGACTTTGCTAATGGCTCTAATCCAACGGGCTCTTGCTGGAGGAAACGGTGGTGGCTCGATGTCACCCTGGTAGCTTGAAAGCAAGAAACAGGAAATCACTACATGAAAGATACTTACCTGTAGCATTAAAGATTCAACCACATAGTGGTTGGTTGGTTGGTTGGTTGGTTGGTTGGTTGGTTACAGCTTCAGCTCTGAAGGAACCAACAGGCTCCAGTCAGCTGTGCATGTGGCCTGGGAAGTGAGCAGCTAAAGGAGAGGTTTCCTTAAACTTTGGGAACTGATGAGCTCAAAGATATGATCTGTACACAATCTGAACCCAGGAAGAAGATGATGTTTGTGCAAATATGAGGAAAGCAGTCAACCACACCAGATCAAGCCAATGCAACACAATGGTATCGTAATTACAAACACAAAGAGGTGGATGGAAGATTTTATACCCTCTGCAGTTTTCTTCTGGCCACTGCCCCTTCCTACTCCTCCTGCTACAAATTTACAGCCCCTCTTTATTGGAAACACTGGCAACAGGGCTCAGCCCTGGGTTTCCCCTGTGCATTGAACCTCTGTCACTCCACTCTTTCCTACAGCTTTTCAAGAGGACAGGCAGATCTGTCACCAACGCTCCACCTCAGTGCCCACAGCACACCTTGTAGTCCCTAAGCTTGTGATACCTTGGGCCTTTGGTTGCATTCCTGCTTTTGTATGTTGCTGAGGTGTAAATCACAAAAACAAACACCTCCTGCCTGCAAAGCACCCATCCCACAATGCTGACTGTATAAAACAACCCCATAGATGAGACCAAAACACACCCATGCTACAGGTCTAGCTCAGGTGCAGCTCTAGGGATCAACACTCAGAGATCTGCTCCATGATTATTCCATGGATAAAGGAGAGCACTGGCAGAGGGTGGAGAGAAAGGGAGCCAGTGAGGCAGGAGTATCCAAGTTAGATGCCTAAATTAGCCTGAAATAGACTATGTGAATAACCTTTCCTGTGAACAAATATAGGCCAGCCATTCTGGGACAAGACTCCTGCTGCTCTGTAAGGAAAAGAGGAAAGTGAATCAGAGTTTAAAAACAGTTTAACACTTCTCTCGTCTTGTTTTCCTCTTTTCATCTTTAGTGTAAGGCTTGCCTACACATGAACTCCTGTAGATAATTCTATCATCCAAGCACAGTGACACCAGCTGTACCCTCCAAAGGGTAGAGACAGGCAGACATCTTCCTATGGATCTAACTGAATCAGATTAAAAAAAAAATCCCTCATGCTTATGAAAGTAAAACCACATCCAGGGGCTGCAATGACTTGATTATCTCAAGGAAAAATGTCACTCCCAAATTTAAGTAGTGAAATTTGAAATTTCTGTAAACCCTGTGCAAAACCCAGTACTCTACTCACCCGAACTTAGATGAAATACTTTTGAAGCCTGTTTTCAGTACTGTTGACAGCTTGGAAAGCCAAAGTACAAGGACAAGAAAAGCTCCCACAGTGAGTCAGACCAACATGTCTATTCATGCTGTAATTCTCTACAACCTACAACTACATAAACACTAACTCCAATGGTGGTAGTCTACAAGAATGGAACTAGTGAAGTTCTAACCATGAAAACGTATTTCCTGGTTGTTCAAGCATAATTGATCCCACATGAGCAATGAAAGCAACTATTTTGGGGCCAGAGTATGTTCATCAAACCAGAAAAAGAAATCCAGCAAATGAGCTCCAAGGGCGTGTTCCTCTTTACACACACACAAAAACCAGAGTTTTAGAAAGTGCTCCTCTTTGCACAGAAGGCAAACATAGCTTCAGCTTAGTCAATGTCCCATAAGTAACTGGTCCTCTACAACAGATGTTTCAAAGACCAACAACATCAACTCAGTTGACAGAAAAGGCTGCAAGAACAATGTACAGCAAATAGAAGAATCCTCTTTGAACTAGCTGAAAATAAATTGGTAATCGCTTCACCTACCTCATTTGGACTCCTGCATCAACATCCTTGGGCTTCTCAAGTTCCAGAGGTAACTTAGCTGCAGAATGGTCTGCAGGCTTTTCCTCAGTTTTGCAGACCTTCTCCTCCTCTCCTTTGCCATGAGGCTCCTCTTGCTCCTTGAGCCATGCTTGACCATCCTTCTGGTAGCTGTTCAGACTGTGGTAAGAGTGATTTGACTGCCTTTCCTGGTGATCATCCTCCTGCTCAGAGCCATGGGCACTTTCATGGGAATGTTCCAGCTCACTGAGGTGAGAGCTCTCCTGGCTGACATTGCAAGAGGAACCATATCTACTACTGCCAGCAGGACTAGGAGAGAGTAAGAAAGTCCATCAGAAAAAGCAGTGGCTTGGAAAAACACAAAACAATCTGCACATGTAAAAAACTGAGCAGTACACTAAATATTACTGAAAAGGCATGCTATGAAGTCATACTTAACTATTATATTCTTATGATTATTATGCAAATATAGATTTGTGAACCTCAAAAGTTTAGTAGGCAGTAGAAATACTTCATACACAATCTACCAGCATATAGACCATGTATACTTCTTGTGTATATATAAATATATATATATACACACATTCACATATGCTCTATACAGTGGTCATTGTCACACCAACTACTGCTTCACCTTACACCAGCCACAAACTGCAGTGAAGATATTCTAATAACCAGATGGGAATAAGAATGGAAACACAGCAATTCAGAGTGAAAGTGTTTCTGTCTTCTGCAGGTTTGCTGCAGTTGGGGGTCTTTATCACATCTATTTAAGGTGACTGTTGTTAAAAAATAAAGTTAACTTCACTTTTATGTATTAAAAGTTCATGATAAAATATGTTGCAGTCAAGATTAAGGCTGTCAAGATCTTCAGCTTACAACCTTTTACAAAACCAGCAAAATTTTTCAAAGGAAAGCCACACAGAGGTGTGACCTTTGTGATTCAATACTCCAGCTTTGAGGACTGAATTCCTAGAATCCTCAAACAAAATACAGCAGATGGAGACTTCTCATGCAGTCTGGAAAACTATGGCCAAGAATTAAGCAACACTCATATTTTTCTCTTGAAATCTTGGAAGAATTTGGAGCCAGGAAGTTCTCTGAGTGCAGAGTTGCAACTGTATGATCAGAGGAATAAGTTTCACTTACATTACACAGAATTATACATATATACTTAAATTTAAGATTAGCAGGCCTCTGTTTTGATTTTTAAGGGCAACTGTCTTGGCACATGCACAGGACTCACTGCACTCATGAAATACAGGTATCTTCCTCTAGGGACTTTCATAACTACATAAAATAAATTTTGCACTGATTTTAGGAAGACCAACCATTAGAATACCTTCACTGATATTTCTGAAAGTGTTTTAATATATTCATTAACATGAAGTGAACCTAAGTAGTTCTATAATTTATCATCAGTAAGTCAAATTTCTCTCTAAAATTTAAAACATTTACCTTGCATTTTGAGAACAAAATGTTCCTCCCTACCAATACATTCTGTTACTATTTTTTTTTTTTTTGCAAATACAATATTATTATCACTAAACAAGAAAGCAAAGTTAATTGTATGCAGCAGAATTAACACACAAAGACTATAACTTCTGAAAGGCTAATGAAATTAGCCTACTAAGAACATCTTGTTCAGTGGAACACGTTAAAAAACATGAGAAATTCAATTACACTTACAGAAAAGGAGAGGAAAAAGTGGAGAAATGGTCTAAAAGCCTGTCTGGAACTAGTGACTGCAGTTTGCCATATTGTCTGTGACAGCCACCAGTGATAACACAAACACTGACAACAGGGAGGGGACTGGGACTAAGCTACAAACATCAGACACCGAGGCCACTCTCTACAGCTGCAGCATTGCATTATAAATGGTCAAATACCATTTATTATGCCTCATTTGTAACTAGCCTTTTCTCATTCAGCTGTTCCACGCCATGCAGATCTGCAGCCAGTGTGCCAGGATGCAGAACTGCTCCATCAGGAGCAGAATCAAGCCCAGTTTCTTTCTCCTCAGGCTTCTCTGGCACATGCTCCTCTGCCTGATCTTCTTTCTGCAGTTCACCTGAAATCACATTCTGTTGATCTTCCGACTCTTTGTCAATCTTCTCTCCCAGCTCTTTGTTGGATGTATCATCAACAGTGTTTGCACCAGATGGCTCTTCAGAACGTTCATTGTCTACAGCGTCAGGCTGCTTCGAAGACAACTTCACTTCTATATTTGTGTCAGTCACTTGATCCAAGACTGAAGATTTTGAGTTTTCTTCTGAACTGACTGTTCCTAACACCTTGTCATCTGGTTTTGACAAAGCCTGTGGTGGTGCATGTGGTTCCTTTTTGGCAGAGGTCTCCTTGATGTCTTTTTGCCAGGGAAAGGAGAAATCTAGCTTTTTCCCAAATACTGCTCCTTGGACACTTTCTGGCTTACTTACCTTTTCTTCACCACCTCCTTCAAACAGAGACATAGAGAGTTTCTTAAAACTGGACACAAGGCCCTCATCTGTTCCTGCTTTATTAGCAGAAGTTGGCTGTTGAGAGAAGAATGACCCAAAAGGTTTTCCACTATCAGATGATGACATAAAGCCGAATTTTGGCAAACTGGGTATGCTCGGTATTTCAAAGACAGGTTTACTACTGCTTGCATCTGGAGCAACATTATTAGCTTTACCCTGTTTCTTCAAGTCAGATTTGGAAGCAATTCCTTCTACAGGCACCCCCTCAATTGTTAAATGTTTTTCCTGTTCATCACTCTGCTCTTCTACCTCACTTGTCTTCTCTTCATTCAGCTCAGGCAGATGAACACTGGGCTCATCAGCTGGAGCTGTGGGTTTGCTATCATTACTACTGATCAAGTCCTGCTGATCAATACCAGCATTGGCCTGATCCCCTGCAACAGCAGGCTCTGATTCAAGTGTAGCACTCTCATCTAACTGGGAAAGGTTTGTGTCGGCCCTGTTAGTTTGGGCTTCCACTTCCAGGGCAAGCTCATCAATAGAGCCAGTGTGAAGGATGTCAGAGGCTGCCTTGTCTGCAGGAGCAGCTTCTTCCTCTGCTACACCTGAAGGCCCCACAGCTGGCTGGAAAGTACCTACATCTGCCTGCTCAGCAGCCTCAGTCTGCACTGCACCACTGAGATCAGACTGGCATGGCAGAGCATCTACCACCTCAGCATCTACCATCTGTGCTTCACTATTCTGCTGCAGCACCTCAAGGGCTTCCTTCTCCCTAGAGACTCCTGTTTCTGGAGTGGCACTCAAAGGTTCCTCTTTAGAGGTTTCCAAGCTCTTTTTCTCCTCAGTTTCTGCTTTCATAGGAGACTTTTCTGTAGAGTTCTCTTCTGTTGAAGCAGCTATTACATCCTTCTTCACAGAGGTAGAGACATCTCTTTTAGACTCTCTGGCTGCAGCTGTATTTCCTGGCTCCCTGGAGTCTTTTGCTGGAACAGACCCAGTGACATCCTTCACACCAGTGCTTTGAGGTTTAGGGGTGGATTTTGGAGGCATCTCTTTTGGAGATTCTTTTGGACCTTTGAAGATGCCGAATATATCATTTGTGAAAGCTGGTGCTGGGCCACTTGGGAGGGATGAGAAACCAAAGAAAGAGGAGCTCCTCTTCTGTGCAGGTGGAGGTGCAGTAGCTTGAGGTTGAGAAAAGAAACCAGAAAATGTTTTGGGTGGTTTCATTTTTGTCATGAAATTTGAAAACATTTCAACTGAAGAATCCAGAACTGATTTATCACTCTCAGGTTCCTTTGGTTTGCTTTGCAAATTAGGTGCCTCTGGCATTTTAGGAGGAACATGTGGCTGTTGTGCCCTTTGTAATCTGTCAGTTTGTTCAGATACTTTTTGTTCTGGCAACTCATTCTGTACACGTATTTCTTCAGAGACCACTTCATTTTTCAAGTCACTCATACTATTTAAGTCATTTAGGCCCTGGGAATCCATCTTATCACCTGAGGACATGCTATGATCAACCTTTTCAGAAGTTTGCTCTTTGGAAGAATAAGGCCCTTCATCAGTAGGAAATGCAACACTGTCCATTTTCTCCACATTACCCAAAGCATCTTTTTCTGCCCTTGGGGAAATACTCTGCTGGTCCTGAGAACCCTCCTGCACAGCAGGAGTCTGAAGGCAAGGACCAGGAGCAGACAAGCTGGTTACTGCAGTGTCCTTGGTCTGTGGAAGCTTTCCTAAGCCACTCTCTTCACTGGCCTGTGGAAGGTTTTCTGAGCCACTCTCCTCACTGGCCTGTGGAATCTTCTCTAAGCCATTCTCTTCACTGGCCTGTGGAATCTTCTCTAAGCCACTCTCTTCACTGGCCTGTGGAATCTTCTCTAAGCCACTCTCTTCATTGGCCTGTGGAAGCTTTCCAAAGTCATTCTCTCCACTGGTCTGTGGAAGCTTTTCTAAACCACTCTCTTCAGCTACTGCAGCGATACTTTCTACATTGTCTACCGCCAGCTTTTCTGATTTATTTTCTGGGATCATAAGGTCATTAGATGTTTGTTTGCCAGTCACTGCTGCAATAATATCAACTTCTCTTTTATCGTATGCATCTTGTTGCATGGTAGAACTGCTGGTTTTGACACCAGAGTCGGTGGGAACACTTTGTTTCATATGTGGTTTAGCATTCACTGTTTTAGCTGGTTTTGTATTACTGTCCTGTCTAGGAGCAGTTGGTAGCTTAGAATTCACTGGTTTAGTTGTTTTTTCCTGCCCTGGAGTAGTTTGTGGCTTTTCATCCAAAAATGATGTCAAATTGAAGAAGCTAAAACTAGTACTTCTTTGAGGTACACTCTTTTCAGGAGCTGGACCACTGGAAAAGAAGGAGGGCAGGTGAAACAGCCCCTCTGTTTCTTGTTGCTTCCTACCAGCAGGAGCAGCAGCAGGTGCTGAAGGTTTTGGCTCATCTGATCCAGTGAAGAAGGAGAATATGCTCTTACTGGCTGGCTGGGATTTCGGAGCAGTGATATCAGAGAAGCTGAATGGCAGACTGAAACCCGACTCTTTGGGTGTCTGGTCTGGCTTTGGTTTTGCCCGATTAGTTGTGTCTCCTACACGACCTCCCTGTTGCTTTGGTGTGACCGTGGGTGTGCTGCTTTGCTGCCCAGCTGGCTGGCCCAGCTGGCTTCCTCTGGGACCTACACTCACTGGCTTCTGTGAAACATTTCCAGGAGGCACTTTTTTACTTCCAGGAGACTCCTCCACAGCTTTTTTACTTTGTTGTTCCTCTTGCACCCTGGGGCTAAGAGAGACCTGCTTGTCCATGCCTTCTGTTTTCACCTCTTCCTTGGGGGTGGAGGACAGACACGGCATACTGGCACTCTGAAGACCCCCAATCTTCTCAGGTTTCTGCCTTGGCTCAGTCACAGTCCTGCTGTTGGGTTTTGGCAGAGTTGTAGGACTTGAGGCTGGTTGAGAAGACAGAGGCTCCACTTTGAAGAGATCTCCGAGAGATCCAAATAAAGATGAGATGCCAGAGGTTTCTTTCTGTTCTGGCTGTTTCACCTCTTCTGGTTTATTACTTTGCCTCTTCTCCAGTTCTGGTGATGGCTGTGGCACTTTGCTTACTTGTGTTTTAAAGAAATCAAAAAATCCAGAAGACTGGGGTTTGTTGGCAGTTGAGGTTGCAGGAGAATCTTCTCCAAGACTGAACAATTTCAGAGCACTTTTAAATAATGTCTCCTCAGGCTCAGTGGCTGGTTGGCTTGGAGTTGGTTGTGGCTGACTTGGTTCATTAATGGCTGCATGCCTTTCAAGACGCCTGGAAGCTGGAGTTGCTTTAACAGGTCTCTCTTCCCGTATGGGCCTGCCATCTGCAGCAGTTTGGCTCAGTATAGAAGGAGATCTTGTTAATCCTGGTTTTTTAACATGGATGTTTTCAGTCCGGTGTAATTCTGGCTTTTCATTTCTAGCAGCCTCCAAATTAAGTTCTGCCGAAGTATTTCTTCTTGGTTGTGATGTAACAGGAAACTTCTGCCCAGCTTGTTCTTCCTCTAACTTTTTATTTGGTGTAAGTGGTAAAACATCAGTCTTATTTTCAGATGGCATTGACCCTGTGTCTGTTCTCTTTGAGGCAGAATCTTCTGATGTCTCAGAGCCAGGGCTTGTAGACTTTCCGATTAGTCCACCCAAAGCAGAAAATAAGGAGCTAACTTTGTTCACTGGCGTTTTCTTATCTTCCTCAGCCTTTTTTGCTTCTATTACTCTTTCAGTAGATGCTGCAGTTTCTTCAGCTTTAGGAGTAGACTGAAACAGCTGGAATCCAAAGAATCCTGATGACCCACTCCCAGAAGTTGTCACTGGGACAGCATTACCAACTTCCTTGGTGTGGACTTCCTTACTCAGAGATTTATTGAAAGCTGCCCTGGAATGTGTTCTGAGATCAAGGGTTAGTGGAGGCTCCTCTGAATGATTCGATGTTTCCTTCTCAGGTCTGAAATCTACTTTTAGTTTTTGAAGTTTATAACCTGAAAAATCTAACGGCTGCTCTCTCTGATAATAAATTGACTCCTCAAACATTTGTGAAAAAGTTTCCAAATTCATGTTCATTAGCTGGTCGCTCCTCTGCAAAGCTACTGACAAATCCAGGGGTTTATTTGTTGTATAATCATCTAGACATTCTTCTTCAGCAAACCAAAACAGTTCATCTTCACTGCCAAGAGGGACTTTGAAACCACAAACAGCAATTGTGCTGTCTTCCAGCGCAGCTCTTGGAATGGAATCCATCTGGAAATTATAATCCCAGCAGTCCATGTAGGAGTAAGTTTCAGGAGCACACACGTAGACATACTGTCCAGTGGGATCAGTGAGCAGAGAATACACATACTGGTTGTCACTGTACATGTAGTATCCACAATCACCATCTTCTGATGGCCACCACACGCCCTGCTCAAGCATCATTATCCACTCCTGATACTCCCGGCTATAGGATGAATACATTAAGCTTTCATCCATACTTAAAGTGTCTTGGTCAATTAGTGTCCACATCGTTCCATCACAGCCAGAGGAGTAGCTCAAATCCATGGGCAACTCTTCGAATGAGTAACTGCCATCTCTTTCAAAGGGCTGAAAGTTACTGTAACTTTCACTGAGAGAATTAGCAGTCCATGCATCATTTTCTTCCAAACAAGTATCTTGGAACATTAACTGGTCAAATGATTCATATGACATCGCACTTAAATCTAGACTCTGTCCATCAAAATTGGCATTAGTCTGCCAATCCATCACATTTGCATTCCCATCCTTTTTACAAAGATTCATTACCACATCATTTTCAGGCCAGTCCAAGAACTGAGGGGGCAGAACAGGGTTCTGGTTTAACACGTAGTAAACTGGTACTGCTATTCCATGAGTGTCAGCCAGTCCCCCAACTTCATATTCCCATTCAAAGCTAGAATGGCTCCTTGTTTCCTGATACGCTGAGTACTGCTCCGTAGGGTTATAGCTTTTATTAGTCAAATTGAGAGATTCATTTGATCCTTTGTTTAAAGGAGTTGGAAGAATTTTAGATTCTGCATCCTGGTGAGGAATATGCCTACTATTTACAGGCTTTCCAGACAAGTCCTGTACATTAGCTTGGAGATTTAGGGCCTCAGAGAGCACAGGATGTGCACTGTGAGGAACATGAGGCTCAGTTGTTTCATTTACTCTTGCACTGGATAGGTGGTCAATAGTGGAAGATTCCACTGTTTTCACATTATCCTGCTTCTCCTTTGGTTTTGGCAGCAGATTTTTAAAGAAGCTGGAAGCTTCCTGCTTTTCTCCAGTGCTGCTTTGACTGTCAGAAGCCATTCCTGAATTACTGGGTTTTGTCTCCAAGCTAGAATCCTCACCTCTCTCAAAAAGCTTCCTGAAGCCCAGAGAATTTGGTTTTGCTTTCTCTTGCTTACATTCAGACAAGTTTTCACTTGAGGCAAACCTAAATAAGCCAGAAAATAATCCAGGAGAAGTGGTTTTCTGGCTATCACCCTCAACTTTAGCAGTTGAATCTTGATTATTTGCAGTATTTTCATTTGAAGAAATGTGAAGAAAGCCAGAAAGAAAACCTGTTGTGTGCTTCTTCTGAGTATCATCTGCACTTGGAGCTTCTGGCCCTTTGGCTGAAGAGGTGGATTGAACTGAGCCTTTGCTTAAATTTGCTGCATTTACTCCCTCTTTCATCTGTCCTCCTTTTACATTTCTAGGCTCTTCTTGAGTACTCCTAGATTTCTGCTGCTCTTCTTTGGCCTTAAGGGTAGCAGAGGCACTATCCTGGTGTTTTTCTCTGTTTACCTGGACAGTAGATAGGTTTTCTTTAGTCATGTTTCTCCTTTGTAAAAGTTCCTCCTTATTGTCTGATAAATTTGGAACTGAGCTAGATTTTACTGAAACAGCATTTCCTGTATTACTGTTTCTGCTTTCATGCAGGGAACTGCTACTAGAACCCTGATGACTTTTTTGATGCTGTGTAGGTGCTAGATTTTCTGCAGAAGAAAATTTAAATAATGATGACATAAAGCCTCCCTTCTCATTCTTCTGCTCCAGCTTTGCTGATGAACCCAGCCCACTGATAAAAGGAAGTTTTCCAGTGAAAGGAAATGAGCGCTCTTCCTTTGATGAACTACTTTGTTTTATATCCTCCTCAGACTTATGGTCTTTAAAATGTTCAGAAGCACCTTCTCTCTTCTGTTGTTCAGCAGAAGGAAGTAACAATTGACTGAAAGACTTTTTGAGTGGGCTAAAAAAGCTTTCAGATGCTGTACCCTGATCTTGAGGCTGTGACTTAGGTTCCACATTATCTCTGTTTTGCTTGTTTCCCAGTCCATGGCCTGCAGGATGCTGATCCTCTGAGTGATTTGCAGGAGGCTGGTCCCTGGCTGTGGGCACACCCCCTACCAAAGTGGCACCTGGCTGACTTGTAATAGGATGCAAATCTGGTTGCTTCTGTGGCACATCTGGCTGCTTGGGAGCCAAGAGACCATCAAGATTGGCTTTCAGACTGAAGGAACTGACTGAGTTTGTGAGCTTGCCAAAGATGGAAGACACAGAAGTGCTACTTGCATTTACCTCTGCCTCACTTTTGGTCTCACTTTTCTGTGCCTCTGAAACAGTGCTGCTGGTCCTGGCTGACATCTGTCCAGATGATGCTTCGCTCCTTTTTGCCTCCTCAGCTTTCACAGCATGACTGTCCTTGGTGTGCTCCTCTTTTGTGACTTCTTGTTTTGGCACTTCCTTCTCAGAGAAGATCTTTAAAGGATTAAACATGCCTAGAACTGAATTCACAACTGAATGCTGGTTCTGCTGGCTGTCAGCAGAATTTCCTTGTGTTTGCTGGGGAGGATGTGGTGCAGAAGCCTTACTGTCTGTCTCAGTGGTTTCTGGCTTGTTGGAGTTCGTGTTCTCGGCTCTTTTATCACCGCTCACCTGGGATGGTAGCAAAGACTGAATGGAGAACCTGGTGTCAGATTTACTATCTGCTGCCCCTCCAGAAGCAGAATTCTCACTTTTAGCCTTACTGGTAAATACATTCAAGATTCCACCTTCTGATGAGTTTTTGTTTTCTGTGTTCTCTGGAGTGGAAGACACAAGTTTTTCAACAGATGCTGTGAGTTGCTTTGTGCTTGACCCTACCTTCTCTGTGAAAGAGCTGAAGAGCGAATTCACTGTATTTTTCACACCTGACAAGTCTGGAAGAGATTCAGATTTGCCTTTGGTACTCTCCTCTGCAGCAAGATGTTTGGTCTGCTCAGATTTTTTAGCTTCTGCTGAATTATCAGCATTATCCTGCTTCAGTGGCACATTCTCAACATTTTTTTTTTGTTTCTGGCAATGTACCAAATTTGCTGATTTCTTCCTCCTTTTCAGCCAAATATTCAGAGACTGATTCTACCAGACACTGAAGTTCATCCATTGTGTCTATGTACTCCTCATTAGGTTCTTCAACAGGTGATAGTGTTAAGTCTTGCACAGGATGATCACGCTTGCTCTCTTTAGTTTTACGTTTTTTATCAGAGCTATCTTTTGACTGGGAGCCCATATTTGCAGGGAAATTAGCAGTTATGTTTCTCAAATGGCTGATGTCAGAATCATACCATCTTCTTGGAAGTTCCCCTATTTCCTCATCTGAAACAGGCGAGTACTGGAACTCATCAGAAGCACTGCTGTCAAATTCCTCAAGGACATCGACAGGCACAAAAGTTTTCTCTAGCATCCTCATGTGTTTCATGTCCTCAGTGTTACTCAGGTGAAGTGAGTCCTCATGGTTCATCCCCTGCTTGTTGGGCACCTTGCCACTTTTAACCATTAACCCATTTTTGTATGGACGAAGGACTGGATAAGCAGGCAACCCCTTAACTTCAGAGTTCCTGGTGTATTTTCTAACGCTATCATATACTGGGAAATCATCAATGGGTACAGAATCAGCTGCCACACCATTAAAATAAACTGTTTTCTCCCCAGGAAACTGCAGACATCCATTTCTTTGCAGGCTTATTCGTTCTCTCTCTTCAAAACTGTATCGCAGTTTCTTTTTCCTTCTTCTATCAATTGTATCATATTCCTGAGGATATCTAGGGACATCTACAGACCCTGGCTCCAGACACACATTTTGGCAGTACCTTGATCTTTCATAGTGATTTAAATTTTCTCTTTTTGAGAGAGTTTGTATCTTTTTCCCATTTTTCTCATGCCAACTTCTAGTTTTATGATTTTTTTCTAAGAAATCCTCTATTAACAGTTTTCCTAGTTCTTCATAGTTACTGTCCTGTTCTTCTTCTCCATCTTCAGTGTCAAATGGAATGATCCTGACTCTTTCATTTCTAGCTAGAGATCCTTGTCTAAGATGAGAAATAAAGGGAGTGGGAGGGAAAGGAAGAGAGGCAGCAAAAAAAATAGGAAGGGAAAAACAACAGTTTTAAAAAAAGCTATAGGAAGGGCAGAAAAAATAGTAATGGAAAATCATGCATTAAATAAACAAAAATTAAAATCAGAAACATTCAGAAATAACAAAATTGAAAACCTTCCAATCTGCCACCATTACACTTCAATCAAATAGTCAAAAAAAGCAGCACGGGTTGTGAGATTCCATCGGTTATGTCTGCACAAAATTTAGAAATGCCTTTTTGAGGCAGAACAGCTTTTTGTGATCAAGTGAGGGCACACAGCCTTGGCAGTACCAGTATTCTGCTGTTGCTTTTTTAGGCATGCTGAAAAGAAGCCACTTATTGCAGCAACAGGACTACTTTGAGATGCAGTGCCCACGCGCACCACTCCACTATGCTGTGCCTGCATTTCAGTTGCTCTGGGCTGCAGACTTTGTTTTAGCAGTACTCATAAAGCCTTCAGGGACCCTCTATCTCCCAGGGGTGGCAACAGAGCAGAGATTTCATCTGGAGACTCAGGAGTCACTGGACCCCAGGCAAGTGAGGACAGGGGACAAAACGTAAACTGTGGGCACGAGCAACAAGGGGAGTTTCAGCTATTTCACCATTCCTCTTTGCTGGGAGAGCTCTTGCTGCAGCTAAAGGCCTCAAGGTGCCCCTAAACAACACAAAATTAAGATTCTCAGAGCTGTTACTGGACCAGAAGGAAAATCAAAACACTGGTGCTGGATATTAGCCCATCATAAGTCTCAGATGATTTTCAGGATCTGTATTTCCCATTTATAATGCATCTGAACAGATCCAGCAATTTATAATTGCCCATTGTGGGAGAATGGATTAAGCTGTGAAACAATCTGATGCTTCCTAGAAACCCAAGTAAATGACCTTTGGGATTTTGGGATTAATTCTTATCCCTTGGTCAGCAGGATAATCTCAATCATTCAACAGCCCCAAGGGTAGTAGGAAGGAAACTTCTTCATCTAAACCTCACAAGGACAGCTTCTGACAATCTACATACAAACAAAGAGGTAGAAAGTGGATGTAAAAACATCAACGTGATCATCTGAAAGATGCAGCTTTGCCTCACATCATCCACTGCTGAGAACTGAGGAGCATGAGGGCATGTGTGCCCCTGATCCCCTAGTGCCAGAGAAGGGCAAAGATAGCAGGAATTTTATGGATACTGCTAATCCAAGAGTCTTTACCATGAGAGCTGCATGGAGCATGCCAACATAGGATACAGATGGGACAGTCCTGAAAGAGAGATGGCTCATTGCACTTTCTACTGCTGCTTTAGTGCTGCATTTCCAACAGTATTAGCTAACTTATACTAATTGGAAAGATGCTCATTACTTTAAATGAATACTGTTATATACAGTTTAGAACACTTATTACACTTCTTGCTCACTATTTTAAGTCAGTAAATGAAATAATTTTCTTTCAAAAGATTCCCAGGGCTACCATAGTTACTGGATCAAGCCCTTCCAGAGCTCAGCTGAAGACAATGGGCGCTACATGAATGTCTGAAGAGCCATTATCTGTAAATGCTGAACCAAAAAAATATACTAATTTAGGCATAAAGAAAATTACTTTTCTTTCTAATCTTTCTAAATTTCTTTTCTTTCTTTCTTTTCCAGTATGTGTTTTCTCTGCTCTTTTACAAAGCATCCCTTTTATTAGAAATAATTATGAGAAACCCAACACATGAGAGGAGAAAAAGACATCAGCCCAGCATTTAACTACTACAGATCTAAAAAACAGCTGAGGAAAACAGCAAGTATCAGCTGAAATGTACCACAAGAACACTTCAAAGCAGCAACACTGGAGAGACAGGCAGAAAGGTGCAGAGAAATGAGCATTGCAAAGAAAAGTTAGTGCTTAAACCAAAAAAAAAAAAAAAACAGTAAAAAAAACCCAAACCAACAAACAAAAAACCAAACAAAACCCAAACAAACAAAAAAACCAAAAACCCACAAACCAAAACTGAGGGAAAGATGTCTGCTCTTCTGAAGCCAAACTGGTTGCTGGAGCAAAACACACTCCAAGGACGCATAACAATATTGCTTGTCATCCTTAGGAGAGGTTGGAAGAAAATACATTACTTCAATCAAAGGAATATGATCACGTGTAACAGCTAATAAACAGAAGCAGAACTGTTTCATCCAAACCCAAATATTGTAAGAAAAAAACCCAGGTGCTAGAACAGACACTTTCAACTGAGGTATTTTGGCACTGACAACCTTCTGCACAGTTCAAGACAGGTTTCAGCAGGTTCTTGTCTGGTTCTTCTGGGTCTGCCCAGGAGAGCTTCCTACAAGCCCTCATTTTCACAGCAACCATCAGCTGCAGTCTGCCAGGAACACTGATTTCATCAGGTGACTGCCTGGCACACAGCACTGAGAGCTGCTAGGAACAAAAGTCAAATACAATTTGTTCCTGCAATACTCAGCTACAACTTTGTTTTGAAAATATTTCAGATCTACCCACATGCTTCTTTTCAGCTAGCTTGTTAGAAATACCTTTCTGGTAAGTAAGAGAATCCCACGAAGCCTCTTTGGAAAGCTTATTTGCATATTTTATATTATAAGATTAAATATGTGGCAAAGAATCTTGTTGGGCATGTGGAAAATGCACTTGGGAACAGGACCTCTAAGATCACCACTAAGGATCTGCATTTCTGGACTGAAAGTAATTTTAGACCATAGCAAACTACAAAGCTCACGGTTTTCAAGTAAATTTTATCAGTCCAGTTCCTTTCACATCAATAACTTAAGGAAATCAGGGGGGGAAAAATATATATATTATCTAAAAATTCAAATCAGCAGCAGTTCTTTGGAAGGTCTTAAAAAACACCTCTATCTTTTAGATACAGATAGAAACTCACATACACACTGACTCCTAGCAAAGTGAGCCATGAAAAACTACCTGTATTGTCAGCACCACTCCAAGAAATCACACAACTCCAAAAATATGCTACTATCATTGGCTTCCCCTTACTGGGGGTCCAACATCACTGTTCAACTCAGCTCTTCCAAAAAGAAAAAGCCTCAGCTCATCTTCTCAGTTAGATCTTCAGCAATTTTACCACTGCAAGCCAGCAGCACAGACTCACATAGGAAAGGGAATAACTTGCTTATATGTAAGACATTTAATGAACTAGGAATAGAGCACTAGGAATGACACATCACACTGCAGTAAATGCATTTTGTTGGCACATTTGCTTCTCTTCTTGAAACCTCAGTAACAGTAACAACATTAGATGTTACCATTAAACCTCACCCTTTACTATTAAAGATCATACATCAAGAAGGGCAAAACTTAACCTCAGTCACCCAAGACAATAACTGAATTTAGGTTCAGACTTTAGAAAACAAGAACATTCGCACCAAGAGAGGTGAGGTAGAAAAAAATCAGTTATAATACAAATACAACTCTGCACCTCTAACTGTGATAGAGCCTCTTCCTTCCTCACCAAAGGCATAAGTAGCAGCTTAGCCTGTTCTACAGAACCACTCAGCAAGCTGACCAAAATTAGCAGCACTGTCCAAAATCTTCTGCTTTCACCTTGCACAACTAGTTCTAGCTCACAGCCAGTGATCCTGGTAAGTTAGTGCTGCAACACTCAATACTTCAACAAGTTAAAAACACTTGTGAAACTACTAATTTATGGCAAAAAAAAAAAAATTCAGAGCAAACAAACTATATTTCATACAGGTGAAAGTAAACCTAAAGAGAAAGCACAGCATTCAACAGTGTGATATGGTAACAGGAACGGAAGGAAAAAAAACCCCAACAATTAATCTGTTACAGACTTTCTTCTTGAATACATTGTTTTGGCAGATCTAATAGAACTGGAGCTAATCCAGTTGAGAAAATAAATCTGCACCAAGAAAGAATCTCCCAATAGGATAACTCTGCTAGAATGTGTTTCACTGGCTTGAGAGGCACACCTACGCCATGGTACCAGAACAAGCAACGGCCCACTACTCTAGCCTTCAGAGATTAAGGGGAAAGTACAACCAAGAGCAAATGACCTGAAGTTGAGCATATCTGTTAAAGGCAACTCCCTAAACGGCCAGATCTGGTGTAACACATAGCCTCACGGGTTTTTCCTAGTTCACAGCAGAATCCCAGGGTCAACAACACACATAACATCTTCCTACCAGAAGACTTTCAGAGCCCTTGATCTGCCCGGCCCCGCCAGCTCGGTACCTTCATGGTCTGCAGTGGAAAAACAACAGGGAAAGGAGAGCTACCCATAAGAAAGCACTCACCTGGCAGCCACATGCTCCCGATAATCCAGATCATAGCTGTGGAGGGAGTCGGCACAGGAATCCCGCAGGAACCCCTGCTGCTGCAGGCGGGCCGGGCCCGCGAACTGGTGCACGGAGGCGTTGGGCTGCACGGTGCTGTGGTACCGAGGCGGGACGCTGCTGCTCGTCTCGCTGCGGTAGTCGCTGTCCCGGTCATCCACGGCACTGTCAGCATCTTCAAAAGCTAAGAGACAAAAGCAGTTTAAGGGCACAGCTCTCTCAAGTTGCCTTGCTGGGACAGTGGAGCCTGTTTAGTTTTGGAAGAATGACCAAAAAAAACCACTATTTCTGCTGTGGCTGTATCTCCATCTGGGAGCTGGCTATAACCTCCAGTTCTCTCAAGTGTGCACCAAGGCACTGCCGTGATTAGATCCACACCCTCCTTTCCCCCTTCCCATTACAGTTTATTTTTCTTTAGTCATTACTAATAGGCAGATTAAGACATCTTTATTTAAAACAAAACACCTTCCCCCCCCCAACAAAAAAATATTCAAACAAACCCCAGCACTCAAAATTTCAGGTACTTGGCAGCTACCAAAATGAACCTTTAGATATTCAAAAAGGAAAAAAAAACCAACCACAAACCCAGAAACACTTTGTGGAAAGGAGCTCTTTCTGAAAACTTTTCAACATTTAAGCTGTAATACTGTCCTTTTGTCCTTTCTTCTCAACATTCCTAACCAGAACTTTGTGGTTCTGGATTTCTGGATTTTTTTTTAATGCTTTTTTTTTTTTTTTTTTTGAAGTATTAGTTTAAGTTAAGAGAAATTAATGGAAAGTACTCAGTAGGAAAATCAGAAGAACTGGGAGAGCAGTTCTGCCTGTAAACAATTACACTACTTCTTATAGGGTAAAATTGCTACATTTAACACATAAAGGTAAATTTGCTTAAGCACAGTATTTAACATTAACAGCAACCTTCACGAATGAAAAAGCTCCTTTCCAGTGAGTCCCTCTCCCTGCAGAAACCCTTCTGCTTGGTAATCCTTCAGGAAAGGAGAATGCCAAGTTATAGTGCAGTAAGGTATGAAAAATATATGGCTGTGTGTGGCTGTGCAGGATGCAGGGTTATCTTTGCAAGCTTAAAGTGAAATACACACACCATAAGGCAGTGGAGTGCACCATTAACATGCTTGAAACAAAAGAAAATAATCAGCCATTATTCATTCCCTCTGCCACCAAGTCTGTCTAAAAGGGACAATCAAATTAAAGCCCTCTCTGTTAGGTTATCCAGTGGTGTGTTCCTACACAGTCATTCATCATAAGGCTGAACAATAAAGTGAGAGTGCTCTTTACATGCCAGATCCTTAAAGAACCCTGCATTTAAGTGCTGAAATTCCAAGTAGATGGAATGCAGCATCAGGGAACCCCCTTTTCTTCCATGGGTGCTTCCCATACCCCTAACACAATTTCCATTTTGTTTAAATCTGAGGTAAAATTTGTTCTTGGTGATCTTTTCAGTTCCTTCACAACATAGTAAGATTAGCACTCTAAAGTGAATGGAAGAGGAGAAAAGAATAGCAGCAGTAAACATCTGCAAAATATGGGCCACTTGAAAACGCCCTGCTCAACACTCTTAAGTGGAACCAATTCAATTTGATTGTCCACACCGAAAATGGAGTTAAGCCTCCTGCCTTTTAGTAGTTTAAATGCTGCAGGGCTCTTGTCAGTCTCTAGTCAATTGAACAGAAATGAGTATCAATCATATGCTGCTGTATTCAGCTTTATGAAAAGCACAGTGTCCATCAATTTTATCCCAGCTCAGTGCTTAGGAAAAATATTCAATATTTACTACACAGAAACACTTTCATATGCCAAACTCCACTTAGGAGCACCAAACTTCCAGCCTGTGGAGCAAAGGCTGATCTATTTGTCAATCACAAGGCTTATACTGACCTCACAAGTATAACAAGCTATTACTCAGCTGAGCAATGTCATTGCTATTGCTCAACACTTGAGCCATTGCCATCTAATGAACAAGAATTACTTCTACTGGACAGAAACACACTGCTCCAAAGAGTCTCTTAAGGCCTCACTTTATTGCTCAACTAATTTCTTTGTCCTATCAGATGTAACTGTCATTTAAGGTAAAGCCTAACTAACTCTGGCATGATAGAGAAATTTCTTCACCTGTGGCTCCGTCGTCATCACAGCACTTGTAAAGGCTGAAGGCAGTCTAACTGACACACAGGTTTAAGATCTGGTAAAAGTCACCAGACCAACAGCTTTAGGAATAAACAATTTAGCTAGCCCCAAATGTGTAATGAAAAATACACACCAGTAGTAAAATTATGGGTGAAAAAAGCTGAATTCAGTGACTCACTAATACTGGGAGTGCAAAGATTTACACAGTTATGTTTATTATTATGTTTAGGAAGCAGAACACTGCTTCTATGTGTCAGCAACTCTGACCAGCTGACAGGCTGAGAGAATTCCAAATAAATCAGACTGTTGCAGAAGCACTATCTGGATTTGTTCACCAGTGATCGCATCTCACCTCTGCACTGTCAAACCAAGATTTCTGACATAAACCACAGTATCTTTAAGCAACATCCCAAAATAGCTGATTAGCATAAATGTTAATCAAACATTTAGAGCATATACGTTTATAAAAGTTAACACCAGAACTTCTCAGACTTCTTACTGGTTTATAGCACCAGGAAGCCTCTTTGAGGTCACGACACAAAATGCCTCCCTGAGGCATGTTTAAAGGATGCAAGGCTCCATGAGGCAGGAACGTGTTTTTTCTCTGATGTATGCCCCCATGAACCTAACAGCATCCACAGATGTTAATACTAGACAGAAATCCTTACCTCATAAATAAGAGTGAACTCAAAAAACTCTTAGTCATGCTGAACTGCTACTACCCTGTGAGCACTCTCACTTTATTTAACAGAAGAGCTCTCAAACAAAGACATTGCTCAGCCTGATCAAAAGCCTTAAAACCTGGCCCATATGTGGCTTACAGCACACATTTCCTTTGCAAGAAAGTGTTTTCTGAAATGCCAAGATATAATGATGATCCCATTCATTAACACACTTGACACTTAAATTTTAATTAAGAGACTGACAGGAACTTGCAGAAGTGGCTTTGGGGATGCAGCGCCCCTTCAAATGGAGTCATTACAGCCCACGTTTCAGCAAAATATGCCTCATAACACACGTGGTGTAATAAATTCAAGTAGTTTTCTTCAAACAGGTGATAAAACAAGTCTTCTATAAGCAAAGTTGGAGCTTAGCCTCAGTCTCAGAAAGATCAGTAAAATTGGTAACAAGACACATAACAATAAACATAAAAAAAACAGTAATTTTTTTACCCCCGATTGAGAAATTTCACATATACCAAAGAGCTGTCAAGGGATGAAAATTGTTTCTTTGTCACTGGACCTACTGAGTAGAGAGCTGTGGGTAAGGCTGAAAGGCAGGACCGAAGCATGCTGTTCATGTTTCATTACTGAATATTCATGCATATAGGGAGCATAAGAAGAAAACCTATTGGGGCAGTCACATCACACAGTAGGATTTCACAGAATGGGGAAAATCAAGGAAGGAGGTACCTTCTGTGACTGCTATTCCTCCCCCTAACTCCCACTCCCCGAAGTTATAACATGACTGCTGCAGGGTAGAACACATACAGTTTTTAATATCTTGACCTCAAAAACACTTTGACAGTCCTGCTACGCCAGCTCACCTAGGCTGCTTTAGCCTCTGGCAGCTTTCTTTACATCAAACTTCAGGACAGGAAGGAAAACTAGCAGCAAAAGTATTAGAGGTGGCTGGATGAATGCACTTGAAGAAGTGGTTTTGCCTAGTTTAAGGTCCCAAGGCACAGCAGGAGCTCCTCTCAAAATGTATTCAGTTGAAATTGCCTCCTGCTTTTCCTAGCACAGTGTGTCATCAGCCCCTGGGAGCTGACGTCCAGTCCCCCAAGTTTAGTTATCCTCTACAAATTTGAGCAAAATCTTGGACAAAAGCAAAACCCTCATAAGTTCTCCAAAACAACCACTGAGCTTCTCACAGCTTTTGTCTATTTTAATAATGGTAGAAGAAAATAAAGTGTACTAACTGAAGGAGTAACTTCCAGGTCAGCAAAAGTTTCTGCCCACTCTACACCATGGGCCTTGCAATTAATTCACCTTCCCCTCCTGTCTTCCATTTAAACTACTTCTCATCATAGCTGCCAACAGCTTCTTTCCTTAGGTCTCAGATCCCACTGCACCATCATCTAACTGAACCACTGGTCACTTCTGACAAATACACTTTCTAAAATCTTATAACCAAAATGGTTAATAGCTGAAAGAGGACTACTGAAGTAAGAAGGAAGGGAAAAAAATTCAAAAGGACACAAGGCTGATTTTTGAGGATCTTCTATATATTTTTTTTTTGTGCTATATCTGCCTAGATTTTGCGAAATTATTTAAATGGAACTTTGCAGGTCATTAGTTCATTGTATTGCCCTCACAGCTTAAAAATATATTCGAAATCTGCATATTTTTAAGACAGTATGTTTGTAATACTAAGTCTCCAGTTTAAGAGCTTTCATAATCCTATTTATCTCACTTGAAAATACTCTGCCGCTGAAACATTCATCAGCCAAGAACAGAACTGACAGGCTGAAGTGCAGAGACTCCCTTGAACATCTACCCTACTTCTTCAAGCCTTTCCCTTTCCTAAAATGAAACTAGGTCAGCAGTACAAGATGCCTCTTTCCTAAAGCATCCTCTGCCCAACTAACAAGGGTCCATGCTACAGCACTCCTCTTGCACGAAGCTCTCACTGGGAAAAAGTCTTCCAACTACCAATATGCTGTTTCTGCTGCTTCCTTCTCAGCTGCTTCTTAAACATTACAATTAGAAGCATGTTTTTCATTTATATTGTTTTTCATGTATCAAGCTAACGGAGCTCACTTGGAAACACCAATAACACTGCCCAGGGCTGACTGCAAGGATGCTAAAATGATTTCAAAGAGGACAGCACCGCAAGGAAGAAGGGCAGGGAGGGATGGAGGGACCCTCATGAATACAAGTACCTTTTAAAGCAAAACAACCACACACTGACTCTCCAGATAAACACGAGAAATAATGTACACAGCCTTCCTAGACTTCTCATTGACTAATGCCTAAACACACCATTTCCCTTCCAAATACCCAAAAATGGAAAAGAAAGCTATTAAGGATACTAGTCCTTCTTACATTAGTGTCAAAAAGTTAATTAGTTACCTCTCGGTTATCCTACCACACCTCCAAGAATAAACAATTGAGACAGCCAGCACTGACAGCACAAGTGAGTTGGTCAACACTGACGATGCACAAAGAACTTACATTTGATCAAAGACAGGAGAACAAGGAGGACAAAAAATGTTGTGGGAGAAGAAATGGGGAAGTCACTAATGGAAGACTTCTAGAATGCAGAACAGGCCCACATATGAAATGCACTGTAAGATCAGCTGGACATTAGGCTCAGAAGCAGTTAAGAGCATCCTCTACAAATTCCATTATGTCAAAAACGGAAGAGCATGAAGCAAAATCTCTGCCCTGCTGGAGGCAGCCACAGTGATCTTTCTTTGCATGCTTCCCTAAGCAACACTCACATTCTTGTCTCACACACAGGGAATAAACACCTTTGCTTTAAGACTGATAAATCAACTCTTGCATGTTCTAAAGACTATGGAAGCCACACGCTGTATCTTGATCTTCTGCTCAACTCTGCCTGTTAGCGTCTGTAGCACTTTCAGAAAGTGAAGGCACATTTTCTAGAACAAAGAACAAAAATTTTGCAGCATAACCAGAAGTTAACACAGCAATCCAGGTGTGGCATTAGCTCTACAGACCACAGACAGCTGTAGTATCTGAGTTTTTCCTCAGCACTAGTGAAAGCAAAGCCCTGCAACTTTTGCCATGATGTACTTGTCCCACTGAGGCTGAACATAACACAATACCTACAACATCACTGGTGTGCAACAGTCCTTTCTTCTTTCAGATTTACTCCTATTTGTAGTATTTGGAATATATTTCCGCCATATCTCATCTTAGTCAGACAATGACTACAGATTTCCTTGTGTCTTTCTATTACTTCAAACACTGATTTGGGCTCACATAGGTATGAAGACCAACATAAAAGACACACACAAGTAAAAAACTAGAATCACCTTTATAGGACAAGAATAACAGTCCAATTACGCCATCATGTCCTCAAATTCCAGTAGAAGGCACAAGCAACTCATATAAAACATGACCAAAACAAAGCTAAATGGTGAAAAAATGAACAGCCATTCATCCACACAAATATGAAGACTAAGTGTAAGTAAAATAAAATACAATGGAACAGACTTTTTATATGCATGAATATTTCCACTTTTCCTTGTACTGGAGCATGCTGCATCACTATACGATCAGAAAGCTTGCAAGAAATCAAACTGTTACGTACTCAGCTGCTCTCCCCATCCGAAATAACTCCAGTTGCCTGCATGTAACACAAATGGCAGAAAAGAATAGGAATGGAAAAAGAAAGCTTAGAAAAAACAAACCACAAGCATACTTTCAATTTATTTAAAACGCCTTACAGATTGTGAGCTTGAAAATTTAAGGGATCTTTTTCTTTATAAATACAACATTAAGTTTATGTCGGGGCTTGCGCCTCATGTCCAGTTTGTTTATAAGACATTCTGAAAACTGAGATAATTATAAATTCTTGGAATTGATAAGCAATCATGCATTTATTAACACAAGTAAATAAAATACTTATCAGTCAACCTAGCAAGAGCAGTTAAATACTGTTATTCCCTAGCATACTCAAATGTCTCAGAAACCAGAGCCCAGTTTAGAGCAGTACCTCATTTCAGGCTAAACTCTGCAAATCAAGTGGCAAAAGTCACTTCAGATTTCCATTTCTGCCCTCTTTCCAGAACAAAGTTAACCTGGTGATGAGCATCACTTCAATAATAACAGCATGAAAAACTATGTGCATGTAAACACTGTGAAGTGAAAAGTAGGCAGATAGGCAGATATACATACTGGTAAAAGCATAACGGCTCTCATGACATTCTAAGGCAAACACCCATGAAGTTAATCCTGCAAGAGTAAGCAAACCTTTCCATGTTAAAATTGAACATGGAAACAAATTCATGCTAAAGCTGCACAGGAAGTTCGTAAGACATTGAAGTTTTTACTTATCAATACCCATGTTGTCACCCCAAGGTCATACTCAGTACCATGGATTCAGCAAACCAGTACATACAGCCCTCAAATTACTTCAGAACCACGCACACAACTTGCAACTCCAAGAAATGCTTCAGAACCAGCATTTCTAGAAGACCGTGTAAAAAACACCTTAAAACGTTACATTTATAGGAGTGTTGATGCATAAAGTGCAGCTGACAATAAACAAATTCATCACATGAAGACAGAAAACGAGCACGAGCTTTCTGTCCTGGCTACCATCTCTAGCTACCAGCCAGGCATAGAGATGCATCAGAGCTACAATCAGATTACTCCCCTCTTTTCAGAAACAAAAGGTCTACAAAGCAACACAGTCCCTCAGATGCACATCAGTATTTTAAGGTCCCTGGATTAGGCACTGACAAGCACACATGTGGTGTGCTTTGCACAGGCACAGGCATTGCTCAGGTTCAAGTGGCACTTTTATATCTGGTAGAATTTCAAAGGCAGGCCATTACCTTCTGGTTCCTATAGTAGTAGTCGAAAAAAAAAAAAGGCAAAAAAAAAGCAACAAATGTATGTTTGCTTTGGTCACTAAAGGAAGCAGCCCTAACTAAGTGGAACAAATTGAATGACAATTTTTATGGTGCTGATTTAGAAAGAGCCACTGGTAAAATGCTGAACACATGCAGTTACCATAGAGTACAGAAGGTTTATTCCTGTGCTGTGTACAGAAATTCTTGTTTAATGGATTTAACAACAGAAGAGAACTGAAGTCCATCAAGTCAAGCAGCAACAATCTACAGCCTGAGATAAGACAAATGCCATTCAGCAGCAAGAGTGACAATGCAGTTGAGCCAGGTGTGCTGGTGAGATGAAGATGTATCCAAATGCATCAGAAACCTGCCAGGATCCACCTAACATTGTTTGCATGATCCTGACCACAGAGCCATCACCTCAGGCTTGTTTTTCACAACAAAAACCTAAATACCAGGTTTCACAGAGGTCTGAGTGTTATTTCAGCGGGGAAGGAGAAGAAAAAGAGGAATGCAAAACCAAGCTGGCAAAGAAAACAGAAGTAAAAGACATGGCAAAGAAATGAAAAGGGAAGGCAACCAGGAGAAAGGGTATGGAAACCAAAGGAAGGGACAGCATAGACAGTAGAGAGGGACATATGAAAAGGGACTGAGGAAAGAGGGAGATGTTGACAGAGCCCTGCAATGAGCTTTGATTTGCTGTAACCAAGAGTTCCCATTAAAGACAATTTCCTATTAATGCAGAAGTTGAACAACAGCTTACATGTATCTCATTCCTGAAAATCTCAAGACACTAACATGTGTAACAGCAACCCCAGCACATCCTTCCATCAAAATGTCTGTATCTCAGGTGAACAGTAAGAGGCAAAGGAAGGAAAATTCAAATATTAGCAGCTTGTATTACTATCAAAGATCCAAAAAAATTCTGTAGTGACACAGCATTATTGCAGTCAGGCTACATTCTAGTGAAATGCATGTCATTATTCACAAATGAATGCACATGTAAAACCCCAGAGCAACTGGGGAAGAAACACCAGATGATAACTATAAATTTCCAAAGCTGAAACGCAGTTCAGAAAAACCACAGAGGAAATTGAGCTTATCTGTCCTCCAGGTTTCACAAAGATAAAAATCCCAGACTGCCAGCCTCTGCACAAACCACTGTACTCAATCTGCATGGAGGGAATGAGTGATCTCAGAAACCAGCTGAGAATGTTCCTAACCACTACCTCCCTGACAGAAAAAGGCATGATGGCTGGCACAACACTTCTCATCATTTGAAACTGCAACAAGGAGAAAGCCACCAAGTGCTAAGACAACCTTCATGGATACAAGGTCTGTCCTTGGAGGAGAAGCATTACCACCACACACGGATAAAAAAGTCCTCAAGCTGACAGTGATGACCTTGAGCCAGCTACTTACCTGTCCACCTCACTGCTACCAAGTTCCTTATGCACAGCATGAAAATCCCACAGACTTTCCATGCCCAAGGCAAATAGCAGCCAATGCCAAGCAGGGCAGGGCAAGGAGAGGAGCAGCTGCCTTTAAACAGCAGCTCCTTACCCTGCACATTTTCTCACACTGAGAAGCTGGGTTTGGCTGACCAGGCTATGCTACAGCTATAGACTGGGGAAAGCAATGCTGCAGGAACAAAGAGAAAGAGATGCAAAAACAGGGAGTAAGGGATTTTCAGTCAGAAGCTCAAAACTCCGCTTTTGTTTGTTTTTACTAACACCCACTTTACTTTAGTGTCTAACATTTTGGAAAAAAATGAATTTATTAAAGATTCAACACATATGCTGCTTCATTTAAGATTCAGGAGCTAACAGTATACATCTCAGTCCTTCAGCATAATCGCAGAAGACCTGGGTTGACAGTCTTGATATTTTGAAGGTTAATGAAAACAGAATTTCTTTTTAGCCTTTTCAAGTTGTTTTTCTGCTTCATAAAAGAAATATGCATAACCATGATTTGTTAAGAAAACATCCATTCCAGATCACCCTTGGAACAAATTTAAACCTGTGCAAACTCAAAGTCCAGACAGATAGAAAATGGGAAGCTGTAATTCCAAAACCATAAAACAACATACAGCAACAACAGAATACATGAAACAGACAAGACAGACTAGTCACTCCATGTGTTCATAAATACCAACAGTGTGTGTCTTGGTTATCACATTATTTTGTATCTGTAAGTTTCAGTACTCAAAAAATGAGGTTTCATATAAACCTCCAATTAAGGACTAAGCAATGCAAGCAGCCTGGTGCCTTGGAAGCTAAAACATTTTTGTCATTAACACATTTTATAAAGCACATCTAAGTTCCCACTGTTAGTTGAATGTAACATATGCTTGTTCTGTGCCTCAGTTATGCAACCATTCAAGGAGGAACTCCTCCTCCCCACTTCACACTGTCAAGCCTGGATCAGCAGGGACACTGTAAAAAAGCAGAATATTCCAAGTTTTTAATGCCATCTAATTTGACTGCCTGTGTGCCACTTTGTTTCATTTCTGTTCACAAGCCTCTGAGATTGGTTGAGACCAACTATCTCTGTCAGAACATTATCATTTGCTGCTGACCACTGCTTATAGTCATGCTGGTGAATTATTTAATCCCCTTGTTATATCCCATGTTTGGCACAAACAGAAATCATCTAAGTAAGTTTATAAAAGCAAATTAAACTCCTGATAGTATATTTGGTTCTGATAAAGTACCATCTGCAGAATGTTCTGGTCAGTTGTTTTATCTGTGCTTAAAAAAATCTCCTATTCCCATGGCTAATACCCTCAACATAGTGTGAACAGGTCTCAGATTCCATAAAAATCTACATTCTTCCAGTGTTCAATGTACTTCCCAAAACTAAACAGGTGGTATTTTAGTGGAATAAGCTTCTAAAATAGAAAACATACATTGAATAGCTTTTTAGAAGGAAGTCAAGTTTTCAGTAAGCACAATGCCAAAGAAGGTTTTATAACAAGTATCACCATTTCCAGCTCAGTTTTGAAACACTCCAGATGAGGGCTAAAGCCTCTGGATAAAAGGAGATAAGAAAGCACAAGAGGCAAATGAGCTAGAAGGATGTGACAGAAACAAGGACAGGTACTGGAGTGTGACATTGGAACGCTCTCCTTGCTCCCCAGTTCACCACGTTCAACTTATGCTGAAATTTTTGAGTATTTTATTTCACTAAACAACCTTTATGTTGGCTAAACAAAATCAATCAAGATCTGAGAATTTAAGCAGAGCTTGGATCTGCATCAAATCATCCAGTGTACCCACTAAGTTACTACAAACTTGTGCATTGCAACAGTAACCACAGTTAAAAGGTAGAGTGACACCTAATTTTATCTTCAATGGAAAGTTGTAACATTTCTACCACTGCACTGATGCCTAACGCAGCTGTCTTGTCTTACAAATTTCCAGGCTACCAAGTCACACACTATTTGGCGAAGAGATTTAAACACTGCTACAGACAAGATTTATATACCCCTTCCTGAGATACAGTTTTGGACTATAGTTGATCCCCTAACATGACATACATGCATAATAGCAAAGAGGAATTTAATCTACAGCAGCAGAGATAAAAGATTTGGTGCCTTTTCTTCTTCTGACTTTTAATCTTGGACTTTAAGTACAAGTCTTGCTGCTGGAGGACATGTATTTATGGCTTGTGCATAAAGTTGAAGAAACATTTTTCTACCAGTTTAAAATCTTTAACTTTCAAATAGTTTATATTTCACTGTCATAACAAAATTTAAATTGATTTGCTCCTATTGCTATGATATTAAATGATGACTAATAAAGTCCTTAAAAAAAAACTGCATTAGAAAAAAAGAAAGCTTTCATGAAGAGCACTAGACAAATAATGAAAGCTAGAGTGTTTAAATGAATATTTGCTTTGTCTGATCGCTGCTTATAGAGACACTTGTCAGCATTGGCAGTGTTCAACATTTCAGTAAGAACTTTACATTTGGGGTTTATTTAAAAGTAAAAACTTTATTTCCTTGTCACCACCTTTCAAAATGCATCCCATACTCTACGAAAACAACAACTAAAAAACCATATTTAGAGGATCGGCAGCAAAATCAAAGCCCTAGAGTTCTCTAGAGTTCGAGCAGTACACCAAACTTTGTTACTGTATAATCTCCTAATATAACCAGTATTTTTATTTTTAAATTCCATATGCTGAGTACTCTTCCTTAGGCATATCCAGTCCTGAAGTAGCAGCTTCATCCTGAAATTACAGGCAGATATTTTAGAATAAAACCTCGAATCTGTGTTCCTTTCATCAGATCTATCATGCCTTCAGTCAGCCCAGAGAGTGAGTGCCACAAAAGCCACAGGAAAACAAGTATCCCAGAGGGGATTTATCCTAAACAAAGAGAAACAGGAGCTGCCAGTCACCCAGAAGCAGAGAGGCCAAGGATCTAGCTTTTCCAGCCCAGCAGTAAACTATCACAAAAAAGCTCATACAATGCTTCCCCTTGTATGGACTAAAACAGTTTTTCCCTGGCCTAGCTTAAATCAATAAATAAATAAAAAAAGCCATTCATGTGTGCTGTTTTGAATTACACTTACACTAAACAGTCTTTTGAGTTGTAACTGCACAGCAGCCAGAAGTTCTACTCCCACTAGAGCACAGCTATACAATGATTGCAACACAATCTTCAGGGTCACCTACCCTTGAGAAGGGTAAAATAACCACTATTATGATTACTTTACCCTTCCCAAAGTGGTGTGGACTAGAGATGCTGTAGGTGGCTGCTGACCTCTGTTGTTTAAGTGCAGAATATGGCTGGTAACCACAAAAAAACAGCAAGAATCTTGATGTATAGCACACACCTATACAACAAAGAGGGCAGTGTCACCTCCCAGCATTCCCAATGCTGCCTGACCCTCCACTATCACGGATCATGCACCTCTATAACAATTAGGAGTGGCATGTTCTGGCCTGTTTAAGTGTTTTGATGCTGCCTGGCCTTGAGAAACTGGTAGAGCAGATCACTTTTTTTTAATATACTATTACCAAAGAAGAAAGAAGCAAATTCTCTGCCATTTGCTGCAACAGGGTCATTCACCCCACAACAGGGCTGGACACCCCCAGCCCAGTAACACATTGATGGCAGCAGAAAATGCTGCATCCTCAGTACAGCACAAACATAAAATCAGTGTTTGGGGGCTTGCTGGGGAGTAAGGGGCAAGGAAGGCAGTCACCTGGCTGTTAAGCAGACAAAACTCTTCAACAGTGCCATGGGAAGCATCATCATCTCAGCATTAGAACAGTCTCTTCAGGGGAATGAATAAGCCTGCTCAATGTACCAGTGGAATTTTAGCTCCCCAAAAGAAAACCAGTGAGCATCAGGAATGAAACCTCTCAGAGCCAGCCTTTGTGGTACCTTTGAAATAGCAGTGCATGCAGAGGTATTAGAAGAATTTTGCAAAACCAGATTTCTTCAAATATCAGGCCAAAGAAGGGTGACCACAACAAACTCATCTGGCATCAAATAGCACCCATTCCTAAAATGTGTATAAAATATTTTGTCAGATATTAAGCAGATAAAAAGCTGCTTATGTATCTAAAACAACTGCATTTTTTTCCTGCATGCATGTGCACATACACATGTTCCAAAGAGCATTAAGAGATGTAATCTTGGGGTTTTTTTCTGTCATGTTATGGCAGACCAAGCACAGGCTGGCTTTGATTCTTTCTACTGGTAAAAGAGTATACTACAAGCTATTGCTTCTTTTGTTGCCAGTACCAACCTACTGCAGGTACCCATCCAAAGCCAAGCAAAATTTTTACCTTCTTCTGATAAAAAAGAAGCACAACAAAACCTACAATAAAACACACACACATATACACAAAAAGAAAAAAACCCACCACACACACAAAAACACAAAACCCCCCAAAATAAAGAAAATCCAAAACAAAACAAACAAATGTATAAAGGAAAAAAAAACCCAAACCAACCAATCGACCAACAAAAAACAACCGGAAATAAAAAATTTAAAAAAAACCAAAACAATAACAAAACAACCCCCCCCCCCAAAAAAAGAAAACAACACCAACCCCACCAAAACAAAACAAAAAAAACAAAAATATAAACCACAACAAAACATCAAGACCCACCACAACTCTGGTAACCAGGGATTTCACAGAGCAAAGGACTAAAGGAAATGGAACAAAAACACTGAAGCAGGAAAGGGACAGTAAGTGACACTTAGGTTATCTTTCCTGAGAATCATAGTGAACAAACTCTCTCTCTTCCAGACTTGTAAACTCCCTGACAAATGGTGTAGGGCAGTATTTACAGCAGCTGATATTAACGAAGTCTGCCAAATTCTGCATCTTTGCAGAATCGTCCCAGTTTGCACTGAAACTGATCCAAGTCAGAGCTGCATTTAAAATACAGTGTGACTCACTTATGGATTATAATAGACTTCTATGTGTCCAGAAATTATCTTGAGCATGCAAAGAAAACATTTCTCTAACTCCTCACAATAAATAACTTAGAGCTTATTGACTCAATGCCAAAGTAATCAAATAATATGTTTTCAATCTGCATAATTTAAAATGAATTTCCTGACAACAAAACCTTGCTTTCTTTTCAATTTACATTTAATTTCAGGCTGTGGGTAAAAGCCAATATGGAGATGCTGCAGTTTTCTAACAATGACATATCAAAACTTTAATAATTATGACTACATTTAATAGAAAGGCAAACAAAACTGGATGCATGGACACTCCAGTGCTTTGCTTATAGCTTGGGATCACTTAAATCAACTGGAAGCATGTGATTGTTCTGGGGCAGGAGGAATACACAGGGACGCACAGCAGTTGGGAGCTAAAAATGAAATGGTTAATTATAGTGAAGGAAAGAGGCAAAAGTGCCAAAATCAGGGCCTAGAAAAGACTGTGTATGCAACAGAACCACCTGCCTCATTTAAGAATAGGTAGGAAGCCCAAATCTCACATTACCTCAGAAATTATGGGCCAGAGTCTTCTAAGAACAAAACAGCATTTGAGACTGTGAAAGGGAGCCTGAAAGCTCAACAATCTCTGGAAAGATTAGAGCTCCCAGTGTGGGCTGAGATTTCCCATGGCACCAAGCCAAGGCAGCAGCCCATACATGCCCAGGGACAAAAACCCACCCTCAGATCAGAGGCTGGCTTTCAGATGGGGCCACTTCTCTCACATCCTGCTCCATCCTTGTCCCCGCCTCTGCTCAGGGGAGGTAACAGAACAAGCTGCATCCCTGCAGGAAGTGGGAAACCACCACAAGAAAATCTGGTTTGGAAAAGGTAAAAGATGTGTGGAAAGTACAGATGCAGAAGAGGGCAGAAGTATAACCTAATTTTAACATGCAAGGACATGTATCTTCCTAATTAGTGAACCTGAACCTGACTGGTGGAGTAGGATTTTCTCTAGCTGGAATGAGGACATCAAAATGGTCTTCTGAGAGTAGCCAGAGTGGCTAAGCAGGACGCCAGTAGCACGTGCAGTTATGTACAATTATTTTTTTAAATGCAAGCTATGTGAAATGTTTTGCAGAACCCTTGTTCTATAGTGCCTCAGGTTTTAAGATAATTTTGTGGTTTTTGAACAATTGGGAAAACATTCTCGTGGAGTAAAACCTACTCACACTGAGCATGTTTTCTTCCTTCTTCTAAATAAATGCTTAGTTTGTTGTCCTGTTCCAAACAGTAACCATACCTCATCTGGCACATGAAAAATGATGTGGTGGAAAATTGGATGAGACTTAAAAGTGTTCTCGAGGATGTTTTTATTTTATCTAAAAATATACCTACCAATGACTTACCCACATGGTAAGTAAGAACATTCCATATTGAACACATTTTAGTGTGGTAAAGGACACCCACCCTGCTCCTGTGTAAAAAGGGTTGAGCTCCTGTGTCACATGCAAAGGTCAGGTCAGCTTTCAATAGAGATACAATCTGTGCATGTTCTGTGTTAAACTTTGAGTCTCAAAGGACTGTGCTGTATTGAGGCAAGCTGACAACTCTTATGCCCAAGGTGATGCAGGCAAAGTTCATTTTCCAAAAGTACCTCTATATTAAATGTCTGTTTTGTATTTTTTCCATGTAAATAGGTATTCATAGGCATCAGATACTTGCAGGCAGTAAACAAGCCAAAGTACATGCAGTGCCATCAGCTTTATTGAAAATTCTTAAATACATTAACAACAGACTGCCATTAAATGTTTAACATCCATTCTAATGAGTGTTTTAATCCCATGAATGATTATATTAATTCCTATGTGACATTAATTGTTCAAACCACAGGGCCTTCAACTGAATATTGCAAAAGGTCACTTTCCAGCAAGATGCAGGCTGCTAACACGCAGCACAACAAGGGTGGCCATAGTGCTGCTTCTCATTGTGTCTGTCTGCAAGAGCCCAGCTGGTTCTCCAGGGGAGAAACCAGCTACAGGGGGACGTAAAAGCACCCTGATGTGGGAACAGGTGCAGCTATTTTCCCCACATAGAAGCATTACCTCTAATTTACCCATACATCTCAATACTTGGGAGATTCAATCAAATCAGCCTCTCTCAAACAAAAGGAAAGCCCAAGGCACAGAGCCAGGAAAACAATTTCAGCAAATAACACATTCATTTCTTGGACACTTCATACAGCAGACAGTTTTTCTTTGACTTTCTGACATTATGGGTTCTGCAAACTATATTGGTATGATTTAATTAAATATTAGTTTCTCCCATAATGTTTTTTATTTACAGGTTAACAAATCAACTGTCCCCTTTTGACCATTTAAAAAACAAAACAGAACACACCAAAAAAACAAACCCCAAAGCAGAACAACAACAGCATAACAACAATAACAACAAAAACCCCAAAACCAAAAACAACAAAAAACAAACAAAACAAAAAACCCAAACAAACAAAAAACACCCCACCAAATAAAAAACCTCTGCTTTATTCTTAACAGACTTTTTTTTTTTTTTTTTCAAAATGGGAGGACACAAAGTGTTGCCTAGACTGAACTAGAATGAAAGTATTACTGGAATACTTTGATATAGAGTTCTACATGTTCCAGCGACACAGCACAATCAGGTTTCCTAGGCAATTGGTTAATGTCTAGAGTTGTTGAAGATACTTTAAAGATAACATAACAATAGTATACAGAGAAATTAATTCTACTCAAAAAAGGTAAACAGTAATTAGCATTTCCTAATATTATCCGTTTTGAGGAGATCCTATAATCAGCCTAATGGATAAACAGCCTGCAATGTGTAATATGTACATCTTAAAGGATTTGAAGTAGAGGATAAAAGATTTGTTTAAATTATGAGGCTTGAATTTTATTAAGGTTGCTGCCAAAAGTAGATAAGACATTCACAAGAGACATCACTGAGCTTTCATCTATTGTATGTTAAAAGCAGTGTTTCAGAAATCTAATTTTGCAGATCATCAGATACAGTAAGTGCTATATTATTTTTCCATCCATGTTTTCAGAAGCATAAAAAATGCAAGACAAGACAAGCAGAAATTAGTAAAAATATTTTTCCATCCATCAACGCAGCATTGAAAAGTAATAGTGAAGAAATTAGACATCAAGTACACAAATCTCTGGTGCAATTTAAAAGGCTACCAGTAGTATTTGTCTCCACCTACTTTCTGCCTCTTAAAATTTTATTAAACAATAAAATAAAAATTATATTTAACACAGGAAGTTTTAGCAGAACATAGCCTAATATAGTCACATGAAAAAACACAGCTTTCTTACTGGTATAAATATTACAAGGGTCTGACAATCTTAGTGACTTTGAACACATCTTCTGTTCCTATTGCACACAAGGACAAGAGCAAGTGCAAGACTCAATGCCTGATTTCACTTCCTGGCATCAGAAGCTGCAGAGCAATATTTTGAAGAGCACAGCTTTTCATAACTACACAGAAATTTAAGTACTTCTAATAAGAAAATGTTGGTCAGATATACCATGACTTGACATCTAACCACAAAAGGAAATCAAGTACATTGAAAGAGGAAAAATTATTGAAAAGAAACAAGTCTAACTTACAACACTGGGAGGCAGCACTGGGCAATGGTTTCTTCTGGACTTCCTCCTGAAAGGGATACTAAAGGAAGGAAAGAAAAAATAGGAAGGAATATAGAAAGATAAGAAAGCATGTGGTAACTTTATGACAGCATGCCACACACATAAGAGAAAATATCCCTGGTATTATCAAAGCACAATATCTATAAGCATAATATCTGTAATATATTCTCCATTATATCTGTATTTAAACACACTCTTGGAAGTGTCCTCTTTTTTCATGCCAAAATCACATTACAAAATGCACTTCTGTTTAAGGTGAAGTCTGCTTTAGAACAAGCACAGGCCGTATTACCAATTCTGAGACCTTCAATTAGACATTGAAAAGACCTGACTCTCCACAATGCCAGTGTGACAGGGAGCTCCAAACTCGGAATAAACCTGTTTACATTTAGGCACTCCAGCACAGCCTCAGCAGTTCAAATCTCATGTGGGCTCATACCAAATCCAGAGCAGGAGATGGCAGCAGTAAGGTAATTAATGTGCCTGGCAAGGCAAGAACACAATGTTTGCCCGGCCAACACTTGCAAATTCTCCTGTGATCCACTTCACATCCAAAGTGAAGAATTTTTCATCTCATTTAATACTAAATTAGAGAACACAGAGATATTTCAATTAGCCAGCTTTGACTTTTTACAAAGCTGTTTGTTACAGCATCAAAGCGTTCCCTAGGGGAATGCCAGTGGTTTTATTTTGTTATTCTCTTCTATCTTGCATTACATAAAGATGTGAGAAAATTAGGACAATTGACCAAAATAATGAGAAGGTATTTGCTAGGAAAAAAAGATTCTGACAACAAAGGAAGCGGCAAATTTAGCAAGCTGGGTGCTGCAGCCTGTGCAAAACACAGCCACCAGACAGTCTCTCCTTGGATTTGGTAGGGATTAATGACCAGTTCTGTGCATGGAAGGTGACAACAGCAGACTTCCGCTGCAGTTATCTTTCAATCTGTGCTATTTAAAATGCACAAGGGATCCTGAAAGGTGGTTAGTCTTATCATCAGCAAACTGCCAACCCACTGAGTTAATCAGGACTGTGAAAACAAGAACTGCCGGATCTCACAGCACTGACTGGTTGACAAAATGGTGAAAGGAAGTCTGCTGATGAGCAATTTCAGTAGCACAGGACAGCAGTAGGTTCTGAATTATTATCCTCAGAGATCCCAGAATGGCAGCAGTTTGCTCTTTTTAAGGCATCAGCTCGACGGCTATCAAGAGTCCCAAAATGAAAACGGAATATTAAGTGTTTGTAGGAAGAGAGGCTGAAAAGCCTTTCTATGACACCATCAGAACTCCAAATGAACCTGCTCCTTCAAAACTCCTCTGCAGCATTTGTCTGTTCATTCATTATCACAAACAGAGATAGGTGCACTTAAAACAATGAAAACAAAGGCACAAAGTTGTCTTGTGCTAAAAAACACTGTGGAGACCAGGATTCTGCAGCCCAAAATGTGAGGCCTGTAAAGTTGAGTGGCAGGGACTGAATGCATGAGGATCAGTCATTTAATTTCTTCAAACAAACCTGCCTCCAGCTGGTTTCTCAAACACTGGGTTTGTTTGCTCAGAGCAATTAAGATATTTCTTCAGGCAATGCACAATTAAGGTGGTGAATTCCTTTGCAAAAACATAACTGACCTGGGTGCATTTAAAGGGCAACTGGCATCCACAAAAGAGAAATCCATTGAGTGCTGTTCAACACAAGGATACTGCCTCTGGCTCTGGAAGTTCCTGAGCTACAAGTCACTGCCAATTAGGGGAATATGCATGGAATCATCCCCATTCTGGATGGCTGGCTAATGTGGAGAACTATAGAAGAACCACCTGAGGCCCTGGTCGGGTTTTTTTAGCCCTGGTCGAAGGGAACATCCATAATAAATCTGAAATCACTAGGTCACAAATGCAGAGACATTACTTCATTACTGGTATTTGATAAGAGCACACAGCTAGCAAGCAGATGTGCGGCACTGCAGGGAAAGGGGAGACCCAGAAAGCTCAGGATATCTTTCAGCACGTACCAGCTCAGTGAAGCACTAGGGGGCACCTGTGCCTCGCTGAAGTACCTGAACGGCTGCTCCAGGCTGCGGGAGCGGGGAGGCACCACAGCAGCATCACTGACAGGACAACTGACAGACTGAGCTTTTCATCGATTCTTAGAGGTTTTCAAACTTCTAGGAAGGCAGGAGAGTCTGCCCTAAATTCTTTAAGTTTTTATCCACCCGAATATTGGTCTGTCCTCAGTCAAACATAAAATCCACCTTACTTCCTTCATCTGCACAGTAAACCAAATCGCTCATATAATAAACAGAAAATAATAGATGAAGGATCCCAGAACAAAAATCTCCCGAAGTCATTGCACTGGCAGAGTATTTTGCAAGTTATCTTTTTATGGAAACACTTGCTATGAAAAGAGACCTGTCAAAAAGGCTTCACCAGCACCTTACTCTTACTCAATGATGTTCACATCAACACATGAGTATTGGGGTTTTCTATATACGTCACTTCTGGTATAGGCATTAACATGTGAAATCTTATTCTGCAAACAGTATTAACTGCAAACAAAATTTTAGTCATCCAACAGTCTCTCTTAGAAATAAAAAAAATGAACTTCTATTTTATAGCTGCTTGGCCAAGTACACACCAGAGTTAGGGAACCAAAGCCATAGCTACGATTTATTCTAACACAAGATGCACGTAAACTGAGCCATTAACAACTGCATTAGGACAAAATCCAACACGTCCAATAGTCCTCAGTTCAAATAAAGATTCGTTATCTTGCTTTGTCATCTTCAAAGAAATAGTCAACCGCAAAAAAAGTCCTTTTTGACTTGATTTCACAAAAAGAACCTACCACAGCCTGTCAAAAATGGTTTCACTGTCTGCTCAGGTAAAGCACAGTGTTGCCTTTCCTTTGAACATATCTGCATAAACAGAACATTATTCAAGCACTTCCAGTATGCAGAAAAATATTCTCCTCCTTAACACTAAATAGCATACTTGAGAAAAGAGTTCTGTGAGCAGTATGGAAGAGTTGTAAATTATCAACATTCAGCATTTACACTAATTACAGGGATCCAATAAAAAGAACAAAAGCTAGTTATAAGACATTCAGGGCTACAATATTCTTTCAATTTAGATATTTACCTCATCATCTCCCAGTGAATTTATTTGTTCTAATTTTCTGGTCCAGTATCTGGCCTCTTCTTCAGGGATATCTAAGTCAAAAGAGTAAGTCACACCACCTTATTAACCAGGCAACTTTGCATTCATCACCATTACTATTAAAGATCACACACAAAAAACCCATATGTGATTTTTAAGAAAAATGACTGTCTTATGTGACCACTCAGATGGAAAATAAACATTGTAAATAGCAGCACACTTCAAGGGCTTACCTGCTTTCTTGTTTAAAGCTGATTAAACAAATGCACACTTACTCAAAGAAAGGAAAGAGAAAGACAGACTAGTTCACATTTAATTCAAGTATTAGTTTGATGAAGAGCCATTTCACAACAGCATGTGTGTTTTAATACACTTGCTTATGTTTGGTAACACATAACAAGAGCATCTTCTGGAGACTTTTTATAATCCCATCAGAACAAGGGCTGCCTTTGAATAGCATACCTTATGCACACCAATAGCACACCTCCTGGTGCAACACAAATTAGGTACCAAAAAATAAATGATCTCTTATTTCTTTGCCAGCAATAAGCCAAATATTTTGAGGGAATAAACAGTGCTATAGGCAGCCATATTCACATGAAAGCACATTCTTACTTTAACGCCACACTGCAGCTTCATTGTGAAATGAATCACAACATTTTCACCGTCGAGAAGAGTTACCAAACTGACAGCAAGTAGCAAGCATTATCACTTTTGATGCGGTAACTATTTTCTATTTCACACCCTGAAGTAATATACTGTCCTAATGGAACACTGACTTCTGCCACTTTCGCCTTTCAAAGCACATGTTCAGAGATGCAGATAACCTGCTGTGAAAAGCTTAACACAAAATTATTTAGGGATGGAGTGGTGTGAAAACATTGGAAAAGGAAAAATCTATTTGTTTTGTTTCGGTTTTTGCCTAGTCACTTATCCCTGAATGTAGCAACTTCTGAAATGTGGCTATTTACTGCCTGAAACTGGACCACTGCAGAAACACCAAAGCTCACAGAGGAAGGAAATGAAGGGAGTGCTCCAGCTAAAAACACCACCAGCCCTGCAAGCTGACAGGAAGATAGCGCTGTACCAGTTCAGCTGGTTTTCCCATCTCCTGTAACTCTTTACACTTTCAGGTGGCCTCCAAAAGAGCCAATAAGTTTGCTTCCCTGCAATGAACTGTACTCCATGAACACCACCACAATGATATGCTAAATTATGCCTTGTCAAGAATGGGAGAAGCAGGTCTGGGTGGCCTCCTGATGAAAAGGTCATTCTAAAAGTTACATGCACTTTCACCCCTGACAGAAAAAAACAAGATTTACTGGCAGGTGAGCATTCTACTGGAACCCACAATGCTTTCAGAAAGGACCAAGAACTGCTTTCTTCTTGTAACTGAGAGAATGTTTGTTCTACATGTGGCCTCTCTCAGCCACACAAACAATCGCCCTAGGAAAGCAACAAGGCCAAAACCACTGCAGATAACAGAACACAAACCACTGTCAACAGGTACATGCCAGATTCAGTGGAATTTCAAGTTTCAGCAGTAGATACTTCCTTGGACTATGAACTCATGTCCACACCTTTGTAACAGAAACACTACTGAATTTTTATGGAACTAGCCTCACCCACACAAGGTGTTAAAATACTCCACAGTTGATAAAGTTTTATGGAAGCTTAGGATCCGACTCCAAAAAGCCTGCAATAAGTAGAAAAAAGACAACCCATTTCTCCTTGCTTGGAGGGAGACCAAAATAATTTATTTTAACCAAAATACACAAAGCCAGCTGCTCTTTCTGACGTACAGTACATTACTTTGTTGTTAAAACCCATCAGAAAACAAGGTAAGAGAAACATGAGAGACTCTTCCACAACTACAAGAGTTGTAGGAACACAGACATGTTTTTGATCTTCAGGGCTGTGGATGACAGCTTCACAGATTTATTAGATAGTCTCTGTGCAAATTAGGGCTGGCATTCAAAGCAAAACTGATCTAGAAAGAAGGCATCAGTGAAGTGAATGGCTATCAACATGCAACCTGATGAGATTTAGGAGAACAAACTCCAGCAATGATATGAAGAAATCGAGAAATTACAGCAAAGCCCATGGAATTGTCTTGGAAAGACATCACTTCTCTAAGAGGTAAAGAAAAACTCATCAAATGAGGACTAAAAGTCAGAGCTCAAACAATTCAAATCTGGAGCCTGAAATTAAAAGAGACTGAGGAAGGGTGAAGCAATAACTACCATAAACACTGCAGAAACTGAGGATGTCTCAGGGTAGAGGCCTCAATGCCTTCCCAAAAATCATGATGTAGTCACATGCCAAGAGATCAAGGAGTAACACTTGTCTCTTGGATTTACTGTTCTTATCTTACAGCCCAAATGCCCATTTCATAAACAGGGCTGGCGGATTTTTACTGCTGGACTGCTGCTTCTATTGAAACAGCTTCTTAGGCAGGTCAGAGATAAAAATCAGCTACTGTCCAGATAACAGCTGCTGTAAGGACATCTTCCTGATCTCAGAGAAACTCTTGTCATCAATACAAGTATCAGTAAAATTATTGTACAGCACATTTTAAATGTGAAGCAACTTGTAGTAGAGATGGCCTTTGTGTAAAATATATTTGAAGTATCTGTATATAGGCCTTGCCCCAGTAAGTCCCAGTTGGTCTAAATGGGTTGCAGCTGCAATGTCCTTAATTGGGCGCAGCTGTGGCTAAGTAGAGATAACTGGGATAAAAGGGGGCTGGGTTTCCCAATTAGGGAGAACCCTGAAGGAGCCTTGAAGGGGCAGAAACAGCCTGTGGAGGAAGGAGTCAGTGTGGTGAAGAACGGGCCACAAGAAAACCCCCAAGAAGATATGGGACTTTAGAAAAATAATGACTGCAATTAATAATGACTACAATTGAGACTACAGCGTATGGCTACAGCAACTGGCCTATGATCTTGAGTCATTACCTGCCCAAAAGAAATCCCAATGAGATTTTTGGTTTTTTTTTTTTGAGGAAGTCTCTGTTGTCTTCTGCCTCAACAAGCAGTTTTGTTGAAGCTGCTTCTCTGGAATGCACAGAGTGGAAATCCCTACCACAGAGATCACAGACTGCTTGCAAGGTCCCATGCCCTGGCCAGCTCTTGCATCACTGCTCAGCTTTTGACTACAATGGAAATTACTGCACTACCTTAACTTCTGCTTAAAAGATAAAAAGATGAACTAGTCCAGAGAGAGGGCACCTGAGGCCTCAGCCATCTCAGGACTCCACTGACATCATGCTTGGTGAACACAAGGAGTAGGGCCTTATGTCAGTGAAACAAAATTGCTGAAAAACAACAGAGAGTAGACAGACAGGTAGAGTCAGTATCTTTTGGTGCTTATTAATTTGAAACCCACACAGAAACACTGCAAGCTTTACTGTCCTTGCTCTTACTGCCATCCTCAGCTGGAAGCTGAACCCCATCTTCTCTGAGCTCCTGAATCTGCAGGGCCTGAATCTGCAGGGTCCATAAGCAGGCACAGACATGGCAATGGCTGGGGTGGGGGATGAGCAACTCCCACAGCATCTCTCAGGACTGAAGGTTCCAAGTTGAGCTGATGTGGGATTCCTGGGTACAGGAGCAGGGGTGTGGGTGGAGGTCCCAGGTGGGGCTGCTCAGGGCAAGTGTGTGCCCTAACACCTGGAATGGGCACACAGCAGTACAGGAACTTGTCAGAGTGAGAAAGGAAAAAACAGGAGAATTTGGTGCATCCATACAGACCACTTCACTCAGTTAAACCCCTCAGGAAGCTAAATATGACAGCATTCCTGTTTAGAGATTTCTAGCTTGGCAACAACCAGGCACTTCAGCCCGAAAGCTTTTCTTCTCCTCAGGTTTTCTGGTCCTTGCTCTGAACCTTGCGCATCACCTTGAACCTTCTGAGTTTTCCCAAAGTAGCAAGTCCTGGGCTGGGGGAACAAGTGCTGAAAGTAGAAATTATACACTCTCTCCCCCTATTTTCTGGCAAGTGTTCACCTGGCTTCCCCTCTTCCCAAATTTCTTCCCTTTTCCAATGTATGGGAATCTTCTTAAGTTCTCACTGAAATGACTTGGCTGAGCTGAGTTTTTTTTTCCTGTTCAGTTCCCAAGACACTAAAATAACAAAGCACATTTCCCCTACCTCATGGTTAGATGCAGATCAGCATGCTCCCACCCTGGGAGTGTTGAGAACACTAAAAGCATCTTCACTCCAATTATGAACTAGAAACTGCTTGGCACAGAACCAAACTGTTATAGTTTGGGAGCCAAAAGCATTTTTGAGTACTGCATCCTGTGAGGGATTTGCACAGTCACTGCACTTCTAAAAAAGGGGGACAGAGCAAATTGCTACCAAGCAGAACAATTTTACACTTGGAAAGCAGCATCCTGAAAAATCTGTGCCAATGCACACTCATTGCATCAAAACAATAATAGCAAGATTGTCTTCTGCCTATCAGAAAATTTTCTAAGCCAACCAAGGAAAGCAGTATCCCTCCACTGTCTCTCTAGTTCCAAAGAAGAAACAGATATTATCAGAGGAGAAAGTGGCTCCAGCCTGTCTCGGCTAACAACCACTTCTTGGCCATGAAGAAGTCAGTTTATTGCCATTTTTAATAGACTACCAAGCACAAACCTTCTCACCCTAAAGGTTAATATAAGGCCTCACATTTCCCATCCTCACTATTTGTTACATTTTTGTAGCAGAGGATTTGCAGCCGTTCTATTTCTGTGAGACTGCACATCAAAGAACATCATGGGGCTGGCAGAGAGCATTGGTCCCCAGGACTGCAGTCCATCACACAGAGATATGCAACACAGCAGGGCCCACAGAGCTGCCCTCCCCTGCACAGCACGTGCTGAGGTCACACTAACTGACCACAGGGCAACAGCTGCATCTGGAACATGCCATGGCACACACAGGGGACACATGAGGGCCACCATCAGTGCTCTTCCTCCCATTACAAATCTGGCCATTGACAGACATTAACTCCTACACGACCTCAAAAAAAGCTTATTTTCTATCACCAGAAGCAGAGACTAAACTCCCACCAGCCTTTGTTAGATGACTGCTTCCCAACTCCATGCCTGGTAAATACTTGAAAACAACATTATATGAAAGAAAAAAATTTAAAAATCTCTAAGCTGTCTTCATCACATACTACCGTTATCAGCATCAGCACATTTTGCACTTATTTTAGCTTTAGCAGCTCCCGTCTCCAGAGTACCAGCAGAAGAGATACCAGGAAGGAAGAATCTTGAATAGATCAAGATTCAAGGTGGAAGCAGAACCAGCAAACTTGTCCGGGATAAATACAGCGCAAACAACAAACCAGTTTCTAAACCTCTTTGCATACACCATCATGTTTTACATCAAGGACTTCAGCTTTTCTGGTTTTCAAATTAATTTATTCTTTTTTACAAACCCTTAAAAAACTCTCAAGCTCCACCTAAATACAATTAAATATTTCAAATACATTGAATAACCTAGGGTACTGCATCTGTGAGCACCTAAATGAGACAGCAGCCAGAAATTATAGAAAAAGCACAGCAGCACAGCCAAACAAGTTTTTTAAAGCTGCTATCCCAGGCAGCAGTTTCACTCAACCTGAAAAGCAGCACAAGCTGTACATGAGCCCACCCATCACTCTGGTTCTCATGCATCTACAATAGCCCAGAGATCTTCACCTGGGAAACAAAACATGACACACATTGTTGTTAAGTGTCACTCCAAACCTGCTGTTAGTAAAATCTTGCCTCTACGGCCCAGCTGCTGACTTAAGAACTACCACAGCACATCAGTGATCCATTTACTTCCCTGTGTAGGGATAAAGCAGCAGCTCCCAACTTACATGACAAAAAATCTTAACATGCAGGGCACTAGGAGTCCATGTTGCTGCCATCCAGCTAAAGGGAAACTGGCCTGCAAATCCACTGGGAGAGATGCAGAGGCAGTGCTGTTGAGCTCCATGCACCCTTCTAAGGGAAAGGAGACAGAGCCTAATCCATGGTGCAGAGTCCTCCTCTGTCCCAAAGGTGATGGTAGGAGACACTTAGTCATGGTGTGAGGGGAAGCACCAGTGGAGTAGGGTTGAGGCCACTTTCTAGAGGAGTATGACACACCCTTAGTACCTCCTACTTTTCAACCTGCTTCTGACCTTGCCATGGCACATCAGACTGAAAACGGAGATCAAAGCAAAAACTGCAGCACTCTTCTAGGGAAGAGCAGCCTTTGAAGAGCTAACTCATGCACCCATTTTTTCCTGGACATTATGAAACCCTGGACAGGCAGACAACTCATCACACCCTAGAACAAAAACCATTTGACACAACAGTGCAGAATCTCTGTTATTTCAGTATTTGGCATAGTAAGTAAAGACAAAAGTAATGAGAAAACACATTATTACCTGAAATACTTTAATTTTTAAAATTCAGATGTTCTAACATATCTACATGGAATCAGTATGCTTGAAAAAAATACCTCAAAATGCAATGCAGTCCATAATATGAATGGCAAAAGAAAGCAAATTCTCTTTTGGACACTCTCAATACAAAGGGAGACACCAGAACTTCATTTTCTTTTAAAACAGTGACAGTTTACAAGCAAGTGTGGCAGAATTAATTCAGATGAGAAGGCAGTGGCTAAAAGCCTTGCCTTCAGCTCTGTGTGCTTGTTCTGTCCTTCCCAGAAGCCTCAACACTTGTACCAAGGAACCAAGATTTTTGGTGAGGCAAAACAGGCTTGTTCTTCCTCTTGCATAAAAAGTAACTTCAGCAATAAACCTCCCACGAACAGCAGCAGTGGAACAGCAGGATATTTCCCTGGGGAAGAGGGATGCCTCCTGACCAGCATCAGACAGCTGTCAGGACAGCTGAGGTGTCAAGCACCTCTTTCCCTTTGCACACTGGACTGTCTTTTAAAGAGCAGCGTCACTGCTCCTACAAAACACTGTGCTCTCCCAAAAGTACAAGCAGCCAGGGGACTGTGTGCACACTCACAACAGTGCACTCAGAGCACAAAACTCAATTTGGATTGACTGTCCACCTGCAGGGCCAAGCCTGCATCGTCCCCTGGCACCAGGAAGCAGAGTATGAGACCCACAGAGGTCCCAAGTTCTTCCCACAACAGACGGGCAATCCTGACAGGTGCTGACCAAACACCAGTGCCTGCACAAATGCTCTACACCCCTGCTTAGACCACGATACAAATTGCTCACACTGACTAGGGCATTGCAGCAAAAAGGATGCAACAGGCTAAGGGAGAGGGATGAGCCTTGCAAGCACAGAACACTTTGAAACACTTCAATGCTCAGTGCATGAAAAAAAGAAATAGCACAGACCTCAAAAACGTCATCTCAGTTCTTGATCCCAAGCATCAGCCAAGAGCTGGAAAGAGAAGTTATGCAAGCCTAGGATGCATTCTGGCTAAGGCCTTACTTTTGGGTTTTATTTGGTTTGGGGGCTGTTTTTGTTTGCTTAGAAAAATAAAATTTTAAAATTACACACAACTTTACTTGAGATCAGTTTGCTCCAATTAGCTGCTTTTCCGTATTTTGCATTTTTCAACCATAAATAATTGCCAGAAAGGCAGTTCTTACCACATTAAGTTATTTATATACTCTGCTAATGATAATGTTCAGGAGCACTAAGCATTAATGTTTCACTAACTGAACTGCACATGTCTAAGAGGGCTACATGCACTCACCACAGAATAGCTCTAACAACACACTTGACCTCCTCTAGAGCCAAATCTGTCTAGATTCAAAGAAGCAAATGCTCCTGCTCAGGAAGAAAATGTGTGACTACACAATTCTGAAACACTATTAGAAGAAAAAACTGCTGCTACTCTAAATATGCCAGCACCCAGGGACTTTCAAATACTTCATACCTGTTCAGGTCTTGTTAGAAAGAAGCCAAAAAAAAATTAATACCAGCCGCATGACCTCCACTGAACTATACGGACTGAACTGAGAATCAACACAAAACACAACCTGATTATAAAACTTCAGTTGTTACCACTTTCTCTTCACTGTCAGCACCCTGGGTAAGTTATGGAAATGCACTCACCAAAAGGTAATTCAAATCTCGTGTCCAGCAAAATTTTATGAGGAGTTGGGTTTTTGGTTCCACAGATTTCATCATGTTTCATTACAACCTCTGCCTCCAGCGTAGACCACTCCCCAGGACCTTCCTGCAAATCAAAGGCCTTAAGTGAACAAACATTCAAGTCTGAAGAACTTTGTGCACTAACACTCACACATTAGATAACACAGTCCAAAAAGAGCTTAACAGCATTATCAACCCTATTTTAACATCAAATTACATCCATTCAGCATGCACTGGCTTGTTCTTCCAAACTGGATTTCTTCCAAGTCTCAGAGGCAGCTACCAGAGCAAGCAGCAAAGAGAAGTGCTGTCTTCTCAGTGGAACTGCAAAGGTAGACCCTCAAAGGCAGGACTGAGGAGCATCTGGACAGCAAGAGGAATTGAGCACCAGCCAGACCTCATGCCCACACTGCAGAGCATCCCCACTCTTTTCCTTTAATGGAAAATATAATCTATCTCTCCCTGCTCAAATCCAATAATCTAAGTAAATACCCTAAAAATTGAGTTAAAAATGCTTAGCTGCAACAGCTGCCAAACTCAGTAGTTAGGGCAGTTACAGACACTGACACATCCAACTTCCTACTTTTGCCAAATATATTAGCATAAGGTTCACCTAACACTACAACCAGAAGCCCTAAGAAGATACTGCATATGTGCTCTGGGCTACCTTGTCAGCTGGACAAGACAGAGGTCTTCAGCAGTATGTCATAGGAATCTGACCATCAGACTAAGCAGTCAGGTCTTAAGACTTCAGACACTTAGGTCTGTGTTCCTTAACAGATCAGGCCCTATTTCTTGAGTCCACACGAGTGAAATGAAACCAAAGACCCCTATGTGAGGGCTGAGTTGTGATCTCACTACAAAATCAAAACAAATGTGATGAGACAGCCCTCTCTGCTCACTCAACCTTCGTGACTTTGCAAGTGGAAGTTCTGCTGAGGAGCTCAGTCTGGGCTGCACCAGGTCAGATTTGTAATGCATTAATTATCAACACTGGAGCAAATACAGGTTCTCTGTCAGCTTAACCTCATCAGATTGGTGAATGGCCTTCAGAGCAATCCACACAGTCCCAACCAGGGTGTCCCATATCAGTCCTTTGTTCCATACTTCCACAATTAGGCCCAGGTCCAGTCGACTGATCTCACTGCAAGAAAAGTGAAAGTAGCACAGATGAGAAAAAAGCAGAATACAATCTAATTTTGTTTCATGTTCTGCATTACCACCATGATTATACCAGTGAATTATTTCCACAGAGCCGTGTCAAGTTACAGAGAGCTCCTGGAAGTGTGTGGCTGAGGCAGCTTATACTCACAGGGAACACCAGTTTCTAGTAACTCACAGTTTAATACTAATTACACAAAGAGTGCAAACTAAAACTCTGAACTATGTCATGCATGAACTCCCAGTAGGGAACTCATCTCTGCAGCTATGTACACAGGAGAAGGAAGTGTACCTTGGATCAAAACCTAGAGGTGAGCTGTTCTTTGTCATCAGGCACCCCATTTCTAACAAAGTGAGTGTCTCCCTTGGCAGCACAGCAATGTAAGTGTACTCTGGGAGGTGCAAACATGCCAATACTTACCTGTGAGTGGAGGTACTCCTAGCCAAAAATAACAGTCCCATATCCAGCACAGCTGCATCAGCAGCACAACCTGTTTCTCAGGGCTGTGTGGCGCCACTTCTGCTCCAGCACCAGCTACTTCCACATGGCCACTGAGTAACAGATTCTTGGAAATACTGATCTGCAAGTTTTCACAAACAACTTTCCTCTCATTAACAAAAGGATGCATCTCAAATTTGCTTCTTCTCAATGTTTTATAGCTTTTATGCCTCGCTTCTGCATACTGGTTTGTAACATGCCTACTTGAGAACAGCCTAACACATACATGGCCGACACTGGTAAAAGCAACAAAGCAGAGAATAATCCTGAGCTGTCTGTTGACATCACAGCTGTCTCACACTTATCATGAAGAAAGGCTATAACCCATAATTTTTAAAGCTCAGGGCTTCCCTTTATTGCAGCTGTTAATCCCCAAAAGTAGGCATCCTGGACATTGAGCGCTGCTGCCCTCTGCCCAAACATATTTATGTTACAGCTATCAAGGAAATTTAAAAGCATGTTACTGTCTTATTTCTACAGACTGCCGTCATGGCCAAAATAAGAAAAAGCTGCTGCAAATCCAAGCATCCACTTGAACTTTGTCTCCTCACAGTTGAAAGAGAACATCATATCTACAAGGTTCAAGACAAACCCTACAGTTACAGTAAAGCATATAAGGGTCTATTTTAAATCCAAGTGCTTCTGTTCTTGTTTGAGACACAGGAATTGAAGTTAGGAGTGTCCAGTGCTTGAGTGGCTCAGTCTGCAACAATTCAAAATCAAGCTGTTACACAGCTAAGAGCTTACTGCTAGCATCTTGTAATCGAGTTTCCAGCATCCTCTGTTCTGACAGGGTTACTCAGCATGGCAAAGAGCTGTACCAGCACTGCTCTGCCCTCACCCTGCTTGACATTCATCAGACTGCAGGCTGATGCTGACTGGCTGACTGCTGGCTGGAACAGTGTGAGTCCAGAAAGGGAAGGGAAGGAAGTAACACTCTATTTTCAGTCACAGTGTTAAACCATGTACTTTGCTTCAACATACACTGTCAGAGCAGGACACTGGTCATGATACACCCAAAGGGCTCCTCTACAGATCTCCAAAGGACAGGTCACCACGGAAGAAAAATAAATAAAAAGAATTTCTGTACAGTGGCTTTGATTGCCTTTGTGTCTCCCTTTCTCCACCTTCTGGTTAGATGCAGAACAGCTTCTAAGAACAAAAGAGCTGAGACTGAAATTTGGTGTCCGTCCCTTTCCACACATACACAGGATTTAAACAAAGGCATTTCTCACAACTTCAACACCAATTTAATCACCATGTTCTAAACATCAGTGGGCACTTTCACTCGAGGTATTTCCTGCAAATATGCAGCAAATACACAGTTGTTTTAAAGCTCTTTCAAAATTCGAAGATGTCCCCAGGGAATACATTGAAGTGCTTAACTGGTCTGGTACATAGCCAAATCTCAAACAACCCCAGAGACCCAAATTCTGTAGTGCTTTGTTTCACAAGGAGTTCGGCAGCAAAACCAACAAACACAGACAGGAAGCTTTTTTTTTGCTTATGGTCTGTTCTTCTACTATGCCTCGTGAAAAAGGTAAACACAGCACAGACAGTAAAAGCAGCCTTCCCTTGGGGAAAAACTGCTGTGCTCAAAATCCTTTTCCAACTCCAGAAAGAAAAAGAGCAAACTAGAGAGCAGTATTGGAATACCAGCACTGTTTCCCCTAGGACAACTTAATGTACACAGGATCATGCAAAACACATCCGTTCCCACATGTAATATTTCTGTTATAAGGAGGCACCAGAACTACTGTAGAGTTGCCTGGCTAAAGCAGGGACAATAATGGCAAGGTAGTTCAGCTAATATTCTGCTTCCATATTCCCTAGCAACTAATTATGGAGCGTCTCAGTGACTTTACAGCATGCTAGCTCAGCTCTCAGCTGATACCAGAGTGCAGCTCCAGGAGCTGCTTGAGGGGAAGAAGGAGAAGCAATCACAGAAGCCTTCATCCAACACATTCAAGTGCTTTCTTAAATCACCACTGAGAAGCCTCCTTCGTAGCTGGCTGGGTTTAAAGCTAGCTCCTGCCTACCCGATGAGCACAAATCACAGGCAGAAAGAGTTAGTAGTTTGAGTATGGGCATGTGACTTGAATGGTAGGTTCAGCTCCTTGTCCCAGCCTTACCAAGTCCTGAAATGTTTTACATCAGTGACAGCCAAGGCCTCTGTCTGACCAGGAGCTGCAGAGCTGAGCAGATGCTGGTGTTCAGGAGCGTGTGCATTTCACCAGATGACAAAGGACAGGCTCCAGACTCTCCATGCAGAAGCTCACACCTTTTGAGCTGCTTCAAAAGCAGGGTACTACCAAACAAGGGAGGTGGGAGCACAGTAAATACTGTGCTGATCCAGGTGGCCTCCTTAACCTGAGGCAACAACCTCCCACTTTCAGCTGAGGAGAAACAAACTGCTGCTGGATTAGGAAACATATTCACAAAATTCCATGGGGGGTGTCTCTTACTGCAGATACTACGTAAATACATCAAACACACTGAGAAACAGCAGCACTAGCTTTGACCCACAAGATGGATACATCATTCCCCCCCTCCCCCTTCATGTAAATTTAGTTCAATTTGCCTTACAAAGCTATAGAAACAGAAGCAAATGCAGTAAAATCAATAAATCACTCATCCACCAGAAAAAAAAAAACACCATTCTAAAAGACACTGGAAAATCCTTGGCTATATGTCACATCTGTGAGAACTAAGGCAAATCAGAAGTGCCAACTGCACCAGAAGCCCCAGGAAAGCTGGAATTAACTGGTTCTGCTGCTCATGGAGCAGTTCCCAACTGAGGTAACCAGGATCACTTCGTAGAGGCCCTGAGTGCAGTAACAACAGCCTTTAATTGCCCTGACCAGCCTCTCTAGCCCTCTTCCCACGCCCAGGAGCTCCATTTAAGCTCAGCTATGGGCCTTTAGTCCTTGGCTAAGCTATGTTGTAGGTGTGTGTGTGTGTCTCGGCTTACAGGCACAGCTGTGCACATACTGGCCAAGGACAACATCAATCCAGACCCAACCCACACAGTAATTTCCCAGTTCAACCTCAGACTCGGCCTCTCACTACAGACCTGACTGGTAATTCCATGGCACCAGCCAAGACAATCTCCCAGCACACATCCTCCACCACAGTCCAATGCGTACAACAGGAAAGAAAATTATTTAGCTTGTCACCAGGCTTGTGCATCTTACCTACCCAAACATTCCGGTTCCTACACACACTAGCAGCTCTGTATGAACACCAGGGCCACAGAAGGACTTAACCACGAGCACCTCCACAGCACCATGCTGTGCACCACCATACTTACAACATAAAATCCTGTTCCCAGCAGGGCTGGTCACCTCGCACGGCCACCGTCGTGCTCTTCACATTTTGCACTTTCAAGGTCACATACGTATTGAATTTATCTGGGGAATGAGACACAAAATGTTACCTCCATCGTCATACTCTTTCATCACATCACCTGCAACACTGCAATGTTTTCAGTTCATATAGAGCATCCTGAGAGGCCTCAGATGAAAAGCCCATATGGAAAGATATCACTGGGTTTGAGAAGCCAAATGTTCAAGATGTTTTCCACACGCATCAAATTTTCAATCACAGCCTTTTTAGAAATTCAAGCACAAATAAACAAAAAAACCCAAGCATTCACTTTCAGTAAGACAGGGACAAAGTGTAAAATCCTGAAGATCACAGACACTTAGTATGATGCTGCTCTTGAAATGCAGACAAAAGGAAGAAGAGACAGTCCAAAGGCACAGGACCCATCACGAATACCAAACTGTAAAAAACAAACTTGCAAAACATACAAGCAAGAGATTGGGTTGGTCATATCATCTCTTCCCTCCTGACCCAACTGCTCTCCTAGTCCCAGTTCAGTTTTCCACCCATGAGTCTACAAAGAACTTTACAGACCAGTCAGGGGAAGAAGAAAAATATAGATTTATTGGTAAGTGTACTGAAACAGACCTGACCTAGGAAAACCACATCACATTCACATGTAGACAAGACAGTCTCTGTTTAGATGTTTTGCTTTTAATTTTAAATCTGAAGAAACATCCTCGAAGAACTTTTTTTGTAATTTCTGCTATCTCTTTGCTAATAAAACAAAAAGCAGCAAAGCACAGACACATTTGAAGTTTGAATATCAGCATGCAAGAAGGAACAAACTCCTTTTTAAGGCGAGTTATCACCTCAGGCCTATCTATCAGTTTCAAACAGCCTGCAACAAGACATGCTAAATACTCAGAAAGCAGTGTACAAATGTTAATACTTTGATGTTCTGCTGCATCTATTCACAGTGTTGGATCTCAAGTCAATTTTAATACTGTCGAAAGTTCACATAGAAAACAAGGATGTAACAGCCAAGGTGGCTTTACAAAAGGGAAACCATAGCTGACAAATCTGATGACCTTCTAGGCCTACATCACTGTTGGATGGGGCAGAGTAACTGACACTGTCTGCCTGGACAAGTGCAAAGCACAACATCCTTGTCTTTAAATCAGAGAGCCACGGATTTGATGGATGAAGCACTCTGTGGACAAAGAACTGGCTGGCTGGCCACACCCAAAGACTTGTGGTCTTTGATTCATTGTCCATCTGGTTACCAGTGACAAGTGGTGTCCCTCAGGGGTCAGAACTGGGGCTGACACTGTTCATAATCTGTCAGTGACAGCACACCTCAGCATCTAGCTACCAATATCCTAACATGAAGGGAAGAAACAGAAATTATATGATCCAGAAGCTCAGGAAGGAGTCAGAGTCATTGAATTGTGATTCCTACATATCCAGTTATTCATTACTACATTACACCTCCCTGTCTATTTTACTCCTGCATCCTCCTGAGACACTGAGCTTGTCAGTGAAACCATACACCTTGGCTGAGTTAAACCTAGTCTAGAGGACAAATCTTTTGCATTTGTGAGCAGGTCTCTTGATTAGGGAAAAGATAAAGTATACACTGCCTCCCTTCCAGTCTGGGTACTCAGATTTCCTTCCCTGGAAATTAAAGGTTGGTGCACAGACAGACCTTGATCTGCCACGGAATATAGATGAGTCCTGGAAAGTTTTCTGCCATAATCTGAGGACGGCTATATCCAAAGAATTAAGCTGAACAATTAAGTTATCAATACAGAAGGGCAACTGTTTCAGATCTAAACACTTGAATAGGTATTATGCCGGAAGTTTTTATTCATAGGAATTTTATAAAAGTGTTTATTCTTTTGTAAACTGTACATCAAACTTCAATCGATAAATCTATTTGCTTGCTAAGGGATTCCTTGCTGGCTTCTGAACCACAGCGAAAAGAAACTGCCCAGACTGTAAATTCTGGGTGTGACTAGCTGTTGGAGGCACAAAACCAGCGGATGGGATTTTAATTCCAAGCACAGCCGTTAGTGACTGCCACATTCAGATTCACTTCTGCAGTTCCATCCAGCAAACCCAGTCAGGATTGAGATGGCGCTAAATGCACCAACACACACACACCAGTTCTGCTTAGTGGACATTTTCAGACCATGCTTTGAAGAGGGAAAGAGGCAGAATGAGATGACAGGGCTGGGTGGGTGGGGAAGGGTGACAGTTAAGGAGCACACTTCCTCATTCATCACCTGTTCAGGCCAGGTTGAGCAGACAGAGGTTTCTTACCACTGTGACACCAAGTCACAGCCTCAAGTTTTCTACTAACTCAAACTGCCTGGATTCTCAAGGTAGATTCAGTCACTCCTAAGGGGAACATGAAGGAGCTGAGATGAAGTGGAGAAAAACTGGAGGGAGCAGCACAAACAGCAGGGAGAGAGCCAGGGTGCCCATTGCTGCAAACAAGCAGAAGAGCATGACTTACCTGGTGGTCCATGGAGTTTAGCTTTTTTTACTGTAAAGAGAAAAAAGGAAAAGAACAAAATAAGAGATTGCCAGTGATTTTGTCCTGCTACAGCTTCCTTTGAGTTAAAGCATCACAGCGCATCATATTAACTAGACAACATCCCCTGCACAGTCCTGGTAGCTGGAAATTCACACTCACTTAAACAGATCTGAAGACAAAAATTCCATTGTACCCTATGGCAGCTCTCTAAAGAGAGGCATTTAAGAAAACAATCACAGGCTTAATGTTTGGAAAGCAATGTGATATGTCTAATGCAAAGCAATCTCAACATCACCCCTTTGCAACCAGAAGTTACAGCTGCTTAGCAAGATGTCATTTCATACCACCTCACTTACAAAGTTACTTACAAACACTCTAGAAGATATAAACAATTCTTTATAAACAAAGAAATTCTCCAAGCACTGTATAGCAGAGCACAAATTGAAAATAATCAAGCCTGAATAGCAGCTCTGTAAGTAGCTCTATACTATGACATTGTCAATTAAATTAAATTAGCCAAACAAACAGCAGTGTAAACTAAAATGTCATTTTTACAAGCTCTACTCTGTTAATTTAATTCCAGGACAGTATTTATATATAAAAATAGAATTGTTAAAACATAAAACAGTATTGGCTCTTATCTCACTAGATGGAGAAGGTCCATGTCTACCTAGGGGAGATTTTGTTTACATTTCCCTTTTGCAAGCTCATATCCTCACTAGAGCTGTAAGTGTAAGCACTAAGAAAAGACATCTCTAGGCTCCAGCTAGCTGTCCCAGAGGAAAACCAACCCTAAGAAGAAAACACACTTAACAAGCTAGGAAGCAAGATATACCACAGAACAAAAATATTTAAAAGCTGGTGCAGTAAAATTTCCTCCAGAAAACAGAGCTACCAATACTGATTAGAGGCTCACAGTATCCAATTTTCAATAATAAAGTTCTAGAAAGAAACATTCATTTATTTTTTTTAATGTCCTGACACCATTACACTCAGAGCTGCAGCAGAGTGTGACAACAGTCTATTGAGATTGCTATTTGAGAAATTCTCCTTAGCGAGCATTTACAGTCCAGGTAGCTGCCTGCATGAAGGAAAATGCTGCACCGGGTACTTTAGGAACTGTTCCTGTTAAAAGGGCTGGAGCTTTCACCTGGACTGACAAGGCCACAAGCCTTAAGATCCAAAATAAATGGGTTCATTTTCTTCCAGATTCAGGGTCTGAAGCACTCCTGATGCTGAACGTAATGGTGCAAGCAAAACATACAATAGTGTGGGTCAGTGTTCTTGACTGAAGATACAAATGCCTTTAAATCTCCAAATCAGTCTGTTTAAACACTGAGAAATATGCGGGACAATCTACCCACTTTCTAGGTTCCTTTGCATACCACACAAAAGCAGACATTTAAGGAAATACTGCCCTGGAGTGGACATGCACCAGCTAATCTCTGAACCTCCCAGCTCCCCTCCTTTGGCAGAGGCAGGAGACAAAGAAACGAGCGCATGTGCCTGGGGAAAAAATGCAAAAACAGGCAGTGGACACACAGGAAGCTCCCACTGGCCTTCGCTGTTTGTGACAAGCTCCAATACTGTTAGAAGGGAAGCGGAGGCAACGCCAGTGTAGAAATTTGGTATTACTTGCTAAAAAAGCAGCTGGAGAGGGCCACTGGCTCCTAAACACAGAGAAGAGACACAGCCTCTGCAGCAGCAATATGCAAACTAAGAGACAGATGCCATTTGTACATTGTGGTCACAGCCCTTACTAAATATTCAGAGGTTCCTTTGATGAAAGGCAGCAAACCCTGCACTGCCTCAGCAGCTGAGAGGGGTGCCTGTTAGGGCTTCAACAAGAGCTGTCCCACAGATATCCCAGGGAAGCAGCCAGACTAAACAAAGATCACAAGCCTGCTACAGACTCACATGTCCAAAACTGAATCCTTAGTAACTCCCAGGAATGAGCACCATCCCTCTAGACAAAGTGCATGTAATAAATTATACTTTTAGTTGCAAAAATAGAACTTATAACTAAGAGCTGAATCACAAACCTGGGAGTCTCATCTCATCAGTAATTCTTTTGCCCTATCAGCAAGCCTGCACAGCATGTCCAAAAAGTTCCCATGAAAAATTACCTGGGTGTGTTTTTATTTTGTTAGCCCAATGGGAAAGCACTTCTAGGGGTGTGCAGAAAGCATTGCAAAAGTACGGCTCCCAGAACATTGCCCAGGACTGGCTGGGAGACTGCAGGATTCCCCATATAAGAGCTTGAATTTCTGGGAGTTTGGAGCTGGAACGGGCTGCTAGGCACTGCTAAGGCCCAGGCTGTTTGTCAGCCCAGGGAACTTGCAGGTCAGATGCACTGCACCGAACTCCATGCCACAAAGGATGTCAGCTTTCCAAAGGAACACTACTACTAAGAAAACTTTTGTACCCACGCCTGCTCCTTCTCTCTGGTTAGAGCTCCTCTATGCCAAGCTCTCAGGAAGGACTCAAAGTTGAGTCCTGAAGCTCTACTATTTAACTCTATTAACTGATGCATTAGTTACTCAGCGTTACAGCAAAGGCTGAAAAGTCATTGCTACATGATGCAGCATTAAAGTACTTTGAAATCAAGCCTTGTGTAAAGTACATTTTTATAATATAAAATATCATTTTTATAATATAAAACTTGTACCACAAAATGAAATTATTCTCTAGAGAACCCAGCAACACCAGGTTTTACAGGTACAGTTGCTCCTGCACTGACACAAAGCAAAAACCTAAACATAAAGTAAGGTTAATGGTCTAGATCAGGTATTTCCTGATTCACTCCCAGTAATCCCACAGTACTCCTGCTCTCTGGGGAAGGAGCATTTCTAAACCAGCTGGAGATGTCAAATTCTGTTCAGTGTCAAATGGCTTCTCTCAGCAAACTGGGAGGCACACAAAGTGCACCCAGTTCAGACACAGACATCAAACTGTGCCGATCCTATGCCACTGCACAGGATGAGCAGGACACCAAGGAAGGAATGAAAATTATAGAAAGGAGGCAAGACCTCGTGCTTTGCCCTGCCATGTGCAAGCACTTCATGAAAGAGATGCACAGAGATTCACCTGCTCTTCCTGCACACCAAGGTTTATTTAATCTTCAAAAAAAGACTTCAGCATATCAGAGATACATCTATTCCATGGAGTTAACAGAAAGCAGACAAAACTTGATGTAAACATCAAATTCATCCAGAGATTTCTTCCTCCCTCTAAGCATCTCTCACCATTTTGGTGTTACTCTAATAGACACAAAATAGAAGTTAACTTGAAGTCTTGCCTGCAACTTACAAAAAAAACCCAAAATAAAATAAATAAAATAAAATAAATAAATAAAATAAAATAAAATAAAATTTTAAAGAATCCATAGAAAGATCCAGATGCTCTACAGCCATCACTTTCAAAGGACTGGAGGGTCAGACAAACTCCTAAAGACTAGGAAAGGAAAACACAAGCCAGAAATTTAAAAAAAAAACAACTGTCCAGAATCACTGCAGGAGGACAAAAAAGCAAGAGCAGAGCATACACCAGAGTATTCTTAAACTAAGTTCAAAGGAAAAAGTCTTGTTATCCACATATTTTTCAAACTGTCTGAATGGGGTTTTTTTCTGAGCAGGTGCTACATACGCCAGTGAGATAATTAAAATTAGGCATGCCAAATTACTGCAAGGCTCAGAAAACACTCTACTCAAACCTCCTAAGCAGGCACATGGTCATACTCAGTTAAAGGGAACCCGAGTGTTCTGAACACCTGCACATCCCAGATCACCTTTAACACTTGCTTGCAGAGGAGAGGAATGCAACACAGGGAGTACCTGAGCAGATGGCCAAAAGATTACATTCTAACTAAATCCAGCACATGACTTACCACCCGGTCACTCGCCACACTAGAACAAAACCTACATCCCTTCGCAGGGGACAATAAAGTGCTATGGAGGGGCTGGGGGAGAAATTACAAGAATGGAAGGGCGCAGTTTTAATTACCACTTTTAAAAGGCAATGCAATGCTGAAAGCAGAGCATTCAAAATGCATTTTCCTGATCAGCTACTTGATAAATAGCTTCCTCCTCTCTGTGAAACACAAATGCAGCATTAATGTGTTTTTGAGAGCACTCTAACTTCTACAGAAACTTTCCCCAGCTGAACAGCAGAATCAATACCTATTTCCATTTCACTCTGCTCCTCTCACCTTTTCCAGGTGCTCAGACTTCAGTGTACAGCGACATGCAGCACTAGGTGCAAAGGTTGCTTAAACAACACAAATAAGAGACCACAGCAATACTACCCAAGACTAAGTCAACACACCAAATTCACACCCATGCGCCCTCCAGCAGGCATGCAGAAGGGAGGGGAACCCTTCTGTGAGGGATAGAATGGTTAGGCAGCTCCAGCCGTTGACTTTCTATAACTCGGCCCTTAACTTTCTATAACTCACCCTTTGAAAACAATTTTGCTGCCTAAATTCTGCACCAACAGCTATACCCCCTAACAGAGCCAGAAAATCAATACCTCCTACTCACTTATTGGAAGTTACTCATAAAATCCATGACAGGCTGGAAACTGGCTCAAGACTGGCACCTTTAACAAGGACTGCTCTGCCCCTGGAGATCCCACCCTGACACACAAGCCCCTTTCAGAGAATGGGTCAGGTTGGAAGGGAACACAGTGGGTCATCAGGTCCAACCTCCCTGCTCAGCCAGGGTCATCCCAGAGCCCACAGCACAGGATTGTGTCCAGAGGGTTCTTGAATCCCTCCAAGGAGGGAGACTCCACAACCTCTTTCCCTGCCCTGGAGATCAAAACATGCACAGCCTTTGCACACTCTCATCTTCCACCTGAGGGTGAGGAAACCTTTTCTTTTCCACTGCTTGAACCCAAAAGGTTCAAGCCTGGAGGAAGCAGAGGCCATGAAGTAACCTCACCTGGGATTTTAACTCAGCCACTGTTTTGTTTCACACTATCCCTATTAAAGCCCAGCAGCACAGTTATACCATTAACTGCAATTGCAAGTGCCATAGCAGAACAGCAGTACTGACTGTGCCATGAAACTCTTCTCCCTGCTTCCTAATTCCTAAGAAAGGAAAAGCAGGATAAAACAACAGTTTGGTGGTTTCCCAAGTCGGCTACAAAGATTCAATGTGACAAAGCCACCTTGATATTCCCAGCCTGAGACGGGCATAAAAAGAAAGGCTCCACTGCATTCTCAAACATTTAGAGTTAAATTATGTTCAGAAGGAATAGATTTCCCTGAACTAGCTCAAAGGAAGGATAATTGCACAGGAAGTCCCAGGGAGCCACCAGCACTCAGCAGCACCTCAACAGTTTCTGCTGTAACTGCAGAGCCCAGAGCAGTCTCCAACCTCTCCCAGCAGAGCTGGAATGGTTACTGCAGAAAGGCTCCTGCAGCCTCAGGGGCCACTGAGAGACACAGGACCTAAGTCACATTCATTACTTCATACTTTGTTTTTCTGCCAGGCAAAACAAACCACTGGTTTACATATAAACATTGTTCCACTCAAGCAGGGAAGAGAGTACTTTATGCCCCACTATTCTCTTTGAGAATGACGTGATGGAAACACAGTGGGTACCTTCATGGACCAACAGTCCTAAAAGCTGAGACTGAATTCACAGTACACTGGGGATAACATTCTGTTATTGCTTAATGTGAAAGGCAGGCTGGGCTGATCTGAGAACTGCTCTGCTGCCAGAAGGAAGAGCCACTGCAAAATGCCACTCTGCTTGGAAACTGGCAGAGAGCAGGAAGACAGCGTAGATTTTCAACAGCGCCCAAAGAACTGAGATTGCTTCTAAGGACAGAATTTTTCTGACTTAGTACTTGAAACAGTCCTTCAAAAATCCATTACCTCTGATTGAGACAACTGTGGGTGAACCCAGATAGTCAAGTTTACCTCAACTGAACCGAGGGATCAATCTGCTTTAATAAGTAGTCCAGAATAAATGGAATAGATGTGATATGAGTTCATTAATTTTTAATAGTTTGTAGAAATTAAAAAAATAAAAGCCCAACATACCACAATGCACTCACATATTGCATTTTCCAATCAGCAAAGAGCTTTCTTCAATTTGACCACTCTGAATGCCCACAGGACAGATTGACTTGCCCTTCCCAAGGCCTTGGGAACCACGTCAAACAAAGGAAAGGAGATATTTCCTTCAGCAACCAGACATTATTCACATTACTCAAGGATTCTTCTTAGGAAGGGGGTGGGCAAAAGAGAGTTTTTAATCTGTAGTCTGTGATAGCAAATTGATCTACCCAAGAGATTTCTGTATTGCCAGATGTCCTGAAAATGAATTAGAATCCTTCCTAATTCACATGAATTAGCATCTTCCTGCTCAGATGATCTGCAAATTCATTACCCTGTCCAGAGGCACACAAAGCTACTAGGTTTATTTGATTTATGATACAATTTCCAACAAACAGCTTTCCACCAGCCACTCCACCCTTCCTGCCCACTGGACAGTGACTGATAGCAGCTGGCACATGTGACTGCTTGCAGGGTTTTCCAAATCTCTGTGCTAAGGGGACACATACTCACTATTCCCATTCACGGTTCAGCACCATTTCATAGAGCATTTCCAGGAAAGCACTACGTAACGTACAAACATCTCATACTGCCAAACCTCACTAGATGCTTCCCTGTTCCTCTGTAAATTCTCTGGTCAGTTAAGATCCAGGCCTTGCATGGAGTCACAACCTGCAGGAAGAGAGTACCCCACTTGCTCCTCTCCATAGTCCAGACACTCCACAACTTGGGGCTCATAGCTAAGTCCCAAGGGGATATTGTTGCATGTTTCTGGTTACTAAACTCAAACATTTGTCTTCCTAAAATTTTCACTTGTATGGGATGAACTTTCATGAGCAAAGTATTAAAACCTAAGCAGAAAATGCTTAGCTTTTTTATGTAAAAGCTACATATTACAGTCTTGTCTAAATGTCTGTTACTGCCACAGCCCATGAACATCACAGTAACACAGCACAGTAATTGGATATCTGGACTATTCCCCAGTTATTTCATGCACATGAACTTGGGAGAGCTTGCAGGACAATATGATGGCAAATCTACAGAAACCTGAGCAAGCCCACAGTTAACACACTGTGCTGATCCACAGCACAGTTATAAAATCAAAGATACATACAACTATTTTGCTCAACTGTCTGATCCCCTCAGTGAAGCAGGTAATTTCATACCTCCTGCAAATATTGTCACTTTTCAACTCAGCTTTTGCATAAAACTTTGTAAATGTGTACAGCACAGCTCAGCTTGCATCACAGCTTCATAAGCATTCCATTTCTTCCATGCCTATCAAAATTACAATATAATGTGAACAGAACAAATTTTAAAACTGTGTAGAAAACCCTTGCTGTCATTTGCACATATTCCCCAATTCTCACAGTATACCCTGAGGAGCAGATAAACTCTGTAAATCTTTTGGCAAGAGCTGTTCAGCTGTGGGGGTAATTTTATAATAAAAGTCAGTGCTCATCAGCAAAAGAAGCCTTCTTTTAAAAGGTTCTACTTCTCTAAAAGGTACTTCATGCAACAGAAGGGGTAACAATTTACTTTCTATTCTGGTTTAATGTACTAGGCAGTTAATGCAAGTAGACTTCTAAACACTTTCAATGACAAAATAGATTTAGACAATTAAGAGACACATCTGGGTCTTGTTAACAGGTTAATCTGTTACCAGATCTGATTTGACACACTGACTTGACTTAACATCGCACAGGTTTTCAACTTCCTGAACTGAAGGGTTTCATACATATTCTTGTTTGTTGCATACCTCAAGAACTCACCTGCCTGAAATACTCCTTGAACTATTCCACCAACACAAATTCACAGGTGAAGAAAATACTACTAAAATTAAAAAAAAATAAAATAATGCTGCAGGAGATATGGGGATTGCAGTTGTGAACAGCTTTGGACAGAAAAATGAAACATATCTCAAACAAACAATTTTACTAGGGAACTACAGAACAGGAAAAGTGGAACTTGAACTATGTATGCAACTTGTAGAAGGCAACTATGACAGAGGACTAAATGCAAAAGGAAAATTAAAGAGGTCTGCAACTGATTCTTTCCTTGACACAGACATCAGACTGCTCTCCCAAATTCTTACACCAGCATTTCTCAGGAAAGCAGTATCAGGATGCAAGGTCAGGCTGTTGTTTGCTGGTTTGAAAACAATATTTGAAGTAGAGCAACTAGGACAGGGTTCACAGAGAGGAAGGGAGGGAGGAGATTCACAAAATAACAGATCCCAAAACCCAGAAGTACCCTCATCTCTGAAAATTTAAGTAAATATGTTGATTTTACTAAAAAGCTAGTACAGAACAGGATCTACACTGCCAAAAGATTACAATAGATCATGACCATTCAGCACTGCAAAAGAAATCCAGCATTTTAAAACATGCAGATCATTTTATCCAAAAAAGCCTCAGGAGATCGTAACAATAAAATGCTTAAAACATTGATAAGCTATTTGGTAAACCACAGCTCAAATCTTTATTACATTAAACATTAGCACTTAGTGGAACTTCTGCTTTGCAGTAGAAGCTGCAAGAAGTTTACTTACAGCTGATCCCAGAAAAAGCTTCCTGAAAGGCAGTAGGAAGCATTCAATTGATTTCAGATAAAGAGCAGCTGAAATAGGCAGGACATTATTGTTTTTTCTGTCCAGGAGCGGGGGGGGGAAGCGCATTCATGAACCATACAGCCAAGAAAGCTAGAATCAGATGCTGGAAGCAGTAAAAAAACTAGGAACATGCAGGTCTTGAACTTTACAACCTCCTGAAACAGATCTGCACTGCCAGTGAATCCAGAGTGTCAACAGCCCATTAAATATTTTCCAGTTTTTACATTAAATACACTTGGAACCAGAAAAAGTGCAGACGCTTCTATGTCCAGGCAGCTTGTGTGGTGAAATGCTGAGCAGGAGAGAGAGGAGGTGGCAGTTGAGGAGTGGAATTCCCAACACCAGAATACTCTTCCAGAAATTCCCATCACTGCAGATGCTCTTCCAAGCTCTGAGTGTATCTAACCCCCTTTCTCCTGCTTGCATGGACCCTCAGTTCAGCTGGCAGGCGAGTAGTCTCAGGACGCTTCTCTGGCCAGCATGAAACAGACAAATCCCCTGAGTTCAAGTCATCTTTCTGGTAATTACAACAATGATCAAGAATCATAAACCATATTCTGTCTGCTTTGGGACCTGCTGAAATGACAGCCTCCCAGTGCCAGACAAAAATCCCTCCTCTACACAATGCATCTCATTATTGTCCTTAAAGGCTGTGCACAAAATGTTTGCTCCAGCTCTCAAGAGCCCCACAGCCAGTGCTGGAGTACAAGGCGCCTCCAGCCTGCACACTGCTCTGCAGAGAGCCCTCTACCTCATTACTCATCTTTTCAACTTATCTAGGAACAATCATGATCTCAGTGCAAACTGACAAGTCAATTCTAGCAAGGCAAAAGTCAGCATCCTCAGATGCTTATTCAGAATTGTGCTTTGCTCCTTCATAACCTTCCCACAGACACGTTAAAATGTACCTGAAATTTCAATTTGCTCCTAGCTGTCACCTCAACAGCCACTTGCCTGAGCCAAAGACCTGAGCTCTGAGACACAGTGGATCATCCAAACTACCTTCAGATGGTTTTCTTCACTGAGAAAAGACTCTGAAGTGTCATTCCTATTTCTCCACAAAGTACCACAACCAAGTAACACAAGAACATTCACAAGCAAGGTGCCACAAAGACCCTTTTTGCTATCTCACAGATGTTTGCCTTCCGGTTACTGCATCTCCCCCTACCAGCCCCATGACAATCCTAGCCAGATTTGTAATTCATTGCCCCCAAAACACTGGTTGCTTCAATAAGTCTGACAGTCTCACTGCTCAAATTAGATGCTAGAGCTCCCAAAAACCACGTACAATCAATGACATCTTGCACTTGGGTCCCAAACCAGATGTCTTCTGCCCTGCAGACCAAGGGGCCCCTTCTACAGCTTCAGCGGGAGTTTGTACTAAGAGAAACCATACCAAGAGAGTGAGGGCAAAACAACACCATTAGCCTGTATTTCATCCATACAAACATCTAGACAATTCCCAGAAAAAAGCATGACACGATGATACAGCAGTACCTACTCTACAAATTAATATGCCCCTTGGCTTAGGACCCAGATGACATTTTTGAAAGTAGTTTTATACAGTCTGTTCTACCACTAAATCTCCTCTATCACCTACATAATCAATGATTAAGGGTGCTAGCAATTACAAGTGAATTCCACTTTGGTATTTCTTCAAACGCAAGAGGGAATACATGCTTCAGACACCTTATTTCATAGTTTAACCTTTTTGCTATACGATTTGTTGTCACTTGACAGCAGAATCGAATGTTTTAAAGTTGACAACACAAGCAAACCCATATTGTCAAGAGGAAAGGGACTATCAAAGATGCAAGATGCTTTGCTACCTGTTTGACACAGCAAACAGAGTCTGGCTTTTTTAAAACTGAAAAGCTTCTTCCCCAGCCACAATACACAAAAGAAAATCCTTCAAATTTTGTGGGGCTCTAAGCAGAGAGCTAAGTACGTTATTACTACTATCACCAGCCCTCAAGGGCAAACACATACACCTCAGCTGACTGAGTAATCCTCCTTGTTTTGGCGTGACCTAGCACAGGCAGGTGAGCATCACCTCCAACTGATTGGTCTGGATCAGTTATACTTTTCCTGAGAAGTGGGAAAACAAACACAAACTGAAGTTTTGTTATTATGTGCTTACAGGTCTCTGCTTTTGTCCAAAGTTTGCTCCCCAAGGGGCTGGGGAAGCAGAGCCTGGTGATGGAGAAATGGATTTGATACTATTTGTGTAACAGAACACCTTGCAAACAAAAAGGAAACTGAGGACTTAGCCAACTTCCCTGATTCCAGAGCTAAATCCACCTATATACATTTACCCTACAAACATTTACATCAGTTGCTAAAAAGCACAGCTAGGAGAAATCTTGGCAACATCTATTTCTTCCTTTTTGAGTTGACCAACACAGACACGCTTCTGAAGATCCACTGAAGTTTCTGCTCAGCAGCTGCTTTGAACTGAGCAGTGAGGACAGGAACAAAATCTCTTATTCAAATCACAGAGATTATAAAAGGTTAATCCTCCTGACGCTGGCAACACAGACAGCTCTGTCAGGCGACCTGGTTCCCCAACCAAGAGGTGAACTAAGCAGTAATCCAAGCTGCCACGCCTCTCCAGTATTCTCCTGCAGCCTTAATATTATTAGTCAAAAAACAGCTTGGGTGCAGTGTACTAGAGCGAGTTACTGTGAGTCTGACTCTCCCAGAAGATGCATTCTGTTAGATTGTGCTTTGGTACTTTGCCTTAAGGGGCTCCCTACAGGTTACTGATTTCTCCTGAAATTTAGCTGGTTTATGATGAGAAAAGACAGCATCCTACTCCTGAATCTGTGCTTTATCACTGAAAAAAAATAAACATCAACCAATCTTACAGAATTCTTAAATGTATAAGATATGTATTAGTAGGACAGAGTAGTAAACGAGGCTTCCAATTTTCAGTGGCATAACATGCCCTTCTTTCAAATTCTGCAAGGTTCAGAAATACATTATTTTAAGTCAGTGGCAGAAATATATTATTTTAAGTTACTGGAAATACCTTAATTGATTAAGGGAACAAAACCCACCCTACTAAATTTTACACAAAACAGACTGCAACTCACATATGCCTCCAGCTGCCAAAGACTAAGGAAATATGCATAATGAAAACCATATCCTTGCAGCAGAAGGCAGGAAAAGAGATAGACTGATAATGTATCAAGTCTGCTAGGAGCCAGTCTGAGCTGGTAAACTGACTTTGATGACAAAGCAACAGCTCAACTAGTTTACAATAAAAGCACCCATGGGGAGAAAAAAAAACAAAGAGCAAATTAAAAAATATTTTAAAACTCCAAACCTAACGAAAAACCCTTAATAGTAATTCAGAAACCAGATGAATGGAGAAATTGGTTTCTCCAGATTTGAGGGGGGTGGGTAGGTGTATTTATTTTGAAAAAAGATACACCTCTCTGCAGAATCATTTCTTACAAGACACAGAGCACATGCACCTTTTGCTCAGACATTGTACACAGAGGTAAAGGCCACTTAAATTACTAGAATCTTGCCAGAGTTATTAGGTAAAATCACACAGCCTGGTCACAGCCAAGGTAACAGCTGCTAGAAGACACAAGTACTGGGGTACCAAAGAGGAAAGAGCAGAAATGACAGAACAAACCTGCTTCTGTACTTGTCCTTTGGCGTGTCCTTTTCGCCTGTCAACAAAAGTCACCTCAACAGTCTCCCCAGTGACTCAGGCTTCTACACTCCCTGTTCAGACTTAGTGTAAACAAGATGCACCCTGGAAAAAGAGTTGCTGACTAACCACACCAGTAGTGATTGCCACCTAATCACAGCCTTGGTCTATTTTCTGGTAGTTTCGATTTAAGTTACAGGATTGCAAGCACTCAGCCAACTGGAACACAGCTACTTGTGAAGCAGGACTGAGCACAAGCTTGTCCTGAAAGGCACTGAGATTAAAAAATGGTGCTAACAAATATCACTTCAGTGATAGTTCAGTTCAACTTCAGTGGTATAGCATATTCACCAGAAGAGAAACTCAAAAATAATGCAACAGGCATATTTGTGGTGGATTCAGTAAATTCTTATATATATTCTTTTAAGTAAAAACATTCCACCATGCAAGCGTAAATGATAAGCTTCCAGGAAAAGCAGCACCTGTGTTTTCCACACCTAATAATGAAGGAAGATTGGTCTAGCATGAAAAATATTTTAATGTAAAATATTAATAAAATCTTATTAATATATTACTTAATATTTACCTGTTTGGCTTCACAAACCAGAGAAAATATTAGTATCTAGGAGACAGAAATAACTTTGACTGTAACAATTAAGAAAGAGTAGAAGAACTTGTTGGGGTATGTAACTGAATGAGATTCCAGGCAGGAACAGGAAACCTAATAAAAAAACCACTGTTGGCAAACTATACCTCTGGCAGTCTGATTTTAATCTTCACATTCACACACTGCTCAGACAATACTGGTTCCTGGAGGACCCTGACAAACTGCAGAAATAGGACAGTCAGATAGATTGCTATGTAAAAGAGCTGCACCTCACAAACACATTAGCATTCACCTGCCCATACTTTTCAAAATATTGTTTCAAAACAGCACATATACAAAGAACAGAACCGTAAGAAGGTCTTACTATTGACAAGGAGTGTGCTCAAGACTGTTGTCCTGAAAGCCATGCTGCTTGCTTGCATTTGGACCTCCATAAGCAATAAGGTGAAAATACACCAGGTTAAATAAGAATCAAAACCATCAACCAAAATAAACAGCCTTAGGTAATAATCAAGTATAAGCAAGTTCCTTCACATGTAGGTTCTTTTCCTTATTATTAACATAAATATCGAAGATACTACATGAATATTTTACCTTAATATACAGTTTGTCAGCATGTACAGCAACCAGTTGTCAGAACAGTAACTCACTGCACAAGTTAGTGCAGTGAGGATCACAAGACTGAAAGGGTCCAACTCTAATGCTGCTTCTCCCAACACCTGGACCACTTACACCATTCAAAATCATTCCTACTTTCCACCCAACACTTTAATTAATGGCATGTGTATGCCTTCTGTATCTTATGTCAACACTATTCGCCCTCTCCATGTTTTTCCTCACTCCGTGTTTAATTTCCTGATGTTTTTAATGAACACAAGTCACAGATCCCATCAGCTTCTGTTTACAAGCATGGTGCAGTGACACAAGGACTGCCCAACATCTCTCCTCTCAGTAAGTTTCACATTTCTCAGCAATGCTTGTCATTTGCCTCTAAGCGTACAGTTTTTCTATAGAACATCAACTCATTTTCATTCTCACTCTTCTCAGGGGTCACTGAGTCCTTCCTGCATTATATTTATTTGCTCCAAAATTTACTATATAATTAGGACTTCTCTTAAGAATGGCTTTGACACACACATTTGTATTCTTTCTTGCCATGACACAAGTGGAAGACATCTATCTGCTTCTTCCCCTAGTCTTAGCAACATTACTAGCTTCTGCTACAGCCAGCTCCTTATACTCTTTACATGTCTTTCGCCAATTTGAATTTTCTTTAAAAAGAAGTCTGCTATAGGATTTGTGAGATATTACAGAAGTACAAATCAATGCATGCTTTCATGTAAAAACAAGAAGCTAGCCCAGAACAATCTTCCTCTTGCAAACCCATGTCACATGTCATATGATACCCTTCCACATCGTTTCCACCTGTCTAAAAATATTTTATTATTCTCTCCTAACAGTTTATTTTAAACTTTCCATGTTGTCACAGTCCTGTCTGCTCTTGAAGTCAAGATCCATATTTACCCACATTTATCACTCATCTCCTTTATCTTCCTGCTTATCCACAGAAACCACATCTATTCCTCTCCAGTTAGGCGATGCCACGGCTTGTTTGCAGCCACAGTTAAACTTCTGCTGGCAGAATTCAGATTTAAAGTGTTGCATGTTTCAGCACTCTGGGATACAGACCACCCGACTCAAGTGCAGGATATTAAAGTTTTTTCTCCCATGCTTGTAACAATTGCAAAAGTGTAACAATTACCAGTTTCATAAGAAACAATTCCTATAGTCCAGAGAGCATACCCAACCCATCTTTACACTTCTCCATCCCCATGCAGAGAAATCTGATTTCCTTCCCCTGCGGAGGCTGGCTGTTTCCCTTTTCATTGACCAAAGCGCCTCTGCTACCTGTTTTATTACCACTTGCAAGATGCAAGATGCCACCTTGTCTGCTGAGGGAGAAGCCCCTGCCTTAGCCTTGGACTTTCTGATCCTCAACATACACCTTCCTCTATGAACTGTTTTTTTGCCCACACCTCTCAGAGGTTCTCTGTTTGCTCAGCATATCCTGACGTAATGAACAGGTGAATCATCAGCTCTGGGGTAATTTCCTAGGTGGAGCCTTTTCTGTTATTTGAGATGCTAATATTTACCCCTGTAGCTTCCCTGAATTTCCTGCCCTCCTCTGTATCCAACCTCCTCACTTCACCAAAAAGCTTCTTCAGCTTCCCTGGAGGCTTGACAATTGCTAACCTACATATTCATCTGTTTACCTTAACTTAGCTTCACCTGTGATCATTCAAACCAAGTTCACTTTCATGTCCAATTTCCCTGAAGCATCTTCTGTGCCTCTCAAAGTCCCATCTACAGTTCATTCCACCAGTTTTATGGCTGCAGTCACTGTCTGGTGGTAAAACTGTCACATAACACAGCTCCCTGTACTCCAGGAAGGACCAACAGGTTATATTCTCTGGTGTGGGGAGTCAGTCTTTCACAGTGAGAACACCCAGAAATACTTTGCTTTAACCATATTACAAGATTTTTACCCACATTTAAATCCTGGACTACGTGCAGATCTCTTGTGCTATCACAGCAAAATCTCTTATCAGCTCTTCCCAAAGCAATTTCAGCCCAGCTGGCTCTCTTTTATCCACACTAATGCTGCTTTACAATTTTGCATCACCAAACCACAGTGGAATTTTCCCAGTCACCTCTATTCTTCTCTTTCTAGACTTCCAACACCTCTGTTCCTCTCATAACCCCCACTCCTAATGACTCCTTCTAACCTTTTGGGGGCTGGTTATGAGTCCTAAACTAACAGCCCCCTTCCCACCACTTTAGCCACAAGCCTCCCATCCTGCTTTCTAACACGAATGTGTTTGCACCCTTTAGGAAAACTAACTCAACACTACTAATTCAAATGTTTTACTTATATTATTTACTTCATAAAACTGTAGCACTTATCAGGGATCCAGTAACCCCAACTTCATCTACAGCACTAGCTCTTCCAAGACATTCTATGAGGAAAAAGAAATATACAATGCAGGCCCCCAGGAAGAGCGCACAAAGTTAACTCATATATATATTCAAACTTCTGTCACGCACTACTCTCCTCCAATACAGCCTGAGCACATTTCTACATCTTTGACTAAAGTGTCAGGTTTATACAGAACAGTAACTTCAAACTCAAGTTTACAACAGAAGTAAAAGGCCTGTCAGTAGAGCTCTGGTGAACCACACTCCTCCCACCAAGCAAACGTGCAACAATACACTGATTTAACACTGAGATCTATTAGGGCACGGCATGTCTTGATCTCTTTTTTAACCATGGAAAAATATGTAAACACCTGTCATTACAGTCAGATTACTCATAATATAACATCCACTTGCCTCTAGTCAAGTAACAGACATTACCAAACTCTGTTTTTTCCAATCCTTAAGTACTGGAAGGGCAAGGAATACAACTTTCATAATAGCTTCTCCAACCTAAGGAAAGGCACACCAGATTCTGCTGTTCTGATGCTGAAGCTAGGAAACCACTTCAGCATAAAAAGCAGAAATTCGTAACATATCAACATACAGCTACCAAGAACCATAGAAAATCCTTCATCAATTTTAGTTCAGATCTGATCTTTTTCTGTTAAGACTCTAACTTGTTACATTTAAAAGATACTATGTATTACAGAGGGTCATACTAGATGATTACAACAAGCCATTCTGGCCTTATAACTATGGAGTTTCTAAGCAGTTAATCTCCTCAAAAAATCTCCTACTAAAATGGAGCATACACAGACTCCACTTACTCAATTTGACAGGTCAAATCTAATAAAATTCTGCACATGCAGCAAGTTATACCAGGTGGGAAAGGCTGAAATAAAACTACTGTTTCATGTCCATTTTTCCCTTCCTAACAATCCATATCCATGTTGCATGCCAAATTCAAGTCACACACAACAAGTTTAGATCAGGTTCAGATTAGGAGCTCAAGACTGGGGGAATGTCTGAACCATAAAATACCGAGAGTTTCATTGAAAACCATGACTTCATTCATCTATGAAATGGCATTATGATTTTGGTAAGGTCAGAAATCTGAAATCCAAAAACAAAGGCTAACTCAGCTTTCTAGTAATTTATGACCTCTCTGACTCTCAAAGCCAAGCCCCATGCATGAAGAGGCCAAACAATCTCCTGACAAATACCATCTGATTGCCTTTAAAGAAATCTTAAAATGAAGAATAACACATGAAATTTGGAAAGGGAACAAATGGGGAACAACAATTTTCTACAAAGTGCGTAATAGTTTACTGAGCAGCCAAATTCCTTCCTCACACAAAGCTGACAAACTGCCTTGGCACCGTTTGTCTGGTACTCCTGGCCCTATAGGAAGAAATAATTACTGAAGATTTGCAGAACAAGGATTTGTAGCTCTCCAATGTGTAATTGCAGCTATAGCACTCCACAAGGTCTTTGTTTGCAAAGGACTGAGGTTGTTGGAACAGAAGAGTATGTGATAACTACAAGCAAATAACCACAGGTACTGAAAATCTGATGTCCCTCGACATTTTCTGAAAACCTGCTCTGAAGTTTATAAAAGTCTATTAGGAAGGAAAATGTCTCTAATAGGTTTCTGTCTAGAAATTTGGTATTTACATATTCGTCAGCTTCACATTGATTATCATATGTGACGAATTTCTGGTTTTTATGCTGAAATTATTTACTAACTTTAGCATTAGAACAGCAGAAGTTGGTGTGCCTTTCCTTAGACTGGAGACGTTATTATTAAAGTTGTACTTCCTGCCCTTCCAGTACTTAAGGATCGGGAAAAATGGAGTTTGGTAATGACGCTGGATAAAAGCCCTACATATCCTATATGTTCCAGGTGATGCAGCTCCTTCACAGTTCCCTTGGCCTTATCCAAGCACATATGAATCCTTGGCACATGGACTGCAACATTGTGCTGCCACAACAGCTCAGAAAAGTGAAGGCTTTCACGAGCCACCACATATAGCTCCAGATCCAAAATCCTTTCAGCAGATGCCAACAAAGACAACAGCCGGTTGGTTATTTGGTACAGATTTTGCCTGAACAGAGCAGCAACCCAAAAGTGAATGGACAAAGCATGTTGGGGGTTTTTCTTAATGATGTTTTTTAAGCCGAGTATTACCACATTGGCCTGAGCAGAGAAAATAGAAGTGTGCCAATACTCAGAAGCATAATTCTGCAGTTATTTTATACCTAATAATTAGGTCTCTATAGTGGAAATGTTGGAGTCTGTTTAGCAGAGCATTTAGGTTGTAAAGATTTAAGCGAGTTAAGTCACAAGAGCTTTAAGTAATAAGGTTAAAACCAGTATTCCTTAAAGGGACGCGGTCAAGGCTTGAAGCCAAATTTCTTTTCAAACTCGCCAACAGATTTAGGCTAGAGATTATCCTGAACAAGACACCTCCTCTTATCCTTCATCAGACAAGACATCCCAGTCCAATTCACTTTCCATTTATACAGTATGTTCAACTACAAGGAAGAGCATCAAGAAACTGAGGTCAGCACAAAGCTGTTGAAACGCCACATCTTCTTTATGTTTTTTAGTGCTCCGACTCCCCAGACGCAGGCAATCCGAAAGGGAACAAAATCACAATTTTTAATTCCTTTAACATAGCTCCCACCCCATGCATCCTGCCCAGCAATTTTAAGATTCTGACAAATTTAAGCGTGGCTAGCAAAATTAAATCCTGCAAACTAAGCAGGCAACATTTACTCATACATGACACTGCCTCAATTTTCTCTCAGCACAGGGTTTCCATGAGCTGAACCTCTCTCAGCATATGATTCCATGCTGAGCACACCCACCTCCCACACAGGTCTGTCCAAAGCCCACCCCAGCTCATCGGACAAAAGGACGAACATGCACTCGAGAGCAGTATGGCAGAGGGAACATAAACTAAGTCACAACCATTAGTTGGCAGCATTCCCTTTCATTTTTAGGATGCCCACATGTAGCTATCAGAGAGGCAGCATTCCTGCCAGTGCTGTGCTCTGATTCCTTGCCACTTTCCACAACAGCAGGACATGAATAACAGCCATAATATGGTGCTTAGTAAGTTCAACCAGCACCAGTCAAAAAAAATTCCTCAGCTGAGGACTTATTGACTAACTTGATCCTCTAGCCACAGCTGGTCTCTTGCACCCCACGCTACACAAGGAGGGAAAGACTGCTAAGAGCTGTAGCTACTCAACATTTTGGGTTTTTTAAGTGTAATTATTCAATTATTAAAAGTTCATAATGGGGAAGATAACTTAAAAGGACAGTAAGACATCTGTTTTGAAAGCCTGGTGAAGGAGTTAGATGTCTCTAATGTGTTAGAGATGTGTTAAATGTTTATGATGCACCAGGTAAATCACATTTGCATCTTTTAGTGAAACTATCAACCAGAGACTTCTCAGGGTTTTTTTTTTTAATCTGCATTAGACTTGAAGCTTTCTTCTCAGCTGAAACAGACATATAGATGCACATAATGTATTTCATAATATATTTAGCTGAAATCTGCTCATAACAGAAGACAGCAGTACTCATATAAAGACAGTTAAACAGAGAAATGCTGAAGAGCTCATATGCCTGCCAGTTCTACTTCAGTTCTTTCAAAACTTGCAAATAGCATTCCAACTCAACAACTGTTAAACAGGCAGAACAACTGTTTTGGATCACCACCCCCATTTTCTTCTACAAAGCAATTATTTAATAGTTACCTGCAGTGGCTGTGATCAAATCAAATAGAACATGGGCTGTCCAATCCCTAGCAATACGTGAGGGACACTTCAGAGGGAGTTAATTTCATAATATTGAGACTAATTACTACCAATTGACTAGGAAGAAAAAATATGAGCCATCAAAATCAGATTCAGGAATCATTTATTAGGTGTTTTCCAGGGGACCAAAAAGCCACCAGTCCTCAAGCAAGGAGGGCAGCTGAATTCCACTCCACCTCAAAGAGCTATAAAGCCATGGCAAAATACAAGAAAGAAACTGTATCGACACAGGTTGTGTGGCCCAAGATGCAGAAAGTTAAATGCACAGAAAAGCAAGGGACTTAAATCTGAATAGAGACAAAACACCAACAAGGATATTGCCCTCCCAACTCATCAGCTGATTTAACTGTTGATGGTGAAAAAGCATTAAGCATCCCATAAACATCTGCCACATGCTCAGGAAGAAGCAAGCACTTGTGAGATCAGGTAGTTTCCAGCCCATGGCAAGCAAAGATAATGTTAAATACTCAATGTGCAAGTAATAAAAATCAGAAGGTCCAAAAAACTTGCATGTAATTGAAGCAGTCTGTAGCCCAGTGACCTTTGTTTTAAATGCATCCAGAGAGATTAGAACAGAGGCTCCAAAAAGAGCAGAGTTTGACACTCAAGGTGACACTCAGAGCACACCTGTAGGAGGTCAGGTACCTACAGACTGAGCACTCCAGACAGATGTCTGAAATGTCTAAGGAGTTAAAGTTCTGGTAAAAAAAAAGATGCCTACTATTCAGCACCAGCTTGGAAAGACTGATCCAAACTGTACACAAATGGAATTTTCTGAGACACACAACTCACTTAGGGTAGAACAGTGTCTCAATAAAGTGAAAAATGACATAGTATGGGTGAGTATACAGTGAAACAGTAATAGAGTCACTTGAGAGGCTGGCCATGATCAGTGGTGTTTCCTGTCCCAAAGCCTGCCATATTTCACTCTTTCTCAACTGGGTATTTGCCGCTTACACAAAACCAAGCAGGACACAGAGGCCAGTCAAAAGGCAAATAATAAAAGCAGAATTATGCACAACAGCTTAGTCAGGTATAAGGAGGACCTAAGAGAAAAGAAAATCCATCTGAAATCTTTCTAAATGCAAAGAGAGCTGATCCAAACACCTAGGATATACCTATAGAATAGGAATCTGTGTCACAGAAAGCATCTGCCAAATTTTACAGGTGACAGTTTACAAGCAAAACAACACTTCAGCAAAGCTCTTGGTAAACATGGCTAAAGCAGGCAAAGATAATCATACACCAACAATACAAGTAAAGCAGATTTTAGTTCTCTGACAATGATTAGATCAACACAACAATATTAAATGCAATTTCACTACTAAACAAACTTTTCAAGTACCGTCAAAAGTAAAGGCAGCAAAGAAAAGCAAATCTAAGTGCTAAAGAGAAACCTTTTAAACTCCTGACTCCAGAAATCATTCTATTAAACAAGAGACAACAACACCAGGCTGCTTACTTCCACACCAAGAAAATGCCAGGTATTAACCAGTAAGCTCTAACACATGAAAGAGGCAGAGTTAGTGAAGATCCTACACACTTTCACAGCAGCTCCAAATCTGCTTGCAAGACCACACAGGGAATTATCAGAACAAAAAAGCACCAGAGAAAGAGTTATTAGACACATCCCTCCAGTTCAAGATCTCTTGGAAGAGCAGCAAGAACAGCTTTTATGGAGTGATTAAAGTAGTTTTCAAAACACCCAGTAAAATTTGACCACAAGGCACAAAAAATATCCAGGAAGAAATTTCAAAGGAAATATATAGGAAGATGATTTGCCATCAGACATACACATTTCACATGCATTGAAGTCAAGAATTTGAAATAAGGTCCTGGATTAAAAAAGCAGTTTAATTTGCTTGGACTTTCATTGCTGCTGTGTAAGCTGCAACTAGATCTTGGATGGTTAAGAGTTTAAAATTAGGTTCTTTCAGCATTTAGATTAAATGCAGCACTTTACTGCATACTAAAAGAGTATGCTAATAACAACTTAACAAGTTAGGCCAGGCAGATCCCACACTAAAGAGTCAGCTCAGAGTACACCATAAGAGCAAAAAGGAAGCAGACACTATTCAAATTCAGGAAGCATCTCTGTACCACCCCTTCATCCCACTGAGAAATATATGGGGATTTCAAATAGTTCATAGTCCCCTAAATACCTAAAAAGTAGATTCCACACTGTTTGCACTAACAGTGCCCAAAGCTGAAAGGGTGAGGATTTTAAACAAGAAATCAGATGATCACCCGCGCATCAAAAACCAGACATGGTTTGCAGGTTTTACTGAGCAATAGAAGAAGCTAGGTATTTTAAAAAGTTCTCTCCAATTACACCTTTATAAACCTAAAGCTTAACTCTCAGCACAAAAATGTTCTTCCAGTAGAGAACACTTCTTTCTTAGCCTTATTACCCAAATTTCTAATGCACTTTATTGTGCTCAAGCACTACCCTACACTGGTAACTTCCTGACTAAGGACAACTAGTGAAATGGAGTTCATAATAGTCACACAGCAAAGTCTAAATGAATCATTATGTTATTTTAATATCCTAGTGTTATAACTTTGCATTTCTGCTACTACTTTTAATGTTCAATTCTTCATCATTTTGACCTACAAAAAGGTGGATATGGTTTTTCTTCTCAATTCTACAACCATTTCAGAACAGTCATAACAGCAAGCCAGAGGCACTGCATTCAGTCTTTCAGGTAAGTTGAGGTAAGTTGAGGCCATTACACTAAGGTAGGGGGAAAATCCTTTAAAGAGAAGTTCCTGGCGCTTGCCCACTTGTAGGTATAGGTATTTCTCAGCATACCACAAGATTGAACATGTTTTCATTTCTTTTGTCATTAACATCCATTTCTTTTCTCCTTCTTTGTTTCCTTGACTTGGATGTCAACACAGTTCAATTCAGTACTGGAACGCAAATTCTTCTGGCAATGCAGGGATGGACAGTTAAGTTCTCAAAGTGGTATTCCAACACTCCAGCTGTTTTGACAAAAATGTCACAAGCTCTTCTAATTCTTCAGTGCAGCCACAAGATAAACATTAGGCAAACAAAAAAATATCATTCCTAACCTCCAGACAAGGTCATTTCACACAGTAGTCAACGTGAAATTCTAGAGTGCAAGAGCTCACCCTAGTCATTCTTTCACGTAACTCTGGCAGCTAAATCTCACACAGGTATCAGACCCCAAGATAAAGGCACATTACACAAAAGCACCATGACCTTACGGGACTAAGTCAGGTACTGTGCACAGGGATGAGGGAAGAGCCCCACTGCCAACATCCTTGGCATTATATTTATCAGGTGGACCAGGCAGGTCAAATAATTTGGAATACAGTGACAGTGAAGATACAGCTTAAGCTGCTATAAAGCAGAGAGGAGAAAAACTAGAAGAGAACCATCCGCCTTGAGATAGCAAGGGCTGGGGACAAAGAAGGATGCAGTAAAAGTGAGCAGGTGAAAGGGCATGAACTATGTGTCAGGACAATGATAAAGAGAGGCAGTGACCAAGTGATCCAGCCTCAGCAGGGTCCACTTTGCTATGACCCCTGCAAGCTGTGCTGAGACAGCAGTTATTCCCATCAACAACTCAGGACACAGGAAAGATCAGGAAAATAAATTTTATCTAATTTAGATGTGGGGTGAAATCAACAGTTACAAGAGAAAGCAAAGAAAGTTAACAATGCAAGACTGCTGTGAAAAACTAGACTGCTTCCCTGGGATTAGTTTTATTTAAAATGTACTATTTTCACAAATACAACACTAAATGCAAACTAATAAAGCAAACTATGCCAAGAGAAGATTATCAGACATAATCCAGACACAGCTGCTCTGAACAGGAGTGTAGGCAACCTCTCTTGCACTTAAGCAGTGGAATCAAAATACGAAAAAGTCTCCTAAAAGCCTCAATCATGTAATATTCAGGATTTCTTTTCTCCTTCACTTCACTTACACTCACTGCATATTTTCCTGCTTCAAAAGAATCCCTTAATTTGCTCCTACAACAGCCCATTACCACTGGCTTATTTCACACATCCCCTGAACTGCTGCAGACAAGCCCAGACTCACAATTCCTCTGAGCTTAGATTTTCTGTCAGGTGTTTCCTATTTCTATGGCAGATACAGCTCAATGATTCTGGAAAAACAGAACAAAGCAAACAAAATACACCAAAGAAACAAACAAAAAATGCTACATAACAAAACAACAACAAATAAAACAAACAACAAATCAAAACAAAGGGGGGAAAAAGAAAAAAAAAAACAAACCACACACACAAAAATTATTTGTTCTCCAAGAAAGTAAGAGAAATGTTGCACTTGACATCAAGAAGACATATATGTTCGCTGGTCTTTCAGGAACAAAGGCAGCACCCAGACATGTTTGGTCACAAACACTGAGCACTGTTTTAGATTAGCGATTCATTAAAATACTATTAATGCGCACAATTCAAGGGGGGTGGAAAATAAATCAATAAATTAAAACACTATCCTTCTCACTGGCAGGCTTCTTGCAACACTGACGCTTACGGCTTTTTCCACATTTTCCTTTATATGGAAAACTGCAATCCAGATGCTATTAACAGTGTCCCAATCACCTACATTTATTCCCTGGGGTTTTTTGTTGTCTTTCTTTGTTAGTTTCAACTCTACACCATCCAACCCCACACTACCATGTAGTCCTATATGTGTATCATTTTGAATAGAAAAAAAACCAGCTTTTCCAACTTTCTTACTAACAGCTCACTGCTGTCTCAACAAGATTAGCTCATTTCAGTGGAGAGGTAAAAGAATAAAGAGAAGTGCCATTTTGTTGGGCTTTTTTTAAAAAGTAGCAATTAATAAAGCCGCCTCCTCTTTGCCCCAGTTGTTTTATCTCAGCTACTGGTATCTGTTTTGTTTTTCACACTGCTCCACCTCAACATACTTCCATATCATGTTAGATGGTTGCTTCTTGTGAGATCTCATCAGCTCATCCTTCCAGTCATGCCCATTTCAGAAAACATACTTATTGACGTTTAGTAAATGGACTACATTCTGCAATCTTACAAAAAAGTTGTTCAGTATCATCTATTTAAATGAATTCTGGTGTCTTCTACTGTCTTCGCACAGCAGATGGAAATGGAAGATAAAATGTTCACAGTAATTCTTCACACAAAGTCACCAGCCACCTCAAATTTCTTCTTTAGCTCTTCACACAAAGAATAAATGAAACACAAAAGCACACCATTACAGGCTCCTGAAATGCTTTTGTCCTAAAAGCTCTACAGATCAAGAATAAACACCTCGAAAAGAGAAGACACTTTCAGTAGCTCAATCATTCAGTTCATGTTCTTTCACTATTTCTCGTGAACAGCATGTAAATACATTCTTAAGACAATCAGCTTCAAGTGGTATCAAACCCACATTACTTTAAAGGACACTCTGAAAACATTTTGAGGATGAGCCACCAAAAAGAATTTTAAAAACCCTGTAATACACATAATCATCCTTCAGCTAATAAGAATCAGCTTATTAATGAAGAAATTTTGGCAAAACCTTCAAAACGGGCTAGACAAGTCTGCACTTCACAGTTTACACAGAAGTGTACAAAAAGCATATTTAAGATAAACTTTGCACTTGTGCACCTCTCCGAAGCCCTTAAACAAAACATGTGTTTAATAAAAGGGCTGAAACTTAATTCAGAAACACTCCCCAAAAGCAGCGCTCTCCACAAAAGAACACATCTCAAGCTGCTCTGTTGGGCATCTTACACCACCACCGACACAGGGCTCTTGACTCTAAAGAGTGACGAACATCTGGATAAGGCACTGTAATCAATAAACCCGTGTGTGCAAAAGAAGAGCTGAACTGCCAGCAGTGCCAGTTTTTTTATCATTCCTGGCAAAGGAGCTGAGAACATTAAAACTACACTTTTAAGCCGCAGGGCACGGCTGTGCTCGGGGACGCCCGGTGACCGCGGCGTTCAGTGCAGGGAAACACGTCCCAGTAGCGTGAGCCCTGGCAGATGGTTTCCCCCACGGATTTCTTTATCATTATTTTTTAGCACAAGGCAGCAAGAAATGGGAAACCGGAGACAGCACTGTAATCCAGTGAGCAGAGAAAGTGCCGGCTTCCCGCAACCTGTTCAGCAAGGGGACGAGGCTCGATAGCAGCATGAGGAGGTAATTAGGAATGTATGCGAAATAACAATGCACGCTCTAAGGCGAGTGTACGGAGTGACAGCAGCCTGCTTCCTGCCCGCACCGTTCACTGGGCGATTCAACTCGTGTCCGAGCCAACTCCCAAAGTCAGCCACGGCTCCTCCCGGAGCTCCGGACCTCTCTGGCCAGGACGGCCGCTCCTGGACCCGCACCTGCTCCCTCGCCATGCGGCACCTCCGGCCCAGGGGTGCAGGTGGCGGCCCGGGCCGCGGCCGCCCGCGGCTCAGGCGGGAGGCACCGGCACGCCCGTCCCCGCTCCAGGGAGGCTGAAACCCACTTCACCCAGGACAAAGCCAAACCCTGCCCAGGCGTGTCCCCCCCCTCCCTCCGCCGCCGCCGCCCCGCTCACCTCGCACGCAGAGCAGCGACATGGCGGCCCCGGCAGCCGCCCCCGGCTCTCCTCATGCCGCCCCGCGGACACCGGGCGGCGGCGGCGCCTCAGCCGGGGCGGGGCCGTCCCGCCGGGGCAGGGCCGAGTGACGACGGACGCGTCAGGGGCAGCCCGCGGCCGGCCGGGGCTGTGCCGCTTAGGCTCTCTTCTTTTCAGGCTTTTGTTTCGCTCGCGAAAAGTGAGGGAACTCGCTGGAGGAGGAACGCCCTGGATGTGTCTTCGCTGGAGTGCTCGGACAGGTTCTGGTGTGCTAGCGTAAGAATTATGGATTGTGTTGAGAGGGACCCTTAGGGATCATCGAGTCCAGCTCTTGGCCCTGCACAGCTCAACACAAAAATCCCACCACGTGCCTGAGAGCATTCTTCAAACGCGTTTTGAACTCTGTCAGACTTGGTGCTGTGACCACTTCTCTGAGGAACCTGTTCCAGTGCCCAGCCACCCTATGGGTGAATAACTTTTTCCCAAAATCCAACCAAAACCTCTCCTGACATAACTTCAGGTCATTCCCTCAGGTCTCCTGTCACTGGAGAGAACAGATCAGTGCCTGTTCTGCTTCCCCTCCTGAGGAAGAGGTAAACTGCTGTGAGGTGTCCCCTCAGTCTCCTCCAGAACAAACGGGCCAAGTGACCTCAGCCACTCCTTGCATGGAGGGCTTCCCCTTCCCCATCTCCACTGCCGATGGAAGAGCTCAGCTGATGATGAAGATGATGAAGAATCCCGACTGATGCACAGCAGCAGCTGTCTGTATTCCCCCCTGCCCCCACGTGGAAAGAGCCATAAGCCAACACTTAAGGAAAAACGGGACAAGCAGATGTGATTACTGTGTCCTAAAGCTCTGTCTGGGTACCCTTCCAGCTACAATGGCCAACCAGCTCTGAGGGTTTCCAGAACCCTCATGTTTGTCTGGCTGCTAATGCCCAGTCCATCTCTCTGCTTATCTAGTCTTTTTCACACCCCTTCAAAGTTTGCATCCTCATCTTCTGATTGAGCAGCTCACAGGTCAAAGTTTGCATCCTCATCTTCTGATTGAGCAGCTCACAGGCCAGCTGCCTGTTGCAGACAGAACCTCCTGAGGTGGTTTCCCTTGAGTCCAGTTCTAGCAGTTTTCTCTGATTGCCTCTAATGCTTTTAGTGCTGCTTCATCCCAAACTATAAATAGCCACAACACTGCAGAATGTGCTTCTAGTTCCAAACAGAAGATCTAGCAAATAATTTCTGAAACTGAAACTCAACAGCAAAATGTCATATAATGGGATTGCTATTCAGTTAATATTTAGAACAACTCCAAAGTCTGCAGAGAATGTGAAGGACAAGACTCCTAGTTGGGTGTTTCAAAAACCAACCATCCTTCCCAAGGTTCACACCTAGACAAGGGAGATGTAATTTCTGCACAGCAGATATTTCTGCCCTTATGTTTGCTGCCCAGAAGTGCATCAGTGAAGGGAATGTGTCAAAAACATACATATCTCTGAGATACCAAGAAGAACCACTTGTAAGGATAAACTATGATATTCCTGCAAACAATCAACCAGACTGTGTGCTAAGGGTGTTACCAAAGGCAGACTCAAGGGACTGGGAACACTTCCACTTAGTAGTGTGAATGGGAACTGTCAGTGCAGGGAGCTGCAAGTGCCAGCAGTGAGGCAGCCAGGGAAGAAATCTCCTCTTCTTACCCCTGAAGTGGCTTTAGTGCTGCTGAAATGCTGCTGGGGTCCTCAAAAGCTCTGCTTTGCTTCTCTGTGAGTTCATCACATGTAGCAGCAGCAGCAGCAGACTGCCTTGTGTCAGTACCTCATCCAAGGCTGCCCCACCTGTGCGGTGGGGCCTCTGACTTTCTAGTTAACTTGAAGAGAAGTTAGTGTTTCACTCTGCAAAGTCCACTATTATTTACCTCCCATGTGTCTCAGGGTATAGTGCCCTGTCCCTGGCCTTTTCAGATCTCTTTTGCTCCTTTGCATTTCTTCAGAGCCTCAGAGCTTTTCATTAGCAAAAGGTGTGCTCAGGGGTCCATGAGTTGCCCTGATGCCTTTCCTTTCCTGTCTTCTTTGCAGCCTTGTTGCAAGCAAAATCCTTTGAACTGTACATAAACTAATTTCTGCCACAACCACACAATCTCATCATGACTACTCTCCTCCCTTTACTGGGCCCCATTGCTCTGCCTGTCCTAATTTAAAAATTAAAACATCCGAGGCCATAATTGTCACAGACTGCCTCACACAGCACCTGGTACAGCAAGTCCCTATCTTGCCCACAGCTTGTAAATGCTACCAGAATAGGAAAATTATCTCATCAAGGGCAGATGATGTAATATGCATTTTAAAATCATAGTAATGCGTTATTAGCAAGTGTGGTAATTAAGTGTCTTGTAGCTAGGATGAGATCTCTTACTACCAGCAGTAACAGTGAACGCTGGGGTTATCACAGATGTTATGATTTCCCTGCAGTTCTGAGGTCTAATTAGATGTAAATGTTTTACCAAACTTTGTCTAATCAAAAGAAATAATTTCTACTTGTGTGTCTGTCCATCGTCCTCTCCTTTCCATCTCAGATAGGCTGGAAGAAAGATAAAGTCATTGCTGCAAAACTTCTGCACGGTAGAGTTCCCTTCTTCTAAATTATACTTGCTCTTTGAAATCAACTTCCTTATGTTTTCCCAGCTGAAGTGACACTCCCCAATGGATTTTGCTCTGTTATTGTTTTTAGTTCTTCCTCTGGACATTGTTGTCATAAATACAAAAAATAACTTAGAGATAGAAAAGCTTACAGTAGAAAGAGGGGTGAAAACACCCCAAGTTCTGTGCTGTTCTCAAGCTATTAAATATGGTTGATCTTTCCAAATTTGTTTCTAAAAATCCACAAAAGAGAATGCCAGGTTCACAAATGCTTAACTAGAAGCAAAGCCCTAGAACCCGTTGCAGCAGACCAGATCTATATTGTGCAGCTGACAGTGTGTTCTGGTAGCACAGGCGGCACACTCCATCAGCAGTGTACTTTTTTTTTAATTGGAGGCTTCTGCTGAATTAAGGACAAAAAACACAGTGCAGCAAGCACACTGCAGTAGCTTCCATACACACTGAGAATATCTGCCTTCCTGAACAACAAAAGGTATTCTGCAAACAGAAAACAAAGGCATTACTGTCAACTCCAAAGTGACACCTGATTTTTTTACTCCTTGAAGAGCAAGAGTTAATTTTCTCTGTCTGCTCAGACCCAGCCATTGGTCTCAGTTCACCTGCTGTTGAATAGGAAAGTAATAAATGGGTGATACTCCAGTCACTGCAGCTTACCAGCTGTTTTATACCTGCCTATTTGCACTGCTTTCCCTGTTCAGAGAGCAACACTATAGTTATATTTGCAGTCTACATAAACTGTGTTTGCTTCTTCTCTTCTTGTTCTGCATTTTTTTGAGTTTGTATTTATTACTAGAGAATGGGTCAGGCTGAAAGTCCATGTATAGCAAACCCGCATGGGCTTTATTTTAAATGAAAGGGTTTAGATCTGTTAAACCATTTTTACTGTTACGCAACTGACAAAAAAAAAATCATCTCAGACCTGGTTTTTGGGGCTAAGCTCTAAAGATAAGGAAAAAAAGCTTTTAATTTACCCTATGACATTTGGCAGGAATTCAGTGCTGAATATAGACTAAGCAGTTGATTGATATTCTGATATTGGGAGACAGCCCTCAGATTTATTTGGCTGTAAAATAACAGGCGACTGAAATGGCTTTCACTGGTATTTCTGATCAATTTCCTTATTAATAAAATGTAATATTTGCACAACCACTAGGGGACAACATGATGTGGTGGTTTACCTGTGTGCAATACACATTTGAATAGCATCTTGAAACATTCTCTGGGATGGATTGCAGCCTGTAGTCAGTGCACTAGCTAAAAAACACCATATGTGTGCACTGAAATGTACAGGGAAGCAGCCTGCCACCCTCTCAATTGTACATGAACTATAATGTTGCTTTTAACACTCAAAAATGTTCAAACAATTTTAAAGGTTGGAGAATGAGTAGGACTTCTGCGCCTATAGCAAGCTAGACAGGGCATCAGCCTCCACCAAACAAGCAGCCAAACTTTGGGCTGCAACTTGTAACATCCTCTTTTCAGTGTCCCAGTCTTGTCCTTTCCTAAAGATTGATGACATCTAAAAGTGACAGTGGTCTGGAAATTTGAGGCATTAATCAGTGGCTTAATTTTAATTGCCTCTTGAAGCAGAGCCCCTCCAACTGTCCTGTCCAACCCACCACTGTGCCAATAAGTTCCTGTACGGAGCCTTTCCTTTTGGCATGCTCAGGAACTCTCTGCAGCCATTTGGCTTTTCTCCGTGCACAGCATGACCACTTGGGTAGGCTTCAGTTTTTGTGCCTTAATTCTCCACCCACAAAATGGAGGTAGGGATAATTTTTAAGGAAGCAGGTATCAAAGGGTGTCGTGATTATAAATACATTAGGGATGATGAGATGCATGGACACTGTCACTGCATAACCATTTAAAACAGCACAAAGAGACCTGCCAGCTTTTAGATTACAAATGTGTATTCAAAAGGCTGGAGAGGCAAGAGGGGTCCTTTCATCTCAAGGCAAAAACCCTCTACATGAGAGCAGCTTCCATGGGAACTGATCTTTCAATTACAGCTGCTCTGCAGAAAAGTCTTTCAACTGCTCATGGCAGAGTTGATAGAACTGAACCCATTTCTCATACAATTATCCCAAGCATCCCAGACATGGCATTTCTTGTTCTTGTTGAGGCAGTTTTCCTTGAGCAATACACTAAGATTATACTGCAGACTACACCCAGAGCTACACACATGAAATATGGGTCTTTGTCTGTCCAAGCAGTGAGCAGCAAAGCGAAGTAGAGACCCCACCAGGGATAATTCCCTGGGATCTAACCAAGCATGCTAGGATTGATCCCTCACCTCACCAGCATGCACAGTGCCACTATTACTGCTTTCCCAAAAGCAGATATCACAGACAGATTCGTGAAATCAGTTCAGTTGGAAAAGACCTCTGAGATCATCAAGTCCAGCCTGTGGCCTAACACCTCTGTGTAAACCAGACCATGGCACAAAGGGTTATGTCCAGTCTTTCCTTAAACACCTCCAAGGACAGTGACTCCGCCACCTCCCTGGGGAGCCCATTCCAGTGTTTAATCTCCTCTTTGAAGGAATTCCTCCAAATGTCCAACCTAAACCTCTCCTGAAAGAGTTTGGGAATATGTCCTCTCATCCTGTCCCTAGTTGTAGGGAGAAGGGACTGCCGCCCACCTGGCTACACCCTCCTTTCAGGTCACTGTCAGAGCAATACCACTCTTATCAGAGATAAGCTCCCTGTGAGCCTCCTTTTCTCAAGGCTAAACACCTCCAGCTCCTTCACTTACTCCTCCTCAAACTCCGAACCCTTTCCCAGCTCCTCCCTGCTGGACCGACTCCAGCACCTCAATATTTCTCCTGAATTGAGGGGCCAGAACTGGACACAGAAGAGAAGGTGTGGGCTCACCAGCACCAAATACAGAGGCACAATCACTTCCCTGATCCTGGTGGACCCACTATTTCTGTCGTAGCATATCCATGAGCTGAAGGATGCTGAGGTGCCCTGAAAGCCTCTGCCTCAGGCTGAAAGGATCCTTCTGATCAGCTTTGTACTTTGAGCAATATTTATTCTTGGCTGCATTTAGCTTAACTATCCCCTCCTCAACACATACATACTGTCTGGCAGTCTGATAGTGACATGGGACACAGGACTGAGAAGACCCCTGGGATCAGAACCTCTGTTCCTACAGACACACTGCCCCTGTTCCCCAGCTCTGTCTCCTTCACAAACAGTTTGGGTATTTGTCATGGCACTTTACAGGAACTATTCCAACATCCTGACATACTCATGTTCATCATTTTGCCAGCTTCACCTTTCAGTTAAAGTAGTGTTTCTTTCTTTCTAATATTTAGAGCCAACAACTCCATCTTCTAGTTTTGCTTTCTCAGATTAAAAAAAAAGGAATTTTTTCAAAAAAGTCTAGAGATTCCTGTTTCTGACTGTATTATCTGTGTTTTGCACCTTTTAAGTTTGAGTTAGCACTTCTCAAGTACAAGTAGCATGTCTTGTGCACAGCTGGTCACATCAGGATAAAAGCAGTATTGCCTGGTCTTGGTGCCACAGATCAGCTACACAGATCTATGGAGTCCTGTGAGATGGTCACCTACTGATTCTACAGGAACAGGTGACACCCCTTCTGCTGTTCCATACTCTGCTTTGACTGGATTCATGTCTAAATTGAGCCATGGCCTCCCTCTTAAAAGGGAGTCAACAAACATTTTATTTCAAGTAAATCAGATATTTTCCCTTTCCAAGAAGAGCCCCTAGTAACTTGGCAAGGTGGAAAATCCCCTTAGCCCACCTAGGCTTTTTTCCTGCCTTACAGCTGTCTTCAGTTATTGTTCTGTTCACATTAGCAGACATTTGAGCAGTGCAGAAGGTTATTCTTCAATAGAGGAGCCTAGGGGAGTAGCCTTTCTCTTGCTTTTGTAGTTTTTATTCTTTGAAGATGAACATTTGTCAGACATAAAAGAGGAGCTGTTTGTCAAAGTTGAAATTGTTGGCAAACACAGCAGAAGCAATCGGCTCTGAGGAAGAAGCACCATGAGACTGCAAAGGGTTCTTCTGCCTGCTTAACTGGCATCACCATCCCAATACCACAGTCAAACACCACCAAGTCAGTCAACCTGTAGGAAAGAGTATCACAGGCAGAAAAGTTACCCCTCAGGAATATTGGATGTCTTTCACTTTTCTGTGGGGCAGCTGACACTTTCTCCTCTCTGGCGTGATTTTTTATCTTAGTGTACCTGGTACCTGAGAACAGCAGGGGCAGAAGAAGAGTTTCTATTTTAAAAGAAAAAAGTGCTTTGGTAAGACCCTTGAAAAAAGCAGGAGGGCATTTAACTGTATTTATGTATAACATGGTTTTTGTCAGAAAATTTTACTAGAGCACAATAGTGCTCTTGTAAAATTACTTTCTGGAGAAATAAAGTACATAGTAGGGAACTGCCAACCTCACACAGCTCAAGAGAGCCATCAGCCCTCTAGATGTGGCCAGGTGATCAACATTTCCTATGCAAACAGGCTGTTTAACCTTCCAGCTAAATTTTTCCATAGTGCTGGAGTGCAAGCAGTGTGCATGTGTACCATGCCTTCCTGCTACCTGAAGAAAAAGGGGAAAGCAGGTAAGCTGGCCCTCCCTCCTCCAAGCTTCTGGAGCTGCAATAGTGGAGTAAAAGCCCTGTTGTGACACTTTTCACCACCAGCCTCCTCAAAGGGGTGTGCAAAAAGCAGCATTTTGCAGTTCTGTTCTCCCCAGTTCACCAGGAGTCTCTCTAGTTCACAATATCACTCCCCCTTTTGCCCCTGTTTCCAAAGGATTTAGAAAAATCCTTTTCGAAGGAATTTTAAATGCAAAGATAAGAGAAGCTTATCCATTTCATTAAATGCCCATGCAATGTCTAGCAGTGTGCTGCTGATTGCTGCAGTGTAATACAAACATTAACAAGTAATTAAGAAATATCTCACTGTCCATATTGTAATTTTTTTCCCATTACTCCCTCAAAGCTTTGTTTTTAAACAACAAAAAATAAAACTTTAAGACTCTTCAGATTTTACATACCTATGTCCACAATACAGTGTGCCTGGCAGCTGTGGGGCACAGTTCTGTTAATAACAGAGCTACCTGCAGGTGAAGATAAGTCACAAAACATGCAGCATTACAGCCTGAAACTTATTTTATGGACCATAACTCTTTATTACCCTGTATCTGAACTTCACCTTCTATCTCTGATGGCAGGTCTGAGAGGGTGAGTCTTGAAAGAATAACTGAAATAGAGGATCCTCTTGAAATATTCCATTTAGAAGCACCATGAATAGGATGGGTATCATTTGGGGACTATTTTACCTCTTTGAATGAAATAAGTTGATAAAATGCAAATACAAAAGCAAAATTCAAAACTGTAGCTAACAATCCCAAATTTCTTGTGTTTCTTGGGCTAGATACTATCATTTTATATTGCAATAAGAATGGACATCATCCATTACTTCTTTGAGCCTCTTCTGAGAGCCAAGAATAAAAAGAAATAAACTGTAATTAAAAAAAAAAAAGAAGAAGAAGAAAACCACTCTTCCAACTTTCTTTTCTATCATAAAACAACAAAAAAGGTCAATAAGCTTTTGCTCTATGCTCATGGAAATCCAGCCCAGCTGGTTACATAAAGTTGCTTAGGAAAATCAGCAAAGGTTGGAGGGAAACAGCCTGGGACAGATAGGGTATTTAAACATTGGCATTGTGATAAGGGGTCTGCAAGGATCCTGCCATGGTCATGGTTTGCCTTGGCAGGAAGCTGTGAAAGCTGAAGGGTAAGCAGCCCCTGGTCACTGGATTGTAACTGTGGGGTGATGGGGCAGCCCTGAGCCTCACTGCAATGCCTCTGCAGTACACCGTGACACCTCCACAGCCATCCCTCAGCAAACCTGGGAGATAGTCTGAACCTACTCAAATGGAAGGAGCAGGGGCCACCAACACCTTCAACCCCCATCTCCATGCTGAAAAGCACCTGCTTGATTCCAGGGCTGTTATTTCCCTCCCCACTTCTCTTCTTCCTCATCTTTTCCCATCTGCCTGTGAAGGGCTCTGCTGCAGCTTCTCTCAGAGCCTACAGTCAGAGCATGGATGCAAGAAATGCCTTTAACTGACTTGAGTTTGCCAGGTCTTGCTTTGTGCAAGAACCTAGTGATTCTCACTGAGGAAAGGGACACACACAAAAGTAAAACAATCCTGGAGGAAAAGGCAGCAACACAGTAATGCCATTGAGATATGGTCAGATGCCACAGTGGAAAGCAGAGTGGTGTAGGAGGGATTGGAGAGCTGCTCAGGTCTAGCCTCCCATCACCACTGGGAAACAAACTTTCCCAGTCTGCTGAGATGCCATTCCCTTTCCTCATCTCTGAAGTTTCTCAAATCTGGGCACTGAAGCCACACAGTCTGTAATGACATCTGTCAATATAATTTGATATGATCATGACAGGGATACCCAGCAGAAGGTTAAGCCTTGGTCCACCATCTGAATCAAAAGCTGCCCCTGACAGTTAATCCCTGGGGAGTCTAAGAGCTGCTGGAAGGCAGAGGTGGCTGTCTAATTTCTAGAAGTATGAGGCTGTGAAGAAGTAACCAACCTGCAATATCATTTGCTTAGCCCAGAGTGTTTTTTTGGCAGTACCAGGCATGCTTTCTGCCCCTCTACAATTCCTGCTAAGTGTACAGAGCCAGGATCCCAAGTGTGTGCACTCATTAGAGACCCTAAAACCCTTTCCTTAGGGTACTACTCTTAGTTTCAGCATCCTGGCCAAATTCCAGTTGGGTAATTAGACTGTGATTAGGTAACCGTTTGCATATGCCATTACACTTCCCTAGGGAGCCTAGCTCTAAATTATTTGATGGTTTTAGGATTTCTAGTCATTTTCAAGGCTGTTTCCATTGCCAGTGGGAGACTAAATGCTGCCAGAGATTGGGGAATCAGCACAGGCTGTGGAATGAACAGAGAGCAGCCCTGCCCAGAAGGGCTTGGGGGTGCTGTGGGTGAGAGGCTGCCCATGGCCCAGCCATGGCACTCACAGCCCAGAGAGCCAAACGTGTCCTGGGCTGCATCCAGAGCCCCGTGGGCAGCAGGGCAGGGAGGGGATTCTGCCCCTCTGCTCTGCTCTGCTGAGACCCACCTGGAGCACTGCATCCAGCCCTGGGCTCCCAGCACAGGAGGGACAGGGACCTGCTGGAGCCAGCCCAGAGAGGAGGCCACCAAGGTGATCAGAGGGATGGAGCAGCTCTGGTGTGAGGAAAGGCTGAGAGAGCTGGAATTGCTCAGCCTGGAAAATAAAAGGCTTAGGAGTGACCTTATTGAGGCCTTCAAGTACCTTAAGGGAGCCAACAAGAACAATGGAGAGGTATTTTTCACAAGGTAATGCAGTGACAGGACAAAGGGGAATGCCTTCAAACTGAAAGAGGGTGGGTTTGGATTGGATATTAAAAAGAAGTTCTTTACTGTGAGGGTAGCAAGGCATTGGCACAGTTGCCTACAGAAATTATGGATGTCCCGTCCCTGGAAGTGTTCAAGGCCAGGTTGGATGGAGCTCTGAGCAACCTGGTCTGGTGGAAAGTGTTCTTGCCCATAGCAGTGGGGTTATCTGGATTCTGTGGTGCTGTGAATGGCTTCACTTTACACAGCTTTCCTTTAGGATGGTATTGCCTGTGTGGCCGGGATACTGCCTGTGGTAGTGGGAGTCCTCCTGCCATCTCTCCATTGGGGAGGTGCTGATTGAAGCCTGCTCATAAAGCCGAGGTAAGCAGCAAGACCCCCAGCCAGGAAAAGAAACATAGTGTCATTGTCATGCTTAGTGGGTAGGAAAGAAACAGATTGGCAGAGTCATTTACATGTGCTAGGGATCATTTTGTGGTTTCCAGACTGAAATTCTTAATGGCACTCGTCATAAGTAGTTTGCTTCCAGATGTTGTTTGCTTTCATGTTCAGAGCTACATGCATTAACACAGAAAATTCTGCTTGGAAAAACGGTCACTTGCAACTCCACAAATCTAAGAAAAGTCAGCATCCAAAATGCAGGAAATTTTGGTCAGATACCATATTTTTTTCCCTGTGTTTTTATCCTTAATTGCCAGTCATTTATGTACCATGGAATATTTGTGTCATACAAAAATGCTGATGTCTCACAAAGATGCCAGATAAAGCAATTTTTTCTTCTATCATAGGACTTTTATCCTTTGTCTGCCTCTTCCCATACCCAGCAATTCCCCTCCAGTCTGCAGCTCTCATCCAGCCAGCTATCACCTCCTGTTCCCATATGATGACACTGGTGCTGTATTCTGCATCCAGAATCTCCTTAAAGCCAAGCCTTGGCTGACACATCCACAGGGGAAACCCCAGTTCCTCAGGCTGATGGCAGCAGGCAGCATCCATCACCCATCACAAGCCTGACTGCAAAAAAGCCACTGATATTCTGGCACTAGGGTACCCTACAGAGGCAACACAGATGTAGAAGAAAGCATCCCTATCTAAACACACCTTTCCATAAGGTAGACAAGCTTCTATAGAAGTCTCCCTACTACTGAGCAGCCCAAGTTCTGCTTTTTTGTGCCAAGATCTGCTAAGACAACACCAAGCAGCAATAAAGGGTCTGTTTCCCTGCAGGATCTGGAGGTTTGAGTGGGTGGAGATATCCAGGAGCCTCGTAGGTTGAACCTAATTTGTTTCTTGGGCGTTGCTTGTAATTTGAGGATTTAGCAAAAAACTGCCCAGTTCTGGTGTCATTTAGTGGAAGTTTTGCCTTGTGGCCTAACCAATTCCATGCTGGCAGAATGAGTGTTCACAGACCAAAACATATAACTGCAGGATGCTCTGAAGCAACATAGGCATTAAGTTTTAGTGCTAATTACGCCTGAATGTGGGGATGGGGGAGCTGGCAACTGTTAGCATATCTTATCTTTCTGTAAGGAAGGGCAGAGCTTTTCTAGTGCTTTAGGTGTGTGTTGGGCTGCCAGCCAAACCAGAAGCCCCTCCCAACAGCAAGGAAGGGGGGACTGTGATATACTCTGGCGTCTTGGCCAAAAGCCAGGCAAGCAGCACAGCTGGGAGCTGGCGGTTCTCTCACAGCATCAAAGGAAGACAAAGGACTTCCCCTCTGCACACAGGGGCTTCTCAAAACTGTCCTTGCACCTTATTCTAAAGCCATCAGCTTTGGATGCTCTCAGCCTCATAATTTCTACATTTTTGAGTGCTTATACCACCACTCAGGCAGCTTTTGCTGTTTCACAGGTATGGGGTGTGCCAGTGCCTTGGCCATGGAGCAAAAGCAGGAGATCTGGCTTTATCCTGACACTGAGTTTGTGCAAACATGTACAATTTTGGACGATGCTCTCAGGCATATGTATGGCTCTTGGGATGTCCTGTGCAGGGCTAAGTGTTGGACTCTGTGATCCTTGCGGGTCCCTTCTAACTCAGCATGTTCTCTGATTCTGTGATTTTGTGAACTGCTCTGTTCAGCTAGAGCAGAGCTCTTCATATTCACAAAGTCCTTCCGTGGTGGAGTACAGAATTATTATCCTGCCAGTTTTTCAGGTCATAACCAATATGTCAACTTCAAATCATGTCCTCCTGACCAAGGTCTGCAGAGCCTTCCTGCAGAACACCATTAGTCTTTCCCCCTTCCCTCACACAAATGAGTCTGTTCAAAACTCCAATCTGAGCTATTCTGAACCCTGTGGCAAAGGATCTTTTTCCTGCCAAATGTTGGACCCATCTGGCTCATGCAGTCCTAAAGAGAAATCACATGAACCTCCTATGTTTTTCATCCAGCTCTCCCAGTTCTCCACTATCTGCCTGTCATCTTTGAGGTTTTCAGCATCCCTCCACACTCTTCTTGCAACACTCCCAAAATGTAACCTGACTGGTTAACTCAGCTATCAGGCACAGATCCTTGTGGCATTGGCTGACATTTTTCTCAATGCCCCTTGGCGTTGTCTCTACCTGCTGCTGTGTTTCAGATCCCAGCCTCTCAAAGCCTCATTTGTCCTTTCATTGTGAGCTGGCACAACAGCTGCTGAGGCACAGCCTCTCTGGAGCAGGCTGTTGCTGCAATAGCTCAGACCAGAGGACTCTTTGTCTGATTAAATCTGAATGGGGATTAGTAGCAGAGGAGGAAAGGGCTGTAACTTTAATTCATGAACATTATCCTCTTTTCTTCCCTCACCCATTCAGCATTAAAGTGGATGCAAGGCCACTGAGCAACATTTTTATGAGAACTACATGCACCCCTCTGCTTCCCTGTGTGTTTATTCCAGCTGCAGCGAGCAGAGATGAAAAAGGGCCAGCCCTGCTGGGGCAAGAAGCCAGCTCCTGGAAACAGTTTGTCCCTGTGGAGTATATTTAGAGAGCACAGCCTGGAAATGGCTACCCCAAAAGTAGCCAAGTGCCACCCACTGCAGTGCAGCCACCTGTACCTGGAACAAGAGAGCTGTGATCTCTTCCTCCCCTGGCCCTTGGGCGTTCACACTGGAAAGCTTTGCTGATGAGAACTACGCTCTGTGTGTGCCTTTAAGCCTCCACAGCCTAAAGATGGTGCACAAAGGACTCACTTAGTGGCATAAGGTGACATAGCCTGTCACTTGAGTGATCATCATCCTGTGGTGACCAGTGACAGGACCCAAAAGAATGGCCTTAAGTTGTTTCAGGAGAGGTTTAGGTTGGATATTAGGAAAAGATGCTTCACACGCAGGGTGGTTGGGCACTGGAACAGGCTCCCCAGGGAAGTGGCCACAGCACCAAGCCTGTCTGAGTTCAAGAAGCATTTGGACAATGCTCCCAGGCACATGGTGTGACTCTTAGGGATATCCTTAGGAACAAGAGCTGGTCTTGATGATCCTGGTGGGTCCTTGTGTGTCCCAACTCAGCTTATTCTGTGAATCTATGTTTTATCAGTGCTACGTCACATATGGGATGTAATGATTTTTATCTCTCTGACCTAAAATCAAACCAGCTCTACTAGGGGGAACTTTTTCCTTGGGCTTTTTTACTTTTCCAGATCTAAGTGTGAAAGATACGGAGGTAGGTCATCCAGGCTGGAAATTTCTTCAGAGAGCCCAAAAACACTTCCCAAACACTGCTGTCACTGCCAGCATGGCTGCAGCATCCTCCAGCAGTGTAATGCACAGTCCATGGGTGCGAGGGCTTTAGTCAGCCCCCAGGCCCCCTTGTGCCTCTCCAGCCCAGTGCCAGGGATCTGCACCCTGGCCGGTGCTCCTGGGACAGGGCAGCTGTGGTGCCTGGAACCGGGGGCCATGGCTCCTGCCTCCCCCGTGGCTGTGACCTCGTTTCATGTGCGCCCGCCCGCGCTGAGCCAGTGAGCCTCATCCGAGAGCCCCACGCAGGCAGCTGGCAGGGATTTTTGCATCATTTAATTCTCAATCCTCCCAAGAGCCTGGTGAGGGATTGAGCGTATTCCCTGAAATGAAGGACAGGCCTGAGGGGCAGAGCCAGGCACTAGGAGCTGGAAAGACTGAGTCTGAGAGCAGTTTGTTCCCAAATGTCCCTTTGGGTGAGAAAAGCTAAGGCAGTTAGCTTTTATAACAGCCATTGTGGGCATTTCTGTGACAAGCAAACCAGCTGGAGCCAGCAGCTCCCATTGTGCTTACATGCAGCATGCTGAAACCTTGGGAAGGGTCCCAGCCCAGTGCAGCAGAGGTGACAGGCCATGAGCAGCTGTGATTTGGGGCAGGGATGTTTGTCCTCTCTGCTATGTGCTGCCCCCCGAGTGCAGTGATGCCCATGCTGTGGTGCAGGTGTGTTTGCACATCTGAGCACACTGAGCAGTTGTCTGCACATGGGTGCTGGAAGTCCAGCAGCTTGCTGGTGCTGCCCAGCCCACCCTGATAGTGCTGGCAGGCCCTCCTTCAGACCAAAAAATCACAGAAGGGATCTGGTCAGAAGGTACCTGAAAGATCATCTTGTTCCAATCCCTCTACCATGGTCAGGAACACCTTCCACTAGACCAGGTTACTCAGATCTGACCTGCAGCTCTATGGGCTCCTTTTGACCTGGTTTCCTCTATAAATGTAGATGCAGATGAGCTTAAGATGCACAGAAGGGAAGATGAACTGCTCAAAGAGGCATATATTTCTGCCATAGTTTTCTACAGAAGCTAGGGGCAGCTCCTATCACAAAAAAGGTTTTTAAGATAAGTGTGCAGCACCTAGAAAGTGGGGCCCTCCAAAGACAGGAAGGGTTGGGGGTGCTCAGCTCTCGGCCTTAGGAAGTCAAGGCTCAGATGATGAAAACAAGGCATAAACAAGTCTGGCATGAGATTTTACTGTAAACCCAAAGGAAATGTAAATGGGTCTGTAAAGAAGGTCTATCACATCAATGGCATTCTCATGTGTCCCTGTTACAGATGAGCAAACAAAATGTGAAAGGATCCACATCAAAACAGAGTCGGTCCAGCAATGCATGCACAAACAGCAGCTTTGGCTAAACCCCAAACTGAACCAGGCACCATCAGGGAGACCCCCTGAACGATCTCATGTCAGGAACTTCACAGCTCTTCTTGTTCTTACAAAAATGCCCCTGCAGGGCAAGCACGGATGGAGGGAAGAAATGGGAACATGCCATGCGTCCTCACAGCTGCATCATTGAACATATTCACAGGGAATTTCAAGCACAAACCAGCCTCCAGCCTGCCATATTCAGAAGGAAGCAATAGGATATGGAAATATAATGGACACCAAGAGGTAAGAACTGGTGGCAAAACAATGGAGTCCCCACAGCATCCAGACTTTGTAAGAAGTCTCTCCATCCCTTTACTGGAGGTGCATGGGCACATCAGGGTGAGAAGCCTATGAATAGTCTAATTGCACTGTAACACCCTCACCTTGAACTGGTTATCACAAACTCCAAGGTGTCCCCGCTCTCCCACAAGGGCAGACAAGAACCCATCATTCCCTTTTGCTGTGCTGGCTAATTTCCCCCATGTTTACATTGCTCCTTCTTGCTCAGAAAACCCCTCAGAAAGAAGATTCCGGTAGCAGCTGTGTACCTGGTGTGGCCTCACCCCAAGCTCTTTCTAGTCCAGGAGCTGAAGGACTGTTGCCCACCAGCATGTCCCTTGTCTCCACATCCCCGTCATAGAGAGAAGGTACAGCAGAGCCAGGACAGCCAAAATGCCACCTCTGTGTGTGCATGGGCAGGGCTGCCCCGTGCAGCAGGACTTGTCCCTCCTGTAATTCTGACCCCTGGCAGGGTGAGGGCAGCACCCCGTGGGGGACACACGCCTCAGATTTGGGGGACAGGGGCAGGTCATGCCAGGGCCCGGGTTCCCCCGCAAAGGTGCTGCTGAAAATAAGCTGGGCTGGGCTGCCACCTTGTGCCAGCAGGCAGCATCCACTGACCAAGCCTGGCAATGGGACCTTTCCGTATGGAAACCAAAGATTTTCCATTACCCCACATTTTCAGTGACCTAAATAGGGATATACCCTCAGTGTATATCCTGGAATATCCCGGTTTTCAGATGAAGCCCATAGAGTTCAGCAGCTCCCTGCTGACCAGGCAAAGGATTTTGCTGTCCCTCCATGAAGTCATCTTCCCCCACACCTCGGGGCTCAAAATTCCCACATCTGTGCAGATCATGGCCCTGTCAGCCAGCAGCCAGGTCCTCGGGGAAATGCCTGGGAGCTGGAAGAGAGGGTGTGGCACCCCAGGGTGCTGGCACTGTGTGGGGCGCAGGCTTCCTGTGAGTGCTGCAAGTCACAGAATTCAGCAGAAGGGCTCTGCCCCAAATGCCAAGCATGGCCAGGGATAAATGCCAAAATTCCTAAATGTAGGTGCAGGCAATGAGCAAGCAGCCTTGGCTGCTGGTGCAGTCTGCAGTGCTGGGAGGCATTGCTGGGTGGCCCCAGGCTTTGCCACCTCACCAAGGTGACGCCAAGGAGACCTTTGCCTTCTGCTATCAGCCCTGGTTTGCACACTTGGCACCGGCGAAGGCTGACGGGGCAGTCGGGGGGCAGCAGAAAGGCTGAGACGTCACTGCCCAGCTCGGGCAGCCCTGGCGTGCACCAGAGCTGGCACAGCCCACACCGGCCGGCTCTTTGGAGCCGATGTTATCTGGGTGGGTAAACGGAGTTTATCAGTTCCTTCAGGTTTTCTTTTTTAAAGATATTTTATTTTCAAGGCAGGCGTGAAAGAAAAGAAACATTTCTGCAGGGAAGCTGTAGGGGAAGAGGCTTAGGCGTGAAAAGGGAATGAGGGAGGGGACCATTCACACTTCCAGTGGTGGGGCCAGGCACTTCTCTTCCCAGAGCCGGCCAGGTCATCGGCATCCTCTTCAGAGCACGTCCCTTATGCCACCTTAAATCACAGCCCCTCCCACATCTCCACAGCTGCAGGTTAGGGCAGAGGGCCATCAAGTGAAGACGAACTGTCCAGGACAATGGGTGACCCCAAGGGGTAAAGTGGCAGCAGCTGGATCTCTACATTTCCAACAGTAAAAAAAGAGAGCAGGGATTATTCCCCTGGTGCTGAACAGGCACATGCAGTCCCCAGGTGTTGTTCCAGCCCTGGATATAGGGTGACAGGGACAGGCAGAGACATCCCCAGTCTGACCTCCTGCTCAGAGCAGGGTGTAACCAACACAACATCATATTTGCTATGGCTTTGTACTTCAAATCCCCAGGTCTGGAGATCCCTGCCCTGGGCTGCACATAAATTCTTCTTGCTGAGCATCCTCAGCCTGCCAAGCTGTAGCAAACAGCCCTCATCTCTCAGAGCACAGTCTACCAGCAGCTCCAGGATGGATCACTTGAGTTTTGCACATAGCCAAGACCCCTGTTTAATTCTGGAAGTCCCATATGTCTCAGACACAAAGCAACAGTGAAGTCTGGTGGGTGTAGCACTGGGTTAACAACCTGTGTCAGGCTCTAGATCATCCATCCTTTGTTCCTTGGTCTCTAAGGCCCACCATGGTCCCTTGGGGGTCACAATGCTGCCCTCCTCTACAAAGGTGCTGGGAGACAGCTGATGGGAGACGCAACACTGGAACTATGAGTGTGGTGTGGGTATGGAAGGAAAAGAGCAGCCCTGCCTGGCCCTACCACCCAGTGCTTTTTAAAATGATCCCAGATCCATTGTTCTCATTTCTCCCTTTCCCATCAGGACTCTGAATTCTGTCAGACACGCCCAGTTTGGGATGAGGCTTTGGTGGGCACTGGGACTCAGTCGGTGTACCACAGTGACTTCATCTCTGTTGTGATCCCAAGCTCTGCTTGGAGCTGTACCAGAAGGGATTCCCACAGTGCCAAAAGAGAATGCCACCTCTACCCCCGAGAGCAGTAAGGCTCCTCCAGCAGGAAACTCTCCAAGTTTGATTTCTATCTTCAGTTTTACAGCCATTTCAGTCCAACAGGTAAACCAAGCACGTCATGGAAACAGGTTCTGGCAGGGGAAAGGTCCTGCAGCACTGGTTCACACTCCCCCGGGAACGCTCCCTGGCTCCAACACAGGACCATAAGGCACTAAGTTGTGCCTTGTGACAGTCTCAGGGAAAGAGAGACAGGCTTTGACCTTTGTCTCCTCTAGCTGCAAAGCACAGGGAGGACAAGAAGCATGAAACCCCTTCGGAGACAGGCGCTGCAGAAGATACAGTCTGTGCTGCGTGCCTAGGACTGGGGCTGTGAGAGATACAAAAAAAACAAGCTTTTTTATGGCAACACACCATTAAGAATGGAAGTGACACCCAATGCTCCTCTAGTATCTGTCCTTTCAGCTTTCTCCAGCTCCTCTGACAGCTGGGATGAGGCCATGAGTCACCACACAGTGCCTGGTCCAGCCCTGCCACTGCTCCACGCCCCACCCAACCTGGCACCACTTGCCAGGGCCCCAAAGCAACGTGACAGCTGATTTCCACCAGCTTCCTCCAAGGTCCTTTTAAAATTCCCTACAATCTCTCTCTGGCAGGACTCCAGGTCTTTCCAGGCTTGTTTCTGCACATGGGTCCTTTATTGCTTTACCTACCTATGGACTTGGATCAGACGTGCATAGTATGGCACAGCCTGCTGGCACGGGGAGCATACAGGTGATGCAGGGGTAGCATCACCTTTACAGAGGCACATCCTGCCCCATCAGCACTGGGAGATGATCCATGTGCTTCTCAAAGGCGCTTTTGCAATTGCAAAACCTGCCCACACCAACAAAACGAGTGTGTGCATGGGGATGTCACTCTTCCATGATGAAAACCATTAAATTAAATTAAAAGTGGGGCAGGAGCCTTGCTTGTGTCAGCTCCTCAGCATCCTGGAGCTTGGCACATGATGGCCTTTCCGGTGGGAGCAGCCAGCCCGGCAAACAGGCTGAACAGCCCCAGCCCGCTGCTGGCAGGTTGGGGCAGCTCTGGCAGCTCCAGGAAGGAGGTAACCCAGGGATGAACTCACCACCACTCAGTCACCTCACCAGGGCACCCTTCAAAGGGAAGCCCTGCAGGCAGAAGGGTTCAAGACGGAAAGACGTCATTCCAACATGTGCTGCTTGGGACACCTCATCTTCCTGGGAAAACACCCGTCTCCCGGCCCTCCCAGCAGGCGAGTCTCTGGAAAGTGGCCAGCTGTGGTGCAGAGCCATGTCTAATGTGCTTAAACCCTTCGTTTGCCTTCACCAACCCTTGTGAAGCCCTTCTCAAGCCCCTAGGGTGTGTAAGGAATAGATGAAGCCTACTCCTGGCAAGGCCTAGGGTGGGCCCCTCTGCAAAGAAGCAGCGTAGCTTGTGCAGTAAGTCTGCCCCATTCCCAACCCTCCCAAGCCTCTGAAAGTTTTTCCAGATGCTCTCCAAACCACCACAGCTTGTGTTACTGTGCCCAGCAAATGGCCATGGTTGAGGTTCTGCCCCATGGGAAGAGCAGTGGGAGCAGCCTCACCCCATCAGACTGCTAAAAAGGGCTTTTATGTCTCGCTCCTTAATCCTGCTTCTGGAGCGAGAACATGTTTCAAAAATCAGGGGAGGTTGCTAAGGGACAGTGTGCTCAGCAGGGACATCGCTCACAAACCCTCAGCACTCAAAAGCAGGAGGTAAATAACTTGGGATATTATTAATCCTTCACTGCCCACACAATAAACAGAAATGTATTATTCTTGTCAAGGACAAAGGAGCCCATATTTGCCCCCAGCCAAGGAGCTGAACCAGCAAATTTTTTTGATTCAGCTCCACAGTGGGTTCAGCTTTGACTGAAGTTGTTCCAGTTGAGTTCCTGTTCAGGCCAATAAAGGTTCATTAACCATTTTTTAGCTGTGAACTCATTTCAGCCAGTTCACACTGGAAAACACAGCCTGTGGAAGCAGCTGTGTGATGGGGACTGAGCCTTTTTCTGCCCATCCCTAGTTTCCATGGCGTCTGCTGCCTTCCTGGTTGGACTCCACAGCTTCTTGCGAGCTCAGCAGAGATGACACACAGGGTCAAAAGGCAGAAAAGCTAAATTTTGCCCTGGACATCTGTAGGAAACCTGCACTGTGAAGGACAAGTTGGCATGTGGGGGAACTGAGCTGCCTGGGCTTTTCCTGACACCAGCAACTGTGCACATGAAGTTGGAGGCAGGGGCTCCTAAGTCACCAGGAACACTGGAGAATTGCATGTTCCTGTCATTACACTCAGAAATTAGAATGTTCCATACATTAAATACCCTTTAGTGGCTCACGAGCTGAACCTGGGCACAGCCAGGGGTTATTTAGCAAGAAATCTCCTGGAGCAGCAATCTGAGGCCCCAGGAGGAGATGAGGTCCTGTGCTGGCAGCTGCTCCATGGCCACATAGCTGTCCACAGGACACTGAGCTGCCATTTCTCCCTGCAGAGAGGCACGTGCAGGGCATGGCTGTCAGAGGACCGTCTGTCCTGCTCACAGCTATTCCCAGACAGCACCAGCACAGCTTTATCCATGACAGCACTTCCGAAAATAATGCCACAGGATCAGCAGCAAGGCGAGGGAAGCACTGGGACTCGGCAGCCAGTGCACTGCAGGTTCACACTAACACTGTCAGAAGACAAGATCTTGGTTATATTTATCATTTGACGATACCGGTCCCCACTATTTTTAGAGTGGTGTTGCAGCTGCAGTTCTCTGAGGAGTGAGGTGAGTCAGCTGGGGAGACTGATCTTTACCGAACTTCACCCAAAATTGATGAAGTCAAGGCATCTCTTCTTCCCTGTGGTGGTCAGGCTGGTGAGCTGTGGGGCTGCTTCCTTTTGGGGCAGTGGGTCCTGCTGGCATCCCCACAGGTGGGTGGCAGTGCCCAGGAGCCCCATGGCTGCTGGGTGTTTCGGTATCGCTGAGCAGCCGTATCCCGGGGGACAGCTGTCCCCTCGGGTCCGGCATCCACGATGGGCTCTGGCACAGGCTGGCACCACTAGTTCCCAGCCCGGCAATATGGGCTCATGGCTTGCGGGGCACCGGCACCACCCGGGGGACTGGGGAACACCACGGTGACCCCCCTCGGGACATGAGGCAAGGGGGGTCGGGGAGGCCATACTCACGGGGCCAGGGAGGGCCGTCTCTGGGGCTGGCACGCTCACACGCGTGGGGCTGGCAAAGGGTGACTCTGGGGCTGGTACATGCTGTGCCCGTGGGTGTGTGCGCGGGTGGGACACGCCGTGGAGCCGGGGGCACCTGTGGGGTGGGACGCGTTAGGGACGAGATGGCTGCCCGTGGGGTGGGACACGCCGTGCCCGTGGGGCCATGCCGTGCCCGTGGGGACATGCCGTGCCTGTGGGGCGGAACACGCCGTGCCCGTGGGGTCGTGTCCGTGGGTGGGACATGCCGTGGCCCTGGGTGGGACATGCTGTGGCCGTAGGGCCGTGCCCGTGGGTGGGACACACCGTGGCCCTGGGTGGGACATTCCGTGCCCGTGGGGCCGCGCCCGTGGGTGGGACATGCCGTGCCGTGACGGTGGGGCCGTGGGTGGGCCATGCCGTGCCCGTGGGGCCGTGCCCGTGGGTGGGACTTGCCGTCCCAGCCCCGCCGCGGGCCGGGGGTCGCCCCTCAGCCCACAGGGCCAGGGGCGGCAGTCCCGCCCAGCGCCGACCAGGCCCCGCCCACAACGCCGCCGGCGGCCAATGAGACGCCACCCCGCCTGGGCCCGCCCCTTCCCCGCTGTCATCACACTCCCGCACGTGGAGGGGGCGGGTCATAGGCGGGGTCTGGGCGTGGTGCTTCACCGCCCATTGGCCGCGCGGCGCCGCCGCTCGCCCCGCCCCGCGCCCTGCCCCGCCCAGAACACCAATCAGCGCGCGGGAGGCGGGCGCGGGGGGCGTGTCCCCAGAGACACCCGGAAGGAGCGGAGGAGCAGCGCATAGTCGGGGCCGCGGCGGCAGCGGCGGAGGGGGCGCTGGTGGGTCCGGCGGGGCCGCGACGGGCAGGGCCGGGGGGCGCGGGGCACGACTGGGCTCCGGCGGGGACGGGCCGCCTGTTCGGCGTGCGAGGGGGTCCGTGCGCCCCATCTCCGCCGCCATCCCCCGGTTCCAGAAGGTTCGGGAGGGCCGTTGGGACCGGGGGCCCAGACCGCAGGGGCGAGCGGGAGCTGGGGGAGGCGCGACCAGGAGGGGCCTTGATCGGGTAGTATAGGAGAGGCCGTAAACGGAATGAGGGACTGTGAGCGGGGGGGGACCGTGACCTAGGTGGGGGTCTCTGAGCTGGGGACATCATGGCCGGGATGGGGGTCTGTGAGTTTGAGGCGCTGTGACCGAGGTGGGGAGCTGTAGCCGGGGCACTTGGGCCGGCAAGGGGCCTGACACTGGCGGAGGCTGGGCAGGAGGTGCCGGGGCGGGGTGGGGGGAGGAGGCGGTGTGACCGCAAAGGGACTTTGGGGGGGGGGGGGGGGGGGTGCCCGGGGGAACTGAGGCTTCGGGAGGGCTGTGTCTGGCAGAGGCAGGTGTGGGGGCAGGCGGGAGGGACCGAAACGGGGTGCAGGCTTTGCTGCGGGGTGTCCCGGATCCTGGCTCCCAGTTCCCCGGCAGCTTAGGGAGGCTGCGCTGCCCCTGGTCTCGCCCACCAGGGCCACGTCCTCTGCGCTGTGACATGGGCAGGGACAGCCTGTCTGCAGCTCTGCCCGCACGGTGGGGCCTCCTCCTCCTCCTCCTCCTCCTCTTCTTTTTCTTCCTCCCGCGGGCATCAGCTCCAGCCCAGCTGGGACGCGGTGGGCTGTCCCCGGAAGGGCCCGCGGCGGCGGGGCCGGTACCCGGGGGGCGCGGGGGGCGCGCCTCGGGCGGCACCTGCCCCGGGGGTCCCTTGCCAGGCCCCGGCGCGGGGCTGCGGGGTGGGCGCCGGGGCGGATGTGAACCCCGGCATCCGCCGCCCTCTGGTGACAGCCAGCCGCGGGCGGAAGGGCCCGTCGGGGGCACTCACCCACCCGAAATCGGCAGCTGCCGACCTAGCCAGGTTTTCAGGCGTTTTGCGGGTTTTATACAGAAATCGCGCAGGCGGCGTGCGCTCGGCGGCCCGGGTGTCGTGTTTGGAAAGGTGGCCTGCTAGGGAAGTCAGAGGGAATGGCTGCGTGGTGGGTGCTGGGGAGGTGGGCTTGCTCACAACCCACCCGTGAATCCATCAGTACGAGGGGCACACGCCTCCGGGGTTTCCACGCTCCTTTTATTATTTTTCTTTGAAAGAAGGAGTGTGGAATTTGCAGCTGCTGTGGAAAATGTAGGGTAGAGGAATGTTGTGCTCTAAATTTAAATTTTAAAAGTAATTTCCACTCATTGCCTTTTTAAAAACATCAGACAAGGAGAGATCTGCTTACAGACCTGCCTTCTCCCTGAATTGTGTCTGTTGGCATCAGCAAAGAGGGGAAGCTGGGAAATTGTGGAGAGTGTGGCAGGCTTGAACCCTGACACAACGCAGTGTCTTGGCAAGCTTGGTAGCACGAGGAGGTGAACAAGGTCCGGCAGGTGACACAGAAGAAAACTCCCAATGTGACAGCGCTGGAGTTACTTTCGGGAGGGTTGGGCTTTAGGTTGAGGACCGGGAGAATGAAGTCATCCTGTAAAGCCTGGTCACCGCCTTGTTTCCCAGCAGCAGCTCCCGTGGTTCGGGTCTCGCCGTGAGCGAGTGGCGGGGCGCTCATGGGGGCTCTGCTTGTCCCAGCGTGCAGTCCCTGTGCTAGGGCAGGGCGCAGGGGGGCAGCTGGCAGGGCTGAGGGGTTCGGACTGGGCTGGTTCCGAGGGACGCTGCTGCTGCAGTGTTTGTTGCCAGGGAGTCAACACTTGCCCTCGCCTGACCCCCTGCTCCCATAACATTTAACCATAACACTGGGTTGCTGCTGACTCCAGTGGGGCCTGGACATGTCCCTTCCCATGGAGCCTGGCGTGGTCAGAGCCCTGCTGTCACCACAGCTGTACAGCTGTGGCCCTTGGTGAGCTGGGCTTGTGGACCAAGGTCCAGCCATGGTTGGAGCAGTGCTGGGGCTGTTTCAGCTGTGCCACTCGCCTGCCTTGTTTCTGTTCCCCTTGTGAGAGGTTTCTTACCCACTGATAGATGGAAAGCTGGTGGGGTCACTCTGTACTGTGGGAACTCTGCTGTTCAGAGGAACAGCTTGCTGAGGAGTTCTCTTGCTTCCCCGCTTTTGCAGCAAGTTGTGCAGAGCAGCTCTCCATGCTCTATTTTTCATGTCTGCCCTCTCCAGAAGTGGCCTTTAGGGAGTTATAGATAATTTAAATTTTACTGGTAGGGCTGCTCTTTCACTCCAAGTTGGATGAAGGCTGCAGCCCCTACACCCCCTCTCGGCTGGTGCTGAGCTTTCTCAACCTCTCTGCCCTCAGCTCTCTTCTCTCTCTGAGCACACAGAGCAGGAGGAGGAAGTTCCCTCCCTATGTTCAAGGGACCTATGAGAGCAGAGAAGCACATCTTTGCCCCTGGTCTTCCTCCTTGCTCTCTGCTACAGGCTGCTTGCCCTGGCACATTTCTGCATGGCTGTGCTGAGTACCAGAGGCCAGAGATACCCAAACTTTGCTCTTTGAGTCTGAGGGCGATTGAAGGGGATGATTATTGATCTGAGTCTTCAAAGTCAAAGACTCTTGGCTCTTCCCAAGTCTTTTACATGTTCTTACTGCTCTGGGCCTGCCCATGTTTGTCCTCTGCTGGATCTGGTTGGCACCAACATGTGCTGTGTGGAAATGCACCATGCCTGGGGCCAGGATACTTCCTGATGCAGAATAAGAAAACCTGTTGTTGGTGGGTATGTGACCACAGATGAGAAAGGAGAAAGTGGAGCCATATGGTTAGAAAAGTAGTGTCCTCAGCACGCTGTCAATAGAGCTGTAATCAAATTATCAGAGGCTTTGGTAGCTGGAGGAGTTAATGAGTCGGGTTTGAAACAGGACAGATGTGAAGGGCAGCATTGGAGAAATCCTGAAAGGAGATATTTGTATGCTGGCAGATGGTTTGTTGCAGGTTACTTAGCGAGATTGTTGCAGGTTACTTTGTGAGAGTCTTCTCTGAGAGGCTTTTGCCTGATGTCTCTCCACATCACATAATTCCCAGGGACCACCTTCTTCCAGGGCACTGTGTGGGTCTTTGTGTCCTGGTAATGCCATGTTTCCATGTTTCTGATCCTTCCTTCTGTCTGCAGCACCTGGCACCTCTGCTCCCTGGAGCCTATTTTCTGACCAGTTCAGTTCTTTGTTATTTTATGTTGCTTTTGCTTGTGATCAAGTGAGCCAGGTGAATATAACCTCCAGAGAACTTGGTCTCACAAAGCTTGAGGCCTGCTTTAAAAATTATTTTCTTTGACAAGGAAGTGTCTCTGTTCATCCTCTCTTTGACTTTGCCCCTCTCTTTCACAGTCTCCCTTGCTTGGCCAGTGGACGCCCAGCTGCCAATTAACATGTTTTCCCCCTGTTTCCATCTGCATCTTCAGCTGGTTGTGAATCCTGAATGAAGAGCAGCTGGGCTCACATGCTCTGCATTTCAGAGAGCCTTTTCAGGACTGGCCAGTGCAGTTGCAGTCATACTTGCCTGTGGCCTGGACAACCCCCCAGCCAAACAGCATGATGGTAGAACAATACTTGTATGGGAAACTTTCAAAGGAGTCCTGTGTGCTGCGAAATGGGAAGTTAGTGATTCAGCTGGAAGTGCTTTTTAGTAACAAATCCATGTCCTGGGCCAGGGGTGATGTCAACGCTGAGATTCTTCTTGTTAGATGTGAACAAAAAGATGCAAAGCCCTTTATGCAAGAGCTGAGGTGGTAATCCAGATCTTCTGGCCTCAGTCCATTTGGGGTAATTGCATTCTTCCTGGGTAGTGTTTTCAACCCATCCCTGTCAGATACATTTCCATCGCTTCCTGTGCTGCTGCAGTATGTGGGTGGCAGAACTTCAGCCATGTCCAAAGCAATTCTTGTCACTGCTCAGGCTTAGCGCCTTTTGAGCCTTCTCTGAAAGACAGTGTGCTAGAGGAGGGACTTGGTGGAGGGTTTTCTATATATGTATATTTACATCTACACATGCTGCTTTTACTGGGGCTTGTTCTGCTTATAAGCTCTCCAAACCAATAGCCCTTGTGCCTAGCTGGTACCATTTCCAGGTGGGCCTTCTCCTGGGATGCCACTGCAGATGTCATTAAGCACAAGCTTTCTGAGTGCCCTCAGCACAGTTTTAAGGGCTGAAGCCCCAGCAGGGTGGTGTGGCCATGCCTCCCTGCACCATGGTGGGAAGGCTGTGCTTCTGGGGCATTGTCAGCCCGTCTGCCCACAGTGCTCTGCTCCCCAGCACAGCAGCTCTGGTCACAGCTGGGCTCTGCTCTGGTGCTGCTACAGGGTGGTTGCCTGTGGGGATGGTCAGGCTGGGGAGCAGGGACTGCCTCACAGCAGCTTTTGCCCATTGTGCCTGCAGCCAGGGGAAGGTCAGACCTGATCCTGGGGAGCCTGATACCATCCTGGTTTTCAGGACCTGCTCTGCACAAGGACCTAGCCCACACAAAGGTCTGCAATTAAAGCACTGGAAGCCTGGGGAGGAGACTTAAACAACATCTTTGTGATGGTGTTGGCAGGCTTCTCGGAGATTTCTATTAAGCAATTGTCGTTTTCTCCCTTCCCTGTAGCCTGGGAAACGCTGCGGTGTTGGATTTGTCTTGGTCTGTTTGGGTTGTTGGGAGGGGTGTCTATCCAGCAGTGGAGTTTGTCCCTCCCTGCCCTGGCTCTGTGTCTCCAGGGGGTGGCTTAGCAGGTGGCCTGTGGGGACCACAGCCAGCGCCTGTTCTTGCAGATAAACCATATGCCAGCGCACCCACTCGAGTACAGCAGAGCCTGCGTGGTGGAGAAACCTACAGCTGTGTGGGTGGACAAGAACAAAGCCAAAGGCACAGAAAGGCTTTTATTTCCCACTGAAATCTGGGCAGGGATATCGTGGATGTGACCTTAGCAGCTCTCTCTGGAGAGCCAACTGTGCGCCCACCTGGAGTCATGCAGGGAACTGGGGGTAGCTGGAAGCCAGGAGGGAGTCAGGGCTGCAGCTGGCGGGGCAGCCTCAGCGCTGGTAAAAGATGTGGTGGGATCTTTGAGCTGGTGGGGTGCATGGGGTCTCTCACTTCTGTGCACAGGCCACTAAGGCACTTGGCTTGGATGAGCAGTTACTGCCCACCCAGTGTTCCAACTGAACCTGTGCGTGTGGATTTGTCTTTCCAGGTGACCCAAGACTGCCAGAACAAGCAACCTCAAGGCCAAACTGCGAGGGCTGACAGCTGAGAGCTGCCTTCTCTGTCTGCTTCAGCCCTACACTGAGGTTAGCAACATTCAAACATCTCTGATTTCCCTTGCTTCATCAGGGCTGTGTGAAGAAGGAGGGAACTCTGTGCTCTTCTCCCCTTGGATCACAGGGATAGCTCTCTAAAGTAGATGTCACCTAGGTAAGGTTCTCCCACAGCCAAGGTTTTTTGGGTGCTCCTGCATCCCACCTGCCTGTCAGCATGGCAAAGGGAACCTGGATGTGTGGAACCAGTGCTGCTAGGACTGTTGAACCCTGCACACAGTTGTCGGGAGCTCAAGGGTGATGTGTTCTTAGGAACTTGCAGTCTGTGCTGTTTGCCACACTCATCCTTCTGCATGCCAGCAGGATTGAATTTGGAGCATTTCCCAGCTGCAGGCCCTGCTGTCCTTCACCTGAACCCACCTGAGACTTTACCCAGAGCTTGTGGCAGATGTAATTGTGTTCTCTATTAGCAGCACTTAGTTTTTTCCTGCATTTTGCCAGGATATTGTAGCTTGGCTTTTGTGTGTGAGCCTCAGAGGAAGTATTTCAGGAGGACCAGCAATTTTTGTATTGCCACTGGCAAGAAATATTACCTGGTCCAAGGCAACCAGCCTGGAGCAGCCTGAGATGGCTGTGGGCTTCCTGCCCTGTCCATGGATGCTTGTGTGCCTGCCTAGAATCCAGCAGTGCTTGCCCCACCTGCACGGTGTGCTCTCACCTGAAAGGGAGCCCTTGTCAGGTCTGTGCCTATGGCAGGGAAAGATGAACCCTTCTCTCAGCCCAGAGCTCAGGTGTGATTTGGCCAGGAGAGATTGTATGGGGAAGACATAGTTTAGGATGCATAGCTGGCCAGGCTCTGCAGCTCTTCCTCTGAAGTGTCTGCCAGGGAAGCTGAGAGCAATCCAGAGGCAGCTGGAAACTGGGCTTCAGGCCATCTCATCCTTCAGCCTGATGCTGAAGTGGTACCCACAGAGGGTGAGGCAGGGATAGATTTACCTCTGAAGGTGAAAGGAAGGAAAGAAGAAGTCCTTTGCTCATGCCAGTGCCCTGTACTGCAGATTACCAATCATGCAATGCAGTGAGAGCAGAGTGGCCCCTTTATCCAGCTGGGCTGTGGCATTCACTAATACCTGTTATATCTCTCTTAGTGATGAGAGACATAGCAAATACTAGAGAAAAGATTTGCTCTCAGTTCTGCTGGAGCTGCTTGTAGATCCCAGTTCCACAGCAACCTCTCAGGACTCCCCTGCCTTTTGGCAAAGGTCATTTCAACAGAATCATAGAAAGGCTTGGTTTGGAAGGGACCATAAAGATCACATTCCAGCCCACCTGCCATGGGGCAGGGGTGCCACACACTAGACCAGGTTGCTCAGGGCCTCTGTCCTTGAACACTGCCAGGAATGGGACATCCACAGCTTCTCTGAGCCACCTCTGCCAGTGCCTCACACCCCTCTGGCATAGTGTTGGATCCAGTTTTCTTCCACCCCTCCTTGATAACCAATTAGCTTAATATCTTCATGGACAGCAAACCTCCCATTTATGTATAAAGCAGCAGCATTTCCTGTTGCTTGGCCACAGCATGAAGCTGTTCTCTGGTTCATATATCACTTTACCCAGGTGATATCAGTGAGTTTATATTTGGGCTGAATTAGCAATTTTGGTTCCATTTAGTGCAGCTGGTGGTAGTCTGAAAACTGACACAACTTCCAGACCTGTGGACAGAATTGCAGTGCCTCTCTTGGGAATGGGATGGAACCCTGTTCTGAGAAACCTAACTGCTGGGCAAAGTGGAGTTTGTATCTTCAACAGAAAACAGTCAGCCTAACATCCTCCAGCCTTCTTTTGGTGTGTGTAGGCTGCCCTTGCCCCAGAGTCTGACCAGCTGATGTAGCACTAGATCATCTTTCCACTGAAAACCACAAGAAAATGCTGCTTCCTCCTTCAGAACTGGAGCTCTGGGTTCCTTGTGGATATTGGCACTGGAGTTATGCAAGGAATCCCCTATTTGCCCTACCATCTCTGTTGCAAATAGGTCGGGCATTCAAAGATCCTGTTCATGGGAGTGTTGGGACAGCTGGATCCTTGTTCCGTTCTTGCTGCTCCCAAGAATGGAGCAGAGGATCATCTGCTGAGGCTATTTTAGGTTTCTGAACATTGCCAGTGTCCCTCTGAGCTCCTATTTGTGTGCAATCCTACGGCTTCCTGCTAAGATCTGTGTGAGAATCCTGTATCCTCATGTGTAAAGATTTTGCTTGTGCACAGTGTCCCGGGGATTAGGAAGAACTCTGAATTCCTCACTTACCTCAACATCTAACCCATATCACCTGTATCTGTGACTCCTTTTTCTAACCTTTAGCTCTGAACATCCCTTGGACCTTGCTTTGCAGATGCCCACATGTTGCCTGGTGGGAAGCAGGCTGCAGCTTCCCAATGTTTTCCTGCCAGAAATGCACATCCTTCTTGTTTGCAGCAGTTGATTCCTGTTGTCTCAGATGGGAAGTCTAAGACAGTCTTACTCACAACCTCTAGGTGTGGAAATACTCCAAAGCCCACAGCTGAGGGAGATGAGATCCTGGTTCTGGCCATCTCTGCATGGTTGGATGGCTGCTTGCCATCTGCCACCACCATCCTCCAGCGTGGCACAGGGTGGGGCCTCCAGCCCTCTCCCTTCTTGGTACACCCAAGACTTTTGGCTTCCCTGCACTTTTTGGTTTCTACCTGCTCAGGTAATTTTTCAGCAGTGCTGAGCATTGCTGAGTTTCATGTTGAGGCAAGATGTGGCTCTGCAGTTTTGGCCCATCTTTATTTTTAGCTGTGTAAGGCATGGTTGATGGTATCAGAAGGAAGTTGCATGGCCTCCGGAGCTCCATGACTCATCCTGGATCAGGACCGAGGCTTTGCTAGCTTCTGCTATAACCCTTAAGTGATGTAACTAGTTGTGGGAAAAGGCAGAACAGAGAGAGAAGCAGAGCTTTTAGAAGTTTGGTTTTTTTTTTTTTTTTTTTGCTTGTCTGCTAAGTTGTTGAATTTACACGGTGAAAGATATTGACAGATATCACTCCTGAGTGTAGTTCAGGAGGGTCCTTTGTCTTTGTCTTGTGCCTGTGTCAGAGAGGTGAAAGGGAGAAGAGCTCTGCTTACCATCCAGGCTGGGTAACTGTTTAGTGGCACGTAGCAATGGTAGGGGAGAGTTTTTAAGGCAAGAAACAAAGCAGGATCCTGTCTCTGATTCAAGCCACAGTGAGGTCTGGTGCAGCAGTACAGACCTCCGTGAAGTGGAAACTGTCTGGAACTGGAGAGCAGAGGCTTGGGGGAGATACCTGCCAGGATGCAGCAAGAAAAGTCTTGAGACACCTATTCCCATCAGATCTGGTGCTACTGAATGTAGAAAGAGCTCTTGGGGCTTTCTGACCTGCAGGCAGCTGTGTTGGGCTGGACTGGAGAGGAGCTGCATGTCACCCCCATGGAGCAGGCCCTGTGGGGCAGGTGAGGATGTTGAAGCACCCCTGCCTGCCACAGCACGAAGGAGATGCAGTTAAAAAGGCCTCCATTCCCCAAATCTGTCTGCATGGCTCTCCTGTGCCTTGCCTTGAGGATAGACAAGGTGGGGTGCAATGCACCTGGGTCTGGAGTAGGAGCCTTGCCCCTGAGGTGGGCAGGGATGAGGGCTTGTGGGAGTGGGCTTCCACGCGTACCCCCTTTCCTTCCTTGGTGAAGGTGCTGCCTTTCAGGAGTATGTTGAGGCTTTTGGGTGTTTCATGTGTAGGGCAGCAGGGAAAGGACAAGCAAGGGGGAACAGAGACAGAGGAGCATGCTGGAGGGTATTGTTATGGTGACTTGCCACTGGCAGTGACACTGACAAGGCAGGGAAGTAATCAAGCAAGTGTGGAAGGTGCCACAGCCCTCAGTGCAGCCCAGTACCATGGGCTTGGCACCCCTGGACTCCTGCCTGATAATTTGGCATTTGGAGCTGTTCTCCTCTGACAGCAGCCTCAGGATGAGTGGTCAGGGGTGTTTTGTCCATCTTCTCCCCTCTTTTGCCCCTCGCTGGGGTGTGGGCAGGCAGCTCCCACTTACAGACCTGTTTGTTTTGAAGCCCTGAGCTGCAGAGCAGGCCCAGCCAGGAACAAACCAGTCTCTTGATCCCTCTCACTGTACCATGGAAGAAAGCGAGTCATTCTGTTGCCCTTGCTTATCCTCAGTTAATCAACATAAGTGGCTCCAGCCACGACTGCACCTTCCCAGGATGCCTGGCCCTGTGCTGTGCTGTCCACCTTGCACAGCCAGTTTGCCTTGCTCCAGGGTATCTGTACTCAGGGAGAGCAGACACTCTTGTGACCCCTCTGATATGGTCTGAGACCGTCCTCTGGGGCAGGCAAAAGAGAGTTAAACATTTTTGAAGTTGCCTTTGGGTAGACCCCTTACCAGACACTGGTGAGAGAGCTGGCTCTTGTTGGTGAAGGGGCAATCATGCACTCACTAGCAGAGGGAATGGATCAGGAAGCCATTTCCAGCCTGGCCATAATGTGAGTGTGACTGACACCTGACCTGTCATCCATGATATGCCTAAAGGCCTGGATGTAAGCCAGGGAAAAGGACCTGCTGGCGGCAAGCACAGCTTGCTCGTGTCAACATGGATGGCTGTGTAAGCTGTAAACCTCTCTCATTACACCTCTCAAAGGTCACTGCTGGCAGCGAGCTACAACACCCTGCCCACAGCACTGCACCCAGCCCAGAGTGAGAGGGAAACAATGCTCTTGGAGATGTATGGAGGCTGCTTGTGTGGGCTTGCCATGGGGTGGCACACACTGCTCTGGTGCCTGTGGCCAGAGTCTGTCTGGGACTAGGGTGTTCAGTGAAAAATGGATGGGAAAGGATGCCTGTGAGCTACCCAAATAACTCTGTACTCACAAATATCATAATCCTTGCCCCTCCTTTCCAGGGTACAAGGCCTCATGTATTGCACTGAAAACCATTTCACCCTTTCCAGTATGCCCTAGTGTCCTTCTGTGATGTAGGGTTACTGTAAGGTCTGTATGGACTACTGACTTCTCTGCAGTTCTGCAGTTTCAGTCATCTTAAAACTCCCGAATAGTCTAGACTCGTTTGCACAATGTTCCCTGGACTCCAGACCCTGGTGTTCCCAAGGGAGAGCAAACAAGGAGGTGGAACCTGGAACACGGAGGCTCTGGGAAAGCCTCCCGTGGTGGACAGCAGTCTGCTTCCTCCCTCTCACTGCAAATAGGTTCTTTCTGCTTTCAGAGGGGAGCAGCTTGCCTCTGCACTGGGGGCTGGAGCTTGCTTCCCATGCAGGAATCTGGGACACTGGTACCTGACACTGAAGGCAGTTTTGGGTCAGCAGCTCAAGTGCTGCTTTCCATATATGTGACCTTCAGCACTTGGTGTGAGAGTTGGTGTTACATTATATTTTTGTATTATGGGTGCAGGTAGTGGCAGAGCATAGTAAAAGTCCATTGAGCCACACTGTAGTTCCCTCTGACCCCACGTTCACAGCCACTGGTTTCTCATCTTTCCTCTGGAACAAGGCCCCAAGATGTGCTGTGGAATACTATGGAGCGATGCAGAGCCAAGCAGATGAGGCTCTGGGTCACATGTGTTTGTTGGGGTGGGAATTGCCATTTTCTAGGCCAGAGGAGGTTTTCTCTTTTATCATTTGTAAACACCTTGCCTGCCAAGATGGCTTCCCAAGGCTCAATCTCTTGGGGGCTGTGACCCCATGAGTTACAACCATGTCAACACTGAAGCGCTGCCCCCCTTTTTTTGTCTTACCTGTTCATACTACACAGTTTTAAGCACAAAGTACCAAAAAAGCCCAAAGGTTGTGGGGTCATGTACTCTGCTGTCAGTTTGGAGAGGAGTTAAGATACGCAGTGCTGGAATAAACATTTAGGGAGAGGCAGCCAAGAGAGATTTCCTCCTGGCTAAGCTGTGGTGTTGAAGCTGGGAGAGTACTGTGTGGGTTACATGCTGCTTTGCTTTGCCTCTGCCATTACCTGAAGCAAGTCCAGGATATGCAAGCCTACTTGTAATCAGGTGGGGACACCATCCTGAGCAGTGTCACTCTGAAAAATTGGACTGTGCTCTGTGGGACATCAGGACCAACCTGCATACAGCTGCTTTGGGAAGAGCGGTGGGGATTTCAGCAGAGAGGTGATAGATCAGTGAGATCAAGTGGAAACTTCGACCCTGTGGGTGTTTCTATCTGCATTCCCTAAATTGTGAGAGGGTGGCTGAGTCCAGCTGTGCTGTACAGATCATCTGGAAGATGCATGAAGAATGGCTTGCAAGAGCCAACCCTTAGCTCCACTCAGGCCAGGAGAAAATGCCTGGATGTCATGTACCAGGGTTTGCTTATTGCCAGTCAGCGCTGCTGGAGCTGTCAGGCCAGCACTGCCACTCAGCCCTTTCTATACCAGCGTTTGCATTGCTGATGAGATTAGCATAGCTGGGCCAGCAGTGGACAAAGGGCGTAATTCTCAAGATCCTCTCTGCTGTGGCTGCCAGCAAAATAAAGCAGTTATGGCATCAAGTAGGGAATCTGAGCTTTGTTTTCGATTCATCTTTTAACAGCAGCAAAAGCTAAAAATATAAGCTGTTTTTGAGGAACTAGAATATTCTCAGGCTTTTCATCTAGGTCTGGTCTGCCAGCCTCTTTCCTAGGCTGACAGTGTGGGATCTTAAGGTATTTGCAATGATCTGTTCTGGCCATGTAATAAATATGGAGAGAGAACAGAAAAATTGGTGGCATCAATCTGCCACCCTGAAAGTGCTCCTCTTGCTGCTGTGCCTGTTCCCTGTAACCAAAGGCTGTTTTGTGGCTTAGATTTGTTGAGGAAACAGACTTACAGCTCTTCTCCTTCTTCTGTGCAGCAATTTCCCTGGCAGCTTAGTAGGAATGATTTATTACAGATTTCAGCTGTTTAATTCTGTTTCCCCACAATATGACAGTGTTAGAGTAACTGAGCAAAAAGCAGGGATGTTTCCGGAGGAAGGCTGCTATCAGAGGCCACCCTTGTAGCAGAGGCTGGAAGCAAGGAGGAACAGTTTACCAGGAAATGCCTGTGTTGATGTACTGGGCACTTTTGGGAAGGAACAGGCATCTCACCCTTAAAGCTTCCTCGCTACAGGACTCCAAACATTGCTGATGAAGCTGTTTGAGCAGCAGCGAGAATGCTGCCCTCCAGAGCCTGGGAAAGGTCTGACCAAAGTGGTGGTCTGGAGAGAAAAGGCAAATTCTGTCCTTAAGTGAACCTTCAAGTGCTATTTTTGGAGTGTAGGTTTTCTTTTTTTTTCTTTTTCTTTTTTTCTTTTTTTTTTTTTTTTTTTTTTTTTTGGTTTGTGGGTTGGGGTTTTTTAATTACTTTTTGATGGTCGTTTGGGTTTTTTTTGGTACTGAAGAGGAATCATTTTTGCAAATCCCTGTAAGGCAAGACAGAATTTCCTTTGGAGTGAGCTGGCCTGAAACTCGATACGTCTCTGATGTGTGTTAACAGAGAAATTAAAAGCTAGTACCATAAAGTGATAGGGGATAATGAATTTCATCTAGTATTATGTTGTCCTGGGAGATAGAGCTAGGGCAAGGATATTGCAATAATGTTATGCTTTGCATGACAATGACAGCAAATACCACCTTAACACACTTCCCCAGGGAGGGGTGAAAGGGTCAGTTTTCAGAGAGTCCCCAGGAAGGTGGAGCGAGGCAATCAAGAAGACAGAAGCCTGAGAAAAGATGCCAGGAAACTTACGGATGAGCAGTGTGTAATAGCTCTGTATTTTTTGCAGCTTGAGTTCAGTTTTCCCATTTTTTGTCCCAGCTGAACTGGACAATGTTGGGCTCTTGACCTCACTGCAATCTTGAGAAACATACTTAAGAAACCGTAACTTTAATAATATTCGTGACACATCTGACTCAGAGCCTGAATTAACAAATCTTTAACTTCTCTGTCTCCCAGGCAGATAGATGAGTGGTGGTTTGTTACTGCACCAGTGAGGGATTTTAAAGGGTTCTGCTGTGGGTGTACACTGCTGTAGACCTGGTCCCAGGAAGCTTTACTGGTTAGCAGGTCCTCAAAAGGGTTTCTGTAGGTGTGTGATAAAAACAGAGAGCCTGAGGTCAGTATCTGGAAGCCTACCAGCTCTAGAGCTGGACCAGAGTATCAAGTCTTTACTGAAACACATGAATCTTTTAAGGTAGAGAATGCCATGACTTGTTCTCAATGAAGCATCCAGTGCCCTACCAGCCTTTTGAGACCTACAGCACTCTTCTGATTTATAATGCTATATCTGGGTCTTTTTTTTTTTTTTTTTTTTTTTTTTTTTTTTTTTTTTTTTTTTTTTTCCTGGGCTTTGCTATGTTATTGCATGTCCTGGTCCCCTCTGGTGGCAGAAAGCACATGGGTCAGTTTGTGTAGCCCAGAGAGCTGGGTGCAGTGAGTATGCCCAGCAGCAGATTGAGGCCAACTCCTGCTTTAAGAGAGGAGGGAACAGAGGAGATTGACATTTGGGAAAACGGCTTGATGTAGAATATGTGGATATCTTTTAATCCTTTCCCATTGCTGGGGTTCTCAGAGGTCTCAGTACCCCTCTAGCTCCACTCCCCACACTGTGCCAGGGGCTGGGGGCTGCCCACCCATCTCCTTCCTCAGGGCAGGGTCAGCATGCTGTGACTCAGTTTCCCTGAAGCCTGAGGAGAAGGAAGGGGGTGGAGCCGGACCAGAAAGGGGCAGAGGGGAAGTTACAGCAGCTGATAGGAAATGGCATTTTAGGGTGCTGCAAGGTGACCCTACCCCATCCTGTCTGCTGGGGTGGTGTCTTGGGGTGCAGTGGTACAAGCTGGTTGTGTCTGCCATGGAACTGGTGTTTCAGGATGTGGTTGGGCAGCTCTGTTCCAGCTGCAAAGCTGGCGATTTTGGCAGCCCTTGCTCCATCCTGCCTTTTCCTGTGTCAGGGATCATGCTAGGAAGTGAGACGTGGCTGTACCTTCCATGTCCTCTGTATTCCCATGTCCAGGGTGTATAATTATGCCCAGTCCCATAGCACTGCTTCCCCAGCTTTGGGCTGCTAGTCTGGATGTGGGTCTGAGCTTATCTCAGACAAGGCAAGGATCAGCACGCAGGCTGTGTAGTAACAGCCTGGCATCCTTTGCTGGCTCTGATTTGCTCCTGGTCATTGAGCAATGGCTCTACCTGGCCACAGGAGCAGAGGAATCCTTGTAAGACTGACAATGGAGGTGCCCAGTCCCAGCTGTTTGCCTCCTCATCCCTATTTCTCTGTGTAACCCCAAATCTACATGCATGGAGCATGTTTTGTAGTTAATCTGCTGAACTGAGGGCAGGCAGAGCAAAACCAGGTGACTATAAAGAGGTGTAAGCCCAAAACCTGCCCGTGTAATTGCAGTAGTGTGAGGCACAGTAGTTTGTAATGATGATGAGCATGGCCAGCAACATCCCTCCCACCCTGCTGTGTGTGTCTGATGCTTCCTTTGAGCCACCAGCAGATTTTCTGTACAGCTCTTTTGTAAGTGGAGGATAGGTCCAGCTTCCCCTGGATGCTAAAATCCAACTTGCTTCTGTGAAACTCTCTTCATTTGAGGCAGTGCTCTAAGGGTTAAGCCATGGTTGTGGAATAGGGTTTGTAACAGGAACAAAGAGGGCTTTTAAGGTCTGTGCTGGCCTAGGAATAGAGGGGATTGATTGAGCCTTTCCCAGTGTGTTGAATTACAAAGGTCATGGAGACCCTTTTGCTGGGAGGCAGCAGCCTTTGAGGTCCCTGCTGGAAGTGGGGCAGAGAGAAAAGAAATTGTGAAAGTCAGTGAGAGCAGCTCAGTGGAGAGCTTTAAGACCAGGTGAAAACTGGAACTGTACCCTGGGGTAGATAATGTCTGAACACAAGGCTGGGTACCTTCTCCCTGGGATTTTTGGATGGTTTGGTTTCGCTCCACCTCCTTCCCCCCCCCCCCCCCACTATTGCATTTACAGCTGCCCCACACATGGCACCTGAATAAGCAGCACCTCTGGTGTACCCAGAGCTTGGGTGGGCCTCTCCAGCCTGCTCAGGGCTGGTGAAGGCAGCAGAGGGTAAAAGGCAGTGCCTGTAAGGGAGGATCTTTCCAAAATGCAGAAGAGAAGCATCTCTGGTGCCTACAGGGACATTTTGCCTCAACAGAAGAAGAAGCTTCATACCACCTGAACTAGACCTGGATTTTTCATGTGTAGCTGAGCAGGAAAGCCGAATTCTAGATGGTTTCCAACCCCTCTTCTTAATGTTGTCTGCTCAGGATGTCCCACGGGGCACAGCAGCAGAGGGTCCAGCAAAAGGAGCTAGGGAAAAGAAGGATATCAGAAACCTCTGTTTCCCTTCCTGGAGCAAGATGAAGAGTGGACACAGGTAGTTTCCATCTTGAGCTTTGGATGGGGTGAGCCATCCAGCCAATGCATCCAAGACATACAGAAAAACGTGGTTTAGTCCTTAAAACTTTCAGGTTTTAAGTAGTCATTTGGCTATTCAGCTCCACCCACTGGCACAGGTGTGCTCCCCCATCTGATCTTTTATTTAAAGTAATTCCACTTCTGATCTTTATGTTGGATCAGGTGACCTCAGATGTGATTTTTGGAGCAAAGGACTGTTTGGGTTCTGCCTGGGAGATGAAAGCTGATTCCAGTTAATATCCCATGGGGGTCTCTGCAGCCACCACTAAGGGTGGCAGCCCAGAGGCTTCTCTACTTTTTCAAGCACTAGAAGGGCAGGACTGTGGGAGCACAGAGCTGCATGAGAAGGGGGGCTTGTTTTGGTGCTCTCAGAAACCCAAACATCTGCTTACCTTGGTAGCCAGTCTATTATTGGGGTCATTCTCTGTGTATCTGTCTCATTAACCAGGAACTGTTTCAGCAGAAGCATGAACTTCATGGGCTAGTTGCTGCTTAGCATTGACTTTGAGAAGGCCTGAATTCCTTCACCTGTTGTTGCTCCAAATCCTCGCTTCTCACCCTGTCCTTTGGCATCACAGAATCACAGAATTTCTAGGTTGGAAGTGACCCTTAAGATCATCGAGTCCAACCCATGTTCCAACACCTCAACTAGATCATGGCACCAAATGCCACAGCCAGTCTTTTTTTAAACACATCAAGGGATGGTGACTCCACCACCTCCCTGGGTAGATGATTCCAGTATTTGACCACTCTTTCTGTGAAAAACTTCCTCCTTAATTCTAGCCTGTATCTCCCTTGGTGCAGCTTGAGACTGTGTCCTCTTGTTCTGTCTCTTGTTGCCTGGAGAAAGAGACCGACCCCCAGCTCACCACAGCCACCCTTCAGGAAGTTGAAGAGAGTGATAAGGTCACCTCTGAGCTCCTTTTCTCCAGGCTGAACAACCCCAGCTCCCTCAGTCGTTCTTCGTACGGCTTGTGCTCCAAGCCCCTCACCAGCCTCGTTGCTCTCCTTTGGACACGCTCGAGCATCTCAACGTCCCTCCCAAACTGAGGGGCCCAGAACTGGATGCAGCACTCAAGGTGTGGCCTCACCAGTGCTGAGTACAGGGGCAGAATGACCTCCCTGCTCCTGCTGGCCACACTCTTCCTGATACTGGCCAGGATGCCATTGGCCTTCTTGGCCACCTGGGCACCCTGCTGGCTCATGTTCAGCCGACTGTCAACCAGCACCCCCAGGTCCCTTTCCTCCTGAGCACTGTCCAGCCACACTGTCCCCAGCCTATAACGCTGCAGGGGGTTATTGTGGCCAAAGTGCAGGACTCAGCACTTGGACTTATTGAACTTCATCCCATTAGATTCTGCCCATCCATCCAATTGTTCCAAGTCCCTCTGCAAAGCCCTCCGTCCCTCTAACAGATCAACACACGTTCCCAGCTTAGTGTCGTCTGCAAATTTGCTAATAAAAGACTCTAAACCCTCATCCATGTCATCAAAAAAAAATATTAAACAGAACTGGCCCCAGCAGAGACCCCTGAGGGACACCACTGGTGACTGGCCCCAGCTGGATGCAGCACCATTCACCACCACTCTCTGGGCCTGGCCATGCAGCCAGTTCGTAACCCACCTGTGCAGCCAGTTCCTAATCACCTGTGCTGCAGAAGCTTGCCAAAAACAAACATAAAAATGGATAACTGGGCTCCTCTCTGCTGGTAGTTCCAGGTTGCTGACCTGGAATGCTCTGTTTGAAGACAGCAGAGTCTACTCACTGTATTTTGGGTGAACACTCTACCACTCTTTTCAGCCACCTGGACTGCAGAAGGGGAACATGAGGCACTTGTAAGAGTTCCCCTCTGTGTGGAAAAGATGTCAGAATGAAGAAGAGCTTGGCTGTCTCTGCTCTGCTCCTTCTCCCATCCCAGTTGAAGAGGGGTGTTGCAGATGGGATGTTACCCCTCTGTTAGTCACAAAGAAGGGTGTGGCAGGAAAGTCTTGCTCAAAAGTCAGTCTGGCTCAAATTGGATCAGTCCCCAGCTGCTTAACTGGATGTAGGGCAGTCTTTCTGCTTCTTCTGTGCTTGGGGACTATGTTAGGGAGTTGACCATGTCCAAGAGCTCATACAGGTTTGTTGCTGCTCTCTCAGGGGCTCCCAGAGTTTGTAGACAGGCCCATCTTTTCAGTGGTGGTAGGCTGATTTAAGCATGTGCATTTAAGTTGCTGGGTCCATCCTGCTGGTGGCTGCTGAGTTCTGTTCAGGAGCTTGCCCAGTTGCTGTGACACTGTGGCCTTGGTGTTGGCTCTGCTGACACCTGCTGAGCACTATGGATCTCCCCCCTGCTTACCTAGAAGGGACCTGAAGTACTGGAGCATCCTGATGAGAGGTGGGGTGCTGTGCTGTGCAGGGGAAGCTGCAGGAGCCCATAAGGATGCCATGGGACAAAAACTTGTATTTTGTTGTCCTGAGAAAAGAGGCTCTGTGTATACATAGTGAGGATCAAAAATTGAGAAGTCCAGGGAGAAGCAGCAGTTCTGGCATACAATCCTGAGCTTTGGCAGAAGATCATTCTTTGTGCCTATTAATATATGACATTCCAGCCCAAAGTGCTGTCCCTTGCTCCCTGGCCAAAATACAATTTACTTTGGCCTTAACTCCTGGGTGTCAGGGCTTTCTGTCTAAGCTGGGGCTGCGTGACCCTGCTGAAGACATAATGCTTGATTAACTTGTTCTCTTGCAGTATACTTGCCCCAAGTATCCTGTGTGTGGCTGCAGGCAAAATGCTGCATATGGCCAAGTGCCCCTGGGTGGAAGGGACCAGAGTCCCTTGTCAACCTGACTGTGACCCATGTGATGTGGAGAGGCAAGAGTGAGAGAAGAGCCTGTGTGATGCCAGTAATTTTCTGTTGTAGCCAATAAGAAATGGATCCTCAAGTTCCGACAGGTAGGGGCACGTGGAGCAGCATCTCGTGCTCACACCACAGCTCTCCTGTGCTCAGACACAGATGGAGCTGCAGAGCCCCTGGCTGTGCCACAGCTCTCGCTGGGCTTGGCACAGCTGCACAGTGCCATCTTCCTCTTGTCACCTCTGTCTGCTCTGGTCCCTCTGAGGAGACTGAGGTTACCTGAACAGCCCTTGGAAGGGCTTAGCAGGTGGAGGCAGGGTGTGTGGCCCAGGAACAGGCCAGGATGTGGAAAAGAGGGGAGGGAAAGGATGTGGAGCAAAGCCTGTTTGAGCCCCAGCCCCAAGCATTAGGGAATTGCCAGTCAGAGCAGCAGCCTTCAGAGGATCTGTGTGTACCCAGACCATGTGTGTGACTTGCACTGCCCACACTCAGGAGCTGGCCAAGCCTGTGGGCCCTGCATGCACAGCAGCATTAGCACAGCTGACTGTAGCCATGCTTAGAAGAAATAATTTTATGTCTCCCAGGAATCTGGCCACCTTGGAGAGTAAAACCAGGAAGAGGCACAGCCTGGAGGAGCATGTTTGGCTGTATCCAGAGGCAGCTTAGCTGGCAGACATCTTGCCTGTGGATCTGAGCTGTGGCAGTGCTGGGTAACCCTCCCACAGCCAGCAGGGTTGGGCTGATAAAGGGAATGGGTTTTCCTGGAAGGCAGCCTCAGAGCTTGGAGGAGGCCCTCCCCTAGTATTGCTCCTTATCTTGGCAGCACTCCCAGCCTGCCTCTGCCCCTTCTCCCCACAATGGACTTGAGCCAGTGGGTCACCCTTGCCCCTCTTGGGTGCTGCGGGGACAAGGGTTCTGGCATGGCCAGGCTCCCTGACCAGTTTGCTGCCTTGCAGAGTCTGTGTGTGTGTCCAAAATTGCCCATTTTGCATACATACACACACACTCACTCCATGCATGGGGCTGTGGCAGAGAAGGGTTAGTCAGGAGGGGGTGAATCACAGGGGAATGAGTCAGTGGGAAGCAGAAGGCAGGTGCTTGTGCAGGACAGGGCTTTAAGGGAGCCTAAGGGTCTGGCAGGTCATGCTGAATGCCTGGGAGATGGGCTGAGCTTGCCAGAGGAGAGCTGGGAGAGCCACAGGGCTTAGCAGGTGAAGGCAATGCCTGTACCTTGGGAACAGGCCAGGATCTTAGCTACATGCTGAACTCCAGCTGTGGGTACATTGCTGTCCTGGAAAGGCTTGGGGCATCTTTGGTGCTGAGGCTTTCCCAAAGAGGAGCACTGCAAGGGAGTGTAGGGACCAGGTATGCCTGCCTCCAGTGAATCAGGTGGATCTTCATCCCCACACAGGCAGTGGGGTGTCCAGCCAGCCCTAGGCAAGCTGAGTAAGTCTCTGTACTGGTCCGACCCTGCCCAATTGTCTGAGAGAGCAGATGCAGTATGGGAAAATGAATGATACTTGTTGGGGCAGAGAATGATAACCAAATAGCTCTGGATGGAGTGAAGACAGCATGGAGGAAGAGCTGGGATGCAGATAATACACTGGAGATTTGTGGACATGGATGGTTGTTGCCTCCAAAACCCATTGTGTCACCTGGGCTCTGCTGCAGACCCTTGAGGGTATTGCCAGGGTTGCAGATGGCTGCTTCTCCCCTCAAGGGACCTGCTCTGGACTGCTGGGTTTCCATCTAGCACAGCTGGTCTCTGCTGAGTTGGACTCCTAATTGTTCTGCTCATCACTCCTACAGACAGGTCCCTCATGGGCATGGTGGAGGCAGCCTTGGTATCAGAGCTACAGCAGCACAACCAAAGCTCTCTGTGTCTGGGACCAAACTTCTTGGAGCAGGTACTTGGGAATTCTGTCTTAGAATAGTGTAGGTGTGTTGCAGCAGGCACTGGTATTGCTACCAACCAGAGCAAGACTCAGGTACTTGAACACAAGCAGCTTCTGCTGATCTCGGGCTGAGATGAGTCCCTTTTTTCACCATCCCCAAGGAGGGCAAGTGCAGGTACCTCCCATCCTGCCTGGTGGCACCCTTGGCTGGGCAGGATGGAGCCCAGCAGGCTCTAGCACTCTGCAGAAATGAGCTGGAGCTCTGGCTTCTTGTGCGCTGCAGTGGGCAGAGGCTGAGAGTGGTGGGCTTGTGCAGCCTGGGGGAGGGCAGGCAGTGAAGGGGGATCTTCCTGCTGCTGCAGGCTGTGGGTTTACAGCTTGGCTCTCTTGGGAAGTGCCCAGGGGCAGGATGAGAAGCAATTTCACACGAGGGAAATTCTAATTAGATATTAGGAAAAATATTTCCCTGCAAGGCAGTTGACTCTGGAGTAGGGCCCAGAGAAGGGAGGCAGTTTCCACACTTGGTGACTTTCAGCCCCTGGCATGGGCAAACCCCAAGCAGTTTGCTTGAACTTGGCCCTGCTGTTAACACAATTGGACCCAAACTCTCTGAGGTCTCTCACCACTGTTGTTTCTCAGTTCTGCGGTTCTCAGGTTGCTTGGCAATGTCATATCTCATGGATTATTGGATTGATCAACTTGGAGGTACATGGAGGGCTCAGGGTTGTTCTGTCTGTCCTCTTCTCACTTGGACTCATCTTATGGTATTAGCAGTGGTGGGAGATGGAGGCACTGCCTTAGGAGCATTCCTCAGCTCATTCACTTGTCCCTGCTTCTCTTAGCTGGAGCACCCATCTCTGTAAGTCTGCATTATTTCTTTCCCACATGAGCACAAGAAACCAGTGGGCAGTGAAGCACAGGATGTAAAGCATCCTCCTTGCTCTGCTGGAAGCACAGAGCTGTGATGTGTAGGGGGGTGCTGGTGTTTTTGGAAGACTCATAAGGATTCTGGCCTCCAGCCCTCCAGATGGAAAGTTTATCTTCCCCATGGTGCCTGTCCCAGAGATAGTGGTGATTGGAAAGGAAGTCACTTGGTAGCTTTTTTAAAGGTTGCAGCTGCTTGACCATCCTCAGCAGATGGATGCTGAGATGAGCCCAAAGAACTGTCTGGAAAGAATTATTTGCTCCCAGTATATTCTGTTTCTTTGCCAGCCTTTTATTCTCATGGCTGCTCTTTTCCTGATCCTGTCCTTTTGCAAGGCTGGCTGCTTGGCAGTCTTATGAGCCCTGTCTTCAGGAACAGCTTTGCTCTGTGATTTATTGTGTCTCTGAGCTTTGACCTGGTGTCTGATGCTGCAGAAGCCCATGTCTGGTGTGTAAGTGTTCAGAGGGTGTTTACAGTGTTTGGCCCATCCTGTCTGCAAGAGTAATGAACCAGAGCAAAGGGGTCTGCCTTAGCCTTGGTGCCTGGGTTAAGCTGACCTGCAGCGGTAGCTACATCTGCTTTCTCATCTGGCAGAGGCTGAGTGGAAGTTCAGGCTCCCTTTATGTGAGTTTTCAAGGTCTAGAACATTTTCAAAAACCCTGTTAGTCCCCAGATCCCTTTTGAAGTTGCTCCTTTCAGCCTTTCCCTTGGGCTTGTTGACACTGGGCTGCCATCGCCCTGTGCACTCTGCTCTCCCTTCCTTGGCAGTCCACACGTAACTCAATACTGCTCTGGGCATGTTGGCTTTACTTGGATATCCCTGTTACAGTACCCTCCTGGACATCAGGAGCGGCAGGATCTGGTGGTTTGGGCCAAGAGATCCCTGAGGTCTGTTCCCAGCTGCAGGAGCAAGTGCTGTGTGGCAGGAGATGAGCTGGTTTCTGGTAGGCCGTGGAGAGCTCTTAGGTCTCTCACAGGCTTTGTCTCCCTAGGAGGGTCAGGTCTAGAGGGACATCTGTGTCCTCAGGGCATGGATCAACCACCAGGGTGAAGATGTTTTTGACTTAGTTGTCTCTGCTGTCTGTGGGGCCCCCAGGGGTGGTTCACTCTTGTGGACCAGGAGGTTTGCAGTTTGATGGGGTGTAATAGGAGCTGGATCGTGTCTCCAGCTGCCCTTCAAATGGATACACCTAGAGTCCCTCTTACCCTCATGTTTCCCTTCTTAGGGCCTTCTGCTCATGCTGTTTGCCTTCATCATGGGCAGCATTGTGAATGTTTAGATGACAGTTGTGTCACCCTTTTCCTAAGTCCAGCAGGGTGTTTCACCTTCAGTCCTACAGGAAAGAGAGGTTTTCCTTTTCTATGACAAGGTGCAGGACATTGAATTCATGGTGAAAATACTCCTTCCCTGCAGTAACCCTGATTGTGTCAATCTTCTTAAAATCAAAGATGAACAAAGCCTCACCTTTATGGCCCAAATACCTGCCCAGCACATGTCATCACTCTGGCCTGAGCTAGACTTGAGCCTTTCTAAATTGCAGCTGGAGATGAGTGAGTTGGGGGTGTGTGCACAGCCGTGTGTGTGTGTGTGTGTGTGTGTGTGGTATCTCCTCCCCCTGTGCCACGTACATGTCTAGTACAGGGAGTGGAAAAGATGCTTAATGTCCCCACAGCTGCTGCAGCCTTATCTGCAGGCTGCAGCTTGGTAACCAAGCAGGAGGCCCGAGTGCCTGTGCTCAAGCACCTCCCTTGGAGGGCTCTTACAGTAAAGGGAAGTGTATTGCAAGAGGGCTTGTGCTGGGGAGGGGCAGTTCCCACGGGGCAAATGCTGCAGTGCACAATCCTTGCTGCCCTCCCCACTGAAAGCCATTTGCCTACTCCCTCTTCAAACGTGTAGCTTTAACACCCTGAGCTGATCAGAGCAATTCAGCATCCCTGGGACTTTCTCCACTGCCCTGAGGTGCCTGGTGGCTGTTTGGGGAGGTACAGAAAGGTGATGGTGCTGTGGGTCTGTTGGGTGTCAGGAACTCATCGGGCTGGTGGGGCTGTGGATGTGTGACAGTCGGGAATGGGAGGAGCCTGGGGTAACTTGAGGTATGAACTGCAGCAATCAGGAGGCCACAGAGCACAGGTGAGAGCTGGGGGCTTGCTTTGGGGGTTCGTGGAAACAGGACAGGGTCTGATGGTGGTTGAGGGTGAGGTGGGAATGAGCAGGAGCACACTTGTGGGGGTACAGAGCCCAGCTGCCTTGGGGAAGGAAGGATGGAGGATGTGGGGAAGGGGCAGTGTTGTGCATCTGGGTTTAGGCAGTGTGGATGGCTACAGGGCAGCAGGATACAGAAGGAGGTGGCTTGGTAAGGAGGCTTTGGATGTCTGTGGTTGTATGCAGTGGTGATAGAGAGAGAAGAGAGGAGATGGCAGAGCTGGGAGCAACAGAGCTACCATCACATGCTGATTTCTGTGCTGTCTTCTCCTAGCTTGCAAAACACCACCTCACCACCAGAGCTCCGTGTCAGACGCTTCTGTTTCTGTACCCAGCTAATAGTGCTGGAAAAGGGGCTGGGCTGTTCGGGCTGCACCCCTGGGTCATGCTTCCCATGGTGCACAGCCCAGGACAGGGAGCTGGCAGGAGGGGAGTTGCTGTAAGTGATTGTCTTACCAGTGGAGTTGAGTTAAACAGGTTAGTATACAGTTTGCAGGGCTTCTGATGCAGACAGCAACTGCAGGGTGTTATTTCTCCTCTTGGGAGATCAGATAAAAGGGACTCTTGGTGCTAAAATTTGTAAATCACTTAGGATGGTTAGGGCTTCATCTAGATTGGGTCTGGGGAATGTGTCCCTTGAACAAATATCCTTGTTGAACTTGAGCTGTGTCAGTGCATTGGTGCCTTGGTCATGGCCAGAGACCTCAGGTATCATGCAGTGCAGACCAGAATTGGTCCCAGTCCTTGGCCAGATCCACTTGCCTTCTCAAAGCCATTGTATGACTGGCTGCACAGGCATGTGACTTGGTAATCACACGGTGGAAAATTTTCCATTGGTTTCAGTTGGCACCAAGCTCTGGACTGGAACAGCCAGTCTGCAGGGTCATCAGTGGCTGAGGTCCCCTGGGCCTGTTCCTCAGGCCACTACCCCTGAAGAGGGGACAGGAGGGCTGGAAAGGAGCTGGCTGACATGTCCCAGTGCCTGGGTGGCCAGGGGCTTGCTTTCACACTTTCTTTATTGCCACAAGGTGACTGCTGAGGCCACTGTGCTGCCCCAAGTCCAATGCCATGGGTCTACCCAGGGCTTGCAGGTGCAGTGCTGGCTGCACCCTCCCCTGTGCAGTAGCTACCCCGAGGTGAAAAGACACGGCTTTTTATGATGTGAGCCAGCACAGAGAAATTTGCTGTTTGTGGACAGCTGTTGTCCTGGGCCTGGCTTGTGTCCTCCAGCACTTCTCACCCGGGTGCTGCCTCAGGGAGGGGGATAGGGGCTTGCCCACCCTCGACTCCCTGTGTCGGGCAAGTAGGTGCCACCTCGGGCTGACGGGGGTGAATAGCTGTGGTGGAGCCTAGCAGCATCCTGCTGCCTCTGCAGGGATCCTCTTGGGCAGCGGAGAGTTTTCCCCACCCCCAGCTCTGCCGCTGCCTCTTTGTTTTCTGGCAGAAGCCTCTGTGCCTTTTCATTGCCGTTGAGGCGCCGAGCAGGAGCCTACATGTGCCGCGTGTGCGTCTCGCCGGGAATGTGATGCGGGCTGGGAATCCTGCCGGGCCAGGCAAATCCCCTGCAGGGCAGCGGAGGCCAAACAGCAGCTTCAGAGGTCTCCATCCCATGGACCGTTCCTCCGGTCGAGCAAGGCTTCGAGGCAGCTGGTCTCCCTCACAAAACCCTCTTTTGCATTGACAGCGCTTCTACACCTTGCCACAAGTCGAGTAAGTTGTATGGGAAGGGGCCGGTCCTCAGCTGGGCACTCGGGCTCTCCGCTGTGGTCCTCCCTCGCTCCCTCTGGGAAGGCACCTGAGATTAAAGCAGCGCCAAAGGCTATGGAGCTGGATACAGCGGTGGCTGAGGATTGCCTTGTGCTGCGCCTGCCTCTCCATGTATTTGATCTCTCGACTTCCAGCGGGGACTGAATTCCTGTGCTGGATTCTGGGCTCGGCTCTTGTGAAAGGATCCAATTATTTCAGAGCTTTGAGCATCTCCATTTGCTGCCCATATTTGCGGCGCGCTGGCTGGAATTCCAAGTGATTAACGTGGCTGTGACATCCCTCCTAGGGGTGTTATCTTTGCTCGCTGTCCCCCACCGCCCCCCTCTTCCTCCTCCGGCAGTGAGCAAGCGAGACAGGCAGGCAGAGACAAAGGTCTGTCCTCAACCTGGGCTGTCCTCCCCGTAAGCGGCTGCTGCATGGGATTTCCCTGCCCTGCCTGCTGCAGGTTTCCTGGGCTCCCGGTGGAACACTGGAGCTGGGCGGCCGTGGGCTGTATCGCAGAGGTTTGAACCTGCTGGGCTGGGTGGGCAGGGGGTGCTGCCGGCCTTGGAGAGCTGCCCGATTGTCCTGCCGGATTTTAAGCTGCTTTTCATTCTTTGACTGCGCTTTCCTGGGAAGAGGGGCAGCCGTGCGTGGAGGGGAGCTTGGCGGGGAGGGGGTTAGATGTGGGGGAAAGCTTTACACAGGTGGCTGTCGCATAGTGGGATCTGCCTGCAGACCCTGTAAACCCCCCTTCCCAGCCGCAGGCTATTGTCAGCATCGCCGTGTGCAAGCCAGGCACCTGGGAAAGGTGTGCAGAGGTGATCCGTGCCAGGACGAGGGGCACCAGAGGGAAGGGGTAAGTCCCTGGGCTGGGAGCTCTGCTCCAGCTCCCCCAGCTCCCAGGAGAGGTTTCATTGTGTTATCCCGACTTGGCCGAGCGGAAGGGCTCAGTCCCTGCGGCACCTGAGTGTGGGGCTAGGGCTGGGGAGGCACTGCATGTTGCTGGGCAGACCTCAGCCCTTGAGGAGGTTGCTGCAGCTTGGAGCCCCAGCAAGATAGACTGCAGAGAAGGCTTCTCTGTTCTGGGGGCTTCTGCACCCTGTCAGTGCCACCTCCCAGGGGATGGGAGGGAGCAGCAGCACCTCAGGGACACGGTGCTGTGGGCACAAGGAGGTGTCAGGTCTCTGTCTCTGTAAAAGCTCTGTCTGTTGGTTTCTAGGAGCTTGCACTTGTGACATGGGCAGTACCTCTTGCCCCATCCTTCCTCTCAGGGCTCGGGCTTCCTCTCCACTCCTAGCAGGGGCTAGCACTGAACAAGGCCCTGCAGCTGCATAAATCTGGCACGGCAGGAGGCCTCCTGAGGACCCTCGAGAGCAGCACTTGCCCTTGCAGTGGGGCAAGGAAGCTTCCTCCCTCTGAATCCATTCCCCCTCCCTCTCCTTCTTCCTCTCTCTTGTTTTCACCAAGTGTCAGCTCCTTTCTCCCTGACCTGTATTCCAGGATAGTGCCAGAGCCATGGCCAGTGGTCATTTTTCCCTTCAGGCACAGTTTGCTCCTCTAGCATCTTGTTAGCTTCTCCCTGGGATTGCCACCTCTGCTACAGTGCTGGAGGTAGTCCCCAGCCTCACATGTCTGTCTCTCTCCTGCTGGTGAGATGCCTGGTCTGTTAGACTGTGCAGGAACCTTCGCTGGTGGCAGCATTGCTGTTAGTGCTGCCATCCTTCAGGGTTGTGATGGAAACTTTCTGCCTGCTGGCACTTCACAAGCTCTGCTCTTAGCCTGTGCCAGGGAGCTCCTGGGTTTGTGCTCACACTGCTTAGATTTCCTTCCTTCTCCTTGGGTTCAGATAGGACCAATAGAGTTATGATTTATCCTCCAGACAGTCTGTTTCCAGCAGTTTCTGTTGCCTCTTCTCTTGCCTTGTACTCTGCTTGTTCTGAGGATGATTATTTGCCCTCTTCTAATGGTGGCCCTTCTCCTTCCTGGCTGTGTGCTTCCTGCTTCACCCCCAGTGAGGCCACCAGTGTCTTTCTTCCCACAAGAGGAAGCAGGAGAGAAGGCAGCAAAAGCCACTTAGGCATTGGTTTGGGGTTTTTTGTGGTCTAAATTCTGCAAAGACCCCTCTTGGCCCTGCTCGCCACCAGGCTGGTGCTCTATCCCACGCAGGAGTGCCCAGGTCAAAGCTTCTTGTCCACTGGCCATGTGTCCCTTTTGACTGACTTGACTGGCTGCTGCTCTGGGAAGCCACTGGATTTCCCCAGGACGACGGTGGCAACTTTGGGCACAGCCCTTGCTCTCTTCCTTGCACTGGTGCTGTGCTACCAGCCCTGCCAGACTCCCGAGTGCTCTGCCTCATGACAGATAACTTCCCTGCCTCGCACTCATCCTGCTTCCTCTCAGGCTGGCACAGTACAGCTCGAACAGCATCAGATCCTTTTGCAGGCTGCAGCCCAGCATGTGGTACCGCTGCTGCACTGCCCAGCCAGGAACCTGTCCTCACTCGCCATCCTGTTCTGTTGCCTCCAGACTGAGACCATGGTCTGTTAATCCTGGTTTCCCCCTGAATGTGCTAATAGGAATGGAACCAGCAGGTAAGCCAAGTCCCTGACCCAACCCTACCAGGCCTGGCTGTGTTGTTCCACGTCAGGCTCTGGTGGCTCGGTGTCCCCAAGGAACACAGGGTTTCTGCCCCAGTGCCTGGGACACGCTCCCTCTCTGCAGGTCATTTGGCACTGGGTTTTTCTTGGGTGTTGAAGTGTGGTGCCCTTTCCCAGGCAAAGAAATAGAGGAAAGCTGTGCCTGGCATAGCTCCAGATCCAGGTGCTGGGAGATCTTGGCAAAAGCACAGGGCCCTGGCTGTTCTCTGAGCAATGAGGGGGCCTTGTCAGGAGCAGGGCAGAAAATGGAAGAGCTCTGAGTGGGCTTCCCTTAAGAGGCAAAGCTCTTTGAGTCCTATCATAGGGCACCAGCACAGGCTGAAACACTGTCAAAAAAAACCCCCAAAATCAGCATCATGTGGGGCCAAACCCCTGGTATGGGCACATGGAGCCCCATGTGCTGTGTCCACAGGGATGGTACCTGTGCTGCTCAGCTGAGCTGGTGAAACCTTGGGCCTGGCTGTGTCCCATCCATGTGGCCAGGGCTCTGGCAATGCCTGGCTCAAGGACAGGAGAAGGCAGAGGTGACCAGGTGCTTTCTCCCTGTGCCTACTTGGAGTGCAGGAGGCCGTGGTCCCAGGCTCTGTTCTGTGGGGAGGCAGTGGGTTCCCCTGGTGCTGTCAGAGGCTGAGCTCTACTGTGAGCTGGATGGGCTCTCAGAGCGAGGAACTGCCCTGGGAGGCACTTGGCACTGCCAAGAGAACCTCTCTGGGATACAGCCCCTTGCATCTCGAGGAGGGTGAGAAGCAGAGCTATGCCCCAGGTGTTGCCCATCCCAGGCTGTTGGGCACTCCTCCCAGAGGATGTTCAAGAAGACTTTAGGGTGTACTTGGAGACACTTTGGGTGATACTTTCCTCTTCCTGGCGTGGGGCTGACATTTTCTAGCATGATGCTTTAAACAACAGTATCTGGGCTTGGCAAAAGGTGGTGCAGCCCCTTGTTTTAGTGGCTGGTGCTGGCAGCACCTGATGACTGGTGTTGAGAGCTCAGCTGGGAGGGGTTTGTGGTGCTAGCAGGTCAGCCTGTCCTTATACATCCATTCTCCTGAAAGGCAGCGGTTGCCAGGGAGAAAATGGCTGTGACTTCAGTGGGACACAGGGAAGAGAATGAAAGGACACAGGTGAAATTGTGTGTTTGTTCCAGCGTGGACACACTCTTTCTTCCACTGCACCAAGCTGATTCTTGCTGTTGGTTGCTGATTTTGTTTCCCATTGGTTGATAGTGCCACACAAGTCATGGTACAAGGCTCCCTCAGGGATGGAGGAGGGACACAGCTACCTTCCAGGCAGGCAGAGCACAGCATGTTAGCACTTCAGCATCCACCCACACCTGAGGGCATTCACTTGCTTTCCTACTTGCTTTGGTGCAGACCTCATGGGGTGCCAGAAGGAGCTGGTCTTTGCAAAAAGCTTTTGTTGAGGTTTTAGACCCATGGTTTGTCATGCTGCAGCACTGATTTGCCCTGCTGCAAGTGCCCCTTGGGTGCAGTTGTATTGTATCTCAACAGGTCCTGTTCTGATTGGTTGCTAGCAATGCCCTTCCCCAGCAGTGGTGATGGCTTTTGAGCTGTCCAGCTCTCAGAGACCGGTCATGACAGCCTGTGATTACAAATCTAATTGGAAATGTAGTGAAAGAACAGCCTGTTTTCTGGGGCAGGTGAGGTCAGGCAGTGAGCACAGCTGATGCTGGCTTCCCACGTGCAAGTTGCAGGGATGCAGAGTTTGCCAGACCAGGATGCCAGAAGGGGATTGCACTTGAGTCTTGCTGCCTCTGAGCATCCATTTGGGGGTTTTGTTCATCTGCCTGGCCCCTGGCCCTGTTGTTTTCCAGCCTTCAGAGCAGTACGCGCTGCTGGGTTGGGGTGCCCAGACAGTGACTTCCTTCTGGATGGGTGCTGCAGTGAGTCCCCATTTGAGGGATGTGCAGGAGGGAGGTGGGGAGGGCATGATCCCTAGGGATAGGCACGATTTCCTCCTTTACCTGGAGGTGTCTGGGCTGGTGAAGTCCATGAGCTGTCTGCCACAGAGATGCTGAGGGTGGAGGTGCCCAAGGGCTCCTGCACACTTTGAAGGCGTTGCTCCATGAGCTGCTGCTTTAGCTGACTGTTCTCCACACCCTCTTCCAGGCATCAAAGCTGCAGTGCCCGTGGATTATGACCACAGGGGAGCTGTGTTGCATCTGCAAATCTCGGTTGTGCATCAAGGGCACATCTGAACAGGTGAGTGCTGTGCACATGAAAGGATTGCTGTCTTTGTGCTGGGGAAAACTGGTGGGGGGCCATTATGGCTCAGGGCTGTCAGGCTCTTCATTTCTGCCTTCCCTGACAGGCATCTCATATTGGAAGAAAACAATTGCAAGCTCTTCTCCTTATCTGTAGGGCCAGAAAGTGTCCTGTGCTGTGGGTGGAAGGGGGAGGAGGTGAACATGAGACCAGGAGCTAGCTGGAGGCCCAGAGGTTGCTGCAGTGTCTTGGAAAGCAAGGCATGAAATGGTCGCCAGAAAGAAAGAGGAATCTGTTCCTATGCACAGGGTTTCATACAGGAAGGCATGCAAAAGGGATGTAAAATCAAGCCAGGTATGAGAGTTCACAGCTTAGCTTAAAATATTTGTGGTTTAAATAGAAATCAATGTGTTAGCACTGCCTGAGGTGGCTGAGATGTATGTGGCCTTTGATTTGGGAGGCTGGGAAAGGCTGAGCCTAAATAAAGCCTCTTCGTTGGCCTTATGGTATAGCTCGGGAGCTCTGTCCCCAGGGGGACAGAGAGGCCAAGAGCCCAGTATCTCAGGCCAGGTCGTAGGCAGAACCCATTGTGAGTAATTTAGTGATTATCAGCAAGTGAAAACAGCTCTGTCAGATTTCAGCTCTGGCTCACTAGGGCAATTTGCCTTTGGCTGAGGCTCCAGCAGGGAGAGAGAGGGGGAAGAAGAGATCACAAGCTGTTCCACGGAGGTATCTTCATTCAGGGGTCCACGAAGGGTCTTGTGTTTCTTCTTCACCAACTAATAGGGTACAACATACTGCTTATATAGCCTTGGCAAGGATCCAAGACTGACCAATTGGACATAGGTTAGGGGTCTAGCTAAAGGACCAATAGCCATGGGTTGACATGATTTTTCCATATAAGGGTGCAGAACCAGGTTTTTGGGTTGGGGGATTGGGGAAAACAGGAACTTGTCAATTGCTGTGTCAGTGTTTCTATTGTTAAATTCTCCAGGGAGCTTTTGCTATATATTTTGGGGTTACTACACCTAAATGCTGCCTTCCCTGCCTGCGTGACCCTGCAGATAGGAAGCACCCTCCTGCCCTTCTCCCAGGAAGCATCTGAATCACCCCAGCCCTGCATCTCCCCCTTTCCTTCCCCTCAGAGCCACTGTGGACCCTGAAGAGCGGGAGAGGACGTTGCAGAGGTTCGGAGGCACACCGTGATGGTGGGAGCCATTCCCCGGCAGCCACGCCGCTTCTGGGGGGTGCCTGACTGGCAGGCATCTGCAGCCAGCTGTGCCAAGGACCGCCTGCTGCAGGGCAGGGAGGCTGATCCAGAGACAAGCAGGGGTGAGTAACTGTGGGGGCAGCCAGGATGGGCTGCACTGCCGGGGGCTAAACAGAGGGGTTGAGGTTGCCAGGGACATCTGGAAGTTACCTGGACCAGCCCCACCTAGAGCCATTGCCCAGGACTTTGTCCTGATCACTTCTGGATATCTCCAAGGATGAAGAGGCTACAATGTCTCTATATAACTGGTTATAGTGCTTGGTCATGGTTAAACAAAATGGTGTTTTCTGATATTCAGAGGGAACCTCTTACCCAGATACCTAGATGAGATCTCACCAAGCCTTCTGTTCTCCAGGCTGAGCAGTCCCAGATCTCAAAGGACAGATGCTCCATTCCCTTAATTTTTTATTGTCCCTGTTTTGCATTTTCTCAGACGTGGCCTCACCAGCGCTGAGCAGAGAGGGAGGAGTTTGCTCAACCTGCTGTTAATCCTGTGCCTGGTGCACTATTGTTTTTCTTTGCTGCAAGGGCACATTGCTGCCTCATGATCAACATGGCACCCACCAGGACCCCCAAGGCCTTTTTTATTGTGCCACTTTCCAGCCAGTCAGTCCCCAACATATCCTGGTGCATGGTTATACCTTTTATCACTCCTTTTAAACAGTGTCCCTGGTCTCAAGCACCTTGGCCTGCCATTTTCACATCCATATCCCAGCAGGGTCAAAATAGCATAAGCAGGCTCATTCTCCACATAGCCTTGATCCACTTGGAGAACAAATATCCCTATTGCTCACTTGCCCCTAAACCCTTGCTCCACAAGATCAGGCACAGCTGCAAAAACAGGCAAAAGGCAGAGCTGCCAGGCATGGGGGCAGTTTGTCTTCAGTCTGCTGGTGACTTTTCCTGCATCTCCTCAGCTCTTGCAGCCATTTTCAGTATTTTTCATGCCTGAAACAAAGCAACATGTGGACAGGATTCTCACAGCTCTCAAAGTGGACTGAAAAATCAAAAGTGAGGCACCTTGCTGCCCAGAGAAGGGCAGGCCCTTGGAGCTGGCAGGAGTGGGTGGATGGTGACCCTGGTATCTCCCAGCTGCTGATTGAGGTGCTGGAGATGCCGGGTCCAAGGTGGCAGAGGTAACAGGGATGTTGTACAGGTTCCTGTCCCTGCTGTGGGGCTGGCACCAGCCCTGCCTCATTCAGTGCACGTGGCCAGGGCAGGATGTCTTGGCCAGCACTGGGAGAAGTTGCTGCTGTTGCCCAAAGGGGTGATTACAGGCCTGAGCCCCTGGGACTGGTTTGACCTGCCTGACTCCTGTGCTCCACAACAGCACTAGCGTGTCCCTGGCAGAGGGCAGGCCTCTTCCTCCCCACCTGTCCAGACTTGTCCACAGGTGTCTCCTACCTGTCTGGAGACTTCTCTCCTTGCCCAAGCCAGGAAGTGTGTGCTGAACCAGCAGCTGGGTGATGCCTCAGGGTTTCCCAGAAAGGCACATCAGCCTTGTTCCTCTTCCTGTCCCTGGAGAGGGAGATTCAAGAGGGCTGTGTGAGGAGCTATGTCCCAGTGGGTGCCTTGCAGCCAGAAGCCTGGATGAGGATGGAGATCTGGGTCTGATCCTCATCCCTCTGCTCTCTTTTTTTCCAGATGCTGTGCTGCAGAGCACCTCATAGTAGAGGGCTCACACAGAGATCCTGAGTGAGAGGGGGCCCAGCTTCCACCCTCTGCCCTTGCACCCTGATCTGTGGCACTTTACAGTCCCCCTCCTCCTGCTGCATGGGCTCTGCCTGGAGTCCCAGCAAGTGAGGCTCCATGCGGCACATCCACACAGAGACGTCTCTGCCCCCGGAGCGCAGCACGGAGCCCAGCCTGTCCCAGCCCAGGGGGGAGACACCCTTGGAGCCTTCCTCGCAGTGCTGCACGCACCGCAGCATCCTCATGGGCTACAATGAGACAGAGATCAAGCGCCAGAAGGTTTACCAGGTGTCCATCTTCTCCCATCTCTCCAGCTCCTCTGAGAGCACGGAGCAGCGGGCAGGCACCCGGCCAGCGGTCAAGAGGGGATACCCTGAGCAGCGAACTCTGGAGGGGGGGCGAGATCCCAAACGAACTCACTGGGGTGACAGGGGGGTGGATGGAGGCCCTGGGCAGCCTTCCCTGGATGATGACGATACCTTTGAGGATGGTCTGCTGGTGGAGGAGCTCTCCCTTTGTGGCTCTGCCCAGCACTTCTCCCACAGTGGGCTGCGGGTGGTGGAGCACCGCTGTGAGGGCAGCCCTAGCCACAGCCCCATGGCCAACAGAGAGGACAAGTCGCAGGATGTCTCCTTCTCCTCCTTCTCCTCTTCCTCCTCCTCTTCCTCCTCCTCCTCCTCCTGGCCCCGGCACATTGCTTGCAGTACTTTGCACATGAGAGACAGTTGCCCTGTCTCATCAGGGGATCAGCTCATAGACTATGGAGAGAATGGGGAGCCGTCAAGTGGCCACAATGTACTTCACCTTGAATTGCACAGTATTGCACAAACAACCCAGTTGGACCCTGGTGGGAAGAGAGAGAAGCCAGGGAGCAGCCCAGCTCACACCAGCAGGGCTAGTGGAGAAGTGGAAGGGCCAGCAGTGGCCAATGGGTGCAGGGAGTCCCCAGTTCCACAGAGAGCGCTCAGCCCCGAGCCCAGCAACCTGAGCTCCCAGGAGATGACACCCTGTGGGAGCAGCCAGCTCAGCAGCACCTGCCCAGCCAAAAGGAAGTTGCTGCCTGCTGGCGAGGTTATGGCTGACTCCTGCTCTGAGGATGAGAGCCTGTCCCCACCAGCAAGGAAGAAGAGGGTCCTGCCATGCCATCCTGTGCCCACAGCCTGCCGCAGCACTGATGCTAAGGGAGCTCCGTTCTGGAATCACCTGCTTCCTGCAGCCAAGGTGAGCATTGCTCCTGGGGAAAGCAGGGAATGGCCTGGGGATGCCCAGAGCTCAGGACTGTGCCTGTGAGCAGTGTGGTCCACTGTGGCACCATACCCTATCCTGTCTCTGAGTTGCAGTACTGGTGTGAGCAGGGCAGCAGCTGACAGTAAGCCCTGACACACATGGTCTGTTTTAACCAGCTCTTGACATCTTGCAGTCACTGGATCTTCTGCATGGAGCTGGCTTTTTCTCCTGGAGAGCCTTGATGGGACAGGAGACAGCCTCCCCATGGCAGTGAGAGCTGCACGTGTTATGAAGCCACTTTTGGTATCTGATGGCTTCATGTTAAGCCATGATATACCAGCAAGCTTGGGAAGAGGGCTGGCCTCTGCCTGCCTGATGAGGAGGGCAGATGTGTGGGATGGCTTGAACTCCTGGCCATGATACCCATTAAAGCAAGTGACCAGTGGCAGGCAGTGAGATTGGACATGCTTTGACGAAGAAGCCCAGTGCTGTGTGCAGAGATGCCACTGGCTTTTCTGCCATTTTGTGGTCCCTGTGGCATGTCCTCAAGGTGCCACAAGCTCTCAGCAATGGGGCAGATGTGTGAGGTTTGCAACCTTTCCTAGGAGCTCAGGAGCTGCCTCCAATTGCCCCTTTGTTACCCTGCCCTTCTTATCAGCACCCTGTCCTGCCAGCTGAGGCTGCAGCAGGCTCAGGTCAGACCTGGCACCTTCTTCTTTTTCTCTGGGGCATCCCATGGTGTGGGGACCCACGGGAACTGATGTCAGAGCTACCCTGGCTTCTTGCTGCCTGGAGCTGGGACACACCATCCATGGCACACAGCTCCATTGCTGCCTGCCTTTTTCATGACTGTCCCCCAGCCCAGCTGCCCCCAGCACTGTCCTTGCAGAGTGAAGCCCTCCAGCAGGTTCCCTGGGTTCTCCCGCCTGGTCATGCCAGCCAGCTCCATCATCCCTTTGTGTTGTGCTACCCTTTGTGTGGCTTCCAGAAGGGAAAGCCCCTGAAAAAGGGACATCTTTAAAAGGAGGCTGCAGTGTGACTGTGGCTTTAACCCCCCCCACCCCACAGCTGTAGGATCCTAGCTGTGGGTAGGGGTGGCACTGCCTGGTGGCACTGCTGAGGACTTTGCATGAATCACCAGGGGACAGAACTTTTCAGAGGCTGGTCTGGGAGTGTCCTTGTAGGTGTCACCAGTGCCTGGGAGGTGCAAGGAGGCGTCATTGCATGGCTCTGTCTAAAGGTGTCTTGTCACTGGGGCTGCTCCTGAGACCTGCTTTCTAAAGAGGGAACAGTGTGTTGTACCCTTGGGTGTCAACACCTTCATTCCCAGCTGAGCTGCTTCAGGTTTTGGGCAGCCCCATGTTCCCACCAGACGCCCCAGTCCTTGTGCTGCCCTGCTGGCCACTCCTGCAGAGGCTGATGGCTGCCCAGGGACAGGAGCCTGTTCCATCAGCTGGGACTCTCATGGGAATATGAGGCAGGGCAAGGGATGATGGCACCTCCCAGGGGTGCATGGTCCCTGCTTGCTTCCCTAACATGGCTCTCCATTTTGTGTCCTTTCCAGAGCTCTTCGGATTGCACTGCGGTCGGGAGGAGGCTGAAGAGTGGGCTGCGTCTCAAATCGTGAGTGTCCTGGCAGCCCTGTGGGATGGACATGGGGGCTCAGGGTGAGCCTGCCCACCTCAGTGCCCTGCAGCCCCATGGGAGGTTCACCTTGGGCTGAGTCCTCCGCCCTGCCCTGGCCCATGTATCTCCCCTCCATAAGACTGCAGATTGGGGTGGGGGGTGATGTTTCTTCTTCCCCTGGGATGTAGGAAAGTGGGTTCAACCTCTAGCAAAGATATGGGGGACCTGGAGAGGGATCCACATTCCCAGAGACATGAATAACCCAGGGCTGTGTGCTCTTCAGTCCAACACCAGTCTTCTCTCCTCACTCCAAGGCGACATCTCCGGACCAGCCTCCGGCGGGGCACTAGGTCCCCCACAGTGCCCTGGGCCACCACCACTGTCAGCCATGCTCTGCTGGGCAACTTTGAGGTAACGGTGCCTTTCTGCTGGGGGGAAGTGGATCCCGGGGACTCCACAGAGCTAGCAATGAGTGTGAGAGGCTGCACCTGATGGGAGCCATGGTGTGGGGCTGGGCTGATTGTCCCCAAAAGGCCTGGCATGCAGTCACCACCACACAGACCCACCAGCAGCATGGCTCAGCCAGCAGATCCTCTGTTGGAACCTGCTGAGATAGGTGCTGTGAGGCTGAGCCAAGGCACTCTCACTGCTTCTCCTTGTTAGATGGTTGCTGTTATTCCAGCAGTTCAGGGTGGGTCTGTCTCAGAATGAGGTCTATGGGTGCATGAGGGCAAGCAGTCAACTGGGTGCAGTGGAGATGGGGATGACTTCACCTGGAGCATTGAGGCAGGGGGTAGGGCTGGTGTTTGAGATTCCCTAATGCTTCCTTCCCTCTCAGGAGTCCATCCTGAAGGGGCGCTTTGCACCATCGGGGAGGATCGAGGGTTTCACGGCAGAGATCGGTGCCAGTGGCTCCTACTGTCCCCAGCATGTCACCCTGCCTGTCGACGTCACCTACTTCGACATCTCTGAACACAGCGTGCCCTCGCCTTTCCTGGTACATGGATGTGGGGAAGCTGGGGGGCTGTACCCTGACACTCTGGGGCAGCCCCTGACTGTAGAGGGTGGCTCAAGTAACCATCTGTTAAAGGATATGGCTGCCTGTGCCAGGAGTGGTCTTTAACCCAAAAAAGCAAAAAGGGAAAGAAGAGGGAACACACACAGGTTCTGCTGCTTCATGGTTGTTGTTGTCATCACCTCTTTTGTCACCACCTCTCTGTTTCTTCTGGTTTGGAGAGGGGCTGAGCTGGGGGTCTTCTTGTTGACTTGTGCCAAGTGTTCCAGGAAGGGAGTCTCAGGCCCATGCTGGTTCCCAGCTGGGCTTTCCCTTGGCTTTCTCCCTCTCTCACACGCTGTTTATTTTGCCCCAGGGAGTGATTGACTTGGAGGCCTTGGGAAAGAAGGGTTACAGTGTCCCCAAAGCTGGAACCATCCAAGTGGTGAGTCATTCCCTGGCCTGCACTGTGGGGATGGAGCTGGTTGGGCTCTTGTTGCCCTGCTTGGGGGGGGTATGCTCCATGATGTTGTAGGCAGGGCAGCAGCTGGAAGGAGTGTCTCCTGCAGAGAGGTTACATGGCCACCCAGACAGCATAGCAGAGGGGAGCACAGGGTACCTAGGGTGCTGTCAAGGAGACAAGGTGATGGGAGAATCAGGGAAGGAAGAGGTGGGTGAGGGTTTTGGCAGGAAAGTGCTATGTGCAGTGGGAATGGGATGTGATGGAAGAGGAGCACAGGTGTGAAGGTGAGTGGAAAGAACCGACCTATGGCACTCAGGCTAAGTCCTCTAGGACTTGTATGGGGCTTTCTGGATTCTTAGTCCAGCAGCTTCTACTCCCAGATGCCCCATCTCTGCTCTGCATCTTTCTCAGTTTCACCCCCTACCCCTCTGCCCCCAGACCTTATTTAACCCCAACAAGACTGTGGTGAAGATGTTCTTGGTGACATACGACTTCCAGGACATGCCGGCCAACCACATGACCTTCCTACGCCATCGCATCTTCCTGGTGCCCGTGGGGGAGGAAGAGGGGTCCACAGTGGCCCCCAGTGACCCACTGGGCACCAGCCCACCCCGCAGGGTCCTCTGCTACCTGATGCATCTAAGGTAAACCATGCCAGGGGGATGGGCACCTGCCCCAAGGTCATCCCTGGGTTCCTCTCTTGTCTTGTCCCAAGCCTGCAAGACAGGAGGAGGGACTGGGGAGGAGCAGGGACCAGCTGCTCCTTTGGGGATGCTGGAGCTGCCACTCTGCCCAAGGGCAGCGGTCTTTGTCCCTCTGAAGGTAACCAGAGGGTGCCCACATTGGCCAGGGGTCAAAGTAGTCAAGGGGGTTGTGCCCTCACTGAGGATGCCCTGCCCTTACCTGGGGAGCCTGAGGTCCCTCTGCCCTGCTTGTGTCCACACAGGTTTCACAGCTCCAAGTCAGGGAAGATCTACCTTCACGACGACATTCGGCTGCTTTTCTCCCGCAAGTCGATCGAGGTGGATTCGGGGATCCCCTACGAACTGAAATCCTTCACAGAGATGCCACGGAACCCCTGCTACTCACCCCGGGCCTGACCTCCTTCACTCCCCGCCCCCCAGGGCCACTGGGGAGCCTCCAGCCCAGCACTTTGGGGAGAGAAAAGGGCCAGCAAACACTGCTTTGAGATATCACCCACCCTCCTGACCAGCACGGACACCACGCTCTGCAGCAGGGCTGGGATCACCCAGGGCGCTTCACCAAGAGGGGCAGGGGCTGAGGAGCAGCCCTGGCACTCCAGGGACATGCCCAAGCCTTCTGCTGGCTCTGCTCCCAGCTTGGAGACTTGGCTGTTGGCTGAGGTGGGTGGGTGTGGAGTGAAGAGATGGACTGGAGCTGTGAGTGAGACCACCCACATTGGTCTCGAGTCTGGGAGCAGAAAGTGTGGAAGAGTTTGTATTTATTAGTATTTATTGTTGCTGGGAGCACAGAGGAGGCTCATGCAGAGGATCAGAGGTGCTGTGCTTGTTCTTCCCCTCAGCCCTGCCTGCACCAGGCTGCCTGTGTTCAGGCAGGGCTGTGGGGACTGTCAGGGTGACTAGGGACAGGGAAGCCTCAGCCGATGGGAGAGTTACCCAGTGCTTAGACAGGGTGCAGTTCCCAGATCAGAGGTGTATTAAAAGCCCACTGACAGGCTGAGCCTTGCTGGCACCAGCTTTGCAGGGCCAGCCCAACTCCAAGCAGCTTGGGGAGGCCTGTGCTTATCTTCTTTTATGGTAAGCCAGACCCCAAGAGACCTATGGCTGTCAAGGGAGTGGCCACTGCCAGGTTCCTGAAGGTAAGAGACGCAGCTGCCACGTGGATGGGGACCTGGAGCTCTTTGCAGGAATATGGGGATAGCCCTCTGGGCAAGAGCCTCCAGAGCACGTGAGCTGTGGATCTGAGAAGATTGCCAAAAAAAAAAAAAGGAACTTTGCACTGTCTGTGGGTGTGGGGTGAATCCCATGCAGGAGGCAGCTTTGGGCAGGGTCTGCCGGCAGGGTGATCAGGAGCTGGAGGATGGTCAGGAGCCCCAGCTTAGAAAAATGGGGAAACGGGGAAGCAAGAGCAAATCAGACTCTGGGACTTGGGCTGGTTCCTCAGGAGCAGGACTTGGAGAATCCAGACTGGGGCAGTCAGAGGGACAGGGCCAAGGGTAAAACAAGCTTGCACATTCCCTGTCTGTATCACCTCTCTGCCCTCTGAGGGTCTCGGCAAGGCTCCCCTGCCAGCCCAGGCTGTGGGGATCCTCAGCCCCTCCGCCAGCGAGAACAAGAGGGGGACAGGCACATCAGCTCCCACCGCTGGGGCTGAGACCCCAGCGCGGGGGGCTCAGTGTGGGGATGGGCCAGGACTGGGGCTGTGGGGGCGAGGCCCTGCCCTGCCCTGCCCGGGTCCGGCCTTGCTGCCCTGCCCTGGGGTTAGGAAGCTTGAACCTGCCCATATACTCACACTGGGGGCCTGAAGCGCCCTCACACCGGAGCCCTCGATCCCCCAAGCCGGGGATCTGAACGCCCCTCACAGCGGGAGCCGCTCCCCCACTGCCCTGGCCAGCGGCTCTCGGGGACCGCCATGACACCGGAGTTCCCCTCGCCCCCAGGTCACCGGGGCTGCCCCTCTCCACCGTGGCCCTGCGGGCTCGCGAAGGCCGTGCCGGTACTTTTCGTGTTCGTTTTTAATTTAATAAACATCCGTTTGGAGCTCCAGAACGAGACCGGGGCTGCCGCGCCCTGAGGGGGGCGGTGCAGAATCGCGGGCAGCCGGGCGGGCGGAACCGCGGACCGCGGCCGGAGGAGCCGGAGGGACCGATCCGGGCGGCGCAGCCGGAAGCGGCGCGGCGCAGGGGCCTTCCGGGAGTGCGGGAGCGGCGGCGCCGAGCGGGGCGGGCGGGCGGAGGGGGCGATGCTGTCACGGGCGGGGATCCGGGCCCGGCCCGGCCTCGGGCTGCTGCAGGTGCGGGGAACGAGGGCGGGTGGGGAGGGAACGGGGAGAACTCCTCGTTCGGGGGTGCCCACGTGGGGAAGGTCCGGGTAGCGGATATTGGAGGGGCCGGGAGAAGGGATCTGGACTGGGGGCACCGGGATGAGGGGAATGATGTTGGGGGTCTGGGAAGTGTTGGGGGGGAGCTGGGCAGGGATGGGGTACAGCGGTGCGGGGGGACACAGAGGACGGGCGGGCACGGGGGGTCGGAGATGGGATTTAGTGGGGTTTCGCGGGTCCGAGGAGGAGGTGAGGGGGAGTTGTGCAGGGATTGGGGGTGCGGGGTCACGGGGGACTGTGGAGAAACGGGAATCGAAGGACTGAGGAGATACCGGCGGTCTGTGGTGTTGGGGCTCCGAGAAGGTGCTGGGGTGGCGGCGAGGAGCTGGGCAGGAGGAATAAAGGTGTGCGGGCACGGCGGGGTGAAAAAGATAAATGGGTACGGCGGGCTGAGAGAGAGTCGGGGGGAGCTCGGTGTCGGTGTTCGGGGTGAAGGGCTGGCGCTGTGGGGGCTCGGTGGGGGAGAGCTGGGCAGGGCCGGGGGAAGGGGTGCGGTGCAGCGGGCAGTGGACAGACGCGTTTGGGGATTGAGCAGGGGCAGCGGGGGGACTGGGGAGAGCTGGGCAGGGATAGAGGTGAAGAGCGGGGAGGTGATGTAGAGAACAGACAGGTACAGAGAGCTGAAGGGGGTGGTCAGTTGGGGAGTGTTTGGGGCTGGGAAGAGCTGGGGTGTGGGCAGGGGGTTGCACGGGGATAGAGAGTAAGGAGGGAGAGGGGTGTGGTGCAGAGGACAAGTGAGTGAGGAGGCGACTCAGGAGGTGGGGTTCAGTGAGGTGGTGGTGTTGAGGTTTTGGGGGACACCGTGCGTGGTGAGGAGCCAGGCAGAGAAGGAGGTGTGAGGAGGAGGGGTGCAGAGAACCAGTGGGGGTATGCGGGGACTGAGAAAGAGGGGTGTTGGGGGTCTGCAGAAGTTCTGGGATGGTGGTGGTGAACTGGGCAGGGATTGGGGTACAGGAGGGGCTCTACAAAGGAGGCTGTGGACAAATGGGTATGGGGAGGGCCAGAAGGGGGTGGCTGAACATGGGGAGTGGTGAAGTGGGTCTGGGTTGTAGGAGAAGTGTTTGTGTGGGTCTGTGGAGGTGTGAGCTGGGTTGGGATAGGGGGAGGTTGAGGGAAGCTGTGTGAGTGAGGGTCCATGGGGAGGAGGGTGAGGGAATGCTCGGACAAAACAGCTCTTTGTGGGAAGCCCTGGAGGCAGCCAGAACTTGGGAGGGATCGGTTGTTGGGAAGGGGTGGCCTGGGGCTGAAGTGGGGGAGTGGGCCTGAATGGGTTATAGGGGCTGAGTGGAACAGAAGAGACCCACATGTACACACCTTGATTGGCCTTGTAGTTGGAGGGAGGCTTTATTCCCCACTCCAGGGTGGATGAGAGAGGAGTGGAGACGTGCAGAAAGCTCTGGCATGGGAGTGAGCCCCCCCTGCACCAGTGGAGAAGACTGTCCTTGGCGCCCAGGCCTCATTCCTGTGGGAACACCCTTACAGCATGGGCTTGTTAGGGGCATTGCTTCCTGCCCTGGTCTCCTGGTCATGAGCCCAGAGGGGGTATCAGGTGTGGAGCTGGGCTCTGAGGTGCCAGCAGCTGGTCTCAGCCCTGCTCCATGTCCTTCCCCCAGCACTCCCAGCAGCTGAAGCGTGCGGCACGGCTGGCCCCAGTTCCGTGCCGCTGGAACTCCGGGCTGCCCATGAACATCGGGGTGCTCTTTGTGCCGCAGCAGGAGGCCTGGGTGGTGGAGAGGATGGGCAAGTTCCACCGAATCCTCGAGCCTGTAAGGAGCAGCTTTTCTCCCCTTCTGGATTCAGCAGGTTCCTAAAGCTGTAGCGAGGCGCGTCCTTTGCACGAGGATCCAAGAGGGGTGGTGGGCTCAGTTTCCCAGGCTGAAATCCTTGTGGCTGCCTGTGGACTAATTTTCCTTGGTGGGGTGTTAAAAGCACTGAGTAACTGAAATTCCTTGTGTGTAAAATGTGTTTGCAGTGTGTGGCATGGGCTTTGTTTGCATGACTCTCTCTAGTGTATCAGCCATCTAATCCCACCCTTTTCCCAGGGTTTGAACTTCCTCATCCCTCTCCTGGATCGGATTCGTTACGTCCAGAGTCTCAAAGAAATTGTCATTAATGTCCCAGAGCAGTCAGCTGTCACACTGGGTGAGGAACATCTTCTGTGTCCTGCCCCTTTCCTTCTGCTGCATCTGGGGTGAGCAAGGGACAATGTGAGGATGAGTGGAATTGTCCCAAGCTCCTGCACTCAGCCCTGTCCCATGGTACCCAGGCTTGGCCATAAAATCACAAGATCACTGAATGATTTGGATTAGAAAGGACCTTAAAGTTTGTCTCGTTCTAGCCCCCATACCATGGACAGGGGACATGTTCCACTCGACTGGGCTGCTCAGAGCCCTGTCCAGCCTGGCCTTGAACACTTCCAGGGATAGGGCATCCACAGCTTCTCTGGGCAACTTACTTCAGTGCATCACCACCCTCACAGTAAAGAACTTCTTCCTAACATCCAATTTAAGCCTCTCCTCCATCAGCTTAAGGCCATTCCCCCTTGTCCCATTTCTCCATATCCATGTGAAAAGGCCCTCTCCAGCTCTCTTTAGGTAGTGGAAGGCTGTTGCTGAGTGGGGGCACCCCAGGAGGGTCCATCTGCTTTCTCAGGCTGTAGCTGCCCCTTCTTGCTGAGTTGAATGCCCCTCACCAGAAATAAATTTTTCAGGTGTTTTCCTTTATTGAACCACAGAAGAAAATTCTGTTTCTGTTAAAAACATTTTAGAACAGGTTAATGGATGTGATGTTAATGGACAGCTCTACTATATTTCCAGTTTTAAGTGGTTTGTTTTGATTTTTTCCTCCTTAAATTTTCATTTACAAGAGCTACAGTGTGAAATGCTTCTATTGGGAATACCAAGACCTGTTGTGTATTAAAACATCACAGTGTTGTCCAGGGAACGTAAGATCCTTTTTACAAAGCTGTACATGAGAAGATCTATTTCAGCCAATCCTCTTCTGTGCCATGCAGCTATGTCAGGGTGAAAAAGGATGAGCCTGCCCAGCTGTGCTGTGGAAGAGGGGGTTTCTGAGTTTTGTTTGTGCTGCTTCAGTGAAGAGGTTCTGTGGTTCTCTCCTGACAGATAATGTCACCCTGCAGATCGATGGTGTGCTCTACTTGCGGGTTATGGATCCCTACAAGGTACCATCCCTGCCCCTTGGGTGCCTTTCTCCTGGCTCTGCCCCACTCCCTGCATCTCAAAATGTGTGCTCCAGCCTCTGTGTCCTACCTGGCAGGTGGGCTGGGCACTCTGACTCTTCCCAAGGCTCCAGACTCCATGTTTTCAGCAGGGGTGTCTGGCAGGTTTCTCGCTTTAGTGCTGTTTGTCTCTCCTGTCTTGTTCAGGGTCCCTCTTGGCATCCCTATTCACTCTGTTTTGTGCTTCTGCTCTTCAGGCCAGCTATGGGGTGGAAGATCCTGAGTATGCAGTGACCCAGCTGGCCCAGACTACCATGAGATCTGAACTTGGCAAGCTTTCCCTTGACAGAGTCTTCCGGGTGAGCTGGGGAGGTTGATCACAGAGCTGAGAGTGTCTCCCAAAATCTCGGGACAGCCTGCATGGACAGGCTGATGTGCTTAACAGCAAAATGCCCTTTGCTTAGAGGGCTTATGGCTTCTGTTTCAGTTGACCTGTTGGTGAATTCTTGGAGATGGGTCTTCTTTCACAGTTGTTTTTTCAACAGGAGCTATTTTTTGCCCTGTCCTGGGTTATTTGCAGGGGATGATGGGTAGTATGTGTCCAGACCCAGCTGGTCCAGCTGCTTTTCTTGAGTCAGTGACTCTTTACTCAGCCCCAATGATGAATATCCCTGACCCGTGTCATGGGGTACTCTAATCCTTGTACTGCATCTGCTGGGAAGAAACTGGAGTTGGTGGCATTCTCTTATATCCAGATGTACACCAGATGTTGTATCCCAGCAGCTTCAGTGTGGGGCACTGCTCTCCCTAGGAATGGTAGCCCCTTCCAACAGCTGCGGGAAGCACCTAACCACCCTTCCTGAAACCTGTGGAGATTTTTTTTTCTGGCAGACCTTGGCCTCTGAGGGAGGTGTCTGTTTCCCTCCTGACACCTCTCTCATGCTAAGCCCCTCTGCTCTGCTCTCTGCCATTTCTTTTGTGCCATGCAGGAGCGGGAGTCCCTCAATGCCAGCATCGTGGATGCCATCAACCAGGCTTCGGACTGCTGGGGCATCCGGTGTCTGCGCTACGAGATCAAGGACATCCACGTGCCCCCACGTGTGAAGGAATCCATGCAGATGCAGGTGAGGCTCTCTGGGAGGGAGATCTGGAACAAGAGGGAAGCGTCCTCTTCCATGTTGCTTTACAGAATCACTGAATCAGTAATGTTGGAAAAGACTTCAGATCATCAAGTCCAGCCTATGACCAAACACTACCTTGTCAACCACACCATGGCACCAAGTGCCATGTTTTTGCTTAAAGATGTCCACAAACAGTGTCACTGCCACTTCTCTGGTAGCCCATTCCAATGTCTAATCACCCTTTCTGTGAAGAAATTCTTCCTAATGTCCAACCTAAACCTCCCCTTGTGTTGCTTGAGAGTGTGTCCTCTCATCCCGTTGCTGACTACCTGGGAGAAGAGGCCAACCCCTGTGTGACTGCAACCTCCTTCCAGGTAGTTGTAGAGAGTGATAAGGTCCCCTCTCAGTACCTTGTCTTCTCTTGTCCAGACTAAACAACCCCAGCTCTCTCAAGGGGTCCTCATCAGACTTGTGCTCCAAATCTTCCCCAGCTCCATTGCTCTTCTCTGGATGCTCCAGCATCTCAGTGTCCCTCTTGAGGTGCCCAGAACTGGACACAGGACTCAAAGCATGGCCTCACCAGTGCTGAGTACAAGAACATAATCACATTCCTGGTCCTGCTGGCCGCAGTATTGCTGATACAGGCTATGGTTCACTATTGTTACCTGTCCAGAGCTGGCAGCACCCAGCCCTTACATCAGGAGGGCACTTTGGCTGCAGACATGCAGCTACTGATTAAGTAACTCCTGTCATAATTTTTGTAGTGGTGGCCCCTGCCTGCAACATACAAGCCCTACCAGGTTCTTCTAAAATCTCCACTGGGCTCTGTGAGGAAGCAAATCTCAGAGCTGAAGTTCTCCCCTTGAGAAAAGCTGGACATCAGATATTTGGGCTAGAAGGGGAGGAGGGGGAAGCAACTGTCCACTTAGGTGGGAATAGGGCTGGGAAGGGCTGTGTGGCATGAGGAGCAGAACCAGCCCTCACTGAGATCACACAGTGTTCTGTAGCTGTATTTTCATGCTTTGCTAAGCCATGCTTCCCCAAGCAGAGCAGAGGAGCAAGTCCTTGCCCCACAGATGGGATTTCCCCAGCACAGCCATGGCAGGCTGGTGTCTGACCTGTGTTCCCAGGTGGAGGCAGAACGACGGAAGCGAGCAACAGTGCTGGAGTCAGAGGGGACAAGGGAGTCAGCTATCAACGTGGCTGAAGGCCAGAAGCAGGCCCAGATCTTGGCATCAGAAGCTGAGAAGGCCGAACAAATCAACAAAGCTGCTGGTACTGCCTGGGGCTAAAACATGGGATTCTGTAGCCCTCTAGACTAAGGGGTAGTGCTACAGGGGAGAGAATGTGTTACTGTGAGCCAGGCTTCCTCAGCCACTCTGATCCTTCCCTGCTGGGGCCTCAGGCTGAGCTCCAGTTGATGTTGCTGCCCTGGCAGCAGGAGGCTTGTGATAGTGTTGCTGTTGGGGAAGAGACAACCATGCATGCTTTGAAATTGTCTTGATTCACTCCCTGAAATGGTCGGCATTCAGTCCTTGCAAGTGCATTGTTGTTCACCCTGATGTGCTTCATTGCAGGAGAAGCCAATGCCATGCTGGTCAAGGCCAGAGCCAAGGCAGAGGCAATTCAGCTCCTAGCAGCTGCTCTGGCACAGCAGGTGAGTGATGGCTCCTGGAGCAGCCACTGCTTTGGTGCTGGCACTGGGGGAGGTCAAACTGCAGACGGGGTGGCACCTGGCTTTCTCCTGGATGCTCCCTGGCTCCTTTGGCAGCAGCAGGGAGTGAGGGGCTTTGCTGGACTGGGGTGAGGTGGGCTGGGGACACAGGCAGGGATGAGCTGTTGGTGGCATGTGACTTGTCCTTCTGTCCTCAGCATGGCAATGCTGCAGCCTCCCTGTCTGTGGCGGAGCAGTACGTGAACGCTTTCTCCAAGATTGCCAAAGACTCCAACACCGTTCTGCTGCCTGCCAACACCGGCGATGTCACCAACATGGTTGCACAGGTCAGTGCAGCCCACGTGTCCTGGGCTGCATCCAGAGCCCCGTGGGCAGCAGGGCAGGGAGGGGATTCTGCCCCTCTGCTCTGCTCTGCTCTGCTGAGACCCACCTGGAGCACTGCATCCAGCCCTGGGCTCCCAGCACAGGAGGGACAGGGACCTGCTGGAGCCAGCCCAGAGGAGGCCACCAAGATGGTCAGAGGGATGAAGCAGCTCTGCTGTGAGCAAAGGCTGAGGGAGTTTGGGTTGTTCAGCCTGGGGAAGAGAAGGCTCCAGAGAGACATTGTAATGCTTTCCAGTACCTAGAAGGGGCTTACAAGGAAGATGGAGAGATGCTTTAGATGGTAGGATGAGGAATGGCTTTAAACTGAATTAGTAGGTTGAGATTAGATTTTAGAAAGAAATTCTTCCCTGTGAGGGTGGTGAGGCCCTGGCACAAGTTGCCCAGGGAAGTTGTGGATGCCCCATGGGAGGTGTTCAGGTCAGGTGGAATGGGGCTCTGAGCAACCTGCTCCAGTGTGGGGTGTGGAGGGATATGAAAAAGGGTCTTTAAGGCCCCTTCCAGCCCAAGCTGTTCTTGCTCTCACCCAAATGAGTCTTGCTCCAGGGAGGTGAAGAGGGGCACCATGCTGGGGCCTGGCCCCCTCTCTTCCTTCCCTCCCTATGACTGTCTCATTCCCTCCAGGCCCTGGGGATCTACACCACACTGACCAAGCAACAAGCTGTGAAGACCCAAGATGAGGTGCCTCCAGCCCACGAGGACTCCCACTCTTCTGCCACGGAGGTGCTGAAGGCAGAACAGGGCAGCTCCAGCTAACAGGGCTGGAAGGATCTCATACCCTCTCCCAAGGCCTGCCAGCAGTCCTGTTCTGCTGCAGGCAGTCGCTCTTGTTCCTTAGTCCCTATTTTGTATTGGATTTAAATCATGTAATAAATGGTAACAGTGCTGCTGCAGCACGTTCCCTTGTGCTTGGGTGCCTGACCCCAGCATTCGATGCCAAAGAGGGATCATCCCTCCTCAACAGGCTCCTGCTGGGATCTCCCATGGACATGCAGTGACATACAAGAGTGAAAAATTAGGTATTACAAAAAAATTCGTGTGAGGGTGGTGAGGTACTGGCACAGGTTGTTCTGGGCAGTTGTGGATGAGGCTCTGAGCAGCCTGGTCATGTTGAGGGTGTCCCTGCTCACAGCAAGGGGGTTGGACCTAGATGATCTTCCAGGTACCTTTCCAACCCAAACCATTTTATGATTCTGTGTATTTGGGGACCTCACTCTTACGAAGGGTGCCCCTCTCAGTGCATCACCTCTCTGGGAGTGTGAGCTGCTCTCATCATCCCCTCCTCTGCCAGCTCCCAGAAGCTGCCCTTCAGTGCATGACTGTGCGTTCTCCACAGCGAGCTCCTCACGGCACAGGGCGGGGAGTGCCTCTGTCGATTAATTAATTACTTGATTAATTAAAACAACACTTTGCCGTTATGAGTGTGCCTCGGCTGCCGGGTGGCGCGCTGGGACCTCCTGTCCGCCAGGGGGCGCTGCCGCCCCACGCCGCTCCCCGCCCTGCTGCTCTAGCGCGGTCGGCGCCACACGCGGCGCTTCCGGGAGCGACGGGCGCCGGGAGCCGCAGGTGGGACGGGACGGGAGCGGGGTCCGGGGGCTCAAAAAGGGGCTGTGAGGGGCTGCGAAGGGCTGGGGGGCCGGGAGGGGAGTCTGAGGCGCGGAGGGAACACAAGGGTGGAGCGGGTGTGAGGTGGCGGACCGGGAGTCGGAGGTGCAGGGGAGTGGCTGGAGGTGTCTGAAGGGGAATGGGGATGTGTGAAGGGGAATGAGGGGCCGGGAAGGGGATGGGGATACCGGGGAAGGGCTGGGGGTGCCGAGAGGGCGCTGGGCAGTCGGGAGGGAGCAGGACTCGGCTCCCGTTCAGGAGGGGATACAAGAAAGTGCGTGGGGCAGTTGCCGGACACGGAGTGGGACCAGGTAAAGTCAAGGCAGGCTGATGGGGATTACTGCGGGACGGGCGGGTATGGGAGGTGCTGGACCAGGGTTGGGTGCTGGTAGGGAGGGAGCAGTGATGAGCCAGGGACGGGTGCTGGTAGGGAGGGAGTGGTGCCTGCCCAGATAGAGCTGCTGGGGATTGAGCCTACCTGTCTTTCCCTCTAGGATGCAGCGGTGGCCAGTGGTGCTTTTCCTGGCCTGGGTTTGCTTTCTCTTTTTTGCTGGTATTGGGCTCTTCATGAGTGGCTTCCTGCTCACCCGGATCGAGCTTGCCAGCAGCAGTTCCTGCTCAGACCCACTGGTGCCTCCACTTTGGGAGAGGCAGAGCCTCCCGCCAGGCTCCTGCTGGGCTCCCCAACGCTTCTCCAAGGCCGTGCTCATCATCATCGACGCCCTCCATTTTGAGTTTGCTCGCTTTGACCCTGCCAAGGCCAGCCCGCTGCCCTACGAGAACAAGCTGGGTGTGCTGCACCAGCTGGCCACCTCCCAGCCCCGCCATGCCCGGCTCTACCGCTTCCGAGCTGACCCTCCCACGGCCACCATGCAGCGCATCAAGGGCCTCACCACCGGCTCGCTGCCCACCTTCATCGACGTGGGCAGCAACTTTGCCTCCTACGCCATCCAGGAGGACAACCTGCTGGCACAGCTGGTGCAGAACGGTGAGTTCCTGGCCTTTAGCTCAGGCAGGGGAGCTTCAGGCTGGATATAAAAACACGTTTTTTCACAGGCATAGGAATAGGTTGCCCAGGGAGATGGTGGAATCACCATCCCTGGAAGTGCTTAAGAGGCTTCTGGATCTCCTGCTGGGTGGTGTGGTTTAGGGTTTATAATGGTGGGTGGATGATTGGATTGGATGGTTTTGAAGGTCTCTTTCAATCTTGATGATTCTGTGACTGGGGCTGTTTAGCCTGGAGAAGAGAAGGTTGTATTGCAGCCTCATAGCAGCCTTCCAGTACCTGAAGGGGGCTACAGAGAAGCTGGAAATTAATTCTTTGTCAGGAACTGTAGTGATAGAATGAAGAACAATGGGTACAAATTGACAGAGAAGTTTAAGTTAGATATTAAAAAGAAATTCTTTACTATAAGTGTGGTGAGACACTGGAACAGGATTCCCAGGAAGGTTGTGGATGGCCCATCCCTGGCAGTGTTCAAGGCCACGCTGAATAAAGCCTTGAACACCCTGGTCTAGTGGGAAGTGTTCCTGCCCGTGGGAGGGGGCTTGGAACTGGATGGTGTTTAAGGTCCCTTCCAGCCTCTTAACATTCTATGATTCTTGACTCTGTGTGGGCAGGACAGCAGCCCTCTGGGACAGGGCATGTGCAAACCTCAGCTCAGTTTAACCTGTATTCCAAACCTTGATTACTTTCTCCCTGGGAGGGGCATTCCTTACAATAGACCCCGCCCCGCCCTGTGAGCTGATTCTTTCTCCCTGCTCAATGAGAGTTACCCTAAGGTGGGGTTGTCATGCAGGCAGGGCATCACCAGCTTGCTTTGGGAGTGAGAAGTAGCTGTGACCGTGACTTCATCATCTTCAAAGATGACGAGAAAGCAGGTGGAAGTGGCTGCACTGGTGGTGTTTGTCCCAAGGTCACCCCCAGGAATGCCTGTAGGATTGCCAAGGTTGTGCTGTGTGAGGCACGTGACAGGGGAGGAGCCAGGTGTGCCAGGTGGTGCCAGGTGTGCTGTGGGGGTGTCCCTCAGGCAGCCAGCCTGCCTGGACAGCTGCCAGCAGCTGTGAGGCAGCAACCTCATCCCATTTTCATTGTGGTTTGGTGCTGCTGGGGGTGCTTAGTGCAGCTGTAAAGGGCTTGTTATGGTGGAATGATGGAGTAGAGGGGAGAGGACAGGCCATAGTGGTTTGTTACCCAGAGAGACTTCCTCCCAAGACTCAGAGTGGGCTAAGGCAACATGACTATCTGTGAGCAAGGTGGGCAAATGCAGGGAATCATTTGAGGCAGAATGATGATCACAGTATATCCTGTGGCAGAGAAGCAGTCTCAGAGAAAAAGGTTCCTTGCTCCCAGGCTGAAGAGGCTCTGTGGAAACACAGCTGGCTGATGGCAGGCAGAGCAAGGAGAGCAAGCACAGAGGGAAGCATCAGTGCTTTTGCCTTCTCTTTTCCATGTCTGCAACACCATCACCATGGTGTTTAAAAGCCAGAGCTCAGGACTCACATCTTCTACTCCATCACCTGCTACCTTGCATTTTGCAGTGGGGTCACAGGCCTTGGGTGAGACTTTGTCTGCTTCAGGCTGCACCCTGTGCACCCAGGTGTGTTCAGGCTGCACCCTGTGCACCCACCTGTGTTGTGGTGGCCCAGGAGTCTTTCTGCAGGGGTGATGTGTCAGGTCAGCAATAAGTTCTGAGGTTATGCAGTGGCTTTGGTGTGGAGGGCACTTATGGGCTCACAGATACTCGTGGGCTGGTCCCTCCCTGTATTCAAAGTAATTTACAGACAGATGGTCTTTTTTTTAGTGAAAATTTTAGTTTTGAGTGTGAGTTGGAGAGGAGCCATTGCTCCAGATTCTGACCTGGGTCTGCTCAGTCTCTTCGGATTGTTGTGGTAACAGCACAACCCCACAACCCAGGAGGGCTCAATCTCTCATTGGTTCCTTTCTCTCTGGCTCAGGAAGGAGAGTGGTCTTCATGGGTGATGACACATGGGAAGGACTCTTCCCAAAGAAATTCTTCCGTTCCTATTTCTTCCCTTCTTTTAACGTGAAGGATCTTCACACTGTGGATGATGGGATCCTGCAGCATCTCTATCCCACTGGTAAGTAGCTCTTTCACCAGGGCGTGGATAAACCTTGGCCTGATGTGTAGTCCTTCTGCAAATTCGAGGTAGGGCTGGAGGATATTTCCTGTTACAAAGGAGCACTGGGCAGTTACACACTGCTGCCCTAGGATTACAGTGCTCTAGCTGGATTTCTGCAGAAAAGCCAGTTCTTGGAGCCCACAGACCATTTCTGTAAATCCCTTTCCTCTGTGTGGGACAGAATTCAGCTTTTTGGGATGAGGTTAGACTTCTACATCTGTCTTACAAAATACAGTGGCAGGATGGATACAGAGGAGCCCCTTACCTTTGACATGTGTCAGCCTAGGCAGGCACACAATGCTCTGGGGGAAACACAAGTTAGAAGCATGGGACACAGCACTGCTCTCAGCAAAGCATTGGTACTTCCTAGTCATGGGAAGAAGATGAAGCGTGAAATAGGTGATTTCCACCTCGCTGAAGTCCTGGAATCAAGGGATATGCTCTTTCATTTTTCTGTGTCTGAATATAAGCAAATCAGGGGTGCAGTGGCCTTTCACAGGCAAGTCTGTTCCTTATGTGAGAGCTACAGGTCATCATTTAACTTCAGATATGTTGGTTTTCATGTGTCAAGGCCCTGAAGCAAGGAGGGGGAGGCCAGGGTAACTTTCTAACTAGGGACTGTGTTGGTGTGTCATGCTCATGTCCTGGGATGCAGATGAGTCCAACCTAAAATATCACCAGGGAGGGAATGGGAGTTTTGGGAGTTCTGCTTTTTCTGAGCATACCTTTGTTTCAGCTTAGTCTTGAGGTAAGTTCAAGATGACTTGGGTGACATTATACTGTTCCCCTCCTGAGGGATGGTGTCGCGATCCGTCCGGTGGGAACGGATTACGCGGTGATTTTAGGGTGCAAATTAACCACCAGAGGCACAGGGGATTTGCAGTAGTAAAATCAACAGATGTAATTTTATTGAAATAATCACAGCAGGAATGCGTTGGTAAGGGAGTTGGGGAAAGAGAAGGGAAAAGATAAGGGAAAAAGGGAGGAAAGGAAGGGGATTGGGTATAGCTACCGAAACGTGATGCTGCTTCGAGGGTCCAGCCGCCGAAAGCTCACCAGGACACGTCCGGGGAGATCTCAAAGGCACAGCTGACCAGGGACCCCAGTTATACTATTTTTCGATGGGGGAAGGGGATCGCTGAAACAAAGGTTTCCAGAAGGAAAAGAATAGGGGTACACAAAACTGAACCAGGCAACGGAGCAAGAACCATTGTTTTCATGGCCCAGTGCTTGCACCTGTGCTTGCTCTGGGCAACTTTCTCCCCCCACCACTGCCACCTCCCCCGAGTCAGGGGGGTTCAGTCCCAGTCTCTGGAAGGACGTGCGAGGGGGGTTTCTTTCACAGAAGGCTCTTGGCTTGGTTCCAGGGTGAAGAAGCTTGCTCTTCTGCTTGTCTGTCACGATGGTTGGGAGTGGGCAAGGGGGGTCTTCTCTCGGGAAAGGACCACTCCAAAGCTCAGGTCAGCCAGGCCAGGGGGGTGAGGAAAGAGTCCAAGTCCATTGTTCCGAAGGGCAGGACGCCCTCTCCGGACAGCACCTGTAGAAACAATGAGCTCAGAGGCACATGATTTTTTTTCCTTTTCACTGGCTCGACTTTTCGGTGGTCTCTTCATGGCAATCGTGAGGCAAAAAAAGCAGGACATTTAGGACGGATTCCCACAGATGGGGAGAAAAAAACAGGGATCATGGGATGTTTGCAAGGCTTTGAGGTCCCCATGCCATTGCACCCAGGAACCTCTGGCCAAGAGTATGCCTGACTTAAAACCTGCATCCATTTCCTCAAGAGCTGACAGTGACAGCGGCAGGAGGGAAAGAAACAGCAATATTCAGAGGCAAGCAGGAAATTCTGGCAGGAGGATCCAGGCTTAGAATTGCAGGCTGGTGCTTGATAAGTTTGCTTTTGTTCCGCAGTGGACAGCGGTGAATGGGATGTGCTGATTGCTCACTTCCTTGGTGTGGACCACTGTGGGCACAAACACGGACCCGACCACCCTGAGATGGCAAAGAAGCTCACCCAGATGAATGAGATGCTCAGGTGATCAGCGTGGCACTGAGGGGTTGCTAGCTGGCTTCTTCCTTCAGCCAGGCTGGTGAGATCTTCCCAGGGAATTGACAGATGCAGGGGGCAACAGGGAATGCTTATTGGATCTGTTAACATGGAAAACAGCTTTGGCCAGCAGCAGCTGGAACCCCAGCTATGGGCAGAATTGCTTGCATAGATGAGTGTTGAGAGGTTTGTTTTCATACATAAGGCTGCCCTCAGGTCTTGCTTCTCTACCAAACCATGAGATAGTGCAGCTGCAGTGTAACTGAGCCTCTCTCTTTCCATCTTTAACATGGACATTGGCCCACTGAGGTCTGGCTAACATGAGCAGGTGGAGGACCCTGGCTAGGGAATGAGTGCTGCTGCATTTATCTTACAGAGCCATGAGCTGCACCTTTGAGACAGAGGGCAGGATGGGGTAGAGAAATTTCAGTCATACAGTTGTGTCTCAGCCCAAAATGCTGCAGCTTTTAATTCTTAGGGCTGCTTTTAAGTTTTGCTGCTAGAAGGAGTTGGGAACTTTCCCTGCTGTATCTGAGAGTGCAGCATATACTGTGTCATACCTACTGCATCCTTCAGGGACTAATCCCTGCTTTTTTCCTTTGAAGTGGGAGATGTCACACATAACATGATACATGACCCAAATAGAAGCAGCCTAAAATTTTGTTTTTGTCAGGAGCCTTTCTACTGAATTGCATTTTGACAATCCCTGACAGCACTGTTTGCTGGGGATCCAAGTAAGATCAGTCCACTCTGTCTTAGAGCTCTGGATTTTCAGTTTGGCATTAAAGGAACGATTTAAAACACCCTGGACCCTGGCTTATTACAGTTCTGCATCAGCATTTATCTTTTTTTTGTTCATATAATTTTGCTCATATCTGTTTGTTAACTTCACCTCTGTGGTGCAGGCAGCCTTGCTGGGGATATATTCTCTTCCACCTAGGCTAGTGGAGCCCTTGCCCACGGAGGAGTTGACCTTCCTTATCTCGATGGCAGGTCCTTGGTGGATCACCTGGGGAATGACACTCTTCTTCTGGTGGCTGGGGACCACGGCATGACAGAAACTGGAGATCATGGTGGCGACAGCGAGAAGGAAGTCAATGCAGCACTGTTTGTGTACAGCAGGACACCCCTGTTTGGCAGTAGCCCTCCAGAGGTGAGGAGCTGACTCTTAGGTATCCCTGCCCGAGTTGGTGCCTGGAAACTGCATCCTGGGATTACAGAGAGTAACAGTTTGACTGGGATTTTTTAGACTGAGGGGGACTGGAAGTCTGTCATAGAATCATGGAATAAGCTGAGTTGGAAGGGACACATCAGGATCATCAAGTCTCACTCCTAGCCATACAAAAAGGACATCCCCAGGAGTCATGCCATGTTCCTAAGAGCATTGTGCAAAGACATCCTGAACTCCGCTGGGCTTGGTGCTGTGACCACTTCCCTGGGGAGTCTGTTGCAGTGCGCAACCATCCCCTGGGTGAGGAACCTTTTCCTACTATCCAGCCTAAATCTATCCTGGCACAACTTCAGACCATTCCCTCAGGTTCTATCACTGGTTTCCACACAGAAGAGATCAGTACGAGACCCTCTTCTCCCTCTCGTTAGGATGTGTTCAAGACCACCAGGAGGTCTCCCCCCAGTCTCCTCTTCTCCTGGCTGAACAAACCAAATGACTTCAGCCACTCCTCACACAACTTCCCCTCCAGACTGTTCATCAGCTCCTAGCTGTCATTTGGATGCTTCCTAATAGCTTAACATCTTATATTCTGGTGTCCAAAACTGCCCCCAGCACTTGAGGCCACCCCAGAGCAGAGCAGAGCAGGACAATCCCCTCCCTTGCCCGGCTTTTGATGCTGTGCCTGATGCCCCACAGGACAGGGTTGGCCCTCCTGGCTGCCAGGGCACTGCTGACTGACATTCATCTTTCCATCAACCAGAGCCTCCAGGTCTCTTTCCCTGGTGCTGCTTTCCAGCCTTTTTGCCTTGATTGAGAGGAGTGGGAGGTCTGTCACCTTGTCTCTAGAGGGCAGTGGAAGGGCTGACACAGCATAGAGAGGACTGAAGTGTTTGGAATGCATGTTCAGGTCACTGTAGCTGTTAGGGGTGCTTGTGTGGGGCCAGGTGAGCTGTTGGACAGCCAGTGCCTTCTCCACCAACCTGCAGCTCCCAACAGGCATGCTTCTCACCAGAGGAGCCTTGGGGAGAGTAGAGCTGTGCCTCTGCTTGGATTCACCTTTGAACAGAGATGTCTTCCCCACTGTCCTTTCAGATGAGTGAAAAGCTGCATTGGTGTGTTCTCTCTGAATTTCTGATTCCTCCCCTGTCTCTCCAGGAACCTGAAACCATTCCCCAAGTGAACCTGGTGCCCACTGTGGCCCTGCTGCTGGGGGTGCCCATCCCCTACAGTAATATCGGGGAGGTGATGGCTGAGCTGTTCACTGGGGACAGTGACACTGTGTCTGCAGCCTTGCAGCAGCTCTCAGTCTATCACATCAACGCCAAGCAGGTATGGCCTGTGGTAAGCTTCCCATTGAACTAGAGGGGAGAAAGAATGGGTTTTTAAGCACAAACCTCTTCTGTTCAGTGGAGGTGAGATGGTGACATGCAGTTATCTTCATGAGGAACCTACTTTGAAGCGTTACATCCTTGCAGTGTTTGCTCCAGTAAAAAACAGCCCCATTTTCCCTAAAGAGAAATGGGAGCCACCTGTTTAGTACTGTGGTATGGAAAATACTGTGTCTGGCATGGTGGAGGGTGGCTGGACCCAGATGGTCAGAAGTGTATTAAGTAGGGGCTAATGGTTCTTCAAGTCTGAAGATGACCAGGGGCAAGTGTTGTGATTCGAGATTTGAAAGTAAAAGTGAAGATTTTCATGCTGAAGGAGAAACAGTGTTAACAAAAAAACTATTCTAGATTAGTGGAAGAAGGAAAACAGTAATGAAAGACCAAATAAAAAAAATAACCATGTAACAGTTAATACTAAAGTAGGATACTGAAGGAGCAATTTACACAAAGCGCAACAAAATACAGAACCCAGGAGCAAATTGACAAAATTTGCATGAGAGTCTCTACATCAGGTGTAAAAGAAGCCTAGGCAGTGGGGCAGGCTAAGTGAGAGCCTCTATGGATGATGTGAGGGCCATCTGTTGTGGCTCTGGTCATGCTACAGAGCCAGCTTTGCCACAGGCATTGCAAGGCATGCATCTCAGCTAAGGGCCATGCTGTCTTTGGGGGACTCTGGATTGCTGGGAGCACAGGAATAATTCCTCCAGTGCCCAACCAGCTCCTTGGAGTGCCAGTTGGACACCGCTGGTGCAAGCTAGTGAGGAGCTGGAGACAATGATTGCTGATGGGAAGACAGAAATACTCAGCTCTGTAATTATAGAGCAGCAGAGTTCTCTGACATTTAAAGATCATAATGTATGTTAGCGTCCATTAATCACTGAGGATATCAATCATCATTTGTTAGGAATTAGCATTATCAAGTTGTGCCTGTTTAAATATTTGCACTTTGAGGAGGTCTCTGGCTCAATAATGGTGGTGTTGAAGAAGCTGTGGCATTCCAGGGAGGCCTGTGAGAGAGCCAGTGCATGTGTGTGCCATCCATGGGCAGGGGCAGATTGATGCTGAATGTGGTCTGTGGCAAATGGAAGGTGTGTGAAGGTACGGGTGCAATTCAGGACTGGAGAGATCTAGGAAGATGAATGCGTGTGCAGGTTCTCTGCCCTGCTAATGCCCCTGTAACACTTACTTTATGACTTTGGGATTGTAGCTGCCTCTGTTCATCTGTCATCTTGAAGTAGAAAGCAAAAAGAATGAGTTTTTCTTAAACTATGGTGCAGTGTATTAATGTGCTATTATTGAAGAAAGGGAAGCAGTTTGGTTTCATCCGCTACAAGTTTTTTAATGTGATATTTTTCCTGAGATGAAACTGTAAAACTCAACATGGTATGCAGATTAACAAGTCTTTAATAGCAATGACTTGGCCTTCTAGAGAACATTTGCCTTATTGCTGCCAAAGTCTCCATAAAAGCCCTTATGGGGCTCTGCACAGCATTAGCAGAGGTGTAACGGCAGGAGTCATCATGGCTGTTGCTATGGATGCATCTCATGAGAGGGATGTCAGTTTGGCAGAGAGATTGAGTTAGCTTCCTGATGGTGACCTCCATGGATGATACGGCTGGACAAGTCTGCCCTGACAGGGTTTGGTAAATTGGAGTTGTTTCCATTATGAAAGGGCAGTGTGAAGCAGTGAATCCCATTCCCAGTTTGCCCAGCGCTGCTGTCTGATACTGTGTCTTCTCTCCTGTAGGTGGATCGCTTCCTGCAGTCCTACTCACTGGTGGCTCAGGACCTGCCAGCAGAGCAGCTCCAGCACCTGCAGGAGCTCTTCTCCAGTGCTGTGGAGGAGCACACACAGCTCCTGACCCAGGTGCAGGGGATGACAGTGCCTCCAGAGCTCAAGCCAAGGCTGGGAAGCCTCATCGGTCGCTTCCAGCGCTACTTGCGGGAGGCACGGGCTGTGTGCACCCAGTCCTGGGCCCGCTTCCACCCCCTGCGTATGGTGGGGGGCTGCATCCTTATTGCTTCCTCTTGCTTGCTCTGCTACATGGCCTCAGAGCTGGCCGCATCCTCACAATCTCTCTGTCGCAGCTGCCTCCTGTACCCGCTCTTCTGGGGCCCTGTGGGGGCTGCTCTGCTATGGCTGGTCCACGTTTTCACCCAGGAGGGGCTGGATCTGCTCCTGGTGTCATCATGGGCAGCTGCTGCTTCTCAGCTGGGTTTTTTCTGGCACTGGTGGGGCCAGCATCTCAAGAGAGCCCGTTTGACAGGCAGTCAGCCACCCTTGGCCAGTGGTGGCCTCAGGCAGAGGCTGCGAGCATGGCTGGGGCTGGCTTTCCCCATGGGCATTCTGGTGTTCCGCTGTGGAGCTATGTTCTCCGACAGCTTTGTTGTGGCCGAGGCACGGGTGGCCCCGTTCCTGCTGGCCTCGCTGGTGATGTTGCTCGTAGGGAAGCTCCACTGGGATGGTCACCTGACTGTGCCAGAAGGTCCCAAGCAGCAGCTCCTTGGCATTTCTTCTTACCGGAGAGAGATCTGGTACCTGCTGTGCCTCGTGGCCATGCTCCTGCTCTGCGTGCGCCTCTCCAGTTTCTTCCACCAGTGCCGCGAAGAAATCCCTCAGTGCCGGCCCTCTGTTTTCCTCTCCCCACTTGCCAGCCTGAGAAACACACGGGCCAAGAACCTCTTCTACCTCCTGTGCGTGGCCTTGCTGGCTGGGCTGGTGTATGCAGTGCAGAGCTGGCTAAGGCACTATGGCAATCTGAACAGCTCGGACCCCCTCGTGCTCTTCGTGCGCTGGGGTTTCCCACTGGTGGTCCTTTGCATTGCCTGCTACTGGGCTGTTGCCTCCAGTGCCGATGACTCTCTTGGCAAGCTGCAGGAGCTGGTGCAGGTTGCAGTTGTTGTCTTTCCCAGGGCTGTCTACGGACTAGCATCCATGGGACTGCTGCTCCTGCTGTGCAATCCCATGACAGTGTTTGCAAAGGACACACGGGAGTCAGCAGGATCCATTGTCACTCCCTACCTGGGGGTCCCTGGCTCTGAAGTCGACTTCCTCCACGTCATCCCTCAGATCTACAAGAGGATGCAAGAGTCTCAGAAGAGCCGGCTGGAGCGGGGCAGCTGCAGGGCCACTGTTGCAGCATACGGGCTGGGCAGTGTGTACTCAGCAGCCCTGGTCATAGCCCTCACCCTGCTGGGCTTTCTCTTGATGCTTCTGCACAGCGAGCGGCTGAGCTTTGCCTTCCTGCTCCTCTTCGTGGAGGCCTTTGTGCTGCTGCACATCCACACATGTGCCAGAGGCCTTGCTGGAGATGCTGGTGAGTCTGGGCTCAGTAGAGCAACCACTGGATGTGTTACCTGGGCTAACCTGCAGTGACCTTGCCTTAATTCCAGTGGGAGACGCAGGATCTAGTTTCTAGTCTTGGGAAGGAGTGGTGCACTGATCCTCAGTGTACTCTTAGCTTTTCTAGAGCTGCTTAAATCCTCTAGTAGAAGAAAGATGCATGCAGCAGGGATGTGAACATTGGAGGGGGAGGAGTGTCTTGGGTCAAGGAAGGGAGCTCTCTTTTTCCCAGGGTGTGAACAGTCACCTAACCCCACTGGTGCTGACAGAGTGCAGTAGCAAGGCTACATTCCAGAGGGAATGCTGGACCTTTGCTGTATCTGTGGGGGGAGCTGGACTGTTTCCTGTCTCTTAAAAGAGCCAGCATGGAAAGAGATCCTGGGGAAAAAAAAGGTCACTAGGCTTTTTTTGACCATGGATTTGTCTTGTTCTTTGATGCTGATAATGCCCACCCTCTGCCTCTGTTTTTGTTTTTTATTCTCCTAGAGCTGTTTTCAGTGCCGTGGTATGCAGTGATCTCCTGGCTCCTTGCTGCTTCACAGTTCTTCTATTCCACAGGCCACCAGCCTATCTTCCCAGCCATCCACTGGGATGCAGCCTTTGTTGGCTTCCACCTTGACCACAGCACGAACCTTCTGCCTGCTGTCCTGGTGGGAGCCAACACCTTTGCCTCCCATATCCTCTTTGCAGGTAAATAAATTTATTCCTGGGCTGTGGAGCCTGAGCAGACACAGCTCACTGCAGTGCCTTCCCTGGGGCTCTGCAGGTTGAGCACAAGGCAATAAAGGCTCCAGCGCCAGCTGAGCAACAGCATCCTTGCTGTTCCCCTTGTGGGGTCACAGCAGCCTGGCCTGGAGCTGGGGTATGTGCTTCCTGCACATCTAGGGCAGGATGGCAGAGCCTAGACTGCTCCTCACCTCCTGGGCTCTGATAACTTCATGTGCCTTTGTCCTTGAGGTAGTTGGCTGCCCGCTGCTCCTGCTGTGGCCCTTTGTGTGTGAGGCGTCCAACTCACAGAGGAAGAAGCCCAAGAAGGAGTCCCGGGAGGAGCTGCAGGAGGTGGAGGAGCACATGATGGAAATGAGGCTGCGGGAGTCTCCAGAGGAGTTCTCCACTGCTCTGCTGCGGCTGGGATTGAAGTACCTCTTTGTCCTTGGGGCACAGGTACGGGCAGAGGCAGGGTGGCTGTGGGAAGGGTTGTCTAGGAGGAAATTGATGTGCTGTGATAACTGTGGGGCACTCTGATGAGAGAAAGGGGTCAGCCAGGACACAGACAGGCCCTGGGGTGGAGTGTCTGGTTGTGGGTGGAAGAGCAGGTCCCTTCTCAGGCATGCCATTTGCTCTGTGCTTTGGGAAGGGCTCCAACATGGAAGCTGCCATATGGATTAGGATGCTTTTCATACCCATATGCCCAGAGTGGTAATCTCTGCTCAGGAGCTGCAGGGTTGTAATCCTACTCCCTGTCTTCCTTAGCATTCCTATCTCACAGCTGCTCTGGTTTTCACATGTGCTGTAATGATTTAGGAAGCTAAACACCAGAAATTTTAATCCTGTGAAAGAAGTGAACAGTTTTCTGGGATTTAACTCTTTAAATCATTCTAATGTGTTGTCAGTGCAAGGGAAGGGGCAAGCCCTGCAGCAGAGAGAAGCAGTGCCCCTCTCAGTGAAATAGTAGGTCAGGTTAGCCACAGTGTGAATCCTCCCCTGTGCTGCCCCAGCCAGGCCCTATGAGGGCCTTCATGTACCCCCAAGCTGCTTGTGTTTCCTGACTTGAGGACATCATGGAAGGGAGTTCTCTTTAGGATGCTCATTCCTGATGTGTGCTGTGCCAGCCTCTCAGCACATGCAGTTTAGTACCACCTTCAGATATGAACATAGTGCCCAGGAGGACTCTTCAGAATCACCTGTAACTTGTTTTTCATGATCTTCCCCACAGCTTCTGGCCTGTGTTTGTGCAGCTATGATCCTCAGGAGACACCTCATGGTTTGGAAGGTCTTTGCCCCAAAGTAAGTCACAGAAGTTGCTCTGATGCTGGATTAAGACTCATGTCCCTGACACCTTGACTAGAGTTCACAGACAGTAATTTTGGAAGAGACCCTGTGATTGATCTTCTGACTCATTGCCTAGTACTGGTTGTAGGAATATCCCTAACTAACTCCTGCTTGAAATTCAGAAGCTAGACTTGAGCTAGAGCCTAGAAGTTTCTCTTCATCTGAATTTCCAAGGATACACAGAGCCCACCTGGAAGCTGAGAATGTTGTAGACAGAGAGCCAAAGGTAAGGATACCAGACCAGAAGTGATAAACCCAGAAATGCTGAATCAGCAAACCTTTGAACTAGTGAGTGTGAAGGGTGGCCTCAGCCTCTGGGGGATTCACAATCCCACCTGAGTCAGCAGGTCCTGAGTGGCCTTAAAATCAGACGAGTGCTCAGCTTACAGGTTTCAGGCAGCAACTGCTGGGGCGTGAATTTAATTCACGTTTTAGGATGTGGGATGCTACCAGCCTCTCCTTGTCAGGAAAATCAATCAGATGGAGGGTAGCAGCCTGTCTCTGCAGTCATGCTGGCTGTTGTGTCCTTAACTGCATCTGTTGTGCCTGCAGGTTCCTCTTTGAGTCGCTGGGCTTTGTGGTGAGCAGCATCTGCCTCTTGCTGGGGATCTCCCTGGTGATGCGTGTGGACTGTGCCGTCAGCACCTGGTTCAGCCAGCTCCGGCTGAGGTAGCCCTGGAGGCGTGGGGAGCCCAGGCTGTGCTTGTCCCCTTGCCTCCCTCGGGCTGGCAGGGGTACACAAGCCGCCAGCAAACGAGTGCCTGCCCACAGCAGCCAGGGATTCTGCCCAGCTCCCTGCTGCTGTGCTGAACAAAAGGACTGGAGCCAACTGCTCCTGGCTCATGGGGATGGTGTTTCTCAGCAGGGGAGGTCAGAGCTCTCCCTCTGGGCTTTGCTGGCAGCAGGAGGACTCTGCTGCAGGAGCCCAAGAAGCTGTGAAGTGCTCCTCTGGAGAAACACCAACGGGGGTCTCGCTGGTACTTCCCTGATGCCTGCCACGATGTGCCGCTGACAGGCTTCAGTGGCCAGCAAGGTGTCACCTTGACTGTGCAAAGACTCACGGGATGGGGCCAGCTGAGGAGGGGAGAGAAGGTTGGAAGGGGAGGGAATGTACCACAGCCCCCGCTTGTCTTCACGCGCTCAGTTTTCACGCTGGAATCACATTGCACATGGTTCCATGCAGCTGGTTCCTGGAGCCTTGGTGGCAGCTACTCCTCTGTAAAGTCAGTCAGTTGCTCTGCAGTGAGGCCTCTCTTGCCCTACACTCAGTCCCACTTTCCTGGTTCCTCTCCGCCCTGTGAAGTGCAGTGGGGAGCACTCTGGGCTGCCTTCTACAGCAGGCTTAGCTTGGGCCAGTGGTAGCAGGGGCCGCTGTGTGCGAAACCAAGAAATTCTCCACTTCTGTTCTCAACAGTCAGGGTCCCTGTGGGCTGGGTGGTTGCAGCCAAGGCTCTTGATCTCTTCCTGCCTGTGTGCTGCTGGATGCTGGCTGTTTACTGTGAACAGTTAAGATGCAGGAGAATGTAGTGACAGAATATGGGCTCACACCCATGCTGGGCCTGGCCAGCAGGAAATAGGAAGTAGCTGGAGTAGGTGTCCCAGCTGCAGGAGTAGCCTCTCTTGGAGGAGAGCTACAGAGCCTGAGAACAGCTACTTGAAGGCCTGGAGGAGGCACCAGTTCTTTTGGGAAGTGGTTTAACTTACTGGTGTCTGTGTGTGTGCGCTGGGTGCTGTGGACCAGATGCAGTCAATCACATCCATCATCCCATGTTTGGGGCTTGTCTCCCCTTGGCCTTGGCATTCTCTGTGAGACTTCATGTCACAAGTAAGCTGTGCCAAACATGTCCCTGACTGTGAGCAGTCAGGAGGCGTGGTGTTTCTTTCTTTATGGGCACAGGTAGAGGGTGGTGACCATGGTGCCTGGCCACATCCCAACTCAATTCCTCCTGCAGTTTCCATTGGAACTGGGATTCCTTACTGCCCTGAATCACTGTGTGGCATTACTTGGTGCTATGAAACCTTTTGTCTTTTTCCTCTCTGGAAAGAGACAAGGACTGCTTGCCTGGGATTTCTGCAATGATATTTGCCCGATCCCATTAATTTTTAACTCATGCACCATGAATGCACCATGACTGTTTGAGTTCTTACTGCAGACTGTTAGCATAACTCCAGGCTTTTCTTCTCCTCTGCCCTGCAGAGTCCCAGGGAAAATTTCTCTCATTATTTCATTTCTTGCCATTTTTCCCAAGTGCCCAGTTGCTGTGGCTCTTGAGGGCAGGTGGAATTTTGTACTTTACTCCTGCAAAATGCAGCTCCAGGAAGGCTTAAACTGTTCTTATATTAGGTTTCCATTGCCTGGCCTGCTCCTGATCTGCTGGCTGTGCTCTGCTACCTCAGCCTCTCATGTCCTCTGCTCTGTGGTCCTGCTCAATTTCACCTGTCACAAGCAGGGAGTGGTTTGTAGCTGGCATCACACCCTGGCCTGCGTCACTGCCTGGATGCACAACACCAATGCTAGCACAAGGAAGGGGCAGTGGCAAACAGTGAGGGAAGCTGAAAGCTACAGGAATGGATCAGCCCACAATTAAAATGGGCTTAGGCACCCTTAAAAATAGGTTATTTGCTGAAATCTAAGTGCTTGGTGGCCATATGCTTCTGAAGGAACAAGGGGTGCATCGATATGGGGAGGAGGAAGGGGGTGGAGGTAGTCATTATCCAGGAAATTTTCATTTAATGTGAGGTTAATCTGGATAACACACATTGCTAAACCTCAAGGCTGGAGCTCAAATTGGTCTTGTTGTAAGCTCATAACCTGGTCAGGAGCTTCCTGCCTGCCTCTGTTTGTGCTGGCAGAAGTCCCTGTGGCCACTGATTGTGTAGGACTGGCCCCTGATGTCCCCACAGCTGCCACCCAGGCCCCTTGGCTTCCATCTCTGGGACTTGTTTCTCTTTTCACTGGTCACTGTAGTGCAGCTGAGCCTTTCCACGCCCACTGTTCATGGCTGGAGCACTCACACAGGGCTTGGGAATCCCCTCCTCACCCCTCCATGCCACCCCTCTGCCATGTGTGGGCTCGTGGTCCCGGGAGGCCAGGGAGAGCAGAGGGAACAGCAGAGCTGTAGCCTCATCGAAGGACACACTTAGCTCATCAGAGACTAAACAAAACTTGCAGTGGAAGAGCTGCAAGTGCATCCTTGTCACTGCAGAGATGCTATGGAGTGCTGGCTGCTCGGACACGGCCGACTGGCTGCTACACCAAAGATTTCAGATTCACGAAGATGAGTTTTCCAACCGCTGGAGATGCTCTTGCTTCGTCTCATTGACTGTTTCAGTCTTTGTCAGCCTTCCTCAGCTGCCCTCAAGCTGATTGTTTGGCTGCCATTCTTCTGAGCATGTTGGGGATTACTGAGTTAATGCCAGTCTAGGGCCTGGCGACCTTGGAAGCAGATCATGCTGCTGATGCTAGAGCAGACAGGGCTGTGTTTGCTGATTTAAAACCTCAGGAGGGGGTTGCCTCCTAGTCCAAACCAAGGCTCTTTGGGAAATCTGGAGTGCTGGGGAGGAGGTTTTGCCCCACATCCCTCCAAAGAGGTTGTTGTAGGGCCCCACTTGGCTCTCCTAGATAAGTTATTCCAGGCAGTTTACTTCTGGTCCCTGTGTCCCTGGGCTGAGTGTGACAGGGGACAGGGTGCTCAGCTGAGCAGTTTTCATCCTGCACTCCACAATCTTTCTGCACTTTGGGCTTTGCAAGTGCTGTGCATGTGTTTCTTGGCAGGGGAGAGCCATTGGGAAACTTCCCTGGCACAGGCCCATGGTGTGTCCCAGGGTCCTGGCACAGAACAAAAATTCAATTGTGTCTCTTTTTTGCTGCCTAGAAAATAGTGACCAAAAGCTGCGGCCACTGTGAAGAGTTGTGAGTGTTGGGAGCACCCGCAGCTCTGGTCCGTGGGGCTAACACGGATCCCAAGGGATGGCAGTGTTTTGGGGAGCCCAGGGCTCGTTCCAGCTCTGTGTCCCACAGCCATTCCTCTGTCCCACCTCTCTCTGGTTTTCCCTCCACTCTTCAGGCTGCTTTTTTATGCCAAGGCCCCATCCCAGTCTTGGTGTGCATGTCCCCCCTTCCCCTCAGGAAGCAGCAGTGCCAGTGTGTGGGAGCAGGGCTGGGGAGCCCTGCTCTCTCCTCTGGACCCTGACTCAGTGCACCATGTGGCTTGGAGCAAGATTGTTGTTTTATTTTTTATTAACCTCTTTGTACCTCAGTCCCTCATTTAGGGGGGGAAAAAAAAAGGGGATGGACCCAGTTGTGGAAAGCAACCTGGGAGCTCTGCATGCAGCATGGTGCGACACTTTTCCTGGGTATCTACATATCTGGCTGTCAATGCTTTCATTCACATCCAGCAGCTACACCTGGAAGGTGGAAGCCATGCTCAAGTCTCTGCTGGGAAGCAGAGCCTTTTTCTTTTCAAAAAAACCCTCCAAAACAGGCAAGTTGGCTGTGCTTGTTCACCTGGTGCCCTGGGCACGGCACGACCGACCCCTTGAGGCAGCCAGGAGGGGGTTGCTCCGGTGTTAAATTGCATAATTAATCGGGAATAGGGGGAGGCGTGATTTGCTGTCTGAGGGTGGCACGGGGCTCCGGGCAGCTGTGAAAATGATGTCTGCAAATAAAACGGTGAGAGCTAAGGAGAGCTGTGTCGCCTCATTCTTCCATCCATCTCCCCAACCCATCTCCTTCACAGGGACCTTCATCTCTAATTTCCTTCTGAGGGGAGATGGAGGGTTAGGCACCCATCTCTTCTCTGCAGGAACCAACAACAGGACCCGAGGGAACGGCACCTTTGTCTGGGGAGGCTTAGGTTGAGCTGGGGTCCAAGACTCGGGGTTTAGGAAAAGACTTCTCCAGGAGAGTGGTCGGACGCTGGAACAGGCTCTCCAGGGTAGGGGTCTCAGCTACAAGCCTGATGGAGTTCAGTAAATGTTTGGGCATTGCATTTGTCGGGTTCTTGTGGGGTCCTGCACGGAGGCGGGGGTTGCATCGCTCACCTGACGGGACCCTTCCAGCTCGGGGTCACAGAAAATGGCCTCCGTTTGCGGCCACTCGCCCTGCCCGATAGGGCTGTGTCAAGCTAGAAACTGGCAAGCTTTGCTGGATTTCTCCAAATCTAAAGCTGCCAGCAACTAGGACCCTGCAAGCCCTTAGAGCCATGAATGCCACCCTTTAATCTGACACTCAGACCCTCGGACTGCTGGCTTCGCCTTGCGCCGAGGTTTGTCCCTCCGCGGCCTCCCCCTTCCCGGCGCGCGCCCCCTCGGCCCCGCGCTTCCCTGTTGCCTTGGTGACAGCCGTTCCCGCCAATCGGCGGCGAGGGCGGGAAAGGCGGCGGAGGGCGATGGCGGCGGCCGTGAAGCGGCGGCGGCCATGAAGCGGCGGCGCGGGACGGACCCGGACCCGGGGCCGGAGCCGGAGCCAGAGCCAGAGCGGGGCTGCCTGCGGGCCTGGGCTGCCCAGAGCCGGGCGCTGGTCGGGCGATGGACGGTGCGGGACGTCCTCTTCCTTCCCCCCCCCCGCCCCCCTTCCCCGAGGCGCGGGGCTGCCGCCGGTGCCGCTCCGCAGCCGGGCCGGCGGTAAGTGCGTCCCTTGCAGACGGCGCGGTGCGGCGGAGAGACGCGGCGGGCGTGCCGGCAGCTGCGAGACGAGCTCCGGGAGCTGCTCCGGAGCATTCGCGGTGAGTGGCAGCCGCCCCTGGCTCGCCTCCACCTCCCGGTGCTGCCCCGGGCCGGACGCGTGTGGGCGTGGAAGAACCGGGACCCTGACACCTCTGCTTACCGGGATGCAGCTCCGGTGTCCCGGTGCTGGAAACAAACGCTGAAGGCGGCGGGGTGAAAGGGTTCCCGCTGCCCAGTGTTGAACGGGGCCTGCAAAGCTGTTAATCCCAGAATCATCAGGGCTGGAAGGAATCTTTGGTCACCCAGGCCAACCCCCCAGCCAAGGCAGGGCCACCTGGAGCAGGTGACACAGGAGCACATCCAGGTGGGGTTTGGATGTCTCCAGAGAGGAGACTCCAGGATCTCCCTGCGCAGCTGTTCCAGTGCTCTGCCACCCTTGGTATAAAGAAGTTCTTCCTCAGGCTGAGGTGGAGCTTCTTGTGTTTTAGTTTATGGACACTGCTCCTCCGGTTTCAGCTACAGTATCCCAGTGCAGGAAACAAGCCAAGGTGAAATGATCTCTGTTGCCCTATGCTGACCTCGGCCAGAAAAAGAATTACTGTCCAGCCCCAGACTCCACCTTAATTGGGCAGAGCTTTGGAGTTTCTGTAAAACAAGAGTGAGGCAGCCTTTCCTGTGGGGAAATCAGGGAAGAGGCTCTCTGACACAGGTGTGTTGCAGAGAAAGCTCAACATGAGGCAGCTTTACTTTCAGTTTTCTCAGCTTCTCAATGCAAGAGAGACACAGAGCTCCTGGAGAGGGTCCAGCAGAGGGAAATGAGGATAACTAGGGGACTGGAACATCTTTCCTACGAGGAAAGCCTGGGCAATCTGGGTGTGTTCAGTCTGGAGCAGAGGTGACTGAGAGACATTGACCTCATCAATGTCTGTCAGTGTCTGCAGGGAGGGGTCAGAGCAGGGACCAGGCTCTGCTTGGTGGTGCCAAACAGTAGCACGAGGAATGGGCAGGAACTGATGCACAGAAAGTTCCACCTGGACATAAGGAATAACTTTACCCTGGTGACTGCACATAGGAACAAATTTCCCCAAGAGGTTGTGGAGTCTCCCTCGCTGGAGGTACTCAAAAACCATCTTGAGCAGGGCCTGCTTGAGCAAGGAGATTGCACCAGATGAACCACTCTGGTCCCTTCCAGCCCTACCCATTCTGTGATGAGGAGAGAGACACAGTGTGTATGTAGAAGGGTGGATGTGTACTGGAATGGAGTAGGCTGTTGATGCTCTTCTGGGAGAGCTGAATGTCCTGGAGGACTGCAGCATTTTGGTAGCTGGGAATGGATGTCTAAAGCGGTGTTGGCACCTGGAGTGCTGACACGTGCTGTCTGTCTGGCACTGCAGTTCCCAGGTGGCTAAATCACACCACAATCACTAAAAACTTCTTGCCAAGCCACTTATCTTGTCGCCAAGCCAGGTGTTGAGCACGGACAGCTGTTTATTCTTAGCCAGCTAAATTTCTTGTTGGGTTGGCTGTGCCCACAGGGCTGCCAGCTGCCCTCCCTGCCCTGCCTCTGGAACTCACTGTCCTCTACAACTCCCTGCTTTTCACTGTGGGAGCATCTGACTCTGCCATCAAAGGAGAAGCAGAAGGAATACGCCAGGGGCTCCTCAGGGGTAAGGATGTGGTTGTTTCTTTGGGGAGTTCTTGGGGTGAGGAGAGCGTTCTCTGTGCTCTGGAGATACTTTGTGACTGGCTGAAAGTGCAGGAACTGTGAGCAGACACTCCTGGCTCTGCCAGGGAAGGCCAGAGACGGGGGAAGCGGTGAGCAGACATGCCTGGCTCCACCTGGAAACTGGGCAGGCACCCCTGGCTGTGCTTGGAAAGGCTGGAGATGGGGGAACTGTGAGCAGACATAGAGGCTCTGCCTGTAAGGGATGGAGGTAGCGTGGCATGTGGCCAGGGATGATGTGCAGTTGCCTGCCTCTGCTGCCTGCAGGGATGGGCTGGAGGTTTCAAGGGAAACAAGAGTTTTTAATGTATAAGGTGCCAAGTCTCTAGCAAAGGTCTACTGGCAGTAGAAAATTAGTGTTTTCTTTAATTATGGTGTGCTGGCTTCAAAGAAAGCTCACTGAAACAGGCTGCAGTTCAGATGTGGATATGCAGTGTTGGCACATACTTACCTGAGGGCAAATGACTTCAAGAGGGCTTGAGTCTAGCCCTGAGTTGTGCTGTGTGTTGTCTCCTGGATGTGCTGCTGTCATCTCCTCTCTCTTAGAGCTTGGTTTTCATTCTGCTGAGGCCAGGCCAGCTCTGCAACCCCATTCCTTCCATCGCTACGAGGAGCCTGTGCTTGCTTGAGGCTTTCTTTCCCTCTTGCATCCAGGGTGTCTGTCACAGGGCACCAACACATTGTCTCACAGCTCTAGGTCTTTTTGCTTGGGTTTTTTTTTCAGTTCTGGAGGCTTGTGGGGCCTGCGGACAGGATCTTGGCACGGAGGAGCTGTGGGAAAAGGTGCTGCAGGAGGTAACCGTGGAGGAGCTGCAGGCACCTCTGCACCGCTTGGGGGCCCTGCAAGCAGCCTGGTGGCTGGCAGCCAGCCAGCTGGGAAGTGTTGCTGGCCTCTTCCAGCTCCTGAGCACTGCTGAGGTAACTGGGCACAGGCAGATGTCGACAGAGCTGGCATACATACCGTGTTTGTCATAAAACTCAGTCTGCAAAATGTTGTGTTGCACTTGGACAGCTGAACCCATCAGTGCTGCCCAGTCAGCATGACTAATCCACCCCGTGGCATCCTGGCATAGCCTGATGGCCCTGAGAGTGCTAATGGATCCCAGAATATTCTGCCTGTGTGGGCCCTGGACCTCTGTGTGTCAGACAGGAGACTTGGGCAGGCTGGAAGGGGGCTGCAGATGGACTTGGAGACTCTGTAGGGAATAGCAGTGGAATGCAGAACCTTCCCTGCTGATGGGTCCTGTCTTTCTGAGTGAGCTCCAGCAGCTGCCTGTTGCAAGCCAGGAGGCCCTGGAGGTGCACCCCACGCTGAGGTGGGGAGGTGCTGCCCCAGGCCAGGCAGGAATCACTGCAGTAAGGGGGTTGTAGCTGAAGGGAACAGATGGTAGGACATTGCTCCCACTACAGGGAGCAGTGTTGAGTGGTTTGGTGGGAACCTGTTTCTCTGTGCACTTGGACCAGTGTTTCCTGCTTCCCTTCAGCATTCCCTGCTCTCTTTCCTCTGTGCCTTCACAGGACCCAGGAAGAGCTCACAGTGAGGGGCAGAACGAGCTCCTCTCCCTGATCAAGGCATGGCGGGTCCCTCCTGAGGGGGCCTCCCTGCCCCTTGTACAAAGCGCCAAGGACTTGAAAGAAATCCTCTTCACTGCAGCAGCCTTCCTCCAAGGTTTGTGGGGGGCAGGAACTCGGGCCAGCCCAGTCTCCTGCTGCTCTGTCCCAGGAACACTTTCCCTACCCTTATCCTGATTCCTCTTTCCAAGCAAACTGGCCCTTGGGGTTTTTCAGGCTGTTCCTTTGGAAGTGGATCTGGGCTGAGCCTCTGAGTCTCAGCCTTTACATTCCATAGTCAAAAAGCTTCCCTGCTTTTCCCCAGCTCATCCTTTCTGTGCACTATCACAGGGTTCCTCTGCCTGTCTGTGGCCGTAGGACAAGTGTCTGGGCCCTGCAGTGACCTTAAAGCACAAGGCTGGCAGGGGATTTAGGAAGATTTTCCTTTCTTCTGGAGCTTGCCTTGTTGCAAGCACCTTCTTGCCGTCAGACCATGGTGCTGCAAGAGCCACACCAAGCTGTTGTGAGGCTTTGTAGCCTGGTGTCACAGCAAGCAATGGATCTCCTCTGGCTGCTGTGTTCTGTCCTGCCTGTTTTCTCTCCTTTACTGTTTTGACAACCCCAGCAGCTCTGGGGACAGCCAGCACTGCCTCGCTGTGCTTGGGCTCCTACAGAGCCTTCCTGCCCCGTAGGAGATGTGAGTGTGGTGCTGCTGTGTGAGAGCAGCCTTAGAGGGAAGCCTGAAAAGAAGACTGAAGAAAAGGCAAATAAGGAGTTGTAATATATATCAATTAATTGATATCCCAAAGCATCCTGCTGGGAAATGACCCAGATGTGCTGGAAAAATTCTGAAGTTCTGTGTGTGCTTCCCTATCTGCACTGCTGTCATTGTGGATGAATGTGGAGGTGAACCTGGCCAGCACATACCCCTGGCCTTGTTCTGGCCCAAAGGAAGCATCCTGGGCTTGGCAGCTGCTGTTATTTCTGCTGGACACTTCCACTGGGTGGCTTGTTCTCTTGCAAAACCACTCAAGCAAAGATGGCAGCTTGGCACTTTTGGGCTGTGCATTGCTGGGTTTGGAGGGGATCAGGCAAGTCCCTATGGCTCTGGGAAGAAAAGGGGGAACACTTGTTTGGGGCCAGGTGGGACACAAAAGTGAGCCACAGAGCCAATATGTTGGGTCTGTCCTAGGGCTGCAGGAGATGGAGGCTGGGAACTTCCCCACCGCCCTTTCCCTCCTTCAGGAAGCTGCAGGAGGATTCTGCTCCAAGAATATCCTGGCCCAGATCCACACCTGCCTTGGCTGCTGCGCTCAGCAAATGGTAATGACAGCAAAGAGGGGAAAGGCTGTGGGGTGGGGAGGCTCAGGCTCATGTCCATGATGCCTCTGTGTGGTCCAAGGCCTCTCAGGGAGGGAAGGCCTTGAGCAGAATTTGCCCTTGTGGCCCCAGCCTCCTTGGACAGGCTGCAAAATCCGTGCCAAGATTTTGGCTGATTGCAAAGTGTTGTGCAGAGAGAGAAGCTCAAAAACCAAACTAAAGAGGGCTGCCTTTGGCTGAATTGCTGCCCTGCTTAGTGGGGATCTCTTGGGGAAGCAGAGCAAGCATCTGGATCCTACCAAACAGTAAAGACTTCAGCAGGATGTGCTTTCAAACATGCATGTCTTCCCATCCACCTAGGGCAAGCCTCAGACAGCCCTTCAGCACCTGAAACGGGCCCTCCAGGTAGATTTCCAGTGCCTTCCTGCCCTGTCCCACGTGACAGCAGTGTACCATGACCTGGGAGAGACTGATGCTGAGCTGCAGGCCCTGACCCTGCTGTACGAGGTTTGTCTGGTTCCTGTCGATCTGGGATGAGTTCTGCCCAGCAGAGCCTGCACGGAGCTTCCAAAGCAGGCTTCTTCCTTCTCCTGGACTCATTCCAGGCTCTTTGACCCTGGAAGGAGTCCCCAAAATAGCATGGCGCTGCCTTCAGCAAGTGGGCAGGAAGGAGTCCAGTGAGATCTGAAATTCCTGCTCAGCAACACGTTTGGATGTGACAAGACTTTGGGTCCTGGTTCATGTTTGTGGTGGCTGGGGAGGTTATAGTCTCAGGTTAGAAAGTATCGATCTCTTAGTAAAGTGTATAATAGTAAAGAGACTTTTAAGGGCAGATTTTGGCTGCAGAGTGCATTAGCTGTGTGAACCTGCCTGGGAGAGGTCGCAGCAGTAGACCCTGAATTATCTCTTCAGCTGTTTGAAAACTGTCAGATACATACAGAGAGGAGAGGGAGCTCTCCTTACAAATGGTCTAACTAGGTTTGTGGCTGCAATGGGAGACGGTGTTTCAGGCAGCTCAACTGAAAACCTGAGGTGATCTGGGTGATCTTGCAAATCTGGTGCCATGTGGAGATCAGAAGACTGCCTGCCCCTGTGTGATCCTCAGCTCTTGCTGGAAGCCACTGTGAGAACAGTGTAGTTGTGCTTGTGAAGTGCAGCACTTCTGCTTGCCTGGGTGCATCTCCATATGTCAGAAGTGACAAAGATTGCAGCTGCCTGAGACTTGACCAGGCTAATGTTGATAATATTTTCTATTCCTGTTTCACAGGCTCTGGGAAAAAGCTCTCCAGCAGCTGCTTCCTCTAGTCCCCGTTTCCTAATGCGAACAGAGTTGCTTGTCCACACACCAGTACTCACTTCCCTCCTTCGCCGTCGCCACCCCTCGGAAGTGAAGTACCTTCTGGCACAGCGGTGTCTCCAGGATGGGAGGTAACAGTGCCTCTGCTCTGCTTGCAATGCTGCTTCATTGGGCTCTGCAGTTTTCCTTGTGCTCCTGGAAATGGTCCAGTTCAGTGCTGCTGTCATAGGCCTGCTCAAAGCATGGAGATTGTGAACAGGGCAGTGTGGTGCAGGGGGAGAGATTGTGGGCTGGCAATCCAGGTTTCACCTGGCTGATGGCACTTCTCCTTCCACCACATGTCCTGTTCCTGTTGCAGGCTGGCTGATGCAGTGGAACATTACCTGGATTTTCTGTCTCTCCTTCAAGAGGGGCTGCAGCAGCAGGTGGGTGTCCTGGTAAAGAGCTCCCTTGGTGACTTGGAGGATGAGGGTTGGAGGCATCCAAACCCAATCCCAAGGGCTGGGCCCAGGCATCAGCCTTGGGCTCCAGGCTTCAGGTAGGGGCTGATGTAAAGGAAATGAAGTGAAGTGGGGGCTAGCACCTGTGGCATGTCTGCCTTTGGATTCACACCAGAGAGCACTCACCACTGCTGTTTGGAGAGACAGCTTCCCCTTCCCTCTGGGGAGCAGCTGTCAGCCTGATTTTGGATGTCCTTCACTTCCAGAGTAGGGACTTGATGCCTTGACTCTGCTGAGCTGTGAGTGCCTCCCATCTTCTGCCTGCTCCACCACGCTCCAGGGACTGTGGGAGAGGGCTTGAGCCTTGCTGGGCAGCAGCTCCACGTTCCCAGTATGAACAGAGTCATGCTGCTTGGCAGAGAACTCTGCAGTTCTGCAGCACTGATGTCACTTTTGCTCCCCAGGTGCCCCTGGATGGCAGCTCAGCTCTGCCCAGGATCCCAGAGGTGTTTCTGGAAGCAGCATCTGCCTTGGAGAAGGCAGGGAGGCACCAGGATGCCATAACTGTGTGTGAGGAGGTCATCAGCCGGACAACTGACCTCATTCCACGGGTGTTACAAGTGGAGGAGAGGCTGGAGCAGCCAGAGTCCTCATTGCCAGGGGCAGAACTGGCAGGTGGACTCCTGTCCCAGAAGAAGGAGAGCCTGTGCTGCCTTGCCTGGAGAGCAGCTGGATACCTGCACCAGGGCTGGGCATGGGCCAAGCTGGGCGAGAGCAAGGAGGCTGTAACACAGTTCAGCAGGTGATAAAGCCTTGCTGGGAGAAGGGCCCTCCCCAGCAGGCAGCCATGGATGGGGCCAGGGCAGGACACAGCATGGCACTGGGGCTGCCCCGACAACCTGGCACTCCTGGGAGCCCAGGAGTGGCTCCAAAGCTCCTCTGGCCTCCCACCCACAGGTGCCTCAGTGATCTCCTGCGTGTCCAGCTTCATGGGTCTGGCATCAAACAGACAGGTAGGACACCACACAAGTGGGACCTGTGTGGGGCCCTGACTGGGTTAGGATCTATGTGCTTGGCAGGTACAGCGGCAAGGTGATGGGCACAGCACCACTCTGGCAAGAGGCAGTTGTCCCAGGGTACAAAGCTCTGGACCATGCTGAAGCCTCTGAAGAGACTGGCTGTTTTTTCTGGAGCAGAGTTTGGCCTTGGCTCTGCCTCCTTCACTGCCTAGGTAGCAGTTAAAGGGGCTGTGAAGTGGAAAGCTTCTCCAATTCAGTAAAGATACGTGCCAATGGTGCAGAGGGACAGCCAAAGGCCAGGCTGCTGCTGAGGTCACTGTTCACCACATCCATGTAACATTCTGGGCTCTTTACATTCTTCACTTTCCCCCCCTGCTGCCTCCCGACCTCTTCCAGCCCGGCAGAGAGACTGAACTTTGCCATCTGTCTCCAGAGCTGGAGGATGAGCAGCCCAAGGAAATGCTTGGCATGTCCTGACTGCTAACCTGGCTCAGCCTGCTGGGAACAGGGGAGTTCTAGAACATCTGGAGGATGCTGTCTTCATGTGTGTGTGTGTCTTCCTGTGGCAGAGAATCTCCAGCCAGAAGTGGAGGTGCTCCAGAAGATCAGGTTGCTCTCTCTCATCGGGCGAGGTAGGCAGTTCCTGGAGCTGGGGAGGAACAAAGAAGCCCTGTTGGATTTCCAGCACAGTTTGCAGATCTCACCAGGTAACAGGCTCATTTTGGTGAGGAACACAAGGGGTTTCCACAAATTTGTCCTGGGCTGCTTTGCTGTATTCAGCAGGAAGTTTTTACGCTTTATATCACATTTATTCAGGTGTCAAGGACAACAGTAGGGCCACTAGCAATGTTACATACTAGAGATACTTCTGTGGGGCCTGGTCAGATCACTGCCATGGAGAAACAGACCAAAACTATTGTCAGAGGAGTATATCAGAACCCTGACAATAACCTGTGCCCTCAGATAGCTTGGAAATTTCCTGCCTCAACCCCAGCTTGGCAGCAGCAGGTACAGGAGCAAGGTGGTGGGCACAGCAATCACTCTGGCAAGAGGCAGTTGTCCCAGGTACAGCTAACTCTCCCAGACAGCTCTGGTTTCCCAGAACAGAGGAGTGGAGCTGTGCTTCATCTGCGGAAGCAGCATGTCCATGCCTGTCAGTACAGAGGCCTGCAAAGGGAGCATTCCTGTCTTGAGCTCAGACAAAGCATGGCTAGTGCTGCTGACAGGGCTGCTCTCTCCTGTTGAGGGCTCTGATGTGCTGAAGAGGTGTGAGCTCCACCAGGATCTGTCAGACCTGCTGGTCCCAGTCCTGCCCGTGGCTGCTCCCTCTGGGGGTGCGGACGTGCCTGCAAGGAGAACCCCAGTCTGTGTCCAAAGAGAGGTGTGGCAGGCTGTGCCCCAGGGCTGATGCCATCTGCCTTGGCTGCCAGCCCTGGGGTTGATCAGAGCCTGTGACACAGCCAGGACAGCCTCCTCCCCATTTCACCACCTTCCCTTACACTCACTGACCTCGTCTGGCTTCTGAGCTGCTTTTGTAATGCCCTGCAACCCACAGCAGTGCTGGGGACCTCTCCTGCTCCTCCTCTGCTAAGGGCTGATCCTTCTTCCTGTCTTGCAGGTGACCCAGCTGCTGCCTCCTACCTGGTGCAGGCCTTGTGGGAGCTGAACCGGAAGCAGGAGGCGGCTGCTCAGTGGCAGAAGTTCTCCCAGAGCTGCCCTGGGCAGCAGCAAGGGCAGGGAAGGTGTGTAGAGAGGTGGGTGAGGTCTCAGCAGTGCAAACTGTCAGGCCATCAGGGCAGTTTAGGTGTCTGAGGAGCTTCCCCTGGTGACTGCTCCGAGGGGCCACAGGCTGTGGCTCTCCTGGGACTCCCTGGGGCACAGAAGAGCTGACATGGAGCAAATGGGGAGGGCAGAGCTGCAGGTAGAGCAGGAGAACCTGGAGAACAAATGTCTTAGGGCACGGCAAAGGAATGCTGCAGTCCTCACTGCTGCCACGTTCCCCTCTCTTTCAGGCCCTTCCCTTTGTACCTGGTTTCGTGTCAGGAGCAGGCAGTGTTCCCTCACAGTGAAGCTCTTGCCAGGACCATACAGGATTTCCTCGGAGCAGCAGCCCAAGACACTGCAAGCTGACCTGGTCATGCCCCCCATACTTTTCTGCTGAGGTCTCCCTGCACCTGGCTGGCATAAGGCCTTTAAGAACCGCTTCAAGACTCAGAATTACTCTGTGATGAAGCTAGATTCCCAAAGGACTGAAACAGAATAGATGTCCTTTTCTAATAAACAACTCAGCTCTGTTTAGCTTTGGGTTTTTCCATGCTCTTTTTCCAGAGGAATGTTGCAGTCATGGCCTTGACACTGCCTCCAGCTATTGCAAGCCCACGGGCTGTGTGCCCTGGGTGTGTGAGAGATCAAGGGCAGAGATTCCTTCATGGTCTGTGCCCTGTGCATGGTGGGGCCGGCTCTGCACTTGGGCTCCAGGGAGCTGGTGGTCCGTCCTGTCTGTGCTTTGTGTGCCAGCTTTTTGCTTGGTTACTGTGGTTTGAGCCCAGAGAACTGGTTCTGTCTGAGGTATGCAGCTCAGAGGTCTGAAATTCACACTGCTGTGCTAGTCCAGACCCACACCTGTGTGTCCCCTGTGGCCCTGAGGATCTGTGCCAATGCCACAGCTCCAGACCCCTCACCCTCAGGGGTGAAGGAGCACATGTCCCTGCCCTGTGTCTGATGGAGCTGGTTTTGGATGAGGAAGATCCCCTGACCCCGTTACCCAAGCCTGTGGCAAGCCTTGCCTCCCACAAGAGGGAAGGGGTGCTTGGGAGCTGCAAGGCCAAGGAGTGAGGGGAAAGAGGGCATGACAGAACTCTGCAAGCTGCTGCAGCCAGCAGCTGTGAATGCTAGAGGGACAGACAGGGGCTTCGGGTGGGCTCTGACCTGCAATTGCTTCAGAAAAACACCTTGGCATATCCTGGGCTGCATCCAGAGCCCCGTGGGCAGCAGGGCAGGGAGGGGATTCTGTCCCTCTGCTCTGCTCTGCTGAGACCCACCTGGAGCACTGCATCCAGCCCTGGGCTCCCAGCACAGGAGGGACAGGGACCTGCTGGAGCCAGCCCAGAGAGGAGGCCACCAAGGTGATCAGAGGGATGGAGCAGCTCTGCTGTGACTGGGAGAGCTGGGATTGTTCAGCCTGGAAAAAGCACCAGGATTCCCAAGCCTTCAAGGGGCCCCAGCAGCGCTGGAGAGGGGCTTTTGACAATGACATAGAGCGACTGGATGAGGGATAACTGTTTCAAACTAAGAGAGGACATGGTTAGATGCGGTATTAGGAAGAAATTTTTCCCTGTGAGGGCGCTAAGGCCCCGCACAAGCTGCCCAGAGAAGCTGTGGCAGCCCCTGGCTCGCTGTGAGCGTTCGAGGGCGGGCTGGATGGGTTCTGAGCAGCGTGGGCTGGAGGCCGGTGCCGCTGCCGGGTCAGGGCGGGCCCAGCCTCCCGTGAGGCCGCGGCCATTCCCCGACCACGAGCAGGAATAAGGCTGCCCTGAGTGGCGGGAACAGGCGCGCGTGCGCACCACGCCCCTTCCGATTGGGCCTGCTCTCGGGAGCTGCCCAATCAGCGGCGGCTGTGGAGGCGGGACTTCCTTCTCGCGTGTTCCCGTCGGTGGCTCTTCGCCATTGGCCTCGCGGCAGCTGTCGCTCAAAGGAAGAACCGCGCTACGATTGGCTGCGCATAGTGGCGCCTGGCTGGTGACGATTGGCTAGGGCACACGGAGGGGCGTGGCTCAGGCGGAGACCTCGGTCTTTCTTTTTCGCTCTCTCCCATTGGCCGAGACGGCGACCGGCCGGAATTTCCGATTGGCCGGCGCGCGCTGTTGCTAGGCAGGCGAGGCGGCGTGGGCGGGGCTCCCCTCGCCGATGAGTCGGCGCTGAGGCTCAACCAGCGCGGACGCCCCGAACCCTCCGCCCGCCGCCCGCGACCCCCGCGACCCTCCGGACTCCCCGCCCGCCCCGAGGAGCCGCCGTCCGCCGCCCCTCTCCCCCTCCCCGCAGCGCCATGGCCTCGGGATCCGAGTAAGTGCGGGCCCCGCCGCCTCCCCGCGGCCTAGGCCCCGCCGCGGCCTGGGCCCGCTCCGGCCTGCCCGCTTCACCCGGGGCGGCCCAGGGGCCCCAGGCAGGCGAAAGCGGCGCCGGAACGGGGATGAGCCGCTTCCCGCCGCCCGCCCCGCCACGGCCGGGCCTGGCCGGGAAGTGTCGAGTCATGGCGGGGGGGCGAGGCCGGGCCGGGCCTCCCGCCGTGCCTCCGCCGGGCCTAGGGCCGCCCGCCCGCCGGGCCCTGAACTACGGAGGGCTTTGTTTTCCAGCCCTGTCCCGGGCTCCTTCTGCTCGCAGCGGCCCGAGAGCCGGGGCTGGCGAGTGATTCGGCGCTAGCCGAGGCAGACATGTTGTGCCGGGCAGGGCCGAGGCGATCGGCAGTGTTTCCGTCTCGGGTGTCTTGCCTCACTCTTGTTGGCTGTGCTCAGTTACAGGCTGAGGATCGTCTTCCGTGCTTCTCAGCAGTGAGTAACAGTCTCCGCACGCAGCCCACGTGCATTTTGAGCAGAGTGAAATAGAGCCCAAAAATAAATTTTCCCAATCTAGAAATACTCAAAGTGACTTTTTGACTTCGCTAGAGGCACTTTTGGCCCCATTTAGTGTATTTTGGTGTTCTTTGAGTAGGTTCTCCCTTTTTTTTAACAACTCCTGGAATCCAGAACTGCTTGGCCCTGCGGGGTCGGTTCAAGCGAGGTGTGCCAGGCATTCCGTGTCTGCAGTGGAAGTGACATTCCCAGACCCCTGTTGTCCAGCTGGGCGAGGTTAACAGTATTTTTAAAAAGGGATTTCTACTTCAGCAAAGTTTTTCTCACCCACACAGGGACCAGAAAAAGTTAGTTTGCAGCTGGAACACAGTTACTTTTTAGATGCCATTTTTTGTCACAGCTGCTGGCAGCCATCTTGCTGAACTGAGCCTCAGCATGGCACGTAGCATTCCAAAAGCTAAGGGAGTGTGATTTCTGAAGGGATCCCTGTTTTCCTCTCCCAGCCTGTCTGAAACAGTGTTGAAAACTTGGCTTTTTCTCAATGTGTCTAAACTCTGCCTTTGGTTGTCTTACTCCAGTGTCTGTAGTCACCACATACCTCAGATGCTTCACTTGGGGATAAAAATGTTTTATGACTTTTTTCTTTAATACCTATCTAGGAAAAGCAGTTCAGTTTGTAAATCATATGTTCAGATTGGTAAGAAATTGCTCACGGGTTTTATCTGGGAAGGGATTACACAAGGATGGTGGTAAAAAAATCACGTCAATGTGCAAAAGACATAGCTGATTTCACTTTCATTACTGCAGCTGGAATCATTGAGGGAAGTGCCTTTTTCCTTATTTTTAGCACGGGCTTGAAGGAAAGGCAACAGCTTGTTTCCTTACCTTAAGCGGGGCTTTGGAGGTTGGTTATCATTTTCAGAAGGATCACTAATTGGTGACGACTTTCTGCTCTTGTTCTTCTTACCCTGCCCTGTGATGTCTCTGGGCATTATCAGTTGTTGAACAGGGGAGCTCTGACATGGAGAGAAACCACCAATGCTGTAATTAAGTCCATGAAGCTGTGTCAGGGGAGGCTGAGGTGGAATACCAGGAAGAGCTTTATCGTGAAGGTGGTCAGTCCCTGGAACAGGCTCCCCAGGGAAGTGGTCACAGCACCAAGCCTGGCAGAAGTCAGGAAGGATTTGGACAATGATCTCAGGTCCATGGTGTGATTGTTGGGGCTGTCCTATGCAGGGCCAGGAGTTGGGCTTGACAGTCCTGATGGGTCCCTTCCAGCTCAGGTTATTCTGTGGGTCTGTAGGAAGTCCCCCTGGTCCTCCCATGAGGCTGTTGAACTGCATTACTGAGAGAGAAAAGGAGGCTGAGGGAGCCTGTTAATGGTTGGTCTTTAGGGCTAATACATCTTTGCTTCAATTTTATAGGTGTCTTGCACTTCATGTGCAAGCTTGGCCATTTGCTGTGCTGGTGATTGTGTCCTCACTTCTGGCTTCTGTCTAGGGGCAGCTTAATACAGACCTTGAATTACTTTTTAATTTCAAAACAGCTCTAAAGCTAGGGTTTGTGTTCAGTTTGTCTCTTTGTTAGGTCAGGGAAAGAAAGGGGTGAGAGGGAAAGTGTGAGAGGGAGCTGACAAACTGGGTAGGTCAGGGAGGTGATTTGGAGCGTTTCCACCAGGCTGTCTCTGACCAGAAGCTCATCAAAGAGCTTTAAAAATTACCTGGGTTAGCTTACTGTCCCTGTCCTTTCCCAAAGTTTCCTGGCAGGAGAGAGTCCCAACCCACGCCTTAGGCTTTCCTGCTTGGTATTTTCTGTTAGTGCTCTCCTTCCCACAGTTGTGGGATTTGTCTGACCGTGGTGGAGGTGCACAGATCTCTTTTGCCCTGTTATTTCAGCTGCAGCATGAGGAACCCCTGGAGAGATGCAGTGAGGGCAAATGGTGATGATAACAATATTGTAAATTGCTGCTGAAAGATGGGTAGTGCTTGTCTGTCTAAACCTTACCCTTGTCTGCGGGAGAAATGATATCATTTCCGGGCCTAGCTGACATGTAATTTTGTAGCACCTTTGTTTTTTCCTCTGCAGACCTGTTGGGTCAGAGCGCTGAAGCTGACCCTGCACATTTAGCTCCCTGGATGCTCTTTCTTGTACACTTTTATTCCATTTTTAATGCCTCCAATTCTTTTTGATCGCTCTAAGTGCATCTGATATTGATCCAGCCCTCAGTTCTTAGGGAACTGTAGGTTCAGTTGTTCCATACTAAAACTTTTTTCTCTTATTTAGCATAACTGGGTTCTTGATGTGTTCTTCTGCACTGCTGCATGAGGTGCTATCCAAACTTTCTCTCCAGTCTTTTGCAGCTTTTGTTTTGTGTAGAGTGTTGCTTGAAAAGCCCCCAGTTGTTACCCAGTTTCTCCACTGTTTGTTTTTGATCTGGTGTTCCAGGCTGGTTTTTTGGCTGTAATAGCAGTGCCTGCATCCCAAGGGACAGACACTTAGTTTCAGCAACATTTCACATAGCCAAAGTCTGGCAGTGGTTTCTTATCAAAAGGCCTTGGGATTCACATCTCGTATGCAGAGGGAGGAGTTAGAGTCACACTCTGGATAACCCAAATAATGAGTATTGTGTCTCCCTGGTGTCCCTTAGCTGAAATCTTGAAATCTATTTGCTGGTAAGTTTCCAGTGGCCATGAGCTAAAGAGGAGGCAAAGTCCTTACAAGTAGGTTGTTGGGTTTTATGCACTGTTTAACCATAATCTGCCCTGATAATGTATTTGTTCAGTTTACTTACTGCTCTCTCAGTTTTCCTGGAAATTGCAGGCTTTTTAGGACTCACATTTTTAGATTCATTGTGGAATTCATGAGTCCTTTCCAGGATGTATCCAGCAGCTTCTATTGTGTCCTTTTTACCTCTTGCACTCTTTAATAAAGAGAGGAAAAAGGTAACTTTCAATAGTGCTGGCAGTCCAGGAAAGAAAATCTTTTACAACTTTTGTTCACTTAAAATAATGTTGCCTGTGGTTTGCAACATATTTCCTGTGCTGCCCGTGTTTAAGGGAAGCTTGAAAACATTTTGAAAACAAGCTGGCTGCTCTCACAGGCTTGCTTGGTATTGTTTCCCCTTTTACATGGCAGAGAGGGGAGCCAAGTCTGCATAGCCTGTCTTGGAAAGGCCTCTGCCTTGAGGTGGGGAGGGACCTGGGTAACATCACGCCATAGGTATGTCACCCCTCTCTGATGGACTCTTAAAAATGCAGTGAACATGCCAAGTGCTGCCATTTCCCCTCAAGGATTGGTTTCTTCTGATCATTCTGTCTCTAAAAGGGTGAAATGGAAAGTTACGGCTGCTGCCATTGTCTACAAAGCTCCCTACTTTTTGCCAGTGCTTGCTGCTTGCTTAGGTCAGGGGAAGACTTTATTTGCATTTATTTTCTTTCAGAATCAAGTCAAACTATGCAAGGTTTTCTCTTGTGACCTTGGCACAGCCACACACTTGGAGAAAGTAGTCAGCCCACTGGGGGAAGCTACAGTACTCCACTGTTGTGTGTGGCTAATGTACAGCTTTCAAGAGCTCCTCTAGAATAAGTTGGTTCCAATTCATATTCTGTCATAGAGTTTGCTGTATTAGATTTTGAAGGAGAACAGTTAATCTGCCCTTCTTCCATTTCCTTGATCTTTTACTTGCTCCATTTTGTCAAGGGAAGTGAATTATCTCTTGTGTTTCTTGGTGGCATCGTAGGCTAGAGCTGCAGTGACTTTTGTGACGTTATGGAAAACAGCTAAAAACCCCCAACACAAAATCATTTTTTGTGGGCACTTGAATATTTCTACAGCTTGCTAGGTTTAACAAACAGGCATCAACAGGCTAAACTCTTACAGCTCTTCCTGTCAGGGTTGCCCCGGCATTGTCCTTTAATGCCGCTATTTATCTGGGATTTGACACCAAATAGACTTGAACTTTTGTTTTGTTGGCAGTGATTACATGTGATTTCAGATGAGTCTGACTAATTCATTGAGGCGAAACATCTTACAGTCAGCAAGATCTCACTGACCACTTCTTTTCATAGATAGCTTCATAGCTGTATCCACTGGAAGCTCATAGTTACATTTACTGACAGAAAACATCCTCCCTTGAACTCCTGGAACTGGTCCCTGGGAAGTAATGTTCTCCTTTGTGCTACGAACACATATGTGAAAGACAAGACAACAAAGAAACTTTTAGAAAGTGGAGATGAAAACAAGGGGTGGCTGGGCAGGGCCAGTATCGTGCAGGCTCATAAGCCGTGTTTTCTCTCGCAGCTCTAAAGCCGATGACTTATCAACTGCTATTCTGAAGCAGAAGAACAGGCCCAATCGGTTAATTGTTGATGAAGCCATCAATGAAGACAACAGTGTTGTGTCACTGTCCCAGGTGCGTCATCTTTAGAGGCAAAGCATTTAATGTGCTAATTTGCAAGCTGTTACTGTCTATTAACTTGAAATGTAACTTTGCAACATGAGTACAAGTGTTTATGTCAGAAGCTACAGCTGTTACCACTGAGGGAGGGTTGTCTTGTTTCCTCACGCTCCTCCTTGACAAAATGCTTTTTGAGCCTCAGTTTGTAGGATTCACTTGAGCTTGTGCCCTTCCTCTGGTTTCAGGATTAGCTCTATACTACCATAGTAAGAGTCTCTGTCCTCTGGATTTATATATCACTTCCAAGGTGTAATTTCCAAAGTCAAATGACTCTCCTTCAAATACTTGAATTCCTATTTTTAAAAAGCTTGTTCTAACACTTTGCTGTTTACAGGCAAAGATGGATGAACTGCAGCTGTTCAGAGGAGACACTGTCCTGCTCAAAGGAAAGAAGAGGAGAGAAGCAGTGTGCATTGTTCTGTCAGATGATACCTGCTCAGATGAGAAGATTCGCATGAATAGGGTTGTTCGCAACAACCTGAGAGTGCGCCTGGGTGATGTGATCAGGTGAGGACACAGTGTTACCTGTAGAAGACATTAGCAGTATCACACATTATCTCATAGTATCTGAGCTGCCCGCTTGCAAAAACAAGTTAAAACCTGTTAAAAATGAATGCCAGAAAAAAAAATGGAACAGGCAAATAACAAGATTAAAAATGTCCCAAGGATGGTTGTATTCCAATTTTTTGTTGTAAAAATCATTAAATTGGGAATGCTTAAAAAATGTTGCAGGGATTTTGTTGTGCACCACTTGTGGGAAGTAGAATCATAAAATGATTTGAATTTGAAGGACCTTAAAAGTAGTAGTAAAACTTGGAAATACATATCTCTGCTTAATAAATCCCATTCTGTGATGGGAGTGGGTAGAATGGTAGCACATGAGCATTTCCTAAACATAATAAGTGGTAGTTTGCAGGTTTAAATAAGGGATGGCTCACAGCTTCTTGTCCTCCTAAGCATTGCCTCTGAGAACATGAGAGCCTGGTTCTGACACCAGACTTTCTGAAGTGATATCTGTGTATTAATTTTTAAATGCAAAATGTGTTTCATACAAACTTAGTATATGAGAGAAATGAGGCTGTTGCACCCATCCCTCTGCCTCTAAAAATGCAAATTTTAAACACGCTGTAATTGGTTCAGAATGGTGCTTTGTGTTTTTGGATTTAAAGTAGAGGTGAATTCTTACTTTAACCTCATGTGAGAGTCTTGTTGGAGTCTCTTCTAGTGTGACAGCCCATGCTTGCATCTTCTCTGTTAGCACTGTGTCTGTAGTGGTTCTCAGCCTCCCAAATGTGTTAACAATTGTCTTGATTCATTGCGAAGTCAGGGAATTTTCACTCACTTGCCCTCAAAGTTTTTCTTGCCAATCTTTAACTGCTTATAGTGTTACTGTGTACCGGTTTCTGCCAAAATCCAGATTAATATGCTAATGCTTCCTCATTGTGGTGTGTCAAGTATTTTCCTGCTGGGACAGTCTCTCTTGTCTTTTACCCTTTTGCTATGTCCTCTCTGTAATGCACATAGTAAAAGAATCCATTGGGAGTCTCTAATAAAAGTCACGTATCATATATGAAAAGCTTTGTTCTCAGCTGCAGTTCCTTGGCTTTTTTTAGCAAGTGAAGCCAGTTTCTGCCACAGCTGGATACTTTGAGCTGTTGTTACAGTAGGCTGTTGTGCTACATTACAAAATAGTAACTGTAGCATGTATTTAAAAGGGGACAGGGCTTTCAGCCTTTAACCTACTCATCAGCCCTCACAAGTGGGACTGACCTGCACATGGCTGCAAAGGTGTTTACTCCTGGTTAGTACTGTGAGAGCCTTTGCTTGGAATCAGGTTTGTCAGCAGTAGGGACTCTGGGCACTGCAATGAGAGAGAGGAGGGAAAAAAGTGTTTTCTCCAACTCACTTTTCCTTGCAGCTGGTTGTCCAGTAGCTTGTTGATATAAAAACTGCCTCATGACTCTCACAGGTCTTTAGGCTATATTAGAGAAGTGTGAATGTGGAGAGGGGGTCTGCAGAAGAGCAGAAGGGTAGGAGGAAGCTATTAAACTCTCCAGTGGTCTTGGACAGGGCTGAGAGGAGTGAAGGAAAGTGTGTGCTATGAAGACTAGCTCTTGGTGGGTATGATTTTTGCCTTGTCAGCACTGAAATATTTCTTTGTGGGTAGGAAGTCTCACCAAGGCTTTTGATGGTCTTTGGATGTTCTTTCCTAGGAAGGGGCATGTCTTTTCTTGTCCAGGTGTAACACTGAGGTCTAAGTCCAGCACTAACTAGAGTTTTCTTCTTCCGCAGCATCCAGCCTTGCCCAGATGTGAAATATGGCAAACGTATCCACGTGCTGCCAATTGATGACACGGTAGAAGGGATCACAGGAAATCTGTTTGAGGTCTATCTCAAGCCCTACTTCTTGGAAGCTTACAGACCTATCAGGAAAGGTAACAATGCCTGTCATTGAAGTCCTCATGGCCACAAGTGTGTGCTAGTCCTGAGACTAAATACTGAGAATTTCTAGAAGCTTGCACAGATCTCCATGAGGCATTAGACCAACATCTGTAGGGAGAGATTTTGCTAGTGGTGATACAAATTTTTCATAATCTTCAGAAGGAGTTAATGCTTCTGCTGGCTGGCAGAGCAATTTGGTAGTTCTGCATTTTTTTAGCTATATGAGATGGGAGAACATCAGAAAGGCTCAGGTGGAACTTGGGAGAAAATCTCATTAAACTAAGTTGCTATCATATGATGTAATTGGTGAGTTGCCTGCATATTAATCAATTGGTTTGGTTTATGTTGTGCTTATCCAGTTTCATCAGAGTCCATCCTTCATTAATGTGGTAATTGAAGGGGACTCAGGTTCAGATCACCACATCTGGCGTGGTGGAGTCAGCTGCTGTGAGGTGCTGAATGTGGTGGTGTGCATATAACTGCCATAGAAGTGATCATATGAGTGTCATGTAACAGTTACCGTTATGCAATTTAGTTAATTTCCTACTCTCACCTAAAATCAAATCACCTTGACCCATACACTGGGCTTTTCCATCCTCCCACATACCCACAAAGTCCACCCAGGTCCTTGAGGAAAAGCAGAACAATTTTTTGTGTAGAAAAGCAGAACCATGTGTGGGCATGCCTTTGCCTGAGGCAGCAGTGACCCAGACTGTTTATCCCAGCATATTTTTCATGTGCACTACAGGAACTTTGTGCTGTAGAACTCCTTCTACAGCATGTAAAAGTGTTGGCTGGGGAGGGGCAGTCCAGGCAGCTTTTGCTAAATGTGTGTCCCAAAGTTTGTTGGTCCCACCAGCCTTTGCTCTCCATGTCGTCATGAGCAGTCCATTGCATAATTTGGTTTTCCAGAGGCTGTTGCACAATAAGGAATGCAATACTCCCTCTGAAAACCATGCTTTGCCTGTCCCTGGGATGGAGTAGCCTCAGTGCCTGATGTTTTGTCATAAGATCCAAAGTAATATGGAACAGGCTTCCAATGTGCTGGGCCAGGTCCCAGCACATGGCAGTGATTTGTGTCTCTCTGGAACTGCCAGCCTGATAGCACACCTTTTTCCACATATATACTAGTTTTCAGGATTCCACACTTGTTCAGGAGATCACAGTGTTTTGGGCAGTCACTGGCCCGGACACTTTCGCCTCTGGATGATGTTCTTAAATATATTAACTGTAAACAAGACCTGAATCACATTCAGTGACGTGCTGTTTCACAGCACCAAGCTTGCCAGAATTCCAGGAGCATTTGGACAATACCTTCAGGCACATGGTGTGATCCTTGGTTCTGTGCAAGACCAGGAGTTGGACTCAGTGATCCTTTCCAACTCGGGAAATTCTGTGATAAAAACCAGCCTGGCTTCAGGTGTATTGAAAGGATGTTAAAAATCTTCAAGATGCTCAAATGCTACTGTAATCAGCCTGGCATTGGAAGACACCGGGAGGGAGATGTAGGAGAGGTGCAGTTACCAGTGGTTCCCAGTGGATGGCTCCTGAAGTACAGAGCCGATGGCAGTGCTCAGTTCACTCCTCAGATTCCTCTCAGGACCAGCGGCTCCATCTCATCATAAGCCACTAGTGCAAAGAGCAACAGAAAGGTCACGTTAGCCCAGGCAGCAAGGACAATAAACCTCACCACAGGGGACACCCACACCGAGTGAGGTGTTAAAAACATAGCCTGAGAACAAGCACAAACAAATACCATCACCAGCTACTATTATATACTGAATGCTTATAACAAATTTGGCTTAACGTGTTCTGCTCAGATCTGTTGTTATGCCAACCCTTTTTTCCCTGTACTGACTGCCAAGAAGGACTGTTTTCCTTTGATCCCAGCATGTGACTAAATATCAGATAGCTACTCATTCCACACCCAGCCATGGGATGGGGAGCAGCTCAGGAAAAAGGAGAAACCTGTGAGTTAAGAACATTTTTGTAATTGAAACAAAATATAATAATAATAATAATGATGATAGTAATGGAATAGATGGGGGATGAAACTCAAAAAGACAGGTGTTGCATGACACCTGAGACAGTTGCTCACCACCTGCAGAATCATGCCCAGCCTGTCCCTCATCAGTGTGTGATGTCTCCCAGTGAAATCCTCACAGTTTATGCTCTGGCCATGGTGTTCTATGGTATGGAATATCCCTCTGGGCAGTTTGGGTCAGCTCTCCTGGCCATGCCCCCTCCTGTTTTCTTGTGCACCTGCTCCCTGCCAGAGCATGGGAAACTGAGCAGTCCTTGAGTTAGGGTAAACACTGCTGAGCAACAGCTGGAACATCACTGTGCTATCAGCATTATTCTCAACTGAATCCAAATCACAGCACCCAACCAGCTGCTGGGGAGAAAATGAGCTCTATCCCAGATGAAACCAAGACATGTATACCAGCTGGCACCCTGAGTAAATTCATTATTTGGAGTAATTTAAGGAATAATTGGGAGGTGAGTAGAAAACCAAGCAGACTTTTGGGGTTGTGTTCATAACACTTCTGATGTACCATAGATGAAAGTATGCTATAGACATAAATTGAAGTTATCCAGGGTCTGTCAGCCAGGAGCCACAGTGCAATGTTACATGTTATTCTGCTTCTGGAAACAAACAGTTATAACTAGTATCAACTAGTTACAATAAATTCAAAATGAATTTTATTGGGTTAGGGCTTTAGGCCTGTTCTAAAAATCTAAATTGAAAATGAATGGGAAAAAAAGTGATTTCTTGCCTTTGTGGCTTGTATTTGGGCAGGGTATTCTTTTCCATTGTTTGCTGTTTTTTACTGGATGAAATTTGAGAACTGAAACAGTGCTCACGCTGTTGCAGTGGATACAGCTCTTGACTTTAACATGCAAAGCAGTGTTATAAATGCCACAGTGTCTGCCTGTGTAACCAACTTCCTTAAACTCTGGGGCTGCTGGTTGTACAGGGGTTGGCATTTTGCAGATGTGGGTTGCAGCAGGCCACTGACGTGTGGGGTTTTACAGGTGACATATTCCTGGTGCGTGGAGGGATGCGTGCAGTGGAGTTCAAAGTGGTGGAGACAGATCCAAGCCCGTACTGCATTGTGGCTCCAGACACAGTAATCCATTGTGAGGGAGAGCCCATCAAAAGAGAGGTGAGCAGAACCCTGCCGTTCGGTGCTCCTGCTGGATCTCCTCTGTCCAAAGCCTGTTTCTGGGACAGTGCTTGAGGGCAGCAGTGTTTGCAGTTCCTGTTTTGACATTTTATCTACTGAATGTAATGGTCAGAAACTCTGGTTTCAGGAGATGTTCTGCTGCTGAAGGTAGTCAGAGAAAGGTACTCCCAGTGCCTTCCTCATATGCTGAAAGCACCAGGGGGTAGATTTGCTGATGAGATGCTGTGCTTTGGCAGCAGCTGTTCTGCATCTGCTTCCAGATATTTCACACTGTGCTTGGATGCATCTTTTGATTCCAGTGTTCCCTTGATCCATAGCAGAGAGAGCTTACAATGGTGCTAATTTTCATGCCATGTGAAAAGAAATTAATGGGCACTTTTTCCGAGAGAAATTTGAAACCCTCAAATGGTTTACATTGAAAAAATAAAAATTCCCCAGTTCATTAAGGTGTCTAGCCTTGAGTGTTGCAACCTTGTGGCTGCCTGAGGGGCTTGTTTGACAGGTTTTGGTGACCTTACTGTACAGAGTAGGAAATCTGAGGGAAATGAGCTGAGTGTGTGGGTGCATACTTCATAGAATAAGTAACTTTTTCTGCCTGCAAACAGTGTGAGTGCTGGTTTGTTGTAAGGATCCAGCTGAAAAACACCTTTGTGACCCTAGTGAGACTGCACCTGGGCACTCCATGCATCCCACGTGGCCTCTTCTGGCCACAGCAGAGATAGACAGGAGTAAGTTCAGCCTAGGCCACAAAAATTATGAGGAGCTGGTGGTCAGGAGTGAAGGAGGAGACACTGGGATCATGGGATAATGCTGCCTGGAGAAGGGAAGGTGAAGGCCTACTGGCAACTGCCTGATGGGAAGGGACAGATGATCAGGCTTCTTCTGAGACCTGTGCCAGGGACATGACTGGACACAGTAATACAAGCTGGATCAAGGGAAGTTCTCAGTAGATACTTGGAAAAATGTTTCCCCCGATCCTGAAGCAGAACCCAGAGAGGGCAGAAATCTCCAAAACTGAGATCTTCAGTGCTTGTTAGGTCCTGCCCCTGCTTGAAACACGTGGGACTTGAACTGAGCCTCTCTGAGATTCTAGGCTATATTATTATTTTAATCTGGCCTAAATAACTGATGGATAGATACCATGATGGAAGAGTTGGTATGATCTTATCCAAATGTCTGGACCTTAACATTCTCTGCTAATTGGAGTCAGTCTCAAAAGGTAACACTGCACCTGAGTAACTGGCAGTAAGAGTACACCAAATAGTTAGATAGCATTTACTCTAAGGAGTGAGTATATTTTATACTGACATTGTCTCTTGTTACTTCCATTAGCCCCATCAAAGAGTCACAGAGCTTGTTTTGTGTTAGAGTCTGTAGGGAACCTGGCAGCAGAGGCTGTCATTCCAGAGGGTGGGCTTCAGTGAAGTCTGAGTACGTGCAGGCAATTCTCTTTAGATGTCTTGGAAGACAGAGCTAAGAAACAGTTATAGAAGACATCAGGAAGACTTGAAAGGGAGAATCTCAAGACAGGCAAGAAATGTCTAAAAAGCCATATTCCTGGCTTCTGTAGACTGGGAGGGGTGGTTGAGCTATTGTTTTCACTCAGATGTTTGATGTGTTTCCTTCTGGGCAGGATGAAGAGGAGTCACTGAATGAGGTGGGCTATGATGACATTGGTGGCTGCCGGAAGCAGCTGGCTCAAATCAAGGAGATGGTGGAGCTTCCCCTCCGACACCCTGCTCTCTTCAAGGCCATAGGGGTGAAGGTATGTCCCCACGTGCAGGTGGATAAGTGGGCTTGCCCTGGGAGGTGTCTCTCCACGACAGAGATTTAGGAGATATTGGAGAGGGGAATAAATAATTTGTGGTGTGGGTTTTTGGGGTTTTTTTAATGCTTTGGAAGGTATTTGCGTGCGTGTTCTGGACACAGACTGAAACACTGGCAGCTTGGAAAGCAGAGTGATGCTTTGAATCAGCGCTGCCAGTTACTGGCAAGGTTTTTGTTGTGTGTTGTGTGAAGTAGTAAAGGGTGTTGATAGCAGTGCTGACATGGCAGCTGTTACATGAGTTTGCATCACAATTTGAGACTGGCATTATCAAATGCTTACAAATTCACTGTGAAGCTGCTTAAGCAGTCAGATACTCACAGCCTAAGTCCCTTGCCTTTGTCCTCAGCCTCCACGTGGGATCCTGCTTTATGGTCCTCCTGGCACTGGTAAAACACTGATTGCCCGAGCAGTGGCCAACGAAACAGGGGCTTTCTTCTTCCTGATCAATGGTAAGTTTTGTGGCTGCTTTGGCCCCAGATCTGGTGTGTGCTCACTTGTCCATCTTATGGTAAGGGATGGTGTTAACAGGGCTTGTAGGGCCACATTGTCCTGACATCCTTCCTTACCTCTTTCAAGCATGTGTCTGGGGACACTTGGAAGTCCTTCGTGTGGAAGTATGTGTAGTGGCACTTCCCTGAAGCTTGATTGTGTTGTAGCAGAGTGCTTGGAATATTGTGCTGAGACACAGGGATTTGGTGTCCGTCTGTCCATTTGTGTTGGTGAAGGCAGAACTGGCAGGGTTTCTGGCTTTGCTTCCACCATGTTCTGTTCAGAAAAGAAGCTGCTGCTCTGGATTCCTCTTTCCTCTCAAGTAAAGCACAAAGACCTCTTTTGTTTCACAGTACATTATTTGGAAGGAACTTCTCTGAAAACTATAATGAGATCCTTTGAACTTAGTTATAAGTGACAGAACTCCTATTGACAAGTCTCACCTGTAGCACTTGGGGTGGCTACTAGTTGATACCTAGTAAGGACTAGATTCTGAATTTTCCACACTGCTTTTCTGTCTCATTTTAATCAGTGCTGTAATAAGAGAACATTTTTACTGAAGGAATGCAGCTTTTCTTCTCAAATTTCAATCATGTGACAGCATAACACAGCACAGCAGTGACCAGCAGTAGGATTAGGGACTTGCTTTATCTCAAGAGAGTGGATGTAAATGGGCTAATTTTAGCCATATGTCACCCTGTCATATACTTCCTCAAGTGTGTGGAAGCTGTCACTGAATGCTAATGCACCAGCCGTTTCTTTAGATGCTTGTACATCTATTGCATAATGAAAACAACACTGTCAGAGTTAGCCATGGATTCGCTGCCTGCTGGCCCCAATCTGGAGCTGCAGGCAGTGCTGCAGACAGAGCTGATAAGAACTGGTGAGTTACCTATAATGAAATACTCAGAGCACCTGCCCACACCTGTGTCTCTGCAGCTGGCAGCTGTCTGTGCCTGAGGGTCAGGTTTATTTTTCTTGGATCCTTCAGAGCATATTTCCTCTTCATTACCACTGCCATCAGCATGATAGCAAAATCCGTAAAAACAGGATAAATCTCTAAACCTGCACTTATGTTCAGCAGTTGTAGATGTCAGGGGAATGCTGTCCATCCATTTGGGATCAGTGTGCTTACACACCTTAATTTTGTTTTTAACCTTCGAGGGGAGATGGGGATTGTGTTTTTGTTCCTTTGTGGTTGGTTATTTTGACTTCTTTAAACTAGTTTACAGGATCATACAGAGGTAAATGTTCATGTGTGTAATGTAAGCTAAAGATGGCTTCATAGAGCTTTTTCCTTCCCTATCCTGGTAATTCATCACCTTATAATTTGATTGCTTCTCTTGCAAGCTAGGACTGGCATTAACTGTGTGTGGTGGCACATTACAGAGAAGCTCACCAAGTGTGAAATAGGGTAAGGAAAGAGGCAGCTAAAGGTAGCTCATTGTCTAGTGCTGCATTCTTTTAGAGTAAACTGGAACCACAAAAATAATGATAGAAACTAATTCTGCATGCTGGTCTTGCCTTTCAGCTGCAGATTTAGTGAATTTGATTGATAGTATTTGCTTTGGCTTGAAATATAGCTTGTCCCATGTGGATGTTGTACTAAAAATATTCAGCTGCGTGTTTTTGGGCCTAGCTGCCTCTCTTCTGAGTGGCACAGCATTGCTGTTTTTTAGGTCCTGAGATCATGAGCAAGCTGGCTGGTGAGTCTGAGAGCAACCTGAGGAAAGCCTTTGAAGAAGCAGAGAAGAATGCTCCTGCCATCATCTTCATTGATGAATTGGATGCCATTGCTCCTAAGAGAGAAAAGGTAAAGAGAGCCTGTAGGAGGTAAATTAGCATGTTCTTTTTTTTTTTTTGGTAGCAGCTGGCATGAGTCTCTGCATTTCACTACAGAGTAAAGCAGTGTTTCTTTAACACCTGAATTCAGTTGGACACCAGGAGGGTTAGATACAGTTCAGGACATTTGTTACCATCCTGTGGCTGCTGTATCTGCCGGCTGGCTCAGGTGCAGTGCTGGCTGCCGTGCTCTGTGTAGAGCTGTTGGTGTCAGCACTGCTCTCTGTCCCCACAGACACACGGCGAGGTGGAACGTCGCATCGTGTCTCAGCTGCTGACCCTCATGGATGGGCTGAAGCAGAGAGCACACGTAATTGTGATGGCAGCCACCAACAGACCCAACAGCATCGACCCAGCGCTGCGGCGATTCGGTAACTGCCCCTGCCCCCTCTTCCCTGTGTGCCACACACTTTGTGACAGGCCATGCTTCAGGGGCCCCTTAAGGGCTGAGCAGAAAGTCGTGCTGAACATGTGTTACATAAGCTATTGACTTGTCTCCAGCTCCTTGCTAGAAATTATTTTCCAGGCTTGCAGCCTTTGATGTCGTTTTCTATGCCATGTTAGGTGAGAATGTGTAGAAATCATACTTTGAAGTGGGAAAAGTGTGCTAGCCTGTATTAGGTGAAGCTATTTGAGGACACACGTAAGGAGGAAATGCCTAAGGGGACATTCATGCATTAGATTGCAGAAGGCTGTGAATTACCTGATTTGGGTTTCTTTTATTAATGAACAGTACAGTAGTTTCTGAGACTCAGGTCTTCAAAACATGACTGTCTGGTGTGTTACCAGTTGGTAGAGTCTGTAATAGCAAACCTATCAACTGTGCAGGGGGAACTGGCCTCTTAAATGTGTAGTGAGCCATTTGAAAGCACAGCTGTGGCTGGAGAAAAAAATAGAGCTGTACATATCTTAGTGAATATTGCAGTTATGCCCTATTTTCCTTGTGTGTTTCACCACTTGGGTAGTGCTGTGAAAGTTCTAAAAATTTGAATCTCTCAGTATTTTTTGGACTCTTTTAACAAGGACACAAAGGTAGAAATAAATAAAAATGCCTCATGGTATGTTGGTGCAGTGAAGCCTATTTCCCAAAAATGCAGCTCAGAAAAAGTAACTAAATGTGCAATCCTCTGTGCTGTATAATCCCAAGGTCTCACTGTTAGTCTCACAATAGTCCCACTGTCCCTAAATGCCTAATACCTTTCCTCCTCTGATCTGTCTCTTCTACTGTGCTGATAGATGTTGCAGGCAAACGCAAAACTCTATCATTTTCTGATATTTTGTGGAAAATATCGCCTTGCTCAGTCAGCTCCTGTGGTGTGCAGAATCAGCTGCTCAATGTGTGCTTGTGCTCCCCAGGTCGTTTTGACAGAGAAGTAGATATTGGTATCCCCGATGCCACCGGGCGCCTGGAGATCCTGCAGATCCACACAAAAAATATGAAACTGGCTGATGATGTGGATCTGGAGCAGGTGAGTAGTGTGCCATTAGGGAAGCTTGTCTTGTTTCCAGTGTTCTGTTTCATAGTGGAAGTATTGTTAAGGCTTGATTTGCAAGTGGAGTGGCTCAATTAGGACGGCCTGGAACTGCATGAATGGGTGATCCCTGGGATTCCTTCTGACCAGTTTACCAGTCACCAAAAGTCCTCACTCACTCACTAGTCAGGAGTGGCATGGCTAAGTGAAACAAATGTGTATCATTCTAATCTGGAAGTGCCTTGCCACTGTCATCCTGGGTTTGTTTGCTATGTCATTGCCTTTAAAAGTACAACAGCCCTGAAAAAGCTCACACACAGCTGGGTGAGCATTGTGGTGTCACTGCACCACCTGTAAGCTGGATGGTTCCTGTCATCTCTGTCCTGAATGAAGAACTGCAGTTCTCAGGGTTACCTTTCTAAATTCCAGATGCAGATTGGATCTCTAGTAGGCAGTAGAAGGGACAGTGTCTTTGCCTGAGTGTTAGCACTTGTCTTGAATGTGCAGCAAAGCCCTGATGTTGCTCTCCTCCCTTCCCAGTGAGGGACCAGTGCATGTGTTGCCCTTGTTTGTATCCCTGTGAGTCATGGTCAGTGCTCTGCTTTCAGGTGGCAAACGAGACCCATGGCCATGTTGGTGCTGACTTGGCTGCTCTTTGCTCAGAAGCTGCTCTTCAGGCAATCAGAAAGAAGATGGATCTCATAGACCTAGAAGATGAAACCATTGATGCTGAAGTGATGAACTCTCTGGCAGTGACCATGGATGACTTCAGGGTAATGCAGGAGTGCCCCATATTCTTATGGGTGCAATTAATTGCCTCTCTGAAGCAATAGAGTGTAACATGTTAGAATTCATATAATACTGTTTCTTCTAACAACAGTGGGCTCTGAGCCAGAGCAACCCTTCTGCTCTTCGGGAGACTGTGGTGGAGGTGCCACAAGTTACCTGGGAAGATATTGGTGGCCTAGAAGATGTAAAGAGGGAACTCCAGGAGCTTGTACAGGTAAGGTTTTACAGCAGATTTTTTGCTTAGCCAGCTTAAAAGTATAATAATAAAATCTAGAATATCTTTAGTTTCTTTTTTGGGCTGCAAACAGAGTAAATGTAGAGGCTTTATGGCATTTATTCTAATGGACTGTAAATACCATGCTGTTCCATCTTAGTGAACTTGGGGAGGAAGGCGCTGGGAAGCAGCGGTATGTTTTCCTGAGCTGAGTCTGCAGTGGCATTTTATGTGGGTGTTGTGCAACATGCATAAACAGCCACAGTTCTGCCTCTTAAGTGGAGACCAGCAGTGGGACCACTGCTGAGAATCATCCTACATGGTAGCTGTATCTGCGAGGCAGTGGATGAAGAGGCCCATACAGAGAGCTTCTGAAGGGCTCCCCATCAGCCTTAGCACAGGGACAGGTGGGAAGTAATTGTGAAGCCCTCTACTAAAAAAAAGAACAGAACAAAATGCTGCAAATTATCTGTGGAAACTCCAGGTGTCTGCACTGGCAGTTTGGATTGGATACATTCCTGCTTTCAGCTGGCACTGTAGAAACATCCTGTCTGTGAATAAAAGAATCTAAATTTTCAGTCTAACTTTCTGATGTTAAAATCATCACCTGTCTTGTATATGACCTCGTTGCTGAGGATAAAGGCTCACATCAGACACTTTGCTGTCTCTGGAGAGCAGAGCAAATAGGTTAGGTAATGAGCTGTTCCCTTTTGCTTCTGCAGGGCAGAGTGAAGCTGAGGTTAAGTGTGCTGGAAAGTACTGAACTGGTACTTGGGAAAGTACTGAACTGTACTTAGTTCCTAGAGATAAATAGGTTGTTTTAGGCACCTTTCCAAGGCAGTGTCCACTTAAAAACTGCAGTGGCACCTGGCAGGATCTTGTGTTTAATCCACCAGAAATCTCAGATAGTGCTTCTGGTAGAACCAAAACTGAATCAGAGAAATGTGTCCCTTCCCGTGGCAGAGGACTTGGATTGGATGATCTTTTGAAGGTCCCTTGACATGCAAGCCATTCTGTACTTCCAAGATAGCCTGTTGTGGCTCATCATGGGAGGTTTTTGTTTTGTTCTCTTTCAGTATCCTGTGGAGCACCCAGACAAGTTCCTCAAATTTGGCATGACCCCATCAAAAGGGGTTCTGTTCTATGGGCCACCTGGCTGTGGTAAGACACTGCTGGCCAAAGCCATTGCCAACGAGTGCCAGGCAAACTTCATTTCCATCAAGGGGCCGGAATTGCTCACCATGTGGTTTGGTGAGTCTGAAGCCAACGTGCGTGAGATCTTTGACAAGGTAAGTGTTTCTCCTGCTCTCTGTGCTGTCTTTGTGCCGAGGTATCCCCAGAACTTTTGTCTCCACTGTATCTGTCTTACTGCTTCTTCTTTGTGTCTTCTGTGTTTTCTCCATTTGCTCCGAGAGCAGGAGCTCTTTCCTGGTATTGGAATTAATCCTCTTCAGCAACATAGCTCTTTAAATCTCTTTTCCCTGACTGCAGTAGGCATTTGTCAGTAGAGGGTGGTGATAAATTCCCCAGTGGCTTTGGCAGAGTCTATGGTTAGGAGGGCACATATATGCTCCACACCCCTGGAAAATTCAATTAACACCTCATTAACTGTCATCTACAGATTTTCAGAATATCCTATGGGTTCTTGTCCTGAAATATACACAGTTTAGAAAGGAGCTCACTCCTGCTCAGTTGTCCCATAGAGTCATCTCCTGTCCCAGAAGGTATCTGCATGGATTATCCTGTGAATCCTTGCTCTTGTGGTGTATTAGAAAAAAGTTGGCAGGAGAGTGGAGAAAAATCGAGATGGAAGGGAACCTCAGAGACTGTTTAGCTCAACTGTTTGTCCAGAGCAAGGAGATAACTTTGAAATTTCATCAGTTCCATGCATTGAGTTCTGGGCATGTGTGAAGGGTGGAGAATCCCTGACCTCTCTGGGCCTGTGTGCTGGTGTTGGAGCCTTCTTACTGTGACCAATTTCTTCCTTATTTCTTACTGGGATTTTCTCAGCTGCTCACAGCTGTGTCTCCAGGACAGGAGACTCCCAACACCCTTCAGGCTAGGGGCTGGAGAGGTGTGCAGGAGTGAGGGCTACAGCAGGCACCTCCTTGTGCCTGTGGTCTTTCCTCCTTTCACTGCACACTGTGAAGAAAGATCCAGCTCCCCATAACTACACATTAGGTAGCTGAAGACAGCAATTGGATTTCTCCTTTCCATTGGATATATCTCACCTGCCTCAGTGCCTGAATAACCAGCTGACATCTTCAGGTCCTTCAGGGAGAGTTGTAGTCCAGCAAAATGGCTCTGTTTTTCACTCTAGGCATTGGAGTTACTGCTTTTCTGCCTGGTTCGCAATGTTCCCACTTCAGGGAGATCCAGCTTGTTCTTCAGGAGAATTTAACAGAGGGGTTGTGTGGCAAGAGACTGCTCTGGAGCAGCTCTTCCAAGCTCTCCTTGTGAAGAGCTTCTGGTACTCCTGAGCTGTGTTAATAGTGAGGGAGGCTTAGTGTGGAGTCAGCATGCTCCTTGTTGGGCAGTATTAGCATGGAATAATGGTGCCCACTGCTTTTTGCAGGCTCGCCAAGCAGCCCCATGTGTGCTCTTCTTTGATGAGCTGGACTCCATCGCCAAGGCCCGAGGCGGGAATATCGGTGACGGCGGCGGTGCTGCAGATCGTGTCATCAACCAGATCCTGACCGAGATGGATGGCATGTCCACCAAGAAAAACGTCTTCATCATCGGTGCCACCAACAGGCCAGACATCATTGACCCAGCCATCCTGCGCCCCGGCCGCCTGGATCAGCTCATCTACATCCCCCTGCCTGACGAGAAGTCCAGGGTTGCAATCCTTAAAGCCAATCTGAGGAAATCACCAGTTGCAAAGGTAGAATCTGCACCCTGACTCCTTCTGGCTTGGGTTTGCTGTGTGTGCTTATGTTCCTCACAAGCTGTGGACAGCCCCGAGGTCTGGAGGCTCATCCATATAGTAGAATGGGAGAGGAAGCTGGAGCTCTGAGGTTAGGTGTCAGCAAAGCCAGAAATTGGTCTGCAGGCACAGCAGCTCTTTGTCACACAATGGGGCTCTGCTCATGGTGCAGGATCAAAAAAGCCTATTTTGGTGGGGTGGAAAAGATTCTTGCACTCTGGGGAAAAAAAACCACTGTAGAACACACAGGTCAGGTGTGAAATACAAATTAAAGAGCAGCAGTTGCAGTAAGTTGTTGCTGAGCCCTGTCATTGGCAAGAGCTGTGTCCTTTGCCTGGGAAGAGGCAATAATGCAGCTTGAGAGTTAATGAAAGAAAAACAGACATGAAGTGGGAGCCCAAGCTTTTCTGTGCCAAGCTTACCTACTTAGTTTCAAAGAAGGTTGCAGTAATACCCTCTCAGCTGAGGGGGAGGAGAGGAGGAGGTCGGCTGTCTTGGTCTGCTTGTGCCCCGTCTCTATTTCCAGTCTGATGGTGTTTTGCTTGACTCCTCGTGCTGAGACCTGAGCAAGTCATACCCTAAATCTGTAAGTGCAGAGGCATTTACAGCCACTTTGTGGATTCTTGGTGGGTGTGAGGAGTGTAGCCTGCTTTCGTATGTGGTTAACTTTTCCTGAAAACGAGAGTCTCAACAGCTGATCTTTCCAAAATTCGCCATAGTTAAGACAGCACCTTGATACCCTGGGATCTAAAGATACTTCTCTGTCACTTGGGGATATGAGGTGTAAAGGAACAGCCTCTCTTTCTTATTTTTCTCTAGGATGTTGACCTGGATTTCCTGGCGAAGATGACCAATGGCTTCTCAGGGGCTGACCTGACAGAAATTTGCCAGCGTGCCTGCAAACTGGCCATCCGCGAATCCATCGAGAGCGAGATCAGGCGAGAGCGTGAGAGGCAAACCAACCCTTCTGCCATGGTGAGTTGTACACCGAGCTCTCCCATCCCACATGCCTGAGGTGTGATGTGTTCCTCTGTCATCCTCGGGGATGAGTGGGCTCTTGTGCAGAGCGTGGAGCTCTGGAGCACTTTGTTCTCTTCTTGTGGGAGGTTGAGGACCCTCCCGGGATGCCTCATGGTCAGCATTGCTCAGGAGGTGCCTTCTGCAGCCCTGACTCATGCACACCTCTCCAGCCCCCACTGTGGAGGGTGTTGAGAGTCTCCTAACCTGGAGGGAAGCTGTGAGCAGCTCTTGGGCCCATGGAGCTTGGGCACACAGCTCACCTGGTCCCTCTGTCCTGCTGCAGGAGGTGGAGGAGGACGATCCTGTTCCCGAGATCCGCAGGGATCACTTTGAGGAGGCCATGCGCTTTGCTCGCCGCTCTGTCAGTGACAATGACATCAGAAAATACGAGATGTTTGCACAGACCCTACAGCAGAGCCGTGGCTTCGGCAGCTTCAGGTACCTGTGGGGTGTGAGGGCTGGGCAGTGTGGCTCAGCCAGCCCCCAAGCACAGCACTGGGGCTGCTTTCTGATGGGTTCTGGGCAGCAAGCCTCTTCTGCACTGTGCATTCCCATTCAGCCTTGAGCATAGAGCACCACGACACAGCGTGGCGGGTGTAGGCTGTGCTGCAGGTTGGTTGTAGCTGCTCTCTTGGTGCACCTGAAGTCCCTTTTTTCCTTTACCTCAAGCGAGGTTTTACAGTGAGCAGCTATGAGCCCTCTGTCCTTCCCTAAAGCTTCATCCCATTCCTTCTTAGTTGTCACTGGGGTTTGGCACAGAGGGAGGGTATGGCACTGAGCTGCAAGGAGGCTTTTGAACAGCTTCTCTTCTCTCCTGTCCTGCGCTGCTGCATGCAGGTTCCCCTCAGGCAACCAGGGCGGCGCCGGCCCAAGCCAAGGCACAGGAGGTGGCAGCGGGGGCAATGTGTACAGCGAAGACAATGACGACGATCTCTACGGTTAACTCGCTGCCCGCAGTGGACCAAACTCCACACCAGGCCACGTTGTACAGGGAAAAATCCAATGTTCAGTGGACTCTTGGCTTCTTCATTCCTCAGTCAGAACAGTGTAGCTGCACGTCAGACTTTGTACAGGGAATGTTTTCTGCAAACACAAATCCAGAGCGGTGTTCAGTTGGGAGGCAGACAGTGAATTAACGAGGGGAACTGACTTAATTTCTGAGAAATTTCTGTTCTAGTTTATGTGGCAGAATCAGCAGCTTTAGCAAGGGTACAACGCTAGCCTGTATTAAAAAAAAATAAAACCCCACAAAAAATAATAAAAAAATTAATAAAAATCCCACAAAACTCTAGCAAAGTCCTGGCAGTTCCTTTGTGTGGTGCTGGTGCTGTCTAAACCCGTGTCTGGTCCTGTGTGAGCTCTCTCTGCTCCAGTGGAGCCCATCTGTGTGAGTGTTCCCCTGCTGTGGACAGGGCTGCTCTTCATGCTTAACACCTCTTAGCTCTTTTAATGGAAGAAATGGGTTTGGCAATGTCTCTTGCCCTGCCCTGGCTTGGCAGGAAGAGCCTGGCAGCAGGTACCTGCTGTTGCTCTTCCGAGGCTGGCTGTGAGCTGTCAGGTCTCTTGCTGCTGTGGCTCTGCAGCAAAGGATCTCTCCAAGAATCCCTGTTACATCAGGCACGAGGGGCACTTGGGGTGGCTCGGGTTGTGGTACAGTGTGACACCGCTGTGGCTGGGGAGAGAGGACCTTCAACACTTTCCATGTATCCCAGTTTCTGATGTTCGTCTTGGATGCAAAGCTGGAAAGCTGGCCTTGTGTCAGACTCAATAGTTGGGTTCTGATCATGGTTTTTCTTCCTTTTCACCTGTTCTGCCTCCTCGCCCTGCCGCTTCCTTTATTTTCCCTTCTGTGAACTGAAAAATGTGCTGCTGCTGTACTTGGTTGTTTTATGTCAGGGAAGCCCTGGGTCCTAGGGAGCAGGACAAGAGGCAGGACAGTGGCTGTAGAATGCACAGAGCTGCTCGTAGGGAATGCAGGAACAGGGTTTCTGCAAGGAGGGTAAAACGCAGTTTGTGTGGCAGAATGTTTCCCTGTGCCTCTGGGCTGAGCCACGAGGGAGAGGGCAGGAGCTGTGGGGCTGGACTGTGAGGTTCTGTCCCAGAGCCTGGGATATCTTGAATGGTTTCCTCAAGCCATCTGTATTTAAGAGGAGAGGATTTCATGGCAGAGGGACAGGACTGGGCGTGGTGAGAAGGGGCTTGTGCGATAAGCGCGGGGAGATAAGGCAGCGCTGCGTTTAAATAGCGCAGCCCCTGCGGGGAGGAGGCGGTGCCGGCCCCGGGGCTGGGCTGCGGCTCACCTGCGGGGCTGCCCTATTTGGGAGCTGTCTGCCGGCCCCCGTCCCTGTCCTCACACCACCTCTGCTGGGCAAATCGCTCCCGCTGGCTCCGGGGGGACACTTGGGGCAGCAGGGCTGAGGCTGGGAGGGCTGGTGCTCCCCCTGCCTGACTCCATCCCGGTTTTGGGCTAAACATCACCTTTCTGCTCTGTGTTGATTCTCTTCCTGACCTCGAAGGGACAGATACCAGCTTTGCTTTGGTCACAGGGAACCAGAGCCAGGTGCTAAGGAGCTCTCCACGACTCCCCAAAGCCTTCCAGACCTTGGACAGGGGCTTCTTCCTCTCTGCCAGTGGGGGAACATCACCACCCAGCAAATCGAGTGGCAGATCCATCCTGGCATCTTTGCTGTGGAGACTGGGGCAAGGAGGGCATGGGATGGTGAGGTGTGTGCCCCGGCTCCTGGCAGCCCAAATCTTCCCCACTACCTCTCAGAGTTGCAAATGCTAACTGAATCCAGCAGAGGGACTGGAAAACCTCCTCCTTTCTTCCCTGCCATCTGTGGTACAGAGCTCCCGGTAAGGGGACAGCACCCACAGGATTTCCAAGAGCATCTGCCCTTGCTCTGAGACTGTGTGGACCCGGTGGGAGGGCTGAGGGTGTGCCCCAGAGCAGCCCTCACAGCCCCCTCGCTGTGAGCCTCAGCAGCCCCAGGTGAGCAGTTGGTATCAAGGACTGGGTTTGGCCCCAGCCCTGCCCCTTTCAGGCCTTCTCCAGCAGAGACCCTGGCCAGCCACTGCCAGGGCAAGAGCCTTTCTGCAGCAGCCTCCTGCCCTGCCCAGATCCTTGCTGGGGGGACTGGGCAGCTCCCAAAGGTGCTGGAGGGAAGAAGATGCTGTTGGCTCAGGTGTGCCCTGCATGGTGTGGGATTAGTGAGGGGGAAACTGAGGGCATCCCTTTCCTTTGCTGACATGATCAGCACCTCCCTGTGCCCCCCTGGGTTCCATCTCTTTCCCTAGAGCCCCTACAGCCAGGCCCCATCAGGACCACTGGACTTGATAGGAGCCACAGTGCAGCCACACTTGATGCAGGGTGGGAGATCTCTCTCAGGCCATGGTGTGGGGTGTTAGTGGCTGGTCCCTGATCCAAGAGACTGGCACCTTCCTGCTCCACCCCAAAGCCCTCTGGGCCCAGCAGGTGCTCCAATCACCAGGGAGCCACAAGTGACTGCTCTCAGCAGGTCCCCATCCCGATCCAGGCAGGCATGGATGTGCTGTGGGCATCCCTGCTCCATTGGCAGCACTGACCCCCAGGAAATCCCTTCCCCTTGAGCCCTCCAGGCCATGTGTGCCCTCTCCCCATGGCTATCCTTGTCCCCTCTTCCATGTGCATCCCCTGCACTATGGATGTGCCCTCCCCACTGACATTTCCTGCCCCACATGTATGTGGGCTTCCCTGTGGATGTTCCTGCTCCAAGGACTTCCCCACCTGTGGAGGTTTGAACCCAGCTGGCAAATCAGTCCCACTCAGCTGCTCATTCACACCCCCCTGCCTTGGCCCCCTGGCTGCTACACTGGACATGGTGTTCCATGGCATGGAATATCCCTTTGGCCAGTCTGGGTCAGCTCTCCTGGCCATGCTCCCACCCAGCTTCTTGTGCACCTGCTCTGTGGCAGAGCACAGGACACCGAAAAGTTCCTTTGTTCCTCCAGAAATAGGGATCTTTTCTGTCCTGTGTAGCTCCATGACTTTAGGGTGCACAGTGTGGGATGGAGGATACAGGCAGGACCTTTCTAGTCCTGGTCATTGGATTTGCCACTCACTTCTTGTAGAAATGGAATCACAGAACACCCTGAGTTGGAATGGACCCATCATGACCCATCGTTGAGTCCAACTCCTGGCGCTGCACAGGACACCCCTAGGGACACACCACAGGCCTGGAGCTTGATAGGAGCTTGATGGATTGTCCAAACACTTTCTGGACTCTGTCAGGCTTGGTGCTGTAACCACTTCCCTGGGGAGCTGTTCCAGAGCCCACCAACCCCTCTGAGTGAAAAACCTTTTCAACCTAAATCTCCCCTGACACAGCTTCGTGCTTGCCATAGGATCAGGAATACCCTCTGACTCTGCCTGGGAAACTACCCACTGGAGACTGGGCAGCAAATATTCTGGAAGAACCCTCATTTGTGATTGTTCTCCTTTGCAATTCCCATCCCTGTCTCTCCATGGTCGGTTTTCCTTCCCACATTCTTGAGTCCTCTCCATATTCTCACAGGTAAAACCACCAGGTACCCCTATCTCCTCCCTCTTCCCTAAAAGAATGCCTACTGTTACCAGCCCAGGGGAATGGAGAGCTTCCAAAGATAGAAGGCAGGAAGAAATTACAGATGTGGATGCCTCATCCCTAGGAATGTTCAAGGCCAGGCTGAATGGGACTTTGAAAGTGGAAGATGTCCCAGTCCATGGCAGGGGACTTGCAATGAGATGAGTTTAAGATCCCTCCCAACCCAAAATTTCTATGACTGATTCTGTGAAAGATGTAGGAAAGATGTTTCTGCCATAGTTTGGCTCTCCAAGAAAAAAGGCCAAAGGTGCAGTTATGAACAGTTCCCAACAGATGGCTCCCGAAATACAGAGGGAATGGCAATGCTGAGTGCTTGTATCAGATCTGTCTCACAAATGGAGATTCTGTGGTACCAATGGATCCATGGGCCAGGGCCAATTGTGTGAGGTGCAACCAGGCCAAGTGCTGGGTCCTGTCCCTGGTCACAGCAGCCCCTGCAGCTCCAGGCTGGGACAGCGTGGCTGGAAAGCTGCTGAGGGGGAAAGGGCCTGGGGGTGCTGGTTCCCAGCGGCTGGACACGAGCTGGGTGTGCCCAGGGGCCAAGGAGGCCAAGGACATCCTGAGTGTATCAGCAGTGGTGTGGCCAGCAGGACCAGGGCAGTGACTGCCCCTCTGTGCTGGGCACTGGTGAGGCCTCACTGCAAGCGCTGTGTCCAGTTCTGGGGCCCTCAGTGACAGAAGGACACTGAGGTGCTGGAGTGAGTCCAGAGAAGAGCAAGGAGATAGGGAAGGGTCTGGAACAGAAGTACTGTGAGGAGCAGCTGAGGGAGCTGGGAGTGTTTATCCTGGAGAAAAACAGGCTCAGAGGGGACCTGATCACTCTCTACAGTGACCTGAAAGGAGGGTGTAGTCAGTCTCTTCTCCCAAATAGCAAATGACAGGACAAGAGAAATGGCCTCAAGTTGTGCCAGTGGAGGTTTAAGTTGGATATTAGGATAAATGTCTTCATGGAAGGTGTTGTCAAGCATTGAAGCAGGCTGCCATGGCTCTGGTGCATCCCTTGGGGTATTTAAAATATGTGTATCATCAAATCACAGAATGTTTAGGTTGGAAAAGACCTCTAAGGTCATCAAATCCAACAATTAACCCAGCTCACCCAAGTTCACCACTAAACCATGTTCCTAAGCACATGATCTGTGTGTCGTCTTGGAAACTTTCAGGAATGGTGCAGATGTGGCACGTGGAGACACCTATAAGCCACTACTGCAAAGAGCAGCTCACCCAGGCCCCACAGAGGATCAACGTCACCAGAGGGGATACACACCAAGCAAGGTGCTCCTTCAAGCACACACACAGGAACTTGAGCGCAGGCAGAACAACTTTGTGACCAGAAACTATTAAACTAATGCTTATAACACACCTGGTCTAACAAGCTCTGCTCAGATCTATTGTTACTTCATCCTCTGGGCCCACACAGGGCACTGAAAAGGGCTGTTGAGGTTTCATTAAGTGCCATGCAGCCACTCACTCAGTCTCCCCACAGTTCTATGGTGTTCTATGGTATGGAATATCCCTCTGGGCAGTTTGGGTCAGCTCTCCTGGCCATGCCCCCTCCTGCTTTCTTGTGCACCTGCTCCCTGCCAGAGCATGGGAAACTGAGCCGTCCTTGAATTAGGGTAAACACTGCTGAGCAACAGCTGGAACATCAGTGTGCTATCAGCATTATTCTCAACTGAATCCAAATCACAGCACCCAGCCAGCTGCTGGGGAGAAAATGAGCTCTATCCCAGATGAAGCCACCACTATTTCCATACCTTTCACCATGCCAGGTCCCCTGCTTCCCAATACCCCATCACCCTTCCTGTCTTTCGATATCAGTCTTTTGAACCCTTCCACTGCCTAAAGAGAGCCTAAAAGAAGGATGGGGAGAGGTTTTTGATGAGAACATGTAGTGACAGGACAAAGAATAATGGCTTTAAAGTGAAAGGGGAGGGTTTTAGATTGTACATCAGGAAGAAATTCTTTACTGTCAGGGTGTGAAGTACTGGCAGAGGTTGCTCAGGAAATCTGTGGATGCCCCTTCATTGGAAGTGTTCCAGTCCAGGTTTGATGGGGCTTTGAGCAACCTGGTCAAGGGGAAGGTGTCCCGGCCCATGCCATGGGGCTGGAATGAAGTGAGCTTTAAGGTCCCTTCCAGCCCAAATCATCCTTTGATTCTGCAATGACATGATTGCCTCTGTCTATGGCCCACCTCTGTAAAAGTCCCTTGAAGTTGTTTAGTTCATGACCTTGAGCTTTATCTGTCCTAAGAGTCTTTCAGGGCAGGAAGGATGGTGTGTGGTGGTGTCACATGTAGAAACCAGCTCTGATTCTATCAGTCCAGGGCTTGGCTGGTTTCACCAAAGCTCATCCTTCCTTAACATGGCAATCAAAGGAGAGCTGGGTTTACATCCCCAAATTCAGAGAGGCAAGGTGCCCGCTGATGGTGATGGGCATATCAGTGGCCATGGAAAACTCTATGCAGTGCTAGGTAGCAATTAACATCATCCAGTGTAATTTATTGACTATTCTCACCCAAAATCAAACCCTCTTGAGCCACGCACTGGACTTGAGAGATGGGCACAAGGCCCATGGGTTTTGCTGTCATCTCCTGTCCCTGTGCACAGCTCCTGATGGGAGCACTGTGCAAATATTCCCTGGCATCAGCAGGACTTTCCATGGGTGCCAGTAATGCCTCTGGCTCTCACCCTGCCCCACGGCCCTTCTGAGAAGAGATGGGCACTGCTCTCTCCAGCCTCCCCCTGCAGCCCTTTGCTGACTGTCCCACTGCCCATGTCAGCCACACCCCAGAGCCCTGAGGGGACGGAGTCCCTCACTAGCACTGCTCCCAATCCTTGGCAATGTGGTCAGCACTACTGAGGCCAGGCAGGTGGGAGCAGCCATTCTGTGGCCCAGCAAGTCATGTATTCATTCCCTGCCCCTCATTATCAGGCCCTGAAGGTCCTGTGCAACAAGTACCAAAACAAACAGATTTCTTCTTCCTCTCCCTGCCAGCCTCAAGGGCACCTGGCCAGGGTGGTGGTGGTGGTGGTGGCAATGACCCTGGCACAGAGCCCTCTCCCTGCTGTCTGCTGGAGCCCAGCCTGGCACCTCCCATCACAACACACATCGAGAAAGTATATTTTTCAAAATACTTCTTTATTTCTCTCAATACTGACATTACAAAAAAAAAAAAAAAAAAGAAAAAAAAAAAGAAGAAAAGAAAAAAATTACAAAAAACCCCACTATAAAACATTCAGGTCTCGTTGAAACCGAGAAAAACAAATCAGCTTGCGTCTGCGTGCTGGCCTGTCTTCTCGCTCACCTTGTCCACCACATTTCTCCACATTGAACTCCACAGGGACCAGTGGAGGGAACCAGTGGCCACCCCTGGCTGGCCAAAGCGGGTGATTGATTCAGCAGTGCCTCACAGGTCTCCTCGCCCCACAGGTTAACACTGTACAGCTGCACCCCCAGCCCCATGGACACCCCACACACAGCCCCCCCCACCCCAAGGGACCCCCTGATTCAAGTCAGTAATATTTTTTTTTTAGGAATTAAAAAGAAAAAGATTCCCAGGGTGGAGGGGGGGGGGGGGGGGGAGTATTTTGGCAGGGGTTTTTCTTGGCAGTGCTGCAGTGAAAGAGGAGCTGTACAAAGCCAGGTCGAATGTGCCTCCAGCTCCACACCAGCCCTTTCCTGGGAAAAAAAAAATGGCATGAGGCAGAGTGGGCTGAGAAAGGTAAGAAATATAAAAATTCTCCTGATGGAAATCCAAAGGTTTTAAAAAAATACAGTATTTGAAAATGGAGCCACTAAACAGACTGCCTCATGCACCTCCCAGATCCACCCTGATGTCCAGAAACGCCTCCTGAATGAATTGTCCCTGTAGAAAAATATATACACATGCCTCTCTCTTCTTATTAGAATCCCTAATTTGACCTGAAACACTAGTGAAACCCACAGCTCTGCTCACGCTTGGCTCTGCTTTTGCACCCAGATTAGTGCTACACGCACACACAACCCCACTCAGGGGGTTTGCTGTTCGTGTGGCTGAATCATCCCCCTTTCAGAAAAAAGCCTGGGTGCGTCAGGCCAGTATCCCCAATACAGGCAGAGAAAAACCCTTACGAAGTTTATCTAATGAGCTCTATATATATGTATTTAAAAAATAAAAGCAGCAATGCAAACTCAACACATCTGAAAAAAGAAAGCTCCACCCTGGGCTTTCCCCCCTCCTCCTGCTGGCTGGGCCCTGCGGGCAGCAGGTGCAGGCAAGTGCTGCCCACGGGCACTGGGGACATCCCCGGGCAGGGGCAGGAGGCTGGATGGACCATCCCCACGTGCTCCGTTGTTTGGCACAGCCGAGGCTCGGTGTAGGCTTGGCACAGGAGAGCGGACCACGGCTGGACTTGGTACCGTGGCCCCAAGGTGAAAAATTGTCCAGCTACTGGGGGGGCCACCACAGGCAGGAGTGATCGGCACCGCGGTACAGCCGGGACCCCAAACAGCAGCAAGTATCAAAGAGGGGAAGAGAAAAACCAGCAGCGGGGATGCCAGATCCTGCGGAGTCCTATTTACACAGCGCTGGACCCCGGCAAGTCCAGCTTCTTGTGGGAAGAGTGGCCTGAAAAGCAGGTGACATAAAAAACCCACGACACGACGCACCTCCCTGGGCAAAGGGCCCTCAGCTCTCGCTCTTGCGAGGCAGAAAAGGTGGACCTCTGGGGAGAAAGAAAAGGTTTGGCAGTTGGGAGAGCTGTGGCAGACAGGAGTCTCCCTGTTGTTGGAGTAAAAAACCGGCCAAGAAGGATGGATGGGGGGTGGGTCGGATGGGTTTTTTGGGGGAGAAAAGTAGTGTGAGGGGTTGTTTTTTTCTCTTTTTTTGCATTTAGAAGTGCTGTGACACCTTGGCTCTGTGCAGGCCAGGTGCTGTGGCACATGCGTTTGGAGTATTGCTGCTTTGGAGGAGAGTCCCTGGGCTCTAGGAGCATGGGAGGTGCTGCTTGAGGATCTGTCTCGTCTGGGGAGCTATTCTGTCTGGGAAGCGGATTTTGAACTCCACGATCAAGTCTCCTCGCTGGCTGGGGGCCTTGGGGAAGGGCAGCCCCTCCCCGCGTAGTCTCTTCACTGTCCCTGGCTTGATGATGTCGTTGCAGGGAAGCGGGATCACCCGTCCATCGATGGTGGGAATGTTCACAGTGCAGCCGCACAAGGCCTGAGGAAGGAAGAGGGAACAGGCCATCAGATGGGGCTGATTCCCCAAAGCATCCTGACAGCCCCACCCTGTACCCCCACTGGCGGCTCCCCTGGTTGAAATGCCCAGCTACCTTTGGATGCTGCCCAAGGGCATTGGATGATGCTCACCAGTGCAAGCACAGCTCTCTGCTGGCACCAGCCTGGTCCAACCACCATGAACTGGGCTGCAGGAGCCATGCAGGAGAAGGGTGCCCCAGCTCCCCACCTGCTGGGCTGCCCAGCAGGCACCACCAGCACCCAGCCACCCACAGCAACAACGCAGGCTAAATTTAGCTCCTTTCCAGCCCTGTCGCCCAGCCTCAGGCAGCCGAAAATCCAGCTGAGATCATGGGATGCTGCCACAGCCCATCAGCTGTCACCCTCCAGAGCAGGGCAGCTTTGCCCGGTGCTTGGGGTTATCTATAGCACAGACCATGTCCCATGTCCCTGTCCCATCCCTGTCACCGACAGCCCCCACAAGGCTATGCCAGCACAGCACAGTGGTGTGGCTGTGGCACGGAGCTTCCCTGGGAGCTGGGGTGCTGGAGGGGCTGGTTCCCATCTCCTATCCCCTTGCACAGCCAGGAGCCGGTGTGGGGGTGCCACCCCTCTGCACCCCAGCCCCCAGCAGCAGCCGCACACCGGCCTGCATTGGCAGGCCACGTGATGCAGGAATGCAGCAAGAAAATCCTTGTGTCCTTAAATAACTCAGACAGCTCTGTTGTACATGTGGGCAGGATCGTCTCCAGGCTTTCAGCAAGGGCTGAGCGAGAGGACTGCGGAACGATGCTTCTGGAAGGGGGTGGGGGCTGGGGGGCTGCTGAGCTACAGCCTCCAGCTTCCAGGTGGGGGCTGGCACAGGTCTGTCCCTCTGAACTGGGTCCTGGGGGTCCCAGCCCTCCCAAAACACTCGGCAAGGGAAGTGGAGAAAGATGCAATTGCTGTTTCTGGGGTAGGTGGGGGAATGTTCTGCATTCCCCCCCTCTGCCAGGAAAAGCCTCCAAAGGCAGAGCAGCAACAGGCACCAGGAGAAACATCTCATGCTGGCCACTGGCTCTGAGATGATGGAAGGGGCTTCTGCACCAGAACCAAAGCTTTGAACCAGAGGGTTTGCAGTGGGATCTGTGCCAGAGCTGGTCTAGAGTCTTTGTTGAATGGAGAACAAAAGGGAGAAGGTCCTATCTCCTTTGCATGGCTCATCTGCACAGGCCTCCTCCTGGAGAAGGTGTCCTCCAGGGATGAAGTCTTCAGCCTGCAAGAGGATGCCATCACCAGCTCTGTGTGAGCAGCAGGTGCTTGGCTGATCTCCAACAGGCTGAGGGGAAAACAAAGCACAATCTCCCCACATTAAGGAGTTTGTGCAATACATTCAGGCACGGATGCCAAAGCCCTCCTGCTCGCTGGTGCCCAGTGCAGTGTACCATGGCTGCAAGTGCCCATGCGTGCCAAGAAAGGACACCTCCAGCCACAAAACAGAAAGGAGAACAAGAAGTCCCTGTTGGAACACGTGGATGGGGAAAGCAGGCAGAGATGTGAGCAGAAGCGGGCGGTAACAGCGAAGGCAGACAGGATCTTAATGTTTCCTTCCCAGAGCCAAGACGCAAGAATCCGAGGCGATCGCTCCTCCACCGTATGTCCCTGTTTTTCATTCTTCTTGCTCAACTTTGCTGGCATTTGGGAAAACAGTTGCTGAAGTAACACCAGTAACCGCGGGAGCTACCCCGCATCCTAGAAAGAGGCTTGGTTTATCCCTGGGGATGAAATCACCCTGGGTTTGAGCACTGTGCTGCGCGAGCAGAGCTTTATCTAGGTCACCACTGGGTCCTCCTCCGCTCGCAGCGAAGCCGCCAGGGCAAGCCGTCGCCACCGGCCGCGTCCCAGCCGGGATGAGCCAAGGCGTGGATGCTTCGAGGAAGGTGACGCCAGGTGAAGGATGCAAAGTGGGATGGTGCCCAGGGCAGGCATTAGGCAGCAGCCAGGAGGGCAGGACGCCCTGCCGGCAGCACAGCCTCCAGCAGAGGCAGCTGCTGGTGGAGCTGTGGGTCTCTGCCCTCCTGCAGCTCCCCGCTGCGGCACACGCCTCTGATTTTAGGAAGGAAGACAACGAGTCCCCGGAAAAGCACTCCCACATCTGTGATTCTGCAGCAGACAGGCGGCAAAATGCCTGCACTGCCCCGGCCAGGCACCAAGCAGGGCAGGATGGGCCTCCAGTACCCATCACCTGCCAGCTTTCCTGGTGGCACTGTGTTCTCTCATGGCAATGGCAGAGACTAAAACTCAGGCTAGAAGAGGCAGCCTTGCAAGGCAGAAGGTACAAGAAGACACCTAAGGCTACAGCCACAGGCTGAGGAGATGGAGAAGTTGTGCTCTGTCACATACTGAGGTGGTAGCATACAGAATTGGAAAGCTCCCAGCATCTGCTCGTGCTCCAGAGCACTTAAGGAACTTCTTTTCCTGGAAGACAAACGCAGCAGAGTATCGCACTGTCCTGGCAAGCAGCAGGCTGGGGATGACAGTCAGCCAGACCAGCAGCCCCATGAGGATGCCCAGCATGTTGGGTTTGTGCTGGGGGTGGTCAGAGACCAGAAATTCCAGCTGAAAGAGATAAGGAATTGCTTGGACCATCAATTTTCTGCATTGTGCAAATCTACTGCCAGCATGCAGGCCTTGCTCATGGAGCTCACAGGTGTCCAACACTTCTGGTGCACTTCTTGAGCCCATTTCTCCAGTTACTGCTCCAAAGTCAACTCCAGGCAGGAGTCCCTTCACCCTGGCAGTGCACAGACTTGGGCTAACATGGTCTGGGAATCAGCACAGCCAGGTCAGGGTTAGCTTTACAGATAAAAGGAATGAACAGAAGGAAATATCTGAGATACAGCATGCACTGCTCCATAAATAAGGCAGTCTCTCCCGAGTATTTCTGGATTGGAGATCCAGGAGAACCAGCTACTGCAGGAATAAACCTCCGTACTTTGTACTGTGAGGGAAACTCCTGAGTCTGCAATTTAAGTGGAGCTGAGGTTGCTTCAGGAGTGCCCAGCTCTGCCTGGCCCATGTGCTTTTTGCCCCCAGTACACTCGGTCACAGCCTGAGCTGGGATGCAGAGCCATCACAGAGCCCTCCTGACTTCCTGGCACACTTCACAAGATCACGTTTTCCTGCCTCAGGTCTGGCCCATTGAGCTTATTTCTATTCAATGCATTTGAGAACATAAATCTGCCTCCAGGAAGGAAAAAAAAAAAATCAGCTCATTAAGAAGACAGACAGCGTCTACCGTCTGAAAGGAACAGCAAATGGCAGCTGCCAAAAATGTCAACGTTAAATGCAGCTGCCAGCTGGGATTTATTAAAAGGTAGTTTTACAGCAGCAGTGGCGAACAGCACGTCTTGTACTGAGGTAATCTTCCCTTTCCTCTCCCACCTTCATGCAGATTGCTGGATGATGTGATGCATCCATCTAGCCCTGCCGTGACCTCCAGGACTGGCAGCCTGGAAGTGTTGAGTTTTACTCATTGCCTGGGTTTTTAATTTGTTTGGTTGCTTATCTAGGAAAGCCAGAATCAAGGAAAACAACTAAAGCACTGCTCAGGGAGGGCAAGGGATCACTTTCCTCCACGTGATCCTGCTCTCTGCCCATGGGAACAGGCACCTGGTGCAGCCCTAGGCAGTAACTAAGCCACAGCAGTCTCAGCTACAGGAAAAGCAGGAATCAGACTGATGAGACCCAGCCTGGGTTTTCCCTTGCTCCTACAGAGAATGTGCCCTTCATTCCACATATGAATACTCTATGCTAAAATAGAAGAACAAGACATATGGAGAAGGGAGAAAATAGATAAAATGAGCCACCTGAATTGGCTCAAGAAGTGAGGTGTGTTCAGCAGGGACCACAGTGTCCATGTCCCATACCTGGCACAGAAGTCAAGCACCTCCAAAGCCAAGACCAAGGTGGCCTCTGCAGCTCCTGTCTTGCAACCTACCTGGTCTTTCCTATCCAGAGCAGGAGAAGGACTGCCTCCCATCTTGGCCCCAAAGGCCATGAACCAGTGCCACCCCACATCCCATGGGATTTACCACCCGTACCCACCTCTTTAAGACTGATGTTTGCTGTGTAGATCACGTTTGTCCCATCCCTCTTGAAGTGCGAGTGAGGCTTGTCCTTGAGGATGAAGACGATGTCTGCAGGGATGTTGTCTGGAGTGGCGTCCCCTTCTTTGGGGAATGTGATTTTGGTTCCCTCCTTCCAACCCCGTTTGATGACAATATTTAAGATCTTGTCCTCAGTCCGCATGGTCCGGCCATCAGCGTTGAGCCTTCTGCGAGTGATCTTCATCCTCTTGGTGGATCCGTGGTAGATCTCTTCCAGGGACACCTTGAGCTCGTGGATGACAGGCGGGTCCTGGACCTTCCTCCGCGTGTGCAGGGACTCCTGGTGCCGCCGGTGAACCCCATTAATGCCGTTGAAGCCGAACCGGCCAAAGGCACTGAAAGGGTCGTCGTCATCATCCATATCCATGTCTTCCTGGTCAAAGCCATTGAACATCCGGGAGCGGCTGCTGGCAAAGAAGATGTCAAAAGGGTTGGAGCCTCCGAAGAAGGATGCGAAGGTGGCATGGGGGTCTCCATGGAAGGTATAGTGGAAGGTGTTCCCTGAGCCACCTGAAGAGCCACCTCCAGTTTTGAGACCTGGAAGACAAGGGGGAAGAGGAGACATGAATGCTCCCTGTGGGGGAATGCTCTGCAGGGACTGCACTGTCCAGGTGGGAGGATGGCCTCTGCCACCTCCTTCCACCCTCTCCTGAGCATGCAGACCACCTCCAGCCCAACCACTGTGAAGGCACCATCTCACACAGTCCCACTCCTACACCCTGCAAGCTCAGAATCTATTCAGATTTTGTTCCCTCTATCCCTACTGAAAGACCTCTTTGATTCTCTCCACCCTATTCACCTAATTTTAATTTAAAACATTATGGATTAAAACATTATGGATTTAAAACATTATCTCCATTTTTCCCTATGAGTGGGCTCCTTCCTGCCCCAATAGCCTTGTCTCTGAGACTGGATATTAGGAAAAATTTCTTCAGAGAAAAGTTGGTCAGGAACAGGCTGCCTAGGAAAGTGATAGAGCCACCATTCTTGGAAGTGTTCAAAAGGTGTGTGGATGTGGCACTTAGGGACATGGCTTAGTGATGAACATGGCAGTGCTTCATTAAATGATCTTAGAGATCTTCTCCACCCTCACTGATTCTACAGGCAGGTGGAGGTGAGCAGACCTCCAGGTCGGCGTGCAGCTCCCTGCACACTGGTTGTATAAAATGCCAGGTAAGCTCCAGGTTTGAATCATTTAGCAACCTTGGGAAACTCCCTTGCCAGGTCCCAGGCTGAGTCTGACGTCACTGCAACTCATCCCAAGTCCCAAAGAGTCAAGGCACATGACAAATGCCCCCCAAAGAGGTCACACATGCTCTGCAAGGCTATTTTTGATCAGCAGGGTTGGGAAGGGTTAAGCCAAGCCTAGCTCAGGGACTATTTTCAGGGCACACCAGTGACAGTGAAGGACTATTTCTGACAGGCTGTCCTTTGTCCCAACCCCCCACGCCCTTTCCACAGCAGGACAAGTTTGGGGGTCTCTTCTGAATGCTGAAGTCAGTATTCTGGTGGGCTGAAGGGACTTTCCCACCTCACCTTGCCTACACAGCATGTGTGACCCTGAAGCCCCTCAAAATGCTGATCTTCATTGCCCAAAAAAATGGGAAACAAAACGTGTGGGGAAGGTCATGGAACATGAGAGATTCAACAATGATGGGACACGGGGGAAGACGGTCTTTAACTTGATGGGGCAGTGAGGGAGCTCTTACCCTCTTCCTTAATTCTCTCTTATTTTAGATGCCTGCAGGCGACAGGGATTTTGCCAAATCCCCAGTGAGCCCCACTCCTAATAGACTGTACAGCCAGGAGGTTTCACCTTTAATCCCATGACGCCAGCCTGAGCGGGGTCCAATTTCATTGAGGCCTCCCGGGAAAAGCTGGTTTCCCACTTGAGAGAGTCTCTTCTCATTTTACAGGGCAGCAAATCACTGTGCCCTGTGCATCCATCACAGCCCTGACATAACTAACGGGTCAACAATTAACCCACTGCTGCTTAATCTCGCCGGTGGCTTGTGAGGGGATGCACCTGCCCGAGAGAGGAGCTGCCTCTTCCACCCAGCAGCCTGCTCCTGCCAGACCTCCTGCTCTTTTAAGCACCCAGGCCCTGGGCTGATTAATGCAGATGCTATTCGGCACTCTCCTCGAATGGGGCTGCACTCTTCCATCATCGACTAATAAGGCCGCCTGCCTTGGAGCGGCTCTCCTCCTCCTCCTCCTCCTCCATGCCAACCACCAGACAACAGCAGCCGCTTGGTTTCAAAACAAGGGCCTATTACTTAAATTGGGAAAAGCTTTGAATCCTGTAGGTCAGCCTGTACCAGGGAGGACAGTGGGACCAGTGCCCAAGTGCAGGGGGAATGTGGGCAGAAGCAGTACGTCTCTGCTGTGTTATTTAGGTCATTTAAAGACCTGCCAACAAATTACCTTAGGTACAACCTAGGAGGTGAGCTCCTTCAATTTCTCAGCTGGTGCCCAAAGCTCTGGGGCAGAGGGCAGGAGGAGCCCAGCCACCCCAGAAAGCAAGCTGACAAATTGCTGGAAAAGTGAAGCAGCCTGGAGAGGAGTGGGATGAGAGGTGATTTCTGCCACCTGTGGAGCCTTCACTCTCTCTGATTCTTTGGCAACCAGTCCCATTTCAGAAGTAGGCATGAAATACTGAAACACTTCTCTGTGAAAACCCTCCCTCACCTCTAAAAGAGATTTGGACCCCACATCCCTGCCTCCCAGTGGGCTGTGCCTATCCCCTTACCTTCCTCCCCATACTGGTCGTACACAGCTCTTTTCTTAGGGTCACTCAGGACATCATAAGCCTCTGCAATCTCCTTGAACTTCTCCTCAGCGTTGGGGTCTTTATTCTTATCAGGGTGATATTTCAGGGCCATTTTCCGATAGGCCTTCTTGATTTCATCTTCGTTGGCACCGCTCTGGATGCCCAAAATCTTGTAATAGTCCTTCCCCATGATGGCGACGCTGCTGGGAGCCGAGTACTTATTCCTGAAAGGAGAAAGACAGCTCTTCGTGAGGTGAAAATCACACAGGGGCAGCTGAGGACGGGACTGGCACACACTTATCGCGGAGACGATGCTCCCTCTGTCCCACGGGCCAGCAGCACCAGAGCCGGCTCAAGTCCACGCTTCCCAACAGAGGTCAGAGCCCCGGTGCCAGAATGTATCCCAGCTCTGGTTTTATCCCGCTGAGCCCCTCGGCTGGGATGGACAGACTCATCTCTGAGGCTGACAGGGAGAGAGAGCTCAAGTCGGGGCACGGTGCTATTATAGGGGCCACGCCACTGCTAACGTCAGGCCAGGACCACGTCCCTGTCCGTCCCCCCCCGACTGAGTCAGGAGGGCTGAGCCATGTCCAAATGTAGCTGCCGGCCTGCGTCCACCCCCTTGCCTGGTTCTCTCCCAGCTGGGGACCTGAGACCCAAGTCAGGGCGATGACAGCAGGTTTTGGAGGCTGAAAGCAGTGGCAGGGACCACATTGTGCCTTCACCTTAAAGGAACTTCAAACATTTTGTTCCTGAAAGCAATTGGCATTCAGCTGGAGATAAGCGCCTCCGGCTGTCAGAGCCATAATTTGTATTTAGCGGAGAGGGAATGGAGCCGTTAGACAGAAACATCTTGTGATGGTGGGAGGGCTTTTTTCTTTTTCTGTTTTAAAAAAAACCCAACACTTTCTAGCCTGACTTGCACTCCCCAACTGGATCTTGCAGTAAGGCAGGAGCTCAGGGCTCACTCGCTGCATCGCGCGGGGGCTGAGGCCGTGCCCATGCCTATACTAAGGCATGGAAAACCCGGTGGCCGTAATTCATCCCCCAGTCACCGCCGGAGTCACAGCCACCCAGGGAGCAGCCAGGGGAGACAGCAGGGCTGCTCCTCCAGGCAAAAGCTAACAAGTCCCATGCCTCTCTACGGATGTTTCCCACTGCTCCTCAACTTTTGGTTATCTGACAGCAAACACTTGACACCCCGAACCGCAGGGTCTGGCCTGACCCCTCTCACACTCAGTGCTGACCCTGCTTCTCCCAGGTGCTGCCCTTGCAGACCTGCACTCCCACTGCTCACATCCTGCTCCCATTGGAGGTCACAGAGGGATCTCCCAGCCACCACAGCTCAATCAAGGGCGGCTACACTCCCCAAGGATCCATGCTTGGGTGCTGCTCTAAGCAGCTGGCAGACACACCAAGCGTCCAACACTTGCCTCGGGCCATGACCTGGGCAATGACCCCCTAAAGGAGCTTGGAAATTGGTCCCACATTTGGCCACCTCCATCCAAACCACCAACTTCTGCTCTTTTTTGCTCCAGCTGTGGAGGAGAAGCTTTGCTGTAGATGGGGAGGGGGGCTAAGGCACCCCTGAAGGACACAGTGAAGGGAGATAGGGGCATCTGCAAACACTGTACAACATCTCCAGCAGCACAGAAGAGGTGGGAGGAGGTCCCTGGGGGCACAAAGAGCATCTGACAGCATCTCCTGTGGCAGCTCCCAGATGCCAGCACATTTCTATACCAGCTCCTGTATGCAGAGATGCCAGCATCACCCAGCCCACGCAGGTGCTGGGGGATGCTCTGCCCCCAGCCCACACCCATCTCCCCATTCACCCTCCCTAAGTGGCAGGGAAGCTGCAGGAGACCCTGGGGTGAGCAACCAGCAGGAGAACCAAGAGCTATGCTGTCCATTCTCCTCACCAAGGGTCACTCCAACACAAGCAACCTCCAGTGGAGGGCAGGGGCTCCCTGAGACTAGTACTGGGATGACGATTTGGCCCTGTCTGGCCCTGTTGCTGACCCTCCCACAACAAGAGCAAACCAAGCAGTGCTAAGGACAACCCCATCACACCCTAGCTCCAGCAACACAGAGCTGACAAACCTTCAACTCTCACTGCCCAGGGACCACAGTGTCTGGCTCTGACCCCACGCAGCCCACCCTGACAGCACCACTGGGACACCCTCATCTGGCCAAAACCCCACAGCCTTTCCCAGGAAAAGACATCCCAAAAATGCAAAATGCTGTCACCACCCACAAGATCTCTGGTCTTGCCCACCGAGAGATCTTTGGCCAGGGTGGGGATGTCTGATGAGGATCTCTGACCTGACCAAGGACCCCTTTGTCTGGCTGGGCATGGGGAAGGGAATTTCTGTACCAAAATGCATCCCGGTGCCGCATTTACCGTGCCAGAGAGGACCAGGTGCCGGAGGGTGACCCGGTGAGTTAAGGCACGCTCCCGAGGCTCAGCTCACATGCACAATGGTGGTAAAACACGACTCTGTCCCCGCAGAGCCTCCCTCCTTCCCTCCCACCTCTCTGGGATCAGCTGCGCCTTGCCACCGATCCTCTCCCCCTTCTGCTCAGTCATCCTCTCCTGACTTCCCATTTAACCCCCTCGGGAGCGGTGGGGGGTGGGTTTCAGGCTGGCAAAGGCATTCCTGTATTAGCCTTGCAAATCAGATGCCCCCACATAAGCCACGGCCACCCTGCCTTGGTGAAAACCACAGGCAGTTCCGTGCCCTGCCAAGCCAGCCCAACCTCCATCCTCCTCTTGCAACCACACCAAAAGAAAAAAAAATAATTAAATAAAGAATAAATCTTTGTTCCGGCCCCGCACATGACATCAGCCCGAGCAACCGCTGGGCTAGCGCGCCAGCTGAATAGCGATCGTTTGACATAATCCCTCTGCTCGGCAGTCATCTAAGGGAACAAACCCACCCTGGCAAAGGCACAAGATTTTTTTTGTTCCATCTCGGGGTGCAAGGTCACCGCGGGATGCCAGGGACAGGCACTGATGGTTTAATGAGGACACAAGGTCGAGAGGCGGAAACCCACTTACCGAAACTTTACGAACACATTCATAGTCCAAGCTGTCATTTTTAAAGGCTCTAGCTTTATTTTAAACATCGCGGCTGTCCGCAGGCGGCGGCAGGTGCTGTGTGCCCGGCCGGGAGGCACTGGAGGGCGGGAGGAGGGCGGCGGGGCAAAAGGTGCTGGCTCGTGCCGGGGATGCCGCCGCCGCCAAGGGATGCTCTGCTGGCGAGTCCCCCCCTCCACCTCCTCCGGCACACCCAAAGGGCAGCTCTTCGCCAGCCCGGCAGCCGTGGTTGGCTCTGACCTCGTTCCCAGGATGGCTCCGAAAGGGCTCCTCCGGTCGACGCGGTGCCGCCGGGGAGCTGCCGTCCTTTGTGTGCTTCCCAGCCGCGCACGGAGAGACCCTTCAATGGAGTCACTCGCCGTGCCGTAATTCTCCTTCTAATTGGTTTCTCGACGCTTTCTCGTTAAACCGACAGATTAAGACACTTCTGCTTAATCCGTCAGTTCCAGCATTCCTCTTCTCCGCTGCCACAAGGCACCCAGCCGCCTGGTACCGTCACGTCCCCCACGCAGCCCCCTCCGAGGAGCGCAGGGAGCGCAGCCAGGAGCCCCCCGGTGTCCCCAGAAACGACTCTGCTGACGCCCAGGGCTGAGCACCCGCCAGGCGAATCGGGTAGGGAGAAAAGTAGGGCGGCGTTGATATGGAAAAAAGTCACGTTAACCAATGTGCACCTCCCCAGCTTTTCCCGTTCGAATGCATGGGGGTCCCTGTGTCCCCCTCACCGGCCGCCGGCACCGGCCCCCCGGCAGAAGGGAATCTGAGCGCCGCATTCCCGCCCGGCACCCCGGGCTCCCCGTGGCGGCAGGGCAGCGGGACGGGGACGGTGCGTCCCCCGAGCCCACGGCGCAAAACCTACTTCTGAGAAGTCACCTTCAGGCACGCCAAAGAAAGCTAATGCCACCGCGTCCCCTGGTCTGTCACCGTCACTCGCAGGCCACGGAGAGCATCCTCTCCAGAAGCTCTACACCGAAACTAGGCAGCCGTACTGGGGGTACCACCAAGGTAGCTCCTCCATCCCACCCGCGGCAAGCGAAACAGCCGGGCGGGCGACAGCCCCCATCCCGCCGTGTCCCCAGGGGCTGGAGTCCCGCCGGGCTCCGAGCCGGCTGGGTCCGGCGAGGCGCGGGTGCCGAGGCAGCGCATACCTCTCGGCGCGGCTCCAGAAGAGCAGGATTGCCGGCATGGTCGCGTATCCCGGGCTCAGTCAGGGAAGCTGGTGGGGATCTTGTCGCGCCGGGGCAGGCAGAGCCACCCGTGCCCGTGCTGGATGGCAGTCTCAGGCAACCAGGCAGCAATGTCATGACTACCCGCAATGAATCATCCCCTCCCCGAGCCCCCACACGCACCGCCCGCCTCCCCCTCCCCACCGACAGCCCCACTGGGGTGCCGGCACCTGCGTGGGGACGGGGTTAACCCTCCCCTCGCTGCCTCTGCCAGCACAGCCCCCGCTGCCAGCCCCGCCGGCGGCCGCCTCCTGCGTGGGCACGGAGCAGGACCCCCGCTCACAATTTCCCCAGAGAGGGTCCCAGATCTCCACAGCCACGAAGTGCTGTCTCCTGCGTGGGGATGGTGTCAAGTACCACTTGCGATCACCCCCGACAGGGTCCTCCATTTTCCAGACCTACCTGGCGCTGGCTCTTGGGTGGAGATGGGGTCAAGCCCCTCACACTGTCTCCCCAGGTGGGTTCCCCCTCTTTCCAGCCACACTCGGCTGCCCACAGTTGCGTGGAGATAGGGTCAGCCCCCCATGATGCCTCCCTGTGTAAGGCACCCTAATTCCAGACTCACCAGGATGCTCACAATGGTATGGGGATGGGGTTGCACTCCCCCACTGCACAGACTGCCACCCCATGCCCCCCGTCCAGCCCCACTGTGGGGCTGAGAACTTCATGGGGATGGGGTTTATCCCCCTCCCAAGCCCAGAGGCTTTCAGGGGCTGTCACACACACAGGGGTTCACTCATGCCTTGTGCCCCAGTGCACAGACCCACAGGGTCCAGGGGTGACCCCCTGCCATGACCAAGCCCCGCTGGGACCCACTGTCTGCCTCAAGAGGAAAGCAGCAGACACAGTCACCTCGACTGGGGACAGGGCTTAACCCCTTCCATGCTGGTCCCTCTAACCGTGTTACTGTCACCTGGGTGGGAGGTTACCAACTTTGTCACCAGCCAGTTCAGCCCCACTGGGATACAGAGGCACCCCCAGGGCACTAGTGGAGGGGTGCTGACCCCCTTCCAGGCTGCTCCACATAGCTCAAACAGGGCACATTACTCCCTCCAAAGTGAAACAGGAGAGAGGGATTAACCCTAACCTCACCACCCTCTCCAGCTCCACAGGGCTGTACTGCAGCCCCATGGCAGGGGGTGTCACCCTCTCTCTCCCTGCCCCACATGGATGCCCTGTCTCTGTTATGGGGCACGGGGGATTAACCCCTTCCTGACACACTCTTCAGAGCCACAGGGACACACAGTCACGAGGTAGGGCAGGCCAGTTAACCCCGACACCCCACAGGAGCCAGAGATGCCAACTCCTTCCTCCCCCACCTTCAGCCCCATGGAGACTCCATGTCACCCCATGGTGACAGAACAGGCTGGCTGCCCTCTGCTCCCCACCCACGAAGGGGAAGGGGCTAAGCTCCCAGACCCACTGCCAAACCCTGTCACCCTCGGGGCAGAGAGGTGATCCTGCCAGCCCCTGGGGACACCCTGCCACTTCATAAAGCAGAGGTTTAGCCCCCAGATCAGGACAGACTGTCACCCCATGGGTGGAGTGGGGCAAGCACCCCTTCCCAGCCCTATAGGGACACGCTGTCACCCCATGGGCAATCAGAGGGGCCAATCAGCCCCGCAGTGACACTCTGTCTCTTCTCGGGGCAGAGGGACAGACCCTCCCCAGCCCCGCAGTGACATTCTACCACCCCACAGTGCAGGGGGGACTGAGGACCCCCCAATTTCATGGCAACAACTTGTCACGCACGGCGCAGGGCACTGACGGCTTAGTCCCACAGCAACCCCGGTCACTCCCTGGGCAGGGGGACTGACCCCACAGCGACACGATGATAACCCCAGACAGGGGCACTGCCCCCCACCCCAGGGTGACCCTTTGCCACCCCCCGCCGGTCCCACGGCGACACCCTGTCACCCCACGGCCCCACCCCACAGTGACACCGGGGTGACACGACCCCCCCCACCCACAGCGAGCCGCTTCGCTCTGTGGGGCACGGGGGCTGACTCCTCCCGGCCCCACGGCAACAACTTGTCACCCCGCGGCAGTCCCGCAGTGACGCCCCGGCACCGCGCAGGGCAGGCGGGCTGGCCCCCAGGGCCGGGCCGGGCTGCGGGGGTCCGTGTGGGGGCGCGGGGGCGGTCGGGGGGGCCCCCCCGGCACTCACCGCTCCCGCTGTCCCGGGGCGCCGCGCGCTCGCTGGGCCGCCCCCGCCCCCGCCCCCCAGCCGCCACGTCAGGGGAGTCCCGCCCGCGCGCGCCACGCCCCCGTTGGCCCGGGGGGCTGTCCATCGCCGCGCCGCGCGGCGCTGATTGGCCCTCCCTGAAAGAGAGGCGGGGCGAAGGCAGGCTCCCGCCGCTCACCTGCCCGCCTCTCCCCCCTCGCCTCGCAGTCGCAGCCTTCCATTGGCCAGTTCAAGCCAGCACCGCCCTTTCGGCGCTCTCTGATTGGCCGGGTGCTCGCTCGCAGCGGCGGGATCCCCGGGGGGAATCTTCTGGAAAGGCGTTACGTCACCGAGGAGCCGCGCCTCAGGCCGTCCGTGGGCGCGCCCCCTCCCCCGCCGCCCGCGGCTCCGGGGGCTCGGGGAGCGGGGGCCGTGACCGGGCTCGGGGCGGCGCGGCGGCCGTGGGTGGTTCTGAGGGCACTGGGGCACCCAGCACGCTGTCGGGGGCTGGGGCTGCGCAGGGCCCGTGCTCCATCCCCCAGGCCTGGCAGCCCCCAGGACCCCGGCCCAGGCAGGGCTGTAGTGGTGCAGAATCCCTGAGGGAATGAGGTTGGAAAAGACCCCTGAGCTCAAGTCCAGCCTGTGAGCGGACACCATGGCATCAACCAGACCATCGCACTGAGTGCCAGGTCCTGTCTTTTCAGAAACACCTTCAGGGATGGTCACTCCACACCTTCCTGGGCAGCCATTCCAAAGCCCAGTCACTCCTTCTGTGACAAAAATCTTCCTAATGTCCAACGAAACCTTCTCATGGCACAGGTTGAGGCTTTGTCCTCTTGTCCTGTCACTTTTTCGCAGGGAGGAGAAACTGTCCCCCACCTGGCTACACCCTCCTGCCACAGAGAGTGATAAGGCTCCCCTTTGAGCCTCTTCCAGGCTGAACACCCCGAGCTCCCTCAGCTGCTCCTCATCCCCAGCTCCATGTCCCCTTTGAGTCTCCTCCAGGCTGAACACCCCGAGCTCCTTCAGCTGCTCCTCATCCCCAGCTCCATCTCCCCTTTGAGCCTCCTCCAGGCTGAACACCCCGAGCTTCCTCAGCTGCTCCTCATCCCCAACTCCATGTCCCCTTTGAGTCTCCTCCAGGCTGAACACCCCGAGCTCCGTCAGCTGCTCCTCATCCCCAGCTCCATGTCCCCTTTGAGTCTCCTCCAGGCTGAACACCCTGAGCTCCCTCAGCTGCTCCTCATCCCCAGCTCCATGTCCCCTTTGAGCCTCCTCCAGGCTGAACACCCCGAGCTCCCTCAGCTGCTCCTCATCCCCAGCTCCATCGCCCTTCTCTGCTGAAGGAGGTTCAAGGTCCTGGAAGCACTTGGCAGGGCTGGGAGGGCTGGATCCAGGGTGGGATGTCAGGAAGGTGCTGGAGCAGTGGGGCCGTGCCGTGGGAATGCAGGGCAGTGCAGGCATCTCAAGAGCCCTGCTCCATGTGGGACTGGTGGGGGCAGGAGGGATAGCAAGTCCCTGAGGAGCTTAAAAAGGACATTGCGGTGCTGGAGTGAGTCCAGAGAAGGGCAGTGGAGCTGGTGAAGGTTCTGGAGCACAAGTCCTGTGAGGGACTGTGGGAGCTGGGGGTGTTTGGAGAAAAGCAGGCTCAGGGGGCACCTCATCACTCTCTGCAACTCCCAAGAGGTATAGCCAGATGGGGGTTGGTCTCTTCTCCCAGGCAGCCAGGGACTGGAGAGAAAGACAAAGCCTTAAGCTGTGCTGGAGGAGGTTTAGGTTGGACATTATGAAGCATTTCTTCATAGAAGAGGTGATTAGGCATTGGAATGGACTCTCAATTTGTGGACTCCAGGTGGTGGAGTCAACTGCCCTGGAGGTGTTTAAGGAGAGATTGGATGTGGCAGTTGGTCCATGATCTGCTTTACAGGGTAGTGTTTGGTCATAGGCTCTGATTCTGTGGGACACTCTGAGGTGTCAGGGTGATGGGTGAGCATCCACTCCCCAGGAACAATGCCATAGCCAGATCAAACACCCAATGTGATGGGGCCAGGGTCCTTATGCAACAGAGGGTGGCTGAGACTCTTTAGACTGTGAGGGCTGACATTGTGCTATGCCTTTTCATCATGGAAAAGCCACTGGGCTCCAAAGCCCTGGTCCACTGGGAGGCTCAGTGTCAATGTTTAAAACAGCTTCTGCTCTGACATCGGTGCATCGCAGCTCCACAGCATCTGTGACCGGCTAGCCAGGAAACTGAGTAGCTGAGCCACACATGCACTGTCCCTCTGCAAAGCCCTGTTACATCTCCTTCCAAACTGGGGGTGTGTTTGGGCTTTTGCCTTGTGAGTCTCCCCCTTGATCTTTCCAGCATCCCTGTGTGGGTTAGACTGGTAACAAGGTGGCTTCTGGTTGGTGGAGCTGTCTGGACCCAGTGACCTGGATTTTGTCCTGTGAAATCTGCCTGTCTTGAGAAGAAAACCCACGTCTTGATGCTATTGATTTAGTGCGTAGCATGGGGACAGCATCCTGCCTGCACACCTGTCTGCAGACTGAGGGGGGGAAGAAGCATCTGGTCGTGCAGGTGCTGCAGCTCGTGGGTGGAGCTGAGCGCTGCTGTGAACGGCTGAGGCTGTAAAGATGTTTGTCCTTTTGTAACCTCTGTGTGCTTCCTTACTGATGGAGTGTTTGGAAAGGGCGCTTTCACTTCGCAGGCGCTCAGTTCATCCCGTCCTTGTGGTTTGATCACAGCATTGGTGTGTCTGTCCTGCCTGGGCTCCTTGGCTCCCCAGAGCCCCCTGGCAGGGTGTGCGCAGCCCCCTGGGCTCCTCGTTTGCCACCATGGCGTGTCCGTGGAGCCCCTCTGAGCTGGGAGAGCCGGAGTTCGCTCCGCTCTGCCCGTGCAGCGGCTGAGTCATCGCGGTACTGACCCAGCACTTACTGCGGCCCGTCTGTTTTGCTCTGTGCTGTTCGGTGGCCCCGTCCCCGTGTCGGGGGGGCTGCGTGTCCCGCGCCGTGCCCATGCCCTGGCCTTGCAAATGCTTTTTGTTCTGGCTTTTCATCGCCGGGAGCGCTGGAGGCCCCGGGCTGGGGGAGCTGGTGCTGGCCGTCCCCGTGCTCACAAATGATCTGCTTGGTGTGCAGCCTGCGGCCCGGGGACAAACGAGGGCTCTGGGCCAGGGGCTGGCTGCGGCCCCGCTGGGGTCAGGGCAGAGCACAGCCTCCCCTCCTGGGGGCAGAGGGTGTTTTAACCAAAACCGCGCCTCCTTCGCAGCCCGTCTCCCTTGCTGGCACATCCGCACCCTTTTAAAGACACGCCGGGAAAAGTGCAGGGAGGGGTGGCAGGAATAATTAAAGGTACGAAGCCGTTTCCATAGATGGAACAATTACATAAACTGGCTCTCTTCCGTCTGGGGGAAGAGATGACTGAGGGAGGCATGATGGGGAATAATAAAATCCTGTGTGGTGGGGGGAAGGAAGGTGAGCTGGGAAGGGTTGCTTGAGTTCCTGTAATTGGGCATCTTGTGTCAGAATATGAAGTGACATTTCAGGACATGAAGACATTTCCTGAAGCAGTTTGGGATTAACCTGTGGAAATGGTGGCCTTAGGTGCAGTGGTGGAGGGAAGATGTAGGAAAATTGTTTGGGATGAAAAGGCAGTTGAGCGAATTCCTGGAAAGAGAAATCCACGAGGGCTGATGAGCCCACTGATGTTGGTTCTGGAGCAGGAAATCCCCAGACTACAGGCGTGAGCAGCATGCTGTGTTCACCTGGAGCTTCAGCTCTTCCTGGTACTTTGTGCCTCACCTCCAGAGGTGATGGGGAGGTGGGAAACCACTCTCTGGGCTCTTTTCCTGTTAAAACATCATTACCTTATCTGAAGGTTGGAGCAGAGGAGAAGGCCACTTACCTCTGCAACCACCTACCCGAGTGCCATGCCACTGCAAGAAAGACCTTTCCCAGGTTGCTTCCACCTCCTTCTGGATCTGGATCTCCCCATGGCTGAGCAGATGGGGCAGGAGCAAGGCACTGGCTCTCTTGTCCTGCTCAGAATCCCCTGCTCGGTGCAGCGCAGGGAAGTCTCCAGTGTCTGTGGCTGGGTGAGCTGGGGAGATGCATCTGAGGACACTGGGCTTGGCAGCAGCAGGGTTTGCGCTCTGTTCTCCTCGGCAAGAGCAGCACCCACGCATTTGCTGCTGTCTCTCCTTCTTGCCTGTTCCCATCCTCAGAGGTGTCGCCCGCCTTTTCCAGCACCCTGAGCTGCAGCAGGAGGAAAAGGCTGCAAGGAAAAGAATCCATGCTCAGGGGTTTCTTTGGTTTTTTAAACTGTGGGATTAATGCTCCATTCCCTGCCTGCTGCTGTCCTGGCTGTGGTCTGAGCTTGATGCATCTCTAAGGAGATGGGAGTGGGTCACCCTCTAGGACAGGCTGGGCTCTTATGTCCTACAGAAGCCGCTGTCCATCCAGGGGAACCCTGACCAGGAGACCTGGTAACTAGCATCCTTGGGATTCATCCAACCTCTGGCTTGTCCTCTGAGGAAACCACCAGCTCTCACCAGCTCCCAGTCACCCAGGCTGTGTTGGTAGCCTCAGCCTGTGGTGGGCTTGTGTCTGCCTGGCTCTGAGCATGGGATAGAACAGATGGGAATGGTCCCCAGCAGTCTCGTGCTGCAAGCAGAATCAGCCACAAGGCCAGCATGTGCTTTATCCAGGCTGACATTGCAAGCCACCAAGGACAGTCATTGCAGCACTAGAAGAGCTTGTTCCAGCAGCACCTTCCGTGTCCTTGTGCTGCTGTGTGTCAGAGCCTGAGTGGCTTCCCGGGGCGTGCAGAGGAACGGGGTGGAAGCTACTCTCAGCCATAATGACGGTGTTTGGTTTGTCCTCCCCGGCTGGGGCTGAGGATGAGGATGGTGGCCGCTGTCTCTCCCCTGCCAGCGCCGCCGGCGGCAGCCGAGCCGGCCGCTCCGCTCCGCACCTGCGGGGGCGGCATAATGAGCCATGTCCTTGTCTCAACCTGCCGCTTCCTCTCCCGGCAGCGTCTGTGCTGCCAGCTGGGTTATTTTTTCTTTTTCATAATTTTTTTTCTTCTTCTTCTTTTTTTCTCCTTTCTTTTTTGCCTTCCTGCCGCTATTCTTGAGTGGTTCCCAGCCGGTGGTTGGCAGGCAGCCCTTGCTGGAGACCATCTCCCGGGCTGACCTTTGCCAACCCCCTCGGATGAGCTCAGCGGGGCTCTCCTGCCACCCCCGTCAGGTGCGCGGGTGAGATGCGAGCAGCTCTGAGTGGCAGTGTGTGGGAGGACTGGGTCTTCTCCAGTCCCTTGCTGTCCCCACCTGTGCTCATGCTCTGCTGGAGGGGCCAGATCCTGAAGGCAGGAGTGAGTGGGAGGAAAGGGCAGCATGGGGGATGCTGCAGTGCTTTTTCTGTGGTAGAGCCTGGGGGAAAGGAAGGTTCCACTCAGCAGATCCTGCCTTTGGACACCTTGGTTTGTCCTGACCTAGCCTGCTGTCTCCCTCACTGAACGACCAATGCAGAGATCTAAACTGGGCATGCAGATTGTGTGGGCAGGGAAAGCCCCCCGACAGAGCTGTTTCTGCCAGTCCTGTACCCAAGCAGTTGGAAGAGGGAAGGCAGTGTCCCCAGCCTAGCTTGGCATGCTGGAGTGTGGCAATTTGTCCCAAGCTGCTGTGGGAATCAACAGCCGGCATGGGACTAGAATCTGGAGTGTCCTGACTCTGCTTGTGATGCTACCCAGCAAGGCAGGATGATAATAAATGAGAGCCAGCAGCAGCCCCACAGCCCCGTTGTCCTTCTTGCCACTCACCCCTGACCTCCACATCTCCCTGGGAGGAAGGCCAGCTGTGCCAGAGAACCCAAATAGTGTCAGTCACCCTTGGGGACCCATCTGCACGTGGAGGACGCCTGCTGAAGTTTGGGTTGGCTCTGTTTCAGCTTCCAGCCTTTGCCCTGCTTTCGTCAGCAAAGTTGTCCTGCGGCACTTGGTTCCTCCTGGGCATGTCTCTCCCAAGTTACATTTTGGCCAAGCTATTTACTTGGTTTCTCCTGGGAATGTGGCCAAGTTGTTTCTGCTGTGTTCGGGTGTCAAGCCCACTGAGCCGGCTCTAGCCGGTCCAGCCACTCTGTCATTTTGAAAATTTTGGCCCTGAAACATTCTTTCCAGGACAGGGGTGTCCCCAGGTGCTTCCAGCAGAGATGCTGTCCCTGAAAGTCACAGCTGGAGGTGGGTAGCTTCTCCAACCTGAAGCACAGGTTCGAGAAAACCCTGCTGCATCTACTGGAAGTGTGTCCATCTGATGCCTTGCCTTTGCAGATCTGTCTGGCATCTAATTCTTGACATGCCAAATGAGCTGTGAGGAGTTCATTGGGACAGCAAGTGGTGCCCAGCTGACTGCTGTAGGAATCTTCATATCTCTGTGGGTCTACCAAATGTGTGACCTCTAGAATAAAAATAAAAATATCCCAGGGATTGTCTGCAAGGAGAGTTTCCTGAAAGAACAAGCTAGGTTGCCTTTATTTTGGTCTTGGCTGTTCTCCATTGCCTACCAAACCTCCTTCCTTGTGTCTGCCTTGGCCCCATGGCAGGTGGTGCTCAGAGGGATGCAGGTGGTATTGTTTTGAGGGCAGAAGATTCCACTGGTGCTGCAGTGGTTTGGTTCCCTGTCTACCCATAGCTTGCAACTACAATCTCTCTAATTCTGCTGCTTCCTTAGTATCCCATCTTCTTATGGATAGTGGGCAGGTAAAGTTTTAACCCTGTGCAGAGGAGGAAGGACAGGGTTAAGATTCCCAAACACTCCCTCAGGAATGCTAGAGGATGCTGAGGTGGCCCTGTCTTGTCTTCAAAAGTAAAAGCAGACATGTGGAGCTGCCTGACTCTGGGCATCTTGACATGGTCTCATGGGATTTTGTGCCTCTCAGCCCTTGGAGTTGCTGTATGGCATTGTGCTGGTCGTGTGATGCCTCTGCAGATCTCCAGGTCCCTGTCTGCTCCTGGCAGGGAACAGTCTTGCCTAGAGCTTTGCATCAGGAACCCAATATACCAGCCAGTCTTGATGCTGAAGTGGGAGGGGATGCAGTAGTGAGTGAGCTGAGGATGCTGGCAGGGGCTGGCTGAGCATCTAATGGTCTGGCTGGAGACTGTAGCAAGGAGGCTTTTCCCCTCTGCCTGTTTCTTGCTTGGAGACAGAGGATGGGCAGATGGGGCAGGGTGTGGAGGCAGTGTATGAAATGGGGAGTGGTTAACACTTATAGGTCACCATCTGCAAGTGAAGTAGCTTTCTCATGTCCCTCTGATTCAGAGGGTAGTCCTTTGGGGTTTCAATTCGATCTGGTCTCCCTGGGTGCCTGTCATGAGGTATCTGAGCACAGTCATCCTCTCCTGCCTGGCAGACATGTCTGTAGTTGCTGCTCTCAGTATGTGTTTTTCTGGATGCATTGCTCTGCTCCTTGGGGAAAGGAGATCGGTCTTGTCCAGGTGGCCTTGAAGCTGTCCACTAACTTCCACACTTTCTCCAGCTTGGAATGGGGCTTCTGCTCATCACCTCCATTACTCAGGTTTGGTGGTAGAGCCTGGAGCTGGGCTTGTCCCCCTTTGGAACACAGACACAAGAGGACACCCTGAGAACACAGCAAGCCCTGCATTCGGGCCAAAGGACAGGACAGGGGTTTGGCCCTTCCCCGGCATCCACCACTGCTTCCCAGCAGCCCTGTGAAGTGGGACTCCAGAGAGTCCAGAGGGACCAAATCCCTGGGGATGCAAAACTGTCTGGAAGCCCTGCACAGCTGACAGGTGTGTGGCCCCTGTGTGAAGCACCAGAGCTCTCTTTCCCAAAGCTATGTCCTATTACCCATGGCGAGAACTGCAGAGAGGAGTCAGCCTGGCACGTGGTGCTAGACCCCAAGATAAAGCCAATGCATCCAAGAATCAAGTACATCCAGAGAAAATACATCCAGGCCTGGCCAGGGATGATGGTGAGTGAAAGGGAGACTTTGCAACCCCTCACTTCTGATTTGCTGGGAGAGAAATAATGGAGAGGGAAAAGTTACAGTGCTGTGTAATTACGGAGTAAATGAGGAGAGCAGCAGCGTCTCCACATGAGAACAGGACAGAAGAATTAATGCTTCAGAAAATCAGTCCCAAACTGATTGCCTGCTTTGTTTCAACTTTCAGTAAGGACAGTGGCACTGAAAGTACAGCCCAGAGGATGGGGAGTGGGAGGGAGGCGGAGAGGAGAAATTGCTGCTGCTGGAAAGGAACAAAACCATGGAAGGTTCAATGTACTGGGCCCGGGGAGAGGGGCTGAGCTGCACCAAGGGGAGCCGGGACTGCTGCCACACAGTGATGGTGGCAGGGTTCTTCTTTGGCGAACCACCTTCTTATAAAGTGTCACTCAAGCTGGCATGGCACTGTGTTTGTGCAGGAGGAGGGTTCAGCAAGGGACACAGCAGGCTAAGTCAGGACAAACCAGCAGTCTGAGCACATGCAAGTCCCTGTGTCTGGTCTCAAATTCTAGATAAGGCTGAGGAAAAATATGAATACTCAAAGTCAAATGGGAAGAGCAGTCATTGAGGGAGTGGGCAGGGACAGGGCATGCAGTAGGTGCTGGTGCTTTTACTTCCTTGGGGCATGCAGGGTCTGAATCCCTGTGTCTCTCTGAGGTGGGCAGCAGTACCCACTGCAGGAAATGTTCCCTGTCCAGGACAGATGTTGGCACATGTCTGTGTAATTACAGGGGGGAACTGAGGTGGGTACCTGTCCTGGGGCACCTGTGGGTGCATCAGTGTCCATCAGTCCTGTATGAGGGAAGGGAGAATAGGACTGGGGATGTGTCATGACAACTGAGCATCATGGATGTCAGGATCTGTGACTTGGCTCTGGCTTGGGAAAGGGTCTCATGCCAGGGCATGGTGACGTGCTTATGGATGCCACTGTGGTGGCTGCCACTGCTGCACTGCAGGTTGGTGCTGCTGAGCGAGTGCGAGGGAGGTGGAGATGGGATGTTTTCTTGGGCACCCCAGGGGACTCGAAGTTATTCTAGGAAAAGTAATGAGCTGAATCTGCTCCAACTCCCAGCTTGGTGCGGTGGCTTGTCCCACACTCAGCTGGAGTTACGTGAGGACATGCCAGCAGAGTGGGGTTGTGCTGAGGCACAGGCAGCCATCACTGTGCCCCACTGTTGCCTGGCCTGTGTGTGCCCCATGTGTGCTGGGTCAGCAGAGCATCATGGAGTGTGCCAGGTGTGTGCACACTTGCGTGGGCACAGGCTGCATGTGCCAGGGCTTACACCCTGGTGTGTGCTGTGACTCCTGTGGCACCTGTGAACCTATGCATCCTGGAGAGTGTTTGCTGCATAACAACCCCAGGCCAGACCTTTCAGCTCAGTAACGGAGGTTTCTGTCCATGCCCTTCCCATGTGGATGTGTCAGTGGGTACTCACACACCTGCCATGCACATGTATAACACCTTTGTCATGCATGTGCCAGGCCCTGCACAGCTTCTGCTGGGTCCAGCTCAGGCTTTTTGGGGTAGAGTGACCTGTGTGGACGTAGTGAGGGTTTGTGCTACAGTAGCATCCCTGTCTCCACTGAACTGTGGGGACAAATGTGGCTGGGAATGCTTTTGTGTGTGCTAAGGAGGTATGTACTGTGTGAGAGTTTCTGGATTTGGGACCAAAAATTGATGATACTGATATGGTCCCATATTAGCTGGGGCATCTTCCCCCCCCGGGAATATGAGACCCCCCCCACACCATACCATGAATCTGCCCCAATCAGGGTTGCCCTCCTACAGAGCTGGGGTTCTCCTGGCAGGACATGCACAGGTGCAGAATATACTTCAGTTTGCAGAGGGGGGTGAAGAAGCTGGGGGGGGGGGGGGGGGGGTGCGCCGGAATTCCTGGAGGGCTTAGGGATGGTCGCACGTGTCTGCCACACATGTCTGCCTGCGCGTATGTTTGCATGTACGGGCAAAGCTTCCGGAGAGGGTGAATGAATGAGGCAATTCATTATTTCAGCTCTGGCTCTGGCGAGGCTTTTCCTTTAGAGGCAGGCGTGTGCCGGCGTGTGGGCTCCTGCCTGCGTATGTGCGTGGGTTCCTGCCTGCGTGTGCAGGTGGGCATGGAGGGGGCTTCGGGAGATGTTTGCCACGTCAGGGAATTCACGGCGGGGGCTGCCGTGCGCCCCCGCAGTTCTCGCTGCCTTGTCTGCATAGCGCAGGGTTGTGTAACTTCCGATGCCCCACCGGATCTCCTTACCCGGCAGAGTGGGATGCTTGGGCTGCCCTCCCTGCCTGCCGCCGCGGAGACTTCCCCTCATCCAAATGGGATGAGGAGGGCAGTCCTAATGTCCCATGTGTCTCTCCTCCCCACCGCAGGGGTATCCCTGAACAACAAGAGGGACTGGCTGCGGAGGAAATGCCGTTGGCAGCAAAAAAAGCCGGGAACCCTCTTATCCGGTCTTACGGATTTGTGCCCCTCAAACCTGGTGTTTGCTCTGGAAGTGAGAAGGGGGGCATGGTTCTACCCCCGTAGGGACCCACGGAGGGCATCTGCCTGCTGCCGTGGCTCCCTGTGTGCCGGGACTGTGCGAACTCGGCTGAGACCCAGCAACTCATCTCACACAATGCTGGGCAACGGGGAGAGGAGACGGGCGAGGGAGATGAGGCTGGCAGGGTTCCTCATGTCTGGTGCCCAGAGCCCTTTCGAGGTATCCAAGGGAAACGGGGCAGCTTTGTTGCTCTGGGAAGCAGAAAAGGGGATCTGCCTGACATTTTTATCTCTCTACCACAGCGTTGCCATGCCAGTACTACCATTTCCATGCCAGTACAGCTGTTTCTATGCTGGTACTGCTGTTGCCAGGCTACAGCGAGGGTGTTGGAAGAGGACATCAGGTTGCTTTGAAGATGAGAAGATGGGAGATGAAGCCAGGGTGATGCTGTGGCTTCTGAATCCCACCTTGCTGTCCGCCTAGGGACACAGACCATCTCAGAGGGTGCTGGGCAGTGACAGAGTTGTTGCTGCCTGTGGGAGTTGGAGGGATGGATGGAGGTCCCTAGGGCTGGGTCCTGGCAGGTCACTGGCCTTGTGATGCTCACCTGATGTTTCCTGGTGCTCCCCTGGCATTGCTCTCTGCTCACCTGGCATTGCTCTCTGCTTCCCTTATATTGCCTGTTTCTCCCCTGCTATTGCCTGGTGCTCCCACAACATTTCCCAGTGCTCCCCTGGCAATGCTGAGTGCTCCCCTGACATGACAGCATGACCAGACAGCAGCCTGGTATGTCCATGATGGTATTTTAGCCACCAAATTTATAAAGTCATCAAATAATAAATAAAGAGGCTAGGGTTATTTGACAAGTCCTGTTGAACATATGGACATGAAGTCATGCTGGGTTATAGCCCCTTCCTTAATTTCATTTCCTGCACCATCCTGAGGTGTGGTCCTGCTCTTGTAACATATTATGGTCAACTGATGGGACTCCTGATTGCGAGCCTTGGGACTTACTGATCTAAAAATAATGCTCCCTAGCAAACATCCTTCTGGGCTGGATGGTCTGGAGGGCACAAAGGTCACTTGGGTGTGCTCCCCATACATGGAGCAGCCTGCAGGCTCCCACAACTTCACATGCCAGCTGGGTTGGGATGTTTGTACCACGGTTATGCTGCAAAAATCTTTTCAAAGTGGGTAGCAGGGTGGCAACCCTCGGGTGAATGAGGCAGGGTGGTCCAATCGAAGTATCAGCTTGAGTTGTGGCTCTGAGTACTTCACTTGCTCTTGATCCTGATGCCAGCTCCTCAAGCACTAGATGACCCCACAAAATAGATTTGGTACCTTTTGGCTTTGGGAATAGCTTATTTGATGAGGCCCCTTCCTTCCTGGGAGAAGGGATTGGTCCCAGAGGATGATGAGCCCCTTTTTCTTTGCATCCCCTTCTACTTTGATTTTTGTTGTGTGCCAGGTGGTTACATGAGAGCACAGCTGTGGGCTGGGGCTCAGAACAGATGCCATGGAGGGGGACCATGTCTCCACCCTCTGGGACCCACCCTGTGCAGGCAGCTGCTGCATATTATCCTGTGCGTGGGAGATGCTGTCTGTCCTGCAGTGCTGATGGTGGGTCTCCAAGCCTGGCTGTGGGGCTGGAGCCAGGGCAGGACACTCCCTTGGCTGAAAGTATTTTCACCACAAAAGTGAGCCAGAAGCTTCCAGTTCCCCAGCTCTTGTACTGTTTCTCACCAGTACTTGGTGTCCCTCAGGCAGGGAGGGGGAGCACTGCCAGAGCATCCCACCTAGCTTCCACCTTCCCTCCACCCATCTCCCAGCCCCCATCCCTCCACCCCCATGCTCCAGCCTAAATAATTCCTCCTCTGCCTGGCGGTGTGCAGACTGCTCTCCTGTCCTTCCCTTAGTCATCACTCAGCCAAGAAAGACAGATATAGTTTTGTGCGGCTCCTCGCAGATCAGTCACTCCAGCCCCCGGATCATTTTCCTGCTGGGTCACGGGGTTCTCCATGGTGAACATGAGGTGCCTCCCCCCTTTATTACTCCCATCCTTGATGCCAGAGCCCAGGTCCCACCCCTGGAGAGTGAATGGCCCAATTGATGCTGCACAGGTTGGCAGATACCCCAGATGGAACTCTGTGTCCCCAGTCGTCTGAGGGCTGGGTGTCTCTGCCAGTGCCAAGCACAGTGCTCATTTTCTGGAGTGGCTCAGATCCAAATCCCTGCTTTCCAGGTACTCTGGCTGACTTCTTCTTTCCCTGGCCAGCAGGGTATGTCTTGGCCCTATTGAGCTCCCACATTACATGCTTTTGTATCAGTGTCCCATGACTTGAGGGTAAGCTGAGAGGACTGTGTGTGCTGTCTTATGGGTCCAGGGGCACATCCTACATGAAGAGGGGATACTGGGGTGCACAGGACACATATGGCATGAGGAGGAGTGCTGGAGCACACAGGGACAGGCATGGCACTGCCCACTGTGCTATCCAGAGGGGCCATCAGCAGCTGCTCCAGTGTCAACTGCAGCACTGTGGGAAGGCAGGTGCTGCCCTTCACTGTACCCCAAATAATTTCACTCTCTGCTTCATTTGGCACCCAATGGCCCCTACCACACCAGCCCAGGGCTGGGGCCAGCTCCCAGTCCCACTGCAGTGCCAGGGCAGTAGGGATCAGGGAGACGAGGAGGCAGGCAACCAGTGCTGTTAGTGTATTGCTCCGGCATGGCCTTGCTCTGAGGCAGGAGAGGACCTCGACACCCTGCCTGAGTGCTGTGTGGGTTGCCAGGATGAGTCACAGCAACGCTGCTGCTGTGGGAACAAGATGCTTGCCATGCCTGGCTCTGCGCTGTGCCCCCCCATCCCAGGGCCTCCTCTGCACCCTTTGCACCACGCAGACCCCCCGTGTCCCCCCCGTGCAGCCGCGCTGTGCAGGGGAAAGTGGGAGAGAGTGTGCTGGGAACAGGAGGGAGTGTCTGGCAGCCCTGCACCCTGCCAGGGCCACCAAGCCAGCACTGTGGGGGTGGTGGGAGCTGGTGGCACAGTGTGCAGCTTGGAAACCATGCATAGGCCCTGTGTGGGCTCCTGTGGGTGGGATAGGTCATGTGCATTTCCTCGGAGAGGAGCACACTGTCCGCATGTTGGAGTGCCTGTGGGGTTGTGCCCTGTTGGGGCAGCTCATCCAAGAGCTGGCAGTGGGCTGAGTACATGCTGGGTAGGTGCTGGGGAGGAGATGCAGTTTTCCCACTCAGGTGCCCTACGGCTCCCTCCAGACTGCCCTGTGGATCTGAGGAGGATGTGACTGGTCACAGCAGCTGCTGGTGGGCGTCGCAGTCCTTACCCGTTCCACCACACCTAGTGCTAGGCTTCATTTCCGTCACTTGAACAGCCTTCCCAGCCAGGTTGCAGTGCCGGGTGTGGTCAGACCCTGCGGCTATTTGGCTATTTGGGGGGTGCAGTGGCTCTGTACAGAGGAAGTGGTGCCCAAGGCTCCTGCCAGGGGACGAGGAGAGGAGGAGGCTCTACCTGCCCGTGCAACTCGTAGGGAAGGGCTGTTAGACCCGAGGGACCCCTGAGTCGATCCCTCTTCTCCAAGGCCCAGGGTCTCCCACCTCCAGGGGGCTGCGGAGAATGGAGACCATCCCCGCAGGAGCCTGGGGCTGCCCGGGCTCAGTCCCAGCTCCCTGGGCCGCAGGCGTGGCCCTCCATTCACCAGCCACTGGCGCATAACCAGAGAGGAGGAAGGTGCTTTGAGGCAGAGGTAGGAGTCAGAGCTGGGTTTGGCGCAGGAGGGGAAGGGGGTCACAAGCAAGCCTACACAATTATTTCGGGGTATTGAAACGAGTCCCTGCGTCCCCCCTCCTTCCATCTCCGCATCCCCGCTCCCTGTGCGCTTCCTGCGGGTTCCCAAGTGGCGCTGCCGGCTCCCGACGTGGAGCAGGGGCGACACCCCGTGGTCACCGCTCGGTGGCGGGGGACACGCACGCTTCTTACGGCCCCTCCTTGTACCGCTCCGCAGCCCACCCACCCCCAGACCTCCCTCAGCTGGCCCCAGAGAGCCCTGGTGTCCCTAGGGACCCTGATTTGGGGTACGGGGATCACTTATGGGTAATCCAGTCTCCTCACCGCAATTCTGTTCTTCCAAATCCTCTCAGCTTCCCCATGCTGTTTTCCTGCTTGCGTCTGCAGTGATGTTGCTAAATGGGGACATCATTTATCCCTGTTCTGCATGGTCACTCCCGCTCTGGCCTGGGAGGGGAAGGATATTTGGGGCCACCACGGTGTCACTGCCTCCATGGGCTGTGGCTTTGCTGTCACTGTCGCATGCTGCCCAGAGGATCCTCTTTTCTTGGTAGTGGTCCAATGATGGGATGGGGCTCTGATGTCTTGCTCTGGTGATAGTCAGTGCCAGGGCTCATAGTGACACTGTACAGTGAGTTCCTCTGGTCATCTTTCTCCCCTCAATGCCAGCACAGCTCTCCTGAAGATTGTCTGGCTTTGGCGTGGGGCTCATCATGGTCACTTCCCCTCTAGGACACACCAGACCTGGGGGCATCTGGCCAAGTCCAGGGAAACTCCAAGGATGTGCAGAGGCATCCAGGCTCGGAGAAGGGTGCTATCCTGCCCCCTGGGGTGCAAAACCAAGTCCTCGCCATTAACTGAGTTTTTTTTTAGGAGGTGGCAGCCCTGTCCAATAGCCCTGCAGCCTGGCAGAGGGGGCAACCTCAGACAGAGTGAGGTACTACTATCCCCCACCTCCTGGGTCTCCCATGGGGCAGTACCCCATCACGTGTAGGCTGCTTCTGAGCCAGGCAGCATCTGCCAGTCCCCTCCCAGAAACAGCAGGACCACTGGGGTAAAGGGTGGACAATACTTTGACCATGGCGCGCTGTGAAACACAGGAGCCAGAGCTGCCTCCCAGGATCCTGGGAGTCTGTTCCTGGCTCCAGGCAGAATGATGCTGGACTGGAGCCCTGGGGCTGGGAACCCCCAGTGGGGAGCATCCACTGCATGGTACTTGGTGGTGGGTGACAGATGTGGGACCACAGGCATGTGAGCTGCACACTGTAACTTCTGCAGGGCTTGGGAGGGTTGGGCTGGACAGCTGGTTCTTGCCCCAGCCTTAAATCTCTCATGAACATCCTGATCCTTTGTTTTAGGGCCTGGGATCACCATGGGGATGTTTGCACTGCTGTTAAGGGAAAGGTTTGCAACAGCACTCAGTTTGCACCACCATTCAGAGAGATCTGGAGAGAGGTTTGCACCAGTGTGAGGTGAGCAGATTGCACAAGTGTCCAGAGAGAGCTTTGTGCCATTTTTCAGGTGTTTGGTACCACATGCAGCAGAAGGTATCCTCCAGTATTTGCAGACAGGCCTGCCCCAGCATTAGGGAGGTTGGTCTGTAGGCAACAGATTCTTTCTTGGGACAGTGTCTTAGAGGTCATCAGTCTTGAAGGACCAGGTTACATCAAAGAGGAACCACAGCAACACTTTGCCCCTTCCCCCACCACATCCTCCCGCTTCAGCCCAGACCTCAATGCTGCCTCTGTGGAGATGTGGCTGGGGCACACTGTGCTGCGTGGTGGTCATTCCTGGGGATCTGTAGCTGTGACAGAGCTGTGAAGCTGGTGCTGCAGTGGTGACAGCACGGCCCTGCAGGACAGAGGCCACCACGGCCCCCTGTGGCCCTTTTTATCCGGCTTCCCGGGGACACCAGACAGCTGTGTGTCTTGGCAGGGGTGCCAGCTTGCTGCAGGGCATGACAGGGTAGACTGGAGCTGGGAAAGCTGTTGTGTCTCGTTCCCTGGGTGAAGAGCTTTGGGGTGCTGGCAGTGGGTGCCCCACTCCCAGGGTTATCAAGCCTGTGCTCTGTGCTCTGTGTTTGGTTGTTCTTCATCTCCAGCAGACGGAGCAATAACACAGTGATTTAACACCCTCTCGCCATGCGAGGGCTTCCCTGGGCTTTCCTCCACTGGCAGAGCCTGCATCATCACCAATCCATGACATCGCACCACCAGGTACAAAAACCTCCCTCCCCCTTCCTGCAGATGTCCATCCTCTTCCCCAAGGTGATGAGTGTGTCTCCCAGGTGACACAGATAATTTTAAGGCTTATCTGGCTCTCAGAGCCTGAAATGCTTGCTGGATTTTCTCTGTGGGTAAGCTGAACACCCCTGCTGTGGTTTGTACGTAATGGTATCCCACTGTGACCGTGGGAGTGAGCTCAAATATCCAAGTCAAGCTTTTAGCAGCAAGCTCTGTGGCCCCACCGACTGAACTGATGCTGTCAGGGCAGCATCCCCCCTTCTAATTCCCTCCCAGATCCTCTTCTCTAATCCCATTCCCCTCCCAGCTGCAGCATGGGCACTGCAAGGAAAGTCCCCCACAAGCTGGAGGGTCCCTTTTACTGGCAGCCTGGTTCCCACAGGCCATGTGCTGCCAACAATAGCTGCAGCTTTTCCTGGGAGCTCAGTGGATGTGATCAGCTGGAGCATTCCAGCCATGGGGACCACTCTCCTGAGGAATCTTGGTGTCTCTGTGGGGTTATTTTGCTGCAGACAGTCTGTTCCCAGCATCCAGCTGTTTCCAGTGCTCTGTTCTCATCATCCAATGCCTCTAAGGGGGGAGAGCACACTCATCCCTGTGGAGGGGTGTCCCTTTCACTGTTGTGTGTGGGGTGGTTCCATGATCAGCGAGGCAGTCTCCTTGCTGTCTGCTTTTGTGGGGAGACATGCAGCACCCTGAGTCTGCTGCATCCTGGGTGCACATGCAGTGTCCCCTGTCACTGCTGTGGGACACACTGGGGACAGGAGCTTGCCTGATGGGACAGTGACCTGAGTCTGGGGTGGGATTTTAAACAATAGGGAGCTGTGGGTGCCCAGAAATGCCTGCAGAGAAGCCAGAAGCCCTGTAAGCACACCAGACAGAGGCTAGCTGGACACAGCTGTTTAATGAATGTATCTCAGTACGGATAGGGAGTTGCAACCCACGCACCCACGGCCGCCTCCTCGCCATGGCTCTGGCCACATCTCGGACCTGGCATCCGAAATATCCCCATTGGCGCTCTGGCCACATCTTGGACCTGGCATCCAAAATATCCCCATTGGCCTGGCATGCCAGGGTGGTAGAGGAAGATGTCGTGGCACTGGTGCGCCCCCTGGTCTTGCAGTGGGGGAGACCCTGGAGAGGGGAACTGTGCCCTGGCTGGGGGAAGGGGGTTGACTGGGACAATGCCCACAGGGCATCAGGGATGGAGGTGAGGGAGTGACCAGGCTGCTGCAAGTGCACCCCTGGCCTGTGTACACCCCAGGGCCTCCTGGCTGAGCCACAGAACACCAGGCAGGGAGAGGCTGAGGGCACTGCGGGAAAGGGATTAGAGGGGCAGGAGCAGCTGCTGGGACTGCCATGGGACCTGGGCACCCCAACCCCTAGCGTGTCTGGGGCAAGGCTTCTGGGCTTCCTGCTCCTTCATCTGTGGGCTGAGCGCATCTATCACTGAGGGCTTCCAATGAGCCCAGGGAATGCCTCATCCCTGCAGCTGACACCTGGGGGGGCTCTGGGTTCTGCCTCCTCCTCCTCCCTACCACTAGCACTAATGCTCCCAGCGAGGCAAGGCTGCCCACTTGATGCGGAGGGTAGAGAGCGAGACTGAACAGGGTTGGTGTGGGACTGGAATGGCAAGCAAATGAAGAGCATCCCTTGGAACCAGGGGGACAGAAGGGGATGAGGGATGCAGGGGAGTGCTGCTGGCAAGATCAGAGGCATAGCGGGGGGGTCCCCCTACATCTGACCATGCCTTCCTATCCTCTAATGCTTTCTGTTACCAGTGCTCCTTCATACACCATCGCTGTTGGCATTAAATAGTTGGTTGCCAGCAGGGAAGGGTTGAGCCATGCCAGGAAACCGTCTCTTCCAGCCACGAGCTGTGCATGCAAGAATGGACCCACTGGGCTCCAACCCCTGTTGGAGTAGGGAAGGGATGTGAGAGACCCCAAAGGGAGTCAGCTACATCCCCTGAGGTTCCACCACGCTGATGAGCTGAGACACTGCTTGCCGCAGACCCGTGGGTGCTGCCTGTGGCACGCAGAGGCTCAGCTGTGCTGCCCCATGACACTGTGGGAGGCTGGGGACCCACGGGTGCTCTGGGAATGCTGTCACCCCACAAGCACCCAGGGCAGCCCCTGCTCTGTGTGCGGGTCCCTGGGTGCTGTGGGGACAGGGATCATGGGGGCAGCACGTTCCCTGCCCCTTGTGCCCCATGGTGACCCCGGGGCCATTGCCCACCGCGGTCCCTGCAGGGCGCAGGGAACAGTGGGGACACGCCCTGCCCCGCCCTGCTTCCCCCCACCAATCAGAGACCCAAGAGCCGCTCCCGCTCCCTCAGCCAATCAGGGCCCGGTGCCCCTCCTCTTCACAGCCAATCCAAGGGGGAGGCGGGGCATAGGGCAGCATGGCCGCTTCCCCGCCAGCCAATGGGCGCCTGGCTGTGCACGTGGGGAGGGCGGGGCAGGTGCACATGGCGGGCGTGGCGCGGTGGCCTCGAGGCGCGGCCGGCTCTAGGCGAGGGGCTGCAGGTGGAGGGCGGCGCTGTTGGGGCGCGCGGCCAGGATGTAGGCGACGTTCTCCCGCAGGAATCCGGGCCAGTCGATGCTCCTGCGGGCACATGTGGGCTCACCGGGCAGCCCTGGAAACACTGCTCCCCCAGGGCCTCCCCCAAAAAAATGGGGGTGTCCACCATCCCCCTAACCATCCCTGCCTCACCTGGTCTCCTCCTGCTTTGTGGCTGGCAGGATCTTCTCCGGGCTCTTGCCGTTCCTGCTGCTGGCGGGGCTGCCCTCTGATATGGGCCCCACATGGCTGATGCTATGGCAAGGAGGAAGATGCTCTTCATCCCCACTTCTTGCACCCCAAATGGTGGTGGTGGGGGAACAGGGTGCACAGGGCTGAGGGGCCATGGAGGGGGAGGTGGCAGGAAGCAGGGCAACCATTTGTGTGCTGAGCCCCTTTGGTAGGTGTTGGGACTGTGTCAGGAATCCCAGCTGGGATATCACCCCTGCACCAGGGCGGGCATCCCCTCACCTGACATTGCAGGACAGCATCTCCTTCTGGTGCTTGCGGAACCAGCTGTGCCGGGCCTGGCGGCACTCAGCCTCCCCGATGAAGCCGTCGTTGTCCTGGTCCAGGGCCAGGAAGGCTGTCCGTGCCCGCTCCCGCTCCTTGGGTGTCAGCAGCCGCAGAAGTGCATTCTAGGGGGTCAGAGAACCAAAGGTGGAGCACTCATTCTGTGGCAACCTTCCTCCTTATATTCCCAAAGCTGTAAGGGTCTCCACCCTGAGCGTCATGGCCATGGGAGTCAGCCCCAGGTGCCACAGCCAGGGGTGTCAGCTGTAGGAGCCAGCTTTGGGATCCATGACCGTGGGTGCTGTGACTGTGGATGCTGGACCCAGGTGCCACTGCCACAGCTGCTGGCCATGGTAGCCAGCCCTGGGTGCTGTGTGACAGCCATGGGAGCAAGCCCTGGATGGCACAACCATACCTGCGGCCGTATTTTCTGCAGCAGCTGAATGGACTCGTGGGAGAGAAAGTCCTGCCACTCAATGTGCCCCTTCTTGTCAGGGTCCAGGGCGTTGAACTGCAGGGCTGCTTGCTCCTCCTGTGCCTCAGGCATGGTCCGCTCAAACTGCTGCTTGTGCACTTGGTGTTTGTAGTGCAGGAAGTCATCCAGGGTCAGGCAGCTCTCTGCAGGGGACATATTGGCTGTGCTGTGCCCAGGAAGGAGGGGGGACCCACCTCTCCAGCTGCTTCCCGCAGCCATCTGGCAACCGCCGCATGGAGGGTACACACCTGGAATGATCTTGCAGTTCTTCAGGGTCTCCATCAGGCTGTACATCTCCTCCTCTGTCAGCAACAGATTGAGGTTGTCCTGGGGTGGGGGGCAGAGAGGAGCCATGAGGAAAAGACGTGGAGTGAGGGAGCACACCTCTGTATGGCAGCACTAGAATCCCTTGAAGGTGAGCGGGTGAGGACACCCAGAGAGATGTGCTGTGTCACCCAAGGGTGCTGCAGTGGGATGGCTCCACACCCCTGGGCTTTGGCCATTCCAGCTCTGCTACAGCATCTCATGTGCCCACAGTGTCACATCCTGCACCAAGGTTCTGAGGAGGTGGCTGCAGAGGTGGGGAGGTGGCAAAGGGCCACTGTCCCCTGCATCTGGTGACCCCGTCAGGCCACGGTGGGTGGGAACTGGAGAGCAGCACGTCCCCCATTGCCCCAGAGCAGGCTGTGAGATGGAACCCTGATTGTGTCCATGTGGGGCACAGTTCCCTGGGGAGCACCCACCCCCCAGCAGCAGCCTGGTGTCCCCCAGTCCAGGCACTCACGCAGTAGTAGCAGCTCCAGCCAGTCTCGGTGTGCGCGGTCTCTGTCACCTCCACGGCGCTGTCCTTCTGCAGGTACCCCATGCGGCGCAGGCAGCCGTCGTGGTACACCCGGTGGCAGATGCGGCAGGGGAAGAGGCTCTCGGCTGTCCACACCTCGCAGATCTCACACATCTCGTCATTCAGGATCTGGGGAGGGACGGGCACATGCTCAGCAGAGCAGTGTGGGCAGGGGCTTGGCTCTCCATCTGGGCGGTGCTCTGCAGGTGGGGGTGGATGCTGAGGGGGGAAGATGGGAATGTGTGGGGCTGGCATAGGGAAGAGGTTGTTGTAACAACCTCTCCTGGTCAAGTCAGAGGAGGGTGCGTGTGTTTGTGGCAATGAATGGGTCTGGCTATAGGGTGTGGAGTCATAGGTTCTCTGCAGCGTGTTGCATGTGGGTGGCTGGACTGTAGGGTTGTACATTGGCTGGTCTTTAGGGTTGTAAGTGTAGATGGAGAGGCTGTAAGGTTTTCCACACATTTCCATTTCCATTTCCAAACAGATACTAACCTAGGTATATTGTTTAGGTACCCTGTGTAATTTAGGCTCAGGGTGTGGTTGGACACTGGAATAGGGCAGTGGTCACAGCACCAAGCCTGGACAATACTCTCAGGCTCATGGTGTGATTTGTGGGGTGCCCTGTGCATGGCCAGAAGTTGCACTTCAACGATCCTTGTGGGTCCCTTTCAGCTCAGGATATTTCATTTCAGTCTTTATGGTGCTACATAAGGGTGTAGGTGGGCTGGGGTGTAGGCTTGTTTTGTGCGTGGCTGTTTGTGTAGGGTTGTGGGTGTGGATGGGTGGGTGGGTTGTAGGACTGGGTGGATAAGCTGTTGGGTTGTAGATGGGCAGGGATGTAGGGGCTGCAGGTATGGAGAGATGGCTTCAGTTGCAAGCTCATTGACTGTAGGTGGATGAACATGTAGATCAAATTGTACTCTCTTCCCCAGACCTAGAACTGCCTGTGCCCAGCAGTGACTTCTCCTTTTCCAGACACCCCAGGGTGCCTCCAGGGCACATCTGAACAATTGCACCCCCCTCTCAGCGTGGCACCTCCACCTGCCCAGCCTGGCTCCTGGCACTCTACCCCACTGAGCCATCCCGTAGGGCTTTTCGAGATTGTCACTGTCTGGCAGACACTCAGGTGCTTGTCCACCTCCAGCCCTGTCCCCATCCCTCCCACACTGTGTCTGTGGTTCCATCAGCTCACCTGCTCCCTCTGCTCCAGGCTGATGTCCGGCGGCTCATCATCGTGGAGCTCCCTCTTGGGCCGGATGAAGGCTGGCGGCGTAAACCTGTTGGCGCGGTCGAACTCCTCTGGCTCCACGCCCCGGCCATCCCGCAGCCGCTCCCAGGCCGCCTTGCCGGCACTGCTCTCCTCCGGCTGGGAAGGTCCTGCCACCGCTTCCTCCTCTCCCTCTTGCACCTCCTGCTCCAGCGTCCCCTGGCGTGCAGTCCCCGCCTCCGCCCGGCGCCGCGTCGATGGCTGCTCCCGCAGCCCATCCTTGAAGGCTGACACGGCCAAGCTGACCTTCTGCACCCTCTCCACCGTCTGCCTCCTGGACATCAGCACCCCCATGGCTCTGCGGTGGGAAGGAAAGTGCTATGTCCCTGACCCCCAAAAGGGTGTCCCGGTGATTTTCCCCCAGCTGCGTGAGGAGCAGCTCAGGGCAGGGAGAAGTGGGGTCTTGGTGACAAATTGATGCTGGGATCATGGTGGTGGCCGCGGGGAGATGGATTCCTGGCCATGGAGGGTCTGAGTGGGTGGGGGAGTGGGACAGAAGGCAGGGAGATGGTTTTTGGGGGTGCCTCCCCACCCTTGCTCTATAGACTCCAGCTTAACAAGAAACACATCCAGGCCTTTTCCATGCCAGATCAGTAAAACCCAGAGGGACTAGGACCAGCTGTAACCCTTCTCCTTGCGTGCATCCCCTTTCTGCCTTAAAGACAATCTCTGTGGCCACTCAAGGGTAAAAGACATCCTCCCTGCAGCTCTGCCCAGGACTAGGTCATGGCAGGTCTGGTGCTGACCCCTCACCTTCCTTAAATTCCTCTTCACTCAGCTGCCTCTTCTTGCACTCACATGTTTGTGTGTGTGCTGCTGCTGTGATCACTGGGCATCCTGCAAGGAGCCAAGTGGGGAGGCTGGGCCAGCTGTAGGAGGACTGTGAGGGTGCAAGAGGGAAGGGGAGAAATGTATGGGACAGGGGCACAAGGGACCCAAGAAGGATGTTTGGCTTCAGTGCCAGGGGAAGATCACCTCAGGAAAAAGTGGGGAGGCCAACAGCAGGAGCAATAACAAATTGGACTCTGTCTCACTGGGTGTGAGCTGAAGCTGGTGAGAAGCAGAATTTGGCCTCCAGCATTGTGGGGCACAGCATCACCTCACATGGGTCCAAGGGCTTCCCTCCGTGCCGTGCTGGGGTTGCACCATGGAAGATGCTGCCCTGGGAGCAGTGGTGGAATCACCATTTCTGGAAGTGTTTATAAACCATGTAGACATGACACTTAGGGATGTGGTTTAGTGGTGGCCTTTTGGCAGTGTTGGGTTAATGGTTGGAGCCAATGATCTTAGAGGTCTTTTCCAGCCTTAATTATTCTCTAATTCTATGCTGCAGCAAAGAGGCACTTCCAGCTGGTGCCCAGGGACCGGGAGGCAGAGCAGGGAGATTGGAGCAGCAATCTCCCTCCCCGCCAGCCTCGGCAGGGAAGTCCCCAGGTAGCGGGATAATTAGCAGCACGCGTGCACACCGCCGGGATCTCGCTGCCTGCGGGAGGACTCGGCTCCGCGGGCACTGCTGTGGCAGGGAGCCTGGTCAGGGTAATTACAGGTACCCCGCAGCAGCAGGGCCGAGCGGAGCGGAGCAGAGCATGCTGGCAGGCGGCAAACACCACTGCGTGCACACGCATGTGATTCCCCAGCCTCTCCCCACCGCCGCGGGACCATCTGCCTGCAGATTCCCACGCGCTGAGCCGGGGGTGCAGCACGTGTGCTGTGGGCCCCGTCCTGTGCGTGGGGGGTCCCAGCAGCGGGCGCGGGTGCGGGCTGGGGTATTTGCACCTGTTGGCCGCAGTGCCTGGCTCGGAGCTGGTGCCCGGCCTTCTTCAGCTCCCGGGGCTTTGCAAGGGTGGCAGCGGGGCAGAGCTGGAGGCACGTGTCCGAGCCACAGCAGCAGCATCTCTGCGGCTGTGCCACTGGGAAGGAAAACACCTGGGTGTTTCTACCTCCTCGCCGTGCCACCACCCTCTGCCTGGCTGGCTCAGGATCACGTCTGCCGTGGTCAGGATCAGCTCTGCTGCTGGGCAGCATTGCAGCTCTGCCTGCGAGCGAGAGAGTCGGAGAAGTCACAGGGAAATCCCCCCAAGATCTGCCTTTGTAGGTCCCTGCAGCACCGAGTGTTGAGCAGATCCTGGCCTATTCCTGCCCAAGGTTTGGGTAGAAGTGGGGAGGAGAGGGTTCAGAGGGGTTAGGCCCGCAGAGAAGAGTGAAAAGAGGTGTGTGGCCCACAGCACCCCAGTTTCCCTGGTACCCACACCAATTTCCTCATCTCAGTGTGCTGGCAGCTTCTCCCCACTATGCTGCTGAGCTCTGGGTGCCCCAACCCCAGCCACCCTGCAGTGCAATAGAAGGGTGGCTGGTGTGTGGACTTGCTGTATTCCCCCCCAAATCTGGCTCTCCTGTGTGTTCACAGTCACCCACCTGCACTGCGCTGCTGCAGCAAGATCCCAGCCCCCCTCCCTGTTTCCTGTCCTCTCCCAAGCCTATCCCGAGTGCCTTCTGCCACTGCCTACTGTGTGCCTGGAGCCTGGACTGTGTCACTTCTGTCACGACTTGTGTCTATTCTCAGCTCTGCTTGCCTCCCTGCCCCTGCTAGTGCTGCACAGCTGGATCCTGCCTGCACATCCAGGGCTGAATGGCTTCACCCTGAACCCAGTCTCCACACTCCACTGCCTTTCCACGGGCCCCATTGCTCCCCAGATACCCCAAACATGCTCTGCAGTGTCCTGACCCCTTTTTGCCCGTGCCCCATGCCCTGCCTGACCTGGCTTTGTCGGGTGGGACGTCACCTTCACATTGAACCTGGGATGACTTGGGGGCCTGCCAGACTCTGGGAGCCCCCCTTCTCCTGGGGAGGGAGGACCAGGGGCAGTCTTGCCTCATAGCAGCCCAGAAACCTGAGCAGCCCCTGCGTCCCCACATGTCCTTGGGGGAAGGTGTCTCCAGTGCTATTTGTGTCCACCCCCCGAGGCAATCAGAACCACCACCTGTCTCATCATGACCTAAGAGGTGCGGGGGCCTCGACCTTGCTGCCAGGCTGCACCGTGGGGCTATTTTTAGGTCGCCCCCACAGAGGAGCTAAATCTGGGCACAGGCGGGAGCTGCCTGCAAACACCCGGCTCCACCGAGCCCTGCCAGCACCGGGGGCTGTCACAGTGGGTGGCGGGAAACTTCCTAACCCCTTCCCTTCCCTTGCCCCCAGCCCCCTGCACCTCTGCCCTGATCCTTGGGCGACACCCTTTGCCCTCACTCTTCTCTTTTGGATTTGCTCCTTACTGCTTCATTCCTGCAGCAAAACACTGAGCCAGAAAGCGCTTCATCCTCTTAGCGCCCATGGACACATCTTTCCCAGCTTCATGCTCCTCTCTACGTGGGGGAAACTGAGGCATGGAAGCAAGGCTGGTGCAGCTGGAGTGAGAATTAAGCCTGTGTTAGGTGCGAATGGGGAGAGAGCTGGTGGCTAGCACGGAGGCACCCCGGGAGGAGGAAACAGGGCAGAGCATCCAGATGCAAACGGAGCCAGCGGTGCCTGCATGGCTGCAAAATCTCCGTCCCATGGCAGAGCACACGTGGCTTGTGCTGGGGTTAGGGGGTGCCAGGTTAGTGGTGGGTGGTGGCGGCGGGTGACACACGGGCGGGGGTGACACACGGGCGGGCGCAGCTGGGGCGGTGTGGCGGCTGGGAGCGCAGGAGGGACGCGTCGGGAGCAGCACGGCGGGGCTGTGTTTGTTAGGGCTGGATGTGTCACAGGGGGGATGAGGTGCCAGGGGTGGATGTGCTGCTTCGGGGTGAACGTGCCACGGCGTGGCTGGCAGCGCGGGGCGGGTGTTACGGCCCACGGGGAGTGTTGCTGTGGGCATGGGGTGGGTGGTGATTTGGGTGCAGGGATGTTGCAGCAGCTGTGGGAGTGGGGTGGTGTCTGTGGCAGCTGGGGGGTGTGGGATGGGTGCTTCTCGGGGGCTGTGGGTGCAGGGTGAGCTGTTGTGGTGTGCAGTGGTGGCCTGGGGACATGGGGGTGTGAGGCTACAGGGTCTGTAGGACTGACTGTTTCCTGCCCCACAGTGTGTCCTCGGTGAAAGGCCCTCCCAGCAAATGAAGGGTCAGCAGGTGGTTGGGCTGGTGCACCCTTGAGCAGGCACCCACTTCCAGGGGGATGCATCAGGGGTGTGCGTGGACCAGAACCCCCTCATGTGCCAGGAGCTGGCTCCCTGATCCGGGGGGAAAGGATGTGCCTGGTCCCCACAGGCTGCCAGGGGGCCAGGCCTCCTCCCTGCCCTCCCCAGGCTGCTGGGTCTTTCACCCTGCAGTGCTGTGCCTTACTTAGAGCAGTATTAGGGAACCTGGGGGCAGAGGGGTGGGGTACCAACAGGGAGGAGAACCCTGGGACCTCAGAGCCCATGGCAGCCTGGTCCCAGGTCTTGGTCTGAAGGGCATGAAGCAGGGCTGGGAGGAGCTGCCATGGCTCTACCATGGCTCTTGCACATCTCTGCACACCCTGCAAATTGCTGCCTGCCTGGAGTGAGGGGGACCAGGCTGCGAAGGCAGCAGGCTCTGCTTAGGGGACATCGCATTCCAGCTCCTTGAGCTGGCTGCAGATGGCCACGGGGGTCTGCCAGCATCCTCTTGTCCCCTCTCCCGGACAGACAGCACATGCCATAACTGTGGCACTGCTGGGACGCTGCTGCGAGATGATCTATTTGCCATGGGGCAGAGAGGTCTGTGGCTGATGGTCCATCCCCCCCTCTGCAGGGCTGTGGGAGCCCAGTGGGGACTTTGGGGGGGGGGGGGGCTGCTGTGTCCCGGTCCTGGGGACACCATCCAGTGGCTGTTCTCCCAGCCGGATCAGGTTGCCCATCCTGCTGCGCTATGACAGATTTTATAGGTGTGTCGCACTCTTTCATCTCCCAGAGGGGGATGAAAATGCCGTGACAGCAGAGTCCCTTCCTCTGCAGCAGACACAGCTCCTGCCCAGCTCTGCACTTCTCCTTCTCTTCTCCCTCCCCAGTACCCACATGAGGACCCCGATGCCTGGGCAGGACCCTCACACCTCATCCTCCTCCCCACTCCCAGGCATCCCATCCCAGGAGCTCTAGTCCCAGGAACCCCGGGGGCAGTGGGGGAACCCACCGAAGGGCTGTGTGGACAGCCCATGCTATGCACCCAGCAATGCACCTATAATGCAAAAAAACAAAACAAAAGCAAAAACCCACTTACCAGGATCGGGGTCGCTCTGGGAACACGAGCCCTAGACAGCAGTCCACACGGTGTCCATCGCCGCTGCCTCCGGCCACGAGCCCCTCTGCGCCCGCGGGTGCTCACTGCATGCCGTGCCCCGCGTGCAAATCCCTGTCAGGGGATGGATGGACAGATGGATGGATGGATGGATGGAACGGCAAGGGTGGTACCCGGGAAGCCAGAGCCCTGCACTTGCTGCCGGAGGATGCAGGAGGCAGCGCGATGCTGGGAGCGGATGCCTGTGTCTGTCACACACACACACACACACACACACACACACACACACACACACACTCACTCACTCTCTCAGAGGAAGCAGGGAGCTTGTGACTGGGGCTGAGCAGATGCAGCCTGGTTTGCTGTCCCTGTACCAATTGCTGCCCGAGCTGTGTTAAAAAGCTCTCCGAGAAACGGAGATTTTTTTTAACCGGGCTGACGTGTGCTGGAAGATACCAATAAAAGCTTTCCCTGCATCTCCTTTGGCCCCCTGGGTTGAACCGCCTTTCTCAGAAAAAACCTCAAGGATTACAGAGGTGGGACTGCATCCAAGGATGAGCAAAGGTCTCATCTGCCCCCGCTGCGGGGTCTTCCCCAGACCAGTGCCTCAGTCACAGGCTACCTGCACCTGCTTTAACCCAATGTCTGCTGGTCAGTGCTGCAGGCAGGCTGTCCTTCCCACACTACGGTGCAGCAGGGGCACGGTGGCTGCTGGCTACGTGCAGCCCTGTGTGCCTAGCTCAATGCAAAATGCGGGGTTTTTGTTCTTCTAGTCCCCAGGACCTGTTATATCACCTGGGTGGACACCACAGGGCTGCAGCAGAACTGGGGGCTTACAGGGGCTGGGAAGGAGGTGATGGGGCAGGGGAGAGGATGCTGGTGGGGAGAAAAAGGCACAGCTCTAATGCAGCACCTCTGAAGGCAGAGTATCCAGTCCACATGCATCCCCAGCTGCCCCACATCAGCTTGGTGGGGATGGTCACTCAGCCCCCTTACACCTCACTGGAAGGGGGTGCCACTGGTAAGGGGCTGCACTTTCCCCTTCAGAATAGACAGGTCTAAGTGGGGATGATTTAGGGTGAAACAGACTCTGAGCCCTCCTAGGAGCAGCTTCCATCCAGGCTTGGGATGCACGTTGAAGGTGAGAGCAGAGGGGTCTGGGCAGTGGGGATGCTGCAGGGCTGCCCTGCTCCTTGGCGAGGCTGGGCACAGCAGGTTCTGTTCTGTTCTGGCTGGGGCATGGGGAAGCTCTGCTCAGCCCCCCTGCACTGTTCCAGTTCCCAGGATACTGCCTGGGGGGAACCCTCATTCCTCCCTGGAATCCTAGAGGCCAGCCCCTGTGCCCTCCACTGGGCAGGTCCTGTCAGTCTCCAGATCTGCCAGCCCCACAGAACAGTGGATGTGTGGACAGCAGTGAGCACCAGGGGACAGGTAGGGATGTCACCTTTCCCATACAGAGAGCCTGGGGAGCATGGAGTGGGAGACTTGGCATTAAGAACCATTTGATGACTGAAGCTTCCTGGCTTCTGGAAGATGGGAAGCACCATCCCTGAGGTCTTCTACACCCCCAAAAATACTGTGGTGGATGCAGTATGCAACACTCCCGGCGTGCTCTGCATGCCCAGGAGCAGGTCACTGGGACAGGGCAGCCCTGGGGGGACCAGGTTCCACATGCTTGTGCCACATGCTGGTGCCAGAATAGTTCTTGACCATTGGCTGCTATTCCACACCCTGTGCCAGCCCTCTACAGACTTATGGGCACTGACACTGACCCCACAATACCCATATTGTCATTATGGACCCTTCCCATGGCTCACCTGGGAGTCAGCTGAGACCCTCTGCAGCTTGTGTCACCTGCAAACAGATCCAGAGGCTGGGAAAGGCAGCATCTGGGTGCTGTGCTGCCATCTGAGCCAGCCCATGGCTCTCTTTCCCATGGCTGGGGATGCACAGAGCCAGGCTGGAGACAGGATTTATCTGTTTTCTCCTTGTGGCTGTCAGGTCCTGTCTTGCTTCACTCCACAAACTGCAGGGGCCTTAATGCAGCCTCTGGGTGCCCTGCCCTGGCCCAAGGTGCCTCTCTGTGCTTCATCCTTCCTCAGGAATGCTTTCCTTTATGGTGAATCACATTTTGCATTATTTAGCCTGGGGAGCATGGTGGAAAGGTGCTGGGATGGCTGTGGGGTGGAGAAAGTGGATGCCAGCTGTAAGAGAGGCCAGCGAGAAACATCTTCACAGACGAACCTTGGCCCCAGAGGACAGGAGAGGAGTGTGCGGGCAGGCTGTAAAAGCTTTTAGTGCCTCTGTGGGGAGGGCAGTCCCGGGGCCGAGTGCAGTGATTCCTGGAAAAGCAGAGGCAAGGAGGAGCTCCAGCCCCGCTCCTGCTCTAGCTGCCAAAGGCCTTGGGGATCCCGCTGCAGGCAGGTGCGCTGCCCCCCAAAATGAGAGCTACAGCCCAGATCCGCTTCTGCAAGGACACCCTGTGCCAGATTAAGGATCGTCTCGCACCCTTTGGGGAGGAGGAGGAGGAGGAGGACACCGTCCCCTGTCCTCTCCGAAAAGCCACGGCGTGGTTGGCTGCTGGCTGGAGCGGCACAGCCGGCAACAGGCTGGGGAAGCTCCTGACGGGGAGCCGGCAGCGCCGGTCTGCCGGAGGAGGGCTGCAGGGGCGGAGGTGAGAGCTGAGCTGCAGCGGGAATGTGCATTTTCGTCAGCTCCTCTCCCCGCTCCCAAATCTCGCATGACGCCCGCGTGTAGGTCACTGGCTGCTGCGGCGTGTGGGCTCGCCATCTGCGGCGGCGCCCGGAGCGCCCAGCGCTGCCCGCCGCCCGCGGGGGGACACGGCCCTGCCACGGGGAGGGAGGGATCCAGGGATGGAGGGAACGAGGGGGTCCCCAAGTTTTGGCAGGAGCGGCAGCCTCGGCGCGCCTGCGCGAGCCGGCGTTCCTGCCAGCCGGCGGGGGGTGATGGAAGAGAGAACTTGTCAAAATAGCGAGATATCTTTTTTCAGGAGATTGCAAGTTTGGCTGATGGAGATAATAGTGTTGATGCGCTGCAGGGAGGGTTCGGAGAGGCATCGACTCCCCTCATGGCAGCTGTTTCAGGAGGGGAGGATGATTTCCAAAATCAGCGTGAAATTGGATAAAAACTGGCTGCCTGAAGGGCTGCCGTGTCAGACTGCAGGCAGAGAATGGCAGAGCGTCGCCCATCACCTGGATAAACAGAGCAAGAGCAAACCTGTGAGCAAGGCAGACCATGCCCAGCTCCCTGCACAGCCCGTGCCCCCCATATGTGTGGGGTCCACGCAGGGAAAGCAGCTCAGGATCTTACCCATGGAGCTGGTCCCAGTTGCAGACATGATCCTGCTCTCTCTCCACTGGTAACCAAACAGGAAACCTCCGGGTGCTGGCTGCAGACAGCGCCTCTCAAGGCCACCTGCTGCTGGCTGTCCTTCATGTCCACTGACAGTTGTCACCGCTGCCCCTGGCCATTCACACAGGCTCATTGATGGCTGTCCATCACACTCCTCGTCGTCAGTCAGGGGCTGTGCAGGAGGCTGATGGCTGTCCATCATGTTCCCACATCAAGGCCAGATCACTGACACTGCCTTTCGCTCTGTGCATTGATGCATCTGTCCTCGGGTGGTGCCACACCCTGACGGCTCAGCCATCGATCCCCACAGCCTCCAGCTCCCTGCAGCTCAAACCCGAGGGTGGAGGGGAGCTGCAGCCCTGTGCCACCTATCCCGGAGATTTAAAACTGCTTCCCTTGGGGAGCTTGATCGAGGAGAATCCTAGGCTGCTCTGATACGTTCCCTCTCCCAGTCCTGCCCCCACCAATGACCCCCCCCCCTTGCCAGGTGTGTGTGTGTGAAGCTGCAGTGCCATTGCCACTCCAAATTGGTGGTGGGGTGGTGACTGCTTCATGGCTCCTGCTCCCTGCATTCATCCTGCTGTGTTTTTTGGGATGGTGATGGGGACAGGAATCATCCTGGCTTTTCCCCTCCCTCAGTAGCCAGAGTGCCCTAAGCAGGAGCTGTCAGATGGTGCCCAACACGGGTGCAGCCCCTCCTTTGGTCCCCATCAGCAGCCATGCTGTAGCAAACCCAAAGTAGGTTAAAACACCGTGGATGCTGGCTGTGTGCCTCGTGGCTGTGGCACTGAGCTTTTGTGCTCTGAGCTTTTCCCTCCTGTCCCAGAATGCAGAGATCTTGCTGGACATCATCACTGAGCAGCCCTGTTTGCAGGGTGGGGTGCAAGAGCTGGTTTTGCTGCGCCTCCCCCCAGTCCCCCCAACAGCTTTTGTGGTACTCAAAAGTCCCCCAACACAAAAGCCTGGAGTGGAACCTGTCTATTGTTAGTCACACAGGAGCAGGGAGGGAGAGTTTGCAATCAAGGTCTGTCTGGATTCACAGCAGAATTCCAGCTGTGGCATGGCCAGGCCCCACTTTGTGTGGATAGGAGGAACCCCTCCTTTGTCCAGCCACAGATTTTGTCTGAGGTCCCACTCCAGCCCGATCCAACAGCCTCTCCTGGAGCATGAGCACAGTGTGCTTCCCAGGGTGGTTTTAGCTCCTTCCAGGGCCCTGACCTGGTACAAAGTGAAGTGCTACTTCCTTCTCATCCTCGTCTGTGTCTGCTGCCATTCCCACCTCACTGCCACATCTTCACATCTGCTGGACTGAGGCACAGCAGCCCCAGATTGCTGGACATGCATGTCTGAGCAGGCAATGCATCCTAACAGCTTCTCTAGCTGCTGGAAGGAGAAGATCCAGCCTAGATCCAGCCCATCCATCCTTTCACTTGTCCACTTCCACAGCTACATGCTACTCTCTGCTCCATGCTATAGTCCTGCAGTCAGAGTTTGGCTGTTCCCTTTTCCTACAGGACAGGGCTCTGAGGAGCCTTGGGGAGAGTGTGAGGTGCTCCGTACCCTGTTCCCTTGTGCAGCCATTTGCCCACATTGCTCCTCTATAAGCTGCCTTCATGCCCACAGTAAGGGAGAAAAGCTGATGGAAAAGACTGTTCGAACCTGGGGAGGGAGTAGAGAGAAAATATGTGGTCTGACAGTGTCTGAGTGCTAAAATGCCCCATGAGAAGCTGGGGGGAAAGTTCAGGGGTGAGGGAAGCAGGGGGAGGAAGGCAGCAGCCCATCTTGCCCAGAGGACGTACTCCAGGACTTGGATCTGCAGGGAGGTGTTCCCCAAGCTTGTGCTTATCCCGGAATGCCCTTCCTTGGAGTGGCAGGTCTCTGCAGAGCAGCTGGGGCAGGGAGTCATGGGTCTTTCGATCCCATTCCTGCAGCTGGAGGCTTGCCAAGCATGGCCCTGATGAGATGAGGGTGCTCCTGCTGGACAGATAATAGCTGAGCAATTTAGAGCTCTCTCATCTAGGAGTACTCTTGCAGGCATCAGCTAAATGACCCTCTCCACGGGACCACTCCAGCCAGCTCCCAGGCCCTGGGCATCCCTCACAGCTTATCCCCTGTGCTCCACCTGTAAATCCCAGAAAATGTGAGTCTGACCCCACAAGTCTCCAGGGACCCTCCTTTCCTAAGCAGAGACATGGGTGTAGTCAAACAGTGGAGACTGGTGCAGGGATTTGTCCCCCAGGACGCTGATGGGCTCTGGAGAGCAGGATGGCCCCCGGGAATGTGGAGGAGGATGGAGGCTGTGCTGGTGGGGGAGTGCTGGGTTTGGGCTGCGGGTGGGTGCAGGGTGTGGGTTTGTAACCCCACAGCACCTTGCAGGACATACACAAGCCCCACGGGAATGCCAGTCCCTCCTGCTGCCCGGCCTGGCCTGACCCTGCAGCATCAGCCGTCCCCACATCCTCCATCTCTGCCACGGGCCGGGGCAGCATCCTCACAGAGGAGCTTTCAAGTGGAACGGAAACGCCTAATGAAGGCCGACTTCATTAACCAGGGCTGTCAGGGGGATGATTGCTGCCTTCCTGAGCCACTCTGTGAGCAATGAAGCTGTGTCAGAGGAGAGGAGAGGAGAGGAGAGGAGAGGAGAGGAGAGGAGAGGAGAGGAGAGGAGAGGAGAGGAGAGGAGAGGAGAGGAGAGGAGAGGAGAGGAGAGGAGAGGAGAGGAGAGGAGAGGAGAGGAGAGGAGAGGAGAGGAGAGGAGAGGAGAGGAGAGGAGAGGAGAGGAGAGGAGTCAATCCAAATACCTCTGCCCTGCTGGCAAGGGCACCATGATATGTTTAGGGAGCTGGGGACAAGCAGGCAGCCCTCAGGGCTGGAGGCAGAGCCCATCTGGCTCCAGAGGAGAGTGGCTCTCCCTGTCTTTTCCATCTTCTCTTACAGAGCTCCTTTCCTATCTTCTTCTCTTAGCTGAGAGCTGTGAGTGCTGGATCTGGCCATTGAATCCCCCTGGGGCACAGCTGGGTCCTGTTCTAACGCACAGATGGGACCTGGTGTGACCTGCAGTGATCCCAGACTTCTGGATGCTGCAATCTGGACAGGGACATGGTGCTTGCAAGTGGTCCAGCAGGCTCCACATTGCTTTTGGCATCTCTATCAGCCCTGTTCCCATACTGCAGCATGCTACAGACTGGCTTCCTGAAAAAGCTCCCTCTCCAAGCCTGGAAAACCTTTACCCATGTGAGGGGCTGTGCACGCTCCTTGTCTTCCCTCTTGGGAACCTCCAAGCACCCCTGATGGGGTAATTTGGAACAGCCCCGCAGAGCATCAGAGCCCCAGCACGCCACTGCCTCTCCTCTTAATCAGCTAATTGTGTGTTTGGGGTTTCAGGCAAGGGCCCCAGCCTGGTGTTGCCATACCAACCACATCAGCTTCACTTTCAAACATTTACCAAGCAGGCTTGAAATGTGGAGGGGGGAGTGGGGGGTGTGAATTAAAAGAGAAGAGGAAGCCAAACAGAGGGTTGAAGGGAGGGGAGAGAGTAAAAGGGCTGTGCCTGTGCCTTTTCCACTACCCCACGCTGAGTCCTGCAGGGCAGAAAGCTCTGATTAAAACAGCTCTTGCTGGGAATCGGAGGCTTTTTGGGGAACAAAAAAATGCCCCTGCCTGCTGGAGACCGTCTGGGGCACTGCTGGGGATGGGATCATATTGATTCCTTCAGCAGGGTGAGGGGAGGGCTGGGAGATGAGGGTGCCCAGGACCCTGAGCAGGATGGGGGATGAGTTGTGGCTGCTGGTTCTGGGGACCTATCACCCCCAAAGCTGGCTGGGCGGGTGGTGCAGGCAGCTGGTGGGATGCAGGCTCAGTGGAGGAGGTTAAAAAAGGTGGCTTGGGCTGTGATGGAGGGCAGATCTTACAGCTCAGAGGGCCTGTCCCCTCTTTGTCCCCAGCCTGCTGTCATGCCAGGGTAAAGAGCAGGACCCCTACTCCCAGGAGCAGCTGCCATGTGCCTGCCCTGCATTCTGGAGCTGGGTTTATTGTCTACCCTGCTCTCGGGCTGTGACACTGTCCCTCTTCTCTTCTTCCAAATACACATCTTTGCCCTACTTGACCTATCTGTGAGCTGGATCAGCCCTTTCAGCTTCTCCAGCCCTGCAAATCAGGCTCTGGGCTGCTTTTTCCTGCAGCACTGGTGTGGCATGAGCCCTTCTTTGCCTGCCAGCCCTGCTGCAGTGTCTCAGCAGTGGCCTGCAGATGCAGGCAAGGGAGCTGCCCCAGGAGGGGAAATGGAGGCGGATGTGTGTTCCTTCACACATCTAGCTTCATCTGAAAACCCATTTAATAGATCAAAATTTTATACTCTGAGCCATGCTAGAGCCCAGAGCAGAGCAGATTTTAGTTACTGCAGATCCTGGGCCAAGGAGAGGCATGGCATGAACAGGAGACATCAGCTGCTGCAGGTACACAGGGGAGATGGTAAGGGGGCAGGGCAGGTCAGAGAAAGGATGACATGCAAGGAAACCGACTTTTTGAGCATGATATGTGGCCCTTTTGGCATCCTGTTCCTTGGGATGGGCCTTGCTGTGGCATCTGATTGCCTCTGTCCTGTTCCTCTCCCCCCCAGCATCCCCTGGCTGGACTCTGACACCCCCCTGAGTGTCGTGTGAGCCTGATGGCACAGGAGCAGAGGCAGACAGTCCCTTTTCCCTTTTCCTTGCTAAGGCTTTGACACGTAGCACTGCTTCCCTTGAGGCCCCTGTGTTCCTCCTCCTCCTCTGTGCTGAGCAAGTCACTCCATCCCTTCACGCTGGCCATGTGGCTCAGCTGTGAATCACTGTGGGCAAGGCTGCTCCTCAGGAGTTTCTTGGTTTCTGGATGCACCCTGCTCCCTCCTGGCCATGCACCTCCTCCCTGCCATGCTTTGCTCCTCAGAGACCCCAGCTCTCCAGAAACAGTGCTTGTGGAGGGAGGGAGCTGGAAGTCTGTTTCTCTGGAATGAGTTCTCTCCTTCCTCTCCCAGGCATCTATGCAACCTTCACATGCCCCAACAGCCAGCACCACTAGAAACTGCCTCCTCATGCTGGTCACAAGGGTTTCAGGGACCTGTGCCGTGCCCAATGGCCTGGGGGACCCTGCCTGTGGCCTGTGGATCCCCTGCAAGTTTCCTGTCCCACCTGTTACTTCTGTGATGAGAAGAGTCGCTGAAGTGGCCATGGTTTGCGGATGGCTCAGGCTGGAGCAGATGCAGAGGTCAGCAGCAGGAGTGCAGCCCAGGCTTTGCAGGGCACTGCCTCGGGCTTTGCAAGAGCCTGACACAGCTCAGCCATCACCGTAGCTTATCAGCCTTGCTGAGCACCTCTGAGTGCCCCAGATGGCTTTCTGCTGACAGAGTGCAGCCCTGGACGCTCTCATCTGCTGGAGATGCTATGTGGGCAGACCCCTGCCTCCTCCCATACACCCTCAGGGGCTGGTGAGCTCAGTGCTGGCTGCTGGGGCTCACCCAGACCTGGCCACAGGGCAAATCTGGACATCAACAGGGCAGCAAGGCAAATCCTCCCTCTCGGGGCTGTGTGGGTGCTGCTGGCTCCATGGATGGAGCAGTCTGGGGGGTCTCAGTGGGATGCCCTGTGCCATGAGTTATGCTTGCTGGGCAGGATACCCTGCTGTATCCCTCCTGGATCCTGCACCCTGCCCGTGGCTTCCCCACTATGGACCAAACACCAGTCAGGAGCTGGGGCAAGGACTTCCCTGGTCACAGCTGTGCCACAGCCACCAGGACAGGCTGTGGCCTCCTAGCTGCTGCCTGCTTTGTCACAAACATCCTGCTTTGTTCTCCATCCTCACCATGTGCCCTTTTGACAGGGAAAAGCCTCCAAGCCATTATTCTTAGGCTGTAATCCCCTGCAGACTCAGAAGGAGATGGTCAGTGTGACCGCTGTGCAGGTGGCAGGGAGAAGGAATGTGGTGTCCCACGACCCTGCATCCCACCCCAGGAAGCTCATATGCAGCACATATGGGCCTCTGAGTGCTGGACACGAGGCTCTTTTCTGGGCAGCTCTGCCTGTGAGTTTTACATCTGCTTGCAACATTTCCAACGGTTTGATTTACTGTAATTCCTCTGGAAAGCAACTTTTGTGATTGCTAGCCTGGAGATCTCAAGCTGGACTTAAACAACAGGATCCTAAAGAGGCCATGAATAATTGAGCCTAATAAATATTAATAACTGTGGCAGGGCATGTAATTGCAAGGAGTGTTCTGGAAACACAGCTCTGCAGGCAAATGTGCACTCTCGGCAGGCCGGGGCAGAGCCCAGTTAACACTGATGCTGCCAGGCCATGCAAAGCTGTACCTGGCCACCAGCCCAGCCACACTCCTCTGTGGTTATTGGTGGCCAGGGGCAGGGGGTGCTGGCCCCTGTGTGAGTTTTCAGCTGTCTGTGTTTAGCAGAGGGTCTCTCCCCCATACCCTGATCTCCTGTTGAACTCGAGCGGACTTGCAGCACCCACTGCATCATTTGGCAGGGATGTTGTCTGACTCTGAGCTATCCTCATCCCTCAAGGGTCCTGGAGGACTTGGGACACTCCAGAAAGTCCTGCCCACACTCACCCACAGGCCATAGGAGGAATGCCCTAAACTGAAGTCGGGCTCTTTGGCCACAAATACCTGACCATCTGTCTGTGGCCAGGTTTCAAACAGGACTGTCCCATGCATCGCAAAAAAATGGAGGCACTGCAAAATCTGGCTCCCAAGTCCAAGTGATATCAAGTGATATCAAGAAGGCACAGTCTAAGTTTTGTATGACCTAACAAGTCCTCCAAAGTTGCGATGAGTGAAGACAAGACTGAGGGAAAGGATAGGCATGGATTTTCTATTTCTGACAGGGCAGTGATGGGGAGTGCATGTGGCCACCTCTCCTGACTGAGGGATGTCCTGCAGGGAAAGACTGAATTTGTCACTTGAACCTTTGCTGAGCCATTGATCAGAGCTTGAGCAGATGCAGGATCCTGCCTGAAGTAGCTGAGCTTTCTGGATGAAATGTAAAAACAATGCTAAAGACAAAACCCAGCTGTACTCTTCCTGGGGTGCTCTAGTCCCTCACCGAATCCTATGCCTGAAGCAATGCTCACCCTTGTGGCTTTGCCAACGCCCATCAAACCCAGCATTTCCCAGTCTTGTCTCTGCTTTTCAAGGCAGATGAGGGAAAGGAGTCAAGAAGGAGTCACAAGTGCTTGCATGGCTCAGTCTGCAGCAGTGCTATGGGTGGGTTTGAAATGCATGCACGAAGGCTTTGCCAGAGCTTTCTGGGTGTTGTGATTCAGAGTGGGGGCCTTGTGGTCCTGCCCCTTTGCAAAAAAACACCGGCTTTGCTACCTGATGCTGAGGGTGTGCTGAAGGCTTCTGTATGGCACACAGAGGAATGGAACAGAAAAGCTGTTAGCTGAGCTTAGGGCAGGAGCTGGGGGTAATTTGAGAAGGATGCTGTCCGCAAGTTTCTGCTTGAAAATTGTGGTGCTTGGGCAGCTGAAGGCCTGTGAATGCTTGGCAAGGGTATTCTATCCTCTGCAGGAGCTTCTCCCACACTGAACAAGTGCTTCTTTTCCCCAAGCTGCCTGGCTGTTGAGACTGCATCTTGCAAATGCGGTTTCAGACAATAACAGCTTGCAATTATGCAGTGCTTTCAAAACCAAGATATCCTGAATTTCGTTAACGTCTTTGTATAAAACTAGCTGAGGCTGCTTTTGGGATGCAAAGCTCCAGCCTGTGCGGAAACGTCGCAGCTGGATCACCCAAATCTTTATTCTGTTCTGGAGATGGATCATCCTGAAGGAGATTTTAGGGTGTTGCTGTCTGCCTGGGACATACTGCCTGGGCTCAGCCAGAGCAGAGGGTGCACAGAGACATTGTGTGGTCTCTGACCCCCACCTTCTGTGATTTCTGCTGCAATATGGGCGCAGGGGGAGGGCTGGGGGGTGGGGATTATCCGTACAGGAGTCAAAGGGCTCTGTGCTCTCTGGGGGAGAGAGAGATGTGGCTTGGTAAGGATCGGTACAGGAAGCGGGAATTGCTGTAAGACCCATTGTGGGGCAGAAATCTCAGAAACCATTTCTCAGTGTGCAAAGAGCAAGCAAGGATTTCCCTAGGGAAAGCTGTGCTGAACTCCAAGGGTCACCACCAACAGCTTGAAGGCTGGTGGGTGGCCAGTAATGACTGAGGCACCTGGAGGCTGACACAGGGCTTTCCATGAGCAACGGGGGTACCCACAGGGAATGAACCTTCAGCCAAGCCTCAGGTGCCGCTAGGCAAGGGGGGCTGACACCTGGCACAGCCTCAGTGCAGAGGGATTAGATAAATGTGAGCACCAAGACCCTGAAATTCATCAAGGGGGATGCAGAGTGCAGCCCTGAGGTGCAGTGAGCCCAGGCAGGGAGCAGAGCACGGAGAGGCACTGGTGGTGGAAGGACCTGTGTATTATCGTGGACACTGGGCTGAACGAGAGCCAAGAGAGCACTCTTGTCATGGAAAAGGGAAACCACATCCTGGACTACATTAGGAGGAGAGTGTCCAGCAGACTGAGGGAAGTTATTATCCCTGCTCCTTGGCCCTGGGGGGATGCACAGATGTCAGAAGCTATTCTTGAATTGCTGCTAACAACGGCTCTCCCCCAGTTTCTTCTGTTGATACCGGGAGGTGAAAATACAGACGATGATACAGGGGTTACTGCAGGAGCAATAAAGGAGCTGCAGTGTTATCCCAAGGCACTTGGAGCACCCGCTTGGGAAATACATGGTATTTCCTAGGTTCCATATAGGTCAAATGACACGTTTGGGGAAACAAGGATCTTTACGCTAGGATATTAACTTGTCTTTTGGATGAAAAATTAATGAAAGATTTGGCTGTGAAGAACCTGGAGGTTTTTTTCTGTGATAACAGATACTTCAAACCATAGGAATACTGAAACGCTTCCAGTTGCTCTGAGTCGCTGTGCACTCTCCAGCTGAAAGACAGCAATACATCATCTGCTGTACTGCATTCAGGATCGAAAACTGCTTCAGCTGTAGTTGAAAGTGTGAAAAAGTGAGTGGTCAGCAGCTTGGCTGACCATTGCTATGTGCTGCTGACAGTGCTGGAGCTCTTTGAGGAAGCAGGCAGCAGATTCCTCTTTGAGGAATCAGTACTTGCCAGGGGCTGACTGCCCAGGGTGTGTTGCCCGGGGAGTGATCACATCAGTGTTTTCTCAGTCCTTTTTCCTTTCTGACTGTGTCAAAAATTCAGTGTTTCAGATGAGACCCATCTGTCATGGATCAGCACATTTGCCCCAGAGGGTCAACTTAGTACCCTGTGGTCGAGAGGAACCTGAATAATTTTGGGGGTTATCACAGGTATCTCTGCACTGGGTGTTGTGTTTTGTGGGAGTGGTTTCACTGCTGGGTGAAGCCATTACCACGCTGTCAACACTTCAGAGGGATCCAGCATCACGTGGCAAGGCTGGCAAGGAGGCACACACTAGAGAGACAGTGATGTGGGTGGGCTGGTGACAAGTGGCTGGGCCCGACTTTCAAGCCAGTGGCATGGGCAGGCTTGTGACAAGTGGCTCTGGAGGTGGCAAGCCTCCTTCAACAGGGAATCGAGGGCAGTAGTGGGTGCCCTGGGACAGCTTTGCCCCAAGCTCCTGCCTTCATGGGAGATTGCAGAGCGTCAATCTCCAAATCCGCTCCACTTTTCAAAGCTTTTAAGCTCCCTGGGCTTTACTATACTCAAAGGCAGCTGCATAAAAGAATATTTTCCCTTTGTAAACAGATGCAGCGACCTGCTTAGCATCGATCCTGTGAGGCAGGGCTTCAAATTCAATTTGTTTCCATCATATGTGTGAATAGTTTGGTAAATTGATTTTTCAGAATAAAAATGTATTGACAGTGATTATAGCTGATAAATATAATTTTAAATATAAGATGAGGCTTATGATCATTGAATTGTTCACCTGAGGGATGCAAAGCTTGCACAGTAAACAGTATTTTTCTAAGACATCACTTAAAGCTCTGACCTTTATTTTTCATGAGATGACTCCAATTTCCATCTCTTTTTCAAGGGAGGAAGCCCTGAAAAAGTCATGGAGTGCAGCTGATGATCCCGAAACCTGCAATTTATGCGACTGTTGTAATCTCCACACAACTGTAACTGATGAATATGCATCACATCATCTCTGTGCGTGGCAGAAAGTAACCTATTTCTGTCCCCTAACAAGCTCTGGTAGGGCTGGCTGCATATTCCTGAGACTCTGTGCCCTCAGTGGGGCTGTGGGATTTCAGGGAGGGTGGGGACACCACGGGAAAACCCTGAGGCCAGACCTGGTCTGCAGGTTAAGGCCGCGTCTATCCATCTGTTCCATGGGTGTCGGTGTGCTGATCTGCTCCTGCCTCCTCTTAAGTCCCGCTTAAGGCAGGGTTTAGGGCACCGTGAGGCAGCAACTTTCTGAGGGTGGCTGGGAGGACGGTGGCCACCCCAGAGGCGGCCCTAAATTAACATCTCGAAGCCAAAGCCGCAGAGATGTGATAGACACAGAAGAATGGCCGAGTGACGCTCTAATGAGTGTTAATGGGAGGTAGGAATTGAATCCTGCCGGCTCATTAGCAAGGCGAGAGGTGCCATCTGCTGTGGCTGGCAGGTTCCCTGCCACACTTTGTGCAGGGGGGGCTCCTGCTTCTGGGGGGCTGTGGGGAGGCAAGACCCCTGCCTGGGAGGGCTCCTGCTGCTTTGTGAGCGACAGCCAGAGCCCGTGCTGGGGGGTGTTGGGTGTGAGATCTTCCTTGGCCCAGATGGGATCTGCCTTGGCACTAGGAAGGGTCCCTGTGCACTCTCATTTTGTCCCCAGCCCTTTCCAGTCTGGCCAATAGGGCAGCAGAACCAGCAGCACAACTGGCAAGAGGTTGGGCTTTGATCCTGCCAAAGGAGGCTGCTGGCCTTTTTGTGAGTGCCCACGACCTGGACTTTTCCCTCCCAGCCTGCCGGCAGTGACACAAGGATGCTGGCTGGGCTCTGCAGGCAAAGCCAGTTGTCTGCAGGTCCTGACTCCTCCAAAGCCCTTCAGGACTGAGAGATTTGGGGCTGCCAGCCAGCGAGTGGAACTTGAAGAGCTGTGGCTACCACTGGGACACACTGTGTGTGAGATACTTCTCCTGGATGGTGGAGAAGTTGCCTAGGGTCTCCTGGTTTGTCTCTGGTCCTCCCAGCCCCTCTCCAAGCAGAACCAGCAGCAGGACCAGCTTTGATCCTTCCCAAGGAACATGACCGTCAGACCAGTCCCACCACACCATGCTCATGAGGAGCCGGGGACAGGAGCCAGCCTCGCACTGCCATGCCTGTGGTCCTCTCGAATCTGGAGCTGAGCCAGGAGACAAGCAGCAAGCACAGAGCAGGACAAAGGCTGGAGATGAAGCTGTGAACTCTCGGGACTCTCGCTGGTCAGAGTGACCCCGAGATGCGTTAGAAAGTCTCTTTTCCCAGCCAGGTGCTCGAAGAAAGAGTCAGAACTCTTCAGTTTTCAGTCTCAAGGTTGTTTGTTGTATCTTATCTATAAAATTCTTTCTCCTGTCCAGCCAAGGTCCACTCAGCAGGACAGTCAGAGGCACTCTGCCTCCCCCGGGGTGGTGTTATCTTTTTATACTAAAAACTATGTGTACAATATTTACAATTACTTTCCAGTACCTATCACCTATGTTAGACAGTGAGCCTCTACTCTAAACCAATCTAAAAGTGCCAACATCGCAGCAGAAGATAGAGGCCAAGAAGAAGAAGGAGAAAGGTTGGACACACCCAGATTCCTCCATCTTGTCTCCTGAACCCCCATTCTAAAAACCCCAAAAGATCTATTTTTCACTCTGTGATAAATTTACTATCATTAAATTACTATAATTTAAACTGTCATGGCTTGCAGATCTTCATCTAAGGTTGGTAACTTGCTCCACGGGTCATAATCAAAACCACAGGCATCCTGGGCTCTGTGCCAGGGTCTCTGAGCCCCCTGGCAGGGGTCATGGCTGCTCAGGACAGCCAGAGGGGTGTCCTGAATTCCACCAGTGAAGCTTTCTGGAGCAGTGCAGTGCTTCATGGAGAGGTTCCGCTGGCTGCTGCCCAAATTCCTGCAGGTGGTGACTGGCCCCTGTGTCTGACGAGCCTGGCTAAGCCAGAGCAGGTCCCACGTCAGCATCCCTGCGAGGCTGACTCATGCCCTGCACTGCATCCCTTGCCCACCAGTGCCTGGTCACCACCATGGCTGCAGGGCTTCCTCTGGCTGCAGTGGGGCTGCTGCCTCAGCCTGGACACCAGGCACCTCTGCCCTCACTGCTCCAAAATTTGTCCTGCTCCTTCGCCCAGCCTGGCCACTCCTGTGGAGCGCAGCTGAGCCTCACTCCCCTGAGAGCCTGAGCAGTCCTGAGCCAGGGGGAGAGGCCCCTGCAGAGCTGGGGTCTGCCTGCCCCTGGGATCTCTGCATGGCAGCACAGCCCCTTGGGCCTGGACCGTGTGGGTGCCACTGGACTGGAGAGACAGAAGCTGTGCTTGTGGGTCGTGACTGTGCTGGTGCGTGGATTGGTTGGTGTGCTCAGCAAAAAACGGGGAGCACCTGCCAGAAGGGAGCCGGTTGGCATGAGCAGAGGCAAATGGGAAGCTGGGAGGTATAAAACTGTGAATGCTTCTGGGAAATATGCATGGCTGACAACAGCAGTGATGATGATAAGGAGGTACTGCAAAAACACATCTCCGTCTTTTAAATTTATTTCCTGAAAGAAAGAAAATGCTGTTGTGCAAGAAAGGAAAGCAGTGTCTGCGTTCAGTGTTTGGGAAGAAGTAAGGAAGACTGTGAAATATTTTTTAGTTTATCAGGCACTATAGGGGATGCTAGAAGACACACACCAAGGGCAAATATTTCAAAAGTAGCTGCCTGCATAAATTGTACCCAAGAGCCCTATAAAATGGGCTGAAGGATGTTAGCTGCAATAGTCTTTATTTCTTTTACAACTGGAATTTCCCTGATGCTCCCAGGAGGTGCTGGGGCTGACAGGCCTCTGCTGGGTATCTCTCTGCTCAGGCAACCATGTTCCCTGAAGCACAGAACATCCTTCATGTGAGTCAGGCCCGCAGAGATGACCCTACTCTTACTGCAAGCATCTTGAAAGAAGACTGGTTGCTCCCTCTTTCTGGGAAAAGCACGAGCAGAGTAAAGCAAAGGCAATGCAATTCCCACTTGAGGTTTTAAAGGGTAATAAGGACACATCCCATGGGAAGGGACCCCCTTTGTCTAGCTCTCCACTTCTGCCTCCTCCATCCTCGTGAGGAGAAGCTTGGGGAGAGAGATACCTTCTCCCTTGACATGGGAACAGCCTGTGTCTTGCTGCTGGGAGACAGCACCTCTTTTTGGTGTGCATGGATTTTAATGGGGCTTCTCTTTTTTTGTAGCCCTTTGGAGGTTTGACCACGAGTCTGCAGAATTGTCCCCTATAAAGAAAACATCCTAACAGTACTTAGTTGCTGTTTCTTGCCAACCTGCCTCGTAGAACAGGTCTCCAGAATAACTTCCAACTTATTTTGTCAATTCTGCAGCTTTTTACAACCATTACTGGTCATTTCCTGTGCTACAAAAGGTATTCCAGGTACCCCAGAAAATGCAATTGACATGGGAGTCCCTGTGAGAGTTTGGAGACATCAGGTTGCCCTGAGCTGGGGAGAAACAGGAGGTGGCTTGGGACAGTAGCCATCTGTGAGGAAGTGACACCTGCCAGGGTATTCCTCTGGGACCAGCTCTGGACCTGACGACATTCAGCATGATAGGAAATGAATATTAAATGACTGTAGATGAAATCTGCGGGCACAAGGAGATGAGCAAGAAGCTAAAACATGGCAAGGACTGGTCATCTACACAGCCACCAGTGAGACCTGGGGTTGTGAGAAGCTCATCTGATGACTCCCTCAGGCTGGAGGCTTTTTGATGAGGAGAATGCAGCCTGCAGCTGCTTCATTCCCACAGACATCCAAAGAGGCAGGAAACCTGGTTCTTTTCTGAATGTGTTGTCTGCAAAAGATCTCCTCCACTGCTTTGCACTGTGAAGTTTTGGGCAACACGGGATCATGGGGCTGCAGCTATGCTGGACATCACTCATAGGTTCTTTGAACACACAAAAGTTCGCCATCCTTTTAAGGCTGCCAGAGCAATGGTTTTGGCAACATCACCGAGCTGCTAAAAGGCAGAATGGCTCAACTTTTTTGTGCTGATCTCAGGAAGTCATTGCTCTTCTTTGCTGACCTCTCATTATGCCACATCTGGCTGACATGTTCGGGTTTCAGTCCCCCCAGTACAGGAGAAACATTGATAAACTGGAGTGAGTTCAGCAGAAGCCACTTAAAATGGCTTGGGCTGGAGCTCCTGCCCTAAAGGAGAGGCTGGGGAGCCAGGCTTGTCCACCTCTGAGAAGGGATGGTTTGGGGGAGACCCGAGAGCAGCTCCCCAACACCTGTGGGTGGATTATTGAGAAGATGGAACCAAGCATTTAATGGAGGTGCACAGAGGGGGACATGAGAGAGAGATCTAACTTGTAGCACAGGAAAATCATCCCCATGGGCACAGTCACATGCTTGGAGAGGGGCCTGGAGAGCTGGAAGGATCTCCAGCCTTAGATGAGGTCAAGATGCAGATGGGGCATCCTGTGCAACCTGGCCCAACCAAAGTGATTCTGCGATTCTCTGATCTCACTGTTGGGTATGGAACGTTGGATTTGAGACCTTGTTTGGTCTGCGAGTTCCTGAGGTGGATTTGTCAGTCCCTGGAGGTGTAGGAAGGAGAATGGGGAGGTCAGCAACTGGAAGTGGTCTTGTGCAGAGCGAGCCTGAAGGAGGGGTAGGGGAAAGCTGGATACTTGGTGGGAGGACAACCTTCTCTACCTCAGGCCTGCTCTAGCACCAGTCCCCAGTGCCTGGTCTGAGACTGGAGAAGAGTTGGCCTTGGCAAGGACCTGCTTGGAGCACAAGACTCTTAGAGCTGGTGGAGAAAAGCAGGACCAAACAGCATAGGGAGGCAGAAAATTTGGATAAGAAATAAAGCCAACTTCCATCATATCCTTCTGGATTTGGACTCATCCCACATGCTCTTCTGCCAGCTCCAAAGGAGATGGGAGAGGGGAAATTAATGGAGCTGCTTGGAAAGCACTTGCAAATGCTTTGGCCTCGTGCAGAGGGCTGTGGGACAAGGCTCTGAGGGTGATGTGGGGCCGGGGGTCCTGAGCAGGGCTGGGGGCTGACTTGCTCGGCTGCTGGCAGCCAGAACTACCTTCTAGGGGAAAAAGCAGTGGGATGCTGACGTCTGCATCAGGAATGGAGCAGGGCATGCGATTACGCCTACGCCTCAGAGGAAGGAGGCTGTAAATCAGGGAATGGTAGGGTGCACAGGGCAAGGAAGATGTCTGGGCTGTCTCAGCATCTGGTGGGACCCGTGTTCCCCAGTGATTAATGAAGGAACTGCCGAGTCTGGACGAGGTGATTAAATGTGCACAACAAAGCCACCAGGCGCCGTGGCCAGCTGGCAGGGACAGCCTTGGGCAGGGCTCTCTCATCCCTGGATGGAGTGGCTGCATTCCCCCATCCCTCGAGGATGGTCCCTGGCTCTGCTTGCCCCCATGCACTTAGCTTGGCATGAGCTGGCCTGGCTCAGAGGCCTCTGACAGAGCTTGCAGACCATTTGCCAGCACATGCAGGGATGTTACAGTGGTGCCACTGCATCCTGAGCATCACTTCAGGACAACACCATCACTCTGCAGTAATAAAACAGGAAGAACCAATGCAACAGAGTCTTCTGAAGCTACAGGTTTCTTGGCTGAGCGACCAGGGGCTGCAGCTATGGAGAAACCAGAAGGGAAAAGGGACAAACAGAAAGGCCACAAGGCCACTGCAGTTTGTCTCTTCCTAAGGGTTGCAAAGGTGACAAAGCTGGGAAGTTGTATCTGTGTGCTCTCCTCTATCTACTTTTATTCTTGCTCGCCCTTCATCCATGGACTGTTAGTAACACAAAAGGCTCCATCTGATCATGTCCCTGTGATTCTCTGGACTGTCGTCTATCTTGCCATGGCTCGGGGAGAGGGCATTCATCAGTGCTGTGGGTTCACAATGTCCTATGGTGATTTTGGGGTCCTCAGTGCTCCTCTGGAAGCTGTCCTGACTGAAAAACCCATGTTTTTCAACTTTCACCCATATGGCTTTCAGAAACATCCTTATTTTAAAAAAAGGGGGAAAAAAAAAAAGATAATAAGGAAAATAGAAAAAAAAAACAATTGCAAGTACTTCTAGTGTTTTTCCCTCTGATCATGTTCCTTTAATTATTAAGCTGTTTGTCTCAAAATCTCCCCTCTAAATCTGAGCTAAGTTTCTGGTTGAACTGACCATGTTTTGAGTCCAAGTTGTTCTGTTTCTATTACCGGCAAAACTTTGGGTTCTCATGCCTGGAAGACATCACGCTGGGAACAGCTGGACGAGCTGAGGAGGGGATGGGATCTTCTGTATCTGAGACACCGCAGATGGGGCACTCGGGGTCCTTGCATCTGGGTCATCGAGATCTCTGGTCACCTTGTGCCCTGCCAAAATCCGGCTGTGCTGAGCCTGAGCTTCGTGTGTGGCAGCAGCAGCAGCACAAGCTCTGCCTCTTGCCGGCCTTCAGAGCTGCCCACGGCAGGCAGGGGAGGTCCTGGCATGGCTGCAATCAAGGCCAAATGTAAATTCCCCCAGCCTTGTGTTGTGCTGGCCTTGGGGAGAGTGAGGGGGCTGGTGGCAGGGAGAGGAGGGAGAGAAGGACAGACCTCCCCGTCCAGCATTCCTGGAGCTTGTCAGGCTTGTTCGGGTCCCTGCGCTGGCAGGGAAGGGGTTGTGAGCTCTGCTCCTGCCCTGGTATTGTCACATCTGTGTCCCCACAGCACGTGGGCATCAGGCCAGAGCATTTTATCCCACTGTCGTGCTCTTACAGGCAAACTGCCCAAAGAAATGTCTCCCTCACCCCAAAACCAGCAATGCTGGGGGACCTTCTGCACCATGCTGGGGGAAAACATCACGTTTCAACCACAAGACCCTCTTGCAGGAGTGCTGATGTTCTCTTTCCTCCCCAGCTCCCACTCATGTCTGTCCCTCAGGACTCAGGGGTGATGTTTCCCTACTGCTCTCCTAAACTGCAGTCCATCAGGACCCCCAGATGGCTGCACTCCCTCCTTTCTCTGCGCAGTCACAGTGAGGCCAGCTGCACGCTGCTTGCTTCATGGAGTGGCAAACATACAAACATGGTCTGGGGGTGCAGAGTGTCCAGAGTGAACCCTCAGCTTGTGAGTAGAGAGAGGACAGCCTGTTTCCTCTGACAGGGACAGAGGCTTTGTCTCGGGGGGAGGCTGCAGAAGCTTCAGCACACAGCTGGACGGATGCAGGATGGCTTCTCTGTGGTGTTGGCTTGGGGTCTCTGGGCCACAGGGGTTTGAAGGCTGTAAAATCTGGGGATGATTGAATAATGAACAAAGCCAGGCAGCATCTACTGCCTCCAGGCAGGAGGGACCACAAGGACAGGGGAATCTGTCTGGAGGGACTGTGATGGAGGCTCTGCTTTGCCCTGAGCTGGCTACTCAGCTCCACTGAGCCCTGGAGGATGGTGAGCTGCCCTCTCCTGAGGGGTGAGTGTGTTAATGTGCTTGAAGGGATGGAGGTGACAGCCAGGCAGAGCTCCTGGGGCCACATGGGACACTGGGGCCCAGGCTTCTGGTGAGATGTGTTATGGACATGAATCCTTTCTGACAGCTCTGGGCGTCTTTCCCCCAGCCTTGCTGTCTCCCTTTTCTTCCCCTTTGCAGGGCAAGTGCCTGGTCACCCTATGGTTTGCAGTGTCCCCAAGCTGGTGGCTAACTTGCCTGGGTTAGCACCGAGCCCTTCCTGGGAATTCCCTTCACAGATGCCACAGTGTTTATTAGCCCATGTGCTTTTGTGCCTGAGTGTGGCTGCAAAAGCTGCTTGCAGAAACAGGCTGGAACTGTTTGCAAACCTTCCAGACTGGGTCTTTGCCTTAATCTCTGTGATTAGCTCAAATGGAAAGGAACAGCTGGGCAGCTGGCGAGCCGGGGGAAGTGGGACAAACGTATGTGAGATCCAAAGCTTCCCAGAAATTGCAGCGTAGAGTTTAGTGCAAGGGACTGGAAAGACAGCTCTTTATGGGGGCATCCTGGGTGTGGGAGGAGGGAGCAGGTACTGTGTTTGCCCAGCAGATGCTCTGGCATCCATGGAGGGAGAGGCAAGAGAGCCCCTGGCTGGGAAGTGAGGACAGAAGGTGGGTGGGTACCACCATCTCCCCTTGTTTATTGTTTGTCTGGGCTTCTGTTTAAATGAGTTGGTATTTAAAGCTGGAGCAAACCAGTGGCTTGCTCAGTCTTAGCCCTGCACAGTGCAGATCACAGACCACTGCCATTGCTTTGGGGCAGGAGGTGCTGCTGCCTTCACAGACACCCACAAGGGATGCTGCTGATTCCCCTGTGGGCTTGGGGTGGGCCCACTGGGGAGAAATCTGCTTGTAGTCCTCTTGTCAAGCCTAAGGCCAGCACTCCAGAGTGTCTCCCGGTCCAGAGACTGTGGTGGAGGTGGATGAAACCTAGCACAGTGTTTCAGGGAGGTGGTTAAAGGGAGGTTTTGGGGTATAATGCCAGAGACGGGCTGCAGCTCACCTGAGACAAGCTCTTCTAATGTCCCACATCACTTTCTTTAGCATACATAAAATGCCTGTTTCAGCAAAACATGATGAGGACAGGCACCAAGCCAAGTCTCAGGACAGTGGGAATTTCCAGAAGATTTAGAAGAAAATGTTATGCCTGTATTTGACAGGGGTACAGGGGTAACTAGAAGGATGGTGCATGTGTCTGGTGAGGCACTTAGTCCCCAGAACTCACCCAAGCTGCACGATGTCTCTGGAAATCAAAACGCTTTAAATAAGACAGAATTTTTTCTTGGAAGTCTCTGTGTGACCCAGCAGATCCCAAGGCAGATAACATCAAGTGGGAAGGGAGAACAACTTGACCTCCAAGAGCTGCTTGGATGTTTGGAGCATTACCCTTATCTTTGAAGAGCTCTTGCCAAGGCGGCTGTGTGCGATCTCAGCTGTGCACTCCACTCAGGCCTCATTATCCCTAAGAAATGCTTAATGTTTTAGTTCCCTGTGATATATGGGCAATTGGAAATTTCATTAGTTTCCAGGAAGAATCTATTATCCTAGGCAGTGAGAAGCTAACATCACGGGGATGGAAGGTGAAAAGGCACTTAGTGAGAGACTGGGCGGAGATTGGGATTAGTGCCATGGGGCTGATGGTGGCCACCTTGGGGTCCTGTTGGGATCCCCTGAGCAGAGTTTACTTTCATGAGAAGCTGGAAACTGGCAGAGATGTGTGGTTGGATGTCTCTCTGTACCAATCTCCCTCTTTTGAGAGTGAAGTGTCTTGTATGTTTTCAAGCACCTTTGCCTTTGTGCTCCAGATCCTGCTGCCCAAGTCTGACCAATCTTTACATTGCTGGCGCTGTCCTGGCGCAGGGTGAGGCAGCTGAGGGTGGCCACACAACTTCTGCAGCAGCAGGGATGGAGGTCCCTCACACCAGGTGCGTTCAGGGTGCGCTGCCAGACGGGGATGTGGCTGTGCTGAAGATTGCATCCTCATTTCCTTCTCTGAGTGCTGCCACCCCTCCAGCAAGGGGCAGATGTGGCGCTGCTGGGGGTCCTGCTGTTTGGAAGGGGAAATACAGGTAGGGCTCCAAAGGGAATTCTGCTGGCAAAAAAAGCATGTGGGGGCCATTTCATGATTCTGGAGGCAAGGAGTTGAATTGTGTGTGTTGTGTTGTGTGTGTGTGTGTGTGTGTGTGTTTGTGTGTTGTGTGTGTGTGGTTTGAAGCTCCTTATCTGGAGCTCTAAACCCCACAACACTGCCAGCATCATGGATAGCCATACTTTCTGTCCATGCCCATCCAGAAGCAGCAGGAGATGTTCTGAACCCTTCTTCTTGCCTCTTCTGCCCTGGATTTTCTCTCCAACATTGAATTTCCACCTCTGTAAGCTTTGGCTGTTGTATCATGAAGGGATGCTACACTGGGCAGTGAGGAGGGAAGACAAGTTTGGTTTCCCAGGATTTTAGTGCAATATGTCCTCGCTCTGGGCAGCTGGCATGCAGCTCAGCAGGGGAATAGGCTCTGGGTTTGTGGACCTCTCAGCAGTCCTGCTTCCAGAGGTGGGAGCACAGGGTGAATTCAGGGAGAGCAGGAACATCCCCAGAGCTTTCGACACGTGCACTGGCACACAGTCCTCTGCTGCTAGTTTGTACATCTTCCCACTCTCCCTCCTGGGAGGCTGTGTTGCAATGCTGGCAACTCACACAGACCTTCAGCACTGGAGCAGAGCCCTGTGCAGATGGGAATTAGGGGCCATGGCCCCTGTGGTCTTTCTAGGAGTACAAAATTCCCATCCTGATTACAACCACAATCACTTACTGGTGGGATACATGGGGCATAGTCTGGTCTGAATCTCATCTTGGCAACCTTGAGCTCCTCCAGACTCCTGCAACTTGTAGGGTCTGCTTGCAACCAGGGTGTGGGGCAAGACCCATAGGGGAGGCAGGAACGGGACCCCTGTTCCTAAGATCTGGACCTTCAGTGCAGAGTGCAGGACCCCCTGGGGCTTGTTCAAAGGACACCCATCAGCTGGGCCACCAGAGACAGACCATCTTGGAATGCACAGGGACGTTCCTCTGTCCAGTGGGAACGTGCCACGGACAGCCCTGGATGTGTTGAGGCCACCACGCTGCCTCCATCACCCTCAGCCAAGGGGAAGGGCCCCGGTGTCGCTGTGAGCTGTGTGCTCAGGGGACTCAGGAGGGAGAGGCACCCACCAGCCCACAGGGGGAACACTGAGCCAGGCAGCAGCTGAGCTCTGGAGTTTGGTGTGGTGGTCCAGGAGGCAGTGGGAGGGGATGGAAATCCCCTCTGGGGCTGGGGATGACGCGAGGGCTGTTTACAGCAAGAGAAGAGCTGTAAGGGCCAGAAGCTGGGTGACCTCCTGACAGTGTCTGCCCTGCCAAGGCTCTGGAGACACATGACAAGGATGGAGACAGAACACACCAGTCCGTCAGGACAGAGCAGCTCTGGCCTGTGGGAAGTACCAGATAGGCCAAAGCAAATTTCTCTTTCCAGTTTAGAGAGGAAAGGTTTGGGCTCTTCTTCAGAAGAGATGCCAGCTTACCTCACTGTTTTCCAGGTAAGATCCCCTCTCCTGGGCAGCTTGGTCCTGTGGAGTGAGAGGCTGCTCATGATTTGGGAGCACAGGGGTACAGTGGACATTTGGGTCAGGTTCATCCCGATCTCCAACCTGATGGCACCACCTGAGGAGCTTTGGGCTGTCTGGGATTTGGAAATATTCTCCCATCTCCACAAATGACACCAGCCCTCCTTCCCTGGAAAGCTGTGAGTCCTTAGCTGCCCATTGTTGGATTTCCTTGTGATATACTACATGGAAGGTTGTACCTGATGTTTCTTCTGTGGACTGTTTGTCATGGAAACAAACTCACCCTTGGGAGAGCTCATCATCACAGTTACTGTGTGGAACAAATTGTTTTCCATGGCCAAACAGAATGAGGGAGAGCTGCTTACAGCTCTCTGGCCTGGTCCTGCAGCTTTGAGATTGGCAAATGGGCTTGATGAATAGTGTCATGGGATGAATCTGGTGGGACACTACGTGTTTGGGTGCCTGTGAAGACAGCACACCAGTCTTCTGCCCCATTAGAGACATCTATTAAAGCTTCCTGGTGCCAATAAATGGGGGTTCTAAGCTTGGATATGCGGCTGCACAGAATTATAGAATGGTTTGGGTTGGAAAGGACCTTAAGGATCATCTCACTCCAAATGCCCTCCCCCAGGAGCAGGGACCCCTTTGCACTAGACCAAACTCTCAGAGCCCATCCAGCCTGGCCTTGAACACTGCCAGGGATGGGACATCCACAACTTCCTCTGGTCACCCTGTGCCAGGACCTCACCTCCTCTTCTGAATATCTAACCTAAACCTACTCTCATTCAGTTTTGAAGCCATTCTCCCTTGTTCTCTCACTTCATGCCCTTGTAAATTGTTTTTCTCCATCTTCCTTGTAGGCTCCCTTCAGGTACTGGAAGGCCACAATTATTTTGAGCCCTTCCTCTTGCAGGCTGAAAAATCTCAGCTCCTTCCTCACACCAGAGCTGCTCCATCCCTCTGATCACCTTGGTGGCCTCCTCTGGGCTGGCTCCAGCAGGTCCCTGTCCCTCCTGTGCTGGGAGCCCAGGGCTGGATGCAGTGCTCCGGGTGGGTCTCAGCAGAGCAGAGCAGAGGGGCAGAATCCCCTCCCCTGCCCTGCTGCCCACGGGGCTCTGGATGCAGCCCAGGACACGTTTGGCTCTCTGGGCTGTGAGTGCCATGGCTGGGCCATGTTGCAGCCTCTCACCCACAGCACCCCCAAGCCCTTCTGGGCAGGACTGCTCTGGGGCTGCTCATGCCCAGCCTGTGCTGGTACCAGGGGATGTCCCAGCACCAGCACTTGGTCCTGTTAATCGTCATGATTGTTCCCATGGGTCCACTTCTAGAGCTTGTCCAGGTCCCTCTGGATGGCATCCCATCCTTCAGGTGTGTCCTTCCTTGTCCTTTTTTCAATGCCTTATCCCATTTTTTTCCTGAAGGGTTGACTCCAAAGCTGGGTGGTGTCAGCAGTCCCCCCAGTGCTGGTGTGCAGAAGGGCACATCAGCTCCAATGCCCTGTTTGTGATTCCCCAGTGTTTGTGGCAGACACACATTTTGTAAGTGCAGGTTATCTTGGCCTCTGAAATTACTGATACTGAACGTACTGATGGACAGCAGGGCTCTCTGGGCTGTGCTTACGGAAGAGGAATGGACTTGATTGATCCCGTTGATGATAGCTCCTGTCCTGTGGTCGGACAGGCTGAACCTAACCATTGCTCCCATCGTTTCATATGTATCAAATTAAATCTCCCGGACTGTTGTATCTTGACCTCAGTGGCAGAAGCAGGTTGGCTCTTGCATTTCGTGCTTACTTGAGGCTTCCACAGCACCATGGCTATCTTTGGAGTGTGAAGCACTAACCATGAAATGGAAGGTATTAGTGTGACATGTGGCAGGTGTACTGGTTTTATTGAGATAAAGGCCTTCTTGGCACCCAGCGTGGTGCTCGAAGCGCTTGAGATGATCACAGATTTGATTGGAATGTGTTAGACTGAGTTTATATCTGCGTTGTCATTTAGCTGTCAGCGGGCAGAGCTCCTGTGCTTGCCATGGGGTTTGCTTGTAAGATACTACAGTATCTTACATATACTGGATATATTTATATATATACATATAGATATATACACTCACTGGACCCTAGTGCTTCTCAGTAGTTGCTTTTTGCTTTAGCAGTTTGCTGCAGTGCTGTGCAGCTTGCCACCTTCCTGTGCTATGCCTGGGAATATTCTGATAACATCCATGCCAATGGGCCTGGGCTGGCAGATGGCCGGTGCTGCTGCTCTGGGCAGGCTGTAACTCCAGTGGGAGCTCCTAGAAAAGGGATTAAGGGATTGTGACCTGTAGATGGAGTCCCTGGAGTGTGGATATGGTGCAGCCCAAGGTGTCAGTGGCCATGGGTATGTCCATGTTGCAGCAGGTACTCAGTGAAGCATTGGTGGCTATGGATGCTGGAACACCCTGGAGCCATAAGTGTCTGCACATCACAGAGGGCTCTCCCCTAAAGGGATTGTGGCCCATGGATGAGTCTATGGCAGGGCAGGGACAAGGGGAGGGGCTCATCACAGTGTAGTCATGACTGTCACCCCCTGCTCATCACCCCGAGAGACCAGGGGTGGAAATTGTCACCTTGCACTGTGGTAACCTGGGGTTTGAGTTGCATGTTGTGGGAATTTTTGTATCAGGAACCCCCTGAGCCAGTGGAGGACGAGCCTCACGAGAAGCAGGGCAAGTGCAGCAGTGACTCCATCTGAGCTGGCTTTGGTGCCCAGTAACTCCACCCAACAGTCCTTCTCCTGCCTCAGTGACCACCATAAGAGATGGACCCCAAAATCATGGACTAAGTGAATTCAATGGTCATTTTGTCGGTGTTTTACCAGGACGGCCAACAGACTAAGGAACAATACCTGTTTATAAATCAAGGGATGGGAAAGGGGAGAGGAGACAGTTAATGAGAGGGTCTTGGGTGGTGTGGGACCTGAGCAAAACCTAAATGGTATCAAATAAGGGGTGAAGATGGTGCTGGTTTTATCCAGGAAATAGTAAATTTTCTTCATAATAGCTCATATGGTGCTGTGTTTTACATTTGTGATCAAAACCAGTGTTGGTAAGACAGGGATGCTTTTGTTATTGCTGAACAGTGTTTGCATAGTCTCAATGCCTTTCTTAAAATTTGGGAGTGCATGAGGAGTAGGGAGTGGATACAGCTGGGACGGATGACCCCAACAGATCAAAGGTGTACCCCATACCAATGGTGTTGTGGTCAGCAATAAAATGTGGGGAAAAGAAAGGGGAAGGGCGGGTTTTCAGAGTCACAGCATTTGTCTTTCCAAACAGCCCCCACACATGATGAAGTATTTACTTCATCAGCATGATGAACACTTTCCTGGAAGTGGTAAACACCTGCCTCCTGATGGGATAAAGTGAATTAATTCCTTATATTGTTTTTCTTGTGCATGCAGCTTTTGCTTTACCTATTAAATCTTCTTTTATCTCAAGCCACAAGTTTTCTGACTTTTACCCTTCTGGTTCTCTCCTACACTCCACTTGGCAGGGAGTGACTGAGCCATATGTTTAGCTGCTTACTGGGGTTAACCCACCAGAGCTCATCAGCCTGTTTTAACTTCAGGCTGTGTTACCCCAGGGCTGTGGTGGAAGGCTGAGGGCACTGCTGTGAGTTCACAGAATGGCCTGGGTTGGAAGGGGACTTTAAAGACCATCTGGTTCCAATCCCCCTGCCATCTTCCATTTCCACTAGACCAGACTGCTCAGACCCCCATCCAGCCTGGCCTTGAACATCTCCAGGGATGAGGCATTCACAACTTTTCTGGTCAACCTGTGTCAGTGCCTCACCACCCTCACAGTATTTTTTTTCCCCTGGTATCATATCTAAACCTACTCTCCTTCCATTTGAAGCCATTCCCCCTTGCTCCCGGGTGTTGGTGGGACATGCTCTGCCCAAGTCAGACTTGAACCTAAGAGCAGGAAGAGATTGGAACAGGAAGAACAGTTTTTGTGTCTGAAAACCCCTGGGGAGATTTTGATCTGGCCTCATCTCCCTGCTGAGTGGAGAGAGAAACCCAAAGGGAATGGGATAGGCCACATCTGCCAGACCTGTGTCCTGAGGGGCTTCAGGGGCTGTGGTATTTGTGTAAGGAATCTGCTGTTCCATGGGAGATAGCTGCAGGCAATGGAGAGGGCAGCATAGAATTATACAATCACAGAATAATTCGGGTTGGAAAAACCCTTAGGCTCATCTCATTCCAACCCCTTTGACATGGGCAGGAACATCTTCCACTAGACCAGGTTGCTCAGAGCCCCATCCAGCCTGGCCTAGAACACTGACAGTGGTGGGGCATCCACAATTTTTTTTGGGCAACCTGTCCTGATGATGCTCTCCCTCTCCACTGATAAATGCCAACCATACCAACTGGTCTCACAAACCTCTTTATTGCCTTTATAACCTTGCCCTGGGGCACCATGTGGGGTTTACAATGCTGCCAACTATCACAGGGATTTTCAGTCTTTGAGGAGAGTCCTGCGCAGCTGGAAACTGGGGTTGCAGCCCTCATGGTATTCTTGGTGGACAATTTCCCCTTTGTGCCTGTGACCACAGCCAGCCAGCTCTGGAGGACATGGAACTGCACTTATTCTCAGTTTGGCAGCCATGAACCCCTCCAGATCTCTGCAGCAAGCACGGTCTGCTCTGCTGCCAAGGCACTGGGATGCAGCCCATCGGTGGGTATGGTGGCGTGTCTGCCCTTCCACCTGATGCCTGAGCCAGATACCATCAAAGGGAATCTCTCCAACTGTCTGGCTGACTTTTCCAGAGCTGCCACTGCAGGATCTGTGTGGCCTTGGCAGGCAGCTCCTGCCAGGAGTGTCACAGCTTCTGGGCCTGCAGCTCTTCCCTTGCTGTAAACAGATGCTTGCCCAATCCCTGTTCCCAAGGGGAATTTACAGCCCCTCTCACTGTTCCCAGCCCCTCACACACTGCCTGCAGCCACCTGCTGAACCACAGATCCTGGCTGCCTGCAGCCTCTCGAGCAGTGTCCCAGCTCCAAACAATGTTTTTCCCATGTTTAGGCATGTGCCCTCTGCATCCTCCTGGACACACCCAATTGGTGATGCCAGGTCACACACCCAGTCTTGACTCCCCAGGTCCTTGGTGTGCCTAGGTCACTCCTTGCCCCGTATGTGCTTGGGAGGAGGTTGCTCTGCATTGTGCAGGTCTCCTGGGTGGTGCAGGGTGTCCCCTCTGTGTAAATCGTGTTTGCCTGGTGCAAAAAATGACCCTCAGGTCAGTCCTCATGTCTTCTAGTGCTGGCCTTGTGGCTGAGCCAGCTGTTGCCAAGTTATTAAAGCTCTGTTTTTCTGCTCTGAATCACTGTTCATGGCCAGTTATAATTAAGCTTGGGGTATGCAACTTCTTATCTTTTAACTATATCCATGCAGGAAGATAATTGTCCCCTGCATAGCTGAGCTCCCAGAGCCCCCCTACCCACTTCCCTCTCTTCCAGCAGCTGTTTCCTTTCTGTGCAGGTTGATGCACCCTCAGGTGCCCTCCTGGCTCCTTGGTGCCAAGTCCTGGTGCTCATGGCCCATGAAGTGGGCAAGCAACATGGTGTGACTCTGCCTGGTGCGGTGCCTGACACCTCCTCCTGCTGTGGGGCTTCATCTCCTTTCTCTCTGCTGTTTGCCTTTTCTACTGCTGCCTGGGCATTTGGCAGCTGCTTCCTTGGCTGGGGCGTCTGGCTGAGCCACCACAAGGAGCAGAGCCCTTCTCTGGAGTTTTCCAGTCTTGGCTGAAGCATATCTAGTTCCTAGTTTATGGCTTGCTGTAATGTCTTCTGCAAAATCTCCAGAGCCTTCTCGATGTTTTGCTTCATTTCCCTTTGGCTGTCTTTAATTCCTCTGTCTCCACACACAGCCCCCTGCCACTGCTGAATTCACTGAATGTTCCAGCTCCTTTTTCCTCTGGTTCAAGCTCACAGGGAAGCGAGCTTGTGCCAGAGGCGTGGGGCAGAGCTGGCTGCCGGGCATCTGCAGCGAGGCCCTGCCTGGTGTCACAGTCCACATCCCAGGAGAGAAGGAGCAGTTTCCTCTCCAAAAGGAAACTGCTTTTTCCCCAGCAGCTTCTCAAGTCTCTGTGAATTCACAGTATAGGAGTGTTGGGGGGTAGGACGGTCGGGACAGACGGAGACGAGAGATCTCTGGAGCCAGGTCATGGAACTTGGGGTTTATATGGCAAAGGGCCAAGTGCAGGGCCCTGCTGGGAGCTGCCAAACACAGCTGGAGCAGGCCTGAGAGAAGAGATGGGTAGAGAGGATGAGAGGGCAAGAGAGTAAGAGGGTAAGAGCTTAAGGGAGTAAAAATGGTAAGAGAGTAAAAAGTGTAAGAGAGCAAGGTTCCCGTTACAATACAATAATTCTTCTTCTGTGTTGAATATTCTAACTCTCACTAACCAATCTAGTACAATATACAAATCCTACAGCATTTCCATACAGCCTATAAGAATCATTACATTACAATACTGTGTTACATTTTAAACCCTAAAAACTCCTTTTTGGACCCCTTCTGCCAAGCTGGCAGGGTCTGCTCAGACCCTTGGACCTGTCTGCAAGCAGAGGGTATTGTTTCATCAAAAGGGGATCACCTTCAGCCAGCTACACCATTGTTTTCCTGTTGTTCAGTAACTAAGGGATCTCAAAGCTTGCTTTCATTTTAGTCTCACTTATGTTTCTATATTCTCAAAACCTTTCGCCAGACAATCATATTTATAAGGCTTTCCTGTTTCATCTTCCCCAACACACAGGCCAGAGCGATGCCCTCACACGCGTCCGTCCCAGACAGAGCCTGTCCAAGCTGGCCATCTCCCACCTCCCAGAGCTTCATCCCGGCTGGCACAGGCCGTGCCCTGCTTCAGGAGGTGCTGCTCCCCCTGCCCTGGAGGATTCATGACTCGTTACATCTCCACTTTCACTGAAGGTTGGGCTGGTGCCAGTAGTTTCCACCGAGTTTTGCGCTTCCATGCCAGGACCCATGGGATTTCTGGGTGGAGTATTGATGTGCTCCCGGTATTGATGGAAGAGATGGGGTTGTACCTGTGGTTGGTGGAAGGGATGAGGACTAGCTGAGAGGGACACTGTGTTTGGAGGATTCTGCAAACAGCTAAACCTCTCTTCTTTGAAGTGTCTCCCACTCTCTGCCTTGTCCCTTTCCCCACACAATTCTTGGCCATCCCATGGGGGTCTCCACCGTGCCACAGAGGGACAGGCTCTGAGCCATCTCCCCTATTAATTCTGTGCATAGTGCACACTCACAACAGCCACAGTCCAAAGGATCCCATGGCCCTCGATCAGGGGAGCTGAGAACTGAGGCAATGCTGACCATGCATTTTCCATGGGGACACAAAACTCGCCCATTCCTTTGATTTTGGGTCTGAGCAAGCACTGTGTGCAGCACTGCACACCCTGCAGAGGGAAGAGAGCACTGCTCCAGGGTGCAGGATCTGCTCAGGTCCCTCTCACCCTGTTAACTTAGCCCCTGAACAGGATGTTCAGCACCCTGCCTTAAACCCGAATCACTCTGCAGTGATGCTTGCAACCAAAGGTTAACCTGTACCAGGCTGGGAAATCAAGTTTCCATCTGGGGAAATGGAGAGTGTGTGTGGGGTAAACTTTTCAAGGCTGAAGACCCTCTCCCAGCCCAGCTGGCTGCAGCACCCGTGCACTCCCGAGGAGCTGTTTCCTTGCCCTTCTCAGCGTGTTGTGCTTATCCTGCTGTTCCCACTGGCCTCGCTGAAGGCCGGGGACAGCACAGCAGCCAGCAGGCAGCCTGCCCGGCTCGTGTGCCGCCGGCTTCCAGCAATTATTTCCCGCATCCCAGGGAATGTGCCGCTCTTTGACATTTCTATACGTTGTGCCTGGCAGCCGGCTCCCCTTCCCGGACACGGGGGCTTTCCACGCTGGGCTTTGCAAACTACCTCTGTGCTGGGTCCTGGGAATCGGGGCCTCTACAGGAAGGAATGTGCTCGTCAGCGGGTTGAACTGAGCCGTGCGACCCTGTGTCCTGTCAGCAGTGACTGTAACTTGGAGGCAGCATGCACAAGGATTTGGAAATTCCCAGTCCCATTGGTTGGCCCCTCTTGATGCCTTCAGTTTGAGGAGCCTTTGCTCCCAGCCCGGAGCTGCCTGTGGAGCAGACCCTGCAGTCTGGTTAGGTGGGACAGAGCTGGAGGCTTCTGCAGGGCTGGTGGTCAGCCCAGGTGTGGATGAGCAGAGGGCTGAGGAGAGCAGATCTCCTGGCAATACGGGTTGAGGTGCTAGGAAACTGTGATGCTAGAAACCAGGGGAGCAATCCGCAGATGAACTCCAGGCCTTGGAGCTCTGGTGCAGGTGCAAACTTGGGAAGCATTTGGGATGGAGGCTTGAGAGACCTGTGGGGGTTTTACTGCCTGAGAAGGGATCAGGAGCAAGGCAGTGAAGTGACCTTTGCTATAGTCCCCCTGTTTCTGTGCACTCTGTGGGGACACCACGGTCTCTGCTTAGGGCATCCTCCCCTCTTCATGCACTGTGGAGGTTCCTCCACCACAGGGATGCAAAGGGCTGGAGCTACCCTGAGCATGGGGGAAGCTGGAGGCATCGTTGCACAAAACCTCATGGCAATGGCTCTGTACAGAGTCAGACACAGACCCTGTGGTCAGAGAGGGATTCTCTGTAGCGGAGACACCTCAGAGGGCATTCTGCCTGGCTGTGCATCCCTCCCTGTGTCTGCCTCCATCCTGCCCCTATGAGCTATGGAAAAAGGTGGTCGCTGCAGGACCCCAGGTAAATGAGGGATGGGTTATGTACAGGAAATTGTGCCTGGCCAGCTGCTGGAGGCTGCTGGTGTTTGAGACCCCTAAAAAGCCTTGTCTCCACCCCCACCACAGTCAGTTCCTCTGTGTCCCAAAAGTTTGGTCATCCCTGCAAACAGGGTTGCTCACTCATCTCTCATTGCCAGAAGCTCCCTTCTTCCTCCTTGGGCTGGGGGAACAGGTGACAGAGTAAGGCACATCAAGAGCAAGGGGTGAAGGGGGATGGTCTCAGGGAAGGGAGGCAGGAGGGGAGACACGGCATGGACCCCCAGACTGCTTTCCAAGGGGCCCTGCTGCTCAAGCATGCAGATGTGTCTGCAATTGCCAAGTACCCCTTTCCGTCCTGGGACCTCTCCAGCCACCTTCCCTGGAAAGAGTGAGAGTCTGCTCATGCAGATGCTTTGTTAGAGGTGCAAGTCACAGCAACAGGGAATTGCCAAAGACTGATGCCTCTGGGAAGGGAAACACGTGCCCTGACCCTACTCAGCAGCTCAGACCATGTTTGGGGCTGGCCTCTGGCCAGAGGTTGCTGCTGTGGTGTCTTCAAAACACTCAGAGCGCCAGGGACTTTCCAGGAGCTTGCTGCCTCAGTGGGACATAGACTGGGCAAGGGAGGAATCTGGGCTCTGTGCTGGGACTGCAGAGCTCCCCTGGGCTCCTTTGTGAGCAGCCAGGCACTGCTGTCTGGGGAGGTTGCACAAGAAAAGGCTGGAAAGGCACTAAGTACCAGCATGGCTCTCATTTTCTGCCCTGTCCTGATGCCACCAATGCTTTGGGATTAGGGAGATGGGTGACAGCACGCAGGATGCCTCTGGGAACTCCTTCCCCATGCTGCCAAATACCCTGGGGAGATGCACCTGCAGGCAACCTGCTGCTGCCCAACCTGCTGCTTGCCTCAGACTCTGCTGCCCGGCTCCACAGCAGCCTTTGTGCTGCACAAGTGTGTGGGGATTTGCCTCCCCCCATCTGGGTATCCGCTGAGTGGGATCTCCATGCCTGAGGGACGGAGGAAGCCCCAGGAGTGCAGCCCTGGCACACTGCCCCACTGTCCCCGAGGAATGCTGCTCTCCTGGCTGGCAGCTGTTGGTGGTCCATGACTCCAGCACTGCCTTCTCCCTGCTGAGGGGAACAAGAGAGTGGGCACCTCACACAGCCCTGCTCTCTGCAGCAGCTGGGACTTGGGGCTTCTCCTGGGCTGCTCATGGTCCTTGATGACTGTTTGTCAGAGTCATTAACAGGAACCGGTGTTACAACCCAGCTCCCAGGCAGCAGGGCCCTCGAAGGGGTTTGACCCCCACTATCCTTGGTTAGACCCCACGAGAGCTGCCCATCCCACTGGGGCTGCCAGGACACAGCTGGCACGAGCACCGGGACAGGAGCTGTCCAAGGAGCTGGAGGCCATGGTGAGCGAAGAGGGGCTGTTAGCAGCGGGTGGTGAAGGATGGCAAGGGGGACTTTTGCTGCTGGGGGTTGTCCAGGCAGGCTGGAGTGGTACTGGGGCTCTGGAGCAGGGTGAGAGGCAGCAACACCAGACCCATCACAGGAAATTTCATTTAAATGGTGAGGGAAATGTTTTCAACTTGGGGATGTATCAACCACTGGAACAGGAGGTTCAAAGCAGTTGTGAAACCACCTTGGTCTCTTCCAGACCATGCTCTAGTGATTACCTGAAAAATGTCTGACTGTCCTTTCCCCACAGCAGGACTGGCGTCACACTAGCTGCTCAGGGCTTGGTCCAGTAACAAAGGCCATCTCTTTGGATGGCTTTTGTCACCACAGGAATTTCCTGTGGGGTCCTGTTCAGCTCTCTGAGTTCACTTCTATGCAGTCCCCATCTGTCCAGCTATGTCCAGCTGCACAGGGCCATGTCATGCTGCTGTGGGTTTTCGCATCCTTGTCAGCACATTCCTTCAGCTAGTCAAGGTCCCCACTCACCCCAGCTCCCCTCAATTTGATATCAGCACCAAAATATGATGGACTGTGCTGTTTTCCCTGGCCCCATTGCAGTCTGGCCCTCACACATGCCAGCCCTACAGCTGTATTCAGCTTTGTTCAGCTGGGTTCATCCCCAAGGCAGCCAGACACGCATGGGGGCTCAGGGGTGTGGGCTCACCCTGAGCCACTTCTCACCTACTGTTTGTGTTGGTGGTTTGGCTTGGAAGCAAATCACCAAATGGGGGAGCAAACCAGGTTGACTCCTTGGTTTCTTTGAAGGCTTGACTATATTCCAGGATCCATTTCATGGGAATGAGCACCCGACCCTCCGAGAGCAGGTAGTGGCAGGTTGTGAGGCTCTGTAGGAAACTGGAGCCCACAAACTCATCTAGCTGTGATGGGAGCTGTATCTCCAGCATGTCCCCTACCTGGCACCCCACTGTGATGGGCAGCTGGGAACAAGACAGGACGTGTCTGTAAAGGGGGGCTTGCAGCTTACAGGAATCCCCCACCCTCTACTCGCGCATCACCCAGCCCTTGGCCGGCTCGTGGGCTGCTTGCCAAGCTGTCCGAAAACGAAAGCAAGGAATGCAGATAAATAGGAGCAGCCTCAGCACGAGGCAGCAGTGCGTGTCCTGCTCCCAAGCCTTTCCTGCTCCCAAGCCTTGTCCTGCTCAGTGCCCGTGGCAGCACCATGGCTCTCCGCCCCTTCCTGCTGCTGCTGCTGGCTGCCACCCTCCTCATCGCCCAGGCTCAAGGTGAGGGGCGAGGAGCCCTCCTGCCTGCTCCTGCTGGGATGGGGCAGGGTGTGCGGGTCCTCACGGGGGCGTGTGCAGGGTGTGGGGTGGTGTTTGTAGCTCCCCGGGGTGTGCAGGTGTGTGTAGGGCTCTGTGTGTCTGTGTGCCTGTGGCATTGGCTTGCAGGGCTTGCCTGGCTTGGAGTGTGTCTGTGTGCATGTGGCTGCTGGGGCAGCAGCACCCCAAGCTGAAAAGAACAGAATGATGTTCAGTACCTTTTCAAGGAGCTCCTCTCTGCCTCAGTTTCCCTGCCACCACTCTCTGATGTGGTGTCTGGTATCCCTGGGGCCAGGTCTAACCTGGGCACTGGGTTCAGAGTTTCCAACCCCACATGACACTGGGGTTCTGAGCTTCCAACCCCACATGCTGTCCAGGATCACCCTGACCCGTGACACCAAACAAGCCCTGTGCTGTCAGCTGGCATTCTGTCCTGAAGGGGTCCTGAGTCACTGGCGATCCCAAATCCCACATGCCCTCCTTGCTCACAGGCATTGGAAGCTCAGCCTTGGACTGCTGCCTGAAGAACAGACCTTTGAAGAAGGAAATCCTCGGTGGTGTGGTGACATCCTACCGCCACCAGGGACCCGAGTCGGGCTGTTACCTCCGTTCTGTTGTGTGAGTACCCTGTGGTGGCCAGGACCACTGGGAACAGTTTGGCTTCAGATAAACCCTTCCCTGTCCTCCCTCAGTTCCCCCTCCAGAAAATCTTTCTGCTGCTCCCCCAGGCTCATCACCAAGAGGAACAGGAAAATCTGTGCCGCTCCCACTGACGACACTGTCCAGAAGTTGATTCAGCAGCTGGACAGGAGGGCCAAGAATGACAAGAGCAGGAACAAGGGGCGGACCGCGCGTCCCAGGGGCAGACCCAAGAAGCAGAGGCGGCAGGGGCTCTAAGGCAGGCCTGAGAGGTAGGTGATGGGGGTGAGTAGAGTGAGGGTGCTGCTCCCCATTCTAGATCCTTCTGTGTGGGAGGGTGGGGTTCAGCACCTGGTGCAAAGCCTGGGAGAGCTGTCAGAGCCGTGGCTGGAGCACAGAGGCACTTAGGGAGCAACTCTCTCCTGGTTTGTGCTTGCCTTGAAGTTAAATTTGTTTCTGGAGCCGCTGGGATAAGGCAATGCTTGGGGATGGGCAGGGCAGGTCACACCAGGGAATGGCCCCAGCTGCAGTGGATGATCTGGCTGAGACCCTCTCCATCTCACCCCCTCCTCCTTGCCTTTGTCAGGACGGATGCCTTCCCACTGGTGACTGACCCACGGCAATGGCAATGGACACACGCAAACCACACACCCACCCACCCGCCAGCCCCAGGGGCGGGGATGGGGCAGGCTGAGGAGGATTCCCTCTGCCCCACCACCTCTTTGTTGCTGCTACGCCTGACACGGAGATCCCCCAGCACCTGCAGTGCCTGGGCGCTCTCAGCAAAGCAGGCACCCAGGTCCTCACTCGTCCCACGGCCAAATAAGTGGGGACCTGGGAGTGGGAGCTGAGCCATGGCCTCTAGAGGGAAGTGGACATGCTTCCCACTCAATGGGAGTTATTTAGCCTAGCTGGATGGCCGCTTTTCCTATGACTTTTTTTTTGGGGGATATTATACATTTGTATTTATATTTGAAAACTGTGCTTTCATTCAGTCTTCCTGAAAGGCTTTACTTCTCTCTCCTTACGCTTCACAAAGTAGCCTTTATGCTGCAGGCTGGATTTTCTGGAAGATTTCTCTTATTTTTCTACCAAATAAACCATGGCTGCATTTTATTTTCCTCTCATCTCTTTGCTCCTTCTTGGCTTGCAAGGCATGGGGAAGCAGGCAGGTCCCAAGTCCTGTGCTCCTACTTGAGCTGCTTGCTGGGTGTTTCTTTGCAGAGCAATTAATAGCAGCTGAGATGGAGAGTTTTGGGGTAACAGTGTGTCTGGACTGTTCTAATCTTTCAGGTTTTATGGCACACTGTTGCATTGTAGTTTGTATAAAGATAGCCACAATTTGTCCCTTTGGTTTTTTCATTTTCTTTTTTAGGTACAACATTTCCGTGAAATCAGAACTAATTGTTCAATTTAGTGGAATTATACCCTTTTAGCTCCCCTGGCTACAAAATTGCAATGAAATCAGAACAAATTGTTCGGTTTAGTGGAATTTTACCCTCTTCTTTCCCCTTGCTTTGCTTGTGTCAGGGTTTCAGACACTATTAAGACAAATGCTTAGTGTTCTGGGGGAAAAAAAAGCCCCAGCAACCCTCTCATACATATTTACCAAATCTGAAAAGCCCACATGGCGAAAAACACATGTGAGGCTGTGAAGGTGGGGGAATAGCAGATTTTGTAAAATTTACTGCGGACATCCTGCAGCCATTTGAGAGCAGCTCTATCCCAAACCTTTAGTGAGAAAAGTCACTGAGTAGAGGACACCTTTAGGTGAGACTGCAAGTGGAGTTGGGACAGACCCCTGGGACAGGGGAAATGGCATCTCCCTGTGCTTGCAACCCACTCTCCCTGGCTGAGAAGGAGCAAATTAAACAGCTGTGCTAGACCCACACTGCTTGCAGAGATTTTGAACGTGGACTTTGGTCAGTAAAGGTCTATTAAATCATATAAATGCAATAATAGGATTTGCAGAGCTTAACAGTATCAGCACGGGCAGTGTGTTTGTTGGAGTAAAGCTTATAGCTGACTGTTTCTACCAAGTATGTATCTGGCTTGATTGCTTTATTAATAGGGCATTTAAGGCTGTGCAAAGTAACTGTGAAGTCCAAGGTACTGGCCCCGAGCATGGGACAGGCGCTGAGCTGTCTCCTCCACATTGAACACCCGGCCGTCTGCCAGACCGGCTTTTGGACAGGATGTGTGGCAATAAAATATATTCTTTATAACCAAACTCATTGTTCTGGCTGTTGTGATGGGCTTTGGTGGGGTGGGGAGGGCTGCATGGCGGGGTGCTCTTCTGCCCCACTCACCATCATCCCCCAGGTCCGGGCTTTTGCAGCGCTCCCGTGCAATGTGGGGTGCTCAGGCTGGGAGCTGCTGGCAGAGGGGAGCAATGCAAGTCCCCTCTCTTGTAGCTGTGTTTCCCATCAAGGTGGAGACGTCCTGGTTGCTCATCTGTCTCCAGTGAGGGGTTCTGAGGTGCCGGAGAACATGGGCATAACACTGGTTTGGACACAGCACCTTTTCTCACGACGGAGCCTGTCCCTCTAACTCCAACCCATCGTGGGAGTGCACTGCTTGCTCAAAGCAAGGGCTCTGTGCTCCTTGCTGCTTTGATATAACAGCAATAAAACAGGTTATTAATGAGGTTATGCTCTGGGCTTTGCTGGGAGCCTGGGAACTGATACCTGCACACAAGGAGTCAGGTGGGGGTGCCATGAGAGGGCTGGAGGCAGCCCTGTGTTTGATGGGGACACATTGCATCCAGTGGCCCTGCCTCTGATGAACTCCTTGTGCTGGTTGTGGTGTCAGGGGATTGTGAAATGGTTGCAAAAATTCCCTAGAAATGAGGTCTAGACAAATACATCTGAAACCACAAACAGCTAAGCATGAGAATATGGCAGGAGCGAGCCAGCATGTGAAATGTGCCCTGGTGTCTCTGTGGCTGTGGAAGAAAACACCACACAGGAGGGATTTTTCCCTTTAAATGCCAGGAGGGCATTAGGCTAAAACAGGTTAAAAAGATATACCAGTGGTGCTGTTCTGATTTGCCCTAAAACTTACAAAAAAACAGGGTCTGGAAGCACATGGGAGCTTGTCCCTTGCTCAGGAAGGCGCACGTGAGCACGGGCACAGATGCACAAATGAAGCCTGTGTGTGCCTGTGCCTGCATACACACAGTGTTTGCACTCTCCTGCCAGATTTATTGCTGAATGCTGCTCTCCAGGCAGACAAGGTGGCAGGGTTACTGGGAGCCTCTCGAGGCAGGTGTGAAACAGGTGGCCACAGCGCTGCTACAGTGAGATGGCACCAGGAAAACACCTCCAAGGAGATTCCCTGTGAGAAGTAATGAGCTGCAACCTGCAGCATTCAGCAGGAACCAAAATTCCTTCTTCACAAAGAAGCTGAATCCATGGACCCCAGCTGGGACAAGAGAAGTGAAGAAGGTCTAAGGTGGTGCAGCAGTGAAGCAGCAGAAAGGAATTCACACCGCTGCACCCCTGGGCAGGGCAGGTCTGATGCATTGTGCAAAGATAGGGCAATGCTGATGAAATATGGGGTAGTAGGTGGGCAAGGGATGTGTAAAGCCCACCTAGACATAGAATCAGTCTTCAGGGAAGGAAGCAAAGCTGAGCAAAGAGTTGGGATAGCTTGGCCACTCTGGAACAGAAAGGCTTCAGTGACGGCAGAGAGCAGCCGGGAGAGACAGAAAACAAGAGCAGCCAAGGAAGTCTTGAGCCCAGGCCAAATGATTAGCTCAAGTCATTAGCTGGTGCAGAGCATGCTCCAGGGCTGTGCCAGCAGCAGAGTGCTCTGGGCTGTGATGCCAGGTGGAGCTGCAGCAAGGCTCACCTGGACACAGCACATCAGCTCCGTCCCTCCATCCCAGGTCCTGGCCCAGCAGCAGGAGTGGGCAGTGCTGCAGCAGCCAAGTGGGGGCCAAGGGCTGCTTTTGGGGCTGCAGGGGTGTGAGAGGGGTTTTGGATTCCAAGCAAAGCTTCAAGGTGTTTTTTGGTGTTCTCTCCACCAACACTGCTCTCCTGAGGTCTGTTATGGTCTTGAGAGCAGAGAGGATGTGGGAAAGAGGCTGGTGGCCAACAGGGGCTCTCACCCTTCTTGTCCCAAGGTATTTCCCAGTACTGGCCATCCCCTGGCATTCATGCTGTCCTAGAGGGCACAGCCCAGAGCTTTCTTTCAACCCATTTGTTGGCTACACATGACTTCCAAGTGTCCTCCTTCCCCCAAATTCTGTTTTGCTGTCTGAAGACCCTTGGCTTCGGCATGTCTCACGCTGTCATTCCTCCTTCCATTTCTCCAGTACCCAAGGTCCCTCTGCTTGTGCCCCATCCTTGTGTCCCCATTGCAAACCTGCTCCTCAGCTGTGAAAAGCATGTGCTCTACTCTGAGGATATCCTGTGTTGGGGCCAACATGAGCCCTGCCCCAGAGCTGCAACAAACCAAGAACTTCACAGTCTCCCCTGCCTGTTGTCAAAGAGCCAACAGTGCAGTGAGGCAGCCCCCAAGGGTTTGCTCTGTCCCATTTTCCTGCAGATCTGTCCACAAGTGCACTGGGTGTGCAGCCTCACCGGGCATCCTTCTCTGCCGAGCCATGCAGGGTGTGCCAAGGGAATTGCTGATTGGCAATTTTTGTACAGGTCCTTGAGCTGTCCCCAGCCATCCCCTCTGAAATCCCTTTTAGGGAGGGGTTGCAGAGAGGACAGGCAGAAGGATGGCAGGGAGTCAGGGCTGGGGGCATCCCACCTGGCCACTGCCATCTTGGTGCTATTTGCAGGAAGCATCCGGCTGAGAATCTGCAGCCCAAAGGTGATGCTGAGGGACACGTGTGTTGCAGGGATTTTGGGAGATGTTTGCTTGCCTAGGAGTGTAGAGCAAGACACAGCTGAAGGTTTTTTTGGATCTGCTGCTCATCATTCATGGTGACCTCAACACCAGTGACGCTGAAGGCAGTATTAGAGGCAGAGCAGGAATTGGAACCTTTTGTGTTCTTCTGGACCAGATCCTCAGGTTCATCTTTGCTACTTCTGGGCAAAGCTGTGACTTGCTTTTTTCGCCCCCCTGAACTCCATTTAATCAGATTGGCTGCGTTCACTCAGCTAGAGGAGATCCAGTGGGGCCCTGAGCCCCATGGCTGCTGTGGCCTCAGTCCTTGTGCTGCAGCAGGACTGGGAATGTGCTGGGAGCTGTGTGAGCCTGCCACGAGCCGGGTGTTGCAAGCGGAATTGAAGCAGCTGCTGTGCTTTCCCAGTATTTCCCAATGAAATGAATGCAGCCAGCCCAGATCCCACCCCCAGGGACTGGCTGTAGCTGGAATTTGCTGAAATTCCCCATTTGCCCTTTCCAGCTCTGTAGCTCAGAGGTGGAAGGCAGACCACCACCAGACAGCCTGGGGAATAGCTCTCCTGGCAGCTCCCACGGTTGCCAGGTCTCTCAGGTCTCCAGGAAGGCAGCAGCATGGTGAGTGCTCCCTGAGGAGAGCCCAGGGGTGAAGGTGATACCCACATGGTCAGTTTACAATTCAGTGGGCTGGATTTCCCACAGGGATCATTAGTCCCTTCTGATTTCCACTTAAATTGACAACTGAATTATCAACGTTTCTGCAGGAGTGAGTGCTCATGGATGCTTCATGCTGTATCCTGTGGTGTCCTTAGGGCTGGAGCTCCAGTGGTCCCTAATTGCTCAGGAAGAGGCTTAAATGAGTCAGTGTGAGCAATGCTCTTTCCTCATCCCCACCAAGTCCCCTGCCTGTTTGTGCCTCTGGGGACCCTGGACCCTAAAGATCCCTGTCTTCCCCATCTGCACTGCCTCTTCTGGCCCCCGAGGCTCAGCCCTGCGAGGGCAATGGGTGACCTTCCTGAATGCCGCAGGGATGCACTTCAGAGATGACCACACTTTTCTTAGAAATTTTACTGACCCCCAGTAAGAGGGGGGAAACCCACCACATTCCCCTTTCACAATGCAAGTGGAAAGCCCCTTTCCTCACTCTGGTGTTCTTCCTGGGGAGCAGAGGCGTGTGAAGCTGCTGTGCTTTGACCCACTAGGCTCCCTGACAGCTGTCATGAGGAAGAGCAACCTCCCTTTCCTGCCCATGTTGGCAGGGGCTGTGGGCAGCTCAGGGGGTGGGGTTCTCCTGCAGCCAGAGGTGGCTAAGAGCTTTAGTCCCAGATGGATATATTCCCAGCTCAGCATGCTCCTTTTGGTGTGGAGCCAGTTGGGAGCCAGCAGGAGGTGGGAGAACCTTGTGCCAGGGAAATGGTGGCTGGGGACACCCCTGCTTGCCATGGGGTGCAGGTCCCAGCAGTGCCTGGAGGGGAGTCCCACAGCACAGGAGTCCCAGCACCCCACGCCCAGAACATGCAAGGAGGTAAGGGTTTGTTGCTGGGCAGCCTCCCCAGCACCCCCCACGCCCCCAGAGGGTCAGGGTGCTGCTCTTGGGACCCACTCTTTGCAGAGGACTCCACACTGTCACACCAAGCCCCAGCGAGGAGCTGGCTCTGGGCTGGGAGCAGTTCTGGCCACCAGCTACCAGGAGCTGTCATCCTCCCTGCTGTGACATCTCTCTGGCAGTGTCCTGAGGAGATTAAGCAGAGACCAGGCTGCAGAACCAGCCTACACCCCCAAACCTGCAGGGAGCCTGGGGCTGATGACGCTAATCCTTCACCACCTAAACTCAACTTCTGCTGGTTTGGGAGTGTCAGCAGGTGCTGACTGAAGTTAAGCTGGCACATCCTGTTTGTGCTACTCCTGCTGGGGCACAGGAGCAGCCAGAGGCAATGCTTTCCTGATGGTGGAGATGACCCCACACATGAGGCTGGTGACAGTGCCAGTACCAGTGCAGGGATGCAGCACCACATCTGGTGGCATGGCTGGAGTCTCCTCTTGCTTCTTAGCATGGAGTGGGGAAGGGGCAGAGCCTCTCCTACTGTTGAGAGGAGCATGAGGGACTCACTGAGGTGCCAGGGTCCCAGCTGTGTGCCTTGTGCCGGGGTGGAAGGGGCTCTGTACACTGCTCTCCACTTAGGTGCACGGACAGTCCAAAGCTGGAGCAAGGGTAAAGCGCAGGCATAGAGACTCTGTTGCAAAATATTTTTCCTTTTGTCAGTGGGAATTTATCTAGGTGTATCCGATGCCTTTATGTTTGTCCTGCCCCTGGGCCCCTCAGAGAAGACCCTGACTCTGGCATCTCCAACTCCCTGCAAGGCAGATGCTGACAGCACCGAGCCTTCCATCGTCCTTCCCCTGGGCTGCACAACCCCGGTGATCCCTGCTTCCCACAAGGGACTGAAGCAGCCTGGTTTAGGGGACATCACTGCAGGTGGCACTGGCACTGGCACGGTGGTGAGTCACCATACCAAGGAGAAACAGCCCCCATCCCTGTGCTCCTGTGAAGATTCAAAGCGGGAGCGCTGGTCCTCGCTCTCGGCAGTGCCCACGCAGCGGGTGAGATGCTGGCACCCTGCGCTGTGCACACAGCCTCCGTGGGGGATTTCTGCTCTTGCATGGAGAAAACCTGTTTACAGGAAGCTCTGTCAGTGGGAAGAACCCATTTTCTGGGACACCTGGGAATCAGGTTGTCTTTTGGCCTGTGAGATCGTGGTCTTGGAGTGGAGTGTTCTGGCTAGGCTCTCCTCTCTCTGCCAGCTTTGGATCTGCCCCCATCCTGCCCCCCTCCCATTGGGAGGGCAGGGGGGGAAAGCCAGACTTCAGCAACCAGACAGGGAGACACTGGGGGGACACAGACTTCACCCCAGTACCAACATATACCCCAAAAACTGGGGTTGAGGCAAGTTCTACCCCCCACAGCATCAGAGGGTTGAGACTATTTGATATTTATTGTGAACATCCCAGAGATGTCTCAGAGAAGAGACTGGGAAATGTGTGGGGTGAGAGCCCCACAGGTGCTATCCCAGGGCTCTGGGGTGCTTTCACAAGGTGAAAGGACCCTGGAGCTGCCTGGTCCTTCCCAGCAACATCTATGGCCTGAGTGCTGGCAGAGAGGGCCAGGGAGTTTTTGGCTATAGGATCCCAGAACAGCTGGCTGCAGGGAAAGCAGCTGCTGGGATATTCGGGAACTGCTCAAGGATTAAAATCCAGCCTGTTGTAATTCTTTTTACAACGCCCCAGCCTTCAAAAGAAAGTGAAAGCCATGGGCTGGAAGGGTATATAAGCAGTGGGTAGCAGCAGCAGCAGGGCCCAGGGAAGCTGTGCAGAGCTCACCTCTCCTGCCTGGAGCTCCATTGCCTCCAGCCCATCCTCTGCCAGACTTAGCAGCAAAATGCAGCAGCTGCATCTTCTCTGCTTCAGTCTCCTGTTGCTGGGACCTATCCTGGATGGTAAGATGGGACCTCTCAGGCTGCCTTTCCTGGGGAAATTAGAGGATTCTGTTTCTTCTCCCTTTTGCATTTCCAGCAGACTTTTAGAGGGACACATGGCTGCCGCTTCCTCACAGCCCTCCTGCATCCTCTTCTTGTAACCTGTCCACAGGGACTTTGTCCTGCCCAAAGTCCAGACAGGAGCCTGCAGGGCTCTGGGGCAGGGAAGGTGTGTTTGGGAAAGGGCCATGGTGCAATCCTGCTTCCCCTTTTGGGAAAGGGCCATGGTGCAATCCTGCCTCCCAGTGCCCTAGCCCAGTTTGCAGGCATTGGGCTGGGATTGTCCTGGTCCCATTCTCCCCAGTACAGCACTGAGGTGACATTCCTGTCACCCTGTGGCGTAGGGCAGCCTGGAGGCAGGTGGCAGGGCTGGGAGCAAGAGGGAAGGTGTCTGTTAGGGCAGGGCTGATGTTTGAGGGGCTGCTGGTGCTGGATGTGGTGTTTGCACAGGTCACAGCGGTCTGGCTGGGTGACATCAGAACCTCTACATGTGGTGGGGAGCTGAGGGGTCCAGGTGTTTTGTGTTGTTACACCACACCGTGCAGCTGAGGGTACAGACATCCGTGGGTGCTGCCAGCCTTGTCAGGTGTTAGCAGTGAGCCCAGGATTTGCTGGGAGGGTGACTCTGGATCTCCTTCCCTGCAGAGGAGCACTGTCAGCTATGTCCTTCAGCTGTCACAAGGATGATCTGTGTGGGGTGGGCTGGTGGTGGGGTAGCTGCCAAAGCTGTGATTGCTTCAGTAAATAAATCTGAAGTCATCCCCAACCCCTCAGAAATGCGTGCCTGTATTGCAGCACCCTGAAGCGGGGTAAATAAAGACCCCTGTGTCCTCTCTTGCTAGCTGGGGTGCAGGTGAGTTGCCTCCTGCCTGCTTACTCTTCCCCATCTCCTTTGCTTTCCGTGGGAAGGAGGCAAAGGGCTCTCAGCACTGGGGTGTGAGCGCAATAAAGCACTCAACAAAGGTGCCTGTGTGCGCAGGCAGGGCGGTGTGTGACAGCATTCCTGCAGGCACCGTCCTGCACAGCCCTGTCCCTCCTCTGGGAGAGGAGAGCTGGGCTCAGCCTGCTCGCTGTGTGTGCTCCAGCTCCAGTGCACGGCGGCAACAACGTCCTCGACTGCTGCCTGCGGACAAGCGAGGCGCCCATCCCGCGGCGGATCGTCAGGGATTACTGGCTCCAGCTGGTGCAGGACGGCTGTGACATCCCTGCTGCCGTGTAAGAGCCCAAGCGCTGAGGGCTGAGGCACTCGCGATGGCCAAGGGATGGGCCTTGCACGGGGGCAGGGTGGAAAGCAGATCAGGATGGCAGAGGGGTGTTGAGCGGGATTTGAGGGCAAAGGAATGGGGAGAGCTGCGGAAGAGATCCTGCAGATCCAGAGGCTCAGTGAGAGGGGAGAGCATGGGGCAAAAGCCAGGGAAGAAAGTCACCTATAGGCAGAGATGGGGAGGGCACTGAGCTGGGGAGTGGGTGAGAGCTTGAGCTGTTCTGGGGCATCCATGGAGTGCCTGTCACTACATCTTGGTTTTCTCCCTCATGGGCCTGGCAGATTCATCACCACAAAGGGCAAGCGCCTCTGTGCACCCCTCCATTCCCCATGGGTGATTCGTCTCCAAGAGAGGCTGGATGCCAGCTCTCCCAAGAGGGTAAGAACCATCTCTGTTCTCAGCCAGGCATGAGATCTGCCCAGGGGGTGGGTTTATCCACTGCCAGACAGGCTTTTCCCATTATGACTGGGCTGCTGGGAAGAGCAGGGCCATGTTCTACCAAGGCATGGATAATTTGTCTTGGTCTCCATCCCTCCTGCCTCCACCTGGGACTAATCTACCTCCTTGGTAGTCCCTCTTCCGCCCCCAATAAATGCAGCCCTGGGATACCCAGTGTCACTCTTGTCTGAGCCTGGTGTGTGCCATGGCAAATGGCACTGGGAGCAAAATCCCTTCTCATTTCTGCCCTGCAAGCTTGGGGTCTGCTGCTTGTGCATCTTCATGGAGAGGGCTTATGATGAGCTTGGTGGGTGCTTTACAAGCCCTGACAGGTCCATCACGACCATGGCTTGTCCAGCAGGGGAAGGGACCCTGGGGAAGCTCATACCCCAAGGAGCATACCAGTATCAGTTGGGTTTTTCATTTCCTCAGGGCAAACCACAGGGCAAGTAGGTCCTGAAGAAGCCATGGCTTGTCCCAAAAGCTGTCACATCTCCCAGCTGTGAATCTGATGCTAACAGAGCCAACCTGCTTCCACCTCCAGCCTAAGGGCTGACCCTCCTTGAGACTCATGCCAGTGTGTGGGACGGGGCAGAGCCCTGTCTGTTCTGTCCTTTTCCCTCTGCTTTCAATGTGACCCAGCAGCCTGTGTCATGCTGAGCCAGGGGCTGCTGCACTCCATCACCTTTGCAGCCTGGAAGCTGTTTGATGGGCTGGTCTGTGAGGCGAGCTGGGGACTCTCAGACTTCCCATCAACACAGCAGTTGTGCCCTCCATCTATAGTCTGATCCCTTTGGCTTCCATTGCCAGTCCCAAACCAGAGTCCTCCTGCATCCCTGGGAAGGGCTGCCAGCACAGAACAGTGTGGAGCTGGAGGGGGGTGATGGAGATGTTCCACAAGGGCCATACATTGTACTGGTCCTTGCCAAGCACAACCCAGATGCCCTCAGAAAATGTGTAGCTGATGTTGTTCCTCTCTCACTCCTGAATTTCCTGCACTGTTTCCCTCCTGTCCTTCCTTGCAAGGGTAGAAATAGAGGCACTAATGTGGAGCAGGCAGAGATGTGGCTCTTAGCCCTGCTCTCCTTGGGGATATTGCACCCTTTCTCAGTCCCTCAGCCCGACACCACTGTCCAGCCCTGCCCCATGCCCACGCCTGGAGGTCATGCTGCTCTCAGGTTATTTGCTGCTAGATCTGTTCATTGCAACAATTCCATGTGTATGCCTCTTCTTTACTCTCTTTTTTTTTTTATTGTGCCATGATTTTGTTAAATAAAAAGAAAAGCCAGCAGGTACTCATCGTGCCTCATGTTTGAGCCTGAAAGCCAGCGTGGAGAGTGGGGTGAGCAGGCAGCACTGCCTACTGTGCTGCAGTGGCAAGGGGGCTGTGCTGGGGTGTGGGGAGGAGGAAGGAGGGTTCCTAGGGATGAGGGACACAGCAGCTGGGCTGCAGGTCTCTCCTGGGAGTCCCTCAGCACTGTGGAAAACAGGCAGCACCCTTCTCTGCACTGCTCAGCCAGGCTGTGGGTGTGCAGGGATGGGGTAGGAGGCAGCATGCCAGTGTTGCACCATCCAGCCCCAAACGCTTCAGTCCTGCCAGTGCAGATGCTGGGTTGGAGCTTCCAGCTCTTGGCTTCCACAGGGGCAGAGGACATGGAAGAAGTGCTGCAGGAACGGGAGGTTTGTCCTTGCAGTAAAGGGAAACTGAGGCACAGTGTGGTTGATTCCTCTGGCAGGTCAGTACTCATTGGCAGCTGGGGTGCAGATGAGTGGGAGGATAAGCTTTTGGGGCAATGGAGGCTGCTGAAGACACCTTTTCCTGGGCACACCCATGGATGAGGCACAGATGGCAGCTCCCCAGCTCCTGCCACTCATCAACATTAAGCTGAGAGTCTGTGGCCCTTTTCCTCCTGAGCCCCAGGTCTCCTGTGCACTCTGAATAAGGTCTGGTGTCTCAAAGTGTCCTTTTGTCCCCTTTTGCCCAGGCCATGTGATATCTGAACAAAGCTGTTCTGTCCAGCTGAAGCATTCATGTGTCCAACAGGCAAGCACCATCCTCTTCTCCCAAGCGCTGCTGTGACTGTCTGCATCACCCAGCTAGCCAGCATGCCTGGGCACAGGTTGGGAATGAAATGGCCCAGGACTGGTCCTGAGGGCAAGGGGAACACCCCTCAGGGGGTGGCATCCACAGAGCTGCAGTGGCTGGGGTGTCCAAGCCAGGCACCTGATGGCTTTGTGCTGACACCTCTTGAACCCAGGCTTAATCCCGTCCCTTCTTCTCCCCTGGTCACCTGCCTCACTCAGCTGGTGGCTGGCTTCTCTCTCAGCTCTTCTCCCCTCCGGGGTCCCCCTCCCTGGTATGTGCACACACAGTGCTCGGGCTCAGATGTCTCTGAGTGTGACTCTCAGGGAGCACCAGCTCTGTCCCAGACCATTAACTACAGTGACAGCCCCAGCAATTCAATCCTGGGCAGAAGGAGGAAGAGAAGGAAGGCTGGTATGGGAAGAGGGGCCAAGATAAACAGTGTGAGTGGGAAATGAGGATAGCTGGTGCTGGCTTGGACAGAAGCCTTCCTGCTGCTCGCTCAGTGACCTGTGAGGGGGCTGTGGCTGGGGGGGGGAGGATGCTTGGCATGGATCTGCTCTGAGGCTGAGTTGCTGCAGCTGGAGCAGGTCCCTGCAAAGGGCAGGGACTGCCAGAGGGGCTTAGCCTGGGGTGGATTCAATTCATCCTTGGCTGCAGGCTACCAGGACAAGGAGAACAGTGTCCAGGACCAGGGAAAACGAGGGAGAAGGGGCTTACACTGATGCTAGAAGCAGGTTAATCCATTTCCATGAGAGTTTCAGGGATGTCTTAGCCAACCAGCCTTAAGAGCACGGTTGCAGAGCCTGGGGCTCTCATCTCTCCTGGGAGCAGAAAATGTGTTCTCCTCAGAGCAGTGCAGCTGCACACCACAGATCCCTGCTAGCTCCTTGCCTGTCATGGTTATCAAGTGGATGGTGATCCACATCCCAGCTCAGAGCAAGCTGCTCTTACCACCCCCCCAGGGGAGGACAAGAAGAGATGCTGTCCTGGACCACATATGAGCTCCTGGCTCCTGTCCCTCCTCCAGCCCTGCAGCAGCCTCTCCATCCACGCCAGAGCCCAGCTCCTCTTGGAAATCTGTCAAAAACCAGATTGGTTCAGTGCTTAGTAAACTAGGGAGTGAGTTTCTCTGATTCAAAATGTCAACGATCTCTTTAGAAGGAAGCAGCCACTTTCCTCAGGAAAAGTAGCTAGTCACTGCTATGTCAAAAACCTTGGTTCCCAGCCCAAAACTAGTTTCAGTAAAAAAGTCCTCCCGCTCTTCTCTCCCCAGACATGTTTTCCTCACTCTCTTCCTAACCTCACTGCATCCTTGGACCAGAATCCATTGCAGTACGATGTAGACATACTCTCAGCAGCTCAGGAGTCACATGCAGGGATCCCTCTGGCTCTGGAGCATTGGCTGAATCCCCTGTGGCCCTTCATTCAAACCTGGGGACCTGTATTTCACACGTTGTGGAGCAGCAAGGTGCTGTAGCAGCGAAGCTTTTGCAAGGAGCTGACAGAACAGCCGCTCTCCTGGTGACTGTGCAGACGGCAGCAGAGAAAGGACAAGGCTGCACCTATACAAGCAAACTGAGCAGGCATTGGGCCGCTCCCTGGCTGCCAGCACTCACAGCTGGGATCATGAGAGCACTCGTGTGTCTGCCTGTCATGGTGAAGGCAGTCTTGGACGGGGCCCAGGCTGAGTGCCAGGGGCACCAGACACAGCAGGCACGATCCACTGCGGTCTCAAGGTCTCACCTGGCACAGGCAGACCCAGCTGGGAGGTAGGATTGAAGGTTCCATGGCAGGAAACACCCATTTGCTTCTCTGCAAGCAGGGCACTAAGGGAAATGCTATGTTGGTCTCCTCTGGTGTCATAATACCCTTTCCAGGAAGGGTATTTACTGGAAAAAGTTTTGTCCCTTGCCTCCAAAGAGAGGGTGTACAGGGGCTTTTCCTGTCACCAGCATCCCCCACGTGCTGCACATGCTGCTCCTGGAGTGACTGGGGTGGGACCAACTGCATCCTCCCCACATGGACCCGCAGGCAAGGTGAGCAGCACCACGGGGGCTAAAAGCTGTTCCCCCTCTCACATCCCTCACACAGCTTCCTCACCTGACTCCCTGGTGCACCAGAGTCAGCAGAGGTGTGGACATGCCCTGGGCCCATTTGCCAGTGCAGGGGCCAGTTGTTCCCCATCCTGGCGTCTTCCACCCCATGGTGCCAGGGCAAGGGGCTGCTCTTCCTTGGCACAGGTGCCAGATCTAGCTGACAGGGGCTCAGGGACCTGTCTGGGTTTACATGGGGAGTTGGATGGCTGGGAAGGGTGGGAAGCCAGGTGAGGAAAAGCCCCTTTAGTCTTGTTCCATTGTACTGTTTTCTCTTGCCTAAACAACATGTGTGGATGATGGAGAGGATCCAGAACTGGCATCTCTTGTCCCCAGGCCCCTGCTTACTCCCCCCTCATTTCCAGCGTGTCATCACCATGGCTGCTTGTCTGGACACTTCCTGCTGAGATTTGTCCTGTGGGAAGATGCCAGCACTCTTAGCCAGGCTGCATGGTTCCAAAAAGGAGCTGGTGCCCTTCCTGCCATGCTCCTCCTGCAGCTGAACTCTCCCTGGCGCCATTGCCCAGCCTGCACCTCCATGGTCTGGAGCACAAGACCAGGGTGCTTGCCCTGCCCTGAGCTCCTGGAGTCAAATTGAGTCCAGAAGCTGTCTTATATGGAGACCTTGTGCCTGGACAGGACTTGACTTGGCTTTGTGTTTCTAGAAGAAGCAGAAACTGCAGCTCATTGCAGTGGGGACTGAGCCATGAGCAGGCACAGCTCTGCCCAGGTCCCAGGGCTCCCTTTGGAAAGGGAGGGGGGACCCTTCCTGTCTGCCCTCAGATGCACCCATCTTTTCTCTATGCACAGAAGCACTAAAAACGGGACATAAAGACAAAACCAGGAGGGCAGGTGAAGAGAAGACTTAACCTGCTGAGAATGCTCTGGAAAGCACCCGTTACCCATCCCTCCTGAACAAGCAGTAAGAGCAGGCTTAGTGCCATTTCTGTGGCCCTCTTCACCTCTCCTGTTTTCCTGCTTGGCTGTGCCCCTAGGTAAGGCTTTTTTCTGTTCTCCACACTGTGGGCCCAGCCACAGAAGGCTGGTGGAAACCTGTCCTCCCTTCTTTCCTCAATTGCTCTGCATCCACAGCAGCATGGCCTGGGAACAGGGCAAAAAGAACTGAGACTGTGGTGAGGGGTCACCACCAGCTCAGATTGCAGGGATGGGGCTTGGAGGGGGCTAGCAAAGATCTGGTTAGCTCTGCTTGGGATGAGAGGGACAGCCATGGGGCAAGCAAAGACGAGAAGATTTTGGATGTTCTCATGGATTTGTGAAACTGGTGTGCAGCCTGAGGCTGGCTGGGATGCATTACACCCACAGGCATGAGAAATCTTTCCTAGTCATGGTGAAAAGGGAAAGCCAGAAGACCAAGTAAGGCACACCCAGGGGCTCTTCCTGCAATCTTTCTTTAGATCTAACGACAACAAACCTCTAATCCTGATGTCTCACTCCGTCTGCTTGGCCCCGTGCTGCCCAGTTTCTTTTCCTTGGATCCTTCTGCCCTAGTTGTATTTTACTGTCATTGTGACTATTCTGTGCCTGTCCAGCTGTGCTGTGTCAATGCAGATTTGCAAGGTGTGGTGTTTCACAAGCTTCCTGGCTTGGGAGGTTCACCTGCTGCAGCCTTTTGTTGCTTCTTGCTCCAAACATATCCCATTCTTTCCCACTTTCCCACAGAAAGCAACATTTTCTCTCTTGCAGATGTTATGGCTGGGAAAGCCCCTTTGCTGAGATGTGCACTGCAAGCCCACAACTCTGTTTACATGGACACTCCTTAATCCTGTTTAAATTTTCAAGCTGTGACTTTCTGCTCTCTGTGGGAGGGACAATGCTCCAGAAATGTGAGCTGCTGAGGTGGTCTTTGGTAAATAAATAAAGTGCTTTCCTTGAAAGTACCTGCAATATATAGTTTCCCACCTTTTTATTTAGCTGACACAGCTTTTGGAAAGGCACCAGTGTGTGTTTATGGTGATGGATGACAGCCATTGCTCTGCAAAGAACAAAAGCAGAAGTGTCCTGGATACAGATACAGATTCAGCCTCTTCTCACAGTATTTGGTTTCATTTCCCACCACTGCATTGTCCTCTGACCCTGACAAGGACAGCTACCCCAGGGAATTCCCAGTGTCAGAGCCAGCAGGGCTGCGGGTTTCACTGCCTGCCTGGGGTGAGAGCGGGGATGATATCTGCCAAGTGGAACCCGGCTGTTTCTGGAGGCTGTGTCTGCCCTGTGCAGGGGCTCTTTGCTGAGCCTGTGGGATTCGTTTGGCTTCAGGAGGGCAGCAGGTCCTGGAGCTGCTGTCACTCAGCTCAGCCCTTCTCACTTGAGGTGGGCAGGCTCTGTCCTGTTTGCGCTGCTTCGCCCCCCATCTCACTACAGACACTTGGAGCAGCAGATATTTTGCAGTTTGACAGAGGATGGTAGGAGGGATGCTCTCTCTACCTTGATATGGATTCCAGCTAAACTACTCACTAGCCCTGCTGCCAGAAAATCCAACACAGGTGGTTTGTTGCAAAAAATAGCATCTCCTGGCATGCCTGTGTGCTGTAGAGCTGGTGTTTAAAACTGAGTTACTGCAGACTGAAGCAAAAAATCACCACAAAGAGCCATTTGTGGGTCAGCCTCACACCAAGAGGTGCTCAGGTCTCCAGCCCAACTCAGCAGCTGGTGCAGTGCTAATAGGAGAAGTCGGGGTTGTGTTGGGATGAGGAAAAAGGGGTACATGTCCTGCAGCTTGCTGTCACTTCATCCAGCTGCTGTCCCCTTCCCTTTCAGCAGGGGTGGCTGCTTGATTTATCTCTGAGATTTCTTTTGTCCAAAAGAAAATGATGTCCAAAATCCTCTGTAGTGAAGATTTTGGACATCATTCATGAGTGGTCCTGTAGGGCATGAATTATAAAAATCAGTCTCATTGGGAGGTGTGGTCCCAGATGGGACAGCTGGATTCTGGAAAGGTGTGCACCCACTTGGGAGGGTTGTGGAGAACAGTGGTGAGTTTGATCAGAGGTGTGAATGATGTGGCCTCAAACAACAGGCTGAAGGAACTTGATTTAATCTTGCTGCCAGGAATGGATGGCATGGTCTCCAAGTGCACAAAGGGACATAGCAAAGAGAAAGTGAAAAGAAGTACTGAGTTCAATTCTGATAAGTCAAGAAACCACAGGGGTCAGATTTGGGGGAAATTCCATTTAGCAGGAAGAGGCGGATGAAGAAATGCTGCATGTCCACTGCTGGAAAGTGCTCTTTTCCAGTGAGACCAGAGCTTGTCAGAAAACTGGAAGCAGTGCTGGCTCTTGCTCAGCACAGGATGGGTTAGACCACCCCAGGCAGTCCTTTCTAATCCTTTTCCCCCTCTGTTAAACTGTCCTACCAGGTTCCTAGTGGCTGAGGTGGACTTCCTCAGCCTCATGCTATACTTCTGAGGGCTATGTGAAATCCTTCACTTCCCATGACCTTGGGAATCTCTCTAAAAGATGGAGAAGGGAGGATGGAGTTACACTCTGAAGCCCCCATTTACTTGCTGGGTGCTTGATGTGAGGCTGCCTGTGGTCACAGGAAACCCTTGCTCCTGGATGCAATTCCAGGATCTGACCTAGTGCCCAAATGATGAAGGTGCCTTGGGAGCATGGAGAGAGCTTGCCACGTCAGACTGAAAGAAACAGATCTTGTGTTCTTCCATTAGAAGTGCCTTTGAAGTGGAGCAGGCTGTGTGGTGCTCGTAGTGGAGCGTGAGCCATCAGCAGTGAGAACCAGCATTCTTGTTGTCACCATCTGGGACACATGCTAGGGCGCTCCTGATGAGGGTCTTGGCAGGCTTGGCTCTGTTTCACCAGCATAATTTGAATTTGGGCTTGAGGAAAAAAGGAAAGCAACCCAAAGAGATAACAGAAAAGAGCTCTTCAGGGCGAACGTGAAGCCAACGAGTTTAGCATCAAACGCCTTTTGAAAGCAGCTGTGCAGCCTCGCTCAGGGATAAATAAAGGCTGGTTTGAAGCTGGAGAGCTAGCTGGCAGAACACACTGTTCCCATCTTGCCAAACACTTCCCAGACCACCTGTCCTTGCAGGGCTGGGCGCCCTGCAGAGCTCTCATGCTGCTACATGCTCCGCTGGAGAGGATGGGTGTATCGCCAGCATCCCGGTGCTCAGTCCAGCTTGGAGCGAGGGCACAGCCCAGGCTCTTCTCGAGGGGGAAGCCCTTGCAGGGTTCTTTATCTCTCTGGAGAGCTCAGAGAGATGGAGACCATTCTACCTCATGGTACATCCTCAGCCTTGTGATGTTTCCAGGATTTAGACTGGGAGGCAGATGTGAGAGTTTGGTTGGCAGGCAATGTGCACTGCCTGGCCCCAGGGTAGTGCCAAGCAGAGGCCATGGTTTGGGCTGGGGCAAGGTCTGAAGCATTGGAGTCAAGGGAGCTCTAATCAAAGCAGGCCCTCAAGTGTCTGCGCTCAGTGCTCTAGCAGAATAAGGAAGGACTCAAGCAAAAAACCATCTGGAACAAGATCAGAAGCCAGACACTCTCCTAAACAAAGGAGATGCATGGCCTTGGAGGGGAAAACAGACATGTAAATAGAAACGGAGGGGGCCAACAGAAGGTTGGGTTTCTGTGGATCTCATTTGTCTTCCTTGTACTGCAGCTGTCTAAAGAAAATGCTGGGGGGCTGTGGTGTGCTGGAACATGCTGGGGCCATTCGTCATGGGCTGTGCTGGCAGCTGGGACAAGTCCATGATGAGCAGAACCTTCCAGCTTTCCAGAGGGCCCTGCCTCACTTGCGCCACTAGTTTTGAAGCTGCAGTCTTCCTTGTGCTGCAGGCAGGCAAAGGTGGGGAGGGAACAACTTCTTTCAACACGGCATTCACCCCTGTGAATGTGACCCTGAGGTGCTTTTCACAAGGACTCTGGCTGATCTTCATGAGGGTCATTGCCCTCTCTGTTTCCAGAACCCCTTCAGTGTACTCCAGGAAGGAATTCCTCCTGGTCCAGATCTTGCTCCTCACTGGCTGTGTCTGGTTGTACTTACACAAAAGCCTTCTGGGTCAGTACTTTCCAGTCTGAACAGCCTCAATCTCCTCAGCATTTCTCCTTCTCTTTCTGCTCTCCTGTTCTGGACAGTGTGAGTCAATGTGGAGGGCAGGTAGTTCTGCAGGGATTTGGTACAGAGCTGCTACAATGAGCTTTCTTTGACAGCCAGGAGATGGAGTCTGGGCACAGCTCTGTTGTGAAGAGAGTCTGCAGCTTCATGCCGAGCTTGCCTGGGCCATCAGGGACAGCACAGGCAAAGAGCAGAACATCAGAATTCCAAAAAGAGACTTTTTCTCAGCTGCTTGCAAAGGTTGCTGGAGAAGGCCACAGTGGCTGGGATTTTGAGAGCTTCCCTGTGGAGCAAAGGGGCTGTACTACTCCAGAACAGCGTAATCCTTCCCAGTTTTCCTGTGGGATACCCCTGTCCAAGGATTTCCAGGCAGAGGCTTATCAGGAACAGGAAAAATCCATCAAATTAAGTCAAGCTAAAGTCTTCTGGGACAGAACTGCTGAGAGTGCACAGGGGGAGCTAGGGAAGTTTCTGAAGCATATAAGATGTACTAAGCTGGTATTCCTAAAGGGGCACAGCAGCAAGGAATGGGAAGTCCCTGGCTGGCTCTTCTGTGCCTGATAAGACAGACTGGCTCCATGCCCTGCTAAGGAAGGACTTGCTTGTGCGTTGTTTCTTACTGGAAACGGAGGGGAGAGTCATCAAGATAACAGTCAGAAGGATGGGAAAAGAAAATGTGTCCCACTCCAAGCACAGGCATTGTGTTAGCCAAACTCCTAAACTGTTGGAAAGGAGCTACGAGAAACTGGGCAGCATTGAAAGCCACTGAGCCCCTGAGCTCCTCTCCCTTCTCACAAAGCTACCCCTGCAGCGTTAGAAGCTCACTGATTCCCCTGGAATCCTTAAAGGCCTTTTAAAGCCTCCTTCTTCTTCACGGAGGCTGACCCAGGATCCCCAGTAAAATTTGGTCAGAAAATTCCTCTGCACAGCCCACTGCAGCATTGCCAGGGTCCTGAACCCAAAGGCTCCTGTTCCACGTGTATTCCTGGAATGTTCAGGTCAAAGTTTAAAAACAACAGCAGTGCTCTTTTCACACTCTCTGTGGATAACCCATTGAACTCTGCACAGGGGCTGGTGGGGCACAGCCAGGGGCTGGACAAGTGCCTCACAGGTAGGTGCATGTGGTTCCCACACAGGCTCCACCTGGACAAGCTCCTGCCCTGGTAACTTCGTGGTGCTGGCAGGGAAGGATGACTCTGGATTCCTCTCTGTCTGCTGATTTCTCTTATGTGCCTAGTGGTGGTCTCAGCTACCACTGAGACAGAAGAGACAGAAAAGAAGAGAGGAGAGAGACAGAGTGAGGGAGTCTCTGTCCTGACCCAGCACTGCTGCTCTTGGGCTGTTTCCTTCAGCCCTTGCACTTTGAAATTTCATGTGATATCTTTCACATCCTTTCATTCTTGTAAGAGGTATATACTGCCACTCTCCTGAATGATCAAAGAGGCTCATTAACCTGTTCTCACCTTCCTTGTTGGTGTCCTCTGACAAGCCCCACAGGGTACTGGGTCTGCTCTTTCCAAGCAGAAAGGGGTGAGGTGGCTTGCTGAGGCACCCCTCACCCTACAGGGGGCTGGGATGAGGGGTACCAGCAGAGGTTTTCCCCTGTTCTTCATCCCCAAAAGATCTTTTCCTACCCAGCATTTCTCACATCCTGAGGAAGTGGCTGCAGACAGAGGAGCTGCGAGTGCTGTCCGGGATGGAGCGTGCTGGTCCTTTGACCCCCTGTGCTACGGGAACAAGAGCTCTGCTGGCTCTCTGCCCTGCTCTAGCAATGCTTAATCCAATGTCCCTGACACCCTGAAAAATCCCGGCCAGCAGAAAAAGGCAGCCACCCACTGGGAAGAAGGAAGGCACCACCAGGTCTCTTCTTGTCTTTGTTCAGGCAGGCAAAGTCCAAGGCCAGCTGTCACAGGGAGCCAGCCCAGGCTGTGGGTGTGTGGCAGCACATCCTGGAGGCCCACAGAACCTGGCAGCAGGGATAAAAAAGCTGGAGAGAACTTTCCCTGAGGGCATCCAGGGGCGTGGTGCACGAGGTTGGGCTGGTTTTATGCGAACTCACAAATGGAACCGATGGTACTTCCAGTTCCCTGCAGTAGAGAAACAGCACCCTGGACCACATCTGTGCTGACTATTGACTGAAAAATGCTGATGGGTCACTCCAACATATTTCAAGTATTTTGTGGTTCCTGTTTGTGGGTTTCATTCAGTTCGTTTGTTGGTTGTTTTGGTTTCTTGTATTGAAAAGGAGAGTGATTTCTGTGGACAGGGGTGCTTGGGGTGAGCATGACAGGACTCAGAGATGGGCACAAAGTAAGAGGCTGCTCTGACAGATGCCTGCCCTTCCTCTAAATTTCTTGCAGCTGCTGTTGCTGCATCCCAAACACCATTTCTGAAGGGACAGGAGGGTTCGTGGCCATGCTGAGGGAAAATGCCCCTTGTCATCAGCATGGCCCAGTGTGGAGGAGCAGCCCCAGCAGAAGAGCTTGCTCCCTACCTGTGTCAGAGAGCTTATCAGACAGACATAGCTGCAGCTCTGAGCCCAGGAGCACCTGGGTTTTGGGAGAATGGCACTGCTGAGCTCTGCTCCTCAATGACAATAGGCTCATCCTTTTCAGAAATAACAGAAAAAGCAAGATGAGGAGCATGCCCTGCCATGGTCTCTGTGTGTCACTCAGTGTCCTCCTCCTTCCCTGTGTACAGGAGTGGCAGATAATTCTTCCATTCATTGTATGCCTGGTCTGTTTAGATAAGACTGTGAGGTCTTTAGGGTCTAGGGCAGGTCTGACTCTCTGGACTGCACCTGTAGGAATAACAGCTCCTTGAGAGAGGCACGCAAGGCTGGCACATCCTGCACTTGAGTGCTGATGCTCCTTTTGGTGTGCAGGAACTGAGGCCACAGTGCTGACTGCTGGCAAGGGCCATGGGAAATGCTTCAGCATTCTCTTTACCTCCCTACTGTCCTAATACCACAGGGAAACACTGGCAGTCCTCCAGGCCAGGGGAGCCCTGCTGTGGTCATGTAAATGCTTGTCTTTGCCAGAGACCCCATCTCAAGGGGTCTGTGGGGTGCTGGGATGGGTCCACAAGCCTTGCCCCCCATAACTCCCCTCTCACACAAGCACAGAGCCAGGGGAAGGCATCTGCCAAACTGCCCCCAGCACCAGCAGTGGCTGCAGGCAGGCAGTGGGAGCTGGGCACAGGGCACAGCCACACATGCCCATGGCTTATGGTGAAAGAGTTTGCACAGGACACAGTGAGTGTGGGAAGAAGCCAAAATCTCCATCCTGGTGGGTCTCTGCTACTCTTTTTCAAGGCTCCCATGCTGGTACATGTGAGCCAGCGCCAGTTCAGAGCTGACATCACATCAGAGCCCTAGGTGCATCCCATCCTGCCATTCCTGGCACCCTCCTGGTGTACTTGGAAGGTGTCACAAGGCTGTGCATGGCCCCCTGTACCCGTGTGAGGACACTGAAAGCCACCTGGTTTGCAGCCAGGGATGGGGTAAGGCCAGCCTGCTCAGCCTGCCCCAGGTGCATGCCACTGAATACTTCCCAGCTAATCAGGGATGTTTTCTAGAGAGCTGCGAGCTGTGCACAGCTAATGTCTCACACTAGTGCCATTTACCTCTGCAGTGAAATAAGCTGCTGATTACACAGCAGTAGATTAAAGGGCTTTCGGTATCTTTATTGGATACAAGGTACAAAAACTTAGCCTGGAAACTGTCTTCAGAGGAAAAAGAAGTGAAGGTAAATCTAAATGATAAAGGGAGGACTTGGCTCCTTTCCCCTTTTTTACAGTCTGCTCAGGTTTGCAGATTACACAGCCCTGTGTACATTTCAGTAAATACTCACAGTGCTACAGAGAAGGTTCATTTCCTTGCAGAGACACTTGCAAGCTCCACACCTTGGTCTAATCCTCTCTCTTTTTGCACTGCCAGCGGTAATTTGTCCTTTGCTGCTGATGGATTGTGTGGCTTGGAGAGGTACTTTGTCTCCTGGCCTGAGCCATGAGTAGAGGAGCAGTGGGGAGTTGTGTTGTCTCTTTGTCATTCTTGGCAAAGATGAGGAGCACAGGAGAGATACAAGACATCAGGAGCCCAGATCCCAGAGATTCCAAGAGGATGGGCTTCCCTTGGTGTGACAGGAGCAAGACCCCACAGCTGGGAGGGCAGCACCCCCTTCTCTCACCTCGTGAGGCTTCAGCTGCTGCCCATCCCCCTGACAACTCGCCTCCTTGTCTTTTTGGGGCTTTTCTTACTTTCTGAATCTGAGATGTGCTTTGAGGAAGGGTATCAGAATTACTGCACCAGGGTAATCACAGTACCAGTCACCATGGGCTGTGCTGGAGCCTGTGCAAAGGGAACCTGTGCTTCCCTTTGCAGCTGATGTTCCAGTGGAGGGGGCAGATCCTATTTGCTTTTTATCTTTGAAGTGACTGCCTTCCTGAAGAAATGAAAGCATGACCTTTCAGGCATCAGTATACTTCCTCTGGGCTCCAGATCCCAGTTCTAACACTTTTATAGGTTTCCAGCCCTGCAGAGAAAGGAGCACTGTACAGGTGAAGCAGGTCCATAGATCACTTGTCAGGTCTACACCAGGGATCCTCAGGCCACAGCTTAAGAGCTGCTGCTTTTAAAGGATTGTGGTGCAAAAAGGAAGAGAAAGAGGCTATTTTCTGCAGAACTGGGCCCTGGAGCAGAGCCAAGCTCCTAAGCTGATTGTAATAAGAATAAGCAAACAGCAAAAATCCCGCAGGAAGGGAAGGCCACTAACCCGCTGCAGGATCTGAGACACCAGCAGCGTTGACTTCTTCCTCTTTCCTCCAATTGAGGCTTTGGTTTCTGCTGGGTTCCCCTCCTGCTGGGCAGCAGCAGGCTGCCCTCCCAGCAATGGTGGCACACAAATTGTACTGCGCTTCCTTCCATCTGCCCTTCCAGGGGCTCCCTGCACTCAGCAGCTCTCTAGCCAGGCTACAGGCAGGAGCCTGACCTTCTTGACTGTCCCAGTGCCCCTGAAGACAGAGAGGTGCCACTTCAGGGCACCAGGGCTGCACAGGTGACAGCAACTGAAGCAAATGTCCCCTTGTGCTGGAACACTCTGAGCATCATTTCTGGCAGGTTTTGGCCCAGGTCAGCTTGCCTGACCCCAAAGGTGGGTAACATTCCCAACCAGAAAGTCCTTGGCAGAGTTGATTTCTTAGTGCAAATGTAGCTGGAGCATCCTTGCTGCTCTCTGTGAGGGCCTGGGTGTTGGTTTCTGTGTGATGATTCTGCTGGGGCTCTCAGTGTGCCGTGGTGGGTTACTGCCTTTGCCCTGCCACATGGGTCTGGGGGGGCTCATCCCTCAGCTCTGCACACAGCAAAAGCATTTCTCCAACTCCTTCAGCTACCTTGCCTGCTCATGCCCCTCATCCAGCACCTGCTGGGGCATCTGAACAAGCACAAAGGGGATGTCCAGCCCCACAGGCCCCTGCAGCCTCTCTGGGTCTGCCACCAGTGCCCCACATTGTGCCAAAACCCCAGGCAAGGCCACTGGGAGAGAGGTGCAGGTCCTTACTCAGTGCAGCTCTACCAGACTTTCTGAAGCATTGCCAGCTCCATGCTTAGAGGATTTCCTCACCAGGCAGCACGAGCTGAGGGATATGGATGGTGTCACCCTGCTGCAGATGGGAGAGAACTTGGCCCCCAGTTTGCTTCAGCCCCTGGTTTGCTGGTTATCTTGAGACCACTCCTGACAGGGCCTGGCCTCCAGGGGTCTGAGACGAGGCCTAAAGTAAGACTGGGGGGTGGGAGGGCGGCTGCTGCCCATGGCAGCCTGTCCCCAATTAGAGATGCCATGCAGAGGCAGGAAGCATTTGTTTGGTGGAAGCCACCCCCAGAACTCTGGGCCTACAGGGAAGAGACAGAACCATCCCCAGAACCTGGGCTGGAAAGCTGTAATCAGGCACACATCAAGGCAAAGCTAAGACAGCCCCAGACGTGGGGACTTGTCCATTCCTTGGTGTCCTCAGGTGAAGAGGTCAAACCCTCCTGGACAGGCAAATCTCAGCTTCAGGAGTGAAGCAGCCACATCTGTGCTTAACTTCTGCTCTGCTGCCCACAGAGGCTGTGAGCTTCACCAAGGGATGGGAAGCCTCAAGCCACAGGGGTGCTGCCCCAGAGCCCACACCGTTCCCATTGTCACTGCTGTCCCTGCTGTCCCCAGCCATCAGCACATACCAACACAAGGGTTGGCAGGGAGCCCAGCTGGAAAGGGCCAGAAGGGCTTTCTACCTGCTTGGCTCATCCCCATCCTTCCCTGGCCTGCTGCCCTGAGCCTCAGGCTGCTGACTGGCTACCAACAGCTCCCTCAGTTTCTATTCCCCAGACACATTATGCCTTTCATTTTCCAGAGCTTTCTCTGTGACTATAAATAGCTTTGTGAGGGAGTTACCAGCCCTCGTGGAAGAAGGGGCAATGATCTCTTCCCAAAGGAAGTGGCCAGGACTCCTGAAGGATCCTTCTAAGCCAAATGATACCAAACAATGTGCCCAGGAAGAAACTGAGGCAGGGGGGCAGAGGAAGCTGTGAGGAGCAGGGCTCCAGAGTGCTTCGTGGAGGGAATACAGCTGCTGCCATTACTTAATTAATGCTTAGTGAGGGGCTGCAATTGTTGGGGATCCATGGTGCTCCTGTCTGAGCACTGCTGAGCCACAGACTTGCCACAAAACCAGGCCACAGGCTTGCCACAAAACCAGGCAGCATGCTGTGAACCACCAAGGGTCTACAAGGAATGTTTTAAGCGAGATGATTTACTACTTCTCATTTGCCAGCTCGGCACTGGAGATGGCTGCCATCCCCTCCAGCCAGCCAGAGGTCTGCACTCCAGAAACAAAGTCTTGTTCCGAAAAAACTATCCTCGTCCCACAGGTGAAGGTGCCCACAGGGTGGACTGGAGGTCTGCAGGAAGATCTGCATCCAGCATCTTTACACTTGGCTGGTGTTAGGAGCTGCTGATCCTGCAGGGGCAGGGGTTTCACCCTTCCACAGAACCTCTCCTCCACGCAGGACAGACACAGATGAGATGATACATATTTCTCTTGACATTCCCTAATTGGCTTGATTTGTCCATATTAAACATTTACCATCCACAGTTAGCTCCTTCATTAGCTATGACACATCATGTTTAACCACACAGCAATATTGCATCAATGCCAGGGCCAGCAGCAAACACTCAGGAAACTTCTGCACAAGGATAATACAGAGACCATGAAAAAATCTGGGTCTGAATTAAAACTGAAACAAGCTGGAAATACTTCTGAGCTGGTAGAAGACCTCAGACAAGTGTGCACATCCCCATGCACAGCCTTCATCCTGGCCTCCTTTATTTACACGCAGCATAATGGCTTGCCTGTGGACCTGGGCACTTGCAGAGAGGAATGAACACTCATTTGGTTTGCAAACCACAGCGTAATTAATTCCCAGAAAAGCTCCTGGACTTTACTCTCTGGCTGTGGAAGTTCAAGGTGCTACCCAGGGTTAACCAGATGCTTCTCCTGCACGCCCAGGGCGCTCAGTCCCACCAGCACAGGGCAAGGGCTGGGTCTTCCAGGACCAGGGAGAAACCAGGCAGGTGGGAAAGGACAACCATTTCAGAAATAACAGAAAAGGCAAGATGAGGATCATGCCTGGGTCCCTGCCACCCCCAGCCCCACGCTGAAGAAGCCTCAGGCCCGTCACCCCCAGGGCTTTTCCCTGAGCCCCCTCTCAGAGGGATGGACACGATTTCTCCAAAGGCTGTTTTTGAAGGCAATGTTTGCCATCTAGTGGGAAAACAGAGTCTGTGTATCTCCCTTGCAGAAGGTCGCGGCTTGTGGTTATTTTGGCAGTAGCTGGGATCCACACGCCCCTTTGCCCATAGCTGGGCAATGGCTCCCAGCTGGGAGCTCTGGGCAGGAGGGAAATTAGAATAGGCGCTGCTGGTTCAGCTTCCCCCGGGCGGCTCGCCAGGCTCTTTGCCGCCAGCCATAGTTTGCTGCCTGAGTGTGGATCCCCAGCCCAAACCCTTGGAGAGGACCCTGGCTGTGGATCCCCAGCCCAAACCCTTGGAGAGGACCCTGGCTGTGGATCCCCAGCCCAAACCCTTGGAGAGGACCCTGGCTGTGGATCCCCAGCCCAAGCCCTTGGAGAGGACCCTGGCTGTGGATCCCCAGCCCAAACCCTTGGAGAGGACCCTGGCTGTGGATCCCCAGCCCAAGCCCTCGGAGAGAACCCTGGCTGAGCTGCTTCCCAGTGAAAAGTGGGGAGCTGAAAGAAGTGCTCTGCAGTAGGGGAAAAAGCACCATGATCTGGATAAATGGTGCCTTTCAGATCAGCAAACCGTGGGGACTGGTGCCTTCCAGATTGGCATCCTCCCAGGCATCTGTCTTCCAGGTTAGGATCCTCCTGGGGATCAGTGCCCTCCAGGCAGGCATCTCCAGCACTCCACTGGCAATCAGCACCTTCCGAGTCAGCATCCTCTCTGGCATCAGTGCCTTCCAGGTCAGCTTATTTCTAGTGATAAGAACTTTCCAGGTTAGCTACCCCCTGGGAATCAGTGCCTTAAGACCTGCAGTTCATCCTGGGGATCAGGCATCATCCCAGGAGGGGGTCTCAGACAGATCAGACACTTTTGGCACCTTATAGCCTCCAGATCCATCAGCACAGAGGTGGCTATGCTGGTGCCAGTGCCTGGAATTCATGTGGAGCTCAACTGCTCCCACATCTGGTGGATCTCCCAATGGAGAACAAACAGTGGGAGTTGCTTGAATGTGATGTGACCCCACAAAGAGCACACGAGACTCCCAGAGGCACCTTTAACTGGGGTCCATCATATTCAGGATGCGGACAAAGGCACAGATGTACAGAGCTCTGTCAGCCCAGTCCTTGCTCCATGGAATCCTGGAAACATGGGGAGCACCGGAGTGCCCCAGCTGGTTCAGAAGTTTCTGCAGAGGTCTGGGCCATGCTGCCCACGCCTCTACTTGTTTATTCTGCCCATGCTGACAAAGCAGCTGGTGTGGCAGGGAAGGAAGGGAAGGAAAAGTTGCAGCTGGTGGGAGGAGAGCAGGTAGAGAGGCCCAGAGAAGCTCCCAAAGCATGTCCTGCTCTGTTTTAGTCCCTGCAGCTGGAGGAGAAGATGGACTTCCTGCCATGGGGAAAGGAGGAGATCATCTCCTCTGAGCAAGTAACATGTCAGTCCTGAGGAGGTGTAGCGCTCAGAAATGTGTGCATGGGGAGCAACAGCACGTGTCCCCTAATGACATCACACTCCAGGGCAGAACACAAAACACTGGGAACTTTTGCTTGGTCAGCAGGACTGTTTCCAGTGCTGAAAAAGAAAGAAAAAAAAAAAAAAGAGAGAAAAAGGAAAAATCTAGCAGGAAAATTGCGGGCTGCTGCTGCTGCTTGAAGCAGGGAGCAGCCATTTCCCAAGAGCATCACAAGCAGCAGTGCCTGGGCAGAGATACGCTGCTGGCTGTTGCCTACCAGCATCTCTCTGGCCAGGTGCTTGGCATTTCCCGTCTGTGAAACACCAAAAGCTTCCTAGAGGCAGGGAAGGGGCCAGCCCCAGCAAGCAAAAAAGAAACAACCCATTTCTGGAGGGAGAAGCTGACAATGCAGCAGCAAGAGACGGCTCAGGTCTCTCCCTTTTTTCCACATCTGGCCTGGCAGGTGATGTCTCCTCTTCTGTTTCAGGAAAGAAAAGCAAGGAATGTTCAGGGCTGTGGCAGCTAGAAAGTGAGGCAGATGAAGAAGAGGGAGTATGGGGGATTGCAGGGGTCTCTAATGGGTTCGGTGTTGTATCTCTAGCAAGTTCAGAGGTATCCACATGGAGGTGAGATGAAAGCCATGGTCAGGGGGACACTCAGCACTACGTTTTTAAAGCATTCATGTTTGGATTCACTGTGTCCGTGGGCATAGTCCCTGCTGTTCCTACTCTCTCAGTGTCTGGGCAGTGTGAGATGGAAGCGGCTCCTGAGGGGGATGCAATCCCTCTGGAGATGGCTCCCATTCTCCCCAGTACTCTCAGGACCTGAACTGGTGACAGTTCAGGCTTTGTCTCCTCACGTTCATATGAGGACTGGGTGCACAGGTCACACCCAAGACTTGTCCCAAACACAATCCTTGCTCTCTGCCCATGGGCTTCTCATCCCTCTTCACAAGTCAGCCCCTGCAGAGCGAGCATGTTTGATGCTTGGGATGATAACTGAGTGTCCAAATACCTATCCATACATTCATCTATAAATTCATCTACCCCTTCCTCCCTCTGACAACTGATCCACACATCCATATATACATCTGCATCCTCCTTCCCTCTCTCCCTCCCTGCTGAACCACTGACTGGGTATGTGCCCTTTGCTCTCTGCATCCCCTCATGGCACATATGGATAGATGTATGTTTCATGGCTGTTCTGCTGAAGCTGTCTTTCTTTCTTTTCCTGGCTCAGGATTTGGCACAGAAGGAAGCAGGAGCAGCCATGAGAGGTAAGTTGAGACTGTTTGGCTTCACAGTCCTGTGCAACTCGCCTCCTCCCCCTGCAAAATGCGGGCTGATCCTGGCAGCAAGGGAGGGAGAGGAGGAGGCTAATCCTGAGGGCTAGCTCAGAAATTTGGCAGGGCTGGTGGCAGTCAAACAGCCCAGGCAGTACTGCGCAACCACCCACAACCAGTGCCTTGCTGCAAAGACTTTTGCCAAAGCTATGGATATCCCAAACAAGCCCCTGCCTGAGACATGATCCTGTCACCCTGTGCTGGATGGAGGCAATGGATATGGATGTTTGCGTGTCTCAGTGCTGGGGACCCTCCCTGTTGGGGAGCATTGGCTGATGGAAATTTTTCAAACCAAGTATATCCCAGGCCATGTTCTCCTGCACTTTTTTTTTCCTGCTGGGCTTGGGCTGGTCCCTGTTCCATGCCAGGAAGCTGGACCCATCCCTGCCTCATGTGGATGCAGTCCATGGGCTGCTTTGACCTGGTCAGCATCCCCAGGCCTGGCTTGTACCAGCTCCCCTGGCGATCTTGGCACGGCATCCACCCTGGGGTGGGTGGGATACGGCAGCAAAGGCAAGTTTGGATGTGCCTCTGCCTACTTGGGGCAGGGTGCGTCCAGGCAGGGCTCCAGCCTGCAGCAGGAAGCCTCCTGCTCACTCAGCAGCTGTGTGAGCCACCAGGGAGCCCAAGCCCGGAGGAAGTGCCCTGGCCCCACAGTGGGACAGGGAGGTGCCGGCTCTGGGACTGGTCTCATGGTCCCTTCCTGTTTTTCTTCTCCACAGCTTGAAGACAAAGTTGATTTTGGCATCTGGATCCCTCTCCTTTATTCCAGATTGCTGCTCACCCCAGCCCTCCCCTTGCATCTTCTCAGTCCACTGGAAAGCCCTGTTTGTCCACGTCCAGCACCAGTGCATCCTCCCCTTTGGCAAGGGGGAGGGCAGCACCAGGCACCTTTATTCCCCAAAGCACAGGATTTGCTGCTTCCTTTGGGTCCCCAAGGCCTGTGTGTCACATTTACAGGCTGCTGGGGCAGGGAGCTGAGCCATGGGGCATCCCAGCAGGAAGCTGCAGTGCAGGCAGGCAGGACTTGTGGTGGCATGCAGACCTCCTGCCTGCTCTTGGTATCTCAGCTGCCAAATGGATGGCAGGTCATGACTCCTTACATCAGAGAGGAAAGGGATCACCCTCCAGGGCCATGGGCAGCAGGATGCAGTGATGAGGACCAGATGTGCCTCTCCTGGTCACCAGAATTGGGTGTCCCTAATGCCTGGCCAGGCAAGCCCCAGCTAAGGAAGGGGACACAGGGCTTGGCACATGGGGACCACAGATCTATGGGTTCCCCAGACAGCAGCAACAAACTTCTATTTGGAGCATGCATGGACCTTCTGGAGTTTAAAAGCAGGAAGATTACAGGGGCCAGAACTGCTGTCTCCCATTTTCTGGCTGCTGTGCTGCTGCATCTCAAGCAGGCATCAGTCTCCAAACCAGCACCAGTTGCTGGGAAATTACTAGGTTGTTTGCCAACACTGGAGCCACAGCTATGGGATGCAAATCACCAGTGTTCTGCAGCATCTCTGGACAACCACTGCCTTGATCCCTTCCATAGTGGCAGAGGAGTGGGATCTGGTGGTGATAAGAGGATGTTTCCAATGGTGAAGGCTGCCTATGCTACGCTGGGGACTGAGAAGAGACAAGGGTGACCATGACATGACAAGGGTGATGGTGTGACACATCAGAATGTGTGTTGGTTGGGCTGGGTGCTGGGGACCAGAGCGCAGCAGATGATGGCAGTGTGATACAGCTGGAGCTGTCAAGCCATGGGATACGCCTGGCAGAGGTGATGCGGCTGCTGAGCCTGGAAGTCCAGGCGAGATTTGGCTCCTTACACCTCCCCAGCTTGGCGACCTGCCTTACCTGGCCTGTGGAGAGCTCTGCTCTGGCCCAGGGACAGTGCCATGCCAGCAGCACACTGCAGACAGAGGGCTGACCCCCATCTCCCTCACTCAGCTCATGAGGGACAGTGAGGGGCTGCAGCCCCACAGAGCCAAGCATGGAGAGCCCTCACGACCCCACAACCAGGGCACCCAGTGAGAGCAGCAGGGAGCCTGTGGGCACACAACACATTGCAAAAGGCACAGCCCTGCCCCAGCTCCCTGCAACAAGGACCCTTTGTGGCTGCACCAGTCCAGGCTCCCTCTGCATCGTGGGTTCACAGGCAGCCCCAGGACCCAGGTGGGTCCCCATGCTGCACTGGCTCTGCTCCCCATGCTCCACACATTGCTGCTGTGTGGAATTTCCCCCCAGCTCCATCTGGATCTCGTTGGGCTGCTGGCATGGAGCACCGGGGTCTGGAGGTGCCAACACATGGAAAACATTAGAGGGGCCGGGTCGAGGTGCAGCAAGGGGGCCACATGCAGAGCAAAGGGGCTGTGCAGAGGGTCCTGTCTCAGCTGTCATGCTGGTGAGGGCAGGGGAGATGTCCCACATAGCTGCCTGTCTGCAACCTCTTCTGGAGCTTAGCCTCAGCATGGGTCTCTCTCAGCCCCTGCATGCACCTGGGGAGGGGGGCTGAACAGTTTGGGAGGCAGCCCTGCTGCCTGTGCACCTCCTGCAAGGACCATTCCCAAGCTGGCACTCACCCCTCCCTTGGCCCAGCATCATCTGCACAGGGGTTTTGCCTGGACAGTGCCAATGATAGCATTGGCATATCCCCTTTATTGGCATCTCTGCTCCGTCCAGCCACAGCACAGGGGTTGGGGCAGAGGGGAAGAGGGGCAGGGGGTGTTCTCTTCTGCCTGCTGGCGGCTGGCGGGGGGCGACAGGCAGGGGGTCAGCACCCTTGGCCTGGCACTGATGCCTGGCACCCCCGGAGCCTACACCCATGGTCCCCCCTCAGCACTAGGCAGTGCAGTGGGGCTGGCTCAGTCTCTTATCCCCATTGTTTTAGCAGCGCTCAGAGGTGGAGCTGGCCTGTCACCCTGAGCCTGAAGTGACTCCAGCTGGCTCCTGGTGGGCTCAGGCAGTCCAACGCTCCCGAGAGCAGAGCCTCTCTCCTTAGGATCCATCCTGCAACCCCAGGGTGTTGGGGGCTCCGGCAATGTCCACAGCTGTGGGGTGACCCTGGAGGCGCGGGGTCCTTGGGGGCCAGCAGTGGCATCAAGTCCCACGCGTGGGCAAGCGGGTGCAGGGAGCAGGGATCGGCCAGGGCTCACTACAGGATCTGAGCTTCTGCCGAGAGAGAGGACAGGGGGTCAAGGGGGACACTGGAGACCTGACCTGCCCCATGCTCCACGTCCCCTGCCCCACATTTCCCCCCCATTCTCCACCCTGCCCCCTGACTCACTTGGTAGTGCCTTCAAGTGGGTGGCGGCAACCAAAAAGCTGGGTTTGGTCTTGTCCTTGCCGTGTTTCCTCACCCGGAGCCTGGGGATGAGAGCAATGGCACCTGAAGACCCCAAGCAGCCTCCCTGAACATCAGGATTGCCCATATTCCCAGTGATCCTGCTGTGTTTCCATCCAGCTGTGCCCAGTGGGTCAGCTCCAGGGCTACAGCAGGAACTGGTCACCAGACAGAACAGGATTGGGATGGGAACAGGGACTGACAGCAGAGCCAGAGCTGGGAGATCCCGTGGTGGTGGGATAAGGGGACCTGGGGACAGGATTCCCAGGGAGCAAAGGTGTTGTAGTGTGTTATGTTGGTTTGTCTGGTTTCTCCCCCATTTTGTATAATGGTTCTGCCCTCAGTTGTTTTCCCCTGCCTGTTTCATGTCAGTCATTTAGTTGCCATGGTTACTCCCGCCTTAGATCTTGTCAATCCCCTGCTTTTGTTAAGTCACTCCCGGTTCTCCTCCCCCTGTCTCCCCTATATGGGAGCATGTTCCTCCCTTTATCCCATCCCTGGTCCCAGTCAATCACTCCCAGCTCCACCATTTTCTCCAGAAAGTTCTCCACTCTGGGAGCTAAGATTGGCTGTGAGGCCGGGGTCCCTCCCTCATTTTGTATTTATTGGTTTTCCCCTCATGTCTGTTATTCTAAGTTTACTCCCTCACCTCCCTTGATTTGTCCTATTGTAAACCCCTCCCTTTGGTTCCACCCCCTTTATAACCCCCCTGCTCCTGGGGGTCCTGGTCACTCTCTGGCTGACTGGGGTCTCTCACTGGCTGACTCCAATAAAACCTGACTGTCCCCAGAGAGTGTCCATCTCCTGCCTCGTCCTTTCTAGCAGCTGGATTTATTATTTCTCAGCGCGATCTCGTCCCCACAGACACAGCCCAAAGCCTTTGGACGCTGAGGGGTGTCTGTAGGAGCAGTGCTGGGGCCCTGCCACCGGGACTGACTCCCCCCTGCTGCAGTGGCCTGCTGGTCGCCCCTGCTAGCCGGACATTTAACACCTAAAGATCGCTGGCCGCTGCACAAAGGCACATGGAGGGATGTCTGTGCTGACTCTGGAGTGTGAGACTCTCCAGCAGGAGCCTTTGGGAGGATATGAGAAGGAGCAGCATCTTGAGGGGATTCAGAGAAAGGTCCCTTGGATTTGGGGTTGTTAGAAAGAGCCCAGGCAGGCTGGGCAGTAATGGGTGTGCTGGGAAGAGGCACTGGTGAGGCACAGGGGCAAGGGCAGCATAAACCACCCCACAGGGCATCACTGGGTGTGTTTTGGCAGGGATCCCAGAGCAGGGCTGGGGGATCACAGGGCACTCCATGCTGAGGATTCAGGATGGGATGGGGACAGCAATCGCACAGCCCCTCCTTCTCCAAAGCCAGCCTACCAGATGAGGATGGTGATGACAAGAACAGCAGCCAGGATGAAGAAGGCAAAGATCCCAAGGGACACCAGGACAGCCATCTTCTCCAAGGGGTCACTGCCATCTGGGAAAGAGAGACTGTCACAGCTGAGGGATGTCACAGTCCCCAGCACCTGGGGGACCCTCTGGCAAGCTCCTGGACACTCCCACAGCCCAGCCACACAAGGGCTTGGGGCAAGAGACCCTTCCCATTGCTCTCAGCAACACACACGGCCCTCCTGCTCACCACCCCTAGCTCTACTCACTGATGGGCTCAGGGTTGGGAGCCTGGGAGGGCTCCTCAGCCAGGCTCTCCAGTCTGGCATCTGTAGTGGTTTCTTCACTTGCTGTGGAGGCCAGGTCTGGAAGGACAGAAGGGATGGAAACACTCACCAAAAGCATATGCAGCACCCCAGAGACCCACAGAGAGGGGTGTGGAAGGGTGTCTTTGTGCCCCAGAGGTCCCACGAGCCCAAGGGTGCCACTGAGGTGCCAGTGGTGCTTTGGAAGCCCCTCTCTGTCCCAAGCCTGTGGGGCACAATCCCCAAATGGCTCCAGCACAGCTGCAGACTGGCACGGGCTGGGAGATTTGGGGAGTTTTGTCCTCCTGCAGCTCTGCCTCCCAACCTAAAGTGGCCCTGGAGTTGACACTCACTCTGGTGGATATTTTGGGAATGAGTGCCATGGGGAAGGGACTAAAGAGAGGAAGTTCAGAGTTCTGGAGGGACTTTGGGAAGGGATGGCACAATGTGGCAGGCTGCTGGGGGCTGCAGCCTGTCCCTCTCTCACCTCTGACTGGTGTTGCCCGGGCCTCAGCACTCCACTCGCTCCAATTCCCCGCATCCAGGAAATCCTTGGCACTGACTTGGACCACGTGCTCCAGCCCGGCGAAGGCATCCGTGATAACCTCAGACAGATTCACTGTCTCTACCTGTGCCAGGCAGAGGGGAGCTGTGGGGCAGGCAGGGGCACCTCTCCCTGTCCCCTTGCACTCCCTGCTCCTGTGCTGGCCCTGCCTTCCCTTGCACACTCACCACGGACCAGGAGCGGTGGATGACGGGTCGGTACTGGAGCCGAAACCTCAGCTGGAAGTGGGGTTCCTTTGGCCAGGAGGAAGGGTACTTCCAGCTCACATGGAGCCGCCGTGGGGCCAGGGGGATGGGCTCCACCACCAAGCCCTCTGGAGGGTCTGGCTTAACTGTGTGGCAAAGGACAGGAAGCCCTAGTCACCCCACACTGCCGTGCACAGGGATTCCCGCTGTCCCCCACAGGTAACCGCCCAGGGATGGACAAACAGTGGGACAGACGGGGGGATGGATGGGTGGGGACTCACTGATGGCCTGCATGGTGACATCAAGAAGGCGGTAGCTGAAGCCCAGGGGGTTCACCTCGGTGATGTTCAGGCGGTAGGAGCTCCAGAACTCTGACCTGTGGACGGTGCAGGTGCCGGGGCGGGACGGATCCTGCAGGCACAGCCCCACGTGCCCGTTCTTGTTCCTGCAGACAGGGAGACAGGCTGGTGACACGTCCTACCCTCCCACCATGCAGAGTTTCCAAATGCTACCAAGGAAGTGCCATGGAAGACCCCCATGCCAGGACCCTTGCGAAGGATGCCTGCCACAGACATGATTTATGAAAAATCCTTTCCTTAGGATTTTTTCTCCTGAGAAGCCGAGAGGCCTCAGGAACAAAATGTAAACAATGATTATCTGCTGCTGTGGAATGCAACAGGTGCATCTGTGATTGGTCTCATGTGGTTGTTTCTAATTAATGGCCAATCACAGTCCAGCTGTCTCGGACTCTGTCCGAGACACAAGCCTTTGTTATCATTCCATTCTTTTTCTATTCTTAGCTAGCCTTCTGATGAAATCCTTTCTTCTATTCTTTTAGTATGGTTTTAATATATATCATAAAATAATAAATCAAGCCTTCTGAAACACAGAGTCAGATCCTCATCTCTTCCTTCATCCTCAGACCCTGAGAACACAGTCACATTAGCCCCTCAGGCTCAGCTGCACTCATCCTTCCAGAGTCTGGCATATCCCTCTGAGCATGACAGAAGGGACCCTCATCCCAGCTCCACACTCTGCCTGGGAAGGGAAGGTCCCTCCCTGAGGCAAACCCTTCTTCCAGACTCCCAGGGTAGTTGGGAAGCAGCTGGCTCCCTGATGGGGACCCCCGGCTCTTGCTTTAGGGTCCCTGCTGAAGACAGCAGCAGAGCCTTTGGGATGGGGGCCAGTCCCCAGGGAGCGGGAGCAGGGTGGGAGTCAGTCCTACCTCCGCTTTTCTTCGCCTGTCAAGGATTTCTTCCTGCCATGGAGACAGATGGAAAAGCAGATGATTAGGATGAGGGGGCAGCACAAAGTGAGCCCCACCACGACCCAGAGGAGGGACAGGAGTCCACACTGCAAAGCAGCCCCACACTCCCACGCTGACCAGCTCTTCCAGTGAACAGCCTGGCAGCAGGAGCTGGAGATCCCAGGGAAAAGAAATGGGACACCCTTCCCTGCCTGGGATTTCATCACACAGAAGGAAAGGCACTGATAAAAGCAGCTCCCCAGAGCCTGGCTTCACCCTCCCCCTGAAGTCTGCCAAATCCCATGCTTCCACTCCCCCTCCCTGTGGAGCCCCTGATGCTCCACTCAGCCCCCACCCCAGAAAGCCCTCGGCTCCTGCAGCTTTCAGCAGGGCTGTGCTTTATGAGCTCCACTGGACTTCAAAGCCGCCCGCTAATTTGGCCTGCAGGGATAATTAGAAGCAGCAATGCTGGCAGGGCTCCTTTCATCCCAAAGCATGCCGGAGTGTGGAGGCTTGCAGATGACCTCCTTCTCTCTTATTGCCCCTCTGGTGCTGGCAGAGCTGTCAGCAGGGAGGGAGCCTGCCTGTGCCAGTCCCCTCAGTCCTGCTGAGACCCCCACTGAAAGCAAGCAAAGGCTTGGTGCTCTGCTCACCCCAACACAGGACCTGCTCTGGGGTGCAGCACGGTCCTTGGGGCAGGAGGTGAACCCAGGGAATGTGTGGGATGGCCAGATGGATCTGGTGGTTACCCTTGGCTGTGACCAAAAGCTCACACCATAACAAGCCCATTCCATACCCTGTGGGGACACGTCACCTGTATGTGGTGATGTATCTGGTGGGAAGGAAGGTCTCCACACTGGAGGTCCAGGAGCAAGAGAAATTCTCATAGTCAGATGCTCTGCAGGACACAAAGGGAACTCCAGGCAGGTCTGGGGTCCAGGAGAAACAGCAGTCAGTGAGGAGTCCCCCATCCCACAGCCCTTCCAGCACACAGTGCCGACACCGAGCCCCTGGCAGGGCTGCAGGCACCACGCTCCCCCTGGCACAGCCCAGCTCACAGGCACGCTACTCACGCCCCAGACGCAGGGACACGGAGTGCAGGAGGCTGCCGTCCTCGCCGTGGCAGCTGTATGTGCCCCCGAGGGCCGGGCTGGCGCTCGGCAGCACCAGGGATCCCTGCTGGATCACGGAGCCCTCCGGCAACGCCGCGGCGCCCGCCCGCCTCCATCGCACCGCTGAGCTGGGGAGGAGAGCCCAGGCGGGATGAGTGAGAGGACAGGGATGCCCACCCCGCAAACCATCCCGCTGGACAGAGCCCTTGATGTGCACAGAAAAGACTTACCTGGCACGGGCACCAGGGCATGACAGGGTCACGTCTGTCCCCAGCTGTCCATACTGCACACCTGGAGGGACACACATCCCCAGATGGGTGTTAGCACTCCACAGCACCCCACAACAGGCCTGGGGGGCAGCTGGGGAGCCCCTGGGGCTGTATCCCACAGTGGGCACTGGCTACGGGGTCTGGCTTCATGCAGGTACCACCACAGGGGACTAATAAGGCCTCGTCCCAGGTGGGGCTGGGCAATGAGCAGAAACACAGGCTGGCCATCACTGTAGGATGTAGGGCTGTGTTTCACATAGCCCTGGTAGGTCTGTTCCTGTCTGGGGGAAATGGGGTCCCCTCAGGGTCCTCATGGGACATGGGGAGGGGTGCTGTATGGGGGCACTTGGTGGGGGTCTCACCTTCCTCTCCCCAGTCTTCAGGGATAGCAAAGGAGGCTGATGCCAGGGCTGCCGCAAGGAACACCATCACCCTGCCCAGGCTTGGGATGGAACTGTGCATCTGGAGGAGGCAGACAAGGGGAGGAGAGAGTGTTATCCCCTGCAGTGGGGCAGCTGATTCAGTCCACAGCCCACAGTATTCCTCCAGGGCCTTGGATCCTGCATCTCCCTCTCATCTCATCCCATCCTGCTGGGGACAGAACAGGGGCTGAATCCTGGGACCCCAGCTGGGACATCTGGCAGTGTCACAGCTAGTTCCTGGCTGGTGAGCACTCCCCATGTCTGGAGCAGGGATGCAGGGGGCAAACACTGACCAGGAGCTTAGGGCTGTGTGGGTTGGGGGGATTAAGGGTTCTTTGCCATTGCAATCCTGTGCTGGGAGCCTTGGCTGGCTCCCAACCCCAGGGTGGTCCAGAGACCTGTGCATGTGCAGCTAGGGTGGGGAGGGACCAAGGAGAAATTCTGGCCTGTATTTGCATGGCAGGTGACAGCAATCAGACCTAAAGAGGCTCACACAGCCTGGAGAGCAGGGCTGTGATAGCTCAGGTTGTACCAAGCCTCACATCACTGCCCATGCCTGCACCCCCTGTGAGGCTGGTCCAGGTAAGGCTCCATTTTGGGGGAGAATGGGGCTGAAATCCCTTCCTCACACTCAGTGATCAGCAGTGAGAGGGGCAGGGGATGCAGGGTCAGAGATGTGCACCCTTTCCATCCCAACCTACGCCACGGTGGGCACATCAGCCACCGCCATCCTGGCCAACACAGCCAGTGCTGCCCTGTCCTGCCCCACCACCATCACCCTGCCCACCACAGCCAGCAGTGCTCTGTGATAGCCTCCCCATCCAGCACTGTTTCTGTGCCAGCCAGCACTGCCCTGAAGCATCCAGAGCCACCTGCAGCGTCCTGCATCAGCAGGATGTATCAGCCAGTGTCATCCTGTGTTGGGGAGGATGAAACAAGAAAGCCTTATAAATATGATTGCCTGGCAAAAGATTTTGAGAATATAGAAGCTATAAGCGAGATTGAAATGAAAGCAAGCTTTGAGATCCCTTAGTTACTGAACAACGGGAAAACAATGGTGGGGCCAGCTGAATGTAATCCCCTCTGGATGATTTATTGTATTGTAAGGGGAACTTCGGGCACCTCTACTCCTCTTCACTTCTTCTTCACCTCCTCCTTTCTACTTGCTTACTTACTTTCCCATGCTCTCCGCTCTTAGCTCTTGCCTTTTACTCTCTTATGCTCTACCCCTCTCTTCTCTCAGGCCTGCTCCAGCTGTGGCTGGCAGCTCCCAGCAGGGCCCTGCACCCACGCCCTCTGCAATAAACTGCAAGTTCCACAACCTGGCTTCAGAGATCTCTCGTCTCTGTCTGTCCCAACCGTGCTGACCCCCAGTTGCTCCTACAATCCTGTCCATCCCAGCCCCACCTAGGGCTAGCAAGCATCACCCCAGGGCATCTGCCCTGGCTAGCATCACACTGTCCCCACCAGGAGTGCCACACGGTCTCTGTGAGTCAGAAATGAATGATTTCTCCCTAGAAGACTCCCCTGCCCACCTCTCACAACTGGACAGGCCTGTTTATTTACACCCACACTGCTCCCAGCTGCAGGCAGGGGCTGAGGGCACATAAGGCAGGGAGCTCCCTGCCAGCCGCAAGAGCAGGCATAAATCTGTAGGCATAAATCTGTGTCCCCCTGGGTTGAACAGCTGAGGGAGTGGAGGGAGGGATGCTCCAGCCCAGCAAAGACACCCCAGAGCAGCAGCCAGCTCCCCTCCTGTGGCTGACTGTCCATGGCCACAGACCAAACCGCCTGGCGAAGGAAGCAAGAGCTACAAGGCAATCTGCTGCAGGGGGGAAGGCGTGTGGCACCCCACATCAACCCCGCTCTGAGCATGCCAGGCAGCCTCAAACACAAGCCCCAAATGTAAATAATTTCATGAGACTGTCATAAGCTTTTCCTACCAAACCACCCTAGAAATGTTCCCAAGAAATATCAGTCAAAAAGTCTCTGCCAAAACTATGCTGGTAAGTAACTGGGAACATTTGGCCTGAAAGTAAAATATTTTGGTGATGGAAAAAAAAAAAAAAAGAAGAAGACGAAAATGAGTGTATTTTTTCTTAAAAGCAGCGACCAAAAATAACTCCAAAAACCACGTGGGCTAGAGTGAAGGAATAGTTCTGGGGGGAGGAGGAAGGGGAGTGGGTGTATGTGTGTGTGTCAGGAAGAAAGGAGAGTGTGTTAATATACAGAGAAAAAAACAGCTTTAAAACAAAATAATTTGTTCTCAAGACCACCCTGGTTTTTCATTCAAACACTGCAGAGGGTATCCAGCCCCTCTCCATAATGACCCTGGTGGTTAAGTCTGGTTAGTGACCACTAACCCAGACCCCAACCCTAGTGGTCCCTAACTCTAGCCCTAAACCTAACCCTAAGACCGCTCATCCTGATGGCCAGTCCTCATTTTCCACCCTTCATCACCCTTTTTCCCGGGGTGCTCCCAGAGCTCCCCATCCTCAGCCCAGCACCCCAAGAGCCCCCCTGCCTCAGAGGGGCAGCCCTGCCAGTGCGGTGTGAGAAGGCAGCACCAAGCCCCTCCAGACACGCTGACTCAGTAAATGACCCACATGAGCACTGCCAAAAACTATCCCTGGGGACACAGAATCACTGCAGAGAGAAGGAGCAAGCCCTTTCTCGCCTGCCCAAAGGCCAGAAACAAGAGGGGAAAGAGACACAGAGCCAGAGAAGGCCAGAGCCCTTGTGTGCCCCAGGTGCAGAAGCAGGGCAGGGGGCCAGGTGCTACAAGACAGCCTGGCCAGAAAATAAGGGGAAATAAATCCCCTTATTTTGTGCCACCAAACTCCCTGGCCAAGGGAAAAACAGGCGTGCAAATGAACACAAGCGTGTGAGTGGCCAGGCCTACCTTCCCTGGTGGCTCCACACCCCCACAGATGGGCACACAGGCAGAGAAAACATCCCTTGATGCTTGCACCAGCAGTGACACATTCTGGGGACACAGAGTCCCGGCACAGTGCTCCTGGAGCCGAGCCGGGACAGAGGGAACAATCAGAGCTTTTCTTCCTCCCTTCATGCTAATCCTGGCCAGAGAGATGCCTGCCGCCAGCCCAGGCTGGGTGACATCCCCTTGCCACAGCCAGGGCAGAGGGACCCAGCCCAGCCTGGGGGTGTGGTTTGGCCCTGGTGGAAGGGCAGCAGAGCTGGGCCCTGCTCCCTCAGCACAGGATGCTCTTGTCACTGGCATGGCCAGGGTGACCAGGCAGCTCTGGCACTCGTGGGTGTGAGCCAGAAATGCAAGGTTTCACTCTCCATACCCCCCTGATCCTGCTGTTCTGCTGGGCACCACCTGAGCTCATGCAAAAGTTTTTGGGCAGTGGTGGGGAGCAATCCTGACATAAGCCCCTTCCTGCATGCAAACTGAAGTGCTGTAAGCCAAAACCTCCCTCAAAATCATGGCCAAGTGCACCGGCACCAATGCCCACGTCGGGTGTGACAGCTCCCTCGGCACAGCAGATCTGTGCCATGCCCTGCCATGGCCTGGCAAAGCCCAGCACAGATTCCTGGGGGAAGCCAGCTTCCCATTGTGTTCAGGGCTTTGAAAGAAAGACACTGGGTTTTATTCTCTTAGGTTTTTGTTGTTGGGTTTTTTTCCCTTTTTTTTTTTTTTTTTTTTTTTGCTTCATTTGAAGTTGCTCTTCAAAGCAAGTGGGCTGCACACAGGGCTGGGGTGATGGGGACAGGGACAGAAGCAGATGACACTGTGCCTCAAGGCTGCAGATGGCAGCATGAAGACATGGTTTGCTCCCCACTAAGCACAGAAAGTGAGGTGCCTCTCAACCTCTTCCTAGGGTGGTCAGGGGCAGCACTGCTGCAACAGAGATACGGCAAATAACCCAAGAGCACTTGGCAGCTCTGCCTACCCTGTGCCAGGCCTTGATGGGAGTCACCCACCTGCAAAAAGCAATGGGCAGAGGCCCAAAGCTGGCTCTAATGCCCCAGAGATGGCATCACTCTGAGCATCCCCTGAGCTGGGGAAGCAACCCTGGCCCTGTGCTATGAACTCTCCTGTCAGCCAGTGATTGCTGTAGGAAGAATGTCCTATGCTGAAATGCAAAATACCGCAGGAATTCCCCTCTCCTTGTTTCCCTGTGGGGAAATGTGCCTCTGGAGCTGTGCCTTGCTAATCCCTCTGCGCCTGACAGGCCTGCAGAAGCACCATGCCTCGCTCTGAGGAGCCATGGCATGGTCTGAGTAGGTCCCTGTGGCTGCTGATCTGCCCTGGAATCACCCCGTCCCTGCAGCTCTGTTGACTTCCACCATCACTGCATGAACGTGTGCCTGTGAGGGGAGCATCAGCCCCACTGCTGCATGGTTCCCTGCAATAGCCACCCCTGTGCCCCAGATGCTGCTGGCACCCTCCCTTGGTGCCCAGAGAAAGCCCAGCAGTGGCTGCTGGAGGGAACCATGTCCTCCACCACCAGCAGGGCCACGCACAGTCTCCAGGACTACCAGCAGCACCTGAGGCAATGCCTTGCCCACCCTGGGCAGTGCATGGGTGATGCTCTGAGCACCATCCCCAGTCCCTCACCCCAGTGCCTTGGGGCCCTCAAAAGGGCTGTTTTCCTCTGCACCACTTTGGTGGGGTGTATGGACCTGCGGGGGGGGGGGGTACCATGCATGTTGGGCTGTGCCAGAACACATACATGCATGGCTGCAGCCAGTGCACTGGAATTATCCCAGTTAAACCAGTAAAACCAGTTGGAGTCTTTCCCTGTAAGGCCAGTGCAGTCCCAGAAGACCTGTGCACAGTTTGAACATAGGACTAAACCTGGTACAGTCCTGATGCAGGGCTTAACTCAGGGCAACCCAAATATTGGATTAAACCCCATAGCCCAGAAGGAGAATTAAATTCCACCCAGCCCAGGAGGACAAATAAAACCAGTGCAGTCTAAATGTGTGGTTAAACTCAGCCCAGCCCAGGACTGGGGCTGAACTCAGCTCAGCCAAAATGTGAGGCTGGACATAGCACAGGTCAAACATGTGGTTATGCCATGCTAATGTGGGGTTAAATTCGGCACAGCTGAGGAGTGGAGCTGACCCACAGCTCAGTTCAAACACAGGGTTACCCTCAGCACAGCCCAGTCATGGGGCTACACAGTTCAAATGTGGGGCTAAACCAAATACAACCCTGGCATAAGGTTAAGCCCAGCTCAGCCCAAACACAGGGATAACCCCAACATTGTCCAAGGAAGCAGTTATCTCCACAGCCAGATACAATGCACATCTCCATCCAACCACACCAACCCCTCGGTGATACCCAGCTGACCCCATCCCCGCTGGTGTCCAAAGCCAAGCCCAAACCCCTCCATAACCCAAGGGTCACCTCTCTCCTCTGTGGAGCCAGCAGCTGCCAGCAGTTCCTGGTGCTTGGGGCTGGGGGGGTCCCTACAGACCTCAGCCTGCCAGCAGCACCATGGAGGTCGGGCTCTGCTCCTACCCCAGCCGGGAAACTCTCACCCCAACGCCCTGATTTCCGCTCTCCTCCGCTCCATCCTGCAGGAAGAGCTCTCTGGCTCCTGGTTGTAACTGGAGGCATCGGCAAGGGCCTGAACAGCGAGGGCTCTGTTAGCAGCCAGCAGCCCTGACACTGTGCCAGCTGGCAGCGCCTGCATTCCGAGGGGGGAGAGAAGGGGCGCCCCCCTCTCCATCCCCATCCCCACACTCCTCTCTCCAAAGCCACGTGCCAGAGGCATTCCTAAAAATAATCTCGCGGCTGTAAAGACACCTACCAGCGCTGTAGCTGCAGTGCTGGTGGGTTTCTTTACAGCCGCGAGATTATTTTTAGGGTGGAGGCATGGAAGTTGGTGGGAGGGGGTGCTGCATCCCCAGTGTCCTTGGCACATGGTTACAGGACAGGGATGGGCACAGTGCTGGATCTGGGGACAGGGGTGGGACCTGCCAGCAGAGAGCTGGGCCACCCTGTGATTACAGCAGGGTGGGAAAGGCTTTTCCTGTCCCAGGAACATTTTGGGATTTGGGACATTTTTCTGCTCCTGGGCTCAGCCCAGGCTGGCAGAGAATTAAGCGAGCACACAGCTCCCAGAACGGCAGAGCAGCCGGGCACCAGCCAGCATTCTTCTCCCCCGGGACCATCTGCACCTCCCAGAAAAAAGCTCCCCCATAAGCTGGCCCTGGAGCTGAAACAAGAGCACATGCATCCATAAATGCTGGGGACAGACACACACGTACATACCTGTGAATACCCCGGGCACACCCAGCTCCCTCTGATGCTCCTCATGAACTCCAGCCTGGGGCTGGGAACTCTGATCAGGAGCAGGGCCCCACAGCATCCCCCATAGGCAATGCTCCCCCTTCCCTCCCCCTGCTCCAAAGCTGGCTGGAGCCCAGGAGCCATCAGGCTCAGCTCCATCCCTGAGGCACGAAGGCACATGGGTCAGCCAAAACGCAGCAGGGCCAAAATAAACAGCTCACCTTACACAAATGCTCCCCCAGCTAGCAATTTGCTGTCACTCCTTTTGCAAAACAAAATCCCTTTTGGGCAAGAGAAGGATTTCAGGAGTCATTAAGGACCACCTGGGCAGCCACATAAAGCCATCAGCAAGGGGTGGCCCAAATTAAAGCTACCAGCAAAGGGTGTCCCATTAACCTCCTGTACACCACCAGCAGCGTCCCTGTGGGAGAGGGGCAGGGGGGTGGAAATTGCAGACCCCCAACAACGTGTGATGTGGAGATAATGGTGCCAGTCTCTTTCACCTGGTGGGATAACCATGACTTGCCTTCTCCAAGCTTGGAGTCAACCCTCCCTGCTTTCATAGAATCATTGAATCATTAAGGTTGGAACAGACCTGTAAGGTCATCACATTTGCCACGTGGAGGCAGTTTAGGGGTGGCAGCTGGTTGTGAGGCACATGGCAGGAACAGACGCTGGGAAAACTCCTCACTGGGGGCAGCATCCATGCCCCCTTGCCACACTCCAGGCCGACTACATGGCAGTGCCCAAGCCAAAAGGAGATGGAAATGTGGCAAAAAGTGGAAAGAAGGGGAGAACATGGGGGCTGTAGTACAGGACCAGGAGATGGGGGCTGAGCCTTCTCTAAGTTGAGAAGGTTGGAAAAACACTGTCGGGCTCGTTTTTTGCTAGGGGAAAAAAACCCCAGCCAAGTTCTGAAAGATTAAGTGTGATTGTATCCAAGAGGGGGAAAGCAGGGCCATGCAGTGAGTGTGCTGACACATCTCCTTCCCCAGTGCTGGAGAGAAGCCCCAGCCCCACTCGGGGCCAGCTCTGTTTACAGGCTCCTATTGTCTCTCTTTTTTCATTTGGATTCCCCCCCTCCAATGTTATAGTTCAGAGTAAACAAAAGCAAGCAGCCTCTCCAAACATTTCAGCCATCCCAAACTTTCTCTGGAGGGGGGCTGCCCGTGGAATTTTCCTCATCCAAAAGAATTTCGAAATGTTCCCGTTGCAGCCTGCTCTGACTGGAGGCCAGGACAGATCTAAAATTCTTCACAAAATGCTTGAGCTGCCCAGTGCACTGCCACAGCTCCGGCTGTGCCCCAAAGCTCCCCCCATGCACAGAGAGATCCTCTGGCCTGGCCAGAGGAGAAGAGAGGCACATTCCAGCCTGTGTAATTCCCCACAGCTCATCCCAACCACCTGAAGTGAGACAGCAGGCCTTGGTGAGGCTGGATCCCACCTTTCTATTTTAAGCTGCCACTTCAGTTCTTATTGCTCCAAGTCAGCAGCGCCGGTGCAAAGTAATTGGGTGCGCTGGGGGGTGTGTGCAGCAATGCACCCCAAGAAAACACAGTACTGCCCTTTGCAGGCAGCACCTCCCCAGCACCAGACAGAGGGGAGAGGGTGCAGGGGGTGCCAGAGCTCCTCCTGGGAGCAGTTAGTGGCACCTCAAGTACCAGGAGTGCTTTTTGCAGCAGTGATGCCTCTTTGGCACTGCTGGATGACCCAGGGTAGATGGAAAAGGAAGGGATGGTGTGCTGATACATCCCCGAGGATGGAGTGGGGGCACAGCACTGTGCCCTGCACACCCCAGTTAGATGGTGTGTGGAAGGGAGGAAAAAATGTACTCCAGGATGAGCCAAGTGCTGGGTGCCACCCGAGTGTGCTGCTGCTCCTTGGCACACATCCTGCTGTCAGGGTATGCACCCTGGTCCCACAGGAGGTGAACCAGAGACTCCCAACAGCGCTCTCATCTTGGGCTAAGTACAGACACGAGGTGAAGCCCATGAGACCCTGGCATAAGGGTGCCAGCACTGCTCTGCCTGCTGGTAATGGGGGCACTGGAGGTAGATCCTGAAACAACTGGAAAGGGAAAAGCCCAGCTAAAAAGCTCCACAAAAAGCCAACAGCTGCAGGAAGAAGTACCTAAAGCTTAGTCCAGCATGGATTTGGATGTCAATGCAAGCCATTGGAGTGGCCTGGCATGCTGATGTCCCTTGTCTGCTGTCCAGAACAGCCCCTGAATGGGTTTCACCCTGTAGCCCAAAACACAACCCAACATGCTGGGGCACCCCCACATCCTCCCTCCCCGGGCACACGCAGATTTTGAGGACTGCAACCCCTTGATGAACATGCTGTTCTTCACCCCAGGAAGGGCAAAACATCGCTGGTACCTGCTGCAGGTCCCACCCACAGCATCCCACCCTGGCAGACACAGAGCCCTGTGCCACCACAGCAGCACTGGCAGGGGAGAGATACCTCAGCTCCACGCCGGGCTGGAATCTTGCTGTGGGACAGGGCTCTGCTGGGTGCCCCCGCTGCCTCTGCACCATCTCCCTGCGCCGCCTCGTTGGGTTCTCCTCCTCCACGGAGGCTGCTCAGTGGTTTGGCGTGGGAGCGGTCCTACCCCCCCAGCCCCAGCAGCCCCCTCCCCTATAAAGGGGCCAGGCAGCGGCTGTGTGGGGAGCAGAGCCCCCGACTCAGCAGATGGGGTCTGTAAAGTGAGGCTCCCCCAGGTGTGTTTGCCTTGGCCAGGGCTCAAGCCCGTCCAATTAGAGCTATAGAAAACATATCTTACAAAAAAAAAGGAAAAAAAAAAAAAAACGAGGGGGGAAAAATAATCCTCTCCCCTGCGCTGGGGCCCAGGGTTTGGCCGGGGTTTCTCGGCAGGCCGGGCGCAGGCGATGCAGGCTCTGCTGGCAGCAGCCCGGGGAGGGCGGGATGTTTGTGGATATTAAAATGCAGTCGTAAAGTAGAAGAAAAGGGCAGCCTTGTTTCAGAACGAGTCTCCGAGGCTTTCCCCTCTCCCGTCATGCTCGGCACCTGGCCGGCAGCACGAGCAGCTCCCCCTTCCCACAGCCCCCCCAGCTCACCCAAGGGCTGAGGCGCTGTCAGTGAGACCCCATCCCTCATGGACTGAAACTCATTGTCTTCAGGAGGGAGAAGATTTGGGAGGGTCCCCCTCTAATGTTGACCTATATTGGGTCAACATTACAACTGTGCTTCTGTAAAACCCAGCCCCGCACATCCCTTCCTTGCCCCCCCCCCCCCCCGCAGCTCTCTGCTTTCCCTTGTCCACTGCCCTGCCTGCATGGAGCCAAGGCTGGCAGGCTCCAGCTGCTGGGCAGCAGCCACATGGCAGCACCACTGGTACTCCACTGGTTGGCCTCTCCCTGCCTCCCTGCTGGAAGTAAAATAAGCCGGATGGTCTTTTGGTCAAGACTTCAAATTATTCGCAGGCACACAACACCCTGTGCCCATCCAAAATAAGGGGGGCATGGCAGGGTCCCATGGGGCTCCTCCCATTTCCAGGGACTCCCACAAATCTCTGGAGAAGCCCTCTCCTTGGGCTATCTCCCTGCACCCATCCCTGAAGCAGGATGCTGCCTCTCCACAGCATTGTCTCTCTCTCCATGCTGCCATGTCCAGCTCTGGAAAGTCGCAGCAGGAGGCTGGGAAGCAGTTGCAGGCACTAGCTCAGCGAGGGTGGCTCCATCCCGGCCCACCTGCTCAGCTGGAGATGCCCAGCGCGCATCTGGCTTCACCTTCTGCCCCCCCTTCCCTGCTTGGTAAGGAGGGGACTTTGTGCTGCGAGCCTGGAGGGCCCCCCTGCCCCATCCATCCCCGCCCCCATCGCTCTCCCTTTGCCTGTCCAGGCTCTCCAAGCCCCCTGCCCCACGGGGTCCCGCGGCGCACGGCATCCCCAGGCACGGCCCAAGTGACTAAGGCCCCGGCAATCGAACCGGTGCCGACGGGGCGAGCAGGGCCTGTCCCTTGGCCGCGCTCCCTCCCCGCAGTGGTGAAATCACGTCTGGAGAAAGCCCGGGGAGCGAGGCGCCGGGGCCCCCCCGCTGCTTCCCAGCGAGGATGCTCGCTCCCCGCCCGCCCCCGCTCTGCAAAGCCCGCAACAGCCCGGAAAAGGGGTGCTCCCGGCAGCACAGCCTCATACCTCGTCTCCTCCTCCTCCTCCTCCTCCTCGCTCCGGATTCCATAGCAGCATCCCAGCTGTGGAAGTGGCTGTGAGAAGTGGAAACGCAGCAGCGAGCCCCAGATGCTCGTAAAAGCGCTCCCGGGGAGTGGGCAGGAACCTCTAATCTCCCTGTAAACCCGCCAGGGGCTGGGGGGCGATCGGGGATGGAGGGGACGGAGGGGGCGCCCCTCTCGCCGACACACCGGCCCCTCCACGGCAGAGCCAGCCGGCTCATGGAAGGAGCTGGCGGCTCGGGCTGCCTGGGATCAGCAGAGGGGACAGCGAGGGACGGGCCACCAGCGCTCGGCCTCGACCTGTCACTGTCACACGGCACGTGCCGGCTGCGACGGGGGGTGACTCATGCGGCGCTGGGAGCGCCTCCGCCGGCACGGGAGCGCGGCCCCGGGTTAGGGTTTAATGATCTGCCTTCCTCCGCAGCCCATGCTCTCCGCTCCCTGAACCGCCACAGGGACCCCGGGAATGTCCTCCATCCCCCCGCTGGCCGGGGCTGCTGGCATGGAGCGAGCAGGGCTGCGGCGGGGAGCTGGCTGGGAGCACGCCGAGGCTGCAGCTGGGGGCTATAAAAAGCACGGCTGTGGTATGCAGCGAGGCACTGCGAGGGGAATAAAATAAAATCAGGTGGTGGACGAGTCGGGTGCTTGCTTCTGCACCAGGTCTGGCGGCGGTGCTGCTCCCCATCACCCCTTCCCTGCTCCCTGCCCGGCTGATTCCCGGTGAGGCGGGGCAGAGCAGGGAACTGGGATTTGGCAGAGGGTGGAAGATGCAGGGTTGGGCTGGCGGGGAGCGGAGGGGGTCAAGGCTGGGGAAACAATCGCTGGCTCTCGCACACGGGCTCCTGCCCGGGATGGAAGCATTGCAGCCACCCCTGGTCCAGCTCGGAGACGCCTGATCCGGGCACTCCGTCTTCTGGCAGCTCGCACCAGAGGATTAACCGAGCGCTGGTAGACGCCAGAGTTGCCTTTGCCAGGAGGGAGCCCCACCGTCCCCCAGCTCCCGGATCCTCGTGGGGACCTCATCCAGAGGGGACAGTAACGCCACAAGCTGGGTACAGAGAGGGCTCCCCTCAGGCCGGCAGGAGCTCCCTGCCCATGGATGTGCCATGTTTGCACAAGTCTGAGCAGGGGAAGGTCAGATTAATTTTAAACCTGAATAAACAAGGAGAGAAGGCAATGCCAGAGCTCGCCCTTCTCGGTAGGGATGCACAGCAGCAGCGCACAGCACCCGCAGCACAGCTCTGCCCTGCCCAGGGGTTCACAACCCCCTGAGAGAGCTGGAACAGACCCACAACCAGGGGCCTCCCTTTTCCACAAGGAGCTCCCAGCTGAGTCAGTGTTGGCAGCAGGGAGAGCGGCTCCTGCCTGATTCTGCAAGATTCCTCTGGTCTCCACAGGAAAGCATCCACCCCGGGACCCCCATCCCACTGGGAACAGCACCAGGGCTCGCCTGTTCCCTGGCCACAATGCACAATGTGGTCTTGGGAATGAACAAGGAGGAGAAAAGAAAATAGTAAAATTGTTTGTAGGTCAAGAGGAAAATGAAAAAAAAAAGAAGTTTGTGTTTTTCATGCCAAAAGGAAAATGAAAACCAAAACATTTTGTTCTAAATGATAGGCCTTGTTTAGTTTTCAGTGGTTTTACTTTTTAAAAAAAGGTTTGAGTTAAATCGAGCTAAATTTGTCTTCCAAACATTACCTTGGGGCAGGGAATAAAATAAATTGGAAAAAAAAAAAAAAAAAAAAGAAAGAAAGAATAAATCAAAACATCCCATTTGGAAAATGTCAAGAGCAAAACGCGACGGCTTTTCCAGCCTGGGAGAACCGCAGCTGGGCGCTGAACCCAGCCTCAGTTCACAACTTGGGACGGCGCCCCCCTGGAGCAACTTTTTTTCCGGGAAAATAAAGCAACTACTGTGCCAATTGATGGCTGGCATGGCTTGTGCCCTGGTGCCTGTCTCCCATCAGGGACGTCCCCACTGCCCATGCTGGTCCCCAGGACCTGCTGGAGCGTGGAGAGGCCCTGTTACAATCAGCAGCCATGCGCATGAGCTGGATCTGAGCTGCGCTGCTCTCCAAAACTCCTCTTTGAATGTCTTTTCTATTAGGTCAGCATTCCTGCGTCGCCCAGGGAAGGTGGTTACGGCCGGCAGCCCAGCACACAGGCTCCTCCGTGCTCGCTGCTGGCTCCCCGACAGCAAGCAGCCTGCCCACGCTATTAAATTACTGAGAAAAATGGATCGTTTCACCAAAAATTAGGTGCAGGAACCTCTCACACAGTGGCAAGGCGAGCTGGTAATTGGAAATTCATAGAGCTGGCCGCAAATGCTGCCTCTGGCTCTGCTCCACCCTCCTCTGGTTGTGGTGAGGGATGGCAGAGAGGCATTGCTGCCATCCCTGAAATGCTGCTGCTGATGGAGATGCAGCAGCCACGTTGCCAGCAGCAATGTGAGGTCCTCCACATATCCTTGTAGGGTTAAATGCTGCTGCACAGTCCCTCTGCCCTTGATTAGTAGGGAGAATAGGTGAAAAAAGCTCTCAGAGACCTTTCCAGGCACTGGAAGAGAGTTCTCCATGCACAGCTCACCATCAAGCACCCTACTGGGGACATGTCTCATGGGGACAAAGTTTGGGGATGCAGCAGGACGTGCTGCCCCAGCACCATCCTATTCTTACAGCAGCACCACAGGGGTGCTTCCCCATAGACCTTGCCTTGCTCAAGTCCTTCATGTCTCTATCTTTATCCATCCCAGACACAGCATAAACACTGACGCTGCTCCATCTAAGTTCGGGCATCTCACCATCCTCCTGGACCACTCTGAGCCCAAGCCTCAGCGCCCTGAGAGCTCAGAGCTCTCCAAGGCATCTCCAGGGCAAACCAGCCAGCTTCAGGAGCTACAGTACATATCTGTAAAAAGCTGGGAAGGAGGAATGTGGATGCGCAGCAGATCAAGAGCTGTGTCAACAAGATACTCTGAGAGACCAGTCCCTCACACTGACTGCTCCCTGTGCCAGCACAGGAAATGGAGGCACTCATCTTCCTTGCTATGTGCACTGTAATTTGGATGATGGGGTGCAAGGACTGTGGGCACAGTCCCAGATGGAGAGGAAATGGAGGATCAGGGAGGCCAGAGAAAACGGATGCCTCCCCTGGCACAGCCATGCTCCAGCCATGGAGATGCAAAACTCAAAGCCAGGATGGGGTGGAGCAGCCTCAAGGGGGCCATGAAACAGCCCAGCGGGAGCCTTGCAGGAGCTAAAACAATCAAAAGCAGCCGAAGCACTGAGGAACCCCCGGGGTTGCGTGTTGGCCCTTGCAAGACAAGGATGGAGCAATAGCTGGTTGGGTCCACCAGCTCCTCCTAAGCCTTGAGGCCTCAGGCAAAACTCATGGAAAGCAAAGACTCCTGCAGACCTCCCCAGCAGCCGGGGGCTGGCCCTGTCCCTGTGAGGAAGTCTGGAGAGGTGCCAGCTGGCCCGGGCACCCTGCGTGACAGCGGCTTGTGCAAAACCATGCCAGGCCACTGGGCCGGGCCATCCCTGGAGACCTTTGCAGGGCTGTTGCAGCACAGCTGTTGTGAGCTCTGTCGCAACACTGGCACGGCACTGGGCTGGACCACAATGAAGACCCTTCAAGACAGCCCTTTCTGGTTTTCCCTATCTATTTTTGCAGGAAGGTAAGGGCTGAACTGCGCCTTTCATGATATTACTGAATTCAAAAGGCACTGATGCCCATGCCAACCTTCATCAAAAAGGGACTGGTGATGTGCCTTTGGGACTATTGGTCTGGCTAAGATGAAAGCCTTCTGTCCCAAAGGAAGGGGATGGTGAAAGCACAGGAAGGCAAGGGAAACAGCTGGACAGGCAGAGCCACGCCAGCCCGGGGGCTCCAGGGATGCCGTGCCAGCCCTACTGCCTCCCACGTGCTCTTCTGTGAGCACATCCACACCCCTTATGCTGCCAGCAGGATGGCAGGCAGCAGCCCCAAGCCCTGTCTGGAGCTCCCCCAGGTGGGATGACACTTAGACACAGCTGAGCACAACAGTCCTCAAAGTCAGTGGGTCAGAAGACCCTCCCCAAACAAAGACCTTTGATGGTCCACCAAAGCTGGAAGCTTCCTCTTTCCCTTCTTCCCCTCAGTGTGTCATCAGCACTACCTTCTCAATGAGGGTTGGCATGTCTTGTTTTCACTCTGGGAGGTGAAACAAACCAGAAGATGCCCAAATGATTTTATTTCCACCATAAGGATTTCATTAGATGGCGGAGCCCTGAACTTTCCCGCCTCTCCCTATATGGCAATCTCTGCGGGTCCATAACAATTTTCATTAGGCAGTTTCTATTTTGGCTCTCTCCATACTGAGAGGAATGGACCAGAGCTGAGCAGCCTCTGGGGAGCCCCAGGCTGATTTCCAAAGTGCTTTCAGCATCCTCCCTTCTCGGGCCAATGCAGTCTTGCCTGCATGAAGGCCATTGCCACCTGCATGGGACAGCCCCATGTCTAACCATGTCAAATCTCCTGAGGTCCCTTCAGCCTCCCTGTCCTCTCCAAAAGCATCTTTAGGAAACATGGATGAGCAGGTGGATGTGATCTTCCCCTGCCCAGTCTCTTCCAAAATTCCTCAAGAGCCTTTTCAGCAATGACCAATGCCCGCTGCAGCAAGCCCAAGCTGTGCTGGTGAGATGTGACCAACGTGACCTCACTGAGCAGTCCTGGTAAGACAGAGGCAAATCAAGTCTTCACAGATTTCTTGTCCCTTTTTTCCTGGATGCCCTCAATGCAACCACCAGAGTATGAGGAGCATTTTTTTGTCATGTCCCAGGCTCGTACCACTGTAGGGAAGGAATTGCACCTTCCAGCCCAGCCATCCACCTGTACTGGAGAGCTTGGCAGATGCTCCAGGGGCTGCAGGTGCTGTAACCTTTCAAAAGAGCCCAAAGCTCACCTCATCCCACTGCCATGCCAGGGTGACTCAGAGACCTGGGAAGCAGTCAACTCCCAACAAACTTGAGAGATAATTCCTAATTACACACTGATCCCTACAAACCTGCTACTAATCTCCAGAGGAATTTTCCTTTTTCCATGCAAATGGTCCATGGGAATCTGGCTGTTGGAGGAGACTCAACCACAGCTGCAAGGCATCTGCCCTTCCCCACCTCCATAACCTGGATGGGAGAAGAAAACCACCACTGGGAGGTGCAGAGAGATTTGCTGGTAGAAACTCAGGTCACAAGGTCATGGCATCCCTGGCCAGAGAGATTTGGTGATTTTTCACACATGCGATGCTGTGGTAACCACAGGAATACTTAGAAAAAACAAAAACTCTCTAAACATCCCAGCAAGCCAACTCAGACATCCCAGGGCTAATCCCTTATGCTGGCATTGTATCAGCATCTGAAGATCCCATGTGTCGCCTATAGGGAAGAGCTCTCATACCATCCAAGCTCTGCACTTGGCTGTATCTTGGGCAGGGGCAGAGCCACCCTCTTTCATGCCTAAACAAGAGGAGGGGAAACAAGCCGTGAGAGATGCAGAAATTTTCCAAAGGGAGAAAAAGCAGAAGCACAAGCCGGCACTCGCCCCTCCTGCGGGAAGCATCTCGCAAGGGGTTTTCCTCTAGAGCCAAACCCGCGGGAGAAGAGGAGGCAAGAATCCCTTGGCTTGCTTAGCCTAACGAGGAAGCTATAAATATAGCAGGGTAAACACCGGAGAGGGAGAAGAGGTCTTGAACTAAAAGCACAATGTTGGCACAAACCCACAGGGGAATAAGCTCTCCAGGAACGCATTCGGCAGGAAACCAGAGGGAGGTTGAGGCCTGTGTGAGCAGGAAGAGCCTGGAGTTGCCTTTGAACAAGAGCAGGGTGGAAATAAAGGGTTTAAACCGAGTGCTCAGCTAGTTCATGGCAGGTGAGGATGTCACGCACTGTTGCCGTCCGTGAGGGTTTCCCCACTCGGGATGGTCCAGGTGAGCTCTGTGAGAAGGGCAGGAGAGGCAGGACAGCTTCCTGTGTGGGCTGCAGCTGTGGGCCAGCCAGGTGCCCACCCAGCATGACAGCTTCTGATAAGCCCAGCAGCTGCAAAGGGGAACTGCTGCTGCTGCTGCCACGATGAAAACGGCAGGGAGACTCAGTGTGCCGTGAGTCATTCATTCATCCCTCACAAACAGGGCCTGCACTTGGCCAAGCATCCTCCTCCCCCCGCCGCTGGGACAGCTTGCTGGGACAGGGAAAAAGTGGCTTATTAGATATAATCAAGTCAAGTTTTCCCCTCCCTGTGAGGTTCCTCTTCCTGGAATAGGAAGCACAAGACCAGAGCTGCTTTTCTTCCACCTTCCTGCAGGCTCTGCCATTAGCTGCACCCTCCAGGGAGCCCTCCCCACCACCCCACTGAACCCCACATACCCTGTGAACCCACTGCTGGTGACATCCAGCCCTGAGAACAACCCTGCTGTCACCAGTTTGACCCTGTCCCCCATCTCCAGTCCCACTTTGGCTCCCATGCTCGGTTTGTAGCTCTCTGGAGAGCACATCTTGCCCACGTTGTTTCTGCCCAAAAAGTGCCAGATTGGTGTGGCAGAGGGTGTATAGCTGAAGAGGGGGCATTGTGGCCATATTTCATCATTGTCCCTACCACGGGAGGTCCTCCATCAACTCCCAGCTCCCTGTGAAGATCCCTTCCCCGTGCCAGGCTGGGATGATGTGTGCCTCATGTCACTGCACACGCTGTAACCTAGCTGTGACCTGCTCTCCTGTAAACAGGTAGAGTGCAAACACGCCACCTCCTCCTGCAAACATAACAGCCAGACATGGAGCAGCCACCTCCTGGCACACAAGGAGCTTGGGCAGCCCCAGAAGTCTCAGCTCTGGCTATGCCACCAACACCAGCCAGTCCAACACCATTTTGTGTGCATGACAACACATCTGTGAGCTGCTGCAGCGCTGGGCTTCTTCCCATCCATGGGGACCAGGCACAAGGTACCCTCAGGCCCCATCACAGCGGGGTCAGAGTTGATGACAAGGATGTCCAAGCCAAGCTCAGTGCCGAGGACACCTCTGACAGCCTTCACCAGCCCAGAGGCAGGGCTTGGAGGGGACCTGGTGGGTGACACAGCCAGCCAGTGAGGGTGGTGGTGGGCACAGCCCGGGGCTGGCCACTCATGGGGCTGGCACGGGACAGAGCAGCTGGGATTGACACAGCATCCCGGGGCAAGGAGGGACAAGGCAGGCAGAGTCCTGCCAGCGCCCGCGCATGGGAAAGCGCCTCTCTCAGCGCCTCTCCTAATTGGGAGCAGCTTTTCCCTGGACCCCCCAGGAGAAGAGGGGGCCCTGCCAGGGGGGCGCTTGGCCTGGCATTCCAGAAAACTCCCTTCAGACACAGTAGGGGTGTCCAAATCGGGAATGGTAGGGGGTGGTCTGTGGAGGCTGGGGAAGGGGATCAAACATCCCAGCCCAGGAACATCAATCCCCTGAGCATCTCCGGCAAGGCGGAGGCGCGGAGGGCGGAAAAGGGGGAGCAGCACTGGGAACTCGCAAGCAGCCGGGAGGGACCGGGAGGGCAAGTCCCTGGCAGCTGCTTTGCGAGGGGACACAGACACGCAGACATCCACACACACACACCCGCACAACTTTCTCCGCCCGCGCAGCAAACAGCTCCGGGAGCTGCCTGACCGCAGCCGCGCGTCCCTCACCGCGAAGCCGGGGCGGCGGCGACTCGCTCCCCTCGGGGGCTGGGGACCGCGGCACTGCTCCCTACCTTCCTGCGTGGCGCCGCGGCTATGTGTCCATGGCGCTACGGGAGCGGGGCCGGCAGCGGCAGCGGCAGCGGCGGCGGCAGCGGGAGCGGGAGCGGGAGCGGGGCGCCCGCACCGGGCTGGCTGGGGCCGGTAGCGCAGGCGGTGCGAAGCCGCCGGGGCTGCCGCCGCCGCTCCATTGGAGCAGGGCTCTGCCAATCTGCCGCCACCACCCCGGGACGCTTCCTGCCTGTGAGCCGCCCCCCGGGACCGGCAGGGATCCGGACCCGGCGCCCACCGCTTGCCCGGGATTCGCGGTGCCACCCCCCGTGTCAGTCCGGCCCGAGCGCTGGGATGGAGGGATCGTGACCCAACTGCGCTGATGTGCGGTGCCCTCCGGGGCGCGGGTGTCCCCCCGAGGCTCAGGAACACCCCCGAGGATGCACAGCCGTGCCCGGTGCTCTCGGGGGTCAGCATTCACCAACGGTGCCTGTCCCCATCCCTGCGTCCTGGAGGGGTGGAGGCGAGCAGGTCCTGCCTGTGACTCAGTTTCCCTCGCCCCTGGGCTGGCCATTTCTTTGGGGTTTATTATTGTGGTGGTTTATTTGATGGGGAGCATGCAGGGTGAAATCTGGCCGGGGGTTTGTGTCCCTGAGTTGAAGAAAAGGCTCGTTCCTCCTCGCAGCTTGTGGCGTGTGTTTGCATCCCTCTTTTGCAGGACATGTCCACCACCCAAGCTGCTTTCCCTTGGAAACGGGTTTGGTTTGCCATTTTATTGCAATGAAAATTCTCAACAGGAAAAAGATTTGCTGGAAGTGTGTAACAGGAAACCAACTGGTGAAGACCCAGTGGGAGCTTTCCGGTGGCACCTGAGGCCAGGTCTCCTTTGAGGTTTCCCCATGTAATGCCATCAAGGCTGGCACTGCTGGAGCCCTGGGATGGACCCAGTGTTTCCCTCCCCACATTGTCTCTGCCTGTGCAGGGATAGTGGCCACATATTCCAGGAGTGTGCAGCACCCGTGCAGCACTTCCCCTGCAAAAACAGGGCTGGCAGGAGTGAACAGCGTCACAGGGTGCTTCTGCAACCCTACAGTGACAAACCGATCCTTGCCATATCCAGGCACATCCCTGGGCCCCTGAACCTAGAGTGACAAAAGACTACCTGCTGTTGTCCAATCCTATCTCTTCAACACAACAAAAACACGCCCATAAGCTATCCCACCTCCTGTGTATCCATATGATAATAAACTAGTGTTTTCCTTCATCCCAGCTCAACCCCACCAAATCAGACTCTGGAAGAGGGGGGAGGCCGTGTGGGGGGTGAGCAGTTCTGTACTGGCTCCTGGCTGCGGTGTGAGTGGTGAGCTCAGCCATGGTTGAGGCTTGGTGCCCACATCACCCGAGGAATAGCCCACTGTGGCACATCTGCTTGTGGCTGAGGCTGCTGCCTCACCAGCCACATGTGGCCAGCTCCATCCCACCTGCCCTAGAAGAGCTGGGGATGTGCCAAAGCTGGGGATGAGTCACCTCACGTGGCCTTTTGGGCGCTTTGCAGGTGGGGTCTGGTTCCACCAGCCTGCTCACATCTTCCCTCAGCTAGTGGCTCATGTGCATTTTGGGAGCCTGGGGATGTAGGAGGGGCTGGTCGTGGGCAGAGAGAGGTTTCCTTCATCCAGCCCCGAACTTTGCTCTTCCCACCTCCAGATACTGCTCTGCTCTCTGCAGCCTGCGCTGAGGGACGCTGAGCATCTTCCAGGATCGGCCAGCTCCTCTGTAAGGAGAGGAGTTGGACGGACGCTGCAGCACGCATCTGGCCCCGGGTGCTCCCCCGGGAGCAGACCCCGAGCTTTCCTCAATGCTCCTCGTGGTGCTGGCAGCGCACCGGGAGCCGGGCTGCTCGGCGCCACCGCTGGCCGGCAGCCACACGCTGCTTTCTCCGCCGCTGCAGCGCTGGAGAGCCGAGCCCAGCCCAGCGTCTGGGGAAACCCCCAGCTCTGCCCGGCCTGGGCCACCCTTGGGGGTGGGAAGCTGAAAGCAGAACCCGATTCTGCTTTCAGAGGGGTGTCTGTGCGGGGGGGCTGGAGCTGGCACTGTCGGTGTGCTGGGAGGAGGGATGCAGTGGAGATCTGGACTGTTGTTGGGCCACCAGCTCCGAGCAGAGCTAGAGAGCTGCAGCGCTGGGTGAAGAAGGAGGAGGTTTGACAGTGATATGGGGTCTGCTGGATGAGCGGGTACTTGATGGGGCTTGCATGCACCAGGGGGTTCTTGGGGCAGGATGTCCCTGGCACAGGGCGGCTCAGACATTGCAGCCCTTCCTCTGCTCCATCCTCAGGCTCAGATGGGGATCACGAGCTCCACACACCTCCCCGCTCCTCCTTTCTGCTATGGCAAAAGGACATGTTCAGGCTGTCTGCAGCATCCTGCCCAACAGCTGGTCTCCCTCTCAGCAGCCCAAAAGGACTAAAATTAGGCACCATAGGGTCTCTTTCCCTTTCCTCTTGAGCAGAGAGGAAGCTGACAGCTCTTGTCCAAGCAGATTAAGGCTTAGACATGTGAGCAGACATCTGGGGGTTGAATTACACTACCACAAACCCATGCAGGACAAGCTGAACTGGGCCATCACATAAGAGCTGTGTGCTGCCCTCCCTCCCTGTCCACAGCTTTGCGTGCTTTGCTGCTGCTGTGTGCTCAGGGATGTCCTGAGATCTTTTGCCAGAAGGAAGCAGTCACATCCATGAACTGGGGTCCCCTGTCCTAGGCTGGGTGAAGAGATTGAGAGGTTTGGGATCATGAGCTTGAGACCTGGAGCTGGGCCAGACTTGAGGTGAGGTGTGTCACACTGATGTGCAGGTGCACTGTCATGATGATGTGCTGAGGGACGGGGATGCTGGTGCTCAGCCCTGCTGGCTGAGTTAGCATTTGCTGGATTTCTGCCTGTGTGATGTGAGGAGAGCAGATGCATGGATGCAAGAGGACTATGGAGACAGGAGATGAGTGCATCTGAAATTTGTGGTGTCCTCTCATGGTTTCTGTGCAGAGGGCACTGCCACAGGGTGTGTCTCCTTATGAGCAGGCCTGGCGGATGGTGTGAAGCCTCTCCCAGTACCCATTTCAGAGCTGCCTGACTGAGGATACGACCGTGCAGCCCAAGGATGGGGCACACACATGCCCTGGAAGCCAACCCCAGTGACTGTCCCTGACATCCCAGAGACACAGGTGATCGTTCCAGAGGTGCAGGTGCCTGCTGGGTGAAGGGCATCCTGGGGCAATGGGGCTGTGCCCTTCAGCACCAGTCTGTTTGCCTTGTGTGGGACTTGCCCTGTGAAGCCTCCTGCTCAGTGGCTTTGCTCTGGCTGGCTTGGCATGTGTCCAGGCTCTGGCTGACGTGCTGTGGGCATGGCCCCGTCTGAAGTGCAGGCTTGTTGTGTGTTTACCCTGGCCAGCCTGAGGTGTACAGGAAACCAGAGAGCTCTGCTCCCTGGCTGTCACTTTATTTATTATGGTCAAAACTTGGGCTGCCCACATTGTGAAATGAAGGTAGCAAAAACCCCAAGTGCTGCAGCACAGTTCCTGCCCTGCCAGCCCTGCTCTGCTCTGATTCATACCATCAGAACTATCACACTATCCTGGAGCTGGGAGCAATCCTGTCCTGGAGCAAAGACAGGAATCTCAGTGCTGTGCAAAGATCATCCTGTTCAAGAGTAGGGTGGCTTCTCCCAGATGTGTCCAGCCACACTGTTAAGTATTAAATTCCTCTATTTTCCTGGTGCCTCTAGCCTCAAGACCTTCATCTTCTTATGACCCTGTGCCATAGAGAAATTGCTGATGGATGCTGAAACCAATGCCACATCACAGTCATTACCTGTGCTAACACCTAGGATGTCCCACTCTGGTTACATCTTCTCTGGCTCTTCACTTTTGCTCTGCAGAACAGTAGTGAGCATTGCCCTAGGTCTGCCCTGCTGCTGCTCCAGGGATTTTCATCCATCTCACCTTCAAAGGAGGAGTGGGGAGCACTGCCCAGCTGCCACTGCAGTGTGCAGAGCCTGGGCTCACTCTTTGGACCCCAGTTTTTTGTTGCCTGTGGCCCTCAGCTTCACACAGCCTGTTCCATCCCTGCTGCTGTGGCAGGTCCTTGCCCTAGAGAGGACACCACGGTAGTGACTGTAGTTGCTTTAAGGGTGGAGTTTAAGGTTTGGAGGCTGCTGAGGGCTGGGAATACCTCCATGTGGGGCTGGGGACAGATGTCCTTCTGGGGACTGGAGCCACACCAGCTGCTCCCACCACTGTGCACTGCGAGCAGCTGGGAGGCAGCATGAGAAGCACTGCATGCTACTCCCAGCACTGTGCACTGAGAGACACAGGCGAGCTCGCAGCTGAGGAGTGAAGCACAGAGAGGTGCCTTACACACGTGGCTGTTTACAGGGACTGCCCTCCTGCCAGGGCCTGACTGGCAGCAGCAAGGGCTGGGCTGGCATTTAGGCAGTGCAGTCCAAAACCACCAGCCAGCAACCTGGGAACATGAAACAAAACCTCCCAGCCCTCCCAGAGCTCCTGGTCCCCGCAGGGTCACATGGCTCGCTGGATTGCATTGCTATTAAAGGGAGAAAGTGCTAGCGAGCCGATAAACAGGGGAAAGCCAGCCAGCTCCTGAAACCATGGACAACTTGGCAGCCCTTCTCCCAGGACAGGCAGCTGGGTGCTGGAGCCTGCTAAACAAGGCTCAACACTGGTCTGAAATCATTGGCACAGTGTTTTGAGTCACAGAGAGTTAAATCTATGAAGGGGGGGGGGGGAGAGACATTTGCCTTTTAAGGAGGATTTTGAGTGCTTGATATTAGTTTTGTTGCATTTAGGCATCTTAAATTTCTGTGGTTTTTTTTAACCAAAATAAAGTCGATGCAGACATTCACTGAAGGGCCATGGCAATATTTGAGTATGACTTTTTGAAGGCATTAAATTTACAGCGTGAGATAGCAAGCAAAAACCTACCCAAAGAACATGAGAATTTGTTTACAAAGGAAAAACGGGAATGTTCTGGAGGGTGGATTTCTCTCCTGGCTCTGGGCAGCATCTCCCTGGTGCCAGCCTTCAGCATCTGGATGCTGCCCATGGAGCCACCTCCTGGGCACCACACAAGGAGATCCTGCCCATGGGCAAGCTTGGCTGCTTCCTGTGGGAATTTATAAAATTAGAGGGTTTTAGGAAGGTGGTAAAAAGATAGGCTTTAGATAGCGATACACTTCCCACAGCCCTTAGTGACTGTGCGCAGGCTATCTTTTTGTTGTTCAGACCCAGGAGTATATCAGTCACGTTCCTGCTCCTCAGTCTCATGGCAGAATAACTCTTCATCTCTCCGGCAAATCCCAGCAGAGCTGAGATGCTGCTGATCCTGCTGATGCAGCCGTTCCTGGTACCTGCTGACATCTGTGAATCCGGGCAGGAGGGGCTCACTCCTTAAGCACCTGCCCCTGGAGGCTGCTCCTCGTTTGTGGCTCACACGAGATGGGAAAGGTCTTGATGTTTCCTACAAAAAGTCCCATTGCTCCTGCCCTCCACAAGCCCAGATCCACGCCTTCGGAATGGGGGTGACGCTGTAGCACGGAACAGAGTTGGGAAATAGGGATGAGATGAGGAGACTGAGAAGACCCTCTGCCCTGTAGAATGCCCGGCTCCATCAGCACGCCGTGCTTTTCCCGAAGGAGGGGGCTCACCGCGGGACGGGCTCGGGGCTGGGGGACGCATCCCGGCGGGATCAGCCGCGACCCCAGGCGGGCACGGCGTGCTCAGCTCGGGATGGGGGGGAGAGGGAGCAGCGCCCGGCGAGGCTCGGGATGCCGGCATTCCTCCCGGCCGCGCTGCTCGGGCTGCGGCTGCCCTCTCCCGGCTGCCGAGCGGGGCTGAGCTCCTCGTCCCGGGCAGCATCCGCCTCCTCCGGGCTCCCGCGCTGCCGCAGACCTGCGGCTCGCAACCCTCCGTCCCCTTTCCCCGCCCCACAGGACCTGCAGTACCCAGCTGTCGGAACTCAGTGCATCCCTCCCGGTGTCCAGAGCTGCCGAGGATCCCGCCGGGGGGCTCGGAGAGGCTGGCACACAGCCCAGAGAACCTGCGGATTTGATTTTGACCAGTGGAACAGATGACCAGCTTTGTATGAGGACCTGAAAGTCACAGAAGTTTAAATGGTATAATTATAAAATTATCACAGGGTGAAAATGTAGATTTTAGGATTCATGGTATGGGGGTTATGGGGACAAGATGGAGGAACATGGGCGTGTCTAGCCTTTCTTCTTCTTCGTGGTCTCCATCTTCTGCTGTGATGTTGGTACTTTGGGATTGGTTTAGAATAGAAGTGCACTGTCTAACATAGGTGATAGGTATTGGGAATTAGGTGTAAATATGAGATACGTAGTTTGTAGTATAAAAAGACAACGCTGCCTCGGGGGCGGTCAGAGTGCCTGTGGCTGCCCTGCTGAGCAGACTTCGGCTGGGCAGAAAGAAAATTTTATACATAAGAATTAATAAACAACCTCAAGACTGAAAAGTGAAGAGTCCAGACTCGTTCTTCAGCCGCGCGGGCCGAAGCAGAGACATCCTACGCATCTCGGGGCAGCAATTAACAACCAAAAACCCGAGACCCAGCAACTCCAACCCATCAAACTGGAGCTTCCCTGGGCGTTGTGTGACCCCACTTTTACTGCTGAGAAAGTCGTGGCAGGGGCGAGGGCAGCATCAAGCTTCAAATGGCCAAATGCTGCTCCTTGCACTTGATGAGAAGAGCGCTGGGATACCTAATGGCAGGGATCTGGTAGAATCATGGAATGGTTTGGGGTGGAAGGGACTTTAAAGATGACCTTATTGCAGCATCCCCCTGCCGTGGGCAAGGTCACCTTTCACTAGGCCAGGGCTCAAAGCTCATCCAGCCTGGCCTTGAACACTTCAAAGGGCAGGACCTACACAACTTCACTGGGCAACCGGCGCCAGTACCTCACCACCCTCATAGTAAAAAGATTTCTTTCTAATATCTAATATAAATCTTTTAGTTTAAAATCATTCTCCATCATTCTCCCATATGCTATTACTATCTGCCTTTGTGAAAATTCCCTCTTTTTATAAGCCAAGCTCCCTTTAAGCAGTGATGGCTTGTTCTGCAGAAGGTGGCAGGTGCATCTCTCCTCCATGCTCCAGGTCTCCTGGAGCTCAGGGGCCCAGTACTGCTCAGGGGTGCAGTGGAACCCTGAAACAGTCAGACCACTGCAGACATCTGTTGGGAGTTTTTTATTCTAAGCAAAAAAAAAAAAAAAAAAAAACAACCAAAAAACCACAAACAAACAAACCTCCCCCCCCCCCCAAAAAAAAAAACAACAAACCAAAAACAACAAAACCAAAAAGCCTCAGAAAAGCCAAAGTTTTGGAAATGAAAAATCAGGAAAAGTATGGTGGAAAGGGCAGTGGTGCTGCGTGGACTGTGTCAGGTATAATTATTGTTCTAGACAGAACAGAAACGTGCTGGGGTTCAGGGACAGGTAGGCAGCACAGAGGATGTCTTTGAGACAGAGATTTCCTGAGAGGGGCCAAGCCACACCCCATCCTCATTCAAAACTTCACCAAGGTTTTGAATTTTGCTGGTATATCCTCCAAGAAGTTCCTTCAGGCAACAGCTTTCCAATCTTGAAAAAGGGAAAAGCATCCAGTTTGACCACTTTGTTTCAAGCTGCTGTTGCTGCTCCATGTGGCTCCAAGCAGAGTGGGACACCTGGGAGAGAAGGAGCGTAACAGCTGAGGGTAACAGCATAACCTCTGCGGCACAGGGTCATGAGAAGATGAAGGTCTTGAGGCTGGAGGCACCAGGAAAATAGAGGAATTTAACATCTAACAGCAAGCATCCCTTGAGCTAAATGGAGAACAGACCACCCATATGAGAAAGGGAGCAACAGCCACCCCTGCACCAGGGGGAGATGCTCTGGGCTGAGGATTCATGTGAGGCACCAGGAAAATCTGATGTTTGGCTGTGTGTCGCTGGGTTCACACCTGCTCCCCATGAGAAATGACGCCTGTGCAGCAGAGGGTGCCACTTGCAGTGGCAGGAGCAGCAGGGCAGGGCTGTACACGGGGAGGAGGGCAGCAGTAGGGCAGATGAAGTCTGCGACCAGAAAAGAGGGATTTATGCAATATGTCAAAAGCCACCGTCTCTAGTATGTCCCTGGAATATAGGTCATTGCTGGAAGCTGGTCTGGGCCTCTTTCTTGGAATCAGCATGAGAGGGTGATGTGGGAGAGGGAGCATCTCTCCTTTGGGGATGTGTGAGCTGCCCCAGGGCAGAGCCAGGGAGTGTCCCCGAGGGGGGGGGTCCCTGCAGACATCGCACGGCAGGGTGGCATTGTTGGTAAATACACTTCTGCTCGGGGTGTCCTAGAGGGGCGGCGGCAGCCGGGCAGCGCAGCCTGGGTCTGTGGGTGCCTTTGCTCGGCTTGGGGAATCCTTGGAGCGCTCCCAGAACAGCCGTGCGAGGGCAGCACAGACCGCCGAGAGCAGGAGCAGGAACGGGAGAAGGAGGAGGAGGAGAAGGAGAAGGAGAAGGAGGAGAAGAAGGAGAAGGAGAAGGAGAAGGAGAAGGAGAAGGAGAAGGAGAAGGAGAAGGAGAAGGAGAAGGAGAAGGAGAAGGAGAAGGAGAAGGAGAAGGAGAAGGAGAAGGAGAAGGAGAAGGAGAAGGAGAAGGAGAAGGAGAAGGAGAATGAATGGGAGCAGGAGCAGGAGCAGGAACAGGAGCAGCAGCAGGAGCAGCAGCAGGAGCAGGAGCAGCCGGAACAACAGCTGCAGCAGGAGCAGACCAGAGCCTGCACACCTCCTTCCCAATAATTCTCTGCACAGGTCCTCTCGGACCTTTCCCCGTGCTCCCTCCTCCCAGCAGCCAGGGCTTGCTCGGGTTGAGTGGAGCTGCTGCAATTCCTGCTGCTGGCTCAGGAAATGTTTTATCTCCTTTCTCCGTGGTGGATGCCATGCAGGGACCATCCTGGCTGGGTGCACATTGCTCCAGGTGTATGTCATCTGCCTCAGCAATCCTGCTCATTCATTAGGGAAATGAGGTTGAAAATGGGAAAAGACATGAGAAAACAAAATCAGGTTTTTGGGATCTGCATGGGAAGCCCTGGTCACTGAGAATTTACCCTGTGCACCAAGAGGCCACATCTCTGCATGACACTGGGGAGAGGGACTGAAAGTTTTTCCAGTTGCATGCTGGCAAAAGCCTTGTGTGTTCTGGAAGGGTGGATCTGCTCAGCCCAGTGCCCCCTCAGAGCCCTCTTGAGGGAGCAGAGTATGCCCACAATGACAGAAGCCTCTCCAGTGTAATAAGAAACCAACTTTGCTCCTACAAGGGATGGGGAAAGAGGCTGGGGCTGGGGAGGCTGACAGAGCAGATGTGTGGGCTGTGAGCTGCAGAGGGAGCAGCAGGCTTTTGGGAGCAGCAGCAGTCAGGAGGCTGAGAAGGTAAAAGTTTGTTCAGGATACGGCTGATAATCTGTCAGGTATTCCTTGTTCAGACACCGTTCACTAGAGACAGGAAAGCACAGGGGGTTTTCCAATGTTTCCGAGTTCCAGATGGTGTCTGGGTGACTTTTCTCACAGGAAAATATCCCTGGTGGACACCAGAACTGGACTAACTGTATTTCTGGAAGGAGGACTGTGTGAGGATACCTCTCAGGGCCATCTCCTGATCAGCCCAGACTCATCAGATCCCAACAGTTTGTGACGGGACAGACTTTGCTCTCCGCATTTGCCAAAGAACACCGAACAGAGGCACTAAATTTGGGCAGGGATAGCTTTATCCCTGATTCAGTTACTGGGAAGCTTTTGAGAAATACCCATCCTTCCCTCTACAACAGCAGGCAACAGCACCAGGGGGTTGTCAAGGCTAGGTGGGACAGGGCTTTGAGTAACCTGCTCTAGTGGAAGATGTCCCTGCCCTTGGTAATGGAATTGAAACAAGGTGATCTTTAAGGTCTCTTCCAGCCCAGACACCTCTATGATTCCATGGTCCTTATGCCAAGTACAGAGAAGGCTGCTCCATTTTTGGAGGAGCCAGCACACCAGGAAATCATCTGCCCATCAGCTGCAGCTAACCTTGGTACCTGCTTGGGTTATGAAGTTGTGCAGAATTGCAGCAGCTCCTCTCTGGATTTGACCTTCCTTCCTTTATGGTTTCTGGAAATATTCTCTCTTTTCAGAAAAAAAGCGCTCTTGGGAATATGAAGTATTCGAGGATATGGGTCTGTGTGAATCTAAGAATATCTGCAAAGCAAATACCAGCCCTTCACAGCATGGCGTGTGGATGATAAATCAACATCCTCCCTGCTGTGATGCGCCATGGCCATGGCACAGCAGCTCCTGCCCCACCTGTTGGGCTCAGGGACAGGGCATCTCTCAGAGCTGCCAGCTCCAGAAAACATCTGGGCTTCTAGAAAACCAGGTGCTACACATAGCCTATGGATGTGTGAGCTGGGAGCACAGCTATGGGCCCATGGTTCCACTGGGATCTGCAAGGGGCTGCTCTGGGATTCTGTGTCTTGATCCCTTTCCCATTCTCTACTCCTTGACTTTTTTCATCCCACTACTCCACTGAAGCATGAAGTACTGCTCCATCCTGCAAAACCCTCCCCTGAGCGAGCACAAGGCAGTGGAGAAATAGACATTTGCTACTGACCCTGCTCTTAAGCCACAGCCTTGTCCATGCTAAAAGCTCCATGGTGATGTACATGCAAGTGGTTGATCACACCAACTACCCCGTTAAGGACAGAGCCACCGGTCTTGTCTCAGGCATCTCACTGCCTGGCACAGCCTGATAACATTGCTCATCCCTAGGTTTGCCAGACACTGGACCTAAATGTGGGGCAAACAGCTCCTGCTGGGCTGGTGCTCTCAAAATTCTGGCTGAGACTGGGGAATCCATGACTTCCCCTGATTTCACCTTCCAGGTGATTTGCAGGTCATGATGACACCCAAGATAGTTTATTCTCAGCCATCCGATGCTTCCTCTCTTGAACGTGCTCCCATGCTGAGGGAGTGTTCAGCAAAACATACTTCTGGAAGAGAGTCCCCCGAGACTGCAAGAGTCCATGGGATTTATCTCTGCAACTTATAAAAGTTTTACTACAAATCTTCTGGCCCAAGTGAGCCAAGAGCTCGCTCCATAAATTACTACCAAGCTAGGGATTAGGAGCACTAAAACAGACGTACTTCGCAGCTAAAAATAAGGCACGGCACAAGCTTGAAGATTTGTTCTGCCTGGAAGTTTTATTGCACCCAAACTGTATGAGATAATGTGCAAGAAAGAGCCGCTTAGCGGATCCATCTGCTCTTGGACACATTCGCCTGCTCAATAGCTCTGGAACAAGGCAATGAATCCGTGGAAGAAAGTGGAGTTAGACGGCGTTACCCAGTGCAGCAAAACTTTCTCCAGACAAAGAGAAAGGCTGCCCTGTCCCACTCCCAGCTCTGCTCTGGAGATGCTCTGAGGACCCTGAGCTTAGGTGGTGTTTGGGGTTGCTGATGAAGCAGCGAACCCCACCAGTGCTGGTGCCAGGTGTTGCTCCTGCTGGGCTCATTTAGCCCATGGATGTAAACAGGGTTTGAGAAAGTATTCTCCCTTCTGCTAAGGCTTGACTATGTCTCCAGAAGTGCCCAGGTTCTCTTGGCTGGGTAACTGAGTGTTGCCCTGTCAGCCTCCAACCTGGAGGCATGCAAAAAAACACAGTGCAAAAGTTGTAATGCAAGTAAAATTTGTAATGTAATGCAAACATTGTAATGTCTGTAAAGTTGCTCACAGAATCCCAGAATGTAGGGTGTTTTCAGGGATCTCCAGAGCTAAACTTTGTTTAATCAGGGCCCAACCAGCTAGAGCTGGCTGGCAAGAACCACATGCAGGAGGCTTAGAATATATCCCAAGATGGTAATCCACAGTCTCCTTGGTCAATCTGCTCCTGTGGCTGGTCACTCAGGCAATAAAAGAATGTGTCCCATGTTCTGGTTTGTGCCCATTGCTTCTTGTCCTGTCACTGGACAAGTTTTTCCCATATTTTCATCAGAGGAGAGATGAACCCAATCCCTTCATGATCTTGTGGCCCTTTGTTAGACTCTCCATTATGTCTATACCTCCCATTTATTGGGATTCCAGAACTGGATACAGGGCTCCAGCTGTTTCCTCACCACTGCTGTGTAGAGCACAGGGACTTCTCCCTTGACCTGCTGCCAGCACTTTCTGCATTCCAACCCAGAATAAGTCTTTTTCAGCAAGAGCACACTGCTGGCTAATGTTCAGCTTGGTGCCCACGAGGATCTCCAGCCCTTTCCATCTGAGTGGCCCCCAGTGTCCATCAGTGCATGGGGTTGTTGCTCCCCCATGGGTGGGACTTTGCACTTCTTGCTGAATGCCAAAAAGCTCCTGTTGGCTCCTATGTCCAGCCTGTCAAGGCCTTTTAGGATGGCAGCGTGGTCCTCTGGCATTCCTGTCACCCCTGCATCAGGACCAGAGGAGGGTGAATTCCTCTTGCTCATTCCCAATCTGGTCCAGGGGCACCTGCGAGAAGCAGGATGGAGTATTGTGGTGCTGCCACCATGCAGGAGGGGTGAGGCTGGTGGGACCCCATGTGTGTAGGGTGTGGGTGTGCATGAACTGTGGGTCCCTCAGGGATGGAGCCATGCTGGCTGGCTGCATACCGAAGATCTGTATTCTTGTCAGAGAACCTCTGGCGGCATCGACAGTTCTGGGAGCAAAGTCCCCACTTTAATCAGCCTCTCTGGGGTCCCCATGACAGAGGCAGGCTCCACAGTGTGTGACTTTGACCAGAGGACCCTGCTCTCATAAGGAGAAGCAGGGAACAGAGTGACTTAGGGACTGCCTGTCTGTATGTCCCTGGCTCCTCTGCCACCTGTGTCTTACTCTGCATCCCTTCAATGTCGCGGGGGCCGAGCTTTTCCAGCAACAAATCAGAGATGACAGCAGATATGTGGCTGAGACCCCAGTCCTGTAGTGAGGGTCAGGCCAGGCTTTTTAATATCTGAAGCCATGATTGCAGCAGCTTTTGAGGAGCCCTGAACATGCCCTGACAGGAGTTACCTGTCTCAGGATGAGTTTGGGATCTGAACCTGGGCACAGGGAAAGGCAAACACTGAAGCAGCCAGGGGGTATGTGATTTTATCTGAGCTGGGAATCACAGCTGCTCTGTTAACCTGTCCCTTGTCTGGGACAGAGAGAGCCCTGTCCTGTCACCCTGCTGAATGTGGCAAGTGTGCTAGCAGCTTTGCTGGAACCACAGCTCAGGAAATGTGGCACTGTTGGACTTCAGCCAGGGCTGTGCTGCCCCTCAGTGTGGAGGAGCCCAAGCACTGATCTGTGGTGGTCCCTTTGGTCACATCAACAGGACACAAACCTTCACCTGATGCACAACCCCCTGTGCATCCTTGTCATACATCTGCATGTCTTGTGCCAAAGGGCAGAGGAGTAGGATGAGCCACCCTACTCTTCAAACTGTCTGTGTGCATGTGCAGGGGTGGAGAGAGGCAGAAAAAGCTTTTCTGGGAGAAATGTAGCAGTAAGTGGCACCACAAGCCACTTCCCCTCAAGAAAGCTGCCAAGTATCCTGTCATCTCTGGAGGGTGTGAGCTCCTGCTGTGTGGAAAGGCAGTGAGCAGCAGAAGGAAGACATGTCTCCTGCTCTCCTACTGCTGACCCACAGGCTGCCACTGTAGCCCCAGTCCCACAGCAGCACTCAACCACCTGCACAGACCCTCATGTTGGCCACAGCACTTGCTGCTGCTGCGGGGATCTGCAGCCTCAGGTGTGCCCAGGTGTTCTTCAGGGCCACCATGAAAAGGGCAGCCCTGGGAACACACCCCGCACTGAGACCAAGCTGTGGCGCACGGTGAAGCCATCTGTTTCCATCCTGCAGCTGCTGTCCTTCCCATTGCAATTTACTCGGCCTCCTATAATTTATTCATCCCAGGATGCAGCTTGTACATCTGCAGTATCATTACTAGAGACGCCATTAGCTTTAAAATTTTATAAACCTCGGTGCAGGTGATAAGTTGAAAAGTTAAAGAGGGTAATTGTGGCAGGAAAACAGGGGTATTTGCTCAGTGTTCATTGCACACCAGAGATGCAGGCTCTGGGGGGGGCTTTGGAGGGAGATCAGCAGACTGGTGTGAGCAGTGAACTGCTGCCAGCTCCCTGTCAGCTCACCCAGATGTGAGCCCATCCCTGCTGGATCCATGCACTGGGCAAGGCACCTACAGGGATTTCCACATGTTTCTCCCTCCTGCCTTCTCAGCTGCACAATTTCCTTGGGTCAACGACGAGAGGGGCTGCACAACCAGATGTCTGCATCTGATGTGCTGCTCATGCTGCTGTGAGGGACTTGACAAGGGACTGGCAAGGGTTAGGGCAATCCTGAATCATCTGCCCGCTGTTTGTTGGTCTGGATGCTTCAGGGCTCTCCAGGGAGCTGGGAGAGTCTCCACCATGTAGATACTCACCACTCTGAGCATGCCAGAGTCCCCCAAGCTTCATGTCCTGCCTGCAGTCCCCTCCTGCCTCTCTGCTTCCTGACCAGGTTCATATGGCCTCATTCAGGAGCACAGCAATTAAGTCATGCTGGGGAATTTTCCTAGAAAGTTTCCATGGCTGGGGCACAAGCATGCACCAAAGGTTTGGCAGGGAAGCAGGCATGGGAGCCTTCCCTGGAGCCCTGCACCCTTTGCAGTGAATTAAGAGCATCCTGATCACTTCTGGCAGCTAGAGGTCTCTGACAGCTGAGCTAGGGGGATAAATTCCCTCTCCCCAAGGCCAAGGGAGATATGTGTACAAGGATGGTTTACAGGTTGCTCGCAGGGAGTGATGAGCTGGAAGGCTGCGGGGAGCAGGGTCAGTGCCAAGCAGGGTAGGGCATGGAGGAGTTTGAGGAGTGGTGGGATCCCAGCTACCCAGTGGGATGGAAGGGAGGAGACAAGGTTCCAAAGGTGTCCTGCAGTCTGCAGACAGCTTTCCCTCTCCATGCTACAAGTGGGAACATCCCAAATCCCCCCTCCCACACTGGTGTGCCTGCAGCTCTTCTCAGTCTCCTGCAGCCTGACGACTTGGGCACTGTTGTCTGTCTGTCCCCAGGGTGTGGTCATGGCACAGGCAGATGTGAGTGCTGGGGACAGGTTGCTCATGAGTCTTGCTGGCATTATTTCATCCCATCTTGTACATGTTTCCATGCTGGCTAATGAAAACAGCCTGTAGGTGGGTAATTTGACTTGCACCGGTCCTTTCTGTGAACCTCACCAGTCCCTCATTCGCAGCATCACTCTGTGTCCTGTGGGTCACTGTCCTGCAGGGTGAGTTAATCACACACTGCATTATCCAAGCCCTGAGCCCTCACTGAGCTTTGCCAGCAAGCAGCTGGTGGCAGTCCTGGTTCAAGCTTCAGGAGGCATTTCCCCCTCCATTCTGCAGGCGTCTTGTGCCTCCTTCCATAGTTATGTTTCCTAGGATGCTACAGCACCTAAGTGTGAAAGGATACAGGATCTGAATGTTCAGCCAAAGGGCATTCACAAACCCTTGAGCAACAGGAGGGGAATGAGGCATGGGAAAATCTGGGAGAGACATCAATCCAGCTGAGACTGACCAGTTCCCAGCTTGTCCTGCTCTCCTGACATAGCCAAATGCCCTTTTCTACTCCAAATGACACCCCCACACACATTAATTTTGCTGGTGCCCATTCCTCTTCACTGTGACTTTCTGTCTCTGGTTTACTGTGGGAAATTAGCTTGAGATAGGACTGAGAAGCCTAAAATGGCTTTAAGTAGGAGGACAGGCTCTTTCTGCTGCCTGCCTTAGGTAGCCATGATCTGCTGGGGTGATTTTGCCCCAGGGCAGAGTTCCCATTTGCATTTTGGGGCAACATGCCATGGTCTGTAAGCATCTTCATTCCCACATTCACAGACCTTACGCTGTTGATACCAAAACAGCTCAGCCTTTCTGACAGGTCTTACTCTGCTGCATAGCTCACAGCAAGGACCTCTTCCTGGTTTTCCCCACAAACTCCTGGCTCCCTGGGAATAGACAGTGAGCTCCTAGCTCACTGTCTGGTCATCTTCTTCAGAGTGTTGTCCTCTTAAGGACTTTACAACCCTCAGCAGCTTGGATGGCCCTGGATTTGACTCCATAGGAAGTTATGACAGAGATACACCCCTGCACAACAATTTCTTCTGGAATGTGAAGGCCAAGCAAGACCACACTCAACAACCAATTTTGGCAGCCAAAGGTGGCTCCTTGCTCTTCTGCTTCACTGGCTTCCTTCCCCCCATGCTGCTCAACTTCCATCCCCTCATACACCAGGATGAAGTCTTCTCTAACTGTTCCTGACTTCAGCATGCTGCCAGGTAAACAATGTGGAAATTAGTGGAGACAAGTAAATAATTTGTAAACAATCATTTATTCATTACTTTCCCCTCCTTTCCCTGTGCAAGCAGATTGCAAGGTGCCTCAGAAGCACTTGCAGTTTGGAGTGAGTTCTCTTGTAAGGCATTTCCCACTCCCCATGAATAACTTATGAACAGATCAGAGTGAATATTAAGGGCTTGAAAATCCAGAGACTTGTGCTGCTGAGCTGAGTGAGTACCACTTGAGCCTCTCCAATAGACAAGATCTCTAACAAAACAGCATTAAGTGGATTCACTGTGCTGTAATTAAGGGGTGTGCACATCTGTTAGTCAATGGGCTGCCTGTCAGGTAGGGTAAAGTAGCCATGCAGCAGGGGATGGCATGCTTGAGAGATGTAGCCTGTGACTGGGATACCAAGTCTTAGCATTTACTCCTGGGGTTGATTCATTGTACAGTGTTTCTACCAAGCTGTGGGTGAGAGGCAAACACGACCTGACCAGCTGGACTGGGTTCATGCAAGAGGTTCACAGAGAAAATTTCTGAATTGCCTCACGTGGCTATAAATTACCCAAGCATTGGTAGAAGGCACACATGGAGGGCTTAAGCCCCAAACCGACAGAGAGCATGAGGATGTGCTGACTTCAAAGAGTCCACAGTTAAGCTTGTGCTTGGCTTCTGTCAGGTGCTCTGTGATGGGCATTTATCCACCTTCGAGCTCAGCCACCTGCTTTGTGTTATTTTTACTTTTTTTTTTTTGAAAGGTGATTATTATTCACTCAGGGAAAAGTTCCCAACCCCTGGCCTGGCTCCTAAGGCAAGGACTCAGATCCTTGAATGGGGGAGGTGGGCTATGAGCTGAAATCCCTTTTGCTCTTGCAGAGGTCGCTGCCAGCCCTGCACATGAAGTTCCCCATGTCCCAGGCCTGGCAGGACCCACTGTCCGGGGTGGTGTTTGTAGAACTGAGGGCTATGTTGATGCCAGGTACCTTTCCCAGTGTAGGCCTCAAGCATCTCCCAGTGTTGCAGGGAGGTCAGGAGCCCCCAGGTTGGGGACATCACCAGTATCCTCTCTGGAGGCCTTTGGCACAGCATCTTTCATGCCACCATGGCTGAGACATGAGGCATAATAGGGACCCAATAGGTGATCTCCTGTTGCCTTCATTACAGTAGCTAGGAAGTCCTGGATAGGATTTAAACCAGGGGTGAATGTGAGGCACTAAGCTATGGATTCACGTTCTGAACACCTGGGGTACCCAGGGGATGCTGTGAATACCCCCACAACGCCACGGATCTCCTCAGGACATCCTAGAGCACATCTACTGGCATGGTGCAAGTCTTCCTGCACACCTGAGCTTCTCCATGGCAGGCTGTGTGCAGGCAGCCCTGCCAGGGGCAATGCAGCAATGCAGAGCAATGCAGCAATGCAGGGCAATGCAGTGGGCTCCGGAGCAGGCACGGGGAGATGGACCCAAAGCAGCACACAGCTTGAGGCTGGCCCCAGCTCCCCCTTGCTGGATCCCCCATGCATCTGCAGTCCCTTCCGCTCCCCGGCAGCCTCGTGCACCTGCGCTCCGAGGCCGAGTGGGATTTACCCTGCCCCAGGCCCTCGGGGCGAGGGGTCAGCCCTCATAAAGCGCTCCCGCACGGGAGCCCAGCCCAGCTGCCTTGCTTGCACCCACAGGGAGAGCCTCTGCGCCTCGGCAGAGCTCTTCTATCCCTCATTCCCCAGGCCAGCAGCCACCCAGCGGGGTCCAGGCCGCGGCAGGGCGGCACAGGGCGAGGATGGGGCCCGGTGCTCCTGTGCTCCTCTCCCCTCACCAAGCACTCCGGGTAACCCCCGGTACGTGGGAGGCGGCATGAAGTCATTCTGGTCCTCCAGCAAACCCCTCCAGCTGTCTGGAGCCAGTGCAGATTGTGGGATGTGTCTGGTGACTGACGAGGCCTCAAATCCACGTTTGTGAGAGATGATATCTAGAGTTTTAATTTTTTTACTAGCGAGGGGTCGGGGGGAGGCAGGGACTCGCAGGGGAGGCGGCAGTGCGTGCATGTGCGTGTGTGAAACACGTTTCATCCCACAGACCCCCAGCTGCAGGAGTCCTGCACAGATAAAACCAGCATCCTGTCACCTCCAAGCAGCAGGGACCAGCTGGGGAGGAGGCTGGGCAATGGCAGCTAGCAGGGATGTGTCAGCAGAGCTCAGTGTCAGCTCTTGGATCAAACCCTCTGCTCAGCCCCTCCTGTACATCACCAAAGTCCTCTCTGGACCTTGCCCATGGCCTTGGGCCCTTCCTCAGTAGATGAGCTCCTGGGAAGCTTCTTAGAGCTGGTCTCCTCCTTCCCCACTGGTGAGACCCCTCGATGGAGTGCCTCCATGTGACTGCTCCACTATCCAGAGTCTGGTGAGATGCTGCGGCCACTTTCAAGACCTACTGATGCTCCTGGAGAAGCTGCTCTCCTGCCCTGCAGTCTCATGGGCAGCATTTGGTACTTGCTGGTGGTTTCCACAGGAAAACCCTGTATGCAAAGTGCTCTGCCCTGTTTTAATCCCAGCTAACCTGCATCAAACCTCACCACACCACTGAGGAGTAGGTCAGGGTCGCCAGTGCTTTCCAGCTGGCCAGAAAATTGCCTGGTCTTTCATCAGGCAAGAGCAAGGCAAAAAGTGAGCCCAGGTGAAGCCATAATGTCTGCTTCCAAGTGCACTCTCTAGGATGGGATCCTGCTGGGAAAGGGCCTGGAGCAACCTCTCAGCCAGGAAATCTTAGAAGAAGGCACTTGCCTGCTGCACACCCAGGGTCAGTGTTTGAACCTGTTTCCATAGCTACCTCAGGTGACTGCCAAAGGTGGGGACCTGGCAGCCATTTGCCATCAATGTCCCATGGCCAGGGCTGCAAGGTGACCACCAAGGTCACACACCGCCATCCATGACTGCAGCGTGGTGCTTGGCTCTTTCAGTGGCAAGGTCCTGTCCCCACTTCCCACAGACAGCGGGGATGGAGGAACCTCTCCTCGAACTGGCCAGAGTGCCTGCATGCAGTGACTCTCACCCGGAAAGGAGGAGGGGGGCCGAGGCCTCTTTGTAACCCAATCTCGTCTGCATGGGCCCCTTTGTTGTTATTACATTTATTTATTGATCCCCCCTGGGAAAACCTTAGCGGTGCTGGACTTGCCGGGGCTTTATTAATGGGGATAGGGAGAGAGGGGAGGGAAGGGGGGCTGAACAGAGCGCTCGGACCATCTGTTCCCACCAAAGGGATGGAGCAACAATAGCCATGTTTATAAAACTTTGCTGCGAGTCATTGTGTTTGCGAAAGGAGAGCTTCCACATCAAAGGCCATTTCCGCTCCCACTGCTCAGGGGCCCCTCCATCTTCCAGGATTCTGCAAGGATCACCCTGTCCTGGTCCCTTCTCCTCCCAGCCCTGGACACATGGTGAGGCGATAGTGGCATCACCCACAGAGGGACCACCATGACTGGGGACACCCCTGCCAAAGCGAGTGTTCATCACCTGCCCATATCTGCTGTTCCAGGGGGACTTTCCAAGGAGGAACTTCTCCTGGAAGCAATAAAATTATTACAAGGCATTGGATAGCGTTAGCCAAGCACTGGTGTTGGGAGCAACTCTATGTCCAGTACTGGAGACCTGTCTTCTGGATGGTTTCTTTCAATTTCACTGAAACAGCAGTGTTCACAAAGTTGCTTTGGTTTTCCTCAAATTTCATATGTGGGGAAAAAATAAAGGAAAAAAACAAAAAAAAAAAAAAGGAAAGGAGTGGGGTTTGGCCACGTCAAAACTGGCTGATGGGGTCCTTCATAATGAAACAACTGTCTTTGGCTTTGCTTGAGGCTTGTATTAGATTATCTGTTACAATCAGACATGAAATAAAGACCATTAAACAGCTATGAAATATTTTGACTGAACCAGTATATTGTTTTTTCTTCCCAAACTGATCTTTATGGGCAAGATGAGGGTTTAGTTCTGGCTCAGATCAAAGCCAAATGCCTTCCTGAGGACTTGGAGTTGTCAGCCATATCCTGACCACGATCCAATCCTGCAGTTGGGGACAGGCTGCCCTGGGGTGAATTTGCAGACTGGAGGTTTGGGACATATCCAGGCTGTCACACATCCACAGCATGACCCTGAATGATGGCATGTGACCTCCTGGGACTGCCTCTCCTTCCCTGTTTGTTGGTGCTTTATGGCTCCATGGGGTAATTCACATGTGAGCTGGTGGCTGCTGGGGTTTGTGACCACTGGGTGTGAGAAACAGAGAAGCTCCCTAGAGATGTAGAATTATCTCAGTCCAACTTTGGATAAAACTGAGACCTCTGGAAGATGCTGCCAGCCTGCAGGGGGGCACTTTGGGGAAGGCTTCTCTCTGCACCATGTGTTTGTGCAGGGACCTGATTTCCAGCTGGCAGGACAGGCATCCTGACAGCAGGCTGGTGGCTGGGCAGGGTTCAGGCTGTCTCACACCTTTCAACCATCCCTTCCATCCTGGAAGGGGGAAACCTTCCCAGAGACTGTGTGACGCCTTCTCAGGAAGCAGTCCAAGTCCCTGTTGGCTGTGTCCCCTTGGCCAGGCTGCAGGAGGAGACCTGAGCATGGTCCCTGATTGCTTTTGGCAGGGCGCAGGGAGCATGCTGCTCTCTCCCAGCACTTAGCAGCTTCCCTGGGAACCACGCAGGAAAGGAGGAGAGGAGCCCAGACTTGTGGGAGACACTTTTCATTTCATGCCTAAGCCACTACTCTGCTGCTCAGCCACATGGCTCCATTAAGTCCCTTTCTGGCTGTCTTCTTTCCATCAATCACTCCGTCTCCGCGAGCAGCCCAGACACCGGATCTGGGTTATAAATAAGACAATCAATCAGCGATGCTATTAGATAAACAGAGTGGCAGAAGCCAAATTAATGCTTGGCTTTTTCTTGAAAGAGAGGAAAAAAAGAGTCAATTGCTTATTAGAGGACCCTGGTGTGGTCTGGTCTCCACGCTGCAGCTGAGCCGGGTGGGCTGTGCTTGGCTGCCGTGTCTGCGTGTAGGGAGGTTTGGGATGCTGTGAGCACATGATCCATGTGGGTCACCTTGCCCAGATCAGGGAGGGGGCTGGGGCAGACTGGAGGTGAGCAGGGCGGTTGTAGCATTGGGGCAGTGATGGGAGATGGGAAAACAGTGGTGGGAGCTGCCCATCTGGGCAGTGAGGAGGTTTCAGGGGGGGTCTAGCGGGGAGGGAGGGCATGAGGCTGCAGGCAGAAATGTGTGGGGACGAAGGACACAATGCCAGGACAGACACTGACCCAGTCAGGATGGACACAAGGAAGAAAAGCATCACTCCTTTTCAAACAACAGGCAGTTTCTTCTGGAAGTGAATCAAGTCCTTGTCTGGAGCCACCAACAAATAAGATGGTCCAAGACTATCATTTGTGGTTTGCTGTGACGATCTGTCACCTCTTGTTGCTACAAACCTCTGCCCTACAGCATTGTGAGGGTGCCCAAGGCTGTTTTTACCTCCAAGGTCTGCACCTGCAGCTCCATCTGCTTCTCTGTGTGATGGTGGCTGATTAACTCAAAACTTCTGGGCTCATTCCTGCACCAAAGGTGTCAGAGAAGAGGCTTTCTTCATGGTGGGATCCTGTTGCCTGAGCTACCCCTCCTGCCACTGGGAAAGAAAGACCTGGGAGGAAGGCTATATCTGCCAGAGGCATCCAGTGCACAGGAGACATAAGCTCTGTACAGGAGACATCAGCTTCTTCTGAGAGAATACCCTGTGCTTTGGGCTGGGCTCTTGCATTTGTTGGACTTGACGCTACTGCAAGTTGGGGACTGGGAGAGTCTGGGCTTCTTCAAGTCAAGCTGACTCTGTTTACAATCTCATCCCTCACAGATCCTGCTCTTCACATTTTCATCCCAGGGACTGCCTTTCCACCAGCTCCTGCTGCTTTCACCTCACCTGACATTCTCCCATTTGCTGTGATGGAGGAGGGTACCTGCCCCTGGAGGACCAGATCTACCACTGTGCAAATAAGCAGCAGCTCTCCTCAGCCAACTGGCTCAAAAGATCCCCCCTGGAATTTCCACCCAGCCCAGCAAGCTCTCAGCTCGGGTCTGGCAGTGCAGCTACGGGTGTGCTTTCTCAGCAGCTGAGCCTGCTTTCATTCCCCATTCTCACCTGTGACTGTGCCAGGCTGAAGCTCTGCCAGAGCTGAAACGCACAACACAGTACCCTTCCTGCTCCTCCTTCCTCCACTCCATCACAGGCTGCACAACACATTCCTGTCCGCCTAATTTGGGATAATTACTCTGGTTTTTGTTCCCTGGGAGATCCAGTCTCTGGATGGCAGGCTGGTGTGGGAGCAGGTAGATTTTCTGACTGTTGGGTCAGGGAGAAGGACGTGTCTGCCAGCACCCGCTTAAGGGAAGAGTGCAGGAGATGCATTCAATCCCATTCCAGTGTTCAGCCCCTCGCACAAGCATGGGGAGTTCCTGCTCCCTCCAAGGCTTCAAGTCCAGGAAATAGCTCCTGCTTTCCAGTCACACTTCTGATCCCTCTTGCAGAGCTTGGGGAGCTCCGTGCAAGGCTGCTCTCACATCAGCAACAGCCCAAAAACAACACCTAAGGTGGGATTTACTGCCACATATGTGCTGCGAAGATGCAGGGACCCATTGCACCCGGGTGATGTATTGGATTTCAGGTTATATGATGCACAGGTTTCTCTGAGCATTGTAATTCCCTCTTTCTTCCTGTATGGATTTATACTGCTAAGTGGATGGATTTTCTGCTTGGCGGGGATGCTCCCCTGGGACTTTCCCCAGTTTGAAACATCTCTGCACATCTGTACATAATATTCCTGGGGCACTTAATGAGTGGGCTTTTACGACACCCCTTGCTTTATAGACTGCTGCTCAATGTGGCCAGGAACCACGGAAGGGATGACAAACAGCATCCCAGAGCTGGCAGAAAGCCAAGTACCAACTCCAGGTGCTGGATGATGCCTGGGGCTCTGCCTGAAAGCCACTGCTCTCAGATGGCTTCTCACACAGCTGCCCCGAGCAATGGAAGCACCACTCCCTTGGTCCCTGAAACAGCTTGAGAGGGACAGGTTTCTTCTGCTTAATAACCTGAGACTGCATACCTCTGGACCAGCTATGGAAATCCTGGGAGGAGATGAAGGTGATCTGTCTGTCTGGGATGATTCCCCCTAGCAAGGGCTGCGCCTGACATTTTCATCTCTGCTAAGAGCTGTCCCTTCCCCCTGCCCCAAAGAGCCATCTGCTATGGTAGATTACCCCAGCTTTTAGCACTGTGAATCCATAATTAGTGCATAATTAATTACCAGATGTTTTTAACACTAATGAAACATTAATAAATGACGGAGGCATGTTGTCTGGTAATGGAACATTAACCAGTGAACCAAGTCAGCGCTGCCGCCAGCATGGCCAAGCCAGAGACAGGTCTGCATCTGACTGAGCTCTTCCCTAAATAAAGCTCCAACATTGTTCAAATCACAGCAAGCGCCTGGCGGGAGCAAGTGACCAGCCTGGTGCTGCCTTCAGGCTTTGCAGAGCCAACGCTGTGGCACCTTCACCTCCGTCCTTCCTTCCTTCCTTCCACCCACTCACCCATCCATCCACCCCATTCATGTGTGCATCCATCCAGCCAGCCAGCCAGCCAGACAGACAGCCACACACACATCTCCCTGCTGTAGAGACTTAGCTGGGGCACCAGAGAGGTAATTTTCTAAAAAAGTGGAGCTTTTCCCCCTGGGCATTGCTTGATGGCACCCCTGCTCCAGGTGGTGCTCCCAAGCAGGGCACATGGGGAAAGGACCGACTCCAACAATGCACTTGGCTGCATCCACTGCCCCCACACTGCGTCCCTGGGAGCCCTGCCCTGACAGAACTTTAATTCAGAGCCTCTGGGCCAGTGACATTTTCCTAACATGAAATTATTAATCAGACATGGGAAGTGCATTAGTTGTGACTACATGCCACCTCCAGGCTGCACAGGCAGGTCTCCATCCTCCTGCCTGCCTGAGAGATGTCAGGCTGCAGCCGGAGGTTGGGGACACAGGGGACCCTCCAGGGCTCATGAATGGGGAGATGTGGCACTTCCCCATCACAGCAGAGGTGTCATATGGAGTGGTGACAACCATCTCCTTTCCCTCACCAGAAGTCTCCAGGCTGGGCACCTTCTCAGGACGTCCTGAAGGCCAGCTTTTGGGTCTCCCACCCCTCTGGGGGGATGGTGCCATGGTCTCAAATGCCAGAGCAGGCTCCAGGGTGTGCGCGTGTCCACTCCATGCTGCTCCCATGTCTTTCCCAGCTCAGCCAGCACCAGGCGTGAGAGAAAGCTCGTGCCCTCTCTCCAGGGACAGGGGGACAAAACTCCCCTCCCCAGATAGAAGGGAAATGACACCCAGAGCCGGCAGTCATCATGAAATGAACATTTAATGAAGACAGTCTCTCCTGGCGTGTGTGTGTGTGTGTGTGTGTGTGTGCGTGTGCGTTGTCTCTGTGAGCTTAGTTTTATCCCCTCTATTACTTTTTTTTTTATTATTTTTCTTTTTTTTATATATATACATCTATAAAAAATTCAAATACAGCATGTCAACAGTGGGAATACTAGGACGTATGGTATTAAATACTGCGCTTGGGTCCAGGCAGGGCCAAGAGGAGGTGTCTTTACAAAACAGGACTTCGGGCAGGATGGGGAGGAGAGGAGAGCAGAGCAGGCATGGGGACAGCTGGGGACAGCCAGGGACAGCGGGGAACAGCGGGGCACAGGTCTGCAGGGCTCCAGCTCTAAAGGCAACAGCAGAGCTATTCTGCTTTTGTTGGAGGATGAGACAAAGACATCAATGGGGGCGATTCCCTGTATCCAACACGGTTAAAAGTTTGGGGGTGATGTTGGGTCGGGGGGTGGTGAAGGCTCCTGCAGGGTGCTGTGGAGGGGGAGGTGGAGGGACAGCTCTCCCAGGTGCTCAGCAAAGGGCAGGGGGGTTTTACCGGTGTTTCACTTCTTTTTCTTTTTTTTTTTTATCCCATTAAAACCCCGCCAGCTCCCTGCTCCCCATCGCACATGTGAAAGCCACCAGCTGCCCCCTCCACCACCCCCTTGGAGGGGACCAAGACCCCCCCCCCCCCCGCCCCGATCCGTGCACCCCTCCAGCTTCGCCACGTGGTCGAGAGCTCAGGGGAGCGAGTCCAGTCCGTGGGGGACCCCCTTTTGCCATAAGGGGGTACAACAGCTTGGAGCATCATTCCCCTCACCACCCCCCCGTTTTCATATCCCCTTTTCTCGGTGCGCGGCCGCGGGGGCGGCGGGCACGTCTTTGGCGTGGGGGGGTTTAGCTGTATGAGCGGGACCCTCGGCTCGCTCCCCTCGGCTGAGGAAAGGGGCACGGACGTGTGTCTGTCTCCTCGCTCCGGGCCGCCAGAGGGGTTCTGCGGCTCCCCGGGGGACGGCAGCAGCTCTGTCCTCCTCCGGAGCGGCGGCGAGAAGCGTGGTACGTCCTCAGTGTGTGCAAAATCGAAGAGCGAAGAGACTCAAGGCGGGAGCGGGGCGGCGGGGCGGGGGCGGCGGTGGGCGGCGGGGAGGCGGCTGCGCTGGGCTGCGGTGGATGGACGGATGGAGATCTGCAAGCGGGGAGCACAAGGGTCACGGTGTCGCTCCCAACTCACCTCTGCTCGGCCACCCGTGGGACACACTCAGCGGAATTTCCTTTTTGCCCCCTTTTTTCCGGCCTTTTTCCGCGGGAGAAATTCACTCGGGTACCCAGATTTCCGCCTCCTTCCAGGGCTGGGCCCTGCCCACCCTCCCCTGGCTGCATGCCACCAGCCCTCCTGGTGTCACACACGAGATGACAATGTCAGAGGGGAGCAAAGAACCCCCTGCCCACAAGGACCTTATCTTTGGGCACCAAAGGATGGGTGGCTTATCCTTTATCTCCCAAAAGTGGCACATGTGGCTGCTTCCTGGATCCATCCCTGTCCTTGGGCAGTATGGGGACAGTGAAAGGGCATGAGACAGCAGCCCTTGTCTGTTGAGGAGAGGGGCTTTTTTGTGGCTCTCCAGGCTGCCAGTTATATCCTAAACCAAATTAAGGACATTTTTGAGATGCAATCTGAATTTTTTGATCTCGGACAATTTTTCTTTCATCATTAAGCAAAGGCCTTAGATTTCCATGTGGTTTCTTTGCCTCTTAAAAATGTCAGCAGAGAGGATGGGAGAGGGCTGGTGAGAACAGGACATCAAAGACAGACCACTTTGCCAGCTTTGCTTGAAAAGCCATTTTTGAGACCTCCAGCCGAATATCCATCTGGAAAAGCAGTCAGACTTGGTGCATTTACAAAACTACAAGAAAAACCCAAATGGCTTGTTCCCAATGCCCTTCACCCACAGTCTGGCCAGATCATCCCCTTCCCAACCACATTAGAGCCCTGAGGGTCCCAATACCCCTGCCCCATCCCAGCAGCCACCTCCTGCCTCTCATGCCTCAGATTTGGGAGATACTCACTAAATAAAGAGGACACTATAGGCAGCCACGACCAGTCCAGCTGTCCAACACACTGCCATGGCCCCGCTGCCCACCACGGCCCCTTTGTCACAGATCTTGGTTGTGGGTGGTGCCATGAAAGAGGAGGTGCTAGCGCTTGTTGTCTCTGCAAGAAAGAAAAGTGGGTGGTGAGGAGGGCTGGGATGCCCTGGGATTCATCCCAGAGAAGCAGCCCTGCTCTGCTGCTGGTGTGGATTGTACCTGGCCCCACATTGCCCTTTTCAGAGCTATACCACACTAGGGCTGAGGTAGAGGGCTGGGATGATTCAAGGGATGGCGTGATCCATGAGACCTCCCTGGCTGTGACAGTGGACTTACTGCTTGGAGATGTTTCTGCCATCAGGCAGAGCTGGGCATCCTTCTCATTCCCATCCTGACCAGCTGAGCCACTCTGTGCACCAGGTCCGTGGGTATTTTAGCTAGGAAGTCACAATGAGCCACTAGTGCTCAGCTGAGAGCATCCCTCACCCACAGGACGTGCCACACACTGCAGGCTGCATCTGCTGGGCTGGCTCAGTAGATGGTTTGGACACAGGTTTGTCCTGCTTTGTCCTGAACCAGATGGATTGTCTATGCCTGCAGAGGGCTGCAGGATTGCAGGGAGTGCTTGGACGGGCAGTCAGGCAGGGGGGGCAGCTTTGGCCACATCCAGATGGCCCCAGCATGTCCCTGGCCGGACCGTCTGGGCTGACTGCTGGGGACCACAGAGTTTGTCTCAGCATCTTCCAGACTCCACTGAGGTGTCACAGTGGGGCTCAGCGTTGGAGTTGGGGTGTCCCACATCAGCCCTGCCTGGCTGCACCGGGCACACAGGGATGTGTGTGTGAGGGACACACGTGTGCCTGCACAGGGCAGGTGACACTGACAGGGGCATTTGCATTTAGCACAACACAGGTGGGAATGGAAGCAAAACCAAAACGCTGACAGTAGCGCTGCTGCAAAGTGTTCCTGCACTCCTTGTGGGGGTTTATCCACCTGGGAATGGTGGTGGGGGCTGTGAATCCCTGCTGCTGCCTGAATATCCAGGTGCTCTACCAGGTGCTGTATTGAAAAGGGGGGTTTCTCTGCACAGGAGTCAAGGAAACCAGTGCAGGGTCTGCTCCATCCTTTCTGGGAAACAGAGGGCCGATAACACCCATTTGGACACAGTCCCAGCTCTTTCCTAGAAACAGACTTGGTGTTAACTTGGTGGCTTTTATTTTGAATTAGCATCCCCTTGAGCCAGTGTGAGGGGTTAGGGCTGTGGATGGGGTAGGGTGGGAGAGGGGAGGGGGGCTGGAGGGAGACAGCACTCCAGGGAACAACAACCACAACCCCAACAACAACAATACAATGGCCAGCCTCATTGCCCTGCCCCAAACAGGCTGGTCAGAAGGATGCTGAACCCAGATGAGCTGAGTCAGCACCCTTCAGGCCATGGTTGCACCTACTGACAGGTGGGGGCAAAGTGCAGGGTGAAAGGCTACAGCTCCATGAGTTTTTTGGGGCTATTCTTGGCTATCCTACCTCTTCTTTGGCTCCAAAACTTGCATGGAGCCAAAGAGGAGATCCCTCAGCCCAGAGTGCTGTGTTGCTCCTGCATGAAGGCTGTTTGTTCTGGGAGGAGGCTCTTACCTGTGATCTGGGCCTCCGTGGTGAGATGCTTGGGCTCCTCTGTCCAGGGGGTGGCATGAACAGCCACGCTCCAGTCACTCCACGTGCCGATGTCGTTGTCTTTGGCTGCCACCTGGATGATGTATTCCTTGCCAGCGTAAGCGTCCGTGATGGTGTGCGATGTCCCGTCCGACAGCTCGACCTGAGGGCAGCAGCGGGGAAAGGAGGGGAGTCAGAGGGGTCCCCTGGAGGTGTAAGGCAATTTAGCTCGGCTAAAAGATGGTAACAAGGCTTTTGCAGCACTTTTGGAAATACTGAGGAGTTGTGGGCAGAGGCACAAGCCCAGGACAGGGAGGGAAGTAGAGGGCGATGCTCCAGCTGCAGCTCCACTAAAGGTTTAAAGACCTGGTTCCACTCCCAAACTCACGGCGTCAGAGTGGAGCAGCTTCCTCTAGAGGTCACCAGAAACTAGCAGATGTGTGCGCGGGCTCCCTCGGACACGCCAGGGCAGAGCTGGGAGCTGGAGATTGCAGGCAGTGGCTGCGGTGTGCAACGCGCTTTCAGGGCACCACTGCCAGTGCTGGGAGGAGGCTTCCCCACCAGCAGCACCTCTGGCCAGCCTGCTCCCGTGCCTGCTGGCATCCCGTTGTTTTGGCTTGCATCTCTCCTTGGACAAGTATCAAGTTATGATAGATGGTTTCTTCCTAGAAACCATTCCCTCTGCCCCATTGTCACTGCTGTCTGAGCTGTACAAGACCCTGCTGTCCTTTGTGCTGCAAAGTGCAATGGTTTAACCCCATTTAACATTCGAGGGGATCTCTGATCCATCTGGAGCTTGGCTCCAGGACAGAGGGATGCAGGTGCTCAGCAGAAATGCACCCTGATGGCACTGACCCCGGTGAGCAAACACACGTGGCTGACACAGGGGGAGGGCTCAGCATCCAAGGGATCAGGGCAGGAGTTTCTGGAGAGGCTAAGTGGGATATTGCCCCCCAGCCCATCTCTGAGACTTGAGGACCAACACGCTGCCCGCTTGAGTACCCCCCTGTGCTGCTGTGCATGGTTTGGGGGGCACACAGGGCATCCGCTGCCCAGACACATTTCTGATAAAGGTGCTGCAGGAGGAGGGGTGGTGTGGGACTGACACAGCCCAGCTGTGAGCACCAGTGCCCAGCCAGGGGCTCGAGCAGGGCAAGCATCACATCATGGCTGGGGGCAGCTTCATGGTGCTACACGTGTGGGCTCCTCCACGTCTCCAGCCAGGCAGGAGAATGTCAGGCACAGAATCACAGTGTCCTGGGGAGCACCAACAGCTCAATGACAGGAGGAAGACCCAATCTTTTGCCTGGTCAGGAAGGGAGGAGGGGAGGAAGGGAGGCCTGCCCCACTGGGGTGCTCAGGAGGTACCTGGGAACCCGTGGGATGAGGCTGCCCTGGCAGTGTGGCTGTACACACACAACGGATGTGTGCACACCAGATGGGCAGTGCCATCACCCCACAGCTTGCAGGAGGACCTTAAAAGCAGGAACCCACCTTGAGAAAGAACCAGCCCTTTTCCAGTCCCTTCTGTGCAGCACATGCGACAGCCCAGCACAGATGCAATCCCTTTGGCATGAAAGCTGCAGCCCCCTCCAGGCTTTTACTGTCACTCTGGGGCATTCCTAATAGGAGGAGGGGCATTTTTGCTTTCTTGCTCCAAGTGAAAGCCTTTCCTTTCCTATTCCCACTTCCAGCCTTCTGCCCAGGACATCAGAGCCCTTGGGTTCTGCACTCCCAGCTGCTCCTGCCACCCAACCTGAGCCCCACATCTGGAGCACATCTGGATGTAGGCCTGACTGGTCTCCCCCACAGCCACTGGGAGCCCAGGCACCTCAGGGTGGGTAGGCAGAAGACCCACCAGGTTGTGACTCATCTGGTCTGCTAGGCAGGGCACCTCCCTGCAGTGCAGTGGCACAGTGAGGCTCTCTGTGCCACCCAGACCCTGGGAACTCTTTGGTGGCACCCACCAGTGTGGATGGCAATGCCAAGGGAATCAAGCTAGATTAATTCCTAATGATGATTAAATGAAACCTCACAGGGTGAGCTCCCAACACCCTGCTGACTTGAGTTGCTCTGTGCTGGGGTATGGCTTGGAATTGGAGAATGGGGACAGGGCTCTGGAAGATGCTGGGCTTATCCAGCTGGTGTATGACTCTGTCCAAGACTTCCACCATGCTCTGAACCCCTGGCTCTTTCCTGGGACCTGCACCACGCAGGCTGCAGGCAGGCCAGCCCTACTAAGGTCCTGGTGACCTGCCCAGGCTGCTTTCCCATCAGGAGCATTTCCCCATCCCAAGATCCATCCCAGCTTTCCCTTGGGAGCAATTCCTGCCTCTTCCCACCCACAACCAACCAGCAGCTGAGTGTTTGTAGGTGGGGTGTCACAGGCACAATGGGGTTAAATCTGTGCCTTGCCTGGAGAGGGGGGATGTCCCCCTGGACCCAGACCTTCCTTGTAGGACCTGGGAGGATGTAGCCCTAAGCTCTGCTTTGCACAGCCATTAAAAAGAGAAAGCATGGATGGTATCATCCATCTCTGCCCACACAAACAGCCTCTGGGTGCAGGACTTCTGAGCTGGGCAGCCATGGATACATCCAGCATTTGTCATGGTGGGGAGAAAGCCACCGGGTGGGTGCCCATGACCCAACAGTGAAGAGCCACTACAAATGGGAAAGCACAGGGAGAGACAGAACTGGGGGAAGACACACTGAGGAGGCGGTGGGGGGACGGGTGGACACACAGCAGCAAAGGCAGAGGGAGAAATTCCTTAATCCATGTCCTCGCCGCACAGAGACAAAAGTTGGAGGAAGGCTGTGCATGGTAATTTTTTTTGACCGGGGTGGGGGTTTGTGTGTCGCTGCCTGCCTTTGTGCACCTGCCAAAAGTCACTCTGACTGGCTGTGAAGTGCTGCCCAGATTAATGAGGGATCAGTAGCCAGTAGCCAGTGCAATGCAGAGCTATTAGCATTGCAAAAAAAAAAAAAAAAAAAAAAAAGAAAAATAAAAGAGAGAGAGAGAGAGGAGAAAGAGAGAGGAGAGAGAAATGAAAAAAAGCCCTTGAACCCAAGCAATTCAGATGACAGCTTGCTGAGGACAGCGTGGGCTGGGATCCCATTCCCTGCCATGGTCACATACCCCCACATTCCTGCCTGGAAAGATTACAGAGCTGCTGAGTGCCCACCCACAGTCCCAAGTGCCAGGATGAGCAGAAGGGCCAGCGCCACATTGATGGGATGGAGACAGACTCTTAGGGCAGGCTGAGGGGAGGACTGCCTGCCACTTGGCTTTCTCCCTGTCCATGCTGGTCCCCCCTGCACAGGCTGGAGGCCTGGGGACAGCCACAGCAGCCATATACACTCCAACACCCATGCCTGCCCTCCTTCCAGTCCCTGCCTGCAGACTGCTGTCCCCGTCTCACAGTGCTCAGCACAGCAAGAGTTAGGGAAGCCATTATCCCCTCTGAGCTCCCCTCATCCTGCTCCCACGGCCCCCAGCCCACCCTGCAGGCTGCCCTGGCAGTAAAAAAGGACACTGTGCTTTGTTCCCACCCAGGCTCTGCTCCTGGTCCAGGGTGACCAGGTAGCAATTACTGGTGAGCAGGGTGATGCATGGGCAGGTCTGAAGCCCAGATGGCCTTTGGAAGGGGATGGGAAGGGAGGCAGGGAAGAAAACCCCACCCTCCTCTGCCCTGACAGGTGGGCTGGGGGCTGGTGTGTGTTGAAAGGAGCTGCAGGGGGAGAAGAGGGGATCAGATGCCTCTTTTTCTGCATCCCACATGAAAATGTGTTTGCTGGCTTCCCTGTGGTGGCAGTGGCTCTGTTTTCCATTCCTTGACAGCTCCTGCTGTCCAGTGCAGCTCCTAGAGTGGGAAGGGAGTGCTCCACTGGCAGTATGGGGATGAGGACTGGCACCTCTCTGTCCCAAGGCAGGGATGCACTGTCTCTGTGTGTGTCACACCTGTCCCAGGTGCTGTATCAAGCCTAGATGAGTCTGTCTTCCCCAAAATAAAAGGAGCACCCTCCCTGGCTATTGTAAAGTGAAGCTGATGTACTCACACAGCCTTTGCTACCCACAGCACTCACAGGAAGAAATCCCTTCTAAGAGCACAGCCTGGAACTGCCAAACATCTGGCATCCTTGCAACTCCTCCTGTGGATGCTACTCGAGCTTACTGGGGGAAATTGGAACTGGGATAGGGATGGGACATCCAGTGAGCTCTATTTCACAGCCACTTTTCCCACAGCAAGGGCCAGATCCTGCCACTGGGCTGCAATGAGCTTCGCAGGGACTCAGCCACACAAACAACTGCTTTTTCAGGTGCCTTCAGGCCCTGCAAGTGCGGGGGATCCCAGCAGGAATTCCACCTGTCCTGGGGAACAAGATAAACCAAAAGCAGGAGTAATCTCCAAGCAAACTGCCCTGCCACTGGGAAGCTCAGTGGGGTCACTGCAAATGGCCAGTGCAGCTTGAGAGAAGATGTTGCCACGTGGAAAAGAAATGTTTTGCTTTTTCCCTTTGAAAGCCATGCCTGGAGAGCAAATATGAACGACAGTGATCACTAACAAAGGTACCCCCAGATACCTCCTCCTTCTGCAGAGCTGCAAGAATCAGTCAGCATTACCCCAGACAAAACTTCCTACCTGGACTCTGGGATAATTGAAGGTTGGGAAAAAAGAATGACCCCCTCTTATTCTCTGCCAGCTGGGTAGTGGAAGAGCCACTTTGGCAGGGTCTGAGCCACGCTCTCTGCTGTTAGCCCCTCCTGGGAAGGCTGCTGTGGTGCTGCACAAGCCCAGCCCTGGTGTGGGTCTGGGAGGATGAGCCATCACAGGGCTCCTCTGCAGCCTGGGCTGTGCCACACCAGATGCAGCTGAACAGATCCCTCCTGGCTCAAAATAAAGACCATCTTTGAAAGCGGGGGCTGTTGCAGGAAAACAAGCTAACAGGAAACTTTCTCCAGATGTGCTGGCCCCGTCCTGCCAAGTGACAACTGTCAGAAGTCACTTTTGCTTGTGGCTCTGGGGAAGATGGGATCGGGGATGCTGAGGGCACTCAGCAGCAGCTCTAACCTGGCTGGCACTGGCATATGCTGCCTGCAGATGCCTTCACCATGCTGATGCAGTGGGCTGGGGCTGAAAGCAGCTTGTGCATGGGCATGGCAGAGCACAGACACCTGCCCAGTGTGGTCTGCATGTGGGCAGGGAAAGTTAGGCTGGCCAGCACCTTCCTACCTGCTTGTAGCTGTGTGAGCCTGCAGGTCAGGACATGCACACGTCAGCGCTCTGCTGCACTGTGGGACCTTCACAGCTGCCAGGTGCTCAGTACTTTTAGGTCACCAGCAGTTTCCAAGGGGGCTGAGAGCACCCAGGCAATGCCAGACAAGGGTTGAACCTGCTCTGTCCCAGAAAATGTGATTTCTGGGCATTTCCCACCTCTGTCCTCCTTTGAGAAAATCTCTGCTTCAGCTCTGCCTGCCCCACACTGAGCTGCAAGTGACACTATTACAGCCTAAATATTTTGCTCCCACCTATTAATTCTTCAGATTTTCCCCCCCTTCTTTTTTAATCACTGACTTTGCAGCTGGGAGGGGAAGGGAGAGAAATGCTGCAATAAAAGCTACCAGGCGTGAAGTGGTAACCCAGCTTGCTCAGGGTGACCTCCCTGCCAAGACTGCCTTGCAAAGAGGGGGAGTGCAGGCAAAGCAGCAGAGACACAGGGGGATGCAAATGGGCACAAGGAGGCACTCCTGCTGCAAAGTGACATTGCCACCCTGCCGGCGGGGACGCTGCAGTGGCAGGCAGTGGCACTAATTGCCTCCCTACCCAGCTTGCTCCATCCCTCTCCTTGCCCATCACAGACAGGATACATGCATTAGCTCACACTTTCAGGCTATTTCAGGCTGCTCCAAGGCAGGAACTTCCAGAGATAGCATGTAAGATTCACCTCTCTGACGATAAAATGTCACTTTTCCCTGGGAGACAAACCTGAGCCCACCCTGGCAGCCACTTCCAACATGGACGAGGGAGGTCAGTCCAGGAGACAATGCCATCCTTGCACCAACAAACCCAACACTAAGTATTTGGCAATGCCTACAAACTTTTCAATCCTGTCCCCAAAACCCTATCATTTAACTGCATCAGAGCAGGCACAGATGTCTGCGTAGGGTTTTTGGATTTTTTTTGCCCCAGCTCCTAAAATCCTGTGATGGTGGGATCACTTCTGCTTGCACTTCCAGAGAAGGACGCTTCCAGCCTTTGCAAATGCTCACGAACATGGCCCTAATGCTTCCAACGCAGAAGAGGAAGGAGAGAACTCAAGCACATTATTAGCTTTAAATATCTCATGACCTTTTCCTGCAAATCTCAAGATCTGAGGTGCAGCCCGCCTCACGGTTCGTTAACATTTCATGTTGTCAGCGCGGCCAGTGGGTTCAATTAGACTTCGGGACGGCATCTGCAAATTGCTGGCAACCCACAGTAGGAAATCCTCCCTCGGTCTGGCCACCAGCTCTGACGCTGCACAAGAAATACCTTCTTGAGCCCTGCCACATTCCTGGGATGTGCATCGAGCTGGCAGGCGCTCAGCGCACGTGATCTCCCTCCAAAAACTGCGAGAAGGGGGGATGCAGCTCTGGAAGATGCCATGGGAAGGGAGCAAATTGGGCGCAAGAGCTGCCCATGGCTCCCCAGAGATGCTCGGGATGGTGTCTGGCCACCCGGCTGCGCGCAGGGGTGAGCGTGCAGATGGGCTCGCAGGGAGATCGCATGTGCGAGCGCCGCGATCGCTGCTGCTGCTGCTGCGAGTTAACTGAAGGAGCCTGTAAAACCAGAAACAGGCTATTAGCAATCCATTAGGAAAGGGTATCCAGTTCCAGCCTAGGTAAGCCATTAGAGGAACATCTGAGAGCATTAGGAGAGCTCGCTTGGGGCCAGGATGGGGCTATAAAACAGAAGAGGAAACCACGCTAATCTGGCTTGAATTACAAACTTAAAAGCGGGAGAAAAATAAAGGATACCCTAAACATTTAATGTTTTATATTAAGGAGACAGAAGGGGAGATTTTGCCAAAAGGAGAGAATAAAAAACCTGTTTAGGCTACAAATATCCATCTCTCTTCTGGCAGCAGAGAAACCACAAGCCCCTCTTCCAGAAAGGGAGGAGTGTGATTTTAAAGTTGCTTGAATTTCAGAGTGAGCTCAGTGCTGGTGGGGTGGAGGGGATTCTTTGGCCACATGATGTGGCATGATGTGACACGGCTGCATCCCCAACAGCTACAAAATGTTTGTGCCCAGCTTCAAGGGAGATGCTGTGCAATCTGGTACATGTTTCACTGCATGCCCATGTGAGAACTCATCATCATCATCATCCCTTCATGATAGTAATTCCCAGAGCACATCACCGTAATTCCCAGAGCAAACTGCAACATGAGAGCCGCTAAGTGGAAAGGTGCTGCTGAGCAGGGGAAAGGGACGGCAAATGGCACACTGGGGCTCAAACCCGATTTGCAAAGCACTGGGCAGGTGACAAAGCTGTTCTCCCTGCTGCTGGGTCAGCCCCAGAGATTGCTTCATGGTGTGGGGTGCTTGGGCCAGGCACCACTGGGCTTTCTCTGGAGCAGGGGAAACTGCATTTCTGGCCAGCTCACACCGTGGCAGTCTTGATAAGATCCACGGCTCCCGCCACGGATGGCTTCATCTTCTGGTGCCAAGCCCTGGCATTATTAAAATCCTGAAAGGAAGAGCCTGGAAGAAAGCAGACGCTGATTGAATCAGGCCCTATGGTATTCGACAGCTCGACATCCATCTGATCCTATTAGTGCTCATTGGGTCCTGCCTGCCGAGGTGCTGTGCATAAATCAGACCCTGCAAAGATAACGGGAGGTGGAGAGGTGAAAGAGGAGCTGTTTCTTCTGCCAAGAAACACCACGTGTGAGCAGGGCCTGCATGGATATTCTGTCTCTGGGCAGCCTCGGATGCTCCTTTGTGGGTTTTCTCCTGCAGGGATGCTGGGCTTCCCACAGGGCTGCCAAGTACACGTTGAAAACCCAGAACAGAGGTGGGTTGCCATGAGGGGGCAGGGACAGGGCTCAGCCTGCAGACTCTGGGCAGACAGGGATGTGCCAGAACATGAGGCTACCCAACTCCTCCTATCTGCTAGCAGGGACTTCTCCTCTCCCTGCTGAGCTCCAAGCTGCCCCATTGTCAGCATGCAGGTTGTGTGGGCATAAAAAGCAAGGACTTCTCTGTGCCAGCTGCCAGTGGGGACAGCAAGAGCCAAGATGGGGGGCAGCTTGTGGCAAGACACCTGCACCTCCATGAGAATTAAGACACCCCTGTGCTAGCACGGCACGTGTGACCACCTCATCCTTTCTCAGGGCACTCGTCCCTTTGAGCTGAGACCCAGCACCAGCACTGCAGGGCAAGAGGGACAGATGAGCTAGCCTTGGACCTATCAAACCATGTCCTTCCCTCTTCTGTCTCAATTTGGGGGAACAGGGACACCCTCCAAAATAACAAGAAGGCAAACAAAGAGCGCAGGGAGACCTGGGCGTGCTCCCAGCATGATGACATTGGTGGGGTTAATTTTGGGTACAAACACCTGCATTTGCAGGGTGCTCAGCTGGGCTAAGCAGGCTGAATGTACCAGTGGGGTCTGGGGACAGAGCAGCTCCAGCTGCTGCAGCACTGCCTTTCTCTGGTGTTTGGGAAACGATTGAATTAGGCTTTGCAAATAATTCATCTGATGAATAGTGGCAGTTTTCCTCAAATCATCCACAAATCAGATTTTTCATTAACCAGCCAGCAGGATAGGGAGTCGGAAAACAAGGCTGGCACCTCACTCACTGAATGCTTGCACTTGCTCACTGAGCAAATTATTCCCCAAACACTCTTCTCCATCAGTCAGTGATGAGGAACATGTCTTTTGCAAGGGGATACTGATTAAAAGCTGTACCCAGGACTGCTGCACCTTCCCGAAATGCTGGGAATTGAAACCCTTCCCAGCCATCCTCGTACCCACCTGGAGAAGGTTTTCCTGCACCGCAGGGTATTTTTACATAGAAGAAGTTAATTTTTTACTGCCCAAAAACTGCCTTTACCAACTAGGATGGCCCTGCCACCACTGTCACCAGCACCTCCATGTATTTCCCACCATCACTGCCTGCCTGAGGGCACTGATGGAGAAGACACAGCATCCCCTCAGGGCTCTGCCAGAGGGGACTGGCATGGCTTGACTCTGCAATTATGGTACCCCACACCCAGTGATGGAGGGCCCAGCCACTCTGAGGGTGTTGAGGTAGGGGTAGCTCAGTGGCTACCCCACCATTTTTGGGTGCACACCAGGGTATTTTGGTGGATCAGGCTGTGGCAGGATAAAGCATCAGCTTTTTCTCCAACAGTTGCACACCTTGGGGAAAAACCAGTGTTGTGTTTGGCAGTTCCCACTAAATTTTCCCCTTTTTACACAGTTTCTACAGTTTGAGCATTCCTTCCCCAGATGAAAAAAAACCCTACAAAAAAATAATAGCCAATCTGCACTGATGCTTTCTAACCCCTCTGGATGCTCCACAGATGCTCTCCCACTACTAGGAGAGAAGCAAAGGGCAAAGAGGCAAGCAGGAAAACCCTCATTTTCAGAGCCATCAGCAAGCAGGAAAACCCTCTTGTTTTCAGAGCCATCAGCAAATACCACAATTTGAAACACAACCTGTGGTTCTGCCTCATCAAAAAACCCAAGCAAAAGGAAAAAGTCACCAAGACACCTTGCAGAGCCATGAGCAAATCCTCCCATCCACTCTTCCAACATTTCTCTCCCCAGGAAGTGCTGGCTGGAAGAAAATCCCACTTGGCTCTTTGATGCAGGTGCCCAGGGATGCAGTGCTGCCTCTTATTTCACTTTTGTTTTTTTTTAGCAAAATCCTTTATCAAGTAAAGCACCTAACTGGCTTTCAACTGGCCCAGCTTGGGCACAGAAGGGATGCTGGATGAGGTATGCCAGAGCAGCAGCACCTCCTCTCCAGCCACAGAATGCTTTCCTGCCCAACTTGAGCATAAAAGCAGCACACAGAGTTTTTTAAAAAAAAAAAAAAAAAAAAAAAGAAAAACCCGTTTGTTATCTTCCTGCAGTAACAAATGAAATCTGTCCTCCAGGCTACCAAGGATTTCACTGACTATTTTTTTTAAAGAAACAAGAAATAAAAGTAAGAAATACGATAACATCTCAGCAATTGCTCAGTGACTGTGCTCTGAGTTATGGTGAGCGGTATTTTATCTCCAGTTCAAAATCTAAATGTGGCAGAGGCACATTTAAATGTGGTGACATTTATACTTTAAATGCCTTTTACATCTCGTTGGCAAGTTTTATATAGAACATATGTATGGAAAGTAGATAGGGGCCATGGATGAAAATGCGGAGCAGGGAGAGGCTGCAGAGCCATTTGTAGGCAGAGTGTGAGCCACAAAAAAGGTGGAGAGGAAGAGAAAAGCAATGAGACAGAGAAGGAGAGGAACAGGCTCCAGGTTGCCTGAGCAGTAAATATACATATTTTTTGTCCCTGAACACTTTTTTATAACGCAGCTTGTTCCCAGTCACCAGCTCGCCCCTCTCCCTCACATCCCAGGCAGTGCAGCATCACTCACATGTTGCCACTGGTCCAGGATGAGGGGCCGATAGCGCAGGAAGAACTTCAGTGGGAAAGACTCAGGGTCAGGCCACGATGAGGGGTTTTGCCACGACACCTCCAGTCTTCGAGGGTTATTGGGCACAGGTTTGGCCACCACACTCTCCGGAGGGTCTGGCTTTACTGTAAGAGAAGAAAAGAGGGGGATTGGCAAAGCTTTGCCTGTGGCTTACTCCCTTTATACCCCTTGGCAAAGCTGGCTGGGCTTTGCACCATGTGCTTTCCAAGAGGAGCAGCCAACATGCATCCTTTCCCCAAACTAATTAGATGCAAATCACCTTTTGCTGTCCAGGCCAGCTCTATGGCTGTCCTGGCTCAAAATACCACCATTAAGGAGGTGACAGCACTGGAGACACATGGAAACAACCGGGCCAGGGCAGAGAGCGTCCCTCCTACACAGGGCTAATTGGATCAGGATGAGGAGCCCACCAAGCCAAAATCTTGCACTTTCCTTGCAACTGCTGTGAGTTGTGATTTCTGTGAGTCTGACACACATTCAAGCCCCACAATAATGTGGCAGAGTTTGGCCCCTGGGCTCAGAGCTGGAGTTTTGAGGATTCAAAGCACTGGCACATCGCATTTACTAAAGGGGAAGGATTGCCCTGGTCACCTTCCAACCCAGCTCTCTCTCTCTCTCACTGCCCTGCTCTGCTTTTGGGATATGGGAATATTTTCTTGCTACCTGCCATGTATTTCAGGTGAATATTAATTGGCTGTGAGCTATGCAACATGCTTTGATGTTGCAGCTACTTCCAGAGTGCCGGAAGCTCATCCCAGACAGGCTGTGATGGATGTCGCTGCCTGTTGCAGAGCAGTCCCTGCTCCTTGCCAAGGGTTTGATCAAATCCTGACAGCTCAAACTCCCAATTGCAACAGCAAAGCTAAAAAAATTTGTGTACGCCCATGCTTATCCTTTAATCATGGTCAGGAAGGAGCTGGACACATGGAGCTAGGCACACAGCTGTGCCAGAGGTGGATGAGGGCTCTCGGTGCACTCCAAAAATAGCAATGCACATGAGTCTTCCTGTCCTGGGAAGGCGCTGAACCTCCTTCCAAGTCCACACACAGGCAAATGGATCCCTCCTGACCTGAAAATTTCTGGATTGAACAATGGTCCCCGGGCTCTGACCGCCTTGAGCAGAAGCCTGTCAAGATGTCAGCATCCAACTCCTCTCCCCAGCATGGGGGAGGGATGGTGGGGCTGCGGGCAGCCCCCTTCTGCCTGGCAGAGCTCCTGCACTGCAGTCAGAGGTCTCGATGCTGACTCCAGGGTCCACCTGCTGTGGGTGGGCAGTGATGCCCTCACAGGGGTTTGCTTACCCTGAGAGAGGAAGGAGGTGCTGGTGAGTGAGCTGCTCCCTCATCACCCAAGCCTGCCTGCAGCCCTGCCCAACATGTGAAGGGCATCTTTCCCTCACTCAGATGGGATCAGGTGCTGATGCCTGGCCAGTCTGGGGCAAGTGCAGTCACATGTGAGCTGCTTGCTGCCACCCCTGCTCCAGAATGATGGTGGCATTGCAGCAACTGTCCCTGCACTGCCACCGCTTGCAGGAGAAACCAGCCTGCGATGCTTTGGGAACACACTTCCTTGCCTACAGGCGAGGCAGAGAGGGTGCTGAAGTGAAGCCACGGCCCAGCTACCCTTGTGGGACCTGTTTCCCCTGAGACATGGCCCACCACTACCTCTGCCTCCCCAGCCTCCTCTTCCTCAGCACCCTGGCACACACCCAGCTGTGTGTGTGCCATCATCACCATCATCTTCACCACCACTCTGGCTTTCACCACCTTCCCTCTGTCACAGTGAGTGCCAGCAGGGCTGGATAGCTTCCTCCGTCCCAGAACCACTTCAGGCTCAGAGGCTGCTCCCAGAGACTCTGGCAATGGATGGTCAGCTGGTGAGCCTGACCACAGTGCCCAGTTCCACCTCCCAGTTCCTCTCTGTGGCAGGATGGGGCGCAATTTTCCATTTACAGACTTATCCTCGGCAGCAGGAACGCTTCTCTGGGGCTGTGCTGTGCTGAGCTACTCCAGATGGCTCTGCAATTCCTCTGCTCACTCCGAATCCCAGGGCTGGGGCTGGACATCAGCTTCCATCGACAGGGACTTGGAGTCCAAACACATACGGAAAAGTATAAATCCAGCGTTGGCTCAGCAGGATGGGTTTGCAAAACAAAAGTCTGTTTGGCTGAATGAATGCAGATGACTGTGAACTGCAGCTCTGCAGCGAGGAAGTGGGAAGGAAAGTGCTGGGCTAGGGATGGATGCAATGGATACTCCCTGGGGTAATGCAGGGGGCCTGCCCTGGTTTTTAGTATGCCAGCCTGAAGGCATGATTAAATTCAGTTGGGCATGGCAAATGTGCTTGGGCAGCAATGAGAAATACTACTGTGACTGTTAAAATAAGTCGGAAAAAAAGTGCCCTTAGGCTGAGGTGGGAGTCACCTGCCCATTTTGCAGGGATGCGACCCCTAGCCCCTCTCCTGCAAGTTGGGCACTGTTGCTGGTGCACAGAGGAAGGCTGCCCTGGCTCCAGTTTCATGTTCCCAGCTGCTATAAGCCTTCAAACAGCACTGCAGGTTACCAGGAAAACCAAAAGTCCCTGGTACCTCCTCATGTGTCCCTCTGTCCACAGGATTCCTGCCCAGGCTAGAGAGCACAGCAGGGCCAATCTCTCCAAAACCATAAAGCCAAAACTGTTTCTGCCATGTCCTTCCAAGGCAGTGGGGACACAACAGCCAGGAGAGGGGACCATACCTCTGGCAGCCAGTCCAGAGAGGACAAACCTATGTCTCTTAGGACAGACCTCATCCTGCTGTGCTCATCACGGGAAACACCTGGACTGGTCCCACAGGGGCCAGCTGAGGAGTGAGGGGAGACAGGCTGTGTCCAGCTTTCTGATTTCTGTATGACCTTGAAGGAGTCCTTTATACCCCGCAGACAGGGACGAGTGCACCTCCTTCCCCAGCCTTTGTCTGCCTCCATTCAGCCTGCACATGGTGAGGCAGGGGCTGTCTGGCTGTACATCAGCCAGCATAATAGAGCCCTGTCCTCACTGAGGGCCTGCAGGCAGTAACGTAATAAAAGCAGTAATAGTAATAATAATAATGGATGATGGGCATTAGGCTGAGTACTGGTTAAGCGGCTATAAAACCAGATGTAATATTATCCTGCAGAGCTAAGGGAGCATCATCAGACATTCCTGGGAAGGGGACTTGGCCAGGAGGCTACTCACAGCTCTTCCCTCTTGATTTTTGGCTGCTGTGTCTATGAGAGGGCTTGAAGTGCAAGAAGAGCGTCAGGGAGCAGCTTCTCCTTAAGGCGCTGCACGCTCACGCCTGTTAACTGTGAGTCTTCAGCTATCCATCGCCCCTGGCTGTTGTCAGACATGTCTCAAAATGAATCTGGTGGTTCTGAAAGGCAGCTGAGACCCTGTGGCATGGAGCGGCCCGTCGCCCATCCCGCCTCTCCAACAAGCACTAAAATGGATCCCTTGCGGCCATTAAATATCCCCTGGCATTTTCCATGAGCAGAGGGATATTAAACTCCATGTCTTAGCCAAATGTCAGTCTAGGTAATTTAATTCTGCCTTCCTAAGTAGTATGAATTGAACTGACCTTCTGCTTAGGCAACTGTATACCTGTGTTCAAAGACTCTGAATTTCATACAGACACGGCATCATGCAGCCTCTCTGAGATGCTTTGCATCTTCATCACCCCAGAGCTGGAATTGGAAGGATCAGATGACCTTCTCAAGGTCACACAAGGCATGGGCAGCACGTCTGATGAAGGTATCCACATCTGCAAGGCCCCAGCAAAGGCTGCCTTCCTCATTTTAATGCTGTGCATCTTCTCATATTTTTCCCCAGGATAGTATGAGGAGAAAGGTGCTGAGGCAGGATGCTGATGTTGCTGCTTGGTGGTGCTGTCCTGGCTTTCCTGGGGAATGCAAAAAACACCTCTTGGGCTGAAACAAAAGTGAGGAAGGCGTGGTTGTATCCTAGTTGGCCAAAATGTCCCCATGCTGTTCCAGCCATCATGAAGGAGGTGGCAGCTCCTTACACACCACTTCACTCTTCCCTGGCATCTTCCTCTGTCTCCAGGTCCTCTTCTCTACAGTCTCTTTTCCTCCTCTCTGAGGCTGCAGCCTGATGTCCGTAGGGCTCTGCAGGACCTCCTCACACTCACCTTTATTAATATTAATACTTTTGCAGAAGATGTAATTATGAAAACAATTTGCAGGAGCAAGATGAGGAAGAAGGCAGTCCGGATCTCCTACCAGTAGGAGATGGGGGCCAGAGGGCCGGAAAAGCTTTTCCAGTCATCATTGAAAATGACAATGCAGAGTGACCCTTTGCAGCTGGCTGCTAATAACCAGCACGGCATGACTGCCAGCAAGGCATGGGCTCAGGACAGCAAAAGAAAGTACCAGTCATTTTCCACTCAATTAGAGACCATCTTCCCAGCGGCTGGGGGAGGGATTTTCTTCTGGCGACTTCAGGGATGGAGAAATGAGTGAAGAAGCAAAACCAAAGGAGGCCACTCATTCCCAGGGGAGTTTTGTGCTTGTCCAGGCTGGATGGGTGATCTGACCCAGCAGAGGGTTTTCTCCCAGCTCAGATGGTAATGGGAGGGAGAGCTGCCTGCCCTACACTGCTCTCTCCTTGGCTTTGGGTTGCTCTGTCCCCAGCAGGGCTTGAGATCAGGGCTACGTGGCTGCACTTTAACCTCCATGCAGAAGGTATGATGTTTTCCTCTAGGCTAAGGGGGAAAACACAAGGCAGGCTCTGACAACCAGAGCCCAGGGATTTCTGAAGAGGCAACACACAGGTCCTGGCTGACACTGTCTCTTCATTTCAGCAGAATGTGCGCAGATGTTGCAATGTTCCCACTCAGCATTTTCTCAATGAGCCAAAGCAGCGGCTTTGCCCTGAGCCATAGGTTTTCCACCCTCCATCCAGCAAAGGGAAACCCAGAAAAATCTCCCAGATGAGAGCTCATCGGGCCAGCTGAGATCCCCAGAGAACCTACTGGATGCTAGATCCACAGCTCCAGCACTCCCCACGCTGGGACACAGTCCTGGATTGCAGCTGCAGAGAGGAAAACTGGAAGAGAGACACTGAAGCTTCAGTGGGGACTGCAGGCAACCTGGGGCAAAACTGCCCAGCAAAACACAGCAATGCAGTGCACTTAACACCAGGATGGCATGAGGAGAAGCTCCACTCGGGGTGGGTGGCTGTTGTTCAGCAGCAGCAGATGCTGTAATGATCTGCTAAGCCTGTGACTGCCTGCTTCAGCACTTTGTCACCACCCTGTCTGTGCTGCTGGTGCAAGGCACCCGTACCAAATCCTGAGGAGAATTTCAGAGTTGTGCAGAATATGGAGATTTTAAGGCCACTGGACACTGAAGTAGTTATGGGCTGGTGCAGGACATGGCCTCTCCTATTGGCATCAGCCCATCACCCCTTCCCCAAGTGCCATCCTGGAGCCAGGTGATGCCAGGTGGTGTGACCCCTCAGTGCACTGCTGAGACGTGTCCAGGCCCCCTGCACCCTTCCAGGCACTTGTGCAAGAGGCAGCAATAGTAGACCCGTGCTAAGGGCTGGCCCAGGGCAGTGCTGGCCTCTGCTCACCACTCCTCCGACCTGGGCCGAGTTCAAACTGCTGTGCTGGATCCAGCTTCGTGCTGGTGTTGGGATGCCCGAGGCTTGCAGCTGGGTGTGCTTCCCCAGGGGAGCTGCCCTTGTGTGCTGGATGGAGGAGCAGATGTTTGGGAAGCTAGGCAGGGCTTGGGTGGGATACAGATGTTACAAGAGGGTGCCCTGAACTCCTGCAGGAGGGAATGCAAGGAACTTGGAAAATGTTGCTTAATTGCTGTCCTGGGTCATGCAGGCTGGAGGTTACCTTCATTTTTAAGGAGTGTATCTTCCAAAAACACAACAATTTCCATTTAAAGGCACCCAAGTGACTGAAATTCCACCACTTCCCTTCTAAGCTCTCTCCCTTGTTATTGGCATTCCCAAAGCACTGATGATCACAAACTTCAGGTATGGCCATGGCTGCAGACACATAGCAGGACAGTCCCCACTCCAAAGTTATTTCCCTGCTCTTTTCAGAGCTGGTGCCTTGTTTGATATTTTCCAGGATTTGGGGTACAAAGGGAAAATCTGGTATAGCAGTGGAGCTCCTCTTCTTGCACACCAGCGCTTCCAGCTTCTCCATGCTGTGATGTGTGGCACATCAAAGGAAAAGACCAACCACTGGCTGCACTTTATCAGTCACTTATTTGTTTTTCACGTTCAGTAATTGCTACATACAACCAGAAAATTATTTTCCAGCGTATTCCTGAACTCCATTCTCTCCTATTTTTCCTGTTGTTTGAGGATGTCACAGCACCAGCTGTAATCCAGCTTTGGATGGTGGGAAAAGCTCCCTGCTTTGCTGTGTTTGGCACTGGGTTGCTCAGTTCATGCCCACCCTCTGCAGTCAGGGGAGTATCTCTGCTCTGGGTTTGGACATGGTTGGGAAGCATCCCTGTGGCACAGCCTGAGACATGGACACCCCAGCCCACAGGGCCTGCTGCTCCCTGTCCCATCTGCTGTCCTGGTGGGGAAGTGAACAGGTGAAAAGAAGGAATAGGGTTTTTAGGAGAATATTAGGTAAGGGCTGGGGGGACTTGACTATAGGAGTCCTTTATCCTGACTAAGGATGGAGACAAGAGAATGGGACATTTCAATTTCTCTTCCAATCCTAATTCCCATGACTCTGCTTCCAGCACGAACACCAAACCTCTCCTTTAGGGACACTCTGAGGGGTAAGAATGGCAGCATCATTTGGACCTCACAATTTTCACAGCTCTCTGCCCTAATATGTGGCAGCTTTTTCCCCAGCATCCCAAACAGGGAAGAACTCAGCAACCATGGGCGATCTGGGAGTGGGATCACACATGACACCAGGCCACTGATGTGACCAGCATGGAGGCTGCCTGTGGGTATCCTGCCTTGCTCCTCTAGGATGCTCAGGCACCAGCAGGGCCCTGAGAATGGGAGGAGCACAGGGAGGAGGCCAGAGTGGCTCAGACCTCATCTCCATGGGGTCTGAGAATCCAGGATCTCCACCTGGAGAGCCAGTCCCTTCCCTGCCCCATCTTCCCAAGGGATGACAATGCAGAGCAAGCCAGCCCCAGCGCTGCCCTGGAGAGGCCAGCTGCTGCTGTGGAAGTTACCTATGGCGAACTCGTCAAAGGTGAGCGTGGTGAAGTTTTTGCCCAGAGGATTCGTGACTGTCAGAGTCACCTTGTACTTCACTGTCGAGAAGAGCTGGAGGTATCTGATGTGACACCTGTTTTTGGGGACGGCATCCTTCTCACACACCATGTCTTTTGTGCCATGTCTGGAAAGCAGAGGTGAGAAGAGCTGTTACCTGTGGATGCTGTTACCCAAGCTGCTGGAGGAAGGAGGCAGATGGTGCAGCTCTGCATCCCCACTAAGACAATGGTCCCCAAGCACCAGCCATTACTGCAGCCAAAGGGCTGCTTTCCTCCTGCCAGGGAATTGTGGGGGCTCCTGTGTATGAGGTTTTCTCCCAAGCCTACACAGAGGCTTCAGTGAACATCCTCATGCCGGCCCCGAGGAAAGAATGGGACCCTGCTGGGGTGGGGTTTGGCTCTGGCCCTCCCATGGGAGGAACAAGGTCTTCTGATGGTGACACAAACCTCAGAAGATAATATATGGCATCAGCCTCTATAAGGGCTGTGCCAGACTCTGAATCAGGGTAGGGAATGATGCCATGCCATGGCCATGCCATGGCCAGTTCTAGGTGAGAGACACTGCTGCTGCCCAACAACATCCAGCTCACACCAGGAATGAGGATAGACGTGCCACATGTGCCAAAAAACAGTGGGCACAACATCCACTACAGACAAGTGGCGCAGGGACAATGGCCTTGGGAAGCAGAGAAAGGGGACCTGGGGGATGGGGACTTTCCTGGTCCCTTCTAAGGAAATTGAAACTCTCTTGGCACAAACTCTTGGTCTCAAACATCCAGTTTGTGTGTCCCCAGAAAATCCTTCCCCATGCCCATTTCTGGGACACTGATGCCACATGTCCAGCGCAGGTCAGCCCCACTGCCCCAAGACTTCATGGCACTACCTGAGACCTGCTCCAGGCTGCAGGGACTGAAACTCACCCTGCTGCACCCTTTCTTCCCAGACACTTACATGACAGAGATGTTGAAGGAGTTTGGGATGTAGGTAGGAGTGGGCAGGTGCCAGCTGCAGTAGAAACCCTTCGGGTAGTTGTTGGACCGGCACATCAGCACTGGCTCCTTCGGGGGGGCTGCCAGGGAAAGAGAAAGGGCAATTAACCTAATTAACCTGCTGAGGTGGGCTTATCACCAAGTTCTGAGCAAAGGGATGACCCACCACTCCCAGCTGCTGCCACACTGTGGGGAGAGAGTTTGCAAGGGGAGCCTGGCCTGTGTTTATCAGATGCTGGCAGGATCTGGGGGTCTTTGTCCCATGTCTTCTGCTGAGGTCCTCCATGACACCTTGCTTTGGGCTGGGCAGTGCAAAGCTCACCCTCTCCTTGGGCAGCTCACTGCTTCTAATGAGGGATGGAGTGTTAGAGATGGTTTGCAGGTACCAGGGGAAATTGTCTTCAAGGCTGTGACAGAGATGTTGCTGATGAGGAGGAGGTGCTGCTCTCTTGACTCCATTAATCTACACTGCTCACAGCTTTCTCTGCCACATCCCTGGGGAGTGATAAACTTATTGAGGGATGATCCTCCAAATGATCAGAGGTCACCAAAGGGAGGAAGAAGGACCACATGCGAGGAGCAATGCAAAACCAGTGGAGAAAATCCAGCTCTGCAAGAGGACTAACAGTGTTAACACTTATGGCATGGGGAAGAGCATCCCTGACTCTGCTGCATTGTCTCCAAAGGGTCACAGAGGCAACAGCAGACAGGATGAGAGCACCCAGTGGGAGCAGCCTTCCCCTGGTGTGGAAGCCCTGGGAGGCATCTCCCAAATTACACCCCATTGGCTCCTTCCCCCATTCCTATGTCTGAACACAGGTGTTCCTGAGCCACTCCCTACCGTTTCCCTGACTGGCCCTTATCTTTGTACTGCCCTGAGACCAGGGTCAGCCCCCAGGCCCCCGGAGAAGGTAAGGGGGACTCTCCATGTGTGTGGGCTGCGACCTGAACATCTCACCTCGTGGCTGAATTAAACATCTGTGGATATTATGCAAAGGTCATTTTTGCTTCTTTACCTTGGACTTTACTGGCAGCAATTTAGGCTGCAACACTCTGGCCTTGTCAGCTGATCCTAGAGGTTGGAGGCACAAGAGGATTTTAAACCCGGTGAAGTGTTCTCACTGTACTTGGCTTTCCTGGATGCATGTGCAGTGCACTCTGCTTTCTGCAGGAGCACAGCAAGGGCTGCAGGAGAGCTCTGTGGAATGCTGAGGGAAGGTGCATGCAAAGAATGAGATTTGATACCTTTTGGCTGATAAATTTTGCCCTTGTTGGTAAAACCTTACCTGATCTGACACCAAAGTCAACTCCTCTTGGTACCCAAGCACTTGCATTGATTGTTAAGAACAGCACCCTGGCACAATGCCTTGCCATAAAATACACTCTCTGGGCTGGATGTGCACCAGGATTCCCCTTGGAAAGGCTGTCTGATCCTGTGGTGCTCCCTCTTTCCCTTCCTTCGTTAGCCCTCATCCCATCCATCCACTGTGAATATCCCAGGACCTGCTCTTCTCTCCCAGCAGGCTTTTTGAAACAAGCCGAGCACACCCGGCAGCCCCGGAGCGTCTCCAGCCCCACAGCCCGGCTGTCACAGGCATGACACACCAGGGGCACAGCTTTCTCGGGAATGAGCTCCAGCTGCGACTGCAGCCTGCAGCCTACTACGGTCTACAGCGGGGAAACTGAGGCACAGGCTTTGCGCAGCCCCGGCGCCCCTGCGGCAGCGCTTAGAGGGCAAGCAGCTGATAAGGGAGCCAAGTGCGGCAGAGTCAGGGAGCAAGGAGAAGAGGGAGAGGGAGCGGAGGGGGCCGGCGGGAGGGAGAGAGGGAGGGAGAGCTGTGCCGCTCCGCTCCGTGTTCCTCCTAATGGCCATTTCAGCCTTCAGCCGGCAGACGAAGGCCAGAGCCTGGTTAATGAGCCTCCGGGTTAAATTATTCAAGCAGACCCTCCACATCAAAACAGAATGGCTAATCGCAAAGCCAGAGACAAGGGCCTGATCCCTGCTACAGCCCCATCCTCTTCCTCCTCCCCGCAGGCTCCTTAACCCGTTCCCTGCCCGCCCTGGGCAAGGGCAGCGCTGCTGCTTGCGGGGAGCTCGGGGGGTGTCCCGGAGGGGCTGAAGGGGCGCAGGGGGGTTGGGGACAGCCTCTGGGTGCCGGGTGACCGCGTGGTGGCACTGTGGGCTAACAGCACCTGCCCGGCACCCGGCAAAGCGGGATGGGGCTGGCACTGCTGCTCGGGGATGCTGGGGACACCGGGGATGCCACCGTAGGCGACTGGCACACTTGCTGCTTGTGCTCAGCTGTTCCTCCCGTGACCCAGAGTCGCAGGGAAGCCGGGCTGAAGCAGGCGGGGCTTTTTCGAGCACTCCTGGAGTCCTGCAGGGTGCAGCCCTACCGGCGCGGCCCAAGATGCTGCGCTGCTATGCGCCACAATTAGTCCATCTCAGGAAAATTTATTTCTGCTGTCTCCAGTATCACGCCGGATCTGGCCCTTGGTGATCTGTGCTAATTCCTCCGCTGAGGAGGCTGGGGCGGGCTCACTCATCCAGGTTCGTTTGGCTGGGAGGAGGAGGGAGGGCCGTGCATCCTGTATCCCGCTTCGATCCCCACTCTGCAGCAGCCTTTGAAGGTGCCTCATTTCCACAGCATTGACTGCTGTGAAAATCCTGCCCTCTGCTTCAAGGCTGGTCCCCAACAGCAGCCCCAACCTTTTGTGTCCAGCCTGCTCCACCTCTTACCCTCTGGTGCCTTTCAGCAAGCCAGAGGTGGAAGGAGAGCGTGGGGAAGGGAGATTAAATGATCCTTGCATCTTTGCCCTCCTGATGCAGAGTTCAAGGACAGATGCAGCCGAAGGGAAGCTGCTGTATGGAGCCTGTCTCAGCCCACCCTTTGCCCTCTTTTTCTGGGCAGACACAAGCTGTCTCGCACGGACACTCCTGCGACCTCCATCTCTGCAGAGAGCCATCAGCCCCAGAGCCACAGGGTCCCAGGGGGGATTTGTCAGCAGATACCCCCTTTCCACCCTGACAGGCAGAAGGTTCATGGCAGGGTGTGAGGCCCGTGCAGTGTGCTACAGGGGCTGTGACCATGACACCACATGGGTGACCGTGGCCACCACTGCCAGGCACCACAAAGGATGGAGCTGCAAGCCCCTTCCCAGCTGCCTTGCTGCATCAGGAGGGCTCTCTTTGCCCACCCAGCCTTGGTGTCTTCTCCGAGCTGGTGGCAGGTTCCTTATCTCCCTTTGGGAGAGGGCAGCCTGCAACCTTGCTCCTCTCCCCTCCTCTCCCAGGAAAGGCGCTCACTGGCACAGCTCATGCTGCCCATCAAAGGCTCTTAAAGACAGCAAATAAAATTGCAGGCTCCAATCGATCCAGTGCACTGTAATGCTGTCTTTGGAGGTGGGCCAGCCCATCAGGCCAACAGAGAGAGCAAGAAAGGCAGTGGAGGAAAACAAAGCCATCAAGGGAGTAGCATTAAAGGCTTTTTCTGCCCTGAGGTTTTAGGCAGTGCTGCTGGGTGTGGGGTGTCCTGCTCCAACCTCCTCCATCCTCCCCTAGATGATGTCCAGCTCTCAGCACCTGCCCCACACCACAAACAGCCTGAACAACAGGTTGAGCTACTTGGGCACTCCTCCCTGGGCTCCTGCACACAGCCTCCCTAATTCTGGCAAACATTTACATCCATGTTGCTTCATGGAGCTGCTGAACTCTGTAAAAGCAGAGCCCTTTTCCTTTTGCCACAAACAGCGCCTGCCCTCTCTAATCTGTCTATTAACCTCTTGCATGGCAGGGAGCCACTTCTCCCATGTGCTCTGCTGATGTTCTCTCTGAAAACCCAGCATGTTTAATGCCTGGCTGTGGCAGCTTCCCAGAGGCTTGGGTTGCAACCAGCCTCGCTGCAAAAGCTCTGGGTGAGGTGAGGAAAGGCTCAGTGCTGAGCTCAGAGCTGAGCACATCCCATCTGGGCACATGGCTCACAAACTGTGAGATGCTCCAGCAAAATCTGGGTCTGCCACAGCAGTGAAAGCTGGTGCCAGGGTCACTGTCTCTGCAGATCCCTGCAAAGGCCAGTGGCAGGGATAGAGCTGGCTTTCCCACCACACAGTGCCCCATGCTTTGCATCCATTTAACTCTGTCTCTTTTTGGAAATAGCTGTCACTTGACCAGCTTCAGCACTTCTGCTCAGCTGGGGACAGCACCACGAGTGGTCCTGGAGGATGAAACAGCTCTGGATACACCAGCACAGAAACAGATTTTTGTTTCCCTCCTCATCTCTAAAGCCCAGTTGTCCTTGTACCCTCAGTCCCACTGTGCAGGGGAAAAGTGTGACCAATCCATTTTAGAAACCACTAAAAATGATCTACAAGAGCTTTTCCTAGCTCTGCTAGGTCATGAGATAATGGACATTAAAATCATGACACTTTTATATATAGAAAAGTTATTTTAGGTCACTTTTAGAGGTTTCTGAAATGGATCAGTTATAATTTTCCTCTCCTGCTGAGGGCTGAATGCACTAAAGATGCCTTGCTCCACAGGTGGAGGGATACAAAAAATAGCACCAATAAAAGTTTTAAGAGGCCTCTCAAACACTTCTGTAGGAGGTATTTTTTCTGGTGCACTCGGGGCACATTCAGGCGCTGGGCTGATGGGGGATAATGAGCCCATAGTGTGCTTTTGGGGTCACCTGCATAACTCATCATCTCGGTCTGGGGCCAGCAAAAACTCCAGGGTCCATGGCAGCAGCATGTGCTCGAGATAGAGGTACAGCTGTGACACAGCCTGCCTGCACATGGGCAGGTTCCCCGTGCTGCCCCACACGGGGGGACAACCCCACAACCAGGGCTGTTCTGCTGCCAAACTCCTGCTCTTTGCACCCCAAGTGCCACGGCAGGACCAGTGGGCACTGGTCGGGTAGGCACAGGGGATGCAAACAGCAGGAGTTTGGCAGCAGGAGTTTGGCATCACCCAGTGACTTTTTTTCACACCAGTGGTGTGGTGTGAAATACAGAACACATTAAAAGAAGCCACCCAGCTGACCAAAAGCAAAGCTGCAGAGGCTTGAACAGCACAACAGGAATCCACCTGGGCACAAGATGCCAGCACTGAGCACGTGGGCACAGGAGCAGCAGACCTTGCTATTCCACACACGCATCCACACAGATGCTTTTGTTATGCACATGCTGGCTGCCAGCACGATGTATTATTTATCTAACGCTGCTTTTCTAAAAGCCTGTTTGTGTACAGGAGGCTGGTAGGAAACAACAAAGAAAACAATGATGAATAAATCATATTTCTACTGCCAGGTGTGTCAGGGGAGCGTCTGTCTGCCATGTGCCACCTGTGCTGGAGTGCAGCATGGCTATGGCTGGGGAGGGTCCCTTCCATGGACCCAAATGTTTGGGTGCAATTGTGTTTTGTTGCTGGAAAAAGGGAGGGAGGTGAGGCTTTGAATTTGCTCTGTTTCCCCTCAACCATCTGTTCTTGGGTAAGTGTGAGGATGAGAAGGGGTGCAGAGGACAGCAGGTGATGCTCTCTATGTTCTAGGAACATCATGCTCATAACCACCACTTCTTCAGGAAGGATAAAACAGGTGTTTTTAATTTGTTGGTTTTGTGTTGGTTCTTTTTTTTTTTGAGTTGATGCAGCAAAATTCATCTGAGAGAGAATTAGAGAACCCAGGGGTGCAGGGGCACAGGATGAGATGGGTTTGTTTCTCACTGACCTCCTGGGTGACCTGGGCAAGTGATGCAGTCAGGGTTTATGTCTCTCCCTTTCAGTCAAAGCCACTCCAAGCTTAGAAAAGGGACATTTTCAGGGGGACATTCCTTTCCCTTGAAATTAGACACTGAAGATATATCCCTCTGGAGTGTGAGGCACCCCAGCTGATCACCAGAGCTGCCCACATTCAGCCAGCATCTAGCCCAGCCCTCAGACTCAACATTGCAGCCCCTCCCTGGTAGCTCCCAAAATGGGCCAGGGACACCTGCAGGTGTAGCCAAAGACCCCTGACCCTGCTGCCACCTAAGAGCCATCTCCCCAGCCTCAAAGAGCAAGAATTTATTCCCCAAGAAGGTGCTGGAGAAAAAGATGGACTCAGCAACAGATAAATTTCTAAAAGGCCCTATTTTACACTGATTGGGGCTCATAAACCAAGCTATGGATTTTCTCATTTCCCTTGCAGAAAATTCAGAGAGCATGGCAAGAGGCAATGCTGTAAATTTTTGGGAGGAGAGGAGAGGAGAGGAGAGGAGAGGAGAGGAGAGGAGAGGAGAGGAGAGGAGAGGAGAGGAGAGAGAAGAGAAGAGAAGAGAAGAGAAGAGAAGAGAAGAGAAGAGAAGAGAAGAGAAGAGAAGAGAAGAGAAGAGAAGAGAAGAGAAGAGAAGAGAAGAGAAGAGAAGAGAAGAGAAGAGAAGAGAAGAGAAGAGAAGAGAAGAGAAGAGAAGAGAAAGAGAAGAGAAGAGAAGAGAAGAGAAGAGAAGAGAAGCATCCCACTTTGAGCCAAAGTGGCAGGGCAAGCTCCCAGTGTGATCACAGGCTCCCTGGAGTTTGCTCCATCCTGCAATGCATGAGGCCATGCTGCTTCCAGCACAGCAGAGCTGCTCCTCAAACCTGACCATTCTCCAGCCTCCAGAAAATTATCAAGCAAACCTCACAGCACTGATCTGTGACAGGAAAGAGCAAGAGCAGGGGGGCTCTGGCAACCCTGACACAGGGTGGGCTGGTTGTCTGGAATGGCAGCCTTTGCTGGAGGTGGTCCCCAAGGTGCAGGATGCTACGAGAAGGTGATTTAGGCAGGAGAAGCCATCTGGCATCCCAAACCCATGACAGACACTAGTTTCCATTCCCACTGGCAGCGCTGGTGCTTGGCAGCATTGCTGTCTCAGGGAAATGCCCATCCTGCTGAGCACACCAGCACTTCAAACCCAGCTGTGCTCCTGGAGGTGACTTTATTCCCATGGGGCAGCATTCTAGGCCGGGTGCCTTAGGGAGTGATGCACAGCAGGGATGCAGGACATCTCCACCCTTCACTTGGGACCACACCACGGCAGGAAATCCCTTCTGACCCACCCCAGTCCTCCACCAGAAACCAAAGAGCAGCTTTGCTCTGAAACAATATTAAATATTGAACAAACGAACGCAAACCTGTTATCTGGGATAATTGTGAGTAAATAAAACATTTAACCAAACCAAATGCAGCTGTTTCCACTTGGAGCCGGCACAACAGCAGGGAAGCCAGCTCAGCTACTCTGCATCCTCGTTACGGCAGCTGATTATTGTTTTGTGTATAACAGTAGCACCGCCAGCCCTGGAGCGGGGCCGGGGCCGCGGTGCTCGGGGTGGTGCCCCGGGGATGGGTGCCCGGCACGGTCCGGGATGCGGCAGCGCCGCGCCGGGCACGGGAAGCTCGCTGCAGCGCTGGGGTTTGCTCATCACAGCCCAGGGAGTTCACGGCGAGGCCGGCTTTTCCTCCCCCAACACCTCTGCGAGGGGATTTGCATGTAACATAAACCATTTCAGAGCCAGGTCACTGGTTCGCACATAGCCCCGGGCAGTAATGACCGAACCTCGTTACCGGCTGCTCTGGGATTGACTGTGCCGGGCCCCCGTCCAGCTCCTGGAGACCTGGAGAGCGGGCTGGGGTGAGGGAGTGTGCAGCAAAGGAGGGAGAAGTGCCGGCAAGCGGGGCCTCGGGAGGCTCCGGGGATGAAGAGCACATCCCTGCCTACAGCTCAGGGCTGGAGCATTCCAGGATGCCAGTCTGCCATGCCCAGACAGCGGGGAAGGCAGAGCAGGGGGCTGATGTCCTGTCGGTTTCTGCACATTCTCAGGGCTTTTCACAGCTGGGAATTGGAGACGAGAGCTTCATGCCCCTGCAGCTCCCACCCACCCAAATGCAGGGCCTGTCTCTTCTAAAATGGCTGGGAAAGATGAAGGGCATGAATAACATGGGGTTTTCCAGTCCCGGCCAAATTCACTTCTCCTTCCAGGGGACTATTCTCAACATGGGGCTGGACGCACTGTGCCAAAGCAATGCAAGCACAAGATGCTTCCTTGTAACACTCGGGTTCCCCAGCAGCTGCTCCACACCCCAAGGAGGGGTTGGTCAGGGCACATGGGAGCACATCACAGCCCTGGTCTCCAGGGAGAGAGAAGCAGCCGCCTTCCTTGGCTCTCCGCGATAAAAGGTTTGACCAGAGCAGGCCGCAGACCCCTGACAATCTCCTTTGGGAGCTCAGCTGGAAAAGCCATAGAGAGGAAACATCCCTGTGTGCTGAGAGGGAGAGCTGTGCCTTTTTTGGTTGTGCAGGGGAGTGCAGGGTGATCCCAAGGGTTCTTCAGGTATTGAGGACCCCGAGGATCCCCTGCCTCCATGCCTGCCCTGCATGCAGCAGAAAACTCAGCACTCCCTTCTCCCTCTTTTCCCAGCTCCAGGCAGAAATTCACTGCACAGCCTACACCATGCAATGCCCTGCCCCCTCCACCACCTTATTTAACAGCTGCAAGAAAGCAATCCATCCTCTCTCCAGATGGAGAAGACAGAGAAAATACCAGGTGTGACAGACACAACTGGACCATCAACAGCCATGTATCCTTGGCGAAGCTGTCCCACCAGAAACTCCTGGAAGTTGTATATTTATCCAGGAGGAGCCCCTGGAGGGAAGCTATAAGCACTTTGTCATGCACTGAGCAACAAGCTAGCCACGAGTATTGCCAGCTATCTCCCCGTGGGGGAGTGTGGGCTGCCTTTAACAGGCAGCAGCTCTCCAAAAATGCCTCCTCTCTCTTCATCTCTCTTGACATGCAGCCTGGATATTTCCCCTTCCCTGCTCTCCTCTTCCCCAGTGAGGGAAGTACCTGCTGGCAGAGAGGCCTCTCACCCCACGGGAAATGGAGAGGAAGAAGTAAGAGGTTTCTGACTCTCTTGGCAGCAGAGGAGAATATTTTTGGGTTTCTCCTGTCTGGGCAGGAGGAGTGATGGGAGTGGTTAGTAAGCAGACATACCCCTACCCAGTTTCTCCTCACACTAGCACTGGCTTTTGCATGTGAAGTTCCTTTCCTTCAGCATTTATTGAAAACCACCCTCTCCTTTCACCCACATGTTCTGCTAGGAATGTGTCACAGTCTGTTCTTCCATCCCCTCACAGGACAGACCCCATGGTGCCCTTGAGCCTGTACTGACTGCTCTGCTTTGGATTCAGTCAGGTTGGGGGGCTTTAAAGCAGGCATCTGTATCACACAGTGCACCAGATGTGTGCACAGGCAGAGGAGCCATTTGCTCGTCCTGTGTTTGGCCATCCTGATGGCATTTGGGTTTGCTCATGCAGACTCAGCATCCCCTGGTCAGCGACTCACGTCCTTGGGGCTGCCCTTCTGCTCCACATGATCTCCTGGTGAGATGCTGCTCTGCTCCTGGGGCTGATCTTCAGCCTGTGCCTGTCCCTCAGCTGCCAGGACTGTGCTGTGAGTGTGGAGAGCCCTGTCCCCTGTAATGCTGGTGGCTTTGCCCAGCTTCATGTCATTATTGCAGTCCTGCTGGGAAACCACCTGCAGGCTCCTTGCAAAAACAGCTGGGCTGGACCCAAAGGAGATGCTGGAGGTGGGTGTATAGAACTGACCCAGGACCAGAAGGAGCTTCTTCCCCTGCTGTTCCCATCCCAGCTATGTGAGAGTCCTCCCAGCAGCAGCCAGCCTCCTTTGGTACATCCAGAGAAGCCACCTGGCTCATCCCACCTGTGCTTCTGCATGATAAAGTCTGAAAAAATCACAGCACTGGAGCTGAGATGGACACCACAGGGGGTGGCTCTGGTTTGTGGTGCTATTCTGGCTGCTCAGGGATGATGATGGCCCAATAATGGCACACATTTGGGAAGATGCCTAATTTATCATAAGGAATGAGGTCCTCCACACCAGTCCTTATCGGCTCGCTCTCTGGCTTTGAGAAAATACCAGACATGTCACTAACACGAGGAGTGTTCCCAGTTCAAGCTGACATTTCCCCTGTGCTGTTGGTACCTTGGGGTGGAGGCAGGAAGAGCATCAGTCTCTGCAGCTCACCCAAAATGTGTCCTTCAAGCAGATGAAAAACAAAAGTGTGTGACGTTTCTGGAGGCGTTGGGCTGCAATACCAGCTCAGCTAACAGCACTGCTCAATACCACTGCTCTCTTTACTAATGTCTGTTTTTTTATCCTCAGGCCTGAATCAGACCCTGGCCTCATTCTTTTCTTAAGGCAATGAGGTCCTTGGGATGATGTAAGTCACACAGCTCCGAACTTCACTGCATTTGGAAGTAATAGCCGTGTCCTTAACTCAGCTGGCTTCAAGGGAGGTCCCATTATCCAGCCCATCTGTAAAGAAATTGAGCTAAAAAAAGGCCCTTTGCTTTATGAACATGACGCTCATCTTCCTCAAATCCTGGCTCGATGCTTAAATCCCCAGCAGCAGCAGTGGGCAAGCCCCAGGGGATGTTTATGCCATGTGCTGCAGGGCAGCTCCAGCCTGGAGAGCCTCTTCCCACCCGTGTGTGAGAGCCTAGCATTTGCAAACAAAACGTGAGGCACAAGCCAATTCACTTACAGAGACTGTTTCCACCTGCTCTAATCACCACCTTTGCAAGGTTGTTTTCATTTTGCTCCCTCCCTACCATCTCCAGCTCCACTCCGCAGCAAGCACCTCACTAAATTTCCCTAATCTCCCCTTCAGGTCATAGGATATCTTTTAATTCTTTAATCAATTTTCCTCCGGACTCCCTGTAATTTATCGATGGTCTTTTAACAATGAAACCCCAGAAGCAAACACACCTTCCCTGGGAGCATCAGCACTGGATCAGTGGCAGTAGCAGCATCCTTGCCAAGCCTGCCCCGACAGCGATAATCTGGATGCTCAGCACAGCCTCTCCCGCCTCGTGGAGGACAGCAGCCTGCCACGCATCCTCTGATTTGCTTACAACAAAGAAGAAACAAACTTATTGTCATGTAAGAATATTGCTATCAGTGTTTTAATTATTTCCAGAGGAATGGCGGGAGCCCCCAGCACAGAGCTCCTGCAGGGTGGGCAACCTTCCTGCGCACTCCAAGCACCACAGTGGGGAAGGAGCTGTGACCCAGAGGATCACAAACATTTTTTGGGCAGGATGAGGGGGCCAGGATGCGGGGATGGGCACCTTGCACAGGTGGTTGGGGCACTGCTGCCTTTTTAGGGAACACACCACACTGTTCATGCAGCAGCACTGCCCAGCACAGTGGGAGACCCCTGAGAGACCTGGGGAAGAGGAGAGAGGAAGGCACTGTGCCCAGATACCCCACTGATGGTCTGGGAGAGATTTCTGGCTGTGTTTGTGGTCTCTGCAAGGGGCTCAGCAATGGATCAAGTAGTTTGGCAGGGAAGCCTAGAGCTGCTCTTTCTTCCCCTCCCTTTCTCACCCCTCCAAGGTTAAACTGGAGCCCTGGACTCTCAATAAACTGTCGCAGGGGCTCCAGGGGATTTTAGGAGGCATTTGCTAGGATTTCAGCAGACCTGAAGCATGACTTCACAGGGATGGGGGGGGGGGGGGGGGGGGGGGGGGGGGGGAAATACCCTAGAGCTTTGGAGAGAAATGTTATTAGAGTCACTGAAGGATTTTGCTGTGCTCTCTGAAGCGTTTCACAGAAAATTACAGGTGAAGAGCAAGCCCCGTGGTCTGGACCTTGCCAGCATCATAAGGATGCTGTGGTGTCTGGGCTCACATGAGCCCCACTTCCCTGCAAACACCTCCTGCAACAGCGACTCTCTTCTTGGTGCACACAGATGGCTCACAATCCTTCTGAGATGAGGCGAGCAGCTGGGACAGGTGTGAGAGCCAGGGCTTGGCTGCAGATGAGAGCTGCAAGGGTGTGCTGGCAAAAACCAGACAGGGCAGAGCAGTCTGGGTTTATCCAGTAGTTTGCCATCCTCTACTGGAGCAGAAAAAACAGCTCTGACTGGGTTAATGCCAATGCAGTTAGGTCTGTCCTGCGGTGTGTAAGTCACCAGCAGCATTGGGAAGGAAGGCAACACCTCTGGAATCAGTGGGGAAATGCTGTGGTGCTGCCAAAGTTTTGGCCCTTTCCAGTGGTGACATGAGGTTGAACCTGGCCAGGATCCAGTATGGGAAGACTTGGGGTTTGCCTGCCAGAGGGAGATGCTGGAGGCATAGCACTAGTACCTGCCCCATGCCCAGAAGGTTGTTCAGATGCATTTCTGGGAGAGCAGATGCAGCACCCATGGCTTTATGGCAGAGCAGCTCAAAACCATGGCCCAGCACAGTGAAACTCAAATGGCTTTTGAGGTCCTAACTCACACATGCATCTCGGCGGCTTTCTATCCTGCTTTCCTGCACTAATATGGGGTGGAAAGGCAAGGGCCAGGACCCACAGGGCAGATGCACTGTCTTTGTTCCACCCCCATGCTGATGCTTTACTTGGACACTTGCGGAAGTTTGTAGCTCGAAAGCAGCTGTCGCTATGAGCCAAAATGGGTTGCAAATGTATTGGCATGAGTTGTGTCATCTGCAGTGTTTAATAGGATCCATTTTCCAGGGAAGGGGAAAAGGAAGAAGAGGACGGGAATGCTTAAATCAGCAAAACAAACATTCACCGCCCCCTTCCAAAGCACTACACCCAAGGCAATAGATTATTTATGGAAGTTTGGTCTGGAGCAATAACCTGCAAGGGCTTCTCACAACAATGCAGCTGGATTCAGATGTCAAACCAAAATCCTTAGCACTTAATACCTTCAAAGTCTGTACACAGAATGGATGCGTTGCTGGTCCCAGTGGAGTTATTGTGGGATTTGTCTCTCATTTCACAACCACCAGCCCCGTTAACATAGTAATTCCTGCTGCCCTGGAACTGGGCAGTGGGCCTCCCTTCCTGGTGACACCACGCCATGCCTAGGCTTTGAAATGATGCAGGAGTTGCCTGCCCATGTAGGAATTGCTGCAAGGCTTGGGAAAAAGGGCAGATGGGAGGAAAGCATCCTGTGCCACCTTACAGTCAGCTTACAGAGAAATGGAGGCAGAGAGCAGTCAAGGGAAGGCTACTGAGGATGGAGAGGCTGACAGAGGATGCCTGTTGAACCCCTCAGCCCCAAGTGCAGTTCCCTGCTGGACCCCAGGTGCTCAGGCAGCTCTGCAGGCATTTGAGCACTGCTGAGCTCAGCACCCATGGGTGGCTGAGCTGCCCAAGCCTCTGTTTCTTGCCTGGCCCCAGGCAAGGCTGGGAGATCCCTCCTCGCTTGCCTGGCTTCCCTGCAGCCCAAGCAGATGTTCTGGGTCCTGTGTCCCGGGGACAGATCCCGGCTTGATTTATTACTGGACGTGACTTCTGGAGTTTGTCAAAGGCACCCCACTCCCCCTCCCCTGACTTTTCCCACACCCTTCCCATTTTGTTTTACGTTCACTTTGTGGTCTCCCCACCATAGCTTGCAATAAACAGAAACTCATTTCCAGTATAAACAACTGCACACTCTGCCCCAGCGAGCCGTACGACCCTGCCTTTCCCGCTCCCCACCCCTGTCTGCTTTTGAGTTCTGGGAAAACAGCCTCTTTCTTCTGCTTTTTTTTCATGCCCCCCCCCCCCCCCCCCGCAAGTCTCCTGGCCCTTTGCATTTTTTTTTTTCTTTCTGAGATTTATAACGTGCCAGCCAGAGCTGGAGTGGTCTATCCCACTTCACATCACGTACGTGCTATTAAAAGTAAAGCTGCCAATAGATCTCAGTAAGGGAAAACCACCTGAGCTCCTTAGCTGAGGGTTTACAAGATGGGGATGCTGGCCCTGACATGGCCAAAAGCCTTTCAAGATGTGGGACGTCTCTCAAGGCAGAATTTAGAAGAGTTGAATCGTAGAGTGAGGACGTACAGGGCGGATCTTGTCCTCCCCAAGCCCTGAGTCAGGGAGAGATGCCAGCCTGATGGGAGCCAAGCCTGGTGAGAAACTTCTCACAGGAATGCCATGGAGAGCTGATAGCCACCTCTCTGAAGGGCTGGGCTGATGGTCTCAGTTGCTTTTATTTATCTTTAAACCACCTGGAAAGGAACTGGTTGGGCCAAGCAGTCTGTCCCGACTCTTACTGTGCCTGATGGGCACAGACAGACACTTGGGGACAGCAAATTGAATCTTTCCTTTACATGGAGCACCCACCTGTCTGCAGGGTTTTCACAGAATCATGGAGTATGCTGAGTTGGAAGGAACCCACAGGGATCACCAAATCCTTCTCTAGTTCTGCACTGGATAGCCCCAAGAACCCCACCATGTGCCTGAGAGCATTGCCCAAATGCTTCTGAGCTCTGTCAGGCTTGGTGCTTGCTCCCCACTTCCCTGGGGAGCTGCTCCAGTTCCCAGCCATCCCCTGGGTGAAGAACCTTTTCCTATTATCCAACATAAATCTCTCCTGACACAACTTGAGGCCATTCCCTCAGGTCCTGTCACTGGGCACCACAGAGAAGATATCAGTGCCTGATAAAAATGCATAAAACATTGTAAATGCTTCTGACACCTGGAAGAGCTTGCCAAAGGCTCAAGAGGATTCCCTGCCATTGGAAATCTTCATATCAGGGCTGAGTTCTTTCCTCACAGGAAAAGCTGCCCTTCAAAGAGGGATCTATTCAGGGCAGTATCCTGCCCTGCAGGGGCCACAGAGCAGGGCAGGCAGCAGCCTTGGGCCCCCAGGTCTTCCTCACATCCCACATCACAGGGATGCTGCAGGGGGTGCACACGGCTTCCTTTTCCCATGGCACGAAGATATTGGGGTCAATCATCTTATAATGCTTGAGGACAAAGCTGCTTGCTTGGCCAAAGCTCTCTGGTTGCAATTTTACTCTCTATTACCCCTCTTTTACTCTCTTCTGACATCTTCCTAGGACAAGCCAGCCTAGGATCACCAGTGGCCAGGAGTTTGTTATTTAATTCCAGGCAAGGAGCTGGTCAAAGCAGCCAGTCGTTTAACTTTTTTGCTGGGAGATTAAGAAAAATGAGGAAATGAGGTGGTTTAGTGAAAATCTGAACCCAAGTGGTTTAGCTGGAGAGAATCCCAGCATTGTAAGCTGGCCTCCAAGAGTGCTGGAAATATCCTTACCCCTGTTGCAGATGCTGACATTGTGCTCATACTACCACTGACTTGGACTCACTGACAGTAAGGCTTGTGCAGCCCCAGACAGCTGGATTTTGATTGTGCTCCTTTAGTTTTGCCCCATGAGGGGTTTTCCATGTAGAAATGAGCTCCTTGAGGGGTTGTGCAGAGTGCAGGGGTGCTGCTGGGAGGGCTGCAGCACTGCACTGGGATCTTCACATCTACAAGAAGGTCGTGTTGATTTGTAAAAAAGCCCCACACATGTAATCTACAGGGACATTCCACCTGAGTGACTGTCTCAGTGCGGAGACTGAGTGCAAAGCAGAGACTGGGGTATCACAGAAAGCAGTGGGGAGCTCCCAGCCATGGCTCCTGGCACCTGACCCCACTCCCAGCAGCCATTCCAGTGCTGGTGAGTTTGCTCATTTTGCCTTGTCCTCAGAGGGAAGCTGATCTTGATCAGGTGAGTGATGCTGCCAGGGCAGCCCAGTGGGCAGGATCAGGGCTGGCTCCAGGATGGGTGGGTGTCTCCATTCACTGACTGCAATGCATGAACGTGCTGGATTGACCCTTACACACACTGCTCAATGCCAGAACCAGGCTGTGTGCTGGCCTGAGGGAAGCTGAGTCCTCCCAGAGGGAAGGGGCTGCTCTAGGTGGTTTTAAGTCCCTTGAGCAGGAAGTGACAAGAGATCTGGTAATGCAGATCCACCTAGTGCTGTATGTGCAGCAGGTCCAGCAGATGGGTCTGCCCGTATTCGATGGCAAAGCTGAAGGGCATGGCAGGTTTCCCCAGCAAAACTTCCAATTCTCATGGAAGGACGCTGATCGGATGGAAACACACAAAAAAATCCACATACAAAAATCCCCAGAGTGGAGAAACCCTTCTGTTAGGTGCTGGGACCTTCCCTGTCTTGACAGCTTGGCTGTTATCTGGCATCACATCTCTGTTTGCTGACAGCACATCATGACAGGGCTCCATGCCGTGCTGGGGACAGCTGGTGTTGCAGGTGGCTGTACCCATGGCAGGAGAGCTGCAGCCAGCTACAGGGAACTGCACGGGCCCGCAGGATTCCCTAACAACAAATCCATACCGATGGATTAGCTGTCTATGGAGATGGCTGGTAGCATTTTATCACCCCTTCACGCCCCATTGATAAAAGCACTCCTGGTATGAAGGGTGGCCAAGAAACTGCTCTGCTCCTCTCCTCTCCCATGGAGGAGCTGCTGAAGCTGTCCCCAGCTGACCTGAGACCCTCTGTGCTGTCCACCCAAAGCGAGCATCCCCAGCGCAGTTAATCACGGCAGGCGTCGGGGCAGCCGGCAGCTGAGGCCGCCGAAGCCCAGCGCAGTTGGCTGACCCTGGGGAGGAATGCGGCTGACTCACAGCACGGGAATCTGACCTCCACGGGGGCTGTGCACTGGCTGAGATCATGGACAGCCATGCGCTGGCACTGCGGCTCCCAGCAGAGCTGCAAACAGTGCGGTGTGCGCCCTGGGTCACGGAGGGTCCAGCCTCTCCCTTCACTGCAGGGATGTTCTTCAGGCATCCCAGTGTGTGCTGCACACAGTGCCTGCTTCCCTGTCCCTGTCCCTGTCCCTGTCCCTGTCCCTGTCCCTGTCCCTGTCCCTGTCCCTGCCTCTGTCCCTGCTCAGGAGCACAGGCAGCAGTCCTGGCTCTCTCCAGCATGGTATGTCCAGCTAGGAAATGCTCTGAGTGTGGCAGCACAGGAGCTCTGCTGCCTCTGATTCTCCTCAAAGTGACCCACAGGGTACTGTTAGAGCCGCCGTTATGGTGATTTTTATTTAAATCAATATCTCCCGTGTTATCCCTCAAGCGCTCACTACTAATAACCTCTCATCCTCTCAGCATGCCTTCAGTGGCCGTCAGCTTTGCTTTGCTCTGCACAGAGCTCCGAGCCCTCAACACTTCCCTGCAACTCCACCTCTCTGCCCATGCCTCCTGGGAGTGAGGCCGCTCCCACCCCGGGTGCAATTCGACCCCAGCAGCAGTCACAAATACCTACAGGACTCCCAGCTGGTATTTAAGTTTCCAGTCATTGTGATGGGAGGAGAAAGCCCTGAAAAATCTCATTTCCAAAGACTTCTTTTTCAGTGCCAGCCCCATGTGGGATCTGATAAGGCAAATCCCAAATTGTTTGAATAGCAGGTTTCAGGTCCAGCATGTGGCTTTTGAATCCCAACATTTATCATTACTATTCCTGGAGAGAGCAGGGAGTTCTCTGTCTGGAGTTTCTAAGCGCAGAGCATGGAAGAAGTCTGGGTCACTTGGTCACCTACACCAGCGAAAAGAGGGAGGGGAATGCCCCAGGGAATGACATAATCCTGCTAACCACACAGGGCACAAAGAAACACCCTGATTTACCAGCATCTCCAAATTACAAGAATAAATCTTTACATATAGGTCCTTTTCTACCAGAACTGAAACTCTTGGTGAATATTCCCCAGGTGCAAGTCTGGCTCAGCCTAACAACCATAGTGTGACAGTACTGGGGCTGGGGACCTGCCAGGGTCAGGCACAGTGCTGAGGTCAGCACACAGGGATCCCCCATGGGCACGTGCTGCAAAGCCAATCCTCACTGCCAAGCACCAGTGCTGCAGCCCCTCATGGGAAAGGCCCCTCAGAATAAAGCACCAGCCACCATCTCACTTCCTCTGTCTGCCCTGGCCACCCTTCCCCAAATCCCTCCCCAACAGCTTCCCCCAGGCTGCAAAAGCCAAAACCAACAGGGGGAAAAAGTGAGGCAGAAACCCGTCACTGTGATGGCAGATTGGCCTATTATGGATTTCCCATGTCAAAATAATGGATCAAAATTCGTGCTGCCACCCTGGCTCCAGAAGGGCACCGCTGCTCCTGCCCATGGTTTATGTTTGATGAAACTGAGTTAGTAGCGTTTTTATCTGTCAATTAGGGACCATGAAACAGTTATTAAATAGAGTCAGAGCCCTCCTTGCTGCTCTCCTGGGCAGTGCAGGAGACACATAACAGCCTGTAATGAAGCATTAAGCAGCAGCAGTTTTGTTTCTGATAGGATTGGAAATGATAAGCCAGCGAGGCATGGCTGGATAAGGGGAGCAGGTCCCTGGCTCAGAGGACACATAGCAGCAGCTGCTATGGGGAGGTTCAAGACTGAAATTTCTGCCCCCTGCCCCAAATAAAGTCCCTGTAGGACTGCCATCCTGCTGCATCTGCTTGATGGGGGAAAAGCAAGGGCCTGAATTTAATTATCTGCTTTTCCTGGTGCAGCCGTGGATGATTTCCATGGAGGCATGAGGGCCTTCGGCTGTGAACAGCAATGATATCCCTGCTCCAAGGAGAAAAAGAGCTGGTTTAAACAAGTTTTAAGAGATAGGGATGGGACTGTTCATAGAAGGGAGATAACACAGGCACAATCCACTTCTGGAGGTCATCAGAGTCCAGGGAATGCTGTCACTGCCCTCCCTCTGCAGATGAGAATGCCCTAATCAGGCAAAGTTAGCTTGATCTCAAGGACTCTGTGTCCGAGATTTGACACAGGATGAAGCCAAATTCTGGGCTGCACAGAGAGAGGCACCCACGGATGGGAAGCATGGAAGGAGGCAGAGGTTCACAGTTCCAGTGTGCATTTACCTGTGTCCTTCCCACCCTCATGTCCCAGGGTTTGGTAAGCCCTTGCTCTGCACCCATACCAGTCCCAGGTGGATCAGAAGAGCATTTGCTCACCCATCCATGGACATGGACCCACCCTCTCCCCAGCAGGGCCAGTTTGCACCAGGGACCACCCAAATGGGTACAAAGCAGACTGTCCTACCAGCACCTTGCCCGGGGGACCACCACAGGTCTGGCTATGCCAAAGACATCTGTGGCTGCTCTGCAGCGTGTTTGTTCACAACAGAAACAGGACATCAGCAGGGTTTTTTTTTTTTTTTCTTTTGCTTCTGGTGATTTGAAATGAAAGGTTGGATTTTCAGGGCTTTTTCTTTTGGAGCTCCCTCTGATTTAATTAAAAACCTCATCAAACCAAAATAAAATGAGCAAAATCTTGAACACAGTGTGCTTAACTCTATAACAATATACAACAAAAATTTTCATCTGGGTTTGACTTCCAGGGCATTTTTCCAAAGTTGCGAGTGATTTGCAAATCCCATTAATTTCTTCTTTCTGGGAAAATTGCTTAGGAGTCTGAAGATTAGCATCTCCCAGTGCAATGAGGGTTCCTGCTAACTCCTTCTCCAGTTGCCACCCTTCAGAGAGCAGGAGGGATGTACACTGCAGTGTTAGGCTGGCTCACTGCAAACCTACACCATCCAACCCTCTCTTCCCAGGCACTTTTCAGAGTTTCAGTGTTTGCAAGACACTAAGGGGCTCCTGGAAAAGTTGCACCATCACACCACACTGTCCTGAGTCCTGCCATCACAGTATTCACATGGCACAGTCCTCAGTGCCTGGCCTCCAGGCTAAGCCCTGTCCTTCCCTTCCAGCCTTGAAGAATGAGAGGGAGACCTCACCTAAGCAGAGATCTGAGCTTGCCCTGCATGGAAAAATGTAGCTGTAGTAACAAATTGCTCAGAGCTGCAAGGCAGTGATGCACAGATTTCAGCAAGGCAGACGGGAAGGCTGCTGGTGGATAGGATGGTGTGAGAGGAGTGTGGAGGGCACAGTGATGGGCATGCTTCCCTAGGGAAAGAGCCTCCTCACACATCCCCTGTTCTGCTGCATGCCCATGCCATGGACATGTTGTACCAGCATGAGGCTCTCCAAACTTCACAAACAGATGCAGACTTGCTGGGTGTTTACTGCTGCCAAGCCATCTCCAACACCCTCACCTTGCCAGGATGAAGGAGATGCCCAGAATATGGCTGAAGCATTTGTGTTGCCTCTACAACCTGTCTGCAGAATGAAAGCGGGGGAAAACTTGGCAGGAGAAGCAACAGCTGCTATAAAAGTGAAGGAGCCCAGGAGACAGGAAAGGCACAGACCTGTGTCTGCACACACCAGGCCCTCTGAACTGCAAGCTGCTTCCTTGAGACAATGCTACCTTGGCCCCTTACCATCTGTTGGGATGGATTGGTGCCCAGAGCATGATTTCCATCTCTGTGCCATGGTGGGATGCTCATGACAAACTAACCAGGCAGCATGAGAGCCCAATATCACCCAGCCAGGTTGAACTTCACCCCGGCTCCTGCTGGGAGAGGTGGGCAACCCCTGAAGTGGTCCAGTACCACTGGAGCTGTCACACACAGCTGGGCTGGGCTGCAGAAAGGAACAAGGGACAGAGCAGGGACAAGAGAAATGGGAATCCCTGGCTGCTCTGATACTAGATGGTGAGAGGTTTTCAGCTCTTTCCACCTCTACTGTGCCTGCAAGGTGGCCAGGATGGAAGGTCACTGTGGGTTGCTGAAGAGGGGCACATCTGTATCCAGCATGCCAATGTCAGGACAGGGGGTAAGGAGCAACCAAGTGGTTCTCCCTACACTATCCCAAAGAGGATGCAAAATTAGGGCCAAAGGCAGCCCAGGGTCCTTACACAACACTTATCACCCTCACCTGGCTGGGAGACTTGGAATTTGCAGCACTGCAGGAGCAGCACCCTCGCTGCACCTCTTCAGAACAGAAATCCCAGGTGCTCCTCAGGGGTCAGTATTTGCTTTTACCAAGTGGCTAAACCAGGCTGGAGCCTACTGCTGGTGCTACAGACCTGGTCAGCCAAGAGACAGACCCTGAGCAGTGACAGGGGCAGGAACACCTGCAGGGGCTCTTTGCTGCAGTGGTGAAAGGGCTCTGAAATGCCTCTATCATAGTGTGAGCATCCTCCAGCTGGGAGGAGGGGCTGCAGCCTGACCTGCTGTCCCTGCCTACTTTGCACCCAGAAGGGATATTCTGGGACTGAAGTGAGAGAAGGTGGGCAACCCCTCCTCCTGCACCTCCCTGGCTTCCCTGAAATTTGCCCTAGAACAAACTCTCTGGGATTAGCACCAGCCACATCCTGGTGAGAACAATATTAAGGGATTATGAGATTAGAAATACCATTTATGCCTAGAAGAATAACTCTAATTCTTATCTGACTGTCTACAGATGTCAGCAATCAAAGCACCTCTTTCATGCAAAGCAGGGAGCACTGTCGGGGTGCGGGGTGAACACGACGTGGCCCCCTCCTAGCAGGAGCCAGCTCCTCCTGCTGATACTTGCCCTGGATTGTGTTTGCCAGCAGCTGCTGCCATGTTAGTTCCTTTGTGGGGAAAAGCTGCTCAGCAGGAGCCCTGTGCTGGGGCTGCAGCCCCTCCTCTTGTGTCTCTGCTGGGCTGCCCTCCCAGGATAAGCTCAGCTGTGCCTGCTGCTTGCAGGGTGCTGGTGGAGAGCCTGGGGGAGTGAGTGCTGCTTTGCCCACAGGCAACACCACCCTGAAACTCCAGCTGCAAGAGCACCACAGCCCTTTTGCCACCCTGGGCCACCAGTTCCTCCTGCTGTGGGTAGTGGCCCTGTGAGCAATGCCAGCCAGCACTGTGACATGCAGGGTGCACAGCCCCCTGTGACTGATGCAAGGCTTTTCCTGCTCCTGGAGGAGTCAGACAACTTCAAAAAGAGAGAAACTAACCAGGTCTGACCCCAAACTTGTGTGCTGCTCCACTGTACTCTCAGGGTCTGCGTTACACCCAGTTGGAGGGGCTGGGATTGTTGGGGCTGCAGCATCACTGGCTTTGTGGCACTACTGCTCCTGGGCTGGCCAAGCACTTTGTGCCAGCTCGCCTGGGGAGGCAGCTCGTAATGAGGTGGCCTGGGAGGCTCTGCCTTGCCATTAAGGAAGGTAAGTGCTTCTGGGTGCACTATGCCAAGCTCCTGTCTGCACGCTGGAGGCAGAGTTCGTGCTGTTTGATGGCACATTATCTCCATCCGGCTCCTCATCAAAAGCTCTCTGTCAATTCCTCCCTCGAAGGAGGGCTGTGAGAGCTTTCTGTCCTTCATGCTAATGCTTACATGAGTATCTCCATCCTATCTTTCTTCTTCCTTCCCTTTCTCAGACCCAAGCCATCTTGTCCCATTTTGTCCCATTTTCTTTTCCTGCTTTGCCCTGTGCCTTGCAGACACCCCAGCACTGAGGTAACATTTGTCTCCTCCCAGCCAGGAGCAGGGCACACAGAAAGCCAAGACATCACAGAGCTGGGATGGAGCAGGGTGAGGAGCATCCTAAGTGGGGACAAGCAGCATCCTCTGAACACCCCACATCCTCCTGCTCTGCAGGTTTTTCCTCGCAGCCCTGATCTGCACACCAAACACCTGAGCCGCACTATCGGATGAAAGAAACAGCAACCGCGAAGCTAAATCTGCAAGACAGGGATGTGCACCTCCCTTAAGTCACTGACTTGAAGGCCATGGGAGAAAATTAGTTCATCTCACCTGACCTCCTGGGTTGCACAGGCCATTACATCCCTCCATTACCCCTCTATTGAGCCCAGTAACTCGTGTTTGACAGAACCATCTTTCAGCAAGGCAGCCAGCCTTGCTCTGCAGATAACAAGCAACAGAGGAGCCGACACGGCTTTTGGCAGTTTGTTCCAATGCTTAATCATTTTTTCTATTAAAAATATGAGCCTCATTTCTAATTCAAATGTGGTTGTGGTTCAGCTTCCAGTTATTGGCTCTAGTTATGCCTTTGCTTGCTGGGTTAGTACCCAGTATCTTCTCTGCTTGGAGGTAATTACCAAAAGGAGTCAAGGCATCTTTCCAGCTTCCCTTGAAGTCACTGAGCAGACTATTTTAAGTCTTTCTCCTTTTGGCAGTTCCCCCTGCTCCCTTCACGTCCTTCTTTACTCCTGTTTTCCCAGGGTCCTTCTCAAATAATTTCTTAGATAACATCACGGGAACTAAGCAAGGATCTAATATTGTCTTTGTTTGTACATTTGCAGCAGTTGGCAGAGCTGGCTCAGTCTTGGATCCAAGAGTCCCCTTTTTGGCCAGCCTGTCACAACACAAACTCACTGTGTGGGGCACCTCCATCCTGGCACCCTCCTGCAGGAGCTGTCTTCTGCTCTCTGCGGGTTTTTTGTTTTTTGTTTGGGTTTTTTTGTTTTGTTCTGTTTTGTTTTGTTTTGTTTTTGGTCATAATTAAGCCCTGGAGGTGTATAGCAGCACACACCTCATACTGCCACTGTTCCTGAGCAACTGCTCTGCTCACTCCAGGGGGGAATCACCCCTGAGTTTTGCTGAGAGACAGGGAAGTGGGAGAAGGAAATGCTGCAAAATGATGCCTGCAATGACTGTCCCTCACAGCAGCTTTGTGAGCTTTTTAATGCCCATGAAAAAGCCCACTGCTCTCTTCCACTTCTGGACAAACCCCCCATGGGCTGACACAGCAGTCCTCACATCTCCATGGCAAAAATCACATCCATGAACATTGCTTTGGCAGCTAAAAAAGTGAGTTGTGCTTCCTCTCCTGAGCCTTTGGAGGCAGTGGGAGCATAGTTGGTGTGGTTATGCTGCTCCAAAAGCAAAGCAAGTGGGGTTGGCAAAGGGGCTGTGTATCACCACAAAGTGGCTGTGACACTTGCAGCAAGGAACAGCCTGGTGATTTTGCACAGAGCCACCCAGCAGCACAATCACACCTGCTTTGCATCGATGTGAACAGCAGGGGTGCCCACAGCACCAGCTCCTCCATGCTCTTTACTTCAGGAACTCAGGGGTTTCTGATTTTGGGACCTGATCTGGCCACTTAAGTGCAATGCTTCAGGTTAGCTGAGATAGGGGAATTCCCCTCTCCCCTGAATTCCCAACTCTGTGAGCAGAAGTGGAGGCAAACCCACATGCTGGCCAGGAAAGGGAGGGCTGGATGATGAAGGCTGTGGCAGAAAGGGGAGCTTGCCCACGTCCAGGCTGGCTGCCTGTGAGCTGTCCCACTCCATGGTGGGATGCAGAAACTTGTAGACTTGGGTGATCAGAGGTCCCTGGGGTGGGCTGCAGTGGGTGGGAGTCCTGGAATTGGGGGTGTCAAACCAACACACCCCATTCGGGAAGCCTTGGAGGGTGAGGATGGCACAGAATCATCACACAGGTTTTTAAGCCCAATTCTGTGGCTTCAGAAAATTCCTCCCCAGTCTGTGTCTTAATTTCCCATTCTGTCTTTTAATTTGACTCTGACATCCCCGTTTTCCACCAAGCTGGGGGAGGAATGAGAGGTGGCACAGGCTGCCCCATGTCCCCAGTGCAGCGCTGGAGTCCATGTCCCTGAGTTTCAGTAAGGGCAAGAGAGAAAGAGGAGGAAGAGGCTGGTGAGGCGAAAGAGCCTTTTCAGAGGGCAGCTGCACCTGGCTGGCAGCTCAGGGAAATCAGGCACAGAGGGAAGGGGAAGCAGCTTGAGTCCATATGGAGAGAGCAGGGATGAACTCTGCATTCGAGGGCTGAGCAATTATTTCCCCAAAAACGTGAATGGCACCCTATCAACTGCAAAAACATCAAAAGATGACAAATTCTAGCTCATCTACCATACAAACAAAGTATTTCACAGATCCCTGGCTCGCAGCAGCCAGAAAGCAGCCAAAAGGCAGAGAGCTACTTCCAACCCTCTTCTTTCTTCCCTGACCAAGAGGACACGATGCATCCATGACAAGTGACAAGCCATGCCGTGCAAGGCTGCTCCTCATGGAATGTGCAGAGTTGGTGTGCCCAGCACAAAGCTACTCACACTGTCCAGCTGTGGAGAGGAAAAACATCCAGGGCTGGGAATGCTCAAGACATGGCAGCCCAACATGAGCAAAAATGCAGCACGAAGGTCTGAGCTACAGCTCCAAAGCTCCTCTTGGTTTCCTGGCATGGACCCCTTGAGTGATCTCCTGTACTCCAGAGGTGACCCTCCAGTGGATCCACGTTCTCATCCTACACATCCAAACTCAGCCACACAGGACACTGAGTTTCTTTTTGAACCTCACTCTGGTCCAGTCATGGTTTTGTGATCCCTCTGTCCTCCACATCTGCCACTTGGGGCAAACTGCAGCACCGGAGAGTCACTGCCGGTCCCTGCTGACACAGGATTCTGTGCACACATTGCTGGGCTCTGTCCTGCAGGTCCCCAGAGTGAGACCAGGTTTCCCCACACTGCTTAGCACATCAGCTAGTTACTGCTCACTTGCTTTAGGCAAACACCCCTCTCCCTCCCCAGCATCATCAGCAGCCAGGCTGCCCAGGCTGGTAGCTGTGAGCTGGTGGAGAGAGGGGCACACAGCCTGACATTACCCATGCTCAGCAGGCTCTGTGTGGCTCCTGCCAGGGCAGAGAAGACCATCCTGAAGAGAAAACAAGCAGCGGTCACCCCAGGGATGGTATCATAAACCATTTTAATAAGGCACGTTGCTCCCCCTCCCCACCACCCTAACTCATGCGAATGCTGCCTTGTTCAGTTGGCAGCAAACGATAAAGACCCCCAGGGAGCACAGGAGGGGGAGAAAAGGGACATCTGTTTAGAGCATTTCTACTGCATGGCTCTCCCAGGCTATTTCTATCTCTTCTTGTCAAAATTTATCAACTGCGTAATTGTTTAAACAGCATTAAAGTGCTTGCAGCAAGAGCAACTGGAAATTGTCCTGCAGTTGCCTCTGGTACTGATGCTGACAGCTCAGGAAGGGACTGGGGAGGAAAGGGATCCATTGGGCATGGGAACCCTCTGACTCCTTTTCCGGGGGGGAGACACCACCCTGTCCTGCAAGCAGGAGGAAAATAATCTCACTTTATCCTGGTGCTCTTCCCTGCTGTCCAGGCCCAAAGCTCTGTTCCTTCTCCTCTGCTCCCTGTTCTGACCTGCTGTTAGCACACATTTAGTCTGCTAAATTATTTACAGCAGACACAGCGGCTCGGGAAACCACAGCTAATGACAACATCTCTCACGCTGATGTACCCTGGGCCTTGCCCTGACCCTGCTGAGCCCTTGGCTGGCACCTCACTGCATGCTGGGCCCCACTGCTGTTCCCAGCCACTGCCAGAAGTTTCAGAGAGAGATGAAAGAGCTTTGCATACTGGTAAAAGATGAGAATTTGCTGCTTCCTGCCATCTCCTCTCCTTCAGACAGGAGGGATGTGGACACCGAGGATCTTCACTGAGGATCTTCCTGTTCCTGGTGACACTGCCTGGCTTGGGTACCTGCAAACATGGGCACATGTAGGCAGTGACAGGAAAGAGTCATACCCTATGCTGGTGACATTGGTGGGGTTTCTTCCTTCAGCACCTTCTTATTTAAGTACCACAGCCCTTTGGAGCTCTGGTGGAGAAAGGAAAGCAGCACTCACACATGGAGCACCAACTCCTTTGCTCCTTGTCCCATAGCTGCAGTGACAGGAGGTGGCAGTATCCCAGCCTGTTCCTCCCCTCCCGGGACCCTGGAAGCTGGGGACACATTGCTGGTGGGCGGCAGGAAGCTTTCACCAAATATTTTGACAAGGGGCACTTAGGAGCAGCTCAGATAAAATCCTTCCTGGAGCAGAGGCCAGTGCAAACAGAGAACCAGCGTGTGTGTCCCCCCCGGTCCCCAGAGCAGTCACGGTCCCCACCCATAGCCACCATCCCCCAGCCAGGGAGGAGGGTTTTTCTTCCCAGCCCTGGGCATCCCTAATTCCTGGCACTACAGAGCAAGGGTTGTGGGAAGCTGTTTAGACTGGACTTGGGATTCTTTAATTACAGAGCTGTTTTTGTCATGTTGGGCAGCATAAACAAATCTCAGGAGAGCAGAAGGAGGCTGTGCTGCCATCCACCCAGGACATGGGATGTTGGTGCTGCATGCAGCATTTGGCAAGGATGAGGAGGGTTTTCCAGGAAGCTGTCAAGCCCCCAAATCCTTTTTCCTTTTCTCCTCCAGCCCAGCAGCTGGAGCCAGGCTCCCTCTCAGTCCTATCCCATGATCTTATTCCCAGCCCAGCTGCAGGAGAGGATGCACAGGGGCTCATTTCACATGGAGTTCCAAAGCTCAGGATCCCACATCCACTGAGAGGGTTCTTGCATATTAAGCAGCCTCTCTCACTGACAGACACTCCATCCCTGGCTCTGGCTGGTTGCTGGCAACCCTGGAAATCTGCTACTGAAGGAAGATAGCAAGGGAGTGACCACCTTCTCCCCTTCTCAGTGCCCTTGTGCCACATGGTGCTCCTGCCACGACTCCACCATGAGTCCTCCACAGCACCCAACACGGCATGAGCTCATCGCTCACTGGGGTCAAGTGTGCGACCACATCCCTTCAGGTACCGGTGGCAGGACATGGGAATGGGACACTGCATGCATTGGCCACCTCTTGGACACGCTCTTCCCACAAACAGCATTGGCATGGCCAGGGCAGAGCTGCTGGTGCTGTTGTTGGCCGCTCATAAATGCCCTGTGAGGCTCCGCTGGCTCCACCACTGCGCGCTCCCTGCTGTCCCCAACTCCCCCGCGGGAAGAGGGGAGCCACAAGGATGGGAGAGGGGATATTTTTATTGTTTCTGACACCGGCTGCCCCAGATTATCATGTTTTACAGAGTGAGCCAAGGAAGCATCACTCTGCTATGCTGCAGCTGGGCTGGCTGCCCAGCCCAGCGAGGGGAAGGAGGAGAGGAGCAGCGGGGCGCGGGTGCGAGCGAGCGAGTGTGTGCACGCGTGGGCCACGGGGCACGGCTCCGTCCAGCCCTTCCCGCTGTGGCATGCAGCCTGCAGCCCACTGCACGGGGAGGAAAGGTCGCCCGCTGCCTGCAAACGTGTTTGTTTTTCTAGTCCGGCTCCTAATTCGATTAGGACTAATTGCATCTGGGAGCGTGGTGGGGTTTTTGGGTGGGTTTTTCTTGGCTTTCTCCTTAAAGAGCTGGGATAGTAATTTGCATGCTGTTACCCAGCACGGCTTTTCAGCTCTCAGCCGGGCCAAGACCCGAAATCTGGTTGCAGGCAGCAGCACAGTTCATCCACTGAATTTTCCCAGCCATGCACGAACAGCACAATGTGGGAAGGCAGCGACAGGAGAGCCCGCATGCCTTGTGAAATAAAGCTGAATTTCAAAGAACAAAGCATACCTGCAAGCTTGTTGCTGCTCCCTTTCTGTGGCTCTCAGGAACTGGGGGGGTCATGCTTGGCTGTGAATCACCCCAGGACCACTGCACCTACCTAACCTCCAATGCTGCAGACACATGGGGAGAAAAAACCTTCCACAGCAGTGAACCCAACAGCTCTGGGGTGCATCTCCTGATTCTGGAATATCAACTGTCATTTAAATTTATTAGCTCCACCCTTGCTGTAGGTTTGGTCCATGTTGCTATAGTCCTGCCCTCAAGCACTGCCTGGGCACAGCCTTGGGGTTGCCCTTGTGTGGGGCTGTCCCCAAGGAGCAGGAGCAGTTGGGAGGGAGAGAGGGTTGGATCAAAGGGGTGGGTGCTGTTCCCTGCCAGCTGGCCCTGGTGCCTGGGAATGGTTGCAGTCATGTTTAATGTGTTGCTCCTGAAATAGCCTAAGTTTACATCACCACAGAAAAGGATTGGGAGAGTTCAGAGGGGAAAAAATCCATCAAAAGGCCTTTCTTAAAAATAATTAAAGAAAAAAACAAGCAAAAAAAAAAAAGCAAGCTCTTCATCACAGATCGCTGGACATGAGCAAGGAACTATCTGCACACGCTGACCCCAAGCCTGTGCTTCTCCAGCATCATCCAGGCAGGAGCACAGCCTGGTGCCTCCAAACTTCTGTTCTCCCAAGCTGGCATGTCATCAGTGCCCTCCTGCAGTTTTTTTCCACCCAACCAAGCCATGGAAATAGGCAGGGCAGTGTTTAGCCAGTGCCCATCATGGGATGCTCATGTCTGCCCTGGAGGAGCCAGAGGTGCATGTCTTACATGGAGAGGTTGCTACCTTCTTGTTTTGCTTCTTTATTTTGGATAGGTGAAACAGAAAAAATGTTTTAAAAATAACAACAAAAAATAGATGCAAACTTGCAGCACAACCCTCTGGTTGCAGCTGGAGCCCAGCTGGAAGGAAAAAGAAGACTTCTAAGGCAGAGAAAAGGGAGGCTCTGATTATTTATTAGTGGCCGATGTTTGATTGCTTGCTAATCAGTCCAGAGAACACTCAGGCTCTCCTGGCCTCCCTGCTCACATGTGGTTCCTGTTGCTTTGCCCCTTTCCCCCTCCCTCTCCCTGGTTTTGCTTTGTTTGTTTTTCTGTTAATTTGGTTGTTTTTTCCATGTCATTTTCCGTCAAACCGCATGTTTTTTCCTCTTTCTCTCGCCAGCCACTGCAGTGACAGACATGGAGGAAGCAGGCCAGGCTGGGACTGCCTGTACTCTGCCAGTCCCTTTCCCACATCCATGGCCTGAGAGGCAGCAATGCCCGTGGGACAGCACTGGGGCTGGCACCAGGCTACAAGACCCCAGGCCACCACTGCAACACGGAAGACAACTCCGCTGCCTGCATCCTGATCTGTGCCCCTGCTGCTGGAGGGGATTCTGCTGTATTTCCTCCCCCATGCTTGCACTCCATCCCATCAGGCAGCAGCCTTTTTGGGCAGCAGGCCGAATGATAAGGGATCCATGTCCACCAGGGCTTGGACATCCCCAAAGCAGGACAGAAGGGCAAAGGGAAGGAGGTGCTGGATCAGGATGGAGATAAGCAGGTTAGAAGGGGATGGAGGGATGGGAGCAGAAGGAGGGTGCCTGCCCTTGCTGCCTCCCTCCCTTCTCTGCACACAAGGCCTCCCCGCTCTCATGTGCACTCTCCGGCTTCTGGCAGCCTTTCCGACGCGCGTTTCCACTCCTCTCTGGCCCATTAGCAGTATTTTTATAACATTCTGTAACGCACAGCACCGTGTGCCAAACCTCAAGAGTGCATTATTTCCCAACGTCTTTGTTATATCCACCCCCGGGCCCTCCGGCTGCGCGTTTCCAAATCCAGAGCTGTGGCTTGTGGGGGCAGCCAGGAGCCCGGCACCACACTCCTGTTACCCAGAGCCTTGTCCTCCCTCCTGCCCTGCTCCTGGTGCTCAGCCCTGGGCTCAGGACAGGGATGCCTGGTGTGTAAAATGACCTGGACCCATCTCCTGCTTCTGGTGACATGTGGGCATCTGCAGCTGTCAGGCTGCAGGGCAGGTGATCACTGAAGATAAGCACCTGGTTGTTCTCCTGTTCTTCACCTCATGCTCAGCTGCCTGAAGAAAGGGGCAGACCAACAAGTCACTGCTCAAAGTGCCCTGGAAGAGGTTTCCCCTGGAGAAGTGCCAGCTTCCCTCAGGCCAATTTGTGCTGAGAAGGATGCATGCCTTGTAGGGGGCTGACCTGGGACCTTCAGCAATAGACAAGCCCGGGGATCCCTCCTTGCCATCCCTGAATGCACACTGTCCCACTACACGTGCACCAGTGTTCCCATTTCTGCAGTGAGTGAGACAGCCCAGCTACCCCCAGCCTCTGCAGGGTGCTGCTGGGCTCCCAGCCACAACCCCCATGATGTGCACTCGGGTGTCAAACCCATCTAAGGGATCAGATGAGTTATCTGTGCCTTCCCTCCCCCCTGCTGAAGTACACTGATAAAACACCTCCACACATTTGTCCCTGCACAATTAATGTAGCACTCTGGTCCCTTCAGCATGAAATCCCCACCCCAGATATCCTCTTCTTCCTCCTTAGCCACTGGCATATCCAACCAAAGCCCCTGGTCCTTGTGGGCCAGAGCCATTACAGATAACACAGCAGAGAGTGGCCCAAACACAGTGCAACCATGGTGCCAAAGTTTCCCCATCCCTTCCAGGAGCTCCCCCTTTCAGCACAATCTGATCCCCTGTAGCTGTTTCCTAAACTGTGTTCCAATTCTCATACTAATCCACATTTTCTCTGGTTTAACTCATAATTTCCCATGTGGCACCATAGCAAATACTTCACTGAAGTCAAGACAGATTACACTGACCACATTTCTGGGCTTAGAAAACCAGTTCCCTTATCAAAGAGAGCTATCAGGTTAATCTGCTGTGATATATCCCTGGCAAGCCCCCCTGGTATTTTTTTTTCCCATTTTCCATTTTTCTCCACGTCTTTAATTGCTCCCTCTTCCAAGTGCACCGTGCGGCCCCACTGTGCTGTGGGGTCAGGCTCTCTGACGAGGACTTTTCCTTCGCCCGGCACAGGAGACACGTTGCACTGGGTACCGCCAGGGGCCTCTCAGCTGCTAATGAGCCTTGCTAATGAACAGATGTCCTCACATGGGGATGAGGTGCTCCCCAAGCGCTCAGGGCATTGAAGGTGCCTCCAGAACAGAGGGTAACCTCCAGGTTTTATGCTCCCTCCTCTCCCTTAGCCTGTGCTGCCCTGGCTCTCAGCATTGCTGCTCAGACCCGGTGGGGTTCATTTGGTATGGGGCTCTGCTGAGCTTACGTTTAATCTCCCCTGAAACCTGCCTGCAGAACCAACTCTGCTCTTTTCTCCTCGTTTGCTCCGTATTTATATGGCTAACCCCCCTTTTCATTTCCTCTGCAAGGTCTCGCTCAGCTTGACTCCTGGCAGGTCTCCCTTTATCCCTGTGCTCGCTGACCCCCACGACAGAGCTTGCTTTGCTAATTGACACCCTTTCCTGGTCCTCAACCCTTCTCTGCTCCCTCTACACATCCTTCCTGTGGTGTTGTGCGCTCAGGAGCACCCCTGCCTGGCCTGGGGAGCACATTCCAGGTACCATCATTTATTTAATGAGATCCCCAGCACTCCTCCACGTGCAGCCCAGCCCCGCACTCTCGCTGCAGTTATCTTTCTTGAGAGCCCCAGCAAAAGAGGAAAATGCAGGCACGGGCCTGCTTTCATTTAATTTCCCATGCAATTGAAATTAAATGAGTCCCTCAAATCCCAGGTCTGGACTCCCAATGCACTCAGCTGCAGCAGCAATGCTACCACAGGGCCATGCTGCAAACCTCCCACAAGTCACCCATCTCCACCTCCATGCCCAAGCCCATCTCCATTCCCTGCTGGGATGCTCCCAAATCCACTCCTTTGCATGAATCCTCACACCTCCAGGGAATCAATCATTTCCAGCAGAGCCAGGACACTTAGGGTGGGATGGGGGAGGCAGGGGCTGGAGGTACAGTGCTGTGAAGAGAAACCTCACGGAGAGCGTTAAATTAAAATCCAGACAGTTAAATTAATTACCACTAAAAGCGTCTCACCTGATTAGTTCCTTGCACAGTTAATTGTGTTAACAACGCCAGACGCTTGTTTATTTATTTGTCACCCTCTCTCCGGGGGCTGGTGGCCTCAGCAGCGTCCAACTGGGCTTCTCAGCTGCCCCAGTGCTCAGGGGGCTGTGACTCTCCAGCAAATGGGAACACACAGTAATAGGGAACAGCAGGATTTGGGCTCTAACGCCGAGCAATTCCCACGGGTCCCTGAGCGGATTGACAGGGATTACTATTAGTGAGGTGCTTAGCAGATGGAGGAGCCATTGCAAAATCACAGCGATGCCACAGCTGCAGAGGAGGTGGCTGGAGGCTGTGGATGTCTCTCCAATCTCCTTGTTTCCTGCAGGCCTGGGCTGCAGCTCTCTGTGCACTGGCACAGCCGGGGACCTCTCCCCAGATGGGATCTGGTGAGCACATGCCCAAGCAGAGGAACTGCACAACCTCCTTGTGCTGCACTGGACACAGGGCCTGCCTTTTCTGGCTCTGAACTAGCTGAGGACACCTCCTGACCACAGTGCAGCTAAAAAGCCCCTGACTCATTTGCTGGGCAGTGGCAGTGGCCTTTTTGTCTGCCATGCTCCCAGCCCCCACACCTGCTCACCCTGCCCTGTGCTGACTGCTTCCCCTCATCTGCTCCTCACACTGCCTTCCAGCTCCTTCCCCTCTCCTTGGCCCAGACACCACGATCCATCCCACACAACCTTAAATGAGTTGGACACTGTAGAGCATCTCTAAAATTTGAATCTCTAGGTGCAGTGAACGCTCATGCTTTATTTTCAGGGCTTACACAGACCCGCCTGTGACCCTCTGTCCCTGGAGCATGGCCTAGGATGGAAACAACACCCTGGCTCTGATGCCAGGTGCAGAAGGTGAGATAAGGAGTAGGGAAAGACTCTGCCGTGTCTTCCAAACCTGGGAACATACAGCCACCTACATGACACATCCCTGGATGGCGGGGTTCCCAGCTGGGAATCACAGTTGCTGTCCCACAGCCAGCCATGCCGGCTGGTGCTCCCAGACACCCACGGCTCCCAGGTGCACACGCCATGCTACAAAATACACAGTTGTTATCAGCTGTACAAACACAGCAGCCCGCAAAACACACAGCTGCTATCAGCTCTCAGCATCATGTGAAATACAGCACAACTCTTATCTCCCCTGCTGAGGCCCGGGAATCAGCGCATCCCGTGACGGAGATATGCAAAATGCTGGGGAATGAGCAGCTGTCCTCCAGCATACCTGTGCACCCAGGATCCTGCAACACCTTTTGGCTGCTCCTCTGAAACAACCACACTGCTGTAATCCCAGCCAGGGCTTCTCCTTGCTGACTACAATCCTGTCCGACAGCTCTTTCCACCTACAGAGACGGCTGATGTGTCACAGGGCTAGAGGAAGAAGCTACATTCCTTCTCAAATTATTCTTGAGGCATCATTTAACCTGCTAGCTTTGATCCAAAGCTTAGGACAGAGTGGCTGATTCCAGCTGTGATTAGTATGCCATGAGGACCTCATACAGCAGTGTTCAGCGGACAACCCTATGTACGGAAAGTAGAGGGGCTGGCCTGGCAGGAGCGGGGTCTGTGGGGACTCAGTACGGGAGCAGAGACTGTCCCCCTCAATGTGGCATGCTGGGGTACTCACTTCCCACCCTCAGGTTGGTCTGGTATTTGAGGTGCCAGGAGGAGCCCTCGTAGCAGGAGTACTGGCCGCTCTGGGACAGGTCCACGTTCTTGAGGATCAGGTAGGAGCCGTTCAGGTGGGACTCGTCGATGTCGGTGCCGTTGGCTGTCCAGGTCACGGCCGCGTCCCAGTCCATGGAGCCACACTTCATGGTCACGTCTGCACCTACCCGCTCGTACTGGGTGTGGCTCTCTGTGGGAAGGAAAAGGGGAAAAACAGGTGAGCTCAGAGCCCCTCACCACAGTTGCCTTGGGAATAAGATCTTACCTTCCCGTCTGGGAAGTAAAGAGAAGGACTGGGGTGTGGACTGACACTTTGCTGGTGGACAGGGAAGTTCAAGTTCTGCTCCTGTCCCCGGCCATGATTTATTTTAGACAGGCTGACAAATACCAGAGGATCATGGACCACGTCCACCCACAAAATGGCTTCCTCTCACCTTTGCTATGGTGAACACATGTCAGGGCTGCACATATGGCTCACCAGCCAAACACCCCACAGCATGGCCAGACACACAAGAGATTTCCAGTCGTGTGTCCAGGCAACTTGTTGCAGGACACAAACCAAACATGTGTGTCAGAAACTCCCAGCAGAGAGATGACACAGCCCCAGGACTTGTCACCAGCAAAATCCATGTATTTACTAGCACAGATGGGAAGCAGGTAATTCTCCTTGCAATTCCCTATCTGGTAAGCCAGGCAGGAGGATTGCAAACTAACTGTGCTGTGCTGTGGAAAAGCACAGCTGCTTGGTGCATGCAGTGCTGTTTGTCTCCTGTCTGGGTTTTCTTCTCTTTCCACAATAACATGATGCTTGCTGAGCTGTTTGATGTAACAGAGTGGGGCAACACAGCTCATTGGGCACCAGCTGCCTAATTGAATTTTCTCAGGTTTCTGGACAGGAGCTGGAGCTTACATTCATTAATGATCCTTAACAACTGAATATTTCCTGTGTTGCTACACTTGGCTGTGCTGAGCTGTATGTGGCAATGATAAAACCACGTGAGTGTGTGTGCATGACACAGGGTGAAGCAGGACGGGAGGATGAATGGGGATGAGGTTCCTTCAAGGCTTCATCAAGTCTTTGTGCACAGACAAGGGTGGTTCACTTCTCAAAATTCTCCTGGGCTTCAAAATTACATTTGACAAGGTGCCTTCCAAGAAAACTAAGCAGCCCTGACACATAGGGAAAGTCCTTGTGAGGATTTATAGCAGCTAAAGTCACAAGACCAAAGGTGAAAACAAGCTGTCAAATGTAGCAGTAGAAGATGTCACTGCTGAAGTCTGATGAAGATTTGAGCTGGATCAGATCTGCCCAACACCCTCGTAACTCACAGGTAGAAGGGGTCAGGGCAGAGAGAAGACAGAGTGCTGCCGAGGCAGCCAACGTTGGGCAGCCAAAGCCCAGCTGGGCTCCAAAGTGCTGCAGGAGGACATCATGGTACAGACCACCAGGCAGTAACCCTGTGCTGGTTAACTCACAGTGGAACGCATGCAGCCTTCCTCCCCCTACACACTCATGGTTTCAAATGTGCCACAGCCTCCTCAGGAACCCACCCTGGAGTCATCACACTCCCTTCCCTGAAAACATCAGCTCAGTGGTGACCTAGAACTCAAATCCAAAATGGAAAGCACTGCAACCCAAAAGCCACGAACAAACCTGTCCCCATGCTGTTATGAGCACAGTATCCCTGGAAGCAGGGCAAAGAAAGGAAACAAGAACGGCCAAGGTTGGAAACAGATTCCATGTGAAGATGGTTTAGTAGACTCTAACCCTTCATCCATAAAAGGGGACAACCAAGCAAGGACATGATAGACACCTTAGCAATAATGAGTGACATGAAGAGGACAAATAGAGAAGGACTGCTTGCTCTTTCTCCTAATAAAATAAGGGGAGCAAGACAAGCAATAGAAAGTGGTCTTTTTCTTTTGCACGAATCGTGATTAAATTACAGAAATCTATATCCATCAGATGCTGTTGATGTCAACATAGGAGCGGGGAACAGCGTGTAAATGAATTCACAGCAAAAGATGACCTAAAACACTGAGCTGCCCAGTGAGCCTTGGGAGATTGCAAGCAGCTGATAGTGGAGACAGATGGGAGAAGCACCTCCAAGGCTTCTCCTCTCTTTTCTCCCTCTCCAGACATCAGCTCCTGGGTCCCACCGGTAGGTGGGACCACATGGATATGATCCAGCATTCCTTGTGCCTAAGGCCACATCCTGTTCCCATCTGCAAGGCTGGCTCTGGAGGTGTGTCTCACAGGTCTCAGCCATCCTGCAGATGGTCTGCCAGGACACCTGCTTCTGACTAGAATAGAGCACCTTTGGGAATGTTATCCCTGCTGGGAAAGTGGGTGCTAAGGACAAGGAAAAACTGGTTTGTTGTGAGTAAGTTGCTGATGGGATGCCCCAGGATGATTTCTGACACAAGCCAAGGATGGAGACCTTTGGGAAACTGTGCTGACCAGAAAAGTGTACTTAAAGGGTTTTTAAAAAGCTGGGAGAATGTACTGACAGGCAGAAGGAGGGGAGAACATCTAAGATGAAGCATCTGTGTGAGGAGGGGTAGCTGGAACAGGACCAGATACACAGACAGACAGGCAGAAGTGGCAGAACACAGTGGAAGGATGAATGTGTGTAACCACAGACAGAGGGATGGCAGGCTGGATGGGCACAGATGGAATGGAGGAAAGGAGGCATGGAAGGGCACTGAATGTGAGTGGTGTTGGGTGGATGGCTGGCTACTTGAATGGCTCTGGATGTGGATGGATGGTTGGATGATGAATGGATGGACAGACAGATATTAGGCACATGTGTGGATAGACAAACACAGATATCAGAGTTTCAGTAAGAATTCAAGCATCTTACTCAAGTTCTCTAATTTTTTCTATTGGTAAAGTAAAGAGGTTTTGTCTTCCCATTTCCTGTTGGCTCACAGGACCATTGACTATCCTGTCCTTACACTTGGAATTCTGCTTATCAGAGACACTGGAGCTCTGACACCCACCACTGCACCACCCACCAGCCTTGCACGGAGAAAGGCTCAGTGCAGTGATGGATCCACAGACCTGCCACCCTTGTCTGGCTTCTGCCTACCTGGTGCTTATTTCCAGAGAAGGACTGAGATGGGGGGAAAGCTCTGGGATGCTCAGCTCTGCCTCTCAGGACTGTGGTTGAGAGCTTGTCCGTAGCTAGTGGCTGAAGGACTAAGTTGGGAATGAAAAAAGTCACCTTGAGTTATTTCCTTAAACACAGTACAAACACATTGGCGTTCATCCAGAAGGGCTGAGGCAGCCATTCCTGGAAGACAGGTCTTTGAAAGCAATGCTCCTTTCTAAGGCAATGATTTAAGGTTCCTGATGAAGGAGAAACACAAAGCACAGCTTCAGTAGAGCCATTTCTTCCAGCAGGGTTTGCTGAGGATCTTACTGGAGCAGAGACAAGTCCTCATGTCTTCCCTTGTCCCATGCCAGGTGTTGGAGTCCCACCCAACCACAGTGACATCAGTTGTGAGCCAGCACCTTTGGGAAGGGGCATCATGGGGAAAACTCCCCTGGAATGCTGGAAAAGGCAGTCTTTCACTGAGAACAGCAGCTCTGCTGTAGGATGGGGAAGAGCAGGGGTGACCAGAGCTCTTCTGGGACCTTAAACTTTCTGCAGGCTAGGAATGCACCCAGAGCTCCACAGCTCCCTTGAACAGGGAGGGAAAGGAGGTTTGTCCACACTCCTGGTCACCGTGTCACTCACTGGTAACCCATGGGATCAATGACCATGATGGTGCCTGTCCTGCAGGGCCAGCCCTTCTGGATGGATATCAGCTGGTGACAGGAGAGTCCTGGTGGAAGATTCGAGCTGGACATGGAGGATAATTTATTCTCCTGGAGGGTAGCACAGCACTGGGACAGGTACCCACAGAGAAGGAGGATTCTCCTCCATGGAGTTTGTCAGGGCTCTGCTGACAAGGCCATGGCTGATCTGGTCTTCTGCTGAGGACAGAGCTTTTCCAAGCAGGACACAGGACTAGACATTCCAAAGATTCCTTCCCAGCAACATGGACATGATCACTGGCAAGAACTGACACTTCAAGATGCTGCCCTGCCCTGTTCCTACACCACCCTGCTTCTCCAAAGCAGGCTGCCTTTGGGTCAAGTGACATCACAAGGCTGTGCTGTCATCACAGGGGGGCTGCACCCCAACCAGCAACATGCCTCTCAGCATCCCAGCCCACCAAGGGCCACATCCTCTGCCAGGCACAGCACACCTGCCAGGCACAGCATGGAGTCCCAGATCTAGAAAGGAGCCATGGTGATGCATAATTGGAGACATTACAGCTTTACCCACATCTCTGAAAAATTGCAGTGGAGGGAAGATGGGAATAAACATACAGAGCTTCTAGTTGTGGGATAAACATACACATGCTAGTAATGAACCTGGGGCAGCTCGGTGAAATGAGCTGTGAGCTGCTTTGCTGCACTAGCAGTGATGAGTGGCAGCTTGATGGGTCCTGCAACTGCAACAGGGACCAGCAGGACAGCAGACAGCAGTCCAGCAGAGAGATGTGGAGGGAAAATGAGACAAAGCAGCTGAGACACGGGGCCCTTGGAAATACATTCTATGCTTCCCAAACCCATCCAGCTGGAAATCCAATAGAAACCTCATCCTCATTTTCCTCCTTCATGAAATCTTGACCTACATAGAAACTGGAAGGGCAACAGCACAAGGAAATCCTGCAAAAAGGTGAGCACTGCCCTGGCATGCACTGCGCTAGGAAGAAGCAGAACTCCTCTTGGGACCTCCCACCTCCACTCCTGTGCCTTTGCTCCAGCTGAGGCTCCCACCCAGCCAGCATGGGCAGCTGCCAGGCATGGCAGGAATGCTGCTGGGCATCATCATCATCTGTGGCACGTGTGGAGCCACAGACTGGCACTGGGGGTCTGTGCGCAGACGCCTGAGGGGTCACTGGAACAGCGAGCAGAGGAAGTGGAGAGGACAGTTTGCATTCCTGGCACCAGAGCTCACCACAGCCCTCTAATGGGGGTCTTTCAGCCAGGGCCTGTGGCAAGACAACATCCAGCAGACACACACAGGGCCAAAACCACTCTCCTTGTCACAGTGATTTGCAAGCAGGCTGGGACAAATATTCCCTCTGAGCCGAAATGCACTGCAGGCTTGTGGCTTGTGTAAGCACAGAATGAGCAAAAGGAAGGCACTGCAGCATTTCTGGAGAGAGGGAAGAGTGCTCTGCAGGTTCCACAGCCTCTGGCTCTGCCCTTTTTTGCAGATAGTGAAACCAGCACAGTAAGAAAGGCCAGGTGCCCACTTTGTCTGACAGGACATGGAGCACTTCTGCAGTGGGACAGAGCACTACATACATGTCCTTGGACAGAGGCCTTCACACCACCCCACTGGCCTTCATATGTCTCTCCCACAGCAGAGAAACCAGCCACAAATAATTGTCTCAGCAGCTAGTTAGCTGTCTGTGTACAGAATAAATTACACATTTGATATTTACACAGTGCCAGGGCTATGCCAAGAGCTTTCCAAGCATATAAACCAGAAGGGTCTTTCATTCCTCAGCTTCCCATGATAAATGAAATGAATCAGCCCACGGAGGAGAGGAGCACAGAGCCCCAGAGGATGGAGAGGGCAAGGGGACAGAGAGGTGGCCTGACCAGCCTCTGTGGGAGGATGTTCCTGGCCTTCTCCAGCCATGGCACAGGGTCGTGGCACAATCCTATGGCCTCTCCCTTGCTTCAGGACTCATGCCCACTGGCCTGAGCAGCACCAGCTGTGTCCATGGAATGCCAGTGGCTCCACTCCCCTGTGCAGTCTGACAGCCCCTGAAGTCTGTCCTTCTTGAGATGAAGCAGCCCCTGGCCATGGAGGGGGTTTCCTGACACCAGCTTCCCAAAGCACACCCCACTCTTGATCTCACATCTATTCCCTGTGATGCCACTTGGTCTTTGCAGAGCTTTTCTTGCCAGCAGAAATCTTCTTTCAAGGAGAAGAAATTTCATGCTTAAGGAGGCACTTCTTCCACAAGTGATTTAAAACTGGATATATCTTTGTAAGGAAACAAGCATAATTAAGTATCATCGATGTAGCCAAAGATATGGACTGCTCCAAGTTAATTTTGTCCATTAATGAAGAGTTGCAGAAAGCAGAGACCGCATTTGTTTGCTCTACTTTGGTAAATCCCTGGTGTCAGCAGCTTTGCTCTTGACAAGAAAAAATAATTAGAAAGAAACTTTAATTAAGAGATAACAGATGGGTGCTAAAGGACTTGTACTCAATCACACCAGGATAGCCTGGAAGCAGACCTTGGTTTGCTTCAGGAGCGTTGTGAAGGAGGGACTTGACCCCTCTGCCATGCTTGGCTCAGGGCAGGATCCAGGGCAGGAAAACCTCTTCCCTCAGCCTGGATGTGACGGCAAAACATCCTCCTGTGGGCGTTGGCAAAGCCCTGATGCTCCTGCAGAAGTTCTGCTCCAGCCCTGCACCTGCCTCCCCTTTTTCCTCCCTCTGAAGCTGCCCCCAAACCTAGGTGGGGATGTCCATGGTGGGGTGACAAGGGCCTTCATGGCCCTTCTAGCTGCTCAGCTGCACAAGGCTGGTGCCTCTCCTGTGAGCCTTAATGCAACGTCTTCTGAGGATGAAGGGACACTTTTACCATCAAATGTTCCATTGTCACAAATGATAGTCCAACCCACAGGCTCCCTCCTGGACTTGATGGTCCAGCAGTGGGGAGGAGTGATGCCTGCCCTGCTATGGGCTTGACATGCCACTGCCCAGGAGCTCCAGGTGACAGAAGCAAACAGGATGGCAGCACCATCAGGATGGTGTCACCTGCATCACTCGTGCATAGGGGCCAGCAAGGCTGTGCAGTGGCAGAGAATCTGCACCCTCCTGGGGAGAAAACACAGTGCTAAACCCAGCAGGGAACCACAGAACAGAGACCCACTGCTGGAAGCAGAAGACACATGCTCTCAAGTGAGGGCCAAGTCCTTGCTGCAGCACTGGCTCTGCCCATGGGATGCAGCGGCTCCCCATGTCTTTTGGGCTGCTGGCCAGTGGGGAGCCCTGGCTGGCAGAGACTGTAGGAGGATAGGAAATGCTGCCTTAGCAAACAAGTAACTTAAGTGTCATTTTTCTGCTTGTATCTTATCATCAGACTGGCTGAATCAACAGCTTTGGTCTGGTCTGAGTGGGATCTCACCAGGGCAGAGGGTGTTCTCCCTGTGCCTAATTATGTTTGCGTCTTGTCCTGGTACTGCTGCCTTTTCATCACACCCATGTTGGGACAGAGCTTCTCTAGCAGCTCTCTAGACCTGCCAAATCACATCAGCCCAGAGCTCCACACTGGCAGTGCTCCTGGCTGCAGGCCAGAAGGGTTCTGTGTCAGAGGCAGCCTTGTTTCCCTGCACGCCAGCAAGCCCAGCTCTCACTGGGAGTAGCAGGAGCTGTACAGCGATGTGGTGCCCCAAGCATAACTTAACCCTGGTCACAGGGGTCAAGCAAAACTCAAGTCTCCTCAGCCATGCATGGACAGGAGATCACAAAGAAGCTGTCCTTTCCCATGGCTTCAGGGTAGGAGTGAGCTCTGCCCAAGGGTGCTAAGGCTGCTGTGCACCCATCAATACCTGCTGCCACGGTCAATACCTCCATCCTGGATCACATTGTGTTGACACAGCTGGGACAAGGAGCAGATGCTGCTACTTCTGCTTTTCTGTCTCAGCAGCTCTACAGCAGAGAGATCTGGATTCTTTTGGGCTGGTGATCTTGGCTTTTTAGGTTTTTTCCATAGGAGGCTTTGTTCTTGCATCCCAGGAGGGGACCTGAGTTCATGTGTTGACCTGTTTGCTAGAAGGTCTTGAAAAGGCCATCACTTGGATGTCTGTCCCAGCTCTTCTGGTCCCTGGGATTCTGAGTGCTCTCCTTGCTGCAACTGGCTGAGCTGTGACACTGTTTTCATCCCAAGGCAAGGCTGGATGGGACCTTGCCCACTTGGCTTCCTTGTGGAGTCAGCTTGAGATGACTCATCCTGAGGAAGTGCAGTTGCTTGGCAAAGCAGCAACTCCTCTGGTTCCCTGTACTTCATCAGGCTGCCCCAGCATGTGGGGTGGTACGGAGGGAAAGGTGCTGGAACATCAGAGGGAATGGCACTAAGGGGAACCAGCACACAGCAGGAAAATCCCACCAATATCCCCCAAGCTTGGCTCATTTGAGCCTTCAGCCTTCACTGCTAAATGACTGGTGCTAGCACCATGGATGAATTAGAGGCTTGTTTTTTGGTCCTGCTTTTTCATGCAGACAGGAGAAATAACTCTAAGCCACAGAAGAGTGCTTAGATCAGGCTTTTCGATGCTGTTTAGGGGGAAATCAATACAATTCAGAATTAGGTGCCCAAATCAGGGCCGTAAACACAAGAAGAGCTCATTGTGGTCCAGCAACAGCATGAAGACGCCTGTATTTACTGAGGTTTGGGGAGGGGGAGGTGGGGGCAGAGCTGGATAGAGACACAGGGGTGCCTCACTCCCCACTGACCTCGGCCTGCCTTTCCAGCCCTGTGCACAGTCCCCATCCCTGTTTGCCAATGCCCACATGCCCACCCTCAAACAGCAGCCTAGCTCCACTCAAATACACTGGGGGCTACTGCTATTTGTTCACAAAACAACCCAGCTCCCGTCCCACCCCACTCAGGGCTGCGGATTAGCATCAGGCATTGTGCAATGTTTTTTTATTAGCACAGAATTATGGAAGTCAGAGGCGTAAAAGACCTGTTGGGTCCCACTCAGTCCATCCTCCTTCTGCCAAGACAGTATTGGTCCCTGCAGCATATTTACTATTTCTCCAGTCTAATTTTACATACTGTACAATCTGTGCAGTGCCAAGTTACGATCCCTGTGTGAGAAGCAGAGCTCTCAATTTCCAGGCTCTTGGGTGTGTAAAATCACAACCGCGATGCTAAATTAACTTTTTTTTCCCCTTGCATTTAATCATTTAATAGCTCTAAAATTCAGCCCCTCAGGCTCTTTCTGTCTGTCTGTTGGCTTGGGTTCTGCCTGCTGTAGGCCAGTGGCTTTCCCTTACAGATGTAATGCTCACGCCCCTGGGTGGATCGGCAGCAGCTGGGCTTGAAGCTGGGATAACTACAACTTAACACATGAACTTCTGTGCTTGAGGATGGAAAAACTCCTCTGCTTTTTTAATCACAGGCACTGGGGGTACATCCTCCTCATTATTTCTCAACCCCACAATGAGGAGGCACAGAGTGCACTGCACTCAGGGACAGGACTCAAAAGTATCACCGAAGCTGGACTGAGAAATCAAAACAGGGGTGCAGCCTATAACACCAAGACATGGGGGACAGGACATTCCCTGGGGCTCTCAACAAAAGCACCACTACTTTTCTCTCCACCTGTACATACACTGAAGGTTACACCACAGGGCTTGTTTCTTCCCAAAAGAGGGATTTCTTCCCCCTGCACCAACACCAAGATTTTCTTTGTGCATGTGGCTACAGAATAGAGGAACTGAGCTGCTGCCAGGGCAGCACAGTGAAGAGGGTGAGAAGAATGGACACTTATAAAATGGGAACCATTTTCCCAAGTCTGAGGGCTTTTTTGACCCAGTCACCATCACTCCTCCAAGTAACACCTGCATATCTGGAGTCTGGTGCTGATTTCAAAACAGTATTAAAAATAAGGCATCATCTTCTCTCCCCTGTAGGGGCTGTTTTAAGAACTAAGACAAGGCTCGCAATTTGCGTCGGTAATAACAAGATCCTACATTCACATTTGATGCCTTTTACTCTGAAGGATCCTCAAGCAAAGCAAGGCCTGGAAAGGATCACCTGCATGTGCTGAGCTCCGTCACAGCCAGCAGAGCTGCAGCCCACCCATCACACAGAGCATCTGCTGGGGGCAAAGATGGGCACATATCAGAGCCATGACACGCTGGGAAGAGTTACTTACACCAGAGACACAAAATAAATTGCTAAGTATAGCTAATGGAGCATTACAGACCACACAATAGGAGCCCAGGACAGAGCTCCTGGACCTTGAGCAGAGCTTGGAGACAGGCTCCAGCTTGGGGCTGAATGAGGCTGGGACTCTGATTAAGGGCTGGGAAGTGTATCTGAACAATGGAGGTCATGACTGCAGGATTGTGGTCCCCAAGTGGTTTCTGAGCTCCTCTTGGGGGTCAGCATTATTCAGAAGCCCCATAAATCCACAGGGCTATGTGCGTATTTCCAAATTACTCTGCAGTCAGAGAGCTATTGAAAGTGGCAGTGTCCTTTGGATTTGTCTCTGAACAGGCAGGAGAGACAGGGTTTTCTGCACGTGGAAGATCCTAGAAGCAAGAAGCAGATCCATGAGAGTGCAGGGGACTGAAAGTGTTCAGTGCTTTGGGGCAGACAGAGCCTTTTCATGCCTTCCTGTGCAAATCACAGAACCTTGGAATGGGTTGGAAGGGACCTCTGAAGATCATTAGTCCAAGAGATGTGCACGTATCACAGAATCATAGACTGGATACATCCCGTTCATCTATCTGCAAAGCACAGTGCAGAAGCTCAGAGGAGATCACACCAGCTCAGGACAGAGAAGCTTAAGATGAGGCCAGTGAGCCAGGAGCTTTCAGCAGGGCTGGTCCCATTCTCAGCAGCAGCACAGAGTGCTTTCAGAGGAGGGAGCATGCAACTCCTTGAGCACTTGTTAACTGAGCCAGTTCCTGCCTGGCCCTGCTCCCTTGTTGGTGCCCTAAGCACCAATGGCCAGGACCCTTTCCAAAACCTGTGAAGAAGATGCTCTTCATTAAGCAGCTGAGCATTTCCAAAGCAACTCACACTGGCTGGCTGGCGGCCTCATCATGCAGAACCTTCATGGCTTCATCATACAGAGCTCCAATAAAACATGCTGCAATTTCTAATTGATATTTGAGGCCTCTCTGCTTCTAGAAATACAATCTCCTTCTCCCCCTCCCTCTCCTTCTCTTTGACACAGCCTTTTCCTGCCTGTCTACCCACTGCTGTTCCCTTTCCATAGCAGTTTTGATGCCATCCATCTGACTAAAGCAGAGAGCAGCTCTGCTTTTGGGAGCCCAGTCTGCCTTTTAGAGCATCTCCTAACCTCCAATTACTGATCCTGCCGTGTCAGAGAGTCTTAAGTTTGGTGCAGGTTTTTTTATTGCCTTTGTTGGGGATAATAAGCAAATGTTAGTTCAGGAGCAGACATTCATTCTTGAACCAATTGTGCATTATTTCCTAAATTTCAGTGTTTAAAAGCTATAAGTGTTTTACTGCAAAACAACAGCTAAAAGGCCAGCTAAAATTATGTTTCATTGACTGAAATACAAATAAGTGTGCCCTGTTCTCTGGAGAGGTCTTGGGATTGAAGCAGAAGATTTTAGGGAGGCATGTTTTCTGAAAGTAAAACTATTCAGAAGCTTGCCATATCCAGAGCTCCAGTCATCTGAAGGCAGTACTGAATAACAAGTATTATTAGCATAAGAGATACTTGAAATCTGGAATTTCTGTAAAACGTTTTGAGTTCAGGTTCTGAAGCATTTAAAGGACTTGAGAAAATATCTTTGGCTCCAAGTCAGCAAAGCACTTAGGCAAGGCCTTAACTTTGAGCATGTGTTTTAAGTACCTTGCTGACTTGGGGCTTTTAACCCTGGCGAAAAGAAATCAAAGAGGAAAGAAAAGCCAAGGAAAAAAAAATTCTGGTGTACATAGAAATCTCCAGACAAGCCAAAATAATAGAGGAATCTCCTCTGGAAAGTAAAAAAACAAAAAAATAATAGTGACTTGCTTTAAAATTAAACACTAGAGGAAGGTTTCTGGAGGAGGGCGGCGAAAGACTCCCAGAACAAATGGAGTATTTCAATGCAGCCTAACGCCAGCTTCACTCTCCTGCCTCTTCAGCATTCAGAAATTATTTATTGCTGAAAAAAAAAATCCCAAACCAATCCCAAAACCTGCTTCCTCCTCCCATTTCCAGACAAAGTGCAATGGGAGAGAGAAAAATCTTGGCTTCGGCAGTGAAAAAAACATCTCTGAAATGAGTCGGCTGTGAGAGACTGTCTCCATCAGGAAGAGGATAAGGGATGAGGGACTGAAGGGTAGTAATGAGGAGGAGGAAATTGCCCAGAGGCAGAAGCCTGCAAACAACCACATGCTCTGCCTGTGAGGGGGGATACCAGAAAGTCCTTAAGGAGAGAAAATCAGCGCAAATCTATGCAAACAGGCATGGAAAGCAGCTACAAGCAGCAAGCCGCGCTTCCCCCACCTCCAGCTTGAGGTTATGGGGAGAAAAACTGGAGCACAGCAATAAGAGCATCCCCTGCAGCCCACCCAGGACGAGCGGCTGCAGAGCGGCCACGGGAGCGGGAATGGGCCAGAGGAGATTCTCCCTGCTGCTCAGGATGCCGTGCTTGCAGCCCCCCCACAGCTCTGGCAGGGCCAGGGCAGGCTCAGGGTGCCATGAAGTTGAAAATGCTGCTCTGCCTCCACCAAGGTGAAAGTCAAAATTAAAAAATATTCTCTGTTAAAGAGGGAAAAAAACCACCAAAACAGTCGAGTTCCTTCCTTCAGAAGGAAAACATAGGTTTTCATGTGTTTTAGGGGTGGTTTTTTTTCAAAATTTCTATGCTGAGTTGTATGTTTTAGGGGTGGTTTTTTTTCAAAATTTCTATGCTGAGTTGTACAAAAGGGTTTGCATTTGGTTTTTTAAGGGAAGGGGTGTCAATTCAAAGTGAAGAACCTAACCATTTCTGAAAAACACACAAAAAGACAAGCTGCAGACAAAAGACAAATTTTCTTTCCCCTACGCTTCATCTCTTTTTTAATTCCCCTGACAGAGAAATATGATTTTGTAAAACATTTGGATGTTGATGGGACTTAATGTCCAACAGAAAACTGCTCCCCTGAGGATCCTCCCCATCAGTTTTGCCCAGGACAGATTGGCAGCCAGCTCTTTACTCCCTGATGGAGATGCCCCTCATGGGAAGCCGAGGATTCCAGCACAGGGGATGGAGGCAGCTCTTCCTCAGCATTCACACCATCACAGTGCCTGCAGCCCCCTGTGGATGGCTACCCTGTCATCCACTGGTTTGTGCTGGCACCCAGCAAGATACAGCTCCTGCCACAAGGATCTGACAACCGAGTGAGACAAATGAGGAGAGCACTGTTCTCCCTGTCTTACACAAAGGGAGTCCCCAAAGCAGATAAAATGACTGGCCCAGGAGGGCTGTTTTCACCAGAGCTAGGCTCTGGTTTTCCTCTTTCCCTGTGATCCTATGACACCTGGTATATTGACGCTAGGTTTGGTGGGGCTCTCCTGACCCTGCTGAAATACAAAACCACAAAGCACTGAATTAACTTCAGCTGGTGCCTTTTTGTCCACCTGTGACCCCTGTATGGCCCTCCAGATGCCAGCACTCGGGCACTGCAGGGATGGCTTGTGGGGCTGTGAAACGGCTGCTGCTCTGCACGCCAGTGACTCCCTATGAGGCACCAAAGCAAAAAGCTTTCCATAAATACTGGTTACACTAAAAAACTCCTCGGGGCTAAGCAAGTTAAGAAAAATGGTGCAAACTCACTGGAGGAAGGAAAACACAATTAAATCACCCAACAGCCCGTACCCACTAATCCCTTCTGCTACCAGGCTTGACTCAAAGGTCTCTGCCTGCTGACATGCACTTCCCACCCCTCACCCAGCCCTGGCACTGCTTTTCCAGAATCCTGGCAAGGCGTCTGTGCACACATGTTATGTGGGAAAGGAAGACCCCACGGTCCTAGCTGGCAGCACACAGTCCCAGCCCAGCACACTGTGGGGCTATGGGCTGAGCAGGGACAAGCCTGAGTGTTGGGGAAGATGAAACAGGAAAGCCTTAAAAATATGATTGTCTGGCAAAAGGTTTTGAGAATATAGAAGCTATAAGCAAGATTGAAATGAAAGCAAGCTTTGAGATCCCTTAGTTACTGAACAATGGGAAAACAATGGTGTGGACGGCTGAAGGTGTTTTGATGAAACAATACCCTCGGCTTGCAGACAGGTCCAAGGGTCCAAGCAGACCCTGCCAGCTTGGCAGAAGGGGTCCAAAAAGGAGTTTTTAGGGTTTAAAATGTAACACAGTATTGTAATGTAATGATTCTTATAGGCTGTATGGAAATGCTGTAGGATTTGTATATTGTACTAGATTGGTTAGTGAGAGTTAGAATATTCAACACAGAAGAAGAATTATTGTATTGTAACGGGAAAATCACTCTCTTACCCCTTTTACTCTCTTTTGCTTTTACTCTCTTACCCTCTTACTCTCTTACCCTCTCATCCTCTCTACCCATCTCTTCTCTCAGGCCTGCTCCAGCTGTGTTTGGCAGCTCCCAGCAGGGCCCTGCACTTGGCCCTTTGCCATATAAACCCCAAGTTCCATGACCTGGCTCCAGAGATCTCTCGTCCCGACCGTCCTACCCCCCAACACTCCTACACCTGGGAGCTGCTGCTGCCCCATGCCACAGCCCAAATTAAAGGCACTGAATGTTTTCAGGCGGGTTCAGTATTCACCAGGCTGGGAGACAAGTTTGCAACATCAGGTAAGAGCATTAAAGGAGCTGTGAGCGCTCATGGCAGCTCTCTCTGTGAGGTTCTTCATTCTGGAGCTGTGATTTAGGGCAGGATGAAGAATGTGGAGGGATTAAATCTGTCTACCTAAATCCTGAAGTATTCCTTCTGGGTTTGCATCCCAAAGTCCTTCTCATAGATCAATAGAGGGATGCTCAGGCCCACCTCTCTGGAGCTGCCAAGAATAAAATTGCAAAAATATGGGGAAAGAAATGCATCGTGGATACAAAAGCCTACGGACTCAGCTCAGTGGAATTTCTGGATTTGCCCAGATTACAGAGCGAGTGGGTTCACTGGCACAGAGGTAGGGGCTGTCCACAGGGTATCTTGCTCAGATGGGGAACGAACTCCCACTTTAAAGTCACTGATCCAACCCTGCAACCTGCTCCAAATTTCCTGTGAGATAAAGCACATCCCACTTCTTAAACAGCACTTCTTAGCAGCCCAGGGGTGAACTGACCCTGCTGCCATGCAAAACGCATGAACAGCACCTTTGATAAGGCTGAGTCAAGCTAAGGCAATGTCAGTCAACATAAAACAAACAAACAAATAACTAAATAAATATTTTTAAAATAAAAAATCAAGAAATTTTAAAAACCCAAGCCTGCACAGACATACAAACAGATGTTTCCTCCAAAATGACAGCTCCCAAAGTCTTGTGTTGCTACTCTTCCCCCTGGGATTTTCCGTTCTGTCTACCATGCTGCCAATGCAGCAGCTAGGTAACTTTTGAAGAGCACCAACCAGCAGCGCGGAAATAGCTGCAGTGATTATATTGCAACACTTCACTGCTTCCCTGAGCTGCAGCTCCCTCCTCCCCTGTTGGAAGTACAATCAATGCTAATTAATTAAGGGCCAGAGCCTGCCAACCATGGTCACACCAACTTCAGCGCTGCTTCCTGAATATTCAGGGCTCACACTCCATAAAAGTGAGGATCAGCCTCCAGCAACTTGGGTTGAAAACAACAGAAACTCTGTTTGCAAACCAGGAGGGATGGACAGGCATGTCTGTGTCAGAGCTGAGAGCTGGAGGAGTCCTCTGAGCTGGGGCAGACCCCGGTGAGCTGCAGCTGTAAATCAGCAGTGAGACATCCTGCAGGCATCCCTAAAGGCTCTCTGCCAACAGCAACCATGGAGCTGGCACAGCTTTTACACCCAGCAAGGCTAAGAGGAGAGTGCTTGTATGGGGCCAGAGACAGAGCACAAGCACCCTCCAAAACCAAGGAGCAAAGTCCTTTGCCTGAGTGCCCAAAGTGATGTGGAGAGATGAAGGCAAGGGCTGGGTGTTAATGGACAGAGATGGGGAGGCTCCTTGAAAGCAAAGGAGACAGGGCAGAGTCCCAGGAGGGTGAATGGACTTCACTGGAGCACCAGTGGGAGCAGTACTGGAGCTCACCAGAAGGTGAGCCTGTGGCTGTGGTTCCTAACCCTGCCAAAAGGGCTTCTGTGATGCTCTGAGAGTGAGGAGGGACCAGTGGGGAATCCCAGCTCCTGATCTGCCCCTCCACTATGCCACACTGAGGGACCCTCACACAAAGGAAAAACACAAGACTCTGTGCTTTCCACCACAGAGGTAAAATTACTTTTCAAGTCTGCTGAGCACAGGAACTTGTGCCATGAATATGAGCACCAGGCTCCTGCCTTGCTGCATCCTATGGAATACTACATGCCCTCCCAAAACCAGGTGCTCCTGCAAGGCTCAACAACCTCCCACCACTCCTCAGCAACATCACTGGATGTCATCACTTTGCACCCAGCCTCTCCAGGTAGCTGGCACAGGTTGTGTCAGGTCTCCAGGCTCACAGTTACAGCCAGTCATGGAGGCTTCCCATGGGAAATGGCAGGAGAGGTCTAGACAGACAGACATTGGCTTCTGGATTTAACATGCTCTCACTCCCATGTGCCTCAGTTTCTCCCTTGCACAGCATCCAGTCAGCTGGAGCTACCACACCACAGCACAGACAAGCCACAAACTCAGTGGAGTCCAACCTGCCAGGGCTTGTGGTTTGGCTGGAGTCAAAGGCGCTCTGTGATTCATCCTGTGCAGTCTCGAGTTCGTGGCTATGGATGAGAATCCCTTTGAGAGCACTCCAGGCTCAATTTACACTCCCTCTCTGAGAGGATTTGTGCATAAACAATGCAGATGATGAGCAGAGCCCAGTCACCTGGTTGGAGAAGATCCTCACTTGGATGGATGAATGGATGTGGGGCTGATGAGGACAAGCTCGCAGCAGTGGAGCCCTGTGTGTACGCTCTGCACCACCCTGGTTTTCAGCTGGTGATGCTGTTGTGAGCTTGCCTTCATGCCATTCATATGCAAGGATGAGACCCTGATCCCCCTCTGGAACTCTGTTACATGCTCATCAACTTCCTTGCTTTTATTTCAGTTTGGATACTGGAGGCAGCAGGTGGCAGAGACCAGCTGAGCATGGATTGGACTTTTCTCCAGAGAACAGAAGTGCCCTTTGGAGGAGCAGGGCATCCATTCCCCACCATCCCTCTGTGAGCAGAGCTGTTATTCAGCAGCACACCCAAGGTCTGGACATCAGAAATGCATGCACTCGTAGGCACGCCTCATAGCACCTCAGCAAATCCAGCAGGAATCGGGCAAGATGGGCCACATGCTGCAGCCCTGCTTGTGCATCCCAGTTAATCCCTCAGTGTGATGGTGCCAGCTCTCCTCTGCCTACGGAGCACAGAGGTCTTGGCTGGCAGAAATCCCACGGGCCCCCGACCTTGCAGGTCAATGTTTTCTAGCATCAGCTCTGTAGACCTCTGGCTGTTTTGCAAAGCTCCAGAATGGATAACTAAGAAGAGCCTGGCTACTGGCAAATGACATGAATCTGCTAACACAAGTCTGCTCTGGGGGAAATGCTGCAGGCTTTGCAAACCAAAAAAGCCAGGAAGGTCAAGTGTGTGGAACCTGGGATGAAAGGCACTACCTTTCTGTCAACTGTGTGCACCCTGAGGTGAGGTTTTGCCCCATCCACAGGGAATTCTGAACAGAGAAGTGGATGTGTCTTGCCAGGGACTCTCCCTGCACACAGGTGCATGCAGCTGTGTATGGAGAATATTCTATCCCCTTCCTCTTGTCTCTTAGGTAGAGATGAAGGCTGTTTTATCCCCATGCTGTGAATCACACCCACAAATCCCTTTCCCCAGCCCCAGCCTACTCGGTGTTGCTCTAATCAAGGGAAGGCAATGCAATGAGGGAGGCTCTAGACTGCTCTGCTTCAATTAGCACCTGCTAACAGCTGAGCCCGCATAGCAGTCTTTTCCAGCAAATTGTACACCAAGAGATCAATGGTTCATACAGGACTAATACTGCTGTAACCCCTCCTGCCTCCATCACTGTCAATTGCCTTGTGGTTTCACTTCACTTCTCCACCTGATGGGCCTTCCAGGAGCAGCCATTACAAGGTGACACACATCGCTTTTCCCCTCTGTAACGAGCCTGCCACCACCCCTCCTCAATCCTTCTTCTCTTTCTCCTTTTAATATGCCACAATTATATTGGCTTCTCTGCATGGATCCACCCCATTTAGTGCTGCCCAGGACCACTTATCCTGAAAGACGCTCTTTTCATCCACAGCACAGACTGCACACCTTGCAAGTTGTTCTGTACACTTTTTACACTCCAGCATCTCCTGGCCTGATTAGGAGTCCGCTATTTCCTTTTCCACAGAAGCACAGCGTCCGCTCAGAGATTAACCCCACTAAGGACTCTGATAACAGAGGTTTGTGGATGTTGTGTCCCAGCATCTGCACTCCTGAATATTGCTCCATGGTGTCTTTGCTCTGTTCCCACCCCATAAAATCCTGAGGAAGCAGAGAGGATGATGCTTGTACTCAATGTCTTGCTGAGCCTGTGTTCCCATTATCCAGGGTTTTGCTTGTTCCCAGATGTGTCACAGGTGGGCTGAAGATAGCAGCAAGTGATTCCATGCCCAACACTAGAGATGGATGTGCAGGGCCTGAATGTCTCAGCCTTTCCTGACTTTTTGGCCCTGGATTCTGTCACACACAGCTACTGTGACATGTCCTGGGGAGGACTGGTAGCACCCACTGCTGAGGTTGTGGGCTCCTACGAGTGATGCCCAGAGCTGCCCCCAGGGCTGCCACATTTTGCTCTTTGAGCCTGACTGGAAATTGGCTTTGCAGTCTCAGAGCATCCAGGACTTCAGACACTGGAAAGTCTTCAAATGGGATAAATAATTAGTGTCACATTCAGTCCAAGTTCTGTTGGACACATGGGCTGGTGGGAGCAGGCTGCTCTGGAAATATGAGATATTTGGTTCGCTGGAAATGCCACATGTGACTTCCGAGGTGAGACCTTTTCGAGCTTTGGTAGGCTAATTGAAGCCAAATCCCTGAAGCACTGAAGGTTTCCACTCCACCTATCACAGTTTTATGTGATCTTCCATTTCTGCAAGCCTTTGAGAATGTAAGGAAAGGATTAGGATTGCTTTCCCCCCGCCCAAAAGGAGCTCAGTGCTCAACAGGACACAGCTCTTCTTCAGCAGTCCGTACTCATGTAAAGAACAAGGTCCATGGCTATTCCCTCTGTGCTGGGCTAAACCTCAGCTTCCTAAGGGCTGAAAATCTGTGTAAATGAGATTTTGGCTTCTATCAGCCTTTGGGGGCTCCCAGCTTCTGTGGCAATGTGTCCATTTACCACTACGTGTCAGCAGAGGAAGCCATGCTCCTGCTCCATACAGCAGGATGATGCCATGCCAAGAAGGAAATCCAAACCTTTCCTCACAGCCTCTCCCCAGCAAGCAGGCCTTGCTCAGCACTGGGTTTCAACAAGGACTTATTGGCAAGGACTCTCTGGCTTATGTAGGTGATGCACAAATTTAGTGCTGCCCCCTCTGCACAGCCACGGCCTGGCAGGTCCTGCCCCCACCCCTGAGGCTGTGGCAGCATTGCCCTGTGTTAGCAGAATTCCTCCACTTGAAGCTTCTCCAGATGTCTGGGTGGTGGACTTCAAATCCCATTCCTCCTCCTCCATCACCTGTTGATGTGTAATGAAGCCTAGGAAGCTACTGAGACATGTTTTTCCTTAACACTGGCAGAACTAATGAGTCCTGGCAGATTGTGATCCTCCTGGCAGTTTCTTCTTCTCACCACTGACATGAACTACTTTCACAGGTTTTGTGGGATCACAGGCTTGTACAAAGCCTGACAGATCCACCCTCTAAAGCTGTGTTTGCTTTTTTATTTTCTGTCTTTGATTCTTTTGCAGATTTGTGATCTGCTTCAATACAGAGGACCTATTTTTGGGAAGGGTTCCCTTTTTTGAAAGCATCACAGATATTGCCAGCTAGGTTTCCCTTCCAAGCTCTAGGATGGCTCACGTGGGACAGAGTTCCACTTTACTCCAGAACTTCATCAGCTCCATTTCAAGCAACTACTTCCATTTCCAGAAAGTGTCAAATTCAGTTCCAGTGACTCCAGACAGAATTGTACATGGAAAGCAGGCAGCTTCTTCGCAATGTCCACAAGCTTTGGTAACTTGCAAAAAGCAAGACTTCAAACCCCTGAACCATCAAGCTGTGTTTCCTCTCACCTAACTGCCAGTCCCTCTACTCCTGTCCCTCCCTTCTCTCCCCCACTTGTGCTTCTAGAACATCTCACCTCCTGCATCCGACAGCACTTAGCACAACGGGATATCAATCTTATTGCTGACCTGTGGCTATTTTTCACTCACAGGTAAGAGCTGTGAGCTCTCCAATCCCTGTCTAACAGGCACGAGCAGTGTGTCCCAGCAGGACAGGCCACGCACCAGCGACTCTCTGCAGCGCAAAATTAACAGGCAATCTGTGGAAATGAACCCTCTTGATTTCCCAGCTCCAAGGAGAGAGGAGCGATCCTGGGATGTGCTCCTGACAGGGCTGTCCTGCATTGCTGGCTGGACCCCTGAGGGATGCTTGGCTCTGGAACCTGTGGAGTGATGAGGCAGTGGGCAAGAAAGCACAGGCACTAAAAATAGGCTGTTTGCGGTAGGGGCTGACCACATTTATTAGCAAGCCTCTGCTCTGGCAGACCACAAGGTCAGCTGCCTAGAGCTTGGCTGTAATTCACTCTGTGTCTGGGCAGGAAATCTACTTGAGCTCAGGGGGATGTCCAGTAATAGAAAAAGTTGTTCCAGGACCTTGGGCTATTTTTGCTGTTTTCTTTTATTTTGCAGGCAGAGAACCTTTCGGGAGATGCATCTTGTGCTGGGAAAAAAAAAAGAAAAATAAAAGCCAGGTGCTCATGAACAGAGAGAGGGGTAGAAATGGAAAGGGGAGGATGCAGATGTTTGTGCCTGTTTGGGTCTGGGGATCTACTTCTTAGACAGGCTCACCTTCACCAGGGAAGATCAGAGCCACAAAGGGGACTCCAGAACTTGATGGGCTCTTAAGCACCCTAACAGTGTGCAACAGAGTCCAACAGGTTGCAGAAGGGGTGTCCCTGCAGGTGGAGTTGCTGTCTCTTCTGCTTCCCTGCAGCTGTGGGCTGGCAGGGAAGATGGGGAGGCAGTGGGAAAACCATCACAGTAATGAATGCTCAAGGGTGGAGGTGATGGACCTTCCTTGGAAAGGCATCAGAGGGCAGCTTGAATTACAGCCAGGTTGTACCTCTGGCCAGCACGGGATGGGCCAGCAGATTGTCCCCCAGCAGATGCAGTAATCCCCCTGGGAAAATGCTGGATCCCAGCAGATGGCCACGAGCCTGGGCTAGCTCAGCTGTGAGCAGCAATGAGCAAGAGGAGGCAGAGAGCAGGTGCCTGCCCTTGAACGGCAGCCTTTGGAATGATTTAAGCAGGCTCTGCTGAATGGGGCTGCAGTGTGGAGTGAGGCTGGTATCTTCAGCCAGCTGGATAATGAGAGCATCCAGAGTTATAACAGGAAGGATTAAAAAATGTAATTGCTAATGGGGAATTAATTGTTAATGGGGAATCATCATTGCAGGAGGGTGTTCCCAGTGTGGTCCCGCAGGGATACGTTCTTGGCCAATTGCTAATCACTTGTCTTATCAATTATCTTGAAGGCAACATAAAACTGTTGCTGGCAAAGTTTGCCAGTGACACAAGAGCTGATGTATATAATAGAAGGGATGAGTCCATCACACACAGAATCCAGAGCAGTTAATATACAAGCCTTCCCTCAGCATGAGCATGTGCTTTATGCAGCCAAACACAAGTCCATTCATCTCCAGTGGAGGAATGTAGGTCAGACTGGCAGAATGCAGGATGGTGTCCTGGGGAGGACAACACTGATAAGGCCTTGTCAGAAGCCACTTGGAGATAAAGTGGCAGTGCTGAGAGCAGAACTTGGCCGGAGGCAGAAGGAGGTATCACGGGAGGTGGGAAGGTGCTATGTAATGAGAAGACAGAGCTTTTTCCTGAAGTGGTCCCAGCCTGAGCCTGGAAGAAGGCACCACTTCCAGCCTCCCATGCAGCCACTCCGCACACACTGTCAGTCCCTTTGACCTCGCCTGCCCCAGCAACTGCCTGTGCCCTGGCAATTACAAGAATCCCAGATCACTCAGTTGCACATGCAACTCACCCGGGGGAATGGGTGCAAAAACAAACAACACATGACAGATGTTTGCCATATCACTTAATGCATGACTGAAGGACGCTGTGACAGTGCCGGGAGGGGAGGAGAGGAGAGGAGAGGAGAGGAGAGGAGAGGAGAGGAGAGGAGAGGAGAGGAGAGGAGAGGAGAGGAGAGGAGAGGAGAGGAGAGGAGAGGAGAGGAGAGGAGAGGAGAGGAGAGGAGAGGAGAGACTTCAAATATACTTATGAATGTATATTTGTAGATAGCACTGCTGCAGAGCCATCTTAGGTTGCATGCACAAGGCCACCCCATCACAACTCTTGAATCCAGTCACCTCAACTCAACTGCATTTGCACAACAACCAAAACCTACACAGATGTCTATAAACAAAACACACAGCCTGGTGTATATGTACAAACCATCTCCTACACAGAAAATCCAGAGAACACCTCCAAATTCAAAGTGTCAATTTAAGCATGCCAGGCAGATGGCACCTCCCTGCCATGGGCTGACTTGTGTGGGGGAAGCAGAGTGCAGAAAGAGCTGGTCACACCCCTGTCAGCCAAAAAATGCAACACAGACAAGGCTGGGCAATTCTAGAAGGGGAAAAAGGTTTTCCTATCTACAGCTGGTTTCCCTTTGAAAAGCCAATTTGCCTGGCTTTGCTGTGCATTTTGAAGGCTATTTACTGGTCCAGGCTTTGTCATTGCAGCAGCATCCTAACAAGGTATGTGCAAACTGGAGCCCCCGGGAGGCTCTGCAGCAGAACCGACTGCAAAAGATTAGTCAGGGCTTAAGAGAGAAAGAAAAAAGGGAGAGTAATGAAACAAAATCTCTCTTTTCCTCTGCTGAGGAATGATGGGGGCTAATTGCTTGTAGCTGGTGAGGAAGAGAGGAGATGGGAGCTTCTTCACCCATCAATAAATTAACCCCAGCATGTGGCATCTGAAGTGCATTCATTTCCAGAGCCTTTTATCTCTTTGTCTCCTCTCCTGGGTGAAAACATAATTATTGTTTAAACATGAGTTAATTCAGCAAGGTGAGGATCAATAAAGCAGAATTACTCCTCTTTTAAAAGCAAAGAAATCTCAATCTGGGACAGATGTGGACATAACTCTGGCAGGGCTGATGGATGAGGAAGACACCTTGGTCACAGCAGAGCTCCCTCTTTCCAGGACTGCCTTAGGCATTGGGTTTAATAAGAACAAGTAAGTCCAGCAACAGGCAGTCACAGCACTCAGTACAAAAAGCTGAAATCACCCATGCATGTACACTTTGTAGCCTGACATGTGGTGAGGCATCTCCACCACGTACACGCTTCCCACATAAGAGCTTGGGTTAAACCCCAAAGCTTGTGCTGTGACCTCTCCCAGACCTTTGTAGGAACACAGACCCTGCTAGGGAGGAGGTCACTGCACTGCAGGGACCCCCACCAGCTCTGCTCTCACAGGGTGGAGGCCTTGGACAACCAAAGGTGTGAGTGTCACAGCAGACAGCAATCGCATCGGTGCTCTGCTCAGCTTCCCCCATCACCTTCCTCCATTCTGAAATAAATTGGCAGCAGCCACTGCCTGGAGAACAGAACACAGGAAGGAAAACTGAGCTATCCAAAATAATGGGAAGTTGATTAGAGGGCTAGAATACCTCTTATATGAGGAAAGGCTGAAATACTTGGTGTTTTTCAACCTGGAGAAGAGAAGGCTCTGGGATGAATGTCCAGTACATACAGGGGCTATGAGAGACCTGAGGAGGGATTTCTCACAAGGACATGCAGTGACAGGACAAGGCGTAATGGCTTTAAACTGAAAAAGAGTAGGTTTAGATTAGCTATGAGGAATAAACCCTTCACTGTGAAGATGGTGAGGCACTGGTGAGGTTGCCCAGAGAAGCCGTGGATGTCCCATCCCTGGAAGTGCTCATGGCTTTATGCAAACTGGTCTAGTGAAGGTGCTGCTGTCCATGGTTGTGGGATTGGAGCTTGATGATCTTTAAGGTCCCTTCCAACCTAAACCATTCTATGATTCTTTACAGAGGGCCCAAGGCTCTCCCCTTCTCACCCAGGTCTTTGGCTTGTTCTGCCTGCTGTGTGCTCTCCCATTCTTCCTGCAGCTCCTGTCCATCTGTTGCAGACATATTTTATGAAAAATCCTTTTGCCAGGATCTTTTCTCCTGAGAAGCTGAGAAGCTTCAGCTTCTCCATGTTTTGCTCCTTTGGAATGCGATCTGGAGAATTGTCTGCCCAGCATGTGAAATTGTTTTTACTTGATGACCAATGACAGCCACCTGTGTTGAGGCTGTGAGCAGTCACAAGATTTTATTATCATTCCTTTTCATTCCTTGCTAGCCTTCTGATGAAATCCTTTCTTCTATTCTTTTAGTATAGTTATATAATTTTCTTTTAATTTTATATATATCATAAAATAATACATCAGCCTTCTGAAACGTGGAGTCAAGATTCTCATCTCTTCCCTCATCCTGGGACCCCTGCGAACGCCATCACAGGGGGCATTCCATCCCTCCATGCCAGCTGGATCTGTGCAGATGGGGACAGCCCTGTGACTGTCCAGGGCAATGCCCATCTCTGCAGGAAGGTTGGCCCAATCTGGCAGACCCATCTAAAGCTGTTTATGCATGCACTGGGGATGGCAGTCCTGAACACCCTCTTCCATTGCCCCTCTGCCTTTCCCTGCAGCAGAACATCCCAAACCCACTGCTGGAGCCAGAACATTAGTGCCAGCCTCCGAGCATGCCCCTGGAGCTGCCCTGCTGGATGTCTCTGGTCTCCCACCACCCAGTGTCCACCCCCTGGGAACTTCAGTCCCCAGCTGTGTCATGCACATGAAACCTGAGCAGCCTGCCAGGGATGCAAAGCAAGGGAGCTCTGTCACCCCGAAGGTCACAGAAACCCCAAATCCACTGACCTCTGAGCCCCTCCACTCCCTTCCCCAACACTGGGGATCATCCCAGGCTTCTGCATCCCAGAGAGATGCTCTGCCAGCTCCAAGGAGGAGGACTAAAGGTGAGCAGCAGAGGGCTTAATACATGAACAGCCTCACCTTCACCAAGCCTGATGCTGCTTTTATTAATTCATGTGGCACTTTGCAGGACGCTCCAGTAATCACCGTGCTGCATACGAGAGCCAGGAGAGGGTGGCCAGGCTCCCTCCGCCGTGCTCGTGCTCACTTAACAGCTTGTCACATCCTCCTCACTCAAGTATTCAGTGCTAATGCATCTCTTAGAGTGCTTCATGAGCTATTAAAGTCGAACGTGCCTCAAGTGCATGATAAATGGACTCTATGCCAGCATCTCCCCACCACTCCACCGGGTCCCTGCCACCAGTGGGATTAATCCATCCTCCAGCCCCACTCCTGCTGCGCACTTCCAGCCCGAGTGCCCGGCTGGTGGGGGATGAGCTCTGGGGTTGGCTGGTGAGGAGAGGCAGCAGCAGGGCAGAGGGTGAGCTCTGGCTGGGGGGCACGGGGCACAAGCTTTGGGTCTCTGGGCACGGTGGGCTGGGAGGGAGATCTGCTGCTCCAAAGCCCCTGCCCAGAGCAAACCTCGGAATTTCAGAGAGGTGCCCAGGAGGGACAGATTGAGGACAGTCCTGAAGGTCTCATAAGTAATTTTCTGACCCTGTATGCTTTTTTTTGTCCCCCAGTGAAGCTGCTACAGATGGAAAGAGCCCTGCCACACTTCTCACACTCCATTCAGGCAGTTTTTGCTGCACAAAGGTCTCAGCAGCTTCAGTTTTGAGCTGGTGCCCCAGAAACCTCCCTCCCAGACACAGGCAGGCAAGGGAAACAGGAGGGACACAAGGACATGGGAGGCTATGCTGCCAACCCCTGATTCACAGAGCAGAGGGTGACAGTCACAGCAGCTCTGCACCAGCTGTCAGTGGCAAAATGTGTGGTCCTGCTCACTGGTGAGCAGCAGCATTGGTTCTGCCCTAGACAACAAAATTCAAGTGGGTGCAACACTGAAGTACCTGTCACTTCTGTGTTTTGTGCTCCTCCCTGTGCAGCAGGTCTGGGTTACTGTTCAAAGCACCCAAAGGATGCTCTGCTGTCCTATTGCCTGGTCCTTTAAAGCTCCCCAGTCAGCGATCCTGCAAGCACTGCAGGAGAGAGCAGCTTTGCTTCTCTGCAGGAAGCATCACACCACCACCACATACAGCTCAGCACCCAATGCTTTGAGCAGACACCCTGGGAAGGGGTTGGGGACCTTCCTGGAACACCAGCCAGCAAGATCCTTCTGTGTCCAGAGAGTGGCTGTCCCCATGCAATGCAGATGTGCTGCCAAACCCTTGCTGCTTTGTGTCCAAGGTGGAAGCTTGTGGCAATGCAAACCCACCCAACTGGATTTAAGGCAGCTCAGTGGGCACTCTGGCTGGATTCCTCAATTTCACAGAGCCCAAGGATGCACAGATGTCTTTACTGGAGTTAATGAGCAAAATTCCTCTCCAAGATCTTCTAAAAACTACTACAGACAGGCTGGCAGGAAAAGCAGGGAATTCTGGAGGTTCCTCATTTTTTCCTATTTTTGCAGAGCTGGACTCTACACCAAGATGCAGCCATCCCTCATAATCTTCCTGCTCCTGCCTAGACCCAGGATTATGTGGGGCTCCTCCAGCTCCCAATGCCACCAGTGGCTCTAAAGGGTAATCCCTCTAAAGCCACCACTAAAATAAGCCCTGAATCCTCTGCCAACCTGGAGAGATGTGAGCTAGTGGTGGGCACAGATGTGTGGTGGCAGTGGGGATTAAGTCACCCCAAGGAGGTGAGACCAGGATGAAGCATCATCCATCATTGTCATGGGTCCAGGTGTCATGGAGCTGTCAGGGGTGATCAGGGTTTGGAGTTGTCAGGCTGGTGCTTCCTCCCAACTCCTCATCCCTTCATGGGCAGGCTGCATGGGGCAGCATCCACAAAAGAGTGGGCAAAGGGGTCCAAAGCAGTAGGGACACAGAGAGCTGTGGGCAGGGCAAAGGGCATCAGCAGAGGGAGACGCAGGATGCCCAAACTCCACAGTGATGGGCTGGAGGGGACACTTGTCATGGAGAGAAGTGATAACACGCACAGAAATAATATCAGGCACACCTGAAGGGTGCACCCAGATTCCCCCAGGAGAGAGGGGCTGAAGGAGCAGCATTCCCATTTTTCAGTACTCCCAGGGCCTGGGAGGCGTGAAGGAACTCACCCAGCTGGCTGTGCCTCTGGGCGTACACCACCACCACCGCGGCGAGCACCACGCAGCAGGCTGACGGCACAGGGTTAGCCATCTGTGGAAGCAAACACAGGCAGGAGCAGTCAGGGCTTGCCCCCAGGGCTGAGAGCCCCCAGTGATGGGACTGCGAGGAGATGACTGTAAAACCATCTCCATCGCAGCCAAGGGGAAATTCACTGCGAAATGAGGCATTTTGCTGGGGCACGCTTCATCACTCCATAGCCTGTGGCACTTTCCGTGGGAGGTGCCTGGAGGGGATGACAAGCCTTGCACAAATGCTCCATCTTCCCTGTCTCATTTTCAACATTTTCCTTAGGAAAGCCAGCCCCTGGTGGGGCTCTCTTGGCAGATGCAGCATCATCCCGGAGCCAACGCTACCTGCAAATGGGTTACAGAGGGGTTTTGAGGAGATGGGAGCACACCCAGGTAGTTCACAGCTGATGCTGCAGGATGTGCAAGATGTTGATCTCAGCAGAAACCTCAGCCTCAGCCACCTGCCATCAGTATCTTGATGGGCCACAGCTATCCCCACTTCTCTGGGCTGGGAGAGGGGCAGAGGCTACTCTGTCCTGGTGAGCTGTGCCTTGTCCCTGGGGCTGCTGTGGTGCAGGGAGCTGTGGAGGGGGTGACAGCTAAGAAAGCAGGTGATGAAGACATCCTGCCTGCACCAAAAAGCCCCTCCAGGAGTAGACAAATGGCAGCAATAACTACAAGGCTACCCTGCATGACCCTGCCAGGCTGGAGATGCCCAAGCTCTCATTTTCTTGCAGCCAGGGCTGGTAGAGGAGACCAGAGCCAGGAGGGAGCTGCTGGGGACAGCCACGGGGATGCTGGCCCACCCACCAGGAAGTAAATTGCACCATGCATGAAAAGCAAATTGCACCTTCAAAACCATTTAAGCCTCTCTAATCTCCAGTGCCGTATCGGTAACGTGCACAGGATTGCCTTTTAATCTAGAACATGAGTATGGGCTCATTAGCCAGATGGCATCCATTTAAACCTAAATGAAGGGCTAGCTCCACTGGCAAAAGAAAAAAATCCAGCAAAACATATTCCATTACCCAACGGGACTGTTGCAGGAGCCCAGATGGCCTCGGGTTCACAGGGAGCCTTTGCAGGGCTGGAGGGGAAGGCAAGACCAGCTGGGTGGGATTGCACCAGCAGATTTTGGGGTGCAGCTGGACCAGCCTGATCTCAAATGTCTCTTAGGGGCGGGGATGCTGGGGGAGACAGTGGGTCTGAAGAGGATGAGCCTGGAGATGGGCAGAGAAGGAATCCATGTCCTTTAATCTTTCAGTGCTGGGTTTGGGCTCCAAGGGCTGGCAGCAAGAGCCATTCCCAGTGTGCTGGTGCTGCAGAGCATGGACAGGCAAGCCCCAGACCCTGCTGCCAGCCCTCACAGGTCACCTTGAGCAAATCACTTAAACCGCCTTCCCCGTGCCTCAGTTTCCCAGTCTGTGAAACAGAGATAATGAAGGTGACCTTCCTCTGAAAGCTCTGGGCGAGGAGTGCTAAGCGCTAATTACAATCTCCTTATCACTCACTCTTCTTCTTCCCCCCTGCTTCTCTCATGCCTGCTCTCCGCTGCCTTTTCCATGCGTCCCCTCTGTGCCCACAGAATGGTTCCCTGACTGCCACCCTACCTGTGCTCCAGCTGCCATCACAAGTGGCACCTCAGGGAGTGGGTGACAGCTGGAACCTGAGGCAGGTGGCAATGCCACATCTTGGGGCACTGCTGGCATGTGGGACCCTGAGCAGCTTGGAAACCACTTGCAACCCAGGAGCCAACTCTCCCTATTTACACTCAAATTTACTTTCCACTGAATATTCCCTTTCTGCAGCCCTGGGAGTTGATGGGAGGCACCAGGACTTGCAGCAGGCAAGGAACCAGGGGCCATAGCCTCCCTTCACCACAGCCCAGATATCTCCAGCTAGTACAGCCATCCCATTTCTGGGGACAATGGCAATGACAGGAGGTGGGACAGGACCCCCCCAGCAACCAGCCTGCTCTTTGAAAAGTGTGAGATCTCCTTGATGCATGCTTGGCTCAGTGCAAATATCATCACCAGCATCACGCTCTACCTCCCAGCCCTGCCAGGGAACAAAGCCACCTGCTGCCCCCCCCCGCTGCTCCTCCCTTGTCTCATCAGCTCTTAAAATAATTACTGCTGCTCCTGCCCATGTGCCTAGGCCAGCACTGAAACAGAGTTATGTAACAGGGAATGGTTCCTGTCCCAAAGCACTGGTGGTCTCAAGGGATACAGGTGGAGTAAGAGAGAGCAGAGGAACCCAGATAAGTTCCCTAAGGACTCTGTGGAATGGCCAGGACACAGGCAGAGGCTTACAGTGACAGCACAGAGATTTCACCACTTGGCTGCTCTCACCCTGGAAAACCTCATTTCTTCTTAGAGATGAGCCCTGTGACCAGGCAGGAGTGGAGCTATTTTAGGACAAAAATCTAGCCAGAAAACCAACTTCTTTCTCACTTGAATTACAATTTTCCATGCAGTATTTGCTTTGTTTGACTGTTTTGCCCAAAGCCATGTTGATTTTTTTTCCCCTAAGCACATAACAAAGCCTTTGCAATTTCTGCAGATGTTTCCAATGCAAATTTCTGTTGCTGTATTTGCTTGCTTATCTGTTTCCCTAGTAAAAGCCAGCACCCTGGCATTCGGGTGCACAGGCCAGTGAGCAGCAGCTGACCAGGTGTGCAGAGTCCTGAGCTATGTCCCCATGCCAGCAGGGAGCAGTTTATAGGTGATGGAGGGGAACCACATTTATTACACAGCAAAGCCCGCAGTGTGAAACTCAATCTTCTGTGCAAAAGGTAAATTTTCCCCAGTAATGAATAATTTCTTGGAGGTAGAGAGGAAAGAGGAGCCTGGGGAGGAAGAAAGGGGGAGAGGGAACATATGAAGGGGTGGACCAGCATCTCTGGGGCTGTCCTCCCTGTCCCCAGCTTCCTGCTTGGGGAGAGAGCAAAGGGTTGATCTTTCCCCACCCTGTCCTCTATACCAAGGATAGTGAGGGCATCAGCCATTGTCACTCTTAGCAGAAGGCAACTCAACACAGACATGGTATAAGGTCCCCTCCAGCAGCTCTCAGTCCAAACCAAAGGTTTCCAGGCCTGTGTTCCCCGAGCTGGACCAGGACTGAAGGGGCACAGCAATGTGACATTAGCTGTTGTGGTGTGATGGGGAGAGGACAGTCCTGGGGGGGGTACAGCAGGAGTGAAAGGGATTCCAGGCAAGGGATACCAGTGTATACAGCCAAAAGTAGGATGGCGCTTTCTGCTTAACAGTCCCAGTGTTCTCTTTTGAGAATGCAAAGGGATGGATCCCTGCCAGCTCTCCCTTAGTATAATCTCCAAAGCTTTAGCGATGTAGTACCAACTGGCACCTGGAAACAGCAGCTCCAGGGCAGGGCTGGTGAGGGATGGGGGCTGCACCCCAGTCTCCCCAGGTGAGAAACAACTCTCACCTGCCACAGGCTGCTCTCAGCAATGGTAAATAAATAAAACCCTCATTCTAGAACTGTGTGGCTGCCTTAGAAGAAAAGTGGTAGTTTCAAAATGTAGTGTTTCCATGACAAAGTCTTCCATCAGACAATTCACCACCAGGTGCTATTATGGAGTCTGGCTCTGAAGTGGTGAACTGGGGGGAAACAAACTCCACTTAGTCATTTCCTTGCCCTCCAGCTTTGCCCTGAGCCTTCCAAAGGAGCTTTGCATCATCTTTCCTGCAGGCAGGCACCACGGTGAGACTGCACTGCCCACAGCGACTGTTGATGCTGTGCTAGAACCTGTGCTGCACACCTGGGCTGGGGATGGACACCTGTGCTGCACACCTGGGCTGTGCATGGACACCTGTGCTTCACACCTGGGCTGTGGATGGACACCTCTGCTGCACACCTGGGCTGGGGATGGACACCTGTGCTGCACACCTGGGCTGGGGATGGACACCTGTGCTGCTGACAGGGGCTGTGCATGGACACCTGTGCTGCTGACACAGGCTGTGCATGGACACCTGTGCTGCACACCTGGGCTGTGCATGGACACCTGTGCTGCTGACACAGGCTGTGCATGGACACCTGTGCTGCACACCTGGGTTGTGCATGGACACCTGTGCTGCACACCTCGGCTGGACACCTGTGCTGCTGACACAGGCTGTGCATGGACACCTGTGCTGCACACCTGGGCTGGGGATGGACACCTGTGCTGCACACCTGGGCTGTGCATGGACACCTGTGCTGCACACCTGGGCTGGGGATGCATACCTGTGCTGCAGCCAGGGGCTGTGGGTGGACAGCTATGCTGCAGACACAGACTGTAGCTGCTACAGTCCCCCTGTACTGCAGACACCCACAACATGTGCTCAGGTACCACCTGTGCTGCAGCTGCTGAGTGTAGGTGGTACTGCACACCTGCACCTCAGGGGCTGGCTGTGAGTGGTACCCAACACCTGGAGTGCAGATATTGACTGCAGGCAGTGCAGCTCACCTGTCCTGCAGGCAGGTCACAGTCTGCCTCGTGCTGAGGTGTGGTACTGTGCCTCCAGTGCAGATGCCAGCTGCAGGCATCACAGTGCCCCTGCACTCGCAGCAGGCGCCTCCTGGGCCCCCGCGTTACTGAAGGAGAATCAACACCCTTACCAAAGCCACTCTCGACTCCTCAGCCTAAACCAGAGATGCCCACACAGCTTCTCCCAGCCCCAGGAATCCAGGGTGCCTCCTGTGGCATGCCATCCCTCCCCAGGGACAGGGTGTGGTGCTGCTATGAGCAGCGAAGCACCGAAGTGGGCAGGACACCCTCCAGCCCTGGGTTCCCAGGGGTTGCACCACGTGCGGGCAGCATTGCTTGGGCACACTGAGTGCTGTCTCCTCCTTTCAGATCATCCCTGCCAGCAAGGCGAGGGAAGGAGAGGAAAAAATAGTTGTCACTTAATATCAGACACTTGCTAACAGCCCTAAAGCCTTTGGGCCTTACAGTGCCCCGTCAGCACTAAACTCCACTGCCTAAGAGGAAGAGAGAAAAGAGGGACTTTATCATCTCCTTCATATGTGCTATCAGAAAGCCTTATCTGCAGAGACAGAATCCCCACTGCTTGAAAAGCTTTCCTAAATCTAATTCAAACCCCCGCTGTCAATAGAGCAATTAGCACTGCCCCACTGGACCATGAGTGCCACAGGGATGACTGGGGCCTGCTGAAATAAATTCACTCTTGGCTCTCATGGACTGTGACTTTCCTCCCTCCACCTCCTCCCTTTCTGGTAATGAAGCAAGGACCCTAAGGAGGAGGATATCCTGAAGGAAGGAGCACCCCACAGCAGAGCTCCTTCATCACCCTGCCTCTGCCACCCCAGTGAGCACTGCTGGACCCCTGGATGGCAGCACAGACCCCTCCTGCCCTTGTGGTCTGAGAGATGGGCAAATGGTGAAAGGATCCTCACAAAACCTCCCAGCTGCTTGGGTTGAAGGCAGCTGTGGACTTGCAGAGCTCTTGGTTCCAACATCCCTGCTGAAGGTTGCTCCATGTTCCCTGGATGCCACTGGCAAGGTGTGTCAGTGTGAAAAGCAATGACCAAAGATGCTCCCCATATCCATGGGGCTGAAGAAAGCAGCTCTTTGGGACGGAGCATCAGCCCAGATTAAATCAGAGCTACTTTTCAGAGGGTAATGCAGAGTTTAGGAGCTCCAGGGATAGCTGGGATGGTCTAGGGAGGAACAACCCATGAAAAGGCTAAGGTTGTTTGAGAATCCCCCAGACTGGCCAGCTGGCTCCCAGGACAGGTAATTTTTTGCTTCTGTGGATCATGGTGACATGCTTCCACTGAGGCAGGGATCTGTACAAAGACCAGTATACTCCTGAGGGTCCCAGGAGTGAGGCTCCAGGGGCTGGGGGACTCCTGCTCCAGGAGCAGGGTAGGGCTCTCACCTCACACCTTGCAGCTCTTCAGATTGGTGCCCAAAAGCATCAGGACAGTGCAATCCACCCCTGGGACACACTGGGGTGCTCTGATCCCTCCTCGGCCCCAGGACAGGCAGGAGCTCCATGTCAGGAGAGCATGGGACAGGTACAACCAGTGGGAACCTCTCTGTGACCCTGCCCCTGGTGCCACATCCACTGTGGGGCAGTGCTGCTGCACAGGCAGCTGCCTGCTGGCGCCCATCCCCTGTTCCAGCTCCGAGCCTTCAGGGGGGATGTTTCTCACAGCCCATAGCTGTCCTCAAACTCCCACCATGCCTACCAGCTTTTCCTCAAGTGGAGGGCAGCACTCCAAGGCCAGCTGTCTGCTCCAGCAGTGATAAAAGCTAGCACAGGGAGCAGCATACTAATGAGCATCACACATCTTCAACAGCAGCACTGTGAGGAGGCACAGCAGGGCAGTAGGGCCTTGAATCCCCACGGCAGGGGAGCAACACTGTCCCAGCACTGTTCCTCAGACACACCAGTGCCACCTGGGCAGGAAGCTCAGCCGAGCTGCCATACCCAAACCCCATCCCTCCACAGCCCACAGCCCTACCTTTGAGATGCAGGAAAGCTCAGACCAACAATGAAATTTTCCCTCTCTTTTTACTCAACTCTCCTCTGCACTGAGCATTTCCTGGCTCCCTACAGAGAGAGATTGCAGGAATCAATAGCATCTTTGCTTCTATTAAAGAGCAGCCAGAACCAGCACTTTTTATGTGGAGCCTCTGTTCAAATGAGGTCCTGAGCAATTTTTCCATAGATGGTGCCATGTCAGGGACAGACAGAAGGGATCAGACAGAGAAGGGAGAGAGACAGGAGATGGGAGATGCTTGTGGTTCAGGTGCTTCCCAGTGCTCCTCTCTGGAAGCTGGAGAAATCACCTAAGATGGGCATATTTGGGAGCAATTCCTGCTCCTTCTCATTCTGAGTCTCCAGGCTGTGGTTACTGTGGGATGGAGCTCTTGGTATTATGCTGATTTTTGGCACTTTGATTCCCAGCCTCTACCCACAAAAGCAGAAAATTAATGATGCAGAACAAAACGATAACAACCCCACAAAATCAAAACCAAACTCCCATACACTAGGCAAATTATCCCAAATTCTTTAGGAAGATCCTGCTGTCTCACGCCAGGTTCAGTTTGTGCTTTCCAGGCAAATGCTGGCAACATTTCTTATTTTTGTCTGCAGGGCTGCACTGCCCTTCAGTCCCCCAAGGATTTTGCTCACAACCCTGTTTTCTGCCTTGGGGAGACTCTGTAGTGAGGCTGCTTTATGAAATACCCAACATCCCTTCAGATCCAAAGCTTCAGGGTAGAGCAGCCTCTGGATTAAAAGCAGCCTAGTATTAAAATCTGGATTGTGGCATAGTCATGTGCCATCCTGAGCAAAACAGAGAGGAAAGGCAGAACAGGTAGTGCTTGTCCAGACAGACTTCTTCTATCAGCTGGATGCCCATGACACAGCAGACATGGCACAGAGGAGCATGCTGTGTCCTGTGGTCACTGCTAGGAGAGATTTTGGGGAATGTCTGGCCACAGCAGCTTTAGCATCCCTCTCAATAGCACCTGCAGACACAGGTTCCACAGAAACCTTATTTTGCTTAAAGTACAAAGACTGCATATCTTACTAACCCAGTCTTGCTCCTCTGGAGGGCTGTTCTCTGCAACACCCAGGCAAGGGGATGGACACAGTGTGGGCACTGTGTGTGAGCTCGCTGGCACTGGGGTTATGTGAGGTGAAGAGCACAGCACTGCTGGGGAAACACGGGGGCAAGCAGGGCAAAACTGCCAGCTGCAACCCCAAACAGGCTGCTGGCACCCTGCAGGACCCCTTTCCTCCAGCACAGGCAGGACCATGCCTGCTTGGCTCCAGTAAACCTCCCAGTGGTGATGTCCCCAAGCCAGGGACAGCTACAGCTCATTCCTGAACCAGCACAGGTATCCAAGGACTGAGACCACAGCACTGCTGCTCAAACAGTGGGGCAGGCTTGCTTTTTGCCAACATGCTGAGAGAGAGCTGGAGGAGGATGACAGCTTGAAGTTGTGTTGCAGGGGCTCAGGGACATGAGCAGATTGGACTGAGGAGCACTGGAAGAGATCTTGGCAGATGTCTTGTCCAAAGAGGGAGGAAGATATTGGCTTAGCAGGACTAGGAGAGTAACTGATGAAACACCCCGTTGTATAGAGCTTCTTGGGCATTTTAATTTTAGCTTGGCTTTTTGCTTGGGATTTCTTTCTTTTTTTTTAAGCTGTTGGCACAGAGGAAGACACTCCAATGACTCTGATGCTGTCTCCCTAGAGATGCCTCAGGATCATGGAATCATAAAATCAATCATTTAGGTTGGACAAAGGCCTCATCAAGTCCAACTGTAAACCTAACACTGCCAAGTCCACCACTAAACCCTGTTCCTAAGTGCCATATTTACATATCTTTTAAATACCTCCAGGGATGGTGACTATGGCTTGTGCTGCTTTGCTTCATTTCTCCTCCATGCTTGCAGGATAAGCTGGCAGGAGGATGGGTAGGCAGGAGCCAGGCAGCTTCCAAGGCCCAGGGAGAGCAGCAAACACTGCTGGAGGCAGACAGGGGCTCAGGATGCTGGGGACTGTGTGCTCCCCACTGGTCCCTGCTTGGCTGTCCTTCCCCGTCCAGGTTGCACAGGAGGTGCTGTGTCCCCACTGCCTCTAAGCCTTCAGACGACCAGCTTCCCTGGGGTGACTGTCCCACAAGCTGCTGTGGGATCACAGGCCACTGCAGGCAGACAGGACAGACGTGACAGTGAGGACATTTGTCCCCCACCTGCATATGGGCTGCCCCCTGCCTCCCTCCTCACTGCAAGAATACTGCTCAAAACCTGGGCAGGAAAAAGAAGCAGGAGGGGAACTCCGCCCACCCTGCAGACAGATGGGGTTTGTGGGTCATTGTTTCATCACCACTCTCACCCCACGTGCTTCCACAGGTGCCCAGCATCTCCTGAACAGCCTCCTAGGGTCTGTGTCCATATGTCACAGCAGCACCCAGCTTTCGAAGTGGGCAACTGGGGGGGGAAACTGAGCCATGTGGATTCTCCATAATGCTCTGATGACAAGTGACAGGGGCAGCACTGTAGGCAGGAGCTAATCCCATCCTTGGGTGAACGCAGCCCATGTTGGCTCCAGTGATGCTGGAAGGGTCTTTCTGCTGCCAGCAGCCTCTTCAGTAGGCACAGGGGTCTGTCCCAGAACTGAGCCTAGGCTGGCAGTGGCACTGGGGTGATGTGCCTGCCCTCTTCTCCTTGAAAACACCCTCCTGGAATAGCAAGGGGTGGAAAATGTCCTCTTTTTGCTATGGCCCCAAAATGACCCTACTCATAGGTCAAACAAGTCCCACAACATGACAGCAGCTGCCTTGGCACCACTGCTGCCTCAGTTTGCAGCAGGACCTCCCTGGCCCCTGCTCCCTTGCCCCCTCTCAACTTAGCATTGGCTGGATGCAGCTGGTGGAAGGGGAAAAGCCATGAGAGGGGGAAGCAGCATTGCTGAAATGGGCTGGGGGTACCCCAAAACCCAAGGCTGGCCTCCTCTCCTGTTCTCCAATTGCTGCCACTTTGAGGGGCTCTGGCTGCCAGAGCCTGGAGCCAGCAGAGCATGTGGGGTGAGACCAAGGGGCTGCTGAGGACCCCTCTGAAAACCCCCGGGGACTCTCGATCTCCCTGGGATCCTGCTCCAGACCTCACAGGCAGTGTTTGATGAAGGCAAGCAGAGGATGAGGAGGGAGAAGTGGAGCTGGCTGAAGGCAGCTGTGCTGAAATAAAAGTCAAGAAAGTATCTCACCCAAAACTACAGGAAAGTTTAATTATCAAGGACAAAACACCATCTGTTTGTGCCGACTGTGACCTCCCGCTGCCCCTGGGTTTTAACAGCTCTTAAATTAACATGTTTGTTAGAGGTATTCCCTGCCTGACATCAGGGAAGCAGCTCCCGCGGGGCAGAGAGGAGGATTGAGTGATTGTCCACTGAGACACGTGCTGGGATGGTGTAGTGTGCTCGGTGGTGATGGGGGAAACAAAACACCCTTTTGGAAATGAGGATTTGCACCAAGCATGGCTCTGGCAAGCCCAGCATCTCTGTGTGTTGCCACTGGCAGGTGAGGTATGGTGTGAGACTGTATTTGGGTCTCAGCCTCTTTCCAAAAAGCAAAGTCAAAAAGATGTACTCTTGGAGGAAGATTTTGCCATGCAAAGCCAGCAGAATTAAATGAACACTCAATAAAGAAGAGGCTGGACTAAAATCCAATTTGTTTTCAGCCCTGCAAGGGAAGGAAGATGCATACACTGGTACCAAGCCCCAGAACTGATTTAGTGATGTCAAACTGCTCAGTTCCCTTCTTTATTTTCTTCTTTCCTATTCTTTCTGGGATACAGCATCCAAGGTGAACATGCCATCACCTTCCTACCCAACTACCTACACTGAAAGGAGTCTGAAGCCAACCTGGCCAGACAGGAGAAAAACAACTCAGCTAGGAGAATCCCACATTGCAGGATCCCAGAAGCCTTTTTTCCATCCCCTGAGCTTTGCCCTGCGAGCTCCCACTCTCAAGCCATATGGCTGTCACAAAGGAGGCTGGAGGTGAGGGCAGCTGCTGCCACTATTCCTGCAGCAAGGCACGTTTTCCACTAGTAAGCCCTCAAAACCAAACACTAAACATGAATGCAGTGGCCTCTGTGATCTGCCATGAAGACTCACAGCCAAGGAGCACAGATCCAGGATTTATTTATCCTAGGGCAGTTCTAGGGGCTGTGAGTCTGGAGGTGGCCATGCTACCAGACTCCAGGAGTGAGCAGGGGAATGCTTGATACTTCTCCTGCTTGGTCCCACACTCCCTGCACAATCACCCTGCCCCATCAGCCAGGCTCTCACTGGACTCTCCGGGCTCTCCTTTCCTTCCAGTTCACAGAACCAGTGCTGATATCCTTTTTATGTCCCTGATAGCCCCTCTCCAAACTTCTACCACGTTCACATGCCTTAAAACTATCGGGACTTTTTGATCCTGTGCCCAAGACAAGAGCCAGCATCAAGTCTCATCTTATGCACCTGGCTCTCCTCAGCAACCACCCGTAAAATCTCTTCCACCCCTAAAATTACACCATGGCTTTGCTCCTTCTCACTATTGTGGGCAGTATATGAAGGACAGCCCTTGCAATGCCAAATTTGACTTGGAAATCCCCTTGCCTAGCTGCACCCCAGTGATCTCCCCCACCAGGAGGCTGGTGCGCTTCAAAGCTCCTGCCTGGAGCCTGCACTCATTCCTCCCTTCTCTTGGGGGCCAGGCAGCAGGCAGGAACCAGGGTGCCACCCCTGCCTGGCAGGCTGCCTTCCACCAGGCGTGGCAGGGCAGATGTGAACCACGTGTGCCTTTTGTCTCAGGACCCTTCCTGCAAGCTCCAGCACCGAAGGAAGAGAAATCCATCAGCCAAGAGCAGCCATGGAATCCCCAGTGGCCTCCAGCCCCCTCCCAATCTCTGGCTCCACTCCATCCACTGGGGCAAGACTCAGTTTAGGGGAGGGCTTGTTTTTTAATTAGAAAATATTCATCAGCATTTAAAAATAAAATAATAAAAAAAGTGTCAACCAGCTGGGGCCACGAAAGCTGGGGCGTTTTTGGCTCCTGACCAAGCACTTTGATAGAAAGGCTTTTTGGAAAATGCCGTAGAAAACATTTAATTTCTCCCAAGGCCTGCATATGGGGCTCATCACTTGCGCATATTGCACAGGAATATTCATGTGTGCTGGCCTCCTGCTACAGGATGACGAGGGTTCTCTGGTGCAGTATGCAAAAGGGGCTCCTTCCCTTCCCTTCCCTTCCCTTCTGGTATTTTTTGGTGTTTTCTGGGTTTTTGTGGTGGTTTTGTTTTGTTTTGTTTTTTCCATTGGAAGAGAAAAGCACAGTGTTTCACTTCAATCCCTGAATGTTTGTCAATGGCAGAACAAAGGAAAAACTGAGCCAGGGTCAGGTCTGCTCATACTCATCAGCTCACTGAGCTCACCACAGGGTAGAGCCACAGATGAGCAGCAAATGTGGGGAAACAGATTTCTGCCCCTGGTTTTGCTGCTTTCTGGTTGCTTGAGCCCATTCTGATGCTGCCTGGATGGAGAGTGGGAGCCTGGCTTCTACTTCCCTGGCACAGCAAAAGGTTTCAATTCACATCCCAGCTCTCCACTCCAGGGATGTGGAGCTGGCTCATCCTGGACTTGCCACTGGGCATATCTGTTAGCTAATGCCCTTCTGCAAAACTAAGGAAGGCTGAAAATACTCACTGTGGCCACAGAACAGAGCCTGACGCAGCAAGGGGATGACTGCCATGGCTTGTTTTCTCCCTCATCTCTCCCCAGTGCTGCTGGCTCCCCCCCTTTCACCCTCAGCTTCTGTCTCAGCAGCACTGGCTTTTCTGCCAGATGCCAATGAGCTCTTCTGGAAGGAGACAAACTCACACTGAGCATCTTCTCACCCTCTCACTGGGATGCTCACCCCCAGCAAATGCTCCCTTGCTCCACCTGAGTCCCCCTCTTTCTGTAAGCCCCTACCTCTGCCTCCTGCTCTGCAGCCTGCCTGGACCCCAGCCTTCTTTAACTTTTCCTAAGGCATTTGTGCTCCCTGTCTCCAGCTCTGGCTGCACCCCTCATTCCTAGCAATCTGCTCTCTACAGCTACAGCACCTCCCAGCACAGAGTGTACCAGCCATGCTGGAGCAATTCTGACTGGCCCCAGAAAAAGCTTCTTCCTGGCAGATAAAACTCGGAGCACTAATTAGCAGAATCCCTGGGCAAGGAGAGGGGAAAGGAAAAGAAACAATCTGATCCCACAGTGTCTGTGGAGGCAAAGTCAAAGACAGCTCAGGAAAAGGGCACAGCTCCTGCTGGGGTAGCAGAGGAGCCTCTGAGCAGAGCAGCACCTTTGTGCAGGGCTCAAATTGTAGTTCTTAGAGACACTTGTGAAGAGTATTAATAAAAAAAAAAAAAATCCACTGAATGTTCAAAAGAGGAATCATGCCTAAATAAGTGTGCACACTAGCATGCACACACACGCAGACTTTATTAATTTTCATATATTTTGGCAGGCTTTCCCAATGGGAAAGGGGAAATTTGATCCCAAGTGTATGCCTAGGCAGGGTCTGTAAGATTCACTATGGAAAAAAATTAAATGGAAAAAAAAAAGTCCTAAAACCACATCTGGAGCACTGTGCCCAGTTTAGGGGCTCTGGTATAAGATTGGCAATGCTGGCCTCCAGCAAGTCCATGAAGGGTGGTGATGAGGCTGGGGATGAGGACAGGTTGACAAAATAGGGCCTGCACAGCCTTTAAAAGTGACGCTTTTAGAAGGATTGAACAGCAACCTGACAATACCTACCTAGAGATCACTAGGGTGATGGAGACAGGCTGTTTCATCCATGGTGGGAAGATGAGAGACAGCAGGCATGAAGTGCAAGAGCTGCAACAGGAGAGGTTCAGGCTTGCCACAAGGAAGACATAGTCTCACGACAGTCACCTGCTGGAAGATGAACCCAGACAGGTTGTAGGACCTAAGCCTGAAGGTTTTCAAAACCCAAACAGGCAAAGTAAACTGGTCCACACTCAGTATTCCCCCTGCTGGGGGCAGGATTCTGGACTGGAGCTTTCTCAGGGCTGTTTCTTAAGCTGGTTGGACAGATGAGCATCCCACTGCCAAGAAAAACTAAATTTGGTTAAGTCCCCCACAAATTATGAGGGGGATGGACCTGCTCAGTGCTTGTTTCAAATACTGGAAGGCAAAACCTGGGTGAACACATCTGACGAGCTCTCTGCCTTGAGCGGGACATCAAGCATGGAGAACAGAGACCGCGGGACCGCAGTGTGTCAGGGCCAGATCCTGTGCTCAGCTCAACCTCACTGATGAAGTGGAGACCAAGGAGATGTCTGTCTGTCCCTCTTCCAAACTTCCTTCTGGGGGGACTGCCTCGCACGACACCCATGAGTGATTAATGAGCGGCCAAGCCCGTCAGCACGCAGCCTGCGTGCATGGGCGCCTTGCATGTGTGCGCAGCGCTCCCCGGGACTCGGCAGGGAGGGGAGCTGGGGAGAAGAGCGCTGACAAGCAGATGATTAATTGAAATGCAAGCAGGAGGAAAAGCCATGTCCGCTAAAACTATCAGGCGTCACGAGCATGGGAAAGGAACTCGGAGAAGCCGTCTCCATCTCTGCTCCGCACGCATGGCGCCTCCCAGATCCAAGCTGCCTGCCAGTCCTTTTCCTGGCTTCTATTTTTGCAGGTGCAATTTCATATTTGAAAATAACCACGCTGCACACGCACATAGATATATATATTTTTTTTTCCTCGTCGCCCCCCCAGCTCATTGCACACGGAAACGGCAGCGATGGGAGAACAAACCTCCCAGGCTGCAGCACACAGCAGCAATTAAGCATCCAAGTGCTCATTACCCCCCGCCTTGGGGTGGAGGTGCCCAAAGCCCAGGCTCTCCACGCTGTTTGCACCTTCCAAGAGGCACAAGCTCAAAAACAAACACATAAAGTTACTAGTTTATGCTAAAGTAATAAGTTTAAAAGAAAAAAAAAAGAAGAAGAAATAAAGAATGAAATAAAAGAGTCTGAAAGCTCATGTCTGGCTCGGCTCTGACCTGTTGCTCAGAGTCCATAAATTATATCCCAGTGCTGGAGCTGGTGTGATTGCACTATCGGCAAAAAGGGGCAAGAAAGCTTCTGTTCCTCATCTGATACAAGCAGGCTCAGCTTGGGTCACTGAATAAATAGAGTGGAGATGTAATGTGGTGCATACTATTCCCCTGAACCATGGCTGGGAAAAGAACAGAGGGGGAAAGCAACAGGAAAGGGATGTCCTAGGGGAAGTTTGAAGGGGAGAGTGAAGGGATTCCGTTATGGCCAAGGTCAAGGACAGCACCTTGGAAGTACTCTGCCTCCAGCTCCTTCTCTGAGGAGAAAGATCAAAGAGAAGACCAAAGGGTCATTCTCTAGAAAGGAAAGGATCCTGAGCTTCAAAGTTTTGGGTTAGAAAAATCCAGGAGTGTGAACTTGCTGATGGCTTCTTGGCATAACCATAGTGCAGATGACTTAACACCAGATCCTTGTCCGAGTGAGCAAAGAGCAAGTGAGACTGTACCTAAAACATGACCTGAATATGGGCTGCTGGAGCATAGTTATTACCAGGTTTTGCTTGGCAAGCTGATCCCTAGCCAAGACAACTGGCTCGAGAAATTAACTTTGTGAGTGGTTCAGCACTTTGCTGCTCAGGTAACGAGCAGACCTGTAGGCGATTGCATTGTAGGACTCCACAAACTGCTTGTACCACTGACATGGTTTAACAGACTGCTGTTTATGAGACAGAGCAGTATTTAAAAGACACATTTCTCTCAGAGCTGCACATAAAATTTGATAGCTAAATAGCTGTAAATGCTACTGAAGTCTGACAACTCAAAGAGGAATCAAGGGTCTGTCATGCGGAGTATCCGCCAATACACCCGGCCCCACAGAGCCAGTGAGACTTCCAGTCTCATAAAACCTTTTTTATATTGGAAGTGAGAATTTGTGCAGCGCATATGAACTCTCTTTTATTGGGCTGGTGTGATGCTGAGAAAATGCAGTTAAAGTTGTACAAGTTCTCCTTGGAGCACTATCGGGCGCCTATAAATCAAATGCTTTATCCTGGAATGGGTTTACTAAATAAACTTTCTTTAATTTGGGCTCGTGCTGAGCAGCAGGACCACAGCGGGAGGGGGTGCCTCCCCTTGTCACTGCCCATTCGCACTGGTGGAGCGGGGAAAGCCCTGAGTGAGAGGTCTCTCATTCATCTCCCCACCCTTGAAGCCAACAAGAGCATCCCAACCACAGAGCGTCCTCCAGAGCCTGGCACCATTCTTCTCTCCTCTCGTGGGAGTTTCACCCTCCCAAAACACCTGTGACTCCCCACAATGCTCCCTGCTCACAGTCCCAGCCCAGCTGCTGCCCTGAAGCCAGTCCACATCTCCATGCCTATGCAGCTGATTCAGAGAGCTCCTGGGAGCATCCTGGGTTGGAAGGACCACAGACCCACCTTCAGCACCCAGTGGAAATGGAGAATTTGTGAACCTTCACAAAGGCCTGGAGTTCTTTGGTTGGGGAGCAAGATTTGGGCCAGCTCCCTAATTCCCCAAAGGCTCCTACAGCTGCATTAATTATTTCATCTTAGTCTGGCTTCCTCATTAAGCTAACCTAGACAGCCCGTGGCTGAGTGACAGCGAGCCAGTCTGCAAGAGCCCAAGCCAGCAGTGCTGGAAACTACGGGCTTGATGTGATTTATGTGGACTAATATTACACATATCTCAAACATGCAATCTTTAGAGGACGTGAGGCTGCTCTCTGGGTGGAGGAAAGCCCACGCACAGCCGGCAGCGCAGCATCTGGATCAAGCCTGGGTATCAGCCTCTCACCCCTCACTTAGCCAGCAGGGTAAAGCCTGATGGTGGGAGCAATTCCCTCATGGATGCCCTGAAGGCACAGGGAGTGGGAAGCCCCTGCACTACTGCCACTGGACCCAAGAGTGACACAAACCATCTGTGTCTAAGCAAGGGCTAGGGAGCGCAGCTCCTCCGGCACGGGCTGCTGGACAGCCACTTCACCCCACTGATGTGGTGGGAATTCAGCTAATTTTGGCATTGGGCTCCCCGTGGGATGTCTGGCTTTTGTGGGCTGTAAGAACAATGCTTCAGGGCATTACACAGATCCCCTTTTTCCAATACTGCCGAATCTGAGGCTTTTGTGCGAATCCACTGTACTTTGCCGTCTCTGCAAACAAGTGTATAGAAATACAAGACTTCAGCCCCTTAGAATCCTCCAGGGAAAATTCAAAGCAATGAAGAAATATGAGTTGTTTTTTCCATGAACCTATTGAAAAAAAGAAAAAAAACCCACCCTGAAAAAACCCACATTACTTTTCAGTTTTGCCAGCAGTATAGGTCTTTTTCCCACAGTCCAAGGAATCAACACATTTTCAAATCACTCCTTCTTATGGTATTGAATATCAGAAAAAGATTGCCTTTCATTCAGCAGCTGTTTTGGGACACCAAGAGAAAAGGCAAGCAGTCTAAACTTAGCAAAACATGAAGAAAGACATCAGTGCATTTAAAAACTAGTCACAGGGACTGGAACAGGGAAGGAGGGGGCTGCATGGGTGCATGAGGAGTGCTTCAGGGTTGCAGCATCCTTCTACTGCCCAAATCTCCCATGGTAGCATCTCAGCAGCACTCCACTCCTACAGCTCCTTGGAAAAACTTAGGGACATGTCCTCATTTCCTCAGAAAAATCAGCAGTTACCTCCTGATTTCCAGACCTTCAGCCTTTCTGACATATAAATGCACTGGCATGTCTATTCTGGCAGTGGGGAGTGGGCAGCTCCAAAAATAAACCAAGCAGCTTGGTGTATTGAGAGGAAACCCAAGAGAGGGAATAGCAATAGGGGATGGAGAATTTGCTGAAATAAGTTTGCCCTGAAGCACTGGAAGGAGACAAGCCTTGGTTTCAAACAGGCTGGTGCTATTTAATCCCCCCACGCTCCCAGCAATAGCTCCAACCTCCTCCTGTCAATTCAGTGTTCTCTGTCTCATCCATAGGGATGGGACCAAAACCTCAGAGTTTTCCTGAAATAAGGGCATGGGTCTTGGCACTGACTCCAGTGGCTTTCTCTGTCTCTCAAACCTGGGTGCCATCAGCCAGCAGACAGAGAGCCTTCACTGGAGAAGGCTGAAAGTCCAGCAGACGCAAGAAGGAGACCTAAGGGAAGAGGGATGAGGAAGCCAAATGTGGCAGACACCAGCGCTCAAGTTGGGTCATGCAGCACATCAACCCTGGCTGGACATGCCCAAAGATGCCCCGGGCAAGGGATCAGAGCCAGGCACTGTATCCCCATCCTAGCTGAGCCCTGCTTCCCAGCTGGCCCTCGCAGAGCCACAGAAAACTCTTCGTGCCACCAGGTAAGCAAAGAGCCACGACCGCCAGGCCCCTAACAAAGACAAACTGCCTCTCTCCTTCCTCCCAGATTGCAAGCAGATGTGTGCTTAAATTACCTGCTGCTGACTGCAACACTTAGCGAAGCGCCGTGGTCTAGGAGCAGAATGAAGAAAAAACGTGTGAATCGAGGGAGGGGAGGATTAGCAAGAATTCAGCTGGCTCTGGAAGGGCAAAGTGTTGTCATTGCAGGAAACAAATGTCACTTCCATTGCAAAACAAGCATTCGTGGCACAAGGAAAACCCTCATGCTGCTGGAATCAGTGACAAAATTAAGAAGATTTGGGGAAAAGCTGCAGGGCTGCATCTGGGCAGCAGCAAAGGGAATTGCTCCCTGCCCACAGAATGCTACAGGAACAGCCCTGCCTGTGTTACATGGCTGTGGCTTCCTCTTCCAAAGACTTGAGGCCTGTGTTCCCAGCTGCCTGGGTACACCCTGGCTTCAGACTGCTTGACATGGATCCTGCTGGTGTTGGCCACTGTGGTGGGCTGCAGGTCTTCATCCTGTTTCATGAGTCTCCCCAATGATGCCATGCAAGTGCTCATGAAGCTCCCGTGCACAGGAGGGCAAAGACACCCAGGGCCCATCTTGGAGGGGCTGAGGACAATGTTAATAGAGAAAAGGCCTGGACATGTAGCCCCATCCTGCTGGTCCTCTGTGATGCATAAGGAAAATAGGCCCTGCACAAGGAAAATAGCTCTGCCTCTACTCAGAGCCTGCTTGTGCTCGTATCAGTGACAACTATACCCTCATGGGAGACTGCCCAAAGCCTGCAGTTTCAGGGCACATCTTTGCACCAGAAGCAAGACTCCAAGCAATGCCTCCTCAGAGAACTGGGATGTGGGTACAGGCCAGCAGAGCCCTGACACAGTGCTTCTTCTGTGGGGGCAGCAGGTTACTGCAAGGATGCACAGCCTTCAGAAGAGCATCCAAGGGGATGCCCCATCTCCCAGAAGCGTCCTGCACGGCAAGACAGTGCTCTGCAAATGCAGCCATAGAAATCAAGCCCAACCTGCTCCCCTTCCCCCTCGCTGCTCCTGGCTTGCTCTCTGCCGAGCCCTTGAGGGTCACACGTGGCGTCCCACTTCCCGGCACAGCTCCGCCGGCTGGAGCAAAGAGCAGAGACAGACCCAAATTGCAGATTAGTGCGTTGGGTTCATGCACGGGAAACAAAAGATCGGAAATCTCTGAAGTGCACAGCTGGAATCCACACCTCGACCATGTTTTTGTGAGATATCACGTACATTTTTAAAAGCTATCTAGAGAGGGTTCTGCTTTAAAACAGCCTGGCGGCTGCTGCACTGACACCACCTCCTTGTCACACTGACCAGAACCTTCAAGTGTTCCCTGTCCCCCACAGGCCATGCTCATCTGTAGCCTTTGGCCTTAGGTTATGAAATTATTCAAAGAAAGGATTAAATGTCCTCCTCTGCATTTGTTCAACACCAGCTGTGGAGGGAGGGTGGGAAAGGAAGGACATGTGACCCAGAAAAATCACTGTGGGATACTACCTGCCAACACCCTGAAATGGTGGTCCCCAGAACTGCTGGAGTTTCTCTCTCTATCATATGTATGGCCTCACAAGGTCCCCGCAAGGGGAATACCCACGAGCAGTCTAAAGATACCCACATGATACCATAAGGAACGTGGACAGTGAAAACTCTCTCACACCCCAAATGTGGTTTCTCCTCCTTTCAAAGCTCCAACAACAGCAACCATATGGTGGAATGCTGAACTATGAGATCCTTCTTTGCCTTTTTCCATGTACCAGGCTTCCAGGCTGAAAGTGATTCAAGGTAAGATCAAATATCCTTGTAGGATGCTTAGGTTTTTTGCTCCTCTCTAGAAAGAAGTCCTCCAACATGCTGCAGGAGTCCGAGTGATGATTTCATTCCCCTTAGGGCTTTGTTTCTTCCTTGTCACCTCTTCTTCCCAGCTCTCGTATTGTCTGAGTTGCAAGCTGACCCCTCAGCTTAGCTCTTCAGGATGTCTGCTTCACTTTGGTTCAGAACCTTGCATCTGTGAGGACTTTCCGCCTGCACCACCAGCCAGAAATTGCAGCCCTGCCTATGCCCACTCCTTTCCAGGCTTCCTCTGCCCCAAAGCATCCTCCATGATAATTCAAGCACTCCCTTCAGAAAAACATGGTTTTCTCCATTAGAGCTGACTGACCTCAGTAAAATCCCAGCTCCTCAATCCTCTCTGCCCCTTTGTTTGGTCACGGAGGATTAGCGTAAGATGTAGCATTTCCAATTAAAATAGTTAGTTTAAAAGTCCAGCATGAAATTAAATTCCAACATGGTGACACGCCACAACCAGCCTCCCCAGGAAGCGAATGCCTTGGGACCCTCTCCTTTGATTGCTCCTTAGACACTGTAGAGAAGGTGCAATGAGGTGATGCCAGGATTCAGCCCCAACAGGGCAGCCACAGGCTCACCCCAGCACGGGGAAAAGCCAAGCCAAGCCAGCCTGGGACAGAAAAACTGTGAGTGAAACCCTCTTTCAGTGAACACAGGGCCAAGGAGGAGATGCTGAAAGAATGTGAGTCATCAAAGGAAGGCGCCCTGCTTTTTCCAGCACACATGTGGAGTTACTCTCACCTGAAATCAGTTTTTGGACAGCTAGCGAGCACATGCTGTTTCAAGTTGAATATGCCTCGCTTGCTGTCCCAGGCAGGGAGTTATCTCAGGGTTTATTAATGGGGAAATCCACTGCACTGACATGCCTGAAGCATTGGGGTGAGAGCAGCAAGGAAGGAGAATCAGCAACACCTGCTCTGCTTCTCCCTAGGGAAATGATCAAAAGAAGGGAAAGACCATTGCCCACAGCCAGGGATGCCCAGCATTCTCCGGATGGCTCCGAGCACAGGCTGCTCTCCCTCCCACACCTAGATGGGAAACCCATTAAACACTGAGAGCAATGAAGCCTCCGCTGCTCCTCCCTGGAGGCGTTTTCACGGTCAACTTGAGGAAATTGTTCCTGATATCCAGCCTAAATTTCCCTTTGTTGATTTTCAGTTGAGCAGCGGAAAGGTGGGAGCTTTAATGAGACAAGCGGGGCCACTGGAGGGGAAGGAGCCGTCAGTTTGAGCAAGGCAATGCACAGAGCTGTGGTTTAAGTGAAACAGCTATTGCAAAAAGCCCAGAATCCTACAAACTTGGGATGGAAAATGTCTATTAACTTTCCCAATGGACTAACATGAGATTGTTCCCCCATTTTCTAATGCTTCTCCCAGTCCAGCTATTTGATTGGGACCAGAGCTCTGCAAAAATATGAAGGGCTCATTCATTTTAATTTTTTTTTCCAAAGGAATTGCTGTATGTGGAATAAAACATTGGACTTTATAGCCAGATTTTCTTGTTTCATCCAAGGGCAAGACTTGTGCTTTTCTGCTTCCTCACACAACTTGTTCTGCCCTGCAAACCACCACTCCTCTCCACTCCAAACTCTGCTGGTGTATGAGGACCTACTGTGTGCAGCAGAAAGTCACTACCAAATTGTGTTTGAAGGGAAGAGTGTTTTGGGGTGAGAAATATAATACAAAACTGCAGACAACTGCTTTCTGGGATATGCCTGCTGCTCAGCAAGGCACCTCATGCACTTCCTCACAGGAACCCAGCACAATGTTCCACAGCAAACCAGTAGTGGGAGGAGTTCACCGGGTGTGAACCCAATGCCACCCCTCACTATTTCTTCCACCTCTAATTGAGGAAAAGGCTTTTCATGAGCCTGTAGGACACTGCAATGCTCACAGGAGCACGCCTGGGATGTACACATGTGAGCAAAGGGTATGTAAAGGAGCAATGGTGCAGCCAAGTGGGTTTGGCATGACATCTGTTGCTTACAGCAACTGGAACATCAGGACCTAAAAATCCAGCTTGAGAGATGTGATTCAGCAAGCAAAGAAACAATGATTGGGTCAAGGAGCACCAGACCCTCTGCCTTACACACCTAGAAAGCATGAGGACTGTACACACATGAATCCCAAAAACTGGGAGGCTGATCTCTGGGGGAAATAAAGCTCCCAGGCTGTGAGGCACCAGTGCAGCCAGACCCCTTTCAGTGGGCAGGGATTTATCCAATATAGCCACAGACCCCCACAGGATCATGGAAGCAGAGGCATCACAAGAACAGGATCATGCAGGGCAAACAAAAGATGTTTGCCTCAATTGCAAACATTTTTTTCTTAGATGTCAGATGGTTGCATGGCAATAGAAAGACTCTTTCCTACCCTATTGTTATGGGCTTGTAAAGGCAAAGTGGCTGCATGCTCCCTGAAACCATCAGGCTCTCTTCTCCTGAGGACTGCCACCTGCAAGGTTAAACCAGCAGAAAGGAGAGCAGTGGCCTTGGTAGTGCAAAGGGAGGGGATTTAGATGGGCAGATGAGCTCTCCCACCCCTTGAACCCACCCTGGGCCAGAGGAGAGCCCTGCCTTCCCAAAATCAGCGCCTAAGGTGCCTTGCAGAAAAGGGCAGAGGGATGGTACTGTCGTGTGCTCTGCCCCACAGTAACACCAGGTTTTGGAAGCTCATCGGGGAACACACTCAAACTGAGCAGGCAGCCCCAAGGTTTCCCTGCTGCAGCCCTCCCAGTGCCCTTTAGTGTCATAGCAATGCCCTTGGAGGATAAGGGATCAGCACACTCACTGTAAAAACTTCCATAAGAGAGATCCGCACCAAAACAATAGAGAAATCCTACCTCACCCTCTCTGTTTTAGCAGCAGGACAAACCTGAGTGCAGGGCAATGAAATAGAGGGGTTTTTTTCCCCATGTACTTTCTAAGCATCAGGCAAGGAAGCATATTGCATGGAACATTGCAAGCCTGGGATGTGGCAAGACACCAGCTACATTTTATGTGTTGCAAAGCCACCTCCTCTGTGGCAGCTGAGATTTCAAAGCCTACACTCCGACCTTGGTAATACATTTCACATCCTGAGTCACTGCTGACATGGGAAATAAAAGGGGAAAAGGGCTGGGACTCCAAAGATTTTAATGCACAGTTGGATTTGCTAAGAGCTGGGACAGCCCCAGCTGCCAGCCTGGCCCTCCAGCCCTCTGCCACTCTTTAACATGGGCACAAGGCAAAAATGATCTGAGGGGATGTTAAACACTGGTACACCTTTCTAGGCAAGAGGAGGATGGGGATTCAAAGGAGGATAAGACACACGCTCTGCTCTGTGGGCACCCTAAGTGGGTGATTCCCCATTTTTAATCAGCCACTTCCAACGGAGGACGGCTTGAAGAGGACAGCTCCTCTTTTTCCTCCTATGGAAAGAATTAGGACAGGTTCATGTCCTTTGCCTGTGAAGGCAAACATCACAAAAATGAGGGAAGGGGAGAGAAAAGACTCAGCCGAGAGGTTTTTCACTGGAGGGGGCAAAGATAGATGGGCAGTTCGATAAGAAAAGAGAGGAATCCTTCTGACATGACATCGTTCCCCATCTGGACCCTTCAGGCTGACCCTCAGCCTGAAGGTTAACCCTCCTGAGACACTTTACCAGATACATAATTTGATTCCTCAACTCTCTCCATTCTCCCAGCAAGGGAACAGCAGTTTCCTATAGCCCCGATTTGCTAAATAAAACACTCCTTGATGGCTCCTCGCAATAACATTTGCACAGAAAATTGACATTCTTCCTCCTCCCATCAGCCCTGACACTGTTTGTTTGTAAGTTAATAACTTGAATACTCAGCTGGGCTATTGATCCCTCCTCAGAACGATCATTCTTTAGTTCAAAATAAACACAAAAATAAAGGAATGAGATTGCAGTGACAAAATGAACTCAATGCTTGCATGTGGCCCCACGGCACTAGCATTGCAGGGGGACCCAGGTCCTTCCCAGATGCTCATGATATCCTCTGCAGACAGAACCTACAAAGCTGCATTTATTTCTCTCCATTGTCAAGGAAGAGATGTTGCAGTTTGCAGGTAGAAAGTGAGTTTTCATTAAGCAAAATTTATCATTTAGCTTTAAATAGTCATCCCCCAAAAGGGGCTTCATAGAAGGAGAGCTGGTGCAGGTAGGTGTCCATGCTAGAGATGTGCAGCAGCAGCCATGTGTGGGTACCATCACCTCCTTTTACAGGAAAGGCAATAAAAAAAGCACTTCAGAGCCCCAGTTCCCCAGCTGAAGGAGAGACAGTAGCAGCAGATTAGTGCTTCCATCCAGGGCATGGTGCTCTTTGGGTTTTTGATGTATTAGATAGGACCTGGCATTCCAAAGGCAGAGCAAAGCCCCAGGTTTCCTCCATTCCCTCCTGACAGCGCTCCTCTGGAGTAGATCCCCCTCCACCACCCACTCTAACAAAACCTGATTAAAGGAGACATTAATGTCACTGCAATGCCCTCATCTTCTTTAACCACTCCTGTACCAGCAGGGCGCTCCACCACCTCTCCCAGGGGAACCCTCCCTCCCCAGTTGTGTTCTCCTTTGCAATCTGTTTGCATACCTCTGGCTAATTGTTCTTCAGACTGCTCTTTTCAGGGTAGGTTTTCATGGCAAACAATCAATTTTTCCCCAGTTGCATTTTTTTTTTTCCTTCAAAGCCTTTGATGTCTGGGAAAATAACAGGCAACCTCAACACACGGCTGAGCATCAGGCGAGGGCTGGGAAGCACTAAGCGGAAATGCATTTAGTTGTCTGGGTCAAAAACCATTTCCTTTGTTAAATGATTATTATTGTTCCAAGAGGATTTCAGTGGGAATTGAGGGTGCTTAGATAGATGGATTCACAGGTTTGCTGAGCTTCTATAAGGGTCTCTATATCCTCCACCATAATTCTACATCATAACTTCCAACACCAATAACTCTTCTATGACTCCCAACAGATATTCCTGTGCCTTCCAAAGCAATAACTTCTCAATGAACTCCAGACCTGCCAAATCGACTGTTTTCCCCCTGTGGACGCCTGCTTTTTGGCCCTTCTCACCACCCCCCTGGGAATCTTGACCCATTTACCTCTCCTTCTGGTTCCAAGCCCAGCGCAAGGGGAGATGAGATCAGAAAGCGATCTGCTTCAGACGTCAACAAATAGCTCTGGCACTAAAAGCTTTCAGTCATCTCCCATTTTCCTGACTGCTCTCAGCAGCCGAGGATCCAGATCTGGGCCTGCCTGCACTTCTGAGCAAACCTTCCCTGGTCACATGCTGCCCTTTCTCACAATACTTATTTCTTCCAATTCCTACCTGAAAATTGCTGCGAGCATTGCAGGTCTCCCCTGGAAAAATTACTTAGGTTACACTGGGGCTAAAGAATAAACACTCAAATAAGAAATAAATTGTAATGCATTTCTTGGGTTGCCACACCTCCCAGTTCACCCATAAGAACATGGTGCCAGGCAGAGTGACACGGAGCCATTACCTCTCCACACACTTGATCTTAACGACGTGTTAATTAAGCTGAGGTTAGAGCTGCTTGCTACCTTATTATTTTTGTTCCTATCACAGTAATGCTCAGTGGTCTCAATCAGTAATAGAGTCTTTTTCCCCCCTTTCTCCATTTAAGTAACAAATTCTTTCAAGATCCAGTAAAAATAAATGCACACAAGCAGACTCTGCTCTTTTCCAGGGGATTTTGCTCTGCGAGGGAGGAAAGGTTTCAACAGTGTGCTTGAATCAAAAATGAACATATGCAAGAAGGGAGGAATGACATGCATCAAAAGTTGCCCTTTTTTTGGTTGAAAAAGGTTTTTTTTAAACAAGAAAAACCCCAAAAGACTAATCTTACAGTGCTAAGTGCTGTGAACAGTCAGTTCATGCTGCATGGTGAATATTGAGCAAGCTACAAAGCTGCCTAGAGGAGGACAGAGGAAGGATAAATTATTTGGATCCATTTTTGGGCTCTCCAGCTGCTATTCCACTCACCAACCTGCAAACTGTTCTGACTACTGGGAACAAACATGGCAGGCCCCTTCTGAGGTCACCCCCACCCCATGAGCACACAGCAAGCAAGCAGAGCTTCTGCATAAATAACCAAGATTTAAAAGACAGCACTAAATTTGCTGAAAAGCATGTTAAAAGAGTGTGCTCTGGTGTAGGTCCTCCCTATGCCAGGCTGCCTTCGTGTGGGTGCAGTGAGCTGCCAGCTCTCATCAGACCCATGATGAGCTGCCATAGGCACTTCACCTGGAGAGCAGGTATCAGAGGGGCAGGTGCTCTGCAAAACAGTCTGAGAGCAAATGGAGTCCAGGAGGGGAGAGGCAGCTGGAGAATGCCACAGGGGGAAATATGGGGAGGTCTTCTTGACACCAGAAGGGATGCAGGTGCTCATCCTCAGGGGGTGGTGCTGCCGCCCTGGGAAACTGGAATAGCATTCTGCATTTCCATTCCCTCCCAGTCAGGGGAAACGAGCCACATAAACCAAGAGTCATAGAACTGTTAAGGTTGGAAAAGAAGACTTTTTAACTCATTGATTTCAACCATCAGGACCTCTCACACAGGAGCATCCAACGCTCCTAACACTGGGCACCTCTGACCCCCGTGGCTGCCAGCTCCCTGGTGGAGGAGTCCCACTGTGAGGACAGGCTTGTCACAGCCCCCAGGCGCACTCCACTGCCCTGTGAATGACCTGGCTTTTTAAAAGATACCATCACACCCACATGAACCAGTTACTAGGAAACAATTAAGCTGATGATGGACCTCAGGACCACCATGGGAAAATGCAAAAAGGAGCCACCTGTTCCTACAAAGCCCAGTTTCTGCAAGGCATTTGCAACCCAACTTGACGTCATACGTCAAACAGGAGTCAGGATTCCTCTTCCCTGGTTTTCAACCAAAACCAGCCTATGCCTGTCCTGGATGCTTCTGAAAACAGCGCAAAAATGGAAATTAAGAATTGAAACCTCTAGAAAGTCTTAGTGTTTTCCCTGCCCTGTGCTGAAATTGTCACTTCCTTTTGCATTCAGTGCTGCTATCCTCAGTGTGAAGGTGCTGGTTCTGTCCCAGAATTTATCCCTTGAAGTCAGAAAACTTCCAAAAGGGAAAAATAAGCACCTCTTTTGGGGACAACCCATGGGAAAAAGACTTTGGAGAGCCTCAGTGATGCTTTAATAGATAATGGAGGAGAAATGGCTCTGGGAAGTGGAATAAGAGAGGACTTTTCTGGGGGGCATGGTGTCTCCCAAAGCAGCAAGTCCTGTGGGTGCTGGTGTTCCAACGAGGTCTTGCAGCACAAAGCAATGCAGGCAGACACACAGCAACTTACTTGGAGGCTCTGGCATCCAGGCTTCGAGCAGGAAGGCGCTGCACAACTGCACTAATTATCTGCTGAACATCTGTCTCTCCCCTACTATCGCGGGCTGAAGGAGTCCTCCTGCATAGCTGAGGATTAGCGCTGGAAAAGATTTTGTTGACTGTGTGATTTTGCATAGGAGGGAGAGAGAAAAAGATCCTCATAATCCTTGGAAGGGGTGGGTGCTTCAGGGAGAATCTCTTGGATGAAGGAGGGGAATTTGTAGTTGAAATCAGAGACCTTGCTGGAGCAAGAAGCAGGGGCTTGTCCTGATGTGGCTTAGGGATTTAGTCCCTTGCTCCAAAATGGGGGGAACAGGAGCTTTGCTCCTGTGGTCCCAGTACTGCAAGTAACACCAAGGCATCTATTACAGTCCAGAGGGTTCTCTTGTCATGGCACCCAGCCTGCTCTGCTGGCAGCAGAAGTAAATCACCGAAGACCAATCTGTTGGTGGCTTTCCAGGGACTGCTTTGCTTCCCTGGGACAAAGGGGGATTCCCAAGTTCACCAGTGGCTCCAGAATTTAACAATAAAAGTAGTAAGACTTTCAGTTGTGGTGTGGTACCCAGGGGAGGTTGTGCATCTTTCTTGCTGTCTTGGCTGGGATGCAGTTCTCCCAAAATCCCTCTATATCCAGGGACAGAGACAGCAGCACAAAGGACCTTGGACAGGCTCCTGGCATAAATCACTCCTTAATAAACTGAGGAGCCTCCTTCCTGTAGAGGCAAGGGAGGGGATCTGGAATAGCAGGAAATGGGACTGGGTGGTGGGAATGCATCCCTAATCGTCAGTCTGTAACCTACCAACTTAGAGAGGAAAAACCTTCCCAACTTTGTATGACATCTACCATCCATATTAATGAGGTTTGTAGAAATCTGTGTGCAAAAAGCCTGACAGAAGCCTAAAAGCCAAACCCATGGTGAAGTGAGGCAAATTCCCTGCTGTTTAATTAGTACAAATGTCTTGTGAACTGGGAACATGGGTTGTTTTTTTTTTTGGTTTTTTTTTTTTTTTTTTTTTTTTTTTTTCTTTTTTTTTTTTTTTCTTTCAAGACCATCAGGGGCCAGAAACTTGCACAATAACACAAACAAAACATCCCTTAAAATCAACTGGTGCTTTTGGCCAAGCAGAAACAGTTGGGATTTCCAAATATGGCCCATGGGAACAACAGCCCAGGCATTCTCGGGAAGCATCTTGGAGCCTAAACTGTCTCCCAAGAATAAAGTCCTTCAGTCCAGCCTGACAAAAGAGCCATTGCATGACAGTCGCTATCGCAGAGGCACGTGAATCAAGCAATCAATCAAGCAAGCAATGCCTGGGAAAGAGCAGCACATGAGGCACATCCTATCAGCAGCAGAGCAGGGCAGGCCTCTGGCTGCCTCCCATCACACGTGGGCTATCGCATCCCTTCTCCACCAACACCACAGCAAGTGGGGTTTCCCTTTGGTTGTGGCTTTCTAATCCAAGTCTGAGGAGCAGGACCCTTTCTTGGAGAGAATACAGGTATCCAGCATTTGTTTTGGACTTGGATGCTATATAAATCAATGGTTATTCTGCAGGGACATGACAGAGCAAAAAATCAGACGTAAAATTTGCCAGACGGCAAGAAATGAGCTAGAAATTGTTGCTGTCTCTCCTGGGTTAGGGAGGGAATCCTGTCTCAAAGGCTTGGGATTGCGTGTGCGCCGCCAGCTTCACATAATGACATTCCCTGGGGCAAAAAGAGAAAGAAGACTATTTAAAATCACCCATGACTTATTGCCTTCCACCTCTTTTAACTGGTTCAAAGGACACGGCCACTGCCCATGCATGGATTCAAACATCGGGATGTGATTTTTGGAGCTCAGCTGTGCCATCCTGAGAGAAGGGCTGAGCACCCAGAGGCCCAGATATATTTGCAAACAGATTGGGCAAATGGCTGCATGTTTGTAAGTGTATTTTAAAAATCAGATTCTGTTGGCAGGCAACTCTCAGACAGCAAGCGGGGCCAAATCCCATGAATAAATTGCTTGGAGCGAGTAGTTTGACGCGCCATTATTCATAACTAATGCAGTCCTAGTAAACAGAAAATGGAGGCCAAATCTGCCTGTATAGACACCAATGACCTCATCTATTTTCATCCTACTTACTGAGTAAAATAGGAGCAGAAGAAAGTTACCACCATCCTCTAAAAGGGGAAATGGAGGTTTTGGAGGAGCAATATTCCCAACAGCTCTGGAGTGCAGTAGGAGTCTGGAGAGCAGAGACCCAAGCTGAATTCAGAGTCAGAGCAGAAATCTGGTCCCACCAATGCAAAGACACAAATAACACCAACAAAATCCTTCTCCCATCTCTGATGAACTTTTGCTCAGGGTTATAAAGAGCACAGCTTTCCTGAGACAAGAGGAAAGCCACAACCAGTGGAGGGGGCACAGCACAGGGCACCCTCTCAAAAGTGGGAGCTCTTCTTCCACTTCCCAACCAGCATTTCAATGCAGATTATGCTGAGATTTTTCAGAGGTAGGCAAGCTGCAATACAGTTCCCAGCCTCTCCATAGTGAAGTTCTAAGCAAAACAAAGAAAATAAACAGGGAAAAGGGAGCCACAGGCTGTTCCTCTACCCAGCACAGCAATTGCAGGCTGCTCAATACAACCACCAAGCAGTTGGTTACAGTGAGCCCAAGACACAACTCTCATGGTATTTTCTTTCTGCAGGAAACATCAGAAATCAGTGCCAGGGCATACTGTAGGAAAAAAAACACCCATCCTGATTGCAGATGGGAAGGGACCTTCATGGAGCGCAGGTCTGCTAATGCTGATGCAGCCTCCAGACCAGCAGCTGCTTCCAAGAAGCTGTGAGGCTACAAACCAGAGCACAGACGTGCTATTTCTGCCACATTTCCTATGTACTTCAGGAATTACATTTATTTCAATTTGGGCAACACGTAGAGAAATTGTGAACACGGCTGTGATCACTCTTCCCTTGTTTCCTTTCCTAAATAATGCAAATTTTAAAGGATTTTGCTTGCAAGCTGCTTTCACCCTGAAGAGGCCAGCTCAGCACCTCCTGAATTTACCTCAGGGAAAACTGGAGCCATTGACCTGAAGACTGCCACATTCATCTTGAGCACAAAGGGAAATACTTCTGTAAATGACAAAGAAAATTTATTATGCTGCTTACAAGTTACAGCCCATTAAAAAAATTGCCCTGATTTGAATCATTGACTTTTCAAAATAAATACAATTCTTTCATCAATAAGCTCAAAATACAAACTAACCACAAACCCTTTGAAAAAAAAAGAAACATAAAAATCATATCTTTACACATTAATAACATTTATTGATCTAACTGCAAGCGTATGTCCACATCCATAATTTTACCATATTGCACATCAATAATACTCGACACTTTTTTCATATTAAACTATGCTACTCCCATGAAACCAAAGTCCTAAGTATTTCCCTAAAAAGGCCCTTGCTATTTAAATGCACAATGGTTACATTTCAAAGTATGAACACTAAGAGCGTATTTGGTTATGCAGAATGGCATTAGCCATTCATAAAATGAATGGGGCAGTGATATGGGCATGACAGAGAATAGAAACACTTTTACTTGTAACAAAACCGTGAGAGTTTTCTCTGTCTCCTTTTGTTGTCACCTTCATGTCTCACACCCTGAATTTACTAAGCAGCCAAAGCAGCTTGGACTGAGCTTGGCACTGCCAGGTCTCTGTGCCTCGTGGTTTTGGATGAGGCTTAGCATGCTATAATCTGTTTATTAATGCTTTGAAGAGGGGCTGAGCAATGAGAAGGAAAAACTGGCAGATAATACTATTTAGGCTAATCAAGACTACAATGGATAGGGGAGACCATCAAAGTCAGAGGCAGTGCCAGACACTGAGGAAGCATGGTGCGATGATAAATGCAATGCACTGCATGCTGAAAGGGAGATTTTGAACTAATCACATACATTGCTGTGGCCTAAATTAGCTGAAAACAGGCAGCAAAGTGATGTCAGCCTTTGCTCTGTGGCCACAGCTAAAATGGCAAACAAAATGTTAGGTAATATATAAAGGCCGGGATCGTATGTGATGCTTTAAATCAACGATACACCCTGACCTGGAACATTCTGATTAATCCTGGATATCCTGTATTTAAAAAATCAGGGCTAAAGAGTATCTGCTCAGAGACAAGCAATAAAAGCAATGATATGCAGAGGAGGAGTGGAGCCTGAGACTTTAATTTACAAAGGGGGTGGATAAACAGGAAGAGAAAGGAGGTGCAGAGAGCAAAAAAAGGGAGCTGACAAATGCTCCTTGAATATGGGAAGGGGAGGAGGGTCCACACTAAAAAGGAGACATCAAGCTGCTGTATTTACTCAGGTAGCACCTGGTGCACAGCCAGGTCTATGCTGCCACCAAGAATCCCATAGACCCACAGCTGGGGGAGTTTAGAACAAAAATTAAGTGCTTTGATTTCTAAAAAGACTTCTAGGTGTTTGGTGGCACTGGAAGTGTGTGAAGGAAGAGTCATGCTATGAAAAAGAACACCAAGGTCTAGAGAAATACCACCAGAGCCAGCATGAGGCCTTATGGATGGATTATCCAGACAGGAAAATGGGACCTGTTTCCCACAGTAAGTTGCTCCTGGATGGACAGAGCCAAGGGTCAACCCATGGCCTGCAGCAGGCAGGCTCTCCTGGCCACCTCTTTGGCATATTTAGGTATTTAATGAATTGGGTCCTCTCTCATGTCTCCCTCAGCCCTTGATGAGGAGCACCCCTCTCAGCACATCACTACAAATGCCGGGTCCACACAGCTCTCCAGGGCAGCTGCTGCCCACAGAGGGGAAACTGAGGCAGAATCCCCGGCTTTCCCAACACCATTGGGATGCTCCTCAACACGGCACTCCTCAAATTCACCAGCTGCATCCTAGAACCACAGTTGCCCGGGGGCAGGTGGGCAGACACAAATCCTTGTGTGTCTCTCCCTCTTTCCCTCCCTGTTTTCTGAGGTCTGGTGATTTCCCAGCTGATGAACACATTACCACCTCATTCGGCAACGCCTCAGAGGTGCTCACGTTTCAGGCCCCGGTGAGAAAAAGATGAAGTATGAAAATCCCTTTCCTTTCCAATCCAGTCCTCCCAGCACCGGCCAAGGAGCAAACACAAAACGCCTCGGAAAACACACAGAAAACACCGGATGTGAGAGGCTGCGCCGAAGTCGCACCATATGCAGGTGTCAGGGAAAAAGGTCTCCTGTCTCCCACGCCAGGCTGCTATCTCCATCCCACAAAGCCTTCCCATGAGGGGTTAACAGCCAAGGATGATCCTTTCCCTCCACGGGCTTGTCAGTGAACTAGACTAGGTGGAGAAAGGGGAGGATTTGCCACGCCCATTGGCACCAGTAAGAATTTGGCGATGACACCAGTAAGAATCTGGCAATGACACCTACTCTGGAAGCCTTCAAATACATCCATGCTGACACAGAGAGCTGCACATATGAGCCCCTGCCCAAATACCATCTCACCATTCCACTACAAGTGTGACTGGAGAAAGCACATTCTCCTCTCCCTACCCTCGGAGCTGCAGCAAGGAAAGGGACAAAGGTCAGGGCAGGAGTTAAACACCAACCCCAAAGGCATCTCCTGGTGGCATCCCTGTCAGCAAACAGCTATTTTTTTTTTTTTCCACGTGGCCTGCAAAATGTTAAAACCCAGGAGACACAAGCAGGAGCTTGTCCCACTTCTGCAGCCAGCGGCTCCAGAGCCCGTATTTTGGGGTATTATTTAGGAAAAGTGAGACAAGCATCCACTTGGGTGAAGGAGAGAACGCTGGTCATGTTCCAGTATAAGGCAGCATGTTGGACAACCTTCATCTTCATCTAAGATCCTTGGGAAAAGGCATCGACTCAGCATCTCAGGCCAAGATAGACTGATGCTTCTCAGGAAAGGTCATAATCTCTTCCCTGAAAGGCTTTTTGGACAGGGAAGGGGGTTATAGCAATTGTGGCACTGTTCCTCCCTTCAACATTCTCACAAGCTCAAGCAGAGCAAAAAACTCCACAGCTCTGCTCCACACTGGTTTTTCACCCCATAAATAGAAACGAGCTGATCACACCAAATTCGTGCAGGATTTTGTGGAAAGCGCAAAAGAAAATGGGACAGAGGTTTGTTTAGTGGTGACAGCCCAGTCCTGCCTCTTTGACATTTGCTCCAAACCAGTGAACTGCACAACATTTGAACTTTTGTTTAGACAGATAGGCCTGTGTATTTAGAAATCCTTGAAACTCATCCATCTGCAAAGACAGCAACTCTCCATAATGCAAAAGCTTTAGCCGGGATGCTGAGCTCAGCAGATCTCTCTACAAATGATTCCTATTAAAGTAAAAAATTACAATGCAAGCGTCTATTTGACAATCCAAGCCTGACCAAAAAAGAAAAAAAGGAATTAAAAAACATAATATGGTCGTGCCAGTCATCTTTACATACCACTGGGGAGTAAGGGAACACCCTCTCTCCATCGCCTGCCTGGTGCCCAAACTCTTTCAGAGGAATGCACCCACCAGTGCACCCAGGACCATCCTGGTGCAGTCATCCTGGTCAGGATCTGCTCAGCTCTTCAATGCCTCTAGAGATGGAAAACCCAACTTAATTGCCTGGCAGTCCGTTTGGGTATCTATCCATCTTTTCCATCAGGATCGTTTCTTCTGGCACTCAGCCTGAACCTCCCACACTGTGGGAGGTTTTACCCCTGTAGTTTATTGCCCCAGGGACTCAAGGGCTGGTTTCTCTGTGAGATTTTTGCATCTCTGAAAGCTGACAGCTTTTTTGGGCTTTCTCTTCTCCAGACTGAATGGTTCCAAACCATGGCCTTGGGGATGTGGGACATGCACAGGTCTCGGATTACTCTGTGCACCACCAGCACCAGCAGAACACTGAGAAACTCATCACAGGTGATGGATGCAGCCACACACCATCAGTGGTCCTGATCTGACCAGCAAGGACAATGAGGTACAGCTACCAGGACCAAGGGAAAAACAAAAACCCATCCTAAATAAGAGCCTAAAGATCACCTGAGGTAGAGTGAACTGAAGAAGAGCCCTCCCTGTGGTTTTCCCAGGTGGGCCAAGAGTGTGGGACATGCTGGGGAGACCCTGTTGGCACCATGCTCCTTCTCCCTCTCTGCACACCTTGGCAGCAGCAGAGTGCTCAGCTCATAGCTCCCTGCCCCCCACAAAGCCTAAACCAGCAGATTATCACGTTAACGCTTCAAATGTTTAATTTCCTGCTCCAATTACACTGGTTTTGCAGCGGGAGAGGCAGGAGGGGGGAACAAGTGAACACAAGCTGGGTGTTTTTAACTAAACCCCAAGCGACCCCAGGACCACCAGGCTTTCCCTTCATCTCCACAGATGGGGGGTCAATGCTCAGGCTGGCGAGGTGGCTGGATGTAGGCGTGGGAGCCACCTGAGCGTGGACCTCTCAGGCCAGCAGTGCAGTCCCTCTCCATCCCGCAGCTGAAATGAAAAGATCCTTTTGTTTGGTGATCTCCACAACACTGCAGAAACATTTGCTGCACCACCAGAAAAACAAGGCAGCTGGTGTTGGCAGAGCAAAACGGTACCCAGCTGCAGAGAGGGGCTGAGGGAGCATCAAGGAGAGAAAGGGAATAGAGTAGGAGAGCTAAAAACTGTGGGAGTACGGAGGAGAGTGTATCCGAGTGCGGGGTAGCTACGGAATGAAATGAGGAGGGATGAAAAGCACAGAGGAAAACCAAGGGAGAGGGAAGGTGAGAGCACAGAAAAGGGAAGCAGATGGTGGGGAGAAAGGGGGAAAGAGTGCAGAGAAAGCGAGGGTGTGGACAAGGAAAGAGGGAGAAGAGGAGAGCACTGAGGAAACGGCAGGCTGTAGCAGCATGCAGGCTCCCGCGGAGCTACGTCTGCCTGGACACTCCCCTTGCCACATCCACTGGGTTGCTCAATACTCCCCAGAGGAAAAGAGATCTGGAGGAAAAAGGATATCTCAACCCAGGTGTCTTGCAGGACAGCAAGTCGAGCTTGAGTGACTTTCAAGAAATATTAAAAAAATAAACTCAGCCATGAACACTCACTCAGCCTGAAAGTCTGAATGGCTGCTTACAGGGAAGAGTGGGGCTCTGGGACTCAAAATCTCACGCAAAACACCCCTGGTGGGAAGGCAGAGCCCATCACCCTCAGCTGGGCTAGGGCAGGGGATCTTGGTTGCCTGCAGAGCTGGGGATGCTTTCCGCTCGGAGCCCTTCCAAGGGGTCATCCATAGCTGCTGTTATTTATAGCTGGCTGAGTGTGCACACCCTGCACTGAGCTCACCCGAGCGCACAGGGAAGGAGGTGAGAAAAAAGGACTGACCTTAGGGTCAAGGCCAGGAATAGCTGCCAGCGGCCAGAAATAGCTAGTGCCATATTCGGCCCTGGTTCTTCGAGAGCTGCTGGATCAGAACATGGTGTTTCCAAGATTTCAGCTCCAGGTCATGATAGGATTGATTTCTCCCTGGGACTCATGTTCCCCCAACAAGACCCCTCTGTAGCTGCTCTCCAGCTCCAAAAATCTGCTGGGTGGATGGAGCAGGTGGGAAGGGGCAGGAAAGCAATCCAGCGGTGGGGAGGGGATGACTGACCTCTGGAAAATGTGCTGGAAAAGCAAGGGAGGCAGGTCGCGAGGAGGGACGGGTTTCAGCACCTGCTGCGGCAAAGCCTGACGCTGACCTGGGAAGGGGCGACGCAGGGGAGAGGATTCCAGAGGATTTTGGCAGCGTGCAGCCATCAGCACGCAGCTCGATGACTCCTTTGGGTGCTTGCGAGAATCTCAGCACATGAGATCAATGTGGACGGTGTGCAGGCACGAAGGCTGTCACGTGCACACCGCCGTCCCCCCAGCCTGGAGCCTGCGAGCACAGAAACCCTCTCTGCACCCCAGGCGTGCGGGGCGTGGGCATCCTGCCCACCCCTCTGAGAACGTGCGTGGAGGAACACACGTGTCCTTTCGAGCAGGCAAACACAAAGCCTGGTGCAGACCCACACATCCAGCTCACATGCAAAGGACTTTCCTGGCTGCCCTGGCGGGACCTGCCCAGATCCCAGCAGCACACCCACATTTCTCCGTGCTGGCTGTGCTGGAGCATCCTGCCCTTTAAGGTCAGGGAACAAGGGTGGAACCCTTCTTGCTAGGATTTCTGCTGGTTATGGAGACAGTGAGAGACAATGGGAGTGGGAAGGTCAAATCCTGCTCCCTCCAGCACCTAAAGCTCAGCCACTACTGAAGGCAGAATTCAGTTATTAACCCTCCAGTACCAAATCCAGGGGCTAACACTCTGACGGGCGAGTGGAAGATGAAGGCAGACAGGGGAGCATGGTGGGGCCTGTACCAAAGGCTGAAAGCCCTGGGTGAGCAGTGCTAGCCTTGCTGGCTACATGGCCTGCACAGGAAATTGTTCCTGCTGACACAAGGCCCTCACCCTATTCTGAGCTGAAAGGCTGAGATGCAGAAAGAGCTGTTTCCTGGCTTCTTTTCTGCATGGTTTTGAGACACATTTTGGATGTGGAGGGAAAAGCAGGGCCCATCTGGTCCTGCTCCTCATCTGGACTGCCACAGCACAGCACTAAACCAGCTCTGGGTGCTCCTTCTTCCCAAGAGCTCTGGAAGATACTTCAAGCACCATCAGATCACTGCACAACAGATATCCCTAGTGTCAGACAGGGAGAATACAAACCCCTTGCTCCATTAAGAGCCTCTTCTGCTTAATGCTATGATGTGGATGTTGTTCTTCCCAGTCCCCTGCTGCTTTTGTGTAGCAGCTGTGTGAACTGTGAGGAGCAGGGCAGGGCAAAGCCGGCCAGGTAGGGAGGCAGTCCGGGGAAGTCTCCCTGTCCAGGGGGATGTGTAGCATCAGACAGCTCTCACCAGGTGGCAGTAGGTTGTGCTAACACGGCTGGGAAGTGAAAGAAGAGCCGGAAAAAGCAGAGGGAAAATCAGAAAAATAAAGCATGCTCTAAGCAAAACGTTGAGTAGAAAACACACGGTGCTTGTTGAGACTTTCCTGCCTCCCGTGAAAATACACACAAATGTAGGGTTTTTTTTGAAAAAGAGTGGCTTGCACGGGGCTGTAAGACACAGGTGTCTTGTTCTTGCAGGTGTTACCCATCACCTCCATATAGCCCATACTCCCGTGGCACCTTCACACACAGGTGTGCAGTGGCCACCGGATCCACATTCCACGAAGGGGCTCAAAGAGACAGGAGCTGCCAGGAGCTGCCAGGAGCTGCGAGGAGTGGGGAGGAGGTCTGCAGCACGCACCAGCTGGGGGAACTCATCAGTCCCACCGTGCCACACCAAAACCCTACAGTCCAGTGGGTGGCACTCCTCCTCACGGCAGGGCGGGGGGGATGGAACCCGAGGGTCTTTAAGGTCCCTTCAAGCCCACAGCATCCTGTGATTGTATGAGAGCCCACTCCTCAAACCCATCGAGGAGCAGCAGCATCCCCTTAAAGCTTCTCCTGCTTGCAACACACTTCTAAGCCCGGAGCACATCAGCCCAAAGCCCCGGAGAAAAAAGTCTAAGCTCCAGGAGAGCCATGTCCTAGTGGGACCAGGACAGGAGCAGGGGGGTTTGTGCACGCACATCTGGAGCAGAGCCAGTCCCCAGGAGCCCGTGGAGACCTCCCTGCTGCTCCAGCATGCAAAACTCAGCATCTGGTCCCAGGGTGCGTTGTTTTTCTTAGGGCTTTTTTTTTTTTTTTTTTAAAGTTTAACAAACTACTCTCCAGCCTTGTAAGGCGAATCCCCACCGTGCCCAAATAAGCTGAGTATTTTTGGCTGCTCTCCCCGCAGCCTTGGGCTGGCCTTTGGGAAATGCATACCCTCTGGCCCTTCATGCCCTGGAAATTGAAGAGGCTGCCTCTTCTCCGCGCCAGAAAAGGGATTACAGGACACGCTTAAGGGCTTGAATTCATAACCTTCAGCGTCCCCCGGAGCTGGAGACCCTCCTGCCTGAACCGCGGCAGCGGCACCACTAGCCGGCAGCACTGCCAGCGTGTCCATCCCCGGCATCCAAAGGGCATGGACACTGTTTGGGTTTCAAGCTGGGACAGAGCACGCCGAACCTCTGGGCTGCTCGCAATTAACAGCTTCTGAGGCTGCACGGAGACAAATTACTATAATTTAACAAATAGACGTTATCTTAAAACGAGTGCCTTAACCAACACCTATTGATTCCTGCTCCCCTTCCAAAGAACTCACTGCAATTAAGTTGTCACATCTCTAATGCCCACGTAAAAATGAGTCAGCTCCAGTGTCTCCCAGAAAACCTTGTCTGTGCAGGATTACAAAACCCAGCTGCTGAGTTTCCTTTTTACTCCTGAATTAGCCAGAGATGAAATTTATCTCAGTGGGAGACAGCAGAGCTTTTATCTGCATCCCTCTGGCTGCCATGCAGCTCACAGACAGCTCATGTTTTACCTTTCCTCTCTCCAACTGCCAAGGGTTTTGTCCTCCATAGGCAGGGCATTAGGGAAAGCAGAAACTCTGTTTCTGTGGGCTTGACCACTGCACAGCTGATCTTGGGCTGCTGGAACAGCAGGGCATGCTGCAGAGATGGGGGGCAGTTGGTAGGACCGTGTCACTCCTCAGGGCTGGCACAGGGATGATGCTGTGGGCTCTGCTGTCCTACAGCCAGCCCCTGCCCTGCTGGGAGTCCTGCTGGCCTGGGACACAGGCTGAGCAGCCCCAAATGCATTGCATTAGCATGCTGTGCCTCAGTTTCCCCACTGCCACAAACAGACTGAGAGCTGGTGACACCTTTACCAACAGCGCCATGCTTTACCAAGCAGGCAGCAGCAAGGGTCCCAAGAACATCAGTCTCAGTTTGAAACTCAGGGGGGATTTCCTCTCTGACAGCAGGTGAGGGGAGTGTGAGAATTGCTTTTTCTTCCCTCAAATGGCCAATTAAACTGCTGTTTTGATACTTAGACTAGGATCACCACCACGACACAGCCATGTTTCTCTTGCTCCACAGTAGAACAGCTCAGAGGTTTCCATGGTCAGCCAAGGCTGGTCCCCCTGGACTCTCCCAGGGACCCCATGGAGCAGGCAAGACACTTCAGAGAGATGGAGGTAAGGTGAAAAAGCCCTGGTGGTTCAGTAACATCTCCTATTAGGATTGATTCAGTTCCAGGACAGCCAACAATGCCTTCAGATCCTGAGGGTTCACATTTCCAGTGCCCCAGACTGGGTCAAGAGGAGGATTCCTACCCCACTGCTGCTTTCCAAGAGACAGGGGAAGGCAGCTGAGGGGAAAAAACAGAGCAGAAAAAACAGCAGCAGGGGTAAAAAGGCAGAATGAGACTGTGATGCCAGAGATTAGGAAGGGATCCTTACAGAGACTGGTGAGCTAGACTTTAATTACACGCCACGCACTCGGGCAGCAAGCCACCAGCTGCCGCTCATTTCACCGATGCAGCGGATAGATTTGATAATCACTGCCATGTAGTGGGGCTAATCTTCCCCTCTCCATCTCTGGACACTTCCTTCACTGCAGGCAGAGCTGCAGCCAGCTCTGCAGAGAGCCCTGCACCTGTGTGCAGAGCCAGGGAGATTTAGGGGTGCGCCAGCACCCAGAGGGGCAGGGGGGCATGGCCCTCTTTGTGGGTCCCCAGGGGGAGCATCCTACCCCAAAACCTCCCTGAAAATGGGGACTCTGTCCCCTTTACTGGTGAAGCCAGTGTCATTTATTGATAGCATCCCTGTGGAGCAGACAGGAGCTGAACGAATGCATGAGAAAGGGTCTGCAAAGCATCATAAAAGCAAGAGGAAAAGCCACACTCATAAAACACCAAATGCCAGGAGTTAATAGGGGGCACTAGGGGTGTCATGGCTCTCTCCTCTGCCCTGGAAAGACCTCGAAGGAGCTCAGCATTGCAACTGTTTTACCCGTGGCTTGAAACTCGACTATTCCTTTCTCGTTCCTAAGAGGAGACAGTGGCCCCCAGCAGCAGAGCTGAGCCCCCTCTGGGGCAGGCATGGATCAGAAACCCCCCCCAGCCCCCAGCCCCCATCCTCTCTGGAACGTCAATCAGGCACCTGCCAGCACAGCCAATTCACTTCCATTTGGAAAATTAAAGAAATAAAATGAATCGTTTGCTTAATTTGAAAGGGTGGCAGGAAGCAAAGATGCCTTGGGCTGGTGCCAGCGTGCGGAGCTCTGCTCATCCGCAGGGTTTTGCTGGGGCAAACATCAGCCTCTTCCCTTCCTCCATCTGCTGGGCCCAGCAGACCCTGCAGGGGCCTTAAGCCTGCTCCCAGTAGTCCCTGTGCTCCAAAACTAGGCAGCAGCTGGCAAACACACAGTGCTCACAGCAGTAATGTCCCCCAAGAACTACATCTGAGGGCCTCGGGGACAGCTGCCTTGGGAATTCCATCCTTGGGAGGGTGAAAGCAAAGCACTTCCTCAGGGGCACCTGAGGTTTGAGCTTTTTTTTTTTTGGTGCCTTTGACCTCTTTGACCTCTGATGGTCCCCTGCATGGCACGAGGCAGGAAAGAAGAAGCAAAGGTGGAGGTGAAAACAATAGGAAGGTACATTGCAAAAACCTTCCAAAATGTCATCTCTCTGCATCACCATGGGCTCTGCTCTGGAAATGCACAACCCTCCTGCTGCCCCTAACTTTCAAGGTTTTGGGGACATGACAGGAAATTCCCCCTGTCTCAGCTGGGCTTGTCTCTGGGGTAAACTTCTACTCACCAGAGCTGGCCTCATCCTAATTCTGCAGCCGCACAGCCTGCAGGATTCTCTCCTGCTCTGTCCCAGAACAGCAGAAAGAGCCACCAGGATAGGACCCCATTCTCCAGCTGACTCTCTGAGACCCCACTGAACCCTGGGCTGTGTCCTTCCGCTGCCCCAGCATGTCCTACTCACTTGAAAGACACAACCATCATCTCTTTGCTTTTTCCCCCTCCACCCCCCTGCTCCCCCCCTCCCGCAACAAAGGCGAATCCCCAAATCCCAGCTCCTTCCTGCCAAAGACACGTGCACCTGCAGAGCAGCTGATGCCAACATCTAGAGCAGAGCCAAGCACAACAAACGGGCTAAAGAGCCCTCACTGCACAGAGACCAGCTTACAAAAACAACTGTATTTCACCCAAACTCTATTAAACTGTCCTGGGTTATTGCTTCGTTTCCTTTCCCACCAGTGAGGATCAAATGAGATTTCTGTGGCTACACAAGAGATGCTCTCACATGTCTACCTTCAGCTGCCCCTTCTGTGCTATGTGCAGGGTGAAACTCACTGTGGGGTGGCACAGCTTTGCATGCAATTAATTTCCCTTCCAAGATGACTTTTTCACACTGGGAAAAATACAGCCAGCAGCACATTCCCATGCACAGCAACCCAACGGGGCAGCCAAACCCACTGCAAGAGCCCAGAGAGTCCTGAGTGCTGGGGTCTCCTGCAAAGCCTGAAAAATGGGGTTACACAGGCTTCAGAGCCAAAAAGCACTCGTGTGATTATGGTAACCACCAGCACAGCCCTGACACTTCACCACCACAAGCTCCAACCCCACGATATTTGCAGCAATTAACAAGGTATTAATCACAGAACACAATCACAAACAGCTCCCTTCCCCTTCCCTGTGATCATCCCTCTAGTTTTACCTTCAGCCTTCTGGGTTTTCCTCTGGCAGACTTTGAAAGTCAGCTGCAAACTAGGCTCCTTGTTTACAAGTCAGAGGATTTAAGAGCCGTGCAGGAGATTCAGGCCATGGCTCCCATTAATTTCACCAAGTTTTACACATCTAAGCCTTAGCCATCAGTTCCTAACAGAAAAAGAAGCTTGCTTCAAGGCAAAAAAATAGCGAAGGAAAATGAACTTTACTTCCAGAGGCATTTCGAAATAGAAATATCTAAAATGCAGGAGTTCTTGCAGGTACTTTCCAGGCTTTGCAAATAGATAAGGGTGTCTGGAAACTAAAATCTCAAAAATTTCCACTGCCTGCCCTGTCCCATAGTATCTGCACACACACCCCCACACCAGCTCAGCCATCATCAGTGTCTGGAGAAGAAACGCAGAGAAAAAGTCCAAGAAGTTTAATGAACTGTCACAGCTTAACAAACTAATCCCTGCTTATGCTCACCTCATCCTAAATGAAAAGCTGGGGGGGGGGGGGGAATGTACATCATGAGGCAGCTATCTCTTATCTGCTCCACTGCTCTGCAAGGGCAGAGGACCGAGCAGGGGCTCCTGGGTCAGGGTAAGGCACTGCCTGCTCCTCCTCAGTGCACACCCAGGACTGAGCAAATACCTCGCAGTAATTTCCCATGAACAGTTTGTGTCTGCTTCCCAGAAAAACTTCAGCCAAAGGTAAGAAATGTGCCTGGGAGCAGCATGGTTTATGAAGCCCTCATGGAAAGATGGCTTTGAACTCACACACGAGCGTGCATTGGCTGCAGAAAGCCCCCGGTGCTGTTTGTTCGTGGCCCCAGACTTGCCCTCTGCAGAGAACAGGATGGCAGCTGAGCAAGCAAAGGTGGAGGCAGAACCAAAGGACAAAACCAGGAGAAGGCATTTTCCTCCTGATCCCACTGAGCCCCCACAAAGGTTCTGGGGAGAGCACTGAGGCTCCAGAAGAAGCTAAAGCAGGAGCTGCTGGCACATCGGCTGTCCTCCATGGAGCTGCAGGCTGCCCAGTGCCTTGATCCCAGTGTCCTCACACCCACAGGGCTGGGTGCACCACCAGCAGCCAGAAGCAGGGATGTGAGGCAAGTTCCTGCGGGGTGAGCTGCTCTTGAGAGATGTAAACACTTGCTGGCAGGAGGCACTGAGTAAATATCTTGCAGCAGTGCAAACAACAGCAAGTAGCATTTTCCTGGTAAAGCAGCACCCAGGCTTTCAATCAAAGCTCAGGGCTATTTTTTCTTTGGCCCTTTACTGAGCCGAAGTAAAAGGATCCATCAAAAGGATTTACCTCTCCCATCTCCCTTATAAACATGCACACACACACCCCTAGCTTCTTGTCCCCAAAATTCTTCCCCTCTACATGAATGGTTTCATGGCCATTCCTACAGCAGAAAGAGGAGAAGCTCATGACATGAAATATCATCTACCTCTGACCAGCAGCTCTGATCTCCATAAAATCCAGTGCCTGCATCACACGTCACACAGCATCACATTGTCATCATGTGGACACTGGTTCACAGATGCCTGTAGGACAGCTGGCACCAAACTGGAAATGACTGCAGTGACACCCTGGTGTAGGTTCAGCCAAGCAGAAAAGCCTGACTGCAGATGCAAATTCATCTGGTAATTCTATATCCCACTGAGAAGGTGGGATTTGTTTCGTTTGGGATTTTTTTTTTTTTTTTTTTTTTTTTTTTTGCTTCTAGGTAGTACTTTTCTGACATGGCAAAGAAAACTCTGGTTCCATCTGATGATGGTTTGCTTTAAAGTAGTAGTAATACCAGCTCTGTTGTCATTCTGTCTCACAGGGGTGACTTTTGCCTTCCCTTTCTGTACAAGTTTATAGGAATAGCTTTAAAACTTTCCAGAAAAAAATAAAGTGTACGGAACAGCACAAAAAAAGAAAGGATCTGGGGAAGCTGGTGGTGGTCTCCTGGGGAGTGGCGAGGAGGTAGAAGGTTAGGTCACACAGCACAGATTTGCTTTTCACATCTTCTTCAAGAAGACATGAGTGGCTTCGGCTCAGCCCCCCATCGCTGCTAACACAACACCCTGAAGAAATTATTCTCTGCAGGAAAGCAAACAGGGCGAATGGGATCTGCTGCCAAACCCTTACATCTCACAGTGGGAGAGAGGGGAGACCGAGAGGAAATGAAAAACAAATCCCAGAGCCGGGGATGTGCTGAGGGGTGGCTTCGGCGTGGTGTTATCTTTGTCGGCAGGGTGGGCTCCGCGGGGGTCACCGCGGGAGAGGGGATTGAGCACTCGCATCCAGGCGCGCCTCTGTAAAGGCAGAGGAAAGGGGGCAGCTGCTGTGAAAACCAACAGGAGGGCAGGGCAGCTCCCACTGGGGTGGTTGTATCCCCGTGGGTTCCACGGCTGCCCGAAGCACCTGGCTGAGTTTAGGTGTTGGCGGCCACCCTGGCAGCCAGGCTTCCCACGGGGGACCCAGCCCTGCCGAGGGACGGTGCCTGCCTGCTCCGATGCAGCCAGCCAGGACGAGGGAAAGGGATGCACACAGAGGAGGAAAGGGAAGGAGAAGAGGTGAGGTGATAGCATTAAAATATAAATGAGATGACACAGCTTTGTAGATACTTTTAAAACTTCCCAGATGGAAAGCCACAAGTAACCAGGTCCCCACACACCATTAGCCCATCACTCATTAACTACCCGTTGATGAAAGGGCTGCAGATAGCACGGTTCCCTCTTCTATCACTACAATGCTTTCCAGCCAATCCTCCTTCCAATTTCATTGCAAGAAATTGCCCCAAAAGCTAACACCTGAGAGCTGCACCTCCATTTCTCATTTCCTTTCTTTCAGCCAAAGCTTTAACAGCAACAAATATAAGCAAAAGCAGCTCTACAACAAGTTTCTGTCTGGTCTTTTTTCCATGAAGGACTTGCTTGTGCACCAGTGGAACCCCAGAATCCCTTTGGAAATTTTCATATAGCTTCTCTCTCTGGCTCTGCCCACACACATAGAATGAAACCTCACTTTTCCACTTTTCTTTTTTTTTTTTTTTTTTTTTTTTTTTTTTTTTATTCCAGGAAAATGATTTGCAAACTGAGCCCTAGCCCCTAAGAACAGGTTATGTCTCTTGCCATTTTCTGAAGAGACTCAATGAGCCAGCAGGCTGTGTGCAGAAGTATTTGGGTTTCCCCCATAACCTTTGTGGCTGACTGCCTCTTGTGCTGTGAATAGTGCTTTTAGAGAATAATTCTGCATCAGCGTTGCAGACTACTACTAGAATTCTACTAGTAGTATGTATATCTTCCAAGACATGAGTATTTGTACTGTCCTTGTGTTGTTTCAGACAAGCAGCTTGCTTCCTGGATCCAGTAATAATTTCAGCAAAACCACAGAAACAAGAGATACAGTTTTGGACTAAGAAAGCATCTCATCACTCCGCTATTTATAAAACTTTTAAATTCATGTACAAGCATAAAAACACCACCCCCTGCTTGCACACATACCACCTTATTTGATCAGACCTCATAAAAGACCAGATGCTATCTTGGAAAGTAACTTCCTCGGGAAAACAAACTGCCTGTAGTAAATCCCAGGGCCAGCACGGGCAGCTGCCCCAGCGTGCTGTCTGCGCGGGGCTCGCCACTCCGTGGAGTCTCGGGACAAACGGGGCAGGACTGGAGCTCTCTGCGAAGCAGGAAAAGAACAGAGAGGAGCCATGAAAACCTCGCAGCGCCTGCTGGCATGAAGATGGGCGTCATGCTGGGGTGCCGGGGTGATGGAGGCAGCCGAGCAAAGGGAAAAAACCCACAACCCAGGCATGTCAGCAGGCTGTCAGCGTCCCGGCGGCAGCGCCATAAAATCCGCACGCAGGGAAGGGCTCGGGCAGGGCAGCGGGAGGGCTGCTGAGGAACGAAGCAACGCGCCGGGTGTCAGCGAGGGCTCTGCGCAGGGAGGCTGTCAGCGCCCTGGGGTCGCAGAGAGCCTCCTGCTCCCGCAGCCCGGCTGCCGGCGGGAGCTGCGAGCGGCATTCCCACGGGCAGCGCTGTCCCGAGCAGCCCGCAGGGAGCCGGCTGCGCCTGCTGCCATCGGCCCGGCGGGGTGACCGAGGGCCAGCCCGGAGCTCGGATGCTCGGGCGAGGCTCCCCGGGCTCGCCGACGGAAATGAAAGTGGAGGGATGGGTGCCTGTCCTGGATATTCGGCGCAAGGAACAATGTGGGGCTCTTGGAGCGGGCACGGCCGCTCGCAGCTGTGCGAACAGCGCCGCAGAGGAGGTGACTTACCTTGGCCCGCCGCTGAGGTCGCACACCGCCCGCTTGCAGAAAGCCTCTCCCCTTGCCCAGAGACAGGACAAGCAAAGCCGAGGGTTGCTTCCCAGCGGGAAGCTGCTGTCTCACAGGTCAGAAAGTTAAGTGAGCTGGCTGGGGTTAGCGCTGAGCACCGGTACCCACCACCAGCCTGACCCAGCCTAGCGCACAGCAGTTGCTCCTTGATTTTAATTTATCCCCACAATAGAGGTGAGCTCCTTTGCCAGCAGAAAAGGAGCGGCAGGGCCTGCAGGTGAGAGGTTTTGCTGCTTTTTGGGTCTCATGCCCCGCTGCAGCATCTCCCCAGGGCTGCAAGCCCTGAAGGGATCCCGCATCCAGTTGGACGGGCAGGAGGAATGCAAGGCCCCTATCCAGGAAAGCACATACTGAACCATCAGCACCCGAGTATTCCTGACCCTTGTCTTCCAGAGGAAACTAACTTCAGATGATGAGAGAGGGAGGAAGGGAGAGCGATCAGCACCAGCTCTGGGGAGAATTGGATACCCCAATAGCACAGGCTGGTCAGAGGTCACATTGGAAAATGCCATTCTGGAACCTGAATGCAATCCTGAGTGTCAGCAGGTCCCAGCATGGTCTCTAAAAGACCATCACTGATGCTGCAGGTAGTAGATAAAGAGAGAATGAGAAAGAGAAAGAAAAAGAGAGAAAGAAAGAGAGAAAGAGAAAGAAAGGGACTGCCAGTGATTGGAACGGTATGGGCCATGCTCCTGGCTCCACCACAGGTTCCCAGCCCTACCCTTCCCACCTTCAAATAGGGAAAACACTACTTTTTGTCTGTTTTGCGTCACCAGACTACCTACTGTGGGTAATAGATGGAATCTGTAGGCCCTACAGTAAAAAAAAAAAAAAAAAAGGTGGAATGGTTTTAAATTCCACATTTCTATGGATTTTTCAGAGGTGGGGGTGAGAAAGAGGAGGGAGGGGGCAGCACAATCTCTAAATCTTTATTTCCTCAGGCTCCTTCAGCCTGTTTCCTCCCCAGCTTTTGTACCACTTCAACCCACTTTTATTTTTGGAAAACTAAACCAGAACAAATGGCAATAAATACAGGCAGGCTTAGAGAAAAACGGCTGGGATTGCTCTGGATCCTGGCAGAGATCTTCTGAACAATGCTGAAACCCCAGGGCCCGTTTCTGCCCAATGGCAGATGTGGCCCATGGTGGGAGATGTGGACCACAGAGGTTTCCACCAGAGGACCCTCCTGCCCTGGCCAGGGAGAAGCTTGTCCAGCCCCAGACAGGGAGGAGCTCTCCCCAGGCTCCTTGGCTCAGTGTGACTTTTCCCCACAGACAGATATTGGATCCAAGTGGGCAGAGGAGATGAAGAGCCACCAGACTGTCAAGGAGCAGCCACAGCAAGGAGGTCATGGGGTTTTGTGGCTTGACCCTGAGGATGGAGCCTGGTCTGGTGGCAGCAGAAATCACCAGCTGCAGCAGGCCGTGTAGGTGGGGGCTTTCCTTCCAATACCCCTGGGAGAAAGAGGGATGCTCTGCAGCCCTCATGCAAGGCTGAATTCAGGCTTTTCAGGGTTAGGACCAGGGATGCTGTTCTATCACAAAGCATTAGCTTATCCAGAGCACGTCAGCCCCTACAGGCAGACAAAATCCTACTGCTCTGAGGGTTCTCATTATCACATGAATCTACATCTATGATGTTTTCCGATGTCTCTGCTTTGAGAGCTCTCAAACCCTTGCAAACCGTAGCTAGCGATGGATGAGAATCTCAGGCAACTAATGCCTATTGATAAAATGCAATAAATATTCAAGCTAATCAGAAGGATAAAAATGAGAGAGGGAGGAGGACCATGCAACACACTAGCTGCTGCCTGCCTGAGAACACCATCTTAAAATGATCCAATACCAAGCCATGACAAACAACGCCAGCTACAACCACATCAGTTTTTCTTCTCAAAGCTCTTTTACAAGCTTTGAAGACCCTCCAGTAAACAGCACACTGAAGTGTGTGCTATAGATAAAGGAAAGGAAAAACCCCAAAGCCCAAGAACACAAGCCCTTTGCTCAGCTGCATGCCTGGACATAGGGAGACAGCAGACCTGTGAGCCCAACACCAAGGACACATGAGCTGATGGCCACCCCTTGCTGACCACCATAGCCTCAGCATCTCTTTACTTCACCTCACATCTGTGACAGTCTCTCCATTTGTCTTACCCTGGACTGCCTAAAAGTTGACAGGAAAAGAGAAATAAGTCACAGCCTCTACCCTGAGCTCACTCTACTGGCCACAGCTCAAGTGACACCAAATAAATGTATTTCCTCAGCAGGGCAAGACAAGTGAAAACAGCACAAGGAGTAAGCCAGGCCACACAGAAGAGAAATGGGCAGGAAAAAGACCAACCGAAAAAGCCATAGTTTTAGGGTGGATTTCAGGAGACAACTTTGACAATCAGTACTTTATTCCTGGAATAGGTTGTCCATAGAAGTTTTGGATGTTCCATCACTGTGTTTTAAGGCCAGGCTGGATGCAGCCCTGAGCAATGTGGTCTAGTGGAAGGTGTCCCTGCCCATGGCAGGGTTGAAATTAGATGATCTTTAAGATCCTTTCCAACCCAAACCATTCCGTGATTCCATGATTCCAGAGTCAGGGACTGTCTCTTACCAGTTTGGCTAATGTTAGCCCTGCCCTAGGGCCATATATCCTTCATCGCACAAGGAGGTGACATGCCACCTTGGTGCTGGCAGACTCACCTGAATTTATTTCCAACAACAAAGACCAACACTACCACCACCCCCCGCAAAAAATCCCACAAAAAGCCCCTGTTGTAGCAGAACAGAGGGTTAAAGTTGCGATTACAGAATTGGTAACACAGTTACCCAAGAGAAAAATAAACCAATTAAAAAAAAAAAAAGCCAAAAACACAATTCCAGATTATATTTAACACTCAAATTCCTCCTTAATTGCTCCAGTGTCTCAGCCAGTTTGCAGGGGAGGAGTGGGGACTGGCAAATTAGCTCCCCCCAGGGCTGCTTCCCCCTGGGGAGCTTTCCCAATTTACATTCCCATTGTGTTCTTTAATTAGTACATTCCTACAGCTTTTCTGAGAGTCCCAACACTTCCAGGGCTGTGACAGTACTTTATAAATAATAAATCGGAGGGAGTATTCACTGTACCCTGCTTCACTCCTCCCAGTGTCCCGGCCGGCGTCTGGCAGCTTTTGCAGGGACCACACACAGCCTGGAGGAGCCCACCACTGCCAGCCCCAGAGGCAGCCTTTGGTGGGGACATTAATAACCTCTTTCCATCTTCCTTCTTTGCACAACTTATCCGGAATCCTGCTTCCTGCGCAGGATTCTCCCAGAAGAAGCGTTTGGATTTCGTGACATCCCCATCAAGTGGTTCCAATGCAGGTGAGAAGGGCTGGGAGGAAAGCTTGAGAGAAAGCCCTGCAGCCCTTTGTCTGACCAGAATGATGCCCAGAGGCAGCACTGAACCAGCCAGACTTCATGATTTGGGTTCTACCTGGGGGCATGCCAAACCCACAGCATCATCAAGCGCAGAGCACGCTGCTCCTCCACACGAGGACACAGGCAGTGCCCTCCAGCCCGAGATTTCTAGCACCCTAGCGACATGTGAACTTGTCCTTAGGGAAAATAAGAGGGGGGAAATGTATTTATTCTGCAGCACATCAGCCTCCCTGTGCCAGGAGCAGAGCCCAGGACTCCTTGCCACGCAGGAAAGCCTCCAGTGCCTTCAGCCTCACAAAGGTTTCACACAGATAACCCTCAAAACCAAATGGCAGAAAAAGCCCAAAGTAAAGGGAAGACAAGGCAGCCAGGCCATGCATCAGAGCTGCAACCCAACGTTTTCCCAGGTCTCATTAGGGATGATTTATGAAGGCTGACACCATCGTTAACCTCTGACCATGTCCCCACTGCCTGCAGGGCATTTCACAGCCTGCCTTCGACTGTCCAGCAGCAATGTGGGGGATGACTGAGATTTTATCTCCCCTGTTAATGCAATTAGGTGGCTTGAAGGAGACCCATTGGATCATCTTACCTGCAGCAACCCAGCCACTCCGTTCGCTCCAGGGACTGAGCCCTGCCCGTACTGCGTGCCTGCACACACGTGCAGCACTGCTTGGCACCGGCACCGGGCACTAATAACCTGCCATTTGCAACCCCATCTGGTTCTGACATGTCCATTATTCAAAGGCATTTGGCAAAGACCTTGGGCAACTCATTTGCAGAGTCCGGGTCAGTTCACAAGCTCATGAATTCCCAAACTATTTGCTGGCCGTACTGGTAGCCAAGCTGTGAATAGATTTTTGGCAGATCTGAAAGGAGACAGTGTTTTCTGAAAACACCTGCCCTCAGAGGCTGCAAAAGCCCAAAGATTTCCATTCCTATTTAAGATGCATATCCAGCCCTCTGTAAAGCTGTACTAAGATGAAAACCTGACCCGTCTGCCACTAGAGAGAATTCCCTATTTTTACCAATCTCATGGGAAATCAAGTGACATCAGAGTCCCTGAGCCAGGGATGCAAGTCTCACCTCACCTCACCTCACCTCACCTCACCTCACCTCACCTCACCTCACCCTTCCGTGCCCCCCAAGGGCTGGAAACCCAGCAGAACAGAAGCATCTCCTGGTCTGGGACCATCCCCAGATCTTTAGTCCGGCCCCTCTCATCCCACAAATGATGCAATTGGCTGACTCTCCCTCAAGCCAAGACCAAACCCAGCGATGCCCTGGCAGCACAGCAGTACTAGCCTTGGGTGCTCCTGGTCCTACAGCTATGGCATCAGGGTAACACACCAGCTGGAGCATGAGGGCAGACCTGGGAAAAGCACACTTGGCACCTTTATTTCCAGCCAATTCATATCACGCTTTGCTCTGCCTCGACCCACCAGAGCTGCAGACCATTGGGGTTTGCTGCCTCTCACGTGCAAGGATGCAGCAAGTTTTCCCTCCTGCTCTGAGGCTGAGGCTCTGCTCTCCTCCCAGCTGCCTCGCTGGTGCAAATCCTCTCAGTGGGCAGCCCTTCCACGCTGCAAACAGCAGCCCAGAATGCTCCTGGAGATCAGGCGGCATCGCACACCCTCTCGGAGAAGCAGGAGGCACAGGCAGGGGAATACGAGACGTGATTTGCTCGGAGACAGCTCTGTGCTTTTGGCAGGACTCGAGGGCATTTGTTTTGAAGCTGTGTTTACATGCCTTTGATCAGACGTGTTTAACTTTTCTGGTGCGTGACAGCAGCAAAACAAGTTTGAGACAAGGATAATGAAACACATTGTGCGCCCGTACATGTAAACGGCTACAGCCAGGCTGCGCACATCAGCAGCTCAAACTGGAGCTGGGGGCGGCAGGAGGTGGGTGCCAAGACGGGGACATGCATCATGATGATGCCAAACCAACAAGCTGAAAATGAAAAAAAAAAAAAAAAACCCACAAAAAAAGGAAAAAAAAAAAGGCACTAACTCAGTAACAACAGCTCAATCTCAGCTCTCGGAATTGGCCAAGTGAAGTCTGTGTGCTGAGCCCCGGTGCAGAAGTTAAACTCCACTCGACATCGCAGGGAGCTTTTCCTGAGCAGATAAACTGCTCCCATCGTGGCTCAGGGTTTGCTCTTAGCAGCATCTCATCTAGGGAGCAGCCCATGCTTTCTCCAACCTCTGAGGTTCATCAGGAGCTCTCAAAGTCAAGCGCCACCGTTTAAGAAATGCCAGCACACGATCAGAGGGGAAAATGGCAAGGCAGCTTTCTCCTAAAATAGCTGCTCTCTGAAACACTACGGGCACACCTGGCACAATTAGTAAAAATGTATCTACATATGTATAGACCAATAATTGAATCATTGAATGCCCTGTCATCATTTCAAGCCTCCCAGCACCCTAAGGAAAGGCAGAGAGTGCTGCCTCATCCTTTCAGCAGAGGAGAGTGCATGGTCATAAACTGGGAAATGTTTCCAGGCTCAGCAACGTAAACAGCCCCACACTGAACTGCTAATGAAGACCGTGGCATGGGACAAAGCCTCAGCACAGACAGAGGGCCACTCCTACAGAGAAGTTTGGATTCAATAATCCTATTTTTGAGGTAAAAAGAGACCTGGAGGAGTGTGGATCATCCAGCCCTCTGCTAAAGAGCAGATCCAAGCATCTTATCCCTAGTATGTTTAATTTAATAGTGCAAAACGCCAGCAGAGAGGCTTTATAATACAGTCCTATGCTGACCAGGCTTTGAGATGAGAGATGCCACCATCTCTTTGTGCTTAGCACAGCAAATGAGAAGAGCACGTTGGCACAAGAGGTTTCCTAATGGCATGCCACCTCACTACACAACCTGTCAAGCCAACGCAGGCTTAAGCAGTGGATCTTAGTTGGCAATAGTGGGGGAAGTGAATACTCAGCTGTGATAAATATTTAACGTGCTTTTAGTCCTGAAGAAGTGTAGCACTGAGGCCATCATCCTGTAAGTGAAAACCAAGGCTGATTAATGGGGGAAGGTACTCCCATTTATGGGAGGTTAGGATCAATCCCAATTCTCAGCTATTTGTTGAATCTTTAATGCTCTTTTTCGATAGCAGAGTTCCTTGGTGAAGGGCAGCATCCTAATAAGGCTGCTTTAACAGCAGGGATGTTAAGGGGGTATAAATAAAAGACCCCTGTAAAAAATAAACAGTGAATTTAAAAAGGAAGGTTTCATGTGGTCACTGCTGTTGGGTGGCTTGGAAAAAAAGCAGTTTTCAAGTCCCCACTCTTCTTTGGAGGCTGGATTTACTTCTTTTGGAGTTTTCGCTGTCATCTCAGAACTGAGCCCAAGGTTAACCCTCAGGCCAAAGACAAGATGTTGCTCTGGGAAGGAGGGAGCATCAGTGGCAGCCCAACAGTCAGTGTCTGAGCTTTGCACATCCTTCATTACATGCTAGAAAGGTCTCCACCTTCTTCCACACCTCAGCCCTCTTCTCAGACCCACAGTTTCACCATCTCATGCTCTAATTCTTCTTCCTCTGAGCAAGGTACCTCCTTACCACCTTCTATCTCACCAGCCAAGATTAATTTCCTGCCTCTCCTGCTGATGATATCAGCATCAACCACTCCCCTCCTATGCTCTCAAACACTCCAATTCTCCTTGCTCCAGAGTGAGTACCCAGGGTGAGCAGGCACTTTGCATTTACGAGGCATTTGCCATCTCCCATCAAGAAGACCATCCCTCTTTGTCCCTTTTGGGTCTTCCACCACATCACCTTCGTGCACCCCCCTACTCCCATGCTTGCCTCCCCCAGTAAATCCCCTTCTGATTTTCTCCCTACCATCCAGTAGGACCAGCCTCACCTCCTGCAAGCAAAGCTCTCCCCTGCACATCTCTGCTAGCCATCCCTCCCTTGCTGGCAAGCAGCACGGAAGCAAGACCACAGACATCAGCCTTGTAATGAAGATGAAGAGACACACAGCCTTGCCGGCCCTTCTCCATCTGCCCTCACCTTTCCGGTTGCATTACGCCTTATGTTGTTTCTTGTCTGAAACTAAGTATCAGCTCCTTCCTGGCTGTGCTGTTACTCTCACCCCAGCCTTGTGCCAGGGAGGTTACAGCATGAAAGGGAGGGGATGAAAAGTGAGACAGGAAAGGGGACAGCAAGGGGCACTGGGGGAGAGAGTGTATTTACAGCAGGGTAAATACAAAGATGACAGAGCCAAGCGCAGGTTCCCAAGCGTGACAGGCACTGGTATATTCCTGATGAACCACTCTGGCTCCATCAAGGCATCAGCTGGAACAGATCTGGTTGTCTGGGCTGAGAAAGGGTGCTGGCTTCTGCCCAGAGTGACAATAGGATGAGAAGACAATGTCACCCCCAGGCAGAAGATAAGAACCTCTGGCTCCTCAAGCCCTCCCTCCTCCTTCACACTGCAAGGGGAACAACTTTTAAAATCCCTTCTGTCCCTCCAGCCCTGCATCTGCTGAGGTGGAACAAAAATGTGGTCCCTTCATAAATGAGACTGGCCCAAAAGCAGGCAGCATGGCCAGACAATTTTCCTCCAGGGCTTCAAGTGCTGGAAGAGTGAGGGAGAGGGCTGCACCCTCTCATGCTACACACACAAGGGATGTGCACGTCCCCTTTTGCTTCCACCACGGACCACTCCTCACTAATCATCCTCCAGGATCATTGAGCGTCTCTCCTCCCAGTTGCCTTCTCCACTGTAATTGTCTGTCCTCATCCACCATTGTAAATAGGGATTATGAAAAAAGATAAGAGATTAAGCCTCGGCTGCAGATGAACCTGCCATTGTCCTCAGTGACAACAGGTGCCAGACATCTGCCTGTGCCCTGTGAGAATCCTCAAACACGCTTCTCTGTCTTGCCATAAGACTTTCAGGGAGATAGTATGAGACATTCTCCTCCACCCAACCTTAGCAAGCTTTACCAAGCTTTCCTTGTGTTCCTAGCAAAAAAACCAAGGAAGTGGAACTATTGCACTGTGTGTCCCTACAAGGTGCCAGAGACAGAAGCTGGGATGCAACCTGCTGGCATTAGAGGAAAAAACAGCATCAGAGAACAAGCCAGGCCCTCAGGTGGACAGTGTTATACCTGATGCCCCCGTGGGACCCTGCACACCCACCCTCTGCCAAGCAGCAGAGATTCACCGCGTACGGAGGAAGGATGCTCTCATCCCAGGGAAGGCACAACCAAGCCCTAGTCTGCAGCCAAACTGCCCAGGTGCCCTGGCTTCTCGCCCTAAACCAGGATACCCTTTGGCTGAGCCACATGCTTGGGAAGATGATGCCTGTGCAAATGTTAGAGACAGGGCTGCTTTTGTTTACAGGCTGCTGGCAATGGCGCTACGCACCCCACATCCTCCCCCGGCCAGGAGTGAGCTCCAAGAAAGGAAATTACACAAGCCAGAAGGTTTGATGGAATGAACCCATTGGGCGGCTTGAAGATAGCTATTAATGGAGAGCTTTCTCTAATTGCTTTTGTATAATCTGGGGCTGCTAGGCGGAACTGGGTAATAAATGAAATCCAATTACATTTTCTCTCAGTATTTATTTTATTAAGTAGAATTCATCAGCTGATGAAGGGCCCCTCGAGGTAATGGCTCATGACCTAGTGGAAGGCACTTTTTTATTATTATTATTTTCCCCACTTGGGGAAGCAGATAATTCCGTTTCCCAGTAAATGCAGACTGCCCCCCTGCACTGTGGGAAGCACAACAGGTCCCAGGGCAGCAGAGATCCCACACTGTCCTCCTGAGTGGGATCCCTGCTCTGACTGCTGGAGTCCCAATGAGCACAAGAGGTGACTAAAGCCCAGCTTCAGTGTGCCAGCCGGAATGGAGATGGATTTACAGTGCACAGCATGCAGAGCTGGAACAGGGACCAGTCCCCCTGGGAATGCAGCAAGAAGCCGTGTCAGTCCACGTCTGCTCCCCAGGAGGCTGGACTCTGGTGCCAGTGCTGTTTTTCTAGGACGAGTCTCCTATGCAGGGCTCAGCTTGGGCCCAGAACCACAACTGAGCAGGCTGAAAACACTGTGAACACGAGCAGCCCAGATCCATCACATTCAGCCCCACATTCCAGCACATCCATGGAGCCTTGTAAGCTCTGCAGCACAGCACCTCAATCACCACCTGCTGCTGGTTTAAACCCAGTTACTGGTGGTGTAGACACAGTTGCTGCCATGAAGGCTGCCCATCAAGGTCACCAAAAGCACTGGTCCCACACAGAGATGCCTAGCCAGGCCTTGTGCCAGCGTTAGCATGCTGGCATCAGCAGGCAAAGAATGTCAGGGATTTCTGGCACTGGCAGCATTGCAGGGCACGCCATCTACCAAGCAGGTTTTGCTGGAAGCTGTAATTCTGCAGAAGAACAGAACCCAGGCCCTGGCACAGTGCCTTTTCTGTGGTTTTCTGTGGTATGAGAGGCAGCAAAACCCAGTGTGGTCAAGAGAGGTTGCTCCAAGTGTATCCTTACAAGCTCTAGCCAGCATCCATCCCTGTGGAGTAGGCATGGCATAAGACCCTTCCTCCTCCTCCCGTCACACCCAAAAGCATCAAGAGGGCTGGGGTGTGCCAGTTAAGCGTGGGGTCTGGTGCAGCACCGCTGCCCTTTTGCTGGAGCCCACAGCAAGGATTCCTCCAGCTTGAGCAGGCAGGATTCCTCGGGGATCTTGCAATCAGCTGCTGGGCTTTTCACCATCGCTCTTCCTATCCAGTTATTGACTGACGTTCACCCCTGGCTCCCAAACCCAGCGCCGACAGCCGCAGCTCGCCCGGCTTTCACTGCCATCTTGTCATACAAACAATTTATCACCCGCCAGTGAGTGCTGTTACAGGCGACAGACTCCAGTGTCCATTAATTAACAGGAAATACTGAGAGAGGCATATACACATGCACAAATCTGTCTGAGAGGTTTCCTACAGCATCCACTGCAGATGCACCTACGTGCTGCCATGGTAAGCACAGGCTCCGGGGGCCACAGCAGACGTAGCCAGCAACAGCCGGGCTCAAAACAAAGAAAAAGCAACATTATGACAAAGAAAACCAGCTATGGAGGTGATTGAGTAGCATGGTTTTATTCCTGAATAGTAAGAAATTATTCTTAAGGAATCTAAGTAAGGGTGGTGATTCAAGAACAGGGGGGCAAGCAAGCCACACCCCAGCTGCTGAGAGTTTGGGATGAAGGGGAACCCACAGACACCTCCAAAGGGCTTGCACAGTCTTGTGCAGCAGGAACAGCTAATGCTTTGCCTAGCCTTGCATTGGGACTGAAGTGATCTTGGCTGCTTCACCCTGCTTCCAAACCTTCCAAGGCTCCATCAAGGCAGGATAAGCCCTGTCCCCCATCAGGGCAGCAAATCCAGCAGCCTTACACATCCCAGACCACAGCTCAGCAGCAGTGAATGAATGCCTGCCAGAGCCTGAGCCCTCATGCTGCTGGGCCAACTAAAAATAAATGAGGTGTGGGTTCACAGAGAGTCAGCGTCAGGTTTTAGAAGTGCTGTGTGTCGCTGGTTTTGCTGCAGAAGCCAGGAACAGAGGATAAGGAAAAAGGGCTTCAGAGGGCAAGGAAAAAGTGTTTCAGAGGAATCTTCTGAAACTTGTCTGGCTTTTTGATTTGGGAAGAAAACCTAAAACCAGTTGGAAAGAAGATCTAAACATCATGTCAGAATCCAGCTCTTCATCTTTTTCGCAAGTGGGCTTTCACTTTCTTCTGTGAGGCTATTTGCCAAGCACAACACAGAAACACAAGCTATTTGCGTTGATCCAAAACTATTTTTCACCAAATAAGCCATTCATCTAAAATCTTTCTGCCCAGCTCTGCTGCAGGAGAAGCTATCTGCTCATGGCAGACCACGATTTATGCTTAAATGAGCATTTGTGACTAACAGACAGGCTAGATTCATAGTAAAATGCATCATCAATAAATCAGTCAATCACTTCTGCCCTCAGCTCAAGGCTGAAGTCTGGAGTAACTACTCAGCACTTTGTCAACCTTTACTCCAGCAAAGTCTGGGTAAGAGACCTCAGGATTTAGCCTATTGATTGCTTACCATTGTTTGTGATGCCCTGCATGCTTCAGACATGCTCCCTTCAAGCAAGATTAAATACCTGGCTTATGGCATTGGGATTCAATGGAAATTATCTTTTACAAGCATGGGAACAGACAAGTCAAATTTCCCTGTGCAATGGTCCAGTGTGGTGCAGAGGTGCCCCCGAATCCCCTCTTTGCTGCCAGCAAGGGGGGAACATGTCATTGCTGACTGTCCCTGGGGCTGGCATGGTGAGCCCCATGCCTGTAGCACATTTCTGCAAGTTAAATGCAATTTTGGCTGTGGCTCCAGAGCCTTTGAGGCTCTCAGCTCTGCCGGTAGTGTTTTGTTGCAAGAATAATAGAGTGACAGCTCCCCGGCAGCTTTGAGTAGCATCCCCAGCTCAAAGGCACCCTTAATACCTCTGCCAAACTCCAGCCTGTCAGTTCTCACATTTGTTTGAAGTTAAGCTGATCTAACTTGGGTGAGTGGATGCAGACAGAGTCACTCAACCAAAGTCAAAGAACGTCTTGGACACTCCTCTGCCCAAGGCCTGGTGCTTGTCCTCCACACACCATCAAGGATATTGAATGTATCAATACAGATGGAGATAAGAGACCATGCTGTCCCCCAAAAAGGGCAGCACTGGGATATTTGCACCCTCCACAACCATAAAGTAAGAAAATACAGCAAACATTTGCACAGCAAAACACCTCTTAATAACCCTCTGAATGCCATCACCTCCCAGGAAATCCCACATCTCCCTGCAGACACCACCCTGAAGACGTGGAAAAAAACCTACAACCACAAACCTGCCATTTCTACAGGGAAAAAAATAAAACAGCCAAAAAAAAAAAAAAAAAAAAGAAAGAAAGAAAAAAATATGAAACAGTCTGCAGAAGGGAAGGACCTGGCAATTCAGGGAGAGGGGGGAGAAAAAGAAAGTTAAAAACAAAGCATTTACTGAATCCCAACCCAGACCACCAGCTGCTCTCCCATCCCCATGCCATGCCCATGTACCAGAGATGGCATACTGATTCCCAGGTTTTCCCCATATATCCCACTGTAAGGCAAACCGATTTCTGATGCTTGTCCCACCTTCTTTTATTTCTGCCAGACCTCCCCCTCTCCTCTGGGTACTTTTCCTGCTGCCATTTGTTCCTGTCCTTTACAGCTCTGCCTGCTGTCACTCGCATAACCTTGCCTGTTTGGTAATTTGTGGCAATAAAGTGTCACTGTGGGGAAAAAATACAGCGTCGCAGCAGCATATAAATCTCTGATCCATAAATTGTGCTGCTCCCCACCTGCAAGCCCCTCCTTTTAGATATAAAGTGCAATGATTTGGGGCAAGAGAAAGAAAAAAAGAGCCAGTAATATGTGATCTTACTGAAGGGCAGCACTGAGGTGTCCTCATTGGGGGCTGTAATGAGTGCTGAGGGACTGGTGTGTGCTGTAAATTGCCCTGGAGACATGGGCCCCAGTCCAGGCTTGCTGGAGCTATCCAGAGCTTAAAAAGAGTAATCTTAAAGGGTGAAATAATAAATTAAACATTGCTAAAGAGTGCAATCAGTGCTGCTGCCTGCTTCCTCTTTGAACAACCTCAGTGGTGCTGAGCTCACAACACTGGGAGTGCCATGGCGATGGAAGGGATCCAGGTGTGCGCAGAGGAGCCCCTCGCTCCTCTTCCCACCTAGATGTGGGATCCTGCCCATCTCCATCACAGCTGAATAGCTCCTCCAGTAGATCCTCAACAGCTCTTCCACCTCCAGCCACTCTCCCTGGGCATTTAGGGGGTCTACAAGGGGGAAGGTCTGCACTTTTCCCTTCCATCTGGTGCCACAGATGCCCACTGTACACACACATATGCCCTCCACTAGGCCGACAACAGTTCCCCATGCCTCAGAGCCAGGATTCAGTGGGGTAGCTACCACCCAGGCAAATGCATCTCATGTTTGTGGCCCTATGGTTTCTAGCTTTACTGGGCAGAGTACCAGGCATCCACCACCAAGGCCCTCCTGGAGCCACAGCACCCATGACACCCTCTGAAATGGCTTTAGAGGAGTCCAGCCCTTCTTGCTGATGGTTATTTCTTTGACTTGGAATACACAGCTAACCTCCATCAGATCCCTCATCTACTGAATGATTAGCTTGGTCACACTGTAGATCAGCATCCTGGGCCAGCTGTAAAATGTCACCTCCAGCACTGCTGCAGCCACTCTCCCATCCATGGCTCCTGCTCCGGACCCAGCAGAATGTCCCACTCCAAACCCAGCAGAATGTCCCACTCCTACTCCCCTGGTTCTTGTCACATTGGGGTGTCATCCACCATCCATCACAGAACAGCAGGAAGGCTTGTATTAAAGCCTTCTCCTGAAACTGACATCTCTCTTGACATCTACAGCTCACCTGAGCAGCTCAGCCAACGCTCCTGTGAATATAAACAAGCAGGAGGGAAAGTGCATTCACTAGACAGATAGCTTGGGGAAGTATCATCACCCACTGAAAGCCCATATGTGGTTTTGTAACAAAGGTATTTGCTTCCTGTCTTGCCCACTCATCAGAGGAATATATGAGCAGCACCCTGGAGACAGAATAAAACCAAACAGTGCTCGGAGGGCTCTGCAGGAGCACACATTATGGACACCCCTGGGAAGAGAAATCTCCTTTCTCCCAGCCTTGGGAATGGCATGCAGCCAGGATCCATCATGCACCTATCCTGCACCTGATCAAGATTAAAATAGATATTAGTAAGTGTTAAATAAATGAATGAAGTCAGGTCTTGTCCCCAAACCTGCCCATATACAACAACTTCCCTCCTGGAGCCACAATTCACTGAGGCCTAAAAAAGAGCACTTTCTGTGAAATTCTCCAGCTCATTGCTGTGGTTTGGTGTGGTATAGGAACGCCTACTCTGTGCCAGCATGGTCCTGCCAGCTGCCTGTCCAGGCAGCAAAGGGATCAGCAGCAGGCTGGGCTGTGGGAGCACAGGCATAGCCAGCATGTCACACAGCACTTGAGCCACATCAAGACATTGCCCATAGTTTTGGGACCTCCCAGTGTTAATTAACTAAAGGGAATTCAGCCAGGGCCACTGAAATATCCAGGGAAGCTGTTGAGGACACCGAGCCAGGCTCTTCACAGCAACCCACAGCAAGAAGGTAAGTGACAGTGGGCATATCTGAAACAAAAGGTTCCCACTGGATGCTAGGAGAAGATTTTCCCTCTTTTATCTAAGGTCAGAACCAAGAGAAAACCAGCATAGCACCTTTAACAACGACACTCAAGGCTAACCAGAATGAAGCCTTTGCTCTTTTCCCATTGCCAAATTCACGACTATTGAGACAGAGCAATGTCTGGAAGGAAATTAAGGACAGCTTTGTCAAATGAGCACCAGCACTCCTTCACACCTGGAGCAGAATCTGGACTGGCTAACCCATTTCACATCACCCTTTCCACCATCCCCTCAAAATTCAAACACTCATGCAACATGTATGTGCACATACACTGCCAGACCTGAGACAACCTGGCGTGGGGAACCACTCCAAATATGCAGCTTGCATGACTGGTGCTGATTCAAATATCCTTGAAAGCTTTTGATAAAGAAGGAAAACTCATGAGATACAACATGTCAGTGGCTACACCTTGGTGCCTGGGAGGTTTAGGGTGAACAGTAGGAAAAAATCTCTTTGCTGGGAGGGTGGCAGAGCTGAGGGCCAGATACCCCAGGAGATGCTTAAGCCATGAACCCTCAGCTCAACAGCCACACAGTTCAGATGTGACATCTTTGGCAGCTCTGCTCTGGAGCTCCAAGGGCTCTGTAGGTCTATGCAGATGCAAGAACAAGATGAGGGATTATTGATCTTGGTCACCAGCTCCAAGAAAAGATCTCTCAGCCACTTCATCCTTACTATCTAAACATTAGGTCCCTTCTTGAAAGAAGGCAAAAGATCACCTAGAAGCTGTATTGCTTGGGGCTGTGCCTGGGGGGGACACACCTCAGCCACCTTCAGATCCAAGCCCTCAAGAACTGCATAATCAAGTGACAGCAGCAGAGCTTTGGCAAGACATCTGTCCATCTATAAATAGAGCTTAACTGTGTGTCCTTATCACAGGGCTTTGATGTGTCTGGGGAGAATATTTTCTTCCCCTTCACCACCAAGTCCCAGGCAGCACAGATAATGGGCTTGAATCGATCCAGCTCAAGTATTGCTAAACTTCCTACCACTGTGGCAGCATGCCAGCCTCAAATAGGACAAGAGAACATGTGTCTGTTCAGAGCCAACCACAAGGAGCAGGCAGAAAATTGCTTTAGGCTTAAAAAAAAATAAAAAAGGTGCTTTTTGCAGATTTGTAGATCAATCTACAATGTATTTTAGAGGTTTAAGAAAGTCAATATAAACAAGATATATCATAGCTGCACAAGAAGCTGAGAAGTTGTATTTCTATTTATGCTGCTACTGGCACTCCAGCTGCTGGCTCAATGTCCTGCTGCAGTCCTACACCACTACTTCTCCAGCAGAAAAGTTGAGGGAAGGGGCTCCTTCTGCTGCTGCAGTTCATCCTCCCATTGGTTTTAGCAGGACAACTCAGCCCTGGGGCTGGCTGGGGTCCGATATGCCTGAAGTGTGTCACCACTGTCACCCCGTGCCCTGCTTGCAGCAGGTGGGCAGCAGGAGGACACAGGGACCAGTGGGAGTGGCCAGGCTGACCTCGCACAAAGGGCAGCTCGTCTCCTCCTCTGTCCCTACAGGCTCAGCACACAAACTGGCTCAGCTCCCTGGGGATTCTCTGGGCAGCGCTGAGACAATCCCTTGGCATTCATTTCTCAAGCTGGTGCTGCTGCAGAACTGCAGTGCCTGACCTCTACAAACTCATCCCCAGGGATGTGACAAGTTGGTTCCCTCCCACAGACATGTCTGCCACATGCCCACCACTCCTCTGGAACCATCCTGGCATGAGTTGGGAAAGGCCTTGCACAGATGGCTCTGCCACCCCTCTACCCCCTCAGCTCCACTGCAGGGCACTACAAAGCATATTCAGAATTTTTCTCTCCCTTTGTTATTATAGTGAGTCACAGAACATGCCTTATCAAACCAGACCTAAAGCATGTCTGTCTCTCCTCAGATCCAATGTAATATGTCAGCCATTAAACACACAATTATCCTGTGTTTACAAATCCATGAGAGGCTCTCATCCTCTCATAGGCAGGAGTGCTCACATCCCTTTGGTGGAGCCTGTCCTAATGAGCCACCAGGAAGTGGATCCCACTGGAACTGACCACACCCATTTCCGAGTCTCCATGAGGCACAAAACCCCATTTCCCAGCTTCCACCCTCTGCCTCAGAGGGTGAGGAATAAAGTGTGCATCTGGATGGGGAAGAGTTGGCTGTACACCCTTGGTCAACAGGAGGAAGTCCCTGGGCTGTGGGATGCCCAGCTCCAGACATCCTTCTGCCCCAGAGCCTGTCCAGGCATAGGAAAACAGGTCAGCCTGCAACAGAGGAAGCAGAAACCAGCTTCCTACCCTTCCTACACAGCTAAAACTTGTGCAAATGCCTGCCACACATCCCACCAAACCCTTTGGGAGCAAACCTGGGAGAGGCAGCCAGTGATGCAGGGCAGGGAGCGGCAGCTGACGCAGTGAAGCTGGCAGGAGCACCAGCCTGCTGATGCTTCTCCAACCCCCTTCCCATCTCTCTGCCAGGCTCAAGCTCCTCTAGCAGCACATCATCTGGGCTGGGCTCTTACTCATCTGCTGCCATGCACAAGCAGGCATCAGGGGACGTATCACTGCACAAATCCGAGGAAGAAACAAGCAGCATTAACTGGTAGCACGTGTGCATGGAGACCCCTCAAATTCTTTTTTCCCTTGCTCCCATCTGCTCTGCTCTGGGCCACTAAATCCAATTCAGCAGTGCTCGAAGCTTGTACAAAAGCTGCGACACATTTGTCAGATCCCTGACTAGACCCATGGCTAATTTTACAACGCTAATTTATCTCACCATATTATATCGCTTTCATTTCATCCCCCCAGGATCCCATTACTGCCAGTGTACCTTGTAGCCAGCATGTAACAGTAATTGGTATTATTAGCGACGTACCCTGCTCGAGCTGCTCTATTTGCAGAGCTGCAAGGAGTCCCGTGGGTGGGCTGATCCACCTCGAGGATGGGGAGGAAAGGAGTCCTTGTTCCATGCTGCTCCACGGATGCCACCAAGAAGCAACGCCAAGGGCGGGCCCCTGCATGCCCAGACCCCAGCCCACTCCCCATCGCAGCTTCATCAGGTGTTGCCCACCCCTGGGGTCCTTAGCCTTGACCTTTTAACTCCAGGGCAAACAATCAGGCGTGCACACAGGGAGCATTTCTGTCCTTGCTTGTGGCTCAAAGGATAAAGGACTCTGCTTATCCAGGGTTAAAGGGGCTGCAAAACAACTCTGGGAAGCATGATGCAGGGGTAGAGGGCACGGAAGGGGCACAGGGAAAATTCATCATTCATGCTATTTTGGTCAATGGTTTCTCCTCTTCGGTGTAAGCTACTGCTTTCTAGGATCAACATAATTAAAGCCATGCAGTTTTAGCTAAGTGGAGGCTGCACTAGTCAAACGGTGACAATTCCCACTTAAGACGTCCTTGTCTGGCATTTAGAGACTTGTTAAATTTTAATTCATCATTTTCCTTTCTCAGGCACAGCACCAGCAAGCACTGGGCTTCCCCAGCACGGCTCTGCAGAGCCTGCATCCCCAGGTGGGGCAGCTCCATCTCCAGGCTCCTTCCCTGCTCCACCATGGCTCAAAGAACATGATCCCAAACCCCTCCTCAAACAGCACTGTGGTAGCACAGCCCCATCCTGAGCCCACATGTAGCAGGCCTCAGAGGTGGGGCAGCCTCTAGCCCATGGCTGCTGGTGGTGGTGGTCTCCTAAGGGGATGCATTCCTTTCCAAGTAAAGCCCATCCACCTCATCCCTGATGCTGCAGCCTGCCAGGGCAGAAAAAAAAAAAAAAAACAACAAACCACCCAGCAGACCTGAGAACTTCAAGTTGTGCTTGTCTGCAAGAGGTGGCACCTCACCTTCCCCCACATAGCTGGGCTGGGTGACACTTACCTGCTCCAGAGTGGTTCAGCCACAACACGGGACCTCTGCCACAGTGGTTGGACTGTGCACCTCTGAGCTGCCCAAGGGCTTTCAAGTGGGAGAGCTCTTTTTGGAGAAATTGTCCATGGGCAGACCATAACATGGGATTTTCCAGGCTGTTCATCCATACTTGCCCTTCCACATCCTAAATAACCACTCTCAGCATCCGCCTCTTTGCACAGCAGCTAAAAGGCTGCTCACACACCAGAGCCAGGAGCTGCCTTTTGCCACACTTTAATGAACACCACCATTCTCACCAGAAGACGTGTGTCCTGCACTCCCACAAAGCACACCAACTCAGGACAAGCTGGGTGAGCAAGGTTTTTAACCCACCTCTTACCTCTCCACCAGTCCAGAGTCCTTGGGGCGTCCCCAACTTCTCATAAACGCCTGGGCGATTCCTCTGGCTGCTCGTCCAACCCTCGCTGCTCAGATCTGGGATTTTCTTTAACAAAACAGAAGAGACAACCTGTCAGGTTACCAGGTGAAACTCTGCCATTGCTTCAGGTTCAGCAAACAACCAAGGAGGGGGGCATCAGTTTCCCAGCCCTGACAGCTGGGGGCAACCGGTGCAAACATGAACATGGTTAGAATGAGAGCCCTCCCACAAGAGCATCACAGTCCAGCCCCAAAGCACGTATTTGCTTAATTATTTTGATTCAGAGACATGAAATGGGAGAGGGGAAAAAAGACCCCTGCAGCGCGGGGCATCTCTGATCTTCTTTAAAGACAGTCAGCAATGCTCCCCAGACAGAGCAGCACAGCACAGCAGCACCACACTGCCAGCCCAGCACCGAGCCATTCGCCCATGAGGTCTTGTGCTGCCTGAGCCCTAATCCTGAAAAGCCTCACACACGTGTTAAATGGTCCAGGGAGAGGCCAGTCCCACTAAACCCAGGAGTGTGGAGAGGAAAACATGCCTGTATGGCTTTGCAGCGCACACACCAAGGACTGGAAATGGGAGGAGGACTTTCTGAGCTAGGTCTGACACGCTGTCTGGTGAGATGGAGTCAGAGGCACTGGTGTAACCAGTGGTGCCCTCCCTTACAGCAGGAAATACGCTTTTTGTGTTAGACAAACAAATTATCAGTCAAGATCTGTGCTCATTATCCAGCTCTTGTGGCTGAGGTTGTGTTCCTCCCCCTATTTCTTTTTAAATGCTTTGAAGGAAAAAAAAAAAATCAAGTCTTGTTGCTCTGCATTATTAAAAATGAAAAATAGGAGCCAAAACCCCCTGGCAAGAGAAAAGTCTGGGACTCACTCCTGCAGAGATTCTTTCCCAAGGGTGACAGTGACTCCAAGCCTGGAACACCACAGGCTTTAATTAGCACCCAACCCTCAGCTGATGAGCTTTGCCAGAGTTCCTCCCAGGACCTCATGCAAAGCCTGGACAAGCCAATGGGAGGATGCTGCAGAAACCCAAACTACAACCCCCTCTCCACCTCCCGCCTGCCTACAAAACCTAAATAAATAAATGACCACCCCCAGAAACTACACTGGGCGCCTGATGGCAAAACCCTCATTTGCAAAGTGCTTGGAAATAATTACAAAATTTTCCCAGAGTTTACAAGGAGGGGAGCTGACTGTTTGTCATGCCGGCAGCCATGGTGTGCCGCAATTTATCACACTTGTCAGGTGTCAGCCACCAAGAAATTTAACTCCAGCTGCCCCAAGCTCAGCATCCACAATGCCCCATCATTCAAAACCTGCTCTGCCAGGCACCCCAGAGCTGAGGAGTGACTGGCAAGGAGGGGAGGGGGCTGCTCCCTACCACGGCTCCTCTCACTCTGCAATGCAAATGCAACTCTGGTTATTTTTTGAGCATTTTTGGTTGGAGGTTTTGGGTTTTCTCCCTACCCACAGATGAAGCGGAACAGGAAAGGAGACCAGGCTACAGCAAGAAATGAGGCTCATTTATCATTACCTGCCAGAGACCTTCCTGGGCTCTAATTCCAGCTTGGTAGGGACCTGAGAAGAGAGACTGAGCTTAGCACCGAGTACCCTCAGGGAGACAGTGCATTATTGTGAGTGCAAAGTGCAAAATCACAGTGCCTTTTCTGAGAGACATCTCTGGAACCTGTGGAAAGGACTGACATTCCCTGCCACCTCTGTGCCCTGCACTGAGCCAGCTGAGCCAGCCCTGCCACAGGTCCAGCAGCCCAGCTTTCCACATGGAAATCAAAGCACGACTTGCTTTTGTAGGGGCTTCAAATTGAGGTCAAGCTGGATTTTGGAGGAACTCAAAATGTCCAAAACAGGTCACCAGCTGAAGGACCTGACTTGGGGCATGAGTTGCTCCTGAGCCAGAGGGAAGATCTGTGAGCTGCTCTTCCCCATAATAATGGGACAACCTTGGTCACAGCTCAGGTGGGCTCACATAAGGAGCAAATACCATCAGCCACAGAGCAGGGACAAGTCCTGCGTCAGGTCCCTGCAGGAGGGCTTGCATCAGTGCTGAGCTCACCCTGCATCACCAGGGCATCAGCAAGGCCATGGTCATGGCACATCATCAATGTGACACCTGTTTTACAGGGCTGCCCCACAGAAATACTCCCGCTTTGGCCATTTCTGTAGCCACAAGCTGACTTAAGAGAAACCTGCCTGCAAAAGCACTAACTTTTTAAACAGGTCCTTGCAAAATGCTGGAGGAAGGCCAGCGCTCATGGCATGCTGCATGTCCCACATGATGCATCCGCATGGCACAGCAAGGGCTAATGGATAACTGAACCACTTGCTTAATGGAAAAAAAAAATTAAAAAATCCAAACACACATCATTTGCCAAAAATCTTTCTCTCCAGCACAAGCTGGTCGGGGATCCACGAATTTAGTTGCACCAGCAAGAAGGGGCCCAACATTTCCCAGCAGCGAGGCATCCCTGCAGGAGCTGGGGGCGCAGGTTTTGCGGAGCAGCTCCTGCTGCGGGGACAGCCCCGCACACGCCGTGGGTGACACACCCACACAGCCCGCGATTCACAGCCTCGCCACTTGGCGCGGGGAAGGCGGATTTCTGTGGCGTCAGCAACGAGCAGAACCCTGATGCCTGGCTCAAAACCTTCCCCACAACTGTCAGCCTCAGTCTCACAGCACAAAGATACTGGAATTTCTTCAGCACAACTGCAAGAATTTTTCTGCTTCTTCTTTTTTTTTTAATTTTATTTTTAACTGTGGATAAACTAATGCCTTTTCCCCCCCAACCCTGTTCTGAGAGCAGCTTAAAACTCTCTTTGCTAAAATTTTCCGAAAAAATTCAGCCGGAGGCAGAGACATGTGAAGTTTCAGTCCAAATGGTTAAAGGCTGGCGTAGTTTCAAGCAACTGAAGACAGGGGCTTATAATCAGAAGTGTCAGGCAGCCTTAATTATATTATTTCCTGAAGGAAATAGTTTTCCCTGCTGAAGTCCAGGAGTTATTAAAAAAAGTTGACCTCACTGGAACCAATCAAGATGGAGACAAGAAGCCTGTGATGGATTCTTAAGGCAGGCATGTTCATGCATCTGTATTTTCAGGGGTCCAGGATTTTAGGACAGGTATTCCCAGACAAGCCTGGCTTTGCAACAGCTGAGAGCCAGGACCCAGGATGCAGAGCCCCCTCCCATCCATCCTCGTGGGTGCCCTGGGCAGGGGCACGTGGGAGCCCCATGCTTCCAGGGAGGGTGCTTGCCTGCGCCCAGATCGATTGCCTCGCCAAGGCAAGCGAGGAAAAACAGCCGGATGCTTTGTAGCTGTCAGGAGCACACAGGCTTTTTGTCCGTGTCTTCCTCTGTGCCCATAAATAAAAGTGACAGCAACTTTATTTAGGACTTCTTCCAGTTAAGAGGGGATGGAAGAAAAGTGAAAAATTAAATCGTAGCTCAGCAGAGGCAGAGGGGGAAGGTCCTGGAGGTGCAGCTCAGGCTGTGCCACTGCTGCAGCAGCCTGGGGTGGTGGCAGCCCTCACTCTCCAAAATCAGCACCTCCTTATCCCTATCACTGCTCTCCCCTGCCCTTCCAGGCACAGAAATCCCAATCCCAATCCCTCACTGCAGCCTCTGCCTTCTGCTGCCCATCCACTCTCCAGTGCAAGCTGAGAGGTTCAAGCATCTGGAGTGAGTTGAGGTGGAATAACCATGTCTCCTTACATCCTAAAAGAGACTGAAGCAACCCCCGAATAATCCAGAGGAGAAAATCACCTCTTCCCTGCTTATGTGCAAAGGTTATACTTGTAGCACCAACAGCTGCCCTAAAAGGCAGCTCAGCCCTGTGCAGCTCACCAGCATGGCTGAGCAGGGAGTGCAGCATCTCCACCAGCATCCACTACCACAGAAAGTCCTGTCTGTTTGGCTATAACCTCCAAGGAGTATTTTGCAACTGAGGAAAGACCCCCCCCCCCCCCCCCCCCTTCTATAAAAAGTATGAGAAGAGACTCAAAGAGCAGGAGAGGAGGAAAACCTGCTCTGAAAGAGGGCTGGGCACCCTGCAGACCCAGCCCCCAGCATGAAGGAGCACAGCCAGGGTTTGAGCATCCCAGTCTGGTCCCCCCCAGCTCCCTGCAGCCTCTCCCAGCAGCAGAGCACCTCGTGTCTCGCAATGGTATTGCAACCTACTGATAACACAAGCTTTGTTTCAACCTTCATCCTGTTTGCACCAGAGCTGAGCCAGAGCTATGCCACAAGCCAAAATCCAGTTCCATGGGGACTGCATGATTGTGCCAGTTCCCAGGTGCTTAGGGCCTTGACTGCAGCTCATCTGGAGTTGTGCCCTGCACTTGCACACAAACACAAAAACGCAGGGAGGTGTGTAGGAAAAGAACCCCCTCCCATCCCAGGGACGAGCCCACCCCAAGCAGAAAGGTTTAGGGTGGAAGTTGTGTGCAGGTCCCATGGGAGAGAGGCTGCCAGTGACCTCATGGGTTTCTTCCACTGCTGCCCTCTCCGCTGCCATGAGTCAGAGATTAATGACAGGCCATTTGTCAGCACCGGTGGCATCATTGCCAATCTCATTTCTGAGCAGACATCTGACCTTGCTTGCCTCCCCGAGACCCATGTTACCGCATGGCTCCAGCAGCCTCCTGACAACTCCCAGGGGAAGCAACACAAGGCAGGGAACGGGGCTGTGACAGCTTGATCCTGAGTCAGGATGCACAGACAAACAGCTCAGGATGAGCAGTGAGTGTTTGTCAGCTTGCCCCACTGCCCTACCCTCCTCCCAGCTGGCACCCAAGAAAAGGCCTCTCTTACCAAGCGCTGGGCTAGGTTATGGAGAAAGGAGACCTGTGTCCAAAGATGGGGACATAGGCAAAGCAAGCCTTGTCTGAAACTCTGGAAGGAAGAGGAAGGAGGGTGTGGGGGACATACGATCTTCTCCCCAAACCTGCAGTATCTGTGTGTCTGCGTGCACTACCCAGCCAGCTGAAGGGATCCGTGTGCAGTTCCAGCTGCAGCAACCAGACCTTCTCCACAGCCAGCTGTGACCCAGACTGAATCTCAAGCCAGATCTCACTCAATGAGGAGACCAGGTAAAATCCAGACACAGATCCATCCTGCATTCCTCAGCAGCACTTGTACCCATGTTCTGAGGTGGAGATGACCTTTGCCACAGGGACCAGCACTCCTCTGCCCCAAACCAGGCTGTGTGGCCACTGCACAAGTCCACTGTGTGACTGTCACTTGCTCATCACACACCGTTCTGGTCCTCACAGAGAGGGAATAGAGGCACAGGGGAAGGGGAACAAAGCACCTCTTCATCATGGCATTCCAAGAGCACCATGGCTTTTCAGCCTGGGAAGAAGGAGGAGGCAGGGCTTACTTAGTTACAGGACCTTGGGCTAGTCACACTGTATTGGCCAAACCATATTGTCCACGCCGCTCCTGATTAAACAACAGAAAACAAATTATTTCCAGAGGAGCAGAGAACATTCGAGAACAGGTCTTCTGACAAGTGCTGGTGCTGATGCAAGCTTTGCCTCCACGCAACCCTCAGGCTTAGACAGCCAGATGCATCCCCACCAGGAGGGATGAGACAACCACCAACACAGCTCCTCCTCTGTGCCAAGTCAAGCCAGTCCCAGCTCTCATGCTTCTCAGAAGGAGAACAAATTAAAATGATGTGGGACTGGGAAAAGACCCACTTGGTTAAGATGAAGAAATCAGTGCCATTAAACGTCATTAGAATAATATGCCCAGAAAGCTTCATAAAAGGAGATACCATATGATTGAATGCTCTCCAGACCCTCATTTTACACAGACCCAAAACATCAGCCCAGAGCCTCTTTTAACAGCCAACTCTCACAACAATCAGGTTTTAGGTTTTGTTTTGTGATGTGTTGTTTTTCTTTCCTGAGGAGCTTTTGGGTCTGCAATTGAAACTACAACTCCTTTAGTTCCTGGAGGGGGGAGAAAATAAAAATCATTTTTCATTAAGCTGAAGCAAATGGCATTTTCGCTTGTCAAAAATATTTGACACAACTCTGACAGACTCGACCAGACATACAAATAAAAGATTTAAATCCTTCTGCTTCAGAGCTTAAGAAAAACCTACTGTCAGTCCAGTGCTAGTACAAACTCTCTCCTACAGGTCACACTCCCTGGGGGTTGCCAGCACCACCCTGCCACTGATGCTGGGACAGAGGGCAGGTGCCAGCCACACCAGCCTTTTCAGGCAAGAAAAACCCCACCAGCCCGTGTTATCCCTCTGCTCTCTTGGAGGCAGGATCAGCCTCTCCTGGCTCAAGCAGCACACAGCCGGCTCCAGCAGCAGGGAGCTGAGCAGCATCGATCCCTTCCCTCTCCTGCCACCATCTGTATCTGATGGCAGCATCGACCCAGCAGCACTGGATGCTGTATTTCCTCGGCCACCTGGGCTGTGCAGCAGCCGCCTTCCCCATCCGTCGTGTCAGTGAGGCGGCCACAAACGCTGTGACAAGACACAGAGCGGTGTCGGAGCCCATTTCTAAATCCTTCTATCCTATTCAAGCCAGAGAGGCTTATGTGTATGGATTTACACTGTTTGCCCCAATATTTAGCTACTGAGCTGACTAATCTGTGTGCAAGAAAAACCACGGTGGCTCAGAGGCTGAGCAATCTACATCATTCATCATTTAGATTAGCTATTGTCTTAATCCTCTTTAAACTACTGTATAATACATAAGGGAATGGATGTCCTATATGCTCAGGATATGCAGGAAAAACCCAAGCTGAAGCTCAGAAACTTGGACAGAAGTGAGAATGACAAATCCTATCAGGCCACAGAAAGAAAAGGAAACTTGTTGAAACCCCTGACAGATGGTTTAACTTCTTCATGCTCTCTCCACCCCACCAGCCTTTAATTATTTCCTAGACAGCTTCCCAATTACTTCCCAGGCAGCTTCCTAAACCTCTTCTGTCCTCTCCCTTCATACAGCCCCATGATGAGCTGTGGGCCCCAACCTGCAGCAGCCCATGCCACGTGGATTGCTGCTGCCCCAAGGGTTTGCAGCCCTGCGCCCTGGGAGCTGGGACATCCCACTCCAGCCTCAGCTGTGGCTGTGCTGCCCCCAGAAAGGCAAAGGCTCTGCCCAGCCCTGTGCCATGCTTTGGGCCATGCTTGGCAAACAGGCAGGCTCACGTCAAGGATTAAAGCCTTGCTTGGCTATTCAGGATCCTGCCACACATTGCTGCAGTGCCTGGCCGGAGGATGAACAGAACCAGGTTTCCTTATGGCAACAGCGAAGTGTTCAGGGGCAGAGGGAGGGACAGCAACAAGGCAGTGGCAAACAAGGCATTAGTTCACTGCCTGCCAGAGCTGAGGGAACTAATAAACAGACAGATGAGCTAAATTGTCTTCTGAACCTCTGTATCAGTATTCACATTACAGAGCCTGCTTCCAGCAATTCCAGCGTATTAATAATAAATGCTACATAATTACAGCAGACTTGCTTTGTCCTCTCTTTCTGTTTACTGTCAATGTCTCTTTAACCCTTTGCAGTCCACAGCTGGCTCTCCACTGGCACCAGACCCTCCACAGATGGCACAGCCCTGGCATCACTGATGGGCATCTCTTCCAGCTCCCTCCTGGGCTGGTTGGGGTGCAAGAGGAGGTGAAGGAAAGCTCAATGCTGATCCCACTCAGTAGGGATCACTTTTTACCTGTCAAAGCCCTGACAATCTTGCTGCAGGGCATGAAAAAGGTGTATTTGAGGCCTCAGGAGCACCCCCAGGCTGGGATGAGTTGGGGACTGTGCAAACAGCATCTCCAACACACAGAGGTGTGAAAAGTCACCGAGAGTCTCTTAACAACAAAGAGGGTTTGTGGCCTCTCCTGGTTTTGATCCCCTCCAGACTTGCAGCTGGATCTACCTTCCCCACACATATAATTTTGGGGTATCTGTACCCCAGCCCGTTGGGACCCTTACTGCTGCACCCTTGGCCCTTGGGCTCTCAGTGATGACAACCACCTGGCATGCAAACACACACTGCTGGGAGCTGGAGGTGGGCTCTGGAGCAATCCCTGAAGGACATACTCCTGGGGACACAGAGGAGATGACCCACACAGGTGCCAAGTCTGGCACCCAGGCAGGGAAGAGCAAAGGTTTTGGATAGTCACGTTTGAACCAAACACCTCCTGTGTTTGAGCAGTAGCCACATCCCCCATTCTCAGCAGCACCACAGCCCCACGCAGCTGCTCTTCCCAAGTCTCCTTCCTCACAGGCAGGCTGTGCCAAAATGCCTGCCCTGTCTCATCATTTCATGAGCTGATCCAAATGAGAGTTAAAGACCCTCTGGCACTTTTTCCCCAAATTTTCAAAGTATTTAATCCAATGTAGCTGCAAACTGAACTCTGGAGCCTGCTTTACTTCCAGCAGGACTCTTGCTAAGTATTTCTTCCTCAGCTGGAAGCAAAAAGCCCCAAAACTCTGAAAAAAGGCCCACATTAACAGTGCAATAGCAGTTTTTATCTGAGCGCGGGTTTAATTTGCACCTTTCAGGCTAGCTGTCTCTTTTCCAGCCTTGCAGGGAGGCTGCCATGGCTCCTAACACGGCTTCAATAAGAGAACAAATACCTCAAATGGGATTTCTGGAAGAAACCAGCATGCAAAACAAAGTATGCCTGCCTTCCAGTGCAAATTAACTCAGCTTCTGACCCGACTGCAGACCTTTCCAGACAGGAGACCCACTGGACAGCAAATGAATGCCAAACAACTCAGATGCAAATCTCTCCCTGCACTGAGAGCCTCAAATGCTAAGGGAACACTTGGCTCAAACAGCTGGGCACTGAAAAGCCTTGGAATGGAAAAGCACAAACAACTTAAACCCAGTTACATCACTCACACAGGGAAGGCTAGGCTGGAGCAACAGAAGAACATCTATCCCTCAGACACCCTGTCTGCCACTCCACCTGGGACATGCAGAGCATCCCCCAGTGCTGACATCCTGCCACACACCCTCTTTGCATTTTCTGTGCCATCTCTCCTCTGCCAGTGAAGCACAGAAGATTTTTTTTTTTCCTCCCTGTACACAGACACTTTTTTTGATTTCTGAAAGAATAAAACAGCAACTGATCATTCAGGAATAATCACTGAAGAAGAAGGAAGATAGCACTTCTGTCCTGAAATGAGTACAGGCTCCAAGAAAAGTGGGAGGGACAGATGGAAACAAGACACAAAGGCATGAGTCCACTGTGCCACTTACATGGAGCATGCATGCCACAGAAGGATGAGCAGAATGGGGATTGGGAAGAAATGGGATCACCATTATCATGGTTACATCCAGCTCTTCCTTGGAGGACAGTACCAGGAAGACTACTTGGAGAGCAACATACTACACAGTTAAAGCTAGCAGATCTCCCCAGGGCACTCTGCTGGGAGGCCCTGGGTTGATTGTATCTCTGCTGCCTCTTCACTCACTGCCGTTTTTGGCAAGCAGCTCCAATTTCTCCTCGGCAGGGACCCGTGCAAAGGGCACCCAGCAGGCTGGAGTCCCCTCACACTGCCACAGGATGGGACAGCCAGCAAAGCAGCCATCCATATGGACAGGAAGGGAAACCCACAAAGAGCTGCAAGGAAGATGGCATATGTCAGCCCCAGAAAGGAAGATCCCGAGCTGGACTGGGGCACAGGCAGCCTGTGCTGCTGGAGGAGCTCCCACTCGCAGGGGGAAGGGATGGCCCTGCCAGCCCCTCGCAGCACCCGCCAGACACACGGGCAGCCCCCGGCCCTGCTGAGCTGGCTGCCACAGAAGGACTGCAAGGGTGGAAGTGCCTGCACTGAGCCCTGCTCGGCGATCAACATTCATCCCAGGGTTACCAGCCAGCACTCATAGATGCAAATACAGAAAAGCATTAGTGTTCTGAGGTCCCAGACTCATCTCCAGGACAGCCTGCACCCCAATCCCCTGCCAGGGCTGTTTCCCTGGTTTCTAACAACAGCCATGTCCAAACCCACCCCCCAAATCTCAGGATGTTCCTTGGCAGTTGATGAGAGCACGCTGCAGGCTGGGTGACCCTCCTGTAACAGCCCCCTCTGAAAGCCATTTAGAAAAGAGACAGCAAGTTATTAATTACAAATTAAGCTGCTAATTGATACTAAGCTCTCTTAGCTCTAGGGGAAACAGAGGCATAGCTGTGCCCCACACACCACGGTTCACTGACTGCAAGTGCAATATGAGGGGCCTGAGCTCCCCAAGAGAGCTGCTGAGGGCACAGTCACACCACTTCCAGCTTGAGCTGCAGGCCTCAGCCCAGAGATCTCTAATGCTGCACTCCCTGCATCCCTGACCTGCCTCCAAGCACTGTGACCACCAAAGGTTTGAACACCCTCTCCCAGATGAGAATCAGACCTCAGACCACCACCCACAAGCACCAGTGATTGCCCCCATTAGACTTTTTCTATAACACAGCACAGGAGTGACAGCCCCAAGGCTTGCTCCAAATAAATATTTCCTCTCTTGGAAGGGATGAGCAGTTTTCCTATCACCACAGCCCAGAAGCAATTCAAGGTCTGCACAAAAAGCCCCAGGTTTTTCTGGTCCTTTGTGGACTCCTGCATCTTGCAGGGAATAAGGAGATGAAGCCATACAAGAAACAGCCTGTGCCAGGCAGGAAGGATCACACCATCTGAAATCCTAGATCTTATGATATCCCTTCTGCCAAAAGTTCCTTAGCTCTGCCTTCTGAAAAGCTAAGGACACAGTGCAGAATTGCCATCTCTCTTAATAGGTAACAGGTAATAAGTAATAAAACAATAGTATTAGTAAATAATGAATAAGAGGCAGTAAAGTTCTAAAGTATTTCACCCCTTTGCTCCAAATTTGAAGCACATGGGAAGTTCTTCTCTTGCAAGAGAAGCTCAGCACTTGCCCACTGTGGACAGACCTGCCTTGTCCAGGGGCTCTGCTGGAGCAGGACCAGTTCTGCTGGGTTTGGCAGTCAAGCAGCTGATGCCAAGGGTTCCATCCATCCACTCTTGCACTGCCCTTCTCCTCTGGCAGCTCAATTAAGCCTAACGAATTACATCCAGCACAAGTCATGAGCAAACACAGGAAGACTTGGCGGCCGCAGTGCTGTGCAAGCAGAAGGTGAATAAATAAAATTGACTCAAGCTGCTAGAAGATGCCAGTTCAGTGGTAGAGAATCTGTAGTGAAGCATCTGTTTGGGTGACTTTGGCCCAAAAGGGGACAAAACAAAAATAACAAAAAAGTAAGTTCTACCTTTAAATGGGAAAACTTCCAGAGAAGTTTTATACTATTTCAACATTTAAGTTTTAGACTTAAATTAAAAAAAAAAAAAAAGTATTTGTAGTTACCAGAATGGATTTAGCATCCGAGCTATAGAATATTGCAGCCTGACTCAGATCTCAACTCAATGCCATGCAGGGGGCACAGATCAGCCATCTCAGGTACAGAGGCTCTGCAGGTCAGGGCTGAGCATCTCAAAGATGGGACTTTTTCCCATCTCCTATTCCTGTTGCAGTGTTTCACATGGGGACAAGATAATTCTCAATGCCTGACCCCAAACTGGGCTGTGGTGTGTGCCCTGTCCCTTGGTGCTTACAAAGACCCCTCCATCTCCTGCCTCTCCTTCCCATCAAGGAGTCTGAGATTGTCATGATGCCCCTCAACACCTGTTTCACCTCCCCTTCCTAGGCTGCACAGATCCTCTGCTCCCAGTGTCTCCAACATCATTCTTCACCACAAACCCTCTAAGTTCCCCTGCCCAAAACCACCCCAAGGAGTTTTGACATCCCATTCCCCCAGGAGATGATGATGGGGAAATCTACAAATCAAGACAAACTGCATAGCTTCCTAACAGATAAGAAACCCGTCCCAAACCTAGGTGTATCCAGCTGTAAACAACTGCCACAGTTTTCCCTTCAAAAAGCAAAGAGCTCTGCTCCATGGTGGCACAAACAGTTGCCGTTTCAGGACAGTTTTCCCTCCTCCCCTCCCCTTCCCTTCCCCGTTCAATTTGAAGTCAATTACAGGAAGGTTAATGGGGCAGAGAGGATGCCAGTTGGCTGGGTAATGATGTCAAAGCACCTGGCATTGCCTGGGCAACAGCTAGGCAGTGGGGATGCAAATGAAGGCACAGGATTGCACTTGGTCCCTCAAAACGAGCTGATGCAATTGAGCGTATCAGCATTAATGAACATGGAAATAACGAGAGAGCACCCAGAGAAACCAGACACTGATAGGGGTGGGGGCTGTGCTCACAGCAGGGAGATATGGTGACAGGCACCATGTTCTGGCTGTCAATAGGAGCAGCTTCCACAGTGCTGACATTTTCCCAAGGCTTCACCCAGACATGCCTTCCGTGGGTTAATGCTCCAGCTCTGCACACCCGAGACCAAATTGTGTTGATCTGCTGAAAGCTCCCCTCGTGCAGCTCCTGGCTCCTCTCCAGACAGTCTGTGACACGAGGAGCAAGAGGGGAGAGCGTGTGCGTCAAGAGGCCACATCTCAGAATGACCTGATAAACATGGGGCCAAGGCAGCAGAGACCCAGGGGCAAGAGGTGCACAGGAGCAGAGGGGTTTGAGGGCATTTCAGTGCAAAGAGCAGTGACCTGCTCAGTGGGAAGGCTGTTCCAGCAGTGCAGACCAGATTCTCCAAAGCTTGCAGTCTCCACATCATCTGCAACTGATATTTTGAAGTTTTCAGGCAGAGGAACAGGAGCCTCTATATGGGGTGTTGTCTGCCAGTACAGCACTTGGCACAGTGTGCTTCCATGGACCAGGACTACAGAGCAGCACATCAGAGTACTGCAAAACCCCAGACACCAGCAGAAAGCCCTTTCCAGCTTTGTTCCACCATCCAGCTGCTGGATCTTCTCCTTAGTGCACAAGCTCCGTCAGATCCCTCTCAGCACATTTACTGCTTGCAAAACCTCCACTCCAACACTACTGAGTGCTTTTCTATCCCTGGCCTTTAAGACCACTGCATGCCACTGCTCTCCCTCTTTCCTGACACCAGCTCAGACAGCAGCGCAGCTCCGGTGAAGCAGCTGCCTTTGGTCCTCAAGCAGAGTTCATCCATCCCTCAAAATCCCAGCGCCGCAGGTGCTGGTGCCCCTCTTGTGCTCAGCCTCTTCACACTCCACCCCCAAAATACTCTCCAAGGCAGCTACAGCTCCACCAGCAGCCAGAGCCAGGTCCCACAGGGGCTCTGCTGCCCCAGGAAAAGCCGTGTTGGAGGGACAAGGCAAGGGTGACAGCATTTCTCACACCAGTGACTATCAGAGCTTGCACGGTTGAGACGCAGCTGTGCAAATGAGACCCCAGCAACCACCCCCCAGCCCCAGTGATTCCCCACAGGCGTGAAGAGCAGTATCAGGGACACAAAGAAGCCGACGCCACGGGGAAGCACTTGGGTCACGCATCCATTTACAAGGTCATCGCCCTGTGCCTCTTTAAAGTACTTCACTTTCGCCAGAGGCAAGTCAAGGTGACTCGGACAGACCGTGCTGCCGCTGCCCCCGTTCCCACCGATGCTCCCTGCTATCCCTGGAGAGCCCCGGGGAACCCAGGACATCCTTCTCTGCCCTCTGGAAACGGCCCAGCAAAGCAGCAACCCCGGCCATAAATAACACTGGCAATGGGTAAAAGCAGAGCAGCCGTGGGCTCTGCAGGCACCGGAGCATCCCTGGCTGACCATACGCAGGCTCTGTGGGATCCAGCGCCTGCCTCAAGCAAACACCTTCCGAACATCCTCCCTGCCCACCACAGCGGGACCGGGCACGTCTGGGCTCACAGCAGTGCCATCCCAATGCCAGGTCTCTCCTTGAGTCTCCACATGTTGCTTTTAAATGTCAGCAGTAAAACCTGCTACACAGAGGGAATTAAATGGAGGAGGGGGAGGAAGAGGGAAAAAAAAAAAAGAAGAGAGAAAGACGAAAGGGAGAAGAGACAGCTCTGCTAATGAGTCAGCCAGAAGTCTCAGAATCCACTTGAAACACGTAGGGCTTAATTTAACTTAATGGTTTTGTCAAACATTGGCACTCTGTTAAAAGCACAGGAGAGCCGGTAATCCAAATGCCAGTGGCTCTGCCTCTGCTAGTCACAAGAAAGCTGCTGTTCCAGTCCCCAGACAGATCCATCTGGTTTCATGCAGGCAGCAAGTATGGCCCTGGCTAATGCAGTCACTCATGAGGGTAGCTCTGTATTTACTTAACACCGGCAGCAGCTCTGACTTTGCCCAGAACACAAAAAATAAACACAGCCACTGCATTTCTGAGCTTGTACATGTCTTAAGGCAGCTCCAGGCTTCTCCTGAAAACATGGCTCTGTCAGGAGAAGAGAGATTTGCAACTTACCCTGGGGAAGACAAAATGAAATCTCTGACCTATGTGGACTTTGGAAAGAAGTTGGAAGAAAAAAAAGAACAGCAAACCCTTTGTTCACAAGCAGGCAGAGAAAGACATGAACGGAGCTGAAAAAGCAGCTGGTTCCCCACCCAGCCCTGCTCTCCCTCCTCTTTGCAGCAGCCCTAGGTCAAGGGCCCCCAGCAAACCCCATGAGATGAAATGGGGCTCAGCCCTAGGGCAGCACTAGCTCTGCTGCTGTCAAACCCCCTTCTAGAGAAAAAAGCAGAAATTTCAACCTGCTATTTAAGATGGTCTTCCTTCTGCAGACTGAGCCCATCTTTACACACAGTAGGGACAAGCAGAGAGTGAATAACACTCCTTGCCTGCCCTGATGCCCTGTTCTGGCAGTAGATTGGGAATTTGGGACATCTCATTTTTGTCTTATCCCCTCTCTATGGGCACCAGCAGATGAATTTCAACACCAGGCACTGTGTGATTCAAGCCACTGAGCCACAGGCACACCAGGGACAGCAACCAGGCCACTCTCCTCTTTGCAATGACAACAGTAAGGTCAAGCTTACCTGTAGAGTCTTGGGAGGAGGCTAAACCACCACTTTTAGCCTTGCAACCATCTCCAGGACATCAGTCACTGATCTTCTCTCTGCAACCACATCCTCCCATGCAGCAGCAGCCACCACAAAACTGGTGAGATCAGAGATGCTGCTGAGCTCTGCCCACCTCCCCAGCCCCACATGCTCCCAACAGCAGATTCCAGAAACCATCCCTTCCCTAGGGAAGTCTCCACTTCCCAGTATATTCTTCAATCCTTGCTCAGAGGACCACCTCTGCCATGTATCCAAGGCAGAGAGAGGGTGGTTTGAAGGGCCAGCACTAAAGGAAGCAGTGCTACCAACCCCCAGAGCAGAGGACTACAGAGACAAACAAAGCCCTAAACTCCAGGGCCATGGGCACATTCCCTGCTCCACACTGTGCAGGTGGGGAAAGGACTCCAGAAAAACTCAGGGTGGGGGGGCAGTGGAGGCTTTTGAGCCCCTGCATCCCCTTAAACCTCCCCCTCCATCCCAGGACCTGGATTCCTGTTTGATTTAAGACACAAATGGGATCGAGTTTAAAGGTCTCAGCCTGGCCCTTGACTCCTTGGTGGGAGTCTTTCCACATCACAAAACCACCAGACAATTCAGCCTGATTGACAGCCTTTCAGGCAGAGGGGCCCGGAGCTGAGAGAGGGGAGGGGGCTGTGGGTCAGGGCTAAGGGGGGGCAGCCAGAGCAGTGCATGGGGCTGGGAGAGCAGGGGATGGCTGTGCAGTGGGGACAATGTTCAAGGTTTGTGCTTCCACAGGAGAAAGGTTTTTGAAAAAGGCTGAGAGGCTGGAGTATCCTTGAGGAGCTATTAAGTTCCACTTAACACAGGCAAAATCCAAACTGCAGATAGCACAGGCAAGGGGGAAACAGAGATCTGGTACAATGAACTCTTTCCTGAGGTAAGTGCATGGCAGCATACAGCAGAGAAAGCACGAAGCTGAAGGCAAGGCAGAACGGGGACCCAGGCTCACAGAGAAGAGTCAGTGACAAGGGCAAGAGCCAGGAGACATCAGGGATGGAAAAACAAGAGAGCAGAGCCAGAATTCAGTGATCCTGGGCTCAGCCACAGGGGCTGCAGCAAAGGCTGAGATGGCAGCACAAAAGCACATGGACATGTGCCATATTCTGCCTTGGGCCCTATCCCTGCTCTCCAGCTCCAGCAAAACCCAGCCCAGTGAAGGGCCTTGACCAAGTTATCCCTGCAGGAACAGGCAGGACCCCAGAATGATCAGTTGCAAAGATTAATTCCCCACCTCCACCACCCTTCTACTCCTCACACTCCAGCTCAGGAGAGGTGGCACCGTGGTCAGCTCCCTCCCAACATGGAGGGAGGGAGCTCCCTTCCCCCTGGTCCAGGGCTGATGCCAGTAACTTTCATGGGTCTGCAGAGCCCCATCTTCCACGGGTTGTGGTCAGGCCCTTCCAAGTCCATTCACCTTGCTAATTCTGGGAGAAGGTTCCCTTGAAAGTATTCTCACCTTGCAGTCTGGGTCAAATCCATGTTTGCCAGCTCTTCTCAAGAGGGCACTTGTGCAATAGGATGAGAGTCATCACTTGGGGAGACCAGGCAAGGGAATGCAAGAGGACCACAGATACTTGTCATGCTATCTTATTTATACCCCCTTTTACACACAGGAAACCCTTTCTCCTACCTTTTTTTTCCCCCTCCTCTAAATAAAAGAGAAAAATTTTAAGCTGGTGCTCTAAAGCACAGCAACCGCCAGCCCATCTCCATGGCTTGCCAAGAGAGCAATTCATCCTCTGCCTCTATTCTGCAGTAGGTAAAGCCCCCCCTCTCGCTTTTGTTCATCTCCCCGCTCTTTTGTCTGGCCCTGAAAGCGTTGATCACTCCTGCATGAGGAATGTGAAACTGATGTGATGTGATAGGAACAATGCTCCAGCCCCGGTCCTTGCAGCCACATCAAAGTCCCCATTTGCATGGCTTCCCCTTGCCTGCCTGTCCCCCTCTGCCCCCGGCCGTGCTCTGGCTGCTTCAGCGCCTTCATTGTCCTCCCAGCTTCCAGAAGCAGCCTTGGCCTCCTGCTAAAAGGCACTCGATGGGCTCCCCGTCCCTGCCCATCTCTGGGAGATGGGATCCACAGGCAGCATCTGGCTGGCAGGAGACGTGACAGTCACAGGTGGCACTGCCGACTAGGATGCACCAAAGTGCTCCCTCTGTTCATCCTGCTGCTGTCTGGTTCCACAACTTCCAGTCCCCAAAGGATGCTTCTCCCCAGCACACTGCCAGGCTGGGCTGGGGGCCTAAAAGGATGGAGAGGTAAGATAGACAAATCCGGAGGTGTGGGGCAGCAGGGCCCAGCCCTGCTAGAGGAGAGTGGTGAAGTGCTTTAGCATGAAGATTAGGACACTTCTAAACCAGTCAAAGGCACAGAGGTGGTTCACACTGAAAATGCTCTGCCCTTGCAGTATCTGGGGGAGGCAGGACCCTGCCTGAACTCCTGGTGTAGTGGGAGAGGCCAGAATGCAGACACCCAGTGAGGACACAGCCTGGCAGCTGGACACCACCACACCTATAAGCACTTCCAGCCCCTGCAACACTCCCCAGCAATGGCAGTGGCAAAGGGCTCTGTGGGTGCTGCAAAAGCCACTGCAGCAGCTGCATAACCACAGCTCTGGGTCCAGGCAGCCTCCTGCCAGGCTGCTGAACCTAGGAATGCTGTCAGCAGGTAGAAATCCTGCTGCTACTTTGCAATGGGCAGCTACAACCCAATGCTAAGCAATGCCCTTCCCAAAGCACACTCCACAAGGAGCCCAGCTTGCCAGACTTCATCAGGTCAAAGGCTTTAACCCAGCAAAGGAGGCTGGTGAGAGAAAACAAACCCTCCAGCAAGACAGAGAGCCTGTCCCACAGCAGCTGTGGCTCCATAGCAAGCCCCTGTTGACATGACAGCAAGTAGAAAGTGATCACCCTACACCTCCCCAGGGCACAGTCTGCCTCTAAATCCAGTGGGAGCGCCAGGCAAGTAAGTTCCCTTTCCCTTCAAAGGGCATCCAGGTGCCTGCTGACAGGCAGGGAGATGTAGGCAGCACCTTGGCAGGGAAGGGGAAATCCAGGCAGTGGCCAGCTGAGGAGCAAGGGAGAGGCTGACATGGAACAGGTTCCAGAGGAACGCAGTAGTGGGGCCACACAGAACCCTGTGCTGGAAACAGCAGGGGCACTGATGGCTCTGCAAAACTGAGGGCTGCTGGTACACCTTCCAAGCTGAAGGACTTAATTTTTGGCAAGGAAATAAACTTAGCTCACCCTTGCCATCAGGGCCCATGTAAGATTGATTGTCCATCCCTCTCATCCTGGAGTTTCCATTCAGCCTTGACACCAGCCACGATGCTGAACTGGTCTGTGCCACCAACCAACACACAGAGGTGGCCAGACTCTGCTGAACAGCAGAGGCTTCCAGATCCACCCATTTCCAAGAGAGAAGGCAAGTTCCAGGCAAATCTGTGAATCTGCAGTCAAGGCTTTGAGCCCAAGCACATCTCCACCTTGCACCTTATACAGGTCAGTGATGAAGAAGGACTCCAGGTGTTTTGGCTTCAAATACACAGAAAACTTAAATAAAACGTCCAAGAGCCATGAATGGATCATCAGCCCTGAGATCCAAATGCACTCATGGGTTACATGTAGGGTGTGTGCTCTAAGGTTAAACAGGCACTTAAGCATTTCCCAGTCCACCTCTTCTCAAGCAGCCTCCCTCATCTTGAGATGCCCTACCTTTCTTCAGTTTTTACCTGTTTTGCTTATTTTTTATAAGCTTATAAATAGTAAGCTTTATAATTTGCTTATTATTTGCCCCCTATTCAAGTGCCTCTGCTCCTCATCTCTGGCTGGAGCTCATGAGCCTGCCAAGGGACACAGCACTGGCAACTATTCCTGATTTATACTGATGGAGAATATAACTTCCCTTTACTAAAGTAAATAGAGTCTCTACCAAGAGGCAGAGCACAATATTTTTTTATTAATGAGCATATTTCTGCCTCAGTGCTCACTGGGGAGGCAAGACAGCCAACATGGAAGAGCTAAAACCCTCTTCCTAACACTCAGGGTCACATTTGCTACACAAGGAGCCTGCTGTTGTGCATTATACCTGGCCAATGTCACTCCTGTTTAGGAAAGAAGTCTCTGCTAGAGGAGGATCTTGGGGTATGATTAAGAAGGCTATTTTATGCTGGCACCCAGACTTTTCCCTGCCAAGGTGGTTTACCTTAGGATGACACCAAAAAGGCTGTTTGGCTGTAGCTGTCTTCACACACTAAACAGAGTCCCCAGCAGTTTTGAGGCTCCTTCATCAGGCTGGGAGAAGCACAGCATACCCAACCATGTTGCCCTTCCCTCTGCTGGACTCCTGCCTGGTTATCCCCAGGGGATGAAGATCAGAGTTCCCTGTGGTGGGCTGAACCAGGCTGGATGCCTACCAATGCTAATCTATCACTCCCTTCCTTAGCTGAACAGGGAAGGTAGAAAATACAGCAAAAACTCCTCAGTCAAGATTAGGGCAGGGAGAAATCACTCACCAATTACAGTCACTGGAAAACCAGACTCAGCTTGGGGAAATTAATGTATTTTATTACCAATTGAATCAGAGTAAGGTAATGAGAAATTAAACTAAATCTTAAAACACCTTCCCCTCACCCCTTCCTTCTTCCTGGGCTCAACTTCACCCCCAATTTTCTCTACCTCCTCTCTCCCAGAGGCTCAGTGAAATGAGGATTAGAGGATGCAGTCAGTTCATCACATGTTGTCTCTACTGCTCCTTCCTCCTTAAAGGCTGGAATCCTCACACTCTTCCCATGCTCCAGGGTGGGTTCCCTACCATAGGAGTCAGTCCTACACAAACTTCTCCAACGTGGGTCTATCTCACCAGCTGCAGTTCATTAACTTCTCCAGCACAGGTCCCCTCCACAGGGTCAGGAAGAGCCTGTTCCAATGCTGACAGGCAGGGAGATGTAGGCAGCACCTAGTCCCAAGTCCTGCCAGCAAAGCTGCTCCAGCGTGGGCTCCTCCCCACAGGCCACAGGTCCTGCCAGGAGCCGGCTCCAGCCCAGGGCCACAGCCTCCTTTGGGCATCCCCCTGCTATGGCATGAGGTCTTCCACAGAAAGCACGTGGATGTCTGCCCCAGGAGGAACCTGCAGGGGCTGCAGGGGCACAGCTGCCTCACCCTGGTCATCACCATGGGCTGCAGGGCAATCTCTACCCCGACATCTGGAGCACCTCTTCTCTCCAGGCCTTTGCTCTCTGCAGAGCTGCCACTCCCACATACCCTCACTCCTCTCTTCTCTGCCTGCAACTGCATTTGTTTCCCCCATTTCTTAAATCTGCTATCCCAGAGTCTCTGCCATAGCTGCTGGTGGGCCTGGCCATGACCAGTGGCAGGTCTGTCTTGGAGCCAGTTGTTTTTGGCTCTGTCACACACAGGGGAAGCTTCTGGCAGCTCTTCTCACAGGAGCCACCTCTGCAGCTCCCACCCCCACCACCAAAGCCATGCACACTAACCCAATACATCCCCATGCCCCTGGCCCTGGAATATTGTTTTTTTTGTAGCTATAATGGTACAAACAAGCAGTTTTGCTCAGAGCCTGCAGGGCTGCAGAACGGGAGCCTTGTTCTCATGTTATGGCAGTGAGCTGTTGCAGAAGAGGGCACAGATAAGATGCTGTAGACCTCTCCAGTGCCCCATCTCCCCAGCCCTCCACACAGCTGTGAGCAAGACAGGACAGAGGTCCCACTCCAACAGAAAGGTCCTGGCTGATGCTGCACCAGGAACAGGGAATAAGTGCCTTTTGCCAATAAGGGATACAGAGATCCCCACACTGTGCTCACTGGGCATCACCCTCTAAAAGTGGGAAAACACTGCAGAACCTCCTGCCTCACGAGCAAGGCTGGGTATCACTCCTCTCCTGGGGGTCAGGGACCAGGAGACATCCGACCTTTTCCTTTGCTCTACTCCGCAGTTCTCCCAAGCTCCTGGCCACCTCCAGCAGGTGATGGCGACCCCATGGGATGCTACATCTGGAGAAAGCCCCCTCAACTCACCTTACACCAGCACGGCAGCGTGCTGGAGCTCAACACTCCTAATCCCTCCAGCCCACGGAGAGCCAAAATGCAGCGAGAGAGTTCAACAGAGCCACCTGGCTCGCTGCATCCAATTTTCATTGGAGTCATACCACAGGTGAAGAGATCTTAAATATAGCTGGACAGATGTTGTTTCAGGGCTTCCTAGTTCTCTGTCCTTTAATTCATTCCTGGTTTCTGCAAGACACAGTTAATTCTTGACCAGCCACCACACGTGCGTGTTCCTTTGCTTTCAATTCGCCCAGCAAAATCCATTTACCCTGCCTGTCTCATCCGGTTTCCATCAAGCCTGCTGAATTCTCCTCCAGTGAAATAAGCAAGCTTACTGTAACACCCTCTTTTGTAAGAGCATGGTGAAAATGACAGTCTTTCTGGTACCTGACTATTTCCCTTCACAGGAGCTAAACATTGCTTGTTTTCAATTGTGAGCTGCTCCGACTTCTTAAAATGCATGAAAGTACCAAGAGAGTCAATTCAACCAGGAAAGAAGTTTCTAAAAGAGATTATTTACTTACTTTGCAGTTTCCTGTGGAGAAGTTTAGGCTTAGAATTTACTAGCCAAGGCTGTGGGGGTCTGCAGGTGAACTTGAGGGGGAAGCAATGCAATTCAACATCTGCCTTGTCCAGAGGCAGCCATGAGGAGACAGAGATCAAATTGTGGTTTAAGATGCCTGGTTCTAAAGCCCCACTCCAGTGGGTGAGTGGGAGACAGAGCAAAATCTCTCACAGCTTGTACAGCCTGGGGTTTTTTTGACTTTTGGTGGCAGAGCCACAAGTTGCCTTTGGACCTCGCAAAACACAATTCCAATGTGTTTTCCTCTCCAAATGTGTTTTCCACCTTGAGGTCCCTCCTTAGGGTTTCTCAGACTGAATTTGAGGCAAGAAAGAGAGAACAGAAAACCCAGACCTGTTCCTCCCATACTCCCTGCTCCTTCCTTATTGCTTTTCTGGTGGCACACACCCATGACAAAGGAGCTACAACACACCAAGGTTATTGGCTCTGTGATAAATGCTGCCAAAGAAGCAGCTTATGAGTCAGAGTGACCCTCTGACCCCAAACCAGCCAGGGAATCAGGTCAAGCTGCTATTTGCAAGTACCTGGAGGACCCACAGTGTTAACTTCAGCCCAGACACCAGCAGCCCCAGAGCAGGGGAGAGTCCCCAGGGATGCACACCAAGAAAGGAGACCACCACAGAGCTCTCCCCCCATCCCCACTCCTGCCTAAGCAGGGCAATTGTACATCTGGAGCCAGGCAGCTGATGGGAACCCAGCATGGTGCACATCAAACTATGCAGAAGGAAACCTGGCCCCTGGACTCCATTTGCAAAATGCTTGAAGTCTGATGTTTTCAGCACAGGAAACATCTAAACTCCTTATACTTTAGGATTTAATTTCCCTCCTGCAGTAGCCTGGAGTTTTCATTTCTCATCCTCTCTTGTTTTGGTTTCCTTACAGTCTTTTCACATCCTTGCCTGTTTTTTCCTTTTTTTTGGCGGCTCCTCAAGTTTCATTCTCTTTTCCAAGTTACACAAGATGAATTTAAGACTTCTGCCACTCCTCCCTGCTCATTAGCAGACATAAATTAAAAGCAGAATTAAAGAGATTACTTGCAATGCCACTTGAGACACCTTCAAGCCTCTTATTGCTTTACCATGTACTGTGAATTCTGACCCACCAAGGGACTTTACATTCAGACTTTGCCAAATGTTTATCTACATCCTGTTAGATAGGCTGGGGGGAAACAGCTCCCATCCTTCTCAGAAATAAAGTCAGATTAAGACTTCGCTGGAAGTTTTCCATTCCAGCATCAAGTTTTGTGGCAAAAAAGTTACCACCTGCTAAGGTGTTTTGCCACTAAATAGCAGATATGGCCCACTGCAGGGAAAAAAAAAAAAAAAAAACAACAACAGCAACAACAACAACAAAAAAAAAGAAAAGAAAAAAAAAACCAAAAAAAAACCCCAAAAACAAAAAAAAACCACCAAAAAACAAAAGGAAAACCGTGCAACAAATTATTTCTTTTGTTTGTTTGTTTCATGGAGTTTGGGTAGGATGTCCCAGACCTGTACTGGAAACAGCTACCACCTGCAGGGTCCTGGTCAGCCACAACCTCCCACAGAGACCACAGCTACAGGGATCCAAGGAAAATCACTGCCCACCAGCCTGCTGCCAGGACCAAGAGCATGCTGTTGATTTCTACACTTCCAGGTGACAAACAGCTGAGGATCTGAAGACTTTTACTGCTACGCTCAGCTGCACCTATCACCTCCCCTCTGTGATCCTCTGTGTGTCAGGGAAGAGGCTGAGAGAGATGCCGCTTTCTCCATGCTCAGGGGTGTGCTGACATTTGCACCCAGCAGCTCAGGGACACAGTCTGAATGCAATCACAGTTATTTCTGAAGTCTCATATGATGTTCACAGGTACAGCCTCTGCTGTTAAAAGCTCAGTTGGCACAAACCAAAGGGCACGGGGCTTACAGAGTCCTGCCTGTCTCACAGCACCATCTGCGCCCTGACATATCAATCCAGGCAAGATGCAGAACTGAGCTCAAGTGCCCCAGGGATGGAGGGCAGGGCGCTCAACCACTGGTGGGAAAAGAGCAGCAAGAAGGATGGACCATGTGTCAGGAGATATTCTACCACAGCTGGTCACCGGAAAGGGGCTGGGAGTGATGAGGACAGAGCATAGAGCCAGCAGCTCAACAACTGTCAGCTCAGAGCGCCAAGGCACGGCAAGCGCACACGGGCCATCGCTGCTACGTAAGGCACCACATGCCTTAATCTCTCCCAGGGGAGAGAACCTCCTCCAGCCCAGACTGTTTGTGTACTCAGCTAATTTTGTTGCCTGACTTTCCACCTACTTGCTCAGCGGAAAACCGATCCTCCCCAGTAATCATCACTATTCCGTCCCTACCCTCGGACCCAGGGCCGTGGCACAAGCAAAACCCTGCCGCGCTGCATCAGCTGCATGCCCAGTGTCACAAGGGCAACTGGCTCTCCTTGCCGTGTCCCCTTGGCTGAAGCTCCCCTTCCAGGCTGAGCACCACCTATGCCAGCACAATCAAACACTGCAGCCCACTTGTTAACTTAAACGAGCCTCCTATATCCCAAAATGCTGCTCCAAATCTGCTCTGCGGCTCCTACACACAAGTCAGGCTATTCAAGCACAGTAATATAATTAAGGGAAAAAAATGCCCTGCATACACCAGGGAGTATCCTTAACAGCATGAGCTTAGTATTAGCTCTTGCTAGAGCACAGTGAGACTATTCCTGGCTACTGCCTCCAGTGCTGGTGTCCACACTTGTGGAAAAAAAAAGAGGTTGTGGAAGTGGAACAGCTTCCAAAAATAATTAGGAGAATGAATTGGGAACTGGAAAGCCTGCTGTGCAGACACAGGCTTGAGCGCTCGATTGGTTCAACTAAGCCAAGAGATGATCAGGAGAGGACTTAATCACCCCCTGCAAAAGTGCAGGGAGAAGATTTTTGCTGGCAGTGGGACTCTTGTCCAGGGCTGCCCAGATTCCACACAGCACAGGCAAAGGAGACAACTCAGCTTGTGGATCACTTTTAGAGGGTGAACTAGGCTGGGGAAGCAAGTATTGTGCCCAGGTCTCAGCTGCATCTGAAAGCCACCAGACCCATTAGGGCCTGAGCTGTAACAGAGGAGGTCAGATGAGTACTGGAGATGCCCTGGTCTGCTTCCCTGGACCAGCCAAAAAGAGGAACCAGAAGCCAACCTGCATCACAAGACCAAGGGCATCTACTGACAGCTCACCCTGAGATGTCCCTCTGTACCTTCCTTTATCTCTTAATTTCACATGTAAGAGACTTGCCAGAGGAGAAGCCCATGTTCTCAGAGTCAGGCCAGTGGAAAAAGAGCGGGCAGATTATATTGCTTTCAAAATGCAAGTCAGCCATCCTGACTGGATCAAGGGGAAGATCACTTTGGATAGACCAGCAACCTCAAAAGGTCAGAACAGGCATTCAAAGAGTTTCACAATCACTTTGAAGTCTCACTGTTCTTCCATTCCTGCTTCCATTTGAAACCAGTTTTGTCAGGGAAGCTTTGCAACTCTCAAACTCATCTGCAACACCAAAGCCTGGTCTTCACTCACCCCTCCAGCTGCAGCTCACTTCACCTTTAAGGCACAGCTGCCTGGGATGCCTCTTTGAGCTGAGTAATAAACAGCACAGATCTTTCAGGCTGGGGCTGTAATCCCATTTCAGAGGGGCATCCTGGAGCTGAACTTGCTCGTGAGAGTGCAGAGACATTACACCACCTCATGTGGGGACAGGGACAACCCACTGGGAGCCCTTCTTGCCCCTCAAACTGGGGTGTCCTTTGCACTGTCAATACCCCTGGCACCAGACTACGTTATTTTTTTAAAGCAAAGGGACACAGTTATTTAAATTCTATCATTAATTCCTTTAATGCCCTGAAGAGTATTTGCTGAGGTCAGCCAAGCATTTGAGATGCTTTCAAAGTACCCTCAAGCTTTCCTTAATAGCTATTTCTGTATAGTCATGTTTTGTTCCCAATCTCCCACACATCTCTTTGGGCTTTTTTAGTCTTGCTAAAGACAGGTATAAAGAGATGGCAAGGATCTCAATCTTTTCCTCTCTCTCAATTTGAGAGAGGAAAAGAAATTGGTGAGAAAACAATTCTATTTAATGGACTTATTGTCTCTCTTCTATTTTCTTCTCCCTGGCAGTACTGTGAAAAAGCTTTTCTCCTTCCTTCCATCACCAGCTGGAAAGGCTGAGATCATGCACCACAGACACTTTGACACTTAGAGATTCATCCTGTTGTGAACTCCAGAGCATCTACACTCCTCTCTGACATCTAGCAGCATCCTTGCAGATGACTTTAATAGTTTGACTGTTCTTCCCAAGCCTGCAGAAATCCACATATGAGCACACTTCTTAATTTTATAGCGCTCACTGCTGCATGTCTTCTCACAATTTTTTTCCTTTCCTCTCCCTGATGCAATTCTCCAGGGCCACTTCACACCTCTGAGAGCTTCCCATTTCAAAGTCCACTTTCTACTTCAGCTTCCCCAGATACAGAATTATTAACCTAAAAATGCAACAGGGCAAGGTATTCTGGGAATATAAAGCTTCCTACAACCTCACAGCGAGAATCCTGCCCCGGGCACTTTTTCTCCCATTAGAGTCTTTCACTGTTTCATCACAGTTTTCCCATCACCTTCTCCTGAAGGCAGTAGAACCAACACAAGTTCTTTGGTCACCAGACTTCTGTGTGCTTGCAGTGCTCCCACTCTGCATCAGTGCTGAGCCACCTTGTCCCCACCATCCATTTCCAGTTGTGTCTCTGCAGCATTCCCAGAGCCTTCAGCAGGACAGCAGCTCCAACACCACTCACACAGAAAGAGGCCCTGCCTGGAAAGATTTAGATAGAGCCTGTGCAGATAAAACAAGAATAGGGAAGGGAAGGAAAGGAAAAAAAAAAAATAAAAAAACAAAAAAACAGGTCGGGAGAGAGGAAGGCAACTCGTTGCAGGGCAGCAAGCAGAGCAGGCTGTGTGCTCCCTCTCCACTGCCCGAGGTGCTCATCTGCAACCATTCCTGCTGGAGACTGGAGCACAAGTGTGGCTTCCGGGCACCAGGGCAAAGAAACCTCCCTGAGAAGGGAAGAGAGGCTAGAAGAACCAGCCAAAACAGGCTGTTTTGGTTTTGCATGAACTCTACCCACCCTTCACCTTCAGGGACACTTCCTGCCCTTGCCACAAGTAACAAGCACATATAATTGAAGGAAAACATCATTTCCCAGAGCGCTTCTGATCTGTATTATCCATGCTCATTACAAGCTGTGAGGCATGTTCTGGTCTCCATCAGCTCCAAGCAAACAGGAAAGTGCAGCACAGGGATAAGGGGCAGAACTGCTGCTGGGAATGCATAAAAACCAAACCAAAACTACTTAGTAGCCCTTGAAGGACCTGCAAAGACACATGGGTTTGTGCTCAGGCCAGGATATCAAAGCACTAGGGCTTTTGCACAGTCCAAGTTGCTTCCTTGAGCTTATCCAAGAGAGTAAATGTAACTGGGCAGTCCTGGGGCATCAGAGCCAGAGTTCAATCCTCATCTATTGACTTTTTGGGGTTTTGTCCTGCCCTCCTATAGGTTGCTTCCTAACCTTGGCAACAGTACCTCACTGGTCAGTCTGACAAAATGAATAAATGAGTCCTTGGAAATAGGAAGAAGTTTTTCTTCCTTTTCAGTAATTTTCTTTTTTTTTTTTTTTTTTGGGGGGGGGGGCTGTTTTTTAGTTTTTGTGGGGGTTTTTTTGTTTGTTTGGTTTGGTTTGGTTGGTTTTTTGGTTGGTTTTTTTGGTTTTTGTTTTTGTTTTTGTTTTTTTTTTTTTTGCCATTACACATGAAGTTAGTTACTACTATGTTTTTTCTGCTTCTACTGTGCTGCCATGGCTGGCTGGAACCTCCCAGGGGGTGACTGGACAGACACATGGGATGCAGGCCACTTCTCTGTCTCACCCAGCACTTCACATCTCCTCCCCACTTGGAGAATTTTCAGAAACGTGTTCAAGGACCACATTTCACCAGCTTACTGCAGAAAGGCCCCTATGTTCAGCAGCAAGGCATTAGCAGAAAAGCAGAGAAAAGATAGATAAGCAAGAAGACTTAGGAGGGAAAAATTTTGCTTTGGTAGCACATTCAAGTCCCTCTCTCCAGAAGATCCAGAAGGGATGCTGCATGCAGCCCACATGCTAAATCAGAACTGCATTTTATTTTTTTAATAGCATTAGTTTCAATCAAGGAAGCAGAAGAGGCCTGGCCAACCTGGACAGAGAGTAACTGCAGATGGAACTACCCACAGCAGTGCTGTTTTCCTCTCAGGGATGGTGGGAGACACAGAACTGGAAACATCACCACCCTCCGAGTCATCTCCTGCTGCTGCTGTGACAAATGTGGGGACAGATGGAGAAAGAGTGATGGGAAGCAGCAGTGACAGGCTGCAGCAACGCACCACCTTTCTTTAATCAGCCTCTCTGTGTGGCGAACCAGGGTACTGCTTGCTTTATATTCACCCAAAAACCATCTTCCACTCACTCAAACCTCACCCCCCTCCTCTCTTCAGCCCTTTTTGCTCCTTTTCTTCCTTCCCTGCTCACGTCAGGGCCAGGAAACTCTCTGGTTCAGCACCTTCCCTTTGTGAATCATGTGATTTATACCATCTCCAGCCTGGTAAACTATAAGGTATTGGAGAGGATCCAGGACTGCAGGAAGCATATCTGCCTTGGCAAAGACAAGAAACAGAGGGAGAAACTGGATGGGAAACTGGATGGGCTCTTCCTTCACCTGGTGCCCCAACCTCTCTTTTCCAAGCCATGTGATTTATCTCTCTCCGGACCATCTCTGCAGGAACCAGGTCCATTACAGAAATTAAAAATGTGCCTCTGCCAGCAGCTGGCAAGATGAAACCCTCAGCACGCCTGTCCCCTCCAAGCAGGGGTGGCAGACACCACGGAGCTGGCAGCCAAGCGCAGCAGAGAAGGTGCCAAGAGCAGCTCCCGCACTGCGCCCCCGTGGGCCACCAGCTCTGAAGCCTGCTGGCCAGCGGCACCACTCAGAGGGCAGGCAGCTGCCAGTCTGAAGCTGGATTCTGGCACAGACAGGCTTCCAGGAGCAATGGGAGAGCAAACACAGACCTGCCACTCCACTGCTTGCAACCCATGGCACCAGCACATCCATCCAAGGTGTTAGAGAGATATCAGGATGCTTCAACACTGAGACCCAGTTTGGGGTGCAGGAAAAAGAAAACCCTTTCCCTTCACCCCACAGCTTCCCTTCTTAGGGAAATGTCCCCAGTAAGAAAATGCCTGATTCAAGGAAAGATTCACCTCCCAGGACAAATAACCATCACAGAAGGCTGGTGGCTGCAGGTACTGCTAGAATGTGTGACCAAACGAGAGATCCTTCCCCAAAAGAAAGGTTTCAGCTTCTCTCACACAAGAGGAGCCCTAGAAGAGGCAGTTTGATGTCTCATTGACTGCAAACACATCAAGATCATTATCATTCTCTACAAAAATCTTTTTTGCTCATGTATTTCCAAATGATAACACGAGAGCGTTCAATCTTGAAGACGTTTGTGCTCTGAGCGGGTGACAGCTCTGGAGAAAGCACAGGAATAAATGCCTGGGGAAGCCTATTAGAAGGGCTCAGAGCTGGCAAGGCAGGCACAAACTTCTCCTGAGCAAGATGAGCTCAGTCAGGCATTACTGACTGAAACAAGAAGAGAGCAATGCAACCCATGCTGGGAGGAGACAAATTTCAGGTACTCCAACCCAGCCCTATGCAGCAGCACAGGTTTCCCTAGGACCAGCACTCCTCTACCCAACACACTGAAGGCTTCACTGAGCAGCCCAAAAACTGCTGTAAAGGCAAAACCTCACAGCCACACAGCAGCACTTGCACACACGAGCAGGAGAAGGAGAGCAGGTTTGTGAGCAGAAAAATGTGGGAATGTATCAAAACAGCCCATGCATTTTTGTCATAAGAGACAAGGTGGCTCTTAAAAGTCAGGGAATGAAGCCCTGAAGGCTCAGATCTTCACGGCACAGCAAGACACAAAAGGGAGAAACCTTAAAACCAAGGCACCTTAATACTCCCAGTTTCCTTGATGCAGAGAATGCAGAAGACGTGCACAGACCTTAGCCTTAACAGTAGGACAAGGTGCCCTTGGGGACTCAAGCACTAAAACAGGAGCTTGTTCCACCTGAGGTTCTGCTGGCCTAAGGTCTTGAACAACCGAAGGGCAGATCAGAAACCACCAGCTTCGGCAGGGTTTCAGACAATTTTGTTTTTCAGTGAATTTCCTACAAATAGATTTCTAGCTGGTACTTTCCATTAAGACAAAAGAATGGAAGTTATCATCTGGACAGTCAGGGTAGTGCCATGCCAACAATCAGCCTAATCCCTCTGATTAGAAGAGGATTTGGGAAAAAAAAAAAAAAAACACAGGAAGGGAGATTTGCTTACTTCCTTCCTCGGTATTTCAAAGCAACCCACTTTGTGGTGTGCCACGAGGTAACCTTTTAGCAGGCTGTCCTCAGCCCAGCCAGACACGACAGGGCACTGAGCATTCTGTCTAGGGCCAGATAACTAATTAAATGCCTCTGACCATGCCCTGCTAAAGGGATCACAGCAATCTGCCCACACAACAGCAATATCCTCCTGCACATCACCTGAGAGAGCCTGGGGTGACACTGCCCTGGGCTGGATCTGAGCCCTGACCTCCCAGTGCCCTTTCAAACCTTCTGCACTCTGCTGCCTGCATTGCCACTCTCACTCCCGGTCACAAGGAGCCTGCCAGGATTGCTGATCAGCTGCATGATCTGCTTAAGAGGGGAAGATCAAAGCACACCAACCAGCTCCTTTGCAGCTTGTGCCATTTCTGTCCCACGCCTCTCAATTCTCAGGGAAGCACTGGTGGGTGCTTCAGGCAGATGCAGGTAGCACTGGCTGGGCTTACCCATGCCTGTCCCCCAGGAGCTGAAAGATGCTGGAGAAACGTGGCATCTTTGCAATCAAATGCAAATCCAAATTCCCAATCCATATGTGGGAAACAGCAGAAGGGAAAGCAAAAGTACCCTTTGGCAGGTCCCTTTCTCCCAGGGAAGGTCACTCGGGCCAGCAGATGCAGGGAGGCGTCAGAGTGGGGCTCTCCATCAGCTGTTGACAACACAGACACTTCATCTTCCGCCAGCAGGAACATCTGGGCAGCCCTGCATAAGCTCCTCGGGTACTCTGTACCATCACCAAGTGACAGTTCATCCTCATTCTCCCATCCTCCATCCTTGCCAGCCTTCTGACCCATCTACTCCCTAAATAGCTTGGATCGTTTCAAAGGGATGGCACAAGGAACAAGAGGTTAAAAAAAAATCTTCTCCTTCCCTCACCTGCCTGTGCAGCATCTCGGTCCGAGGCTCTGGGTCAAACAGCCTCCTTCAGTTCAAGGCAGATGGAATCCTGTGATTTTTAAGTGACCATCTGTGACCCAGAGCTGCAGCGTGGAGAGACTGGATACAGACCTGCATCTTAAGTAGATTGGATTTTGTATTACACTTACACAGCACAGGCAGCCGAGAGATCCCCCAAAGGCTTCACAGCCAGATGTAACAGCAATGTGCAAGGCTTAATGCCATGCAGGGAACATGCTCTCCCCTGGCTGCTCAGACCCTGCCCCACCGTGGGGAGCAGGAGCCAGCAGGTCCTTTTTTTTTTTCAGTAAGAGCTACAGCCACTCAGGTTTTGGTTACCCAAAAGAATGCAGGCACACTGCTACCAAGAAGACAATGCACCACATCTGCAGGCTAGGTCCTGGTTAGAGTTATCCTAACCTGAAAGCACCGAACCTGCCGTGATCTACACAAGAAGCAAGAGACTGCACTCAGCTGGGGAGCAGCACCAAAACGCTCCCATCTGCCCCAGCATCACTCCCAGTGAAGCACAATAGCAGAGCTGGGAGCACTCAGCATCTTTCCTGCTAGTATTTCCCCTCTGGAGAAAACGTAGTTCGTCTCTGCTCTGCAAACATCCCTGCGCATCACCGCCCTGGCCAAGAGCTGCGTTCTGCAGCTCAAGGGCAAGCAGATGGTAGAAAGCCACACTTGCAGTGGGAGCAGAGCAGGAAGCCTTCGAATCAGGCTACAAATGGGATACAGCCACGGCTGCTCCAACTGGCAAGCCCCTGGCCGTGCATAAGTGGAGTCATTGCCTCCCAGCACCTAAACATTGCCTTCAATTTACACATGACGACAGCAATTAGCACCTCATCTCCAACGGACTAAGGCTGGACGATCAATTTAGCGATCACAACCTTACTCCATCCCCAGCATAACTTTCTGCCATGACAAAGTCACTCAAGACCCTTCTCTGCCTGATCTCAGGGGGACTGCCAAAGGTTTACCAGAACTGGTGCTGCCAGTTCATGGGTCCTCTTTCTGAATTTAAAGTTGTGTAGACAAATCTGTGAGGTATTTTTCAGGCCGAGATGTTGACATTTTATTTGCCCAGTATGAGCACCCTCAGTTGCTTTATTGCAGAGGTTGAACAAAGCACCAAGAACAGAAAGGGACGGGGAAAACCTCTGTGAGGTGCAGCTGGGATGTGCTTGATCTTAGAGCTGTCACACATCAGTGCTGAAGATGTACAACCAGATTACTGTCATACAGCATAAAACCTGTACCTGGAGACGCTTGACAAGGCATGTCTGGGCAGAGGAGGGATGCAGCATGAAGCTGGGGTGCACAGCATCACCAAGGCTCCTCAGAGCACAGAGCCTTGCTGGAGGGCACCTTGCAGCTGCAAGTGCAGAAACACAGGCTTTGCAGTGATGGAGGGTGAGGGACAAGTTTCCCAAGAGCAGCTGAGGTCCCACAGAAAGGGGGAGAAAAAGCCAGCTCAGCCAGGTCCTCAGCTCTTCCCAAGAGTGGGTGGGTGTGGTGATGCTGTGGGTGTGGTGATGCTGTGGGTGGATCAGGACTTGCTTTCTTAGAATCGATGCACTTAGACACACTGACAGCAGAGGGGAAAAAAACCTCTTTACTTTTGAGACTGTCAAGGGCTGGCACATGCTCACCCTGTTATTATGCCATTCCTTACATGTCCAGTACTGTCCACTGCCAGGGACAGAAACCCAGGACATTTGGCTGCACTGACCAAGCCATTCGCAAGGAATAAGCCAGCCTAAAGGATGCAGCAGGAAAGCAGTGAGGCAGATATTTTGATTCACATTTGCAAGGGCTTTTGACAGGGGCAAAGAAAGAACATTTTAAGCATTCCTTTCAGCCAGCATGCATCCCGGCCCATGAGACTTTTCCTAGGGCAAGGCACAAGAACAATCTCTTTGAAATCAAGGGCTCCTTTGTCACCCTGCTGCAAGCCATTTGACCTTCAGAGTCAGAAGGAAGCTCATATCACAAATGGTTTGATGGGCCTGGGCTGGGAGCGAGCCCAGGCACTGGAGAAGGACCACAGCCTGGCTGCCAACCCCAGCATCTCAGCATGGGGATAAACAGACCCTGAGCTGAGCACTCAGCTCTGGAAACACTTGCTTCGACTCAGCACATTTCCTCTGACAGCCAGACGCAGAAGGTCACTCAGACCAGCTTTCCATGTACAAGACATATCCTTGAAATGGATACGAAGAAAGAAAGTCCCAGGCCAGGCTGTGCCACAGGTGTCCAGAGCAGGTTGAAGCCTTTGAAACAGGCTTCATTTCACCAACAGTATCTTCCCATTTATTTTAAATGCATCGACCCCCCCTGCTCTGAGGAGGGAGATTGCACATCCTCTTCACTCATTCACTGCCCTCCCTGTAATTGCCCCACCTTGAATATTTTGCAGCTCTCTTCCCTGCATCTAACTGCAGAGGTATTTATTAGGGTGCACAGGACTTCTGAATGACATATGGAGACAGCAGATCCCACAAAGGGCAACAGCCTGCAGAACTTCTGCCCTAAAATTCACCAAGTGCCCTGATGCATCCTTCTGAGAGCTGCTTGCTCAGCAGGCAAGCTCCCCTGCAGCAGAAACCTCGACAGAGCTAGACCTAACAGGAGCTGCTATTGCTGTGACACGTCTGACCTGCCGCTGTGCTGCCAGGGACTGCTCTCCCCATGGACTGTGCTTCCTGCTCTGCACCCAGGTGGGACCACAGCACCTCCAAGCCACTGCAGAGCCCAGCCAGCATCCAAAATGCTGTGTCTTCTCCCAGCTTTCAGCTGCTGGGCCCTACCAGAGGACTGCAAGTCAGCTGAAACTCTAAATGTGCGCCTCAGGCATCAGTGTATTTACACACAGGAGTTGCTTGTTGGTGCATAAACAACAGAAGGGACACTGAGCGCCAAGACAGGGCTCACTCCCCAGCTCTAACCCAGCTACCCCAGTTTCCACACCCCACCTCTGCCTTTCGCCTGGTGCATGATAAAAAACAAATCTGAGCTAACACCAGCCCAGCCAATATTCCCCTTCAAACCTGCCCTGCAATGACTCAAACCATGGCAATAACAACAGTTTTTACAAGGAGACAGGAAGAATCTGAGCATCAGGCACCAGCCAGAAGGAAGTCATGGCTCTGTGGGCACTGCAGAGAGCTGATCTTGGACGGTGCCTGGGCCAGCGTGAGCAAGGCTGGCATGCCAGCTTCTCCAGAAAAGGGAAATGTGTGACAGATGCGTGGTGTTTATGTAGCAGAACGGCCGTGCTGCTCCCACAGAGCCCTGTCAGTCTGTCTGCACACAGGCACACCTCAGGCCTGCGTGTGTCCTTCCCGGCCTACCCAGGCAGCGAGGTGTTACAGTACACATTCAACTAATTCAATTACTAGGAAAAAAAAAATAATAAAGAATTAGGGCACACAGCCTGTGATTAAGAATTTCTTTCTCAACATGCTGGCAACATGCCTGCAATTACCGAGCCCATGATTCTCTAAATTCCCCGGAGATCAACAGCACCTGATACCAGCATGTCCTCAGGTCTTTCATAACGCAGAAAGCCGCTCCCCCACCCCGCCGTTTCAACACTGGTGAGATTTTTCACACCTTGCAGCTCAGAAACACTTAAACCTCGGACATCCAGCCCGGCAGGTCACACCAGATTCGCTGGAGTAATTGGCAGCACAGGTGGGCTGCAGCTGACACAAGCCAGGGCAAAAGCACTCTCATTAAAAGCAGCAAAGCAAGGCCGCGCTCGGTGCGACGGGAGGGAAATTGCTCCCCACACCGACTGTGCCGAGCCAGCCACCGGGAGCACGGCAAAGGCAAGAGCTCCAAGAGCCCTCCCGCTAATAAGATCCCCCAGAAATGAGAATGATGGCCAAAGGAGCTGCGTGAATGCAGGGCAGGAGGCTGCGGAGAGCCAGATGGCTTTTCCCAGCCAATAACCCCAGGTGCCATGGGGTTAAATCAATGCGTGAAGCTATTAAAGGGGGTGGAAATGTTTTAACACGGTTGAGTGAAATTCCTCACACTTTTAAGTCGACAAGGACCCCATTGGGACTTAATGGGCTAGCACAACCCGTCCCATTACAGGTCGTTAACACGCACGGGAGCCTTGGGAAGAGGGGCAATTAGGGCTCCCCAATCCCTCTGCCAGAGAGACTCTCTCCCCAGCTTTGAATCCCACCGATTGCCAAGAGGGATCCAGGAAGAGACAATCCCCTCCTCTAGCCCCTGCACTTTCTCCACCTGGGACGGGCGCACACATATCGGAAGCTTGCAGGAGGTTGGGCTCTCAGCAAGCTGAAGGGGCAGAAAAATGGTCCCCACAGCAAAGCACAGTGCCAGAAGTTCCTAACACAACCTCCTCTGCTGGAGGACATTGCTCTGCCCCACTTTCCTGCCTCCAGACTCATGGCTGAGGAGCCACTGTCCATCACACACTTAGCAGCAACAAGGAGATACCAACAAAGCATCTGTGCTGTAGAAGCAGTGGGCTGCTCCCCAGAGGTGACAGGGCACTGCTGGGAGTACTGCAGCCCTCACCTCCTGACATACGGAGTACGGTGTTTCCAGTCTAGAAATAAAGTTAGGACCTCTCAGGAACTTAATAGGTATACACTGGTTATTTTCCACTGTCAAGAAAGCAGTAACTAAAGCTGAAGTAAAAGGAAAAGCAAAAAAGACTGTATTGCTACCTAAAACTATCGGGTTACAGCACCTTGATCTGCTCTTCTCCAGACATCCCTGAGAAGGGCAGGCAGTTCTGTTGGTATGGTGGGGTGGGAACCCTAAGGCTGCAGACCTAGAACTAGAAGTGGGACTGAAGTGGGCCCCAAATGTGGCTGCCAGCTTCTCCCACACAGCCAGCTCTGGGGAGGGTCTTAAATACTGATCTGCTGAATAGACTTTATAAATTCAGAAACGAGAACAATCCAGAGCATCAATGCCTTGCTCAACCCAGAGTGGAGAACAAGCTGGGAAAGGCTCTGGGTGGCTGCAAGAAGCATTGTGGATGGGAGATTGAGACCACCCATGAGGGAGAATGCCTGGAACAGTCCCCAAAAAAGTGAAGAAAAATCCATCCTACAATGCAGAATGAAGACAGCCTTGGACACGATTATTTGGCAAATAAGGATTTTACTGTGATGGAACTGATACTTTTTTTTTATTCCCTCCCATAAGAGGTCCAAAGCTCCCATGGAGACTATAATAAGAAAAAAGCTCAGAGGGTCTGCTTCCTTCAAATACCTGCTCCTTTGGGCTTCCAGCCCTGCCCACAATCTAAAGATCCCCAGCACATGCAGCCCATCAGGTCTTTGGTCTCTCTCAGGTGGTGTTTCCCTTCCTCGCCCCAAGAGTGGGGTAAGATCTTTGCAGTGCCACAGTTCACCACAGGCAGTGACAGCACTCTGGACTTGCATCAATTCAGCCAGGACTCAGCTCCAGCTCTTTCCCTCCTTCTCTGTACTCAAACACCTAACAATTACTGAGAAGACCCCGCTCAGAGCCCTTTGGTGGCTGTGTGAAGTAGTTGCAGCAGTACAAGTCTAACTTCTCCTCATGGAGACATAGCTGTCACTTCCAGTTCAACCCAGGACAAGCCACTTTACCAGTTCAGTCTCCATAACAGCTATATTCTCACCCGGACCATCATCTGCTCACCATGGTGCTTCCCTGGCTCAAGGACACCACCTGTAACACCACTCCACCCCTCTGACTGCACCCAGCTCCTCCAGGCTCCCACTTCTGCACATGCCTTCACCGCAACCACCTTCCTCAGGCAAACAGGCTCTGCTCAGATCTTTCCAGCCTCCAGCTGCAGATATTCCTCTTTTTGCATCCTCTAAGTCTCTTCCTAGCATCCCCTTCCCCACAAAGTGCTGCTCACCAACAGTGGCATGGCTCCTGAAGTTGCTCGTGGAATTGCCCAATATTTATCTACCAACCACTTTGTACTTTTCTCCCATCATCCTAGTAGGAGCCCCAGGAATGCCTACAGAGCCCAGCTTCAATTTTGCTTTGATGCCTCAGAAAGGACCAAGCAACTGCTGTGAAGCCACTTGCAATGACTTCTGCCCCACCTGCACAAGGGCTGGTCTGCACTAAAAGCAGAGTTAGGGGAACAGCCCAGCAGAGATCCCTGCCAGGAACAGTTTGCAGGCTGATGTCTTATCTCTGCCTCTGGCTGGGGAAGGGCAGAAACACCTGCAAACCCCAGAGTACAAACAAACAAACAAACATACTAACAATTCCAAACAATTTATTTTCTTGCTGTCCCCATCTTGCACAGGGACAGACCCAACTGGCAAGGACCTCAATGACACACCTAGTCTATGCCTTATATCCCTGGAAGCTACCCCAACAGGCAGGGCTGGAACAGGCAGCATTAGGAGACACCCAAGCTCCTTCCAGAAATCTAGGAGAGGAGCTGGAGCCCCTTGGAGAGAGGAGTGGTCGACCAGGCAGGAGCCACATCTTGCAGCAAACAATTTGGTGTTGAGCTACTGGCATGGATTGCTCTGAGACGCTGTGGATGCCCCATCCCTGGAAGTGTTCAAGGCCAGGCTGGATGGGGCTCTGAGCAACCTGGGACAGTGGAAGGAGACCCTGCCTATGGCATGGAGGTGGAACGAAATGATTTTTAATGTCCCTGGTAACCCAAACCATTCTATGATTCTGTGATTTTGCTCTGCAAAGACCAGGGTGAGCCCAGCCTGCAAAGGCTCCAGGGGGTCTCATAATGCTGTTTTCTGCCAGAGTTGAAGCTTGAAGGCATCACAAGGGCAAGGGCTTCTTCCCATCGCCCCACCCACCCCCAGGAGATGCTACCTGGCCTCTTACAATTGCAGATGTTCAACAGAGAGAGAAACCACAAGAGGGCAGTTGAAGGGACCAGGGGCACTGCTCTAACCCCGTTTTTGCCCTGCTCTCACAGGCAGCGCTGCTGAACAAGCTCATGGCCAAGTCTGTTCCCCCTGCTGCTGCCACGCTGCAGTGCTGCCTGAGGAGTGCAGACCACTTCCCTGCCTGATCCGCCATGCAACATTTGCTTTGTGTTCTAGGCACTGGCCGGTCTTATTTGTAAGATGATGAAGCAGTCTGGAACCTTCCACACAGATGGCAATTAGATGCCCCAAACCCGGGGCTCAGTGGAGGGTCAGGTGTGTGGTGTGCCATGCTCAGCCCCGCATCAGCCGCGCTCCTCGATGGGATGTCTGAGGAGCACCGGGAGCAGCACCCGCTGCTTGCTTTCATGGCTCACAAGGAGTTGGCTTAAAACAGGGAGGGGGGGGCTGGAAATAAAAGTTGTGGGGTTTTTTTTTTTGTTTCAAACAGGGAGGCCAGACGTGTAACAGTCTCACAACTTTAAGCTGTTTTGATCCAGCCAGCCCCCTCTCTGCTGAGTCCTGTCAGGAGACAGGCACAAAGCACCAATTAAAGACGAGTTATGCTTTTTCTGTCAAACAAAAAAGAAATGGGGGGGGGGGGGGGGGGGGAGTGGTGGAAGATGATGGGAAGAGGGGAGAAGAAATCCAGCCCTGGAGTAATTTTGCTTTCAAAGCAAGCTGTCAAGGCAGCCCCCTCTCCTCCCATCACCAGCAGAGAAAGAGCAAGGGAGCACCCGCGCGCCTGCTGCGACGTGTGGCATCAGTCATCAGACCACAGCATCAGTCACTTGGCATATCAGGCTGAGCCATGCCCTTGCTTTCCCCTGGGCATCTGTCAAAGCCCGTGACAGGGAGCCAGAGCAGCAGATTTTTAGTGAAGATGGGCTGAGCACAAGCCCCACCAGCTCTGATGACAAGAATCCCCACTTATGAGCAATTAGACTGGGAACAAAACAAAACAAAAGCAGCAAGGACTCAGGGCACTAACTAGCTCGTGTGGCCACATCTGTTTTTCCATGGTAGAGGCATGCACAGCCAGCACAAGCATGCAAACCCTGCCTCTCCTGCCATATAGGTTACCATGTTTAAAGGCTCCCTGCAGCTCTCTTGGCTTGCAGTTGAGCTCAGGACAGAGAGCTGAGAGCTTCCCACACTTCCCACACTTCCCACACAAGGCTACCTGCTTTGGCAGCACACTGCCAAGGAGCCACAGCCCCAGCATGGACACAGCAAGCTCTCCATCACCTTGGGCTAGTACCATCAGCTTTGAATCTACCTTGAGCACTTGCAAGCCATTCCTGGGTCTCATCCAGCAAGCACCAGTCCTGCAGCTGGCCAGATTAAGAAGATTACAAAGGTCCCTCTGGGCTTTATTGTTGTATGAGGAAGATAAATAGCAAGCACAACCCCTTCTAGGGTGAAAAGGGGCAGGCATTTCGGCACTGCACAAGCACCAACCCCAGCTTTAATAACCTATCAGTTTCTTTAGGAAAGCACCCTTTGCAGAACCCACTGGTACTGATTATGGCATCAGCTTCAGTCCCACCTCTTCTTTCCTGGGCTTTTTGAAAGCCTCAGCTAATTACAGCAGCAAAGTCACCCTCGGGAGATAATGCACACCCTCATTTCAACAGGGTGGCACTCGTGCTGGGCTGACTGCTCCCAGGGAGGGGATATCCTCTGCCTGCTTGGCAGGACCCAGTCTTCTGGGCTGGCTCCATCCTGCAGTCAGCCCAGAGGAGGAGGGGAGAGCATTTCTACTCTGGTTTAGCTCTGCTTGGGCTGGCTGCACACACTCCCAGCTCGCTTGCAAGTGCCCTGCTCATTAGCATGGGGTCACTCAGCTGCAGCAGGGCACAAGTACCACTTGGCTATTGCAACACCACTCACGTCCACTGCTGTGGAAGTGTTGAATTTCTTTTAAGAGCCCTGAAGATCTTGGTTTGAATTTAAGGGAGGAAAAAAAAATCTAACAAAGAATTGCAGGATCTCTGTAAACACACCAGAGGAAAAAAGAAAGTGAATCTTTGAGCCTCTTGACCTTGACAATGTCCTTATAATTACAAGACTATTTATTTTCCGTTAAACCCCAACTATTGAACACACAGTGTTGAGTTGGTTTTTTCCTGAGCAGGTGATTATCCTGCCTGACTAATCTAATGAAAATTATCAGGAGGCTACTGACCTCCTGCTACACACACTAAATAATGCACAAAGCTTCAGGATCAGACAGGCAAATCATAACCCTGCCTTATCTTAATCACTTTCTATACAGCTCCAGGCCTGTTCCACTCCTGGTTGGCTGTGTTAGCCAAATGCTATCTCAGTGGAAACCACAGCAGAGCCAGCCCTGAGAACTGCACAGCAAAAAGTTACTTCCTTAAGATTTATTTTTGTAAAAGCCAAGAGCTACAGTGGCAGATATATTTAGTGTTTAAGCTTCTGTCTGACTCCTGAGCTAATAGCAGGAGGTGGTGGTCCCCTGGTACCCCGCTTTGGGAAAAGCAGTATTTTCCTGCTTCTTTGAGTCAGGGTACAAGGAAGGTAAGGTCTAAAGTAAAAAAGTGCACAAAGGCGCTCATTGTTCCAGATAGGTAAAGCAACCTTTCCACTCCATCCTCTTGGAACCTTGCATCAGTCTCCCCCTGCAAACAGGACTGCCCATGGCTTCTAAAAATACCACAGGATGGCATGAGGACTAGGGCAAAGCCAGAGGAGTGAACAATGGGGATGCTCTGTCCCCAGCTCAGGGCCTGAGGGTCTGCAGCAAACCTGTCCCACTCTTTGCAGCACCATTCTCCTTCAGGAGAGACAAGTGCAGCAGCTGGAAGAGATAAAAGACTACAATTATCAATTAAGGAGCATAGAACTAAAGAAGGAGACATTAAAAAAGAAGTTATCACATATTCCCCACACAGACTCAGCTTGAACAGCACCCACAGCAAGACAAACGAATTGCACTGGGGTGGCTTCAAGCCTAAAATAAGTTTCCACTTGGGTATCTACAGAGAATGGTGGAAAAACACAGCTAAAGGACAAACTGAAGAATTTTTACACGCCCTGCTTCCCTACATGGAACCCCAGCTACAACACCAGAGAGAAGACACCCCTCTTACCCATCCAGCCTGACCTTGCTGCCTCCTCCTCAGCACTCATCCTGTGTAGTTCTTCAGACCTCCTGGAACAGGAATTCCCAGATCCCCTCCCATCACTGCTGCAGCCAGGACCTTCACCTTGCAGCGCTCACAAAGTGCTGACAGCCTCAGCAGCCTGCCCCTGCCCTGCAAGGCTCTCCTCATCCACAGAACACCTGGCTGATCTTCCCACCCCAGGAGTCTTGAGACACTTTTCTCCAGCTGGGGACGTGCTCAGCACGATGTTGGTGGACAGGATTCCTCATATTTTAAATGGCCCTTTCTTCCCATCTTATGACCTTTCAGAAGAAGAGGGGCAGCTTCTTCTGGAGTTAGCAGAAAAAAAGCCCAGGGTGGTTTTAGGCATGACAGAAGAGGGAACAAGAGAAAGCATAGAAAGACAGGCAGGAAATAGCACAAGCTTCAGTGTTGTGAAAATACCAGCTAACATATGCAAGGAAAATGATCCATAGCAGAGGTATTCAAAGGGAAGCAAAAATCTGGGAAAAATTAATGTTCACAGCAGCAGTTTCTGGGGGGACAGTGATCAGGCAGGGCTTTCAAACTGAGCAGTACTGAAACAGTCTCTACCCAGGGCAGATCCCAAATCTGCAGATGGAAGAGTTCAGCACTACTGCTCTGCAGGCATGGCCGTCCCCAAAGCTATCTCCAGAGGGATGATCCTGAGTCCCATGGAGCCTGGTCACGCCATCTGAACATGGGATGGCTAAAAGGGTTAACTGTCCAAGACACAGCAAAAGGAAAAATCCTGTGCTTTTTGTCTCAGTTTTAGAGAGCTGCCTGTTGCTGAGGCATCTGAGCCACTCCTGGAAAGGAGTTAGAACAATAAATAAATTCCTCCATCTCCTAGTCTGGGTAACAAGAACAACCTCTGGCTTTTCTGGTCACTGAAGCCAACACTGTAAGTGCTTGTGTCACACAGCCTCGCTCCATCCACATAGCCTGACTCTGCCCTAAAAAGCCAAGGTGCAGGTCAGTTTGTGTCTCTGCTGTCCAGCAGCTGCTTGGTATCCCCCACAGGCACAGCTGGGGTTGCCACAGGGCCACTGTCTGGGTTCAACTGTCAGCACCCCACTGAGTTATGGGGGACCCTCTTGAACTGTCTCCCTTGCTGAAAGATGCTGCTCAGGGACAGCTGAGACAGCTCCCAGCAGGCACTGTGCAGGGTCTGGTGATTGTAAAGGGGAAGGTGAGAGGCTGGCAAAATCCAGAGAACTGCAGCTGTCTCAGGATTGACTTTGTCACTGTGCCTGCTCAGGGAGGAGCCTTGCACAAGAGGAAGGGATGGAGTTGAAACCACATTACACAAAACCCTCAAAAATGCTCCAAGGACTGAAGCTGGAGCCAGCTGCTGGTGCTGGGACCAAGGGATGGCTCTGGCTCCAGCTCCAGCACCTTCGGCCACTCCTGGCTCCGTATTCCAGAGTGGGGTAAGCTCCATCCTCTCCTCATGCCAGGAAACAGGCACTGAGCCTTCCCACTCACACAGTGGCAGGAGGTTGTGACTGCCTGGGAGGGACTGCCACACACCAGAGCTTGCAAATGCATGTTCTGGGGAGGTTTCTCCACTCCCCAAGCTGACTTCCAGCTGGAGACACGTCTCAGCTTGTCCCCAAGGCAGACAGCAGCAGCAGAGGCATCCTCTGGTGCCGCTCCCCACGAGCAGAGCACGGCAAAGGGTTGGAGTGACAGCCTCCAGGGACACGGGAGCAATTTCCTCACCACACACAAGGACAGTGCTCGCCTTCCTTGCTGAAACCCAGTGGGTGAGAGGCTGATTGGTGCCACTTGTCCTGGCTGTCTCCAGACAGACACCCAGCCTGCTGGGACTCTGCTGAGAGCCCACCAACTCACAGCACACGCGCCTGCCTCTGAGACCTAGGTCAGGCTTAGGGGGGGAGGAAGGGTTTGCCTGCAAGATTCTACCACTGCCCTCTCCACCCCAAAACATCTTTTTCAGTGCAAACCTGGCTCTGTCTGCTGTTTTTGAACAGCTGCTGCTAACTGAGCCTAGAATGGCCTGATCAACAGGGAGAAGAAGGAAGCTAAAATCTGTTTCTTTTCTCCTGTCCACCAGCAAAGCTGTTGCTCCACTCCCCCATGTTAAAGCCAGTGATAGGAGTCAGGAGGAACCCAGCTGGACTCCTCCAAGGCAGGGATACAGCAGAGTGAGCTGTTGCTGGGCCAGCACTTGGGAGAAAAGAATCTCCAGCTTGACAACTCAGCAAATTTGATCTGAAACCAGCAAGAGGGAAAAAAAAGTAAAGCCTTGAAATGTCATCTTAGGTTTGACTGCCAGAAGCACTACAGACAGACAGACAGATAGACAGATAAGCACAGTGCTGCACAAAGAGCCGGATGCCCTACTTTGATCTACTCAAGTGTTTACTAATGTGTCCCACAGCTGGCAGGAGCTGTTAGCAACTCAAGAAATCTGGTTTTCTGCCACCAGCTCTGCTCTGGGACCTCAAGGAAATCCCAAAGCCACTCCAGGTTTCAGCTTCCCCTCTTTGAAGGGAATGATGCTTGCCTCCAACCCCTAGTGGTGGCAAGGTTAAAGGCTGACCCTTTGGTAATGTAGGTAATGTACCACAGCAAAACAGCCTTGGGGAACCCTTCAAGCCTAAAAGCAGATGTGCAGTGAATTAAACCTCCAGTTTGGGTCCTACACACAAAGACAGGCCAGATCAATTCCTTGGGAGAGGCAAAGTCAAAATCATCAACACAAATCCTTTGCCATTGTCTCTTTTTTAAGTCATGCCATCATCTCCTTCCTTCCTCTGGAAGGAGCTGGGGAGATACCAGGTCCATTTGTGCAGAAATGGCTCTACCCTGTGCGTAAGGCAGCCCTGCTTGGGAAAAAAAACCCCATCATTTCTGGCCTGACCAGAGATAGAGATTTACCAGAACTAGGAAGCACAAATGCTGCATGCCCCTGGAGTCGAGTACCCACCATGGCCGCTGGGAAAGTTCCTCTTCATCCTCACTTTGCAGTTGAACAAGCCAGGGTGAAGCTGGAACTGCTGATCCAGATCAAAGAGAGCTGGGGGAGAGCAGATGTGTCTGTACTGCAAAAAGCAGTTTGCAGAGCAGGGATGCTCGATGATCCCCATTCCAGTCCTCCTCCCATCTCAACAAGCCCCAAAAACATGGCGTGCCTCAGCATTGCTGGAAGATGGCAACACGCACAAAACTGGAGCCCAGCAGGCTAATGTGCCGATGGGAATGACTGATGGTAGCTTGTTGGACTTCTGAAGGATGGACACCTTCCCTGAGAGTCGTCAGGTGCATGCCTGGAATGTACTCAGCCCTCAGGTTTCACTGAGCTCAAACTGCACCTTCTAGCAAAACAACTCCAGCTGCAGATGCAAGGAAAGAATCTCCAAAATGGTCAGGAAGTTGGGACATGACAGAAATGCCCCATCAAAAGGGCAAGGGGTTTCTGCCAGGTGGCAGAGCACGTCTGAGGCACGGCCAAAAATACTGACATCTGTCCCTCCTGCACAGATGCCAGCATTAGCTGGTGCTCTGTGCCCTGTCATAGCGCTTACTTTCATGCACAAAATAAAAACTAGACTCACCAGCATACCCAATGGGCCTGTCAAACTAATCACGTTAGGAGAACTGGAAACACACCAGCAGCAAGAGCCGGCCCCTGCTCCAGAGCCCTTGCAGAAATCACGCGTCCAGGAGACGGAAAAGCCTCTGTCGTTCCCGTAACCAGGTCAATAAAAGCACAGACAACTCCATCCAGAGAGAGACTTTTTTTTTTTTTTTACAAATCACAAGAAAGAGCAGCTTCAGCTCCCCCAGCTGCAAATAGGTGGGCAGGCACCAAGAGGCAGCACGGAAATGTGTCTGTGCAACACGTGTGGGGAGCCGGCCGCCCCGCACATGGCCGGGACGTGGGGTGAGAGGAAACCGCTCTGAACCCAGCCGGGAGAAACAGCGGCGGCAGCTCGGTGGGACTTCTCCCACCCCCACCAGCTGGGCTCCCAAATCCAGCAGCCTCCCACCCATATGTGTGTCTGGCATGCTGGGGAGAGGCAACAGGCTAGACAAGGATTGCAAAGCGGAGAGGTCCCAGGCAGCTCTGAATGGCTTTGGATTCATGGAGTGACAGTAACTTCCCCCCGCTCTGGGGGGAGTAAAAATACCCAAAATGAACTTCCAATACCCAAAATGAACTTCAGCCTGGCTCCTCGAGAACAAAGCAGTCCCACAGTTATCTGTGGGTGCACTTTGCTGTAACACTGTTATTTCTACAGCTCTTCATTAAGCGAGAAGCCCAGAGGACTGGACCGAGCTTTTTTTGATCAAATTTCAGAGCACCAGCAGCGTTTGTTGTCTTTCCTTCCTTTTAACATATTTATTTTTCAAGCCCTCAGTTCAGTGGCACAGAGGAGGGTAAATCACACATTGGTGGTGAAGTCTAGCACAGGCTGCCTCCCCTTTGCATCAGAGAACCACACTTTAACCACAAGAAAGGATGTGTCCTCATTATCACCAGCATTTTTAGGACCTAGACAGAAGGACTGTGGTGCAGAGTGTACCTAGAGCAAAAGCAGAGATAAGGTTGTTTTATTATACACGATATTGTTTGAATTCATACCCAAATCTCGTGCCCGGCGCTGAGGTGCCCAACCCAGACTGCTTCCCCAGGCAGGAGGGCAGCAGTGCAGGTCCCTCCTTCTGTGCTGATCAGCTTGTGACACCCCAGCACAGGGAGCAGCTCCCCATCCATCACCTATAACACAGCACCCTCAAATCCAGCGTGGCCCCTGCAGCACTGGCACAGCACGGCAACAGCACGGGGAAAGCTGCTTGGGTCAGCCCTGTGTGGCACCGTCCTCCAAGTTACCAAACCCAGTCCCCAAGTTATGTGCACATGTGCTCCAGAGTCTGGGAATGGCACCAGAGACCAGGAGCAGTAGGAAAATACCAGGCTGCAACTTTGTGAACAAAATGAATTCACTGGCTTAACACCCAGATAATTAAAAGCAGGCGCATCCCTCGGTAACTGTTAGCACGGGAGTGTGCCTGGCTGTGTGTTTGCATTTGGGGGGCTGCAATTCCACCTACACAAGCAAAGAGAGTCCCTTTGCAGAGCCAGGCTCCTCGCAGCACGGATGAAACACACAGGGAACATCCTTGCCCAGGATCCATTTCACTTCCCATTGAAACAGGAGTAACAGTAGCTCCTTCCTGCCAAGGAGGTCTGAGCTGCCCACTGCTCTCTCCTGGCAATTCAGAGGGCTCTGACAGCCACGGGGACCTCAGCCCTGAGAGAGGAGAGCATTCTTTTGCTCGCTGCTGCTGAGAATGGCAATGGGCCCTGCTCTCCACACTCATCCACCAGCCCGGCTTCAGGTGACTCCTACTGGCTCTTGGCACCACTGCTGGGAATGGGCAACTCCCACTCCCCTCTTCTCACAGGGCTGACTGAGCAATGGTTTTGATAGATGAACAGCAGGCAGTGAGAGCAGCCCCAGAGGGAGCAACCCCCAGCCCCAGCTCTCAAAAGGGAAACAACCACCCACCAACCAGGTGTGGTCCAGCGGAGGTCCAGGCTGCAAGCTCCTTCCGAGGTCAGGGAAAAGCCTTCCCAGGAGCCTTTCCCTCTTACCCAGCACTTCTTGTACTGCTTCCTGCACCAGTTCCCCCTCACAAGGGTGTGTTGCATAGTATTTAAATACAACCAGGTCTGGGCAAGCCAGATTTCAGTTGATCCCATGTCCCCTCTGTCAGGCAATGCTAAGAAAGGGGTCACGATTCCTCCACTAGCTGTTAGTACAGCATCACTTAATGCAAATCCTCACAGCCCTCCTCCTCCAGCCTCCCCCCAGGCAGAGAGCAGCAGAAAGTGATCCCCCTCAGGGAAAAGAGAGGAGATTTCCCACATAGTGGGCACCGGTATTAATTCTTCCAACTGCTGCAGGCTCTCCTTTCATTCTGTGACTTTATGAACATCACTCAACGTAGGCAGCAGCCCCGGAGGGTATCACGAGTCACCTGAAAGGAAAAGAGCCTCTTCAAGCATCTGGGCTGCCTCTGAGCCAGAGGGCGGCAGCTCCGGCCGTGCACGGCCACGCTGACCAGACAGCTCACAGCCACGGCACTGGATCAGCCATGCCTCAAGAGGGCTTTGATAACATCTTTAGGGTGTCATGGCTAGTTAGAGCCCTGACTATACCCTCTAATTAGGTAACACTTTCAGACAAATCGCCCTGTCCTCTTCAAACCACTTCACACCTCTAGACACATCCCTAATTGACTTGAAAGTTGACTCGGCACTTCTTCCCGGACCTCCTTCCAATTCACAAGGCATTTCAAAATAAATAAACCCCTGCTCCTCAGTCCTGTCTCAGAAGCCAGCTGGGGAATTGCCCTCACATCCGCACAGGCACAGCACCTGCACGACCCGACACAAAACCTCCGTCACGGGCACAAAGCAAACGTTCTGACGCAGCGGCAGCACCGTCCTCCTCTGATCTCTCCTTTCTACCCATCCTGGCGCTACTTCCAACAACAGCCAGCAAAGCTTTTTCTCGGAGTACAGGAGTGTTTGCGATGCATCAGTGTCCTACTAAAAAATACTGCCCGGGGGCTCGCGAGAGAAGCACGGCTCCAGCAAAGGAGCCTGGTATCTGGCAACGGAAGGCATTAGAAAAAACCCTAGCCATTGAGAAATTAATATGCCAGAATGATATCAAGTGCCAACATTTCAATCCAGAAGCTTGACTTCTGTTTTCATTACCTAATGAATAAGCTGAAATGATCCAAATGTTTTCAGTTTCCCGACAGCACACACAAAATCTGAAGTAGATAGGCAAACCCCCCACCACCATCGTAACTGCAAACATGCTGAACAAAAACTATCAAAATTCATAGAAGATAAATATTGAGCCCTTAAAAGCCTGCTATGAGAACAATGTCTCTTTATTTGCTTTCTGTGAGGTTTGTTATAACAAGAGAGAAAGACTCCAGTATACAGTGCTTTAATATATATACACGCATTCACAGCTGGAATAATAGATTTTAAGGACTCAGGACAATATTACAGCTGGATGTATGCAGAAATGCATAAACATACCTTCAAAAACATATTCTTTGCACCCCACCCAGATATGCAGATGGACACATATATAATACACACACACACACACACACACACACACACACACACTCTCCATGTTTCAGATCGATCAGAACCATTCATTAAATCAGACTCTCTAAAGTTTCTGCTGCTTTGGGAAAACATGACCCTGAGGAGACATCATGCATGAATTTAACAACCAGCAGAAAATGAAACCATAACACACTGCATCTTGAAAGCCAGCCCTGAATCTAACTTAATCCCTGCTCTGGACAACGCCTCTAGAGAGGCATTAAAACCATGCTAAGGTGTTTTCCTGGATTTCCCAGATTCCCCGGAGATTCCCTGGCACTCCGGCTGCATCCACCACCTCCATGCTTCGGAGATGTTTCCGGCTGACCGCTTCCATCCCTATCCTGCTGCTTCCACAGCCAGTGATGGGCAGAGCCAGCGGAGCAGCCTTCGGAGAGCCGCGTCCTGCCCTGGCGGCAGGATGAGTTACCGGGACAGCTCGTGGGGTTTAACACTCCGAATTCCTACAAAACGCGTGGGGGAATGATGCGCGGGGCTTGAAGGGTCAAGAGCAGCTTTGCAGCCTCCTTTCCCATCCCCAACAAAGGAATTCCAGCAGATCTCGTGCCCCCTAGTGTCATCCTGGCGAACGGGCCGACGCCGGGCACCGCCGAGCACCGGGTACCACCTGGCCCAGGCAGCACCGCCGCTTGGCCACACCGTGCAGAGGCCACCGTGTCCTGCTGGCACCTAGAGCACGGTGAAACGCAGCTCCCAGCAGTTCAGGCAAGGGACAGCGTGCGCTCGCTGTCCCTCCCCAGCACCCCGGGGTACCGCATCCCGGCAGGCGCCCCCATGCCCAGCACGGTGCCACCTCTGCTCGGCTCTGGCTCTGCCCTGGAGGAGCCCCGGCAAGAGCGGCCCCTCCAGCAGATAGCCCAAACGGTGTCCCTGGAGGAGGGCCAGGAGGAGGAGGAGGCAGAGAGCATCTGCAGTGGACACTGTCCAGAATACAACTCCTCCTAAAAATAGACAGATCCTGGAAGGGCATGGCCCTTCCAGGGAATGGGAATGCTCAGTCCTAGGAGCTCAGGGTTTGGCATGATAAAACTTCAAAGTGCACGAATGCAAGGCACTTTGTTACCCTGTTTCTTCCCCATGAGAGCACCTGTGGCATGAGGCTCTGGCTACGAGCATGAGAAGCAATGAACAAAATCAGCCTGGAGCTCAGCATCCCCGTGTGCCAGCCTGCTCTGGCCAAAGATCCAGCATCTCCTCGGAAAATGCCCATACCAGCTGCAACACTAACGAGTGCAACCACACCCCACACACAGAGCACCTAAACAAGAGCTGGAAAGGTGCACAGGAAATGTGCATGCACGTGCCTCAGTTTCCCTCATCTGCCCAGCTTGCCCTCTCTTATTTTCCTCATCCATCCTGTTCAGCTATTAGTTCTTGTGGGAAGAGGCACCCCAGGAATACACCTAGACCACCGGCCCCTTCCAGCATCTGCTACCAGCATGCAACCAAACCTCAGTAACCCATCACCAAAATTTGGAGGAATTCTCCCCAGGGCACTGACCTGAGTATGCTGCTTTCTTCTGCAACACCGAGCAGGGACTATAGCTTAGAATAATGGGGAAGTAACTCAGTTCAGTGCTGACAAAGCATCACAAGCCCCAGCGGGGTGGGAGGGGAGGAGGTGTCCTTCCCTCACGCTGCCATGCCTGGTATACATCATGTTTAGGGCCAGGCATACGTCACCAACACAAAATGGACAAATTGGAGGGATTTCAGAAAAATGAGCGACAAAAATTATCAGGAGGCAGAAGGGATTGATTTACAAGGGGAGATTAATTTACAAGGAGAGATTAAAAAAGCTGCGATCTGCCTAGCTGGGCTGAGCAAGTACTGACTGCAAGAAGCAGTTGGATGCTAATCTGCAAATGGGATGAAAACAATATGGGAAGGAGCAATTTAGCATCTTCATCAGTACTGGGATGAAATGAGGGGGAACTCAGGGCTGAGTAGGCAGGGGAAAAAAACCCAAACCAACCCAAAAACTCCTTTCCTAGTTATGCATGACTGTCTCCATCAAAACACTCAAAGTCCCCAAAACTCACTCTGCCTCGGACAAGGACCCTCGGGAGCAGCTGTGCATGCACAGACACACACACATACACATAGAGACACACAGACACACAGACACACACACACACACACACACACACGGAATCACACACACACACACACACACACACACACAGCCCCTTCCCACCCCTGACTCACACTCAGGAGAGCAGAAGGGCTGCCACGATAGCTGGAGAGGATGGAGGCTTCACGCTTGCAGGGAAGCAGTGGCGAGCAGAGGCTAGAGCTGGCGGTGGCGGTGGGGAGGTCCCCGCAGAAGGACGCTTTGCACTCCCGGGTCTTCACAGGGGAAAGGTGCTGAGATGGCTTCCTGCAAAGTGGCAGGAGTGAGCTCAGCTGCGAGCACTCAGATATTTACACACAAACAGCACATTACTCAGCAACTCTCATTTGTCAGGCATAATGGCAGCAGCAGCAATAATAAACGACAGAGCTGAGAGACAGGCTCCCCAGGCGCACACCCAGCCCCAGACTGAGCTGGAGCAGGATGCGTGTCTCCAGCTTGCAGGGAATTAAATGAGAGTGACCAGGAGCTGGGGATTGCACCCACAAAACTCCTGCTGCCAGCTTCAGAGAGTCAGTCACGTCTCCAAAAGATAAGCCTTGCTGCACAGTTATTTGAATGTGCGTGTGCATCACAAGCTTTGTGGCTCTGAGAGGTATTTTCCCAAGTCCAGAAGCTGCTGAGCACTTTTCAGGGGAAAGGGGATGCAGAGTCCTGGCACAATGGGGTCCTCTTGGGGTAAATCAGACCAAAGATAATGTACGATCATTAGATCATGGCTTGGCTTACTCTGACAAGAGGCTCTGATAAACTTATCTTGAGGAGCTGTCGCAAGGAAGACTGCCAGGCACGAGGCTCTCATTTCTAAAGCTCAGCCTGTCTTGGAAGAGACCGTGAGCCCCAGAGAGTTCTGGTCCCAGGACCTGGTCTCAGCATGCTGCCTGGCCAGACACGAGCATCCCTTGCACATCTCCAGACATCACAGCAAAGCTCTAACTCCTTATGGACAGGAGCGAGGCAGGGATCCGGGAGCAAGATCGGCTGCTCCCAAATACTTGCACATTTTGCAGAAAGCAGCCAATGTCAGTGCCTCACTGCCTGAACACACAACCAGTGGGACTGGCAGCAGCATGTGCAGGTCCTGTCCCTCACACAAGTACACAATGTGGTGTGCCGAGAGTGGGCACAGCCAGTGAAATTCGCTAAATCCAAGGAGATGTCAGCAAGCTCCCGAGCAAAAAGCAATCCGAGGAAAGGACCTCCTCAACCATCCCACAAATCAAAACACAAAGGGATGGGGAAAAGAAATTTAACAGCTTTGCAAGCAATCCCCTTCCTGTAACCTGTGCTCTGAACAGACCCTGCACATGTGTCTGTAAGCTTGGGGTGGGGAACTAAAAGAGTAAAGAAGTGCCGATCGTTATACCAAAAAAAGTTTAGCGCTTAAAGAAACAACTGCCAGAGGAGCCAAGGAAGCTGGAACATGCAGACCTGGTTCTGTCCTCAGTGAAGACACCACAAATTGGCTCACGAGCTGACTGGAGTCACAACTCGTTTTCAGGATTGCAGTGGGGGAAGTCACCAAGATGTGGAAATGTCAGGGAGTTTTGAGCAGCATAGGGATCGGTGTGTATTATGCAATTCTGGAAAGCAGCCCTTGTACTCACGCTCGGGATGAACTGTCTGCCTAGCCCAGGGAGAGCAGTTCCCCAGAAGCACCATGCAGACACTTTTCTTATAAAAATCACACTTCATGAAAAAAAAAATTTAAAAAATTAAAAAAGAAAAAATAAAATCTGCACTGCCACAGCAGAGAAGAAGGCAGGTTGCGCCTTTGGAGAAACGGAGAAGAAGCCTGCTCTCCCGCCCAGGAAATCCACGGGCTCCGGTTTACAAAGAGCCGCCCCGCAGTCCCAGCCGCTCCAGCCCCGTGCACTGCCGCAGGGAGAGCTCATCCCTCCGAGCCCTCAACCTGGTGCCGGCCGCGATGCCCTCCCGGCCGGGCAGGGGACGGGGGGTGCCACCGCCGCGCCCCGATGCGGACCCGCTGTCTCGGAGGGTGCGGGGACGCTCCGGCCCCTCGCCCCCCATGCCTCCCCTCCGGGAACACGCGCACGGCGGGGCAGGAAAGTATTGAGCTGCCCAAATTGGTTCCTCACGGGGGGGCGGACGCGCGGCCCACGTCGGGGCGCGGACACACGCGGGCGCTGGAAAGGTGCGCGGCTGCGGGGCGGGAGGGAGCACAAGACCGGGAGCGAATGCGGGGGGAGAAAGCGTTCCCCCTCGCCTTCCTTTCCGCCTCCCTGGGCGGCGGGCCCCGCGGCTCGCCTGCGCTGACCCCCGTGCCCGCAGGCCGCCTCCCCCGTCCCGCGGGTGGGGGTACATCCCGTGCCGCCCTCCGGCCCCGGCCGCCCGCTACTCACGGCGCCTTCCTTGCCGCCGCTCCCGGCGCTACCCCATGCAACCACCGGCTGCTTCTGCACCGGCTCGGGGGCTATAAGCTCTTTTAAACTCCAGCACATAACCCATGTGACCGCAGAAGCCACTGGTAAGGAGCGCCGGGGAGCCAGCGATGAGCTCAGCCCGCACCCCCCGGCACAGCGCCGGGGACGCGCTCCCGGCCCCGCCGCGCCGCGCGCACCCGCCCGCAAACACACACACACACACACACACAGAGGCTCACAAACACACGCACACCCACACACGCACCCCCCACAGCCACACACTGGTCCACGCCCCTGCGGACACGCCGCCGCCGCCTCCTCCCTCCCCACGGATGCTGAGCCGGAGGGAGGCACCGCACACACACGCGCGCCCCACCGACCCCCGTGCAAATGCACACCCGTGGAAGCACCGTGGGGACGGCTCCCCCCCCCCCCCCCCACACCCCCCACATCACCAGCAGCACACCCTACAAGTCCCCCCACCTCCCCAGAGTGAAGCAGCGGGGTCGTGGTCACCTCACGCGTGCCCTGTGCACACGCACACACACACACACACACACGCATACACAGGGTCGTGCACAATGCACCCTCCACATGCACTGTCCCTTCCCTCCAGCACGAGATGCAGACCCAAGAGAAGGAGCCACGCTTCCATCTCCGTGCGCATCCTCGCACACGCCCCACCACTCGTGAGTGCCGTGCTCCCTCACACCAACACCCTCCTGGAGTGCCCAGCAGTGCCCACAGGAAGATGCACGCTGTCACGAAAGCATCTCGCCCCTCTCACACACACTGTGCAACCAAACACCCGCCACACGTGTGGGCTGCGCTCCTCTCCCCAGCCGCTGCAGCCACACCTGCACCCACCTTCCCCACCGCAATAAAACCTGCTGCTGGGTGCTGAACAAGCCCACCCTGCCCATCCATCACCACCCCAGCCTGTGGGGTCCCCTGCAGCATGTGGGAACACCGCATTTCCCATCACAGATAAGGACAGAGAGCTGTCACACGTGTGGGTGGGGTCTGCAGGGCAAAAAGGACAGATGTCCCCCTGTGCTGTGCTCAGTTACTCCTGATGAGGGGGAAGCCCCAGGGGCGGCCGTACAGCTGGGCCAGGTTGGCCACTCCAGCCACGGCACAAGAGGACTGGGAGTGCCAGGCTGAGATGTGCCAAGCAGGGACGGGAGCGGGGTGTGAGGATCTGGTGTGCAAAAGGCTGGGACAGGCAGGCCTGGCCAGGCAGGTGCAGGCGTGTGCTGCTGGGGCACGCCAGCAACACGTGTGAGAAGGCAGAGCTGGCAGGCAGAGGGCTCCGCTGAGAGCTGAGTTATGGAAAATGACTCTTTCCAAGGAATTGCTAAAATTAAAGCAGCAGCGAGGCCAAGCAAGCAGGAGCCAATGGGGAGGGTGAGCAAGGACAGCCAAGCGGCCTCAGGGCAAGGAAGGGCAGGGTGGGCAGGAGGCCGAGGGGAAGGCACCCTTGCAGGGCATCCACCCCTGCCACCTGCCAGCTGCCCAGGCAAAGGCAAACACCTTGTGGGGAAGATTTGGGGAGAGGCTGACTGGCACCCTGGTGGCACTGGCTGGGGGATGCCATGGAGCAGGAGGCCTGGGGGAAATAGCCTTCCCCAGCCACATCCCCCACTTGGCTGCCAGTGTGCAGAAAAATACCTCTGTTTTCCCAGCCTGGAAAAGACAAATGCCCATGAAGAAACAGCCTGCTCCCTGCCAGGGGCTAGCTGCCAGCAAGGCACAGGGAGCAGTGCCCACAGGCGATTTTGGGGAGCCCTGCAGAGCCCTGAATCCCATTATGCACATCCTCTGCCCTTATCTCCAGCCTGGTGACTGTGGCAGGGGTGCTGCTCCCTGGACATCAGCATTCAGGTCTGCAGTAAGGGCTGTTCCAGCTTCCAGATATCTGAGCGTTCCCAGCTCAAATCCCCGTGACTCAGGAAACAACACATGCGAGAAAACTCTGCAGAGAGACTTGGGAGAAATACTCCCATTGGCAGGTTCCCACTTTCCCTGGCATCCCAGGACTTCTCCTGGTCTGAAGAAAACAACAGTAGTAGCAAAACAACAGAGCTTTCTTCCTGATCTTCCTGTTAAAGAAAAACCCAAAACCCTAATATTTGGGCAAGCTTACAAAAGTAGTTCTCGTTTGTTTTAACTAGATAAGTGTTGATCAAATCAAAGCTACCACCTCTCTTTGCAGTTGTGGAGACAATGTCACAGGCGGAGGAAGGGGGCTGGGTGGGAGCCAGGTTTTTTCTGGTTTTTCACTGATGCTGCTAAAAGACACTATTAATTGGATGGAAATAATGATGTTTTGTCTCAGATGAAAGTGCACAATAAATTATTATTGTTAGTAGTTTTATCCATGAAGAATAACCAGCATGTTGGGACTCTGGGGGAATCTATGATAGCAGGTCCTAGGAAAAAAAAAAAAAAAGGGACAGGAAAAAAAAAACCCAGGAGGGAAAACTAAAGGCAAAAGCAGATGTCTCCAAGGCTTTTCAACAGGATGCAGCAAAGCTGGGGAGTGACCCTCCTGCCCAGAAAGTCAGGATTGGATTGAAGTAGTCACAAAATGGAAGAAAAGGAAAAAAAAATGTCAACCCCTTATTCTCCCTCTCCACCCCTCCCTGCTGTCAGCCAGGATCAGAGCTGAAAAAGAAGGAGTCAAAGCTCTGTGAGAAGCAGCAGCTCTCTGATGCCATTGGGAAGTGTGTCAGGAGAGCAGGTGGTTTTGTGGGGACAGGAATGGAAAGATACCGGAGCTTTAATAGGTCCAGGCAGAGAGCTGAACCTGGGGAAATGATTCTCCATTAGCTTATGAGCCAGCATTGGTCCATCACCCTGGGCTGCTTTCCCCATCCACAGCACCCCAGAGGGAGCCACTCAGAGACAGCAAGGGGCTCATCACATGCCTGTGCACTGATATCCAGCCAGGACACTTATCACCAAAAATGCCACTCCAGGGCATTGCATGCCACCCCCAGCCTCCAGCAGCAGTGGTACCCCAGGCAGGAGAGCAGATGCTTCACAGCTGCATGGCAAAAATACAGTACAGCTGAGCCACGGTCACATCCTGACCTGGCCAATTTGAGGCTGATCCTGGCCAGTTGCAAATCTCTTGGACACCTGAGGCCAGAGCTCAGGGGACAGCACTGGCCTGTTTTACCCCAAAGCTGAGCATACACGAGGTGAGAGTCTCAGCCAGTGTCTTTCCAAACCATTTATTTGATACTCTGTGGCAAACATCTGACTAAATTACTCACAGATTATTCAAACATCAGGAGAGCTGATTAAATGATTACTGGTGAATCATTTGTTCAAAGGAAAATGCCCAAATTCCTACACTGAACTACTGGCAGGCAACAGCAGATGAGTTTCAGCCCTCCAAAGTCCCTGAGCTCACATCAGCCCCTGAGTCTGCACTCCTTGCTCACAGCTTCCCCAAAATATCCGCCCCCTGCCCGACCCCTTGCCACTGGCAGGGGCAAGGTGAATAGGAGACGTGGGGAACCATTCCTTGAATTCCTGCTGGACTTCAGGCGAACAACAACACAGCAGGCTGAGCTAGGAGCCTTGTCTCTCGCCTTTGCACAAAAGAGATTCTCTGGAGGGGGAAAAACCCCACAACAATGGTGAGGAAACGTACAAGAAAACTGCAAAGAAAGCAGCTGACCTTGCATGCCGCAGGCCAGAAAAAAGTACAAATGTTCTTGCAAAGAAGCAGGAAAAGATGGAAGCTATGGAGCCGACGAGCTTTTTACCAGCCCAATTTAATCATCTTCTCAGCAAATGCTCCCCATGAGGAACAAGAGGGGAAAGCAAGATCATGAAAAGATTGCAGGCAAAGGAATTCTGCTGGTGCTCCTGGACTGATTAAAATTCCTCAGGACTCATAGCAGGAGAGAATATTTTATGTAAAACTTCACCTTGTCTTTATTACATTTGCCAAAACTTCTTCCTGTGTAGATAGTGGGAGGTGCCTGAGAAAGACAAAGATGGAGATAATAAGCACAAGACCTGGCTGTGGCTTTCCAGCCCATTACCCATTTGCCTGGGAAGAGTCCTGGTGATGGTGGTGAGCATCAGCATGCATACAACAATGTGTGGGCAAGGAGAGGCTGTGGGGACCTCCAGAGCCTGGACAGAGTGTGTGATTTGGCCATGTGTGTGTACAAAGGTCTGTGCAGGAGAAAATCCTGTCCTTGGATGTAGCCCTGGTCATGGGCATCAAGTGGCACAGAGATGAGTGATTAGCATGATTTGGGATGCAGAGTGGTACAGAGAGAACCAGGTCCTGCCAGTCAGCTGAAATAAATGAGTGAAATTTCCATGTGCAACAAGGACGCCAGGTTCGGTGCATACTGTTACCAAACCCACTCCTGGAAAACAGAGATTGGAATATGGAGAGACCCCTCACTACTGCTGCTGCTGCTGCCACTGCCGGGTAAGATATCGATGACAAAGTATCGCCTGACACCTGTTATAAATAACGCCTGTCCCATCACCCACTCACCACATGACCCCTGGCTGCCAGCTCCTCACTCAGAAGGGGCTCAGCGTGGAATGAAAGCCATATTTATAATACATTTTTGCACATGTCTTTCTGAGTGAGGAACAAGAGGATAGGGGTCTGGAAAAGGTTTCCTCCAGCACTTTCTTTCCTGTGGTGCCAGAAGAGCAACCCCATGAAATCTCAGGCAAGAGCCGAGACATTAAAGCAATCATGTTTTGCACCACTTTGCACTGAATTACAGGATTAGTGTTGCAATGCTCCTGGAATGGGGAAATCAGCACCGTAATCCTGTGTGTTTGCCAGGTCGGTTGTTTTTTCCCCATGGATCAGGACGTCTTACAGGGGCTCACCACTGCCAGGGTCAGGGGCCCTGGAGGTGTCCAGAGGGAACGTGGATGGCATCAGGCACACCCAGGTTAGTGCTGCTCTCTGGAGCCTTCTCCCTCCAGCCCCTTCTGCAGCAGAGCTGCACCCAAACTGCCCCAGGCTCTGCATGGCAGAAACGCTCTCGGCAGCCCTGGAGAGAGCAAGGATGTCCTGATGGCTGTGGCTTTTGCCTGGACTGAGAGCCCCTGCCACAAAACCCCACCATTCTCCAGCCACGTGCGAGCCCTTCCCGAGCCGTGGCCGGTGCCAGCGGGGCTGGTTCATCCCCACGATCCGCCTCTGGATTAACACCTCGAGGCAAGCCAGCATCTGCTGCAGCGTGGCTCCTTGCTCTGGTTGCGGGACTGGCTTCTATCACAAATCATCTTCTTCACATAAGAAAGCAGAAGCCAGGGATTAGAGCGGTTTGATGTTTTTAGCATGAAAAGGTTGGGTTTGAAAGAAAAAAAGTGAAAGAGCTGCTTTTTGAATGTCTTTTGGTGAGGAATTTGAAAACTGCTGCCCCCATGGCTTCCAAAAGGGTTGGGGATTTTTGGTGGGGCTTTTTTTTTTTTTTATTTGCTTTACTTTTGGTTTTTTTGGGGGATTTTTGATGGGGAAAGATTAATTTTGTTTCACTTTTTCTCTTTATTGCCTTTAGCTGAAAAGCACAATTTCCCCAGAAATCCACATTTGGGATAAATACAATATTGCAGTTAAAAAAATTCTGGGAAATGTCAGGAGAAATCAAAGGTGACTCAGTTTCAAACCCTGCAAGTCAGAAACACCTGGGAAACATCAGTGCTGGGTGTGCAGAGCAGGGGATGAAGAGAAGAGGGAGCTCCCATCTCTAACAGCAGATCCCATGAGCTGCCTTTGGAGGAGACAGCTACAGTGGGAAGTCACCATACCAAGTATGATGCCTGTGAAGAGATGCCACCACCACCACCACCACCACCACCACCATTACTGTGCCCTCCACTTTTTGGCTCTCAGTGAATACAAACCTTTCAAAGATGCAATTTTTTAAAATAATGATTTGCTGGTTTATCTTCCTTAACTTTGAGGATAAATTCCTACAAGCTCAGAACCTCAATCAAGCAAGTGAAACCCTCTTGGGATAAGCCCCATCCTCACCCCACAGCTCCTTGGTGCTTCTGTGTGGGATAGACCTGTACCATGAGATGGATGGCTCCTGTGGCCACTGACAAAGTCAGAATGGACACTGCTGTGCACCATACAGTCCTTTCATAAAAATGGAAAAATACCCCCTCTTCTTTCTACTCCTGCACCCTCTGCCATCTTTTTCTTTCTTCTCTGTTAGCTGCATTCCAGCCATCCCTGCCTTCACCTTCACCACTGCCAAGCCCAAAAGGGGGAAAATGTTAACTTTTTTCTCACACACCTGGCACAATCACAGGGTGTCCAGCCCACCTGCCTGTTTACCCCATGTTGAAATGTTCCACTTGTGACCCTTCAACATTTATCTTCTTTCAGATTCATTTGGCTCCTTCTTTAAACTGAGCAGACCATTTCTCTGTAAAAACACCAGAATAGGGCATTAAGTCAAAATGCATAATTTCTTTTTATCATCTCCTCAGAGCAGGTAGGGCACCTATATGTTCCTGTTCTCAAAACTTCCGATTTGAGAATTTCCAACTAAAAAATATTTCCCCTCACCCCATCCACACCTTCCTCTACCCATCCACCCCCAAAAATTTACAAAGAAAACCAGCCAACAAAACAACCAAACGACATCAAATCAAAAAACAAAACAAAAAAACCCCCCAGCACATACCCAACCATCAGTTAAAAAAAACCCAAGCCAAAGACAGCATCAGTTTGGAACCTTTTATCTAAGCCCAAACAGATGTGTTTTCACAAGAGAATTAATGGGTGTCTTCTCACTGAGTTTTCGCATTATATCCCATTTTGGGAACACCTTGCTGCCTGGGACAGTGCACCACTGCGGAGCACAAACGCCCATCCTGGGAGTATCCAACAACTGTTTGCCAAGAAGACCTAACAGTCCAAATATTCTCCCTGAAACGCAAAACTATCCTGACCAAAACTGCTCAGCTGTGACTTCCTGAAAGGTGTTGAAAAATCTGGCAGGGTGAGGAAAAGCCCATGAAATTTCCTTAGGAAATTGGGCCAGCATTGCAAAAGGCTGCCGAAATTTCTCAGTCTTGTCCAGGTGGAGATTCGAGCTCTCATGAGAAACAAGAAAATCTGCATCTCCCCTGGTACTGCGATGTGAAACAGCGAGTTAGCAAAACTTCAGGTGCTGTAAATTTTGATTTCCTGACAGTCACTTTAGCAAAGCTTCCCACCTAGAGACAGGGAAATTAATTATGCTTGCACAGCTTCTTTGTTTGAACTGAAAAAAAAAAAAAAAAAAGCTCCTAGGGAAGTTTTGGGTGATTATGGATCCAGGGGAGGCTGCAGTTGAAATATTCATGCTCGGGAGGGTTCCAGGCAGAGTCTGAGACTGCAAACCACATGTTTGGAAATGGGTGTCTTCATCGCTTAAGGACAGGGCGCAGACTTTTTCTGCCTCCATCCCTCTTTGCCCAGGCGCTGACAGGCATGTGGCAGCTACTCCCAACCATCCCTTGTGCACCCGCCGCCTTCCTTAGCAGCGAGGTGAAAGCTATACCGCAAAGCGGCGAGGAGGCAGCGATCACGGGGGACGAGAAGGATATTTTTCCAGCGGGGTCTCGGGGGAAGGACAGGAAAGACCAAATAAAAGGGCTTGTGCTGGCTCGGGCGGCTGCTGCGGTTCTCCGTGCCTGCAGTGCCATCTCCCGGCAGGGCCCGCTCGGGGACCGCGGGAGGATGCTCGGCGCTCCCCGAGCGGCCGCGGGGGCTCTCCAGGGTGGGCACACGTTTCGGCAGGGCACTGCTCAGCCTGGGATGCTTCCCCCAGCCTGTCCGGGGCTGGGCTGAGCGCCGGGGGAAGAGGTAACACAGCGGTCTCACGGTTTGCCCTGCTTTGATATAAGTGATACCTCGTGTGTGTGGGGGGGGGTGTCTAACTGAGATAGGTGCTCTCTGATAAATAGCATGACAGGCACCCTTGCTAAACCTGATGTCTGGACAGAAGGGAAAGAGTGGTACTGGACAGCACGGTATAAATAAAAATATCCCTGAGACGGTCTCACAGTGTCCCTGTGCTGTCCCCACATCTTTCTCTGCTTTTTTGCCTGTTCCTACAGCAGAGGGGGGAAGCAAGGGCTCATTCTCCTGTGTGTCTTCAAATTATCAAGCAGTGGGTCCTGGGCTCCTCAGGCAGCCCTGGCAAAGTAGCACAAGAAGTGCTGAGAAGGACCAGTTTCCATGCCTTCAGGTGGCTCTGTGAGAGGTTTTAAGCAGCAGTTATGCTTCTGGGAGGGTGTACTTGGGTTTGGGAGGGTGTGTTTGGGTTTAGGAGTGTGAGGCTCACATTTGAGGTCTGCACTAGCTAGTGAAGCAGGGATGCATTCAGGGCAGGACGGAAGAGGGGGGTGGCAGACATCCCAACCAGCTGGTGAGGTGAATGCTCCCCCAAGCATGTGCAGCCCATCAGAGATGGCCAGCAGAGGCTAGGGAACACATCAGTGAACAGAGCAACAACCAAATTACCCCGTGGGGCTGGGGCAGCCCAGATCTCAGTGTGCTGGATCCCATCAGTGGTCCCACTCTGGTCTGGCTGTGCCCAGGTCAGCAGTGCCCCATATGTGCCTCTCATGGGATGGATTCTTTCCACAAGCTCCTCTGAGCTGGCCAGGGAGCAAACCCCTTTTTGGGAGTTCACCCTTTTTCTGCCTCTCAGCACCTCCCAAGCATCTGGATTGTCAGGGCCAGAGGAAAATGTTCCCCTCCAGCAGCCATTTCAAGCCCGTGCTAGGAAAATGCTGTAATGTTGGTACATGGGGTGTAACAGCTCCTACCACATCACTCTCTGCTGTAACCAGTGATAAATAACTGCAGTGACCCCGCTGTAGATCACAACTGTACTTAGAGACCTCTCTGTGGAGGTCAGGGTTCTGGATGAGGCGTGCTGGGTACTAATGGCTGTCCCCACTGTGCTAATTGAAGTGGGGATGGAAACAAAAGCACACCATCTCTTATTTTCAGACAATGGGCTCAGAGGAAAGTGGTGACATTTTGTCAAGCAGTGCTTTTAGATTCCTTCCCCTTCTCTTCTGGCTCAGTGTTTTGGCTTTTCCTCCTGGTATATCCTTCATGCTCTGCAAATCCTGTGCACAGAAGTGGGCACAGAAGCAGGTCCTCACTATCTCTGGGGTAGGCATGAGACATCCTTTTATTCAAAGAATTGATAAATCAGCTTAATCTGCACTTATGGACTACTAAAGAATGTGAGATGCTCGCCATTCTCTTGATCTCTCTATCAATACAGATTGGTTTTCTAAAAGAGGCACAAAAATCCTGTGCTTGAAGCAGGAGTGCTCAGGCTGGCAGGAGTGATCAGTTCACGCCAAGGAAGAAGTCAGACCAAAGGATCAAAATGGTCCTCGCTGTCCTTAAAGTTCATGAATGCAGTTCAAAGTCTTGGGAGCTCTACTTCAGTCAGTTGGTTTAAGCAAAAAAAAAAAAAAAAAAAACCCAAAAAAACCCTCCTCAAAAACCCAACAAAACAACAAACCCAACAAAACCTTTTGAATTTTGATTGCTTTCCCATTCAGCTAAATTCCAATTCAATTTCTTCTGGACAAGTTTATAATCTTGCTTCTGCCAGCCGGGCGCTTTAATCTCTACCATTGTCTTCTGTTGCCAGGAGCAGGCAGGAGTTGTGGGGTGAGGGGCTGCTTGGCACCACGCTCACAACCATGGTCAATACCTTCTATCTCAAGCATCCTTAAAACTAAAAGCAGGGAAGGAACTGCCAGGGATAGATTAGTGTTGGCTGCTGACAAAGAATCAGCCAGGCAAGAAAAAGAACTGGGAAAAGGAGCAAGATGAGATGTGAATGCACTCAGCTGCAGGGGAACAATATTTCTTGTACCAGCAATGAATACAGTAACAGGGAAAGACTTGTAAGCATCTTGATTTTTTTAAAAGTATGCTCCTGCTGCCACTGCAACTGCATGTACTCACAGATAAAGGGTGTTTAGGAGGAGTGTGAGAAGCAGGAGCACGGGTCCCCAAGTAATTTCGTTTCTTCCATAGAGAACTGCAGCATGGAAGCAACAGGCACAAGATGCACCATGATCCTGCAAGGGATGTCGTGTGCACCAAAATCTTGACCTTCACTTAGGGAGCATTGTGAATGAATGAATGAATGAATGAATGAATGAATGAATGAATGAATGAATGAAGAGCCTGTAATGGTTTCCTCATGGACCAGAGCTGTCTCTTCATGCAAAGGCTGTTGAGGGCACCTGCCAGCATCGGGCTTGCAGAGCAGAGGTGAGGCAGGGAATGTGGATGGGAACAGACAGCAAAATTATCAGATGGGATCTGGAGGCAGCTGCATATGTGTTGAGCTGTTAGAGTTAATTAGAGGAGAAGAAGTTGGCACTTTCAGGAAAACTTTGGTGCCTGGAGTCTTGGATATGTGGATGCTCTATGGAGTGGTCCTGGGGGACCTTTCAGCAGCACAAGTCTTGTGTTCGGTACCTTGTCTCAATCACAGATACTCAGGGCTATTCTGTGTCTACACCTGGGGAAGGTTCTGATTTCACAGGAACGCCCCCAAGCCCTTCTGCAGCATCACCAGGACGCTGCCTTGGATGCAGGACAGGGACCACATTTCCCACGACATGGATGAGGCAGTTCTCCGACATGGATGAGTCAGTTCTCCGTGCCAGGCAAGGCAGAGGTCAGGCAGAGGATGTGGGAAGTGATACATTAAATCCCTACATGTTGTCTAGCCACCACCCAGACGACATGGGTGGGGAGAGCACAGATGCCACAAGCATTAGAGGTTTCTCTGCTGGGAAAGCCTTTCTCTGCTCTAGCTCCTCTCAGCAAGAAGCAACTCTCGATAAAACTCTTTCAGCAGCGTTGATGGCAGACTGAAGTGAAGCAGCAAACACAACCCCAGCAGGAGACCGTTTAGGTTATTATTTTAATTAATTGCACATGTAGTTAAACTGAAAGAAAAATAGAGACGTGACACCCAATTATTCAAATCAGTTTCTGCCAGTCACACACTGCTGCTGCTACCAAGTCCCAGCACAAAACTCTGCCCTCTGCTATCTCCAGAAATGCCAGATATTTGCATCTCAAGGTTGGTAAGCTATTGTCATGCAAGTTTCCTTGCTGTGCAAAAGGGATGAGGAATTGTAAATCTACCAGCGTGTTCGAACAGAGAATTTCATTTCCTAGAGCCCGTGAATCATTCCCTCCTGTGGCAGTTCCCCCCTAAAATATCTCGTTCTTCACCATGCAGCACAGACTGCTCCAGATGGGCATCCCAGTTATCAAGGAAGACTCTGGAATGTGCAGCTCCATAGCCAGGAGAAGGACCCAGTGAGAAAAACAGGCACTGGGCTCCTAGAGGGAAACACCCTCAAAAGCAATGTCCATCTCCAAGGAGATGCTTACACATTTCCAATCACTTGGAAGTTCAGGAAGTTAAAGCAGAGTGCTTCAGGCTGGGAAAACTTTCGTTTTTCTTCTGTAGTGACCAAAAGTATGAAAATGAGACTGTCAGGCTTTTCAAGACTGGGGCTTTTGAATATGATTCCCCCTTGGGAACAAGCATTGCTGGTATTTGCAGCTGCCAGTTCCTGTTCTCCCACCATGAGGGCAGACATGCCTGTTTCTGTCTGCAATGCCAGGCACCAATCCCTCTTCAGCCCCAAGAAGCTGCCCTGAGGCTGTGACTCCCAAACGGGCTCTCAGCATGCAGGAATAGGATGGTTTCCTGATTTCCTGACACACACTTCCCCCAAAGCAAAGGCTCACTGAGATCCCTCATGATGTCTCTGCTGGAAAAATACCAGGGATTTAAGTAGAAAGGAAAACTCCCATCTCTGGTCACCTCTGGCAGGTCCATGAAGCCCAGCCAGGCTATCCATGAGGGTGCTCATCCCAGCCTAGCTCAGCTCTGCAGCTTCTCCAGGCCCCTGTGCCATAACGCGATTCCCAGCGGGGATGAGAGCTGCACCAGCAGAACCAGGCAGACCCAGTCCCCAGGGCGCCTGTTGCCTCAACAGGGAAGGTGAGTGGGTAATTTAATTGATTATGTTCTCTGCTTGAAAATCAGACTGGGGCAACGTGGTGATCTGCCTGTGCTTCTGCAACATTGGCTCAGTTTGACAGAGGCCGGGCTCTCCCCTATGTTTGTGTATCAGCTCCTTCTTCACACCCCCAGTCTAGCTGATTAACAAGTCCAATTAAACTTTGAGCCACGCTTCCCCATTTGCATTTCCCTTTGAAGTTTGCTTTTTCTGTTAGAGACCTGGAAAAGGTTTGATGTGTCCCAAAAAAAGCTGTGTTTCTTTTCCAATGATGTCAGTTAGTTTGATAGGTGTTAAATTTCCCTAGAATTCTGGTCCTGCCTGGACACCTGAATTGTCACACCACCCCATTCATAAGTGTGCAGGTAATTTTCCTGTTACCTTAATTTGAAAGCTGTCCCTGCCCATGGCAGGGTGGTTGGACGATCTTTAAGATCCTTTCCATCCCAAACCACTCTGGGATTCTATCCACAGTTATTTCTTCTGCTTCTACCCACTGTCTCACCCCATGGTTCCACTGTAAACCCTTCAGAGCAGATGCTCTCTGCTGTGCAGAGACGGGAAAACAATTTTAACCTCTCCTGCTTTAGGAACAGCTGGAGTTAATTAACATTATCCACCTTCTCCAGCAAGGCCAGCTGCAGCAGTGCAGACCTGCGATCTCCCAGCCTTTCAGGGCACCTTCTGAGCTTCCAGGTCTGCCCTGGCACACTGGGAGGGAGAGCAGATGGGGGCACAGCTCCTGTCTGCACACTGTGACACAGCCTGTGGGCTGAGCAGCCCCTTGCCCAGCACAGTTTGCCCCAGCAAGAAGGAGGCTGTTGCAGTGCAGGGGCTGCAGGGCTGGGGGTGATTGCTGCTCCAGGGGGGCCCTGCCAGCTGCTGAGCAGGTAACACATCATCAAAGCATCACTTCGCAGCAAGCAGCTTCTAGGAGAGGCTTTGATCACAGAGAGTTTTGCTCTCAAGCCCCACGCTCCTCCTTTGCTGTTACAGAGGCATTTTTATAGATAGCGAGGTTTTGTTTTTCCAATCAGTGCCATCCTGGAGTGGTTCTAACACCTCTCCTTCTCACAGAGATGGGACTCAGGTCCTGCCCCACCCCAGTCCAGCTTTCTGGGGTCATTTTCCCTGTGCTGGATTTAATCTGTCAATCTGGTGACTTCTTTAGGGAGAAAACCAGGCTAAGGATAGAATGTCTCCTGCAGCCTTCACTGGAGTGATTATCATCAAAAAATGTACCTCCCCAAACTATCCCATAACTACAGACACAGGTAACCCTTCTTTCTTCAGTGCTTTATTGAATTAAAAAGACATTAGAGACTCTTGTAGCCCTCACGTACTCTCTGTGTCACCAGTGGGGTGTTGAACAGGAGGGAAAGTATTTTGGAAGCTGAAGGGCTTCTTGCTCCACTGAGGCAACTCCTGAAGTCTGCAGCTGTCCCACAGCAGCCAGGCTTTGGCTCCATGCTGCAGCCTGCACAGCAAGGACCTTCCCCAAGGAATCGTGACCCTCGGGCTCACCAAGCTGTAGGGACAAGCACAGTGCCAGCCTGGGATGCTCAGCTTAGTGTGCCTCCTGAGCCTGAGCCAGGTCTGCAGCAGTTAGTGCGCAGTGTGAATCCAGTCAGTCCTGTCTTCAAAAGATGCTTTTTTTTTTCTTTCTTAGAGTGCTGGGGATAGTGCTCAGGTCTGGACAGTTCAGAAGTCACTCCATATCTGCTTTCTTTTCAGCTTGTGATTTTTTTTCAGGGCAAAACAGCCCTTCCCTGTCTCCTGCTGAGGTTTCACCAGGAATATTTCCAGATCCCTGGACATCACTTTGGGGCAGCCCATTGCTGAGGTAAAACTGGGCAGTGAGTTCTGACCAGGGTTACCTGCCTTCCTCATCTTCCTTAGCATCCAGAATACACTTTAGTACATGTATTGAAGCAGCATTTCTGCTTGTGAGGGCCTGGAAAACTCTGATTTCATAATTGCTTAAATGAACAACAGCACAAAAAGAAAAGAATAAAAAAGAAACCCAACAAAAAACCCAACAAACAAAACCCGACTGTAATTGCAGACTTAATACAGGAAAAAAAAATAAAGAGCAGCTCTCCTAGGTCTGGCCAATTTTCTCCTGCCTTTTCCAGAAAGTAGGTGACTGGTATTTAGGAGCCCAGCAAACCTGGTAAAATTCCAGCCCCTGCCACAAGGAAGCTCTTCCAAAATCCGAGCAGGGAGCAGTGGAAGGAGCCCATTCCTCACAGAGGAAATGGTCCTGATGGAAAGATGGCCCCGAGGAAGAGCAGGCTTGTCTTGGGACTATGCCTGCGGATGGCTCAGATTTGTTTGCAACAGGCAAATTTTCCAAAACAAAAGAAGGAGCTATTTCAATAGAATCCAAACCTTTTGCCAGAAAGGTATCATTTTGGTAACATATTTAGGGGAAACCATTCCACTTAATGTTTTGGATTTATACCTTATATTCTATTGCATTTTGCTCACGGTATGTTATGTAATATATATCACACAGCCAATTAGCATGCTGAATTTTAATATAACAAAAAAATGCTGAGAAAGTGTCACTTCAATTTTCCAGAACAGCCCTGAGGAATGTTTGCTTGACCAGAAATTTACATTTTTCATTCCTGTTTGGAACAACAACAACAAAGAGGTCGATATTTCCCATGAAACAGGACTCTGCGGCTCCGACCTGCTCTCCTAGGCAGTCTGGGGAGAGCAACTTTAAAGGCAGGGTAAGCAAAATACTTTTGATGCTTTTCTGTTCCCTGTCCTCTCCTGCGCTGAAACAACCAACGTCTTCAAACGAAACAGCTCCTCGAAGTCGCAGGAAGAGCAAAAACCCTGAACCAGACCCGCCGTGCCCCGAAACCATTCCTCTTCAGAGAGCACTCCCTCTGGGCAAACGAACTTCAAATAATTCCTCCCTCTCTCCTCCTCCAAAGAAGCCCTAATGACACCTTGTCCGTGAACTTAATGTGTTTTAAACTATCTCCATGCCTGGCCACATACTTGGAATGTCCCCTAAGGACTGCTAAAAAGTCACAAGCAGGAAAAAAAAAAAAAAAAAAAGAAAAAAAAAAGAGAGAAAAAAGTTTCAGTCTGGGTCCCTGGGCTCCCACCCCCGTGGAGGGGAGGGTTTGCCTGTGCTCAGCTTTACCTTTTGCACACCCACACGAAGCTCCTGGTAGATGGAGCCGGGCATGAAAGCAGCTCCGAGACATCAGGCTGTGTTTGAACTTTTCACCATTTTCTACCTCCCTCCTCCCCTCCCTTCCACCACCATCTTGAAGGGGAATTTTTTTCTTTCTGGTTTCAAAAAGCCCTTCAGGAAATGATTTAGGAGCAGAGAGCATGGTCAGCTAATGGGCTGCAGCTGAGGCAACGTGGGGTTATGCTCCTGTCCCGTCCCTGCGACAGCTCCGCGCGCACAGCGACTCTGCCCCTGTGCCTGCACGTGCCCTGCACGCCTGGCACATCCCTGATCCTTGGACAGGCACACCTGGGAGCCCTCTGAAAAATACTCAAAACCCCCAAACCCTCCACAGCAGCTCGCCCAGTGAGCTGTTGACAAACAGGCACCAAACAACTTGTGCTCTTCCCCCTCCAGCACTCGCTGTGTGTCCCTGTGTGCAGCGCCTTGCTCCCGAGTGCCCCTGCAATAACAAACCAGCACTTGCTGCCCAAAATCCTGCATGTTTCCTGCATCCCCAAGCCCTAGGCAGAGCTGCGGGTTGATAACAGGGGCATTTTGGGGCTGGGAGTATTTACCACTTCCCCTCCGTGGCTTGTCTTCCCCCAGAAAAGCAAGGCAGGCTTCAAACACGAGCAGCACGGCAGCTGCCCCTGCCAAGTGCCATCTGTCTGGGAAGTGCAAAGGCTCTCGGAGTCACAGATTGCCCAGAGTTTCTCCCTGCCCCTCCACGACTCGTGCCTGGAATTACTATTCTAATTTCTCCACTGATTTTAGAGAGGCAAACTCCATTTTGCGTCAGGGTGGTGCAGGTCTCTGTCCTTTGTCTTTTGTGGTGGATAATTGTTGGGATATCTCCTCCCAAGACAGCACATTTCTCTTCCAGACTTCCATCTTGTCCTCCCCACCTGTCAGTTGCCAAGATGACTGTGACACAGGTGGTGGGCAGGACACAGGGCAGAGACATGTTGTTGCTGGGAGGACAAGAGAATAGAGATACCTGAATGGTCCCTGTGCTCTCCAGCGTGCTTAGCAGGTGATGGTGTCTGCTCCCAGGTTTCCAAAGTGCCACCCAGATGACAGGGCACATACAGACACCTAAATACATATGAAAACCAGTTGTGCCTCGCAGCTTACTCCTAAAAATTACTTGGTTTGAACCTACCTAATAAAGAAAGGAAGCCAGTGCTCTGCTTCCTTGAATAAATCCTGGCACTTCCCACCTGGATCTCTCTATCTTTAAGTTTGCCTTGGATGGAGAGAATGGGTGACTGCCCTTAATCTTGGCAGCAGCCAAGAAATTATGAGCCTGCTTTCAAAGGCTGGTGTCACCAACATGGGCAAAACTGGAAGTGAGTGATGCATGGGGTGAAGGACAGCCTGGACAATGCAGAGAGCTTGGCCAGCATCCTGCAGCACTCAGCACTGTTACAGAGCATCCCAAACCTCCCTGTTGGCTCTGTCCCCTTGGGCTTTCCATATTTACTGCAGACGCAGCCCAGACAAGGGTTTCAGCTTCACTCACAATCTTTCAAGTTTCCAATTAATAACTGCAAAATTCTCAGGATTAAGGCAGGCAACCACACAAGCCCTTGGGTAATTCTGCCACCAGCTAAAAAAAACCCAAAACCCAAACCTAAAAATCTCAAAAATATTCATGAGAAAAACTGCAAACCGTCCTTCTGCCCTTTAGAGAAGCCTTGCTGTTTCCTAGCTAGCTCATCCCAGATGCTGCAGGAATCAAACTGATCCACAGAGCAGCTCTGGAGCTGTCTCTGTAGCTGGTCACCCTCTACCCCCAAAGTGTGGGGCTTCTGCCAGCAGCAGCAAGGGCTATAGGGCAGTGCAGAGGAAGCAGGGGCACATCCCTATGCGGGGGAGATGAATGATGCTTAGGCAAGTGCTTGGCTTCTGTTTCCTGTTTTCCAGAGCTCTGGAGACCGCACATGGTACCTCTGAGACAGGGGTGCTGCTGGATGGTGGCCAAGAACCAGGCTTTGGGATGTCCATGGGGTGGGGAGATGGAGGAGCAGACCAGAGGGGCTGAACTGGGTCATGGGGGCTGTGCCCACCCAGGTAGGGCACACATCACCTGCATGCCTGCCCCTTTTTGGTGCTAGCTGCTTTCTTCTCTGCCTTCCCTGGTTCTTTTTCACCACGTTTAATTAACATTGTCTCCCACTGGCTTGCCATGGGCAACTTTTTATTTATTTTGCTCCAATATGCCAGCAGGGAAGATTTCTTAAAATTGCCCAATTTTCTTACCCTGGTCTGGTCTCCAGCCAGCCCCGTCCTAATTAACAAAACATTGTTTTTAATGCATGTGACACCGTCAGCAGCTTGAGGGGCACAGGATGCACTGGAGTCAGACCTTATTCCTGCTCAGCTTTCTCCTTTTTGGAGGAAGAAGCCAGGTCTTGATGTGGAGGGGTAGGACTGCCACCCCTATCCTTCTGCACACCCGCTCCCTCCCCTTGCTCAGCTCCTTGGCAGGAACTCACAGAGCTTCTCCAGGCTGCACAGGCAGCAATGGGGGGGAAAAAAGGAAGTTGAGCTGGTTATTTTTTTTTATATAATTTTAAAATTGTGCTTTTAATTTTTTTTTCAAACTAAAAATACCCTCTTGTTTTAAAGTTTCCAAGCACGATGCCCTGAAGAAGCAAGAATGACAGATGCTGCCGAGTACAGATGTTTTGCTTTCCTTTTTTTAATTTTAATTAGTAATATTTTCCACACCAAAACTCACAGATGGCTATTCGTGTCGCTGCAACTGGATCAGGTCAGGACCAGAATGACCTGCTGGGGACATGGCCTAACCACCCTGCAGCACGGTTGGTTATATTTAGGCAGGACTTTTTCTCTGCCTTATTAACCTGTTACTTGCCATTGCCTCTCTGGGCACAGCTGGGCTGCCCTCAGCCTCATCCCTGAGCCATCCTGTTTCCTTTCACTGCAGGTTTTCGGGACAGACATCTCCCCCAGCACTTCAGCAATCAAAAGCCTGAGCTCACCCCACCATACAGATCTTCCCACAGCCCTACCTCACCACTCCCATGCACTTCCATCCATGCTATCAGGGTTTTTTTTTTTAGGATTCACAATTTTAAACCAGTCCATTTGCCTTCAGGTGTCAGATGTGGAGTTGCGCTTCTCTAAGACAACATTTCAATGCGCAGCAAGGGTGCAGAGATGGGCTCTGGGTAGCAGTGGGTGAGATGTTACCACAAGGGTGGCTGGGGACAACACTGGGGAGGGGAAATTACCCCCTCTTTCTTCTCTGGGCTCCTATGTCTGCCTTGCAGAGCAGTGATGACTTCTCAGCATGTCTCTTGCTCCAAGGAGCCCTGAGAGCCACCTTCCTGCAGGGAGCTCACAATCCCTGTGTCACTGCCCCCGGCACTGCCACACACACAGGGAGGGGAAAAAAACCGGAGCAACATCAACTGGTTTGCAGCTCTGTCCTGCTGGGAAGGTTTGTGCATCAGGCTGGAGCAGGGATGGGTGAAGTGCAGCTGTGGGGAATACAGGCATGCAGGAAGAGAGTGCTGTGCCCAGCTCTGGCCCCTCAGTTTGGGAAGGACACTGAGACACTTGAGTGTGTCCAGAGGAAGAAAATGAGGCTGGAGAGGGGTTTGGAACACAAACCCTGTGAGGAACAGCTGAGGGAGCTGGGGGTGTTTAGGCTGGGGAAAAGGAGACTCAGAGGTGACCTTATCACTCTCCACAACTCCCTGAAGGGTGGCTGTAGCCAGGTGGGGTTCGTCTCTTTCTCCAGGCAGCACTGACAGAACCAGAGGACACAGTCTCAAGCTGCACCAAGGGAAATATAGGTTGGATATTAGGAAGAAGTTTTTTACAGAAAGGGTGATAAAGTTCTGGAATGGTCTGCCTGGGGAGGTGGTGGAGTCACCACCCCTGGATGTGTTTAAAAACAGACTGGATGTGGCACTTTAGTTGAGGTGTCAGGGCATGGGTTGGACTCGATGATCTTTAAGGTCTGTTCCAACCCGGTGATTCTGTGAATTCTGTGAATTGTGTGAGGGCAGGCTCTGCAGCATGTACTTATGTACATTATGCAGCAGGCGTTTGTCAGGAGTCATTCACGCTGCTCCACCAGCCTGTGGAAGAAAGCCTGTGCTAAAAGGCCTCCTTAGGTTTTCCTTTGCTCTGAACAAAGCATGGCTACACAGTAAAGAATCATGGAGGGGCAGACACCTGTCTGTGAAATGTCAGCTTGGCAAACCGTGGTGATGGAAATTGCAAAGCAAAAGGCAGGAATTATAAGGAAGGCACACATGTTATGGTGTGGAACAGAGCCCCTACACCTTCAACTGGGGCACAGGGTGTGCCTCTGTTCCTTATCTCTCATCCAGATGAAGCTGGAAAAGGTCTAGAGGATCCTGGCAAAGATAAACAGAGGATGGTTTCCAGGTAGGGAGCAGTTACCCAGGCTGAGGCTCTTCTGCAGCAGAAAAGGTGCCTGGAGGGATGAAGCAGCATGGGATGGATTACCTGGGGATGTGAAGTTTATCTCATTAGAGCACCCCATCTGCACTGCTTGTGGAGCCCTGGGCAGGTCTCTGCCATGGAACAAACCCAAATTCCCCACACAGGTCGCCTCTGCTCTGGCAGCTGACATGTAGCTGGGGACTCATCTTCTCCTGCATCTCTGATGGAGATGTCAAGGACCATCAGCAACTGAGCACTGCCCGGAGGGAAGCATCAGAGAGGAATGGTCAGAAGCAGGGAAAGGCTCACATGAGGCTGGGAATAGAAACAAGGAAAGGGGTTTGCTCCTGGGGATGCTGAATAGCACAGTCTGAAAGAGCTCAGGGCTTCTGGAGCTCAGGAACAATGTATGTCTAATGAATACTAACAAATCAGCCCTAATTGCAGAGTTCTGAATCTTCCTCTCTAAGGTGTGACATGCATTACAAGGCATCAAAGCAGAGGACAGAAGACAACCCAGTTTCTTGGTTCTGGGCAGGTGTGCTATGCCCTAGTCCTCTCCTAGAGCCACTTGCTGATTAACAAGGCTCATTCATCTTCCAAAGAGGCTGGTGAGGAGTCAAAGCAAGCACAGCCTCAGCCATGGCCCCACAAGGGCACAAGGGCTGGGGCTCTATCACCCACCCAGGAAGCCTGGAGCTGCTGGGGCTCGACTAAAACTGGGGACTTACAGAACAAAAAAAAGGGGGCAGGAGGAAAGCCATGTTCAAAGAAACCCCAACAGGCAGCCAGACTGGGAAGGGAAGGACTGGGTTTAACTGCTGTGGCGTCTACAGGAGCATCCAGCTCTCCAGTGTGAATATCCTGAGATAACTCCAGGGATGTCTCAGGCAGAGACAACTTGCAGGAGAGCCTGCCAGGTGGCTGTAATGGGGTGAACCTATGCTAGCAGCAGCCCTGCCTAATGTCAGTAAATGGAGCAGAAATCCTCTGCCTTCCCCAGGCCACGGAGTTCCGTGTAATAGACCCCAAGTGCTCCAAAGCCCAGCCAGGTTTATGTTGCAGGGATATGGCTGTCTGCCTTTTATTGTGTTTAGCTGTGCTATCCTATTATACTGCACAATAAAACACCATTTTCCTCCACTCATTAGCCATTTGCTTGCGCTTGAAGTGCACTGAGCATTCTCACGTGCCTGTGAAGGGAGGTGTAATCTGCTCCCTGCGAGTCCCTCGGTTCCCTGCAGACCCACTGCCTGCCTCACAAGTGTGGCCACAGCCTCTGTGTGTGCGTGTGTGTGTGCCCAGCTGCATGTACGGCCACAGCAGCATCACATAAACACTGCTCTGCAAGTTACATTCCTCAGGTCAAGCTGGCAAAAGTTGGGGAAAAGGAAATTCGTGGTTATCTAGGTTAACTTTAATTTATCCCTTTTGTGCACCAAAGATTAAATGAGATATGGGGACCTATGAAAAAATGATAAGTTTGAGTGTCAGTACAGACAGCACAGGTGGGAAGAGGCAGAAATAAGGTATTCCAGCAACAGCAAAATTGGTGCTTTTTTACTTTACTGCCTTAGATACAGCTTTTCCATTATAGATTTTGGGGTTTACCTGGTTGATTTTTGCTTTCAGCACTTTTATGATGCCTCTTAAATAAAAATTAGGTTATATTACAGGTGCACCAGTCCAGCAGCTTATGATGCCCCTTGGGTGTTGTGAGATAAACAGAGTTAACATGGGATTTGGGCAACGGATGGCAAATCCAGGCAGGGTTTGCACAGATGGGGGCTGTGGTAGGGGACAGACAGAGCATCCATTTTCCCTTATTTTTCTATGGGGAAGTGTGTGTGGAGAGAGAAGAACAGAAACATCTTGGTGCAGGAGGCGACTAAGAGAAGCAGCAGGAGCTACCATAACCCCACCCAAGACCAGGCTAGGCTTAACCTTTGCTGCATGGACTGTGATTCAGAAGATGGAACAGCCCTGTGGGCTTGCAAACATCCCCTGCCACCTCAGCAGATGCAGCAGCAGCAGCAGGCTGTGGCCCCCAGTCTTAACTGCAGCTACCCCTGCACGCCTGTTCTGAAGCTCTGCAAACCCTCCCAGCTTCCAAGTGACCTGCCTCCAGCAAGGACCGACAGTTCCCTCTGCTGGGAGGACTGTGAAGAAGTGTCTTCGAGCTCCTTTTCCCATCTGAGGAGGACACAAAAATCAGATGTCCCATTCCTGGGGCACCCTCACCACCAAGCATCTCCAAGGAAATCCTTCCTCCAGTGGTGCTTCCCTCTCTCCTTGTTAACCTGATAACGGTAGAGATGAAAAGACAATCCACAGTTCAAATTTAATGATTTTATTTGGTGGTGTTATTTTTTCTTTTTAATGCCCTTCCCTGTGGTGGAAATGAGCTATTTCCAGGGAATTTCAGCTTGGGGTTTTTTTTCAGTTTCTGGAGCATAGTCTTTGCTGTCATAGTTGCAGAGAAAAGCTGGGCAATGCATTCCTAATATAGCAAAGAGCAAATGCTTCCCGTTTTTTAGATCTTGCAATTCTTTTTTAAGCTGATCTGCAAAATCTGATAACTAAGGAGTTTTAAAAGTTGGATGATATTAACAAGCAAACAGAGCATCCGGCAGCTACTCTCCTTTATTTCTGGCTCTCAACAGGTATTTCTCCATTAGTCTGAGGCATGTGGTTATGTTTCTCAGTCAGATAAAATAGTCTTTTCTGAGTCCTGTCAGCCTGAAATCCCATTAGTTTTATCTGGATGGATTGGTAAGAACATAGGGGATGTTCCTCTTTTCTTGATCCAATAAATGAGGGACCGAATTAGGAGCAGTGGGTGGAAGAAGAAGAAGAAAGGGTGTGCTGAGGAAGCAGAGGCTTTGTGTCTTCCAGGAGAGACAGCAGCAGGGCTGAAGAGAATGTCTTCAGACATCCTTAAAAACCAGGTCAGGAGCCAGCAGACACATTAATATTTTAACAGCCTAAAGCAAGCCCTGCCCCACCTTGCCCTGCCTGATTTGGGGTGCAGGAACCCTGTGCTGAATTAGTTTGTTGCTCACACCGTGACTAGAATCAGTTATGGAGGTTGCAGGGAGTAGCCTGTAGCTCTGCTAGCTCTGTGTGGCTCCTGCAAATGCAAAATGATGCACCTGGGGGGAAAAAACCCAAAGAATCTCACACAGCTGTATCCAACTGACAACAAGCTATTATGCTCCTGAAAGCGGGTTTGGCGGGGACAGCTTCACAGAAGTCTCAGTCTCCTGTTCATTAGTAGCCAAAGAAGCAAACAGAAAGTTTTGCCTTTTTGGGGGGAGGAATGGAGACGGCACCTGTGCGACCACACAGACCATGGTGAAGCTGCATCTTGGATGTGGCCTTGACCTCTGTCTCAGACAAGAAACAGAGCTGGAAAGAGCAGAGGAAAGGAAAGGTGACAGGTCTGATCAGAGGCACACAACAGCTCTAAACACAAAGTGACTAAATCACTTAGGATTCTGCAGCTCAGAGTAAAAGCTGAATGGAGATGCTGGGAGTAACCTGGCAGGTTAAAAGAAGGTGGCAGATGAAGTATTCTTTTCCTGCTGTGGCTTGCAGCACAAGAGTGAACAAGCATACGGGAATTCACCAGTGGGCTTAAAATGAACACAAAAGGATGCTTTCCTGCCACCCATCCTCACACCACACCCCCACCCCCCAATTTGTGTTCAAATTGTGAAGCTTGTTGCCAGCAGATCTTGTAGATGACAAGAATTTCATCTGTTTCCCAAAGCGAGTGAACAACATGAGTAGAGGAAAAAAAAATCCCATCAAGAGCTATTAAGGGCAAAGATACCATCTTGGGAGGTGTGGGAGTGGGGAGGCTATGGCCATATGCGCGTTGTCTCTTGTGTTTCTCTCCAAAATTTTCACTAGTGGGAAGTGGCAGAGGGGAGATCTGGGAACGGGAGGGTGGTTCTGCCCCTCACTGCCTGTCTTTATGACCTTTGGTATAAATTTGGGGTGGTCTGGGCACAGGCAGAAAGTGCAATTAAGCACCCTTTAGACTCCAGGGATGAGAAGAATGACAATAAAACAAACTCAGGTCCAGCCTTACCCCATCTGCATCTCAGTGTGGCTCCCTAGCAAGATCTGCCATTGCCTTCAGCCCTCTCTGCAGGCAGGAGAGAAGAGGTGGTGTCACAGGGCAGGTGATAAAGGTGACTGTGGTGAGGCTCACCTGACGGCAGCCAGGAGTGTCCACCTCAAACAAACACAGCAGGACAAGCCTGTAGTTGTGCTTCCCCAGCAAACCATCCCTTCTGGCAGCAATCTGCTGCTCTGGGGCTTTCCCAGCACTGAGCAGCTCTCTGCTCACTAACTCCATCGCCAATTTTGTGACTGCAAAAGGCTGCAATGCCCTTAGTCAAAGACAGGCAGATGCCTGGCTGCCTGGTGCATCCCTGCATGCTGTGGGCCTCAGCTGAAGTTACTGGGCATGGGGTTAGAAGCAATGTGTTGTCTCAATTCCCATCCCTGCACGTGAGCTTGCTGAGGTCCAGGTCAGCCAGTCCAGGTCACTGCTGGGGTTCCATCCCGTGCTGCTGAGGGCAAGGACCAGCGCCCAGCGAGGCTCATGGAGCAGCACAAGGCCGATGCCTCAGGCTCAAGGTCATGAAATCACTTCTATCTTTGCTGTCTGCTGAAAAGTGGAAGCCTAGGAGCTCAGGAGAAACCTCCATCATGCCAGGCAGCCAGGGAATAGGCAGCTCTTGCCCAGAGGAGCTTCCTGACTAGGAAGCATCATCCCTTTGCAGTCTGGGGGACAAAAGAGAGACTAAGACAGTCCTTATGCCAAATCCACACACAGGGCCTGTGTTACAGCCAGAACACAACACCTCATCCACAGTCCCAGCCCACACAAAAGTATTTGTGTGAAATTCCTGGGACTCTTCACCAGAGACAGCATTTTGTACCTAGGTGCATTTAACCTGAGCTTCAACAGAGGCCCAAGCCAAGCCAAACCCCAAGCAACAAGTGTGAAAGGACAGGGGATAATGCTTTTAATGGTCTCAAACTGAAAAAGGGTTGATTTAATAGGAAAGAAGTTTTTTTACAATCATGGTGGTAGAATAGGGTCCCAGGTTTCCCAGGGAGGGGGTGGATGCCCTGGAAACACTCAAGGTCAGGCTGGACAGGGCCCTGAGCAGCCTGCTCACAGCTGAATAGTTGGAATAGATGGCCTTCAGAAGGTTCTTTCTGACCAAAACTATTCTACAGTTCTCTGATTCTCTGGCTCTGTGATAGTGGAGGACTCTGAAGCCTTATCATCTCAGATCAAACACGACTGGGTCTTGATAACCCAAGGCACAAATCCTGACTCTTAGCAGCCTTGATTTCTTTGGATGTTTCCTGGAAACCAGGATCTTGGCACCCTGTTTCCTCAGCCTTCACTGGGCTCACCAGTCAGGCTGGACTTTGCAGGCACAGGTAGAAAGTGCAGACACGGTCTTAGATCATCTGTAAGGGAAAGAAAGGCAGAGGGAGATGCAATCCCACAGCTCTGGAGACCCCAGCAGAGAGTTCCAACCCATGAGCCAGCAATGGGTGACAGTGGTGACACAGCCACCCCTAATAAAGCCATAAATGTTGAGGGGGGTCCAGAAGGGAGCAGTGGGTGACAGTGGCAATGTGACACAGCCACCCCCATAAAGCCACAAGTGCTGAGGGGCTACCAAGACACAAGGCAGTGATGGTGACAATGGCTAAGTGGCGCTGCCACTCCTAATAATGGCATAAATGCTGGTGGGATGTCAGGCCATGAGCCAGTGATGGTGACAATGACAGTGTGGCACAGCTGTGTCCCCAGCACCACCTTAAGGGACCCCCCCCATCCCATCCTTCTCCACCTTAAGATGTCTGGCTGCCCACTGGCACTCAGGAACAGGCGTGCAGGGCCAGCAGCAATAACTCCAGCTGGAGGGAAAGCAAGACCTGTACTTCCCCCCATCCCCTGCAAGGAGATCTGTGATCAGACTCCCTCTCTGAGACATCCCAAGGTTGGAGTTGGGGAAGCAGAGAGCACCCTGGGACACCTGTGTTTGTACCAAGCAATGCCTGTCCTGTGAAAGGTGATTATGAGGTTGTTCTCAGCTGTGATGACTGCATCACCTCTCTGCTCTCACTTCTGCCTTTCCCATACTTCTAAGAGATAATGATCTCATCTCCTAACTGTTGAAGATCACTCCTTGTCTGCACTTCCCTTCCCTGTTCCCCTCCTCTGTTCATTATGGGATAGAAATGTTATCGACCAACAATCACTGGATGTCAAAAAATCTTATCGCAGAATCCAGCTGCCAACAGAGCCTAAACGTGCTCAGAAAATGTCAGTAAATTACAGAGAGAGAAAGTGAGCAAGAGAGGAAACATTAGGATGAGCAGTGAACTGCAATTAACTGCTCCACATTTGGAAGAAGCAGGAAATGTATGGAGGAATGCAGAGTTAAGGGGTCATTGATCTCCATAATTGAGGGGAAACTGAGAAATTGATGGTTTAATGGGGTTCAGCTGAATGGAATGTGTGCTTTGTGGGCCATACTGGGGCAGGGAGACCACTGCTGTTGAGCCTGGATCCATCCTAGTTAGATCACAACTCTCGAGGTACTCCTCAGCCTTCCTTGGAAGAAACTTGTCTGTGTTGTTCAGCTTGATATCCACCTGGAGAGAGCTTCTTGTCTCATTTGCATGCCTAGACTGTGCTCTTGCTTTGGGACAGACCTCTGATCACCTTCTTTCCAAACTGACTGGAGACCAGGACTTGGGCTTTGGATTGCCATCAAGGCAGATTGGGATCCACAATTTCTAAGGATGTGTCCAAGAGCGGCCTGGAGAGGAGTCAGCCCAAGGCTGTTCAGTCTGAGTTTGCCTCCTTTTGTCCCACAATTCCTCCATGAAATATCACGTGGAAGGTGCTGCAGACCCATCTCTTGACCAGCCCCCTGCCACTGCCCTGGGATTCACTGGGGGCTGTTTAGCAGTCCCGGGGGCAGAGTGTGAATAACCTGGGGCTCCACACACACTCAAGGGTTGCCCTTGCAGGTTCAACTGCCTGTCCCAAGAGCACACAAGGGTCAGCCCTGCAAAGCTCTGGCACTGCTGGACCACTGGGGAAGCCAGCACCTTATAGGCTCTGCCTTCCCACACCAGGCTCAGGCAATCCAGTCTCTCCCTCCTGCTGAGCCAGGATCAAACATCACCAGAAAAGTCCTGAACTGCCATCCTGTTTATTTCCTACCAACACTGCCTGGTTGTTCCCCATACATTTGTCTCCAAATATTTTGACTCACAGAAGCCTTAGGCAAAGCAAACTGCCACAAGGATCTGGAGGCAATTCTACAGGCACATACGGCCCCTCTCTCCCTCTCCTTCTCCCTCTCCATCATCTCCATCTCCATCTCCATCTCTCCTTTAAAACTCTTATTCTTAAATCAAGCTTTCAGTCCCAGGGCTGTTTCCATCCCCCAGTCTCCTCAATGCATGCTCCCCCTATCCTGGACACTGTTTTCCACCCTATCTCTGCTTTTCATCTCATGCTCCCCATCCTCCTGATTTTCTGTCCTGCACACATCCTCCCTGAGCTGTGAAAGATGCTGCAGTGAGCAGAGCAGAGCTGGAATGGAAAACACAAAACACTGCACAAACATTTCTCCATGACCTGGCTATTCCATGGGAACAGCCTGACCTTGGCTTTAATCCCATGGCAGAGGGAAGATGTTTTGAGGCTCTCTGTACCACTGAGGAAAAAAAGCTGACTAGTACAGTTCCCAAGGACAACCACAGGTCATCTTCCATTACTTCCTTTTCGTGCCACAGATGCCAGGTCCCAATTTGGGAACCACAGCCCCAGTGTCCTGCAGGTGTGGGTACCACTTACTGCACTAGGAAGTTGTCCAAGTCAGAGCTCTCACTGCCTGCCAGATGAAATGGTCAGTTGCAAAACTCACAGGCCCTTTGGAGATGTCAGCATCTAGTAGTACAAGCTCGCTGCTTGTCACTGCAGCTCTGCTCAGCTCATGCTTTGCCCAGCTGAGGAAGGCACCAAGAGCACAGACCTGTGTTCCTCCATATGCTCTCTGCCCTTCCTGCAGCTGCTGCCCAGCTGGGAGAAGCTGTGCCTAAAACTCTCCTCATGGCTTCAAAGCCACAGCCAGGTCCAGGATCCTCTTCACAGCATGCACAATTTAAAGATAGGCCAGGTTAATAATTTTCCTTAAATGGACTAGAGCATGAGCAGAGGTTTGTTCTTTTTCCAGAGGGTCATTTCCCCACTCTTTGCAATGAGACACTGGCATTTAAGAAATAGCAGATCACATTTATTTGGCCAGTGAGTGCATCCAACAAAGATGCTCACCCTCCTCCAGGAGATGATGACATTTCAGTCTTTCTAATTAAGTTTGTGTCCCAGACCAGCAGAATCTGGAAGATATAAATCTCATTTTTCCCCCTTTGTATTAAATTGAATTTAATGTTTGTGTAAGATAAAGAGCTTATAGCCCTGGATATCTTTGTTCTAACTCCCTATGGACACGGCTTAGGACAGCGGGGTCTTCTCCTTCATGGCCCCTGGTCTGAGGAGTCTCAGCTGCATCTGCTGATAGCCCAGCTAGCTCACAGTGAAACCAACTCCCCCTGGGGAATCATGGAGAGACTTAGGCTTCTCAACAGGTTTGAGACAGTGACCTGCAGCAGAGGAAAGGGAAATGCATGATCACCATGATTAGCACCCCAGGAATGTGTCCTACTTAGGCAAAATGGTCCTTGTGGCTGCAACACCTGTGTCGTTGTGTAGGATTTTAGAGAAGCGAGAGAAGAAAAGCTGAACCTCTAGAAATCAAAATCAACCTCTCCTGAGACAGTCTCTACCTGTAAGCAGCCTGAAATATGGCAAGTATCTGGACACCCAAAGCCTGGATACAAAGTCTGCACACTGTCCCACCAGAAGGAAAGGTGAATCTTAAAAATAAAAAAAATCCATGATGACACTGCTTTTAGAAAATTTCCAACCATCCATTGAAAAACAGCAAATGAAACTTGTCCTCAGTGCTGGCAAGTACCATCACCATCCAGTCCCAATTTGCTGACATATTGATCACCAAGGTCCTGCAAACTTGTACTGTTTTTTCTCTCTCTGCTCTACTGAGACAAGCTGGAGCTATAGATCTGCCCTTCTTTCTTTGCTGTGTTCCTCTGAGTGTAAAGGAGCTAGAGGTGATCCTGAAGCATGTTTGCCAAAGAGCTGCAAAAAATAGTGAGAAAATCCTCTGTAGCATCACCCCAGAAGAGGAAGCTGGCCTTGTTCTCAATGGAGACTTGCCCTTGGGTTGTGTTTGCAGCGCTGCACTGAACAAATGGGTTTTTCAAGAATAGAGAAGTTTTTCCTGTGTTTTGGCTGTGAGGAGAGGAAATACTCAACACCCAAATCTGTACAGCTTCATCCTTTCCTTTACTGTATCCTGGGAACTGGTGACTGGGAATCTGCCTGCACCCAGCTGGGACCCTTCTGCTCACTCTGCCCCACAGAAGGAACAAGAGAAACTCCCTGACCACAACAGCCTTGGAACACCGCGAAGAACCTGGTGTGTGAAAACTGAGCTCAAAACCCTGCTTGGAAACTGCTCCTCTCCTTCTCCAGTGCTGCCTTATCTCCCTGCTCCCTGTGCTTCTGCTGTGACAGTGGAAGGATGAGGTCACGGAGCCCTGGGAACATACCATCCTCTCCTCCCCTCTCAGTAACCTTCCCTTGCCCAGTGCAATTACAAAGGTGCCGATGTTCATTTGGCTGGGCCTGCTGTGCAACAAACTCATGTGGCCCTTGAGGGAGTCAAAAGTCAAGGCAATTCCAAAAGGAAAGCAGAAGCTTCTGCCTGCAATTTTCTCACTCCTTCCCGTCTGCCCCACTGCAGCGATGGGAGGGCAGAAGCAGAAGGGAGACATGATGTGGCTGAAACACGTCAAACACAGAAGTTTCATTAACCATGCTCAAGAGTTATTATTCAGACCTTCCTGGTGCTCCAAGACTGCTTTTAGTTGACTGAAAGCTTTTAAGTGCAGAGCCACTGGATATAGGCCAAATTGTGTGACTGTGATGCTGTCCATGACCTCCTTCGAGCTCCCTGGACTTTTTACCTCCCAGGTGTTCCAGCTGATCTGTAAAATCAATATGCTGGGACTGTATATTTAACTGAGTGCTTGTCTTGGGCCAAGGCCTCAAAAATGTAGATCACAGGTAGGTATTTCTGGAAACAGACAAATGGGAGATGACAATGAAAGGGTGTAAAGATCAGTGCAAGAAGGGAATCAGCTCATGCTGCTCAGTAGAAATAGCACGGTCATAGAATCAAAGAATGGTTTGGATTGGCAGGGACCTTAAAGATCATCTTGTTCCAACCCCCTGCCACGGGAAGGGATATTTTCCACTAAGTCAGGTTGCTTAAAGCCCCATCCAGCCTGGCTTTCAATATTTCCAGGGATGGGGTATCCATGACTTCTCAGGGCAACTAGCGCCAGCATCTCACTATCTCACAGTAAGCAATTTCTTCCTAATGTACAATTTAAACCTGTCCTTGGCCAGTTTAAAGCCATTCCCCCTTGTCCTATCACTACATGCCCTTGTGAAAAGTGCCTCTCCAGCTCTCTTGTAGCCTGTTTAGCTACTGGAGGGTGCTTTAAGGTCTCCTTGGAGCCTTGTCTTTTCCAGGCTGAAGTCCCTGTTTGTGCCCCAGAACCAATCACAGAGTATCTATGCATAGCATGGAAGATCCAAAGAACTGCAGGCTTTTTCATATGTTTTCCAGTCATCCTGATGTTTGGGCACTCTACTGAGAGTGTCAAACTCTAGTTTTGTCTCTCCTCTGATTCACTTGTGTCCTGTGCAGATACACATGAGACAAGGTTTTCAGCTGGTGTCCACTACCATTTCAATCCTGGTAGCTCTCCTGCTTTGGATAAACTATTCAGTATTCATCAATATCAAAAATCCTTCCTACAAAGCTCTCTGGTCTTGGCTAGTACAGTTCTTGTTTGGCTACCAGAAGCCTGGTAGTCAAACCTCTGACCATAAGAAAAGAAGGGAATCTATATTTTCAGTTTGCAACCCTGTAGTGACAGAGGGTGGAGGGGGGAGAAGGCAGGTTTTCCCATGTCTTGTGCTTAGGATCTGCAAGGTCTTCAGGGACCATTTGCTCTCTAAACTCTTAGAGGTGCTGTGGTCCCAGCTGAGCACAAGCTGAGATTGCTGCAGCCATGGGGGCTGCTGGCACGCAGCTGGGGGTGTAACAGATAGCATCTCTGCAAAGACAACCTCAGGCACTACAAGGGGAGTGCCTGCTGTAATTTTGTATTAATTACTGATGTAAAAGCAGTACCCAGATGAGATGGAGCTCTCTGAAAAAACAAGGGGCGGTGCTTATTCCATTTGAGTCTCCAGACTTACACTCTGCCTTGAGACAAAAGGTAATGAGGAGAAATAAGTCTGTAAGAACTATAAAAATGAGAGGGACAGCTCAGTATGGCCCCATGTGTCTTTGCTGAAGACGTTCAGGGGACTGAACCTTTTCAGAAGCCAGCCTACGAGTTTGTATGTTTGGCCCAGCCCTTCTCCAGTGAAGAAAATCTCATTTCCCACCACTAATTGATGCACAGAACCACTCATCTCACTGAAATTACAGAGAAGAAAGGATTTGGTTTTTTTTTTTTATTGGCCATCTATTAGCATTTTTAATTTGCTACATGAGGTAAGTTTCAAAAGGTGCCAGAGGGCAGCTTAAGAAATTAGCTGTTCTTAGCATTTTCTCCTCTTTCTGCCTGACTTGGGTCCTCAAATCTTTAATTAACACTAGGCAGCAGTTCCAATGCACGACACAGCAGACTGCATGACAAGACAAGCTGGAGCCCCCCACAGAGCATCATGCTTCCCTGAGAGTTCTGATGGGAGCAGGGAGCAGGAGAGAGCCGGGGGAGATGGGCATCTCCATGCTCCACAGGTGTGGGAGGCACTGGGCTGTGGAGCAGGGCTGCAAGCCCAGGAGCTGCTGCGGGAAGCAGAGCTGGGTGAGAGGGGCAGAGGCAACATCACACCCTGGATGGGAGGCTCTTGTGATGTCTCTCTCCTCGTCCCTGATGCCAGCTCGTAGGTGAGTAGAGTAATTTACAGGAGGAATGTCCCTACTCATCAGTCCTCACTGGGAGACATTTCTCCTCCTTCTGATTCCCCATCATATCCCTTGTTGTCAAGCAGGAACATCACCAAACAGCTCAGGGTGCCTGGAGGAGCAAAAGGATCTTGCACAGCTTTCCAAGCACGCTGTGTAGTAATATGGGAGAGAACCTTGCTGCACGTTGGGTCACCTAAGGCCAAGAGCTCAGTTAAAGCAAGACAAAATAACACCTTACAGTGATGAATAATTTGCCAAAAGAATTAAAGAAGGTCAGACTCTCAAGTCTGTAGGTAACATTCAGCTTCCTCAGCTGCTTCTTATCTTTCTTTCTCACTTCAGGTCAAGTTGGACACTTTCTCCACTGACTCAGAACAGAATTTCTTTGCCTCAGCTAACCAATACCACCTTCTTCCCACTGTCCATCCATGCTGGACATCCAAACTCAAAAGAGCCAGGAAGAGGCCACACTGCTGCCAACACATGTCACAGCCACAGCCTTGCTCTTAACCTCCGCTGTTACAGACAGCAGGCACACCTCTGGCTTCTCACCCTGAGCCCCAGCACCACTGTCTGTACCAAGGCAGGGAAAGGGGAGGAGGCTGGAGAAGCAGAGGACATTTGCTCCTTCCAGCAGCAGGGAAGTGGACCAGGGAGAAGCTCCAGGGCCAGACACAGAGCATACCAACAGATGTGCTTGATGCTTGCCTCAGGATTTATCTTAGAGAACAAAAATGTGTTTTGGAAGAAGATTGGGTGTGGAAGTAAATGTTAGCTAAGCCAGGGACAGAAGAGAGACCACCTGCCTTCTGCAGCATGAAGCAGCCATGAACAGATGGGATGCTTTCCTTTGAAGAGAGAGTGGTCACCCTGACCTTGCAGGAATGGAAAACTTGGATCACTTTGCTCCACATGACTCCACCTGTTGAAATCCAAGGACAGAATGTGGCTGGAGCAGCTCAGGGTGTGGATTTACAGGCTCTGGATGGAAGCTGTCCCCAGCTGTCTGTTTGGCAATTGCTGTCTCAGCAAGCAATGTGAGCTGAGGCAAGGCCATCCAGGGCCATCACCCTGTGGTACTGGCTTTATTAACTGTAGTTGAAACAGCATCTACAAATTGTCTGCAGTGGAAGCCTCCAGGGTGAAGCCCTCCAGTTTGTCTCCTGTCTCAGTTCCTGCCCCATGACTGCACCTACGGTGCAGGGACTTCACTAACCCATTCAGGGTCATCCTCACCCCCCTTCCATCACCATTTGGCTGGCAGCAGTCAGCAAGAGCAGACTGAGACTGAAATCAAGGTGCTCCATCAACAAAGTGACCAGAATCTTTTGGAGCAACTGGTACCTCTTCCAGTATGGAACAGAAGTTCTGCCTCCAGGTGTCACATCTCAGGACAGTCCCCTGACGCAGACCCCCCTTCCTGCCAGGCTTTCACTCAGCCTTTCACCTGCATCTGGGTGTTGAATATCTGCACAGAGCTGCCACACTTGCATCAGGTCTGCACAGGAACTCCCCCAAAATCTGACATCAAAGAGGGGTCAGTAATTTCTGGCTGAGCCCATGCCAGCAGCATACAAGGGCTGGAGCAGGAGAGATCCTGTCTGTGCTGTCTTCATGCTGCGTGTGCAGGAGCAGGTCAGCGTGGCTCTGCAGAGGCTGTGGCTGGTGCTCTCGTTAGGCACCAGGCAGCCTGTGCAGTGAGCAGGAGCTTGTGCATATCCTGCAGACCCCAGGAACCATGCTGCACATAGTTGGGTACCATCTGTTCCTGCCTTCCCCACCGACTGTTCATCCCACTCACATCCATAGGCTCTTGTTAACACAGCTCTCCACTGATCAAACCCTGTCGTCCTGCTGGGCTCAGCTTTCCTCTCCCTCCTCCGAGGAGTCTTCTGTGGGTTACTCCACCCCAGCTTTAATTAACACTGGGGAGGGAAAGTGAAAACAGCTCTTAGTTGATCATGGCAGGGGACGAGACCTAATAAACCCCAGGAGAGGAAGACTGACTGCAGAAATCAGGGCAGTAAAACCAGAAACCTCTGGAGTGAGGCTGGGCTTGGGCTCTGCAGCCGGTTAGTATTCAGCTGGAATGCCACGTTGTTACAGACAATGCATTAACATCAAAGCCACTGGGTAAGCGGTTTTAGTTAAGTGATGTATTTGGTGTTATATTTTTATTGTTTGCTTTTTACACCATGTTTTTATTTTTATGTTTTCATGTTCGAGTTTTTGCAAGAATTTAGTGCTGCAGAAAAGCATTCTATTGACAGCCCTGGAGATTGAAGCTCTTTGTCTGTATCCAGAGCAGGCAGCCTGCTGGCACCAAGCTGGCTCTTTGCCTCAACCCCACTCTCAGGGCTCACCTTCACAGAGGAGAGAGCAGAAATGTTGGCCCTGCCAGCAGAGAAGCACAAGAGGATGCATTTGTGGAGTCCCAGTCTTAAAAAAGATACTCTGAAGCCCCCTTTGAAGCCCAATTTGCCAAAAGCCCCTGTGGTCCCATGCCCCACTGTGCCAGGGGCATTCAGGCATGTCACAACTGGATTTCAGGTTGCTGGGTATCATGGATGCTTTTGACCTGCAAGTCAAAAGTCTCCTCCAACAGCAGGATTCAGGAAATCTCATCTGCTGCTCAAAAGTGAGGACATCAGTCCCCTTCCTGTAGGACCAAGACCTGTGAAAGAAAAAGTTGAGATCAGACTTGACTGGGTGAAGGGTCAGTGACAGAGTGAAGTCCCCCAGTCTCCTCTGGCCCTTCTAAAGGACACAGGGTGACACGGGTCACTACTGCTGCTGCTCCCCTTCCTCACTCCTTCCCTTGCCAGCACATTGCTTTCCCCTCGCCCATGAAAAGCTGAATTGACAGGAGAGGAGAGGATTAACCTTTGCCACCCGTGTAGGCTGCTGCGTACAAATATTTCTCTCCAAAGCATCAAGTAATAAATGAGTCTTCATCTTTGTCAAACACCTTGGAGTCCATTTGCCATGTCTTCCCAAAGGCAACACAGCAGGGCAAGACAGTGTGTGAAATACAGGAGGACCATAAATCTCCCCAACACTGTATGGGCATTTTACAGCTTGCAGTTTTCACTGAGAAGTGGCTGTAAATAATGGAGGGGGATATCTGCCACCTGTCTCCAGGGGAGGATTTATTTGGGTGTAAGTGCTATAGATCTTCATATGTATGCTGAAGCTGTAAATAAACAAAGTTTAAGCAGTGACTGGGGTCTGTCTTGCTCCCTCTCCCCCCATACTCCTTTTCTCTCTATTGTTTCACCTGTTTGTTTCCCTGCTGTTTTAGGCTACATCTCACTCCTGAAGTGAACACATATCTGGAGAGTCACTTGAGGAGGAAGTGGGTTGCTGTGATTGAGTACACATTTTGCTTTCACATTCAGCCCATACAAAGGATTTGAGGGGAAGAGAAGCTTATAGTTAGGATTCAGGACCTGCTGCTATGTACTCTTCAAATGCTCCTTTGAGTTCTTGGTTCAGGTTTTTAATGATGCTGTTATTCTTGTGCAGAAGCATATGGTTTGCTCCAGTCTGTTCTCTGTTGCTGTGTGCTGGCCCCTGTTTCAAGTCATTTCACTGGGGAAGAGTATCTGGGGGGAAGTTAACTCTTTGAAGGCTTCAAAGCTGCCAGTCCACAGAGCCCAGGGCACGCACTGGGATGTGGCATGCATTGGGATGTGGTATGCATTGGGATCTGGCACACATTGGGATGTGGCACACATTGGAATGTGGCACGCATTGGGATGTGGCACGCATTGGGATGTGGCACGCATTGGGATGTGGCATGCACTGGGATGTGGCACACATTGGGATGTGGCACGCATTGGGATGTGGCACGCATTGGGATGTGGCACGCATTGGGATGTGGCACACATTGGGATGTGGCACGCATTGGGATGTGGCATGCACTGGGATGTGGCACACATTGGGATGTGGCACGCACTGGGATGTGGCACACACTGGGATGTGGCACACATTGGGATGTGGCACGCACTGGGATGTGGCACACACTGGGATGTGGCATGCACTGGGATGTGGCACGCACTGGGATGTGGCACACATTGGGATGTGGCACGCACTGGGATGTGGCACACACTGGGATGTGGCATGCACTGGGATGTGGCACGCATTGGGATGTGGCACATGTTGGATGTGGCACACGTTGGGATGTGGCACACATTGGGATGTGGCACACGTTGGGATGTGGCACACACTGGGATGTGGCACGCATTGGGATGTGGCACACGTTGGGATGTGGCACACATTGGGATGTGGCACACGTTGGGATGTGGCATGCACTGGGATGTGGCACGCATTGGGATGTGGCACACACTGGGATGTGGCACACACTGGGATGTGGCACGCATTGGGATGTGGCACACGTTGGATGTGGCACACACTGGGATGTGGCACACGTTGGGATGTGGCATGCACTGGGATGTGGCACGCATTGGGATGTGGCATGCACTGGGATGTGGCACGCATTGGGATGTGGCATGCACTGGGATGTGGCACGCATTGGGATGTGGCATGCACTGGGATGTGGCACGCATTGGGATGTGGCATGCACTGGGATGTGGCATGCACTGGGATGTGGCTTGCAGATCCAAAATGCCTTGCAGGCATCTGGCTCTCTCAGGACATGCTAGGCTGGTTGTCAGACACTGGGGACAGCTTGCAAGGCGGGTCTGGGTCTGTGTAACTTCACCTGCAGGGATGATGAAGGGTCCAAAGAAGTCACTGTTGATGGACATAGCAAAGCAGCCCTCAAAGTCACTGCTGATTTCAGCCATCAGCCTACAGCCCAGCTGGGTGTTGTCCTCAGGAGCTGGGACCCAGGCAGAAGATGGCTGGTTCTTTGTCTGTGTTTGGGAGCACAGAGGCAGATCTTGGATGTATCTACAGACTGCAAATGGGCTTGTGCTGGAGGAGGAGAAGGTGGCCCCTGGGTTATGTCATTGGGAGGTGGATTTTGCTGTTGGCAGTGTTGCAAAAAGCCACAGTTACCTGAAGGTACCAGTCACTGTCAGTCCCATCCAAAAGCATCTTCCTTCCACACCTGGCTCCACTGTTCCTCCAGAGGCTCCCCAAGCTCTGCTCATACTCCAGAAGAAGAAATGCATATGTATGGACAGTGATCCATTTTCAGCTCTTGGTAAGGCAGAAAGGAACCAAAATTCATAGCTGGAAAAAAGTAGCCCCCCCACTGATGCAGGGTGAGAGCAGATCCCTGTCCTTGTCAACCAGGCACTGCACATGTGCAATAAAAAGGCAGACCCAATTCAAAACAGCTTGTGGCATTCTCTAAGATGCAATATTAAGTAATGCCCTTCCCTTGCCCTTCAAGATCTTTATAACTTCAAGCCCCCTAGAAATCAGAGAGGAAAGACAGAGCTGAGGACAAGGAGAACCCGCATCCCACAACAAAGAGCTCTGCGAATTCTTCAGGAGATCCCCATAGTGCGATTAGCATCTCTTTACAGCAACATCATCTCTCCTTCTTTTGTTTCCCCAGAGGACGATAAAATTGTCACCAAGCACCAGAGAATGAAGCTTGATGAATACTGAAAAGACATTCACTTGCACACTAGGATGGACTGGCCCCAGATGCTTTTAATTAACGTGTTCAGAAGCTGGGACAAGAAGGAATAACTGGGTTTAGAGCTGTGAGGGGAGTGCAAGGAAACAGGGCTGCCTTAATGAGAAAGGGCAAGTGGTGCTGAGGTGCGAGCTCACATCCTACTCCTGGGCACACATCCTACTCCCCTGTGCTCACACAGATTCAAAGCAAAGTCATTGTCAGGGTGGAGGACACGGATGGAGAGATAAAGCTCAGAGTGGCCCCTCTGGGCTCCCACATGGGCTGCTCTGACCACAAGGCCAGGTCAGGAGCTGTGACTTCACCCTGTGCTTTGCTGTAGGCAAGGAGCTCCTACTCATCTTTGACTTCCTTTCCTGTGTCTCAATTCCCAACCAGAAAATACTTCGCAGACTAGAGAACAGGATTGCTATTGCTCTTTTTCTTGTGTGCGTCCTTACCTTTTTTTTTTCCTCTCTTAAAAAACCAAAAAACAAACAGCAGCTCTCAAAAAATATTTTAGAGAAGGTTTATTTTGTGAAATGCTGTTGCTGAACTGAAATGTGCAGGAAGTTTGTGGGCAGTTTGAACTCAGTCTTGTTCCTTCCCAGCGACTTCTCATATTGATGTTTCCTATAGTGACTCATTGTCCTCTGTATAAGCATCTCTGACTGGCTGAAGCAAAAAGGCTCAATTAGGGAAGGGTTCCTCCATGGATCTCCTGAAATTATGGTAGTTTAAGTTGCTGCCCAGCAACCCAGAGCTAAATTGCAGTGCTTCAGCATCTCTGGCAATTGCTGCTTCTCAATTCATATGCCAGAAAATGATGGGTCCAAACAAAGAGAGGTTCACTGACTGAAGGGGAGTGGGAGATGTGTAGGCAAGCCATGGAAAACCTTGGTACCAGATTCCACCCCTCTAAACTCAAGGATAGGGATGACTTTTGAACCCCAGCTATATCATCCTCAGCGTCCTTTAGGGATGAATTTGGGCAGGTTCCACTCTGGCCCCAAAGGGGGGCAGTTTAGTGGGGTTTGGCCACACTGGAATGGTGGGCAGATGCAGCTTTAGGACCAGTTTAGGAGATGCATCTGGAGCTCCTTCATCAGAGTGATACTCCTGGTGCAAACAAGCAGGCACAGCATCCCAAACCTGTGTGTTGATTTATCAGCTTACCAGTCAATACTGTGCCTGTCTGTTCTCTGAGACCTCAATTTCATCTTCTGTAACTGACCAAGGCCTATAAATTCACTGTATGTGCCTCCTGCTGTTTGTGACCTGGGACTTTCCAGTGTCACGATGCTCCCCAGAGCGAGCTGTTTTGGGAAAGGTTTGGAAAAAGGCAGAAATAGCAAGTGAAGCAATAGAACTGCAGCTGTGTGAGGAGGAACCCAATAAGCAGAGGCTAAGATTTGACAAACTGATAACTAAAGTGTGAGAAAGGTCTGCAAGATTGTGAGGGAAGGAAGGGATGGAAAGAAGCCAGTTGTTTTCTGTTCCTTACAATCGAGTTAGGAGGCTTCAAATGAAAACTGTAGATGGCAGATTGCAAATAAAATAGAGCCTTTGAAACAGATCATTTGCCTGTGGATCTCACGGAATCACAGGCTAGCTAAGACTGACAGGGAGCTCTGTGATTTTATCCAAGCCCTCTGTCCAAGCAGAGGCTGCCTGTGTCCAGGTGCCTTTTGAGGATCTCACTGGGTGGGGACTCAACCTGTTGCTGTACTTGGTCACCCTCACAGTGACAAAGTGTTTCCTGATGCTCAAGAGGAGCCTTCTGTGTCCTGGTTTGTGTTCCTTGCCTCTGTCCCTGTCACTGGGTACCACTGGAAAGAGCCTGGCTCCATTCTCTGTCACCCTCTCCCAAGGTATTTCTGCACATTGATGAGATCCCCCTCAGTGCTCTCCAGGCTGAACTGTCCCAGCTCCCCCAGCCTTTCCTCACAGGAGACAGGATCCAGCCCCTCCATCAGTCCTTCCCTGGGCACTCTCCCACACGCCCATGTCTGTCCCACAGTGGGGAGCCAGGCAGCGACACGGTGCTGCAGCTGTGGCCTCACCAGGGCTGAGCAGAGGGCAGGGATCAGCTCCCCTCACCTGCTGCAATGCTGAGCCTGCTGCAGCTCAGGATCCATTGTCCTTTTCTGCTGGAAGGGCACAGGCTGGATCATGGTCAGTTTGTGCTCACCAGGCTGCCCAGGGCCTTTTCTGCTGAGCTGCTTTCCAGCAGGTGGTTCCTGACTTGCACTGGTGCACAGGGCTGCTCATCCACAAACTGCATGATGTTGATACATCCTCGTGGGAATTAGCACATCAAAATCTGGGCTTGGGCAGGAAGTACACTGCTGGCTTGGGATGTGAAGCAGGGGGCTGTCAAGGCATTGATGAGGAGGAACTTGTTTCAGAAACTCAGCTGCATCCTTTCCATCACTGAGTAATGCCTGGTGGGACACTTTTCCTGCCTAAGACTGGGAAACTGCCCTGGAATTTGGTGGTCGCTGTCTCCAGGATACCCCATCTCAATGCCCTCTTTGAGCCCACAGGTCAGTGACATTTCATACACCTTCATTTTTCAGCTCTGCTATCTGGAAAGGACACCCCAGGCTGTCACAGCTCTGATAGGAAGGTGAGAGCTGGCTTTTCAGCTTTTGTTTTCAACTCCTTTTGCCTTAAAATACCTTGAAAAATGTTCAAATATTTTTTTTCCACCAGCAGTTTATTTCCTTTTGCTCACAAAACCATATTTGTCTACAAAAAAATAAAAGTCAAACCTCCAGACGCTTGAAACACAAGAACGTGGGGCTGGCAGGGAATTCCAGACTTGCCAGATTCAATCCCTGCTCTTGCAGCAACACATCACAACGCCCTTTCAGAGCTGGAGCGTGCTCTCTCCTAAAAGCTATTTGGATTTCTGCCTCCATGGCTCCTACTGGGTGGTTGCCCCAAACCCAATTGCTCTAATGGTTCTCAGCCCTCGACTAATTTCCAGCCTGGTTTATTCATGGCCAGTTTATATACATTCTCATGCCAGCACTATCCTTTGGCTGAAATAGCTCTCCTACCCCTGTGTGCTTACTCCCCAGGCATATTTATAGAAAACCATCCCCAGGTTTTATTAATACAGCACAATTATTTGTTTTGCCTGCTGTTCTGTAGAGGATAAAGGCTCCTGACCTGTCCCTGCACTTTTAACTCCTCTGGTCTTCACACCATTGCAAGTCCTCCTTCAGCTTCCTCCCAGCCTAAGAGAAGCATAGCGTGGAATCTGAAAAGGATTTTGTTCCCACTGGGAAATGGGATTTTGGTGTGTGTCTTAAGAGAAATCTCATCCTGTCTCCAGGCCTTTCCCCCTCCTGGTGTGTTCCTGGAAGGAGCAACAGTGTCTCAGTGAGCACCTCTTATAAAACCTTACAGAAAAAGAGCTCCTCGATTAGCAACAGCTTCTGTCAACAGAAACAGAATGAGAAGCAATGGCAGGATAAACTGCTATTTATCTGAAAATATGCAAATCCGCTCATTAAATAATTCACATGAATTTTCACACATGAAGGTGGAAAAAAACCCTTGGCATCTGTGTGTATCCCCTTCTCCATCAAAGACACACTGTCAGCAGCTGCTGTTCTCTTTCATTCTCAGAATTTCCCTTTCTGTTCTCCACATTTCAACCTCCTTTTTCTTACACTATCACCTGATACTCAGGTTTCCAGAGTCCTCTTACCATCAGACAACATCTTCCCCTCATTTCCCTCTTTTTTAATCTGCAGCCTTAAATTGTTTCTATCCTTGGAGCACCCTCTATCAGGATCACCAGGAAATGGGATTCCAACATATCTGGGGCTTTTTTACATCAGCAAGGAAAATATAAAGACCCCCCCAACCCTGAGGGCTGTTTCTGAGACCCTCTGCTCTTACTGGGTGAGGTGTGTGATCCCGATGCCTGGACAAGCTTCTTTTCTGGGGAGGCTGCCATGAGCTGCAGCCAATCTCATCCCGAATCCCACCCTGCAGGGCTCCCAGCATTGTCAGGACCACGTCCTAGTGGAGAGGCCAGGCAGAGCACTAGCAAGAGCTGAAAAATAATTCTCCCCTGAAAGGAGGATACAGGTCCTGAATCCCGGCTGGTGGGAGGAGGCTCTCAGGGAATATTCAAAGCAAAAACAAAAGATGAGCAGGTATTAATTTTGTAAGCAAAACATTTAAGGGAAGTGGGGGTATGAGAAGTCACTAAGCTCTCCTTTCTGGGTGATGGGTATTTGAAAGGGATTCCCCTCAGAAACTCCACGCAACCAGTTTATATCTACCTTCAAGTCATTAAGGTGCAGCCCAGTGCTAGGCTCAGAAGAAACACCCAATTTAATGCATAGATTAATTTTCTGTCTTTCCTTTTTCAGTAAGGAGTTTCCCAAGTTTCATGCAGTTAGGGCATGGGGAGCTTCACTCTCACAAGAACACTCTCTGTGCCTCTGTCCTTTTTTCCCCCAATAGTTTTCCTACTGGTACCATACCCATGGAGTCCCCAGAGAAATGATAGGATTCTGGCAAAACAGGAGCCTCTCCAGAGCTATTTTCCTATGCTATGAACATTTTTAAGATAAAAAACAAAAAGAAAGGAAAAAAGGGAAAACAAACAAATGTCTATTCCAGATTGGGCTAGAACTGGAATAATAATCCTCCAAGACTGGTTTGGCACAGTCAAAGTATTTCACTACTGTCATTGTCGACTGCTCTGCTCTCACCTCAAACCTTTCTGTTACCCTGGGGTTGCATTTCTAAGTAAGCACTGAAAGAAGTCAGAGACCCTTAGTTTTACAATTCCAAAAGGTATTGGGAACAATTACTTTTAGAGTTGGGAAATCCATCAATTCCAAGCATTCCCTGAGGCAAGTTTTGGTATTGAGAAATCAGATATTTTTTTCTTTTTTTGATGGAGGGAAAAAATCATAAGACTTCCCAAACATCTCCAAACCGATCCCCTTGAGCCAGAGGATTTCACGGTGCTGTTTCCGTGTCTTCTGGCAGTGAAAGGCTACCACGGGTAATGAAATGGATAAGCAAAATAAGAGACAGTTCCGGGATCAGATATCCCTTGTCTGGGCTGCTCCAAATTCCCCAGATTTATTTCTTTATGAGGCCCTGTGTAGCTGGGCTATTTCTCTGCTGGCACCCAGCTCTGACAATATGTTATTTTCATACTCAGATCACCACAGCTTTGATAACCTCATGGGGAGTGGAGATAGATCTCTGTTTAGTAGCTCTTCCTTCATTCTCAGCAGGTATTTTCCCATCTGCCCTTTTACCTGTCAGTTCTGATGGTGGAACGTGAAGTAAAGAGACTCAGCCACTTTTCTTCTTTCTTTTCTTTCTTTTCTTTTTTTTTTTTTTTTTCTGGTTTGTTTTTTTTGTTTTGTTTTTTTTTTTTTGGTGGGGGGAATTGGTTTTCTTTTTTTATTTTTTTTGTGCCATTTATAAATTTTACTGAGTAAAGCAAGGCGTGCTCCATAAATCAGACTGCAAGTTGGAGAGTCACACTGCGGAGTGAGTGTGCAGCGGGATGAGGCACCAGCTGTTCTCTGCAGATGATAAAGCTGTAAATATGATGCTGGTTTAAGGAGGCAGACCCCAGCTCCAGGCACCCCGTGCCTTTGCACACCCGGAATTTCACAAGATGTTCTCCAAACTGTTTGAAGAGCCCCACCAGGACGGGCTGCCAAGTGTGTGCCACTCACCTGTGTGGGCATGCAAGGGCTGGGAACAGGTTCAGACCTTCCTGAAGGTCACAGCAATCAAATATCATGCCTGGATTCATTCAGTATGCGGCAGGGAGCAGGAGCAGACTCCGCTCCTCTTTTATAGGACCTTGAGTTGTTTGATGTAAGGCCGCATGCAAATCACTGCCCAAGGATGTGTTTGTCATATAATTAATATTAGCTCCCACCCTGGAGCAGACTTCTGTCAACACAGAATAAATATTCCCCATTAGGATGAGGGCTGGTTGGGGAGAGCAGGACTTGAAGCACTTGGATAGCTCTGTGCTAGCCATCAAGGATCAGTTCCCTGGTGCTCCAAAGCAACCAGTGAGCCTGAAGTTTGCTCATTTTTATTTCCAAGAGTTTTTGGGTTGGTTTGCTTTTCTGGTTTGTTTGTGTTGGTTTGGGGTTTTTTGGCTTTTCTGTTTTTTGGGGCTTTTTTTAAAGATTTAACTCAGTTTTCTGTTTGGAAGTGCCCTCTCCCTTTGGAAGTCCATCACCCAGAGATTTCCAGCATAGTTATGGACCCATAGGAGAATGAAGAGGCTCAAAGCAAGTCTGGCTCTGAACCCACACATGAGCCCCGCAGTCTGGTGTCACAGCAAGAGACGGATATTTATGTATATTTTTTAATAGGATGGAGATAAATAGTGCATTCATTGGAAAACGTATGTGGAGAGAGGGTGTAATGAATTTTCAGATGAAACTTGGCAAGTGTTTTCAAGCTAAAGAGGAGATGTTTAATCACATTTTCTTGCAGAGAAGGCTGAACGCTGAGTTTCAGCACAATTTTTAAATGAAATGTCTCCATTTTTTTCAGCAATGCTTGTGTTTGTCAGCCTGACTATGTGCCGAAGGGGCTTAGCAAGGGATCTCAATAACCAGTTGAAACACTCTGGCAGAGCCTCCACTGAGTTTCTGAGCTTTAGTACTTTCTGATCAAGGGAAATGCTGAATAAGCCAAGGAGCAGCAAGATTTGCCTCTGCTCAGCAACACCTCCACCCACGGCACCATCCCCTGCCTGAGCCCACAGCCACGGGCTGAAAAGCCAAGGGGACACCGCAGGGCCCTGCAGGGGTGAGACAGGCTGCTGTGGATACACACAGGATGCTGCACAGGGTGCAGGAATCCTGCTCTGTGGCAGTGGTGGCACCACTCACATTGGTGACCTCCCCGTCCCCAGCTTCTCCCCTTTTCCAAGGCTTTGGCTGCAATTGCATTGTGAGGCTCCCAAGAGCTGGCATCTTCTGATGGCAGTAAGCACAGAATAATTTGCTCATGCTCAAGCACAGGCTGCCAAGGTAGCTCAGATGAAAAAGCGTTTCATATTAAAAAAAAAAAAAAAAAAGAAATTGCAAGCAAAAAAATTAAAACAAAACAAAAAACCCCCACATTAAAAAAAAAGAAGAAAAGATTATGCAAATGCTCTAGAAAAGATGAAAAATTAAGCATTCCAGAGTAGCAAATAATTCAGTCTTCTCCGTGTCTCTTTTTTCTCTTTTCCTGCCTGCATGGGATCTGAAATTACATTTTACCACCTGCCTTTCTGAGTTGTCCTTGTATCTTGCCTGCCAAGTTTCACCCCTGCAGAGGACACTGATTCCTGGTGGATGGGGCACGACATGCTCACCTTGCTCAGTGTCCTTAGGGACAGGCATCTGCTCCAGCACTGCCTCTGTACAGATGTGCTCAGGGGGCTGCTGCGCCTCCCCTCTCAATCTGGGAGGACAGATCAGTTTCGACCCACTCAGCAGGAGAGTGGGCATGTGGAGAGCAAGAAGCTTCTGGGACATTGCACCGGGTGGAGGAGAGGAAATCCTTCTAATGTTCTTGCTGGCAAGGAAAGTCCTGTGGTGTGGTGGTGATGCTCACACCTCACTAGGCAAAGGGGAGCCCACCCAGCTGCCTCCAGCCCAGCGGGAGGAGCAGGAGACTCACCCTGCAGAAAGCAGGAGCCCTGGTTATCCTCGTACCCCAGACAGAGCGCTGAGCTTGCAAAGGCTGGCGAGGAGGAAGTTCAACTGCAAATTCCCATTTTGCAAAAGGGAGATGGAGTCTCAGGTAACAGCAAAATGCCAAGCAGGGAGGCGCACAGCTTGCAGTGCACTGACCCAGCTTTTCTCTCCCCCTACAGCTGTGGCACTCCTGTTGTGGGGTGGCTTTCACAGAGTGGTCTATCAGCGCCCGCAGGCAGGAGCAAACAGCTATGCTGCTGTTGGCTGAGGTTTTTAACCCCCTCACGTGCAGCTGAACAGCCTCTTCTGACTCAGAGCCACTGACTCTGCCTGCAGCATCTGGCAGGAGTTACCTGTCTCAGCTGGCACGTGGTGCCTTGGCGAGCCAGAGCAGTCTGCTGGGAGCCTGATGGAGTCAATGCACACAAGGGTCCAGGGAGCAGCAGAGAGCAGAGCATGGCACCCCAGGATCCTCAGAAGAAATGTTCACTCAAACCTGTCCCTTAGTCATATTTTGGAGTAATACTCAAGAGAATGAAGCTTAAACGACCTTCAGCACCTCTTGGTGGTACACCACTTCCTGGCATGAAACTCTGCTCCTTGCCATTATCATCACTGCCCAGCCCTGCCACAGCTTTGTCTCCATGCATCCCTTTGACTCGATTCTCTATTCACACGAATCCTTGGGGTGCTTGGTCACTCCCACACCTTGCAGAGCCACCTCCCTCTGCTCAGCAGCCCCCTTGGGAAGCCCACCCTGGGATCCCGCCTCTGCAGCCTCTGCCCCTGCAATGAGCAGATTTTGCACAGCAACAGCTGTGTGTGACTCCAGGAGGATTTGTCTAGAGGTGCTGGGCTTGCACACGTGGTTTAGTGGTGAACACAGAAGTGCTGGGTTAACAGTTGAACTTTGATGATCTCAAAGGTCTTTTCCAACCTAAATGATCCTGTGAGTCAAAGATCCTATGAGTCAATGATCCTATGAGTTGATGACCCTAAGAAAAAAAAAAAAAACCCAAACATTTGTTGTACCATAGATCTCTTGCACAAAGCAGAAGGGAAAGAAAATTTATGCTGAAAAATAGAGAGGAGTGCTCTCAGGAAGAGCTTATTTTGGCTGTCAAACCTTGTCCATAGGAAGATGTCAGAGGAATCACTGCTAAAATTATTTAAGAGCAGGTTAAACAGCTCACAGCAGCTCATGGCAAAAGGTGGAAATGATGGGAAAGCATCCCCCTTTTCTGAAACCACACAAGTGTCAGTGAACTGACAGAAAGTGTCTGTAAAGATATATGTATTAAACATGGAAATATGCACACACACCTATGTTTAAGCCAGATCACCTAGAGTTCATCATCTGCTTACAGAAGTGGTGCAGAGAGGGGAGAAAGAGCTGCTGGTGGCAGAGGAGGTGGTGAGAGAGGTGTTCACCCTTATGGCTGGTAAGAGAAGTGTTCGTGGATTACAGCCTGACAGCTTTGGTTGTATATCCTGAGGACTTCTCTGTCACCTGACACTTTGTCTTCTAGAAGTTGCTAGTGACTGGAGCCTTGTGAAAAATCTCAGCCTGTTTGTTTTATTTATAGTCCTTGTTATTTCATGGCTGAACTTGGAGATGTGACCCCCAGCAACTGAAAGGCCAGCAGACGAATCGATAGATCCTGCTCAAAACCTCTTCATTTTGTGAGCTTTATCTCATCGTTTCCAAATGTGCCAGCCAGGATGCCAAAGGACGGAGGAGCAAGCTGGTGAGCAAAGCCAAGGAGAGCTGGGGCAGGGGCTGCTGTGGGGCTGCACTGGTGCCAACCCCGGGGTGCCAGTGCTGTTGAATCCCACCTGGTGCACAATTACCCAGCATAATTGCCAGACTCTAATGAATGTGTGTGTGGGTTGCAGTATGGACCTTTGTCTGCTGCCGGTCCTGTCCCAGGCTTTATTTGGTGTTTGCTGTTCCTCCCGCGTGCTGCAGGTCTTGCCATTTCCTCAACAATGGCAAGTTTCAGGGAAGAGTAAGAAGAGGAAAAAAGGAAGATTGGAGAAATTCTCCTTGTTGCAACTCCCTTTTATCATGAGAGATAACCTTCTAAATGCATAATTGATACTGTATTTATGGCTGCCTTAGCTGTAGATGCTCAGTTTGACACCATTAAAGACTTCATTGTCTTTGCCATTTTTCACTGGTTTTCCGTCCTCTCTGCTGGTGTTCCTGGGAGACAGGCTTCTGTAAGTGTGTGTGAAAACCCAGCAGCCAATCAGCCCAGATAAAAAGCAGGGAAAAGTTTACAGCTTGCAAGTTCTTTAGGTAGAGTAAGCTTCTGTGTCTGTTCTATGTCAGCCCACACAGCCCCCAGAAAAGCTGCACTGCTGTGCTTCAGAGGCAGCCTGTGAGACAGAGGGTCTGCTGCAGCAGCTGGGCATGAATTTAATAAAACATTAAACAAAATGTGTTCCAGGGCAGTTCTGCTGCAGGGGATGAAGCATGCCCTGCACAAAAGCTGGTCCCAAGGATCATTCCAGAGCTTGAGACTGCGTCCTTGAAGGAGATGCAACATGGGCCTTCTGCTTCCAGGTTCCCAGTGGACCCTCCTGCTGCGCTGAAACTTTGTTTTATGCCCTTCAATGCATACAGGCATGCCCTTAATTGCTCACATTGCTGAATATCCTATCCAGCAGCATCACTGTGCAGCAGCATTCAAAAATAACAGTGATGCAGCTGTGACAGCAGCTCGGGGTTTTCAAGCCGGGCGCCTGGGCAGTGTTACTGCTGCAGAGAAGCAACGTAGCACCTCCACAAGCTATAAGTGTTATACAGCGGCCACCAGCCCGCTGATCCCTGGCTGCAGGCGGGTCCAGCATCCTCCCAGAGGGCTGTGCCAGCTCCCAGGGCTGGCTCCTGCAGGCAGCTCAGTGGCGCTGGCACAGAGGGGGCTCCTGCTGCTGCGGCGCACACGCGGTGGGAGCAGCTCAGCACTGTCTGCCAGGCTGCCCGCTCCCCCTGGGAGATGCAGAGCGTCAGCCTTGTCCTCCCCTCTCCTGGGGAAGGTAAAATGTGGTGCTGGCTTTGTCTGTGGTGACTGACAGGAAAGAAACCGCAGCGTCCTGGATGAAAGGGACGGGAATGTTGCAGGACGGTTTGCCAGGTAATTGAAACCAAAGACCACAAGTTGTGATGCTGCCTCCTGTTCTCAGCTTCTTCTGGTCTGCCCCATCTCTGCTCTGCAAACCCACTGCTGGTTTCTCTTCTTTCTGTCTGTACCCTGGGTAATTTCCAGCCTTGGTCACTTTCTCAAAGCTCTGCAGGACCCCTGCGTGTGCATGTTTTCAAACCCCAGCAGTGCAGTGGGGAGCCACAGAGAACCTGAAGGAGGGAGCGTGTTGCTAGCCTCGGTGTTGGTGTCCTGGGGAGAAGCAAAGCTGTGCCAGGGACTCAGAGCAGATGTGCAAGGCAAGGCTTCTTGCTCCTTGCATGGTGGAGGGCAGAAGGAAATGCTGGGAATGGCATCCCAGAGCACACAGGTTTTCTCCAGACCCCTCCTGCAGCTGATCTCGCTGCCCATGTGTGCTCTTAACCCGTTCCTAAGCTGGGACTTGCATCATCCTGTGCCCATCAAACCAGCTCTGGAGGTAAAGTCAGTGGATACAGGTGAAGAGGTAGTCTGAGCCAGAAAGCACCTGTGAAGGCAAAGAGTAAACTCACATCACTCACTGTGGTCCTTCCCTTATGGAAACAGCCGATGGGGATGCTGGTGGGATTTGTGGCATCCCCCACTGAGTAGTTTCTTTTTGAGGGTTCCTGATCTCTTGGCCTCTGTGTCACACTCTGTGGCAAAAGCATGTTTTTTCCATCTTTCCCCGGAGAGTCTCAGTCTCCTGAGACAGGGGAACTGTCTAATTTCACCCCACACAGAGAGCTGTCCTTAAGCTATTTCCCACTGGGAGATCCTTGTGGGGCCAGTGCCCACAAGGTGCCTCATCCCATTTGCCAGCTCTGCTTGCAGAATACAGCACAGGAGCAGTGATCCCTGAGTCACTCTGCCAGCCTGTTCCTGGAAAGGGAATAGGAAAGACAAAGAGACAATTATTAGAAACTCAAGCCCCTGGGAAGTGTTTTTTGGGGTTTTTATTTTTTCACCACAGAATCCACCTAGATTTATGATTTTCAGCTTATTATGCAATGATGCACAGGTATAAAAATACAAATGCTCAAATGCTTCTTTACATACAAGGATCAGAAGAACTCAAAACTATCAGAAAAATTTTATTAAGTCAGATTAAAGCTCTGGTATCTCAGCATCCTGATAAAAGTGCATGTGTAAGGAAGGCCTAAACCATGTCACGCAGGTATGATATTCCCCTCCTACATCCTTCCCATGCTACAAATATTAGGGAATTATAGGCTTGATCATGACTGGATTTCTCTTTTGTGAATTCATTCAGTCTCACCTTGGGCCCAGATAAACATCCTCTGGCAAGGAGCTGCCCAGGTAAATGAGGACCCGTCACCTCTGATTTGGTTTGAATCCATTGTGTGCAGTTTTCTTTGAAGCACTGCAGCTTTTGAGCTGTAGGAGATGTGCAGGCAGAGCCCAGGTCTGAAGATTTTGCTCTTTTGGCCTCGTGCAAGGCTTGTTGTTTCTGCTCTGTGCAGAGCCCGGCACATTAGAGACCTGAAGCCATTCCTGTAACACAACCAGAGCAAAATGCTCTGCCTTTGTTCCTGCTCCCTGCAATAGACCCCATCTCTGCTGCTCATTGTTTTAAGATTTTTCTATTAATAGCAGAAACAGACATGCCATTTCAATAATTCTATTCAAATTAATGCCTTTCATTATACTCCAAACACAACATCAAAGGCTTAGATTGCACCCTGGCCCTTTGTGAGACAGAAGGAGTTCTGGTATAAAGATTTCCATCAGAATAGACGTTTGATGGGAGAAAGCTTTTTTGTCCATCAGGAAAGATAAGTTTCTTAATGGGATTAGAGGCTTTGGTTCTTGTGGATGAGTGAGTGCAGCAGCCTAGGAGGTCCTTTCCACTGGCAAATTCTGTGCCACAACTCACTGCAAGGGAGACATTTCACAGGGGTAATATTTTATTTTTACTCTTTTTTTCTCTGTGAGAGAAAGGTCTGTTTTCTCAGGACTGCCAGGTCCTGGCGTTGGCTGGCAAGGCTATGGTGTGTCTTGGGGAGAGCTGGGACTGCTCAGCTCTGATTGCCAGGGTGAGCTCAGAGACATCAGTGTCCACAAGGGTCCCTTTGCAGGCTGTACCCTTCCTTACAGCAGACACAGCTGTAAAGAAAGAAGTAAAGAAAGTGGGACAAAGTAGTAAAGAAAGAATGACAAGAACAAGCACAGTGAAGGGGTTCCTCTCCAAGGCTGTTGGAGATTCAGGTTGTAGGGCTGCAGGTTGTGTTTACCTGTGACTCTGGCCATGACCCTTTGCCTTCAGCCAGAGAAGCGCTGGGGGATTTGGGATTTGGCCCCTTGGATTAGGAGTGAAGAGGGAGGGGTGGTTTGGCAGCTGTGTGTGCATTTCCTCCTGGATCACCTGCAGCTGGGGAGGGAGCCATCCACCTCAAGCTGGTGCTGCAGGGAGTGCAAAATACAAGAAATTGGGTCCTCAGGGCATTGGGCCGGTGCAAAATACAAGAAATTGGGTCCTCAGGGCATTGGGCCAGGGCTGGATCTTGTCCTGTTGTGGCACGACTCTGCAGTCTCTTCCACCCATCTTTTCACCCATTTTGGACTCCATCCTCCAGATGCACTCATCGCTGACCCAGGCTCTCACACCTACAGCCCTGCACCCTGCAACACAGGGGGGATGTACTCCACCCCAGCTAGGACTGATCCCTGGGAATGGTGGCACCTCTGTGGGCTTGTGCTTCTCTGTGCACATGTTTTCATATGCAAATAAGCACTAAATGTCCTTGTAAGTCAATGGAGAAACTATATCTCTGTTCATTGCAGGGAATGGGCGCAGACATTCCTGGTATGTAGGAAATTCTGGTTTTCCTATTTTGCTGTTTTCATCAGGAACCTTTGATTGGGTTACTCTTTGTCTTTTGGTCTATAAAGGCTCTTAATGAAGCCCTATTAGTGAACTAAACATAAACATTTCCTCCTTAAACGACTTCATTATGCAGTTGTAGCTGAGCAGTGCCTGCTGAAATGTCTCAGCATGTTCTTGGTTAAGAGGTCCAGTCTGTGTCTTAAACTGCAAATGGTCCACACAGCCATCCCCTCTGGCCTGTGGTAACCTGGAAGGCAGAGCTTCACCTGACTACCACCATCAGGAGATGTTCTCTCACCTCATGCAGCCCAATTTCACCTCATTTTGGATCCTGTGGCTCCATATGGCATGTCTGCCCAATATATGAGCATGGGCTGGAAACCACTGCTTCCTTCATTGTTTGTTTCAGTGGTTAATTGGTCTCACAGTGAAAAACCTGTGCCTTCCCTCAGAATTGAATTTCATCTGCCTCAATTGAATTCTAGCTGCTGGTTCTGACTGGTGCAATTCTTTGCTGGATTAAAGAAATGGTACTTATTCCTCACTGTCATGGTTTAACCCCAGACAGCAGCTAGACCCCTCACAGCCACTCGCTCACTACCCCTGTGAAGGGATGGGGTGGAGAATCAGAGGAGTTAAAGTGAGGATACCCACAGATTGAGATGAAAACAGCCTCGTAGGTAAGCCAAACAAGGAATTCAAGCACCATTTCCATGGGCAGGCAGATGGTCAGCCTTCCCCAGGAAAGCAGGGCTCCATCGCACCTCGTGGTTACTTGGGAAGGCAACTTCCACCATTCCAAATGTTCCCCCTTCCCCTAGATTCTTTCCCCCAGATTTCTGCACTGAGCACGTTGCCATGTGGAACAGAATGTCCTCATGGTCAGCTGAGGTCAGCTGTCCCATCTGTGTCCCCTCCCAGCCTCCAGCCCCCACTCTGGTGGGGTGGCGTGAGAAGCAGAAAAGGCCTTGACACTGTGCAAGATCTGCTCAGCAATAAATAAAACATTCCTGGGTTATCAACACTGTTTTCAGCACAAATCCAGATCACAGTCCCATAGTAGCTACTGTGGAAAATATTAACTCTATCCCTGTCAAACACAGCATGCTCGTGAAGTTGTTTGCACAGTTTATTTCTCCCACCTCTCTATCTCTTTTTTGATCAGCTACCTTGGGCAAATTGCCTTCATGTAACAAACCTCCAGTCTCGCAGTCCCAAAGCCTTTCAAAAATGTGGAAATAGAGTCAGAGCCCAGCTTTGTCTTGGACCCACCCCAGGAACTCCACTCACAGCCCTGGGTTTCAGCTTGCAGCCCTCTGCAGCTCTGCCATCAAAAAAGGAAAAATCGCCCTTACTTTTATTTTTTTTTTCAGCTAGAGAACCATTAAACCCCACCACTAACGCAGAGCTCACTGAAAAGACTACTGAAATAGTAGAAACCTTCACCTACTTTACACAGAATTAAACATGGCCTTTGCTGGTGGATCCTGAATAAACCGGCCTTTTATTTTATAATTTTCTTAATTTGAAGAAGACAAATTGAAAGCAAGGTGTTTCATGTCTGGTTTCTGGTCCATTTATTTTTCCCCCCCTCTGGATATCTTCCCATGGATCACCAAGAAACATTCAAGAAACCACACAAGTGAAGTTAAATAGTGTCTTTTAAAGAATAGACATTGTCCCTGATGCCCAAAATGGCAGCCTGTTTGCTACACTCCTAACTCATACTGCTGTGTGTGAGAAAGACTTTTCATCTGTTATCAGTGAGAAAATGCAGCTGTTTGTAGCCCTGGGAATCAGAGAACCCAAAACACCAAGCAGCAGTGAGGAGAGCGAGGTTCCACCCCACCAGTTTCTGCATTGTTCGCATAATCCTTGTGAGCACCACGGCACATCCCCAGCCTTGGCTCTGAGAGCAGTGAGGGACACCCTGCCAAGCCTTGTTATCCACTCACTTTCTGCACTTTCTTACCAGTGTGACTGCATTTCCTCTGCCTATCACTGGATTTTCTGCCGTCTTTTCCCAGCAAATCAAAGTCCCATTTATTTCCCTGGACCGTTTTTCAATGCCCAGACCCATAGGCCATGATCCAATTGCCTCTTAATTTTCCCTTGGATAAATAATGTAAGTGAATTCCTCACTAGAAGACAACCTTCCCCAACATCAAGTCATCGTGGCAGCAGTTTTCTTATCCTCTTCTAATTAACTAAAGGTCTTTTTGGAAGGCAGAAACACAGAATTGGACACAATATCAATAAGAAGACAGCAGCAATCTCCTGGTTCCTGCCTACTGTCTTGCTACTGAAAGATTCAAAGATATCATTCAGTCCCTTTCTTGCAGCAGTGAATTGAATATCTATTATGAGCATTTCTAGAATGACTGCCTCCTGAGATACAGCTCCCTGCCTTCATTTCAAGTTTGCTGACCTGGGTGTAGAATTTCTCAGGGTTTGCAGTAGAAGAATGCTTATAACGAGGAGCAGCAGTGATGCCCAAAGAAGCAGCACCTTGTGTGAGGTTGATATTACACCCTGAATATCATGTAAGCCAGCCCTGAGCTGATACAATAAAAATAATAAAAAAAAAAGGTAAATACTTCTCAATGGAACTGTCCGACTGACGCCAATTTTAGGTCTCAGATCTGTCACTCAGGAAGGTGACCTGTATATTCTGTATTGGTTTTTGCCAAAACAGTGTGTTATTAGTGTCACTTGATGCTGGTTGATGAGAGGAAACTGCCACTTGTTTTGTCCTTCCTACATTTATCTGGAGTTGCTGGTTCCCAAACCTCTGAATTGATGGAGTCTTCTGATGTGTCAAGGCTTCTTATCAAACCTACAATTAAGAATGTGAAGGGTATGATTTTCCTCCCACTAAAGGCAGGTGTCTGGTCTAAACAGACACTTTGGGCTTCACTAAAACCAGTGGGAAAAACGAGGTGGTGTCTCCAGAGGGTGAGGTGATACACTGCTGGAGGTGCTCCTACGAGGACGGGATGAACGGCTCCTTGGCGTGTCCAGATTCTCTTGGAGAGTTGCTAGGTAGCTGCCATAGCTCAGAGACACAGCCTTCAGCTGCCTAAATTTGGATAATCCACCACCCACTCTTCACCTTAGTCTGACAATACCCTGGCTCTGAACCCTTGCAGCCCAGTTTAGCACAGTCCTACTCCAGCCTGCAGTACCCAGAATAACATCGTGCCTGGTCTGCACAACCACGCTGATCACACTGCACACTCCGCTGCTCAGATGGGCCCTCCCTGAGCCCATCAAAGAGACCCAGGCCTGCACTTCACCAGGCACCTGCCCCTGCAGTATTTCATGAGTTAAACCAGATTTTGATCAGCAGCAGATGCTGCACCTCGCTCTTGCTGTGATCAGCATCTGGCAGAGAGAAAATGGCTTGAACTAGACTCTGGAAAAATTAATTGCTGAAATTTAAGTGACAGAATAATAATTATTATAATTGCAATAATTGCAGTAATTGATAGTAACGGTTCCTCTTTGCATGCCCCTGGGGAACTTGCATTGCAGGCCAGCTCTGCGAGGTGCTCTGTAAACACACAACAAGGAGAATTTCCTGGAAGCAGGAGCACAAAAACATGCGTGGTTCCTGTTGTCGCTCTTTGTGTCTGCTCTTCATGCAGCCAGAAACGGGCAGCAAGAGTAAGAGAACCTTCAGGCTGCCCAGTTTTGGGTTCACATGATAACCTCACTTTCCTAATGAGAGGTGTGAAACAATAGGATGCACACTCTAGGGTAAATGCGGAAAAACAATGAGGCCAGTTTCAGGCAGTGGTATTAGAAAACAGCCAGATGTGGTTTGCCAGTACTGGGGCAAGCATCACAGCAAAACAGAGGTGAAGGGAGTTCACAAACACGAGCCCTGGTGGGGAAACACACAAAGTGGCTGGTTTGGGAGTAGCATGGTTGGGGATGCCAGGACTGAGAGGCAATGGCAGGTGGGAATCCACTGCCCAGCTCTGGGACAGGATTGCCAGGGAGGGACCAGCCTCAGGCAGCCTTTCCACAGGTGTATCTTCAAGACAGAAGTGGTGAGGAAGGGTGTTTCGTGCTGCCTCTGTGTTCCCAAAGGCCATCTAGAGAGGGGAAAGGAAAGGACATCATGGCAATTTTTCATTTAGATATATTTTCAACCTAAACAGAGGTTTCTGATGTGCTGCTCTTAAGTAGTCATGCCTTAGAAACGTGGTGGAGAAAGGGCCATGGATATTCAGGGAATTTAAAGCAGACAGTGCAATTATGGTAATTGGTTTTGACCTCCTGAAGGACCCGATCCATGGAATTACAGCAGTCCTGTGTGGCACTCGTGACTGGGCACTGACATGGGATGTGCATTTCAGAAAGCCATCCAGTCTTGACTTCAGAACCTAGAGTGATGGATAATTTTCCCATTCTTGGAAATTGCTCCAGTGGTTAATTGCTCAGCCTATTAAAAAAAAAAAAAAAAAAAAAAAGCTGCACCTTATATCCATTTTTAATTTTTCCATCTTCAGCTTCCAGACATTGGATCTCATTTTGCTTTGTCTGCTCAATTAAAGAGGACTGTAATATCAAATACCATCTTCCTGTATAGATACCTATAGGTCAAATTACTTCTTACCCTTCTCTCTAGTAGGCTAAATAGGATAAATTTCTTTACATTCATTTCCAAGCTTTCTTTTTTCCCTTGGCCTCCCATCATTTTTACAGCTCCTTTTTTCAATCATTCCATTTTCAACATCTTTCCAAAAGCTGAACATCAAACTTAACAGATAAAGTTCAAACAAAGATCTTGGCCGTGCCTTGTACACCAAGAAATTGTGGACCTGTTCCTAAAGCTCCACATCTCCCATGTCCTGAGGGGGCTGAGAGCTGGACACAGTGCTCCACATGACACTGGGCTCAGCAGAGGGTCAGGACCACCTCCCTGACCTGCTGGCAATGCTCCTCCTGAGGCACCCCAAGGAACCATCGGCCTTCCAGCAGGGAACGCTGCTGGCTCGGGGCAGGGGGGCAGGTTCTTGTCCACCAGGACCCCCAGCTCCTTCTCCTCAGCTCTGTTTCTCAGCAGGGCATCCCCCGGGCTGTGAACGGGCTTGCTGCTCCCCACGCGCAGGGCCCGCACTGAACCTCAGGCAGTTCAGCTTGGCTGCCTTTCAAGCAGTTCTTCTCTGCCCTTCCCTGCAGCCTGTCAAGGTCCTTCTGAAGGGATAAAGAGCAGCACCCTTGTGGAGATGCCAGGGAATAAACCCAGGAGCTCATGTCAAAAGAAGGGGTTTTTTTTCTGTTTGGAAAAACATAGGGCTGTTTTTTCTGTCTGAAAAAGGCTCATGACTGCCTAAAAGATACCATGGTGAAAGAATGAACACTAACTAACATGTTTCTAAAAACCCCAGAAATTTTAAAAGTAAACAAAACTGGGGAATGAAAGATACAGAAATCTAATAAAAATTTGAAAATAAAGTGTTTTTTCTCCCCAGTACACTTCTCAGGGGGATGATTGAGCTAATTAAAGTGGGAATATTCATCTGGGCTCCACAGTTTTCCCTTATTTTAAAATCCCTCCCTCCCCATATCCTGGGGTCCTGTGGACCTTTGGTTTGGTAGGATCCTGAGAAATCTGATGATGGGTGAGTCACTCAGAGCACCCCAGCCCTACAAAAATCTGATCAGATTTTTGAACAGACAGCACATGGGGACGAGCATGAATGCAGCAGACACAAAAATCTGTGACTTCTGCCAAAACCTGAGAAAGAGTTAATACAGCAAATAGGATAAAGGGCGCTTCTGGACGTAATTTACTTGGATTTTTCTAAAGGCTTTTTGGTGGAGTTCCTCACAGGAGACTCTTAAGGAAAATAAATATCTGTAGGGTAAGGGGCAGCATCCTGTTGTGGGTCAAAAACTGCTCAAGCAATGGGATACAAAGGGTAGGAGTGAATAAATGATCCTTGGAGCAGAGGGAGGTTAAATGGGAAAGACTCAAGGGACTAGATTTGGGAGGGGCATCACTGAAAATATTTATTAATGGTTTGGAGAAGCAAGAGGACAGAGCAAGAGGTGAGATCTATCCAGGTGGCATCATACTGTGTAGGGTTGCATTTGTTAATAGAAGAAGGAAAGAAATTGATGAAAGGACAGAACTATGAGGGATTGTGAGAAGCCCTAAAAAGATTTTATCAAACTGGGAGATGAATAAGCTGGAGGATTGTGAGACAAATGCAGAACTGGGCAGTCATGGAAGCCTCTCTGTGTTTCACAAGGGCCCTGCAGGGGTGGGCTGGAGTTTAGCAGAGTCCTTTAAGGAGAGAACAAGCTACTGACATGGCATCAGGCAAAAGGAAGTAACCAGCAGCTGCTGGAGTTGAGAAAAGACAAGTTAAATGCAATGCACCAAAATGTAATTCCCAAGCTGGTAGGCAAAGGTCCTAACCCAGTTCCAGGAATGTCTCTCTCATCATCGTGTCACGGAGGGTGGGAGGGAAAAGAGGAAGTGAAACATCTGGAGGTGTAAAAAAATGCAGTTGTGAAAAATATTCCTGCGATTCTGTACCCCTCGTAAGGCTGTGAGACAAAAAAGTGTGAGAAGAACAGGGGTGCTGGGTGCCTCGTGTCACCACAGGCATCAGAGTTCAACAAGAGGTATCAGGGTGAGCGCAGTTCTGCCTCAGCTTGCACAGGTCATGGGGAAAGTGGTCTGAGTCCGGACGCATGAAACCCTTAGACATCCCAGAGCATCTGTGCTGGGGACAGAGGAGAACTGTAACACTCCTTTTGCTGGAATCACAGAGATATCCAGTGTTTTCAGCAGTTTATTGTTCAGGGGGCGTTGATGGAGCTGGTGAGGTGACCCTGGTGGCCTGAGCACCATGGTAACGCTCAGAGCCTGAAACAGGAGTCTTATGGCTGGCGAAGGAGAAGGTTGCAGAGCAAGAAAACAGTCAGAGAACCTGGAGGATTTATCACTGGGTGGCTTTAAAGGGTGTGTGTGGTGTTGTCTCCTGGCCCTGGTGGTTGCAGCAAGGTCTGAGTGCTGGCATTCTTGGGCTGGCATTTTGCATGACAGAGCTGCTGTGTGTTCTGTCCTCATGCCAGGGGGCCATCTGCCCTGTCAGCACACCAGTGACCCTTCTGCTAAGGGGAATTGTTCCTGTGTCATTGTTCCATGACCTTACTGCAAATTGTTTGAGACTAAGAACGTAATAGGAAAGAAGGCCCACGAATCCAAGTTCCTCTGGCTGAGAGGCACAGAGCAATAGCTTCGAAGCTTGCAACAGTATGAAATCCAGGGCTGCACTGGTATTTTGCCTCCAAATAGGGCCAATGAAATATAAATATTCCTGAATTTCTTGTCCCCACTCAGCTTTCCCATACTAAGTTTTTCACTGTTTCACATCCGGGTTCAGCAGCACCAGTAACAGGAGCTGCACTTTGTTAGTGACACCTGACTGAAAGAAAAACAGCATTTGCTTGTGAGTGTCCAAGCTCTTGTGAGCATGCACTGCCTTTTCCTGAGCCTTCTGTCAGGTATGCTTTCTGCTGCCATTCATCATCCTTCACATCTTGCAATTAGCTCAAGCATGCGCTGAGAGCAACCAGAAAACAGATTTCCCTGTTGCTATTTGGGCTGAAGATCTGAGGTTCCTGTGCTGCCTCGAGCCTGGAGCCTGATTGCCAGCCTGCCTATCACAGGCAGCAAACAACTCACCATGGCCTTCCTTGCTGCTCTCCATCCCCAGGCAAGGCTATCAAGACTCGCTCCTTCAAAATTGCTTCAGAGCATGCTGTTAGAGAGCTCCTCAGACCACGTCATCCTTCACCACCAGGCACACCAGGATGTCATTCGCTGTTGTGGCTGAGCTTGCTTTGAAATAAAACCTCTCAATGCAGTGAGTTTCCAGCTGGCAAATGGCTGCCTCTGGGCAACACAGAAACCTTCTTATTCAAGTGTATGTGTGATTGCTGTAGCATCTCAGCATTTGGCACTATTTATGCCCACAATGCCCTTGAAAGGTGGACAAGTGCAACTGAACTCCTTTTAAGAATGGGGAATTCAGCCCCCCTCCAGCCCAAAACTGCTTTGCTCACAGGCATCAACAAAACTCCTGGAGAAGGAGACTTGAAAGCTAGCCTTACCCTTTCTTACTTCTTAAACTCTTCTTCACCTGAACTCTTCACAAGATTTAAAGTCCTTTAAATCTGCTGATAAAAAAAAAATTCCATCTGCTGCTCCATCAGAAAACATGTAAGTCACCCTTGCACTTTGCCTCTTGCCTACTTTCCCCATGACAAAATCCGGCCAGAGTGGAGGATGAGGAGCATTTTCACCTGACCACAGCATGAGCAGGCTGACAACCAATTTTAGGCAGGTAGTTCATATCCTCAGTGACACACAGAGTTCTCCTTTCAACAGTTTTCCTGCTGTATTGCAGCTCCTTTAACAAGTTGCACAAATTTTATTCTTTATCCTCAGAAAACCTTCATGGCATCCTCAGAAAAAAACCATTTCTTCCATGACACATCGCTGTCAGGAGTGGCTTTCCAGGTTCAGCTGCGTGATGTGATAACTGAAAACAAGCAGAAACAAGATTATTGGAGCCATAGCCCCCACTCCTGAAGTGTGCTGTCAGGGACTGGGGCTCTCCAAACTGCTTTGTCTCCCAGGCTCCTGATTTCAGGAGTCTGCACAAATTCTGATGCGTTTCTTGGACATGACCTTTAGCACCCAGGCTCAGCCTCCACAGCCTCTCATGTTGTACTGACCTTTTGTCCGTGGTAGAGATGCTTTAAAACACTGACAGAAATTCAGAAATCCTGGGGCCAGATGGGAACTTTTGGATGTATTCTTCAAACCGGCAGTATAACACGTACAGCAGAGTTTCATCCAATTATGCCAGCACGGAGCCTGGGAACATGTGATCATTGCAGCTGGTTGAAAAAATACTAATTACTTTTCAGAGGATATACACATTATATATCAAATATATATGCTAACATATGCAAATTGTCTTGTGTGCAAAAAATAAAAGTCTAGGGGGGCTCAGGATGTTTTTGCTGTCAGTGTGCCTGTCAGTTTGGAGCATTAAGAAAATGTTCCTGAAATAAAAGACATCTTTTCCTTCCTGGTGAAACTCCTGAAAACAGTGTCTAAGAAAAGGCTCATTTTGTTTAAAAAAAGAAAATGTGAACCAGCTCCAGCTGCTTTTCTACTCTGTGACCTTGAGGGAGCAGTTCATGTGTCTGGTGGAGGTTTCCAGCCCCTGAGGAGACGTCCAGGAGATCCCACCTGGCCTTTCAAGGGTGCAAGAGCCTGCCCTCCATTGTATCCACCAGCCCTGTGCAGATGTTTGGGGTCCTTTGGGGTGTCCCCAAGGGCACCAGAGGCTGTGCCTTCTGCTGCAATAAGAGATGTATACACATAACAACAAAAAATGCAGAGCACTTGGGGAGCTGTGCTCTACAGAGAGACCTGCTGATGAATGCCTCCATCCCGGGCTCACAAATAATCCGGAGACAGTAATTTTAATTCCTGTGGCACCTTCCATCCCCAGCCACGCTGCTCCCCACAAGTCATCTGGATGACAGTCTCTGCATGAGCACATCAGCCTTTAGCTGGTCCCAGCCCATCGCAGCCTCCAAGGCAGCGCATTTGCCCTGAACCTGCTTTCCCCCCTGGGCAGCCAGGGGACAGGGAGCTGCAGGCTGCCACTCTCCCTCCTGAAACTGCTGCACAACAGGGCTGGCAGATGACTGCAGCTTCAAGCACAGGCAGGCAAGCAGGGATCTCCAGCATTTCCTACCCCTCTTGGTGCAGGATGCTGGTTCCACCCCTCCCCTGAGGGTGGAGCCCCCAACAGAGTCCTTACCTGCCTTTGTGACCCTTTTTTCCCCAAACCTCTGGAAGATGTGAGAGCCTCCCATCCCATCCAATCTCATCCCATGACCTTACTGCAAATTGTTTGGGACTTTGGACGTAATAGGAAAGAAGCTGGGAACTGAGCCATGCCATAAGGATAAGTGACTTGTCAGGTTACTGCAGTTCTATCTTGTCCTTTACACAGGGAACAGCCTCAGGATCCTGAGAGATGGCTGCCAGCATGTGCATGGAGGGACACCAGAGAGGTGCTGGAAAGAGAATTCCCAGCCAACTCTGTCCAGAAGGCAAGAGAAGAAGTCATTCACATGATGGGAAGCCCAGGACAAATGTGACCCATCTCCCCTGGAGCTGACATCCTTGGAAGGATTGTGTCCCATGCAACTGATAACGCCCCCATGATGTGTGGCTCCAAGTCCTTGGCTCAGTGATCAGCATCCAGGAGAAGCATCACACTCACAGTGTTAGGTCTCTCCTGCAGTATGAAATGGGACAGGGGGTTTGGAGAATTTTGCTGGTGGTGTTCCTTCACCCTGTCTCTGTCATGGAAACTTAGAGCACCATCTCAGGGGAGCAGCAGGTCAACATTCCCCAGCCCAAATCTGCCGGCACCAAAGGCTGCAGCCAGAGATGGGGGTCTGGAGAGCACCTCAGATGCCTGGAGGAGAAGTCAATGTGGCTTTGACTGTGAACAGGGGGCTCAGGGCCATGCTTGGCATTGTTTGCATCTCTAACCTCATGCCTAAGGCGCTCGCTCTCCCATGCAGGGCACAAGGCCTTTCTCTTTTCTTTCTAACCTCCTGCTCAGACAAACATCTCCAGGATCCTCTCCCTGGCTGCACAGCTCTGCCACTGCACTTCCAGCCACCAAAAGGACTGATTTCTGATTTATAGTCTACCTGAAAGGGTGCTGGAGTAGGGGTAAGGTCCTGAAGAAATGGCCTCTCCCAGCTGCACCCTGGCACAGTCCAGGCATCCAGCAAGATGCCTTCAGAGAGGGGTGCATTGTGATGCCTGCAGAGGGCTCAGGGTCACGAATGGACGTGGCCCTTCACAGGAGAGGTGATGAGGCACACAACTCTACCTAATCTTCTCTGATCCTCCCCCTAGCAAGGAGAGCACCTCCTTACTTTCAGGACCATAGGGATTTTTTCTACATTCAGGTTTTCTGAGCTCCATCTTGCATGTGCAATGCCCCTAGTGGTGAAGCAGACCACTCAGAGAGCTCCTACTCCATCTCAAGTTTTCTGAATTTTAACCACCTGGAGATTGCCTTCAGTGTTGCAGTGCTCACATCTCAGTGAGTCCCACAGCCCACATGCTCCCAAAAATGTGAGCTTCAATGTACCACACTGATTTCTTCCTGGAAAGTGTCTGGCCAGGAACACATATCATCATGGACACAGTGACATTTCTCATTGCAGATCCCCAGGAACATGTCTTCTACAGGAATTTTTCTTTTCCTGGCTTGCAATGCTGCTGGATGACATTATTTTGATTAATAACTTATTCTGCCATGCTGGAGCCTATGGGTCACAGACTCCTCCAGCAGAGAGAGGCTCAGAGCTGATGGCAGGTGTCAGCAGACAGAGAACCAGTGTAAATGAAGTCATCCAAGATTAAGAAAGAGGAAAAGCAGACTGCAAAAGAAGGAATTTTTTTTATAGTAGACAGGTGGGAGGGAAGGGAAGAGGGAAGGAGGACAAATTCCTGCTGAAGTATTGGAGCCTCTTCCCTCAATATCCAGCTGCTGCTTGACTTCAGCTTCAGCAGCTCACAGCTGAGCAATCACATCCTGCTCTGCTCCCACTTGGATGTACGGGGGGTGGTTTTCCCTCATTGCTCCTTTTCTCTGGTACCTCCTATCTGCCCACCCTTCACTACCCAATGCTGGGCTCTGCCACTCAGTGAGCGCTTACAAGACCCAGCTTTGAAACCTTGCTGGGTCCTCTCCACTCTGCCTTTGGCTCTTTACCAAAGAGGGGGACAGGGAGCTGTGGGAATTGAACCCACCCTCCCCTCCTCACCTGCCACCCAGCAAGCTGCTCCACTTCCCTCGTGCCTCAGCTTCCCTCAGATTTGGAGCCTCCCCATGAGGCAGCAAGGCTGGCCCAACCCATCTTTGCAAACTGCTTTCCAGTCCCCGGGGAGAATGGCAAAGGATGATTAATATGACTATTTATTTTGCAGGCATGCAGGAGGTAAAGGTGGAAGTGCTGAGACATATATTTGATTTGGCAAATTAACACATCATAAGACATAACCATAAAAAATGCACAGCCTCCTAACGTTGCTTCACTACTTCCCCCCCACCCCCCATCCTTGCTGGATGAGCTGTAATGAGAGAGTGAGGTGAGAGAGCTGTCAAGATAATCTTCCCTGTTACACTCCATGTAGTTGCAGGGATGGAACTTGCAAAAATAACACTTTTTGCGGTCTTCAGGCTAGACCTCCCCATTAGTGAGAGAGGCAGCACAGCCCTGCTGCTTTTAGGCACTTGCTCTGTGTAATGAGTGCCACCCACTGAGGAGTGAAGTGTTCTCCATCCCTCAGCTTTCCGTGGTGAGATCACCCTGTCCAACAGGGATGCACAGCAGGAGGAAGCCAGTGCAAGACATCATCTACCCCCTAAGCAAGGCTTGTCCTCAGGGCTCCTGCCCCAGGCAAGCACACTGGGCTAGAGCAGCAGTTTGTGGAAATTGTGAGGCAGATTTTGCTGAGATCTTCTTCCCAGGGCTCTGATGCTCTCTTGTTCTCCACTGTCATTTGGTGGGAAGGTGATGAAAGGTCTCAGAGCATCATTACAAGAGGTCCCACCTCCCTGGAGCTGGACACAAAATCTGGGGCACTTCAGCCAGGGCCAATCTCCTCCACCTCCCCTTCCTAGGCATGGAAGCCTTCCTTGAGCTCTCTGCTGTAGGGTGAGGTTGATCACAGCACATGAGAACCTTATTTCTCTCCACGGATGAGAAGGTGAGCTTACTGATGACAGATCAAGTTTCAACACTTACACAGTGGAATGGCAGCATTGGTGGCTGGAGTAAGGGGCATCATTGCCCAAACCAGGATGTGTCTCCAGCCTGGTGGGCCCATGTCTGGGACAGGTTGTCATGAGATCTTTTACAGCCCAGAGGAGAAAGCTGCAAGTGGCAGGTCTGGCACCATGCCCTGGGATGCAATTTTTTAGTCTCAGCCCGAAATACAAGAACTTATTTTCTGCACCACCAAGACTGCTGTGGGTCTCTGGGGAAGCTTCCCACCCTGAAGTGGTCATCAGCCAGCTGGGTCTGTCAGGGAGATGCTGGAGCAGGACAAAAGTGGGCTAGAGCCAACGATGCATCAGGGAAAAGGGATGAGAATGCCCAAAGCTGAGCTGTGATTTCAGGCCGTGGTTGTCAATGGTGACACTACTGCCTGGTCTCTCATGTGTTTCGAGGCAGGATGCAGTTGTGTTTTGCATTCAGGAGCTCAGCTGGCTCTTTCAGGTAACAGTCTGGCTTGTCACACTCATCTCACAGCTCAGGACCAGGGAGAACTGCCTTCTGCCATTCCAAGTTTTCCAGGCACTGCTCAGAGGTGCATGAGCAGCTTTTTTCCTCAAAAACAACACGGTATAGATTGAAATAAAATGTCAGCTTAATTCTAAATCAAGGGGTTTGTCATTCACAGGCTGCTGCTTGCTAATAACCCTGACACATTTCAAGGCAGAGCTGTATGCTTTTCCCTGGGATATTCTGTGCCCAAGAATACCCTTCTGATGCTGGCAAGTGGGAAGCAGCCACTCTTCCTCACAGACCTGGGAACACACAGGTGTCCAGAGGGCTGTGTGGCTTTGTCACCTATAGAGGATTTTTCCATGAGGTGATGGGAGGATGTCTCCTTACCCAAGCAGGGCAATGGCAGACGTCATGTCCTGAGGGCTGAATTCCCAGCAAAGGACATCCACGAGAGCTTCCAGCCTGGCTGATGGCATGGTCAGTGCTGCAGAAGGTGAGGCCAGCTGGGATCCTGAGAAAACACAATTTTGTTTCCATCCAGCCGCGCCAGGCTCAGGCAACCCAAAACCAGGGAGAGCTCCCATCCCCAGGCTGGGGACTGACCCGGAGCATGCAAAGGGGAAATGACATTAATAAGAGTGAAACCTAAAGACTGTCTGAAAACACATGTGCTGCTGCCAGTAAGGAAGGGAAGTATTTTGAATTCAGTGGAGGCTTTCTCTGGCTCGGGGTGACCTTTAGAGAGCCCACATCCCAGTTCACACTTTCCAGCAGAGCTGGCAATGCAGCTGGTTCTCCATTCTCATCATGACCTTTTTTTTTTTAATTATCCTTTTTTTTTTTTTCTTTTTCAGCTGAAATATTTATGCAGGTTTTTAGGGGTGTAGCTTTCATCACTCCAACCAAGAGGAAATGGTCATATCACAAAGCAGGTTACAGTATACGGCCCTGGGGATAGCAAGGCCTTTGGTAACACTTCTTCCCATGGCCTTTCTCCTGGGTAACCTAAGAGCAGGAAGGTTTATGAAGCTGATCCCATCAGACCCCACGGAGAGATTTAGCCTAAACATCTGAAGGATGAGAGCCACAGAGAAGAGGGAGCAGGGTGAGAGGGTTTGTAGCAACAGCTTGAAATAGGGGGGAATATTAGGACAAGAACATAAAGGAAGTCGGAGAAATAACACCATCTCATTTACCACTCAAGCACGTAGTGTTTGTCATATAGAAATAAAAACAGTGGGGAATGATTCCCCAAGGAGACCTCCTTATCTGACTTCATTAATGCAAGATAGACCCTTGTGTTCATGCAGGCAGTAACACAGACACTCGTGCAGACACGTACACGCACGCACAGGATTGGTTTGAGAGTGGGGAGGGAGGAAGGCAAGAAATCTTTAATCTTCACTTTCAGAGCAGTAAGCAAGTGCATCATCACCTCTGTGCTGCCCACAAAAGCAGCCACCATCCATTTCCCCACACTGTACCTGTAAGAGAATGGCTCTGGCAGGGAGGGGCTGCCTCGCTGCATCGCCGTACAACAGCCTGAAAAGTACCACAAGAGAAATCTAGTGCAGAGCTGCTCCTCAGTTTGCCTGATGTCCTGGCAGAGCCCACAGAGATGCCAGAGGCACCCCAAGCTGCTCAGGCAGCCCTGAAGCAGCACCTGCAGCTCCTGCATTGGAGTGTTCAGCCATGCCATGGGCCTGGCTCTGAGCACCTTTCCTGCCTCCACTGGGGTTTTCCCTTCTTTACCACCTAGATGCCCACTGATGTACACTAATCCTGGGAGCTTTGTCCAGCCTCCTGCTGGCTCAGCCTGAGGCTTTTCCAAGCCTCTGGCAATCCTGTCCCATCTCACTCCTTTCTGAAAAGCAGGGGAGAAGAACAAGGTGCTCCCCATAGCTTATAAAATTGTTATCCTAAAAAAATCCTGTTGGCCAAGGTCATCTCTGTGGAGCGTTTAGAGATCAATGCTGAGCCCTGCTGCTGATTTCATCCAGTGCAAACACATAACTACCCAGCAATCTTGATGCTGCAGTGCTGGAAAGCAGTGTTTCAAACACAATCTTTTAAGAAGCAACAGAGACCAAGCAAACAGGTGCCCTATAAGCTTGACAAAAACTCAAATCCTCTTCAGGGGGAAATTAGCAAGCACTGCTGCTGGCTGGATCCAATTTATTAAGGTCCCAGAGAAAGCAACCATGAAGAAAAGAGATAAACAATCTTCAGAGAGAACAATTGCAGATCAGTTGTGACATAATCAGGAGACCAGTTTCTCAAGGATGGAAAAAGGGAATGCCAGGCCTTTCTCTCATTAATCAGAATTAAAAGCCAGAAATATGCTGTCTATCTCTGCTCTACAGCAGTGCTGCAATTGATTGCTAATTGTTCTCTTTGAAGATTATTTATCTCTTTCCCTCAGGATCGTTCCTTCCTCCCCTCTCTGTTTCTTCCCATAAAAAAGAATGACCCTAAAGTGTCTTAAAAGGAGAATTTGCAGAATGAGAGATGCCTTGCAGTGTCATTACGAGCTCACAAGCAGCTGGATGGGGAAAGGAATTACCCATTATGGCCACAGTTTTGTCTGTTTAGTGGGAAAGGGCAGATTGTAGCTTTAAGAGAAGCGTCAGAGAGTTGATCTATGAGAAACCAAGCCAAATTCCCTTCTCCCTTGCTCTCAGTGTTCTTGGGTTAGACACCATGTGATGTATGAAGCAATGTTTTGAACCCTGGGAGACCTAATCTGGTAATCCTGGTAACTGCAGGGTCCTTCAAAGACCTTCCAAACCCTCTTTCTGCTCAGCAGTTTAAGCACAGTTGAGTTGAAGATGGAAACTGAAGTATCTATGTGCATTTGAGGGTCACCTTATTTTTTTGTTTAGAACTTTACCATTTAATGAAATTCTTATTTTGTCTGAAGTACTTTACTAGAGCCAACCCAGAAAGCTTTGAACCCTGTTTAAACCCTTTGCCCAGCAAGCACCGGAGAATGGGAAGAAGCCAGGGATGACACCACAAGTACTGCTTTTGGGAGGTGGTTTGTAGCTGGAAGGGCAAACACTTGCCCATTACTGCAGTCTCCACACCCCTGGCGCTGCAAAGAGAGTGCATGGGTGACCAAGCGTCACAGTCTGGTCCCCTGTGAGCCTCAGAATGATGTCCACACCTGCAGGTCTGAATGAGACATGGGAGGAGAGGGATTGTGCTGGGAAAGAACATGGAAAACTCTCCCTGCCTGCCTGCCTGCAGGGAGGGACAGGAGGGAGCCCCAAGGGGCAGCTGTTCTGCCCTGTCCTGCACAAGGAGGGCTTGGCTCTCCCTAATTCTCCTGGCACAGCTCACTTCCAAACATGGATCTGATGAATTCCAAGCTGTTCCCAGCTTGCTGTGCCTGTGATGCGCCCCAACATGCTGCACTAAACCTCTTCTGCTGCCCAGTGCACTCAGACACCACGTTTATTAGTTTCTGCGGTCTTTCCTAGATGGAGTGGAGCATTTCTGCCCTTCCTTCTGCCAGATTGTGCTTGCTTTTCCCTCCCAGCCTGGCATGAACAGTGGATGCAAATGGGCCTGTGTGCCAGAGCATCATTTTGCAGCAGCAAGGGCACCCCTGGTCACTGCATGGAGCATGGCCAGTCCCAGAGTGGGGAAGAGGTCTGTTTCCCTGTGGGAAGGCTCAGCCTGATGGTTGAAAATGTGCCATGAAACCCTGAAAGCAGGATTGCAGGGGGGAATCAGCCTGTCTGCGCCACCCAACTCTCACCTCACTGTGAGTCAGAGGGAGCAGAACCTGTCCCTGAGGGAGCCCAACCTGTCATGGGATGGGATGGGGATGGGGATGGGGATGGGGAAGGGAAAGGGGAAGGGGAAGGGGAAGGGGAAGGGGAAGGGGAAGGGGAAGGGGAAGGGGAAGGGGAAGGGGAAGGGGAAGGGGAAGGGGAAGGGGAAGGGGAAGGGGAAGGGGAAGGGGAAGGGGAAGGGGAAGGGGAAGGGGAAGGGGAAGGGAAGCAACAAACCCCCGTTGTCTTCAGGAAGGTTTGTTTGTTTCCCTCTGCCTGTCAAATGGGGATCATCAGCCCAGAAGGGTTGGCAAGACAAAATCTGTTACTGGGTGGAGGCGTAGGGGCCCTGGCCTGGAAGCAGCTAGGGAAGGGTAAAGGGTGATAATTATTATTGCAGAAGAGATTCCCAGCTGTGGAATCAGCATGTGTCCTTAGACTTTAAAACTGAGCAACACTGAAAGGTGGCCATGTCTAGAAGAAGCCAACTACAAGCAAGGACTTCCCCACCCCACTTTCTCCCAGTTTCTCCTTTCCTGCTTCAACATCCACAGGCTGGAGAAGGCTTTCTGGAGTAAAAGAAATGGGTCAGTTCTGGACAGACACAAAACTTGCTGCCTTCCCTTTGAAATATCTGTTTTCCTGTTGGGTTGCTAACTGGAGCCTGTAAAAGCATCCATGCTCCATCTCTGTGTGGCTACACACAGAATTTCTGGTTTGCAGGATGAGACACTTTAGGAAAGGATCTTGATCCTTCACTCCAAGATAAGAGTCCAGCTTGCTCTCTGCAGTTGGAAAAATATTTTAACTTGATTTCACCACTTGCTGTTTCCTACGAAGATTCAGAAGGGAAAACACACTTAAAATACCTCTTCCACTTCAGTTTCTCAACTTGAAATGGTCATTAATTTTCTTTTTACTTGCAAATGACATTGTCCTTCACTTCAGAGGGAAAAAAAAGGGAAAGAAATTTAAGACAAAATATGTAATGGTAATGAATAGATTTTGATTAAATTCTTGATGGAAAAATTCAACAGGTCCTTGATTAGGCTTTTAATGAAAATCAGTGATGCAAAGTAGCCAACAGCACAGAAGTTGGAGCACTCAGGGTAGGCAAGGGGGAATCAGCCTGGCTGAGACTCATTTCATCCCTCCTGCACCAAGAAGTGGTCGTTGGCTGTTGGCCAGTGTTGAGCACTGCTCTTTTCATTTCTTTTCCCACAACCTATGCATGCATTTAAAATAAAATTAAGAAACTTGGTTTCATTCCAGTTCAAGAGACAGGGGAAAAAAAAAAAAGATGAAATAATAAGCAAAGAAAACAAAAGGCAGACTTTTAATAAATTTTTCCCTGTAAAATAAAACCATTGTTTTACAAATTTACTGATAGAGCAGGTGTCAGGGTACATGTGACTAGGTGGAAAGGCATGTCAGCTCTGTTGCATGTTTGAAGTGTGCAGAAATCTTCCCTATAATACCATCCAAAGTGTTTTGTACCAGCAAATATTTGTCTTCTGCATAGCAGTAAAAGGGATTGTTCTCTGCACTGGGGTCATGCGAGTCCTGGTACAACAAATATTGCTTCTAATGAGAGAGAACACTGCTTGATCTCTGGCTAAAGGCAATCAAAATCCATTTGGCATGGTAAGTCCAGGAGGGAGGAGGATGACAAGAACTCAGCAAACAAAAGGAACCGCAGCAGCACGAGGATCCTAGAGAACAAAAGCAGGTGAGAGCTGTCCAAGAGTACTGTGAGGGAAGCACCAAAAACTACAGAAAACCCCCGCAAGAACTTCCTTTAGGCATGCTCTGGCTCGGGCTGAGTGATCTCCCAGGGCCCTCAGGGGAAGCAGAAGGGCAAGGTGCCCTCTGGTGTTTCATTCCCAGGGTAAAGAGCAGCCCCTTCCTCCGAACTGCCCCCCATGAGGTCAGTCACTCTTCATGGAGAGAAAAGCACTTGGGCTGCACACAGACTTCATGCTGGAGGCTCCCACTGCATCCCAATGGGCACTCAAGCCCTCCTGCCCCAGGGGCTCACTGGAGTGGTGTCTCTGAGTACAGTGATTTCAGCTGGCAGGACCCTTGCAGAACCAGGCGTTGCATCCACCAACAGCCCTGCAGCAGCTGGGGGTGTTTGAGAAGGGCCTGGTTGAGGAAGGTTAGTTGTGATGTCCCTGTCACCTCATTGTGCTGAACAACCAAATGAGCAAAGACAAAAAGCCCCTGTGTGGCCAGGAAGACACAAGAGAGGCAGAAGTGCTGCTGGACAGAGCAGCTTGGCACACCTCTGTGGAGGCATGAGCTGGGGAGGAGTCGTGGGCAAAATTATATTGAGCCTTTTAAGCACCATTTCTGGTGTGTGGGAGCATGGGTTGGTGCTGCCTGTTTCAGAGTGTGCACACAAAGTTCAGGTTTGGGGAGCAAAAGCAATGCAGGGATAACCCCGTTGCAGGCTGCACCACGCTGTTCCCTCCTCCTGGCTGCTGGCACCGCAAAGCAGAGCCACATCCCAGCCCTCTCCAGTGACTCAGAGACAAGAGATGGGCGTTGTCTCTGTCCTGTAACACAAATGTGACACTTATGCTTCTGCCATCTGCAAAAACGAGAGTTTACACAAGCTCCCCTGTGTCTGCAGGGGAACAGAGATGGGCACTGTGTCTGGCAGGCTTCAGATGCCCGTTCACATCAGTCACACAGGTCCTCCATCAGGCTCTTCCCTGTGGTCCCCTGACTCACTACCCTGTGATAAATCACTCTGCACAGGGAGCTCAGGTGGAGAAAGGCAATAGGAGCTGCTAAAGGGCAGCAAAGTGAGAAAAGAGCCATCCTCCATACAGATGTCCCTTGTACCACAGTTAAAGTGGAAACAACATGCCACATGAAAGAGGGGAAATTAAAAATATAGCAAATACGTCCCTCCACTCTGCAGCTATCACCTGGGAGTTAGCATAAAGTTTATGGCACTCCTTCATTGCTAGAACCAGCAGTAAAGGAGACAGACGTTTATTTTGCAGCTTGGCTCTGCTCCTCGAGCAATAAATGCTGCACAATGTGGAGCCAGGTCTGCAAACACACCGTGCCTCTGCAGGAGCAGGGCTGAACACTGCAAGGTGTCCTGGGATGCTCCTAAGTACCTGCAGGTGCCCTGATGGGGGACGACAAGGAGAGAGACAAAATGAATGCATCAGTGCAGGCCTGCAGTGATGATGAGGTGTCTGAGCACCTTTCCTGCATCCATTGAGGTTTTCCCTTCTTTACCACCGAGATACCCACTGATTTACACCAATCCTGGGAGCTTTGTCCAGCACCATGGTAGCTGCTTTCTATGGAGCAGAGAGGACAAAACAGGGCTGTGATGGTTTTATAGCTGAGGATCAGTGGGATCACTGAGGTGTACCACTGCCCCACTTGTTTGTGGAGAAGCTGGAGCATGACAAGGAGGTCTTCACCCCCACTGAGCATCCCCTCTTCAGCCACCCTGTCCCCCAGCTGGGAACTGTCCCCGTGGAGCAGTGTTGGGTGCAATGCAGACCCCCAGGGCATTGGGAGATAGCAGATTCCATCAGGCTTTTGGCTTTGTTCTGCTCCTGGCATGTCATAACCATTTACAGCTGCTCCTTGGTGAAGATGAAGAGACTCTCCCACCTGAGGAGACTTCAGAGTGAACAGCAAAACCAGGCTGGTGGGGCCTGTCCTTGTGCTCTGATGGCAGTGGCACAGAAGGTCTTTGGAGGAGCTGGGGACCCTCAGTGCTGTCTGTGCTTGCTCAGGGCTGACATGCCTCCAGCAGGGACATGGCTGGAGCCAGCCAGAGGGCAGAGCCCTGACTGCCCAAGCCACATATCTGGACTCTAAATCACCACAGGTATCTGTTTATTCTCATTTCTTTTCCCACAGTTATATGAGGAGCCAGTGCAAGTTTTCCAAGCTCTGAGTACACAAAAACATCCCACTCTCTGTCTGAAAACACTTCACTTTGAGAGAGGCAATACAGCTTGTTGTGAGAATGCCAGCCAGGTCTGAAACCATCCAACAGATCAGAACAAAGGTAAGAAGGCAGCAGACCCTTTCCAGGGAAGCCAGGCCACCTCCTTCAGGAATGCCTTTAGGAAGACAAGCTCCATGGGCAGCTGTGCTCACCTCTGGCACCAGGATCTAGGCAACAGGCTGCCAAAAAGATACTGTGGTATCTCACAGTGCTGGGGAGCAGAGCTGCAGGGAGAGAGGGGTAAAACCCCAGATGAGCACAACCTCCAACCCTCCCTCCACAATTAAACTGCCCCGGAATGAACTTTGACACCAACCACTGTAGTGTCTTAGCACCCTGTGAGGGACAACTAGGATGAAATCAATTCACTTGGTTTTGAAATGCCTCAAACCTGTCTTTCACAGCCTGCCCACTAAACGTCTACAGCCGGGCTTTATCGCACTTGCACAGACCTTCTGGTGTGACTCCAGCTGGAGGCTGCACCCTGGGCACCTTCCAGCTCATTAGCTAACATCTGTCTGACATGCTGCTTGTTTTCTCACCCTCATGCAACAGGGACGAGCCTGCTAAGGAAGGCTTTTGATCACTGGGGGGTTTTGGGGGCCAGGTCACACTTGCTGTGAGTCGCCGGTGAAGGAGGCAGCCTCTCTCCAGCAGAGCCTTCAAACACACAGGGACTGCTGGGACACCCATGGTTTTACACACACGGGAGCTAAGCCAGCAGTCCTTGGAGAGCAGTGCCTGACAACTCTGCTTGTCACTCACAGAGATCCTCCAACACCTCCAAGACACACCACAAGGCTGCATCCTCATGCATCCACACGCATAGGAACTGCTTCAGTCCCAGGGACACTGATGTTTCTGCTGCTGTATTGGGAACAATACTTCTCTGTACAGTTTGAGAAAGGCACTCTCCTTCCTCTCACAGTCATCTGGGCCTCATCGGAATCCTGCCCCAAACTCTGTCTGGGGACTCAGACTTGCAGGAGTCTGATTGCAGGGTGCCAGCTTCCCATGGATCAGCCAGGCCTGGGTGAATGTTGACACACCGGCTCCCAGCCCTGGATGGACACATCACCAGGGCATCCTCTGCCCACACACACCAAGCCAGGCTGTACAACAGTCACCATGGCTCATCCTGGAATGGGTGTGGCTCTGAGTCCAAGTTTGGGTCTGGCTGGAGCAGAGCTCCTACTCCCTTCTCTGTGGCCAAAGGCAAGCATTCTGTCTGGGTCTGCCTGCATTTCTACACTCATCCAGCACTCCCACCAGAGAGCTGTTTGCAACCAACACAGGCATTTTGGGTGCCTTGGCTGAGCTGTGCTCCCTGCTCCCTTCTCTTCTGCTCCCTGCTGGAGCTGCCCTTGCCACACAGCCTCTTGTTGCCTGCTCCAGGGCTCTTTCCACAGCTCTGCAGCAGCACAGGGGGTGCATGTAGCAACACCAGCATTCCCCTCTTAATCTGGGAGCAGGATAAGGAGGAAGCCAAAGTCCAGGTGGTAGGTTGGCCTGTGGATCCATGGGAGGTAGTGATGGAGATGATACATTCCAGGCTGGCTTGATTTGGAACCAGACCGCACAACCCCTGCCCCAATTACAGAGTATGTTCATCTCCTCCAGCTCCACATCCAACCTGGCTGCACACCCAGTGGTGCCTCAGGAAGCTACAGGAACACCATCTTAGTGACCCTCCATCTAACTACAGTGACCAGGGCAAGTGCTTGACCTGGGCTTGTCTTCTGGGAGCAGCCAGGGCCCGGCATTCTCTGCAGCTCTCTCCTTCTCTGCTCCCCAGCTGGCATCTGTCCTGATTTGCGCGCCCAGAAATTCATGGTACACTGAAAACCCAATGCAAACAGAGAAATCCCAGCATGAAAGGTGGCCCTGAGCACCCCAGGCATCTCCTTGGTGTTGTTTGTAATTACAGAGGCAAACAATCCTGTGAGCAGTGCTGCCAAGGGCTCCCTGGAAGAGCCCCAGGCTCCAGATAGCCAACTCGTCTGTTGATGGGACACAGCAGAGCAGAGATGTGGCTCTTCCCTCCTGTTCTTCTGATTCAATTATCGTGCAGGCAGCTGGCTTTGGAGCATTCACAGCAGTCAGGGCTCTGTGTGCCTGGGAAGCCCTCCCATTGGCACGGGACAAGCCCAGGCATCCTCAGCTGCTTCCTGCTTTGAAAAATAATTCATCCGTGGTGGAAGCTGGGAGGCAGACCAAGTACAGACATTTTGGCATTGAAGTAGCAGGTACTGCATTGTCCTGAGATGCCTTTTTCTCCTCTGACTTGCTGATGCTAAGTCAGGGGGTTCGAGGGGAGCTCAGACCCGAGAATAATTTTTCATCAGCTTTCCATATCCCCTCAGTCTGCACATTCCTGCCCCACATAGGTTCAACTTTACCAGACCTTCTCACAGCATCAAAACATTTTGCTGCTGTCCAAATTTTCTGTTGTGACTGATTTTGTTTGTTTGTTTGTTTAATTATCGCTCTGTGGAAAATTTCGAAATGACAACTCTTCCATCTCTTTTGGGAAAAACAAGCCGACACTGAAATGCTGGGATTCCCCTAGGAGTGAAAATCCTAGACCTCAGTGGTAGAGGTCAGTGTCTGGATTCAGCTGCCCTCGGAGGGTGTCAGGGAAGGAGGTCCTTCCCTGCACCATTGATGAAGGCTGAGATGAAGCTTTCAGTGCTCAGGGCATCTTCAGCCCTTATCCCTCAGGAAATCCCTACAACCTTCCAGCATCTCCCACTGCAAGGCAGTTGGAACACTGGATCCGTGCAGGTCACTTGCAGAACGAGTCTTGTTTCCAGGTTGCTTCCCAAGGATCTGATTTCTCCCCTGTTTCAGGTGAAGCTTTTCTAACATCTGCCCTTTTTGTGTCCCTCTTTTTCTCTTGACTGCATCACCCCAAGTGCAATGACCTGCTCTAGCAGGGAGGTCACACTAGATGATTTCCAGAGGTCCCTTCCAGCACCAGCATTCTCTGATTTTGTGATTCTGTGACCTTCTCTGCCTCCTCAATCCCTTCTGGGTTCTGAAATCACTTCTCTGCTTTCCCATCAGGAATTTCTGCTCTTTCCTTGCCCCAGAGCTTCCTTCATTGCCCTGAAGCTGCTCAAGGCTGTGAGGGGATGAAACAGGAAGGGAAGGTGTGACCTTTCCTGGTGAAGCCTTGGGTATGGAAGCACTGTGCCCCTAATAGTGCACCGTGGTGCTGCTTTGCTGTCCCCCTTTGCTCTCCGCAGTGCTCTGACCAGCAGCACAAGAACCAGCAGTGTCCATTCCCACCCGGTTCAGGACTGGTGCAGGACTGTGGGCTGAGTGCCCAGGTGCTGCTTGCAAACAAGAAAACAAGGCCATGCTCAAGGCTCCTTACAGGAGATGGCAGCACGACCCAGCATCTCCTCCAGGATGGTTCTGCTGCCTTCCTTTCCCCTCCAGCTTCAGTGAGCTCCAGCACAGTCCCTGGCTTGGATGCCTGCAGGGCCCTCTTTCTCCAGACCTTCTCCATCCCTGGACTGCAATTCTCTTACAACCTCTGCCCCCTCAGGGCTGTTTTTTTCCCCCTCCTCTAATCAGCATCACTTAGGGCTGGCTCTGCTGTGGTCTCAGCATGCAGCTGCTGGCCTGCAGCACCATAGCTGAGTCCCAGGACTCAGCAGCAGCTCCTCTGAGAAGACAAATCGGTCATTATGCATCTGAACAAATAGATTTCATATTCCAAATGGAGAGATCTGTCAGCAGCTCCATTCCTCTGGGAAGCCATGAATGTCAAGCCATTTAAGAGCCCTTTCCTAATGATGCCCCTGGTGAGCAGCCGTGAAGACGTATAGCCCCAGTGCTCAGCAAGGGTTTGCTGGAGACTATCAGGGTAGAGGGGAAGATTAGGAGGCATTAGCACAGCAGAATGTCTCGTTCAGCACTTCCTCTGGAGTCCTGCACAGCAGAAAAGGAGCACGAGGCATGGGCTCAGATTAATGGGTTTTTTACAAGCCAGCTTTGTCTTCTGACAGAGGAGAAAAATGATTGCACACACACACACACGAGCACGCACACGAATGAGGGGAGATGGGCTGTCCTGCCTGGCTTGTACATTTTGTAATGGAGAGCCTGGCTGGAAGGAGAGGGAAAAGATGAAGTAGGGCAATGGGAATGTGATCCCTCTCTGACCTGCCGAGATGCTTATCGACTGCAGACCCTGCAAGGTTTGTCCTGGCACTATTCCCCCTGCAATCCACAGCCCTGTAAAAGGCAGCTCTCTGCTGGGTTGGAGGAAAATCACACAGGTTTGGAGACTCTCTCCCAGGCCAGCAGACTGCAAGAGCTGACTGTGACCCCCAGCAGCATGGATGGAGTTAGAGTGAGCCAGGACTGACCCATGGGCAGGGACATGGGCTCCCTGCTTCCAGACAAAGGGCATGGAGACACAGCCATCCACATGGCAAGTCCATGGTTTCCTCCCACTGCCCACATAGGTGCTACAATCTGGAAACCAAGCATTTGGAGTTTATGTTGAAAACACTCAGGTTGTAGCACTGCTGTGGTCAGATATCCCCTCCCATGCCCTTCTTTGCTAGATTTGGTCCAAATTTTCCAGGAGCGCTAGTCTTCCCAAAGTAGATTTTTTTTTTTTTTTTTGCAAGTTGGGGTTTTCCAGGATATACACCTGACTTAGTGTCACAAAGCACTTTGGGAACCTCTCACAGATCTGTTGTTTGGCTACTTCTTAAAAATCAGCAGTTGTGTTTTGGACAAAACAAAACAAACACATTCACCCCAAGGAAAGGTGGCCAGAATCAAACCCCTGGGCTTCAAAAAACACGGACAATTTCAATTAGCACTCCCCAACATCCCCAAACTGAAACAAACTTAAACACTCGTGCTGATAATCACTGCCTGTATACCAAACGTGGCCCTATCTTCTTCTAAATGTGTATACCAGCCTGCGTGTTATCTCTTCAGATGGAGCCATTTGTATTAAGGGAAGAAAAATGCAAGTATCTAGAGGCCACCTTTAATAAAGTATTTGATAGAGTGCCTTGCAAAACCGTACCTGGCAAATGAATTCGAATTGGAGTGGATACAAGCTGAGACACCTGACGGGAAATTGGCTAAGAGGTGTGTAAACACAGGGCCATGATAAACTGCAGGGGTCTGCATGGGGAGGAAGGTTTCTAGAAGGTGCCACAGGGATCGATGTTAGAGCTGGTCTAGTTTAACATCTTTATTAATGACAGGGACGGAGAAGTAAACAACACATTAATAACATCCCGGGATGATACTGAACAGCACAACTCCCTAGATGGAGCCAAGAGAAGGAATTTGCGGTGCAAGGGCTGACCCTGCATAGCTTCTTGCATTCTGTTATCAAGATCAAGGGGTACATTGGGCACCTGAGATGGGGAAGGGGCTGAAAGGAATCTAGGAAAGGTGCCCAGGCTGGAAGCATGAGATGAATACTGTGAGATAACTGAGGGAGAGAAAGTTTGGGTCAAATTCCATTCTCTACCCCCCCCAGGTTCCTCATTTTTCTCCCTGTGGAAGGGCACTATAGACAAAGAGCCATACAAATTGACAGCTATGTGTCCACAACTAGGTGCTCCCTTCAGGATGTTGTGCCCCTCCAAGGAACATTAAGACACAGAGATGCTGTCTATCCCAACGCCAGAGATACTGCACCCATCCAGAGGAACACTGCGTCAGTAATTGATGTGTCAGGATAAATAGCAAGCATGAAGTGATCCGTGAGATCCCTGCTTTTGGAAATTGGTGATTGCTTAATACCAGCAATTGTAATTTTATTTCATTTATGTCATCTTTTGGAGCACAGTCCTGGCTAGGAAAGCACACACACACACTCACACACACACTCTCAATACTTCAGAAAGACTAATTTTCCATGCTTCTAGGGAATTATGAGCAAAACTCTTGGGGAGAAAGATGAGGGCAGGAAAATGAGATGATCAAAGTTGAGCAAGTGGGAGACAGTGCAGGAAAGAGCCACAAAAAATCTGTGGAGCTGGAAGAAAATCAGCCTTGCAATGAGAGACAGAAAATTCTCGATCTGTTTAGCTCATCAAAAAGATTGAGATTTAACTGATTGCAATGTGTAAGTACCTTCCCAGGAAGAAAATACAAGGTGTGAAAGACTCTTCAATCACATGGAGAAAGGAACAAAAGAGCCAACAACTGGAAATTAAGGTCAGAGAAATTCCAGTGAAATGTAAGGCCCACATTTGCAGCAGAAGATGTGACCAGACATTCAGTCAAAATCCCAGAGATGTGGTAATTTCTGGGACATGGTAATTTCTTCACATCTAAAAGCAAGGGATGATTTTCTGTAAGATGCTCCAGTCAAATACTGGACACCATTCAGTAGAAACCAGATGCAGCTCCCTGCTTCACGCAAGAGGGCTGCGCTGCAAAGGGGGTCATGACAGATGACCTGTGGTTTTCTTCCAGAGTTCCTTAGAAGAGGATGTTTAAATACCATATGTTGCATCTCATTCCTTTCAATTCCACAACTGCTGGCATATCCTCTTTACACTCTTAGTTACAGACCTGCATTCATCATCTTTTGTCCTTTCTGGATATTGTGCAAGTGCTTGTTTTCATTGTGTTTGCTACACCAGCATCTTAATTTGGTGCTGGTACATAATCCCACACAGCTGTCTGTCATTTCAAAGCACAGCCCGTGGCTCCCCATGCATTTTCCATACCTGTGGTTAAGATCTCGATAGGACAGTTCCTGTTTTATTCCTAGAACTGCAGGAGCCTATTAAAGAAGGAAACTTATGCTGTGCTCTCTTTAAGGAAAACTTTCTTCTTCTCTGTGCTAGTATTTTTTTTTTCCCCCAGTTGTGAAGATCACATCCTTTTCAACAGCACAGCCTCTTCTTCTTGTAAATTGAGACAACCTGATATGAGGTATCCCGAATTCACCTCCTGAGAGGTTTCTGGTGGCTCTACCTAATGCTAAATACACTTTGATTTAATGCTGCAGGAGGAGCTCAGTTGCTACCAGAGGGAGAAACAGTGGGCTCTGGGGACTTGGGGAGGAAGCCAAGGTGGAGGAGAGGGGCTGAAGGTTGTTTTTGCTGCTATTATTTAAGTTAACAGCAAAGGTAAGGCTGAGAGCATGGGTAAGGCTTGACCCTGCCCTTGCACTCCATGAGGGAGCCAGCTGAACACGCTGCTGCTCACACACAGGTCTTGTGCAAGGAGACATCTGGAGGCTGGACCCATCTGGATCAGACCTCTCTCCTGGGAACTGTGTTTGTGTGATTTCCTGGACACCATAAAGTTGCTGGAAATGCAAAGGCACTCCAGAAATGGGCAAAAGTGATGAAAAGTCTGTGGGGAAGGAGTAAAAGGGGAACTTGCCTGCTTGCAAGATCTTGGGAGGAGGAGGGAGGGTATTAAGGGTCTCCTGGTAGCTTCACTGAGAGGAAGGGGATGAAATCAGGCCAGAAAAATTGCATCTGAACATCAGGAAATGATGTTCTGATCTCTGTCTCTTAGATGTATTAGCTTGGGGAATTGCATCCTCAGGCACAGGGCGACGACATGGTTGCTCAAGACATACCTGGCAAGCCTCTGAGCTTGAAGGGAAATGTCCTGTTGGGGAGCAGCTTTCTCAGAGCTGTGCCAAGCTGGGAGAGTCCCAGCACTGCTGCTACACCCCCACTGTGTCAATGTCATTCAGAGGGTGCTCCTGGTTGCCCTCTGTAGCCCTGGGAGCTTAGGATGTCTGGTTTCCCAGGCTGGAAGGAGGAATGTGCATCCTCCTCATGGTGTCCAGCCTGTGATATGTGAAAGTTAATTCATGCTGTACAAATAGATATATATGTAGGTATAAAATATTGTGGAAGATATGTACCAACCTCCCCAGCCAGGAGCAGTGTCCTGTTCAAATTATAACTAACTCCTAACTAACTTCGGGCAGCAGTCGAGATAATATCAGGCTTATTTTACGTCTGAATGGGACCTTCCTGGACCATCAACAGTGATTTCCTTGTCTCCTGCATCTGGGAGATAACATCCAGGCCTTCCTGGCCCCTGACTCCAGGAATTTCACCAGACTTGGACTCACCCTGGTTGCATCTGTGGCTTCCAGGAACCAATAGCAACATACTACATGTGAAAACCAACTCTGCCTGTGCCCAACTCTGCCCATGCTCCAGACTTTCGTCTGCAAACCGGGATCTGTCTACAGAAATGGATTTGCATTCGAAGAAATAAATAGAAAGATGTGGTCATCTATGCCTCAGGCAGAATAAACTGTATATAAGCTGGACCCTGGAAGAGATCAGGGTGAACCTTTGAGGGAAGGCGTCGCTCTGTCGGTCGAACCTCTGGCTTCACCCAGCGACTGCTCCCGGGGCTGACGCTGTCTTGATTGTAGAGGTTGCACGAAATTCTATTTTTTTTGTAATTGACCCAATAAATCGTTGCTAAATTTTTGATAAATTTGGCTATCGATTTGATAATTTATAACAAGCCCAAGCTGCTATGTCCTCCTGCCATGGCTGGACCCCTGGATGGCTCTCATCTCACCTGGTCAAGTGCTGGTAGTGAGGGAGATGGGCAGGAGGAGAAGGGCTCCCTGGGGGTCCTGGACATCCCAGACTGATGCCCACTCCCACATCCCTGCATCACGATGGATGGAAGTCACAGCGGGCTGTTGCACCTCCGTGGCTGTGAGCCCCCCTCCAGCAATGCTCTCCGAGCTCTGGTTAGACCACCAGCCCACCTAGGTTTTCCCAATAGTTTTATCCCATGGGACGTCGGCTCTAGGGACTTCCTGACTTTTTTTCACCTTCTCTTGCTCACTGTCCCAGCCTCTTGGGCGTGCTTTTTCCAGGGGTGACACATCTCCAGGTTGGAGCACCCTCTACGAAACTGGGGGCTGCTACAGAAGCTCGGAATGCAGCAGCCAGCAGCACCATTCCTCCAGCAGATAGATCTGTTTCCTAAGACCTATTGCCAGCCTGTCCCTTATCTACCTTTCCCTCCTTTCCAGCGGCTCCTCTCTTCCCGGCTTCTCCCGGAGTTGTGCTGTTGCCATGGTTACCCGTTTATCTTTAAAAGATACGTTTCCCCCCCCACCCCACCCCAATGCAAACTGAAATTCCCGAGCTTCCTCCTCCACGGAGAGCTGCCTCCCTCTAAAGTGGCACTAATTGAGCATGAAATGCTATGCAACTAAATTGCACCATAATTTATTCGGCGTTAAATGATTTTAAGCAGTGGCTCAGGAGTGCTGGGAACAAGAATCACTCCCCTCTTCCCACTCTCTTCGCAGCCGGGAGCGAGCTGGAGCCGGAGGATTGCATCCTCCCAAGAAGGACCGGCCTTCAACAGGGCAGCCACCTCCTCACTGCCTGATTTTTCCGGGAGAGCTGACAGCTTGTGGGGCACTCACCAAAGAACCGCTAATCACACTGTGATGTGTGATGGTTAATTCATGCTGCATAAGTAGATATATAGGTAGGTATAGAATGTTGTGTAAAAGCCATGTGCCAACCTCCCCAGCCAGGAACAGAGTCCTATTCAATTTATAACTAACTCCGGTCAGGCTGAATGGGACCATCCCAGACCATCAACAGTGATTTCCTTGTCTCCTGCACCTGGGAGATAACATCCAGGCCTTCCTGGCCCGTGACTCCAGGAATTTCACCAGACTTGGACTCACCCTGGTTGCATCTGTGGCTTCCAGGAACCAATAGCAACATACTACATATGAAAACCAACTCTGCCTGTGCTCCAGACTTTTGTCTGCAAACCGGGATCTGTCTATAGAAGTGGATTTGCATTCGAAGAAGTGAATAGAAAGATGTGGTCATCTATGCCTCAGGCAGAATAAGCTGTATATAAGCTGGACCCTGGAAACACTCGGGGTGGACCTTTGAGGGAAAGCTGTCACTCTGTCAGTTGAACCTCTGGTCTCACCCAGCGTCTGATCCCAGGCTGACGCTGTCTTGATTGTGGAGGTTGCACGAATTTTTTTTTTTTTTTTTTTTTTTGTAATTGACCCAATAAATCGTGGTTAAATTTTTGATAAATTTGGCTATCGATTTGATCATTTATAACAACATCCTCGTCGCTCCTGAGAGTCCTAATTCCCAACAGGGAGCCTGCCTGTAAACTGCAGGGCATGGGATGTCACCAGCACCGTGCAGGACCTGGGTGGTTTTAGCCTGTCAGGCTCAGACCAGGGGCTGAGGGCTTTTCCTCTTTGAAGAGAGAAAACCAGCGCAGGGAGTTTGGCGGTTACAAATTTAAAAATCTGGCACTTTTTTAGGAAAAAAAAAAGAGTTGCAAAACCAGTTAAACCTGTTGCTGCTAAAGTTCTACCTGTTTGTTATTGTAATCACCGGCCATTCTCGTGAATGGCTCCTTTTGTATTGGTATGGCCCTGCCTGAGGCTAAGTTGTCCTTCTCCCCAGACGGTGGGTGCAGGGGACATGGCAGGGCATCAGAGAGGATGCAAAACAGCCTGGAGACCAACATGCCATGGGAAGCTAACCCACCAAGCTTACCGAAAAGACCCCCAAAACAACGAGCCAACACAGAATCAGGAGATCAGAGTGATGTCCGAACGTGAGGAACAAAGTACCGAGCCTGCAGAGATGCTGAAAACCTTTGCTGCCCCTTGCCCTGAGCAAAGACCTCAGCTGGAACCAGGAACCCCGAGGCTGGAAACCTCAAAAGCTGGGTAAACCCAGGGCTTGGGCCAATGCTTTCGTGAGGATGGGACCCCCAGCTCTGCCCCTACTACACAAAGCTGCACATTTCTCCTCCTCTTCCTCCGAGTCACCCTGGGAGAGACGATGGAGACCTGGAGACCATGGATCCCTCGAGCTTCCCAAGCTTGAGCTGATCACTTTTAATAAAGGCATTACAAGGAGAAAAAGTCTCCTGCCCTGTTTATTTCATTGGCCAGGTTGGAACTAGCTGCCAAATTATTTCACGTTGGCTCCTTCTTCATTCCCACAGATCCTTTGCTCCCGCCTGACAATTGCCCTCCAGCGCCATAGAACATCAGGTCTCTCACTTTGGTGTTTCTCTGCAGCAAGGAGATGCATGCTGTTCCTAAGGAAATAGGAAATCATTTGCTCCCCCTTCTAAACAGCAGCAAAACACCATTTTGAAGAAAAATGCAGAAGTTTCATATCAAAAATGGAAAACTGAGATGTTCCAACACTCTTCAGAAATATTTTTCACTGTCTTTTCAGACTGGAGGCTTTTGACGAAATTGATAAAAATATCAGAACTACCCCCATCAGTACAAGGTGTATTTTTAGACATAAAAGAGGAAAAGTTTCATTCAGTGAGGAAAAATGTCCCTACTTCCACTAAGAATGGAGACAATTTCAGCATTGTGTAAGAGACTCCAGGAGAAATCCACTCTCCTAAATAAGGAAGGATGGGAAAAGTACCAGCAGGATCAGAGGTACACAAATATAGAGCAGCTTCCAGCTTCCTTTCTTTTTTTTTTTCTTTTTTTTTCTTTCTTTTTTATTAAATATATGTGGACTAGGGTTAATTTGGACTTCTCCAAGTCAAAGAGTAATTGGGGACAAGAAGCAGTTAGTCCCATAGAAAAGGAAATGGGGCTGCATGGACAAGCAGATTAGGACTCTTCAGTATGGGCTGGGTGGTAATTTTGGATGGGTAGATTAGGAGCTCAGCAAGTCTAAAATAGCATGGAAAAGATGACTGGGGATGGATGCTTTCCTGCCTTTTCTGAGATAGAAGTGTATCAAACCAGAAGGAAGCAGGTTCAAAAGAAGCAAAGGGATTTTTCTCCCATATATGGAGGTTAACCTATGTAACTTCTAGCCACAGGACATTGTGGGTGGTAAAAATGTTGTAAAAAAAAGAAGTGGCACAAAACCCACGAGCATTATTTCACAGGCAGATAATTCATCAAAAATGGCTTAATCCTAGAGTGGTGTTTTGTTGCAAGCCTGAGGATGATACTCGAGGAAAAAAATCAGACGACCACATTGCATTGCTGCTGGTTTGAAGCACACCCTTGAGGACGTTGAGGTGCTGGGACAGACCGTTTAGAAGGAATTTTTGCGACTGTCCAGATATCTGAGCCTTGTTTTAGCAGTGTGGGCACCGACAGCATGCCAGACCTCCTCCCAGGCTGTGCAACCTCCTTCTGCTGAAACAATATTCCAGGGGGAAAGATCAAATTATCCAAAGCAAAGTGTTTCACTTAGAAGTGTTGCCTTCTGACAAAACCCATTTTAAGGTGAAAAAAAAAAAAAAGAAAAAAAGAGAAAAAAGAAAGAAGGGGGGGAAGAGGATGAGTACTTTGATAAGGTTGAAGTGTTTCATTTGGGTCTTTCTTGAGTGCAGTGTTTCAAGATGACTTCTTTCCCTGTTTCAAAAAGGGAAGTACATTGTAAAACCAAATGAAAAATGAAAAAAAAAAAAAAGGAAACTGAAGCAGAACTGTTTGAGTCATCCCCACATTTTTTTTTCCCCTGCTGTTTTCCTTCAAGAAGATGGTTAAATCTCCCTGGCTTTTGTTCCATCCTGGAACGGAAAACCTCTTAAAACCACTGAACTTCCCCCAGGTTCTCTCACAACCACTTCCCTGCTCTTTGGGATGACCTCTGTGGTGAGAAGCCAAGATGCTGAGCCCACTCTCCAGCTGCCCCAGATAATCCTCCCAGCTCACACTGAGCTCTGCTAAAAGAGGCAGGCTGCTGGTACGAAACTTGCCCATCCTTTTCCAGGCAGGAAGGGAAAACACTGGACCCCACAACTGTGAGTCAAATGCCTTTCATTGCCATGAATTTCCCTGAAGATGAGCTCTGCGTGCTGGCTCGGGGGATGCAGGGGATGGCAGCAGCAAGGCCAGTTCAGGAGCAGCTGCTGTACCAAGCAGGGAGCGCACGCCCCGTGTGCCCGCCCCACCAGGACAGCAGCATCCACGGGGACCAGCTCTCCATCACCCCCGGCAGGTTCTTCAGGCTTGTTCCTCCACCAGGAGCCTGTGGAATGATGGAAAGGCTCTTTTCCAGCCTCGAGTCAGACAGGTGGCCTCTGTGCTTGTGGCAGGCAGGCAAAGGGCTGCGCTCTTTCCTGACAGGCAGTTCTGAGAAATGAAAGATTTTTTTTCTTTTTTTGCTCTCCTCTGCCACACAGAGCTTTGTGAACTCCAGGAAGATGTTTGTTTGCTCTCCTCATCTTTCCTACAGCATTTAAGAGCCCTTCAAGGCAATGTTTTTCACTCCATCCTGCCTCGTTCCTTGAGGTGATTCCCAGCATACAGGAGCCTTCTTGCACTTTACCCAGCAAGACCACACTGTGGTTAACTCTCAAACTCCCTGCCAGCAAAAAAATAATTACTTGAGAAAAGCTAGGCTTAAAAGTGGCTTGGACAAACAACATTTTTCTTGATATTTTTTTTAAGCTGAACAAGAGAGTTGAAAAGTTTTTGAACAAGAGAGTTGAAAATTTTTTTTGCCCCAGAAGTAAAACTTCGGGTGAATTTGAAAGGTGAAAAGCATAATTCTGGCTCAAAGAAAGCCTCTTGTTTCCCTTCAGATATTCCCAACGTTTCTTATAACGATCTTTGCAAAATAAAAAAAACAAAACAAAACAAAACACATTTTTCACAAGAAAGTGTTAAAAAGTGCAATTTAAGTGCTTGTAGAAGGGCTTGTTTCTGACTGAAGCAGCCTTTTCTCGCCCAAATTAAGTGCTAGGCTGATACAAAGTTTCAGAGTGCACTGCTCGCACCAAAGTGCGGAAAATTTCGCCCAAAGAGTGTCATTTCCTGGCATTCCCGTGTCCGCAGAGGTGTCGTGCAGAGGGCTGCTGCGCTCCCATGAAGCACCGAGAGCTGCGAGCTGCTGCGCTTTGGGGCTTTTTGAAGCAAAATAACAATCTTTGGAGAGTGAAAGTCCGGTCCTGGCAGAACAGATGTTGTAACTTATCACATTTATGGTGGAAACTTGAGGGCCAAGAGGGAATTCAAACAGCAAATAGTTAACAGCATAAAGTGAAATAACGAGAAATATATAACGTGTATCAGAGGACCGAAGGGAGTTGATTGGTCTGAAGGAGCAGTGGGGGGTAGAAAGGAGCAATTAAAGATCTGGAGGAGGAAGAGGAGGCAAAGGAGGGCATTGCTGAGTAGCCAAGCGATTCCTTTAAATGCAGAGGGGTAGAGGTATATGATTCTCATTAAAATCAGCGGCTGTCCTGGGAGAGCCGAGTGTAACGCGCGCTTCATCCATTCTCCGCAGTCACACGACGAGCCGAGGGCAGGGTTACAGGGCATTGGGGTCCTCGCTAATTAACTGCCCCAAACTTTGTTAACTCAGCTTAGGTGCGCCCGTGCCCTTCTGGGAACGTGAATATCAGCCGAGAGTCAGAGCGCCCGAGTTGCACAGGCTGTCCCTCCGAGCTGAAACTGAATTTGAGCCGGAGAGGAGGGAGAGGAGAGGCACGGAGCCTGAGTGTGAATTCCCCGGCTAAACTCTGCAGCTTCGGCTTGCTGATTACCTCCCTTTCGCCGCCTCCCCCCTCCCCTTCCCTTAAACGCTTTTGTTGTTGTGATTAATTGTTTGCCACCGAAGCTATTACTTATCAGATTGTTTGCCAGCTCCTCTATCGGCTGAGCGGAACGGGGGCTTGTTTGCGCGATGCGGGAGCAGCGTGGGAGGCTGCGGGGCTGGATGGAGCCGCTGGCTGGGGGAGGATGTTGGGGTACAGAGCCGCCTCTGGCAGCCGAGGCACCGAGATTCCGGACCGCGGGAGGTGCTAGTTAAGCACCGGTGCCATTCTGTCAGCCCCAGCCAGTGGTTTGCTCAGATCTAGTGTTCATTAAATGCTATATTCTCCGGTAAGTGGAGGATGTATTGTGGAGCTTTAATAAAGGCTGTTGCTCATAACGCCGCTTACCGAAGCCTTTCATCTTCACCCTAATTAATTCATGCTAATTTCCTTGCCGGTTGGATACATCAATTTGGAGTTTAAAATAGAATCTTAGTTTGTTTGTGAAATTCAACATGTTGCAAAATATAGCTCTCCTGTCAGGAGAAAAAAAAAAAAAAAGGCATAAAGGGAAAGATCCGGATGGGATCTTACAAAGGCAATATGCTCTGCAGTGTGGGTTGGGGAAAGGCAGCATTGCTCCAGGGCCCCACATCTGCCCCTTCCCTATAGGATCAGTCCTGAATGCTCAGAGACTCCACTGGGAACCCTCTCCACCAACAGGATCTTTCCACTGTGCTACTGCACCTTTGCTTTTACCAACACAAAGACAGGAGATTATATATTCCTTCACCTGGACTCCTGCATGTCACAATCAAAACAAGCTTTTTCAGGAGATGCCATTTCTTGGGGCTAGAATGTGAGCTGTTTGAAAGATCTCTCTGAGTGAAAGTTTTGCCTAATCCAGTGCAGGCCCTGGGGTGCTGAGGAGGGAGTACAGCAGGGATTGCATTCAGGCTGCGCTCAGTTATTTTTCCCACCAGCACTACATCAGCTCAGTTCCTGCTGTAGCTTAAGGGATATAAAGTCACAGCTGAGAAGGCTGTAAAGGACACAGAGAGCCATCAGTCATCTCCTTCCCCAAAACTAGTCTTTCTCCAGTCCTTCCTGGCAGACGTGTTATTCTCAAAGATGCCCCAAAATAGCAAGCCTGCTTCCCTCCAGACAGTCAGCAAACACTTAATTCTTGTCACTGTGATTTACTCGTATCTTGCTCGAAATCCCCTTCCTGCAGTTTAAACCTGTTTCTTCTTTCCTGTCCAATGGCTGTGGATCATTCCCACCCTCTCTGCTGCCCCATGACTATTCCCCAGCCTCCTCTTCCTCACAACCCCAGGCCTGCTGTTTCTCTGTACAGGTCACTTTGGAGTGGCTCAGGTAGACGTTCAGACACAAACATGATGAGAGAAGCAGAGACCCAGGAGATCGGTGCACATGGGCTTGCACACCCACACACGAGTGCTTCCAAGCGTGCACACCTTGCATCCAGCCTTTTCCTCCCTCAGCATCCTTGGCAGCAGCGCAGGCCCCCGAGCTGTCAGAGAAACAACCAGCTCTCCCAAAAGCCCCAGGTAACCGTGGGCTCTGCAGCCCTGCTGAAAAATCCCCTCGGCATTCAGGAAGAGAAAAATCCAGTGTAAGCAGCTGTAGAAGTCCCTCTGCCCCTTGCTTTAATATGTGGCTGGCTGACCAGCAGAGAGACAGCGCAGGGAACTGTCCGTGCACCCTCAGGCATGATAATGCACAGGGCAGATTCCAGGGAATCGCAGGAAAATTCGCTAGAAGCGTGGCGTGCAAAGGGGTGCTGCAAGTTCCAGCTGGTTTGAATTTTCTGTGTATTTATAAAAAATAAATTGATACTTTATTACCTAATCAAAGTAGCTACTCATGCGTTTTCACCTCCCCCTTCCTCCTCAAATTTAGCACGGGTGTTTCAGATGCTAATATAGAGCTCCCAGGAGAACAAGAGAGCCTTTCTGTGAGACTTTTTAAAGACATCTTAGAGGATGCTTAATAAGGAGGCAGCATGGGGCGGTGTCTGGGTCAAAGGCTCGACATTCAGGATACTTGGACTCCTTCCCGGCTCTGGCACAGCTCCAGAGCAAATGCTCCGTTGCTCTGTGACTCAGTTTCCCCCTCTACCTGGTGAGATCCTAAGCCTGCCCTTTCCCATGCTTTGGCAGACAGCTAAAATCTGTTCCTGGTGCCATCACCGCCCTTGCATTCCCCATCCCACCAACTACTGCAACATGTTCCCTGTGGCACAGAGAGCCCCAGCCTGAGGCAGAACATGGGCTCTGCGGGCAATTTGTGCCACAAGAAACCTGAGCTCAAGGGCTTACGGATGTCTTGGCCAGCAGTAAATGCAAACCCCAGGAGTCGCTGGATGCAGCTTGGGGCAGGGGTGGAGATGCAGGATTAGCTACTCACAAAGGTGAACTGACACCGCATGACCTATTTTGAAGGACAGTTTTACCACAGATTTTGGCTAACAAATCTAACAAAATCTAACAAACGTAGCAAAAGGTAACAAATCTAGCCAACAGGATTTCAAAAAAACATTTTGGCTTTGTGGGAGTTGCCACAGTAGAAGGAGAAAACAGTGAGGGTGCGGGATAAGCTCTGCTTTCATTCACAGGTTCCACTGGTGTCCAGGTGACGTTGATGGAGGGATGAGGAATTGTCTTTTCTTCCCACACAAGCAAATATGGTGGAGAGACAAACTCTTTTGCTTTTGGCAGAATTCTGAGGAGACAGTTGCCAAGGCTAAATGTGTGGTACCCACACATTTTTGGGAAAAGAAACTCCATACAAAATAGGAAATAAACCTTTTTTTTCCTAACAAAAATAATAATTTTATAAAAAATTTGCCTAAAAGTAAAGACAAACACTGTGTTCTGTCTTGCTTCACATGTAAAACCAGCGGGAGAGGAGCCCCAGGACCACGCATTTCTGCCACCAGTTTTGTTCTCAGCACAATTTACAGGAGCAGGTAGTGGCACCAGCCTGGGAGCAGCACCCTGGGTCACCTGCCCTGCACACAGAGCCCCACACACACCCCAGCAGGCACGGCTGCAGGCACAGTGTGGCTCCAGCAAGTCCCCAAAAGACAATCCAGCCAGTTTCAACGTGGCTTTTTGTAAGGAGAGGAAAGAGAATCACCCCTGAGCAAGAGAAGATAGCAAGTCTGAAAGGATCTTTGAGAAGAGGCACTCCTGAGGGAAGGGTCTTGTCGCACAGCTGCCCCAGCACAGCCACCACCGCAGCCCAGCGTGGGGCTCTGTGGGTTGTCATGCACGGCTGAGACAGAAACTCCAGGCCACAGCTGGGCAGGAGGGAGTGGTCCCTCTTCAGATTGATTTTCTGGATAAATTCTGGTTTGTTTCTCTGCTCTTTGTGTGGTTTATTTGATATGGGAAGATGTGGTTTATTTGACACGCTGGAAGATGAAAGAGGAGGAACTTTCCTGAAGGATGTACCCTCACACTGATATCAGACTCCTGAACTGGAAGAAAACTCTTTGCATATTCTATAGCCAGGACTCTGGAGGACTTGCTGGCCAGGTCCTGGCCGGGACAGGAGACTGTAGCACCTCTTCATCCCAAAGCATGGCAGAGTTCAGTCTGCAGGACACTGCCCTGTCTGCAGAGATATCTGTCACCCAGGAAATATAGCGAAAACGAGCATTGCTCTGACCGTTTTTCAGGGGAGGCAAGAAGGTCAAGAAGATCAAGAAGATATACCCCCAGTATCACACAAGTTCTCCTCATGGGATGTAACAGGCTTTGGGGAAAGCTGGCTGTAGCATTTTTGAAATGATGGAGGTCCTCATGTAGCCATATATTCTCAGCCCTATTAAAGTCATGGGACAGGGAGACACTCTTTGTTATGCAATTCTGTAGAAAGGAACCTTAATGAGGGCCGTGAGATTTGGTGAAGCTGTGCAAGAAACCTGTGCATCAGCTGGAAGTGTGTTCTGGGTCTCATCTCCATCCCTGCCTTGAGTTTCCATGGCAGACCAGAGGAGTGTCTAGCAGGTAGGGAGGAGAGACAGGGAACAGGCAGCAAGCACAGGCAGGCTGTCTCAAGAGGACAGGAAAATATCAGAGTCTGTATATTTAGCCAAATACCCCTCAATAATTTCAGGTTTATTTCCCCATCCTGCCAGCTCATGAAGCAAGTTGAACAGTTTCAACACCCGGCTGAGCTTTGCATTTCATCTCACGTCAAATCCGCTGTCTGGAGACATTTGTTTTGCTTTCATTTATTCCAAAGTCCTGATCTAAGCCATGGAGGGAGATTTTTCCAGTGGGTGCCTGTGTGGCAGGGGGGAAGAGGAACTCAGCGAGTGACTCAGCTTCATACTAACAAGGAGAAATTAAAATCTAAAGCGACTTCACGCAACCAAATGCAGTGAAACAGGCCCTTGATCTAATCAGCACTTTCTAAAGGAATTAAATGCCAATCTATTTTAAAATGCATTTCACTCTGACTTAATGAGGGCAACAGGGAAAAATCAATTGGTTGTGTAATTTGGGATTTCAATAATAAAAACAATAAATGCTAATTAGGAGCGTTCTTATTAATGTCATAAAATTCTTGGACAGATTGTAGTCACATAATTAAAGTTTGACAAAGCTGCTTGAAGAGTTTGAGGCCTGACAGCAGTTCCTGGGACAGGGACGTGGAGTGGGATGAAGACAGGCTGTGCTCAAGGCTGCATGGCTCCAGGGAACTGGTGAGTTCTGGGAAGGATGGGAAGCCCTGAGGAACAGGGACCACCCCAACGTCCCCCTGACCCTTCAGAGCTGCGCAGGGACAGGGGCATGGAGCTGAGCATCCCTCATTTGTACCCTCAGTGGTGCCCAGAACTGACTTCACATCCTTGAGACTGTACATTAACCCAGGACAGGAGCCTTTGCTCCTGCCACCATCTGGAAATCACTGGTGGGAATGTCAGCTGTCACTCAGATTTGAGGTGTGGCATTTCCCCCAAGTGCAGAGCCAAATCATGCAAGCCTGGTAGGATGTCCATTCAGTCAATCTCTCTGCTCTTGCTGTGTAAGAGACACAAGCCCTGAGAAATACAATTCCCTTTTAGTGTCTAACAGGCAGTGAGACTATCTAGCACTGTTGGGGAATAACTCATTTCCTTCTGAAATGTCTCAGAAAAAATAGAAATCCCTGCACCAAAAACGTGCATTTGTCAGGCAACGGCCCCTGTTGTAGCAGAAGAGGGATTGGGATGATTTTCTCAGGAGATCCTCATCTCTTGCCTGGAGGCACAGACATTTCTTCATGGTGCATCAGAGGGCATGGCTTGGCCTGTGCAGAGCAAAATGAACACAACCAAAACAGGATATTCATGCAATTGGCTTAGACTATATCTCGTGTAGTAATCTCTAGGAGGGTAAGCAATTCTGCTACACCTCACAGGTCTGACTCTCTTTTCATCATGGCTTGTCCTAGAAAACGTTTTTCTCTAATGCAACTAGTAGAGTAAAAAATCAACAAACTTTGGAAAAAAATATAGCACAATGTATTGTCTCAAAATTTTAAGCAAGAGATCCCTCTCATTTCCCTAGTTTTGATGTTCCCTTGAAAATGTTAGTTTTTCAAGCTTGGCTGCATTAACATTAGTTCTTGATCTATCCCTCTTGTATTATTACTCTTTCCCTCTTTTTACTTTTTTCTTCCACATAAAAGAAAATGAGATTAAAAAAACCCTGAAAAATGTCAAGACTGCTTAAACCAGGATTTACTTTATTAATACAGCAGAGAAAAAAAAATATAGTAACAGCTCTGGGAAACTTCCAAGAAATAACATGGTGTTTAAAAGCTTGGATTTTAATTCACCCTGAAATGTTTCTGTCCTCATCCAGGTCTCCCAGTGCACTCTCCACTGCAGGATCCCTCCTGCCACAGAAGGCATGCTCCTTTACCCTTCATTTTCCCTCCTGCCAGGAGTGTCTTTACCCATCCTCCAGCACCAGCAGTGCTTCTCACACCTGCAGCCTGCATGGGCAGGGCAGTGTCTGGCTCCTGTGTGCCCCTTTGGGCTGCAAGAGCAACTCTGGTGGCTCAGGCAGATCTGCTGCACTCAAGTCAGACTTCTCTCTCCATAGTGTTGCTTGTGTTCAACATATATATACATATATATATGTCCACAATATATGTATATATAGATGTTCACAATATATATATATATGTCCACTATATATATATATATGTGTGTGTGTATGTGTATATGTGTATACGTGTATATGTATATATATATGTCCACAATATATATATGTGTGTGTGTGTGTGTGTATATATATGTATATATATGTGTATATATATATGTGTGTATATATATGTATATATATGTATATATATGTGTGTGTGTATATATATATATGTTGGGTTTGCAGGACTCAGCTGCAAAAAAAGCTGTGCAGAGAGGAGCTCATTCTGGGTCCTATTTGCCTTCTCGCTGTTGCCCCACAAAGTGGAAGGGAGCTGCAGCTTCTGCAATTCCATCAGGAGGCCATTCCTGTCCTGAGGTGCCACTCCCTGGGATCAGTCCTCTCATATTTCTCTCCCGTTATGGAAGGGAAACTCATCACCTGTGAGCAGCAGGCAGGCAGCCCTCTCCTGTGTGATAAATGGGTGACACAAGGCTTTCACCCCTGCCCCCATCTCAGCTCCCTGCCTTCAGGACTGAGTTAAGGGACCAAAGTGTGTAGGAATTGGTACCATGTGCTTGTGCTGCCTTCCCGGAGATTAGCCCCATATGGGGAGAGAGCTGCGTTCCCCTCCGTTTGGGATGGGGGTTGATCTAAATGTATAGCAGGCATTCTTTGAATATATGTGACAGCCCAGGAGATAGACTTCAAACATCACCAAAAGTGGCCCCTTCCCATTGATCTTTGAAATATACAGCCTGGCTTATTATGTTGTAAATATACTTTTAATACCCAGTGTCTTAAAATATGTCCCTACCTGACTGTAGAGCCTACACTTCCTAACAACCAGTCTCTTTGGCTGTATAAATGTACAATGAATGCCCCCAAGTCAGTTCACCATTAACCCTGTGAGTCAACCCACAGATTTAGGGTCAGATGCTGCAAGGGTGGAGGACCAGGGCATTAAGACATGCAGCTTCCTGCCAAATGAAAATACAGAAAGTGCCATCTCAGTAAGACCCAAAGCCTGGTTGATGGGCCTTTAGTTTTGTTCAGAGTTATTTCTACAGGTAATAAATAGCAACAATTCTCAGTCTTAGGAGCAGCATTATCTTAGAAAGGTCTTTGTACTTCATGCTTTAAACATGTATGGGAAAATTGTGTAGCTTACCTATAGTCTTGCATCTTGCTCCAAATTGCCCACCAATGGCCTTACAATGCCTCACAGCCCTCGAGTTTCAATCAGCATGATACAGGGTCTCTGGTCTGGAGGGATCCAAATGACAGCCCCTGAGCAATGTGTACACTTAATCCATTTAATTTAATAGATTTTTCCAGCCCAATCATTGAAGACAGACAATATTGTTGAGAACAAGCAGATGGCAGATTTTTTTTCCCCCCAAAAGCCAGAGATATTAGTGTTGCCATGCTGTTTGAAATTTTATTTTTGCTAAGTAGCAAAGGATTATGTACAAGAACTTTGCAGAAAACAGCCTGAGATCTAACAATTCCTGTCAGCTTTAGTTTAAATTCAAATAGCAGTAGGCAGTGACAACAGGTCTACAAGTAAAATTTCCAAAGACAAATACCATGACGTGAAGGAAATCTCTGTGGGGTAGCCAACTGTGTTGAATAGGGCAATGCCTGGATCTAGTTACAATGAATTGCAAATGCCAGCTAGAATTTTCTTGCACAGAAAGCAGAGATCTCAGAGGAAAATGCTCTGAGGTAGTAGGACGAATCCAGTCTCTGACTGGTTGTAAGGGATATATAGGACAAATAGAAGAAATGGGTTAAGAAGGTGAGCTCAACACTATTGCACAGGTCAGAAAGCAAGGCAAGAAGTTGAGGCCAAATTCCCCTGCGCTTTAAAAATTCCAGTGGTGGTGAGAAACTTGCTTTTCAGCTAAGATTCCATGAGGTCTGCTGGAAATTCTGCTGGAATTAACTGCCACTGTCTCCAGGACTAGAGGCAGACAGCACAACAAATAGGGGCTACAAATTAATGTGGCTGAGATGGGATCGACCTCTCCACTTCCTGCCATCCTTCACTGAAAGGATCTATAATTCTATTGTCACATTAACACAGGAGTTTTGCATGACGTTTTCTTAGCCTCTCTTAGTAAGAGAAAATGAGAGTAGAAGAAAGCACTGTGCAGGTTTTTGGATTTCTCTTGTATTCTGCTACCACCTGGAAATCAGCAGGTTCACAGAGGTGGCAATGCCTGGTGCCATGTGAGCCAGTTTGCATGGGCAGCGTGACACTGGCTAAAAATAATTCCATATTTTTAATATTGAGGTTCTTTCATTCACCTCAGTATTCTGCAGGTCTTGCAGGTGTTTTCTTCCCAGTGTACCTGGCTCCACATATCCGTCATGATGGGTCAGGGACAAGAGCAGGACGCTATGGAATGCTGCATCCAGCTCTGTGACATTCACATCTCATCATAAATGGAATGGGTCCAGAGGATGCCAGGTGATCAGAGGCTGGAGCACTTCTCCTGTAGAGACAGGCTGAGAGAGTGGGGCTTGTTCAGACTGGCTCTGGGGAGACATTATTGCGCCTTCCAGTGCCTAAAGGGCTACAAGGGAGCTGAGGAGGAGCTTTTGACAAGGGTCTGGAGTGATAAGACAAGGGAATGGCATTAAACTAAAAGATGGGAGTTTTAAACTAGATATTAGGAACAGATTCTTCCCTGTGAGGGTGGTGAGGCCCTGGCACAGGTTGTCCAGAGAAGCTGTGGCTGCCCCATCCCTGGAAGTGTCCAGGACCAGGATGGATTGAACTTGGAACAACCTGGGATAGTGGGAGGCGACCCTGCCCATGACAGGAGGGATGGATTGAGATGATCTGTAAGGACCCTTCCAACCCAAGCCAATCTGTGATTCTCTGCCCAGGGCATGTAAATCCAGGCAGCCATGGCACATGGCTGGAGCACAGAAGGACCCTTCCTCAGGGGCTATTTGACCAGTGATTTAGGAACCACTTGCCTCTACCTTGAGCAGCTGGGTAGAGAGGAAGGTGGGAACCAGCCTCAGAATCTGAATCCGGAGAAACTTTGGTGTCTTGCTAAGCCATGCTTTCACACATTTCAACATAAAGGTGAAGTTGAGAAAGTGCTTCCTTTGCAATTGTACGAGAGATTCTGCCTCACCATTTGACTTTCAGAGACAGAACTTTTTTCGGGAGAAAAACCAGCAAAAGTGAATGTCTTCAGAATCCAAATCACACCACCTGGTAATACTGCAAATAGAGATGCACCACCACTCTGCAATTGAGGGAGATTGTCTTGTCACTTAAACTTACGTTCCTGTCCTTAACCCAGTGACCAATTTAACCCAGTGCCCAGCCCCGGCAGCACGTTCTGTACACAATGTTTTCTTGCAAGAAATTGGTGTAAACTGGTCACTTTTCCCTTCCCCCCAAAATCCTATTGTGTCTTAGCTAAACATGCTTAGAGGTGATCCTTCAGTGGCTGTTTTTCTTGCACATGACTTCCCCAGTCCACTCCCTACAAAAGCTTAACTTCTTGGGAAGGAAAATGCCAAATAGGTTAGGAAAAGGCCTTTCCTAGCTTTGCTAGCTGCCAAGAAGAAAAATACATTTTAAAAAGCCATAAAAGTGTAATTCTCCTCTACACACATTCTAATAAATCAAAGATAGCTAAAAGGATTTTCTTCAGTGAAAGAAAAATCATCATTTCTTGCCCTATACAAAGTGTGAAAGTTTTAGTCTGAACAGAGAAATTTTACAGAGAATTATGGTCATGTGAAACCAAAGGGTTAGAAAGAAAAGCTCAATGTAACCTAAGCACTGGCTTTTGATATTATGAAAGCTGTAATGTATGAAACACTACAGATCTATGGGAAATATATTCCTTTCCATGAGAGGAATTGTCAGAGCACAATGTCTGTGAACCAAGATTGATTACACAGAAACTGTTTTTCCACTTGACATTTATTTTGCTGAGATATTAATGAGGAAACAATTTCTTTTCCCTGCAGTTCAACCTGAGGTCATTCCCCAAGTCTGTTATCAACTTAGACAGCCCATCTGAATGTATCTAATACATGCATTTGAGAGATGAACGATGGTAGGTACATCTGAGGACCCACGATTTCATTTTAAACTACTTTAATTGGGTGAAAAAACGTTCCTTGAGCTCTGACTTGATCAGTCTATCTAGTTTCTGCACAGGACCTGAAGGACCACTGTAGGTCTGCACATGCACTGTTTGTGCCTACAGCTACTCTTTTAATTGCTCTCAGGGAATCTCTGCTCTCATTAATAAAGCAATGAGATCTCCAGCAGACCTGGCTGGGGAGAAGGTCATGAGTGTGAGTACTGGCACTTGTGCTGCAGATGACTGTTGTGGAGGCAGCCTGCACCCTCTGTGCAGAGCTGGGCACCAGAACTTCCCCTGCAGGGGACACAGAACATGCATGCTGGCTCCTCTGGACTGGCAGCACATTTATCTTCAATGGTCAAAGCAGATTTTTTATGTCACATCCATGAAACGAGCCTCAGTGGATGATAGTGCAATAGTATCTTTGCACACCAGAGTGGCTGAGGGGTGGGTGCACGTCATATCCAGCCACCCCTGTGGCAGGAGAGGTCATCCCAGCAGATGTGGGGAACGCTGAGATTTGGCACAATTTTTTTTTTAACCTTCTACCCTAGAAAGGTTATTGAAAATCTCGTTTTTGTCTCTTCTTCCTCTGTCACTCCCAGGCACCTGAGATCTGAGTGTACCAGAGCCATCAAAATGTTCTTTTTATAGACAGTGAGAAAGGGCAGGCAGCATGACATAGGGGTGACCTCCCATCTGACACAGAGGGTAGGGCTCATCCCACCAATTTTTTGCTGTGTTAATGCCGTGGTTCTGATTTACACTGTAACTGCTGTCTGCTCCTTTCACAGCCAGTGAAGAAGAACAGATACCTCCAGGGAATGAGGAAAATAACTTCTTCTTCATACAAGGGTGTTCGACAGACAGGGTGAATCTGCATCAAAGGTGTTCAACAAACAAGAGATATCCCAAATGACAAGTGCAAATTAGATGCTGAGTTTTCAGGTAGCTGCATCTGGTGGAAAAAAGTCACACATTTGTAGCTGCTTGTAACTGCAGCCCCCCAGGTAGGCTGTAGAAATATGTGATTGGCTTTCATGGCCAAAGCAGGATTTGCTCCTGAGCCCTGGATGGTCCTTTGCTCTCAGTGTGTGCTGTGGTGACCACTGAGTGCTGGGAAGCAGCAAAGCCAGTAACCCAAACACCCAGAGCTGAATTTCCTCCAAAATCCCCTTTCCCCACGGGTGAGTTTTCAGATAACCAGTGGTTTATACATCTACCCTAGTCCAGGCACACCGTACTCAGCCACAGACTGGGAGAGATAAAAGGGTCAGAAAGGAATGTCAGAAAGGGATAAGCTCTGCCACAGTGTCCCAATATTGGGATTTCTTGCCCTGTAACCAGCTTCTATAAAGCATCACCTTCCCTGACCAGAGCCTTGCTCTCTGCCATGAATCCCCAGGGCAGCTGGACAAATCCAATCACCTGGCAGCTGGTGATGAACCCTGCTGACTGGGATGTTGGAGAAAATAATGGATCCATGTCCATCAACAGCTGAACATGAGGAGAGGAGAGGAGAGGAGAGGAGAGGAGAGGAGAGGAGAGGAGAGGAGAGGAGAGGAGAGGAGAGGAGAGGAGAGGAGAGGAGAGGAGAGGAGAGGAGAGGAGAGGAGAGGAGAGGAGAGGAGAGGAGAGGAGAGGAGAGGAGAGGAGAGGAGAGGAGAGGAGAGGAGAGGAGAGGAGAGGAGAGGAGAGGAGAGGAGAGGAGAGGAGAGGAGAGGAGAGGAGAGGAGAGGAGAGGAGAGGAGAGGAGAGGAGAGGAGAGGAGAGGAGAGGAGAGGAGAGGAGAGGAGAGGAGAGGAGAGGAGAGGAGAGGAGAGGAGAGGAGAGGAGAGGAGAGGAGAGGAGAGGAGAGGAGAGGAGAGGAGAGGAGAGGAGAGGAGAGGAGAGGAGAGGAGAGTTTGTGCTGAGTAAAGCTGGCAAATTCCAAGGGATCCAGACAGCATCCACCTCTCTTCAAAACCATGTGGGATGCTGTCCAGAAGACCTTTGCCTGGAGACAAGTCGTGGGGAGGACACAGAGTAGCCAGTTCCCATCCAGGATGCCCTGCAAGGCATTCTTTGCCATGAGAGCGGAGCAAGAATGAGGAGATGGTGACAGGCCTTGGAGGAGGGAAGTGTTCAGGTCCAAAACTTGTCAGAGAGAGTGGTGTTCTCTGGCAGTCCATCCTGTGATTCCTTGATTGCAGCCACCACTTTGGAGGACGAGGATTGTTCTCTACTCCCTAAGAAGAGGCTTGAGGACGTTCAGCTGCTTATTGCTGCTGCTAGGCTGCGGGGATAAGCAGCAGCCTCCAGCCCCCAGGGAGGCTGAGCCAGCCCTAAATCCGCTTCAAAGCAGAAAAGAACATTATGGCCTGTGCGTGAGGGTCTTAGCTTCTCACACGGCTCCCCCACTCGGGTTTTATGGTGTGAAGAGCACAGCCCTTACGACAGCAGCTCAGCTGCATTTTTCTTGGCGAGCTCATTCCCACCGGACATCATTCAGGAACTCTTTGGGGTGGAAATGAAAAGGAGCGAGAAGTGGCCCCCTTGAAGTCCTGCTCAGCTGGGCTGCTCGTGTTCCTGAAAAACACATCTACCTTTTTACAGCTCCCCAGGCTGGCGTTCGGGGAGCCTGGCTGGCGGTTTCCACACGGGCTGTGCGTGTGTGAGGACAGCGAAGGTGTGTGTGCAGCCTGCAGCCCTGCAGGCACTGGGGAAGGGCCAGGTGGGCGCAGGGGCTGCCTTACAAGGTGCATGCACGGATGGAAGGAGATGGAAAGCAGAGCTTCATGGAAGGAGGGAGATAGATGGAGACACCATGTGAGGAGGAGGAGGGTTATTCCAAAGCCAGGTCCAGGCAGCCTCCATTTCTGCCCCCAACGCCCTCTCCCTCTTCCAGCCAATCCCACCACAAGCAGCTTTCCTGCACAGTGTAGGACGCCAGCAGGACTGGATGCTCATGGAGAGGTGGCAGTGCAGGCAGACAGGGCCATGCTGGTTCTGCAGCTGTACAGCTCACTTTCCTGTGCAGATATATAGGACCCAATGGCTTTAAATCAGCAACAAGCTGTGACCAGTGCTCAGCTACTCACAGCTGCCTGAAGCGCTTCATGTTCAGTGAAAAGACACTGGTTGGTGTGGTCTGTCTGCAATGGAGCCTTCTGGTAAAGGGGATTCACCTCCCTATTTCCTTGATAAATTCCATCCTACAAACAGCCATGCAGGAGAGTCTGTTTTAGGGGCACAGGGTGAGAAGTTCTCTGCTTTGAAAGTATCAGTTGTTTCGTATAATTATTTTTCTTTCCAGCCTGGCAATGTCCATTTAAGGCAGTTTAAATAAATCCTGGCCTGATGTTGAAGCTAAGAGCTGATGTCAAAGGGAGATTAAGCTGTTTAGTGGCAGAATGTTTTAAGAAAAAGCTGGAGTGTCCAATACAATTTTTCTGGTGAAGGAGGCCAACTATATCCAGATGGATTTGATGCCATTCCTGTTTTTAGCTTTGACATACCAAGATCAGGAATTGGCAAGGCTGTTCCACCTGGGCTCTTTCTCTATGAGTTTAGGGTAGAGCTAAGGCTGTTTCTCTCTGGGTGTGAGATATCTGACTTTGTTCCTCCTCCTCTTCCTCCTCTCACACAGGAATCCTGGATGTCCAAGCAGCCAGCCAAGGGCTGACTGGGCAGGTTCTTTTTTCCCTATGCCACCATAAAATCAGTTATTACCTGATTGCCTGAGCATTGGCCAGGAGAATGGAAATGTCTTTGTATTTGACTGCATTGCCATCATGCACAATCCTCTGCCCAAGGAAAGCCCTATGTGAATTTGTTTGCATGTGAGATCTCACCAGGATCCCAGGCTGTGCACCCACACAGACCTTGCATGAGAACCCAGTTCCATTTGCATGAGTGACAAGCACCACTTTCCTCTCCCTTCATATTTGTATTTTCATTTGCTTGTTTTTTGCCTTGCTCCCCTGTACATGAACACACCTTTGCTCCCTGGGCATACATGGAGGGATGGTAGCACCTCTATTTACGTATGAATTTCCAGCTAAGGCATTTGTGGACAAGCCTGTGAACAAGTATTTCCCTGCAAGTGCATCTCTGAATAAGTGCTCACATGAGTGTTCTTTTGCCAACAAATTCTTAGATAAATCCTCATCAGTTCATATAAGTGCAAGTACTTGCTTTGGGATTTGCCTGCCAATACGCATCTAGAGATACACTTGCCTGAAAATTCATATCCACATGTGGCTCTGCATGCGAATGCTGGTTCAAAGAATCTCACCTCGTGCTTTCCTTTTTCTACCTGCACCTTTTCAGCCTGGATTCTGCCACAATAAGTATTCACAAGAAAAGCAAGCGATGGGGGAGGTGAATGCCTTCAAAGCAAATCACGGCTCTTATTCAGATGAATAGTGGAGAGTCTTTTCTTCTGATACTGTCCTCCCTGCTCTTGTGATATGCATATGACTCTATATGTTTCCATTTGAGGCCCGAGGAACTCTGCTAGTTCCCCCCTGCTGCCCACAAGCCAAAAAGGACGATAAGGGAATATAATGAACACAAACAATGGTGGAGGTTGAATTTGACTTTTTTTTTTTCCTCCAGGGACAGACAGGACTCACAGATGTAGGAATATTATTGAATTCCTTTGGATACATTTGATCTCTCAGCCAAAAAAGTATGTGGGACATTTCCGCTTATTTTTAAAACATTCTGCCACAAAACAGTAATTCAATTAACGAAAGCTCCCACTGATGTCAGCCCTGAGCTTCAGCCTGGCTGAATATTTCTCTCTGCTGTACACACAAAAGCCACCTTAAAGGGGAGCGACTAATCTACATATGTTTGGAAAGGAAAAGCCTTCATGAAATCTTTTATGATTTAAAGTGAAGGCATGTAATGAACAAAGTGTGTTGCTCATTAAATGCACCCATGTGCAAGCAGGCCTGTGCCAGTCGGGTTGCAGTCTTTCAGCTCTGCTTGAGGTGGATCTGGAGCCATGGAAGGTGTCTGAGACTTGTGCTGAGGCACTGCATGGCCCTCTCCTCTGAGCAGCCTGCTTCCCTTTGCTTCTCTCCCTCCTGGCAAAGGAAACGGGAAAGAGAACATCGCTGCACTGTGAACTCAGCTTCATTTTCATGCACTGGCTGAGGGCTCTGATTCTTCAGGTCAGAGTTGTTGAAAAGATACGCCTTCCCTGGAATAAATCCCTCTCCCCACTCCCACCCCCCAAGCCCCAAACAATTACCTTGGCCATATGTTTTGTAAAAAGCACTTTTCTGAAAAACAACATCTTATGTGAAATAGAATCTGACAGCTCTCTTTCAATGAGACGTTAAATGTGGGGTTTTAATCTCATAAGCCTCAGAAAATTCAGAAGTTGATCTTTTCCCAGAAGCTTTAACTCTGCCCCCTCGTGCATGTGCCCTCCAACAGGAGGGCTTGCCAAATGAGCACACAAAAATACTTTTCAACTAAACCCTGTGTGTATAATTCTGATGCCTCTCAGGTTGCAGGGAAAAGTGCAATTTAAACGCAAATCAAAATCAGACAATTAAGGTTACTTAAGAAGTAATATCACAGACGTGTTATTCAACATCATTTGGGAATATGCAATAAGATATGGAAATAAACTGAGATGGAGAAGCTGAGGGGGCAATATGTTTGAAACATACAGGTAGATGGATTAGAAAGCAAATCAGGCCTCCAGGACACTCACTCAGATGCAACCAGGCTGAGAGCACTTGAAAGCTGCTTCTGAGCCACAGCTGTTTGGAGCCATCCATGAAATGAATCTCATGGATCTCTATCCCTCCTAGATGAATGAATCCGCACATGGCAAAAAAAAAAAAAAAAAAAAAAAAATTGCTGATCTTATCTAGAATCCTTTGCCAAGGACAAGAGAGTGTGCTGGACACTGACAATCTTGTTCCACTCTGGAACGTGTCCCTTGCTCTGGAGCAGAGCCAGGGTCCACTGTCTGGGTGGTGGGAGGGGAAGTAGATGAAATCAGTCAGGCTGCACTGCTTGGAGTGGCTGAGCTGAATCCCAGCATAAACAATGGATTTCACCCTGGGAAATCATGTGCACACCCAGGACAATCTCGCACAGGCAGAGGAACATCCCGTGTCTCTGCGGCCACAATTATTCCCTCTGAGGAGATGGAGGAGATGGTGTATCCAAGGAATTGTACTTTAGTGAGCTTTCAGTGGTTTTTTTGAGTACAGTCTGTATCCCCAAGCAGCAGTTGGAGAGGACCAGCACTGTTCATGGAGCTTGCAGCCTCCTGGTCTGCCACCTCCAGCCACCTGCGCACGCCGCGTGATGCTCGGCTCAAGGGGACCAATGGAAATGTGGAATTACACAGCCACATCTTCTGGGCACCAGTATGGGTCGTGGAAGGGAGGACTGGGATTTAGTGATGGCCTCCTTACCCAGCAGACATTTCCTGCAGTCTCATTGCCCAGGGAAGTGTGCCACGCTGTGGGAATTCTTGTAGCAGCAGGGCAGGGGGAATTGTTTAAAACAAAAAGAAGGGATATTCAGTCTAGATAAAATAAATAAATTCTTTACAATGAGGGTGGGGAAACAGTGGCATTGATTGCCCAGAGGGATGGTAGATATCTTATGCCAGGAAAAATTCAAGGCCAGGTTGGACAGGGCTCTGAGAAACCTGATCCAGTTGGAGATGTCCCTGCAGGGGGCTTGGAACAAATGACCTTTAAAGGTCCCTTCAGACCTGAAGTATTCTAGGTTTCTGTTAAATGGACAGACAGACAGCTCAGCTGCAGTAGAGCAGGTTTGGCCTTTCACTACTTTGTGGTGAATAGGGGCAGACTGCCAGCCTGGGGGAATTTCAGAGCCTGAGTAGGAGCTCCTTGAGGAGCTTGTAAGGGGTGACAGTGGCTCTTTAGAGCTGTGTGAAGTGAGGCTGAGAGGACAAGGGGAAAGCTAAAGGGGAAGAACTGATTTGCACATCTCATACAGGCCTCCATTAGCACTTCCTTTCCACAGGATCAGGGCTCAGCTGCCCAGGAGCTGTGACATCCCTGTGACATGCAGTGTGCGAGTGGTGGATCTGGACACACTTTTGTCATCTGGACATGGTGCCAGCATCATGAGGGCACAGTGAGGGACAGCTGGAGACCAGGCATCTGGTCATCTTCTCACTCAGGGACCACCTGGGACTCAAGGATGCTGCTCCAAGTGGCCTGTGGGACACAAATATTCTTGCTGCACCACTTCTCAGTTCACTCTGTGCAAGAGGGTGAGGATTCGACCTGCACTGAGCTGGGAGGTGACTCCTGGTGTTGTTCTGCCAGACAGCTCCCAGCCATAGAAAAGGAGCACTCTGAAGGGGAGACAGTAAATGCATCCAGGATCACAAGGATGTACAAATGAGCTTTTGCTTTTGTTGCTTGAAGGGACTAAATCCCACCAGTCTGGCAGCATCAGTCAGCAGTGCTCTTGGGTCACCATGAGTGTGAAGGATAGGGGGAGAAGACTACAAATAAGACTGTTTTGTCAGCTATTGCATTCTTCAGGGCATTTGTGTACAACTGGGGCAGCACTACTACTGTTCCCATCCCACAAAATGGAATGCCCGTGAGCTGGCTGGTGAAAACACCACCATTTATCTGATCCTGCTTGACCCACTGGGTCAGAGTCCTCTGCAGGGCGTGAGAAAAGGGTCTGTTCCTGCAGCCTTTGGGAATCAGTTCCACTGATCCTCCTGGCACTGCTGGAGCTGGTGAGCTAAGGGTTCTCTGAGCCAAGCCTGCCCAGCAGCTGCATGGCTGGAGCAGCTCAGGTGGAAACACTTGGTGTCTGCCTCTCTGCTCTCCTGACCAGCATGAGAAACAGGATGTCCCTCACCAATTGCACTGGCTCATCCCAACCCCCAGTATTGTGTCTCTCCAAGCTGGCAAGGCAAAGTTGCATTTCAGAGGCTGGGGAAGATGCTCCTGACAAGCGGCTTTGATCGTAGCCTTGGTTTAGTTATCAAAGGCAGGGTAAACAGCTGGACATGCACCTGCTGGGGAGAGGCTTTTTCCTCCTTTCTCCAATCCCAGCCAACTTCAGCACGACTGGGAGAGATCATTTTGCACCCTGAGGCTGTTCAGGAGGGTGATCCTTTTTTTTTCAGGATACTGAAAGAAGTGTCCTCAGAGCCGTGATTACTGCTGTGTTGAGCAATCAGTCTGTGACCCTGCAAAACACTGAGATGTTTCCTCTGAGGGCAGACTTAGAGGTGTGCTGTGCATGAGGATACTTCACCTGAAAGTGACAAGCCCTGGGATAAACAGCTCTGTCTCTGGATCTCCAGGAGGCTGCCAGGGGGTGCCTGACCACAGCATCACACAGTGCGCAGCAGTTTTTCCCCACCAAAGCTCCTGTCTCCTAGGGAAGGCAAGAAGGAATCATGTCTCCATCTTCAAATGTCCAGAAACTTTCATGGCAGGCTGTATCAAATCAGGAGAGATTTTATGGAGCCTTCAGGTAGGGACAAGAAGGTAAAGGGATGGAAAAAAAGGGATCACAAAAGTGTCAGCGTTGAAGAGTGAGATATTTCTGTGTCTGAGTAAAGGCTGAGAGTCCTTGGCTCAAGCAGCAGGATGAAGCAGCCACGTCGCCTGCTTTTCTGAAACCCAATCTCCCCCAGCTTCATCATGTCTCCCCACACTGAGGGCTCCTCTCCCTTTCCCCTTCTTTTTTTTTTTCTTTTTTTTTTTTTTCCCTTTGCTTCCTAAGGAAAAAAAAAAAAGAAATGCAGGACAGAGCTGGTGCTATTTTCCCAAAGTGTTTCCCCCAGGGTCCTTGCTGCAGCATCAAATTTCCTTTGAAATGGCTATGTGGGAAACACAGTTTCTTGGGTCACTTCCCAAATGAAAAAGAAAAAAGACAATAAAAAATTAAATAGGAAAATAAAATTCGACATATGAGGAGCAGAAGCCAAATCACAACAGCTCTCTGTCCCATTTAGTACTTGGTCCTAGGGAGGAGACTAAAAGTGTTGTTGGGAACAGTGATTTTGCGTTACCATGTTCCTGCTTCTAAATGTCTTCCTGGCTCCCTCCCTGGATTAGCCTTTTTGCCCTTTTTCCATTTAAATTCCACTAAGATCTGGGGCATTGACTACTCTGCAAGCTGAGTGCAGAAACAGACGGCTCACTGGAAGCAATTCCTGGAGTGTATTCCAGACCACCAAAGCAACCCAGGAAAGAGGATGAGTTCCTCTTTAAACACTTGTTTGTGATTTGAAGAAACACAAAGCTGATTATCATGGGTACAAGGACTCATATTTCTGTCTTTGCCATCTGTCTCTGGTCCTAACCAGCCCTTGGTCATCTTCTCTGTGCTGACCCACTCGAGGAAAACGGGTACATCTCTGTTCATCCCTGTATCCTTGTGTCCCTGTATCCCACCCAGCTGCACGCGCCCCTGACTCTGCAGCAGCTGTGCTTGAAGGCGCAGTGACCTTCTGAAAGCTGCAGCCTGAGACCTCCACTAGGACATCAGCTGTCTATTAACATTCCCCAAACTTCTCCTAGTGCCTGCTGACATGTGAGAAGCTTTCTGCCACCTGGCCCTCTTGGCAAGCAACAGGCAGTGTCTGTCCTGCTTTGATCTGCTGCGCACACGTTTGACCAGGAGTGAGTGGGCTGACGTGCCTCGGTCTGTTTCTGCCAAAGCTGATAGAATAAAGCAAAAGATTCAGTTGGCTGGGGTCAGCACTCCAGACTTGTACAAACCCCTGCTTGAACTCTGCAGACAGGCCTGCAAAGTCTGCAAAATCAAGGGCAAATTGTTTTCTTCCTGCTCAGATCATATGTGCTTTCCCCACACAAGACCTTTATTTATACCGGTGCTGGCTGATAGGATGGGAAGAAAGAAAGGCACCACATGGACCATTCAGGACAATTTTCTTTGGGCTTTGTTTATATCACACTTGAAAAATCCATTTTCTTAAAGGTTGCTCACCCAAGGAAATGTGCACAACTCCCAACCTTGGTGAGACCTGAAAGTTGATAGCTCTGCTGCTGTTTCAGCTTTACCCATGCACACGGAAAGTCAGCTCTGCTTGCTCTGCTTCATGGTTTCTTTGGAGTGACTTTGTCACATCTGGGAACCTCGTGGCTACCCTGAAGCTTCATTTTCTGGTCCAGCAAAGCTGGGGCCCCTCCTGACCTTGCTGCTGGTTGTGTCAGAGTGAGCTCCCTGAGTCCTGATCCCAGCTCATCTTGTGAACACACAGTTTGATTCAATCAACCTGACACATTACCCTGCTCTTGCTTGCAGTGCATCACCACTGCATTTTGGAAAAACCCCATCAGTAGGACACATTTTGTCCAAAATGGTAATTTTTATGTAGACACTGTTGATGTCCTGGAAGTAATGTGGTCACACTGACCACATCTGTGTCTACAAAGCCTACGTGAATCTCTCCCCCAGACCTCTGAAAAGTACCTGGATGAAATCTCTCTGGTGTTGTAATGAAGCCTCAGACTTTTGATATCCAAACAATCTGAATTTTGAAGCCAGCACCTCAGTTGAAATAATTTACCACTTCTCCAGACTAGATTTCAAGCTCCATAGGAATACCTTAAAAAAAAAAAAAGCCCAACAAAGAATTTCATTCAGTCATATATTTCCCTCTAAGCCTCTGTTATGTTTGTTAAAAAAGGATGTGTCTTTATGCCTTGTTGTTGACTGCATCAAACTGTGAAAAATAAATAATGATCAAAACCAAATGTCATCTGTTTTTAATCAATGAACTGTTGAAAAGGACACAGAGTGCCAGGATGTTTATGGAGCTGGGCTTAAATAGAGCTTGCAGCTTGGTGTGTATTTATGAAGGTGTTGACTAGAAGGCTTTAGACTCTGCAGCACACATTTTGCTTTGAGTATTTAGCAAAGCTGCTCAGCCTGTTCCCGTTGGGCCTTGCATCCGTAATGTCCACATGGATGCCTCAAGCTCATTCCTGGCTGGCTCCATGGACAGTGCTGGTCCTCTCTAGCTGATGCTTGGGAAAACAGACTGTTCTCAAAAACCACTGAAAGTTCACTAAAGTACAATTCCTTGGATACACCATCTCCTCCATCTCCTCAGAGGGAATAATTGTAAAACCGAAGTGTTTCTGCCACTGCTGGATGGACTCCAAAGAAAGTCTGGGAGCTTCACAGCACCTTTGGGTTCCCCAGTTTTTACAGATATTTTGCTGAGAACTTTTACAAGACTGGTGTTTCTGTGCATCGTTGTGGGGAAAAGCAGTGAATTCATAGACACAAGAAACCCAGCTGGCTGAGCAGCTAAAAATACATTTGGCTTGGCATCCTCCTTGTGCACCAAGACTCCGCATAAACCTTCATTCTCCAAAGGAATGCATGAAGCTATGAAATCAGAGCTGCCCTTTTGTGTCACAACGGGCCTCAAAATGAAATCCATCCCTGTATGTAGCATTCTTGGAAGCTCACAGGAATAAAATTATGAGAGCAGTAATAAGAAAGTTGCTGGCTGTCAAAGCACCTCCTATCCATGGAATCATCATGTGGGAGGTGCACAAGTTTCAGAACCATTTGTTCAGAGACCACAAGAAACCTGTATGTTCATGCTTTGTGAAGGCCACGAATCAATGCAAAATCCTTTAATTCTTGTTATTCACCAGTTGCAACTTCCTTCTGACATCTTGTCTGGTCTCTAAAAATGGCAAGCCAGATCGATAAGCCATCCTACAGCAGTGAGCACCCTGACCCTGAGAGCAATATCAAAGAATGTGCCATTACTTTACCACTCTGTCATTTTGTCAATGTCAGCTTGAATAATGACTGCTATCTTGCATCAAATGCAGTCTACCCTGAAGTTCATTCACCATTAAGATCGTGTCTGCAAGGAGAGTGCAAGCTCAGCTATGAAATCCCAGCCCAAGGAGGACGTTTGTTTTGTTGTTCATGTGGTACTGCACCCAGCTATACATCAGCTCCTGTGACACTCTCTCAGTTGAAGAGCTGCCATGCCAAACTTTTAGGCACCCACAGCCCATTCCCCTTCCCTTTTTAATCATGGTCAGGCATTTCCACTGGGTTTGATTAAAAATATAAGGATGGGTGCACTCAGACAGACAAAAAATCCATTATAACACTGTCCTATTCCTGGAAATAGCCAGCAGTAGATGCCCACATGGAAAGTACATGGCAAGGATATAGTGATATTTCTCCTGAGTGCTCTACCAGGCTCCAGCACTTTCTATCACACAGACATCCTGAAGTCGGTGAGCATGTTTTGCTTACCAATAGAAGTTTACTCCTCCACGAATCTGCCCAGTTATCTTTTAAACACAAGTAATCTCTTACTGTCCACAGCATCCTGAGGTAAAGAGATCAGCAGCATAATTACATGTTCTGAGAGGAATTGCTCCCTTTGCTTTGAATTGTGATTGACACAGGCTGGGTGCTCTGGCTGGAACAAAATGGCTGCTGGAACAAAAACGTTCCACCTGTGTGAAAAGCCTGATCACTCGGGAATGAGTGCGTTTGTGCTCCCGTCATTTAATTTCAAATGTCACAGGTCAATGCTCTGCATTATAACCAGTGATGGAACTCAATTTGATGCATTATTGTGAGAACTATTTAAAATGTCGAATGGGGATAGGCATATCATACCTGTCTATCACATCAAGATGGAAAGCCAGTTTGAATAAATTAACCATGATTCAAACCATCCATTTCAGACTCAATGACTAGGGCTGAGCTGACTGGGTTTTATTCCTTCAATGTGCTGAACTTTGTCTGTAATGATTCTAAAACTGTGTCTGTCAGCCACAACTTGCTTTATGATAGTTATTTCACCTACAATTTCATCTCACTTTGCCAAAGATTTCTCATACTCTTTCAGTTTGAACCCCAATAGAGCATCTTCTGGCATCCTTACATGCTGAACAGACAAAGTGAGATTGCAAACAAACCAAACTGACTGTCATTATTGAATAGTCCTCAGACACACACAGCTTGGGTAAAGTCATATTAGCTGTAAAAAGCTTGAATTCCTAGGAAATCTCTTAGGAGACAGAATTATCAACACCTAAGGTCATTCTGAATCATTCAACAAATTGAGTCAGGCAACCTTCAAGCAGGTACAACCTTTTTTACTCAGAGTAACAAAATCTATCTTGTCTTCCACATGTGGGTAATGTAAAAGAACTCTTTCCCCTCCAGCTGCCTAGTGTCTCCTTCCCTTGTAATGATTTTTCATCTGGTGGAGTTCTTGGTCACACAAATATGGGTTCCAAACGAATCTTATGAAATGGCTGTGTTCAGTCAACATCAAATGTTACGTATCAAGCAGAGCTGTCCTGAGACTGTTACAGAATACCTGTGAGCCTGATAAAGCTCTTTAGACTTGAGCCTTACTGCAGACATGGGGGTGATTTTGAGGAAGGTGTGGTAAGAAAAAAAACACGACGATTTTTAGGTTTGATTGCCTTGGATGGACAATTTTCCCACTCCTGACCAGCCTGATCCAGCTACATCCATCTCTGCAGAGTGAGAAAGCTCTTGGAAGGTACATCCAAGGGCCCGCCCGGGTGCATCCAAGTGGTTCTGTTCCCTGGAATCTTGTATGTGACACCTAATAAAAACAAGCCCTCCTCTAAAAGACGTGTGCTGTGACTTCAGAAAACAACTTCCCAAAGCTGAGGGAAAGCATGAACTTCCCTGAGCACAGGAAAAATATAAATTCATGCATACATACACACACACACATATGTGTAGTATGAATATATGTATATGCATATGCGTATGCGTATGTATATGTATATGTATATGTATATGTATATGTATATGTATATGTATATGTATATGTATATGGAAAGCTTTAAGGGGAGTTTACAAAGCCCCTAAACCCTATGGTTTCACAAGAAAAAGATCCGAACAATTTTTGGCCAAACAGACATTTTTAGTTCAGCATTGACATGAAGGTAGCAATTAGCCCTAGAATAGCAAAGTAAAGAAAGGACATGAAGCAGAAATGCTAATCAGTATAAATTTTAAGATGGGAAGTACAGAAAAAGGAAAGGAGAGGATAAAGGTGGCAAGGAAAGATCCAAATTATTGAACAGGAAAGACTTTTCTAGGCTAATTAGGAAAACCATAAATGTCAGCGATGTCATGGGCCAACCATGTGGAGAGAGGAAAAAAAAACGTGAATAATGATTTAGAGACAGTAGAAATATTCAATAAATATGTTTGCTCTGAGTTTGGAAAGAAAGAAGAGGATGTGTTTATATCACACGAGGATGTCGAAATATTTTCCACTCTACTAGCAACCAAGAAGGAAGTTAAGCAACTTCTTCTAGGGATAAACACATTTTATACGAACAGGATCTGCAAACTTGCAGCCAAGACTTTTCCTAGAACTGGCTGAGGAAATTTCTGACCCCTTGACATCAGTCTTGGATAACTCCTGTAGCACTAGGGAAATTCCAGAGGAGTCGGGGAGCTCTCATTATGTGCCAGTATTAGAAAAGAGAAAGTGGTCTGATCCCAGCAGCTCTAGAATGGCAAGTCTGACATAATCTCATCACAATAATGGAAAAATGAATATAGGAGTCAATCAAAACAGAATTAATGCATGGGAACATAATTAGGGCAAGTTAACACAGACTAATAGAAAATAGGACTTGTCAAACACTCTTTGATGAGATAAAAAGTTGGGATGATAAAGGTGACTATGTGAATATAATATATTTAGACTTTAACAAAGCTTCGACTTTGCAGCTCGTGACAGTTTGATTAAAAATTTAGTGTGATGCAATGTCCATGAAGTGCTCTCTAAATGAATTAGGAACTGCTAAGTGATCTGCTAAAAAGTAGTTGTTTATGAGGCATCAAGGGCAGGTGGGGGTGTTTCTGAGGAGGTGAGGTCCGTAGGAGTTGGTAGGAATCCTAGCATGACTGTGTCTTGTCATCCATAATCTGGGAGGAAAAGCAAAACGGCTGGTAACGAAGCTGTTGGCTGAGACAAAGATGATCAGTGCTTACAAGGACAGGACACATATTCAGAGCTGAAGGGAGTGTCCCCCCACAGGAAGAAGGGAAGTTGTGGTCTTGGTGCTGTCACTAGAAAGCAGAGAATTGGGAAAAATATTAGGAGTTTGTAAAGGGAAAGCAATTTCCTCTTTTGATGGCAGATTTATTGTGTGATACTTGGATGGACAAACGAGATACCAGATATAATGAGTAGGAGCAAGAATAGGAGTAGGGAAGGTATTTTAACTTTGAGAATGATCGGTGAAAACGCACCTGGGATGCTGCACAAAAATCACCCCTGGGTCATAGAGATGAAATGTCCCTTTCTTGTGAGCTTATGCCCACGGAAGAATCCAGTGAGTGACTCTTTTGGTACAAGGCTTTCTCTCCAAGCAGGAGTGCAAGTTTTCTGAATTTCTGTCTCCAGTAGGAGGACGTGAATTCTGTTTACTTTCCTTATCACCTACTGAAGCAGGTGGCCTCACTCTTGCCCTCAACCTCCTTAGTTTACTGATAGCAAGATCAAGAGGTGTGTTGCAGCAGCACGTACACTCCTTAGCCAGGATGACATGGCTTTTGGTAAAGATTTTCAGGAGCTGTTCAACACCTTAAGAAAGACATTGCAGGGAGAACATCAAGTCAAATTCAAACTTGGAAATACACGCCAGTTTTTATTTTTAGACATGATTGAGAAAACACAAAAGAGAAATGTATAATATTCTGTCTTTTGACGCCCTCCATCACAGGATGCTGCCTCAGAAAAGGTATTTTAACCAACTGTAAGTTATTGACATTAATTCAGAATGAATATAAAATTAAACACTGTGCACTTCTTGCTCTGTTTGTCCAGAAGATTCCTGGACTCCTATGATGGGAATCCACTCAGCCCTCCAGTCCTTTTCCAGTGTCAATTTTTCAGTTGTCTGTGTGTTTCAGCAATAGTGAATAAGGTTTCCATCTATGTAGGGAAACAAGAAAAAAGGAAAAAAGAAGAAAGAGAGGAGGAAGCACTCATGTGAAGAGAGAAAAAATGGATTAAAGGATGGATTATAAGCTTTTTAAAAAATAGATCAGACATGACAAAGAGCAGAACAGTCAGTGTCCTTTAAACCGTGTTCAGCTGGGTCATATTCACTTGTGATGTGGCACAAGACACAATTTACCAAGTGGCTCAGCTCCCCAAGAAGGGCTATATCTTTCTTTTCCAAGTGGATGCCAAATAAGTAAATTCAGGATGCTCAAGGGCATGGGAAGTGCTTACAGTCTCACCGCTTCCCTTAAGCATTTTTTTGAGTTCTACTTGGTAGCGATGTCTGCAGCTGTTGTTTTGTCGCCCATGTGAAATTCATTGGTGGGTCTTGTTTGGGTCCTGGGGAGTTATTTGTCTGCACACCACCCACGGTGATATACACTCAGAGTCCGCAAAATGCAGTTTTTGTTGATAATACCAAGCCCAAATGTACAAAGTTTAACATCCTTGAGCAACCCTTCCAGCTCTTCCCATGGGGATTCACAGTCAGGGAGGAAAAAATACCTCATGTGGATGTCAGTAACCTGAATCCAGGTGCCTGCATGCAGCCATACCATGGCAATTCCGTTTCTGGGAATTATCACTCCATTCAGCTGCCTACCCATAGACAAATAATGTCATTTGAGATATTACAGAATATCCTGGCCTTTAAAATTGGCTTACAAATTGAGCGCAGCACTTATTTCTGGGTCAGAAGGAAGCCCAAAGGGATCCCACAGGTCTAAAAGTGGGTCTAAGCCTTCCAATAGTGTCAATGTAACTGAGAGTGGGGTGGGATTTCAATCCGACCATGGATGCATCCATGCACCCAGCTCACATGCAGACACCCACACAGCAGACAAAAATGTCTAAACAACCAAAGAGAGAGTGATTCAGCTGACCACAGGTCAGTGTCTAAGTCAGGGTCAGAGAAACAGCTCTCTGGACTCCCACAGGAGCCTTGGTACCCAGTTCCTGAGTGTTTTGAGCTGGAGTTTGACTTACCCCTTATGTTACCCATGGTTTATAGCCTTCCTGAATAGCAGACTTAGTGGGCTGTCCATCATTCATGGAATCACAAAATCATTTAGGCTGGAAAAGACCTCTGAGACCATCAGCTGAAACCATTAATCCAGCACTGCCAGCTCCACCACTAAACCATGCCCACCAGTACCACATTTACTCATCTTTTTTAAACCTGCAAGGATTGTGGCTCCACCACTGTCCTGAGCAACCTGTTCCTGTGCTTGACACTCCTTTAGATGGAGACATTTTTCCCAATATCCAGCCTAAACCTTGTCTGGCAGAACTTCCAGTAAAGCTCTGAGAAAATAAGTCATTCCCTCTTGTTCTGTCACTAGCTACCAGGGAGAAGGAACTGACCCTCACCTGGCTACAGCCTCCTTCCAGATGGGTGTAGAGGGTAATAATCTTCCCCAGAGCTCCCTTTTCCCTGGACTTAGCACACTCCTCACAGGACATGTGCTCCTGATCCTTCACTTCCCTTGTTCTGCCTTCTTCATTCACACAGGCAGGACACTGACCACACCAGCGGCCACACCAGTGATCTTAAAAGCCTCCTGAATGCAAGCATGGTCCCACCCACGCTAGGATTCTCCAGGGAAAGGCTGTCTCCTGCCTGCGAGGACTCAAGGTCCTGCTCCCAGGATCACTATGCCTCCCTGCCTGCTCAGCTCCCTCCTGGCTCCCCTGCTCTGGACACTGGGAAGGCAATGGTTGCCAGGCACACAACGGGAATAAGAGAGAACAGCTGTGAGAGCACGCACACCTGTGGCACTTTCCTGCGTCATCCCAGGAGCGGAGGCACTAAACACCATTCATACCTTAAAAAAATATATATAAAGTGGGGAGCAGAGAGGGAGGAGTGCCTGGAGGAGGAGCAGCAACAGATAGATATTCATCCCTTCTCAACAGAGGTCTTAAGCACTTTATTTACCTCTGGTGCAGAGGCACAGGAGCATGAGAGGTACCACACCTCTTCAGGCTGGGACTGAGCATTTTAATGCGTGTGAACAGCATGCTGACTTCATTAAGCATTTGATTAACACCAGAAAGGACCCACTCCAGCAGCTGCATTTATCACTAAGGCTATGGCAAATTTAGAGAGAGTGATTTGGTAGGCCCTTAGCATAATCAGAATAGATGAACCTACCTTGGAGGGGAAAAAAAAAAGACGTAGCTTTTAATAGACCTGAAAGTACACTATGAATATTTATTGTGTCCATCCTTCCAGTGGGGGCTTGATGAGACAGGGAGTGGGACAAGATCCTTCAGCAGTGCCTGCCCTTGCCCACAGTTGTGTTTTGGTGTCCGTGCATGAGGGCTGGCACACCAGACTTCCATCAGCTCTGCAGAGCATGCCCAGGATGGTGATACTTGCTGCTGGGAACCCTCTGCACTCGCTGCCCTCAGAGAGGCAGGCAGCTCCAGCACATGATCCGGACCCCAGGGGGCTGTGGATCCAAAGGAATCCCCCCAGGGTCATGCAGAGATGAAGCCCAGCCCTGCTGTGGTCACCTGAGCAAGGAGCCTGCAGGTGGAGGATGTGGCTGCAGGCACAAGCGACCCTGCAGCGCCCTGGGTCCAGCACTCATCACACCTGGGTCAGACCAAAGACCCCTGCCCCACTCCCAAAGGTGTCCAACAGCAGGTAACTGGGCAGGACTGGAAGAATAAAACAATCTTGCTGCCCCCCAGTCATCAGCAATTTGAGAACCTGAGCCAGTGATGATAAATTGGTGGTGAATGGTTCCCCACAGAACCATTCTTCCACTAATTTGTTCCTTCCTTCTGTTCCATTCCCATTCTTCATCTCTCCCCAAGCTCACCACCACTCTGCAAAACAATGAGCACTTTTTATTTATTTATTACATATAATTTCTATGCCTTTATTTAGAAAATTTCAAATTAATAGTCCTAAAAATAAGTGATTACTGAAAGGACGCTGGGAAAAGGGGGGAAAGAGTGTTAGAGGGAAGAGCTTGCCCTCAGGGAACCAGAGAGCTCAGGGCAGATGATCTGAGAACCAGTTTAACAGCTGAAACTGTGATTAGAGTGTGTATCTATGTGAAGTTGTGAGTTTACTGGAAATCAGAGCAGTGGTGATTTAACTAGAAAGTCCCTAATAAAGGAGAAATTACTCGGACCACATTTCCAGAAAGGGCATTTTTTTAAAAGCCTCCTTAGGGAAAGTGGGGATGGAAGAGTACTTCACTTGAAAAACACCAAAAAACAAACAAAAAAAATTACATGGAAATTTTCATTAATCTCTGTAGACTGTTAGGTCAAATTAGGATAAGAAATCTGATCATGCAGGAAGTGTGAAACAGAGGGACTTTAGCCAATTCTAAGGGCAAATCTCAGTGCAACTTGAATGCTGAAGATTTCTGCCAAATAATCTGCCAAAGGTTTCTGCATGTACATGTCACTGTAACAAACACAACTTTTAATTGGTCTCTCTACCTATGTACAGAGGCAGACATGTAAATGCAAAGTCTTTTTTATGTTTTTTGAAAATTTATATGCATCACTAAAGGTGTCATTTTCTATAATTCTCCCTGCCTCATTCTCTAATATACATGACCTTTAATAAGCAGGACTTACAGTTTGACAGCAAGGAGTCTTAAAATGCAAGGGAATCCTGTCTGGATTAAATTTTTAGTCCATTTCCATCCACTGCTTACACTCAAGGTGCGTGTGGATCATAAACTAAAGATGGCAATTTGGGAGGCAATTTTCTTGAATTGCAGGTACAGCAGGATGCAGGGGAAAGTAATGGCAGGGTCAGGCACTTAGACATGGTATAAACATTTAAGCTAATGGTTAGATTTAATGGATTTTTATTCATTCACTTTCTTTCTCTCTCTCTCTCTCTTTTTTAATATTCACAAATGAGAGGAACAAAGAAAAAAAAAACAGAAAAAAAACCAGATTAACACCTTACCAATAGAGAGCTTTGCTGGCTTTGTAGCTCTCAGTGGATTTTGTTTGCTCCCATTGAAAGAAACCTTTCATTGAAGCACCTGCAGGTGTGTGGGCAAGGGCTCCCATGGGTGCTCCTACAAGATCATCTAATTTCACATGGAGAAGAGGCACCCTGTGGGTAAGTGAGGCACCAGGGAGGTCCTGGTGCCATTACTGTAGCTCTTCTGGCCTCACTGGAGTTTCGAAATCAGGACTTTTCCTCATGTTTCACACTTCAAAAGGAAACAGTACAGACAGCACTTTATTTGTATTTAGTAAGGATTATGTAGCTTCTGGATTCTCCTGCTGAGGATGTATGGGTCTTGCATCAAACAGTGAGTGTGTATTCATTGAAAATCACATCCCTAGCTTCTCATTGTGGCTTTGGAGTTCTCTTCACTGGGGCAGGAAGTCAAATATTTCAGAATATCCACAGAATAATAGGATTTCACCCTCACCTGAGTTTGCTGACTGACTGACAGCTTGGCACACAGTCCCAAAGCCAGCTGAGGCCATGAGTGACTCCACCATGCAGGCACCTGGGGATGGGGAAGGGCAGTGCCCCTCTGGCTGCTGGGGAGGCTGGGGATGCCAGACAGGATGCCAAGCTTTCCCTGATTATGTTGGGGAAATATGGGAATAAAACTCAACATCAGTCAGAGCATCTCCACATGCTCTGAGCCAGCCTTGCACCTCTTGAGTAACTTCCATTTGTACTGGAAGGAAAAGAGCACCCAGGTGCCACAGACTCAAGATTTCTTACAGGATATTGCCCTGCTCACCTCTGTCAGTCGTTTCTGCAAATCTCAACTGCTGTGAATGTGACCCGAATTCAAAACAGATGCAATTGTCCAGAAACTGGGATTTCCTTATGGGAGGAACACCACGTCCAAGGTGTGTGCAATATTTCAGGAGACAGTTGGACTTTTTGGCAGATCTCCAGAGAAGAGCAGTGAAAACAACATAAGGAAAGATCAAAGACACCAGGACCTCTCAGTCTTGAAAGGAGAAGCCCAAGATATGAGCACAGCTTTTAAATGTTTAAAAAGCTGCTTCAAATAAGAAAGGAATTCTCTATAGACACTGGGAATGGGACACGTTCTGGTGTAGGAAGGAGGTTCAGATTAGATGTTAGGAGACCTCTAAGACTAGGAATAATGAAGTACTAGGATAAGCTGTGTTGGGGAGAGGCAAAATCTTCATTTCTTCAGGCATCTACAAAGTGGTTAAACACACACCTGCCTAGGTTGGGAAGAATCCTGCCTTGTGGCAGGAATGAGCACTTGGTCTCTCCTGACTCTGTCCTTTCTTGGCATTTGACTTCTGCAGCAGACAGAGAAAGTGTGCCTTCCTAAAATAAATGCTTTTGGCGAGGAAGTATGTTATTCCTGGCATTCGTTTCCCTCAGATGATTTTGCCACAGCAACTATTTTCAAGCATAGGATCCCTTTCTTCCATCAGGAGTTGCCTGATCTGACCTGCCTGAGGGCAGAGATCGCACCGTGGCTTAGCTCACTGGCAGCGATCCCTGGAAGTTTCTGGATCCTGGATGCTCACAGTCACCTGGTTCTGTCAGAACCCAGGACATCCCTCTGGCTGTCCTGAGCAGCCAAGACCCCTGCCAGGGGGCTCAGAGACCCTGGCACGGAGCCCAGGATGCCTGTGGTTTTGATTATGACCCGTGGAGCAAGTTACCAACCTTAGATGAAGATCAGCAAGACACGACAGTTTAAATAGAATGATAGTGAATTTATCACAGGGTGAAAAAGTAGATTTTGGGGGTTTTAGAATGGGGGTTCAGGGGGCAAGATGGAGGGATCTGGGCATGTCCAGCCTTTCTCCTTCTTCTTCTTGGCCTCCATCTTGCACTGTGATGTTGTCACTTTTGGATTGGTTTAGAGTAGAAGCTCACTGTCTAACATAGGTGATGGGTATTGGAAAGTAATTGTAAACATTGTACGCATAGTTTTTAGTATAAAAAGATAACACCACCCCGGGGGAGGCAGAGTGCCTCTGACTGTCCTGCTGAGTGGACCTCGGCTGGACAGGAGAAAGAATTTTATAGATAAGATACAATAAAGAACCTTGAGACTGAGAACTGAAGAGTTCTGATTCCTTCTTCGAGCACCTGGCTGGGAAAAGAGACTTTCTAACTTTTCTTTGGGTCACTCTGACGAGCGAGAGATTCTGAGATTGTTCCAGCCTGGCAGAAGGCAATGATGATGATTAGTGTGAGCAGAACAGGCCTGTGTTTTGTTATGGAGGACTATTGATGAACCCAAAGCTGCAACATTACAAACACAAGCCTGACTGAGCTACCTTCCTCCACTGAACAAAGTAGGGACAGAAATCTTCATAATTCCAGCCTGCAGATGAGGCCCAAGGGTTGCTCTGGGTGATGCTGTTTGGCCTGGTGCTGGAGCCTCCAGCCACCCCAGGCTGCACCCTGCACAACAGGCATTCAAAAGCCACCCAGGGCCCGCTCAGTGCGCACTGCTGGCCACTGACACCATTTATTTGGTGTCCTCTCTGTTTGGGCACAGAGCAGCAGTAGTTGGAAATGAGAGGGAGAGGGAAGAAGGCATGAGCAGCCCACAGGGAATCACACACAGCTCAAGGACAGGGAGGTTGGTTTGCTCCAGAGCACACAGCATTCCATATGCAAACACCAATTTACTGAGTCAGCGGGCACACACGGCAGGATGCCTGTACACCCCAGGAATGCACACAAAAACACATGCACACTCACCCCAAGCATACAGAAATAGTCATTACATTTTTTTACACAGAGACAAAGCCTCTGGGCTGGCCAAGAACACACGCTAGTCATGGCTGTATTTGCAGGCAGAATTTAGCTGCACACATACACACATGCATATTTCTCATTTGTAGACTCTGTGACCACATACTCTAAGCCTTTTGCCACTGCCCTGCACTTGCTGTCTGTCTCTGAAAGACCCTCATACTATCAACAGAGATAAGTCTCTGCAGTGCCAGGCACAGGGAGCCCCAGAAGCATGCCCCGTTTTCCAAATGACATCCCAGCAAAATTCCCACATGGGTGTAAGAGCCTGCAGCTGGTAGCCTGATAGGGTTATGTGTTTCCTGCAGCATTAACAGCTTTTAAAAAATCCCAATGTGTCATTCAGATAAAAGTTGCAGCTGAAGAGTCAGGAAACTCCCAGGTGAACGCTACATGGGCCAGATTGAACTCTGCCCGCGTGCGAGTCCAGTGTGAGAGGGTGAACAGGATGGAGATAGCCAAAGCTCTAGCATTGCTGAGCAATTTGATTCCCTCCTGGGGCTCCCCGGCTCAGCTGGAAAGTTTTCTGTATTGACATGAGCACCATTTATTTTGGCTGCACAAAGTTGTCTCCAATAGCCCCATGGATCCAGCTGCGTCAGAAGAGGAACTGCACACACAGCTCTGTGCTCCCACTGGTGCCAGTGTCACAGCCCCTGCTGGCAGTGATGGCAGGGGACAGTCACAGACAGCGATGGATGGGGTCAGGCTGTCTCAGGAGGGTACTGCGCAGGGTGTGATTGGCACAAAGCTGGATTTTATCCCTGTTCATGCAACTCCTGCATCATTAGCTGCACAACATCCATTTGTGTGAGGAAAGCTAAATAGCAATTCGCCACTGCAGTTCCCCTTGGCTTCCAATCAGACCATTTACCTGGGATCCAAAGCCTGCCTTTAAGCGCCTCACTTCAGAAACCCCTGCTTGCAACGTTCTGCTGAGGCACTTCCATCACAGAAATTTCTGCAGCCTGCAGTCTCAGCAGTGAGGCAGTGAGGCTGGGGGCTAAATGAGTCACAGAGGCTCAATTTCCCTGCTGCACTCCTGAGGAATAACATTTGCTTATCATTTGCCCCCTACCTGGGGCTTTTTAAGGATTCCTCACTAATGCAGCCAGGCTGGGGACAGGATGCAAAGCTGGTGTAAGCCAACCTGCTCCCTTCCTCTTCAGAGAAGTTTGCTTTATGCTATGACCTGGTATTTGTTTTGGTTGTTAGTTTGTTGGTTTTTTTTAAATTTCACTCATTAGAGCTCTATAGAAGCCCCAGGCACTGGTACTTCTGTTTCAACAAGGAGCACCCAGCCCATGTGGGTTTGCTTTTGCTGCCATGAATTCTGCACTTTGGTTCCTTGGCTGTCTGTGTGGCTGTCTGTGTGGCTTCTGTGTGGTGCTAAAGTCAGTCTCAAACATATATGAGAAATAAACCTGTCAAGACAGGAGAAAACCAACAGAAAACAATCAGTGTTTGTTGAAAGGGAGAAAACCTGAACAGCACAACATTAATTCCCACCTTGTAACTTGGTGTCACAAGACACAGGAAGCTGTATGAAAAATAACCAAGGAATTATTTTGTGACAGGGGTATGTTTGGCAAAAGTATCTCCTTTAGAAAATATCCCCTGCTCTGGGATGCTAACTTTGTCTGACATGCAGATGCAGAGGATGATCAGCTGTGCCATTAGTTGCTGTCCTGGGGAGTGGAAATGTGGAACATTGCTTCAGAGGAAGGATACTGAAGCAACAATAAAATTCCACACTCTGTCTGGCTCTGGATGAACATGCCAGAATGTGATAACCCTCTAAGGGCTCAGAAAGTCTGCAGGGTCTCTCCTGAGCCAATCACACAGGGATGGAGGACACTGCGGCTACAAGGGTTGAGGTCACTGCACGTTGAGGGTGGTGGTCAGTGGCTGAGAATGCCAGTAGACATCAGTGACAAGGGGTCAGGCTCAGTCCTCTGAGCAGAAGGTTTCTTGCTGTGGCAGTAAGCCATGCACAGCATCTGCCTTAAGCCACAGTTCACAGAATCATGGAATCATTTAGGTCAAAAAAGGTCTTCAAGATCAAGCCAGAGCTTTAACCAAATACCACCATTCTCACTAACTTATATCATGATCTGCAATGTCTGCTCATTTTCTGAACACTTCCAGGGATGGTGGCTCCACAGCTTCTCTGGGCAGCCTGTTTCAAAGCTAAACTAATTTTTCAGTGAAGAAATTTTCCCTAGTGTTCAGCAATACAGTTTACCAATAATCCTGGGACATCCTACTGTTTCCACCATGCAGTACCTCTTCTGCAGCAGCTCTGTGCCAAGACTCATTTCTCATGGTGCAGGTGACACAGTGCATCCTTCTTTCAGAGAGGCATCAGGGACCTTGAATGACCTTTTATAGGCTGAGCTTCCAGTTGAGTCCTTAAAAGCAAGTGCTAAGTATGGGCTGCAAACTTTTGGCACTGTGGATGTGTTGATGTGGTTGTGGTGGGGGTGACCTCTAACCAGCACTAGCCTGTGGGAAATTCCTGCTACATGTGTGTAATCTGAGGAGAAATGCTGCGCTCTGCATGTGGAGCTTGTTTTGTAACAAAATCGCCTTTATTCTGGTCTGAGCTGATGGGGTCAGCACTGCCTAAAGCTGGCCTGCCTGCAAGCTCTTATTTTGCAGACATTCAGTCCCTGCAAGGATCAGAGCCCCACTAGTAAACAGGGCCCCTGTTTCCTCCCCCTTCTCCATGCTTTGATACCTTTGCTGGACGACCATTAAGCTATTGGAGACGAGCCAGCAATTCAGAGCCAAATCAAAGCCAACAGCCCCAGACTGAAGCTTTGCCATCTTCCAGCATAACAGGCTGCCTGCAGGCAAGTTCAAACAAAACACTGCTACAGTGCCAATCTTTCAGTACAGGTACAAAGCGGACATCATGGTTCAGTACAGACACATCACACTCTAACATACCACTTGGCAACATGAAGGAACAAGCCTAAATAAATCTTCTGGAGAAAAAAAAAATCAAGCTTATTTGGACAAGGAAACAGCTTCCAACTTTCTGAGAAACTCTGCAGGAAGATGTGCTGGGCTCTGTGGGAAGGAAGAAGCCATCAGGAGGTGAATCTGCGTGGCTGTGAATGACAGAGGTGCGATTCACTTGTCTGCTTCTATTGAGCACTGCAAGAGCCAAGAAGTGAAGAGGCCATTTAAATGTGTCCAATTTGATCAAATTTAGGTATGTCCATGCAACACAAGGCAGGAACACAGGGAGTTAGACCCAAGGGCCAAACATCCCAGGCCAGATTTTGCCACTGAGGATGAGCGGGTACAGTTCTGATGAGGGTGTCAAGAACTTCTGTCCCCTTTTCCTCAGCTGGAGTACATTTAAAGCCACTGCTGGAGCTTAAGTTGCTTGGGAGTGATGCTGGAGGAGTCTGCAGGAGAAAGCTCTGAGGTTCTTCTCTACGAGCCGCAGGCTCTTGCCGAAGCACAACTACTATTGCTCTGCCAGCAGAAGTATCCCAGGGTAGATAATTTCAGGGAAAAAAGAAGAATGATCTCTGTGTTATCTCACAGCTAAGAGGAATGTAGGGGACTTCACTCTCTTGGCAGGTCCCTCCTGGGTGTCTCTTTCTCTTTTTGTTGTTTTCTTCCACTGCTGTTTGTCTGTCTCATTTATGTAGCCTGAAAGTCAGGTGAAGAAAGAATTATCAAGCATTGTGTTTACAAACAGAAGCCACAACACAGGTTTGTATTGTAACTGGGCTCTTTTGAACCTACCAGTTTGGGTTTTTTTTAATAAGTAGATAGATAGATTAGATAGATAGATAGATGATAGATGATAGATAGATAGATAGATAGATAGATAGATAGATAGATAGATATTATACAACAAACAAAGAAAACAAACAAATAAAAAAGCTCCAACAAACAAAAAACAAAACAAACCTGCAACAACAGCAACAAAACCCGAGGGAAAAAAGCCCAAAAATAACAAACCTGGAAAAAGACCCCCCCCATAATAGCCAGTTAAGCTCACAGGTACATATCTGAGCACTCCCAGCTGCACCGATCAATCCACATGCCAAGCGCAAGTAACTGAGACAGATAAAGAGCAGATGCTGTGGAGCAAAGATTATAGAGTGGGCAAAGTGCTCAGGAGACCCTTAACCTGCTAGATAATAAGAGACTTCACCTTGTTTTTTACAGACATTGGTACCCAGGATGGGAAACTGATGTGCTTAAAAGAGAGCACAACACCACAGCCTGCTGTACTGAAGGCATTTGCACTGCAACAGCAAACAGCACAGGCGAGCCATTGATAGCAGCCAGTGTCTGATGGGAAACTAAATTAACAATTTCTGGGGGTGTCACACATGCGAAAGATGGAGAGGAAGAACAACTCCCTGTAAGGTTTTGGTACTGGAGCTGATGGGAGCCAATTTCCTAAACCCTCTTGCATGTTTGTCCAGCCCTGGTGTGGGCACAGCTTTCTCTGTGGAAAATTGAAAGCTGCATGTGGGTGAGAGGAGAGTGCTGCATTTCCTTACTGTGTTCCCCCTCAAGACATGGTTTAGATGATTGCTCTGCTCCTTCCTGTCATGGTCAAAGTCTGCCAGGTTGCTATTTTCACAATGAAGCATATCAAAGGGCTGCTCCCTCTAAGCTCAGCACTCAGCTTCCCCAAAGCTGGAGCTGCTTCACACCTTTGTGGTCACGGAGAGCACAGACCATCAGATCAGCAAGGGTTTCCAATTTGAGCTGGGTCTTCTTGGGAGCTCATACCTGTCTCCACCCCAGAGAGAGCAGAGAAGCAGCCAGACTGGGGGCACAAATTCTGTTAGCATCCCAGTGCCCCTAAGGGACAATCTGCATAGTCCTGTTCACATTGCTATGCTCAAGGGGCTGCCTGCTCACCCCATCCTTTCTTCTACGTCCTTAATGAGCTGTAACAGCCCCTCTGCTGCAAGGGCCGAGCAGTGACATGCAGCTACATGGGCTGTTTCATCCCTGTGGTGGCATTTATCCTCTCTGGGGACTGTGCTGGGTCAGTGGCAGGGGTCTGTGTACAGCTGAGAGGCTGTCAGTGAAGACAGACAGGACTTGGCCAGAGTTGATGATCTCAGAGATCTTTTCCAGCTTTACTGACTCTATGCTTGAAGAGGTGTTGCAGCATCTTGGGGTGTCTGTTAAGCCCCAGTAATGCTGTCTTTGCCTAAGGCTGACAGAGTGAAACGGGCCTCCACACACAATGCAGGTTGCACAGCATCACACAAATGAAGCTGCAGAGCAGTGATAGCATTGGGGGATGATAAAGCTTTGCTGTCCTGGATGATAAACACCATTGGTGGCTGCTTAATAGGTAATGTGGGATTGGCACAGTCCCAGGGCAGATGTAACACGCCTGCAAAGTATGTATATGTGTGACTTCCCATAAATCCACGTCTGACACGATGACCTTTCTGAACTGCATTATAAATAATTAGCTGGACATGTCTGTATTTCTTTTTGCAGTAGCACCATTGTTAGGACAAAAGTTGAGGTCTCCTGCTTCTGTGGTGCTGTGGATTGCATGTCCAGAAGGGGCAGGTGATGGTTCAGGCAGCGTGACCCCCCACTGCCACCTGTCCAGACATCCTGTAATGAGTCTGGCACTCTGTGCTCAGTGAAGAAACCCAGCCCATCATACCTGAAGAAATCCCTAGAAGGTTAATGCAATATAACCCTTGGCAGCTTGTTCCTGGTATAAATGACGTCTTATTTTGAGGAATTTATGATTAAAGTGAATAAAGAACAGTCATCTTTCCAAATATAAACTGAAGGTAGTCTCTGATTTATTTCTCGTGATGCATTTAGTCATGTTCTGTTGTCTTTGCAAATCTGTATTTTTATTGCACTGAGATGTTTCTCAGGTTTGGGTTACATTTCTAATAAATATCTGGTGCCATGTTGATTTCCTGTATCATATTTCATTAGTCTTAGGGAGGAATGGAGCACTATTTTTATAAAAAGCAGCAATCTTAAGAGGAGTTCTTAACACAGGGCTTGTCAGCCTTTAGCAAGTGATAGCTGGCTCTCTAACAGTGCAGGTATTGTTAAAAGCATTAGAACCTGCCTTTGCATGGACTTGGTTATCTCAGGATAAAGGTGCCTTATGCTGGTTTAACCACTTCCATCTGTGAAGAGGAATAATTCCAAAACTTTAAATCAAGGCTTTTAGTGGCATAACTTTAACTGGTAAAAATCACAGTGCTAATAGCGACATGGTTGAAATAAGGAAAGAAACCTCTTTCCTTATTTCAAGCATGGAGAGAGAAGTTCCCATTTGGAATGGACAATAGATGTGTAGAAAATGATTTTTAGGATCCTTTTTACCATCCTGCATCGATATCATACTGGAGTACATTGGTCTGCTTTGGTCGTCACAGTGAAAAAAGATATTCTGCCTCAGGACTGGGTCAGGTGGCACCACAGCAAAATGGATTCATTCACTCTGAGTGCTGGGGTGCCAATGTGGGCTGAGGACCCGGTGCCCCATGTTTGTTTCAGGCACATCTTCCTCAATGCATTTCCCATCCCACCTCCACACATAAAACCCTGCAAAGTCGGAAAACCATCTCTTGTGGCAAACCACTCACGCAGAAGAGGAATCTTCCAGGACTCCCCAAAAAGATCACTGACATTGAAGGGACAAGACAATGTGTGATGGGAAAGACATGAGGGGAAAAGGTGGTGGCAGCCCCACAGTGGGACAATTCCCTGCAGGGGAATTGCTCAGCTCAAGGTCTGAGCCTGTTTCTCTCACTACTGTGCATCTCCCACATTGCACTACTAGAAGAAACTGAAACCTTTGTTATTCAAATATCCTCCCCATGATGAGCTACATTATCCTTCATATTTTCAAGGATTTCTCTCTTAGACCTATCTCTTATTTCATTAATGCAGTTGCTGAAGATGAAATCCCTTCTTCCTTAATTGCTCTGCTCCAACCATCCTTGTTATTCCTCATGAAAGAAGCAGACAATAATCCTAATACCCTTTTTTTTTTTTGTCACCATTGCTTAACAAGAGGAGCCTTGAAATCATTGCCCCTTACTTTCCAGACCTGGCCAGCTGATAGGAAATAATTAACTCCTATCTGTGCTGACGGAGTGGTGGCTGGTGTGTAGCCAGCTCCAGGTAGTTTGTTATTCCTGCTTTATCACCTGCTGCAGAAGGGAGGCTGCAAGATTATTGAGCAAAGCTTTTCCTGCATGTTTATCACTACAAGTTTGAAGAAACAGTGTTAAGTGAAGATTTAATTTTATTTTATAATTTTCTTAAATAAAGGGTATTGTTTCATCTCAGTGATGCAAATGACAAATCTTCTTGGACTCATTTCATTTTACAAACAAGATTGTCTTTGCTGCAGCCTGTGCTACAGCAGATGATCACACAGAGATCATCCCAGGAGATGCAGAAAGCTGGGAGCAGCAGCAGCAGAGCTGGAATTGTGTGAGCTGCCCAAACAGCTCAGGTTGGGAATGAGGCAACAGGACATTTGGATTTTAACCAAGCTTGCAATCAGCTGCTGCATGAAAGGAGCTTTGGCTGATTGTCCCAAAGGTCCCCTTGGCTCAGCATCCCAGAGTAGCCCACAGCAGATGACAAGAGCAGGAGCCAGCATATCTAATCGATATTTACCCCTGCCCTGTGTTTTGCATCTTGAGACTTTCTGCTGTAAATGTGGCTTGCATTGTTACCTCCAGCAGCCTTTATGAACTCATTAAAGCCTTTATCACCTACAACAAGGACTTCCCAACTGTATTAGGTGCTTGTTTTGAATCTGTCACCTGCTAATTTCACTCACTGCACCCTGTACTTTTGTTGGAAAGGACAATGAACAACTTCTCCCAGTGCTCACTCCCCCTGACGCTCAGGATTTATTATTTTCCTTCCCTCCAGCTGTGTCTGAGAAATAATGTTGTAAAATCTCTGCTAAGGCAAGAATGCATTAATCACCAACTTGATTGATTACTGAAGGATCATTTCCTCCCCATGATACATGTAAACCCCCAAACTTCTTGAATCAGAAGTACACTCAAGGTGTTCAGTGTCACATCCATCATCTCCATGAGCATCACTGTTGACAGAGGCAGATGTGGCTGCTCAGACAACCTCCTTACAGTGCTGAGAAACCCATGGTCAAACCTCTGCCTGGCTGGGCAGGATGTGTGAGCAATCCAGCAGCATGAAACATCTCAGCTTTGGGAAGATGTTCCATGGTGACCTGCTGCTTCCCAGTTCCATCCCTGCCTCTTTATAGCATTTACACCCCTGACACCTCAGCTGTCATGCATAACTGTTTGCAAACTGGAAACTGTCCTCAGACCTGTAGAAAAGCTCAGTTAGGGTTAGGATTGCTCCCACAGAAGAAAAAAATTGCTTTGCAAAAACACCTCCGTTTTCAATGGGTGCTACACATAGAATCACAAAACAGTTTGGGTTGGAGGATTCTTAATGATCACCTTATTCCAAATCCCTGGTCATAGGCAGAGACACCTTCCACCAAACCAGATTGCTCAGAGCTCCATCCAGCCTTGCCTTGAACACTTCCAGGGACGGGGCACCCAGAGCTCCTCTGTGCCAGTGCCAGTACCTCACCACCCTTCCACATGTTCCCATCATTAAATGCATCCTGAACTTGGATCCACAGCCCTTACATGTCCAGTGGCCCTTTCTTTGGCATGGCTGAAGGATCTCCATGTGGGAAGCTGTTGTCCATCCCCATCCTCTACAGACCATGATAAAGGGTTTTACTCTCCATGACTGTCAAAATGAGACCATCCAGTGACAAAAAAATTCACTTCGATAGGGGAAAGGAGCATGATGCTGATAAAGCAGTTGTCAGCCTATTGCTTGAAGCCACCGAGAAAGAGCTATGTCATGTCATGGAGAGAATTCACCTTTTATCTCTGCTCTGAATTCTTCACTCAGCTTGTCTCTTCATCCTCTGCCATTTTCCAGCTTGGAAGCTCCTTTGCCTGCTGGTCACCCAAGACAGTAGGACAAAAGGGCAGAGGAGGTGATACAACAGTCAAGTAGAGATCAGAGAGACACCCTAGGCCGGGAGCAGCTGGCTTGCAGTAATTTCCCTTTAGGACTCATCTTGGAAGTGGATCTCCTCTGCCCATGCCGAGGTTGCAGAGGAACCTTGGGTCTTCCTTTGCTTTTCCCTCTGGCTACCGGAGAAACACAAACACTGACCCTCAGGGTCTGTGAAGCACCAAAGCCAAGCCCTGGTGCAGAACTCAGGCTTCTTGGAGAGTCAGAAGGAGCCTTTTGAAAGGACAAAGTCATGAGGTGCTCTGCAGTTTGTAAAACATGACTCAGGGGCTGTGTGGACCTTTTTCTCTTTCTCTCTTTGGGTGCTGAATGAACTTCTGGGCTGTGGTGCCTGTGTGGTCCCCATGCAGAGAAACAGGAAATGGTACCAGTCATGCTGGAAAGAGGGATGGAGTAGCTGAAGTAGTTGGAAGGACTGCCTGGAAGGGAAACACCTGGCAAGGTTCCCATTCACCAAAAAACAGAGAAGAGCTCCAGGCTGTCCTGTGGCCAGCAGTGCACACCATGAGGCACAACCAGCCAAAGTGAGCACAGTAGAGAGGTGAAACAAGTGATCCTTCAGAGATGGAACATGGACATGACTGGTTTGGTCTCCAGAGCACATGAGAACCCTCCTCAACTCAATCCCTAAAATACAGGCCACAACACTTCCTTATTAAGGCAGCATCATCTTTCCTACCGATTTCCAAGCTAAGAAGTTTTCCCAGACTTGTGGCTGCTGGTGACCAATGAGAACTGCTCAGGCAACATAACCCAGGGGTGGTGCCTGATCCTGCCAGATCCCACAGCTTGGATGCAGTGAGCACTCCAGTGTCCCCAGGGCTATTTGGAGATGCTCAGCCTCTTTGGCAGGGAGGAGGGAGGAACAGAGATTTTCCAACTGCAGCCAAGAAAGCTAATAGATACATTTTTTTCCCTAAGGCAGGCAAATTATTTCTGCTCCCAGCTGACCCCTTGACCACAAAAAACACCATAAAACAGCAAGAGTGTGTAAAAAATAAACACAGGCACGCATCAGCCTTCTGGATTCCTGTCCCCCAAGCCAGAGGAGCTCGGCCGCGGACAGAAGGAATGCGGTGTTGCATCGGAAGCCATGAGGATGGGATCAGGGAAAAGAATGTTTTATAACTGGCCTCTGGACCCTGTTGAGGAGCAGAGGGAAGGAAGAAGCATGTGAGTGATTATTACTCATATTGCAAAGGGGGGCAAATTTGAATCTCATCTGCATGTTTTGCAAGGATTGGGATTTACAGCGTAAACCGCTTGCTCTGCTACTTTGACTCTTGCTCTATTGGCTCCTCTGGCCAAATTTGCATCCTGATCAGCCAGGATCTCTGCAAAGGAGTTATAACACATGGGGCTGGATTCGTGCTGCAGGTTCTCAGGAATCTGTAGGGAAGTGTGCTATGAATGGAAGCATCTTTTTACCTCACCCTGTCACCTCATAGCCTGCCAAGCTGGAGAGAAAGGAAGACAGAGAGAAGGCAGTCTTCCACACTGTGAGAGGAGCCTGAAGAGATGCCAAGATCTGACTGTAGAAGTCTTATATAAGCTCAGACATTTCTATTCACACCAGACAAGTCATCCCGCACTGAGACTGAAGACTAGTGAAATTTGTATTAAGACATTGGGATATAGTTGGCTTAGCTCACTACCAGCTGGGCTTGGAGCTGACATCTCAGCAAAGGACTGTGACTGCCATTCTTGCTTCACCCAAATGTTTTGCTTCATCGGGTTGGGAGGACAGAGTGACACATGGTTGAGACCTCAACTGGTACAAAGAAAAAAGAATGTCAAACTAACCAGCTTCAGTATTGGAAGGGGCTAAGTCTTTTCACCTCTGCTCCTGGACTCCCAGAGAAATCCACCCTGGAAATTTCACAGAGATTGAGGCAACATAGGAAATATTTGCCTTACATCTACCCTCAGTTAGTCCCCACAAGCATCTACAACTTCCCTGCTTTCTGAGGATGCATTTTACAGCTGAGAACTGGAGCTGTTCATAGAAAGTAATTCCACCAGCAGACAACACTACTGGCCTCTGAGAGGATGAGCAGTGCAGGCTGATGGTGCCAGGATCTCAGCCAGCAGCACCAAGATACCTCCACAGCCCCCACGCAGCACTAAGTGGCACTGAGTCCTTCCCATCTGCAGTGAGACACCACACCTGAGCTCCTGCTATTGCAGAGAACTGACAGGCAAAGCTGCTGACTGTCTTCTGGCTGTCTCAGTTCTCTTACAGTTCGAGGAGTAAAGCAATCCTTCAGTGCCCAGATTTCACACCCTGACAGTAAGAGTTTTTCTTTAAAAACCCCAGAAACCTTGTTATCAAAAATAATATTACTTGTGGCTGGTGGTCATGATGGACAGCAGCAGTAACATGAGGGAAAAAAAATAATTCTGAGAAATTCCCTGAAACATGTAACCCACCACTGCATCACTAATTGTACCTCTTTAATGCATTGATTCTTTTTTCAAAAGAACCAGAAGAGATCAACAAAAGCAACAGGTTCCTTTCAAGACCCAGATCAGCTAGCAGGGAAACAGAATTAAAGTCAGACAAAATGCAAATAGCATGGTGGTTTATTTGCTGTTCCTTTTGTGAAACACAGCTGCCTCCAGCACCAGCAACAGCCCCAGAGCCATCCAGCACCAGGTCCCTCCTCCAGCTCCTGCCCCTCCTGGGCACCAGCAGATCCTCTGGCCAAGTGCAGCAGCAGCAGCCATGGCAGTGGGTGGTGTGTTTGCTGCCTGCTCTGTCAAACTGCCACTATCCCTTTCCCTTCCTTTCTGTTTTCAAGGCCTGTGCTTACTTTCCCTTCCTTTCTGTTATCAAGTCCTGGGTGAGCCCAGGTGATGGCTCAGACCAGAAATGTCAGAATGCAAATGCTGGTATAAAAGAAGCTATTTCCAATACTAGTGGTCACCTTGCAGCAAGCAGTTCTGTGTGCCTTGCTATCGCTCAATACCACTTTTCTCTTCTCAAGCGTTTAACTCCAAAACTCCCAATGATTTAGACTGGGGTTTTAAATTCAGCGAAGGTTTTTTAAATCAGTTAAAGGTTTTTTTAATTAGTTGAGGGTTTTTAAATCAGCTAGTCAGAACTCCCATGAAGCTGAAGGTGTTGAGTCGCCGGTCACCTACATTTGCTATGTACAACACCTTTTAAGGATATTTTGAAATATTTAAAGCATTTCTTTGTTCAAAAAGCAAAGTGCCAAAGGGCAGGGAGCTGGCTGCAGAATCCAGACCGGCCTGTAGAAAATGCTCACAGAGCAAGAAGTTAAACCCAGGTTTATGAAACGTACTTGGAAAGAAGCTCAGCAGCGTAAATCCCAATGCTAACAGAGCAGCTCTGAGTCGATTGCAAATAGCACGCTCTTACTGTCCAGCCACAGTGCAATTCCATTGAGCTTTGGCACAGGGTAATTCCGGTGTCAGATATTTTCATGAGACCCTACTTGACATTTTGGCCGGAAATCCTGTGGCATATTTTGATATTTCGTGACACACTGTGTTAACCACATGGATTTCCTCCACTGCTTTGATGGACACACTACCCACTCAGGCAGAAAGGAGAGTGCCTGGACGAGCCCATCCCTCTGGCTCCCCGCCTCCACCAGCACACAAAGCATCAGGCTATTGAAATTACATTGCTAGATCCAAAATCCCCTGGGAGAAATAACCACTGTTCTGGAGCCTGCACGGCTGCATCCTCCCAGACAGATGCATTTACAGTTTCCCAAGGCAAGGCAGACACTGAATACAATGCTTCTGATAAGGCTTTTCCAGAGTGAGGGAGACAGTTTTGTATTGTTTTTGCCATCGCCTCACTTGCCACTACCTGGATTAAGGTGCTGCTGCAGATTAAGAATGCATGGCCAGTCCAGGAGGCCTCAGGTGACAGGTGACACCTCCTGCCTGCTCAGGAGCCTCCCGTGCTGAGTCCCCACTTGTGAGGTGCAGCAGGTAGCCTGAGTTCCTCTCAGCTGGACAGACACATCTGGAGAAAGCGTCCATGTGATGGGAGAGACGTCCCTGGAGGGAAGCCTGCAGAGAAGCCTGCATCCTGATGCAGTTGCTGTGCTGGGTCCTGCCATGCTGTGCCACCTGCCAAGACATGGACACTCAGCATGTGCATCAGGAGGACAGGGCTCTGGTTAAGGGAAGGAGGCTGCTGCAGGGGGGCTTGTGGGGAAGGATGAGCTCTGAGCATAAATCAGGATTCAGATGAGGGTCTGGAGCCAGGTGCCAGCTCCTGTCTCCTTATCATCCTCCTTGACCACTTTGTGCTGGCCAGCAGCTGATACCCCTTGCATGTGCAGCTCCATGCCCACCTACTTCTACCCTACAGTAAGACCAGTGCCAAGTGAAGCTAAGACCACAGAAAGGGTCTCAGGCCCGGGTCCCTCTGCAGCAGTTGTTATCCTGCTCCCCATGGTGGGTTGGGTGAAGCAATAAACCTCCAGGCAGGCGGCAGCTGACTGTCACCTTCAGAATCAGCCACAGACAAGGGACATTGCTGTGTGAGCCAGAGGAGCACTGGAGAGGTTTTGGATTTTGACAGCATCAGGGCTGCAGTAGTTCAGACAGCTGGAGAGTCATTTCCCAGTGCAGATGACAGCTAATCTCTGGGATTTATCAGATAGGCATCATTTCTAGTATGCTGAAGGCATTTTGGGAAAGATACCCAAGACACATACAAGGCACTGTTTATTGTGTGTAACTATGGATGAGACTTTAAATCTAAAAATACACACATTACCAACCCACTCCTGCGTCCCTTTCACAATCCTTTGTGCTCTTTTAAAACAGGCAGCCTCTTTGCCCCCTGGGCATGAGGATGTTCCTCATGGGGTCGAAAACCACTTCAGTATCCTGAAGACTGGTTCAGACCCATTTGCTGCTGCCCTGGGAGCCTGAGCCTCTTCAGGGAGAGAGAGAGAGTACAGTGAAGGGAGGGAAGGCATGCCATATTCTCCATGCCAGCACAATAAATCTTGGCAAATCAGGGAGGAAGGTGGACCAGGCATCACCAGAGGCAGCAGAGGGAGAGACAGAGGGCAGAATCCCAGAGGCAAGAAGCAGAGAATTTGTTGCCAGCTGTTGGGTAGGGTAGCACAGAGCAGACAGCCGCAAGGAGGCATGGAAAGACCAGACTGGGAGGCTGCCAAGGAGGAGAGAGTCGCATTAAATCTTATTTGTCTTTAAACAAAGTGTTCTAATTGCTAACAAAGGGATTTCAAGCAAATTGTAATAAAACTGAGTTATTCTGATCAATTACACAGTCAAGCAAATTATAGAAAGAGTCTGAAATATTGCCAGATACAAAAGAGAGATGAAGAAAGAGGAGGAGGAGTTGCAGAGAGAGTGGGGGAGGCAGTAATTTGAGGGAGGAAAATTACTTGATGGCTTGATAAGGAGAATTATTAAGCATAAATTTGAGATGCAGGTTGCTAAATCTGAATACAAAATCAAGGGTAGAAATGGAAATTATGTTTTAAGGCTGGTAAAATTGGAGCAGGGGCAAAGAGAAAAAAAATTGCAGGCAAGCATTAGAGACAGATGATGTTGAGGTGTCTGCAAAGATGGTTACTAACTGCAGCAAGCTGAAAGCAAGGCATGACCCAGGAAAGCAGAGCTTTCTGGTGAGGGCACCAGATCAGTGCTGAGTGGGCATCAAGCCACATTCCTGCCACAGACCTCCTGCTTGACCCACAACTGCTTCAAAGCACTTAGCAATGACCTGGTTTGTCACTGGAAGAGTTACAAGGGCCAGGGTCCCAATGCAGTTGGGGGGGAGACACACCAAGGCTGACTCATTTACCTTGTCAGCCTTACCTGAAAGCTGTGGCTGACATTTCTTCTACTGTGTGGTTTGTGGATTTAGGCTGGTATCACTTCATGTGTATCCATACAGCATCCAGACCATCAGGCAGGGATGCTGTAGGGAACGGAAGGCAAGCCCAACCCCTGTCTTAAAGGAACAAGACTCAAATCCCACCTTGACACACAACTTCACTTTTGGCTCTGACTCAGGGACAGTGTAACTTTGGATGAATGAAATAATTGTCGCTTGTCCTGCTCAGTCCCTGGGTTTTCCAGCCATGCTGCTGGAGTCTCCAGGGTGCTCATGAAACAGCCACCAAACTGCTGTGCTTTGCAGCCTGGCACATTTGAGCAAGTCACCTCCAATTTTATTTTTCCATAATATACAATGTGATCAATTCGTGTTGGATCAGCCCTGCTCACTGAGCTGCTGCCTGCTCTGCAGGGCACACAGGGAGCAGGCAGAAGGATTGGGGAACACATCCTCACAGTTTTGTATCAGGTGCACAAGGTCAAGTCTCACCACTCAGGGTTGGCAAAGAAGAGTTTGCTGAGTCTTAGGCTGCAGCCTCCAGCTAGAGCTGGGTTTAGCTCCAAGGGTGGACAATCCAGGGCCTAAACTGAGTCTCAGGTTCACAAGGACAAGGACTGTGTGCAGTCCTTCTATAAAGCTGCTGCAAATGTAGTCCAGAGAGCTGTAGCCCAGAAAAGCAGTACTCTTCAAGCCAATTACCATACACAGTTCACAACCCTGCAACTGACTGGATTAATGGATTATTGGCATGAAGGGACGTAGAAAGGCACTTTTAAAAGAGGAAGTAGAAAACATCCAGAGATTATTTTAAATGGTGTTTATTTGTCAGAGAACTCCAGAGCTTGTGGGCTTTTGCTGGGCTGGAAGTTCTGAGCCCTAAGAGGAGATAAGAGAAAGGATTAGGGTATTACTGTGGCAGTGGAGTTCATGTGTTTTGTATTATTAATGTTTGTAAAGCACTTTGGAAATGAAAAACACCATAAAAGCTCTAAGTGCTGTGTTTAGTAGGAGCTGCAGAAGAGGAACTTAAGTTTGAAAAGACACTTCTCAGTTATCAGTGCACAGAGAGCTTGTGTTTTTGAGAGGATCCCACAGTCGGATGCAGTCTGAAGTGGCAGACGAGTTGTTCAAAAACCACTATGAGGAGGGCATAAGAACCCTGCAGGGTGCAAGGAAGGCTCCTGTGTCATGCATCCAAAAAAGAAGCCACTTAATACTTCAAGGATGAGAAAAAGCCATCAGATTTGCTGGCTCATTTCTCTGAAGCCGACAGAGAAGTGTTCTCTGCAAGGCACCTACTTTAGTTAAACTTTCTTTAAAAGTCGGTTGGATAAGTGAGCTCCCTTGTGTTGTTTAGGAAGCTCCTGTAAGGGAGGGGAAATCCTGACCCAGGAAGGGTAAGGAAAGAAATATTGGAGATCTTCTAGTAGACCTATCACTCCTGACCAGCACCAGACAAGTTTATGGGGTCTTGGGCTGTCGGTGAGATAATTCCACTGCTCAGAGACGGGATTTTGGTTCTAGACACTTTCTTCTATATACCATTGTTTCACTAAGACAGTGACTCCCAAAGAGAGCCAAGATGAAGTTTCTCTTTACATTGCTGTAATCCCAGCTCCAGACCCCTCCTCTAGCGATTCTGGCTGACAAACTACAGAAAAGAGCCTTTTTTTTTTCTGGTGAATCCATAAATAGATCTGCAGCATTCCCACTGACAGCCCTGAGGAGCTTTCTGAGACACCTTTGTCGAAGCAGAGAGGCCTAAGGCCAGCCGAGGCTGCGGACAGGTATTGACAACATATATTCCCCTTTCCCAATGACAGGCATATTCTTGTATCCTCACTGCTTGAAATTCTCTTTGACAAAACAGAGTCTTTGCAGCTTTGCACAGATCTTCCTTCACACATAAGTCCCTATGTCAGATCTTTTCTTCATGCCCAGACTACATTTTTTAACCCCAGTTTTAAAACCTGTATTTGACAGGGAGGGAGGTTCCAGACAGGTCTGTGTAGATGTGTTGTTGATCCAGCCACTGTTTGCAGTCATACTTTGACTTTCATAATCTCATTTCCTTGGGGCATCAGAGGCACATTAGAGCTTACCTGTACCAGGAGGTCCCAGCGCCAAAACCATGCAGGTCACCTTTTTCCCAGCTCCCTTCCTATCTCCCAGCTGCTAAAAGAGACTTAGAACTTTTTCCCCTCCCAATTACTGCACAAGCAGGTAGTTCAGTCTTGATAAGGAGCAGGCTGCTCCCCTGCTCACAGTTCTTGCAGCAGCTGGCTGTGCTGTTGCCCAAGAGTGGTAAGTCACAGTGATAAACGCAGGTATTTCACGTTCCACCCTTCCCTTCCGTATCTCAAATCTCGGTGCTCAGGAGCAGCCACACAGGCACTGCTGCTTCCCAGACCTGCACCATGACAGATGTTAGGTATATTCAAAATGACACCTGCACCCCACAAGAGCTCCTGTGCTGTATTTATAGCCCACTGTCACTGCTCAGATTTATGCCGCTCAAATATTTGTCAGCTGTTATCCCACCTTCCCTGAACATCATTTAACTGAGCTTGACGTATGCAAGCACTTTTAATCTCTCCTCATGAAGCAATTTTGCCCTTCCCAGGGCCTCTGATCATATTTGTAACTCTTTCTTGAGACAGCATCCGTTAGTCATTGCTGCTCTGAAAATACAGCAAGGAGTGTGGCAGCCTGAGAGGGAAGGAGGGGGAGGATTGTTTCCCACACTCACTCTCAGTTCTCTCCAGTGACACCCCTCCTAAGAGTACCTTAAACAAGTTTGCCTGCTCTAAAATCCCTCTCTTCCTTGCTGGTCACTGGTCTTTTCCCAACCTGAATCACTGTTACTGCTCAAAAGCCCAGTCCTGGATTATTTTGCAACTTCCCTGAGCCAAGAGGGAGTTCATTTTCTTTTCTGCATGTCTTCCTAATGTCTCTGATGTCTCTATTATTACCCAATCTGCACTGGCATTCACAATGCCTCCCAACTGAGGCAGGAGAATGTAATTAACAAGCTGTTTACCTCTACTTCCAGATCATTAATAAATACGTTAAACAAGACCGTTACCTTGCTGAGCAATGCAAAAACTTGATGAGGCACATAGGCTGCTTTATGGTTTTCAACCCACGCCGGTGACAGTGAGACTCTTTCAGGGCAAGCTCCTTCCAGAACTGCAGCCTGACTGGAATTCATTCCCCCTTAACCTGTTGCATGTGCACCCTTTCACCCCAGGCCCCGTGAGCCTGGTGATGAGACACCAGCTGAAGGAGGGACAGCTGGCTGGGTGACCTTGGCGTGACACAGGACCTGTGTCTCACTGCAGAACCCATTTCCCTGTCATAAACTGTGACACCCCACCTGCAGGAACTCAGAACACCACCAGCCCCTAGTACTGTTCTTGAGCAACTCCTGTCCCAAACTTTATTGTCCCTAATTCCAATCTGTGTTTCCCCTCTCCTCATGCACGTTCAGCACCAAAGAGGAGCTATAGCAAACAGAAGCTCAGAGCAGACAAATGTTTTGGTAAACTTAACTTTTTAGCTTACTTTAAAAACATTCCCTAACACTTGCCTACACGAGCAAGGGAGATTATGGAGAGACACAAAAAAAAAAGAGCTTTGTGCAGAGTTAAGGCTCTCTTGCCCAAGGTCTGTAAGGATGGTGAGAGAAGCATGTGCTTGGTTTCGCTAGAGCTGCTTCTGCCTCAAGACAGGGAACAGCCTGAAAAGAGTCTTATGGGGCCTTCCAGTTCCCTGGTTACCTGATGCTCATAGAACAGGATCAGCCAAGAACGCTGCAGTCAGTGTTACCTGCTTTTATCACAGCTGCACAGCTTTGTCTTTGCCTTTCCTGCTGGAGGGAGACTGGAGGGACTGCTCTCTGGGAGCCCGAGGAAAAATGCCTTCTGTCTGACAGAGCCCTCAGGTTTCTCAGGGACTGCCATCACAAGTTACAGAGATAGAACTAAAATGAGCTGAAACACTGGTTTCCACTTAACATAATGCTTGCCTGCTGGAGGATGGTAAGGCTCACTGGCAGACTTTAATACTTTGATCTTTTAGAAGTGGGGGAGGGGAAGCTATTTGACGATGCTCCAAGAGAAAAGGTGCATCCTGGAGAAACTAATTTGGTGGTCTGCCAAGTCCCAAGCAGCTCCAAGGGCCTGAGGTGATGTTCTCTGCCCAGGCTGCACACCCTCGGCCTGTCCAGTGAGAGCTGAGGGGCAGCTGAGGGGCACAAGCAGCAAAACTGTGGAGGTCCCAGCAGACACAGCCTGCCTCCTGCTGCTCTCTGCCACTATGGAGGGATCTCTGCAAAACGCTGCGACATCCACAAGGTGGCAAATTCAGCTGAAGGATGTTTCCTCAGCATCCTATTTTCCTGTCAGTTTCCAGTGAGGATGAGGAGGAAGAAGAAGAGGGCAAAAAGAGAAATAGAAGGATCCAGAAAGCCTGAAAAGCCTCAAATGGTATCATCTTAAGCTATCTACAGAAACTCCAGAAAGTTGATCCCCTGTAAGATTTTTCCTTGTTTATTCGAGTCTATTGTCCCACTGCTGTCAGTGTGGACAGAGTCAGGCGTCTGTCTCCTTCCCTCTGCCAACAGAGCAGGTGAGAAGTGCTCTTCCAGCATTTCCTACTCTCTGGAGTCACCTTGAGCAGGCACAGGGGTTTACTTTCTTGTTTTTCCTAATGGACAATTAACACTGCAGGCAGCAAGTGACCTGGGAGAAAAGAGAAAATGTGCACACAGCTCAGCCTCTCGGATTGTCCCCCCAGGCCATCTGCTGCCCTTGGCATCCAGAGGGTCTTTCCAGAGACTTTGGCATTCCTGATGCTCAGTTTCCTATTGGATGGTGCCCGATGGATGCCAGAGACCCCAGCCCTTCCCCACCACCCTTGTTTACAGGCCAATTAGTGGGTGCCGTGTTTGTTTTGCAGCCAGCAAGTCAGCCACCCCAGCGATTTAACAGCTGCAATTTTCATTTACAGTTGACTTTGAACAACCAGTTTTATACATGCAGGGTGAAATAATGGTATAATTAACCTAGGAAAATCCATTAAAAGGGTGCGGATGTTCAAAACATGGAGCACACAATTATGAAACCCCATGACTGAGATTACTGCTGAGATCTAATTCCTCCTTACACAGCTCATCCCTGCATGGTTTTCAGACGAGCAATTTTCTCTGCGAGGCTTTGTCACCAAAAGTTTCATCAATTTTCTAAATTTTACTCTTCTAAGGAAAAAAATATCAAAATTGGAAACAAAAAAAATAATTAAAATTGTTTGAATTAATGGAGTTTTGAGAAATGCCTCATGTTAATAATTTTGGATGTGCTGTATTTTAACAGTTTCAAAATGCTTTGTGGCAGTTCAGGCTTTTCTTTTATGGTTTCTTCCAATCAGGTCATTTTTTAAAATGAGGAAAACTTTACATTTCTTCCTCTCTTATAAAGACCAAAAGTTTTCTCCCATCTTCCAAACTTTTTATTGGAGACATTTCTCAAGTCAGTATTTCAAGCTGTTGTGTCCATAAAAACAAAACAGAAGAGACTTTTCACACAAATCTGCATTCCCCCACACAAAAGTAATTAAAAAGACATTCTCCACCAGTTATCACAAACACTGTTTAATCAGGTGTCCACAGACTGTTTGTTCCACCAGGCTGTTTGCTCCACTGGGGTGTTTGCACAGGATGGATAATGTTCACCAAGTCAATACCCAGTATTGCTCTTCATGCTCATCAGGCAGTTTTTCCAGACTGCTCCTTTGGACCCCGCTCATCACTTAGATTAATATTTAAATTCACTAACTTGGCTTTTGCATTTCCCTTGAGTCCAGAGGGCTGCCATCCTGCCTTGCTGGGGATAAGGAGATGTTGTCCTTGTTTCTGATATAAAAAGTGACAAATTCTGTCTTTTCTGGGGAATATCATTGGATCTTAGAAATATGGCCTTCAGGGCAGTTCTTCAGCAGGTTTATATCTGTCCCATTGATGTAATGGGAATCCTGTTAGCTCTGTTTTGGGCTTGTTCCCAACTGGATCTGGCCATTCTGCCTCTGAGTTAGATGTGAGCTGGCTCACTCTGCCCTGGCTCCTCTGGGAGAGCCCAGGCCAGTGTCTTTCACAATCCCCCTGTGCACCCCACCAGCAGCTACAACCTCTGGGGTGCCCCAGCTCCCACACTGGCCCCAAGCACAGCTCCAGATGCAGTATCACCAACTGTCTGTCCATCCCATCCCACCCCATCCCATCCCATCCCATCCCATCCCATCCCATCCCATCCCATCCCATCCCACCACAGGGCTGCTGCCACATCTCACCCCCATCTGCCTTGCTGCAGCAGCCCCCAGCGAGCTCCACAGCCATGCTGCTCCCTTTCCCTCTGTGCTTGGGTTAATAAATATATTCAGCCACTCAGGGCCTGGGGTGACCTCAGGCTCTCCACTATTAACCTTTCTGCCTGCTGAGAATTGGCCATTTGTTCCTTCCCTTCCTTCTCTGCCTTATCTTGGTTTTAATCCATGCCTTGGCTTTTCCTCTCATCCTGTGGTTACCAGGTTTCCTTAATAGTCTCCTATGAGGGACTTTATCAAAAGCCTTTTGAAAGCCTTAATAAATTATAGGCACGACTCTGCCAGTCCCTGTTATCTTGTTAACCCTTCTGGAGCATTCCCAGCTGGGCTGAGAGGGCCTGCCTGCCTACACAGGATCATGGCCCCCTCCATCTGCAGAAAGCCTCCAGGGCTCTCTCCTGTCCCCTGCCTGGTTCAAGAGGACGTGGTATTTGTGGTGCTGAATTTTCCAGTTTCGCTTCAGGAGAAAGAGCTGCTCTGGGGAACTGAAAAGCCACCCATCAATCCCCCTCACTTAAAAATATGTTGTGCTGTTTGGTGGATTTGGGAGTACTTCATACGATTTTTGTTATAATTTTAACTCATGACTATACTTGGACAAGTATTAGACAGTGAAGGTATTTCCAAGCAAAGAAAAGATACTGTGCCATGCAGGTATTGAAGGAGGTTGTTTCAACAACTTTAAAAAGTTCTTTTTATAAATAATTTTGAAGCAGGAGGAATCCACGAGGTGAATCCAAGTTTCTGGTGGAAAAGCCATTTTGGGAACTTGGAACATCATATTTTTCCCCTAGTTCCATGTGCCATTCCATCCCTTTAAATTTTAGCTTGGCATAAGTCCCAGACGAAGAAGGCACCTCTGCTTCTGGATGAGAACAGCTCCCAAGCTGGGGGTGCATTCCCATGAGCTGCAGCCCCCCGCGTGTGTGGCAGGACAGCAGCAGGTCACTGTCACACCTAACTGGGAGCAGAACCTCCCCAGCCTTACCACCTTCTCCAGGACGAGACACAATGGGGAGTGCCTCCTTTCTCCCTGCCCTCTGCTCTTTCTGGAATTCAGCACCTGGATTCAAAATGTCTTTCACAGTTCAACAAGAAGTGCAGGCACCTTCTGCAAGTCCCAGGCTCTGTTTGGATGTGTGTCCCTGTCACTGCATGAGCCATCTCTCCCCATCCCATGTGACTCCATCTTTTCAAACCTTTTGTGGAGTCCATTGATGGTGTATTTAATCCCCCCAGAGCACACTGTTCAGTCCCAGCTGTCTCCTCACCTCTTTTTACCTCTCACCAGCTTTAGGAGTCAAGCTCCTTCCTCCTGGAATTTTTCCCTTCCACTTGTACATCAAGCTGTGTCTAAGTCAGAACAGCTCAATTACTCTTTTGCTGAAATCTCCTGGGTAATTTGAGTGAGATTGGCTCAGCAGGAAGCAGTGTGCTGGCTCTGTCTGTGCCAGGCAGCTTCAACACGGTGTGCCAACTCCAAGGCCATGGCAGAGCCCCTGGAGAGACCAGCAGGGCAGGGAAAAGCAGGATGCGATCACCTGCGGGAGTGTGTGGGGCTGCAAAGCCCAGAAAACTCCCATGCAGTGCACCAGGACCTGACCTGACCCCCATCCTCCTTCAAACTCCTTCTGTACATTCACTGAGTCACAAAAGGAGGACAGGGCTGCCAGGAATGGCACTGTGGGAAACGTGGATGGCATAGATGGGCAAGGGAAGAGCACAGGGAAGCTCCCCCATCCCCTCCATCATCAATTAGGCGCTTCCACGAGCGTGGCAGCAGTGGTGCCTGCACCTGAATTAGCATTGCTGGGCACCAGGCTAATGCCTCTCTCCATCTGCATGGAGCTCTGCGTGCCTTACTAATAACAAAAAATAAAAGGAGCTCTGCTGTGTGTATGGACTTTCATATCCCAGGTAGCCTGCGTGTGAATGCCTAATGCCTGCCTGATTATTGTTCGCCTGGTATTCAATAGTTTGAAAAAATAAAAAGTCCTATAGTTAGAGAATGAGATAGGACTGTTTAATTTCAGGCCATTATCTCCTGGTAATTGCTGGAGGAATTTCATTCTATGCCAGTGCAATGGAAAAAAAAATTATGTTTTTTCCCCTTTTATGGAAAAAAAAAAAAGACAGCCTGCTTTTCTCCAAGGGGTTCAGGGCTTTCAGGCCACTGTTGGAAGCAAGAGCTGTGGCTGTTTTATCAAATTCGCATTTCATTTCCAGCATGCACCCAAGCCGCATGTAAATTATAATGAGAAAAGGGGAAAAAACAAAGAGATAGAGCTCAAGAGATGGGAAATGATAATGAAATCAAATGAACTCAGGGCCTTTGAAGGCTACCAGAGCCACAGACAGACAGATATGTACACAGTGACAGAGAAAAGCAAGAAGCATGCATGAGGAGACAGCAAGAGCAGAAAATTGACAGAGAGAGACAAAATTGGAGATTTGCACCCATGTTGTGCACAAGGACACAACATGTGAGTGATCCTGGAAGGATCTCTGCTCCACACAGATATTCAAAGCCATGGTTCTGGGGAGTACAACTCACAGGAGGCTCCTGATGCCGTTTTGTCCTGTGTGTCCCACTCCTGCCCTGCTGCTTCAGAAGTCCCAAGGGTGTGTGATGAAACCCAGCACCATTCTCCTCAAGGGGAAGGACCCTTTGCATCCTTCCCAGTCAGCCAAGCCATGGAGCTCAGCAGGTTGGGAGGACGTGCCCACTGCATGGTCTGAGCTGGGGATGAGTCGTTCTGGGAGAGAGGAAGGGGAAATTTTCCAGTAAACTCAGGTGCTTCCTAGTCACCTGTTTCAAGGAAAACAAATTCAGCCCTCCACTGAGGACAAGAGTCAGCCTGGGACAAGGAAGACAACCAGCCTCACCTGCCCAGCTGAGGATGTGGACCTTAATCTGGGTGTAAGATAAACCTGGAGACAACCTTTCACTTCTGCTGGATATTGAGATTTGGATCACATCTCATAAACAAGAGCTCTGGTGGGGATTTCAGAAGGCTCCAGTGATATTTGGGCAGGAATATTCTGATGTTCTGTCTGTCACTTTTCAGCTTTGCCCCCAAACCCTGTGGTGTCTGGGGTGACCAAGTTGCAAGCAGGGGACTGAGATCTGGTAAATGTCACTCCTCCAAGCCCAGCAGGCCAGTGGTGCACTAAAGAGCAGCCAGGATCCCAGTAACTCTAAATCATGAGCAAAATTTGGAGACCATGTCCCAGTAACTCTCAATTCAGGGCAGAGAGAGAGACTGGTCCTTGTTGCTGTGCATCACATCAGCACCACAAAGGAACAGCTTCTGCAGTCCAGGAAGGGAAAGGCTGACTGCCCCGGGGGTGCCACAATCCACCAGGGCCAGAAAGACTCCATGAGGTTCATTATCCTGAGTTTTAGAGAGCTTCAATTCACGGCTCCCTCCTGGGTCAGTCACTCTGGCAGTTTACCCCCCTCATTGCTGAAAACCTGTGTTGTGTTTTCCCGATTGATCAGAAGGCAAAAGAAGGAAGGAAAAACAAGGCGCCACTATCTAAAACAAAATACCTTTAGAATAGCCAGGGAAATACCAACACAGTAACCAAACCGCAGTGCTGCAAGCAAGGTAATTTCCCAACTGAAAAGCACTTGTGCTTGCTTGAGTAACTTCTGAACCACTCATGATGAATCACACACAACTCATGAAGTATTAGGGATTAATTCCGTAATTTCATTGTCATTGTGATTATGGGAGCAGCTAGCAACCAGCATCCTTGGGATTCCTGCTCTTGGGCAAGCTGGGGGTGGTGTGGGAGTCCATGGAGGTCAGGATGTTGCTGCCAAGGACTGGAGATCAGAGCAGTTTTGTGTAGCGTGTTCCCAAAATCCCAGGACAGGGCAGACTGCGCCTTTCATCAGACCTCATGGTGCTCTGCGGATCCTGTGAGCAGCAGCCTGGCACCAACATGAGCTAAATTTGCACAAGAGTAATTTGAAAATCCTTCAGAGCTTGCTAACTTCTCTTGGCTCTAACAAAACCAATGCAGGAAAAGCAGGATTAAAATAGAAAAAAAAAATAAAAAAGGAAAAAGAAGCCAGAGATTGATTCTTACCTCATATCATTAAAAAATAAATTGCTGTAGCGCTATAACATAAAGTAAGAATCAATCTTATTTTTTAACACCAGAAATAACCTAATGAAATACAAGATTGATTCTGAATATGGGCTTCTTGGTGGAGCCCCTGTGGGAATTGATTACAAAATTGAATGTCTCAGAGCTGATAAGATGAATTTGGAATAAATCTTACTTTTAACTACTCCCTTTTTATGCTCATAAAAAAAAAGAAAGATTGATTCCAATCAAAACTTCTTCTAAAAAGTGAGACAGTTTCGATTTGTCGAGGCAGTTTTTCAACAGAACAGCACTGAACTTCAGAGCCAATCTCACCCCTAGTTATGCGTTCCCCAGGGAGGAAAAATACGAGGCACAATATTTCTGATTTACAGCTTGAAATGAGACAGTAATGATCATAATAATCAGGACAAGAAGAAGGAGAGAGCCTCAAGTGGATGGCAGCTCTCTCGACTGATGATGCCAAGGGAGGCAGTGATTTGGAAAGTGAAGGTGGAGAAGCAGCTCCCCCCTCCACCGTGCTGCAGGGGACTGCTGAGGACACCTCACTCTGCAGATTCCAGGGTATAACATTGGATCTGTTTATTCTGCAAAAAAAAAAAGTCCTGCTGGGAGTCTCTCCAGCTTCCCAGGACTGCACCTCCAGCCCTACCAGCATCTCCTGCCTGGCCCACAGTGGCAGTAGCTCCTTGAAGCCTTTTGCATTCAGGGGTAGGAAGCAGCTTTGAGTTTCCAGTCTCAGCTCAGATACAGCCAGTGCAGTGCCACCACATCACACCAAGCCCTGAGAGATGCTTAAACTCCCTCTGGCCAACCTGCCAGCTCACTCGGATGGAGGCTATCCAGTCCCGCCAAGCTCAGAGCTCTGGGCTCACCAAACTTTTCTTCCAGACTGTCCATGATAACTCCTATAATACCCTCATTTCTAATTTCATTTCATGATTTTGCCTCCATGGGCAGCAGCCCTGGCCTTATCCAAAAATGAGGCAAGTGGTGGTTTAGTCTCAGGGCCCACTCTGTGCTTCCTTTAATCTCCCTACCCCCATCACTGCCTTACAGGAGGCAGTTCCAGGACTCTTGTTGGTTGAGTGGTTTCTCCTCATCTCCAGGTTCTATTTATTCATGGCCCATTCACGCATGTCCGTTCCAGTGTCAATATTTTATTTCAGCTCCAGTCACTTCCTTTACCACCCGGACTCCTCCGCAAGATAATGGTTTGGTCCCATCTATTCCACCAGATGCTTCTACACCAGGTGACTCACAAGGGATTTTTTTTTCCACTTTTCAGAAGAAATGCTATTCTGATACCCAACTTGTGTCTGTTTTTAGTTGCTGAGCAAAATTTGAAGACTGTCTATCTCAATTTCTTTTTCTTTATCTGTCTCTTTTCTTACAGAATCACAGAATGAGAGACTGGTTTAGGTTGGAAGAGACCCTAAAGATCATCTCATTCCAATCCCCCTGCCCTGGGCAGGGACACCTTTCACTAGACCAGGTTGCCCAAAGTCCCATTCAGCCTGACCTTGATGGGACATCCACAGCTTCTCTGGGCAACCTCTGCCAGTGCCTCACCACCCTCATAGTAAGTAATTTTTTCCCAATATCTAATCTAAACCTACTGTCTTTCTGTTTGAAGCTATTTCCCCTTGTCCTGTTGAAATGTTCAGTAGTTCCTGTTGAAGAGTCCTTCTCAAGCTCTCTTGTAGCCCCTTTAGGTACTGGAAGGTGCTGTAAGTTCTCCCCAGAGCCTCTTCTCCTCCAGGCTGAACGACTAAAAGTCTCTCAGCCTTTCCTTGTAGAAGAGGTGCTCCATCCCTCTGATCACCTTGGTGGCCTCCTCTGGGCTGGCTCCAGCAGGTCCCTGTCCCTCCTGTGCTGGGAGCCCAGGGCTGGATGCAGTGCTCCAGGTGGGTCTCAGCAGAGCAGAGCAGAGGGGCAGAATCCCCTCCCTGCCCTGCTGCCCACGGGGCTCTGGATGCAGCCCAGGACACGTTTGGATATCACTGGCACAGGGTTCAAAACGGCTTCTTCCTTTCAATCCTCAGGAAAACAACATTTAAAAGGAACATCATCTACAGAATCATCTCCTCTGAATTATTTTTTGCCACTAAACACACTTTAGGGGCACTGGGACTGCTCGTAGAAGCAGCCTGTGTCTGTTTTTCCCACAACTGCGCAGCCAGGACCGCTTGGGCACAGCCCCACCCCTGCAACATGTGAATCTCAGACAACTCCCTTCCCCCTTTGCCTGGATCTCCCACATTCCCAGCAAAAGGCCTCTCCCTTCCCCAGGACCCACACGCCAGACCCAGATGGGTGATGACAGGTGGGGTGCATTTCTTCTGACACATGGGGCCCTTGGGAGCCAGCGGTCCCAGCTGGGGAGGTGCCACACAGCAGGGCCAGGCGCTCTGCCCGTGGGCAGACACCCAGCCCCAGCTGTGCCGAGCACGGGGACTCCCTCCCTGCCACACCAGATGTGCTCCTGACGTCCCTGAGCGTTGTGACGCACGGGGAAGGGATGGAGCTGCTGGCGCCTGCTTGGGGCTCACCCCACGCTCAGGAGAACCTTGGGTGTGCACCATGGTCCCTGGAGCTGTCCGCACAGGTGGCCAAGAGGCATTCACCCCCCTTTCCCCCTCCTTGGACACCTGGCTGTGATTTCAAAAGCATTCCAGGCTGAATTTGTCGCTGAGGACCCTCCTGGTTCCTGCAGGCTGGGAGGCAGCTCATAGGTCTAGATGAAGAACAATTTAATTCTCTGATCCCAGCAAAATCTGGTCTGCATTAAAAATAACAAAAGCTCCCTCAAACCCATTGTGTTTAAATAACATTAAAGATCTGACTGAGAGCATTGAAAGCAGATTCCAAGCCCTAACGAAGAAGGATTGTCTGGCACAGTAATGATAATAATAAACTCTGTGCACACATGTATGTATGTATATATGCATGTATGCATGTATGTCTATATGTATGTACAGAAGGAGAATTTCATCTGAGGAGCTGAGATCCCTCTAATGAGTGTCTGTTAATTAGTGATGTCATGGCTGATTAGCCCTAATTAGTGATCTCATGGCTGCACCAGGAAGCACATCAGGTAAGTGCCTTTGACCCGCAGTTCTCAGCTTGGTGAAGGCAGAGAAAAGGGGTGGTTCAGAGAAGGGGAAAAGCAAGGTTTGTCTCCCATTCTATCCCTGTCCCAGCTGCAGCCCTGGGATGGCTGCTGGGCATGGGGTCTGTTTTGCAGACCCTGTTTGCAGTGGAATCAAGAGGACTTGTGGCAGCGTCTGCCAGGTCCCAGCCCAGCAGAGACATGATGGCCAGATTGGAGAAGCTGTTTTGCAGCCATGAGACACAGGTGAGGTACGAGGGGTAGAGGCCTTGGGGTCAGTCAGAAATGAGAGGTGTATGGGAAACATGTCCATTGACCTCAAAACAGGGCAAGGAGGCAGTGGCAGGAGACTGTGTGGAGAGCTAATCCCACACAGGCCACCAGGGCTGAACATCCCAGCTCCCAGCCCTTGCTGCAAGGAGCTGTCCTTGTCCCACAGGGTGTCCATGAGACTGTCCTTCCATGCTGTGGGTTTGTTCAGCAGCTTTTTCACTGACTCAGGCATAAATGCTCCCAGCCCTCCCCAGGGAACTCCGTTCAGCAGTTTCTGTCACACTCCCCCACTTCATTATGCTTAACAGATCCTCCTCTGCCTTCCTGTTCATGTCCTTCAGATGCCTATACTCTGATGAGAGGGGAAGGAAGGAGCAAAAAAAGCATCTTCTAGTTCCTACCCATGAATGCAGCTTCACAGTGAGAGCTGGAAGAGCAATGCTGATGTACCACAAAGCCACAGGAGCACAGAAAGATTGGCAGGTGCCCAGTCACCACAAAGAAGGGTGTGGGATGGGTGCTGCACTGGCCAAGAATACTGGGAGGTGGGAAAACATCTCCCTCTGGGGCTCTTTTGTGCAGGGCAGTTCCTAAAGGTCAGCAATGAGAAGTCACAGCCTGGTTTGCAGGCCCTGCACCTGGAGGTCTTTACAGCAGAGCCCATCCTGGGCCTGCTGGCAGGTGTGTGGTCAGCTTGGAGCCACATCTCTCAGCCCTTCCTCACTCCTCTGAGCTGAACTCATTCTCTAAGTATGGGAGGACACTGTCTCCAACAGGATTCTCCTGGAGAAACTGGCAGCCCATGGCTTAGGCAGGTGCACTTTTTGGTGGGTAGAAACTAGCCTGCCCCAGGGAGTGGTGGTGAATGGACTTAACCCACCTTAGCTGGTCACAGTGGCGTTCCCCAGGGTTCAGTTCTGGGGCCAGCCCTGTTTGATGGCACTACTGATGATCTGAGTGAGGGAATCAAGAGCTCCTTTAGTCAGTTTGAGACAAAACCAAGCTGGGTGTGAGTGCTGATCTGCTGGAGGGCAGGGGGGCTCTGCAGAGGGATCTGCCCGGGCTGGATCCATGGGCCAGGGCCAATTGTGTGAGGTGCAACCAGGCCAAGTGCTGGGTCCTGTCCCTGGGTCACAGCAGCCCCTGCAGCTCCAGGCTGGGACAGCGTGGCTGGAAAGCTGCTGAGGGGGAAAGGCCCTGGGGGTGCTGGTTCCCAGCGGCTGGACACGAGCTGGGTGTGCCCAGGGGCCGAGGAGGCCAAAGGCACCGGGCCTGTGTCAGCAATGGAGGGGCAGCAGGAGCAGGGCAGGGCCCGTCCCCCTGTGCTGGGGGCACGGCTGAGGCCACGCCTGGAATCTGTGCTCAGCTTTGTTTGCTCACAGCAAGAAGGACACTGAGGGGGCTGGAGTGTGTCCAGAGAAGGAAACAGAGCTGGGGAAAGGTCTGATGAGGAGCAGCTGAGGGAGGTGGGGAAACTCAGCCTGGAGAAGAAGCAGGTTCAGGGAGGACCTTTTCATTCTCAACAACTCTCTGACAGGAGGGTGTAGGCAGGTGGAGGTCAGCTCCCTCTGCCATATAGCAAGAGTTAAGACAGGAGGAAACAGCCTCAAGTTCCACCAGGGGAGCTTTAGATTAAATATTAGAAAAAATTCCTTCCCTGAAAGGGTTATCAAGCACTAGAACAGGCTGTCCAGGGCAGTGGTGGTGTCACCATGCCTGGAGGTGTTTAAAGGACTTGTGGATGTGGCAGTTGGGAATATGGACTTGATAATCCTAGAGGTGTTTTCCAGCCATGATTCTATGATCTCCCAAGTGAAAATCTGGACAAACAACAAAGCAAGCAGAGAGATATGTACTTATAGTCACCTCAGTTTCTGCTCCCAAGGCCTCCATGGCCCTTTTAATCACCTGGGCTTGCTTATGCTGTGCAATTTGCATGGTAATTATATTTAACAAGAACAGCAATAAGGGAAATAGAAAGTGTAATGTTGTTATCAAGGCATAATTATTCTTGAATAATTCGGTGATTACAGTTTGCTGTGTTTGGAACTAATTGTTACCAGCCCCTTTCAGGGTGGCATACGCCCCCTCACTCCTGCAGCATTAATCCCAGGATGCCTCCAGCCTCTGGCTTCTGGACTTTTCCAGCCACCCAGATTGTTCAGACTCCCAGGTATGATGTTCTGTGTCCCCCAGACTTGCACCTAGCTGAGCAAGCCTGTGGAAATTGGTATGATGAGCACATCCTTCCAGCACCTTTGCTTCCCCACGGGGCATCTCCAGCAGTACTGACAGATCAGGGCAGCACAGTGTGTCAGACAGGGGAACCCCAGGGGCTGGATGGCTCCTCCAAGGGCATCCATGCAGGAGAGATGGAGCTGGGCACCAAGGCTTCCCACTTTGACTGTGGGAGGATGGGAACACAGCATCATCCTGGGAGCCCCAGCTGCCAACATTTCAGCTCACCACCCCAGAGAGGTGCATTAAGCTTTCTGCTGTGCAAAGTCTGGATGGCTAAATTGCGAGGAGTTCTTGTACTCTCTGTAGAGTACTTCTTCTCAAAGCCTGGGGTGTGCGCTGAGATTTCAGCCACTGGAAGGGTCTGCCTGGTCCCACCATCCCCTTGCAACCCTGGTTGTCATCCCTGCACAGGTATTTCCCCACGGCCAAGCCTCCAGGTGAGGCTTGGAGGGAGAGCAGAGCTGTGGTGCAGAGAAAAAAACTCTGTCCTTCCCTTCCATTGCAAGGAAAAGAGAGGGACCCACCTGGATAAAAGACTTTTCCACCTCCACAGCCCACCACACAGACCTCCTGTACAGTAGGGAGCTATGCTCTTAACTTTTCCCAACCAAACCCTGAGAATCAGAAAATGCTGTCCTTATCCCTTATCTCCCCAAGCTCAGGGGAGGACAAGGGTAGCCAAATGCTGATGCTGAGCTGCCCTCCAGGCTGCAGCCTCTCTGGCTGCCAGTTCTCTCAGGAAATGAGTGTGCCAGGTCTCAGCCAAGGAGCTGCTGCAGGGTGGGTATCTGTACATGTACACACAGCTCCACGTCACACACGTCACAAGGAGGGAGAGAAGGTGCTACACAACTGCAGCTGGATCCTCACAAGCTGAGAAACAGGTCATCTGTCCTCAGAGACTCCCAAAGAGATGTCTGCAGGCTCCCTCGTGGGTTTCTGGGCACACACAGCCTGTTTTGGTCCTGCTCAGGACGTTAAAACCTATTGTCTTTTTGTGCTGGCTCACTGATGACAGTCCCAAAAAAAAATACAAGAAAGGCCCTTGGAGCCAGGATTTAACTCCTGTGAATACTCAGAGACCTCATGTTCAGGTGACTGAGTCCAGCTCATCTTCTCAGCTCTGAGCTCCTGTAGCTGCTTCAAGGAACACTCAGAAATCCCTCAATCCCCTGAAACATAAAAAGGAGAAAAAACACAACTGCTCTGTGATGTATAGCTGCTTTGCTACCCAAAAGGGCTCTGAAAACATCAGGCAAGGAATTCACTGGAGGCAATGTGCTTTGTAAATCACAGAGCACACCAATGTTTTAGGGTTTGGCAGTGGCTGAATTGGATCACTCAAGAGGCTGGCAACAAAGGAAGATGTAGGATAGGAAGGCAGGAGTGGCTGCAAGATGCTGCCTGGAAGACACAGCAGAGAGAGGAAAGAGTTTTCAGGGAGAAAGTGTGGGAGCACACAAGCTCATGAGAGGCTGTGATCCACTGAATGGACTGAAGCTGGTGAAGCCTCAGACTAGGAAAGCTGTGCAGAAAAAAGGCAGTTGAGGTTGCCTTTCCTTCCCTCTTACCTACAGAAAAGGCAGATGACAAACACAGCTGAGTGCCAGTCTGCACCCAGTGACAGGCACTCCCAAGCAGATCCAGGCTCCAGTGGGAGCAGATCCCATTGCAGCCCTGAGCCCACACCTGTGCAGGAGCACACAGCAGCGTCTGTCCCTGCACAGCATGCTCTGGGACCCTGCAGACCCTCCATGAGCTCCTGCAGGGTCTGGTGCATCCTGGATCCTGTTCACACAGCCTGCAGGGATCAGACATGGGAGGGATCACAGTGCTGGAGCACAGGATGAGTAGATATTCCCACTTGGGCCCCCTAAGTATGGCCCTCACACTCTGCAGCGTGTGCAAAGAGAATCTGTGCTTGGGGGATGTTGGCTCAGCTGCAAGGTTTCAACACCACTGTGGTTCCATCTGGCTGCCTCAGTAGAGGGGACACAGCCCAGAAAAGGGAGGGGGCCATGTCAGGTAGGACCAGACACCCATTTCCCCAGTGTCACAGAAAGACACTTTCTTTATTGTCTTCTTAATCTCCTGCAAACCTCTAAGTTCAACACCATCATGCTGCAACCAGTTCCACAGGTGTATCACATGTTCGTCTTGTTTTTAACAACTGCCAGCAATCTGTTCTGTCCTCTGCTTCTCATAGTGCCCCTTATCCCCTTTACTGTGCCTTTTACCACGTATCTCTGGCTACCTCTGCCCTGGACCTGCCTGAGCAAAGTCACTCATGAGCTTGTCAGAAGGGGGACTGCTCCACACCATTCATCATCCTTCATGAGTGTTTTGCTGTGCTCACCTCTGGGGTGAGGGATCAAAAAGGTGAACAAACAACAGGTTTTTGTAGTGAGTGGACCTGACTTTGCAGAACAGCTCAGCTACAAGTCAGGGTAAGACCACAACGTGGTCAGAAGGGAAAGGATCTGAGAGAGCTTCCAGGTAGTCTTTCAGCTGAAAAGAAGGCTTATTCATATGGTGAGTCTCCTTGGAGATAGAAAGGATTGTTGAAGAGGGTAGTTGGAAGCCAAGGAAGCTCCTTGGCATTGCAACACCTCTGTAGCCCCTTCCTTCACCTTTGTTGTGTATCAGAAGACCTCGTGTCACCCCCATCTGTCAGGGATGCTGGATTAACCACCTGCTCCAACCCTGCTCTCCCTCAGAGGTTTGAGCTGGACTGGGGAGATTTGGGAATGGTTCAGACATGAAGACAAGACCTCCCCATCAATGCCCTGCTGGCTCCCTTGGTACAGCAGAGCTGCTTTGTTAATCATATCTGTGGATTAGTACGGGTTTATGAGCTCCACAAGGAAGCATTCGGAATCATAAATTGCATTTTCACCACTTAGCCCAGAAGGATCTCTGGGGCTTGGTAGACAGATATAAAAGCAAACCTTTAGAGAGAACAAGGGGGATAACAAAGAGATTATCAGAACCAAGCCTGAAAATTAATAGACCAAATCAAAATTAATTAATGGACTAAATCCAATTAATAGACTAAATCAAATCCTCTTTGCAAATGTGGTCACCTCAATCACTGATCATCTTTTAACACACCCACGAAGACAGACGGTTCAGCTTCTTCAGCAAAGTGGGTTAAGAAAGACTAGGCTGGAGCAGCAAGGGGGAAATTTGGGGGTTTAAGGGACAGAGTTACCCCTGCAAGGGGCAAGGCAGCTAGGGAGCCCAGGGTGGGCCTGGCCCTGAATTATTGTGGGGAATAATTCTGAAGCAATTTAAAAGCTGGTATCTTCTCCCTTTAATGAAAACTATTATGCTGAAAACACGGTGAGTATTAAGAGCAGTTGTCGTCCTGCTGTTTGGCTTGTATCTGGATTAGATTTGTGCTGAGGATGGAATATGAGTCTGGCTAAGTATTACTTTCCACAAATATTTGGCTTTTAAAAAAAGCCCAAATGTGGAGTTTATCACATTCAGACCCAAATAAACTTCAGTGGATGTGAAGAGCAATAAAAAGTAACGGGAGAACAAAACAAAGGGGCACCAAGGGTGGGCACTGCTGACCACAGGAGGGGAAGCACAGGGTGTGAGTGGGGCTTGGGAGGGTGGCAGTGAGGGAGACACAGAGGTGGGAGCAGCCCTGTCATCGTCTGGGGGTGTCACCAGCTCATTTGAGGTCCCCACCTTCTCCCTGTCAGTCCTGCCATGCAAGACCTGGGGAGAGTATGGCTGCTCCTGGACCGCGCGTTTTTGGAGATGGAGCAGGAGAGAAATCCTGCCCTAGGAAAAAACAGAGTTATCTCACCAGCAATAAGGGAAGTCCATAACCACCAGCTGGGCTGTAGATTGGAATTTGGAAATGCCTACTCCATACTCTAACCACAAAAGGAAAACTCATCCAAACTGGCCTTGTAAGTGAAAATGCTGATGGAGGAGGGCTTTGAGATGCCATTTAGTCATAAGAGGCTTGGCAGAGGGAGCACCAGCCTATCCTGTGTTTGCTGGGATAGAACTAATTTCCTTCTAAGTACCTGGTATAGTACTCTGATTTGGATTTAGTATGAGAATAATGTTGATGACACACTGATGGTTTAGATGTTCCTCAGTATGGCTTACCCTAAATTAAAGACTTTTCAGAGCCAGTGAGCAGATGCACAAGAAGCAGGTGCACAAGAGGGAGCGTGGCCAGGAGAGCTGACCCAAACTGGCCAAAGGGATTTCCATGCCATAGAACATCATGCCCAGTGCATAAACTGGGGACAGTTGGCTGGAAGACACCAATTTCTGATGGGGAACAGGCTGGGCATTGGCCCATGGGTGTGAGCAATTGTGCTGTGCATCAATTGTCTGTCTTTGGTTTATACCTCTCTACCCCTCTCCTTTCCACAGTTATTGTTGTTGTTATTATTAATATATTACTTTATTTCCATTATTAACCTTTTCTAACCTCAGCCTGTGGGTTTTACCTTTTTCTGGATCTCTCTGAATTACTCTGAATTATTACTTACTCCCCATCCCACCAGGGGAGGAGCAGGTAATGAGTGAGCCCCAGCCAAATACTGTAGTTGCAGGTTGCAATTAAATCACAGCACAGTCAAAACACCTCCTTCTTCTGAAAGAAGGAACTTTCACCCCTTAAATGATTGTTTAGCAGCTGCAAATATGATTGTGCTTTTGAAAGTTTGCAGGCTTCTCTAGCTGGCTTGGTTGAAAGGAGACTACCCTCTTTTCCACAGTATAAGGGTCCTTTAAGAAGGCAAGAATCTCAAAATTGCTCTTAAAACACATGGGAAATATAACAGCCCCTCCTCACCTCCCCCCACCGTGTCATCCAGTGTGTGATAACAAAATTGCCCCAGTGAGTGTGGTGTGAAGCCACAGCTGCAGCATTCTACACCCCATTTTGTAGTACTGCTTGAGCATCCAGGCTTCTGTGTCTGCATCCCTCTTTTTGATCTGCATGTTTAATGGGGCTGAGGCAAAAGCAAAAACTAAGCAAGAGCAAAACCTCACCAAATTAAAAAAGCCCTCACACAACCCAAATGAAAGTCCCATTTGAAGACCTAGGTTTCCATTTCACATGACACTTTGAAACCCATTTGCCTAATGGTATTTATTGCCTTTCTCAAACAGAAAAAAAGCCCACAATGAGGAAACAAAAAGTAGTACTTCTTTTAATATAAAATTAATTTAACTGCAATTAATCATAAAAACAGGCCTATCTTCCTTTGGCTGTGCTCTATATCTCCAATCTACTCCTGACTTGCCAGCGTCGCATGAGGAATAAGGCTGGAAATGGTTTTAATTCCTCATCATCGCTTGTGTCATCAGCACCACAGGTTTCTTTGCTGCCATAAAGCAGCCCCTGAAGAACAAGGATGCCATGTGGGGTTTGAGACAAGCCTTTGGGCCAGGGTCAGGCTGTGCACAGAGGGGAGCAGAGCACCCACTCAGAGAGGCAATGCTGGGGCCGGTTTTGCCCTGCTGGAACACCCTGGTGTGTGTTACCCTCCCACAGGTGCTCTCAACCAACTGGTTTCCCACTGGGAACCGGAGCTCATGGAGACGTCACTGGCCCAGCTGTGGCACACAGCTCCAAGGAAGCTGGATATTCAGTGCACACCAAAGTCATCCCCAGAGCCCAGTCCGCCTCAGCTCCTTGCTCCTTCCCCAGGATGGATTCCTTATGTGCTGCAGGTCAGTCCAAGCCTGGCTTACCCACAGGAATTCACTCCAGCTCCTGCCCAGCTCCCTGGTAGAAACCCCTGTTCCCCTCCTCCAGCAGACCCACCCATCTCCCTCAGCAGCTATTGCTGGGAGAAATTCACAGATTGCTCCTCAGGAGAAATCAGTGTTTCAAAACAGTCCTCATTCCAAAGTGGAATAAAATAAAGGCAGAGCTTTGCCTGTGAACTGGAATTTAATGATTTTGAGTCACTCAACTCAGCACAGTTGGATAAAATCAAAATGTTTTGTCCTGATTTTAATTACCCATTACTATTAAATTATTTTATATACATTACAGTATATTATGCACAAGCATTTTGATGTTTCGACCACTTCCTCCCTTTTTCTCCCTGTGAGAATGAAGTTTCCTTACAATCCACGCATTTTCACAAGCTGTTTTGCTTTCAACAGTTTGGCATTTTCAACAGAAAGAACAAAAAAAAAAATCTATCTGAAAACCAGCTGCACTTGCAAATGCTGCAGGAGGAGCTTCATTCATTCAAAACACAATTTCCATTGGCTCCCTTTCCTAGGCTTTAGCTGCCATGGGGTCAAAAATCCAGCCATGCTTTGAAGCAGTTCCATGGGGCTCCATATTAATTGCTTCCCTGTGACTTCAAATCAATTATAAAGCTCTGTAAAGGAACTGCACTGCTCTTCCAAGCCTCCTGTTCTGGAGGCTTGCCCACAGATCAAGACCACAGGTGTTTTTCCTTCCCAGGTAATGCTGGAAATGCCAGGAGCCAAAAACATTCTTCCTGATTTCCAGAACGTGACTTTCAGAGGTGGTGGGATGGGTTTGGGTGGTGGAGCCCACAGAGCTGCCCTGAGTTTACATTTTGAGTGGCAGGGCAGGTTTTGTTTTGAGCCCTCACCCAGCTGACAAAATACACCACAAAACATAAACTCCACTAAGCATCTGCTACCTGAGCTGATTTAAAGGAGGTGACATTGCAGGCTCTAGATCTAAAAGAAGAAAAAAAAAAACCAAAAAAAACATTTCTTAGGATTTATCCCAGCATTTATCTGCCTTGCAGCAGCATTCTCTTCCCTGGGGGAAGATGCTCTTGTTGCTTTTCTCCCTCCACATGTACTGACCACAGAGGTTGAGAGCTCTTGCAACTCCTCAAGATGTTTTTCATCTCAATATTATTTTTAGCAGCAGAAGGGATAAAATATGCATTTTTTTTGACAAGTGATTGGAAAAAATATATATTTCCCTGGGAAAATTTTGTTTTGTTTAAAAATTTCTGTCAGAGGGGAGCTAAATGTAAAAAAGCCTACTTTTTTTTTTTTTTGGTGAACCAGAAGTTTGTTTGGTTTTGTTGGTTTTGGTTTGGTTTGGTTTGGTTTTTGTGGTTTTTTTTGGGGGGGGGGGTTGTTGTTGTTTTGGGGGTTTTTGTTTTTTGGGGGTTGTTTTGTTTTGTTTTGTTTTGTTTTGTTTTGGTGGTGGTTTTTTTGTTTGTTTGTTTTTTTAAAGTCTGTGCCCCATCTCCTTCTTTCTCATCGCGAGGAAATAAAAAAATAAAAAAGCAAATTCACACGTGATTTTGGGAGAAGGGGGAAATGCCCATAAGAAAACCCAGACATGTTTTGAGCAGCTGAGTTGTAAAAATCCCATTTTAGCCAATAAAGTCAGCGGGTCTGTTGCGGGGGCAGGCAGACGAGGCAGTGGGAAGGGTGGATGGGAGTCCAGGGGCTTTCCACGCTCCAGCCGAGCTGGTCCCAGCGCCAGCGGCTCCCGGTGCGCGGTGGTGGCCGCGTCTCTTGTACGACTAAATTAGCACTTCATTCCCTGTGAGCACGGCACAAATTACTCGGGCTGTTTAATGTGCAGTGTCACTCCCCGGGTGTTGCAAGAACTTCACGGGCGGCAATTAATCCGCATTAACCCTCTCTGGAGCCCAGCTCTGCGCAGGGAAACTGAGGCACGGCATGGGTAAGGCGGCGTGCCGAGAGCCCCGCCACCGCAGGCATCCCAAACCGGTGCCCCAAGCCTCTTGGCTGTCGCATTTTTTGGGGGTGGCAGGACTCACCCGTGAGGCTGCTGGACCTTTGGGCGGTGGGAGGGGGCTGGAGCAGGCAGGGACCCTCCGGCGAGCAGCTCCGCTCTCCGCAGCCACCACAGGGAAGGGATTAAGCTTCCAGATGGGGGGAGCCGGCAGCGGGAGCTGGCAAAACCTTCAGAAACAAAGATCCTCTTTCTATGCAAATGTCCCTTAGAAATAAAACTCAGGGGGAAAGAGCAAAAGCCGGGAGGTGACGTCAGTGGCTTCGTCTCGGTTTTTTTGGTTTTTTTTTTTTATTCCCCAAATTTCCCGGGAGGCGTGAGCGGGTGGCTTAGGCAGATGTTTGCTGATCAGATATGCTGATGATCGTGCCCAGGGGGAGCGGAACTTGAAGCGATACAGTTTAACCCAAATGAAATAATAACGCTTTTCAATTTCTTCCCCAGCTTTGGTTTCTAAAACAGCTAAAGGAATGTAGGAGATAATGATTAGAAACATCAAGAGGGTGAACAACGGCTTTGGAGGCTGGTTCTAAAGAAAGCGGGGTTAGGCAGAGAATTTTTCAATCCATTAAAAATTAATTGCCAGGAAACTCTCTGGTGGGGTTAATGAATAACAAGCCTTTGAGATCCTCCAAACAAGGCTAGCATTCCCGAGACACCGAGGACCTGGTGGGTGCAAGAAGGAAGCCGCTCTTCTGCTTTCTGCCAGGAAGCTTCCAAAAAGGGGGCAAGATGAAAAAGACCCTGCTTGCACCAGGTCTCCCAGAACAAAAGCCTCCTTGAAGCTGATGCCCATGCAATGATGAGTAAGAGAAGATATTCGGCCTTTGGAGCTCTATTCAGCCTCGGATGAAGGGGTCACTGTGATTTCAAGCCACACCCCAGGCAGTGACCTGCAATAATTTTTCTGTCCGTTTTTGAGAGGAAACAAGGGATGCTACAAGGCCTGCGACACGACCTCGGACACAGAGCAGCCCTCAAGTCTCCGTGAGGCAGTGAGGGAGACAGGGCACCCCAGCACAGAGGCCCCAGAGGATCCCAGCCCCATGCCATGACCATGTGAAGCCACAATCCCTGCACTGTAGGAGCCTCCAGGGTGAGATGTGCGTGCATCCCCACGCACACACACCTCCCCATTCACAGCATGTGGGCAGTGGGCATGCAGGGCTACCCACAAATCCATTTCCAGGCGTGCCCGTGCCAGCTGAGGCTGCTGGGTCTGCCCTGAAAGCCAGCAGGGTGGGCAGCAGCAGCAGGAGGGGCAGGTGGAGCTGGGGGAGGCTGTGGGGCCGGCAGGAAGGGGTGACACTTAAGCTGGTGGCAGGGGAAACGTGAGACAGGGTTGGTCTGGAAATAATGCAGCTCCTGCCAAATTTACAGCCCTCCTGAGGGCGGGGGAAGGAAAGGCAGGGGCAGGCCCAGGGGATATGGCCAGGGCCTGGCTTTTTGAAGACATGTGCTCCCGTGTTACAAGTGTCAAGAGGGCACCGCAGGAGCCTCTCTAATGAGCCCCGGGAGCAGCGGGCAGGAGGGGCTGTCCCAAAGCACTGGAGGGGTTGCAGAGCCAGGGATGCTGAAGGTGCACAGCAAGGGGCTCAGCACGCGGAGCCACACAGCACAGCAGCAGAGCTGGGAGCAGGGTCTCCATCCCTGCCAGCTGCCACCGAGAGCAGCCACCACACAGCCCTGCTCCTCTGAAAAATGTCTGGTGGAAGGTGTCCGTCCGAGCCTCCTGTGGAAACCTGGTGATCTTTAATGTCAGAACTCAGTGCATCCCTCCTGGTGTCCAGAGCTGCCGAGGACCCCCGCCGGGGGGGCTCAGAGACCCTGGCATGCAGCCCAAAACACCTGCGGATTTGATTTTAGGATTTTTGGTATAGAGGTTATGGGGACAAGATGGAGGAACATGGGCGTGTCTAGCCTTTCTTCTTGGTCTCCATCTTCTGCTGTGATGTTGGCACTTTGGGATTGAATAGAAGTGCACTGTCTAACATAGGTGATAGGTATTGGGAATTAGGTGTAAATATGTTATACGTAGTTTGTAGTATAAAAAAGACAACACTGCCTTGGGGGCGGTCAGAGTGCCTGTGGCTGCCCTGCTGAGCAGACTTCAGCTGGGCAGAAAGAAAATTTTACAGATAAGAATTAATAAACAACCTCAAGATTGAAAAGTGAAGAGTCCAGACTCGTTCTTCAGCCACACGGGCCGAAGCAGAGACATCCTACGCATCCTGGGGCAGCAATTATCAACCAAAAACCCAAGACCTTAAGGTCCCTTCCATCCCATGATTCTGCAGAAAACTGGAGCTAAATGGCCCTTGGCGAGGGCTGAGGCTGTGGGAGGCAGGTGTAAAGCTCATGGGCCTGCTGCAGGAGGTGTGAGAAGCCAGGCAGGGCACACCAGCCAGTGTCCCAAAGGGCCATCCTGCCTGCCCTGGGCTGCTGCTACCTGCAGCGAGGCTGAGGGCTGCATCCTGGGGCCTGACACCTGCAGCAGCCAGTTTCATGACTTGGCTGTGAGACAGAGCAGGAGGAAAAGCAGGAGGGAGAGAGAAGCGATGAGCTTGTCATTCAGACACAATTACCTGCCGTAATAGCAGAGGGGAGGTGGGAAAATGATCTGCCAGGGAAATTGCTTTGGGTAAAAATGATCTGTTTCTTGCTCCTGGTTTGCAGCTAGGAAACTCCATTTTAACCCCTTCCCAGGCTCCATCTTCCATGGGGTCCACCAGCACCCATGGCATGGGCCATTGCAGCATCCAGCAGGAAGTGACAATTCAGGTGACAATTCATGAGAAGGTTGTTAACCCTCTCCTGGCTCACTCTTTCTGCCTGAGTGGTTTCTACTCTTGCAAGGAGAAGCAGAGTTGGTTATTTAAGTCCCCTGAATCCTCAGTGGGCAGAACCCTGCTCATGGAGTGGGAGAGCACCCCACAGCCAGCATCCACCCGCCCCAGGGCAGGAACCTCGCAGAGGGACAGCAAGCTGGGAGTCTGCACGGCTCTCCATCCTCTCGGCGTGGCACGCAGGCGAGCCCCATCTGCTCCGTGCGCCGCTCCCTTCTGCTGCGAGGAAACTCATTAAGCGTCAGCAGCGTGGGGCTAACGATGTGCAGATGAGCACTTCCATCTCTGTCCGCCAGAAGGCTGCGAGCCTGGGAAGTCAGGACGGTGGCACCGTGCCTTCCCTGATGGGAGCCTCGCGCGGATTAATTAGGAAATACTTGCAATGTGCTGTGGAACTGGAAAGCGCTAATTGTTATTAATCAGTGTCATGATTTACATAGAAAAATTGCAGAAAATATGAGGGGGTGGTGAGTGGAAGAAATAAATCACCCTGTGGCTTTGATGGGGATAGGGAGCATGGGAATAGGTCATCCTGACCCCACACCATTTCTGCTGGCATTGACAGGGGTAAGGAAGGGTCCAAGATTTTTGGACCACCACGGGAAGTGAGCACTCAACCCACCCTACAGAGGCACCTTGGACCCACTGGACACACCGTGCTCATTGTCCCATGCCCAGAACATGCCCCTGTTCCCTGTGGGCTCCCTTTGCTCTGGGAACAGATCACAAAATTCTCAGTACCCTCTCTCCATCACAGTGTGGGGCTGCCTCAAGCCCCCCCCCACACACAGCATCCCCCTCCACAGCGGGGCTGGCCATCCAGAACTGATATTTTTGTTTTCTTCATACATCTCAAAACCAATGAGTGAAAAGGGCACTAAAAGTTGCTGTGTCCCGTCCTCCAGAGACAAATCCCCTGCTTGGAGACGGGTCTGCTCCGTCCCACCAAACTGAGACTGGAGGAAAAGGAGACCTCTGCTCCCATCTATGGGGAACTGGGAGAAGTACGGCTGGGAGTGAGACACCTCTGCCCCCAGAGACATTCAGGATCACCAGGAGGATGTGCACTGTCCCAGCAGGACAGCGACAGCCAGGTGAGGCTGAGCTACAGCTCCTCGTTTTGCCCAGTGAGACACCCACAACAAGACACCCTCAGCAAGCCGCTGGGCTTGGAGGAGGCAGGAGAATGACCAGAGCACCTGGGCAGGAGTTTTGGAGAGCTGGGATGTGTGGGGTGTGTGACAGAATCAGCAAGGACACTTTCAGGAGCAGAGCAGGGAGGGCAGAGCAGAACACCACATCACCTGACCTCTACATCTGGCCACAGCTAGGAAGAGGTTTCCCTTTAGAGCAGCCTGGAGGGCTACAAAGGATCCTGCTGATCTTATAAAACCACATGCCAGGCCACAGCCACATGTATGAGCTGTGCAACACCCAGAGCTGTACGAGTCCCCCTCCAAACACAACTTTACACAAGCACAGATCTCTACATCTGCCACTTTTCACACTCCTCTGTAGAGAAACAAAGTCAAAGCTCCACACAAAGAAATCCTATCCTGTTTTTGTGCCTAGGACATGTCTGGAAGTGGGTTGCAGACTCCTCAGATGTGGATAACAAGCCACAGCTATTTAACATGCTGTTAAAATCTGTAATTTTTCTGAAAACAGTCACTAAGAGGCTGGTTCCTGGCAGTCTGGGCTGACAGGGTGGCTGCTCAGGGCGTTTTGATGGGTCCTGCTCCATGCCTGGCATTTGGAAATAGCCAATTCATCTCTGCACTAATTTGTGTGCGCAAGATTGTGACTGGCTTCCCCCAAATGCCTGTTCAGGTAAAACTCAATGACTGGGTATTTGCAGAAAGCAAACATGGGGGAGGACGTAGCCCAAATCCAGCAAATTTATTCCCCTAGGCAAGCAAATATTAACGGGAGTTTTTTTCACCCGTATTTGCTCATTTCTATTTCAATGATTTAGAGCACATGGGAGGGTCAAATTAGCTCCTTCAAAGGGTTCCTTCTAGCCTTAGAAGCCCAGGTTATCACTCCTCTCCTCTCCTCTCCTCTCCTCTCCTCTCCTCTCCTCTCCTCTCCTCTCCTCTCCTCTCCTCTCCTCTCCTCTCCTCTCTCTCCTCTCCTCTCCTCTCCTCTCCTCTCCTCTCCTCTCCTCTCCTCTCCTCTCCTCCTCTCCTCTCCTCTCCTCTCCTCTCTCCACTCCTCTCCTCTCCTCTCCTCTCCTCTCCTCTCCTCTCCTCTCCTCTCCTCTCCTCTCCTCTCCTCTCCTCTCCTCTCCTCTCCTCTCCTCTCCTCTCCTCTCCTCTCTTCTTTTTTTGCTTTCTTTCCTTTCTTTTCCCCTTTTTTTCTTGAAAACCCCAAGGTTTACAGGACAAGGTTTCCCAGGGCCAGCTGGCAGCTCCCCTCTTGCCCCTTTAGTGTCCCCTGCCTGCCCACATCTGTAGCTGCTGCTTACCCCACCTGCCCCCGGGGCCTCACACGAAGCCACTGAATTGAGAGTTAATTTGAATTTGAGTTGACAAACTCCAGGCATATCCCATCTGCGCAGGCAGGAAATGGCCAATGTGTTAACCTTCCAGCAGGGAGGGCAGGGCAGAGGGGAAATGCTTTTACCTTTCCCTGCATTTAATGTAGCTCTCAAAAATAAAATTAGGGTCAAATAAAATAACGCCTTGGGCTGACCTAAAGCCAATGTGGAAATTCCCTGTGAGCATCCAGAGGTGTCTGGGAGAGGTAGGAACACCCTGTCTTGGTGCTTGGGACTGAAGGCAAAGCCTTGGAGAGGAGGGGAGGGGAGCTGCAGCTCAGCCTTTCTCCACATCTTGTCCCAGGGTGGGCTCTCCCCCACCTCTCTGCAGCAGGAGGAGCTGCCACCGTGTCCCCTCAGCTGCCTGGGGGACTGTCCCTGCTTCCCTCCCTGCAAAGTCAGTGTTCTTTAGCCAGCCAGCCCCCCAAGGCTGCTCTCACCACCACAGCAGCACACAAAAAGCATCCCTCCACAGGCAGCAGCAGACGTCCTCAGATATTTGTTTTGATGGAGATAATGGTGTATTTAACCAGCTGTAAAGGCAGAGAGTGGCTGGGGTTGATGTTTCTGCCCTTTGCAAGGAGCTGGAGGTGCAAAGGGAATGCATGGAAGTAATTCACATCCCAGAACAAAGAGGTGCAGCTTGTACCAGGGCACCTGTCCACACCACGTGGCCGCTCGAGGTGCTCTAGGGCTGTACTTTGTCGGCTGATAAACCACAGCCACAACTGCAGGGAAATTTACCCGGGGCTGGGAAGATTTTCTGCTTCAGCAGGGGATGCTGAGGCCTGGGTGCTGCCGAGGGTTTGAGCCCCCAGACACCTTCATTGTCTCCTTCTCAGCCTCTCACCCCCCCACAGATTTTCAATCCTGCCTCCCAGTGCTTCTCTAGCATTTCTCTCTCAAAGATGGCACTTCCAGCTGATGTTGATTTTTCTATCTCTCCAACAGTGTTTTTAAGCACAAGCAAGGCAGCTGGAATAAAATTAGCATTATTTAGCATTACCTAGCACCAAAGGCACTTGACAGATTTGAACAAAGATTTGGGCTGGATGTTGGGAGAAAGCTTTCTAGTGTGCCCAACAAAGAGAGCGGAGGAGGCTGAGCCCTCCTTCCCTGGGGAGCTGCACAGCCATGGGCAGGCTGTCCACACCTGCAGTCCCATTTTTCATCCTGGCAATTCCCCTGTGGGGGATTGACCAGCCTCATCAGAAAACCAAATGAGCAGTTCTTGGGGTGTCAGGAGCTGCAGGTGAACCATGGCTCGTGCTGACAGCGTTATTCCCATGTCTATTTCCTCCTCCATTGCTGCACCACCCAGCAGGTCACACACCAGCATCAGCATGGAGATGCCACCATCTCTATGCCAGATTCCCACCCCCCCAGAATTCCCGAGGCTACAGGCTTCTGTGGGTCGTGAAGAGAAGGGTGAGGATGTAAAACGTGTTGAGAAGAGAATTGGGGAAAGCAAGGAGCAGCAGGCAGAGGATTAGGACGGGTCTGAGGCCCATCCCAGAATCTCCCCTAGCACTAGTAACTACACCTGGCTGTTTCCCTTCCCGGCTGCATCTCCTGCTGGCTGAGTGCAGAAACAAACCAAGCCCTTGGTGCTCCCTCCCTCTGCCACTAATGCCTGTGACCAGGCTTCAGTCCGGCACAGGACTGCAGGAACTGCAGCTCCTCACTTTCCCCGTAGCTGTAGGCAGCATCAGGATTTTCAGATGCTGTAATGGAGAACTGTCGAACAAACCTGTCCCCCTCTGGAGATGCTCCATGCAGCCCTGTGCTTGCACAGCTCCTTCCCAGTGAACACATGGCACATTTAGGAGTGGGATAAACAACCTCTCCATGATCCTCCCTCATTTGTGTGCTTGCTCTCCCGAGAACTTTCATAATTGCTTCTTTGCCTTTAAATACCATGCTGCTCCTTTGGCATTTCACTGTTTAAATGTCTCCCGCTTCGAAGATGACATTGTCTGGAGGCGGGATGGATTGGGGTGGTGTCTGCAAGGTGCAGTGCACGGCATCAATGGGCTGCTCTGCCTGTCTGCCTTCTCCAGTGGTGAAGGCAGGGTCAGGCAGGATCACTTTTTGCAAGCACAGCTATAAAAAAAGCTGGGTTCGGGCTGGAAGTTAGCACATGCCCCCTTTCCCTGCCCTTGGAGGAGTTCCTCTTCCCCATGAGGATGCTGCCTTGACTGCATCTGCCTTCCCTGGAGGGCAAATAATGAAGGGGGAAAGGCAGGTCATGCTCTGATGGTTGGAGCCACCCCAGCCCAGCACAGGCAGGAGCATCCTATTAGCACTGGGCTGAAAGTCCAGCCTCCAGCATCTCAAGTCCTAGAGGTGTTGTGGAGATCCAGCATTTCCACCCCCCCTGTGCTCAGACAGGGTGCTGGATGCATCCCACAGCTCCTTGCTGTGCTTCACAAACATGCAGCCTCCCAGCTGGGAATGGATCCAGGGTGTCCCATGCTGCAAGCACACACCTGTGGCTCTAAGTGCACAGGGAAATGTGCCAGCTCTCACCTCAAAGAGCCCTGGCTTTGAGTGCCCCCCATTCCTATGAACCTTAGAGCCCCAAGAAGGATATTCTCAGGATTTTACACTTTTTTTTTTTTTTTTTTTTGTGTGTGTGTGTGTCCTGTTCTGCCGGCAATAGGTGAGCTGAAGTATTTTTGCAGTTAGTCTAGTATTTAGTACTGTGATCAGGAAATGTACTTTCAGGGAAGGGGCAGGGGGGCAGCATGAGGAACATCCTTCCTTATTATTTTTGGGAAAAAATGTAATTATTGCTGCCCCTTTGGCCTGTCTGCAAAAAGGGATTAATAATGTCCAGCCTCACAGCTGTCAAAGCCTTGATTAATTGAACTTGCTGTACTGAAATCTCATCTGTTTGTCTTGTGTCAATGTGCAAATTGAAAACACAACACAATATATCTTACCAGGCATCCTGTACCACTCAGCTTATCAGGCACCCTCCTCCCACCTCTCTGCTTCCAAACGGCCTGGAGGACTCGAGCCACTGCTCTGCAGCCATGTTCACGCTGGAGTTAGCCAGTGTCACCTCTGCTGTGGGCATGGTGGGGTTAAAAACTCAGAGCTCCCCCTGCTCTGCAGCCTGGTGGTTGCTCTTGCAGGGTGATTCTTCTTCTCCCAGAGAAGAGTCACACAGGGGCATAAGTTTCAGAACTGGTTTGCCACAAAAGTTTTGGCAGGACTTGGCCCCACATCAGGACACTTGCCATGCTCAGGGGGGTGTGTGTGCCCATCGCCCTCCCAGGCATAGCTGCTTGCTTCTGTGCATGGCAAGGAAGGGAATGTTGCAGGATGTGAGTTCATAAATTATGCCTTGCACAAGCCTGTGGTAGGGTTACATAAAATAATTTTTAGGCCACAACCTGTCCATCCAAAAGTCAGAATGTGCCTGAGCATGACTGGCTCCACACCTGGGAGAGAAGCTGGTCCCATCAGCCTGCAGGCTTCAGAAAAGAGTCTGAGGATATCCGTGGTGAGATTATCCTTGCCATAATTCACAGAGCCACAGAATCTTTAGGGTTGGACTGGACCTCTGGAGATCATCCATTCCAAACCCCCTGCCAAGACAGCATCACCTGGAGCCGGTGACACAGGAACACATCCAGGTGGATCTGAATGTCTCCAGAGAGGAGACTCCAGGACCTCCCTGCACAGGTGCTCTGACATCCTCAACATAAAGAAGTTCTTCCTCAAGTTCAGGAGGATCTTCTTGTGTTTTAGTTTGTGGACACTGCTCCTTGTCCTGTCACTGGGTGCCACTGAAAACTCTGGCACCATCCCCTTGCCACCCACCTATGAGATCCCCCTCAGTCTTTTCTCCAGACTGAACAGGCCCACCTCCTGCAGTGTCTCCTCAGAAGAGAGATGCTCCAAACCCCAGATCACCTTTGTGGCTTTCACTGGACCCTCTCCAGTAGCTCCTTGTTTTCCTTGTGCTGAGGAGCCCAGAACAGGACACACCACTTCTGATGTGCCCTCAGCAGGGCTGAGTAGAGAGGGGGATTTCCTTCCTCAGCCTGCTAGCTGCAATATTCCTGATCCATGCCAGGATATCACTGGTCTTCCTGGCCACAAGGACACACTGATAACTCATGGTCAGCTTGTCACCCACCAGGACTCCCAGGTGCTTCTCCACAGAGCTGCTCTTCAGTAGCTCAGCCCCCAGCCTGTGCTGCTGCTTGGGGTTATTCCTACCAGATGGAGGACCCTGCACTTGCCCTAACTGAACCTCATCAGGTTTCCCTCAGCTCTCCAGCCCATGGAGATGTGCCTGAATGGCAACACAGCCATCAGGTCTATCAGCCACACCCCCAATTTCTTATCATCGGCAAACTTGCTGAGGGTGCATTCTATCCCTTCATCCGGATTGCTGAAAAACCGGGAATTGACCCAAGCTGATGGAAAGCAGGGGCAGAGAAGCTGCTGCAGAAGTGTTTAGGAGTTACTCTGCTCTGCCCTGTGCAGTCCAGCTGCAGGATGAGACCTTTGGCTGCAGCCTCAGCACCAGCTGGTATCTTTGCTCAAAATTTGGGCCGTGAGTTTGGTCTCAAAGCAAGACTTCCATCTTCCATTGTGCTTCCACCAGTACCACTGAAAGGATGTGGGGTATTTTTGTCTGTGAGGCAGCGTGCCTGCCCCTTGGTGCTGAATAAATAAATTACTGTGATGGTAAAGGAGATCATTGTTAATCAGAGTGCATAAAGAGCCTGAGAACCCTCCAGGGGAATATGCTGCAATGCACTGAGTGCAAATCATAGGCTTTTTTTTTTGCAGGGACATGATATTAAAGAGGAATAGAATTCTGTGCCAGTATTTTCTCTGAGAGAGAATCCACTGGGATCTGATGGACCCCTTCAGGATCTATCCCAGGATCTAATCCCTGCCCAGGAACAGGCCTGGAATCTGTTTGGGACTTCCCTGTCCTCTGCCTGGCATCCCATGTCCAGACGAATGAGAATTCCCAGGAACAAGCTGTGCTAAGCAAAGTTAAAACACTGTAGGGATGTGCCCCTGTCACTTCCCCAGTAAAGTAATTTCTGAACCACACTGGGATGGGATCTCCCTGAAAAGACCCTGCAGAGACTGAAAGCAGGTGAAAGACAATACTCTAATTAAATACCCTATCCCTGTGGCTTTAGCTGATGCTGACAGAATAAAAACAAGTGGGAAACTAGCAAGAACACTGCTTGCTGTTTCTCATTGTATAATATGCCATGTTTTCCCAGCACGTTTCCAGGAGACAAGCAGCTGGGAGCCCAGGCTAGATGAAAAGGGAGAAAGAACAAGGTGTTAGGCAGTAAATGCTGGGGAGGTGGGGGGAGTAAGGTGTCCCTTTGTAGCCACCCTGCAGCACCCTGTGGTGTTCACCCTAGCAGGAGGAGAAGCTGTTCCTGTATCCACCCTCACAGTGGCTGCTCTCAAAGGCACTGGGGTGTTTGGTGCTGCTGGTGCCTGAGCTCAAACCATCTTCCCACGTCCCTCTTTTAGCAGAGATGTCTGCAGGGATGGAGCTGGGGTGGCCAGGCTGTTTGCTCTCCCTCTGGGACTGTCTTTCATCCCTTTACAACTCACTGGCCATGGTTTGGGCTTCCCCTGCCTTGTAGCTGGGCTGGGCTCTCCATGGAGGATCCTCCTGGATCCTCTCCAGAGTGGGTCTCTGTTGCTATAGGACACGAAAGAACAACGAGCGCACACCGCTGCTTTCAAGGTGAGGGAAAAAGGGAAGTTTATTTTCTGACTCTAACATTTATAGTTTTCCAAGAGTGACAGTGGATCGGAGGGTGACAGTGCAACCTCTCCAATGACGCTGGACAAACTAACAGTCCGTCAACTTTTTCTTCTTCTATAAAGGAATGCAAAACAATGAGTTATTTACAGAAAGTGTGTGAGAAAGTTCACTACAAGAATGTCAACATCGGAAGGCTTAGAAAATCTTAAAAAACTAGGGTGACATGTCTCCTCATCAAGAGGCTGACCCAGCACCTCCAGATCAAGTGTGCGCCTTTGCATTCCCCCTCTGCATAAGTTTTACCCTTCCAGCACCCTGCACAGCTTTGCTCAGCCCCAGCAAAGCTGGGACCCAGATTCCAGCAGCTCACAATCCCCTTCTGTCCTCCACAGCCTCAGTCCCCATCACCTCTCATTTTAGCAGGGACACCCAATGGTTTTTTCCATCAGTCTCCTGCTGGTCCTGGTGAACAGGGTGGGCATGGGCTGCTGATGCTGTAAGGGATGCCTCATGTGATGGAAAGCAGAGGATACATCTTCCATCCACAGGCATCAGCAAGCTGTGAGGGATTTCAAGGACTGGGGAAGGCAGGATTTTAGAATTTAGAACAACTTCGGCAAGCTGGAGGAACCATCCCAAAAAATCCAGGTTGAAGGGTGGACTAGCTAATTCCCCAGGCCTCAAGGGAGTCATTTTGCCCTGCAGGCAAAGGATCCCTGTGGCCTCCTGCACCTGCACAACCTTGCCATCCTGTGCTGAAGCCACCAGCTGTGACATGGGGGCAGATGTGCCTGAACCACCCTGGGGAGATTAGTTTGGCAGCCAGGGACCCGCATCTGCAGCAGGAAACCAAGGCATAGACAGGAGCCTGAAAGGAGCATGGAAGGCCTTGATCCTGTGAGCAGGAAGGAAAGTGGTTTCTAGAGACTCCAGAGGACTTGAGGCTCCTCTTGGTCCCCAGCCCCTTTAAGAAACTCCCCCTCACGTGTTGTGTGTGTGATCTGCTGGAGTCTGCATCACATTGAAGCCCATTAGACCTATTTTCTGTAGCTGAATAATTTTAATTTTCTAGTCAGTTACCTTTTAGGTCTTGCTTCCCACTTTTTTTTTTTTTTTTTGCATCTTGTCTGTTCCATATATTGGTGCTCCTCTGGAATTCTCTCCCCTCTCCTGTGTGCCTACCCACCTCCCCTACCCTCTCCCTCTCTCCTGCCTGTCTCCACTTGCCTAAACCCTGTAAGGCTACTGCATTTGCCACCCTCCAACTGCTCTGTGCCATCCCCACAGTGGCTGCAGCCATCTGGGCTGTTGTGCCAAGGAGCTTTGTCCTTCCTGTCAGGAGATGGACCCTGGGATCAAGGGTCAGGCCAGGTAAACTGCAGCTACATGTATTCAGGTTGGAAGCCACTCACCTCAGGTCTCAGCAGCTTTCCCCCTGGTGCTGATGGACTTTGGAGACATCTTTTTCCAGTTCTCCAGACCCAGCCTCCTGTCTCATCAGTGCTGCTGTATCCCAGATGAGAGCACAGGCATCCTGACTCCAATTTCTCTGATGACGGTGGGAGAAACAATGCCCAAACCGAATCACAGCTGTCTCACCCATCTAGAAGCAGAGATAAGCTGCTGTAAATCTCCCCCAGTGGCTAGAGAACACCTGTCTTACAGGCACATGGAACCATGGAAAATGGCATTTTGTGCCTGCAAGCAAGCAGCAGGCAGCACACCATGATGCCAGGGTGTGCTCAGGGAGCTCTCTGCAGCTGCACCAGGCATCTGAGCTAAAGAAGAGTTGGGGGCTGAGTAGCTCAAGTGCAGAGCCAAGTTCCCCCTGGGACAGAGCAGATGGAGGGGCATTACCTGTCACTGCCAGGCTGGGGGACTCAGTGCTGTAGCATTCCCTCCCCCTGCCTCCATATCATACATTTTCCCATCCCAAACCCAGCTGACACCACGACCTGGAACTCAGGGCTTGTACACAGCACCCACAGCAGATCCTGCATCCTCTCCACTCCCAGGGAGATGATTTTGTCCTCACATCACACTCCTGCCTCTGCCGTTTGCAGGCAGGTTACACCACTCACCTCCTGCTCAGTCACCCCAGGGGCAAGAGGAGCATCCCCAGGTTTGGGCAGGAGCTCCAGTTTCAGTGCCCTGTCCTAACCTCAGTGCCCAGTGTCCTGCTAATTTCCATTCCTTTAGACCCATCTATGGGAAAGAAAAGAGGTCCCTGTCTTTGCTCGAGGTTCCTGAGCTGTGTGACTTGCCCTGCTGGGTAATGCTTCCCCTCCTTTCCTTTGAGGAATTTCTCACAGCACGGCTCAGTTTTTCTTTCTGCAGAGGCACAAAGCAAAGGAGATCAAACCTCAGGCACACACACTCCCAGAAATCCGTCTGCCAGCAAACCTGGGTGTGGAGCTGGCTGCATCCCTGGTACAGGAAATCAAATGCAGCAGCTGAAACACAGCACAGTGCCGAGGTCAGAGGTGCCTTTGTTGTTGGAAAAATGGGACAAGAGGAAACAGCAATAATCAGATCGCTCAAAAGCCTCGTTTACACTTCACCTGGTTGCAGGGCTTCTTTCCCTGCAGCACATAGGGAAAGAAACTGTCTCATGCTTGGCGGTCCCTGCCTGAGTGCCCGTAGCTGGGACCATGAGGGATGGGGAGCAGGGATGGGGGGCTGCAGGGAGACAGAAGTGCCAAAAGGTGCAGGAGACAGAGACATCAGCAGCTCTAGGGGGTTGCCAGGGCTGGCAGCTGGCAGCAGCAACCTGTTGTACCTGCAGAGAGCCTGTGGGAACAGAGAGGATGGGGAAATATGCTTCAGGTGTCTCTTGGAGGAAATTCCATCCCAGAGATGCCAAGCTAGCCATGGATCCTCAGGATCAGAGCCTGCCCCCTGGAGCCTGCCCTCTCTGAGCCGTCTGAGCTGTGTGCAATCACCGGGTCTGTTTTCCAGAGGAGAAAAGCAAGGTCTGACATCTCTCCACTGGTAATAAACAGGGGCTTATCTCTGCCTTGCACTTTGCTCTCAGCCAGGCCTTTGACACCCTTGCGCACGCAGCATTATGACTCAAAATGTCACACGGATCTGTGGCAATTCTCATTTCAGCTGCGGAAGCGACACCTCCGGGGCCACGGGACCTGTCTGCGCGCAGCACCCAGGGCTTGCTCAGCCCTTCTGTTCGCCCAGGAGAGACCTGCGGCCACTGCTCTCCTGATTAGATTTGTTTTTCTTGCTAATAAGGGACCGAGCAGGGATCTCTCACAGCAACCGTGTGGTCGGCAGGGGTGCTGGAGAGCAAATGAGTCCGTGGGTCAGCGGAGTGCAGCCGGGAGGAGATGCGGGGTGGGATGGCACTGTGTGCGCAGGCTGTGCTCAGCTGGGAGGAGATGCGGGGTGGGATGGCACTGTGTGCACAGGCTGTGCTCAGCCGGGACATGCGGGGTGGGATGGCACTGTGTGCACAGGCTGTGCTCAGCTGGGACATGCGGGATGGGATGGCACTGTGTGCACAGGCTGTGCTCAGCTGGGAGATGCGGGGTGGGATGGCACTGTGTGCACAGGCTGTGCTCAGCCGGGAGGGGATGCGGGGTGGGATGGCACTGTGTGCACAGGCTGTGCTCAGCTGGGACATGCGGGATGGGATGGCACTGTGTGCACAGGCTGTGCTCAGCCGGGAGGAGATGCGGGGTGGGATGGCACTGTGTGCACAGGCTGTGCTCAGCCGGGAGATGCGGGGTGGGATGGCACTGTGTGCACAGGCTGTGCTCAGCTGGGACATGCGGGGTGGGATGGCACTGTGTGCACAGGCTGTGCTCAGCTGGGACATGCGGGATGGGATGGCACTGTGTGCACAGGCTGTGCTCAGCCGGGAGGAAATGCGGGGTGGGATGGCACTGTGTGCACAGGCTGTGCTCAGCCGGGAGGGGATGCAGGGTGGGATGGCACTGTGTGCACAGGCCGTGCTCAGCTGGGACACGCGGGGTGCGATGGCACTGTGTGCACAGGTTGTGCTCAGCCAGGAGGAGATGCGGGGTGGGATGGCACTGTGTGCACAGGCTGTGCTCAGCCGGGAGATGCGGGGTGGGATGGCACTGTGTGCACAGGCTGTGCTCAGCCGGGAGATGCGGGGTGGGATGGCACTGTGTGCACAGGCTGTGCTCAGCCGGGAGATGCGGGGTGGGATGGCACTGTGTGCACAGGCTGTGCTCAGCCGGGAGATGCGGGGTGGGATGGCACTGTGTGCACAGGCTGTGCTCAGCCGGGAGGGGATGCAGGGTGGGATGGCACTGTGTGCACAGGCCGTGCTCAGCTGGGACACGCGGGGTGCGATGGCACTGTGTGCACAGGTTGTGCTCAGCCAGGAGGAGATGCGGGGTGGGATGGCACTGTGTGCACAGGCTGTGCTCAGCCGGGAGATGCGGGGTGGGATGGCACTGTGTGCACAGGCTGTGCTCAGCCGGGAGATGCGGGGTGGGATGGCACTGTGTGCACAGGCTGTGCTCAGCCGGGAGATGCGGGGTGGGATGGCACTGTGTGCACAGGCTGTGCTCAGCCGGGACATGCGGGATGGGATGGCACTGTGTGCACAGGCTGTGCTCAGCCGGGAGGAGATGCGGGGTGGGATGGCACTGTGTGCACAGGCTGTGCTCAGCCAGGAGGAGATGCGGGGTGGGATGGCCCTGTGTGCACAGGCTGTGCTCAGCCGGGAGGACATGCGGGGTGGGATGGCACTGTGTGCACTGTGATGGGTGCACAGCAGCACTGGGGAGGATCACTGTGCTGAGGTGACAGCGTGTGGGGAGCTGTGGCTCTGTTTGCTCCTCTGAACGTTTCAAGAAATGCACGAGAGAGGTGGTGTGTGTGTGTGTGATAAGTGGAGCAAAACATTCAAACAACAGGCTCCGTAGGCTGGAGATGTGTGTTTGGGTGCAAAGACACGCTCTGGCAATGCATTTAGGCAGGAAGGCTGTATGACAGGGAATGTGGGTGACAGCTTTGCATGCACAGTTGGTGTGGGATGTGGTGTGAAAGGCTTTTGTCATGTGTCTGTTCATGCTTTGGGGTGTGTGTGTGTGTGTGTGTGTATGTAGCAGTTGTGCCTTTGCACTCCTACAGCAACACATGGGACAGACTTTATCCCCCAAAAGCCTTGGCGGACAGGATGGGGTAAACCAGAGGCATCACTGCTCAAATACTGAACGAGGTGACCTGTCTGCTAATCCTTAAAAATAAGTGGCATTTTGTATTCAAGCACTGGCCTCATTTCTAAAACCCAAAAAAAAAAAAAAATGAGAGAGAGAGAGAGAGAGACAGAAAAAAGGCCAGGAGGAATCAAAAGGTGAAGCTGACAGGGAAGTGCAGCCCTCTGAAGAGGACACATCTCATCTGAGCACAGCACTTCAGATGCAGCAGCTCACGACATCTGAGTGCTCTGGCTGTGTGATTTCCATCCACATTCCTGAGAGCAAGCCCCTGGCCCTAAGAACCCGCTCCTCTGGGTGTGCTGGGATGGGACACAGGACTGTTGGCAAGTCAGGGCTCTGCACTTCACTTCAGGCTCCTCTCCCCAGCCCAGCCAGGTTCTGGTAGAATCCAGCTAAACACCAAACACTTTAGGAGAGGCAGACAAATAACACAACCCCAGCCTGGAATCCTGCACAGCTGGAGACCAAGGGGGTGTCACTGAACTGCTGGAGAGCACAGTGGGTCACTCAGCATCCAACATCCAACACCAAGCTGACTGGTGTCACACAGGTTGGCCACACGTAGCGGGACTTTATCCTGGATGTCAAGGCAGTGTTAGGAGAGAGCTCCCAGGGCATGGACTTACCTGAGGGTGTGCCCTGACAGCCCCTCAAATTGTGTGAAAGGGACCCTGCAGCTGCCACAGGTGAGGCATGCCTGTGGAGGACAGCAGGTTTGTCTGACAGCCAGAGGCAGACCCAGCAGGGCTGCGTTAAGCATGCACGGACATGGGCAAGGAGGGGGAAGAGGTGTAAGAAGGATCCATCCTTGCCAAGGCCAACATGGGGCACGGGTCTGTATCTGGGGTGATGGGACCATGGAGAAGAGCAGCATGCATGGGTGCCCTCCAGGCAGGAGCAGGGAGAAGGGCAAGATTAATGCAAGGAGAAATTAAGTCCTTTGAGGTGATGGTTCATCGTACTCCTTTCAGCCACTGCTGGCAGGGATGAATCACTCTCTAGGCTGTTGTTTTCCCAATGTAGGCATTCAGTGTCACCCTGCCCTGCTGCCCCATTCCCCTGCCCATCCCACACAGAGGCAGTGTGGGGTCGGGGTGGTTGGAGGCACTGGGCATCCTTGTCATCCTCCCTGTGCCTTGCCAGATCCACAGGCACTGCCACAAACCCCGTGAAAAACACTGCCTGCACCGGTGCCAGGCACATCCCTGACACTCCTGCAGTGCCATTTAAACATCCTGGGCAGGACAGCTTCTGATTGCTTTTATTATCAAGATAATCTATCCCTCTGATTTCAAGAGGCCTCCTGCAGGTGTGCCCTGGCATCGCTGAAAGAGGAGCCGAGTCCCCAGGCCGTGTTGGCGCTCTGGAATCCTCTCGGCATTCCTGCATTCCTGCGGTGTCCGCTCGCCTGCCGGAGCGCTAATGTCACCCGGGAGCCGCGACGCGCTGCGCATTGCAAAGAGGCAGGAGCCCGTGCGGAGAGCTCTGCCTGCTGCTCCCACCGAGCCCTGGATAATGAACTGCTCCCGCAGCCTCCCCGCATCCTCACGGCTGCCTCCGAGCCCGAGGAGCCGGCTATTTCCCAGCCCCGGAGCAGCCCCGCTTCCATGCTGTCGCGATCCGTCCGGTGGGAACGGATTACGCGGTGATTTTAGGGTGCAAAATAACCACCAGAGGCACAGGGGATTTGCAGTAGTAAAATCAACAGATGTAATTTTATTGAAATAATCACGGCAGGAATGCGTTGGTAAGGGAGTTGGGGAAAGAGAAGGGAAAAGATAAGGGAAAAAGGAAGGAAAGGAAGGGGATTGGGTATAGCTACCGAAACGTGATGCTGCTTCGAGGGTCCAGCCGCCAGAAGCTCACCAGGACACGTCTGGGGAGATCTCAAAGGCACAGCTGACCAGGGACCCCAGTTATACTATTTTTCGGTGGGGGAAGGGGATTGCCGAAACAAAGGTTCCAGAAGGAGAAGAATAGAGGGTACACAAAACCGAACCAAGCAACAGGGTATGGACTATTGTGTTCATGGGCCAGTGCTTGCACCTGTGCTTGCTCTGGGCAGCTTTCTCCCCCCACCACTGCCACCTCCCCCGAGTCAGGGGGGTTCAGTCCCAGTCTCTGGAAGAACGTGCGAGGGGAGTTTCTTGCACAAGAGGCTCTTGGCTTGGTTCCAGGGTGAAGAAGCTTGCATTTCTGCTTGTCTGTCACGATGGTTGAGAGTGGGCAAGGGGGGGGTCTTCTCTCGGGAAAGGACCGCTCCAAAGCTCAGGTCAGCCAGGCCAGGGGGGGTGAGGAAAGAGTCCAAGTCCATTGTTCCGAAGGGCAGGACGCCCCCTCGGATTCAGTGTAGCGTATACAGCACCTGTAGAAACAATGAGCTCAGAGGCACATGATTTTTTCCTTTTCACTGGCTCGACTTTTTGGTGGTCTCTTCATGGCAATCATGAGGCAAAAATGCAGGACATTTAGGATGGATTCCCACACATGCGTAAGCAGCTGCTTTCTGGCTTTCTGGCTTTCTGCTCCTGGGATCCTGAGCACAGGTATCACGAGCAGGAGGTGTTGGCTCTCTGGGTTACTTTTTCCCCAAACATTGCTCAGACCTACAGTTCGTATCACAAGGGTGAGGCATATTTTTGGCCCAGAAGACCCTTTTTTAGCTTTTAAGGGAAATAACACAAAGGGAAAGCCTGGAGCGTGAATGCTGAAGCCGAACTTCCTGTCCAGAAGTCAGTCAAGGAGCTCGTTTCTCATCAAACCCAAGGAATGTGAGTTGGAATGGAGATAACCTGAAAAACAGGAAGTGAGACTGGTTTGCCCTGTACTATAATGCATACTAAAAGAAAGCTGCTGTGTCAAAACATGGGATCCCATTAGGGCAGGGCCAAATTACCCATGAGGAGGGTCTGAGGGACAGAAATAGCAAAAAGCAGGCACTATTGTCCCATAGGGTCAGACTCAGAAGAATCTGAGGTTCATTTTCAGAAATGAACTGAGCCAATGCCCTTCCTTTCCTGCCCCTGAAAAACAGACGTGTTCACAGGAAGGAAACATTGATTCCTGCCCCACTCTAGCAGCTCTCTCCATTCAAACATGCTGCTGTTTTCCTCCAGTTCATCTGCAGGTGCCCTCAGCTGCAGTGTCCAGACCTGGACACAGCTCAGACAAAGCAGAATTGCAGATTTCAATGGCTCACATCCAACATCCAGCATTAATGCATCCCAGGAGGTGAGCTGCCCTTTTTGCTAAACCATCCCACTATTGACTCATGCTAAGTTAGTCATCCATCTGAACCCCCTGATCCTTGCCTGCCATCCTGCTGCCTCTCCAGGCTCTCCTGTCTATGCATTCATGCATTCATTTATCCCTCCCAAATGTGGTACCCTGTGCTCTCTGCACTAAATTTCATCTGGCTGATTCCAGGCACTCTCTCCCATCCATCCCAGTTGTTTTGAATTCTGAGCCTGTACTCCAAAGTTCTTGCAGCACCCTCATTAATACACAGCCCTGGACTTATTTAGCAGATGCTGATATCAAAATGCATATGATTACTCCCAGTTAGCAAAGAAGTGTATCTATTTAGCCAGCAGGAACATTCTTATTTATAAATGCCTTGAAAAATCCTTCAATTGCTATCACTCACCCTGATAAAAATCCAGTGTAATAACTATTGACTCTAGCAAAGATACTTCAAATTTATTCTGGTAAGTATTTGAGAGCAGAGTTGGGCCCATTCTTGTCATCTACCCAGCAGCTGGCCATACCATCAGTCTGTGAAACACCTGCCATGGGTGGGGTCATTTATCCTCACTCTCCAATGAGGGATAATTGTTATTCCTCTTTTTTTCTCTTTCTTGTTCCTGTCTAAGCTGTTCACAGAAGAGCTCCCTAAAATGAAAAACAACAATAACAACAACAACAAAACAAAAAAACACCACCAACAGATCAAACAACTTAATAACTAAAAAAAAAAAAAAAAGAAAAGAAAAAAAAAATAACCCATAGCTCCAGAGGTGTCACTTGGTAAATCGCAATCAGCTGCTGCTCAGAAAAATGAGGCTGGTGAAAGAACTGAGCTCAATCTGGGCACGCTTGATGAGATAACACACTCTCAAGACAGCTCTTGCTATGTTGCAGCAGCTTTAAAATGTATTTCTTTTGATACAGAGCTATTTGTGGCCAACACGCCAGCAGTGCCTGAGCAGCGTTTCTGTGTTTGGTGCCCTGCCTCGAGTCTGCAGAGGAGAGGATTTTGATGAAATGGAGGTAGTGGAAAGCAGAGAGGGAGAGGGACTGGCTGAGGAGGGTGTGTGTGCTGGAGAAGCCCTCCTCAGCCCCGAGGTTTGCTGGCATGGGCCCTCTTTCGCCAGTGTCTGAGTGTTTGCTGAAGATGCAGCAGACACACAGCTCAGGGAGTTCCTGAGCAAGACAGAATTCCCATGTAACTACAAACTTCTCTTCTCTATAGAGCTGCCCAGCCTTTCCTGCCATCCAGGTAAGCATTTAGCATCCGTGACCAGGTTGCTGAACATCCACTACTTATTGCTGGAAGTATTTCTTATTTACTCTGGAGCCTGGCTCCACTTGGCTTCATCCAGTGGATCCTACTCCTCACAGCAGCAGAGACACCTTGCCCGCCTGGTTCATGTCTTGAATTTATGAGGAATTCCCTTACCCCTCTCACATCCTGTGAGTTTGACCAAACTCATTGCAAACCACAGGTTTCCAGCCCATCACACTTATCTCACAGGCTGATGTTCCTGTAATTAGCAGCAGTAAAAAGGCCATCACTCGGAACAGGATTAATTAGCCCAGTGGAGAGGATTCAAGAGGGAACAAGCAGGAGCCAGGAAAATCAAGGGGAGTGCATGCCCAGGCTGTGTGTGAGGGAGGTCTGAGCCTGATTTAGCTGCCTGGGATGCCCAGGTGCCAGGAAGCAGGGACATCCCTGTGGTCCATAGTGGGCACAAAGCATCAGATAATCCACCCAGGGAGCTGAAACTGAATAAGGGCTGGCTCAGCTGAGCATCTCATGGGGCACCAAGGGGACAGGGGATGTGCAAAAGGAAAATTCAGGCTGTGGTGGTAAAATCACACTGTGGTTAGCCCATAGCAGGCGAAGACCAGAGAAACTGGGTGAGGTTCCAGTGGTCCTGAATACACAGCGCTCCCATCTCCACAGCACCAGCTCCATGAGACCCAGCTGAGCACTGGTCTGTGTGCCAGGCCAGCCAAGGAGCATCTAGAGCCACCCATGCTCAGGCAAGGGATAGGGAGGCAGGAAGGGCAGAGCTGTGTCTTAGCAAGGTGCCAATGGCCTCCTTCCACCGCCAGTCCATCCCAGCACAGACCAGCCCACTCCAGATCCCAGCCCCACACCACACCCAATTCCCCTCACCCCATGCTGGGGCAGGAGACACACATCATGCATCAACTGCTGGGAATGAATGTCCCAGGGTAGGAAAGGGAAACCCAATTCTGCAGGCTGGGATAAGGGGGGCACTGACTTGTCCCCCTTGTCACTGCTTCCAAGGACAGGAACTGCACCCCTAAACTCCTACCCCACTGGCTTCACATCCCCTCCTATCTCACTCACCTTTTTCTCCCTTTCTGCCAGCGCCCAAGCACAGGAGGGAGGGAGTCTCCCCCCAGCATCCACTCCAGAGAGCTCTTTTCATTCTGCATTTAGAAGGGAAAGAAGAAAAGGCAGAGCAAACCTGTCTCGCACGTAATCTGCTGCACAAATGCCAGCTCTCAGCAATCGATTGCAAACGCTCCCGGAGGGCTGTTTTCATTTCATAATATTTATTGGGTTGCTTTATTGTCAGAATCATTACAGTTCAATGTACTGCATGGATTTTATGCCAGCTGCGCTTAGTTTGTCTTGTTTTTAGCACTCCACATGCCTTATGTGGGGCCGTGGTTGCACCTGGGCTGGGACTGCTCCTCATGTAGAGTCCTCTGTGCAGCATGGGGCAACTTGCCTCCTCTCTCTGTGCCTCTGTTCCCTGCCACCCCTGGATAAACTGTGGCTTTGTGAGCTATCCATAAGCTCCCAGGGCAGGGATGGTCTCTGCATATACAGCATCTCTCGAAAATGAGTCCTGGTCTTGGCTGACCCATTGGATGTGAAGCAATCGAAGCAACAGAGCCCAAGCCATGACATGATAACAAAGGAACTGTGAGGGAGGAGGAGGGAATGGGGTTAGAGAAGGGATTAGCAGCAGCAACAGCATCAGATGTTATATATAACCTCTCCTGAGGGTAAGAGTCCTGGTGAGAGGGGCTAGGATGGCAATTTGGCCAAGGCAGCCATTAAGTGGAGGAGTTGCTGCACTCCTTGAGGTGCAGATGCTCTGCAGATTCCCACTCGTGCAAACTCAGGGCCTGACCGTGTGCCAGCTGTCAGTGTGTGGACAGGACCCAAGCAAAGCAGTGGGATGGAAAGCTCTCCCAGTCTCCATTCCATTGTCACTATTTCCTTGTTTCTCAATTAGGCAATTAGGTGGTGAAGAGGAGGAGACCCAAAGGCTGCCCAGTGTCCCCAGTTCTCCCCCAGGAACAGCATGGGAGACAGCACGGTGTGAGTGAGAGGGACTCTGCAGCAGGCAAGATGGTCTTCTCCCCTTGAAGAGAGGGACCCTCATCACGCTTCACGAGCTCACAAAGCAAGGAAATGCCTGACCCCACAGGAGGAGTGCCTCCCAGACACACAGCCCAAAAAAAGCCCAAAAAGCACCTGCTTGCACACATCCGGGTCAGCTGCTAGCCAGGGCTGGCAGCCTCAGGAGAGCCTTGGCCAGAGCTGCTCCCAGGTGCCCAGGGGGGCTTCCTGGGGACAAAGGCTGGACTCAGTAGGGATGTCAGGAGCAGTGGAGAATGATGGAATGCCAAGGCTTTCCTCAGGAAGGGAGCTAGAAGGAGAAGCAGATGATTGACAAGGGACAACAGCATCCCTCCTGCAGCAGGTATTTAGTGCACCTGCTCTGCAATAACCCATAATTTGAGCTGTAAAGGGATCCCTGGCACTAACTCAGATTCAATAAATGCCCGGGGGCAGTCTGAGGTTCATCAGGCCCAAGAGAGCAGCACGGTGAGGAAACACCATGAGGAATTACCGCTGAGATCCCTGCCCCGCTCCCAGGCACAGAGACCCCATCCCAGTGCTGAGGGTGCCGGGGGTCCCCAGAACATGGCACAGGGCAGCTCCCACCCCAGCCAGGGGTTGCCTCTTGCTGACTTTGTGACTGTGTGTGTGCTGGGAGTTATTATGCCGGAGCTTTGGCTGCTCACTTGCGTCTCACTCTTTTCAATTACCGCCTGCACGCTGCCTTCCCAATTGCCTGGCGGGCCTTGACTCACCTGCCTGCTGAACATAATTTGTTTTTAATATATGGCTCTGGCAAATTTTCTCTTCCTCCCCCCCCCCCCCTCTTTTTTTATTATTATTAAACAGAATTCTATTTTTTTGTAAGTCATGTTCGTAATTAATTCCTAAACACACAATGTCTCACCAGAGCAAGGAGGACTGAACTGGGTATCCTCAGGGGAGCAGATACTCAGCGCCTACAATTAACCTCATGTGCACACCCATCCCCAGAGACCAGTGCAACATCCAAGGATGAGCCTCTCCCCAGGATGGATTCAGCCCTACCATGGCAGAAATAGCTACTGTGGCTGCATAAAGCAGTTCAGCCTGGCTCCAGTAGTCGAGGGCTGCCAAATCTCTGCAGGCAGAGAGAGCTGTCATACCATCTCTGATGGGTTCCTCCAAATACTGCTGCACTCTTCCTTCTCTCTGGATACTTCTCTGTGGGGCTTGCAGCCCAGCAGGATCTGGGGGCCAGTTTGCTGAACCTTTCTTGACCCTTTCAGCTACTGCAGCAGGTCTCTGTCTCCATCTGTATGGTGGGAATGTGCTCTGGAGGGGCCCCTGAGGGTTGGTTTGAGGTCTCAAGAAGTACAGGGAAAGGAAGCATCAGTTGGGCTGGAGCACATCCTGGAGTTTGTCACCACCTCCCTAATTTCTGGCAGCTGCAGCAGCTCAGCTCCTCCAGGGCGTGAGGGTATTTGTGGCCCCCATATTTACACTCTTGCATTGGTGGGTGGTAGTTGCAGTCACTTCTCTGTCCTCGGGGGCTGAAGTCTCATCTGGAAAATCACAGCTCCTCACTGAGGAAGGAGCCTGATCTGGCACAGTGTCCCACAAGGTTTCACCCAGCAGGGTGGGGGCTGCCTCACTGCCTCCCAAGCAGCCCCTCACCCCCAAATCCCCCAGTGATGCTCACAGCTGGGCCAGCACAGAGGAGCCCTTCACACCTTCAAGCCTACCCTGCTAAGCAGGCAGAGCTCAGGAACACCAACCCTGCCTTGGAAGCTGCCTCTGAATCCCTCTGCACCACGCCTGTGCCTCTGCCCCCACCAGGGGCTCTGTGATTATAAAGATGCTCCATTTGCAGCCAGGAGAACTATCCGAGCACCGGCAGGATCAGCAGCTGACTGATGCAGAGATTACTGCTCAAACCCACTGCTGTGCATGCCATCCAGGACACAGCAGGGCTGTGCTGACCTCCCCCCTTACACCCACCAAAACTTTTATGTTCTCAAGTAGGTGCAATAGCCAGAGACCCCCAAAATACCTTCACACAGTTTCCCAGAGGGGCGAGAGAAAAAACGACAACACAAATTCCCTTCAAAAAGCAAGTCAAGGAGGGAAACAGCTGCTCCTAATGACCTGATCCATCAAGGGAGCACTGGCCCTGTCATTTGCTTCCTAAAAGCTCCTGATCATCAGTGATTATCAACGCTGGCCATGTGCATTTTGATCAGGCACAATCAAAGCTGAGTGCAGCTGAAAGAGCCATAAAAGCCTGTGCAGAGCAATTGGTATGGAGCCCTGGCTGGAGGTCAGGCTGAGAGCTGGCTGCCCACGGGCTGAGTTCCTGCACTTACCAGCCAGCTTGCTTTGGAGCTGAATGTAAAAGAGGAGAAATTATGTGGATATCTGTGGTGTTTCATTGAAAAGAGACTTAGAAGAGTCTTGGGAAATGGCCTTGGGCACCAGGCTTCCCTAGAGCACTGGGATATGTGACCTGCAGGAGGGGATAAAATGCATCCCCCAGGTGACAGGACAGACCCCACATTACACACACAAACTGTGGCAGGAGAGACTCAGAAATGCTTTCTCATAAGCCATCACCACACTGCAGGCAGTCCCATTTTGCCTGGCCTGAGCTGCAGTGTTTTTCTTCCAGTTGTTCTCTTTCTGGTGAAAATGTTTAGTTTTCCAGTCAGAAAGTTTTGGCTGGAGAAATGTGGGTCCAGCTTTTACTCTAAATTTGCTGGTGCTTTTTGTGAGCGCTAGAGTTGGTGCACCTGTGGGGAGATCCCCAGGGCAGCCCCTGAGAAAATATCCCACCCTCTCAATTGCAGTGCTGCCAGGACAGTATGGGCTGGAAAACAGTCCATGAAACATGGCCTGTTTTGGTCGCTGGATTATTTGAGGCTAATGAGTTAATTTGTTCCATGTTTAAAGCCTTGTCTGTAAAGCCAAGTTAACGCAAGGAATAAAATTCACTTGGAAAAGGAGATCCGCATCCACAGCTCAGTAAAAAGACCTGGCAAGTAATGTGGCAGAACGAGCCTGATGCTGCCTGGGCATCTATTCAGCGCAAACACAAATAAGATCATAGTAATTATAGATTCATAAAGAGATGACTATCGGGCAATTAAATAGGTAGTTTGAGGCGTGCTGGTTGAAATGAGGTCTGTGTGGTGATTGTGGATTAGAGGCTGCCCAGGAGGTGGGTGTCTGGCTGCAGCAAGGAGACACCCGGCCACAGTTGCTGCTTTGAAGCACAATTTGCTATTCCTGGTTTTGTGCCCTCAGTTTTGAGCGCCAGATTAGCCCTGCTTCTGCTGAGAGAAAGGTTAGGTTTGAAATGGAAACCTGCCCTGGTGCTGATGCAGGATTGAGACCACGGAAGAAAATTGACAGAGATTTGCTGCTTCTTAAGGAGGGCTCCCTGCATTTCAGGAGGTGTTTGGTGCAGCTCAGAGGTCTGATTTCCAGCGTTTAATCTCCTCTTGTTAGAGCTTCCAGTTGTGCTAAAGACCGTCCCGTTATTTCAAGATTCTCCACATCTGCTGCATTGCTGAGTGCTGAGAGGAGACAAGCAGAGCTGAAATGGGCAGGCAGAAGAGAAATGCCAGCAGGATTCAAGCTTTTCACGCATTTTCACCGCACGGACGCGCAGTGCCATGTTGGATCAGAGCGCCGCAGCTCCGGCTCTCAGCCTCCCCTCTGCCCCATGCCAGGCTCTGGCCAAGCACTGTCCTCCTGCAAGGAGGAAAAAAATCGTCGCCCAAGGTCATGGAATGAGTCAACAGGGGAGGTTATTTCAGGAATATTAACACATCCTTTAATTAGCGCGCTGTGCATGCGCCCAGGAAGCTGCGAGTTGCCTCGAGTGAGGAAGAAGAGAGATGCTGGTGATGGGGTGGCGAGGCCAGCAGGTCCTGCCCGGGGCTGTCACATCCCCGTCACCGCCCCGGGCTCGCTGTCTTTGCGCCGAGCCGGCGATGGGGGCACGGAGTGCCTGCGGGGTTAGCAGCGCCCGTAATTAGCAGTTAATGCATTTGACTTTCCTCCTCCGGGCTTGATTATTTCGGTGTGATTAACAGGACCTGTAGGATGCCGCTGCAGACACAACATCAGCTGTTCCCCGCCTGCTCCGAGGCGTGGATAGCGAGGCAGGGCTGTCTCCTCCGTGTGCTGTGGAGGTCAGCACGCTGTGGGTGATGGTGAAATTTCAATCCTGAGCTGAGCCCGGCGCTGCCCAACAAGCTGCGGGGCTGGTGAGACCTCCTGCCTTCTCCTGGCACCTGGCTCCTGCGCCGTGATGCCCATATCACTGGGAAATGTCCCCTAATGTCTTACCTAAACCTTCCCTGCTGAGAGCCTGCAGCTGGTTTTGCCTGCGCGCCGTGGAGCTGATCTCTGCTTATTCCAGTCCCCTCTGCAGCTCCTCTCGGTGTATCTGGACACACTTATCCTCTCCCCTCTGCCTCCTCCTGGAGGCTCTGGATTAAGATGTCCTTATTTTTGCAAATATCGCTTAAGTCGTGGATCCCCAAATAAGACTTCTGCTTGATGCAAAGAGCTGTAACGGGAAATGTGCAGGAGGGGGCTGAGAAGATGATTTCCAGCCAGGACAATCTCTCCATCTCTTCAGGAGATGTCCCCAGGATGCTGTGCTGTGCAGAGAGGGTGCCAGGACACCCGAGAGTGGAGTCTGACTTCTGGAATCCTCTCATTTGCAGGAAATGCTCAGAGTTCAGCTGTTGACCCAGAGCCATTGGGAAATGTTAGGACTTCATTAACATGATTAGAGCTCTAACAAAATGAGACACAATGAGTGGACCTGGTCAGCATGTTGCCCCAGGCACCTGGTGATATGTAAAGAGCTTTACACCTCTTCTGAAAGAAACAAATCTTTTCCTTTCTTTATGCACACATCCGGCCTCAGGGGGAAGCTGGAACAAACTGAAATTTCAATCCTAGATGCATTTACCTCCACTCAGAGCTTCCCAAGAACCTGTGTCTTATTGGATAATGGCTGCATTTTTCATGTTGGGTTCCTGTTTTTATCTGTGGAGATAGGTTATCTCTCTCCTGTCTAATGATATTAAAATCACAGCAGCACAGTAACATCCCCATGGGGGTCTCTAATGTGCCCTGTCTGGCTCCCACCATTGCTCCTTGACTCGATGTGTTGGTGATGACTTAAAGTGCAGGTGAATGCGGGCAGCCATTCACGTCATACGGCCCAAAGCTGTGCAGCCACTCCTCTGTGGTGCTTCAAACTTTTCATGGGGAAATGTAGGTCAGTATTTTTCCAGCATGTTTTCCTGTTGAGAAACATAAGGGCAGCTTGAGGGCCCCACAGGAGGAGCCATGGCAATGGTCAGTGGGCTTTAATGCAGCAGAAATCTGCTGGAAAATCTGCTTGAAAATGTGTAAAGGTCCCCAAAATGAATTGGTTCGAAATGCGGGTTTTTTTCAGGCTGTGTGGGAAATAAATTATTTGATTCTGGCCAGGCTGGCTAACAACAGCAGCAGGACGTGAGCCTCAAGCTTAGAGAGAAAAGCCCTGGGAGGGCAATTCCAGCAGAACCCGGCACTCCCAGGGGTACCCAGGCCCTGCTGCCCCATCTCCCGTGCCCAGCACCCCCTACACACACCTGGAAATGTGTCGGGTTTTGGCTTTTCTGTCTCTGCCCCGAGACGCGTGGGATGGTCCGGAGGCAGCCCGGGCTCCCAAGAATGAGACTGGACTCTTTGCTTTTCCATTTTCAGGTTGTTTATTATTTCTTATCTACAAAATTTTCTTTCTGCCCAGCCGAGATCTGACCAGCAAGGCAGCCAAGGGCACTCTGACGACCCACAGGGCAGTCGCGTCTTTTTATAGTAAAAACTACACATAACATATTTACCTTTTATTCCCAATACCTTATTAGCAAGTGCACCTTCACCATGAACCAATCCAAAAGTGCCAACATCACCACAGAAAATGGATGACAAGAAGAAGGAAGAAGAACCACGAGACACACCCCAATTCCTCCGTCTTGTCTCCCTAACCCCCCTGTACCAAAACCCTAAAATCTATATCCCACCCTGTGAACATATCATCCCTGCATCATTTAAACCCGAGTGACTCCCGTGTCCTCACACACAGGTGGCGCATCCCTAGAAGGGTCAAAGTCAAGCCACCAGCTGCTCTTGGCAACATTCCAGGACCTCCGAGCCCCCCAGGGGTTCTCTCGGTAACTCTGGACATCTGGAGTGATGTGCTGAGTTCCCACAGAAATGGTGGATCCATGGATGCTGCAGAGCAGCTGGATGTGGGCATTGCCTGTAGCCGTGTAGGGAGCGATGCCTCCTGCGGGGCAGAGGCTGTGGGGAGAAATGTGCTCTGCGGTCCCCATGTGCTGCACCACCACCAGAGCCCTGGCCCAGCTGCCCAACAGCCTGTCCTGGTGCACACAGCCTCGCGAACACCCACGGACTCCAGCCAGGATGAGCCAAAGTTAAATCTGGCTTTAAGGAAATTTGTCTGTTGGCATGGAATGAGCTCGTCCCGGCAGTGGCACAGATGAGAGGTGGGCTCTGGTATGGGCTAATAAGACCTCCAGGGAGGCAAGACCTCTGCCTCTGCAAGCTGGGATATCCACCTGGTGTCCCCAGCCAGGGGATGTCTGGCTGGAGAGTCCCAAACACACCTGACCTGTGAGGAGAGAAAAGAGCCCATGACCCCGCACCCCCTCTGCTATGCCTATACAGAGCAATCGGGGGCAGACCATCTCCAGTACATTTCCATCCAACTCCAGTATGTTTCCATCCATTTTGTGCTCCTTGGAACTGAGCTGGATGTTCCCAAAGCCCACAGCTTAGCGACACATCCCTGTCACTAAAGCTTTAATGCTGCCCTGCTTAAGGGCTGACACTCGGAAAGGATGTGGCCACAGAGTGCATCTTTCAGTGCCAGGCTTTGCAGTTTGACAAGCTGCCATCCCTAATTGCTAATTAATTAAGATTTGCATATGCAGTTTAATTCAGCTGGCTGCAGCCCCTCCCCAACAGGACCCAGAGAGCTGAAAAACATCCCTGATGCACAACCAAAACATCTTGGCTCCTCTGCTCAATCAGGTGAAGTTATTTTAGTTCAGCCATTAGCAGGAGGTATTTTAGAAGCACCATGAAACACTGTAAATAAGTAATAAAACTTTGAAAAATCTAATCCGTGGAAATGTTTGAGATTTCAGGACTATTTCCTGAGTTGTGCTGAGATAAAAATTTTAGGTCTTTTGCCTTCTTACTGGTAGTGAGATGCTGGAAATTCCAAGGAAGAAGGAAGGGAAGAACAGTAGATTGGTTTGATAACTTCCAGTAGTTTCATGCTAGTCTCAATTTACTTGTTTGTCTGTCTAAATTTATTCCAGTGTTGAAATGGGACCATTTGGATTCATCTGCAGCTCTCTGGTTTGGAAATACATTGGCAGGCAGTTTCATTTTAATAGCCATTGTTGCTTTTGCCCCCAGAAATTTCTGAGCTGGGAAAGTTGGGTTTTTGTGACTGACTTTGTTCTGCAAATAGTTTTGGTTTTGCTGAAGCAGCATTCTGGGCAAATGAAACATTTGAAACTCCAGATATGTGGCGTGTAAGTGTATTTCTGTCTGTGAATACAGACATATTTTTATGTGTTTGCTCAATTGTGTTTATTTTAGGCAAGAAATTGAGGATTTAATATCAACTAGTTGCACAGAGCAAGCTGGGAAGTTTCCGTTTTGGATGCTGTGGTCTGATGGCGCTGCTAGCATTCCACACTCCCACCACTGTGCCTTAGCCTCTCCCCTGGCTTGCAGTGGTGGCCTGGGAGATGCTGGAGGCCCTGAGCACCTCCAAGGGCTCAGAAGGAGCCTCTTTTTTCCAGATGCAGGCCAGTGCCCTGGTCACTTCCCCCAGACCATGTCACAAACAGCTTGGGACTCCTGGAGAACGAGCTACTAGCCTGGTCAAAAAAAAAAAAAAAAACAAAACCAAAAACAACAAAACAAATGCAGGAAAAGGGCAGGCATCCATACATGATGCAGAGCAACATCTGAGCAGACCCAGAGGGTGGCTGGGCCCTGGAACAGCTCCCCAGGGAAGGGGGCACAGCACCAAGAAGTGTCTGGACAACACTCTCAGGCACATGGTGGGGGTATTGGGGTTGTCCTGTGCAGGACTGGGAGTTCTATTTCAGTGATTCCTTTTGGGTCCCTTCCAATTCAACGTAGTCTATGATTCTAAACCCACCTGGAGATATTCTTCACCCATAGGGATTTATGGGTGAGAAATGGCCTGTGGCTGCAGAAAAACATGGTCCACCCCATGTGGGTCCCATCTGGGTGGTTTGTGCTGTCACACTGACTCTGGTTGTCCCTTGCCTGTGAAGCCCAAGCCTAAACCCAGTTTGATTTCCAGGGCTCCTAAACCCAGTCATGATTTTTGAGAGCTCTGAATTTTACCTTCTTCAGCAGGAAAGCCCCAAAGGTGACATGCACTCAAAAATGTGTTTTTGCCTGGATGGCTGCCTCTGCCCAGGGAGCAGGTTGCTGCAGCTCGGAGAAGATGCTCAGTGATCAGTGTAAGATGTTCCTGGGCTGGGTGAACACAGTGGGAATGGGAACAGCTGGAGGGATTTGCTGCTCCATCTGAGGATTTTGAAATCCTCACAGATTTAGAAAATGCAACAGAGAGCTGAGCTGAGGCTGGGGTCTTTTCTACAGACTGCTCAGAGTGTTTGGTGAGCTTGGGGCTTGCTGTCCCAAAACTCGACCTGGCTGCTGGTGGGGAGAGCCACAGGCTTGACACACAACTGCTTGGGGGAAAAAAAAAAGGCTCTCAGACTTAAGTGTAGAGCACCCCAACATTTTTACAGTGGTGAGGCAGAAATTTTTCTGGACACTGACCTTTCTGCAAAGGCCATCGTGGAGATAAAAGTGAACTGGGAAAGGAGGGGAGAACCAAGGTGCAGAGAAAGAGACAGTGATGGCTGGGGCTGGGGTTTGATCTCATCAGGCTGCAGTCAGTCCTGTGGCCAAATGCAGCCTCTGGAGCTGGATGCAGGACAGGTCCTTTCCCCCTTTGTGACACCACACAGGCAATTCTGTGATGCCTCCAGCCTGCATGACCAAGAGGCAAATAAAACTCTGAAAAAAAACAAAAACCTTTTATTTTTCTATCATGCTCCATTTCCAGCCTAAAAAAATGGAAAATAAAAAAAGTGCCTTTTTTCTGGGAATTTTCTGACCGGCTCTAGCTGCCTCCCCCGTTCGGCTGCAGCCAGCAACAGGCTTAGAAATACCAGGTTTAATTAAAACAATCTTTTATGTTCTGATGCAAGCCTTATTTCCTCTACCTGGTGAGAAATGGCTCTTGCCTCAATCAGCAATTGAAGTCTGAGATTGCTGTGCTGAGCAGAACAGCAGCCACTTTCTGTTAATTAAAGCTCGGCTCGGGCGCTGCTGCCCGGTCCCAAGAACAGCTCCCAAAGTTTGTCTCCAGCCTCACAGGACCAGCAAAGGGACACAGGTGTTAGCAGGATGCATGAGGACACCTGCTGGCTTCTGTCCCATTCTAGTGATTTACAAACCAAAATATATTTAATTTATTTGGTTGGGGGTTTTCCTCTGATAAGAGAACTGTTTGGAGAGCCTGTGTGAAAGGGATGGCATTTCTAACTGCTCACTCTGATTTAGCATCATCAAGTTTTGTTCTCAAGCTGTATTTCTATTCCCCCCAGGACTTCTCCCTGCCCGATTTCTGGTTTCCCACTGGATGCCAGACACTTCTCCTCACTGTGGTGTCTGGGAGGTCCATCTGCTTCAGATGGTTCCTGTGCTGCCCCCCAGCTATGTGGGAGCTGCATTTGTGGGAGCAGGGCATTCCCCAGTGTTTGGTACGAGGAGGGGTGTAGTAAACCCAAAATATATAGCAAAAGCTCCCTGGAGAATTTAACAATAGAAACACTGACACAGCAATTGACAAGTTCCTGTTTTCCCCAGCCCCCCAACCCAAAAACCTGGTTCTGCACCCTTATATGGAAAAATCATGTCAACCCATGGCTATTGGTCCTTTAGCTAGACCCCTAACCTATGTCCAATTGGTCAGTCTTGGATCCTTGCCAAGGCTATATGTATGTTGTATGTATGTTGTACCCTATTAGTTGGTGAAGAAGAAACACAAGACCCTTTGTGGACCCCTGAATAAAGATACCTCCGTGGAACAGCTTGTGATCTCTTCTTCCCCCTCTCTCTCCCTGCTGGAGCCTCAGCCAAAGGCAAATTGCCCTAGTGAGCCAGAGCTGAAATGTGACAGAGCTGTTTTCACTTGCTGATAATCACTAAATTACTCACTATGGGTTCTGCCTAGGACCTGGCCTGAGATATTGGGCTCTTGGGCTCTCTGTCCCCCTGGGGACAGAGCTCCCGGGCCATATACCTCTGCTCTATCACAAGGCCAACAAAGAGGCTTTAGAGGGGAAGGTAAGAATTTCTCCTGGCTGGCAGATGGCTCCACCATGCCAGCTAGAATTAAGGCTGAAATGACGGGATCACTAAAACGAGATTTACAATAGTGGAATAAAGTTACTGAAAGATGAGTACAACTCTATGCATTATTAAGAGTGCTTAACAATAAAGACCCTCACTGCATCAGCACCTCATTTAGCTTCTTTTTCTCACATAAGGCTGCAATCTCTCTCTATCGATGTAAGACCCAGCTTCTTTCTGTAAAACAACTGCTTCCCTTCACCAGTCTGCAGCATGGGAAGTTGAAGGTGGAAAGAGTCCTTTTGTCTGTGTTGCCCCAGGTGAAAATATCCTTGTCCTACTCTTTTCCCCCAGGAATTTGGCTGCCATGCAATGACAGGAGGGTCAGCCCTGCTCTTCCCAAAGGTTTTTTGCACCCACCTGTGCCAGGTGCCCTCGACAAGGGGCCTTGGCTCCAGCTTATACCCTGCTGCAGCCCCCTGAGGACACTGTTCATTATCATTGGTGATCCAGCTGTGGGGACAACTGAGAGCTTCCAGACCTAAAGGCCATCTGCTAACAGGCCCAAAGACCCAGTGCTTGTGCAGGCAAACCCTCCAACTGATGGGAACCTGGATGAGCATCCCCTGACACCAGTGGCATTTTGGGAGGATTGCATAGCACTGCAGGGAAACTCTAGTTCAGCACTGAGTTGGCTGGTTGGTGGACTTGCCCCTTGGAGGTCAATTCAGACCCAGAGCTGCTCATGACAGGCAGCTGTGAACGTTGGCATGAGTGAGGTGTGAGCACACAGCTCATCTTTTTTCTGGCCTCAGGACCTCCAAGGGCTCCATTTCCAGTTTCCAGCCCCAGATCAGGGGCTTTGTGCAAGAGAGGTCAGAGAAGATGAGCCAGCGTGCGTGGGGCACACAAATAACCCATGCCCAGGTGGTGAGGACTAGCAGAGCTGAGGCCAGTGCTGGCCACAGGGGTCACATCCATGTGGAATGCTCTGGTGTCACAGCCCTGTCTCCACTACACAGTAGCCTGTCACTCCTTCAGGCCTCCATAACTCACCTTTGGGCTGAATTGGTTTCTTGACCAATTTTTGAGCAGCTTGGCCACACTGTTATCTACTGTTCAGCCGTGGTAGTCTCTTAGGTCTCAGAGTGTGTCAGAGTCCACACACACCTCCACGAAACAGGGGGTAACTCAAGATGCCTCTCTGGTCCACCACCTCTTCAAGGGTTAGCAGAAGCTTTTTCCCTTGACAGACCTTTCTCAGCAGAACTTCTCCTACTAGTTTTTTCCAAGCAGAGCCCTGCCAGCAGCAGCAGATCTCGGGTTTTTGGTTGGTAATTGCTGCCCCAAGATGCGTAGGATGTCTCTGCTTCGGCCCGCGCAGCTGAAGAACGAGTCTGGACTCTTCACTTTTCAGTCTTGAGGTTGTTTATTAATTCTTATCTGTAAAATTTTCTTTCTGCCCAGCCGAGGTCTGCTCAGCAGGGCAGCCACAGGCACTCTGACCGCCCCCAAGGCAGTGTTGTCTTTTTATACTACAAACTACGTATAACGTATTTACACTTAATTCCCAATACCTATCACCTATGTTAGACAGTGTACTTCTATTCTAAACCAATCCCAAAGTGCCAACATCACAGCAGAAGATGGAGACCACGAAGAAGAAGAAAGGCTAGACACGCCCATGTTCCTCCATCTTGTCCCCATAACCCCCATAACATGAATCCTAAAATCTACATTTTCACCCTGTGATCATTTTATTATTACACTATTCAAACCTCTGTGACTTTCAGGTCCTCATACAAAGCTGGCAACTTGCTCCAGGGGTCAAAATCAAATCCGCAGGTGTTTTGGGCTGCACGCCAGGGTCTCTGAGCCCTCCGGCGGGGTCCTCGGCAGCTCTGGACACCGGGAGGGATGCACTGAGTTCCGACAAGCTGACACATCCCATTCCCTGGAGCACCTAGGCAGCTCTGCAGCGCAGACCCTGCAGGGAGCCTCGGGGTGGCACTTCCCAAACCAACCCCATCTGCTCCAGGGAGAGCCTGCAGCAGCACCCAGCTGCTGTGCTCCCCCCTCTGCTGCACAGCCCAGAACACAGGCACCTCAGACACGTCTGCAAGAAAGGCAGCTGCAGAGGCACCTTCCAGCCCCAGATACACCTGGGAGGTTCGTGCTCCCTCTACACTCTCTGGAAAGTCACTGAAGGGCTTCTCCATCCCTAAATGTCCCTCAGAGGTCCCCTTGCCGGGCACAGGCCAGGTCTACCCTACTTAGAGAGCTGGAGCTGCTGTCAGAGTTGACACTGAGCAAGATTTACTCCATCCTGCGTGAAAGGAAAGACCAAACCCTCACATCTGAGTTAATGAAACAGTCTGAGGAGACAATAGTTCCTAGCACTATGAGAGCCTGCATTAGTGAGCTGGGGTTATGGAGAGCTCTGATCAATAAATATGTTGCCACAGCTTTTTGGAGCATCCATCACTTGTCAGGAAATGCATTTAGGCTAATACCTGCAGAGGGCATAAACCAGCCATAGGAATTAAAACCTGCCACATGCCAAATGGTAATGCACAATTTAATGATCACAGGATCTGATAAATAAGCAAAACTGTGAAATGAATAAATACACTCTGGCATCAACATCTGCAACCCAACCTGACCACATTTAGAGGCTCAAGATTAACCTGCAAGGTGCTTCTCTGGGCTCATCTGTTTTCAGAACGTGGGCAGCAAAGGCAGCAGCCTGAAACCCTTTCCCAGGAGAGCACAAAGAGACTTTCAGAACCACTGTTTCTTGTCACCTCAAGCACTGGTGTGAGTAGGAGATGAGCAGGCTTCCAGTGGAGGAGAAGCTGCAACAAAAGTCACAACAATGAGCTCTGCTCCATGGCTGTGCTGGGCAAAGCAATACGGGGAGGGACTGAAGCTGCAGCAAAGCAAGTTTAAGCTGGACAGCAGAAAAAATAGAGCAACGGGTCATTCCTGGGTGTCAGAGGTGAGAAGTGAGGGTGATTTTAGGAAGAGGGCAAACTAAGGAGAGGTGATCATGGGACCAGAAGCTCCAGAGAGCCTCTCCAACTCATCTGCCTCCCCTGATGTTTATCCAGTGCCTCTCCCAGCACCCTCAGCACAGCCCAAGGCTCTCATGGCATAACCTAGCAGCAGGAAGAACAAGCAAGGAGGAAAGGAGCAAGTCCTAAGTGAGAAATAACCCTCAAGAGAGCAGACTGAGAGAAAGAAATGTTGCTCTTGTCCTGCTTCAGAGCCTTTCCAGGGGAGGGCTCGGCATGGGAAAGGGAGGATAAGCAGCATGAAATTAAGAAAGGGAAATTCTCAGGTCTGTAGCAAGGAAAAAAAAAAACATCCTGACAGGAAGATTTATGAGGCTGAGGAGAAGCTTTTTCCAAGGAAAGCCTGGGGCATTTGAAACTAGATTAAACAATGGATCCAGGGATGCAAACAGGGAAAACATTTGTGCTGCAGGAGAGTTGGACTAGAGGGAGCTGAGTAAGGCAGTGCCCATTGCTGATTTATTCCTGATCTGTTGTGCTATGTGTGCATGTTCTCCCACAACACCCATTGTCAGATTCTCCCTGGACCCTGAGGATGTGGAAGGTGGCCTCCCTGGCCAGCATGGATCAGGGATCATTAAACATCTCTTTCTGCCAGCTTGAAGAGCAGCTCAAGCATCTCCTTGAGGCATCTTCAACCAGCTCAAGCACAGCCCTGCAATTCTCCTGACAAGGCATGGCATGTGCTGCCATGCCAAGCCCCCTGAGATGGCCAGCAGCATTTCACCAGCACTTCAACCAGAGGTGCTATAGTGCAAGGAGATGTTGGGAGTGGATTTAGAATAGATAGCAGGAAAAAGAAATCTTCACCATGAGGTTGGTAAGCACTGAAAACTTGCCCGGGGAAGTTGTGGATGCTCCATCCCTGGAAGTGCTCAAGGCCAGGTTGGATGGGGCTCTGAGCAATCTGGTCTAGTGTAAAGTGTTCCTGCCCATGGCAGGGGGGGTTGGAACGAGATGACCTTCAAGGTCCCTTGCCAATTAAAACCATTCTCTGATTCTCTGATTTTATGAGACCAGGTCAGCTGCATTTTAGGCAACCCCAGGCCAGAGTCAGTGATGGCAAAGGGCTACAGCAACAGGCAAACTCCACAGGGCAAAAGGAAAAGGGCCACACACCCTTTGGGCTAGGGTTGGGCACCTGCTCCTCAAAACTGGGCTGAAGTCACCACCTCACTACAAGCCCCTGGATGGACACTGGAGGCTGCCACCATGATCTGGACCTCGTCTTTCTCCTGGGACTCCCCATGTCAGGATCTGTCCTGCAGCTGCCCTGGGCATAGCATGGGTTGGACAAGGCCAGCACTTGTGCCAGAGACCTTTTCTGAGCATTCCTCAGCTACTGCAGGCCCTCAGAAGCAGCTCTCACCAAGTCCCTCAGCCAGGAAAGCCCAGGCACAAGACGTGGAGCGGGGAATCCAAGCCCACGTGAGCACGGATGCTTGAGCCACTGGGGACAGTGTAACAGCAGGCTGAGCCGCTCAGGCTCTCTAATGCTTGTGCTGCTGCTGGTAACAGCTCCCTCTTAGAGACTGAGCTCTGGGGGAGCTCCTGGCCTGATTAAGAGCAGCAGCAGCAGGTTTCAGCTTTGGCTTTGCAGCCCACCAAAGTTTTGGAGCTGTTCCCACTCAGTCCTTTCCTGTACCCTTCATTCCCCCCTGATTGACTCTGCTAGTCATACCACGGCACAGTGAGCCTGTTCATGCAGCTGATCCATGTCAAATGAACCTGGCATGCCCCACACCACCCAAAATAGGTTTTTTTGCCAGATCAATGCCACTTCTTGGCTCGCCATGCAGTCACAAGAGCACTGGTGGTGAAGTATGCAATGGAGTAGAATTGGTTTTGGCAGAAGGGCAGTACCTCACAATCCTTTCTCAGTTTGTGACATTGTCCCACTGCTTCCAGCAGCCACAACCCACATGGTCATTCAACAAATCTGTGCCCCCTCACGGTCTCTGAAGGACACAAAGCAACACAAACTTTCCTTCCCTAAAGAGCCCATGAAAACTAAGGCAGAAAAAACTGGAAGAAATGTCTCAGCCCCTGTCCACAGCACATGCTTGAGCTGGGCTCTGTTAGCCAGACTCACTGTTACTCTTTGGCCACCACCTGCTTGCCTTCCCTCAGTGATCATGAGCCATTTTACAAACAGCCCCCCTCAGACACACACACACACTTTGCAATGTCACCTCCAATCCTCAGAGCAGCCTCTCCCTGATTTGATTATATCACTGGCAGTTTGCTCCCTGATTAGCCCTCCTGCTGCATCCCCAAAACAATCCCGCTGCAGAGCTGTGGGTGGTGAGCAGCTCCCCAGCCTCAGGATGCCAGTGTGCTCCATAACAATGGATATAGCAATAATATAACTATGGACATAACAATCCCTACCCAGCCTGGGAGGGCAGGGCAGGAGGAGGCCCTGCCCAGGAACAATGCCATCAGGATGACAGCCACACTCAGGTTTCCGGGGGAGATTTGCTTTTGTTCCTTCCAGTTCAACCTAAAATCGATTTTTGGCTCCTGAGGGTGTCCATCTACCTGAGAGATCAGGATGTCCACCCCTTGGCCTCCTCAACACAACTGCAGGTGAGCTGTGAAGACTGCAGCCCCTGCGCATGCCTTACTACCAAGCTCCTTCCCAGACTGTTCCACCTATGTGGAATAATTTGTGAAAGCCTCTTCTGACACCATGTAATCAAGCAGTGATATGTAAGAGGGAGCTCTCGTTCCTCACTCCTGTGTCATGACAGGTGACGAATTAGGAAAAATTATAACCCAGCGCAGAATCAAATGAGAAAATTGCACCCTGTCTTTCCAGGACCCTCATCACTGCAAACACAGGAACGCTGCCTCCCTTCCCAGCCTCAGCCTGGAACAGCAGGAGGGAAGTGGGTCTGGGAACACCTTCAGCAGGCAGGAGGGTGATTTTAGGAAGAGGGCAAGCTAAGGAGAGGTGATCATGGGACCAGAAGCTCCAGAGAGCCTCTGGAGCTGCCGCGAGATACGAACCGGGCACCGAGCTCGTGCCCGCCAGAAGCACACGGCACTGCCACCCCTGAGGGGCAGCGGTGGGAGGGCAAGGCAGCAGCCCCAGCTCTCCTGTGGAGCATGGGATGGAAGCAGCCGCTCTGCTGCTGTGTCTGCCCTGCGCCAAGCCCGCCCTGCTGAGGTACGGGGGTGTGGTTGTGTGTGCGCCCTCGCCCTGCGCCGCCCCAGCGTCCCAGCAGCAAAGGAATGAACAGATCTAGGGATACTAACGTTGTGCACAAATTCAGAACAGATGTTCCAGCAAGAACCCAAAAAAAAAAAAAAACCAACCATCATTAAGAAATAGATAGAGGAATCCTGTTCCTTTTTACTTTGTTTGGTTTTTTTTTTTTTTCCCCCTGGAAAGTGCTCTCATGAGCCTGAAGGCCACGCCAGTGGCTTCCTGCAATGTCTCATCATGGAACGGGTGAAATATCCCCTTTTGGGATGAGTTATTCAAAACCTGGACTCTTTTATTTGACATCTGCTGCAAGAGAAGCCAATGCAAGGAAAGGAAGAGATCTTCTGTTTCACCATCTTGCAATAATTCAGGACAATTGAAGGGACAAAAACCAGAAAACAACCCCGAAACCCAAAGGAGTGGGGGAAAGAGAGAACAACTCACAAGAAGAAAAAGAATCAGCCATTCCTAAACACAGAGCAGTGATGCAGCCAAACCAAACAGTAATGATTCATGGACCTGTCTTCACCCTTCATTTTTCCTATAATGAGCAAAGAAACCACAGAAATGTGGAGCCGAGGTCTCTCTCCACTCCCAAGGAATGGGGATCCATGAGACTGCACTGCCCTTTGAGGGGTTTCATCGTGGTCCAGCTCCTGTGTGCCCAGCCCAGCTCCACCACCAGCCTCCTTGGCCATCTCACCTCGCCTCAATTCATCCATTGTCCTTGCTGGGCTGTGTTTGCTCTCCCCCTGCACCAGGGAGGTGGAAACAGGTACCACAGCCAGGTCTCTGCTCCTGCCTTTGGTGGGGCCAGCTGGACAACAAACACGTGTTGTCGTACCATCCCCAGCCAGCTCAGCCTGGTGTCACTGAAGCCAGCAGGAGCCATCTCCGCTCCAGGCTGGAGCAGGGTTGGCTTGGGAGCTGATGCACGCCCCATTTGGGAGCCCCAGCTGTGCAAGGACAGGCAGCACCCTCACCCCAAAGCTAAAGAGATGCAGCTGGGGGTCCCCAGGGAGGGATGAGACCAAAGACCACAGCTCAGCCTTTGAACATCACAGAGATCCTGAAAACTATGGATGGACTCATTTGGTGCAAATAGCTGCAGGAGCTCACAACACTCCTTCTCCCATCCCAAAGGCCCAGGAGCCCTTGTGCTTCCTGCCTGCAGCTCAGCCAGGGGACAGGGGCTGCATTCTCCCTCCCTGAGCTGCACCACACTGAGCCCCCTGGGTCTGGCTGAACAGCTTTGAACAGGGAGCAGAGCACACCCTGAAAAGCAGGATGACTCCTCTGTCCATTCCTCCTTAACAATGGACAGTGCAGAGCAACAGCACCAACATCTTCATCCTCACCTTCTCCACCCCAGCACAGCCTTGCATTTCCATATGAGCTCCCCCAGTCACCACGGTGGCCCTCTACAGCCCAGAGCTTTCAGGAGAGGAGTACCCCCAAAGGCTCTGAAATTTTGAAATTTTGCCTTCCTCATTTCACCACTGTGTGGTGGCAGGGGCTGTCTACCACATCCCCACAATGTACTCTGCAGAGGAAGGATGATTCAGATGCCTCTGGGTCCATGCTCACTCTCTGATTTGCTTTGGCAGTGGCTCAGAGCCCTCCTTGAAGCAATGAGGTGCTTCTCTCTTACTCTCCAAAATGCTGGCAGCCCTCCAGGGCTTACCAGCAGGTGAGCAGCTCAGAGCTGAGTCAAATTCCAGGGCATCCTGAGACAGACATTCAATCCAGGGACAGAAAGGTCTGCCTCCCAACACAGCTTAATCCCAAGGGCCCATCAATCCCCATTAGGAGGAATCACAGCAATGGGACAGCAGAGAGCTCCTCTCCAAAGGCACATATCAGGATATGACTATTCTCTGAGTGTGTTACCAAGGCAGGTTTGCTTTCAGCCTCTATCCTTGCTTCAAATCCTGCTGCAGTCCCCACAGGGCAGCAGAGAGCTGGCCTTGCCACCCGCTCATTCAGCACTCTGGGCCAGACACCGCCTGGGTCTCACGAGGACTGGTCCTGCCAACTGGCTAACCATGTCCTCTCCTGCTCAAAGCAGTGCTCCAGTCACTGGGGCCCTTCAGGGATGTGAAAAAAATTCAACCAGATCCAGCAGCTCAATAACACTTTGCCTTGGACTCCAGCAGATGAGCGGCAGGGACCGGAGGGAGCAGTAAGGGATGCAGGAGAGCTGAAATGGAGTATTCCTCCTGGTTATATTTCATTTTCATGCTGTCTCTGCAGCTTCTCATTCAAGTCAGGGAGCAGAGAGACAAATTGCTGAAGACAAGCCACTTTACAAGGGTTTCTATTCCCATTTTGTGGCCCCTGGGGATTCTTCTTGCACTGCCCCCAAGCCTCCTGGAGAATGCTTGACGTTTGCAAAGGCTGCTCACCTCCTCTGAGTGGAAATGCAAGTGTTTGTTCAGTTTCTCAGGGGGCTGGTTATCTTGTTAGATTTGTAAGAGCATTTAACAGGTTGCTTAGCTGCATGCCCTTGAAATATCTAAGGCAGCATTTTTCAAAAGTACCATCAGCACCACGCTGGGCTCAAGCTAATTATCCCCATCTCCCAGCAGGGCAATTGGCTCAGTCCAGCACACAGTGCTGACCCAGCCACAGGACTGCTTCCACAGGCACATCTGGGCCTGCCTGTCTCAAACCTGGGCAGGCACCAGCTGGGCATTCCTGCTTCCCTCCCTTTCCTCACTGTGCCCAGACGGGGGGGGTAGCAAGACAACCACTGTGGAGATGGACACCTGTCCAGACCAAGACTTCATGTCTCCTGGTGTTGAGGCTGTAACCCCCAGGAACGGCCCCACAACATCCCAGGTTTCCAAGGGTGTTCTTGGTGCCTCCATGCCATTCCCTCTGCCTAGGACAGAGCTGGCAGGTCAGAGTGCCTCAGGACCACAAGGGAGCTCAAACTTCCCTGTCTGGCAAGTCATCCCACAGGCTTTCACAAAAGTTTCCCTTGGGCCATCACAAATGTTTTCCTTCCCCTCTTTTCTCCTCTGTGCCCATCTTGGAGCTATCTGCCCCTTCTCCTTAATATATCATCTGCTGGAGTACTGCCTTACTCCTCACTACATTGCTTTTTGTCTGCAAAAACCACCTCCCTGTACCTGGTACGTATCCTGCCAGGCCTCCTCATCCTTTCCATGCTGAGGTCCCTGTCCCCTAACATCCAGCCCTGCTGCTGGTCAGGCAGACCAGAGGATGGATGGCCGAGTGGCCTTGTCAGGTTGGCCACGATAGTCCAGGAGGTGCAAGGAGCCATTGCCAAGCTGGGCTCTGTGCCTTCCCTCCCCACAGGGTCAAGGCCAGCAGGCAGCTCTGGCAGGGCCCTCACAGCAGCTGGGGAGCAGGGCAATCCAGGAGACATTACAGCCGTGTGGGACAGGGGCAGCTGCCCCGGAGCAGGTAACGTCCCCGGTGCAAGTCACACATCATTGCACCCTTGTTAGCAAGATCCAGCTCGTTGCACCTCCCGTGCAATTCACAATCACTTAACCAAGCCTCTGATGTCAAATTAGCCAAACATCAGTAAGCAGGAAATGGTCCTCACATTCATCCTGTTAACTGGTGGCTAATTATCTCACTGGGCCTCCCATGTGCTAATTGCAAACTGTTTCCTGGCCCACCAGCACCATTTAAGCTTTATGAAGGATCAAGGCAGCAGATCTGTTCCTCCTGTGCTTTTCATGCTTCTGTACCTACCCTTGGACCTCCAGTTGCAGTATCAAGGAGGTGGCTCCTCTGCATTTTTGCTAATGACACTAGGTGTTCAGAGAGGAGTTTGCAGCTATTTAGCTCCATCGGGGGATCAGGGGATGGTGTCAGCATCCCTTTGGACAATTTAGGGGTCTGATGCAAAGCCAGGCTCTGGGGGCTGGCGGCAGAGCTAAGGGATTCCAGGGCACAAGCAGCTGCCGAGCAGTGAGTGCAGGCAGCAAGGACCTCTTTGCCCAGTGGATTGCAGGTTACCGTGTTTACAGGGCATCTGAACACCCTGCCCTGTGCGCAGCTGCTAATCACAAAACCACAGAATGGCCTGAACTGGAAGGACCTTAAAGACCATCTCGTTCCAACCACCCTGCCGTGGGCAGGGACACTTCCCACTGGACCAGGTTGCTCAGAGCCCCATCCAACCTGATCCTGAGCACTGCCAGGGATGGGGCATCCACAGCTTCTCTGGGCAACCTGTGCCAGGGCCTCACCACCCTCACAGCAGCCTGGGGCACAGGGCTGGAAATGCATCTCAGCTCTGTCCTGGGTCTGGGAGGTGCTGGAAGGCAAACCTAGGGACATTTCACCAAACACCAGGGACAAGGCACTGCAAACAATGCTGGTAGCCAGAGATGTGGAACTTGCCTTCAGGACAAAATGCAGCTTCAGGCAATGCAGCACAAGAAGGGCAATGCCCCACAGCCTGACTTTGCTGCTCCATCTTTCCCTCCCCATCACCTTGTGGTGCCCATATTGAATCTGATGACAGATGGACACTCCTGGGCTCTCAAAGTCTGGAAGAGTAATTTCCCCACCTGGGCCAAGCGTGAGGGTCTCTCCAGGGCGTGCAAATGGTGACACACTGGAAGGAAGAAGCTCTGAGAGAAGGCAAAAAGGGAAGGACTCCTGAGAGCATCCTTGATCACCAAGGATAATTAAGTGGGCTTCCTGCCAGGTTCTCCAGATGTCTAATTAACACAGTAAGACCGCTGCTCATCAGGCTGATCCCAGGGCAGAGGGCTCCCCAGCTCAGCCTCAGCTTGCTTTTGTGATGGGATGAAGGCAGCCACAGAGCTGCTGGGCTCACAGCTCTTTCTGTGGCCTTTCTCCCCTTGCCTGATGTGGGTATCCAGCTGAGGAAGAGTGGGACACAAACCTCACCATGCAGGCCCCAAGGGAGCCACAGCAGAGCTGAACCCAGTCCTTGGGAGGCTCCACCCTCACCTGCTCACTGCACTCACTCTGGTTCCCAAAGGAGCCCTGAGGACCAGGGCATGCAGGAAACACTGCTGTGAGCAAACCAGCGCTGTCTGACAGAGAAATCTGGTAAATCCTGCCCGTCAGGGTACAGCTTGCCATGAAAACATCTCACCTCGCTGCTCAGGGTCTGCTGCAAGTGCACAAGAGCACAAGCAGTGCTGGGGGAAAATCCCTGGCACAGCAGGCTGGTCATGGGGGACTGCCCAGGGCAGGAAAACAGGCTCAAATACTGCCAAGCTGCTAGACAAGACAGCTTGGCTGCTGCACAAGCAAATACTGATAACAAGAAAATGAAAAGAAGTTCCAATGCACATTTCCTCCACAGGTACCCAGCGATTTCTGCCACCTGGAGTGCCACTTCCCTCCAAAAGACCACGGAGACCTCACAGATCCAGCTGGATACGACATTCCTAACATTCCTCTTCCAGGAGAGCAGAGTTGCAAGGCTGATAGGGGTGTCTGCTGCACCCTGCTGCAGTGCAGGACCAGCCAGCCCTCACTGCTGTGGGTCCAGAGAGGAAGACAGGCCTCTCCCGAGGGAGGCAGTGAGGAATCACAGAATCTTTTAGGTCAGGAATGACCCCCAAGATCACTGAGTGCAACCTTTGACCAATCCCCACCCTGTCAACGAGAGCACAGCACCAGCACCTCGTCCATTGGTTTCTCAGACACCTCCAAGGATGGTAACTCCACCGCTTCCCTGGGCAGTCTGTTCAAAGGATTGGCAACCCTTTCCATGAATAAATTAATGAAAACAACCCCGTTGACAATTTATAGAGGAACAGCTCCATGCTCCCTTCTCACTGCAGCTTCAGAAGGTTTCTGAAAAAAATTAGTGTTTCTCAACCATTTCCCTATGTGATGCTGACATTATATTTTTGTTTCTAGGGAGGATTTTGCACAAAGCACTTGGTCCCTGAGCTGACCAAAGCAGCCATGAAACTTTGCTCTGTCCTCTGAGCCAACAGTGACCACAACCCACACATGAGGCTCCCCTCACATACATGTATGGATGACAAAATCCCCCTTGTCTGTCTTTCCTTGGGAAAAGGGAATGACATTGCCATGAGGACACTCATTAAAAAGAATCAAAACTAGAAAAAGAGCCAAGGAGATGAATCCTGTGCAGAAAACATAGGGACTGGATAAAAATAGCCTTTTGGAAGCTCAGCATGGGCACATTCCTCCTCACAGAAAAAGCCTTTTGAAAGGCCAGCTGGGTAAAACTGCAGAGCAAGGAAGGAAAGGGGGCAGATTTCACATATTGAAGGCTTGTTCAACTAAGGAATTTTTAAAAAGCACAGCCTCCGGCAGGTTAAATGTAAATACACAATAAGACATCCAGAAAAGAGTATGAAGATCAATTTGCCATTACCATAAAAATGAACAGTCCCTCCTTCAAGGGTGCCTCAGGGTCCCTGTTTCAGGCGCAGCAGAGTCTGCAGGACCATGAGTTCACAGAATCACAGAATTCCAGAATGCTGGAAGGCAGCGCAGAGGGGCCACCTGGTCCCACCACCCTGACCATCCCAGAGCGCGTGGCACAGGATTGCATCCAGACAGCTCAAGAGTGCCACCGGTGAGGGAGACTCCACATCCTATCTGGAAAATCTGTTCCAGTGTGTGGTCACCTGTAAAGAAATTCCTCCTCGTGTTCAAATTGAACTTCCTGTGCACCAGTTTCTGCCCATTGCCTCATGCCCTATTGTGCAAAACCACTGAGCAGGGCTTGGTCCATCCTCTGAAACCTTTCAGATGCTGTATACACTGATGAGGACCCCTCTCAGTCATCTCTCCTCCAGGCTGAACAGGCCCAGCTCCCTCAGCCTTTCCCCATAGAGAGATGCTCCATTCCCTCACAGCCCTCCCCTGGGTCCACTCCAGGAGCAGCCTCTCCTCTACTAAGAAGCCCACATCTGGACACAGCACTCCAGATGAGTAGAGGGGCAGATTCACCTCCCCAACTGCTGCAAATCTCCTCCTAATGCACCCCAGGACACCTTTGGCCCACCTGGCCCCCAGGGCACTGCTGGCTCAGGGACAGCTTGGTGCCCAGCAGGTGGCCCAGGTTCCTTGTCCTGCTTTCCAGCTGGTCAGCCCCCATTCTGTGCTGGTGCAAGGGGCTGTTCCTCCCCAGATGCAGAAGAGGAGGACAATCCCACAGCAGAACAAAGCAGAGGACCATTATTATTCAAACATGCTGCAAGCAGGTTTGGAAGGGTTCCCATCCAACAAGGTTTTTTATGGCTGATCTCCAAACAAACCTGAAGGCAAGCAGCAAAACAACCCCTAAAGGTGGCAGAAGAGCAGGGAGGTTTTCTCCCAGTTAGAAATGGCCAGTTTCTCAGCAGAGGGGCACAGCCCTTGAGGCAGGGAGCACAGCCCTGCTCAGTCTGTGCATGAATGAATTAGGGAAGGGTGTGGATGCTGAGGTGACATCTTCTGCTAGCACCACGTGTTCGGGGTAATCTGATTTCTAAAAGCTGCCAAAAGACCTGCCAAAACCGCTTATCAATGAGATGACAAATGAGATATGGGGTTGATTTACACAATGGAAATAAACTGTCTGGGGCACTGCCAAGCTCATGAGCTAGGTGCTGCTGCTCCAGAGTGGTACCAGTTGTCAGGAAATACTAGCAAAATACCAACATCACCATGTAACAATGCACATCTGTATACATGGAGAGTGTGTGTGCTCCTGCTCTCCCAGATCCCCAGATGGAGACAATCCAAGGTCTGGGAAAGCTTCTGCAGGAACTGGTCAAGTGGGACACTGTTGCCTGTAAAAGAGATTTTGTACATCCAGGGAAAGCAGAAGTTCTTAAAGGCATGGAGAAGGTGCAGAGGGAGTACATATATTCTTCACTGTCTCTTGGTACAAGGAGTGGTCAGCAACTGAAGTTGCCATGCTCCAGCAATCCCAGAGCTTGTGGTAGGCTGAAATATTATTTGGGAGAGGGAGCAGGCTTACTGAGCATGTGCTAGGCATGTGGTACTGGAGGAGCCCAGGCAGTGTGCTTGTCTTCCCTCCCAGATGGATCTGTGGTCCAGCTTGGCTCTGATGTGTTCAAAATGGGCCACCCTTTAAAAGTGCCTCTCCTTCTTAGCAAAAAATAACTGCACCCTGGAGGCCAGGGCAGGAGGAGTTTGAAGCAGAACTCCAGCAGTCATATCCCTGCCTTCAGAGGGAAGGGATGCCTGATTTTCCCAGAGCTCACAGTCCTCTTGCTTGCCCTGGGGCAGACAGAGTGATAATGTGCTGAAAGCCCAGAATTCATGCCCTTCTCTTCAGGGATTTTACTCCACACATCCCATGGGCATCCAAGAGGCTGCACAAACACCTCTCTGGCTCCATCCCAGCCAAACTGGGATCCCAGAATCCCCATCCCAGCATCTCCTCTACATCACCCAACACCCTGCAGCTGGGACCCGCTGCAGGCACCTGGCAAGTGCCCCACTTTTCCACCCCTGTGAGGTAGGCAAGGCCTTGGATTTTGGAGGCAATGAGCTCACGGTGACAAGCTGAAGCAAGATTTCTGGCTGGTGTAGCTAGCCCAAACACTCAATTAAAATGAATCCACTCTCAGTTCCAGTGCTGGGCAGCTCACAGCAGCATGGTCGGTCATGCCTGTGAAGGAACTTGTGCCAGTTTTGCCTGGACAGTAATGCCTGGATCAAAGGAGCTTGTGAAAGAAATTAAATGCAGTGTAGATAGGATCTCTGTGCCTGCCTGTTATAAATACACGCCAAAAATGTTAGCTTTTAGGCTTAAATTCCACCTTCTAAATGAGCTATTATTTCAGCACAGCCAAGCAGTCAGACTGGATTCTTGCTTTTGTATTTTCATGATTAAAGACAATCTGACATTTTAGATGCTTCTGATGCAGTTCAGAGCTATTTTCTGTACCTAACCAGCCACAGCCCCCATACCTCAGCCCTAATGTGGAGCAGTGAGAGCCCTCAGCTATTGATCAGGGAGCCCATAACCTTTTCTGAAAAGTGGCCACTGTCCTCAGAGAGCAGCTGGGGCTTTGTCAGGACATCTGTGGTGCTGGAGGCGTGGAGACCATTGTTTGCAGTGTGGCCAGGAATAGTGCTCGTGCACTTTCCAGGCCAGCACATCTCTCTCAAATTAGGGTTCCTCTCTTTCAGATTAGGCGTTTAAATTGACATCCCTGAGATGCTGCTTCTCAAAGAAGCAACGTGATCATGGAGTTTACTCTCTTGGGCCCAGGATGAGGCATTTCTGGGGTGGACCCTGCTCTCTTTTCAGGGCAGGGAGCCCTGAGGGGACAGGACTGACAAACTGTCCCCTCCATGTGCTGCAGCTCCTGGCCCTGCTGTGCCCTGTTCCCAATCTGATGGTGAGGATGATGATGGTGAGGTTCAGCACTGTGCATTGCTGAGCCCCTTCCTGAGTCTCTGCTCAAATACCCTGCGAGCAGATGCCGCTATGACCTGCAGAGAATCACCTGGTTTGGGGAGGGCAATGACAAAATTCAGCCCTGAGGATCCAGCCTTGCCCATCACTTGAGCTCCAGCTTTCTCACCTTTTTTACCAGGAGCTAAACCCAGCTGTGACAAAGACCAGAAATGCTGCTGGCAGAATCAGACCCCGACAGGAGGCCATGTCCATGCAGGGTGTGCAGGAGGTTTCATCTGGACACAAGCCCCTGGCCCCGTGCTTCAAGGTCATTGGCAGGGCAAATAGTCCCTCACCACATCTTTTGGAGTAGGAAAGCAAGAAGGGTCAGGACAGGTGACAACAGCCCAACTGCTGCAGAAGAACATCTTACAAGCCAGGCCCTGCACACAAGGTGCTGCAGGAGGCTGCTCTGCACCTGCCAACACTGACAGAAAGGCTAAGGTTGCACAGGGATCCCACTGGGAAGTGGTTTTCCGCAGAAAATTCTTGAGATGAGCTGCACTGGTCCACCCCGGGTCTCTTTGAGTGGCAACCACTGAAAAGCACCGCTGAAAGAAAAGCTGAGCCAAAGGCACATGGGGAGGCTGCAGAAAAACTAAACCTGCCCTGTTTTGAGGCAGGCAAAAGAGCAATCAGGAAGGAGAAATATTCCCAGAGCCACTCCAAAGCAGGCTGTAAATGCATCTGTTACTAATTCATCAACAGCAAGGTGCCACAAAGAGGGGAAAGCCCCTTTCCCAAAATTTGCAGGGGTCAGGCACCACAAATAAGTTCCTCTCCTCAACTGGAGGGACTGCTGCTTCACTCCAGATACACAGTCCTGGAAGCAACAGCAGGATCCAGCCCTGCAGCCCATTTAATATCAAAAAGAAACATCTGTTCCTTTGATTTAAAAAAAAAAAGGGAAAAAAAAAAAAGCCAACCAAAAAAACCCCCAAACCAACAAAAAAAGAAACAAGCCTCAGATAACAGCCTGAGTGTCTTCTTGAAGATTTGGATTTCTTTCTCCTTTTTACAAATGGTAATTTCAGGCTGATGAAAGGAGAGTAACGTGACATATTGACTACACAAGCTGTCTGCACAGAGGGAAAACAGCTGATGCCCAGAAATGTGGGGTGCTGCTCCAAGCCTTCCCCACCTATTGATACCACACCATTGCCCTGGGCCTCGGTTTGCCGCTGTGAAAAAGGGTTTTTGTTTCTGAAAAAACAGCATCAGGCAAGGAGGTGGTTTGGCAGCTACTTTTTAATGTCCCTTCAGCTCTCAGAGGACATTTCACAAGGCAAAGCTTCCTTCTTGGCACTTTCTTAGCTTCAGGAAAAGCCTCTAGCCTCACCCCTTGGCAGGGAGATTTCTCCTTTATCCTGCCCTTCAAGTCAGGCAGATGATTTTAGCAGAGACTCTGATCCCTAGGAGTCAGAGTGCAGCCCACCAATTCACTCTGACCACCCTGTGGTGCAGGGATTGCCCACAGCCCTCCATCCCCATGTCCCTGTCCTGCTCCCAAGAGACACCCACGCTCTGCTACCAAAAGTGAACATCAGAAACGCTGCAGCTTGTTTTCATGTCCTTGGGCTGGTTTGTTTTTCCATGGGATATTTTTATTCTTGCCCTGATCCCAGTCATACTGGGGATTTAAAGTTTCAGCCAAAGCAATAAGAAGTAAAGAGCAAAGAAAGTGAATTGAGATCCAGAGCATTTCAATAAATTAAAAGGAAAAAAAAAATTAAAGGATAAAAAAAAAAAATAAAAAGACATAGCCCAGCACAGAGGAAGCAAAGCAATCAGAGCAAAAGCTGTCAGCTTTGCCAGTTCCCCTTTGTTCGCAGATCAAATTCACTGCCTCTCTCATCCAAAACCAACAACTCCTAAGTCTCCCTCATGCTCCCTGGGGAGGTGTTTTCTATATTGGAAACAAACCTATTTTGACACTCCTGATGCTGTTTTACCCAAATTGCCCTCTGTCAAGCTGCCTCTCTCATTTCCCATTTGTACCACACCGTGCTCCTGGTTCAAGCCCAGTGCCAGGCAGTGCTGGCATCAATCTGGGCTTGCACTGACCCAGACAGAGGTTACTGCAAGGCTCCCTACCACCAGCTCCCTCTCCTACCCACCTCTCTGCCCTTGGGGAAAACCTGGCCCAAGGCAAAGCTTGTTTGGCAACTGAGTCCTGGCCTGTGCACAAGGGTCTTGGTGCTGAATTCCAGCCAGCAATGTCTGCTCAAATGCCCTTTCCCTGCAGCACTCAGGATTCAGGAAAATCTGACTCCTCCCTGATGGGGATGACCAGAGGAGGGAAAGAAATTAAAAGGCTTTACAAGCAAAAGGATGGAATAAGTCCCGAAAATTCATGTTGGCTGCAAACACCCTCAGGGCAACTTCACACGTAAGTGTCTGACTAATTCTTACAGGAGCCAGGTGGGAATTTCAGTCCCGCCCTGTGTACCTGAAAGGGATGATCTCCACCCTCGGAGGAAAGTCTTGAAGCATCCCTGCTGCAGCAGTGACCCCCCTGCGTCAAGACAAGAGGTTTGCAGGTCACCAGTAGGAATGGTCATGTAGGATTGTCTTCTGTATGCAGTTCAGGGATTTAAGAGATGTTCCTCGTGTACTTGAGGTGCCAGTGGTACTGAATTATGCATGCTCTGGGGGCACAGGTAGGATCATGCCTGGCTAGGCTGTGAGAATTGAGCAAGATAAAGTCTGGCAGATTTTCCTGGCCCAGCTGAGGACACAACAGCAAGAACCCTTGTGATGGAGGCTCCCATCACCACCAGGCACTGACCAACCAACCTGTCCAGCTGACTGATTTCCCCACACAACAATCCTGTGCTAACCCACATAAATTAATTTGTTGGCTGTTTTTCACCTGAGTTGCTGTGCAATGTTTGATACGCACACCAACAAAGCTTTTCTCCTGCACACAGACCCCCCCTACCTCCCTCAGATGGTTGTCTTTTGCAGGTGCTGAACTCATTCCCCAGAACTTTTCAGAAGAATTAGGATTCTTCTGACTTGTTGCAGGCCCAGTCTTGCTGAGCCACTGCCCAGCCTGGTTTTCACTGTGTCCCAAAGCTATGGGGTTTTCCCCCCAGGCACAGTTTGCATCTGATCTGGTTTCACCAGTGTCCTGCAAGGTGGGGATCACCCCCACCACCTCCTACGGTCTTCTGTAGGGATCTGCTCAGCGCCAGTAAGGCTGAGGCAGAGACTGTAATGAGGAGAAAATTAAATCATGAAGCACTAATAATTATCAGCATCCCAATTAGCTGACAGTGATGGCAGCCAGCCATCAAGAGCTGGGGGAGGAGGGCCAGAATCCCTGCAGCTTCTGTGCTTCAATGGCCACAGAGATCATCTTCACCCTGCACAGACCCATTCCTCCCTGAGGGCAGCCATGGGGGTACATGTGAGAATGACTTTCTCTCCTTTTCCTGGCTTTGAGACAGCATTTCACAGCTGCAATTGCTGGACTGGAGTTTGGAGACCCATGGCGCCTTGTCTGCTAGAGAGCTGTACTCTCCTGGTGAGTTGCTAACAGCTAAGGGATAAGGAGGAAGCAGAGGAGCCAGTTTAATATCATTTTCCTTGTTATTATCTCTCAGCTTTTCCCCAGCAATTTGCTCAAACTTGTGTAAAACTCCTTGCCAAACAAGCCCCTGCCCAAATAGACCTTCATGTCTGCAGGACTCTATTTATAACTGAGATCCCATTTAGCAGATAAGCCAAGGGAATTCAAGCAGGATTTAAGCTAAGCAGTTATCTGTGACCAGCGGCCACAGTGTGCACAGCGTCAGATTTACTGGGGATGTGAAGGGTGGAGGGGCAGGAGAGCAAACAGCCTCTGGAGCAGCCAGCCAGAACCCCCAGGGATGCAATCGCTGCTGGCACGGACACTGCTCACAGAGAATTTGTGAGCAGCCAAAAAGCAGTGAGCAAACCCCTTTCTCTGGCATCTGGAGAGATTTCTGCACACCCCAGGGTCCTGCAGGTATCAGCACCACTTCTCTCCTTCCCCAGCTTCACACCACCTTCCCAGGCATGTATTGCTGGCAAGGGTTTCACTTGCCTTCCCAGATAGATATTACAGCCTAAGATGATGCACTTAACAGGGTTGTGAAATCTGCCATAAAGTTTACTGCCCTACATCAATATAATGCCCTGCAAAGTTAATATGGAGGTACCTATTTTATAACAAGGACAAATAAAAACATATCCCATTAGCCCATGGCATTAGGAGCTGCATTTCTGATGGCCAGATGCTGCAATGAAATGGTTGGAGAATATTAATACGAGTATTATGGAGCTATGCACATGCACATACACACACACACACACACATATATATATACCTATATAAAAATGAGAAACTATTGAATTTGCTCAGATGTTCTGTAGTGTTTGGAGGGCTTCATTTCTACACTGCAGGAGAGATTGGCTGCAGATCCAAAGCCATTTCTCTGCTATTACGCCATGTCAATTTTTCATCATCTCAGAGGCCCTTGTCATAGCAAAAATGGGTAAGTTTAAATTGATCCAAGATCAGAGTTAAACACCTGGACATAAACGTGGCAGAGAGTAAAAAGCAGAGAGAAACCAGTTGCTTCCCATGCAAAGCAGTGGCACTGGGGTCAGTCATTGAAGGTGGAGAATCTGAGAACACCTCTGGCCTCTCCAGGGAAGTAGGTGGCTCCTAGAATTAAACATTCCCTCGGTACCTGTGGGCATTTCCATGCTGAAGGGCAGTGAGGTGGAGCACTGTGCCCCCTGGCTGTTCTGTACTGATGCCCATGGGGTTCAGCTGGCAGACTGGGCATCCCTGGGATGAAATGGGGCTGCAAACCCAGCAGTGCCAAGCTGAGCCCAGCCCTTGCAGTGCCAGACCTTCACCAATGCCCAGACAGGCTCCAGCCCAGCACAGCCAATCTGCACACCCTCAGCTCCTCTCTGCCCCTCCCCTGGCCAAAGATTTTGACAGGCATATTCCTGATTTCTGCACTTCCAGCCCCAGCATGTTCCTCTGGTTCAGCTTGGTTGCAGCTCTTGGGAGAACTAATGAGTTTTCCCAGGATCTGTCCCAGTGCCTTCCTCAGAGGACAACAGCTGTCCCAACAGCCACCAGGAAGGCACTGGGTGACCACCATGGCACTGCTTCTCACCCCCAGAGAGTGGACAAGAGCACCCCAGCTCCCCAGTCCACCAATGTTTCTTTCAGCCCAGGAACACCCACAGCAGCATCCCTATCCCAGGCAGATCAGTTCCCTCCCTCCACTCACCATCCCTTCAAATTGTTATGGATGTCATATTGGTCCTATTGTAAAGTGCTGAAAGATGTGAAATAAAAGGTATTAAATGCAGCCAAAGAGTGGAAAGACTGTGTCAACTAGACTTGCAGGAATGATAAGAGGTTTTATTTGTTTTCCATCCATATGAAAGTCCGCTCATGAAGCAGTCTGGAGAGCACAAAAGGGGGAGCAAGAACCAAGCCCTGCCTGTGTGCAGCCTGGTAAACATGAAGAGAAAGTCTCATGATGTGGTGAGCCCCCACTGGAAGCCCAAGAGATGGATAACATCAACCTGTAGCTGAATAAAACATTAAAATCCTCCGATAAGAAAACACTGTGAGGAATTACTTATACATCACCACCACCTGCTGGGTGCTTCAGGAAGGAGCCTCAGACACTGCCACCCCCAGGCAAGGTCACCCCAAAAAAGTATGAGGGACCCCACAAAAGTAGCTGCTTGCCTCTCTGGCAGGTATCTCATTGCAAGTAGAGCAGTCTCACACAGGCAGTCTGCGAGCACCAGGGGTTTAAAAGCATTTGTGAAGCCAATCTCTTTTGTCAATGCACGAATCCCAGGCAAAATAACAGGCAGCTGGTGGAGGATGGGATTAATAAAGAGTTAAAAAAAGGTAAAATAATTAGGGTCCTGCTCGTGGGGCATATGGAGAATGGGGCTTGTCAGAGCAGCTTGCTCTAATTTTTCATGGAGATTACAAATTTTAGTGGAGAGAGATAATAGCATTGCTGTAACGTACTTAGGCTCTTGTAAGCCATTTGATCTGCCCCTGCCTGACACTCTGATTAATAAACCAGAGCGACAGCGAATCGACATACCACACGAGATGTGCAGGAAAGCAGCAAATGAGGACAGCCAAATGGGATTAAAGGAGGGAAACAGCCTCCAAGAGAGTGTCTCCTGGGGCATCCCCAACTCCCATCCCTCTCACATGCACATGGGATTCAGGAGAGGAGATGTAGCCCTCCTGGGAGTGGGCTGCACTGACCATGGGATCCCTGGTCGGGGGCAGCAGCTCTGCAGAGTATCTGGGTGCTGCCCTGTGGGATGTCCAGCTCAGCCCTTGGGCTGTTGGAGCTGAAAAGGCTTTTTGCAACCCTGGATCATGCCAGCACAGAGGCACGCTGTGTTTCTCCAGCCCCAGGGAATGTGCATGGCCAGGATCTGGGTCTGGGGAACCTGCTAAGGGAGACTCTCCCAGGGAGAGAGCTGTGGATCACACCCAGCAGATCTCCATCCCTGTTGTGCCTTCACAAATCCAAATCTTCCTGCCTCGAAGCATAACTAGAAGTGCTTGCTCATTAAAGGTTTACACTAAGGCCCCACCAGTGGGCTGCCCTCCTTCCTCGGAAGTTACACAGAGCATGATAAAGACATGAGAGATGATAAGGGGTTGATAAGGAGGAGCTGGGGAGTGCTGTGCCAGAGATCTGGGGTGTCCCATCTAAGTTCCCCTTCCCTGCTGCCTCGCAGCGCTGGACTCCTCTCACCAGCAGCCCCAGAGAGCCACAACACCAGAGCTGCCCCCACCACCTCAGCCTTTATGCCCCAGGTTCTGGCACCAAATTTGCCACACCAAGCACCCTCCCCAGAGCACTGGAGAAATCCCAAAACCAAGCCCTGTCCTTCTGCAGCTCACATGGCCCCTCTGCTCCTGCCCTTTCTTTTGGGGAGGGCCAGGCACTTTGGGCAGAAATGCTTTTTCATCCAGAAAATGCCAGTTCATCAAAACACTTCCTAAGAAAAGGTCACTTCAAACAAATTTCTCTTTCCAAAAACCTTCTGGGAAAAAAAAATAAAAAGACATGTAACATTTCAGCTATCCTGTTTCAACAGCTTTAAATGAAAAATAAATATTTTCTCCCTCACCCCACCCAGGTGCCAAATTATTTCATTTGGAAATGCAAGATCGTTATCTTCCTTCAAAAAAAAATCAAATAGAAAAGGGTGAAATCAAAAGAAAACCTCTGGAAAAAGTTAAAATTAAACACTCCACTGAGTCCAATGCAGCAAGTGGGAGTTGGGCTGCATTCTGCCAGGTTCCTTGGTGTGGCTTTCATCCCAGTTCGGGGCAGGACAGCATTTCCAAGCCTTAAAAAGAATCCCAGGACAGTGGAGCTGGTTCCCATGACCCACACTAGCACAGGCTTTGCAGGACACGGTGACACAGCCAAACATCTTCCAACCCATGAGCTTGCCAGGAGCAGAGACCCCACACCTCGTGACACACCAGAGCAGCAGAGTTTCGGGGGCAAAAAGTGGCAACGGGTCTGAGAGACCCCAAGGGGCTGGATGTCTGTGGGATGCAGCACAGCCCCAGTACTGGAATGGGAAGCAGGAGGCTGGTGCTTCCCTTACAGCCTCCCCACACGTGCTTGCAGTCCCCCGACAGCATCCCCAGCCCTCAGCTGTTACAGTTTAGGCTGCATGGGGAGCGGGAATGCCAGCAATCAGGCATCCAGAAGGGAATCCAGGCCCGGTTCAATATTGAAAGAGGAAGGGCTTTGAAAGGAGTATGCTCATTTCCCTGTTTCGTCCTTTGCCAAGAAAACCGGGGGGATGGAGGAAGGGGCGAAGGGGTGGGGGGAGCAGTGGAAAAAATGTCTTGGCTTGGCCCTCTCTGCCTTTTATCTCATGGGCAGCCTGCCGAGACAGGGTCTTCCCCCTGCTGAGCCCTCTGGCAGATCAAATGAAAGGAGAGAAGAATTATAACCCCCCTGACTGTGGCCTCCTCCCTTCAAGGAAAAGGAGAGGAGGAAAAAGCAAATGGCCCCATGATGCCAACAGTTCACACCCCAGCTGGATGGGAAAATTCATGAAAAGTCAGCTCCCCAGCATCCATAGGGGGCCACGAGATATTCTCCCCAGCCAGCAAAGGGAAGTCCAGAGAGATCCAGATATGGTTGGAGAGTGGGCCGTGTCCCCACGGAGGGGACAGCACTGCTCCCTGGCCTTGAATCAAGGGGGAAGGTCACCAGTGGTCCTGGCAAGCATAACCCACAAGGTTCCCACTGTGCCTGTTCCTCCATCGTGCCAGACCTTTCAGAGCCAGCTTCAAGCAAATAGCCTAATTAAATGCCTTTATTCCAAGGACTCCCTCTGTGTGTTTGTGTATTTGTGGATTAGCAGTTAATACAGTAAGAGGCTTTATTGTAACTAAATTGATTTCTTTTTTTTTTTTTCCCTTCCTTCTGGAGGCTTTTGTCCCCTCTTCCCACTCCCAAGAGTGTTCTCCCTCATCACAGGGTTTCCCATGCTGATCCTCACCTGCACTTCCAGATGGCACTGATAAGGGTGTGGTGGTGAGGAGATCACAGCAAGAACCCCTCCATCAAGATCTGAGGGACTAATGACATGGAAGGCGTTCTTTTTTAGGGTAGACATGTAAGTGAGGGAGCATTGGCTGTGTTATTTTATAGGGCAGAAGAGACCCCTGCTGTTAATGGGGTGTTTGCCTTGACAGCAGGATGGACACAGGCATGATGAACACAGGAAAAAATCTCCCACCATCCCCAAACCAAGATCACCACATTTCCCAAGGTAAGGAGGTCACAGAGCCCGAGGGAAACCTCAACTCCAGCCCCACCTGCAGACCCCTGAGGATTGCTTGGCAGGGTCTGTGCTATCCCACCATCTTTTCCTTCCCAGTGCAGTTCAACTTCCCTGCATTATCATTAAATCATTAACTGCCTGCAGCATGTTGGCCCCGTGTATGACTGCAACATACCCATGTGGAATTAGGACCAAGGAATTCCAGACTTTGATAGCCCATCACCCAGTATGTCCAGACTACTCCAAAAGCTCACAGTGTTCACAGCTTCTTGCTGTAGTTAATTAGAAAAACAGTAAATGCAGTCATTACACTGTCTGGGACCTGGATACCCTTCTGGGCTTCCCAGGATGGGCACAGACCTGGGCTCCACTTTCCTTCCTTTTTTTCCTTTGCCTCTTCCTCTTCCTTCTTTACAGTCTGTCTGCTCCTTCCTGCTCTCCCTCCTTCTCACTTTCCTCCTTCCCTCCTGTTCTCCCCTTTTCCCTCCCTCCTTCTTGCCCCATGTTCCCTGTCCTTGCACACGCCAGCAGAGCTGCCCTCTTCCCTTCCCCTCCCTGGGCAGCAGGAACCGAAGCCATAATTAAACTTGGCTGGGAGGAATGTGAATCAAAAGTCTGTTAAAAAAGAAAAGAAGCGAGGGTACCTGTGGGATTACGTGAGCCAGAAAAATGCAAAGCCGGCTTCCAGCCACCCATAAAATAGATGCCGTCTCCTTTCCCATTGGCAGGGTTTGGCTGAACACAAAAGGCTAAGAAGAGGATTTTTATGGGAGTTATTTATAGCCTGGATGAATAGTGGTGTGTCTGTCAGAGTGTTTCTGCCTCTCAGCATAAGCCCAGTGTGCCAGCCTCGCTGGGTGAAGCCAGTGGGCTTTGGGATGGCACCTGCAAACAGGAGACCCAGGCAAACCTTCCTGCAGGGACAGAGGTGACAGCAAAAGAGGATAAATCAGGACAAGAAAGGATGGGAAGGAGAATCTGAGGGCAGATGTTGCTTACCCCCAGCAGCTTCACCTTGGCCAATGTCACATGCACCTGCCTGGTGACAAGCAATGGGCTGTTCCGGCCCACAAGCCACTACTGCAGGTGGATATCCCTGGGACATCCATTGTTCCCCCCTCTCTAACCTCTTCACTTCTAGCCTGGCTGCTTTTCCTCTCCCCTGGTTTGATGGAGATATCTGACAAGCCTTCCCCCCCATTTGCACCAGGTGCCAGCTCAAAGATTCATCTCTTTGTGAACGAGATCAGTTTAAAATCATCCCCAAACTCCATGAAAAGCTCAAAAGTTGGCAGTTCAAGAAGTGCATTCATTAAATAAAGAGGGGGAGAATAAGAACAGGCAGAGAGGAGGGGGAAGAAAAAAAAGATTACCTTGCTGAATTAATCAGGCTTCTCTGTAATGTTCAGCCTCAGATTTTATTTCCTGTAATAAGCCCATTAATACGGGTGTCTATAGCAGGGGGCTTTTAGCAGCAGGCACCATTAGTGTAACGAGGAAGGGCTAATAGAGTTTTATTGGAATTTTTACTCCGACATCACAGCCTTTTAAAACAGCTGTCTCAATAGGCATTATTATTCTGATTAACATTTAGACAGCACAAATCATAGTGATGCCCTTGGTGTCCCACAGGTTTTATCATAATCATTCCGAGTTCCTGATGTGTCGGCTAGTCCTTTCCAGGGCAGAGGGAATTTCAGACCCCAGCAGAGGCTGGGGGTCATTCCTTTTCTCCTGTGCCAATGGATCTGCTACTTCTGAGGTGACCTGACGGGCTGTGATGGAGCAGAGTCCTGCTGCTACTGAAGCACAGTGGAAGCAGCTGGAACCAGACAGTTGCTTTTTGAGTATCTCTGATCCCAAGAGGAATTTGAAAGCGGGATGGGAAGGGTTAAAAAGCAAGCTGACATCCTGGGGACCCATCCTGGCTTCAGTCTCACTCTGTTTCCTTCCCATGTGAGAATTAAAAATTTGATTTTAAAAATTAAATTAAAACTAGGTATTTTTATTGTCTGAAATGAAATACCGAGCCAGCAGTCTGGGTGTGCTAACCCAGGCGTTCGTTGCGCAGGGCTGTTTTGGGGCAGCAGCCAGTCCTAGGGATGGGAAACCTTTCTCATACCTGTGCCAGACGGGACAGAGCCATCCAAGCCAGAGGAACTGCAAGGGTGTCACACTGAGGATGTCCCAAGGATCCTATAAAAGCCCCTGCAGGGCTGTCACAGGGGCTCCCACTGCCTGGTCAGCCAATGGGGTCTGGCCTCTGTGTGACTGATCCCGTTTGAGCCATGGGGAAACTGAGGCACAAGAGGGGGGCAGTGCTTTTTCCACAGGGACAGCACAGGCACCCAGGAGTCCTGTCTCCCTGCCCAAGCACAAAGCCATAAGGGAATGAAGGACCAGTCCTGATATCGAGATAAATGCAGGCAAAATAAGTGAGGGATTAAACACTAAAAGCTAACAGGCTGCAAATGGACTTTTGGCTTTTATTTGTCGAGCTTTGTTTCATGAGGGCAATTTATGAGGATATTTTGTGAGATTGAGCCGGTCACTACGTGTGGGGAGCAGCAGCTGGTTTATCCCTGCTCCAGCCATACCCTGTGAGGCTCAAACCACCTTAGGTACGTTGAAGCAGGTGGTTTGGCTTGGAGCTGGGCAAGGGAGCCCCAGGGGCACCAAGGAGGCTGGAGATCTACTAATTACTCGCTTATTAACACCTAATTAGTATCTCTCCACTTCCTCCTCTCTCCCAAGGGCTCTGCTTCTGGCAGGAGTCACCTCATGCCCAGGCACACCCCAGGGGATGATTTTCCACCTCGGATCCATCCTGGCATTGCAATGTCTTGCTGCTCCCGGGGCTTTGTAGCAGGCTTCTCAGCATCACTCATGATAATTAGCAAATACATAGAGATTTCTTCTCCGGAACATCAGGATGAAGGGGGATCCCTCCCCACGGGACAGGCACAGATGTCTGTGAGCTTTCACAGCTGGCTCCAGCTGTGAAAGCTGGAGGTGTGAAAGCAGTGGTGTGCCAGGAACAGCCAGGGTGCCCAATCCCAGCCATGCCAGATCCTGGGTGCTGCAAGGGCTCCAGCCTTCTCCCAGCATCTGCACTGCTGGTGGATAGCTCCTTTTTGCAGGCAAAGATCACCTTCCCTTTGGCTGCCCCATCCCAGAGCAGTCCCCTGCTCTCCCACCCACACCTGCTCCCCTCCATCCCCAGACAGTTTTGTTTGGGTTGAATCCAGCTGGAATCTAGATGCTCCTGGTGTTTCTCGTGCTCCAAACAGGGGCTGCTGACTCTGGGATGGGGTTCCAGGATGGGAAAGGCTCAAACCTCATGCAATGGCAGGACCCCACTGCCAAGAGCTGAAGCCCCAAGGTACCTCCCCAACACCTGGCATGCAGGAAATTTGGGAGGCCAGTGCTTACTGACCATATGGATGTTGTAATGTGACAGTATTAAATTACCTGTATTATCAGATGATTAAACTACTAAATTCTAGCCTTGGGGCTGCCATCCTGAAGTCCATGCAGAGCTTGCTGGGCAGCATCCAGACATCCCCACTCTGTCCACCTGAGACCAGCAGCCATCCTACAACTCATGGTGCCCAAGGGCTCTGAAAATGCCTTGCAGGAAGGACTCAGGGACCATCAGCAGAGGAAAACATACCAGCTCAGCTGTCTGAAACATGGGCAAAACACCTCCAGAATTGTTTCCTGCTAGTCTGAACTCCTGCCAAGGAAGCTGCCAAACCCAGGGAAGGTGCACCACGTGGCCCAGGACAAGGTGGGTGCTCTTTGCTGCCCCGGCTGCTCTTGCACGGCCAGCTAAGACAAGATCTAAAAGGGGTCTGGGTGTTGATTTGCATTCTCCTGGCACACAAAATCTCCCCACTGCATGGAGCCTGCCTGCTTCAGGGCACCAGAGTGTTTAGCATCTGCTTAAAGTTATTAATTGTTTTCATGGTAAAGTGCCTGATGTTGTCTTTTAAATAGAAATGGGAGGGATTTAGCTTTCTCTCCCTCACTGTTCCCCACCTTCCTCTCCTTCCTTTCTCTCTCCTTACCTCCATTTCTTCCTTTCACCCTTCCTGTCTTCCTCCCTAAGATTTTACTAATTTCTTCTAATTCCATTGCCAAAACCCCCAGTCAGTGACAGCAGGAATCCTTGCAACTCAAATTCTTCTGGAAGCAGGGTTGCAGGCAGCAGCAGACAAGAAGAAACTCAACAATAAGGGCAAACCCAGCAGTAAAACTGGAATGAAATGACAGCCATTAACCTGGTATCAGGAAGCACAGTAAAACTGCAGCATGGCAGGAGCCAGCAGGCCTCAACTCGTAACCATTCCTTCTGATTAAAACACACTGGTCACAGATTACCTTCCTTTGCTCAATAATTTATTGTCTCACCTGCACTGGAAGGCAGGGGGAAGAGGAAGAGGGGTGGGCAGGACTCAGGATCTGCAGCTCTCCAGCCTTTGGCAGGTGCCAAGGACATGGACACTCAGCCAAAGGGCACGAACCTGCCCCCAGCAGCTGCCCTCCACCAGGAAGTGCTTGTTCCAAATGGTGTCTGTCCACCATGTGCCTCCCAGACTGGCACCCCAGGGCTCAACCACGGCCACAGAAGAAGTCAGTGTCAGAGCTGGGGGTGCTCTGGTTCTCCCAAACATGCAGGGCAGGCACAATGTTGGACACAGCCACTGCTACAACCCGGGCAAGGATATCAGCTCATTTCAGTAGAGACAAAGCTCCAGGAGCTTTGAGGAAGACACATCCCTTGGCAGATTGACCAATTTCTTTCAGTGGCATCAGAAAATGGGACAAAAATGAAAAGAAATTCCTGGCCACACCCCCTCAAGCATCTCTGTATGTCTGGATCCCCCACTGGGTGTATCCCTTGCTTCTGGCAGAGCACAGCTTGTGCCAGCCTGGCACAGCAGCATTCTGTCCCTTTCCTAATCCCTCACAGACCCATTAGAACACCACAGAGGGTGCAAACACCCCTATGGGGCCCCAGTGGATTTCAACTCATTAATTCCATGCTTGAATTCCTCTCACTCTCCCCACCACCTGCCCTGTTCATTCTTCAAGAGCAGCTCATTGCAGAGGACGTTTCTGCCCTTGTGCTGAGAGATGGAGACTCAGGACAAGGATGACCCAGTCACAGAGACGCTTCTCCCAGGATTTCCAACAGCTCCCCTGGAGAAATGAAACAGCATCAAGGAATGTCCTTACGGGGAACCCCAGTGGGCCTCAGCTCCCCTTTGACGCTCCCAGGTCCAGAACAACAGCTGGGTGTACCCTGCAGGCCCTCCACTCCCTCATCCCTCACCAGCTGGACTTTTTTAATCTCCCACAATAAATCACTTTTTAATTACAAGTGGACTGCAACTACCAAAATATAAAAGGCTGGGGGCTTTACAGCACACCAGCAATAGTTCCCATGAATTGCAATGCCTTTGCATCCCCAGCAGCTCCATATGCACCACCCTGATGCCCCCCTCTGCCACAGGAAAGGCTCATTGCTCCCTTTCAGTCTTACACACCCCCCTGCACAAGCCAAAAGTATGAGGGCAAGAGGAGGTTGGAGCTGTTGTGAGGAAGTGGGGAGCTGAGCATAACCAGGGTGAAGCTCTCACACCTGGGTGTACCCCCTCCTCTTCCTCCTCTAACTGCTGCCTTCACTCTGTTTCAGATTTCGGGGGGGGGGGGGGGGGGGGTGTTTCAACTAAAAAGAAACCCCAAACTAATTCTCAGGCCATCTCTGAGATTTTTTAGCAGCAGATAAACTTGAGCAGCTGGTACCTGCAGCAGAGGGCACCGTGGCACGGGCACCAGCCCCCCCGAGCACGCACTGCCTCCCCAGCCTCCATCTAAATCACAACACAACAAACAGGCTGTTCATTAGGTGCTGTTTAATTAAGCAATATGGATCCTGCCTCGATATTTACAATCCCACTTGCCCTGATTTATTGGAGAGAGTCCCGTTTTCAGAGACGGCGACTGTAAAGTTTAATACCGCTTGACTTAACTGCGAGTTTCATTTACGGCCGCGGGCCGAGGCGCGGCAGCCCGGGGCTTGGAGCCGCCGGGCCATTAAATCACCGCTAACTGCCCGTGCCGCGAGATGACTAGCTTCGTTACAACTGATTCAGCCGCTAATTACCCCGAGCTGGATATCCACACTTAAGGCAATTTGTTGCCGCTTCCCAGGGACCCTGGAGAATAAGCGGGGAAGTCGGGAAGTTGGAGCAGAGGCACTTGTTGCAATGGAAAAGGCTCATTATCGCGATGGTGGCAGAGATCAAACGGACTCTGTTTGTCCCGAGATGGGAAGAAATCAGTTTTGCAAGAGGCCAGACTCCCAGCTTGGCAGCCCTGATGCCCTGGTGAGGGATGCTGTGTACAATGATGGCTCCAAGCTCAAGGGTCAGCCACCAGCTCCTCCCCGCAGCCCCGGAGCACCTGGGGAGGGCTGAGGTCAGGTGAGGGCATTTGCGGGCTCTGGGATGAGACAATCAGACAGAAAGGCAGGACCAGCATGCAGGAGGGCATCCAGCATCACACAGGCAGGAGGCCCTTCCATCTGTCCTAGCCCCACGGGGAGCGACGCGCTGATGGGGCACGGGGAACACAACCCTCCCCATGAACTGCTGTCTTGGAGGCAGGAGGAGAGCATTTCTCTCCTTGCAAGGTATTTCTAGACCCCAGGAGCACACACACAGACTGGACAAGGGGAGGGGTCTAATTAGAGAGCTGTGAGAATGGCTCATTAGTGACAAATAAAAACTAGTTGTGAAGGCGTGAGGGTTCATAGTGCTTGGCGCCCTCTCCCATTAGCTGTGGTGGCATCACTGTCCATCACCTACCCCTGCAGAGTCCCAGGGCTTTCCTGGAAGGAAAGGGAGCAAAGACAGACGTGAATAGAATATCCCCCAGCTCGGCCCAGGGTCCAGGCTGCCGCTATCCCTCCCCATGGGTGGGCACAGTGAAGGGGGGGAGCAGCACCAGGAAGAGAGCTGGACTCCCTGCGAGCCCCCAGGTGAGTGATGAACCATCCCCTGGCTGCATCCCAGCAGCAGGCTGCATGAGGGCTGCCACCCAGCAGTCCCAGCCAGAGAGGATGAGGAGGAACAGCTCCAGCCAGCAGCCTCCGTGCAGCAAGTCTGCCAGGGCTCAGCCCTCTCCCAGGAGCTGGCTAGGCCCTGGGCTGCATCCATTCTTCCTCTGTTTCCCACTCCTCCAGAAGCCTGAGATAGACTCAGAGCTCCCCCCAGGGAGGAAGAGGAGGCAGCGCAGAGGCAGGGACACAAGCAACAGGTATTGGGCTGCCAGCACAACCCCTGAGCCCCGTGTTACCCCCCACCAGCAGCCAGGGGTCTTCACCAGAGACCCCAAACCTCCCACCTAGGACTGAAAGCCACAAAAGCACAGGCAGAGGCACTTTGCTTCCAGGTTTTATTGTCCAGGGGGGTTGTGCCCCTCCACGGGGCAGAAGAAATCCCAGTCTCACCAGTGAGACTGGACTGGTAAGGAGGGTAAGTCCTTTAGTGGTGGTAGGAACACACCATGGGGGCAGAGACAGAGCCTGGGATGGTGAAAGAGACAAGGAACACCACCTACACAAGGATGCCACAGGATTAGACCCTGAGTCCTCAAACAGGCAAAACCGGTCCCAAAAACCAGCCAAGCCATTACAAGGTTCAGCAGAATCTGGGAGTTCAGAGGGCTCACAACTGACATGAATTCTCAGACCTCGGCTGTCACCACTCCCAGCTGACTCGTGGCCTCACCGAGCATACCCAATGATAAAATCTGAAACCTCCACTCTTAGTGCAGCACTGTGAAGCCCACCACTAAACCACGTCCCTGAGTGCCCCATTTACATGTTTTTTTTTTTAATATACTTCCAGGCAACAGTGATTCCACCACTTCCGTGGGCAGCCTGTTCCCATGTCTGACCACCCTTTCAGTGAAGAAATATTCCCCAACATCCAGTCTATACCTCCCCTAGCACAACTTCAGCTGCTCCCTCTTGTCCTATCATTAGCTATCTGGGAGAAAAGACCAACCCCCACTTGACTATGACCTCCTTTCAGGTAGTGGTGGGAAGCAGTAAGACCCCCTCTCACACTCACATCCGATGCTCTGCTGCTCCCATCACACCTACTCAGCCCTCTTCTTGTAGTGCACCTCGGGGAGGCTCCTCAGGCGCTCGGCTGCCTGCAGGGCACAGCACAAGGGACAGCCAGGGGCTGCTCGCAGGGACAGCCCTGGCACACAGCCCCCTGGGTGCCCCAATCCCCCTGAGCTGCACTCACCTGCTCCGGGGTGAGGTCCCTCTGTGCTTGTGCCAGCATCTCGTACCCCACCATGAACTTGCGGACGGTGGCGGAGCGCAGCAGAGGGGGGTAGTAGTGGGCATGGAGCTGCCAGTGCCTGCAGTCCTCCTCCAGGTAGGAGCCTGTGGGGGCTCCTGCAGAGGGTAGATGTCGGAATTCAGGACATCCCTCTGGCTGTCCTGGATTGCCAGGACCCCTGTCAGAGGGCTCAGAGACCCTGGCACAGAGCCCAAGATGCCTGTGGTTTTGATTATGACCCATGGAGCAAATTACCAATCCTAGATGAAGATCTGCAAGCCTCAAAAGTATAAGCAGAATAACAATCAATTTGTCACGGGTGAAAAATAGATTTTTGGGGGTTTTTAAAATGGGGGTTCAGGGGGCAAGATGGAGGACTCTGGCCGTGTTCAGCCATTCTCCTTCTTGATCTCCATCTTGTGCTGTGATGTTGGCACTTTTAGATTGGTTTAGAGTAGAAGCTCACTGTCTAACATAGATGATAGGTATTGGAAAGTAATTGTAAATATTGTACACATCGTTTTTAGTATAAAAAGATAACACCACCCCAGGGTAGGCAGAGTGCCTCTGACTGTCCTGCTGAGTGGACTTCAGCTGGACAGGAGAAAGAATTTTATAGATAAGATACAATAAACAACTTTGAGACTGAGAACTGAAGAGTTCTGACTCTTTCTTCGACTGCCTGGCTGGGGAAAAGAGACTTTCTAACGCATCTCGGGGTCACTCTGATCAGCAGATCAGAGAGGCAAAGGCATGGCATGAGCCATAGGGAGGAGACCAGGATGTGGATGAGAGGATTGCAGAGCCACACCACTCACCATGCCAGCCCATGGAGTAGGGGAAGGAGACTTCGAAGAGGTTGTCGTACTTGATGAGCAGCCTCTGCATGATGGAGGCCAGGCCTGCAGGAAAGTGACAGTGATTCACACCCCGAGCTGGCCAGCAGCTTGCCAGCTTTGCAGTGGGGTCACCCACAGCACTTGTCCCTGGGTGGACATCAGCGACAGGCAGGAGGGATGCACTTGGGAATTCTCACCCCTCCCCACTCACACAGGGAGCCCAAGCAATGCAGCAGGAGAAGCCTCCCACCAAAACAGGGAGCACCATGTGCTTCATCACCCCAAAAGGACACAACAAGTGCCACGAGAAATGCTAGTTCTTATCCTAACAACTAGTTCTTATCCTAACAAAACAGAGGTGCCATTCCCCTCCCCAGCTAAGCCCGGCAGCTCCCACCCCAAGGACACAAGTCCTCCAGCACCAGCATGGCTGCCTCATAACAAAGGTCAAGCCCAAAGGATGTGGGATTGGGTACAACAAAGCTCAGGGCCACTCACTGTCCTTCTCACTGTCACTGAGGTCCTGGAGGCGACAGACATGGCGGCGGGGCAGCAGCAGGGTCTCGTAGGGCCAGGTGGCCCAGTACGGCACCACGACCAGCCAGTCTGCATTCTCCACCACCAGCCGTTCCTGCAGAGCACAGAGTCACAGAATCAGCTGGGTTGGAAAAGACTTCTGAGATCACCAAGTCCAACCTATGATCTAACATCACCTTATCAACTAAACCATAGCCCTGAATGCCACACCCAGACTTTGTGACTCCACCATCTCCCTCAGCAGCCCAACCCAATGCCCAATCACTTTCACTGAAGAATTTTTTCCTAATGTCTGGCCTAAACTTCCCTGGCATAGCTTAAGTGTCATCTTGTCCTGTCACTGCTTGCCTGGCAGAAGAGACTGACTCCCCCCCTAAAGACTGGAAATAGCAGAGAGTGATAAGGTCTCCCCTAAGCCTCCTTTTTTTCCAAGTTAAACACCCCCAGCTCCCTCAGCTGTTCTTCATAGGGCTTGTGTTCCAGATTTTTGACCAGATGAATTTGAGCATCTCAACATCCTTCCTAAACTGGGGACTCAGAACTAGACACAACATTTAAGGTGGAGCCTCACCAGTGCCAAGTACAGGGAAAGAATGGCTTCCCTGGTCCTGCGGGCCACACTACTCCTGATCCAGGCCAGGTGCCATTGGCCTCCTTGGCCACCTGGGCACACTGCTGGCTCATGTTTAGTCAGCTGCCAGCCAGCACCCCCCAGATCCCTTTCTGCCTGGCCACTGTCCAGCCACTCTGTCCCCAGCCTGCAGCACCGCAGGGGGTGTTATACGCCACGCTTGATGGGGACACACAAAGTCCCAGCTCCCCAGGGCACTCTTAGGGCCCATCTCCTGGCACCCTGGCACACAGTCAGCTCCCAGGGAGGGGATAAGGACAACATCCATGCCTTCACCTTTCGGCGAGCCTCCTGCTCAGCGTACTCCAGCAGCATGGGCACACCGTGCTGGCTCAGGTGCTGGCGCTGGCTCCGGTCCTCCAGGCTCGCCTCATTCGGGAGGAAGCTGCTGGCCCACACCTGGGAGGGACATTGGGGCACAGGACTGAGGTGCTCATAGCCCTCATTCGCAGGGGCATCCCTAGTCACGCTGCTCATCTGGAGGTCCCTGCTGCCACCAGGTGGAGAGTCTGGCATGTGACAGCCACAAGGGACAGTGCCCAGAGGGAGGGCGACAGGACAGACACAGGGGGATCCTCACTGTAAAAAGCTTCGGGGCCAGGGCAGGGTGACTGCTGTTCACATCTGCCCTCAGGGTTTGTTGTAGGGTCACCACAGGGACTTGTAGTTTAGCCAGGTCACAGGTGGGACAGCCTCACCTGGCAGTGGGGGTGCGGGTTGGAGCAGCCCATCATGGCTCCCTTGTTCTCAAAGATCTGTGAGAAGAGGAAGAGGTGCAGCCAGCAGGTCCCAGCCACAGGGCCCCCGCTGCAGGCTGTCAGGGTGTCCCCAGCACAGCAGGGAATCAACCTGCAGGAGGACAGAGCCTCACACCCAAGGGTGTGGAAAGGCTCAGCAGGGCTCAAAGGGCACAAAGGACACAAAGGAAACAAAACAAGAGACCCACACACAACTAGGATGCTCCCAACCCCAAGTACTGCCAGAGTACCCAGTGCTGGCCCACAAAAGAGCACCCCCAGCAGCCCCACACCTGCACCCAGGGGTAGGAAGCACCCAGCTCAACCATCAGCTTTGCCCACGCATCGATGACAGCCCGGATCTCTGGCAGGGACATGAGGGGCAGCGTCAGGTCCGACCAGGGGTGGAAACACATCACCTTGCTGTAGAGGAAACACACTTAGCTGCGACTGTGGGTGTCTCCAGGGACCCTCACAGCTTTGCTGGGTGCAGTGGGATGTGGGATGAGGGACAGGGCCAAAACCTCCAGAATGACCCCAAAACTGAGCAGGTGTGCACAGTACAGGCACTGCGTGAGGGGAGCAGACCCAGCCCAGCACCATTCCACAGGTTTTCGACAAATTGTGTCCCAAACCCACTGGAGCCATGTAGGTACTTACCACACACCCCGGGCTGGGGCAGCTCGTAACAAGGGGTGATCATTGTCATCTGGGGAAGGACAAAGAGGGGACAGGGAGAAGGTGCTGAGGCAGAACTCAAGCCTCTCCAGGCCACCCTGCCCCAGCCCTAGGCCCCAAGCCAGGGGGTGCCCAGCAGCCTACTCCATTCCCCAAAGTTACCAGGCTCTGGAGCATCAGGCTGCAGTGCAGGGAAGTCATTTGGGAAGACGAAAGTACCCTCGTACTTGGGGTTCACCTGCCGGGGTGAGAGATGGTATGAAGGCAGGAGGGGGTGGCAGGGGCAGCCCGGCTCCCTGTGCCCCTGGTGGTACCTCGCCGTTGGCCCGGGTGGCCCCCGGGCAGAGCGGGTTCTTGGGGTCCCAGCGGGGCACATCCTCGGGGGGCGGCTTCTCAAGCTGACCCTGCCAAGGGCGCTTTACCCGGTGGGCCGATACCAGCACCCAGTCGTCCCGCAGCGGGTTGTACCGAACGTGCTGGTGCTCTGTGGGCAGGGAGCGCAGTGGCAGACGCCCCCGCAATGGGAGCACACGCACCCCGCCCGCCAGGCCCCCTCACGGGGCAAGCAGGACGGTCTGCCTCATACACGCCTCTTGATGCCCTCCCTCAGCTTCACCCCTCCCTCAGCTTCACCCCGTCCTCCCTGTCCCAGCCCGGGAGCCCCGCTGCTCTGGGCAGGGAAGGTCCCCGCAGCTCCCGCTTCCCGGGGTCGTGCTGGGCCCCGCCGGGGGTCTGAGGGGAAGGATGGAGAAAGGCAACCCCATCCGTACCGCTGGCGCGGAAGCCTCCGCCCGCCTCCGCCACCCCTGCCAGCGATGGCTCCATGCCTCCCCACTCCCGGAAACCCGGCGGGCTCGGCCCCCTCAGGCTCCCGCCCCGCCCCGCCGCGCCGGCGCAGCCGCCCGGGCCGTGCGTGGCGTGGCCGCGGCGGGGGCGGTCCCGGCCCGGGTCCCGCTCCCGGTGCCGGGGGCGGCGGAGCGCGGCATGGGCGCGGCGTGGGGGCGGCGGGCGCTGCGGGCCGGGCTGGCGCTGGGCGCGCTGGCGCTGGTGCTGCAGGGGCTGCGCGGGTGGCTGGCGGCCAAGCGGTACGAGTTCAGCCCCGCCGAGATCGCACAGCTCGCCCGGCACCACGCGGGTACGCGCCGCCCGTGGGGACGCGGAGGGGCGGCGGGGAGCGGGGCCGAGGAGGGATGGCGGTAGGGATGGGGATAGGCAAGGGGTTGGGGATGGAGAGAGGAGCCGGGGACGTGGCGGGGAGCGGCGGCCTGGGCTGGAGGGGGGAGGCGTAGTGGGGACGAAGAACCGAGGAGAATTCGGTCCAGGGGGGCCGGGATCATGGGGGGAATGGGGCTGGGGTCAGGGTGGGGCAGGGAGCTGGACCTGGGCAGCAAGACTGGGAGAGGGAGGGGATCGGTAGCGGGGAGCAGCAACAGGGAACGCGGGGAAAGCGGTGTTGGAAGGTGGGACTGGAGCAAAGGGGAGCCCGGCAGCGGCATCATCCAATGGTTGGGGCTGAAGCCCCAGGCGGGTCAGGCCCGGGCTGAAGAGGGGGTGGATCAGAAGAGGGCTTGTCCCCATAGGGCACAGGGAGTTTGGTCGGGACTGCATGTCACCAGGACAGGGGCACTGTCACGTTATTTAGATCATATTGCCCAGCACCTGGAATGGACTGTAGGACTGGAGCACTCGGTGCTGCTTATCCTCCGTCACCATCCAGGCAGGCGGTGGAGCTGGGTCAGCGGGAGCTGAGGGCTGGAGAGAGGAGATATCTTCCCTAGGCAGACCTCTCCAAGGGTGCACTGAAACCCTATGGCTGTGCAGGGGATTCGGGGGGTTGGTTGGCTGAGCTTTTTCTGTGCCAGGGACTTACAGTGACCCTGGGTGCTGCAGGGCTGGACCATGAGCTGGCTTTCTCCAAGATCATTGTGGAGCTGCGAAAGAAGCACCCAGGGCACATCCTGCCAGATGAGGACCTGCAGTGGGTGTTTGTGAATGCGGGCGGGTGGATGGGCTCCATGTGCCTGCTCCATGCCTCGCTCACCGAGTATGTGCTGCTCTTCGGGACAGCTGTTGACACCGGGGGACACTCAGGTAAGCAGGGGACCAGGTTGCCGGCAGGGGAGTTCCCCGAGCTATTTCTACTCCATTCTTCAGGTGCAGCTGGCCATGGCGTGCCCAGCACAGGGAGCCCACTGCTTCACTACTTGTATGGGGTGAATGATGCTGGCCAAACACTCCCTGCAAGGGGACCAGCCCCCATGGTGTCCTGCAGCATCTGCAGGTGCCTGTGTGTGACATGCTGTGTGGCCAGGACTCTCCGCATCCAGCTGGCAGGCAATGGCAGACACCTCATCTCCCAGTGCTTCAGGAGGCAGCAAATGCCAAAGAAGTTGGAAATAATGGGGCTTAAGGACACCAAGCAGCCCTGGCTGGTGGTATATAGCTCTCACACAGACAGCGAGGGTACTAGAGCTGTTGGCACTTCTTGGTGTATTGAGGCAGTGGGGTTGCCATGCTGACCCTCCTGCTCCATAATTCAGACCTGGGTTCCTGTGCTGTCCCTGGCAGGGAGACGCTGAGGCAGTGTTGTCTGTCCTCCCACAGGTCGCTACTGGGCAGAAATTTCTGACACTGTCATCTCGGGGACATTCCGGCAATGGAAGGAGGGGACCACCAAAAGTGAGATCTACTATCCAGGTAAGTGCAGCAGTTTGGTGACCTGTGGGCTGCATCCATGTCTTTGGGGAACAGCCATTTGCTATCATAGAAGCCCTTCCAAGAGCTCAGGTTAGAGCAGTTTGCGTCCCCAGTAGCACATCCCAGCATCTCAGTGGGTGGCAGGAAGAGAAAAAGGAGCAAGGCTTGGGTGGAGTTGGAAGGCTCAACCCTGCAGGCCCTAATCCCATGTCTCCCATTTGGGTGTGATGTGGGGCAGCCCCTGGGAGCCGTGCTGGTTGTGTGTTTTGGCAGGGGACACCATCGTGCACCAGGCGGGAGAGGCCACGTCAGTGCAGTGGAGTGCAGGCACCTGGATGGTGGAGTACGGCCGGGGCTTCATCCCCTCCACACTCGCCTTCGCCCTGGCTGACACCCTCTTCAGCACTCAGGACTTCGTCACCCTGTTCTACACCCTGCGTGTCTACGCAAAGGGGCTGCTCCTGGAAGCAAATGCCTTCTTCAGCACCTTTGGGTGCTGAGCCCGTCTCACCAGGGCACCCTGCTGAGCCCAGTTGGCTCCCTTCCTCCCAGCCATTCTCTCTTCCTCCCCAGGTTTTAGCAGAGGCAGCAGGAGATCCCCTGTGCCTTCCCCAGATTGTTCTGTCCTTTCCCCACCGGCCAACAGGGTGCCAGGACAGAGGGACCTTGGCAGTCACAGCAACACAGAACGTCAGTTCTCTTTACTACCTGCCCGTCCCTCCTTTCTATCGGAGTCACGTCCTGCTTTTCCATCCCTCGGGGCTGGAGTGGCCTTGCAGTGTACAAACAGCCCTGTGCGCCCTCAGCGTGCAGTGGGAGAGAAGCTGGATCTGGCTGTCCCCAGGCCCCAGAAGATTTCCTCAGCTCCTGAGACATCAGGGGAACCATGCTGCCCTCAGGGCAGGATGCACAGGGTAGACCAGACCAGAGCACCCTTTGCAGAGGTCGGCCAGTGAGTCCCCCTGTCTCTGGCAGCCTGCCGGGACTGCGGGCAGCGCAAAGTGCTGTGTCCAGCTGGCAGCGTCTCCCGTGGCTCCATCCCTGCTGATGAGGGTTGGCAGCACACAGTGTCACCCTGGCACAGGGCAGGATCTGCGCTGAGACCCCCTGGCAGTGGGGGGATGCCCGGCTCCTGTGCTGGAGGGCTCCCTGCTCCCCTGTGTGTCACCTGCCCTCAGGGGTGGCTGGGGCTGGAAGAGAGTCACTTCCCCACAGCCCAGCTTCTGTGCTGGAGGGCGCCCTGCTCCCCTGTGTGTCACCTGCCCTCGGGGGTTGGCTGGGGCCTGAAGAGGGTCACTTCCCCACAATGCTCCCCAGGCAGTGCCCCCCAAGGGGGAAACCCACCGTCTGTCGCCTTAATGGAGACCCCGTTCTGCGTGGCCTCTCGGCTATGCACGCACCCAGTGTCCTCGAGTGCCCAAATGTCTGTACTAGCTCAGGATGGGATCTCGCCCTTCAAAACGCTTCCCCTGGCTGTGAGACCCCCTGGGGACAGCCACTCTGCTCGGCTCCCGGCATGGGATCCCGGCTGCCAAGAGAGTGCTGTAATCCTCCAGCCAAACCCAGATGTGCACCCTGCTTGCACCCCTGTGGTCAGACCCGTGTGAGCTCACTGCTTGGTGGAGGGCTTTCGCCTCCATTCTGCTGCCAAACACACGAGTGTGTTCCTGGCCACCCAGGCCTGTAGCATGTTGATTCTCCTGCTTCCCGGACTGTCCCTATTCTGCTGACCAGCAGCCCTACACATGGGCTAGTTCTTAATTTGCTACCTGAAAAGAGATACCAGTAATAAAGTTGTTCATCCCACATACTTGGGTTTTTGGGTGAGTCTCTGGAACGTGCTGAGCCCTGCCACAGTGAAGGCCAGCTCTAGCCTCAGCAGCAGTACTGCTGACAGCTGGGTGTTCCCAGGGAAGCTGGTATCATCCCACTCAAGGTCCTGGGAGCTGGGAGTACGTCGCTGGGCAGGATCAGCCCTGCCTCAGCTCCCGGGGATTGGCAGAAGATGGTGCTGTTACTCCTCTCGGCACCGCAGTCACTGGTGACCAAAGGCTTGGGCTGGTGCCAGGTCCCTGCTTCCATGGGCAATCCCGGAGCTCGGGGGAGCTCCATTCTTTTGAGGGATAGTGGCAGTGCTGAGTCTGTGGCCCCCCGAGAATGGTTGGACCCACACACAGGAGGTGGTTTTGAGAGGTTTGCACACACACACACACACACACACACACACACACGTGCACACATAGGCTGTCAGACACATCATGTATGTGTGTTCACAGATCGTGTGTGCATATAGGTAGAACAGTTTTCAGGTGGGGCTGGCAACCATTTAAAAATGGCATCCCATTTATAAACAGGCATTTATCACACATTTATAAACAGGCATCTGTCCATACAGAGCAACTGCAGGTGTGTGAGTGCTGGGGCACATGTGGGTAGGACATGTGTGCGCATGGGTGTAGCCGGAAGAGTTTTGTTCCTCTGTGTGTGCGTGCCCATGCAGGTGACACACGTGTGTCACACCTGTGTGTGTGCACAGCCTGCAGTGCACATGGCAGCAGGTATGCACCCCATGGAGGGGCAGGCTCTGTGTGTGTGTGTGTGTGTGTGTGCGCGTGTACGCAGGGGCTGTCTCTGTGTGTGCACATACGTGTGTTCCTGTGGCTGCCAGGCTTCCCTGGCCCCCACCAGGCTGTTCCCCAGGGTTTGGCAGGGCCCCGTTGGGGCACATGAGCAGTCCCAGCCCTGCTGGCCCGCGCAGCAAGGCGCTAACTCAGCAGCTCGTATCAATACCGCTCCACTTACAGCGAAGGCCGCGTAATGAAAATCCGATGGGCACGCTGGTGGGAGTAAATAAGTATGCCATTAAAATAAGAAAATCAAAGCTCTGGACAGGTCTTTTCTCTTGCCCATTGATTTCTTTTATTACGGAAATATTGCTGCTAAATAACATTAGTGTGAACAATCTCAGCAGTGTTTTCTGTAGCGCCCCTGTCAATAACTCCACACCAGGCGGGGGATCCCCCCCAGCCTGGTTGCAGGGCCAGCAGCCCTGTCCATGCAAAAGGCTGTTCTTGGGGTTCCTTCCTCAGCATTCCCAGCTCAGCTGGCATGAAGAAAGAAACCATGACAAGCAGAGAAACCATGTAGCATAGGGTAGCTCAGGCAAATGCCACCAGGGTGGAGCTGGGCTTAGACCCAGGCACCCTGGCTGCTCTGCTGCAGCAGGAGGGGTTGCCCTCATCCCAGCATGAAGCACTGAGTGCCAAGTATTTCATTACAAAGCATCCCTTTCGTGGTTGCAACCTCTTAATCAGGTAAGTGTCTGCAATGACCAGCGGAGAAGAGATGAGTTCTGCACACAGCAAGTTCTGCAGGCTGCTGGTGCCTCTGCCTCTTCTTCCCATGCCTCCTCATCCATGCCCAAATCCATGCTGGCCCTACCCAGCTGCCAGCAGCATTTGCTTCTCATGGAGAAACTGAGGAACAGGTTGGAAGCTCATCTGCAATCACCCAGCTGCAGCACAGCCCCTGTGCCAGGGCTTGCCCCTTTCCCCCTTGGCTGCCCAGGGACACAGCATCCTTCAAAATGCCCACAGGCAGCAGGTACTCCTTGGAGAGACAGATGTGACCAGGACACACAGGAAACACACACCCTTTGGTGTCCAGAGGCCACATGGGACCCCAGGACACTCAAAGGACACCAAACCCTTACGGAGTGGCTGGAGATGGGCAAGGAGAGTCAGCCATGGGCCCCTGCACCCCGGGTCTGACTCTACCCCTGTCCCAGCTGAAGCAACCAGGAGGGGCATCTCCCCAGAGCCGTCACCAGGACAAATGCAGATCGCTGCCCTCCCAACACCTTCCCCCTGCAACTTGCTTTATCTTGCTGTCCCTCCACATGCAGTGGGTATTGATCAGCCCTCAGGATCTATCTCTCGATTGCTCCTGCGGTATCTCTCTGCTCCAAGTATCTCTCACTCTGCTTTGCTGTCTGCTGTGCCCGTCTATACCCTCACTATCCATCTGTGCCGCCTCAGCTGCCGCTGTCAATAGCCATTTGGGGAATTTCTCTCCAGCTGGGAGCATCACGAGACCCTGTGGGTGCAAAATGCTGAGCAGTGGGGCAAAGGGGACACAGTCCTACTTGCTTGCCCCAAGGAGAACCTGACATACTTCATGACACACATGCAGAACCCCGGAGCTGCTGTCATCACTGTGGAGGTTCTAGAGGGGAGCTGAGTAGGACAGGTCCCTTGGTGGCCATGCCCAAGGCAATGGGACACGCTGCACCCTCTGGAGACCTTGGTGTTGCCACTAGCTGACCTGGGTGCTAAAATGACCCAAGCACCCCAATCCCTCTGCCTTGCAGAAGGGGAGCTTCCCCAAACACTTGAACTCCTGTTGGGCCATGGAGAAGCCATCACGTCTGGTCTGTCTCACCCCACCCCAGCCCAGCTTTCAGTGTGCAGGGGATAAGGCACAGCCAGGAGCAGAGGGTGCAGCACAGTGGGGTGCAGAGCAGCAGCACTGGGAGGGAAAGCTGGAACCATGTGGCATGGGATCCTGTGGGATGAGTCCCGAGGGTCATCTGGCCCTGTGGATCCTTCTGAAATAGGGCCAGGTCTCATCTTCCCAGTGGCAATTCAACAAGAGTGCCACACTGACTAGCACTCAGAGGGGCTGGCAAGCACCAGGAGGGCCCTGCCTCTGCTGCAGCAGGATGGGATGGGCCAGTGCAAGCTACAGCTGTCCAGCCCTGAAATAGGATGGCCGACAGCTAATTTATCTCCTGTGCAAAGATAAACAGCGCCTGGGGGCCCTGCAGGGTCGGGAGCTGCCCTGAGCTCCCAGGGAATGGACTGATTTTTCCAGGAGAGCCTCCCTGGTGAGCATGGTGCACTGTATCACAAGCACTGAGGTGCCAGGAGCTTAAGGAGCCCTGAGAATCACTAGAGCCATGGCAGGACACGGGGTAGCTTCTCAGGAGATGTTCATAGGGAAACTGGAGAGCACAGAAGCAGCAGCTTTTCCCCACAGAGGGAAATGGTGAAGGGGACAGAGCTGGGCCATGGAGCCTGAGAGCAAAGTCAGCTCCTGCCATCAGCATGGCCAGTGGCTGTTTTTCCTCAAGATGCTTCAAGGAAAAGAGAGGAAAAGGCTCATGCTGGCTGCCCCTGGCCTCTGCAGCACACAGGTGGCTACGGAGGGGACAGAGTTACCAGCCCTTGCCACCCAGCCTCCTGTCATCCCATGCCACCAAAACCCAGTGCAGCAGTAGGGAGTCTCAGAGACAAACTGCCCTGGCTGCGGGATGGAGTCAAAGCCACTGTCCCTTGTGTCCCAGTGTTGTGGGGCAATGCTGCTCCCTAAGCTGCCCTGGCCAAAAAAAGCCCAAGAAGAGTGGGTGCTTCCTTTGCCTCCTGGCAAAGTTTCCTCCATAGAGAAAGGAGTCAGGAAAATCTGGCAGACAGGCAGGTGTAAGGAAATAGTCAGGGGATGCTGCCAGCAGGCAGCACCCAAGGCAGAGAGGTGCTGTGCTCTCACCTCATCTTATGTCCTTGTCTGACATCTGCAGACACATTTGATGATACCCTGGTGCCACAGTTTACCCCACTGCAAGCAGGGACACAGGGTAAGCCAGGAGCATTGAGCCACTCCAGTGACAGAGACACATGGTTCTGTCTGTGCCAGGAAGCCTCTTTGGGCATCCAGGCCACATTACAATCTGACCCCTTCAGCCAGGGGCCAGGCACCCACAGCACCTGCCACAAAAATCCCTTCCAAGTCCTGGACTGAGAGTCACGGGTCACACTGCTGTGATACCCCAGCCCTTGAGGATGGAGCTCAGGGTTCAGCGCTCGGAGCTTGCCCCAAACACCCCTTTGTGCCTGCACATGGATTGGTACCATGAGCACACACACCCACCTCCTCCAAAAAGGCATGTGTGCACACTCCTACCCCTCCCAACAGAGATTGCACACACCAACAGGTGAACACACGAAACACACACCCCCAAGCTCCCCACAGACACACATAGGACATTTATTATTGTCCTACAGGAGCAAACACACACGTGTGTGCACACTGCAGGTGCTCAGCCCCTCTGACAGTGCACACTGCTTGGCACACACGTGTGCATGGTCACTGCTCCAGGTGATGGACACACATCCTCCACAGGCTCTACCAGGGCATCCACACCCCTTAAACCCCGGGCACACTCCCGATGGTGTGTGGGGGCTCCCACACGTTTAATGCACTCACTTCTCCCACCGTGCACAGGCACAGGGGTGCTCGCACACCCTGCACACACACACGTGGAGGAGGCTCATCCACCCCACTGCACGCAGGCAATGAGCACGCACACACTCACCTTCTCCCAGCACACACAGCTATCCACACACACACAGACAGACCCTCTAAAAGGTGTGCGATGAGTGCAGCTCCCTCTTACACACGTGTGCACAGACCCCTCACACACCCTCCCTCCTTCACACTCCCTTCTCCTCGCACATCGATGTGTGCCCAGCCTGCACACAGCCCCATGCACTCCCCTCGTCCAGCACCCACACACGGACACAGACTGGGGCTCTCCCAACCCGCTGCGCCCCCGGCCCGGGTCCCGCTCCCTCCCGCGGCCCCGGGCCGGCTCTCGGCGGGCCGGGCGATCCCCCGGGGCTGCCGTAAGCCCAGCCCTCCCCGGGTGACTCCCTAGACGTGCGCTAGCAAATGGGAGCGGGGAGGGGTGTTGCTGTCTGACTGCCACTTGTTGCAAAAAAAAAAAAAAAAAAAAAAAAAAAAAAAAAAAAAAAAAAAAAAAAAAAAAAAAAAAAAAAAAAAAGAGAGAGAGAGAGAAGAAAGAGAGAAAGAAAGAAAAGAGGGGAAAATCCCACCCACCCTCATCTGCTGCGGAATAAAAGAAATATCGGCGGGCGCGGCGCCATGTGAGCGGCGGGCCGGGGCCGGGACCGGGCGGAGCAGCCGGCCGTGCCCCCCTGGACGGCGGGGCGAGCCCCGGGCGGCGCTCGGAGCTGGCGGCATGGTGGAAAATCCCAGCCTGGCGGCCAAACCCGCCCTGGTGAGGGACGGAGCGGCCGGAGGGGCTGCGGCGACGCGGGGGTGCGTGGCGGGAGCGGGACAGGGACACCGCGCTGGACAGGGAGCGGGATCGGGATCGGGGTTCCCGGTGGGAGCGGGAGGGGCGTCCCGAGAGGACAGACAGGGCGCCCGGTGAGACCTTCCGGCGGGATCGGGACGGGGTCCCCGGCGGGGACGGGGCGGTGGGAGCTCGGTAGGAGAGGGCTCCCCGGCGGGGCGGATGTCTCCGTTGGGACCGGGGAGGAAAGGGGTCCTCGGTAGGACGCGGTTCACAGTGGAACCGGGGCAGGAGTCCCACCACGACAGCGGGCTGGAGGAAGGAGGCTCCTCGGGTCGGACCCGTGTCCGGCAGGAGCGGGGATGTGGCGGCGGAGGGCCGGGTCCCCCGCGGGCAGGGTGCCGGGGTCCCGGCGGGGGAGGAAGCCCCTCCGGCGGCGGGAGCCGCGCCCGGCGCGTCGACGGCACGGCGGGCAACTTTTGGGCAAGGCCCCCGGGAGCGGCGGGGAGAGCGGGTGGGGTGGGGGATGCTTCCTCCCTTCCCTCCTGCGGCTCCGGAGGCAGCGCTGAGGCCGTGCCCTGTGCCCGCAGCCGGCCGCCCCTTCGCGGGGGCCGGGGCCGGCGGGGGGGCTGCGCTTGGCGGCGGTGATGGAGAGCTTGCAGCGGCAGCAGGCGGCCCGCCTGGCCCGCGGCCCCGACGGCGCTCCCCGACGGCCCCCGGGGGAGCCCGGCCCCGGGCCGCCGCCCGCCGCCCCCCGCCGCCGCCCGGCCTCCGGCCCGCGCCCCCCGCTCGCCGCTGCGGGGGAGGAGGAGGAGGACGAGGAGGAGGAAGAGGAAGAGGAGGAAGAAGGGGAGCCCCGCGACCCACCGCCACCACCGCACCACGAATGGACCTACGAGGAGCAGTTCAAGCAGGTAAGGAGGCATCGCTGCCCCGGCACCGGCTGCTCCCGGCAGGCATCCCCGGTGTCCCCCCAAACTCGCGTTCAGCTTTCCCTGAATGGACAATCCTTATGCCCCCCGCTGCTCCCAAACCCTGTCTGTATCCCACCCTAAATGGGCAACACTACACCCCAGCCCAGACCCACCCCGAGCAGACATCCCCCATATCCCCATTAACCCCAGACATTATTGTGATCCCACCCTAAATGAAACTCCACCAGTACTGCCCCCAAATCTCATCCTTCCCTAAATGGGCGCCCCCTGAGTGCTCTTCACTTCCCTCATCCCTAAGCCCTGTCCTACCCTATAGGCATCGTCGTCATCCTATGTGCTTCCCATCTCCCTGCTACCGAACACCATTTCAACCCTGCTTCATGACCCCACCTCCCTCCTCGGTGTCCCCTGTGCCTGTCCCCAGGCCCGGCATCATAATAGGGTGTCCAGTGTCCAGGCATCTCCCTGTGCCCACCCTGATCTGCGCTCCATCCTGGTGCTTTCCATAATGGGTAAAACAGGCTGACCCCTGTCCACGGGGGTTTTACAGAGATGAAAAAGGACAAGGGCTCTGGTGTGCGGTCCCCCCAAGGAGCTGGCAAGCCATGGAGCCGAGTCCTTGTGTCTCTTCAAGGGCTAGGGTGTATTACAGATGGAGGAAATAGTGCATACACCCTGTCCCCTCATTCCTCATGGGCGTAGGGAGAGCCTTCTGCAGCTGAGGACACGGGGAAGGGGCTTTGGGAGCTCGTGTAAAGGATGGAAGAAAAGTGTCCCTGTATTTAATGCGTGTGGATCTCACCTGAGCTGTGTTGTGCAAGCTCTGGTTTGCACACAGCGGGTGCCTCTGCGTGCAAGGGTGTGGGCACGGAGTGCACAGCGCCGGGGCAGGTTTGTGCTCCCCGTGCGCTCAGCTTCCTTGTGGGGGAGAGAGAGGCACAGTGGGTGACAGGGAAGATGTGGTGAGGGAGTAGAACACACAGAGATGTCTCATGTCCCCATAGAGCTGTTGTGTGGCTTTTTAGGACGGTACTGCTCAGGGACAGCAGGACTGGGGCACTTTGGTCTCATCCGGTTCTGGCAGGAGAGCAAGGGAACAGCAGCAGGGACCCAACTTTTGGCTGCTGTGGGGGCGTGCTGCTGCCTTTTCTGTTTCAAATTGCTCAACACCTTGTTATTTTGGGGGGACCGGGGCTCATGCCCTGCCTACAAGGCAGCAGGCAGAGGCGCGGACAGGGCACGGCAGCGCATTCCGCCCGGCTGTGCCCGGGGATGCTGCCAGAGCCTGGCGCTGCCTTGAAGCAGCCCGGGGAGGGCCGGGGTGGGTGAGCCGCGCAGGCCAAACAGCTCGTCCGGGAAGTGTTACATTACACTCCGCTGCGCAGAAAAAGGCTGACTGTCCGGTTCCCGGGGTCAGCCGGGAGGTGGGAAGCAGCTCCTCCCTCCCAGGGAGGCTAGGAAAGCATCCCCGGCATTTCTCGTCCTTCAGCCTCCCGCCCTGCCCCTGTCTGGGGCTGCCCGCGCTCCTTGTGCAGGGCAGGAATGTTGTGAATAGTGGGAGAGGGATGACGGGAGAGGTTGGGGTACGGGATAAATCCTTCCACAGGTTCCCAGGGTGAGAGCTCATTCCTTGTTTACTTTCTTTGGGTTTTTTCAACCCTGATTTGAAAAGTGATGGACACCTCATCCGGAGACCCACGCCTGTGTTTCCCACCTTGTGGCATGTCCCAGCCAGCCCAGGGAACAACGGGATGTGCTTCTGCAGTTTGGAACAAGCTGCAGTGCCAGCTTGCTTTGGGGTCTGCAGGGTGGCTGTCGCTCCTGTCGCTCCCCTGGGATCATGCAGGAGGGAGCATACCCCTGCCGGGGAGGGACATGTCCCTGCTGGGTCCTCCCCAGGCTGCAGGGCTGTGCCTCACCCAGCCTGGGGAACAGGTTCTCTGCTCTCTGCAGGGACTCAGTGGGGAGGGTGGCTGTGCTTCAGCTTTTGGACGTTTCCCAGGGGTTGGGCTGTGATGCTGTGGGGGAGGTGAGGGGGCAGCATGTGTCTGCTGGAAAGTGTGTCTGGGGTCGTGGCAGTGATTGTGAAGGTCCTGGAGGTGGAGAGGGACCCTTGTAGTAGACAGAACTGTATTTCCCACCAGGACTCCTGCTTGAAGCCATCATGCTGTCACCCAGGGTGGGATTCAGGGCTTGTCCCTGCTCTCATCATCCTGGACTGGGGGCACAGCTATGTGAACAGAGACCACCAGATCCAGGCTGTCGGGCTGAAACTGGGCAGAGAGAGACTTCTCCATCTCTCTGCAGTGGGGATGATGCTTTGATGGGGATGGGGTGGGAGGTTGGTGCAGGACCAGCCAGGGAAGGGTTTTCACACAGCATAATGGTGCTAAAAATGGGAGCAGAGAACAAAGTGGTTGTGGCGAAACCCACCGGGTTAACGGGCAAATGCTGCTTTGCACACAGGAGCTTTTTGGGAAAATATCTCACATGCATGCTGTAGTTTTATGGGCTTCCTGAGGTGCTGGTTTGGGGAGGGGGGGCTGGTGAGACCTTTGCTCTGACTGGGAGGGCTGCTGCAGTGTTACGAGGCTGAGAGACCCCCCTCACCCCTGCCTCTTGCATCAGCCCCCGGCGCCGGTTTATGTACATTGATAAGGACGCATGGGTAGAGACCTGGGCAAAGGTCTGGGAGGTCTCCACACCCAGGGCTGTCAGGCAGACCCAGCCCTGAGGTGGGGGGTACCAAGCGGGGTGTGATTACGCATTAGCCATGAACCCCAGCTTCCCTAAGGGCTGGGATGCCTCCAGGTTTTAATTCTGTGGTGCTGCATTATGTTTGACTTGGAGGGCATGGGTAAGAGCCTGGCATTTCTGGTGCCAAGCTCAGCTCCATGAATTCAGCTTTCCCCCTAGGGAAACCATGCATATAGACAGGGATGGATGCGCTGGTTTCCTCCAGTGATAGAAGAACAGCACCAGAACCCAGGGCTTTCTTCTCCATTCCCTGGGGTGGGAGGGACTCAAACATCTGGGCTTTGCATCCAGCTCTCTCTTAGCAGAGTGTTTGCCGGCAGGAGGATGCCCTCCCTGCCAGGGCCCCTCTGGCATGTTCACACCCATCTGTGACTGGGGGGATCAGGATCCTCTGAAGCTCCTTCCTCCCTTCCCAGGAGTAGCTGCAGGAGGAGGTGAGCCCCAGCCAGCCGTTTAGGAACTCCAGGGTGTCTGGTAGCCTCAGTGGTTAATTTGGGGGTGGCTGGTTTTGCCAGCAGCTGTTTGCCATTATCCTCAGCCTAACCCTGGAGTGGCTGTTCCTCCTGCCTTGCCTGTCCCTGATGCCAGGAGTTGCCTCTTGCACCCACCCACCTGTCCTTAACATGCATTTAGGGAGGGCTTGCCAGCTCTGATGTGTGCACTCACATCTCAGAGCATGGAGGTAGACAAAGACCTCCTTGTGCCACAGAGGGTCATCTCAAAATGAGTGGTGTGCACCCTCCTACCTCTGTCCCTATTGTTTTCTCCTGTGGTGTTGTCCCTGGGGATGAAGGAAATGGAGTCAGGAATGTTCAGGGAATGGAAGTGGCTGAAGACGGGGACTCTGAGGAGAGGGTAGTGGTCTCCATGCCACAGTCCCCTCTTCACCATCAGTGCATCTTCAACCTAAGGGCAGGACCAAGGGCTCCCAGGGCTAAATTAGGGGGTCTTTGGTTACCCTGCAGAGTCAGGGAGAGAGGAATGGACGCAGTGTGTTTGCCCCTGTCCATGTCTGCCAGGAGGCCTTTCCCCAGCAAACCTGTGAGCAGAGCTGTGCCCCTAATCGGGGGCCACCTGCAGCGAGGAGGTGGCATCAGCAGCAAGGGTCAGTGTGCCAATCCCTGGAGCTCCAACAGCTCTGGCAGCCCAGCAGCAGTGCAGGGCACAGCACAGGACAGGGGGACTGCTGGGGTGTGGCTGGAAGGCACACAGAGGTGTTCAGGGGGTTTGTGTGCCCACAGACCAACCTGAGTGTGTGCATCTCTGTGAGTGCATGCTCTCGTGTAAGTGCACCTCACATGTAAGTGTGGGGGTCCGTGTGTGTGTGTGGACCCACCTGAGTGCCCCTGTGTGTAGCAGTCCTTGGGAGGCCCTGTGTGTCTGAATGGATGCACGGGAGCATGCAGAGTGTGTGTGTGAACCCCATGGGAGTGCTGGAATGTGTTTATGGGTCCGTATGAGCACGCAGGTGTATGTGGATCCATACGGGGGAGTGTGTGTGTGTGTGTGTGTGTGTGTGTGTGTGTGTGTGTGTGTGTGTGTGTGCCCACACGAGTCTGAACACACCCATATGCATGTACAGGCACACGTGGGGTGTCCGAGTGTGTTTAGGCATCTTCATGCCCATACCAGTGTCACAATCTTGGAATTGCATGGACCCTTGAGGCAGGGTTTGAGGGCTAAGTCCCCTCCAAGGCCACTTCTTGCCCAGCCCACAGTGCTGAGCAGTGGTGGTGGTGCCAGTCACCTGCTCCCATTGCTGCTCCCAGGGCACTTCCTGGCCCACTGGAGTCTGTGGGACGCTCAGAGCCTCAGAAGCTGCCACAGCACTATCTTCCAGACAGGGATCCAGAGGGTTTGGGAATGGGGCTCCAAGGAGGAGGTGTAAAAACGAGTTGAGGGTGTGAGAATACCCTCACTGTGGAGGGGAGGGGAGCACCATCAGGAGCTCCAGCTGAGGCTGCTTCCTACTCCCTCCCTGAAAGCAGATGCCAGTTGAGTCTTTGGGGAGGATGCGCCCCCTCATCAATTTGGGCCTCCAATAATCCACTAATTGGGTTAATAATGGAGGTAAATCTCCTGTGCTGCCAGCTGGCTGGGCAGGTCTGCAGCAGGGAGGTCCGATCTCAGGTGGTGGAGTCTGGTCTCAAGGGGATGGATGGATGGATGGATGGATGGATGGATGGATGGATGGATGGATGGATGTGCACAAGGATTGTGTGTGTATGTGAAGAGTGTGTAGGGATGCATAAGCGTTGGCAGGGTCTGTGCAGAGGGGGAGCACATTCAGGGGCTGGGTGAGTGTGCATGCTGGGGCTGTTTGTCCGGGGTGAGGGTGCACAAGGAGAGCGTGCACACACATGTGCATCTGCAGAGCGAGCTGCAGTGTGCATGAATGTGCAGAGGCTGAACAGACTCTTTGTGGGGGCTCTGGAATCCTGTCCCCTGGGCCACAGGGCACCCACTGGCGTTGCCTCTGTTGGTCAGGCTGTGTTCTCCATCATGCCTACAGAGCTCCATCATGCTCCAGAGCTTACATCCCATGTCTGTGGGAGGACATGAGCGAGAACCAGACTCCGATGCCCTTCTGCTCAGGCACACAGCTCTTCCAGTAGCTGAGGTGGGGGCTGGGGTTGCTTTCACAGGGTGTGGTTTGGGGCGGCCACCAACCTTTCCTTCTACATTGTCCTGTCGAAGAAGTTGCAGGAAGGGCATGGGGCCGGAGGTGCATGGTGGGGAGGGGGATTGAACAGCCCGTGCACATCCCAGGCAGGCACACAGCCCCCAGGGGTGCACCCCATACTCACACAGCCCCACAGCAGCTGTGTGTGTGCACAGACCCGGTGCTAGAGCATGCCCTGTGTGCTCACCCACACAAGTACCATCGGGGTGCCCGTGTGTGTCCCCTGGGGACACCTGGGGTGGTGCTGGTCATGGACAGGGTGTCATGGCTGCAGCCATCTAGTAAGGGATTGAAGGGGAAGGGTGTCTCACGACTCCAGTCACCCATGGAGGCATCAGGGGCGGGGAGGGGGACGAGAATGGAGGGGGAGGCAGACATGGAGAGGAAAGCAAGGGTGGAGGGGAAGGCAGTGGCGGAGCAAGCGCCGATGGGTCAGGGAGGTTAACCCGAACAAATCCGCTCATTGACTCCCTGCCTGCTCAGCCATGAACGAGTAACAAGGGCTGACCGTGGTGGACAGCCGGGAGCCGGGAGCGGATGGGACAAGGGGCAGCCCCCGGATGGGACAAGGGGCCGTGAGCGGTGCCCGTGGTGGCACCACACAGCCGTGAGCTTCCTCTGCCTCCGGCCTGTGGGGGAGCAATGCCAGCACGCCCTGCCTCAGTTTCCCGTCCCGCAGGGTGTGTTAAGCAGCAGGCTTACAGGGGGCCCTGTGAGCGCCCCACGTCGCGCCGAGGCCAGGCTGTGGGTGGGGGGCTCTGTCCCAAGGCCGGCGCTTGCCAGCCGAGCTTGCGCGGGGCCGGGTTAATGTTTGCAGCAGGCCGGCAGCCCTCCCGGGAGCGGCTGCAGCGGCGGGAGCGGGGGGTTCTAATGACCTGCCGGATCCGCCGCATTATCAGCGCTGATTAAACCTGCCTGCTCTATAAAGCGCCGTTAAATATTAAGCATGATGACCGGCTTTGAGGGGGAGCCACGGCGCTGGGAGGGGTCCCCGCACAGAGGTGTCCGGCCGTGCCGGTGGGGTGGCTGCTGAGGGTGGCGGTGCTGGGGTGAGCGAGCGGCCCGCGCCCCTCAGGGCCGGGGGCTCAGGGGAGCAGCGTGGCCCCACGAGCCGGCGCTGCCTCCGAATGCAGCTGGCCGTCCCGGCGCGGCCGTCCCGTAACCATTAACTTATTAACAACTGGTGGAAGAGGAGAGTGGTGGCTTGCAAGGTCAGGGGGTGGTTTGTGCCTGGCGGGGAGTGAACTGCCCCCCAGCTCTCGCTATGGGGATGGGGGAGGGAGCTGCAAACCCGTAGTTTGTTGTGTGTGCCCCATGGCAGGGAAGACTCCCAACTGTGGATACTGCTGGGATCCCCCAGTGTGCTCAGGGCTGTGCCCAAACTGGGAATGGCCAGATCTTGTGATTATCTGCAGGGTAAACTGAGGCATGCCAGCAGGGCATAGGGGAGGAGACGCCAGTGTCTGGGTCTGTGCACCAGCCATCCTCCTCGGGAAGGATCTCGGAGGCAGCGGTCGAGCTCCGGAGAGGTGCAGTGACTCCAAAACAGTGCATCAGCAGTCAGCCACCCGTGGTGTGTGGCTGGGGGGTGCAGGGAGGTGAGCATTACCTGGGCGTGCTGCGTGAACAGTGGCCAGATGGAAAAATTAGCAGTGTGGCTAATCAATGTGGTGGATATTAAGCAGCTCAGGGCTGGGGGGTTTGCGTGGTGGGGGGGAGCTGAGCAGGGTCTAGGATCGATACAGCTCATATTAAGTGGATTAAATCCTGGCTGCTGATCTGAGCCCTCGCTGCCAGCAGGAGGTGGCAGCTGAGCAGGGACTGTGGGGGTCCCACTGAGATAATTTCTCTTGGCAGCAAGGCCCAGGGGGGACTGTGTGGGGACTCACCAGGGCAGGCTGAAGTGCCTGGCGGGTGGCTTAGCACCTCATCACATCCTTCCTCTCTCTAGTGTGTCAGCTAGGCTAAGGGGTCTCAGGGACCAAAGCTTCATCTCTAGAAGCCCTCCTGGCTCCAGGAAAGTCATGTCCTGGGTGAGTGAGTGGTGTTAACGGTGTTACTTAATCGTGGGGAGGAGGAGGAGGAAGCACAAGGCCTATTCACGTCCTGTTAATAAACCATGTTCGACCCACTGACCTTTAACCTGCCTGACAAGCCCCGTTATCCCCATCCCTTAAGGAATATAGATGTCGCCATGGCAATGGGATGACAGGAGGCAGCAGGTCCCAGAGCTGCACCCAGCATGGGCTGTGGGATGAGGACACACTGAGCCAGTCCTGCACCAGCACCCAGGCCAGCAGGGCCAGGTGGAGCTGGGGTGCTGCTGGCGTCCCAAGGCCAGTGGGGTGGCCAAGCATGGACGGGTCCCCGAGGCTGGCAGAGCAGGGCTGCGCTGCACACGGCGGGATATTGATCCCGGGGCTTGACAGTTTAATACTTCCGTTTATAGAGGAATATAGTTACATCGATGGCGTTAAATGAGTTACTAATTATATCAATACAAACACGATTAAAAGGGTCCTTGCTCATAGGTCACCACAAGCAGGAGCCGCTGGTTGTGTTGCACAACTGCCCCTGGGCAAGGCTCAGACCACTGCTCCAAGGCGTGTGGCAGGGGGTGCCCTGCAGTGTGTGCCCTGCAGGGTCGGGGCGCCCATCCATGTGGAGTGCCTGTCTGGGGTTGTGCAGGCACGTGTGGGACTGTACATCCCCTTCTGGAGTTCTGGGTTCCTGTTCAGGGCTCTGTGTGCCCATCTGGGGTTGTGGATGCACATACAGGGTTTGTGTGTGCATATATGGGGTTGTGTATGTCTGTTTGGGGTTGTGCACGCATGTATGGGGCTCTGTTTGCCCATTTGGGGTTGTGCACACATGTATGGGACTCTGTTTGCCCATTTGGAGCTGTGCATGCCCATCTGGGATTTCTGTGTGCCTGTCAGGGTTGTGCATGCCTGTCTAGAGTCGTGTGTTCCATTCTGGGATTGTACATGCCCCTCCGGGGTTTAGTGTGTGTGTCCAGAATTGTGCATGTATATGTGAGGTTGTGAATGCCTGCCTGGTGTTGTGTGTTCCAGTCTTGGGTTGTGGGTGCACATACAGCAGTGTGCGTGTTCCATCTGAGGCTGTGCGTGCACATTTGGAGTGAGTGACCATGTTGTGTGTATGGGGTTGTGGATGCTCCTGCAGTCTGGAGTGTGCCCATGGAAGTACCTGCCCGTGGGAGGCTGTGCACTTCCAGACGTGGCTCTGTGTGCCTGTGTAGGGATTTGTGCCCTGTGGGTTGTGTGTGCGTGTGCATCACAGGCTTTTGCACAGGCTTATGTGATGTTCTACATGTTCCTGCCGGGCTGTGCACACCAGTGCAAGGTTGTGCAGGATTGTACATGTCCATTCCACCTTCTATGTGGCACTGGGGGCATCTGTGTCCCTGTACAGTGTTGTGCCTATGCTTACGTGGAGCTGTGCAATGCCCACAAGGGGCTGTGCACACTCCTGTGGGGTTGTGTGGACCCACACAAGGCTGTGCACACTTCTGGGGTTGTGCAAGCCCGGATGTGGTTGTGCGCGCCTGTGTAGGGTTGTCTGTGCTCACGTGGGCTTGTGCACCCCCACGTGGGATTGTGGCAGCCCATGTGGTGTTATGCACGCCCAGGTGAGGCATGTGTCCCTGCACAGCGACTGTGTGTGACCCGGGAGACCTCTTCTCCAGCCTGGGCATCCCCAAATCCCGTGGAACACCCCGTGCATCCCAGGTGTACCCAGGGGCCATGCCGGCTTGTCCCCAGTTACTCAGCTCCGCTCTCATCTCCACTTAAAAGCTGACCTTTGCTCCCCGTTTGATGTAATGTGTTTTTGCATCTCAGTGCCCCACAGATAAAAGGTTAGAGGTTAATAAACAGTGGAAAAATAGAACCTGGCCCTTGGAGGTCACACCTGTTTTGGGGGCTGGAGTCAGTAGCAGCCCGCTCTATGGGGGATCCTGCCTGCATCCATGGTAGGAGAAACACAAGTGGCACCCAGGGAAGAGGTGTGTGGGTGCTGAAACCCATCCACTAGGTGACCCTCGGGAAGGCCATGGCTTCACCTTGCAGTGGGATGAGTGGTAGTTGCCAGCTCTGGGGGTTTGCCCCACCTTGACAAGCCAGATGTCAGGGGATGTCAAAGTGCTTGGTGTGGAGGCCTTCCAGAGGCAGGGACAGGCAGGAAAATGCAGGCAAAGCCTGGCTGACACAGCCTTCCTGGGGCAGAAATCAAAGCAGCCTCCTGGAGCTCTGCTCAGAGCCTGACCTAGTTACTGCAATCAATGGCTCAGGGACCTCCTGGAAAAGAGCAGGCGATGGGGAGGGGGCACAGAGCAAGGCAGGGAACCTTGCAGTGTAGAGGGACACAATACTGGCACCCAGGAATCAGGGCACTCCAAGAGCACCCAACTGCAAGGAGGGGATAGGTAAGTGGGATCCAGGGAGCGGGGAAGCAGCGCAGAAGGAGCTCCATGGAGCAGGCAGTCAGCACCTGTGGGCAGGGTGAGAGTCTGGCAGGTGTACCCCTAGAGAAAATTAGGGACAGGCAGTCAGCACCGACCTGTCTCTGACAAGAGACAGGCAGCTGGCACCTGAGTTAGACAAGGGACTGTGTTAGGTGTGTCTATTCAGTGGTGGGAACTGTGGGGTCTGTAGAAGCATCCTCACATCCCTTAGGTCCCCACATTCCCCAATCCCTACATCTCCACTCAAAGTCTCTACACCCCACATCCCTACATTCCCATGTCCCTGCATGAGTGTCCCCATTGCATCCCTGCATCACCCCATCTCCCTGTGCCCTGAATCCCCGCAGACCCACATCCCTACATTCCTGTATCTCTGAATTCATATGTCCCCATGGCATCCACCCCCATCCCCACATCCCCGTGTGCCTGCAGCCTGTCGACCCTTAAGCACAGCTCCCTTTATCTGCCTGGTGAATGATGTTCTGTGTGGAGCGGGGGTGTGCTCCCTTTCTATTGTTTTTTAACAGCCTTTCCCAGCACAATTGTTTTTTAAACGACTCTATTTTGTGCCTGACTTTGTTTTCCAGCTTGCATTTCTTTGTATACGTTTTGGAAATCCATTCTGGACTGCTGAGTTTTGTTTCTTTTCAATGGCTTTAAATTCTTGCCGGGCTTGCTGGGAGGAATTGGTGTCTATAGTGTCTTCGATTGGTGCTAATTTTTCCTTCATGTGCTCTGACTTTTACTGCTGGGCCATCGATCTGGCAGGCTCCAATTTGTCATGGTCACTCAGGCACTGTGCTGGAATCAGGCGAGCCCGGACTTTCACAGGGAGCCAGCAGTTGGTGTCCTTGGTGTAGGGGCTCCACTCACCTCCCCAGTGCTGTCCCTCAGCTCAGGCTGTGTCCATGTGTCCACACCATCCAGCACACTTAAGTGTCCTCACAGCCACACATGTTTGTGTCTGTGCAATCCTGGGCACATGGCAGCCCTGGCACTTGCAGCTCCCTTGATGGTACCCAGTGGTATGGTCGAGCCAACTTTTCCTTTCCCAGGATGGGATCATCCTCCACTGTTCAGGTAGGCCTGTGTCCCTGTGGGGAATGAGGGCTGATGAGGATGCTGATCCCATGCTGGGACTTGGGGAGCACCAACACTTGGCAGTGCCAGAGCAGAGCTCAGCATCCTGATCCCGGGCTCCTGTCTGGAGCTTGGGGTTTGCTGATGCCTCTGGGCTGTGATTCTTGCATCTAAGAGGGTGAGGGGCAGGACAAACTGAGGCACAGGCCCAGCCTCTCTGCAGCAAAGATTCAAAGTAGTCATTGGTCTGTGGGGAGCCCATGCCAGACCCAAGGCATGGGGAGAGCCCACACCCAGGCCGAGGATGTGTCAGGGGATTCTGTTAGGGGTGCACAGAGAGCCTCTTGTTGCTGGCAGAGCAGGCAGGTGGGGCCAGGGGTGATGAGAGGTTCTGGCACAGGCAGTGCTCGGCCCCAGGCACTGCTCCCCTCTCCATTCTCACTGACCCCTCTCTTTCTCCTGCCTGCAGCTCTATGAACTGGATGAGGACCCGAAACGCAAGGAATTCCTGGATGACCTCTTTGGCTTCATGCAGAAGAGAGGTAAAGGTGGGTGGCTGGGGTGGGTGCCACTGCCGCCCCTGCCTCGGCTGCTGGTGGGGGGCTCGTGGTGTGTTGTTCTCAGGCTCTGAGCTGCTCCAGGTGTCTGCAAATCCCACAGGCAGGTGTTGTGGTGCTCCCCCTGGGCCTCCCCCCCAGCCCCAACCCCAAGCTGTCCCAGACATCCCATTATCGATGCCCAGCAGGGATGCCCGCTGGAAACACCTGGTGGGGATGTCATTAACATACCCCCTTGGTGACAAGCATTACAACACCCCTTAATGATGCCCATTAGCAGTTTTCAGGATGTTTTAGGGATGTCTGGTGGGAATGCCCGTGGCAGCGCCCTTTAGGGCTCCCTGTTAGCAGCGCCTGGTGAGGATGCCCACCATCAGCACCTCTCAGTGATTTTCGGGAGTGGGGCCGGCAATCCGGGCAGCACCGGGCACCCAGGGGTTAAGGGCTCGCCAGCCAACCCATCCTCATCGGAAATCTTTGCTATCGGCATGGGGAGCCGAGCCGGCTCCCGGGGACTCGATAAATGCTTTAACCTTCGCCCTCCCCGGCCGGGCCTGCGACAATTAAAAGTTGCCGAGCGCGGGCGTGTGGCCGGCCGTATTAATTAGAGCCTTTTGCTGGTGTGTGGATTAATGAACAAGCCGCTCGATAGCCAGTAAACCCCAGGCAGAGGTTAATGCCGAGCTAATTAACGGGGAAAGGCTGAGGGGGGTGCAAGAGCTTTGGGCTGGCTGCGAGTGGGGTGAGGGAGGGCAGAGGGGGGCAGTCCCCTGCATGCCCTGACCATTGGAAGGGTGGTGAGGGTGCCCACCTGGCTGTGGGCTGCAGACATTGACTTCTGCGTTGGGCTGGGACACCACAAACCTGTTGCAGTCACGGGCGTGTGGTGAGTGCCCACAGCCAGAGGGCTCTCACTGGGGCCAGCTGTAGGCTGTGGATGGGCTGGGTGCTGCCCTATGGGTGCCCCCTGGCTCTGGTGCAGAGCTGTGGGAGTGAGTGGGAAAATCAGCACTGCCTCGGCCCTCCAGCATCCATCAACTCCAAGATTCATGGGCTGTTCTGCAGCTTCATTATCTCTCTCTCCAGAGCTAATTAACTCCCTCGCTATTGGGGCCGGGGCTAATTAAGTAAGTGCCTGCTGGTGTGGGGAGGAGGGAGGGAGCCTAATGCTTCCTTGACAGTGCTGCTCCACATCCCTCTGTGTCTGGATGTCCCTCCATCCCTTCTGTCCTGCCTCCCCTCTGAGTGGGTGCCATCCCCCTGGAGAGGACAGGCAGGGTGTGAGTGCACAGGTGCAGGTGTGCAGGGATTGGTGTCCATGAACCTTTTGGAGGAGACAGGGATTTTGGACTAGGGTACCAAGAGAAAGGGGACAAAGGGCTGAGGGCAAGGACAGTATCCCATGGGTCATCAAGAGCTGGGTAAGAAGCAGCACCTAAGAGCCGCTGCAGGTGCAGGTGCAGGTGCAGCTGGGGCACCCAGAGGTGCATGGGCAGAGGACTGTGACACCCAGGCTGTGTTCCCAGGGTCTCCAGGAGGGATTGATGTTCACAGAGTGAGCCCTGCTGAAAGGGACTGCATCCCACCTGCTGTCTGTCAGGACAGTATCAGCGCTGACATTTGTCAGCAGAATGGAAGATTTGTAGGGCTGAAGAATGGGTTGGGGGGCAGACCTTCTGAGGCCACCCCATGGCACAAGGGCACAGCTGGCCCTGGTGGCTCATGAAGGCCATACCACCACCACCACCATCAGATACGGGGTACAGGCAGTGGGGCAGCTCATGGTCATGCCCCAGCTTCTGTGGCACCTCAAAGGCAGTAATCAGGGACAGAAGGGGGCTATTTCTGCATTTGCTTACTGGGATCTGCAGCCCCCCCCCCCCCCCCCCCCCCTTCACCACCAAGCTGACTGCCCTGCTGATAACATGGGGCTGTTAATCAATCATGGTGCTAATTGCAGCCCCACAAAGGCTGCATCACCTCCCAGGCTTTTGTGCCCTTCGCCCGCCGGGCTGGGGCTGGGGCCATCACTCTGTGGGGATGCAGACAGGTGCCTTTGTTAGTGGGACAGGCATCGGCCACACACCACACACAGCCCTGAGATTAATGGTGAGGCACTTCCGTAAGCCACCAAGGCTAGAGGTGGGAGAAGAGAAGACAAGAGAAATCCATGGGTCATTGGCTGGGGGCTGAGACCCTGAAAACTCAATGTTTGGGGGTGAGGAAGAGCCCTCAAACTTGCCCCCTGAGGTGATGGGTCTTGTGCCAGCAGCCCTGAGCAGAGCTGGTTAGGTTAGCTGCTGACAGCAGATGTCAAGTCAATATCTCTGCCTTTCTCCCAGGAGGATAAACTCCTCTCCCCCTTCCCGACCTGGTGAACAACACAGACACACACAAAAAAAAAAGTTAAATGAACTCAGTAAAAGAATAAAAAGAGCTCATTTTTCAGGCTTATGTGAAGAAGCCAAGCCAATATCAGGGCCATAAATTAGGGATGCTGGAGGATGGCGGTGAATGACGGCTTCGTTTGAGGGGCGAAGCGCAGTCCTGACAGCCTCCCTCGGCCAAATGGATGGCTTTCCAATACTGCCTGTGCCCTGCCACCTCGCAGGAGGAATAAATAGGGGGTGGAATGGTATAGGACGGGACAGGGTGGGATGGGATTTGATGCCTGTCCCTCCTCTGCCCAGCTTCCAGCAAATGCCCAGACCATTGTCCCAAGGAGGCATGGAGCACAGCAAGGCTGTGAGGTTATTTGGAGGTGCTGAGAAAGTGGGGAGGGGTTTTTAGCCAGACTTGGTGGCTGTGGAGACCATGCTGATCTATATTGGGCTCACAGAACCCTGGTGAACCCACATTCCCTTGCCCCATAGCCTCGTAGAGGAGGGTGATGGTGGAGCACCAGGGGTCAGGGTCTCTGCTGAGAGCAGTTGAAGAGGATTTGGGGTCAGGTTTCTTGAAGCAGGGCACTTAAGTCCTTTAAGCAGAGGAAACTTCTGGGGCCATCTGTAGGGTTAAGAGGTTTTTCAGGAACTCTTTGAAAGAGTCTAGAGCTGGAAGAGAAAACCTCTCCATAGAGAGATAGTAGGGTGAGTCCTCCCAGAAGGGTTGTGGGGGTCATCCCTCTTCAGAAAGGTTATAGGATGGGTCCCTTTTTAAAATGTAGATTAAGTCTCTCTCTATGGGACTCTGAAGGAGCATTACAGAGTGAATCATTCTAGGATGCTCTGTGAGATTTCATAGATTGGTGCTGTACAGATAGCTCTGAGAATTGTAGGGAGACAACCTTATCTAAGGGTGTCTGGAGGGGGTACTTTGCCCATCCCACTGAGGCTCCATATCCCAGAGAGCGTACCCAGCTGCACTGACAGCTCCATCAGAGGTGACCCTCTGCCAGCATGCTGGGGTCTGCCCTGCTCTTTGGCACAGTGCCACTCTCCCAGGCACCCTGGGGTCCTACCTGCCCCCCAGGTGCCCATGGGTGCTCTCCTGGGCATGGAGAGATGCGCCTCCCATTGTGGGTACCTGCAGTGGCAGTGGGGGCAGGGTGGGGGCTGTGATCCCAGGCACAAAGAGCCCTGTGGGCAGCCCCCCACACCCTCTTGTGTCTCCTGTGTGCCTCCGTAAGGAACACCAGTGAACCGCATCCCCATCATGGCCAAGCAAGTGCTGGACCTGTACACCCTGTACCAGCTGGTCACAGACAAGGGTGGCCTGGTCGAAGTCATCAACAAGAAGATCTGGCGGGAGATCACCAAGGGCCTCAACCTACCTACCTCCATCACCAGTGCTGCCTTCACCCTCCGCACACAGTGAGTGCCTGGCAGGTGGGGAACACCTGCCCTGGGACACCCACTGGCTCAGATGTCCCTGAGCCCTGGATGGGGTCTGATGTGGAGTGCCACAAAAGTGGTTGGAGGGCTCTGCTCCTTCCTGAGGGCTCTTTGCTCAGCACAGGGCTGGCTGGGAGGTGCATGGCCGTGGATCTCCCCCCGGCTCTCTCCCTGTGCAGATACATGAAGTACCTGTATCCCTACGAATGTGAGAAGCGGGCGCTCAGCTCTCCCGGAGAGCTCCAAGCTGCCATCGACAGCAACCGTCGGGAGGGGCGCAGGCAGACTTTTGGCACAGCACTCTTCAACTACTCACCAGCCAGCACCCCAACCCTGCTGGGCACCCCCAAAATGCCTCTGCCAGGTCTTGGCATCTCCACTCACAGCTGTGGCCAGCTCAGCCAAGTGCACAGCATTAAGAAAGGTGGGTGAGAATCCCAGCTTGCCAGGGATGGACACTGCTGCCGCAGCAGGGATGTTTCCCTGTCTGCTCTTGATCTTTTTGCTGAGGGGAAAATAGGAACAATGTTGTTCTTTTAGTCCCTTTCAGGGAGTGAAATGAGTGTATTTTCCCTGGCTTTGGAGAAGGACCAAGCCCAGATGTTGGGAGTGGTGGCCTGCCCTGCCCCATTGCTGGTGGGGTGGAGTTGGCACCACTGGGGATGGTGAGGTGGGGTGGTAATAAGGGACCCACTGAGCTCTCATGGTCATTGCAGAGGACAGAATGCTGGCAGCATCAGTGCCAGGGCGCATCCCTATCCCGGTGGGACTGGCCAGCCACCATCTCACAGCAGCCCAAGCAGCAGCTGCCTCACAGGCAGTGGTGCTGGAGCAGCTGCGGGAGAAGCTGGAGACAGGGGAGCCCCCAGAGAAGAAGGTGGCCCTGACAGCGGAGGAGCAACAGCGGCTGGTGCAACATGCGCTTCAGCACAACCTCCTGGCCATGGCCTCCCAGTTCCCCATGAACATCAAGATCTCCAGCCGAGGTAAAGAGATGCAACACTGCAGCCTTGGCCATCCTTTTCTCTGGCACCCGAGGTGGCAGCAGCAGCAGCCACTGGAGAGGAGTGTGGATGCCCAGAGGGACTGCGTCCCGGCTTATCTGTCTTGGACAGGTTCTTGTTTCTGTTTCGCTTAACACTCATATTGGTATTTCCTTTCCCCAGATGACAGACAGGAGACCGCATTGAACCTGTCCACCAACAGCATTAGCAGTATCAACATGTCAATAGAAATAAATGGAGTTGTCTACACAGGTAAATAGAAGGGCCGCTTGGCCCGTGTAATTGCGGCCGGGAAATCCAATAACTTATAGCCACTGCCTGGCCAGCAAGTCCTTCCTTCAATCTGATGTCTTTACTATAAAATCCATCGTAATGAAGTGGCAGGGCTTGGGGAGAGGGGGCAGGAGGAGGAGGAGGGGGTTGACAAGGATGGAAATTGGCCCAAAGCAGGTGCTAGCGATGAAGGGCTAACGTGAGGGGTGACTGGATGGACAGATGGACAGACTCTGGCTGAAAACTGACCCTGCACCTAAGGTCATTCCACACCCCACAGTCCCAAAGGCAGGGCTTGGATTTGTGGTCAGCCCAAAGCTTTTGTGTCCAGAGGGTCTCTGGCTGGCTGTGGGACTTGGCTGATTGCAGAACATGGTGCAGGGAAAGATGTTGGGGTGTTTTGGTGGAGCAGAGGATCCTTTGTGGTGGCAGTGTGCACCCCAGATCCCCATCCCGTGTCCCCCAGATCCATGCCTGTCCTGCTGAGACACCCCACAATTAAAATCAATGCCTTTGCCTTCAGAACTTAAATATTTAATGAGCAGGAAAGGTCAGGGCTAAGCCTCATGTGGGGCTGCCAGCCAAATGGGCCCTGGGCCACCCCACAGGCTGCACCACACAGGCAAGGATGACTGGGTTGGGGGAGACACCACAAGTAATGACAGGGGGCTGAAGCCCCATGAGTCTTCGTCCCACACTCCCCAGCCTGGGTGCTGGGAGCCAGGTGAGTTAATCCTCCAACCGTGGGCTTGCCCTAACCTGCTTGTTCTTGTCCTCCAGGTGTCCTGTTCGCCCGCCGGCCCTCAGCCACCCTGGCACCTGGTGGAGGGAGCACCCAGACCCGTCCAAACCCCATGCCTGCCCCAAACCCCCAGCTCCCAGCCTCCTCTCAAAGCCACACTCCCACTAGCACCTCGTTGTAAGGCAGATGTGCCCCCATCCTGACAGCAGCTGGGGATGCCCAGAGTCTGGGGGGCTGAGCTGTGGCACCTGGCTGGGCCACCAGGGTGGGATGGGGGACCAAAGGTGCCTCTTGCTGCAATACTGAGCTGTGTCCATGCAAGGCTGTGAACACCCACACGGGCCCTTTTGTCCCTTATCCCCTCGCATGCCCTCTGACACACACACACACACACACACACACACACACACACACACGCACGCACGCACGCACACATTCCTTCCCAAGGCACCACCCCCAGGTGACCCTCCCATACATCTCCTGCTGCCCTGATGCCTGGGGAGCCCCCGGGACCTGCATGCTGCATCCCTCCATCCTGCAGCTCCTAACCCACCTTGCTGCACGCACTGCTGCCCCTGTACTCGCCTCAGTGCATACACTGCATCCCCTGCACACACCCTTGGTGCCCACACTGCCCATACATACCCTCCGTGCAAACACTGCAGGCACGATATGCTGCAGCCCCTATAAATTGTAGCCCCTGTACGCTGCAGCCCCGATATTCATACTGCACCCCCTACCCACTGCAGACGCCCCTACCCACTCCTCCTGCGCTGCCTGGGCTTGCTGTCCCTGCCCTGAGACATCCCCAGGGTGGTGGCATCTCAGCCCCCCAGGTCCTCAGCTCAGGGGGATCACCCTGGGAGGGGCAAATAATGGGGATATTGGTGGGAATGGTGGGGGTGAAGCTTATTGGGGTGTGGCTGGGGTTGGGGGTTTATGTCGGGGAGGGCAGGGGTGCCCAGCAGAGCCCGCCCCCACCACCAAAGAGACTGCCTGGGTGCCAGGGTCCCCAGATGGGTGACAGGGGGAGAAGAGGGCACTCTGAACTACCTCGTTGGGGCTGGGCAGGCGCCTCCTCCTCCCGCGTGTGCCCCAGGGTGCCAAAGCAGGGGAGCGTGGAGCGACGCTCTCCTCTACCTCAGCGCGGGGGCTCGGCGGCGCCGGCTGCTCCCCGCGCTCCCGCCGCGGCCGTGACTCCGTCTGTCTATTAAAGGAAACAAACTCCTGAACCAAACCGGTGCTGAGGGTTGTGTGCAGGGCATGGTGCCACCCACCGAGCTCCAGGGCCCAGTTTGGAGGTGCAGGACACCCCGATAGCCTGGGGTAACACCTGTGGTGCCTGAGGTTGCACAGCCCACCTCATGCTTGCCTCCAGCTCAGCTTCTGGGAGCTCTGAGTGGCAAACGGGTGCCCTCTGCCCACCAGAGCTTGCAGACATGGGCTGGATCAGACAGGGCACCAACTCCTGGTGTGCCAGCCAGGCTGTGGGGCTTGCCCCCATGAGCCCCCAGTGGCAGCTCACCCGTGGGTGGGGATCCCATTAGGCTCCTCTGTGGCAGGAAAGAAAACATGACACTGGAGCTGCAGAGACAATGTCCATGGGGTGTCAGGTTGGACCTGGCGAGATGCCAGCAGTGATGCACCAGCCTGGCACCTGAGCAGTGCCCACAGAGGACACAGGTGACTGGTGGAGCTGGGAGGCACACATACATGTACCCATGCTGCTTGTGCTCCCTTGTACAAACTCAGTGGTGTGTACACTCAGACTGTCACACTCAGGCTCTCACATGGGCTTCCACACGTGTGCAGCCACCTGTACATTTGAAAAGGCACAGGGGACTCCCTTGGGGACAGAAACTCCTGTTTGAGCCCCCCATCACTGAGGCCAGACTCGGACCCCTGGGGACACAGAGCTTCCCGGGGACATCCGCAATTCCTCAGGTACAGCCCCAACTCAGCCCCTCGAGGACAGCCCCCGGTCCTCCGGGAACAGCCCCAGCCCCTTGGGAGCAGCCACAGCCCGGACTCCTGCCGACATTCCCAGGGCAGGGGGGCGCCCCCAGCCCGGACCCCGAGCCCAGCGGGGGAGCGGTGTCGCTGTCCAGGGTGCTGCAGCATCGCCGCCCGTCCCGGACCCAGCCTCGGGACACCGGGGTGACACGGAGGGTGGGGGTGTCACGCTGGGAGGGCATGGGGGTGACACAGAACCCCTGCAGAGGACCGGTGGTCTGGCGGGTCCACCCCTGTGTTCTGGCCACCGGGGATGGAGGAAGATTCATGAACAGCAAGGGGTGTGTGTGTGCGTGTGTGGGGGGGTTGTTTGTGAGTGTACCAAGCAGAGCTGGAGTGGGATTGATGCAGCCTTAATTGGGGTCTCGTGTCCCTTTGCACTGCTGCGAAGTGCCGGCCGCGGCTCATCGAGCAGCGCAGCCCCAGGGAGCCGGCAGGGCACATGCGGGCCCGCGTCCCTACTCATTACCGGGCTCAGAGGGTGATGTGTGCTTCCGTGCTGCCTGGGGAGCTCGGGGACACAGCTGCTGTCACCTCAGTAACCAGCCCTGATTGATGCCTGCTTCCCCGTGTCCTGCAGGGACTGTAATTGAGCAGGAGAGAGAAGGTGGAGGATGAGGGGACAATCCAGCCCAGCCGATGGAACATTGAATCCAGCTGCAGCACTGGGCCGGGGGCAAGTGTGCCCCTGCCGGTGTGCCCCTGCATGCTCCAGGGATGGGGATGTGGGCAAAGGCCTGCTCTCATTCCCAAGGAGCAGGGAGCAGGCTCCATGTGCTGGGCTGTGGGCAATCAGTGCTGCAGCTGCAGCTCCCTTCTGTAGCTATGACATTTTCTGAAAAATCCTTTCCTTAGGATTTTTTTCTCCTGAGAAGCCTCAAGAACAAAATGTAAACAATAATTATCTGCTGCTGTGGAATGCAACAGCTGGATCTGTGATTGGTCTCATGTGGTTGTTTCTAATTAATGGCCAATCACAGTCAGCTGGCTCGGACTCTCTGTCCGAGACACAAGCTTTTGTTATCATTCCAATCTTTTTCTATTCTTAGGTAGCCTTCTGATTAAATCCTTTCTTCTATCCTTTTAGTATGGTTTTAATATAATATATCTCATAAAATAATAAATCAAGCCTTCTGAAACATGGAGTCAACATTCTCGCCTCTTCCCTCATCCTGGGACCCCTGCGAACACCATCACACCCTTCCAAGGCTTGCAAACTGGATGGAACTCTGAAGGGTGGATGGGGACAGTCCCAAAGGCCCCCCCAGTGCTGCCTGAGTTCCTCAGCTCAGGGTGCTGGGTGGTCTGGGACCCTCTAGTACAGGCATTTGTGTGTTTGGGGCATCGCCCATGGTGCTGGGCCCAGGCCACGGCAGGGCTGGTTCCCTCTGAGCACAGGCCACGGCTGTGTGCCCAGCCCCTGCCCCCTGCAGCCCCTGGCCCCTGCCACAGCCCCAGGGCGCTCCTGCTAATGAAGCCGTTTCTATTTGTTGCCTTTGTGGAACAAAGCTCAGCTCTTCGCCCTCTGAAGATCCCAGGTATCGATCCCTGGGAAGAAAAGGCAGCGCACACGAAGCCTCAGCCTTCTCCTGCTGCCTGAGTGCTCTGCGCAGCTCCTGCAGGGGATCTGGGGGGGCATGAGGGCTGCTGGGGCACTGGGCCACCCCACAGCTCCCTCCGGCATCCTGTGCAATGCTCAGTAGGAATGCACCTGTAAGGACAACGATTTTTCAGGGCACAGTGGGTTTAGCTTTCAGCAGAGGGCAATGGGAGGGTTCCCCAAAGCCATGCAGCCCACATTATCAGCGATGTTAGCAAAATACCTGCTGTTAGCAGATGGTTTTTATCTAAAGAGTGGCCTGGAACCTTGACGTGGTGTTCCCTGGTGCCTGGGCTATGGCAGTGCGATACCCAGGCCCATGTTCATCCTGGCGCTGCTGAGGAAATTTGTACATGGCGGGGCTGAGCCCTGGGATACAGAGGATGACATCAGAATGTGCTTTGAAAATTCACAGAGTCACAGAATCATCAGGCCTGGAAGGGACCCCTGGAGATCACCCCCCAGACAAGGCAGGGTCACCTGGAGCAGGTGACACAGGAACACATCCAGGTGGGGTTGGAATGTCTGCAGAGAGGGAGACTACAACCTCCCTAGGCAGCCATTCCAGTGCTCTGCCACCTTCAGGATAATGAAGTCCTTCCTTCTGTTTTAGCTTATGGCCATTGCTCCTCATCCTGTCACAGAGCACCACTGGAAAGAGTCTGGCACCATCCCTTCTGACACCCACCTTTGATATATTTATATGCATTTATGAGATCCCCTCAGTCTTTTCTCCAGACTGAACAGGCCCAGCTCCCACAGTCTCTCCTCAGAAGAGAGATGTTTCAGACCCCACATCATCCTTGTGGCCTCTGCTGGACCCTCTCTGGTAGCTCCTTGTTTTCCTTGTGCTGAGGAGCCCAGAAGGGGACGGAGCCCTCCAGATGTGCCCTCACCAGGGCTGAGTAGAGGGGCAGGATCACCTCCCTTGACCTGCTGGCCACAGTCTTCCCTAGGATACTTCTTGCTCTGTGGTTGGGAAACCCTCTGGACTTTTTCTGTGGCAGATGCTGCTACTATGAATTAGTTTCATCCCTGTCAGGAATCCGTGTGAGTGCCAGCTGAAGGCAGTGGCGCGGCTGGGGCTGGCTGCACCGTTCATTAGTGCTTCTCTTCTTCGCAAGTGTCACCTGTGGCAGTCGATAACAGAAAGGTGAACGCGGGCAGACAGAGGCCTGGGGGAAAGCCGGCGGCAGCCTCCCGGATTTCAAAGGGCCCACATCCACACGGATCGCTACATCAATTCCTTTTAATACACCCCAGCGCCTCTTTCCTAGAGGACCACGCAGGAATGAAGCGGCCATCGACTGCCCTCCCAGGCGGCGGGAGGGCTGCACGCCTCTCTCTGCAGTGCAAATCGCCATCGACCGCGCCCCGTCCTCCGAGAAGGCCCCGCTCCGCCAGACAAGGCCTACCCTCCTGTCTCCATGGCAACCGCGGTCCTTAGCAACGCGCCGCCATGGCAACCGCCGGGCGCGCCGGAAGTGAGGCGCGGCCGCTTCCGCCCGGCACGAAGATGGCGGCGGGCGCTGCGGAGCTGCGGCGGCTGCAGTGGCGGCTGGAGGAGCTGGAGCAGCGCGTCGGCCTCGGCGGCGGGGGCTGCGCGCCGCGAAAGGTGCCGGGCGAGAGCTACGGAGGGCGGCCGGGGGCAGTCTGTGCGGGCCGGCGGGGCCTGTGCTGCCGCTGCCCGGGCGGGGCCTGACAACGCCGTCCCCTCCCTCTGTGCCTCTGCAGGTGGCGGACGAGCTGGTGAAGGTGCAGGTGGCGCTGAACAATATCGCCGGCAAGAGGGAGAGGATCAAAATCCTGTTTAAGAAAAGTGAGCGGCTCTTGCGGAACGGGAGGGATCGCAGAGGGCGGGAGGGGGGAGCTCCAAAGCGTTTTGCTGCTCTAAACAAAAGGAAGCCCATCCGCACATCTGTTTGTTTTGGGCCTTTATTTCAGTTTGTTTGGCACAGAAATAAGTAACTAGGAGAGTGTTTTGTGGTCGCGATCCTGCAGCTCAGCAGTCGGGGATGGGAAATGGGCGGCTGGAACCTGTTATTTGGTCAATTTTCATCTGCCCGTGTCAGTGCCAGGATGAGCTCTGCCTGAAGTGCAGCCCCTGAAGGCTCTTGGAGCATGAGCTTCTTAAATGAATTCCTGCACACTTGGACTTCGTGGGCCTGCTGAAGTAGCTCTGCCCTCTGTATGTGTGGTGGGAGCAATAAAGTTCACACTCAGTAGGCAGAACTGGGGAGCTGCCTCCAAACTGGGGGGTGCTTTACCCTGCAGAGCTGCCTGTTGGCCAGGTTTTGCTCTGTGTTGTCACAGGAGGGGCAGGGAGGGTCGTTGTGGTCCAGCTCTGCAGTGGCCGCTCAGCATAAAAGAATAAACCATGTATTTGTGGATGATTTTAAGGACTAGGTGGGGGGCTGTTGGCTGGTTTTGTCCTGAGGGTGGGAGAAAGCAGATTTCACTCACCTTTGATAATTGTTTTCCAGACAAAAAAAAAACCAAGATTTCCAGTTGTCCCTAAAGCAGTGTTTTCTGGCTTGAGCCATTTGTCATTTCTTGGTTAGAGAGCTCCAAAGTCACATAGAAATTAATTAATTTGGGAAAAAAAAAGAGGTGGCTATGTAAGCAGTGTTTGCAAAGCAATATGAGGGGAAGCTGCTCTTGTGAATGCCGTAACATCTCCCCTGCTTTTTTGTCTCCAAACCTGTTTATCCCTCCAGTTGAAGATGTAATAAAATACCTTGACCCCCAGTACATCGACAGAATGGCTGTTCCAGACACTATGAAGCTGCAGTTCATCTTGGCAGGTATGGCATGAAAAAATGAGGGGAAACAGGAGGTTTTTGTAGCACTGCAAAAAAAGTGTCCTTTACCTAAGATGGGTCAGGATGGGTTTCTTTCTTCAGTTGTAAAGATTTGGCTCGGCATGCCCCATGGAGGTGTCAGAGAGAGGTTTGTACAAGGATGTCTGTCACTCTCAGTGCTCCCTCATGCACAGCCACACTGTATTTTTTTCAGCTCTGATCTCTCCCATATTGCTCGTTCACTTTGGTCCCAAATTAATCAAAGGCTGGTAAGAAAAGCTGGAGCTAGAATGGTTTCCTCACCCCACTTCCAGTATTCTCCAGGCTGGGACAACAACAGAAGACATTTGGGTGAATTTTGACATCCCCTAGCCTTGTGCTCTTTTGATCCAAGGAATTTGATCAACCTGCAGTGGTATAATCTGTGAATGGAATTCCATAGAGTCATGGAATGTTAAGGGGCTGGAAGGGAGCTTAAGGACCATCCAGTCCCAACCCACCCAGCCATAGACAGGGACACCTTTCCAGCTATCCCAGGTTGCTCAGACCCCCATCCAGCCTGGCCTTGAACACGCCAGGATGGAGCATCCACACCCTCCTGGGCAACCTGTGCCAGTGTCTCACCACTCTCACAGTAAAGAATTTCGTCCTAATATCCAGCCTAAATTTCCTCTGTTGCAATTTGTACCCATTACTCCTTGTCCTTAGAACTTGGTGGAGATTCTCCAGCATGAAACTGATGTGAATCAATACCCAGGGATGAGCAGCACAAAAATGTAAATAAAATCATGGACAAGCTCCTTTCTGTAAAGAGAGATCAGCTGGAAAAGTTGCCATTATTTGTGAAAAGCCAGAGCAGTGTTTTGTGTTTACTGATGTTGCTCCTTGTCCCCCCCAACCAGAGGAACAGGCCATTCCTGCCCGTGCAGCCCTTCTGGAGCAGGTGAAGAACCTCCAGCCCATCTTGGACAGCACCAGTATCCAAGGTATGCATGTTCTTCTGCAAGCTGGAGCTGCAGATGCCACCTGCTGAGCTGTGGCGTGTCCTGCTTTCTTTCTTTTGTCTTCAGCCTGGGACTGGAGAAAAAGACAGCTTAGTGGTGTGAGAGTAAACTGAGGACAAACTTGTTCTGCTCCTGCCCGTGCTGCTCCAGCCTCCCTTGCAGGGTCAAGGAGGTGATAGAGCTTGTGAAGCAGGCTAGGGAGAGCACTGTAGCAGAGAGGGTAGAGCCTGGCAGGTCATTCCTTCCTGTGAGCTCTTTCACATCCAGCACATCTCTGTTCCTGGCAGGTGGTTTACTCTGATGTAGTTCTTGAGTAGCCCTCGCTGTGGGCGTCCCTGAGCTCGTGCCATGTGCAGCGTAATTAAGTAGTTTTATTTAATCCTGTGTGAGTTTCATCTATAATGTGTGACACTTGCACTCAGTGAGTGGAGTTCTGCCGTGCTGTGCTCATGGAGGAGGACTGGGCTGTACTTTGGGAGCTGTTCCCTTGTGCTGTAACACAACCCAAAGTGATTTCTCCTTTGTGCTTCCAGCGGTTCCTGACCATGCAGCCAAACTGCAGCGGCTCTCACAGATCCACATACAGCAGCAGGTACCGTGAACATTCCTATCAGTATTGACTAGAAGGGCCTAGGAACCTTTTGCCAGTGGCTGTACTGATACCCATGTATTTGTATTTGCTTGAATTGCTCATTTATGGCAGTTTTTTGCAATCTGAATTTTCAAACTATGGTCTTAAAGAAGTTAAGTAATCCAAGGGGGAAAAGGAGCCAGGATTTCTGTGAATTCTGTCCAAGCTGGAAATTTGCCCACCATAACCCTGCTCAAAACAGCTTTCAGGGACATGTAGTAAGTGACAGTGGGTTTAATCATCTTGGATTTCCCCTTTTACAGAGACACTGAGGTGAGGCATTGCTCTCCTCCAGTGTCCTACTCTCTGGAATATTGTTGGCACTGTCGCCCTGTCCCTTCACCCTTTCCCTCCCTGTATGAGCACTCTTGGAGCTGGCAGTGAGTAGCCTGGGCAGTTCCTAGTGGTGTCTTTCAGCATTTTGCTGTGAGTTTCTGTTCTGGGGCAGGCAAAGCCTGGATACTGAGGAGAGGCAGGCAGCAGTGCAAGCCTGGGGGCTTTGCTGCTTCATGGGACCAGTGTTTGTCACCTTTCTTTTGTGGAAACCTGTTCAGCTGCAGTGAGCACCCACAGCCAGGGCCTGAGCACTGATCTCAGTGCTGGCCTTGGATGAGTTTCCTGCCATGCTGTCATGGACTGGGAAGGGAGAAATGTCCTTCACCCTGTTTATTGCTCATGCACCACGGTTCCCCTCTTTGCAGGAGAAGCGTCACGATCTCACTGACAGTGTCAAGACACTCCTTGAGGATTACAACAAAATGGTATCCTTTGAACTTTGGGCTTGGAACACCTGAACTGACCCCTTCCCCTGGCTGATCCTGTTGCATCTCCAGCCTGGGGTTTAACAGCCTTTCTGATGTGGTGACAGCTGTGTCCCTGTCTTGGCTGCAGAGGATCCCAGTGCTGAGGCACATCCCAGAGCCACAGTGGGTAGGGAAGCTGTGTAGAAAGCCCTTCCATGGCAGTGGTATGTGGTGTTCACAAGTGCCTCCTGGACTCCCGTGGGTCTATGGTGCTGTGCAGTGGCTCAGCCACTGGGTGGATGGAATCCATGTAGGCTTTTAACAGCCTGGTGCCCTGGGCTTCTGCCAAGGAATCAGGATTGTAATGGTGCTGTCAGGACGCTCTGACCTGGGTTTCTTCCTCGCAGTTTCCACATCACTTTCCTTAAGTGTCATGTCCAGACCCTGCTTCTCTCCAAGCAGTTTGTGCAGTGGAATGAAGTCCTGACACGTCTGGAAGTGGCCAAGCAAGCAAAACCTGTGGCAGAGTGATGGCAGAGCTGGGCGCTTGGTGTGTCCAGGGCTCCTGTGGCACAGCTTGCATCCTGCTGGTCCCAGCTCCTTCCCGCTTGGCACGAGCATGCTGAAGTGACAAGGAAGGATTCTGGGGCACCCAGCTCTGTACAGAGCCTTGCCAGCCCCCAGTCAAAGCCACACTGCTCCTTAATCTGCCACTGTTTGCAAATCTTGCACTTCTCTGAAATGCATCTCTGTTTTAACGTATTTTAAAACCTGATTTCTGTGCTTCCTGTGGGCCATAATAAAGTCCTGAAACGCTAACTGGGTTGTCTGTCTCTCCCTGGGTGTGAGGTCTGCTCCTGGCACAGACTGGGGATTTTTCCCCAGGCAGTGATCTCGTGGCAGCTTCCAGGAGATGGCCAGTGGTTCCTTTCAGCCTTGGGCCAAGGGTGGGTAAATTCCTTCCAGGCCCACACTTCTGTAGACTGTGCCCCACATTCCTGTTCGTGTGAGTTGCCCGTGCCCAGGGCAATCTGGTCTTATGGATCTTTTCTGCCTTGCTCTTCTCCCATCTCTGCGCTGAGAGAAGGAGCAGCTTTTGTCTTTATCCTGCCTCTGCTTTCCTAAGGCAGCTGCAAGCCAAGGCCCGTGCTGGCTCTTTCCTTTTCCAGAGAGAGCCATGACTTGCTTGGTCTGGCTGTAACATGGAGTTTCCAGGGCCATGCTTTTGCAAGGGTCTCACCTTCAGGTTGGTGAGACACTGCCCAGCTGAGTGTGACCTGGGAGTCCTGCAGGAATGGCGCAGAATCCCCATAGGAATTCTACAAGAGCTCGGTGGTCCCTGAACTCTCCCTGATCAGCAACCTTGCTGGTTGTCAAACCACAGTGGGGCTGCAGGCCTGCGGAGAACCCCCGCTCCCTGCAGCTGCCTGAGGAGCTCAGGTAAGGGTGGGAGCTGGCATTCGGCTTTCCATGAGCCCGCGCAGGGACGCCGTGTCCGTGCCCGGTGCCGGGAGAGCGGGACGCGCCCGTGGGAGCGCATGGGGACGCCGTGTCCGTGCGCGGTGCCGGGAGAGCGGGATGCGCCCGTGGGAGCGCACAGGGACGGCGGGTCCGTGCCCGGTGCCGGGAGAGCGGGACGCGCCCGTGGGAGCGCACAGGGACGCCGTGTCCATGCCCGGTACCGGAGAGCGGGACGCGCCCGTGGGAGCGCACAGGGACGCCGTGTCCGTGCCCGGTGCCGGGAGAGCGGGACGCGCCCGTGGGAGCGCACAGGGACGGCGGGTCCGTGCCCGGTGCCCGGAGAGCGGGATGCGCCCGTGGGAGCGCACAGGGACGCCGTGTCCGTGCCCGGTGCCGGGAGAGCGGGACGCGCCCGTGGGAGCGCACAGGGACGCCGTGTCCGTGCCCGGTGCCGGGAGAGCGGGACGCGCCCGTGGGAGCGCACAGGGACGGCGTGTCCGTGGCCGGTGCCGGAGAGCGGGATGCGCCCGTGGGAGCGCACGGGGACGGCGGGTCCGTGCCCGGTGCCGGGAGAGCGGGATGCGCCCGTGGGCGCGGGGATGCCCCGGGACCGCCCGGTGGGCGGGGCCGCCGCTCGCCACGCCCACTACAGGCGCGTCCAGTCACGCGACTGATGGGCGGGGCCCCGGTATCGAGCCCCGCCCATCCACCTCGCGCTTGCGCGCGCCCGGCGTCGGCCGCCATCTTGTGCGGAAGGGCGCGCTGAGGCGGCCGCAGGTGAGCGGGGGTTCCGCACTCCACACCGGGGCATCCCTGACTCCCACCCCGGCATTCCCGCATCCCACCGCGGCGGCCCGGCTCCCCCCGGGCCCCCGGCCCCGATGGCGGCGGTGGCCGTGTGGGGGTGAGGGCGTCGTGTGCTCCCAGGGTTCGGAGCGGGGTTTCCGCGCCGCCGTGTCCCTGAGGAGGATGGGGTGCGGGGTGCAGGGTCTGGGTGCAGCGGGACTCCGGAGCCTGCCGGTAACAAAATACTGCGACCTTCTGCACCTTGAGCTGTGCCGTGGGGACGTGGAGTGCCCTGCACAGGGTCAGGCAGACTTAGGTCAGGATGGCACCTGCCTTGGCAGAGACGGCAGCTGTGAGACGTGGCCTTTCTGTCTTTTACTCGAGGAAAGGTTTTTTTATTCCTGCAATCCCTGGCTTGCCATCTCCCTTGTGACACGCAGTGTTTTACCCTCAGCTGGGCTGGCCAGGTCCCCATGAGCCTGTATTTGTACACGAGGTGCTGCATATAAACTGTGCTTGAATTCATCCTGTGTATGTTCTGGTGCAGCTATGGCCAGCATCCCCGAATTCTGTTCTTAGTCACCCCATCTCACGTGTTTGTTCTGCGTTCTCTTGCGATACAGCAGTGTTTTTCATGTCACCCTGCTTAGGCCCACAATGCAAAAGCTGTTTTTTTCACAGCCCGCGGGCCAAGGCTCAGGCTGTCCTGTGGTAACATTCATACTGGTATGTCCTTGTGAGGACTGGGCTAATCTTTTTGTTATGCCTTTCCAGGATTCCCAACCCTGACAGTTCAGAGTGCCCTTCAGAGGAAGGGTTGTAGCTAACTGTGATGAGAGTTTCTTTACAGTGGGCTGGGTGTTCATGGGTCTGTTTTCCTTTTCAGCTTTGCAGAATGGAGAACTATAAGAAGACCAAAATTGTGGACAAACCTTGTCCTCTTCCTTTCACTGACTTGCCCGCTGATATTATTGAAATGAAGGTGAAGGACGGGAGCAAAATTAGGAATCTGATGGGCTATGCCATGAGCAAGATGGAGCAGGACTCGGTGAGGCAGATTCTTTTCACCGGCTCAGGCAAGGCCGTCAGCAAGACCATCACCTGCGTGGAAATCATGAAGCGAAGGCTGAAGGAGCTGCACCAGATCACCAAAGTGCTCTTCAGACAGATCGAAGAAATCTGGGAGCCCATTGTGCCCGAGGCAGGCCTCGATGCCTTGACAGTGAAGAGAAACATTCCTGCCATTTGTGTCCTGCTGAGCAAAGACGCCCTGGATCCTCAGGAGCCGGGGTACCAGGCCCCAGGATCTTTCGATGCCTTCTGGACTGAGACACTGAAAGCAGAATCGCAGGGCCAGATGAAGAGGAAGCAGGGTGGAGGCCGGGGAGCCGCCAGCACGGGGAAGCACCCTCGCTCCACCGGGGGCGGGCCCTGAGGCGGCGGCTCTGTGCCTGGTTCAGGGAGCTGCAGAAACCAGCCCGGGGCTGTGGCTGCACAGCTGCTGCTGAACACGGGGGCCCACAGAGGTGTGAGGGGAGGGCAGGAGGAGCGGACTGTTACAACTGGGTGTGATCATGGCTGTCTGAAAATGGGTTTTGACAAGTTCCCTTGCCAGAGGCTGCCGGGCTGTACTCCTTAGGGGATCATGGAAGATGGGAATTGCCTCTTCTTGAGCAAGAACTGTTGGTGTGCCATCAGCCCCAGTGAAGGGCTGCTGGCCCAGTGAGGTTTCAGGTGCCTGGGCGTGCAGCAGCCCGGGCAGTGGGCAGACACCTGTCAGTGTGCCAGGTGCAGGTTGCTCTCACCAGTACAAAGGGGAGACAGGACCTGATGTGGAATCCCTGGGGAAGCTGCCAGCGCTGCCCTGGCTCATGAGCATGCAGACAGCGGGGCACAGGGCTGGACTGACCATTTCTGTGCCTGAAGAGTCCTTCTGCTGAGCCTGTCGGGGGGATTGAATGTAGGACTGCCAGGATACATCTCTGGCATCATGTGCATGCAGCTCCTTGGCTCAGCAGAGCTGGTGGTTGTGGTTCTCTCTCCAAACAGGCAGCAGTCGACTTGCATTGTAACCAGCCTGAAATCCTGTGGCTCTGCAGCTGTCCTGGGGTGGTGGTAATGGGAAGCTCCAAAGGATCCTGTTCTTTTCCCTTTCTGCTCCTTGATAATGCACAAAGATGGCTTTTAAATAAAAATGTAACTTCATGTAACTTGGAAATTTGTCATGTCTTACTCATCCCACTGGAGGTCACCCTGTAAGCATTGGTGCTGGGGTTGTGGCTGCTGGCTGAAGCTCTGCTCTTCCAGCCCTCCTGCTGCTCTGTTTGTTCCTTGCGTGACTGTAAATGAACCCTGATCCAAGGGGAGGTTAATATCCAAATACTAACCTCCTTTCACATCCAAAATAGATCAAGGTTCAGTTTCTTTTCTGTGAAGTTTTTTGCTAATTTTTTTCCCCCTCCTTTAATAAACTGGCTGGAACTGCAGCCTCAAAAAGACTCGTCCTGAACTCTGCTGAGTGAGGCAAAGGATGGATCATCTTCTCTTGTGCAGTAGTTTCCTTCCTGGAGCAGGTCTGGTCAGTAATTCTGGGCTGGAGAGAAGAGCTATTCCTGTGACAGGCTGAGCTCTCGACTTGAGAGATCACACATGTCCCGAGCGCTCCCTGTCCTGCGTGCTCTTCCCGTGTCGCTGCTTGTGCGGTGAGCTCCAGCTGGAGCCAGCGCTCTGCACTGTCGGCTGAAGGGTAACAGCACAAGCGTCAAGAGATTTTACTGAAGGGAGAGGTGCAGTGTGTTGCCCGTGCAACCAGACAAGACTCCAGCAGCCTGCCTGGCGCACAGACACCTGCCTCGCATCCAAACGAGTGCCCAGGAGCCAGGACTGTGCCAGGCTTGCACGCCTCCTCCCCCCCCGGAGGGCTCACTGCTTCCTGCCCCACTGCCTGGAGGGAGTCAGGGAAACGCCTGGACCTGTCTGCTGCGCTGGCAGATGCGAGTTCTGGGCATGGGGCAGAGTTAATCTGTTTTATCTTGGTGCTGTTCCCAGCTGCTGCTCCCTTACATCTAAGGAGGAGACCGCTTTTCTCGACTAATTAGCAGATTAGCCATAAATGCCAAGGAAGATGCTCAAGTGTCTGATCAGATGGCTTCTGACATTTCAACTGGCAATGTGTCTGTGTTTACTCAAAACACCCTCTTAGCAGAGAGCCGAGAGCCAGATCCTCAGGCAGCCTGTGTAACCCTCCCTCATGGCCGCGGCACGTTTAAAGCCACCTCACCAAAGCTGCTGATTGTTATTTTTGTTTCACTGGAAGTTATCTTCAGCTGACTTGGTGGCTCTCTCTCAGGACTGAGCTTTACCCAACCATCAAGCCTGTGGGTTCGGGTCAGCAGAGAGATGTCCCAGCTCCCTTACAGCTCTGCCCTTCACCTATCCTTCATCCGGCTGCCTCTTCTCCCACGGAGCCACACCATGTGATGATGCCTGGCTGCCACAGACCCTGGTGTCACTGCTCTGCATCTGTGTCACCAGGCATATGTGGCACTTGGATGTGGTTTTTCAGAGCATTTGCAGGTGCTGATCCCTGCGGGTCTCCAGGAAGCTCCTGGAGGGCCCCTCCAGCCCCTCCTTCCGTCTCCCAGCCATCTCCTTTGGGTGCCACATCTGTGCCCTTCAGGATGAGTGCCCACCCTTTGGGGTGAAGCCCCACATGAGGGCTTCGCCGGCTCCAATGCCCGTGTGGAAGCTGGCAGCTGTGCCTGGAGTCAGGCTGCCCTGTACCTCAGTTTCCCCACCGACAGGACTGGGGGAAGCTGGCTGTGCTGGTGAGGCTGATCTTGCTCATATTCCCAGGTACTGATTTTCCCTAAATGTCCTGTTCCCTCCTCTCCCTGGGCTATCATAGGGTCCAAGCTCACTCCTGCCTGCCTGTAGCCCTTGTGACGTGGGAAGGAGCCCAGCCCTGCCCTGGCAAGTCCATCCTCAGCATCCCCAAGCCCCGATGTGTGTGGGACCAGGTGCACGTGTGTCAGTGTGTGTGTGAGTGTGTGTGTGTGTCTGTGTGTGCGTGTGCAGGGGCAGGGCAGCAGCAGCAGCACGGAGAGCCAGCCGGTGGCCCCGGGCACGGAGGGCAGGGCAGGGAGCACAGGAGAGCCGTGCAGCGGGACGGAGGCCGGGCTGCACCAGCAGCGGAGGGAGGGCAGCACGGGGGCAGTATTGGAGCAGCACCGGTGGCACTAGCGGGGACAGTACCGGGGGCACTACCAGGGGCAGCTGTGCCCACAGTTCCGGGCCATTACCGGGCAGTACCACTGGCAGTACCAGGGGCAATTGTGCTGGCAGTACTGCGGGCAGTACCGGGGCAGTACTGGGGCAGTACCGGGGCAGTACCACTGGCAGTACCTGGTCAGTACCGGGGCAGTACCGGGTTGTACCGCTGGCAGTACCGTGTTGTACCGCTGGCAGTACCGGGTTGTACCGGGTTGTACCGGGTTGTACAGCTGGCAGTACCGCTGGCAGTACCGGGTTGTACCGGGGCAGTACCGGGTTGTACCGGGTTGTACCGCTGGCAGTACCGGGTTGTACCGGGGCAGTACCGGGTTGTACCGCTGGCAGTACCGGGTTGTACCGGGTTGTACCGGGGCAGTACCGGGTTGTACCGCTGGCAGTACCGGGTTGTACCGGGTTGTACCGGGTTGTACCGGGGCAGTACGGGGTTGTACCGCTGGCAGTACCGCTGGCAGTACCGGGGCAGTACCGGGTTGTACCGGGGCAGTACTGGGGCAGTACCGGGGCAGTACCGGGTTGTACCGGGTTGTACCGGGTTGTACCGCTGGCAGTACCGGGACAGTACCGGGGCAGTACCGGGTTGTACCGGGGCAGTACCGGGTTGTACCGGGTTGTACCGCTGGCAGTACCGGGTTGTACCGGGTTGTACCGGGGCAGTACCGTGTTGTACCGGGGCAGTACCGGGTTGTACCGCTGGCAGTACCGGGGCAGTACCGCTGGCAGTACCGGGTTGTACCGCTGGCAGTACCGGGGCAGTACCGGGGCAGTACCGGGTTGTACCGCTGGCAGTACCGGGGCAGTACCGGGTTGTACCGGGGCAGTACCGGGTTGTACCGCTGGCAGTACCGGGTTGTACCGCTGGCAGTACCGGGTTGTACCGGGTTGTACCGGGGCAGTACCGGGGCAGTACCGGGTTGTACCGGGTTGTACCGCTGGCAGTACCGGGGCAGTACCGGGTTGTACCGGGTTGTACCGGGTTGTACCGGGTTGTACCGGGGCAGTACCGGGTTGTACCGGGGCAGTACCGGGTTGTACCGGGTTGTACCGGGGCAGTACCGGGGCAGTACCGGGGCAGTACCGGGTTGTAGCGGGGCAGTACCGGGTTGTACCGGGGCAGTACCGGGTTGTAGCGGGGCAGTACCGGGTTGTACCGGGTTGTACCGGGGCAGTACCGGGCCGGGTCCCGGGCCGGGCCGGCAGAGCGCGCGCTACCCGGCGTTCTCCCCCCGCCGCTCACGTGGGAGCCGGGCGAGGGGGCGTGTCCCGAGGGAGGCGTTCGGCCAATGATAGGCGGCGGGCGGAGGGGCTGACCAATGGCGGGGAGGGGGCGGGGCGGCAGCAGGGCCCGCCCCCCGGTGCCGGCGGGAGGGCGCGGGCGGCGCGCGGGGCTGCGGCACCCACGGGCGGCCGCGGCGGGACCGCGCCGGCTCCGAGCGCTCCCGGGGCCGCGCCGGGGCCGCTCCGCGCCGGGACCCCGCGCCCCCAGCCCGCTCCCAGCGGGACCCGGGCCCCGGCAGCGCCGCCCGCCCTCCCGCCGGCACCGGGGTCCGACCCCGCGGGAGAAGCGGAGGCAGGTGGGTAACGCCGGAGCTCCGCGGCGGGAGGGCGGAGTTGGTGGGACCTGTTGCTGTCCGGTTCCGGGGGCTCCGTGGTTGTCCCGCTCCGCGGCGGGCGGGGGTCAGAGGCCCCGGGGGTCAGAGGCGCAGTCGGGGCTCTGCACGGCCCCGGTAAAGAGCACAACGGGGCTGCCCTGTCCCGCCACCTGCTGCCCCCCGGCCCCGTTCTGGATGCGGGACCTGGCAGCGGCGTCCCGCCGGCAGGAAAAGGAGTTGGAGGTTGGAAAGGGGATCGGAGCGGGGCCAGGGCTGTCCGGAGTCACCCGGGAGTGCACGGGAAGGAGCGTTTGGGCCGGGATGAGGCGACGGGTCTCCCACTGGGGACACCTCCAGCTTGGTGGCCCGCGCGGGGGATGAGGGGCAGAGCCAGGGCTGGAATGGGGTGCTGGAAATGTCCCCCGAACAGCATCTGACCTGGGAGCCGCTGCAGGTCTCGAACTCCAGCGGAGCGCCGCGGGCCCGGGGGCAGCTGTCCCCTGGCACCCCCGGCCCAGCCCGAGGGGGCCGCAGAGCCTGTCCCTTCATGCCACGGTGACCGCGGCTTTCTCTCTTGCAGGTGCTGGAGGCAGAGCAGTGATCCCTCTGTCCTCACTGCCCTGCCGGAGGAGGGGAAGCCGAGAGAGAGCTTCCCGGTGGTGCGGTGCAGCCCGGGACACAGCTGTGAGCAGCCGAAGTGACGGGGTGACACTGCCCTGCTGCCGGCCTGGCCCCGTCCCCGTCCCACCGCCAGCACCACGGCCGTCCCCCTTGTCCCCTGCCAATGCCAGCAGGTGGAGGCTGCACGCTCCACTGCTGCCCTGGCACCCCGAGCGTGAGACCCGGCTGTGGGTCCTGCCGATCCCCGCGGGACCGTGGCCATGGCGGCTGCTCTCTCCACCGGAGCCATCGTGGCCATTTCTTTTAACTGTGTCATTGCGCTGCTCATCCTCATCCTCTTCCTCATCCTCTGCAAAGCCTGCAGGACCCCCTCATGTCCCAAGAAGACCCCGGCTTCTGATGTGGATGAGTCAAGGAATGAAGAGAAGTACCTGCTGCAGCCCTGATCTGCCCGGGGACTGGGGTATCCGGCTCTGCCGAAGGAGCTGTGCCAGACTGGATGCCTGTGCTGGGACCCGAGTGCTGGAGAGGCACAATGAAAGCTGAGGGGACACCCGGCTGCCTGCAGGGGCTGTGACAGGGGGGCACAGTCCTTTGCCGTTGTGGTTTTGGTGTGTGAAGTTCCTGCGAGTGCCCACAGTGATGATGGGGATAGAGAGACGACTGATGGGGATATGCTGCAGGGACAGCCATGCCTGTCCCAGCAGCCAGTGAGCACACCAGGAGCTCTGCCTTCAAGTGCACCCCTTGCCCGAGAAGAGCTTGTGGGCTCTTCTCTGGTGCTCGTGGCCTGGGATGGTGGCAACAACGTCACAGGCCTGAGCAAAGCGGGCTGGGGGCCTGGAGAGGGGAGGCAGCCGGGATGGCACCAGTGCAGGCCGGCTGCTCCATGGCAGGGTGTGCCCAGGGAAACCTGAGCAGCCCCAGCCCTGCTGGCAGAGCAGGGTGTCACCAGCCCAGATGCTTGGGGATGGCCCTGGGTGCCGTGTGCCCTCAGCCTCAGGTGGGCATTTGGCAGATGTCTGCCCGAGCAGCGGGTTTAGCGAGGCACAAGAGGGCCCGCATGGTCCGCCTGATCCCCGGCCTGTCTGTCAGTCCCCTCCAGCAACAGCACCAACGCTGCTAGGCAAACCACCCTCCTCCTCCTCGCTGGGTGCGTGTCCCTGCCCTCCCCCTGCCTGCTCCCAGCCGAGGTCAGCCGTGGTACTCACCCTGCCCCTGCAGGCATCCCTGATCCCGCTGAGAGCAGCCTGGTGTGGCTTTTTCCTGGGGAGATGAGGGTGCCTGGACAAATAGCTCTGAAGGTTCTTTGACCCTGCCTGTTCCCTGGGGATCACAGTGGCTCTGTGGGGAGGGATGCTGTCATCTGGCTTGTCTGCAAGCCTGACAGCTGCGTCCCGCGCCCTGCCAGTGGGTGCTGTGGGTTTTGGAGGGCTCTGCCTTGCCTTTCCTAGAGCCGAGCAATAGCCACAGTCACCGCTGGCATAGCCACTGCAATAAGGGGACAGAAGGGTGGGGTGGGAGGGATGCCAGCCCGGGGTCCTGCAGAGGCTTGGCCAGGCCTGGCAGGGCCTGCGGCTCCTCCCTGTGTCAGGTGTAGCAAACACATCCCTTTGCAGCCTTGTTTTTACTAGACTAATAAATGGATTGTAGGACCCACCTTGTGTCTCTGAGCTCTACCCAGTGCCTGGAAAATTTGGGGGGAGGTGGAATGTCCTGCCATCCTGGAGGGCTGAGGAGTGGCAGTCCCACTGTGTCCAGTGGACTGTGCCTGGTTTGCTCAGGGATGGAGGTAAGGAAGGGCTCATGTCCACATCTGTCTGTGGCTTTTAAATGCTGGGTGAAACCTGACTGGGTATTTCCTGCCTGGGGCATGTGGGAGTCAGCAGAGAGCATCCCCCAACCTTTGTGCCAGAGGCACGCAGAGTTTCCAAGCTGTGGCCTCACTTTCCAAGGATGCTTGTGGGAGACAGGCCAGCTGAGCATATGGAGGACACCTGCCACCACACCTGTCTGGTGGCTTTGCTCCCCAGGCCTGGGAGCTGTGCACAGAGATCTGGTGGTGACAGCCGCTGCTCATCAGCATGCTGTGAGGCCGCTGCTGCTCCTGCTGCCACCGCAGCAGCTGATCCTCTGCTGCACACAGAGTGGTGGCAGGCTCTGCAGACCCTGCTGCCCAGCAGTTCCACGGGCACCAGCTGGGCACAGGCACCCCAGCCCCACGCTGAGGCCCCTGGGGAGAGGGGAGCTGTGAGCCTCCCACAGCTGGGGGCTGGCAGCTGCTGCCATGTGCTGTCTGGAGGCATGGAATGTCTCTCCCACAGTCCTGGGGCACCAGGCCCCGTTTCCAGGCACCCTCTGGCTTAGGCTGCCGCCCCAAAATCCAGGAGTGCCATTCCATTTGACTTGCACAAATGCCTGGGGGGGGGGGAGGGGGGTTGTTCACAGCTCAGAGCTCAGTCTCTCTGGCCACCACTCACACAGTGGCACTGGCTGCCATGAAGCTGCAGCCCTGAAGTTTTCCTAGGCCCCCTCCTGCCCTCCACAGGGCTCTCATCTGGTGCAAACCCAGTCAAGGCTTGGGAAAGCCAAGGGCCTTGTGGCTCTGGAGGGCCAAGCATGGTGAGATTTGCCCAACCCAGACGTGACTGCATACCACAGCTCTCCCAGCACCTCGGTTTATTTGTCTGGGCATAGAGGAAAAGTGTTCCTGCTGTGCAAAAAGTGGGCAGCAGGGGCCCGTGGCTTGCATGCCAAGCAGCCACCGATCAAAGCCGAGCTTGTTTGGTCGGAGGCTGGGCACAGAGTCATCATTCCCCCCCTCTCACTGCTCTTCTTCTTTTTTCCCTGGCTGTCTCACCAGGCTAAGCAGCTTCTCCAGTTTTGCTATTTCCTCCTCGGGACCTTTCTTCACCTCCTGGCCTTTCTTCTCCTGCAAAGAGACCAAGCAGGATAGAACTGTGAGCAGGGAGGAAAGCAAGGATGAGGAGGGGTGTCCAACACAGGGAGGGCTGCCGGAGTGCTGCGTCTGAGCTCTCACCCCTCACTGGAGGCTGATCCACAGGGGGATGCACCTGCTCATCCTCACAGTTAAAGCCCAAGGTGCCATGAGATGTGTGAAAGCTTCTATGAGCTGGGAAGGGACACTAATGAAGTGTTTGGATGGGAATGGTAGTGGATCTACTGATCCACAGTGACTCAAAGCCTTTTCTGCCTCTCTCTTCCTAGACCTTCTTAGCCCCACAGGACTGGACCCCTCTCTAAGCTATGCCCCCAAGAGCTGTCAGGAATGCAAGATTGCTCGGGCGGTGACAGATTTCCAGACCTCCCAAACCATGCCCATCCTGTGCAGGTGCTCCTGGGCAGAGGCAGCCAGAGGAGCAGGGATGGGATCATCCCTTTTGCACCCAAATGGCTTTTCCCAGGAGAGCAGCTGGGTGTTGAGAGCCCCTAACCGGGTGGGGAGAAGTGAGTCAGAGCTCCCAGGTGTGCTGATAACTCCTCGCTGAGGCTCTCCTGTGACTGGACACAGTTCTGTGCCAGCCCTGATGCACACTCAGCATGGGCAAGGACAAGCACTTCCCACATTCCCCCAGCACCTGTCCCAAGCATCCCAGGGGCTCCCTGCCTGAGTGCTAAAGCAAACTACCAGCATCTTGAGAAAAATCACATGTCACAAGGGAAAGAGCTTGCCCAGTTCAAATCACATAGCACAAGGGAAAGAGCCTGCCCAGCTCAGCCCTCACTCGCTTGGTGCAGCAGGAGCTTTCCAGGCCTGGCAGAGGATGATGTCCCTACTGAAGGCACAAATTCCACTCTGTGCTTTGGGCAGAACATGTTTCTGCTGTGCTGTGGGTTGCAGCATTGCTCTCAACAGAGTTCTTGCACTTTGGGAAAGTGATTAACCGGGCTTAGGCTCTCCAGGTTCACATCACATAAGACACAGCTGCAGCAGAGGAATTTTCCAAGCTACACTGAGCCCACCAAGCCCTCCTGCAGCTGAACATCTATGCCATGGGATTTCTCCAAAGCAGCATCCCCACAGTCACCACTTCCATCATGCAGTGTTGCCTTTCAGTCATAGCCTTCCCCTGTGCCAGCCTGCTGGATCCCGCTTCGCCTCTGGATTTGGTGGGACACCCCTGCTTTGGGGCTGGGGAGCTCCTCTGTGTGCAGCATGGCTCTGGGCACCCCAGGAAGCAGCTGCCTAGCACAGGTGAGCGGGAGGGTTGGCACAGCCTGGCAGGTGGGCTCGGGAGAGGAGGCAGCCAGCCTCCAGCACTGCAGCAGAGCAGAGGGAAGGGAGCATCCCTGACCACGCTTGGAGGCAGCCTGCAGGAAGCTGCTGGACTGGCTCTTCTTGGCATCCCCAAAGCACAGGCTCTGCCCTCCGTGCTCTCACAAGCCCACAGGGGCAGCACTCAGCGCCGGAGGAAGGAGGCTGCCAGCTTTCCTCTCTCCCCACTTAGAGCAGATCAATTCTCCAGCCCCGCTAATGGCCGCGGGCGCAGCAATTACAAACACACACCTTCCCTTCAGCGCACAGCACCGGGAAAGTTGTTATCCCGCATGGATCTCACTGCGTGTCTCCAGCCAACGCGGGCACTGCTGAGTGATGACAACGGGGAAAGTCCCCGGGGAATCCCTCCCTGTGTCCTCCCTTCTCCCAGCCCAGCACAACCTCGGTGGAGCAGAGTTGTCCTAAGCTGCCAGAGGACACTGCTGAGATGAAAGCAGTTCTGGGGGGAGGATGGGGACAGGGATATTTGGAAACCCCTCTGCCCCCCAAGAAGAGAGCCCCACTCCTGTTCTGAGCACTGGGATGAGCCCAGGTTCTTTTATTTACAGAGTCCATTGTCTGCATGGTGGGACAGTGCTGGTTTGTGTTAATGCCAACAGGTGAGCAGCACCCTTTGGGGCTCTGGTCTGGGCACTGCGAGTGATGTTTGTAATAGTGGCCCACACCACAGCAGAGCATCTCTCTGAGTGAGAGCCTTGGCATAAACACAGCTGCTCGAGGTATTTCAGGACCTAGCTATTTCTGCAGAAAAGCTGTTTTGCTGTCTGACAGCGTTCAAACTCCTCCCTTTGGCACTCTGTGTCACATACAGCACCACGCAAAGGTCCTCGGGACAGGCAAAAGAGGCACCTGCTTAGCTCAAATGGGAAGAGAAGATGCTGAAGCCACCTCCCACCAATCCATCTCCATCCCAAGCCCTTTGACCTCCCTACTGGCAGGGTCAGGAAGAGACCCTGCCTGATGTCCTGCAGGCCCATGGGAACTGTGTCTAAGCCTTGCTGAATTCACCAGCCTCAGGCAAGGCTCACCTCCTGGTCACCAAACTGTCCCCAAATCTTTGACTTTCACACTGGCTCAGCCTCTTTGGTGCTTGTGAGCACGCTGTAACAAAGCCACGCGGAGGCCTGTAATGAGCCGTAACTGAACCAGAGCCCTAATTTAACGCCACATAACCAAGCAAGCAAGATGACACAGGGAATGGAAATTACAATGTCCTTTTGGGGGCACTGGAATGGAAAGTTTCCCTTTATTCTGTCATCTGCTTCTCCCAGGGCACTTGTGCTTGTGAGCTGGCTCGGCCGCTGATGGCACCAGCGCAGCACGGTGGGATCTGCTTGGATGCACGTGGCAGCTTCCTGCAAATCCAGGGACTCGGGCTGCATCAGACCTCTGAGGAGCATCAGACCTTTCTGGAGCAGAGCTATTGTGATGTCCCAGGGCACACACGACGTGGGAAGGTGTCGCTTCCACGCGCGGCTGCTGAAAGGCTCTGCCTCCGGCAGCGGCCACAGCCGTGTGTGGAGAGGGCACTCACGGGGCTCTGCCACCATGTGTGTACCTGAGCCTGTCCTCCACCTACATCCCTGCTTACACCACATCCACAGGGCTCATCAGGAGCTGGGAGTGAGCCAGGGCAGATCAATCTTCCCCACGAAGTTGCTGGATGCAGAGCTGAGCTTACATGGGAGGTCTGTCCCTGAGCAGCTCATGGAATGGGTATTGGAGCTGCTCAGAGCAGCATTTGCATTGACTGTACTGTTAACTGCTTCCAACTGGAGAGCAAAGTGTTCCTGTTGAAATGGTGATGAGGGACATGGCAGGAAAGCTCAGGGCGGGGCCAGGAAAAGGTGCTGAGTGGGGATGGACTCTGCCCTGCTTACAGAATGAGACCTCAGGGAGGAGAGATGAGGAAGAGACCCCTGCTTGTGTCCATGCTGTTGTATTTGTTGCCAGGTTTCTCACGGTTCTTGCACTCCCCCTCAAGTCTGGGGTCTTCCCTGGCTTGTTAAGCAGGGAAACTGAGGCACGGAGCTCAGGCTTACAGGCAGTGTGCAGGACCCTTGATGGTCCTCTCAGCCCCAGGATGAGTACTGGCACTGGAAGTGAAGCAGGACCTGACAGGTGACTGAGGTGAAGCCTCAAGGGGAAGGGTGGAGTGAGAACTAGGACAAAGACGAGGATGAGGCCTGGCTGCTTCAAGATCCCTTGACCCTTGGGAGCCTCAGCCCCACCCATCCCCACACTGGCACATGCTGAACTCTGCATTCAGGTTAAGGGGCTCATTTAAACTGGAGTCTTGGCTAATGCCTTCATTCCCTAGTTGAACAGTATGCCACTGAGTTAATAAAACTCCCATAAAAGCTGTGATGCTGGCACTTCTCAGCTTCCATGTCTTTTTCCCATTGGTGCAATAATCATGAAACATCTGCTCCGTAGTTTTGATTAAACAAGGCCAAACATGTTTACATTTTAAAGCAGCGAGGAAGTCAACCACGCTGACATGAGCATAGTCAGGAAAGTCCCCACGACTTCCCTGGGAGCAGAGGTGACCCTTTACCCTGCTGAGCCTTGGCCAAGGGGCACAGGCCTGTCTCTGCCCTGCTGCTGTCATGACACTGATGTCATTCCTTACATCGTGGGACTTCTGGATACAGTGCTGGAACAGGATCTAGACATTTTATAAAACAGCCCAGTGACCTAAGAACTGGCCTCCTGTGCACAAGGGTTTAAGCTTTTACAGAGTTGTTTTGAAGGGGGTGAGAAGCCTCAAGAAGATACCTAAAACTGCTTATTCTTATTATCCTCAGTGGGAAGGGGCACACAGCCTGCCAGCTGTTCAGAGGTGTATTTCTTTGAGAGAAGATATTTTCTTGTTCCTTCTGCTTAGGTTAAGGTGACAGTTCCAGGGTAAGGGCTCCTCCACTACCAAAACACACTAGTGACTGGCCTGGTGAACTCAACAAATGAGAGCAAAGGTGAAGCTTCCCTGGAGCATTTCTGTCAAAAAGGCCAAGGAAAGCCAAACTCCCTCACGAACACAGAAAAATTTTCCTCATCATCTCCCTGGCCGCTAACCAAACATTAATAGGATCAATAGGAATATGATAAGAGCTGCAACCCTGAAGCCTCCCAGATCTACATCATCATGGTCCTATTGCAAGCCAGTGCTGCAAATGAAGCTGGATTTGTGCTGAGCTGGGGATGATGTCTGTGCCAGGACCACTTCTGGGCTCTCAAGAAGTCCATTTACATGAACAGCAACATGCTTTTCAACCACAGAAAGCCTTGAGGTACACTCACAGCCTGAGCCGACAGCATTGCTCCTGGCCCATGGAAGGATTAGCTGACAGACTGGAGATAAGGATTTAGGCTTATTCCACTACTGTTTGGAAATAAATGACACAGTAAACATTTTTTGCAGGGAATGAAGCCAGCAGAAAAGCCCAGGGGATGGCTGGGTTATTCAGGTGACAGCAGCCACACAGGATCACTGGCCTCAAGGATGCTCTTACCTCCAGCTTCAGGTACAATCTGTGCAGCTCAGGGCAAGCACTCTCACCTAGCTCAAACTCACATCCTGACTCAGAGACTTTCCTTGGAATCTGCACTGGCCCATGCCAAAGCACAGCAGAGCACACGGGTCTCAGGGCCCCAGCTGCCTGCCTTTGCTTGTTGGAAGTCACCATTTAAATTGGGTCACAGTGCTGGGACCAGCCTGTGGCTCAGCAGCACACATCTGCCAGGAAAGGCATGGGAGGCAAAGGTCAGGACATCCAGCAGGCAGGAAGTGCAAACAAAATTGGATCAGACCTGGAAGCGGATGGGATTGTCACTGGAAATAAACCAGAAGGAATTGGGCAGGGCATGTGGGCAGGGGTCACTTGTCCCTAAACAGTGGGTAGCTGCCCACAGCACACCACAGAGCTGGCCTGTTCACAAACATCCGTGGGAGAGGGGAGGGAATGCCTGATGGAATGGACGGGCTCAGCAGCAGCAGCAGCAGCAGCAGCAGCAGCAGCAGCAGCAGCAGCAGCAGCAGGGAGTGAACAGCCTGGTCAGATCCATGGCCATCAGGGAGCACAGCCTGTGCATCCTCGCTGCTCTGTGTCTGCCCTGCCAGGGGCTGGCTGGGACTCCACCTCCTTGCTCACCCCCCCTGCAGTGTCCTCTGGCCAAGCAGAAGTTGTGCACACAGCAGGAGCTGTTCTCTGAAGAACGTTCCCTATTCTTGCTAACTCCAGAGCCTCGAGCAATGTCTCTTACAGACCACTAATTTAGGCACCTAAATTTAGCCATAAAAAGACCACATTTAGCATGAAAACTTCAGTGAACAAGGCCAGGCTGAGCGCAGATTTGTCTCATGGCACTCCCCACAGCTCCTCTGAACTGGGCATTACAATGATTTGTTACCTCCTTCCGAATTTATCCCTGTACCCAGCTGCAGAAACCCACCAAAACCATTTAAAACTCTCGGTCTTCCGTCTTTTCTGCTGTCTGACACAAGTTCAAAAGAGGGATGTTGTCATGACCCACAGTTCATTAATCACCAAATAAATAGCTTTAAAGAGAAGGATAAGTTTTAAAGTCATCTTAATACATTATGGGTCTGAAATGAAGCAAGAGCATTAACTCTACCCTGCACAGATGCTGTGACTAGGAAACATCAGCAACAGAGTCCCAGGAGGTCACACTGTGTTTTGTCAGCCTTGAGGACAATTTAGCTAAACTCTAGCTGTGAGCTTTGGGTGTGTGAGATGAACAACAGCTTTCTTTTGGGTGTCATCAGCCTTAGTCACTGAGATGAGCCAACATCTATAGACTCTACTCAAACAGAGCAGCCTGGTGAGGAAAAAAAAAAACTCTTCACAAGGTACATGGAAAAGATTTTCAGTAGTATCACTTAAGTGACTTGTACTAAGCACTGAGAAAAACCATTGTGTGCTCATTGTGCAGGCAATTATCCTGTCCTGGCACACTGAGAGCTCCTGAAGGAGTCAGAGTGGAATAAAACCCCTAAAAGCTTTTTCCTCAAGCCCAGGGAGTCCTGGTGGTGCAAACCATCACTGGGATAAAGACAGAGGGAATGGCATGCCCTTTCCTTCACCTCACTGTGGGGACAGGCAGTGCCTCACCCATTCAAACCCTGGATCCAGCCCTACTGGATTCAGATTTTCTGCAGTGCCATTTGGCTCATCAGGATGGAATAAATTATTTCAAGTAGCTTTTAACTTTTTGGGAAGCCCTGATACTCAAAGCCTCTACATGCCAGGTGTTATAATGGCATGGGATGCAAAGGCTGGTGGGGGCATTAGTGCCCAGTGTTTTAGCTGTGGGATCTCTCAGACCCAAGCAGCGGGGAGGAAGAAAATGAGATTTTAATTGAGATTGTCCATAAAACCGACTAGACAGGCAATACCTAGTGTTCTTGCTTGAATTCAAATATTGTTGGAATTCCAGTGACACCCAGACACCAAACCTCAGTGCAACCCAGACAATCCAAAAGCTGAGCAGGCTTCCCTAACTCCTGCACCTGCCATGAGGGGCCACATCTGCAGCACCTCTTCACTTGGGTTGGCAAACCTGACGTGAAATGCTTGGGCACACACAGCACCCACAGCAAACCCATCCAGAGGGATAAAATCAAGGATATGCCCTGCAGAGTGCAGTGACCCCAGCATTCTTAAGCTGCAGCCCTTGATTCCTGCCAGGCAGCACAGTCAGCCACCCAGCAACATTTCCTTATCACTCAGCATCTTTTTTTTTTTTTTTTTTTTTTTATTACTTCAGCTTTACTTTAGCATTTTGTCATGCCAGCTCAGTAAGCTGTTACGGATTAGAGTTTAATAAAAGCAATCAAAAACAAATGTGAATATGCAGCTCCTGCAACTCTTGGGTGCTGCTTTTATTTCATAGAGCTCAGCATCTCATGAGACAACATTTGCAGTTGTATGAACAGTATATTTTAAAAAGCTGGAGGTTCTTCAATGCCTTTTTCTCTGGCCACCATTGTTAACATATACACATCCACCTTGATGACCTTTTAATTGCCTTAAGAAAGTCCAGCTGCTGTTTTTCTTTTAACACAGCACTTTCTTTATTTTTTTTTAATACAGTTCATAAAAGTATTTTGTATAGGAAATATATTCTTGGTTGCTACTTACATGGGAGCATGTGAATATACTTCATTTTGGATAAATACAAGTACACCGGAAACTGGATTTTGTTATTATTAGAAGTAAAAATAAATGTCCTTGCTCAAAGAAGCTTCATATGTAATAACATTAAATGCCAATGGCATGAAAGATGTATTATGACTGATACTCTTCTGCTTATGAAAAAACTCAGTCTGCAATTTAATGTCAAGCCACATTCCTCTCTTTCTCTTTCCCGCTCTCCATGACTGAACTCAGGGATGCTTCAGAAATTGCACTAGATATTTCAGCCATGCGAACAATTTTGTCATCTCAACAATGCATTCTCCTTGTGTATTTTTCATTTAAATCACAGAGTCACCTGGGGCAGAGCTAGGAGGGGTTAGTTCACTAGGGCACTCTTGTCCGTGGTGGGAGCAGCTCCTCTTAAACTGCTTCTGACAGATGCTTGTCCAGTCCTTGGGGTGCCCAGCACAAGAGGCCCCACACAATAGATTGTCCCACTCTGCTCCCAACACCTGCACAGCCATTTCTTTTGAAACCCCCAGGAATGGTGCTGCCAACCCATCTCTTGGAGATGTCTGTCAGCATGTCCCTCTTACACCCACTGAAACCTTCTCCCTCAGTCTTTTCCTGCTGTCTTGTTACCTCAGAGCACTGCCTTCCTCACCCTGCCAGCCCAGGATCTCTTTGGGAGTGCTCACCTCTCTCATCCTCCCGCTTCCAGCCTCTCAGCTGTACTGTCCTTGCTGCTCTCCAGCTCCTCATGTCCCTCAACCCCAGTACCCAAAACTGGAGCAGAGGCCTTTGCAGTGCAAAGCAGCGCAACAGGATCAGATCATGTTTCCATCACTCCCCTGCTGCCTGTGCTTTCTGCTCAGGTAAGTGAGACCTTTCTCCGTTCACCTCCTCAGCCAGTTATTCCAACCTCCTTTCCCTCTCCTCCTGCTTGCCTCCATCCTCACCAAAGTGCATCCTGTTTACTTCAGACCGAGTCTCCCCATTTGCCTCAGATTAAATGACTTGCACAGCTTCTCTCCACCTGCTGCACAGGAAACTGCCAGGCAAATGATGAATGCCACAGGAACGCTCCCAGGCCTGGGAAGCAGATACACTGTTAGCCTGGACAGCGAGGGACGTCACGCTAAATCACATCAGCCACGACTGAGTTACGCTGCAGCATGCAAATCAGAGCTTAAAAGAGGTCAGCGAGGAGCTGGACGCAGGACAAGCACAGGAAATCCTGCAGCTAGAGCTGTTGTTCTTCCCTGGGATTTCACACAGTTATGGCAGCTGAGAAATCCCTTCCTGCCCCACAGACAGACAGCTGTATCCCACCACAGGGAGCTCCTGAGTGTTGCTGGTGTCAGTCCTCTCCTGGAGTGGGCTTGGCATAATGCTGGTCCATGTTTTCTGCTGCCTGTTCAGACATCTGCCCTCTGAGCCCACATATCCCGCAGTGATGCTGGGGTTGTGTTACACACTCCCCATCCATGTTCACTGACCCAGCTGCACTGGACTGTCCATGAAGGCCTGAGCAAGGGATGTGCAGGGAACAGCATTCCTACTCATTTGACTGCAAATGCAGGGCCCAAGCACTGCGTATCAGCCAGGAGCAGACAGGATAAAACAGCGCAGGAGAATTCCAGCAACATGCTGGGAAGCAGCTCAGGGAGTGCTCCCCTGGGGCACAGGCACACACAGAAGCACTCATTTCCTTCTGGGAGACACTGCCAGCTGATATGGCCTGACCTGGCCGAAAGCTGCTCTGCAGGAAGGAGCCCAGGATGGACCTGGGTTTGGGCTCCCTGGCACACAGGGATGGGGATGGCAGCAGGGCTGGAGGTGGGGATGCTGCTGTCCCACCAGCACAGACAGATTGCCACATGCACTGGTGATGTGTCCCTACCCATATCTCACCCTGAGCCTGCCACCCAGCAACGGGGGGTCTTCTGGGTCCTGTCTGGAGACAAAGATGAGGTACACTCTGAATAAAAAGCAAATCTGGATTCTGTGTTCGTTTAAGCTGTTCAAGCGGGAGGCAGCCAGTTTTAACCACAATCCAGTCTTAAGACACTGATCTGGCTCCAGCCCAAGTCTTTGTACTAAGCTCCTTGACATCCTGTTTAGAAAAGCATTATTAAAATCTAATTGCTTCATGCATATATTGCTGTTTTAATTATAACAGAAGCAGGAGAGAGAGATGGGAGCAGTAATCCATCTCTCTGATACTAATACATTTTTGAAGAAGGGACTGGCCATGGGAAAAGCCAATCCAACATCATCTGTGGAAACCAGAGGGAGATATTCCTAGTGATTGTCCACACTGCCAACAGCACAGTCTCAGCATGGCCAGGAGTGGCCTCCCTAAAGTCCTCTTTGCTTTGAGACGCTGACTGGGATGCTGCACCTGAATTAATTTTACATGTTTGCTGCTGTGTCTCTGTTGTACCAAAATGTAATTACTTCAGAGCCATAGACCAGTTAAACCCATCTGCTCAGCTGGCTGCTGAAACTAATGGATATTCTTTGAAACAAAGTATTGCAAAATAGAGGCATGCTGGAAAGAAAATTATGTGGAAGTCATCAAGGTCCTTAAGGCAAGCACTTCCCAAAGTAATCTCTCCACTGCCAAGCGAGTCCCACGAGTACCAAAGACAGAACAAGGTTAACCAGCAGCTGGCAGTTTCAGCAAAACAGTGGCAAAATAAACTATCTGACAAATAATTGCAGATGTAAGGACTAGAGGGGACCTGTTGACAGAGGCTCACTGACACTGATGCACATCCTTAACACTCAGTGGATGGGTGCACTACGGAAAAATCCTTCACCAAAAAGGCTTGTCAAGCACTGGAAGAGGCTGCCCGGGGAAGCTGTGGTGTCACCAGTGCTGGAGGTATTTAAAAGATATGTTGACACTCAGGGACATGGTTTAGGCAGTGCTGGGTTAACAGCTGGAACTATGACACACAGCTGGTCACCATAGTATCACTGAAGCCTCAAAACACCAGCAAACACGGCCTGATCCTTGCCTCACTCTGTACTGCTGGAGCTGGGACAGATGGACATGGCTGGGGCAACGCTTCCAGGTAAACAGCCACCATTCCTCCTGAGGGCCCTTAAAGGAGGGATCTCCTTGCTGGAGATGGCAGAGCTCTTGTCACATCTGGACACCACTTCTGGCTGCAGATTCCAATGGCATAGTCAGATCATCATCTCAGGAGGGGTCACTTCTCCCCAGGTTCTCTGTTTCCATTCTGATCTGAGCCCAGGCACCGACTCCTGGTATCACCCTGGTGTGAGGGAATCCCTTAAAGTCAGGTGTGTTGTCAGGCTGCAGGTCTGGGGGGAACTGGTAAGGACTGAACAAGAACCTGGTGCTGCTTTCAGAGTGCTTCAAGGTGATAACCAGAGTGGTTCCTCTCCACAAGCACAAAGGAGATGGCTGAATTTGCTTAGAGGAGAGGTGGAAGCAATTGCTTTGTAGAAATAACGTTGCCGCAACCCTCTGTATCCCACTGCTTCTCCCACAAAACAGTTAACCCTGTGGATCCTGCATGTAAAGTGCTGGGAGATGCAGGCAGAAATGCCAAGGTATGGTGGTTTCTCCAGGCCCTTTGCTGATCCAGCTCCTCCCTTCCCTGTGAGGGAAGAGTCACCATCACTTGAGAGCTGGGTGAGACACAGCCCAGCAGGGGATGAGCCCATTACACTGCTGCATGCCTGGCATCAAGAACAATCCTGGAAAGGGATGTTTTCACAGCTGGCAACCTAGCAGGAAATAAAAGGAAGACAGAAAGGAGGCACTTGTGCTCAGAAAATTAAATCTAAATTACAGTAATTATACTTGCATTAACGCCCTCTTTGCTATAAAGATGCATAACATCCTTAGGTGAGAGCTGTAACTGTCCTGAAGGTGAGAAGAAGGTAACTGGAGAAAGAGTGCCAGCTTCTCCCTAGCTTGTAAAATCCTTAAGAAGTCTGGATCATCATGAATGGTTGTTTGCAATTTAAATTCCCCAGCAACCACCTGTAAATGAGTCAGCAATCCAGCAACAGCACCAGAGAACCTGCAACAGAGCTGATTTATTCCAGCAATCCATGATTTAACCATAAAGGAAGGCATTGTTTTCTATATGACAATCTGGGGTTTGTATTCTATTGTGGTGTATATAATATGAGACAAATTCTCACCTCACTCCATGATTAAATCATATCCTGTTGGAGGCATGGGATTACTGACTAAACTGGGCTCATTAGCATAATTCTGAGTCTTTGGATGACAGAAACTTGATTCACATTCTGTACCTATGCAGAATCAAGCACAGTGGAGACCAGCCCTGGCAGATGTCGTTGGTACTTCTGTCTTCACCGAAACCACTTCCTTGATTTCAGTCCATATCCTCATGTGGAGATCTGGTACAGAGCCTTTCAAAGTCCTTGTGACCTCCATGCTGCCAGGCCTCCCAAGACTTTATAAGTGAACTCTCTAGATCACCCGAGGAATGAATGAGAAATTTGAAATGCCAGTGAGGACACCAATCCATCCTCCCAAATAAACCTGCAGACTGCTCTGAGATTTCATCCCCCTTTTTTTTTTTTTACTGAAAACTGCTCTTTTGTGGTGATTTTTCAGCTGGTTACTCTTCCTGTTTCTGGCATAACTTCTGCACTCTCTGCACTCTCCTGGTTTAGCTCAGACATGCACTTGCCATTTGGCTTGGCACCAGAAAACAAATACAGAACCACAGAAGGTTCCCTCAGGAGGGACAGGTAAAGCCAAGCATGGCTACAGAGGCTGAGGGTGAGAGCAACACTCAGCCCCTGTGTAATCCATGGTGTAAGAGCAGCTGTCAGTCTAGCAAACAGCCCAAATGTTTGATATTTCCTGTCACACTACAGACAAGAGTTTGAGCGGATTTTCTGCAACACAGGCAGGCAGTTCCAAACCAGAAGGCGCTAATTAAGAAACACTAGATGAGTGTTAATGAAAGAAATTTTGAGAGGTGAGAGAAAGCAAAGAGGATGAACCCTTCTCACCTCCTGTCCCTGGTCCTGTGTGCCATGTTCTTAGTCACTGAAAAGAAAGGGAAAGGAGCTTTCTAGGAAGGAAAGAAATAAGGAGATGACAGCTGTGCTGGATTGGTGTGTCACTGCCCTGGTGATGAAAAACAGGCTCTTAAAGGTCTTAATTTTCAGCTAATGGTTTCACCTACAAAAAGAGAGGCAGAAGGTAGTTTAAGGGGTGAACAAAGGTGCTGATATACCAGACTGAGCCCAGCAGAGACTACCAAGACTGTTGATGGCTGGAGGATTTGCACTGAACAGATTCTAGGAGTGCTGGGCTTGCTCAGCCCATAGCAGATGTAGCTCTGGGTGACCTGACAGGCACCTGCCTGCACCCAAGTGGAGGATATTAAGAAGACAGAAATGGACTCTCTGTAGGAGTGCACAGCAGGAGAATGAGTCACAACAGCCATAAACTGAAACAGGGAAAGATTCAACGTGACATAAGAAAGTTTTTCTCCACTCTGACACTTAGTCATTGGAACAAGACTCCAGAGTGGCTGTGACATCTCCAGCCTTGGAGTTTTTCAAGAGAAGTCTAAGCCCTGAGCAACCTTGTCTGATCTCAGGGCTGTACTTGCTCTGAGCTGGAGGCTGGACTATAGGTATCCCAACATCACGTCCAGCCCGTGGCTCTGCAATCCCAGGACGTTCTTCATCACAAAATGTGAACTGGAAGATGCTATTATCATTATGTTCTTCATCACCAAGTGTAACTGCAAGATGCCTACTCTGCTATTATGCTCTTATTCCAGACAGCATTTCTAAGCAAATATCCTCGTAAACCTTGTAGAGCTCATAATGTCAGGAGCAGTGCAGACCAACATAGCCCTCATTTCCCAGCTCCTGGAGAACACTGGCACAAGGGAACCAGTTATCCAGCTCCCAGGGTGTCTAGATGCTGTGGAAGCTACACATACCAATTTGAATGTTGGTGTCAAAGAGGTAAAGAGAAGAAGAAGGTCCTTCAGTGAAAAATGACAACCAGGAAGCTCTGGAGAAAACCCATGGAGAGCAGAAGCCTGAGGCAGATGGTGACAGGACCAAGGAGGAAGCTGGACTAGGAGTCTGTGAGAGCTGGCATCACAGGAATGAGACTGTTTCCCCATGCCTACCCACAAATTGAAAAGCTGACATAAGAGGGGAGTTTATATAATCCCAGACATGTAGGACAGGTACATGTTATCCCACTATGCTTAACTCAGTGGCAGAAAAAATGATAAAATGGGTTTAGTGTCAATAAATCCCCACTGTTACTGTAGCACCTTGTCATTGCTGAGTGCTTGCAGTTTGATCGTTTAACACACAGGCTAAAAACCAAGCCACAATCAACAGAAGTGAGGAGTTCAGGAGACTGTAAATGCAGCTACGTGGCCTGTTTTGAGCTGTCATTACAGCTGTGAATCTTTGTAAAAGCTGTGAATCTCTCTCTGTAATGCTGCCTGACAATTCCCCTATCATGTCAGTTAAGATCAAAAAGTGGAAGTAGATTTTATATCTTTTTAAACCCTGAAATAATGATTATGATTCACACAGCTTCAGTCAGTAACCTGAACACAACAATGACTCTTCCTGGAGCTAAAACAGAGCTTTCACTAAAAGACAAGGTGTTTTGACCTGAAGGAGTTTGAGGGATGCAGACAAGCTAGTGCCATGCTAAATAGGTGTGCTCAAGCCCTTGTTTAATTTGGTCAGCTGCCAAATCCCATTATATCTCTGTCTGCTGATTTTAAAGAGCTTTCCTTCATTGCAAATCCTTCCCCATGTAGGTGCCTTTAGGATGAAACCAAATTATATTTTGTTAAAATATATTTAGATATTATATAGAATTGCATTACATCCTATATATTATATAATATTTGATATGTGCAAACAATATAGAATATAATTGTATTACATATACAATCTTAAATTACACATTTAAAATTATAAGTTATAAAGCTTAATTTACTGGCAATGTCCTCAAAACCTCCTTAAAATTATATTTCTTAGGCCTTAGGTCAACCATCTTTGTCTTTCAAGACTTACTTTCCATTTCTACTTCCCATCAATCAGTCAATCAATGGGTCAATCAATCAATCAATCAATCAATCACCTCCACTGCAGAGTCAACCCTGGATGTGTGCAGAGACCCCTTCCTAGTTACATTTAAAGTTCTGCTGCTCCCAGCTCTCTTTACAAGAACCCACACAGGTGTTCTGTAGTGCTTCTTCTTTTAAGCAGGGTGATTATTTCCAGAGAAAGTCCATGTTCAACCATTCTTTGAGGCATAAGTAGTATCTTGACAAGGGTTACCACAGGTCTGAGCCAAACAGCAATTGTTAAGTAAGGCTGAAAGCCCATGGAGTACCATGTGTAAAGAGAGCGTGGCGTGTTAAGAGATCTCATGTTGATAGACAAGTGATTCTTTCGGAAGCAGGGGAAACAGGTCAATTGCAATGTTTAAAGCTTCCTCTGAGTCCTTCAAACACATCACATAATGTGTAGCATTTCTGTAGCACCTCCTAGCCCAGTCCACGAGCCTTTCAAAAACGTGGGGTTACTCACTCAGGAGAGGCAGGGGCACGGTGCACTCAGGGGTTTCACTAAAGCCTGCAGAAACCCAGAAGCACAGGCTGTGAAGCACAGGCACAAAGGCTGTACCTCTCCAGTGAACCCCTAGAGAGAAGATACGGATTGGAAATACCAATTGCCTTGTCTTGTTAACCCCTGCTCAGCCTGCCACCACCACTGAGGATTTCAGAGATAAGGGAACAGAGGATTGGAGCTCTCTTTGCCAAGCCATATCTCTTTCTTTCATTGCAGGTAGGCAGTGGCGCTGCCTCATTTTCTTGCTACTTTTCTAAGTCAGAGCTCAGACTAACCTTGACTTGAAATGCAGGTCTGATTGCAGAAGGCTTTGCTTGCCACACAGGCATCTGAAAAATCACGGCTGGCAGCACATCCCTGGCTATGAGCAGGGTAAAAGCACTCTCAAGAATGAAATTTCCCCACACAGCAAGGCGCAAGCAACTTGGAGTTTTCCCTATCACTGCAGAAGGGATGGCAGATCCTTCTGCAAGTCTTTTACCCCACAGCCAGTCAGGGTTTCCATCCCTGGGCACTGCGCTTCAGGCCCAAGCTACCCCAGGCTCTCCCGGTTGCAGAAGCAGGATACACACCCCTCTCTTTTGCTGGTGCTTTAGGCTGGAAAACCCCATGAGGTTAAGCTGAGTGAGACAGCACCTCCACAGCCCTGCCTTCAGCCTTGTGGCAGCAGACAGGAAGAAGTTTGTCAGGATGGGCTTCCATTTCACTTGTGCAGCCTAACTTTTTCAGCCCTCAGGTTGCAGGAGTCATTTGGGCTGCAGTGTTTTTACAGCACAGGTTTTAAAGCACAGCTTTTCTTCTTGAGCAGGAAGTTCTCATTGAAACCAAATCCCTCAGCTTTTTGCTCAGCTCTGTTACGAACTCAAACCAAGAGGCAAAGCCTGGCATGCTTTTTTTGCCATTGTTGTTGTTGTTATTGACATGAAATAAACAAAACTATTAATTTCCTGCACTCCCACTGAACATCCATTGGTTGGTCAGGCCAGATAAAATGAGAGCCTTTGAGTTCATTGCCCTGGCTTGGCATGTTGTTTCAGTGCAGATCAAAGCAGGAAACCCAGTCCTGGAGAGGGATGAGCATCCTCCAGTCTCACAGCTGCATTTGCAAAGTTGTTTCTGGTCATTCTGGTGTCTGACTGTTTTGGCATCTTACTTCTGACAGCAAGTCTATATAATCATCAAAAAGTCAGATGAGGCAAAAAAATAAGAAAGCAGTAACTGAGCAGTGCTGATATTCATGCTCCCTCCTGTGCTTCTGGGAAGGATCCTTTCCCCTCTCCTCAGGATATAAAAGCCAGCACCAATAACCACGTGGGGAGATTTCTGGTCTAGTTGAGCAGGGTTAGCGTGTACCCAGACAGCACAGGCTTACAGGGAAAGGCAATGACTTTTATTAACTCAAATAATACATATCTGGAGAATAAAATATCAGCTTTAGGGCAAAAGCACTTCTCCTTCCTGCCTTCCTTTCTTCCTTCCCAGGAATAATTGTTTGTGTAATAGAAGGTGCTATCTGTACCCACATACTTTGTTTTGATTACTGTGTTTGAGAGCATCCTGACCCTAACAGCCCCAGCCACTGGGAAGGGCAGCAGTTACTAGACCTGATAACCTAACAGCCTTAATCTGATGCGTTTCCTGGGGGAATTTCAGGAGATGATAGGGATCAGGAAGCTGAAAGAGGTAAATGCAGCAACTATCCAGAAAAGCAAACCATTCCGTTTAATCTCACTTTTCCGAAGATGAATGGAACAAATCAACAACCTATAAGTGCCTGAAATGCATCATTCCTAATGTGAATTTACACCAAAGAAGTCATGCTGCACCAATCTGATTTCTTTTTGCAATAGCACAACACACCTTGTGGACTGGAAAGGCATGGAAGTCATTAACCATGACCTCGGGAAGACTTTGCCAGAGTCTCCCTTGATATTCTGATCCTGAAGTGAGACAACAGACCTATATAAAGTGAGTAGAAACTGGTAAGACCCAGCTGAATATTTGTACCCAGAGTTGTCAGCACTGAGATGTGTGTAACTCTCACAGGTCTGGTGGGGATCTGGTCAGAGTTTCTGTTAGTGCTCGGATAGCGGGACAGACGGGAAGGCTGCAGGTGTCCAGGAAGGCAGGACTGGAATTTGAAATTACTTTGCTGGGCCAGAGATATGATCTGGAAAACCTGCATGTGAATTAGCAAGGACAGATGCCAGATACTATGAGTGAGCAGGGACAATCCCCAGCACAAATACAGGATTGTGGGGATGGAGTGTTCTGCCATCGGGGCTGGAGTTAGAGGGATAATCACCTGGATGGGACCTGGCACTCCCGTGAAACAATAAAACAGCCAGCTCTGCCACTGCAGAGGAATGGGAGCATCATGGGCAGGCATGTGAAAGGATCTCTTTGTGCTGGGGAGGGCAGCACCCACAGAACATGGTGCAGCAAGGGCACAGTTCATGGAAGGTGCTCTGGGGGATAACAAGAGTTCAGCCCAACAGGTGGGAGGTTGGAAAGCATGACATTATCCTGGCAGAACAGGTCTCTGCACTGACCAGACCCTGTGAGGAGTGAGGAGGTCAGGCACACCTTAGATTGAGAGCAGTGGCATCACTGGCAGCTCCCTGGTGAGATTTGGGAGTAGAGGAGACCAGGGGATGTTTGCCCTAAGACGGCCTCGCACAGTCGGTGCCTGGCATCCCTTCTCACAAAATCAGTCAGTGAATTGGAGCATAACAGTTTCCCTCCAGGAGAACCTCGGAGCTGCTTTGATTGTAGCCATCACTGCATCTCACACAGCCAGCAGGACTGTAAGTCAGACCCTCTTCTCCTCTGCTTCACAGGGCTCTTCCTTTTCTCCACAGGATAAAAATAATCCTCTTGCGTCAGTTCCATCTCTGTGAGCAGTGAGACATTTTATTCATCCGCGATCCCTTCCCTTCTCTCATTTAAACAATTCTGCATTGACTCCATCAAATCAATTTGTGAAAGGAGAATTTATTTGCCATGCCTGCAGGTGTAGGTGTCTCAGTTTCTTTTCTTTTGAAGAAGGCTGGGAGGTGGCACAAGCATGAGCTGGGGAGAGGCTCAGGAAGGGCTGGAAGCAGCGCGATGGTTTCGATCAGGGCATGCAGGGGCAGGAAGGGCTTCAGATGGATGCACCCTGAGTCACAAAACCCACAGGTGAAGTCTGCAAGTGAAGGGCTGCTTACAGCAATGCATTTGGGGTGTGTTTTACAATGGCACAGACACAATCTCCCAGGCAGGGAGCTGCCCTCTGTGCCTCCACAGGCAGCTTCAGCTCTTTCCAGCCCAGGCCGGCTGTTTGGGGAAGGCTGTGTCAGGCTCTGGCAGAGGCTCAGGAGGAGTTGCAGGAATGTGCCAGATATCAAGCTGTTCCTTTGGCCCTCATAGCTGCATTTCTTCCTATTCCATGTCAGTACAAATTCCCTGCATTTGTCACTGTAGCAAAAACCACCAGGCTTTGCAATGAGGAACACTGTCCCAGAGCTCCTAGTCAATGCCCAGGGACAAGGTATCACAGAACCACAGAACTTTAAGGTGTTGGAAAGGACCTCAAAGACCATCCAGTCCCAAACCCCACCTTTCCATGGGCAAGCACACATCCCACTAGACAAGGCTGCTCAAGGCATTATCCCATCTGGCTGTGAACACTGCCTGGGTTGTGGTATCCACAGCCTCCCTGAGCAACCTGTCCTGTGGTCTAACCAATCTCACAGGAAAAGAATTCTTCCTAATATCTAACCTAAATTTCCTCTCTCAATTTGTATCTATTCTCCTCGTAGAGCTCCAAGAGTAAAAGCCCACCAAGCTCTGGGGCATTACTGGATTCTGTAAGGCAAGGCAAAAACATGATGGGAAAGAGTCTTGCAAATGAAGACCAGTGTCCTGTTCTTCATCCCTGCTGAGTGAGTTCTTGGGTGCTCAAAACACTACATAACCATGAGCTGTGGAGAATCAGTTACATTTCTCCACCTTAACTGCATGACCAGTGGATGCCATGGCAAACAGAGGCCAAACCTACACTGTGGAGGTAGAGAACCAACAAGCAGCTGCTGACCTACATTCCAGGACCTTGTGTGCTTTTCTGGCCAGGTTCCCCATGGGGTGCCTGCTCCTTCCTACCTTTACTATGATCCAGCTTCTCATCCCTTCGCTCATACCACTGCCATCTCTTCCCTCTGCCCCTGGCTCCACTTCCTAATTTTCTTCAGTTTTTCAGTGACTTGGCTGGCTCAGCTTGGAATCTTGGTCTCAATAGTCTGTGACATCCAAGTGCAGGAAGGAGGCAGGAGAGCCTTCCAGGATCTGGGCACTGGTGGGACACGGCTGTCCGTCACTGCACCCCAAGTGCAGCTGCACTCCTGAGGTATGACCGTGTTGGATGTGTCCCAAAAGCACTCAGCAGGAGGGAAGAGGCTGTAGGAGAGTAGATCCATGGTGCCTATGGACAAATGCCACTTGGCTGCTGTGGCTCCAAGGGAGACGGGTGTCCTCATCCTACTCAACATGGAGAAGAGCTGTATCTCATCCAAAGACATACAGAGGCCAGGACCATGGCTGGTTCTCCCAGGCCCAGGCAATGCTTTGCACATTGTTCTCATGACAAGCCATCACCTTGTCCTTCAAACACGCCCTGTGGCTCAGGGGCTGAGTCAACAAGCTTTCCTCCTTCATTCCCCTGTGCAGAGCCAGTGCTCGGGAATAGCTGCCCTTCTGAGAGGAGTTTGGGGCTCTCTGGCATAAAATTAGCTCACCCTCAGATGACCTGGAGGATAAGCACCCGTGTTACCTCCTTCATCAGGCCACTCTAATCAGTTCTGGCAGGGGGGCTGAACACTGAACTGTCTCTGCAGAGCAGGTTGACGGCTGGCAGTCCTGCACTCACACCCAGCCATTGCTGGAAGAATGAGAGCCTCCCAAAAAGCCTCCACTGCTGGCTCTGCCAAAGCCATGCTTTGAAATCAGCTTGTTCCCCTAGGGGTCACTCTGACAGCCCTCTGCCCCCAGTACTGGGGCTGTTATTCAGGCAAAGAACTGGTGATTTCTCAGGATCTCCCAATTTCCAGGATGGGATTTAAGTCATCTGCAGAGAAACAATTGACAGAGGACAAATAAAGAAACAGGAAGAACAGGTGAGCCAAGCAGATCCTGTGAGTTTGAGCAGTGCCTCGCCTGCCATAAGATTGCCCTGTGCTTTCTGCCAAGGCACTGAAGAAAGATGAGGCTCTGGCTCAAAAAGGAACTGTGCAAGCTAAACAGGCATATTCAGGTAATTGCAGATCTAACCAAAATATAAGTCCTTTGAAAACATAAGGCAAGGCTCCTTCTCATGCATTAGGCATTTCCCAGGACAAGCAGCAATGGGCTCTTCAGGCTGCAGAGGAGCAAAGTCCAGACTGCTGGGACTTGGGGAGCTTTAGGATGGCAGACACCAAAGAACAGACACAATCTGTGCACAAAGGAAGAGGATGCAAAGCCTGCAGATAAAACAGTGCTTGTAGCAACACAACAGCACCAGTGTGGAAGGAAATAAAAGGGAAGGTGTGAACAAGGCACAACTAGAAACCAATTTTGCTTGGCCAAATTGAGATCTCAGTTACTAAGGACAGCAAATCCAAGGACACACACCAGATTTATGCCCAGGCAGTCTTGACTATTATTGATCACAAAACCAAATCCCCCTAGTATTTTTCTCCAAACCACTAGTATTGCAAAATGGAGCAGTCTCACATTACTTTCAAACATAGGCAACTCTTTTTATTATACAGACCTTCAAAGAAAAAACTAAAAAGTCAAAGCCAGTCTTCTTGTCTTTGTCAGTATCCCCTTGACAGCACACAGCACCTCACAGAATGAGACTTGCACTTTAGAAATTATTCATAAGTACTATGGATTTTTTGTAAAATGGGACCTTCTCTTGCTTCAGTTGCCAGTGTTTCCATTTAATGTACTAAACACATTTCACCCCGACCACTGGGAATTGACTTAAAATAACTTGTAAATATGCTGATGTTCTCTCTCCAACAACTGCCAAACACGGCAGCCACAGAAAGGGACATTACATAACAAAAAGGTTGAAGATGTGGCCAGGAACAACAAAAGGAAGAAAAATTCCAGCTCTTGACCTTGGGGTTCAACAATGCTTCTGCTACATGGAGCTGTCTTCTCCCTTCACATACATTGATGCAACCCAAAAGTTATTTCACCAAAAGCAAAGAAAACAGATTTAATGAGAGTATTCAAGTCCTGTCAATCTACCCCTGCTAGTTTGGGTTGGCTCTCCAAACACGCTGTGTATCTGAGGTTGCCACACCTCTGTTCAGGATCTGGAACCCTTTGTAACTGTGGAGCAACACTCTTGGACACCTGGATTTGTGCACTGTGGCTATGCCCAGGGCGTCCAGGTAAATATCCAAAGGCTTCCGTCTTGCCCAGGAACTGTAGCCTGCTGGCACATGGACCACCTCATTTCCCAAGTAACAGCTTCCCAGGCTTAGACAGCCCCTTCATTTTATCTCAGGCTATGCTAGACTGGGAGGAACATGATGTGGGACAGTGGAGGGAAAACAGATCCTATGGAGATGCAAAGGTCTTCCTGCTAATGGCTTTCCTAGCACAGTGTCAGGGCAGGAACTCATGGAGGGCAAGGAGAAGGCAGAAGGGGTACAGGAGCTGTGTTTGCTGTGCTCCCTTTGGTGGCTGCTGATTTACAGTTATGAGTCACAGGTGCATGCAGCAAAACAGCCTCAGGCCACAAGCAGTGCTGCTCACACACTGGTGAGCTCCACACCAGTGGCACAGCCTCCTGCTGGGACCTGCAGGCCCTGAACCCAGAGACTGCCACATCAGCCACATCCAGACCCTCCTGCTTCCCAGGCAGCCTCAGAGCCACCTGGCTGTACATGCCTCCCACCTCCTCTTCTGGAAGGTCTCAGCACTGGGTTTCCTTCCCACACCAAAGAATAAACACCTGTGCATATATCCCTACATGGCCTATAAAAGTGGCACAGAAAGCTGTGAACAGTCAGACACAGGGTTTCACAAGTCCCTGGGTGCACCTGTGTTCCTCAGCTCTCCCCCTAACACTACAGAGAGCTACCTGCAACTAGACTAAGTAACAGGAGAGAGACTGAAAAGAAACCAAAAAGCATTTTCAGATTTCAGAGTAAGCCATCAAGCTGCAGGTCAGTTTTTATGAGACCCAAGCTCATTTGTAACGTGCTTCCTTAACCGGAGGCCAAACTGGCTCTGGAGGAGGCAATCCTCATGAAGGCAGGGCACAGCAGCACACCAAATTCCTCCAGCACTGCTTGTGCTTGTGCTTCTGGGTCACTGAGCAATTAGCCAGTTCTGAAGAGACACTGAGAAAATTGGCCATGGCTGGAGCAGCACAGAAGGCTTTGAGAGAGAAGCATTTGCATGAAAACAGAGGGACTAAGAATTACACTGCTAGAAGAGCAAAACTTGACCTGTTTGGAGAGGAGAGACAAGTGCTTTTCTCTGGTACACAATGAGAACTGCTGGGATAGGAAATTTAGGGACAAAAATTCTTCCCTCAGTACTAAACAGCTCACCCAATCCAGGACTGATGTGACCTTGGAGAATGGATCTAATCCATAGCTTACTTCCTTAAATACAGTCAGATGTGTAGATAGACTGCACATGTTGTGACAGAAGGAGGGAGCTCAAGTTTGTATTTCTGTATTTACATGCTGGTTGGTTGATCCCTTACACCTCCCACAGCTACAGAAAAACACTAAGGACAGAAACAATCTCCTGATCCTTTACTCCTTCAAGTTACTCCCTGTCACCCTAAGTGATAGAAACACAAGGCTACAAAGCAGTTCATGATGAAGCATCCCACTCCCTGTTCTAGACCCTGCTGTGGACATCAGTGGCATCTCAGTGAAACTGGGAACAGGCATGAAGCCAGGGTCCCTTCCTGAGACCACTTGTGTGCAGTGGGTGCTGCTGGGGAGTGTGAAGGAGGAAGAAACCTCAGGCCCCAGAGATTTCTGTGCTGGGATACAGTGCTGGGGAGGAGGATTGAAGAGGTTGAGGAGGATATTTCAATCACTCTCCTATTGTCTCCTTTAAAACTTGTGTAAAGACTCTTACAACAACTTTCTCCAAATTCCCTTCCCTCTTTCATCTCCTTAAAACCCCAACATCCTCCCATGGTCCATCACAGTTCCCATATCCCTCCCAGACCCTGCCATCAGCTATGGCCAAAAAGCCAGAGGGCTTCAGGAAACAAAACTCAATGCTCCTTCCTTGGCTGAACAGCCTTGGGCTGGATCTGGCCGAGGGCAAACTTGTCAGGGCTGCAAAGATGAAACGAGTCAGAGTCCAGAGGTGACACTGGCTGGTGTGATAAGGCACAGAGAGAGCAGAGCAGCTGCCCAGCATGTGCACATGGATGTGAAGGCTCAGAGCCAGCCTACACCCCTTGCTATCCCTACATTACAAGCTGGTCACAGCCACACAGCATCACACCCACAGGTGTGTGCCTGCAGCTCCTGAACATGCATAGTGCTGGCACTGTGTCCTGGTGTGGGCAAACAGCTGTGTTCCCCTTCCCACTCCACTCCTGCCCAGCTAGACCCAATCAATGAGGATTTACTGCTGGGTAGAAATTCAGTTGTTACCAAGAAACAGACAAAGAGATGCTTTGCATGTGAAGAAACCAGTAGCAGGAACAGAGATTAACATCCTAAATAATCCAAGATAAATATCCAAGACAAGCATCAGGCCAAGAAGTTGTCTGCCTCCCTGGCATTCATCCTGGGGACTGGCCAAGAAATTTGCTTTAGCCTCAGCAAATTCTGTATTGCAACTTTTATTTGATCTGCTTTCTCTTCTATTCCTACTCTGCTGTGGTCTCCTAAAATTTCTAAAAAACATTGCACACTGTTTTTTCACTATCTTCTGTTTACTTCTGGCATTGGCAGAGGTTAAGCCAGGCTACTTTAGCAGTTTTAAAAAATAAAACAAAGCCTATGAGCATACATTCTTCTGACTGTGATGACAAAATGCTTTAATTTCTTCCAACCCTCAAACGAAACCCGGAAGGCTCACTAATTAAACAGCTCTGCCCCAAACTGATTCTTCTTACAGCAATGCTTCCCTCGGGTGAACTCAACCACCAAGGTCGTTACAAATTAGAAATGATACTTTATTAGTTAAACAATTCCTGCCTGACATCCGCTGCAATATTTAAAGAGCGCTTGGAGTCTAGAAGTGGCTTGGATGACAGCAGAGAGTCACTTGTTCCTACTGCTGCATCTCAAAATACTGCAGGCATTTCTGGCATTTCTGTCCCCCCACTTCTGAGCAGAAGCACCCAAACTAGTTTCACCTCATGGAAATAAATAAACAGCTTGGGGCAAGGGGATCTCTGTGTCCTGCCCCAGAGACTTCAGTCTGTGGGGGTAGGGTGATATCCAGGACTCAATTCCCCACGGCACAGACACATGTACACCCACTGTGTTTGACATCTCTTGTACACAGGACCCCTGTGCCCTCTGTGTGCCCTTGACACAAATGCCTGATGGGTGGCACAGACTCTGTCCCCAGCTTCCTCTCAACAAGAAATGCACCTTTCCCCATGAGCCACTGTGAGTTTAGGATGTTAAAACTCACAAGGATTTTTAGACCCTTTTTAAAGATTTTACTATGTGTCTTGGTGAAAGTTACTTCTGAAAACACCACCTGAGTGCTTTCGAGAAGTTTCCCCCTGGCATATTTGTTCTGCCAAGTGTTCATAAATGAGACTGTGCTAATACAGCTGACAGCAAAACTCAGACTATTAAATAACACTTCTTAAAGATCCCCAAGTGTTTTACGAACATGAATTAATTAAGCTGCAGGCCAACCCTGCAAATTATTTAAAGATATCTTGAACCTTCCTTCCTTGCTCAAGGACATGAAGAGAGGAAGGGGCCAAGGTCTGATGAGAACCAAAGCATCTTAATCATTCCCATTTCCACTTATCCACCACACCAGCTTAACTAACGACCAAAACCCAATAAACTCAGAATGGCTGAAATTTCACCAAGATGACATTCATTCAGTCACTTTTGTAAGCTCTATCTTGCAATAGCTAAGGAATATGCAGAACACGAAGCAGACAGCACTGTGTCTATTTTTACAGGAAGTTTGGGGTTTGGAATGATGTGGCTAATTAGAGCTCTCCCAAAACAGGTTGATTTGTCTGCGAGTTTTACTTGTCAAAAGCAATTGTCCCAGCTGTTTGAGAAGGCAACCCCTGTGGCATCAGTGTGAAACAGAGGGGTAGTGGGACCCGGATGGGCCCCTGACTGCCCCGTCCCTTTGGCATCCTGGGTTCTGCCAGAACTCAGCAAAAGGCACCTTTCTATCACCATCAGAGCTGACAGAGCAAGACCAGGCAGCTGATCTGACTGATGGCCCCAACCTTTAGAAGCACTTCCTGTGGCTTGTCCACTTTGTTGTCAGGCAGTTTTCCCCACTGGGCTCTGTGGGGATCAAGTGGCAAAGAGAACAGCCGGGGGTACCCAGGTACTGAGCCAGTCATGAACAGGTTTTTCTATCTGCAAGGAGGCAGCTGGGGTGTCAGGACTCCTCTGCACAGTTTTGGACCCTCTTAACTTACAAAAAGCTCTGGAAGTTCTGTGACTATCAACTCCAGCCTGGGGAATCCCAGAAAAGAGGGAAAAGTTGAGTCATTTTACAGAGGAAAGCTGGTTGCACAGGGTAAGGGCATAAAGAGCACACTGAGCTGATCTTTAGAGGAAACTGGATCAATACTCTGGAAATATATCTGACTTCCTACCACGAGATGATATTCTTACAAACACAGCTGGAGGCTTGCTGCTAAGGACACAAAGGCTGGTGCTGGCAAAGGGAGGAGATAGACAGGAGCACACACTGGATGGCACAGCCTGTTCTGACAGGGCTTGATGTCCCTCTGCTAAAACATTCTCTTCCATCAGCTAAGTCTCCTCACCACTTGTTCTCTTGCGGCGCTGAGCAGGCTAGGCCAGATCCATCACTTTGCCACCCCAATGCATGTCATCTGTTTTAAATCCTCGTATCTTTCAGGGTGGCCGCAAAGAAGTCAAGAAACCCCCACACGTAACCACTCATGCCTGAACATCCCTCCTTCCTCTCCACATGTGTGGGAAAGTTTTAGTTCAGTGTTCAGTGTTCCTCCAAACCTAACCAGGCCAGCAGAAGACAGATGGTTTAATAACATCAGAGCAGCAGAGTCCGTTTCCATCCCATTTATACGCTGCGTGGGATGTAGTTACATGTTGGTTTACGGTCAGCAGTAAGCACCGGAGTTACTCCTAAACTCACAGTTTAGATTGCTTTGTCAACAACATGCATTTTGCCTTTAAAGCAGGTCAGCAAAGAGAAATGACAACATCCATAACTGCATGGAGGGCAGCTGCTGGTCACCAGGAGCAGAAGGAGACATTTGAACTCCCATCTGAAGGATGGGATGCCATCCAGAGGGACCCAGACAAGCTTGAGGGGTGGCCAATGGGAACGTCATGAAGTTCCAGGCCATGTGGAAGGTGCTGACCTGGGTCAGGGCAACCCCTGGTACCAGCACAGGCTGGGCATGAGCAGCCCCAGAGCAGCCCTGCCCAGAAGGGCTTGGGGGTGCTGTGGGTGAGAGGCTGCCCATGGCCCAGCCATGGCACTCACAGCCCAGAGAGCCAAACGTGTCCTGGGCTGCATCCAGAGCCCCATGGGCAGCAAGGCAGGGAGGGGATTCTGCCCCTCTGCTCTGCTCTGCTCTGCTCTGCTCTGGTGAGAGTTCTCAGGAGTTCTGAGCAACCAGGAAGGTGTCCCTGCCCAGGGCAGGGGTTTGGAACTAGAGGGTCTTCTAGGTGTCTCCCAGCCCAAACCCTTCTATGACTCTGGCCCACAGTGCAGTATTGCTGGGGGCTGATCAGTCCACAGCTGGGGTGAAGAGGAGAGCAGCCACATTTATGTGTGTGTGGCTCCTCTGCCCTGCTCAAGTCCTGTGCAGGCAGGGTCCATGGCAGACACTCTGTTCATCCATGCCCAGGATGGACTCATAAATCACCAAGGAAACTTATCCTGAGTCAACCTAATGACAGCATGGAGAGCTTTGACAGTCTCAGTCTGAAGTTTTGCAGGAAACAGAAAAGTATGAAGCATATGAGAAATTCTTCTCCCCAGCTTCCACAACTCAGCCCCAAACAAAGTGCCATGTTTTCTATGCCCTCTCTGCACAGGGAAGATTCACATTTCCAGTGGCAGTCAGCTGCAGGAACCTTTTAAAAATAATTTTGAAGACTCTGGAGTGACACTAGTGTGATTAGTTCCTGGCCAAAGACCCTGCCTAATACAGTAGATTAGTAGAGTATATAAAACATTTGGGAGTACATAAATAAAAGATGATCATCTTGAGAGATTGCTTTCTTGGATCAGTTCTAAAAGGCCTGAAACTGAAAGACTTCACTTAACACAAGACAACTGGATATGAGAATCGCAAGGGCATAAAAGGACATTGCATTTACAGCCATTCAACTCATAGCTGGATGAAGACCAGAAAGAAAATCCAGTAATAGATCCACGTAAGAGATGCTATCATCCTTCACAACTGGCCCTCATGGACGGGTGAAAAAACACTTCACCAACCCAGAGAGGCACATGTATCTCCTTGCTGTCATTTGAGACAAGGGTCCATCTCCTTACATGTTAGATACTGCTTGCTCATTTGAAGGAAAGTTGGCATGGTGGTCAGGGAAAGGCTCTGATGCAGGAACACAAGGAAACAGGCAGCATGGTTTGTGTGGGAGGACTTGGGCAAGAGTTGGGTTCTCCTTTACTTGATTTCAAGGAGTTTTGCAAATAAAACCCAAAACTCAGAAAATGCGTGACCTTTGGGAAACAAAAGAACATCTGCAGAGCTTCTGGACCAGAGCTTGTCTGGACCATGGTGATGACTGGGGGCAGCAAACCCCCTTCCAACCAGTCCCCACTCCTTACCAGAAGCAAACTGAGTCCTCTTGCTCAAACAGGAACAGACACAAAGATTTAACATCTCAGACATCCCGCCCAAAAGGCCTGAGGTAACAGTGAGTACCTTGCTAGAGAGAGGAGCTTTGCCAACAGCCTTGCATGGAAGGAGAGGGGACAGTGACAAGGCCTGAAGAGACCTTCTGTGGCTGGGGGAATGCAGCTCATCCTTACCTTGGGCTTCTTGCGCAGGTTGGGAGAGAGCTTCAAGCAGGTGATGAGGCCTCGCTCATCTCCAACGATGATTACAGGGTCAGCAGGATTAAACTGCACGTGTGTTGTTTTATTTTTCTTCCGGGTCACCACTAGCTGGGAGCAGAGAGGCTCAAGCTTATTAACGTTCAGATCAAACACATGGGCCTGGGGAAAAAAAACAAAGAACGCAAAATGGATTAATTAGGCAAGAGCATCTCTCAGTGACAGAACAATGGCTGGAGAAATCAGAAGAAAAAGGTCCTGTTGAAAAAACGTCCCAGCCACAGCACACAATTACCATCTGTGCTCAGGGTCTTCTTTTAAGTAACCAGTGAGCAGAAGTCAGCTGCTGCTTGTGAGAACTGCCCCTCTCCTGCAGGGGCTCACAGACAAGGACCACTTCCCTGCTGTGGGTGCAAGCCTTGGCAAGGTTCCAGCTGATCTGGGCTGGAGAAGGCTCAGAGCCAGCACTGCTAATCCCACAGACCTTAATCTCCCTTCTCAGTGTGAGTAATGAGACAAACAGGCATTAAATCAGAGTCTAACATAGATTGATGCCCAAAATTGGGAATGCTGTCAGAAATTCTCATTACTGCTTATTACAGAACTCTCTAACATTTTCAGCTTAATAATAACAATGATAAAGACACAAACCAGTAAGTAATGGGGAAGTGATGGGGACAGCCATAGTATGATTAGAGTGTACCCTGGGGTAATGCCAGAGAAGACCAGGACAGCTTGGCAGCTCACTCTAGCCCAGACACTACACCTGCACACATGTCCTTCTCTCACAGCATTAGGAAAAGTGCCAGGAAATTAGCCAAACAGGAAAGGTGAGGATGGAGGGAGAGAGGCGTGAGGACCCACTCAGGCAGGAGTCCCACTGGCATGGACTTCAGACCTCTGGCCCAGTGACACAGACCTGCCACATCCCCAGCTGCACAATAATGTGCATTTCACTGTGCAGAGGAAAGAGTGGCAGTTACCTGAGAGAATGAATTAACTTAACATTATCTCCCAATAATTGCAATTAGCTCCAGTTACTGATACAGGCTGCAGAGGTTAATAAAACATGATGTGCCTCTCTCACCCAGGGCTGAGGTGAGCCATTTCCAGCATCCTGAATTTCCACCTGGTATCCACCATGAAGACTTTCAGCCTTATGTTTCTCTTCCCTTTTCTGTCTTCAGAAAAATGAGGAAGAGAATGCTTTATGCTAACAAGTACAGTGGGAATATAGAGGAAATTAGAACTGAACTACTTGTAAACCTCCTTCCAGCTGTGTCTTGTTTACCAGCACTTAAGAGACAAAGGAAACATGTAATTTCAACCGTATGCCATGCTGACAATTTGAATCTAGGAATTATCTGAAATCAGACAATACTGCTCTATAAAAGCTTATTCCAAAGAGTGTGGAAGGTATCAAATCACTACATGTACTTTCCCATTATGCACCAATGAGTCAGTGAATTTTATCTGAATCCATTTATAGCATAGAGCTGGGCCAAGTGCAAGCACATGTCCCAGGCAGTCTCATGAGCTGCTGTGTCTTCACAGGAGTAGAAGTCTAGGAATTTGTGATGTCCTTAGTCTGAGCAGGAGAACAAAGGTCTTACAGATGCAAAAAATAAGAACAGGAACACTGCCTCCAGACTGAAGTAAAATAAAATGGGAAAGTGCTTGAAAAGTGGACAGGGTTGTCAAGACATATTTTGAAGAAATCCATGACAGTAGAAGGGAATAGAAAGCATCAGCCACAGACAAGGATTTGCAGTTTGGAGAGCACTTCCCTAGTCAGCAGAAGCATAGGTGAAAGCACAGCAGCATTTTTATCTGTTCAAATAACTAGATGCCAGCATTACATTGTGAATTTTGACCTGACACTTGAGGTCTCAAAGTCCAGCAAAGGTAACTTCAATTTCCTGCCTCTCAACATAAATCAAGGTGGCTCTTCTGGCTTGTATTTTACACCCACTGTCTTACTTTCTCAGAAAATAAACAAGCACTCTTTCAAGCATATCAATATCCCACGGGCCACACTCATTAAAGATCTGATTTCTTGCCTTCATAGAATACATTCTTACTAATTCAGTAATCTAAGAGCCTGGGAAATGCTCACTGATTGAGTAGCACCATTTAATCTGGGAGAAAAAAAAAAGTGGCAGGGAATTAGTGGCTAGGTTTCTTCTTGGCAGCCAGGTCTGCACTGCTCTCTGTAAGGCTGTCAATGTGCCCCCCTCACACATCCTGCCCAGCCCTGCACTGGAGAAAGATGGCATGGCCAAAGGCTCAGTGCTGGAGTGCTGAGAAATTTAAATTACTCTGGGTGAGGCTGTTTCTCAAAAATGTCACGAACAGCCCAGACAAGCACAATGCCTGGGACAAGAACTTGAAACCATCAGCAGTGTGGAGAAGGTCAAAAGCAAACAAGTTTATGAATGTTCCTACTATAAAGCTCCTCTTTTATGAGCTTCTAAACAAATGGGCTTGTTTTCCTTTGCCAAGGGAATCGTGGAAAAGAACAAACTATTTCAGTTCTTCAGCTGGAAACATCAGCCTCCTATCAGCTGTCAGACACACCAGATGGAGGGGTGGGCCACGGGCACTGAGGAGAACTCGAGAGGCTCTGACTTAAAGACTCACAGTCGCTCTTAGGAGAGCGGGAAATGGGGTCAGAGCAGCACTGCTTTTGATGCTTTGGGAGTAGCCTAAAAGGAGCACAGGGCTTCCCACAACACTTGAGGCAGGTTAACAGTGCTGCAAAGCAGCAGAGCTACATGTGGCCAGCGCCATCTGTGGAGCTGCCTAGGGCTTATTGCCCAAAGAATGGAGATTGAAAATCTGCAGCTCTCCTTGAGACTCAGTCCCCTAGCCACAGAGTCCCTAGACCCCTGCTAGGCTGTCTCAGGTCCTGAAATTAAGGATTATGGAGTGGGATCCAGCTGGATCTCCCATCACAGAGAATCACTAACACACAGTTTTCTCTCCATCCCTCTGCCAGGGTGGCCCCTGCCCCAAGACCGCTGCTTGCACACAGAGATGGCCTCTCAGGTCTTGCCAGATGAGCTCTCTCAGAGTCTGTGACCCAGAGAAGAGCAACCATGACCCACACAAGTGCTACCCAACCCTTTTTGAGACTCAAGTATCAAATTCATGGGGAGTCAGGATGACCAGAGCCAGAGCCACATCCAAACCCTCCTTCATGGAGTGCAGGTTCCAGGGCAGGCACCCATCCAGCAGCACCCAGACAAGAACTGATACTCAGATACTCTCAAGCAGCTGGTCAAAAGGGCATTTTTATAAAATGTTACTTGTGTTATTATCCTTTCAGAGTTTACAAACCAGTGACAGTCCTCTTCTTTTCTGCCAGCTCTGCATGCCTCTTCTCATGCTGTTAAGGCTGGTCCCTCACTGCAGGTGCTGAGACCTGGGGCCATCACATTTGCTTACCTACATTTGCTCATCCAGGAGCAATTTAGAAACTAAAGAGTGAAGGTTTCAAACCTCTGGTTTTCAGACCTCAAAAATGTTTCCATTTTGGTGTACATCAGCAGGGAAGGAGGCAAAAGCCTCCTGACAAGTTCATTTCAATACCTTCTGCAGATATTGAGGAAACAAGTGAGGAATCTGGAGCACCTGCTGCTTGCAGACCACAGCAGACACCTTATTTTTTTTTTCTGCTAATGAGCTAAGAAAACAGTTAGTAAGGGCATTTCAGTTCTTTTTTACAGATTAGATTACTTAGGAACAATATGTGGTCACTTGCTTAAAGGAACATAAATCAGACTCCAAGAACAAGAAACATGGAAAAAGACACAAAGAGAGACATAAAAAAATCTGAAAATGTCTGAAATAGGAAAGTGCAAGAATTCCCTTCTGTTTCACCCATAACTACAGGAGAATAAAACTCTGGACAGTAACCAATTAGTCTGACAGCAATTTTATTTATGATCCTTGTAAACCTCCATGCCTGTTCCAAGAAAGCATAGGAGAAGATGTAGCATCTTCCAAATGAAGCCCAAGCTGCTGAGTTAAGCAGCTCCTTGCAGCATGGGGATTTATGAGCTGGTATCAACCACAATCAAAAGAAACCTGGACCCAATTACTGAAGTGCCGGACAGGCTGGTAGTAGATAAGCCAGGCAGATGTTCAAAGTAAATTTCTTGATGGAAGGGCAGCAATTCTGCTAATTCCTTGAAAACAAGCACTGAGCCCATTTTCCTCTGAGGTGAGACCAAGTGAATTCTGCAGTTTCTGATGCTTTTTCTCCAACTAGAACAATTTTAAACTGCCATCACACTAACAACAGAGTTCCCCTTCATGCTTGATGTACAGGCAATAATGGATCTAAGTCTATTGTGTCACTGTTGCAGAAAATGTTTGACATAAAGGAGCTGCTTTGATGCTTGGCTTCCAAACAGCCAAAGAAATCCAGCTCAGTCTTATCCAGACCAACAGCTCCTCTGTCTATAAATCATGTTAATGTATTCCACCTCCTAAAATCCAGCTGTTCCCCACTGCAACTCCACATAGCTCCTGTGCAAGCATGGCACAGTGCATGTCCAAGGCAAGTACCACAGCTCCAGCACCAAACCACATTCGGAGTTTTGGACTTATTTTTTCCCCACCTGCTCTACCAACTGCACTTACAGCTTGAAAGCCAGCCTTGGCTCTCATCTCTGTGGTGCCTCTGGGGTGACTTGGGCCCCTCTGTCCTTATGCCCTTTTGCTCCCTGCCCTGAGGCAACAGGAAGGGAAATGCAAGGGGATGTGGGGGGAAGCAGAACCCTTGTCAGAACTTCTCTGTCAGCAGAACAAAATACTTGATTTTTGTGGCTCATGAAGAAGGGAGCTGAAGGGCTACTTTGACTGACCTGCCTTTATTTTGTCCTCAAACCCCTACTGAATCTGCCATGGCTGGAGCCTTTCCTGTGCTTTTATTCCAGTCTTACAAGCCTTCCTTCCCCAGCAGTGGGCTAGCATGTTCAAAAACATCCTGATGGCATCCAGAACCACGACTGGGGGGAAATATATATGTGTGTAAGAACAAGGCAGATATGCCTGGTAACTTGGCAACAAAGAATAAAATCAGTGTAAGAGCAAAAGGTGGGGGATAATTTAATACCATGCTGCCCTTTACCAGTTGACATCTCTTTCAGAGCTTGGCTTTCACTGTCCTTTTGATCGATTTACCTCATTTTCTTGACTGAATCATGATCCCTCATCCATTCGCAAGCTCCACAGATGATTTGTTTCAAACTCTCAGGTAATATATTTAACAAGTGGGCAGGCCACCCCCAGACTCTGTCTAGCACCATGGCAGCTACTGGAGCATACCAAAGGCACGGGGCAGGCAGGGCAGCCCAGCTTGCTCTGCACTGGAAACCTTAGTTTGCTTGATTTTTATAATGCCACTGGAGCAAGAACAGGTTGCAATACAGTTAATTTTCCCAAGCAGGACATCTTTCATTTACAAATGAATGCTGCAAGACAGTTCTTGGTCCATCTGACACACAGGGTAGTCTGGGTCCTGGCAGGAGTAAAGGAGACCTGACTCAGAAAACATTCATTGCCTTCTGCAATGACAAGACAGGAATCCTGAACCTCAGTGGTCCTGATCATAAAATTCACGGCCTTTCACAGCACTTTCATGCTACTGGTAAAAGAACAGGCTCCAGCTCTGTTACAGGTATGTTCAGAGGCAGCTTTCTGCTTGGAAGATGAGCAGGCATGTGTGAAATCTACTTCTTGGGCTGAGCCAGCTGCATGTCCTGAGGTATGGGAGAGGGCTAAGCAAATCTCTCTGTCCTGCAGCATCCCAGCCCGATGCTTCAGGGCACATGACACAGCAGGGAAAAGAATGCCTGTCACCTGACTTAACTGTAGGGCTGCATCTCTTATCTTTTCCTCATTCAGTAAGAACTGGGTCATTCCCAATTTGACATGGTAGGAAAACAGCATCAGCCGTAGGTAATTTGACTCAGCTCCCACAAGTCAGTAAGAAATCAAAGCCTCAGCCTGTAGAAGAGCTGCTATTCATTCAGACAAGCTGAGGACCATTTGGCCTCTTCTGGAAACCCCAAGACATTGTTTTGCAAGAAAGTGCTTGTTTATCCAAGCTAAATTCCTTGTCAGTCACCAGTTCTGCCAGCCTGGCTCTCTCCTGAATGCCTCAGTGATTAGGATAAAGCAGCGCTCCTGAAGTCAACCTGTAAGCATGGGCTACATCTCCTTCCTCTGACCTACCAGCCCTGTTACTCTTAAGAACAGCATTTGATTGGTTTATGTGATACAGCCTTAGTAAAACCTTACTAGACTGCCTGCTCCTTGATCTACCAGTGCTCACAAAAACAACCAATGATTTGTCCCAGGACCTTGTTTAGGCTGGCTAATCTCTTCTGCACTGTCACAGTACTGAATACTGGGCAAAGAATCCTTCTTTCCAGTCTCCTGACACCTCCCTATTCCTACATCCACCACAAATACCTGATAAAGAACAGGGAGATGGTTTCAACCAGTCCTTTAAGTGCCCCAGGGCAAACCTCCTGAGGCTGAGCCGCCTGAACACACACCCCAGCTGTGCCAGTCCCCCTGTGCTCTCCCTGCTGTGACCCACAGTCACTCAGTCATTCAATCCCTGATGTCAGGCTGAAGCTTCCTCTCTTCTGATGCTGGCAGGGTCCTGGCCATGCCAGAGAGAGCCAGCACTGCAGGCTGGGGCAAGGGCAGGCAGTGGCACGGGAAAGGGCAGCATCACATCTGATGGGAGAGGCACTCACTGGTCTCTGCCACCTGCACCCCATGGCAGGCCAGCAAAGCTGCTCTCAGGGCAGGCCCTGAACTGCCATGGTTTGGAGACTGGCATTTAAAATGAACCTGCACAGATTGCAGGTCATTATAAAATGCCAAGGAATAAAGATCAAGGTTCAGGAGCTGCTATCTCTGTACAGAAGGATTTGACAGACAGCTGGAGGCTCTCAGTGGCTAAAACAACAAAAGTCCAAACTTGCAAATTCAAACCTAAATGAGGAGCCATTCCTAGCAGTGAATTGATTAATTAATTAAGAGCAGAGAGGGGCAGCTTTCTAAACTCTTGCAAATTCTCCTGATGGACTCTGAGCCCCCAGTAGGTCTTTATGCAAAGTCTAACAGATTAATCAACACATAAAATCTTTTGAGATGCTCTTGAAGTAATTTTTTTGATTTACACACTCGTGAAGCAGAAAAAGGCAAACTTGGTTCCTGTGTGCCTGAGTGAACCAGTTAATCTCAGCGGATCAGTTTTGTCAAAATGCCATATTTCATAATCTGAAAGAGCAATGACTTTAGTAATGAAATATTGGCCTGTGAGCCTCTCTGCAAAAAACCAATTCCTGTAAAGCCATCGACAAAAGGGGTTTAAATTTGACTTTGTGCTGAAACCAACTACAATGCTGATAAAGTCACCTCACCTGCAATCAGCAGCTAATGGATGTGAGTGAGCAGTAGTGTCCTGAGATGCCTGATGTTCATTTTGAGGCTTGGAGACCACTAGAGCACGCTATGATGGGAGGGGGGCTGCATCCGTGTAGAAGTGAGGGCTCAGAGCCTGCCATAGCAAACCAAAGTCTTCCAGGCCAGCTTTATTCCCTAAAAATAGCTGCTAGTGGAGAGAAATGCTGATGTACAAAGAGTCTGGTGGCAGAGGGAGGAGAATGGGGAACAGTCTAATTGGCACAAAGTGAAGGCAGCATTAATTTTGGGACTCTGACCATCTATCTCATTGAGCACTGACATGCCACCAGCCCTTGTTCTAAAGCTGACTCTCCAGCAGTCCACATCAATCTCAAAGATTCAGCAGGGAATAAGAATGAGCCTTTTAGGTTTTGCAGCAGAAGAAAATGAACAGTTTTACAAGAAACAGCCACTTATGCTGCAAATACAATTTCAAGGCCATTTTAAGAAAGCTTCCTCCTGCTTCAGCCTACTCAAAGGTCCTTTTGGGTGATGGCAAAGAGACTTATGCTCATTCAGTGTCTTTACACCCCTGCAATTGCCCTGGTCACAGTGCAGACAGCCAGGAAAGACCTTGTCCCAGACCTGCAGAGTGGTAGCCCCACAAGGTATGGATAATCCCCCTGGGCTAATGCAGAAGGGGAGGAGGAAAGATTCAAATGCAACAAGGGCATTTGTAGTTATGTTCACTGCCCTGACATCTCTAGGCAAAAATATCAGCAGACAGAGGCCTGCTGGCACCCCTGATTCATGTCCTACAAGGAGAGGCGGGACTAAGTCAACAATACCCAGGGAAATATTTGCAAGCCTGAAAGGTTTAACAAGCCTCTTGTATGCAAAATCATTCATGCTTTTAAGATAGAGTTTGGCTTTTTCTTCAAGTCCATGCTAAATGGGCAGCAAGTTTCTGCAAATTGCTCTGTGTACACTCACACATGTGCCAGCACTAAGCAAATGCTTTTCTCTTCACTGAGAAAGGATGGCATCAAGACCAGCTGGCAGAATAACCTTGGCATGTTATCCTGTGAGTTAGATTCAACTGAAAGCTGGTCTTCAAGGCTTCACATTCAAAACAGTTGTACAAACAGTAAAAGAGGTTTATATAAGCAGGAAAGAGCACACTTGCTTCCTGAGCAGCAGCACAAACCATTAACTAACTTCCTGAAGGTTTGGATTGTTTAAAGTATTTCACATCTTGAAAGGTCAACAGTTTCACTAATGGGGAAAAGCCCTGAAGCAAATATCTGACCAGTTTTCTCTGCAGACTGAACACTGGGATGGCATTTATCTTGAGGCTATGAATATTTACAACAGATGGTTACAACAGGACCCTCCTCTTGCTGCACTAGCAATGAATAACACAGCCCACAAAAACATGAGAGAGAATGGACTTGTACTGCGTACAAGCCTGTGGTACAACACTGGGATCCTCCTTTACACACAGGACATTTCATAGGGTCATAGGATTAGAAGGCAATTCAGGTTGAAAGAGACTCACAGAAGTCCCTAACCTTCTGCTTAAAGAAGGGTCAACCCTGAGGACAGATGTAGTTTTTAATGGCTCTGCCAAATCTGGTCTTGAAGCCTACCACAGGCAGAAACAGCACAGCCTCTCCAAGCAAGCTATTTCACTACCTGACTGCCTTCAGAGCCAAAGTTTTTTCCATATATCCTGCCCAAACCCTTCATTTCAACTCGTTTCAGCTGTTGTGTGTCATCACCAGTTCAAGTGCTGCTGTGAAGATCTTGGCTCAAACTTCTCAGTGACCTCCTTGAAGATACTGGCAGGCTGCTGGGCTCCTTCTCCAGGCTGGAAAAGCCCAGCCTGACCACACCATCACCCCCATTGCTTAGGGCAGCTGTGGGCCACAGCCTGGGATCCAGCCTGGGATCCAGCCAGGGGCACACTTGTGATATGAGTCTTTGCCTTTTTTAAGAGGCGTAACAATTCATGCATGAATTCTGCACACACAGAACTGGAGGAAATGTCAACATCATTTCCTTCTTTAATGAAAGTTAGTAAAAGAAGACCAGGAGGAATTTTCAGGAATGAATCCCAGTTTTACATGTTTCAATTCTTTTTTTATACTTTAAATGTAAGTTTAAGATGGACTTACAGCAAACTCCCAAAAGCAAATACTTCTAAATGCTGCAGGATTGAATTAAATCCCTTCCATTTCTTTGCCCTCTGTCCTTACAATAAGCTGACCAATATCTCCACATTTTCTGTACCCTAAATAGAAGTGTCCAGATACTCAAATCCGCCTCCAATTTTTTTATTTCCAAAGTGGGTCTCTCATCCCAGCTAGTCTTTTTCTTCCTGACAGGCTTTTACCATCTACAACACAAGGTGTTCTCTTTTATGAATTTCTGTTTATGATCTTTCTGAAATAAAATGATCAGCAAGCAGAGCAGGAAACTAAGGAAATTAACCAGAACATGATGGAGAGCAATAGTAGCAGTTATTATCCACTGCACCAGCAGTGGAATGTGCACACTTGGGTTATTTATGAAGAGCAGTGCTGTCCAAAGCAGATGCCCAGCTGCCAACAAACACATTTTATCATAATGACCCTGATATTTACAGCTTTTATTAAATCCCTACCTCCTGGATTCATGGGGATTGAGAGATTTTTATATACTAAAGTGCCCCAATTTCCAAGTCAATCTTAAGAGGCTCATACACATTTTGGACATATAGCATCAACTTGAATAAGGAAAAGTGTATTACAAAATGTGCCAGGTATCTCTTGAAGACTGCAATTAGGGCCTGATTTTAAAACCACCTCCAGGCAACCTTCAAATTTTGCAGGCATGATTATGTGCAGATGCCAAGACAGAGGCTGTTCACAAACAGGAGGCCTTTAATGTTTTATTTTCTGGCTTCATGTTCTGTATTTTTCTGTTCTGGAGAATCATAGAACATCCTGTTAATGCAGATTTTTTCCCCGTCATTAATGGAGCCTGCCCTTTGCGAAGCACTGAGTTATTCACAAGTGCACTCTGCTACAAAGTGGAGTATGTCCAGAATAGAAAAAGCTGTAAACAGCTATTTATTCCACTTCCACTTCAGATCTAGAAGGTTCCATAACAACTAAGCTATGTCTCAGACACACCCTCCTGCAGCCAGCATGGTTAGTGGCTAACACAGAGACCCAATATTCCTGTCAGCATCAGCCGTGGCCAGCCCACTGCAAAGGGAAGGCAGCTCCTGTTGGACCTGTCCTGCTAGCCAGCCCAGTTTTGGGCTGATCCTGGTTGCTGGCCACTCTCCTCAGAGTTTGGGATTGAAGGCATGAAGCAGAATTAGATCCTGTTAAATTAGGTTCTGTTTAGGTTTACTGAATTAGATCCAAGGATAGCCAAGTGTGATACCCTAGTGCAGTGCAGCCAACTCCAACAGGCTTTTGCCTTATCAGGAGCCTTATAGAGACTCCATGTCCGTGGAAGCTGTGGCTAATGTGGCTAGGACAAGCTGAGGGTGGGATGGGAAGACCCCACAGTGCCAACTCTTGCCAGGACCACAACAGTCTCTCTGCAGTAGGTAAAGCTCTGAGAAAGAACCCAAGTGGTATGAGGCATCTCTGGAGATGAACTCACTGCCAAAACTTGACCACGTAAGTAGGAAATCCAAGTACACACAGTGTTTACCCTCCATCTGTTCGTGCTGCCCAGCACATATCCCTGCCTGCAGACATCACCCTTTTCCCCACAGTTAGGCACCAGGACACAGCTGGGGTACCCACAGCTCTCAGCCCTGCTTACCCTAGCGCTCAACCAAAGCTGTGACTGTCAGCAGAACCCTTGCACATACAATGTCACTTGTGGAAAACAAGTCTGAGGATGTGACTGATGCACTGAACATACTCACTGCCTTCATGCAGGCCCTTCATTTGGTGCATGGGAGACTGGGGACAGACAGATTCACAAAAGAAGGACCCAATCCTGACCCTGGCTGGAAAGGAAGAGCATCAACATTCCATAGGCTGTGGCATCCTGAGCTTTCCAGGGAGAACACGTGACCCAGTGAAGAGATTTCTATTGCTTAGGAGAGACAAATTCACAGCCTGAGCCAGTGTATCAGTGAAATTATTTTCTTGCTATAACATAAAGGTTAAACTACAATAAAGTAGCCAAGGCATCAATTCAATGATAGGGATACATAAAGGCTATCCTTTTGCTAGAGCAATTCTGGCCAAACTGCACAGTCTTTCTAATTTAGAGCAGCTAAACATAAAGCTCATGGTATTAGAGCAATGCACTCTTAGAGTATTCAACAAGTATTGATGGATAGCTGCATGTCCTGGCTACTTGCCAAGCTCAAATTAACCATCTGAGCTACTGCAAGACATGGCTAGAGGCAAAAATAAAACTGCCATCATGCCAGTATTAGGACTGATCTACGGAGTTCATTACCAAACTATTACTCTTAGGGACAGCCTCACATGGTGGAAAAATGTTGATTTTATCTAACTGGAACAAAGTTCTGTGGGCTGACCCTGGGCATATTACTATAAATTATTTTTAAATATCGGTGTAAGTACATAACCACTTTATTCTACTGTTGCTCTACACCTTTAAAGTTCAGAATCAATGCCCTGATGTCAGCTTGTATAGGGGAGTTCTGATCTGGAACATTATCTCTCCATCGCCAGGGATGTACTGGATATTTAATATTGAGGAAATTCAGTGTTTTAGTCATGCATAACCACGTGCAAGCTGCAAACCTGCACTCACATGGTTAACAGGAGAGCCAGGAGGGACTTGTATGCATTTGCAACACCCACTTTGAGAAGGACTGAGAGATTTATGCCAAGGGATGTGCATGTCAAAGGCAGGAAAGCATGGGAAAGGGTGGGTTCCTGCTGGCGGCTCCCTGATATGCCTGGCCAGGATTGGGCTGGCCCCTTCCCATGCTCAGCCCTAATCTCCTTTGATTTTCTCTCAGCTCAAATCAGAGCTGTGCTGCTCCCAGCCTCTCACCTGGCCATCAATGGTGACTGCAGCAAACACTGTGGAGGAGTAAGGAGACCACGCAACATCCCCTACAGCAGTAGCCAGGTCATAAACAAACAGTGGGGTCCTATAAAAAAAGACACAGAGAGAAGAATTCATGTAAACAAATGCCACTCTGGAAGTGTAACACTGAGCCATGAACACCTGGCTGTTGCAGAAGTGGGAGATGAGGTATTTCTCTGTGTCAGATAATAGCCAGGGTCTGAGCCAAAGGCAAAGCTGAGCACCAATACAAATGGGTCAGGATTTGACCTGCTGCAATGAGAAGAGAGGTAACATCTTTCTTTCTTTTCTTTTTCTTTCTTTCTTTTCTTTCTTTCTTTCTTTCTTTCTTTCTTTCTTTCTTTCTTTCTTTCTTTCTTTCTTTCTTTCTTTCTTTCTTTCTTTCTTTCTTTCTCTCTCTCTCTCTCTCTTTCTCTCTCTCTCTCTCTCTCTCTCTCTCTCTCTCTCTCTCTCTTTCTCTCTTTCTGAGAGCATTTTGAAAACTTCTTCCCAACACACACAGCAAGTAGGAGTCTCTCTGGTTAATATTAATAATCATATGGGAAAAAATTATCCGGACTTCTGACAACAACATTGAATATTAGAGCAGTATTGTCAACAGGAAATATGTGACTCTGATTTACAACAAAATCAATTTCCTGATTAAAACCAGACATTTCTTAACCACTAACCCTGAACTTCATTCCCTATTTTAAAATGTTCCAAAATTTTTTTTTCCTTCTCTAGCTCTTAGGAGGTTTCTGGCCCCTGAAGCTAGAAACCACTCCCTGACATTTCTCTGTAGCATTTCTCTGCCACAGTAGGTCCTGCCTGAAGGAAGCCAGATCTGAAGTAAAGCAGTCAGGCTCTGGGCTCACTATGCTGCTTGGCAAGTTACTGGAGCAGCCGATGCTATATCTTATATCTCATACCCGGGGGGTACAAATCTGAGTACAAAAAATAAAAAAAACCAATTAGCATTATCAACACCTGGGAAGGAAACTGAGACTAAAGTATGAACAGAGTCAACGTGTGCTGCTGGCATGTCAGGCTGGACCTCCTCACCCAGACCATGACCCAGCAGGACCTACTTGATGGTGTGATCCCAGATCTTGATGGTCCAGTCAGAGCTGCAGGAAATGAAGACTTTCACATGGAAGGGATTCCAGCTGACTGTGTCCACAGCCATGTGGTGGGCTTCAAACACATCCAGAAACTGGCTTGAATAACTTTTTGAACACTGCAATGGAAAGAACTACTCAGTAATCAGAGCTAGACCTCCTGAAGCTTAAATTCATGTAGGAAGATGCCTCTGATTACTTGTATGGCCTCTCAGGATCTTCTGGGCTGGCTGGGAAGAGGCAGCTGGTACCCAGAGGTGCTACAGAAAATCAATAATTTAGCACATGCTGTTTCACCCCACTTGCAGGCAACATCCTGTGTGGGGGCCCTAATGGGCCCCTGTGCCCCACTGGCTTCTTCCCTTGTCCCGGTGCCCCACTGGTTTCTTCCCTTGTCCCTGTGCCCCACTGGCTTCTTCCCCTGTTCCTGTGCATGGGCTCCTGGGGCCCTCAGGCCCTTTTCTCTGATTGGGCCTTACCTGGGTGCTGTGTGGGGACTGCTGGGAAGCCCCGGGGGGAGGGATTCTGACCTGGGAGGAGGACGGGGTCAGAAGCACAACACCTATGCCGCGCGGCTGAATTAAACATCTATGGACATTGTGCAAAAGTCTCTTCTGCTTCTTTACCTGGACGTTCAAGCAGCATTATTATGAAATACAACAGATGGCGGCCCAACCGGACGAACTCCGAATTTCCTACCCCATTGTGGTGAGTTTCAGATTTTAGTTCCTTCCTCGTTACTTTTCAGTGTTGGGAAGAGACTGAGCTAGATGGCAACCCTCACCCACGCACAACAAGAAATTTACCTCTACCTTAAAGAGTCTTTTCCTCAAGAAAACTTTTGGTCGTCAGATGAGGACTTGAAGTACTCTTTACAGTTATTATTTAAGCATTTTCCTCATGTTTCACAGAACTTACTCTTAACCGATGAATTTTTACAAGTGCTCCATGAAAAGTCAAGAGCTAACACAGAACTGTGTTCTTTATTTGGTATGCTGTTAAAATGCGCTGTGACCCTTGGAGAGGGACATCAGCCGAAAACCGCTCCCCGGGGTTCTCCCGTCCGAACTCCTGCTGCCCAAGATGGCGGAGACCGCATGGCAGGAGCCACGGGGTGCCCCATTCTGCCCCCTGCTCCCCACGCCCCCTCCGACGGACGCGTCCACCCGGGTTACTATAACACCGCAAGACGTGGCGGGGGTAGCAAGAGTCAGAGCCCTTCAGACGGGGCTGCCGCCGCTCCGAGCCGCGCTGCGGCTGTTCCCCCCGCAGAGAGCCCAGAGCCGCCCCGCTGCCGCCCAGCAGAGCCAGAGCGAGTAAGCCGATGCTCGCTGGCCAGTGCCCCCTCGAGCCGAGGCCGGGCCGGAGGGACCGGCGGGCCCGGGACGCCGCGGTCATGGAGGGGCAGGCCCTCCGCCGCTGCTCCAGGAGCCCCGCACGGACCCGGAGCGCCGTTGCCGCGGGGCAGGCGGGCAGCCCCGCCGCGGGATGGCTCGGGGCTGCAGAGCTGGCGGACAGGCTGCCTCGCCCCGCCCACCGCCACTGCTCCGGGAGCCCCGCGCGGGCCCGCGAAGCCTCTGTCGTGGAGGGGGCGGACGGCCCCGCAGCGGGATGGCTCAGAGCCGCAGTCCTGGCGGAGTCGTGGCCGCCCGCCATCTGCCACTGCTCCGAGAGCCCCGCACTGGTTCCGCCCGCGAACACCGGCTGAGACAGACGCCCGGGAGGGTCTGCCCAGCGGAGCTACCCAGCGCCGGGAGCGGGACAAACTGCACGCAGCAGCGCACCAGCATCGCGTCCAGCAACACCAAGACAAACCTCCTGGCAAAAGTAAAAAAGTCCTTGCCAGGAACGTTTTGGGGACAGTAAAATGGTTCAATGTAAAAAACAAATACGGTTTCATAACCCGGAATGATAACCAAGAAGATGTGTTTGTTCATCAGACTGCTATAAAAAAGAATAACCCCAGAAAATATCTCCACAGTCTAGGAGATGGAGAAATTGTAGAATTTAATATAATACAAGGAAGGAAAGGCCCCCAAGCAGCGGACGTGACAGGACCTGGTGGAGTTGCAGTTCAAGGTAGCAAACATGCACCAGACTACAAACCTACAAAATACAGAAGTTCTCCACACACCTACCAAGGAAACCAGCAACCATCAAGCCCCAGCAACAGCCTAAAAGCAAGAAGAGCACAGAACATGGGCGAGCTGTCCTGCATTCGAAAGCCCATGTCAATAATGAAAGAACCTTCCAGTCTGATAAGTCCGACTTCTTCCAACACCCTTCCCCAATTCCTGTGGCCTTCCTGGCCCCATCCCATTCTTCCCTTTTCCTTTCCATTGTCCTATTACCCCCTTTTTATGATTCCACCAACTCCAACCACCCTTTCCCATCTCCCATTGTCTGCTTCTACTAATCCCTTTCCCCAGAGTTCCCCCATAATACCAGAGGGAGCGTGATTACGAGAGAAAGAAAAGAAATGTCCCTAAAGTAACCACCCCATGTTTTTCTCTTTGAAGTAATGATTTCTGTTTGGAGTTTCCAACAGGCACACCACCACCTGAGCTGCCTTGTGCAGAGTCTATCACAGCCGAAACCTTCTCCGGACTCAGTTTCCTGAAAGACCGTGCTAAAACGCCATATCCCTCCTGCCAGCTCTAAGAAATCTGTTTGGACACTGGACACTCAGAATTGTTTACATTTTGAAAGTTGTCTTATGTTTTTGTCATTTGTGTTAATCCTTCAGAAAAGCTTTCTTAATAGTGTAAAAAACAGGGAGTTGTGGGGGCCCTAAAGGGCCCCTGTGCTTCACTGGCTCCTTCCCCTGTTCCTGTGCCCCACTGGCTTCTTCCCCTGTTCCTGTCCCTGGGCTCCTGGGGCCCTCAGGCCCTTTTCTCTGATTGGCCTTACCTGGGTGCTGTGTGGGGACTGCTGGGAAGCCCCGGGGGGAGGGAATTCTGACCTTGGAGGAGGACGGGATGGAGGGACAACACCTATGCCGCGGCTGAATTAAACATCTATGGACATTGTGCAAAAGTCTCTTCTGCTTCTTTACCTGGACGTTCAAGCAGCATTATTATGAAATACAACAATCCTGCTCCCCCCTGCAACACACAGAGAGAGGAACTGAAGTTGTCTGGTTGTATTTAAACAGCCAGGCCCCAGAGACCATTCTCCACTGTGGGAGCTATATTGCCTTCCTGCCAGCCTAGGCTCCTGCTGTGTTTCTCCTGCATAAAAGGTTCACAAGAAAGGCAGGGGAGAACATCCCTGTGCTGCTCAGGAGCACTGTGTGCTCACAGTACCGTGTTCTGCTCAGAAGCACAAATGCTCACAGCACTGTGTGCATTTGAAGTGTTACAGTTAAAACCTCCAGGAACAGTGCTCTCAGCACAATGTCTTACCAGTCCCTTTGACTCGAAATACTTTGGAAAGATTTGGATCTCCTGTCCCCACCCTGGACAGCCTGCTCAGAGAGCCTGCCCCATTGTACGACTCTGCAGCTCTTTCTGTTGTGGCACTTGAGACTTCCCAGAGCAGTGTGAGACCCACAGAGGCTGTCCAGGACTCAGGCATGTCCCTGACAGGCCAGGGGGCCTCACTGAATGGCAGCCAACAGCAGCCTGTGAGCTGAACAATGCCTACCCAGACATGCAAGGGTCAGACCAGCAGCTTTACAGCTGTGGGTGCTGCTGAATTGCAAAATGAAGGATGTCTTTAAGAGCTGGAAAAGGAAAACATTTGGGACCCTTGGAAAACTCATTTTGCGTGTGAGCTTATGAAGCAGGGAGAAGTTAGAATCTAAATTGGCTGCAAGGGGACTTGATCCAGATCCTGTTGGTTCTGTGTATATGGAAATTTTAGGTTATCCTCCCCAAACCTCCTTCCCTCCAAGCACGTCAGAGGCTTCCTTTACTAGCAATAGAGACTCCATCTCACATGAAACGTCTTTTTTCTTGTGTTCTCACACAAGCTGTAGTCATACAGCAGCTTGGAGTTAGTTTCAGGATTTTCTGTTGGTTTGCCTCACTACTGTCACAGCAATGACTTTTCATTACTCCCTCCTGAATGCAGCACCACATCATCTGCACAAGCAGCAGGATTGTTGAAGTGTTACATGACTTTAACCCTTGCAAACCAAAGATCTAACTAACCTTAAGGCTTAACTGTTTATTACAAGTGACATTTACTGTCTGGGTACTGATGCAGGCACTGGAATAAGGTTGCTAAACCATTCCACAGTAGCAGCTCCTACAACCCTGAGAGCCTTGTTGTGGTAGGAAATGGAAACAAGAAAGTGGCTCCTCTCCCACTGAGATTTACTGACAGTGTCTATGGCTTGCTAATAGTTTATTGCATACACTCTGTTGTTGCCCCTGCATTTAATTGTGGGACAGAAATCTCCTTTTATGCCATGTTTTGTAACATTACTTCATAATTCTTAATGTTCAGCCATCAGGAAAATCAGTACTTGGCTTGTTTTGAAAGTCACTTTGCTGGAAGCAGACAGGATGGGTCACAAGTAATTAACACAAGAGAGAAGCTGCTTTGTCCATCTGTCCTTTCAAGTGTGTGGATTGAATGTCTCTAATACCTGAAAACTTTGAAGAGCGAGATGTGAACCTGATTTGTCTGCCTCCAACAGAACTGTAATGCTCAGTGCCCTGTTTTCAAAGGCTTGTGGGGGCTAAGCCCTTAATCAGTGCAGCTCTCTGGGCACTGGTACAAGAGATCCATCATGCTCAGGGATGTGCTGATCTACAGAACTGCCTTTGCAATCTCCATGACAGGAAAGGGATCTGATTTTTTTTTCCTATGAAATCAGCAGCAAAAAGATTATTGTAGGGCAGACTCCCACCTGTGTCCCTTGTGAGAAATGAACCTTGCATGTGTGCTTTAGCCT